>OX328105.1:2641479-5451797 GCA_946811185.2 Hippopus hippopus
GCATACTGCCTTCATCAGGGGTTAGAAATTAACTGATAAGCCAAAGTGGCTTCAGTGTGTAAGCGTATTTATCTAAAAATAGCTTAGACAAAATAGCTTTGTCTGAAAATAGGATAGACAGCTGATTTGATTTACTGGAATACACTAGTGTATTCTGGAAGTCTAGCGTTTTGTCAGAAAATAGGTTACTTTTAGATTTCTAGAATTGGTGAGCATTTAGGATTGCTTATTTAATGTAGGTCTAAAACTAGCCTGGTGAATTTTTTAGAGTTATAACAGGGATTAAACACTTGTTCTATTAGACATCGTTTTTGTTGATTCCCGACGGTTGTACTGTGCATAGTCTCCTTATCCAGTAGGTTTCACGTTCTTTCGCTGTGAATCTGACCATGTCTCTTTGGCCTCAATTACGCATAGTTCTACGTCTTCAAAGAGTGTCCTGCAGTGTTGAAGTGTTCTGCCACAGGAGATCTGTTAAATTTCCACACTTATAGTACTTTTAGTTCTAAACAATGAGAAAGAATAAAAATGGCACCAATCCACGCTTATTTCGTCACAAAAAGACATGAAGGTCACTGTGGAAGTTAATATTTTTCAAGGAAAAAAATAGGATAAAAGATCAGCAAACATAGTGGAAAAAGGAGAAATTGCTGATTAGAAGCGACTTCTCCTTTTCCCACAATAATTTACAAAGTGGAAACAGCTATAATTTAAATTTCTGCTTTTGTTTTCTTGTTTGGTGTGTAACGCCGTGTCAACAGTTTTTTAATTATTTGGCGGTGACAGTTCAAAGATCCTTTTTTTTTCTCTTTACTAATACAACCCGAAGAAAGTGCTATTTGTTTCAGTGCACTAATAGTATAACGATATGTGCGAAAAATACATAGGTGCACTTTTGATTCACTATCGTGAAAAAATGCAAGCGCAGTAGGATGCGCACGAACATTTGTGATATACGTCGTTAAACCAGAGTATTACTATTTCGAAGTTCTTGTCGCCCGAAAAATTTGTGTAGGAGTTAAAAGAACATTAAATACACTTAGTTTCTTATATAAATAATTTGATTATATTGTATGGCATTTTAGTATTTATGTACAATATTCACCCTTCAGTGTTTTCTACAATTCTAGTCTTCCCTCCGGTTTCATGTCTGACTTTCGTACATGATAGCTTGAACACGAGATACACTGTTCTGGTATGGAAAAAAAAAAGGTATATGTTATCATTTGATATAGTGTTTATCGTACAAGATGGTCAGCCCCACCATTCAACAAACTAAATTGCCTTCTTGGTTGATCTCTGAATTAAGACCGCAAAGCAATTTCTGATTGGATGAACCAAACTGTTTAGCCAATCAGAAATTAAGTTATTAATTAAATTTAGATAACTTTTTGAGTTTTGAGAATAAGACCAAGATCACTGTTGAGAATGATTGATGTGTTTACAGGTCTATTCTGAATAAAATGTAATTAGATCTATACTCATAAAAAGAAACGAAACAACGCATGGATCATTTTTTTTTTTTTTTTAAATATAGCTTAAGCCATTATTACGTTGTGATAAACGGCTACATAAAGTCATTTTTTTTCAGCAATACATTTGCCAAAAGTGTTCAGAGAACATATCTAGCTGGGAAAACACCTTCCGTCAGATATATTTTTACAACGGATTTGATAGTTGTACACATTTGTTCTCGAATGTACTATCCTTCACAAAAAAAAAATTAAATGAATATATACATTAAAAGATAAAAAAGAAATGAAAATATATAATTATATTCTGATTTAGCCACTACATATGAGTTTTGATAATGTGGCCAATAGAGAAATCCAGCTACGATTGAACATTGCCTTCATTTGCCATTATGTTTGCTGAATTGCTAGACACTTTTTCTATATTAATTGAATAATCAATAAATGACACGTCTTCTTCTATACTCTTCACTCTTTGTAACAAACTGTTAGACATGTACATATTTAACAAAATTGCAGACCCAAAAATTGAGCTTTATATTTGAAAGGATAGAAAACTGTAGAAAACGGCCTTCTTGCTCTAAATTGTCCGCATATCTATTGATGGCTTGAACCACATTATCCTCTTTAACCATTTACCGCACAATGCCGACTTCTAGCGACCATGGGAAAGAAGGCTTTTGAAAACATGGTGGGAAAAGGAGAAAATGCTGGTCACCAGCATTTTTTCCTTTTCCAACGATGTTTTCCACCCCAACAAAGAAAAAATGCACCATTTGAGCCACATTGAAATTGTCGTCTGCCAGTGCTTTCAATTTGGACAAGGCTTATTTTTTGTCGTTTGGTAAAGGGTAACTGTCAGTACAACTTTATGATATATGAGCATAATCAACTGCCTGTGTGATAAATAAAAAAAATCTGTCACTAGAATGGGTTGTGATGAGGTTATAAAAACGAGTCCGAGGGATGTTTTTCATTCACATCAAACCCCATTAGAGTGACAGATTTTAATATCACACACAACCAGTTGATTATCCTTTTTATTGTACTCCTAATTCACATTTCTTTATTCTAATAATTATCAAAACTTGGACACTATGAGTACTATAGGAAAAAAGTAGTTCCGGCAAACATTCCAAAACTGTATCGTCACTAGTGATGATTTATCATCACAAGTGGTGTTATTCACTGTGAAATCCCAGTAATTCACTGATAAGAATATAATAAATTTTGTTTTTTGGCGTGTTGTGTGTTAGTCAACAAAATAACAGAAGGATAAGACTTGAACAACAAAAATAAATTACAGTAGTATGAGATAAGGACGTTTTGTGTCACGTATCCGGTAACGCGCATTTAACCGGTGATCCTTTCGAGAGGACAATGTCTTAAACCCGGTATACACAGTAAGATTAATCTCTTAGATTTTTGTACCTCAGACAAATCTTACTGTCTGTACATTCCTAATACATGTATGATAAGATTTTCTGAAGTTTCATGAAACTGTATTAGGTTTAGCCCGGTACTCACAGCAAGATAAATCTCAGAGATTTTTTAATCTGATACAGTTCTTACTGTCTGTACATTCCTAATACATGTATAATAAGAATTTCTGAAGTTTCATGAAACTGTATTAGGTTTAGCCCGGTACACACAGTAAGATAAATCTCAGAGATTTTTGAATCTGAGACAAATCTTACTGTCTGTACATTCCTAATATATGTATGATAAGATTTTCTGAAGTTTCATGAAAATGTATTAGGTTTAGCCCGGTACTCACAGTAAGATAAATCTCAGAGATTTTTGAATCTGAGACAAATCTTACTGTCTGTACATTCCTAATACATGTATAATAAGATTTTTCTGAAGTTTCATGAAACTGTATTAGGTTTAGAGCAATGCTCTATTTCCTAAGATTTGTATAACAGTATTATCCAATCACAGCTTAGCATTTTCTGGAGGGTGAGTTACCTGTAGATTTGTCGATGCTGTAAAGTGTATACACCTTGTGTAATCCACTTCCTGATACACAAAATTGTAAACAGTGTATTTTCTTCGTACTTGATCCGCATCCACCAACCAATCTTGGAGCGTTGTTTGTCTTGTTCTCCAAGATTCGCCAAATTTCAAAATAACACAACTTCTGATTGGTTAAATTGTTTGGTCAAATTTGGAAAAATCTGGAAAATAAGACTGAGAACGTTCTTCAGAATGGTTGGTAAATACGGACATCTTTTCTTGACACTAGATCTATACATGAGCATAACTTTGGGGGGTGGGGGAGGGGAAATCCGACAGGTAAGAAGAGTATCATAAGATTTGTATTTATGTGCATACAGAAGTGTATTATTATACAAAATTTCTGAGAATAATTTCATGAGACAAATCTTATTGTGTGTACCGGCCTGTAGACGTGTTCAATTTGAAAGCAATGGCTGACGACAAATCTAACGTAGTTCAAAGTACGATTTTTATCTTTGTAGTGATAGAAAACATGGTGAGAATATGAGAAAATGCTGATTTTCCAGCATTTTCTTATTTCCCCACAATGTTTTCCAAACCTTTCTTGGCCAGGGTTGTTGTAAAACGAGACCGTGTTGTAAAGGATTAACCAAACATTAACCTAGAGAATTATGCCTATATTTGTCAATGTTAAGTAGTATCTCAGTACTGGCAGTACTGAATAAGGCGAGGAAGTGTCACGTGTACTAGTAGTTAGCAGGATTTCATGTAATACGAGATGAGTATGTTTTTGTCTCGCATGTCCGATACATGCGCATTTTACCATTTATTACTCTCAGATGATAATTTTAGGCTTTGTTGGCATACAAAGTATAACAAAACAAACACATAAAAGGTATTACTCTAAGTCGATAAACCTTTCATTAAAAGTTTACATTATTGTTTGTTTTTTGGAATACAGATTTAAAATCACGAACCGTGATGAGATAACATGAACATCATAGAGTGGGGCTTACAAATTATTTCGTCACGGTCCGTCATTTTAGACCTGTTATCCCAAACACAAACAAAAATATAATCAGATAACGAAACGTTTATCGAGTGAGACCTATAAGAGAGGTAATATACATTGCATCATTACATAAACAGTACAACGGGCATTTTAGAAGAAAAGGATGCCAGTTTCCCCTATTATTATGAAATCGGCCGACCGTAAAAAGACATTGGTATCGTTTGAGAATAATACCTAGAGAATGGTTGTGTTGAATAACACCATCAAAGTTCTGACCTTACTGAAAAAAAGAAAAGGGCTAACTGGCGAGGAAGTTTCTAGATAGTGTATTTTGCACGGTATCAGATAACGATAGATATGCATATTTAGTGTCTAAGGTCCATAACATGCACATTTCTCCCTTTCACAGTGTTTATAGACGGTAAGAGAGTATGCAGTTCATGTGTCCATAAAGCAAAGAATCGATAAAGTACCGTTATGATGAAATTATGTCAAAGGTTAGCCTCGCCCTGCCAGGTCAATTTTTACAGCCTTTACACGCAATTGTTTACATTTGGCCAGTCTTGGGTCTTTGAAAACCCATTAAAGGTGCACTGGTCGCCATGACATAACTGAAATGATGTTAAAAACGGCAGTACATGGTATGGAATAAAGGCCTTGCGTTCTTTTTTCTGAGAAACGAAACCACAATTTTGGGAATCTCTTGGTTTTACTTTCGGTTTCGATATGAGATCAGCATGAGAATCCAAAACAAAGCAGTTTAAAACATTCAGTCGATCAAATAACCTTAACCGTGTTTATGTTATGATATTTAAAGCGATTTTATGTAACAAACATTGCGAAGCTGTGAACAAAGTTTATGCGGGTAAAAAAAACTTAAACTTGCGGAAGCCCTCGGTTTTAGTTTCGGTTTCCTTATGAGATCAGCATGATAAACCAAAACATTGCAGATAAAAATATTCAATCGATCATCCAGCCCTAATCTTGATTGTGTTATGATAAAGCGGTATCAATAAAATGCAATACAATCGATACAATACAATACGATCTTTTTTGTTGTAAGTGTAGACCTGCATCATGTACCGAACATTGCAGAGCTGTGAACAAAGTTTATACGGGTGGAAAAAAAATGTTCATTTATTCTTAATCTTTAAGCTGCTGAGCGCGACTCACTGACCTTTTTCGGACTGTGTAGATTCAAGATCAGACTGCACTTTCTGTGCAGTCTGATCTTGATCTACGCTGTCCACTACAGGTCCTTGAGTCGCGCTCGGCAGCCTCAGGGTTAAACTCCTCTGTGAATGTCAACAACCAAATAAATCCCTGGATTTTGATTCCAATTCTTTTGGCGTGAAAGTTGATATTTGAAACGAAAAATCGTAAGGACTTGCATGTTTACTTTTAGTTGGACAAAATAAAAACATCTTCTGGTGGAATTTGAACTTACGATCTTCTAAACCGTAAACGGCGACTCAAACCACAGAACCATAGAGCCGACTGATATATTGCCGTGTTAAAAATGGTCCATGCTCAGTGAAAAAGAGGGTTTAATGCATCTGAAAAGAGCATCGATTCGGGCAAGCCTGCGCAGGCTGACCTGGGTAGGAACATTTTGCTATTTATCAAATTTTTGCATGTCCAAGGATCAGTCTACTTCATGATTCAGTCGGTTGTTAATCAAAATGGATTTGATGAACCCATAAAATATATGATGACTTGCCCGGTTTAATGCATCACAGAAATCTTAGTAGAACACATATTGCATTTCGGAATATGTGTCTACATCTACATGTATATTCCGAATAGTAGAGTACAACGAAGACCATGCGTATAGCTACTTGACCAATCAAGAAACAGTATCTTGAGAGAGAAAAAAAAAATGTTTCGAATATACAACTCTCATGGTTGTACATGTATACATATATGGTTCTTACATACAATAGTTGTGTGTATTACTCATGTGATCTAGAATTCTAAATATTCTCGTTCTGTGCTTTTGTTTTGGAATTGTATAGGATAAAAACGAGTTCCATTGTAGAAGGAAATTTTACAAGCGCGTTGGCGCGTGTTTGTTTCTCGTATGCAACGGCAAGAAATTTTTCAATCCGACTTCGACCAGAATAGAAAGAACTGTTTACAACTATTCCATATATGGATATGACATCATGAGGGTTGTATCTTTGATATGTAATTTCAAAAATACTGTTCACGGATTGGTCAAATCTCTATACATGTAGTCTTATTATGCATATACAAGTGACACAATATGGCCTGCAACACGCAAAAAGGGGCATTCGGACATTTGCGTAAAGTATCGTCTCGGATCAGACTGCGCAGTCCGCGCAGGCTAATCCGAGACGACACTTTCCGTTTTTATATAATTTTCTGTTTTGTGCAAGTCTACTGTAGCACAAAATCTGATGTAGTCGTAAACTGCCGTCTTGGATTAGCCTTCGCAGACTGCGCAGACTGATCCGAGACGACACTTTACGCAAATGTCAGAATGCCCCTTTTATTGTATTGTAGGCCATGTCGTCGTTGAGGTGTACCTATTTTTACCTCTTTATCAGGCAATATGCATGCAGTCGTCTCGACATGTAAAACAATCCACCCGCAAACGAAATACTAGTAGTATACACATCGCGTGACATGTATTTAATTTTATCGCGTGAAAAGATAAATCTTAGTTAATAATATAGATGTACAGCTATTGAGTGACACGAACTTTTTTTTTTTTTTCAAGATAGACGGCGCAAGATGTTCTGGTTTATGAAATTTTATCCATGTCTTTCACTTGTTCAAGACGCAGGTCATGCTAGAATTAATGTGTCTGAAAATATATGTAGACATACAGTATGGGTTGTAGGGGAACGCTTTAAAATATTAGCGGCAGCACAGCTTGTCTATGATTGTTATAAATTTCTCTACAAAATTAATGGGCCTGCAAGGGCCCGCAGAATAAATATATTCACTTTTTTTTTTATACCAATGGCATATTACTATCAGAACTCCAGATAAGAGGGATTGAGATTATTCTAAATCTATTATTTTTCTTCCAAACCCTATGTTGTGGGTACTCATTAGAATCAAATCATCGAGACGATTCTAATGAGTACCCACAACATATGGTTCAGTGGAGGATACTTTATGTTTTCAATTTTGAAATCAAAATCAGTCCCTCTGTCTTGCAGCTCTGATTATTGTAACAAGCCATTACATCAATACGAAGAATCAAGTCAAAAGCCTGCGTAGTTGGTAACGCCGAAAAAAACAATGAAGGATACTTTAAATGATACCACTAGCCATAGCTACCCATTCCGTTCTGCTTCCTACAACTTTGATGTCATCTATGCAAACGACACTTTCCGTTTTTATGTAATTTTCTGTTTTGCACAAGTCTACTGTAGCACAAAATCTAATGTAGTCATAAAATGCCGTCTCGGATTAGCCTGCGCGGACTGCGCAGGCTGATCCGAGACTACACTTTACGCAAATGTCCGAATGCCCCTTTTCGCGTATTGCAGGCCATATAAGAGTGGCACTCTGGCTAAAAGGGGCTTAATGCATCCGTGATTCATTATACCAAGTAAGTCATCACATTATTATACATCCATAACACCCATTGCGTCTAACAACTGACCGCATCATAGACTGGTCATTTGACATGCAGAAAATTGACAAATAGCATAAAGTTTCGACCCATGTCAGCCTGCGTGGACTGCGCAGGTTGACATGGGTCGATGATTTTTGCAGATCGATGGTTTCTGCAGGCCCTTTTCACAGAACATGACTCATATATTGAGATATATAGCCTATCTGTATACATGTACATGTAAATGTTTATATTCCCTTCACCGCTCTGTTCCGAGTTTAACAGCCCTGAGAAAGAAAGCATTCGTGTCCAGCATTTTGTCCTTTCATCACAATGTGTTCTACCCTTGCGAAGACAAATATTCCACTGTTTGAGACACACTTAATCAATCCGTGGAAGATTCTTTCAAATTCAGCAGGTCTAAAATTTTGTTGTATAGTATAGAGTTGAATTAGCGCAAACTACTCATCATGTCTAACTTTAGAATCACTGGGATTTCCAGAAGGAAATTCCTGATTATATTTCTTCCATTTGCTCTCAGAAATAAGAAAGAAATATGGAGCTAAGAGCAATTTTACACGCTACGATTAAAGTGTTCATTTTATATTTTTGTCTTTACAGAGGTGTTGTTACAATATTAGGTGCAGTTTTGCTGATTGTTTTAATAGATATGTTATATAAGGAGTTGTATTCAGAGGTAATTGCATGAATGAATGATTGATTGAATGAATGAATGGCACATCGACAAGTAAGGTCATTTAGCCGGCATGTTGAATTGAAAGGCCCAGTGGCTGCCATATATAAACAATAGGGGTGTTAAAACCCATTTATTTTTAAATAATACCATTTAAAAGTATGGAAATTATCGTGACGATGACATTCTGTTATTGTACGATTAGCAGCAAGTGTTAGCAGCTGGCAGAAAAATGAATTTAAAAACTAGGTTAAAAGTTGCCAGGTCGCTCTTTCTTTTTTTTACTTTTTACCTGTTTCGAAGATTCTTTTTTCTGCCAGCAACTATATAACACTTGGTCCAACAATACAACAATTTTAGAAATGAATAAAGCACCTTGGATACGGTTAAAGGCAAAGAAAAGTAAACAATGAAGGTGTTTAAATGCATTTAAATTTGAATAATACCATTTAAGGTATAGACAATTTTGTTAAGATGACAAGGTGTTGCTTGCTAGAAAGTAGGACAATACGACAATAACAATACTGCTACGTCTTTTTTTTTTTTTTTTTTTTGTTTAGTCTGAGGAAACATCGTCACAGAGTGTGAAGAATCAAACAGAATCACCGATCTCTAGGACTCAGGAACAGCAAAGAGGCCGGCAAAGGATTTCGCTAAGGTCTGATAAATACTTCAAAAGTGAAAATAGAAAAGACATAAGCACTAAAAATAGTACCGACAGATCGACTGAAAGTGAAAGTGAACTGAAAGTTTCCGGAAAACCCTTTCCTACAGACAATTCATTGGGTCAAAGGAACAACAACAACACTGGTGCAATACCTAAGGTGAACAGTGGTAAACACAAAAGACAAGAAAAGAGAACTAAAAAAGATTTTAACGAACATGATAAAACTGAATATATAAATGACAACAGACGTGATAAAAATGATCTTAAAGAGTACTTTATTGCTGTTGAATCTGTGACGGAAGGAGTTGATAAATTTGGAAAAACAGTGCGAAAACCTCACAAAAGAGGATGTAAAAGTCACTTTTCACCGAGTCAAAGTGTTGACAATTCGAGAGTAAATAAGGCAGAAAGAAAGTTAGGAGAATCCACAGCAGAGACTCCAGATCAATTTGTTGACCATATCAAAACCATGGCTGATCAGGTTTGCTTTTTTTCTATTTTTAGATATATCTTTATTCGTTTTCAGCCCATTTTTAACCTATTTCATCTTTATTTTATGAAACTATAATCATTCTTGTATCTTCACTGCAAATGTTTCCCATAACGGTTGCAAAGTGGCACAGATTACGACCGATAGAAAATGCATTTCGACATTCCCTTGAGGCTATCAAAGGAAGCAAGCTGACGGAAGTGATCAAAGATCAGACTCCTTTTTCTAAGCACTCTGATCTTTATCTTTGCAGTCCGAAAAAGCCCCTGCCTTTATCTATGCCCCTGTTAAGGTTAATTTTAAGTCTTTGAACTGAATATTTTCGTGTTCAATTTTTTAAGTTATCCGGAAAAATGTACCAGTCTACAGGATTTCCATCCATGATATTTTACAAAATATTGGACAGTGTAGGATGAGGATCAGCCTATATGATCTTTGCCGTCTGGTCATAATCTGACAAAGTAACATAAGATGTCTGTAACATGGTATATAACTCTTACCACAGACATATGGAGTGCACAAAACAAATAAAGACATTCGTGATAAAAAGCAAATGCATTCCTGTGATCCATTATAACAAGCAGTTTAAGACGTATATCACAAATGTTCGCGCCCATCCATATTGGGCTTTTTTTTGTCATGGACAGTGGATCAAAAGTGTACCTATATATTTGTAGCACATATGGTCGTACTATTGGTGCACTGAAACAAGTAGCACTTTCTCCGGGTACTATTAGTAAACAGAAAAAAAAATGGGTCTGTGAACTATAACGTGAAATAATTAAAATACTGTTGACACGGCGTTACACACCAAACAAGCAAACAAAAACAGGAAATTTAAAGCTGTGGAGGTATAGTAGTTTCCACTTGGAAAATTATTGAGGGGAAAGGAGAAATCGCTCCTAATGAACAATTTCTCCTTTTCCAGCTATATCTGCTGAGCTTTTATCCTATTCTTTTCTTTGAAAAAAAATAACTTCCACTCTGACTTCATCACTGTTTTGTGACGAAATAAGCACGGATAGGTGACATTTTCATTTTTTCATATTGTTAAGAATTATAAATACTATAAATGTGGAAATTCTAATAAATCTGTATGTTATAACGTATGTATTTATTAAAGATTAACCCTTAATTTGATCAAATTATCTCCTTTTTTAACTCAATGGTCTATATAGAGCATGCATATTTGACGTTATCATGCCCAAATTCAAGCTTTTATATATTTTTTGTACAATTCTTTTCATCAAAATGATGTATATTTGAATATTCTTCTTTTAATTTTCCTGTAAAAATGACTGCTAAAGAAAAGCATTTTAATTCCAATATAAGCTTAATTTTGGAACTATATATATACCTTTTGCAAAGGCAAATTTCTCAGAAACGACCCACATTGTTTTACTGTAATCTTCCAGAAATGATGAGCTTTGTATGTTCAAAGTTTTAAAAAAATATGTCCATTAGAAAAAAATTGTGATATACGTCGTTAATATTTAAATCTTAATTTTGTCTAACAAGCAATTGAAACATTGGGTAAACTGATTCTTTGGCATACAGAAAATTGGCTGATAGCAATAGGTTTCGCAAGGTCAGTCTGCGCAAATTGTACTGTCTGACCTGAATTGATACTTTTTGGAGTTGCACTGAACCCCCTTTTGACAGGACATAACTCAAATATAGTTCTCTGGCGAATGAAGAGTTTTGGTAATTACGAGCATTTTCCCATTTCACTGCCATAATTTAAAAGCCAAATCCTGCTTATATGTCACCTCAGGTGAAATAAGTCTACAACAGGTGAATCTTTCCTAGAGTCTTTCGCAACACTTTATTTTCCTTCTATGAGCTGTGTAAGATCAGATTACGTGATACTTAATGTGTACCTAGTCCGATATTAAGCTTGATGAATAAAAAATAACATTAATGTTGCACTTGGGTCTATTCTGGGCAGCGAACTATTGACATCCTGAGCAAAATAACATTGACTTTGCAGTATTTGGATCTTTTCTGAGCAAAATAACTTGGGCTTTACAGTATTTGAGTCTATTCTGAGCAAAATAAATTGGGCGTTGCCGTATTTGGGTCTATTTTGGGCAAAATAATTTGGGCTTTGCAGTATTTGGATCTATTCTGGGCAAAAAAAAATGGCTTTGCAGTTTTTGGAGCTATTCTGAGCAAAATAACTTTGGCTTTGCAGTATTTGGATCCATTCTGAGCAAAATAACTTGGGCTTTGCAGTATTTGACTTTATTCTGAACAAAATAACTTGGGCTTTGCAGTATTTGGGTCTATTCTGAGCAAAATAACACTGACTTTGCAGTATTTGGATCTTTTCTGAGCAAAATAACTTTGCAGTATTTGGGTCTATTCTGAGCATAACTAGGTTGACGTCAAAGTATTGCGGTCTATTCTGAGCAAAATAACAATGACTTTGCAGTATTTGGGCCTATTCTGAGCAAAGAAATATTGACGTTGCTGTATTTTAGTCTATTCCGAGCCAAATACACCGAGTTCTGAACAAAATAACATTGATGTTGCAGTATTTAAGTCTTTTCTGAGAAAAAAAAAATGACGTTGTTGTATTTGGTTTATTCTGAGCAAATCAACATTACCTTTGCAGTATTTGGATCTACTCTGAGCATTTTAACAATAATTTTGCAGTATTTGGATCTATTCTTAGCAAATTAACATTGATGTTGCAGTATTTTGGTCTCTTCTGAGCAAAATAACTTTGACGTTGTAGTATTTCGATCTATACTGAGCAAAGTAACATAGACGTTGCACTATTTTGGTCTTCTGAGCAAAGTAACTCTTATTCCGGTTTACTCTGATCAAATTCACATTGACATTGCAGTATCTCGGTCGATTCTAAGCAGAATAACAATGACGTTTCAGTATTTGGATCTATGCTGAGCAAAGAAACGTTGACGTTGCTGTGTTTGGACTTATTTTGAGCACAGTAACATTGAATTTGCAGTATTTCGGTCTACTCTGAGCACAATAACATTGAATTTGCAGTATTTCGGTCTACTTTGAGCAAAATAACATTGATGTTGCAGTATTTCGTCGGTCTACCATAAACATAATAACATTGACGTTGCAGTATTTGGATCTCTTCTAATGAAATAACATTGCCGTTGCAGTATTTCGGTCTAATCTGAGCAAAGTAACATTGACGTTGCAGTATTTGGACCTACTTTTAGCAAAATAACATTTAGGTTTCAGTATAATGGTTTATTTTGAGCAAAATGGTATTGACGTTGCAGTTTTTGTTTGTATATGAGCAGGTTCTTAAGAATAAGCCGGCGATTTCGCCTCTGTAAAACTAATTTACATTGGATGCATCCATTTTATCCGAATTAGAAAGGAGAAAAGGCAGAATTAGATAAAAGGAAAGAGGAGAAACAGACGTAAGTTTTCGTTGACCAGTGAAAAAGAAACTTCGGCATGTCTTAAGTCCATAGTGCTTTTGATATAAATAGTGTTATATTTCTATTTCGGCCCGATTTTTTGTGTGTTTGTTTTGAAAGTTCTAAATTTATACGACCAGGCCATATTGCAAAAAATTTATAAATTTCTGTTTTAAAATGTTGTTCACCAGCTCTTTTCTAGATTCTTTTGGAGAACCCTATCTTTTTGTTCAAAAGAAATTTTTTTGCCTCGGCTGTTTTTAA
Organism: Hippopus hippopus; assembly: GCA_946811185.2. Classification (NCBI taxonomy): domain Eukaryota; kingdom Metazoa; phylum Mollusca; class Bivalvia; order Cardiida; family Cardiidae; genus Hippopus; species Hippopus hippopus. The sequence continues at coordinate 2,655,037 of OX328105.1, forward strand.
AGAACACAAGGAACTACTGTCATAACCCTGGCGTGGTCGTCGTGCAAAAACTGTGGCACTTTTTTAATATCTGTGTTATTCCTGAAGATATTTACCTCAAACCAGGACAAATTCTATGCTCTCTTTCAGATGAAAAAAAATATAGAAAGACTTATTGAAGAGGCTAAAATTGCCCTGGAGAATAAAGACTTAAGACAGGCGAGGCAGAAAGCATTGGAAGCCACGGTGGGTGCCCAGGAAGCCAAAGATCAATTCCTTCTTCTACATAACGAACTTATACGGGAGAGCAACCTGGCTGACTGGTTCGGTACATGCGCTTTTATACTTGACAAGGTAATGTCTACTTTATTATACTGCAAAGAAATTTCTCGGGATCTGATTGGATAATATGCCCCGAATATATATATCATGTACACTGGCAAAAGCAACGTAAAAGCAGTTTTCCTTTCGGGAGCCCCGTATACATGACTACACTACCAACACAACATCCAAAATGGCGGCGTCGATCAAGATTAACATCAAGATTATGCACCAAACTGCACGTTTTACCACGGTTTCAGTGACGTCATTTCCCAGTGACGTCAGTTTTAATTGAATTGGGGCTCTCAGAAGGGAAATTCTACTTTGTCAGCGTACTCAATTTTTGAAACCAAAAAACACGTAAAATTCGCTAAACACACGTTGGAATGGTAAAACTTTGCAGTATAATCAATTCGTTGTACGGTCTGGTGTCAGGGGACTTGGAAACTTGTTCACGGCTGTGGCGAATCATGTCGCCACCTCGCCTTCGGCCACTATACAACTTTTATACTTTGTACCAGTTGAACTGACTCACACGTTAAAAGATATTCATTAAGGGACTTAAGTATAGAAAATGTAAAGGCTGCAAAACAGCATTTGTTTTTCTCTTTTTTCCACCAAAAATGGCAGAAAGAAAAGGTAGACACAGTTTTTAAAAATATACGAAGACATTTAGTCCACATTTCTACTACATTAGTTACATGAATATTTCCAGTTGAAAATAAAAACCAAAGTGTTAGAGTTTCGATATCCAGTACGTAAAAAATCTCGTTGTGTTGGAAAAAGCGGCTACAAAACTAGAGTACACTTTTTGATTTTGTTCCGTACCGTCATTTACTAAATTACATTCTAACATGACACGTGAATTCGGCTCTATAAACACAGTGCAACGAAAGGGTGGTAAAATCTGCGTTATTCTATGTAGAGTGACGTCATTCTATATAGAGTGACGTCATTATGTATAAAGTAAGTAAGTAAGTTATTCAATGGAATATAATCTGCATCCGCGTTTTTACTCTACGCATGAACTTGTTTTCCTTTCATTAAGAGTTGGTCATGTTAGAATCGAAATAATTTTCTTTCTATTGTGGTTTATCGTTCAATAAACCACGTTGTGAGTCATGAGGCGGAATGAATAAACCACTCGGGCAATCCCCTCGTGGATTATTTATTGTGCCTCATAACTCACAACTGTGGTTTATTGAACGATAAACCACGATAGAAAGAAGATTATTTCTTAAATATACTAGTAAATTTTCCAGGTCAAATACATGCAGTGCAATCATATAAAATAACACACACGACAGAAAAATAAAATCCGTATCTACACACAGTCAAATACGGTTCAAAATGGTATGATGACGTATCTCTCGCACAGACTAAGCATGCGTTTATTTGCGATTTAATTATTCAAAGTGTTACGTTGTAATATAAATCCGCCATTCATAAAGTAAGGGTTACTAACCTTCACACTATTAATGGTCTCATTTTGTTCACCGTTTTCGAATAAAATGTAAATAATTGCAAAATGGTGTCGTTAAAAGTTGTAGGTGTGTATAAAAGGAATATTATGTTTTAGTAACTTTCCTAGTGATTGTATTTACTTCTCGATGCGTAAGAAAAAGTTGACATCCAATTTTCTCATGCTCCTCGAATTAAACACAAGCACCGAGAAATTTACTATAACATAATATTCCGTATTTTGAACGTTGTTTCAGTATTGTGTGAATGCAAATGGTATCGGTTGTTACCAGAACGAAACTGTCATATTGTTTCTTAATGTATTACATTTCAGACTGAAGACATTATAATTTCTGCAAGATGCTTTTATACAGGTAAGTGGATAGTCTTTGACAATTAAAGCTGTCGTTTCAACAGTAAAGATAAACCGTACACTAGTTCTTACATAGCTGTCAACCATGATCATCTAGGTACATGTATAGTAGGAGCTTCGGAAAGTATTATTGTGATACTTATCATATCTATGAATGATTCTTTTTTTTCTCATTTGTGATGAAAAGTTGGTTGGAACAACCTGAATGGTGTCCTCTTTGCATTGGAAAAATGATTGGTGCGTTGTAATAAGTTGTCTGTAATGAACCATTTTCATACAGCAAACAAGTGTGCTCAACCTATATTCTTACAATTTGTTTTGAAAGAGAACTAAACTGTTGGTATTTTCATTTTACAAGGAAGTCTTAAGAAATACATACATGTATTTTACACTTTTCCAAACGACCCCGTCGCTTTTACGACCATTAGGAAGACGGCCTGGTAACCAGCATTCAACCTTCTTCCAGCAACTTTTTCTACAAAAAAGAAGACACTATATGGACATCATTTGAGCCTTATCTGTCTTAAGTATGAACGAGTTAAAAATCAGACTTAAATTAACCATGTGTGTGAGCAGTTTCATTTTGGTAATAAATCCTGACAGATTTTTATATAAAATGTAATCCTTTATTGATTAAGGTCGGTTCTGTCATAAAAACAGTTCGGTAAATGCAGGAATTTCTGATCAATTCACCTACCCAGGAACAATCAGTTTTCATCAATTCACCCATTCATCCATCAAATACCGGTAGATCAAAAGCATCATCCTTTTATACATTGGTTCAGTCCCTGATACACCACCCGCCTAACCAGTAAATCAATTTATTATATACCTATCAGTGATTTTCTGGGATTTCACAGTGTATTATTTTTTCAGTTTTTCACAGTGAATAACATCACTAGTGATGATATGGTATCATCACTAGTGATGATATAGCTTTAGAATGTTTGTCGGAACTACTTTTTCCCCTTTATTGCTCACAGTCTAATGTTTCTGTCTCTGCTTCAAACATCTTTCGTAAACAATAGCACAATGAAAAGATTTTCGGTACAGTCTTTCCAAACAATCCTGAGTAAACGACCTTATGGGAAAAATCTTTTGAAAACATTTCGAGAAAAGAAGATATCTTTTGTGGGAGAGAGCTCTTGGAAAACATTGTGGAAAAACGAGAAAATACCACCAACCAGCATTTTCTCCTTTTCCATAATGTTTTCTATCCTATCAGAAAACCTAAGGTCTTTTGTACCAATTTAGTATTTGTCATTTGGAGATGTTTTCAATTATGGGAAAGTCTTAAATTTGCAATGCTGGAAAGGATTAACTATTTCTTCTTCTAATTTCATACGGTTGGTTTTAAATTGAAAAGGTGCAAAACAATGCATGCCTTCAAACGGAGAGATAGATGACGTAACATACCCTCGAGCGTTACGTCATCTGTTGCGTCAGCTGCTTCTGCCAAAAATGGATCATGTGTTTGTAAAGAAAAGTCCTATGTATACCTACTTTTCTTGATAATTATTATGAAGCAAAGGGAGAATTAGGAATATAATAAATAGAATAATCAACTGGTAGTGTGTGATATTAAAAATCTTTCACTCGAATGGGGTTTGATACTGCTAAAAAACTCGTCCTTCAGACTCGTTTTTCAACCGCATCAGACCCCATTCCAGTGACTGATTTTTAATATCATACACCACCAGTTGATTATTCTATTTATTTTCCTCTATTTAATCACTCTATTATTTTTCAGCCACTGTATTCGACTCTGATTGGACAGAAAAAAAGCATAGCGCTGTATCCAATGTCCTCTGGAACAAAATTTTCTTGAACAACCTGGTTTTTGAGAGATTTCAGCCGGAGGTAGAGTATTCCACATGACATTTTGAACTTTGAAAGATGCATAAATGAGACAATACTTCTTCAAATCGAATAATACAATAATATGTATACGTAACTCCTTCGGTAGTAAAGTTTTCAACTTGAATAACAATGAGAGAAGCAAAAAGAAATCTTCGAAAAACTGACAAATCTAAATGTCCGGTAAAAAGAGACATACATGTAATCAAACTGTTCAAGGATAAAGTTAAAAAAAGTTACTTTGTTACCTTTATTATCTATTTGAAATTGACTCTCAGTGCGCAACACATTTATTTAAACTCTTTGTTTATCTCTAGAATTGTACAATAAGAACTTAACATTAGTAGGGATTTCTAGTTCTATTTAAAAACGTTTAACTAAAATGACACTATTTTAGTGTCTTTGACGTATTTGCCATGGACACCTTTTGAAAATTCTGTCAGCAAAGCCTGATTGCTCTATCAAGGTTTCAAATTCAGGGATTCCTGATAAGATTCCAAGCTTGGCCAAATTATTTCCGAGGATAGTCAATGCGACATGGGTTCATTTCTCTCTTACTACTATTTGTCTAAAATTTCCATACCTGCAAGTATTATTTATACAAACAAAAATCACCACTGTTTAAGCCATGTTCATAAACGAGTCTTGATGAATTTTTGGTAAAAATATTTGTGTAAATGTCATCTCAGATAATTTTTAGTGAGGTTGGCCTGGGATTATCACCGGATCACTTGGAATTCCGAAGAAAACCTCGTTTTTACTAATATCCACATCTATAGGTCTATGAGTTTGTTTTGGTAATATCGCAGACAAATTCTAATTTATAAGAAACTTGTGATCAAAAACAAGGTCACCGGGTTAAGTTATAGGAAAAAGCATTTTTGCCTTCCTAAGGACCGTATGCTTACTTCGAATTTAACAGGACGTTTGCTTTGGCAAGCTCACAGATGATTTAGATAAAAAAGTTATAACTGGTAAAAATCAATGTCACTTGTCATATTTGAGTTCTCCTTACTCTATCTGCGCAAATTTCAACCATGGAATACCACAGGCAGTGTATCACAGACTAAATTGAATGGCATGGTCCTCTGAAAACTGCTCTTTCATACCCATATATAACTTAATTAGACTCCAAACATGCTAAGTTTACTTAAAACAGTGTAGCTATACATTTCAATTGACTGTACGCATGAATCATGGAAGTTTTACAGTACAAGTAAACATGAATGGTAAACGTGTCATCTAAATGGGGCCAAAGTCACCGTGCCTCTGCATGGAGAGGTACAGGAATTATGTACCTAAGAGAAGCTGGTGGAGCATATGTAAAAAAATTTTTATTAGACTTGAAAATTTTCACTACCCCCTATTTATTGCGAACAAGTAGCGGAGATTGCCTCTTAGTGTAAAAGAAGGCATCTGCATGCTTGAGGCAGGATCTGTCTTGACTGCATACTTGGTATGTCAAAGAGCGTCAGTGAAAACTGTGGCAATGCTACCAGACTCTTGGACTAGTCAATCATAAACATAGGGAGGGGGGACTGGGTCACCAACTCAAGCCTAAAACAAGTTTTTTTGCCGTTGAAGTTCGAGAGCGATTACAATAGGCACACTACCATATCACATAGTCCATCTAAGACTAGACACCTGCCGTCTTTTCTAATGAGTCCAGGTTCGAAATAGATTTCTCAGACAAGCGAGCCCGATTAAGAATAATGACAAATTACATAATTACATTATTTTCAATGGCCTAATCTCTCCGAACATGATCGATATGTTTTAATTTTTTTTTTTTTTTTTTTTTTTGGGGGGGGGGGGTTAATCAGAGTCAGTAAGCAGGGCAAAATGATCTCTCTACTTTTTAGACTGACTGTCATGCATCTAAATAATATTCTGATTTCTTTTTTTTTCGTCAATAGGTTGATGCCGAAGGCCCAAATTTCACTTTCATGGATAATGCTTGCTCTTGTGTTATCATAAGTATTTGACGAAATAAGCAACTTTTCGTAAAGAATAGCAAGCTGAATTTCAGGATTTAAATCAGCATGATAAGAAACCTTAAATAGCAGTATCTATACCCGGTCTTTGCAGCTCACCTTAAACAGGCACCTCAGAGAGGTTTTGACAGATGAATATGCCCGAATTCCGCAGATCAAAATTTGTCAGTGTTTGTATTAAAAGATATCGGTGATGTAAAGCAAATATTTTTATCATTATTTTAGATAGCAAAACTGAATTACAATGATAGAGAAAATCTAAAAATCATACACAGAATCAATGTTTTATGAAGAAATTTTAACCTTTAGCAACCTACCTGTAATGTCATTGATCTCAGGAAATTCAGATCCATGTTAGTTCGATTGGTTTGTATTTCAGAGGGTTGTTGATCTTTTGCATGAGATGGAAAAATTGACCGAACTAGCAGAATTGCGCAGCCGCTGGAAAGTCTGTATTGCAATCTGCCATGATGCACTGAGATGGACAGACTTTTTAAAAAGAATTGGAGTCTTGACAGAAAGTCCATTATGCAAGGCTAGACGCCTTGCCTTGGCCCATTTTAAACTGGTAAGTTTATTATAATTATGAACCTTACTTTAGCATGCTAATGGCAATAACAGATGTCCTTGGATACAGTGTAGAATAGGTTAAAGCTGCGGGGAACTTTAAGGATTTTTGCGAAATTTACTAGCCATAGAAGCCTAAGTTGACATTACTTTTTTGCCTGTCCAGTTGAGCAAGAAGTTTAGGATTTTGGATGAATACCCGTGTGGTCAGGAAAGACAAATGTTTCTGCACTCTTTTCCCAGTTTATAAATTTGCAGGAACATATAAGAACATGATGAAAAGTTCATTAATATATTTAATTTCAACTGCTGCAGATACATTTTTTTTTGTAATACATTTCTTGGCTCACCTGAGTACAAACAGCTCAAGGTGAGCTTTTGTTATTGTGCTGTGTCTGTCGTCCGTCGTGCGTGGTGCGTCGTCCGTCCGCCAAATAGGTAATGTCAGGTTAAAAACTAGGTCACGAGGTCAAATCTTAGAAAAACTTTGTGTACTCTCTCGACGCTACATTTTCAGTGCAATACTCATGAAACTTGGTCAGAATGTTTGTCTTGATGATTTCTTGGACTGTTTTGAAAATGACTTATATCGAGTCATAAACTAGGTCACTGGGTCAAACCTTACAAAAACCATGTGTACCCTCTAGAGGCTACATATCTTTAGTCAAATACATGTACTCATGAAATTTGGTCAGAATGTTTGTCATTATGATATCTTGAATGAGTTTGAAAATGGGTCACATCAGGTCAAAAAGTAGGTCACCTGGTCAGATCTTTAAAATACGTGTAGCTTGTGTAGCTGTAGAGTCATCAATTTCCGTCCAATACTTATGAAAATTAGTCAGAATGTTTTTCTTAATGACCAATATGATGAAATTATTGGGTAAAAAACTAGGTCTTCATGTCAAATCTTGGAAAAACCTTGTGTACACTCTGGAGGCCACATTTTCTGTCCAATACTTAGGAAAATTAGTCAGAATCTTTGTTTTGATAATATCTACAATGGGAAAATGGGAAATGTTTGGCTAAAAAGTAGGTCACTGAGAGTAATTCTAGAAAAAGCTTGTGTACATGCTAGAGGCCAAATTTTCTGTCGAGTAATTATAAAAGCTTGGTAGTATGTTTGTCATAATATCTCAAGAGATTGAAAATTGGTCATGGTTGGTCAAAAGACTCAGGTCAGCGACTTCAGGGCCATCATGACCCACTTGTTTTTCATTTACTGGCCCCTTGAAGATTTGCTAATGTTCGCAAAGAGCGAACTGCTAAAGTATTACAAAGATTACACATTTTAAAAAGGTTAAAACCAATAATTTAGTTCAAACAATGAAAATTATTTGACTAACGTTGAAATAGCTAGTCTTACAGATGATGCATGGAGGGTTTGGTATTGTAAAGTAAAAAATGCGAGCAGGAAGTAGCCCTCAGGAGAAATAATGGGAATCAATTTTTCAACCTAAGCACTTGTAGAAGTATACCAGAACTAAAAACTTCGCCATATTGCAGTAAATCTTTGGCCAAACATTGATAGTTTGATGACAATTTAGAAAAGGCCAAGTTTCTGCTTTCAAGTCCAAAATCCGAGATTAGAGTATTAATTCATAGTTTGCTACTTCCAGCTCAGTCGAAAAGTAAATGGCTGTCCAAGGATTCCACATTTGGGCATTTTCTTAAATTTCCTTATTTTTTCAAAGCTTTGTAGTAATATTTATATGTTACTGTTTTCATACTAAGGAAAAACAACTTGGTGTCTGAACAGTTCAAAGAAGCATAAAAGTATTTTTATAATTTCAGGGTGAACACAAAGCAGCACAGACTTATTGCATGTTAAGTAAGTAGACAGTCAAGACATTGTCCTTCTATCATTTTTTCCTATTTTGAATGTCTCAACCACCCACCTTAATGAATGACAATTGATATTTCATATATCTGAGCTTATATGCACTTCCTTAAACTTGTATGCCAGATTTCTTGAAATTATTTTGGTCGGGCGAATTTTTTAACGCTTAATTATTGAAGATGCAAGGCCTATGTCATTCTGTTACACTTATCTTAAATGTATTGTTGTTGTGGCCATCTTTCTCTAAGATATTACTTTATTTTGTTTCATAAGTCACCTTTGGCATAATTTAGCATCAGATGGGGGTATATCCCAATTTCAAATGACCATGATATATAGTCTAGAATGCATTTCAGTACGGTTTACAAAAAGATGTTCAAAAACCGGTAAATCTATTTGTACAAATGGGCTTTCAACTAAGATACGGGTCCATAAGAAATATACATAATAAACATACAAGAAATGTCTCAACTTTCAATATGGTCCTGCAAAAGTTCTTATCCCATTTAACATAACTCTTTAATCTTTGAAAAAGGACTCTTGTATGATTCATCTGTTCATTAGAAAAGTTTAAGAAAAGTGGTAGGTCTGTTTCTTTTTCACTTCTTCATGAAACGACAGATTTAAGTGAAATAATTTCGTTTGAAAGTTTAAATCCAGTTTTTTACCGTCTCTTTTCAAAATCTTGTAAGAAACTTCTCTCAAGCTTTTTATTGGAAAGGTAGATAGATGAAGATTACATTATATTTGTTTTTAACTTGCTCTTGGATTTGTTTTGACTTTATTTATTAATGATGTTAAAGTTTCATCTATCTTTTCTTACACTTCAGTCTTAACAGACCTGACAGATTTCGATGACCTTGATGCATTTGAGATTTGGGCTAGGTCATTATTCTTAGAGGGAAAGTTCGATGTTGCATTAAAGAAAGTTGATTTGGGTCTTGGCTGTGCCAAGGTAAGATACTATGTACATAAGACCTGAAATAGAACTGCTTTCAAGATGAAACTTTATGAAACTAAGTCTATAAAATTGTTATTAAGCTTACCAAACGCTCGCCTGGTGATTTTTTTTTTTTTTTTGTTTAACATAGCTGCCCTTATTTTCAGTATAATACAGCCATGTACACACGTCTGACAGAAGCGGATGCTACCGTCTTTGATCAGAGCTCTGTGATAATACGCATCATTTCTAAAATGCTGCTGACGTAGGCTTCCCTGTAAATTTAACTGTCAACGTTGATGGGGATGACAAAGCTGCGACTTTTTTGTATCCTACGATCTAATATGAAAACTATAAATAACGCCATGAGGAATGTTATTCCATTCCTGAATGAGATATAGGTTGTTAATACCAGCTCTTGACCTAACCCTCCGATCAAACCTTTTCCAGATATGCTCAATAGGAGCCATATCTGGTGAGAGTGCAGCAATATGATGAAGCCTTTTTCATTGACGAATTGTTTAGTAATGAGTGCTACATGTGGACGAGCACTATCATGCATTTGAATGGCAGGTGCGTGTCTCTGCAGAAATGGAACAGATTTAGGTCGCAGAATCTGATTCAAAAAGCCCTCATTAGTATTTAAATTGCTCTTACAACAGTAAGATTTGTTTTCCTACCACTCCTTCCATTATTCCACCTCATTATTCCACCCCCAAAACATAACGCTGCCACCAACAAATCTGTCCCTTTCCAACTCACACGAGTTTGTAAAACGTTCTCCTCTCCATCTGTAAACCCTTACCAGACCGTCATGGTTACTAAATTTGAGTCTTGACTTATCAGAGAAAAGAACGCGAGCCGACTCCGCACGCCCCTAGCTTGAACGACGTCTTACCCCTTGCAAACGATTATCCCAATTGTCCAGGGACAGTATGATCCCACATATGGTATTCTTACACGAATAGGTAATAAGCATGCCTAAGGCGGTGCAAAACAGTCAACTTGCTTATACCACACTGTCTTGCTGCACTCGACGCTGTTTTAAAGCTTTCTCGCAAGTGAGTCAACGTAAGGACGCAGTACGTTTTTCTAACGTCAGTCGCTCAAGGCCTGCCGGATCAGGGGCGGTGTGCGACATGGCAAGTTTGCTGAAAACGCTCAAGCGAGCGCTTAAATCGTATTCTACGGCAGCAGAGCATCATACTGACGTAACTGACGTTGTCGCCGCAATCAAGCATCAATAATGCTTGGAGTCGCTGATTTTCATTTAATTTTGGCATTAATGCAAAGCACGGATATGTTACCAGACGTGTTTGTTCTTTCACAAAAGGCAAAAGGAAATTGACAGTACGTGTTTTCTGTCCTGTACATTTTCCACGTGTAACACGAGTAGATAGTGAAAATCTACATAGTCGCTTAATTCATGAAATTTATCAACTTTAAATGAGCAGTTTCACGCGTGACTGTAGTAGACACTTCATGCAGACGGTGTTGTAAATTTGAGATTGATGCACCATGTGGAAGCGAAGATATTCAGAGAAAAAAGTGCATACTTATTTTTGCAACAGAGTATATATTCAATTGCTGGAGAAGACATTGCTGTGTATGAAGTCTTCATCCATTTCAACAAAACTATCTTTATTAGCTCAAGCACGTTAGGAAAAGATCTCTGTACCAACAACTTGACAGTAGAATTTACCAAGAAAACTGAAAGACGTGGTGGTTTTAAATTGATTTCTTCCTTTTTCATGTTGTTTTGAGAAGTCTTACCACGGAAACATAAAACATGCTTGAGGAAAAACTGTTATGATTTTGAATGTTTTCTACAGATACCTGAAGACAAAGAAAGGTTAAGTGCTCTTAGGTCAGAGATCCAGTCCAGCATACCAGTTCCTCAAGAAAATCGTCAACCAGATCCAGCCTGGTTGAGTGGTACATCAGTGGACAGTCAGCCTACTTTAAAGGTGAATATACAAGTGTTGTATGCTTTGCATACATTGCAAAGCCTGTATGCCAGTCTCATACCTAGCGAAGCCTTGACCTTTATGCTCTATTAACACATTTTTGCATTTACAACCTATATGTTTCAAACTACCTGTGTTTTCCCAAAACAAATGAGAGCGTTTGAAAACATTATGATACATGAAGATTCTGGTGGAAATAAGAAAAACAACATGCAGGTGAAAATTGCAGTTGACCTAAAGTATCTGAGTAAGCGGCCCCTTGGGAATGATCAGAAGATATCCCAATCGTTTGTTAGCACAGAAAATCCATTAAAGGAAGAGTACCATGAGGTTGCATAGGTTTTTCATCCAGGTACTCCTGATCCTTTGGCAAGCAGAAAATAGACAAATGGCAAAAGCTGCGGAGGCTGACCTTGGTCGATACTTTTTGCAGACGCATTAAGCCCCCATTTCAGACAGCATGGTTCTTTACTTTGAATTTGGTTAATACAAGCGAAGACTGTACAGTTTAAATTAGACTGTGGAGATTATGGAATGGGATACTTTGGAATGTTCTGGTCAGCAATTTAATTTATATACCAAATCATGAGTCATAGGGATTTAGATCTGTCACCTAATCATTTTAGAGATTAATCAAACTTGCGTTTATTTATCGTCGCCACCGGTTGCCTATATGGGCTACGCCCCCTGAAGACTGTTAGTTTTGTTACAAGGGATAGTGAAAGATACAGGACGAACCCATCTTAATTTACGTCTGATATTTTACGTGCACGGTGTATAGCACCGTCAAACGGGACCTCGATTTAACTTCTCAGCCGAAAAACTATTTTTTATAGATGGCCAGCAGTGGCGCTCGAACCTACAATCTTAAGTGACGTAAGACCTGTTGTTTAGAAGTCCTACGCTATACCACCTGAGTTATGCGGGCTGGTCATCATTTTAGATATGTGACGCTGGATATTATGACATACAATCACATAAATATTTGCCGGATCTATTTCTTTGCATAAATTAGAAATATTAAGCAATAATTTTGCACCTAGATAAAGATTCTTTCAAACATTTTTCTCCCAGCATCTACTATCTTTTTTTCAAAAATGATTAAGAAGAGAATGTATTCAAATGCATATTTCAATGATATGTATGTAGTTTATAATTCTCTGTTATATCCTGTGATTGTAAATTATTATTATTTGGCAGTAGAAGGGGTAAGAATCAGCAAGAACCAAAATAATGCTAGTAAATTTTCTTAAAAGGGGAGTACTGTTTTGTGATAGGAAAGTGGGATGACAGTTGCTTTTCAGTTATTTGCACTTTTCCCACAGGCTTGGCTTGGTTTGGTTTGTATTGGACTTTAACTCCGTTTTAACAGCTTAGGTCATGTCATGGCGGTCAGTGACGCACCCATGTATTTCCTGGCATTCTCACACGAGGATTGACACAACTTTCTTTCCAAAGCCACTGATTACTTTTCTCACATGCATCAGAGGTGAGAGGCGAAAAATCACCGGAAAGAAAGTTCGCCGCAACCGGGCATCGAACTGGCAACCTCCAGGTCATGAGTCAGATACACTAACCATTGAGCTACCAGGCCGGGCTTTCCTATAGGCAGTGTAGATTTTGTTTGGTTGATCTTTTGTCTTAACCCTTTACCAAACCATCCTGATTTTTAAAAACCCTTAGGAAGACAGCTTTTAAAACATCGTGGAAAAAGGAGAAAAAGCTGGTAACCAGCATTTTCTCCTTTTTTGCACAATGTTTTCTACCCTATCGAGGACACATTTCGTCTTTTGGGCCACCTTTGATTTGTTGTCTGCAAATGCCTTTCGATTCGGACCAGTCTAAAACTTTGTCGTTTGGTTAAGATACAAACACTGCTCAGTCATCTCGGCGCAACAGCTCACTTTTTGATGTTTTTCTTGTGTCTGCCCTGTAATTTGGCTAGGGCACTGCAGCGCTTTGCTCTTCGCTATTGCGATAATTTTTAAGCGGTTGGAAAAATGCGATCCCTGATTTGTGCACAGATTATATTTCTATTTCAGAAAGCTTCCTCGGTACCAAACCTTACAGCTGGAACAAGCATGAAGTCTAAAAAAAGACACAGGAGACGTAAGTCAAGCACAATCTCTATATTTTAGCACACCTGAGCACAGAGTGCTCAAGGTTAGCTCTTGTGAATATGCTGTGTCCGTCGTCCGTCATGCGTCGTCCGTTGTGCGGTCGTCAACAATCACCTTGTGTGCACTCTACAGGGTACTTTTTCAATCCTACACTCATGAAAATTACTCAGAATATTTATATTGATAATATCTTTAACCAGTTCGGATTGCGTCACATAAGACCAAAATGTAGGTATCAGGGCCAAATTTTAGCAAACCTTGTGTGCACTCTAGAGGTCATATTGTTAGTCTGTTACTCATGAAACTTGGCCCGAATGTTTGTCTTGATGATATCTTGGACGAGTGTTAAAATTGCGTAACCTAGGTCAAAAAGTAGATAACTTGGCAAAATCTTAAAGAAAAAAAAACTTTCTGTGCATTCTTGATGCCACATTTTCAGTGTGATACATATGAAACTTGGTAAAAATGTTTTTCTTGATGAAATTATGGACAAGTTTGAAATTGGGTCATGTCGGGTCAAAAAAAGATTTATGGGACAAATCTTTGAAAAACCTTGTGTGCACTCTTGAGGCTATATTTTCAGTCTGATTGTCATGAAAATTTGTTTTCCTAATGATATGTCGGACAAATACATGATAGGATCAGAATCTTAGAAAAACCATTTGTGCACTCCAGACGCCACATTTTCTGTCTAATGAAACATGGTCAGAATCTTCGTCTTGGTGATCTTTTGGAAAAGGTAAAAAATGGCCAGTCAGTCAAAAAGTAGGTCACTAACACTCATGTATTTTACATCATCACAACCAGGATTTCTTCAGTTTTATCAATCCTAGATAACTTTATTCAGGTGAGTGCTTTAAGGCAAATGGCCCTCTTGTTTTAAAAATGGCATAAAAGTGCAGACGTTTTTTATTGATAAGGATGTCTGTTTGCAGTGTTATCAATCTTTGATTAAGAGCTTGATCATATACGAAATTCCATGAAAATTCGCCATTCAAAACAAACTTGTACCAACCATAATTATAGAATATGGACAAATACAATAGATAAATGTTTACAACGTAAATTCCTGTGAAAAATTGCGAAAGAAAGAGGTAAATGTTTCTTTGTTTCACGTTGTTTTTGTAACTAGTCTGCAGCGGGGCAAAAACATAGTTGGATAAAGATGGTATAATGAGTTGAAAAGTGAAAAAAGCAGCTGCTTTTCTCGGAGCCTAATTTTATCCGAATAGCCACAGAAATTTTCCATATTTACTGATTTTGATGATGTTACTTTATGTAAATAGAACCATCCAGACAATTAATACGTTTATGTCAAGATATACGTTTATAAATATTGACATCACATAAGGAAAAGAGGATATAATGCTATTACTCGTGGTTCATTAAACCAAGCATTATTACCATCGCATATTTATGGATCCTTAAAGAGAGCACGTTTTGTCTTACAAGCTACAGAATATGGAGGTAGAGTGGTCCTTTATCATGCAGAAAAAATTGACCAACAGCAAAAGTCTCGCCCAAGCTCAGCCTTCGCGCACTGTGCTGACCTGGGACGATACTTTTTGCAGATGCATTAAACTCCATTTTTATAGATTTTATAGAGCATTGCTGAGTTTTTTTTTTTTTTTTTTCCTTCTTCTTCTTCTTCTTCTTTTTATAACTCTTCTTCAGCAGATCTGCAAAGAATATTGTCTCTTAAAGTAAAAGAAACGATCTCTTCCCTTATTTTTTTTTTTTTTTTTTTTTTTTGTTCTTTCTCAACGTTTTCAATAGCATCGATTGTCGAAACTTGACAGAAATAATCCTACCAAACCCCTCAGGCTTTAATCAAAGAGTTTGATTTCAGTTAAAACCCTGGATGTGATGGTAACAAGTCTGAAACTCTTTAAATATCTTCTTGTTCGATACACAAGGCATTGGGCTATCAAATTTGGCATGTCCCTCTATCAAACATCTACCAAGATTTTCCAGATTATAGCCCAGGGGTCAAAATTGGCCCTGTCCCAAGGTTCACAAGTTTTGATGGGCTTATATGACGAAAACAAGTTTGCATGGGCGTATATGGTGAAAACTTTACAAGTTTTCTTGACCCTAACCATAAAGTGTAGGGCTACAAATTTGGAATGTAGCTTTACCTAGTGGACTTCTACCAAAACTATTCGAAACCCGTGGATCTAAATTTCCCCCGCCTCAAGGAATAAAAGTTTTACATGAAAAAACTTTTGTGTGTTTAACACGTTAACATTGATAAAAAAAATTTCCCCACCATAAGGCCCAAGGCTACGTCATTGGCCCCGCCTCGCGGGTCACAAGTTTTAGATATGCTCATATAGTGAAAATTTTATATGTCTTTGTCTTTTTAGATGTGAGAGATAGACCTTTAATGCGTTATACATGTACCTCTACAACAAGTGTTCACATTACCGTACAGTGGGTCAAAATTAACGCAACCATTGGAGAGGGAAAAGTCACAAGTTTTAACAGAACCATGTACATAGTGAAAAGTTTAAAAAAAACTATTTGTTCCTAACCATTCTATGGATACCAAACTGAGCATATAGGTTTTTGTAGAATATCACTGAAAAATTTGTGACAAATTTCGCCACAGGATCAAAATATCCGCCTTCCCAAAGAGATGTCACATTTTACAGTGGCTTTGTATGGAGAAAACTCTAAACATTTTTAACATGCTGCATGTATTATTTAGTATGTAGCGTCATCTGGTGGACCCCTACTGGGATTCAACTAATTTTAGTCTCGTACAACGGGTTGCAACCTTCATATGATCTTTTGTAGTGAAAATGTCGAAGATTTTTTTTCCCAAACCACTTGTCCTAGCACTGTAAATTTTGGTATGATGCATGATATTTTGGACCTCTACCAAAAAAAATTAAATCATTGCCCTCGGACAAAAAGTTGGTTCCTACGGTGGAGGGGTTTCAGAAGAAGTTCTCTAGTGAACCATTAAAAGCTATTCTGACCCTCTTGGGGGAATTCTTTTCGACAAAATAATCGATTCGACGTGCTTGTATGTTGTAAGATCATCCTCGATTGGTGTTAAGATAATGTATCGACGTCTTTTTTAGTATCCCTCATTGATTTAGATTAGTTATGTTTTTTGATTTTCATAAAGGTATGCAAAGTTGAATTGTCATGTGTATATTTATAATTTCAGCAAAAGCAAGAGACCGATCCAAATGTGAAAGTAATACACCCTCGCCCGTAGAATCTGTAAATTCATCAAGAGCTCCCTCTCCAAATTCATCACAAAACACATGCACAACAATTTATCAGAGAAAGAAGCAACAGGAAGAGTTAAATCAAGTTGTTACAAGACTTCATACAGGATCTGAAAAAGGTAACCAATCAAGAGACTCAGGTCTTAGTACAACCAGCCACTGCTCTTTTTTTAATGGACATTTGGAACCCTTCAATGATTTATCTGATTCAGAAAGTGATGAAAATGATAACAATGGAATTCCTTTTACTACATCTAAACTAGACGAAGAAATCCTTGAAAACATAGGTGATGAATTATCATTTTATGAACAAACCTTTCGCAAGTTCAGTGGTCGAAGACAAAGCTTTTTTGACTGTGAAAATGAAGATGATGAAACTGATGAAAAGATGATGACTTCAGGTGTGATTCTGAACCAATCGTACATGCATAAATTTCAAAAAAAAACAGGTACCCCCTTCTATAAGCCTCTTCTACAAGAGGAGGTGTTACTCCAGCGACTTCGACAAAGGCCAGACATTTACAAGCGGTGTGTTCTTCAAATAGATGGATCCCATGTGTCTTACTGTTACCCAATTGATTCTAAAGACTCAGGGATTGTCATCGAAATTTCTGGTCGTTCGAAAGCAGGTCAGACTTACAATGAAGACGAGGTGGTGGTAGAATTGCTGGACAAAGTACATGAAAGTAAAGACAGACGATATGGCAAAGTGATAGGAATAATGAACAGGCAGAGATTTAAAGACGTGAAACATCCTGTATTTATCTGCACATTGGATGACAAGGATTCCCACCTGGTGCGGCCTTTATGCAAGACTGTACCAAAATTACACATTCTTAATCGTAAATTGGAAAAGAAGTATCCGAAGCAGGCTAGGTACAAAATGGAAATATACACCTATGATCACACCAGTCAGACTCTGTCTGATGAACCAAAATTTATAAATATAAACCCTGGAGAAAGAGACATTTACCTTTTTCTTGTTGCTCTGATCAACTGGAGTCCTCGAAGTACTTACCCTCTTGGAGCTGTAATTAAAAGACTTAAATGTGGCGACAATATCCAACAAGGTCTGACAGTTCTAGATTTAAAGCATAAAGTTCCGGTTTTGTACAAGAGAAACACTTATGACTGTGTGGAAGGACTCATGGCCCGTTACCATAGAGAGAAACTTTTGATTAATGAATCTTCTGACAGAGAAGATTTATGTGACATTAGAACATTCACTATAGACCCCCCTGGTTCACAAGATTTGGATGATGCTTTGAGTATCGAAAAGATAGAGGATGGATTCAAAGTTGGAGTACATATAGCAGATGTTTCTGCCATTGTAAAAAAGAGTGACCCAATCGACATAGAAGCATATGAAAGAGCTGTGACATACTATCCAACAATAGGACGCCCTAGAAATATGTTGCCGGAGCCTCTTAGTTCAAATCTGTGTAGCCTATTGCCAAACCAACAGAGACGAGCTATTTCAGTTTTCTTTCTGCTTGATAGAAATGGAAAACTGATGCAGATTGTGGGGAAAACTGTTAAGATCGTAAGGTCTGTGATAACTTCTAGACAAAAATTCACTTATAGAGATGTACAAGATATAATCAATGATCCAGAAACGAGTTGTGATCCACTGAAAAATGATATCATGATGCTGTTCGATCTGGCAAAAAAGATTCGCAGACGTAGACTAGGTGATGCAATGTTCGCCCTTGATGTTGAAAATGACGAGGATATATCTGAAGATTCGCTTACAGAGACATTAGAGGCCCATTATCTGGTTGAAGAATTTATGATTATGGCAAATCAAAAAGTTGCTGAAACATTGACCAAAAAATTTCCTTCTTGCACTCCTATTCGAACTCAACCTCCTCCAACTAAAGAAAACATGGAGTCCTTTTTGAGAAACGAATGTGGATATGTAGATGCTTTAGTTCGGCTCCAGGGAAAGAAGATGGGTGGTGGGAAAATCCCTAGTGTAGAACGCATACGGGCAGACAACAGTAAAAAATGCATTATGATCTCAAAAGTTCTGTGGGAGACTTTTGAAAATGAGCCAGGGAAAGCAATGCGTTTTCTGAGGATAGATGATTTATACCCAATACAACATATCGTCTATCAACATTGGATAAGCATTCAGGAGAGAGCTGAATACCAATGCACAGGAGGCACAACAGACTTAAAACGTAAAAATCATTTTAGTTTAGACATGTATCCTTACACCCACTTTACATCCCCCATCAGGAGATACATTGATCTGGTCGTTCACCGTCTTCTTATTGCTGCATTAGAAGGCTCCCAAAGTCCTTACAGCAAGACAGAAATTGATCAGATTTGTGTCCATGTGAATGCAGCAATGAGGAGAGCTAAGGAATATCAGAGAGGATGTAGGACACTTGAAAATGCAATAAAATTAAAAAGCAATCCACAGATGATACACTGTTTTGTTGATGAAGCGACAGATCGCAGCGTGACTTTGTGTTCACCAGAAATGAAATACATGGACAAACAAAGCAGACAGCTTGCTTTCAATCTTCTCGACATGAGGCGCAAACCCAAGGTGATCCAAGATACAACAACTGACTATGGTAAAGTTGAAGCTTCTTGGAGAAAAAGAATCTATGACAAGACTGGTGTTTCTACCACACCAAATAGTAGAGGAAATTTGCAAATACTGGATCCAAATCCAGGATTTTTGGCTGTACCGCTCCACACTTGGGCTAGGATGTTAACTTGTGCTTTGGAAAACAGACAACGTGACCTCAAGCGTATTATAAAGGATGCCTGTGTTCATTCATCACATAAAGGTGTTGATGACGTCTCGACTGAAAGCATCAATCCTATGGACATACAGCCATATACTGATTTCTCACTGACCTTTAGCCATGGACATAGTCTAAAAGGTCAAATGTCGTGTGTTCCCCGTAAAGGTTGCCTATCCCCACAGCTAGTCCTTTACAACATGACTAACAACGTGAAGCTTTGTTTGCAGCACACTGATGATCCTGTTCTTCACCTATGTAGGTACTCCACGAAACCAACATCATCAGAATACAACAATGCCAAAGCATATGTCACTACATGGCTGCCGATCATGACGATGGAAGCAGCTGCTGGCGCAATCACCAGTGAAGAAAATTTTATCATAAATAATGTTGCAATCAAATTTGACGGTGAACGGATTGGGAAATTCTCTTTAAGCCTTGCTTACTGCGAAATCAGAAATATAGATTTTTCAGGGATTGACGATGAAGACGAGAAAAGCAATGAACCGAAAGCATATGATTGGTTGTGTTTGAAATTCACGTCCACCAATGAAAATCTAGCTATAGCTGATTCATCCCAAGCGGGCATGCTCAAACTAAAAACCGTTTGGGTTGGTCATGCCGAGATCACAAGTGTGAAGAAAAAATTGCCAATCGAAAAAACTAAAGATAGAGCAGCCGATGGCAAACTTATAGTGTCGTTTCGTTTACATGAAGAATGCCCTGCTGTGCCCATTGAAGCCAGGCAGAAGAAAAGCAAATACAGTGTCGAGGTGTTGTGTAAATCTGAGGTAGACAGGTAGGATGTTTATCTATCATTAAACGTTTTTGACTGATTGATACTTATAAGTTATGTGCTCATTTTTACATAGAAAATTCCATGCCGCTACTTTAAGCATTCTATTTAAACGAAGCTAAACGAGTACTAGAAGGGTCTTACCATAAATGCGTAATGCCTGCATGATTATACTTCACACAAAAAGTCAAGCAACAAAATCATTTTTTATACCCCCGCAAAACGAATGTTTTCGGGGGTATACTGGAATCAGCCTGCCTGTCCGTATGTACGTCCGTCCATGTGTCCGTCCGTGTGTCCGTCTGTGTACAAAATACTGTCAAAACGCTGGCGGGGGTATAAAGTCACATTCAGTGATAGCTCTAGTTTATCCTGTGAAATATTCGATCAGTTAATTTTCAATGCGAAAAAAAAAACGTTATTTGATCGTGCAGCTGGCGATTACCTTTTACACTGTTAGCTTTAGAAAATAACGTGTTTTTCTTTGCATTTAAAGTTAACTAGTCAAATATTTCCGAAGACTAAAAAGCAGAAAAATGCTTTTGTTGCTTGGCTTTTTGTGAGGAGTATATGATACAATTATTAACCGAAAAAAGAATAAATCAGAAATATGTTTTGACTGTTTCTTGATTTTTGCAATTTGTAAGTTATCATTTGCAATTCACGAATCCTCCCTTGAGAAGAAAAATGGCAGACAGGGTCGTTTGTGCGACTATAAATGTTACAAAAGAACATGACGCGTTTCTGTTCTTGATATAGAAACTGTTGTAGGAATCAAGGTCAGTAATACATTTGCAATATATGCCGCAAAAAATACACGAATTTGCCAGTTTATATATCTATCAATATACGAGGCGTGATCAGAAAGATCGTGGACCACCTCGTTGTTTTGAAAACTACTACACGTAGGATTACAAAAATTTGCATAGATGAGCATTTATTATCTGGTAACTGACTCAAGCTTCCAAATGTCGTCATATTCAAGCAGGTAAAGTATGATGTCATTTTCATGACGTCATGTACTGCATTAGTGGTCCAAAATGTCGGACGACGTTTTATTTGAGCCGAGAGTAATCATAAAGTTTTACGTCAAACTCGGAAAGTATTCATCGGAAATCAAAACCGATTTAGAAACAGTTTAAGGGGACTCTGCACTTAAGAAATCTGATATTCGTACATGGATCGGACAGGTTTAGACAAGGGTGCGATACTGTTAGAAATGACCCTAAATCTGGCCGTCCATCAACATCAGTCACAGACAAAATCATAACGCATGTAGAGCAGCATGTAAAACAAGATCGCCGACATATTGTCAGGAAAATAGCTGACACATTTAACATTTCATATAGAAGTGCTCAGGATATTTTGACTGAGAAACTTGGAATGTCGCGTATTTGCACAAGGTGGGTACCTCGGCAACTGACGCTCGAGAAAATGGGGGCTAGGGTCGAAATCTGTTAAGAAATTTCAGAATGCAATAGGGTAGAGAGGTCAAACTTTACTGATTGTATTGTAACATGCGATGAAACATCGGCACACTTTAACGAGACTGAATATAAACAACAAAGCAGTGTATGGAAACATTCAGCATCGCCTTCCGCTGGTAAAGCCAACCTTTATAAGTCACTCGGTGAAGTTATCTACATCATGCATTTCTGTTCTCCTTTTTTTCTTCTAAATCATGTTGTATCTATACATACTACAGTCAATACTGAGTTTTATGCCCACATCATTCAAATAAATTTCACAAACACCACACGAAGAAAACCGCCAGAAGTCCTGCGGAGTGACGTCAATTTACACTAAGATAACGCCCTAGCTCACAAAGCCACACTTGTACTGGAAACTTTGCAAAAACTAAACATAGAAATACTAGCCAACTCTCCTTATAATTTAGTCCGGACTCCATGTGACCTCTGACTAGTTCCTGTTTTGAAAGAGTCTCTATGTGGCATACACTACGAGAGCAGAGAGGAGCTAACCCTAGCTACGACCGGATGCTTGTTAGTAAGGTCACGTGACGCGCTCGCACACGTGTTTCGCGCGTGGAAATCAAGAATGAAAAAGTGCATAGAACTCTAAGGAGGTTACTGTCAAAAATAGTAAACATTCCAAGTTGTTTTCTATAACGCTATTCCGATACGGGCACTGGTCCACGTTCTTTCTGATCACCCCTCGTACAGGCCGTTCGGAAAGTAGTATAAAACTTTTGTATATTTATGATACGGCTTTTAATTTCGGAGAAAGAGATAGCAATCTATCTACATGTATATCAAATGTCTAAGTTTTTTTGTCGGATCATTTCGTTTAATTATCATTACATTACGCACTTTTACACACACTTAAAATCAGAAGTACGTTTTTGTCATTGGCGTCATACTAGCAATAAATGACGTTTTCAATGTGACAGCCTTTTATGCTGTTTCCATGCTGAACACGCACTATGAAATCGTAAATCACTCAGGCACATTCCAATATCAATCTTTATTTCACGTTTATTGTCCTTTAATAATATGTGTGAGTTGTATAGCCTGGGACTGTAGACCTTTGACTTCAACTAACACCAAAAAAAGGTTTTTTAGGTCAGGAATGTGCGCAGGCCAAGATATGCCACAATATTTTTACTTCCGGATATCGCCTTTATATTACCCTATCGCCGAAAGTATCGTATATGACGTCTATCACAGTATTAGATCTTTTTGCCGTAGCACCATCCTGCATAAACCATGTGTCTAGCAATGTAGATGACTTCTTTTGAAGCATGGGAACAAATTTGTTTTTCAAAAGCGCTAGGTAGCGCTTGGGATTAATTGTGTCGTTTAAGACATTTATAGCTCAGTTATACCGCGATATGACATTGCACACCATAGAGTATATTTTTCACTGTGCAGTGGTCTCTTTGTAGAACAGTGTGATTATCAACTTCCCTAAAACTGCATATCTTGTTTAGAAACACGAAACAGACAACAGGTAGTGAGAGGACGTCATTAAATGCAAAAATGATGCCAATTACAGAACTGTACTTCTGATTTGAAATTTGTGTAAAAGTTCGTAATGTATTGAAAATTGAGTGAAATTACCGCACAAAAAACTTACATACTTGATATACTGTAGATGTATATATATTTTTGTCTGTTCGTCTGAACTTTAGAGCTATATTATGTATGTACAAAAATTGTTACCTTATTCTCCAGACACCCTGTACAAGGATATATTGTTTGCATACTCTCGAAACTTTTTTACATAGAAGGGTTTCCATATGTATGAGTTACGCTCTGTGAAAAGAGGGCTTAATGTTATTGACATATATCAGCCTGCGCAGGCTGACATGAGTAGAACTTTTGCTTTTCGTAAGTTTTCTGTATGTCAAAGGACAATTCTACCTCAAGATCCAGTCAGTTGTTAGACCAAAAGGATTTTATTGATCCATTATTATCAAATGACTTTCTTTTTATAATGCATCAAGGAGATGCATTAAACCCCCTTTGCCAGAGCATGGCTCATATGTAAATAATTTAATATCAGTTGTTTTCATGAACATTGGCGAGTTCTGATTGGCTGAAAGATTTTTTTCATAGCTCCATGAAAAAAAAAAAATCACGTTGTGCCGGAACTACTTTTGCTGAAGGTTACTTTTGCGGGTCCTACACACTGCTGTGTTCATTTACTTTCGTTCTATTGGTTAATTTTCAGTATTGGGGATCTGAAAACTGCTTCCCTATTGTATTCTTGCGCCATACAAATATGAGTGGAAGGGGCTTTAGAAACTCCAACGTTAGATTTAAAAATAAAGAAAATGAATGCAGTTTGAATTATTTCCGTGGGTGTATGTTGTCTGTAATATTAAATTATGAGGAATGAAGAGAATTTTATTTTTTTCATGGAGGTATGGAAAAAATAACCTAATCACACTGTATGAAACCGCTTTTTCATACAGTATGATTAGGTTTTTTTTTTTTTCATACCTCCATGAAAAAAATAAAATTCTCTTCATTCCTTAAATGTATACGCATTTCATACCAAAACTCTTGAAAACCATTTGACTTCATATGATATATTATTACAGACCTATACGCAGGTGCTCATTATAACTAAAACTTAACAGGGGAATATCATACATAAGCAGCCTATATCATCGCACTGGGTCTTTCTGAAAAGCTCTGGTTTCTAAATGTTGTTTTTTTTTCAGGCGAACAGAAAGATACATTAAAACATTGGAGGCTGCGGAACCAGAATCAGTTTCAATGAAAATAGCACTAAATATCGGAAGGATGCCTCGATTAGGTAATAACAATTTTGTCATTTGAGTGTACTTTCTTTTTATATCATAACCACCTTTGCTTTCAGCTAAATATCCATCATTACATCGCGGAACTCCACGATAAATTACATTACTGAAGTAGTGAAACCTATGCAGCGTTTATATCAGCTACGATGTCCACGATTTGAGAGAAGCGTATGGGGTTGTCGGACCAAACTACCTTGATCTTGATTGAACATGGCACAATCGGGATGATTGTGACGGTCAAAAATTTGGTCACCATTACCACGATTCGTTTATGTTTTGAGAGAGCGTAAAAGAACGTAGAAATCTTAGCAGAAGGTAATGCAACGTAACAGACCTAAACGCGGAGCATCACTGTCAATAGTAGGTGATCTGTGTGAAATTTGAAACACAGCACCGTAAGGTTCACTAGTTAATGCCTCAGTAGTCTGTTAAGAAGGTGAGAGTATTGTCTCAATAGCTTCCTTCGATTAACACCTCAACGTGGTCTAACCTAGCAGGTCTAATGCATTCTTTTTACCAAATAACAACATTTTATACGACACAAAACAACAGTTTCATGTATATAGCGTATAATATGAAAAACAAATTCATGACCACATGCGCAAAAATATGCTTCTTTTCTATGCTATCTTCAACAAAGATATACACAAAACGGCCAACTTAGCCTCTTCTTCATCTCTTGGATGAATAGCTCGTTTCTGTTGTGAATCTCTGGAGGGATAAGATGTGGATCAAATTGATTTTCTTTTCTTTATCGTTGCCACCGATGGATGAATGATCCATATCATCTAATCATACCCAAATCGTGCCCAAAACGTGATAATGTCGATCAAATCGTTGATATAGCTCAGAGCTTAACAGAACTTCATAACGCGAGGGATCTGAACGGAACATGACAAAACGTAGTAGCAGATCGTAGTAATTGTTAGAGAACTAGAGAGAACTTACGAGAACGTAATTAAAATCGTGGCATGCCTTTACCAGAATCGTTTCAGTTTCGTGACAAATCGCTAAAGCTCGTAACAAAACTTACTGAGAGCGTAATTAAGCGTGGGAAAGCAAAATTTAAGTGGCAAATCTTGGACTTGCGCGATGTTTTTGGAATCGCTAACATCGTGGTTTATGTAAACGCAGGATTACTGAATTGTGTTTCCAAGTTCATCATGATCATATACGATGGATCATTAAGGTCTGATGCGCCGCGTTAAGACCTGTTACGTTTTACAACTTTCTACTACGATTTCCTCTATCTGCTCTCTTAAGATTAGTATTAAATCGGCGTAATTGTAGCAAAACTTTTTACTGTCAAAATATCTGTGACGATCTTTACGATCATTCCGATAGCACCAAGTTCCCTTAAGATCAACACGATTCAATCCCATGACCCCACATGCTCACCACGCTTCTCTCAAGTCGTGGTCATTGTGGCTTCTGTAAAGGCAGTATGTAGAGTAGCTTTAATAACGCGTCGACAACTTATGCGATTTACCTGTGATAGCACAGATTTTCTTATCCAAACAAAGAACAATATTGCAACCGGTAAGACATTTTTATTAATAGTTCAACCAAATATTTACCACTAATATGACTTCGATGTGAGGCAATTTTGTTACTCTTTCTAAGCTACGCATTTGTGACCCTAGGAGGCGTAGACACAGGGATCATTTTGAAAGGCATTAATCCAACATGCACAATACCTTCAGTTTCAAACATTTATGGGAATTTAAGCTAATAAAACATAGTTTTTTTTCCCCAAGTATGTTGCTTGCATTAACCTCATAAACATCATATTAGTCACATGGTGTGGTTTTGTACTGTACCCCTGGTTCAGGATACGTACCATATTGTCTTTTTGTTAGTACGAATTCACAGCTCAGCCAATTTGTTTCCAAGAACTGATGATAGTCACTGCCACGGGATTAAATCCTCTCACTGCTGATCGTTGCTTAGACATAAGTTATGTGGAAGGGCAGTCAGTGGCTTAGGAAGAACATAGTGCGAAGTACTAGTAAAAAGAAATTCAAGGAAAAGATGGATAGGTGCACTGGCCGATGTGATATAACTGAATTAATTTTTGCAAATAGAGTTGAACACCATACAATCAATCAACCAATATCAACCCTTTTTAAAGGTTTTAAATAACTTTTTCGCATTTCAACAATGAGATTAGAACGAATGATAATGATGAAATTTTAAATCGTGAATATTTCCATATTTCACAGATCCTACAGTGCCATCGGGATCTACTTCTAATATTCGATGGGCACTTGCAAAAAAAGCGGCCTCTATCTAAAATCATCCAAAGAAATCATCTAGCCTATAATTTCTTTCTCACAAGGAATGTACCAATGCTGCTACGAGAACTAGGAGTAAGAAGTTCAGAGGACAATGACTAGTCTGATACGTCGTATATTTTTTGAAGAATTGGAAAAACCTCTATCATAAATGTATTGCTTTGTATTTCACCAAGCTTGAGAGAAACTCTTTGATCAATTCACAATATTCGTATAATTCATTAGTGATCTATTTTCTCTTCTTTTTCATAATACTGATAACGGACGTGAACCTATTATTTTATTCTCACAATTGTCCTACAGATATCTTAAGAAAACCCCTTGTTAAAGTCGGTAGTCTGTAATCCGCAGTCGGTGCTGCCGTTCGTTGCAAAAGTGTAATAGCGTTTTATTTTATTTGTTATTCGTCTGAATGGTTTCAATAATCTATTTTTCTTTTCTTTGCCATTATTAACGGTATTTATTCCCAGTGCTGTCAATCCATTTTAAATAACGCATGTAGTTTCAAACTCAATTTGTTGCTCTTTTCCAGCGGAATTCGGTGAATTGAATGACCGCAAAGACCAGTAATTATTATAACTGTTTGGAAATATACATTTCAGATTCCGGACATGCCCATCTTGCTGAAATAATTGAAAGAGATTTTGTAGTGGGAAGCGGGGATAATGTTCGTCTACCAAGGAACAACAAAAAGCAGCAGGAAGCAGTTGATAAGGCTCTGACAGAAAGGTTTTCCCTAATTCAGGGTCCACCAGGTTTGGAAATATAAGGTTTTCCTTACATGATAGATCGTAGACTAGATTGGGTATTTTGTATCCGATTATTGATTAAATTTCACTGATTGATATAGTCCTTGAAAACGCAGGCGTGAATGAAAGATTTTGGGAGCTTAAAATGAATAGATCTTTTCCAAAATCGAGTTTGGTTTTGACAGACGGAGATGATAGGATACAGCTTAGTAGGATTTAATGGGGTTTTTTTATAGATCAGTTGTAGATAAGTAAAGTTTACCTTGGTTGGATTGTGTTTGATTGTCAGATATGAATATATGCCTTCTTGGACTTAATTGTAAATGCAGCTGATCAGAAACCCTCAAGTTTTGATCAGTCAGAGTTGAAAAATTACAGTTAGTTTAAATCTAATGATGTTTTGTAGACCAAACTTCAATGAATACAAATTTTTTGGATCGATCGTATTTCAATAGATAAAGCTGTTTAGAAATCTTTAGGTTTTGGTAGGCTAGAATCGAACGATTACATCTGATATGGCTTCAGCGGTGCTTGATAGACCTGACTTTGATACATACAGATAGTGTATAATCATTTCTGTTATGAATGAATACAGTTGTTTCTATAGAAATCAAGCCCAGCCGGGCAGCTCAGTGGTTAGCGTATCCGACTCGTGACCAGGTTGTTGTGAGTTCGGTACCCGATTGAGGAAAACTTTCTTTCCGGCGATTTTTCGCCACTCACCTCTGATGCATATGAGAAAAGTAGTCAGTGACTTGGAAAAAAAAGTGTCAGTGCTGGTGTGAGAAAGCCAGGAAACACATGCGTAAGTGCACTGACCGCCGTGATATGACCTTAACTGTTAAAATGGCGATAAACTCCAATGGAATCAATCAGTCAATCTAAAGAAATCAAACGCTGTTGGCTCTGAAAAAAAGCAGCTGAAAGGGAATTTTTATGTATTTGCTGGAATCAGTTTCGATTTGAGCTTATGTGATAGGACAGGTTTGAATGAAAAATCTTATTTGAAATTACTAGTTTTTGATGGGTCGGATTTGACTGAATACAGCTAACTGGGATTCAGTGAATTTTGATCGGCAAAATTTGATTTAATATTGTCGATATGGAATCTTTATGTTTAATAAGCCAAATTTGAATGAACACAGCTGATTTCAGATTGGTAGCCTTTGCATGATTTACTGATTGTTATGGTGCCATTTTTGTCAAATCACCTGAGCACGAAGTGCTCAAGGTGAGCTTTTGTGATCGTGCTGTATCCAGCGTCCGTCGTCCGTCGTCAACTTTTAGCTTGTCTACACTCTAGAGGCCATATTTTCAGTCCAATACTTTTTTAAGTTGGTCAGAATGTTTGTCTTGATTACATCGCGGAGGAGTGTGAAAGTGGTGCATGTCCGGTCAAAAATTAGGTCACCAGGTCAAACCTTACATAAACCTTGTGTACCCTCTAGAGGCCACATTTTTAGTCAAATACTCATGAAAGATGCCGAGAATCTTTGTCTTGATGTTATCTCGGACGAGTTTGAAAATGGTTCATGTTGGGTCAAAACTAGGTCACTGGGTCAAATCTTTGGAAAACCTTGTGTATGCTCTAAAGGCCACATTTTCAGTCCTATACGCTTGAAATTTGGCTAGAAAATATGTTTTTGTGGTATTTTAGATGAGTTTGAAAACGGGTCTCGATAGGTGAAAAACAAGGTCACATGGTCAAATCGTAGAAAAATCTTTTGTACGCTGTAGAGGCAACATTTTCATTTCAATGCTTATGAAAGTTGGTCAGAATGTTTGTCTTGAAAATATCTCAAATGAAATCGAAATTGGGTCACATCAGGTTAAAAATAGGACACCAGGTAAAATCTGTAAAATGGCGTGTTTACACTCTAGAGACAACATTCTCTGTCCAATACTTATGAAATCAGTCAGAATGATTTTCTTGATAATAAATGAAATAAAAAATGGGTCACATTAAGTCAAAAAGTAGGTTGCCAGGTCAAATCTTGGAAAAACCATGTATACACTCTGAAAACCACATTTGATTGTCCAATACTCATTAAAGGTGGTCAGAATCTTTGTTTGATAATGTCTGTAACAAGTTGCAAAATGGGCTATTTTGGGCTAAAAGGTAGGTCACCGAGACAAATTCTAGAAGAATGTTTTGTACACGCTAGAGGTCAAATTTTCAGTCAAATACTTACGAAAGCTTGTTAGAATGTTTTTCATAATATCTCGAAAGAGACTGGAAATGGATCATATTCGGTCAAAAGGCTCAGGTGAGCGACTTCAGGGCCATCACGGCCCTCTTGTTTTTATTTTTATTTTTTGATAGGTAAGAGTTACAATAGGTGAGATGCAATGTTTGATATGTAATATTCAATGACCTAAACTTGTTCTACTCTTTACAATACAGGAACTGGTAAAAGTTACACGGGAATCAAGCTGATGTGTTTATTTGATAAGATCAACTCCATGAAACACAAGGAAGGAGGAATTAGACATCAAGTTTTATTCTGTGGACCATCCAATAAATCAGTTGATCTTATTGCAAGTAAGTTAAAACATGAAAGAACTTTGCCGAATACGATGTTGAAAACAACCATGTAAATTATGGATATTCATTGCAGCAATGTGAGCAGTTTCTTCTTAGCGACGTTGTTGTCAAAATTTTTCTGCTGCATGATATAGATAACTGTCAGCATGAGGTCAAGAAATTAATGGAAAGGTCATCGAAAAAATAAGGACTAATCATTTTAGATAAGGAATTAAGAGATTTTTTTTCATGGTAGTATGAAGATGTGGTTTCAAACAAAAGTGTGATTAGGGTTTTTGTTTTCATACCTCTATGAAAACAAATAAATTCTCTTCATTAAGTATAATTTCATATCATAGACAACAAATCCTAACAAAAGTAATACCAACCGCAGTTTCCTTCTTTAGCTAACTGAGCACAAAGTGCTCATGGTGAGCTTTTGTGATCGTGCTGTGTCTGGCGTCCGTTCTCCTTCGTGCGTCGTAAGTCGTGCGTCGTCAACTTTTACCTTGTGTACACTCTAGGGGCCACATTTTCAGTCCGATACTCATGAAACTAAGTCAGAATGTTTGTCTTCATGATATCTCGGACAGGTTCGAAAATGGGTCATGTCGGGGCCACTAGGATAAATCTTAGAAAAACCTTGGGTAAGCTCTAGAGACCACATTTTAGTCCAATACTCTTGAAAGTTGGTCAGGAAAGTTTGTCAGAATGTGTATCTTGATGATATCTCGGACAAGTTCGAAAATGGGTTATTTCAGGTCAAAAACTAGGTCACTATGTCAAATCTTAGAAAAACCTTGTATACGCTCTAGAGGCCACATTAACATTCCAAAAGTCTTGAAAGTTGGTCAGAATGTTTGTCTTGATGATATCTCGAATGAGTTTGAAAATAGGTCACGTCATTTCAAAATCTAGGTCACTATTTAAATCTTAGAAAAACCTTGAGTACCCTCTAGAGGCCACATTTTCGGTCCAAAACTCTAGAAGGTTTGTCAGAATGTTTGTCTTGATGATATCTAAAATGATTTTGAAATGATATCTCAAATGAGTCTGAAAATGGGTCATGTCAGGTCAAAAACCTGGTCCCTTGGTCAAATTTTAGAAAAATCTTGTGTATGCTCTAGAGGCCACATTTTCAGTGCAATACTCATGAATCTTGGCCAGAATGTTTGTTTTGATGATTTCTTGGACGAGTTTGCAAATGGGGTCATGTCGGGTCAAAAAACTAGGTCACTGGTACAAAAAACTTATGTACCCTCTAGGGGCCACATTTTCAGTCAAGTACTCATGAAAGTTGGTCAAAGTGTTTGTCATAATGATATCTTGAATAAGTTTGAAAATGGGTTACATCGGGTCAAAAACTAGGTCACATGGTCAAATCTTCAAAATAGCCTGTGTTGCTCTAGAGTCATTATTTTCTGTCCAATAATTATGACAATTAGTCAGTGTTTGTCTTGATGATCAATATGATGAAAATGGGTTACATTCGGTAAAAAACTAAGTGGCCATGTCAAATCTTGGAAAAACCTTGTGTACACTCTAGAGGCCACGTTTTTGTTCAATACTTATGAAAGGTTGTCAGAATCTTTGTTTTGATGATATCGACAATGGGAAAATGGGCTATGTTTGGCTAAAAAGTAGGTCACTGAGAGAAATTCTGGAAAAGGTTTGTGTACAAGCTAGAGGTCAAATTTTCATTCCAATAATTATGAAAGCTTAGTGGAATGTTTGTCACAATATCTAGAAAAAGGTTGAAAATGGGTCATGTTTGGTCAAAAGACTCAGGTGAGCGACTTCAGGGCCATCATGGCCCTCTTGTCTTGTAAATCCAATATTGCGGTTTCTAATGCCTATTTCGTTGGTATTTCATAGCGCGGTAAAATTGATCGTTTATGACTTAAAAATGTGTAATTCATGACGTCATCATTGCATTAAACTACTAGAAGTTTGATACAATGGAAGTAAGTTAAAAATTAGATGATTTGCACCCGGTAAATCGACAATGAGTTTTAATTTCTATCTTACAATTTATTTTTTTTTTTTTTTTTTTTTTTTTTTTTTTTCAATTTATGGTATTCTGAGAAAATAAACTAATCTAGCATTTGAAATTCGGACTCGATATAAAATTAGAAAGAAAAAGATTATGAAATCTTCTATAAATGTACTAATTTGACAGCAAAGGTAGTTCAGGCACTGCAGGATATTTTTTTTCCTTGGAGCTGTGAATTTTTTTTTTTTTTTCAGCTCATCAAAACTCTCCAACATTGATGTAAACTATTGAATTATAGCAAGGTTCTACCCATTCCTTCTAAGATGAATTTTCTCATGCTGTAGTCACTCATTTATATTTTCGATACTATGCAAATTGGGAATAACCTGAAGTGAAAATAAACTAGAAAATATTAGTTTAAAGTGTTAGCGGAGTATATTTTGGCATTGGTTGGACCCATTCCTACACTCAGATGAATCTTCTCATGCTTTATACACACAAAAAAATATTTTCAATGCTTTAAAAATTGGAAATGAGCTCAAGTGATATTTTGTCTATAATTACAGACCAACCCATCTCTACGCATGTCTGTAATGAATTTCATCAATAGAAACTAAAATTTTCACAAAGTAAAAAAGATCCAAAGGACTCTTACTGGCTTTATAATATTAAAGGTTACGTAAAGAACATGAATTTTCTTCAGATTGTTATATGCAGTCATTTTTTTAAGGATGGATGCTACAAAAACTGGGGGACAAAATGCCAAAATTTTTGCGTGTGTATGGAAGAGCAATTGAAGCGTTGGATTTTCCAGTCCCTGGTAGAACGTTCTTGTCCCGTAGGAGCGTGCATAATCTTAAAGGTTAGTGTTATTTCCTGCTAGAACATCTATGTCAATTGTACGCCAATTGATGCCACAAAGACTGATAAACTTGTACAATTTTTACTCTGATTCGTGATAAAAGGAACGTGATAAAAGGATCTGTAAGTTCAGTTAAACAGCTGATACAATTTTTTTCATATTACATCTGCTTTCTATCTCAAGGAATTTTTATGCACTTCCAATATTATCACTTTCTCTTTCACAAACAAACTTTGTTAGAACTACATGTTTACAGGAAGCAATCGTTAGATTTGTTGGTTATGCATTCAAGTCTTTCATTTTCATTATTTGTTCCAGAATTTTTACCTATTTAACTTATACTCTTATTAGAAACTGTTCGTCTCAGCGATATAAAAGCCGATAAAACAATTTATTGAAAAGGGAACAAAGGTGCCTAATACTCGTAGGTAAATTTCTGTTGGAATTAATTTTTCATGATACTGCACTTTTCGGCAATTTATAAGCTTAAAATTCACGCATTAACTTGCACTATCGATTATTCGTTTCTGGAAACATGAAATGTTTAATATTCCTTTCTTTTAATACATAATATAGAAAAAATTATTTATTGTAGCTTATAATTTGAAATGCTTTGTTACCAAACGATTCCTTTTTTTCTACCCCGAGGAGGGATTTTCGAAAGACGTTTTTTAGCCAGCATTTTAATTTGTAACAATGTTTTTATTTTTATTGACAAACTCTATCTGATTTTTCATCTGAAACACTTTTAATTTGGACAAACCTAAAGTTTTGTCATCCTGTTAAACAATGAATAGAAAGGATTCTGTGTTTTTATTCAGTGCATCTGACCTCTATATACAGTGGCTGCTGAAAAAAAATGTGATTTAAATATTCTTCACACTTTAAAACACTGGTGTACATGCCAGTGTATAAAATCACCAAAGTAGCATCTGTTTAAGTGCATGGATATAAATGTCAACAGTAACCTTTCACATTTTTTTAAAATAAAGGGAAATTATTCTAATAGAGAGACAATTTAAAGAATTGGGATTATTTTTTTAAAACATCATCCTAAATACTAGAAGTTCTAACAATATATTTTCAAATTGATAAGCAAATATGATGTACTTTTTTAATATTTTTTGAATCAGCGGATGAGCTGCTACGTTCCGTTTCTCTTCACCACTTGATTCGAATGAAAGGTGAACTATATGCAGAAGAGATAAAAGCCATGGACAAGATGTTTAAGGCCAAAAATTATGCCCCGGATCCTACAAACGTAAAGAAATATGTACATTTGATTCGGGAAGCTAGCATCGAGATGATTCGTAAATATGACGTAATTTTGTGTACAACAGCAGTAGGATCAAATCCAAAAGTACTCGAGGCCTCAAAGATTTTTCAGGTATTTCACATATTAACTCAAGACTTCAATGGCGAGTTTTAAACAGCAAGAGACAAAAAAGAGAAAATGAGCCGTGCTGTGTGAAAAGTGGTTCAATGAATCTACAACGAGTAACGACCCAGGTCAGCCTGAGTATTCAGCACAGGCTGACCTGAGTCGAAACTTTACATATTGGTCAATTTTCTGCATGTCAGTGGACCATCCTACCTCATGATTTAGTCGGTTGTTGGACAAAGTGGATTTTATGGATACGTAATTACTGTGTATGATTTCTTACTTACTCTAATACGTCACCGAGATGCATTTAACCGTATTTTGCCAGGGCTCAAGTATTGCACCAAACAGAAAAATTATTTTGTTTTAGCATTTGAGAAATAAGAGCAGTGGCTTTTTTTTTTTTTTTTTTGAAAGTTTTATTTAAAAGAGCAATAATTTTTAACTGTTTCTACAACATACCAGACTTGTTTAAATGTATGCGCATAAGTGTTGTTTGAATGAAAGTTCGGCCAGTATAGCATATTGTTTCTCATTTTAAAAGATAAATAATAATTATAATAATAGTAATGCACTTGTTCTATGATATATTAAAGACAAGATAGATAGCGTTGGGCGCAGCAAACTAATAAATTGCCTATGGTCTCTAAAGAATATACTCTTACACAGGTTAAATGTTACACATTTTCAAACCATTCTCCTTTAAACGATATGCTTATCTACCTATACAGACTAGCTTACCATAGCACGGCGCAAAACTTAATCCCTTACCTGATAGAAATGAATGTTTTCAATTCATTTCAGTTACTGAAGCTTATTTTAGAAATCAGTATGAGAAACACTTCAAAAGGGTACTGCACTAAGCCGTAAAAATGTGCTGTCCATTCGCTCAAAGTCTCCATTCCTTCCATTCCG
Organism: Hippopus hippopus; assembly: GCA_946811185.2. Classification (NCBI taxonomy): domain Eukaryota; kingdom Metazoa; phylum Mollusca; class Bivalvia; order Cardiida; family Cardiidae; genus Hippopus; species Hippopus hippopus. The sequence goes on from OX328105.1 coordinate 2,690,262, forward strand.
CAGTCTCGGTCCTTAAATTCCTAGGCAGCTGTTGTGACAACATGAGAATGTGACAGGACATTAATTTCTATTCTGGCCCTGATTGCTCATTTCTGTTTAGTCGCTCCAGACCATGCTTGATATCATAAAATTCTGATACAAATATGTTACAAAATGATTTTAGCAATCTTGATTAATAAGAGTTTCCAAAAGCGTTAAAATTTATGTAAAGAAGAATAATTTGAAAATAACAGAAGTAAACTTACCAAGTGTCAGAGAGATTATGCAGATCGCATATATTCATCATATTTAGGATGATTGTTCTGTATAAAGTTACCTAGCAGTGCTAAAATGACTAAGGTATTTGTATTTGTATAGTTATGTCTCCCCCCGTCAGGGTCGGGAGACATATTGTTTTTCCCCGTCTGTCCGTCTGTCTGTAGGTCTGTCCGTCTGTCTGTCCGTCAAAAATCGTGTTCACTCTGTAACTCGAAAACCTTTTTGAGATATTTTGATAAAACTTCACACATTTGTAAAGCACCATGAGACGAAGTGTCATATGCACAAGAACAATAACTCTGGCTTGTATATTTTTTCGAGTTATTCCCCTTTGATTATTTTCCTTCACAAATTGTGTCCGCTCTATAACTCAAAAACCTTTAAAGATATTTTGATAAAACTTCACACATTTGTAAAGCACCATTAGACAAAGTGTCATGCACAAGAACCAGAAGTATGACTTGTATATTTTTCGAGTTATTTCCCTTTGATTATTTTCCTTCACAAATCGTGTCCTAAAACTCGAAAACCTTTTAAGATATTTTGATAAGAAAATGCACACATTTGTAAAGCACTACGAGACGAAATGTCATGCACAAGAACCATAACTCTGGCTTGTATACTTTTCGAGTTATTTCCCTTTGATTATTTTCCTTCACAAATCGTGTCCTAAAACTCGAAAACCTTTTAAGATATTTTGATAAGAAAATGCACACATTTGTAAAGCACTACAAGACGAAATGTCATGCACAAGAACCATAACTCTGGCTTGTATACTTTTCGAGTTATTTCTCTTTGATTATTTTCCTTCACAAATCTTGTCCACTGTGTAACTCAAAAACATTTTAAGATATTTTGATAAAACTGCACATATTTATGGAGCACAATGAGACGAAGTGTAATGCACAAGAACGATAACTCTGGCTTGTATATTTTTCAAGTTATTTCCCTTTGATTATTTTCCTTACTCATTTCACGTACAATTTCGTGACCGCTCTACAACTCAAAAACCGTTAGAGGTATCTTGATAAAGCTTCATTCATATGTAAAGCACAATGAGATGATGTATTGTGCACAAGAACCATAACTCTGGCTTGTATATTTTTTTAATTATTTCCATTTGATCATTTCCATACAAGTAAGTGTTGAACGCAACTCCTACCGCATTTCTTGACGGATTTGGATAAAATTTCCACAGATTGTTTCTCATCATGTGACCTAGTGCATATTGTCAAGGTTTTGCGATTTGTAGCTGCTTCATGGAAAAAGGGGGCTTCATGTTATATTTCATTCCATTTCTTGTGAACGCAAATCCTCTCACATTTCTTGACGGATTTAGATAAAATTTTCACATAATGTTTTTCATCAAGTGACCTAGCGCATATTGTCAAGGTTTTGCAATTTGTAGCTGCGTCATGGAAAAAATGGGCTTCATTTTATATTTCATTCCATTTCTTGTGAGCGCAAGTCATCCCACATTTCTTGACGGATTCGGATAAAATTTTCACATCATGTTTTTCATCAAGTGACCTAGCGCAAATTGTCAAGGTTTTGCGATTTGTAGCTGCGTCATGGAAAAAGGGGTTTTCATGTTATATTTCATTCCATTTCTTGTGAACGCAAATCCTCTCACATTTCTTGACGGATTTGGATAAAATTTTCACGTAATGTTTTTCATCATGTGACCTAGCGCATATTGTCAAGGTTTTGCAATTTGTAGCTGCTTCATGGAAAAAATGGGCTTCATTTTATATTTCATTCCATTTCTTATGAACGCAGCTCCTCCCACATTTCTTGACGGATTTGGATAAAATTTTCACATCATGTTTTTCATCATGTGACCTAGCGCATATTGTCAAGGCTTTGCGATTTGTAGCTGCGTCATGGAAAAAGGGGTTTTCATGTTATATTTTATTCCATTTCTTGTGAACGCAACTCCTCTCACATTTCTGGACGGATTTGGATAAAATTTTCACATCATGTTTTTCATCATGTGACCTAGCGCATATTGTCAAGGTTTTGCGATTTGTAGCTGCGTCATGGAAAAAGGGGTTTTCATGTTATATTTCATTCCATTTCTTGTGAACGCAACTCCTCTCACATTTCTTGACGGATTTGGATAAAATTTTCACGTAATGTTTTTTCATCATGTGACCTAGCGCATATTGTCAAGGTTTTGCAATTTGTAGCTGCTTCATGGAAAAAATGGGCTTCATTTTATATTTCATTCCATTTCTTATGAACGCAGCTCCTCCCACATTTCTTGACGGATTTGGATAAAATTTTCACATCATGTTTTTCATCATGTGACCTAGCGCATATTGTCAAGGTTTTGCGATTTGTAGCTGCGTCATGGAAAAAATGGGCTTCATTTTATATTTCATTCCATTTCTTGTGAACGCAACTCCTCCCACATTTCTGGACGGATTTGGATAAAATTTTCACAGAATGTTTCTCATCATGTGACCTAGCGCATATTGTCAAGGTTTTACGATTAATAGCTGCATGTTATATTGCATTTTTTACCTATATCTCTTTAATAACTGGACATATATTTCAATGGATTTGGATGAAACCTTCACAATATACGCCGCCACATGGCTGTTATTTCAAGCAGCTAGCTATAGAAACTAAAGTGTTGGAATTTCTAGCACCTGCCTGGGTAGCTCAATGGATATATTGTGTTACTTGTGATCTAAAAGGTTTACGCACGGACTGATGGATGGACAGACGGACGCACGACAGACTCCTTGGTCATTGGCTTTGATTAACCAATAAAAGTATGAAATTTCATTAAATTATGTCCAATAGTTGGAGATACATCGATGAAAAATTAAATTTGACATGAAGCCCCCTTTTTCCATGACACAGAAATGGAACTATTTGAAATGTTAACAGTAAACATATGTATATCAAGTTTCGTTCGTATGTTGAAAGTTAGTTCAAAATCTGCCTGTGTTGCATTGGAAATGAGATTTTGAGCGGGTGGAGTAATATTCAGAGTATTCGAAGCGACTTCAACTCTAATGCTTGACGATACATTCATTCCTCTTAATCATTTTAAAGGGAGAAAATATAATAGTGAAACGGTACGGTTTTTTTATGTTGTGTTTGATGCCTAAGGCTCTATTGAAATGTTGATTCTTTTTATATTTACCGACTGGCCAGTGGGACTTTGTTCTGTTAGTAACGCAAACAGCCATGGTTTATTCAAGGGAATTAATCTGCCTCCGCATTTTTACACCAAGGTTGAACATGTTTTCCTTTTTTCAAGGGTTGATTATGTCAGAAGCGTCTTACGAACATGAAAGATGGTTTATTCAAGGGAATTAATCTGCCTCCGCATTTTTACACCAAGGTTGAACATGTTTTCCTTTTTTCAAGGGTTGATTATGTCAGAAGCGTCTTACGAACATGAAAGATAGCAACAAAGGCGTAGCTGAAATACAAACCCCACCTGGAAGGATTTGAATCCGTGCAGAAAAGGATTCTCGTTTATCGAGGTTTAAAAGACCAACACCAAAACCATTGAGCTAAAGGGAATTTTCTCCAAGTCAGTTGTTAGGTAACGATTTTATACGGGAAGAAGCCATGCAATAAGGAAGGAGTGATCTCCCGTAACACACACCCTCTTAAATGTCATCGTTTTGATGACAGAAAGCCTTATTAGACAGTAAGTCTATTATTTTAGACAACAAATGGTTTAATGGCCAATCCCGGACGAGCCCCCATCTTACGAACATGAAAGTTCGCAAAAAATGCGTAGCTGAAATACAAACCGCACCTGATGGGATTCGAACCCGTGCGGAAAAAGATCCTCGTTTTTCGAGGTTTAAAAAACCAACACCAAAACCGCTGAGCTAAAGAGAATTCTAAGATGACACCTGAATTCGGCAGTATAAACACAGGGCAACGAAAGCGTGGTAAAATCTACGTTATTCTATGTAGAGTGACGTCGTTCTATATAGAGTGACTTTATTCTGTATAAAGTAAGTAAGTTATTCAATGGAATATAATCTACATCCGCGTTGTACTCTAAGTATGAACTTGTCTTCCTTTCATTAAGAGTTGGCCATGTTAGAATCGAAATAAACTTCTTTCTATCTTGGTTTATCGTTCAATAAACCACGTTGTGAGTTATGAGGCGCAATGAATAAACCACTCGGGCTATCGCCCTCGTGGATTATTTATTGTACCTCATAACTCACAACTGTGGTTTATTGAACGATAAACCACGATAGAAAGAAGATTATTTCTTAATTCTCCCCTAGGCAGTTGTTAGGTATTGATTTTATACGGGATGTAGCTCTGCAGTAAGGAAGGAGTGATCTCCCGTAACAATCAAACTAATCTTCTTTCTATTGTGGTTTATCGTTCAATAAGCCACGGATGTGAGTAATGAAGCGCAATGAATAAACTACTCAGGCTATGGCTCTCGTGGATTATTTTTTGTGCATCATAACTCACAACCGCGGTTTATTTAAGAAATAATTATCTTTTTATCTTGGTTTATCGTTCAATAAACCGCAATTGTGAGTTATGAGGCACAGTAAATAATCCTTGAGGGCGGTAGCCCGAGTGGTTTATTCATTGCGCCTCATAACTCACAACGTGGTTTATTGAACGATAAACCACGATAGAAAGAAGATTATTTCGATTCTAACATGACCAACTCTTAATCAAAGGAAAACAAGTTCATACCTAGTGTAAAAACATGGATGCGGATTATATTCCCTTGAATTAACCACGGCTATTCCACTTACTTACCAAAACTAAACCCCACTGCCCAGTCGGTAAATTTATATGGAAACAATCAAAATTCCAATAAAACTTTAGGCATCAAACACAACATAAAAAACCGCACCGTTTTACTGTCATATTTTCTCTCTTTCAAATCACAAAGAAGAATGAATATATTGTCAAGCATTAGAGTCACAGTTGCTTCGAATGCTCTGAATATTACTCCAACCACTCCCAATCCCATTTCCAATTCAACACCGGTCAATTTTGAATTCTAACATGACACGTGAATTCGGCTCTATAAACACAGTGCAATGAAAGCGTGGTAAAATCTACGTTATTCAATGTAGAGTGACGTCATTCTATATAGAGTGACGTCATTCTGTATAAAGTAAGTAAGTTATTCAATAGAATATAATCTGTATCCGCGTTTTTACTCTAAGTATGAACTTGTTTTCCTTTGATTAAGAGTTGGTCATGTTAGAATGGAAATAATCTTCTTTCTATCGTGGTTTATCGTTCAATAAACCACGTTGTGAGTTATGAGGCGCAATGAATAACCCACTTGGGCTATCGCCCTGGTGGATTATTTATTGTGCCTCATAACTCACAACTGTGGTTTATTGAACGATAAAAACCACGATAGAAAGAAGATTATTTCTTAACTAACCTCCAACTTGAAAAGACACCTGATTTACATATGTTAAATGGTAACGTTTCAAATAGTTCCATCGTCGTCAATTTTTAGCTCACCTGAGCACGAAGTGCTCATGGTGAGCTTTTGTGATAGTGCTGTGTCCGGCGTCCGTCGTGCGTCATGCGCCGTCCGTCGTCAACTTTTTCAGTCCGATACTCGTGAAACTTGGTCAAAATATTTGTCTCGATAATATCTCGGACGAGTTCGAAAATGGGTCATGTCGGGTCAAAAACTAGGTCACAAGGTCAAATCTTAGAAAAACCTTGTGTACACTCTAGAGGCCACATTTTCAGTCCAATACTCCTGAAACTTGGTCAGAATCTTTGTCTTGATAATATCTCGGACAATTTCGATTATGAGTCATGTCGAATCAAAAACTAGGTCACTAGGTCAAATCTTAGAAAAACCTTGTGTACGATCTAGAGGCCACATTTTCAGTCCAAAAATCTTGACAATTGGTCAAAATGTTTGTCTTGGTGATACCTTGCATGAGTTTGAAAACGGGTCATGTCGGGTCAGAAACTAGGTCACTAGGTCAAATCTTAGAAAAAACCTTGTGTACGCTCTAGAGGCCACATTTTCAGTCCAATACTTGTGAAACTTGGTCAGAATCTTTGTCTCGATTATATCTCGGATGATTTCGATAATGGGTCATGTCGGATCAAAAACTAGGTCACTAGGTCAAATCTTAGAAAAAACTTATGTACGCTCTAGAGGCCACAGTTTCAGTCCAAAACTCCTGAAAATTGTTCAAAATGTTTGTCTTGATGATATCTTGAAGGAGTTTGAAAATGGGTCATGACTGGTCAAAAACTAGGTCACTAGGACAAATCTTAGAAAAACCTTGTATATGCTCTAGAAACCACATTTTCTGTACAAAACTCTTGAAACTTGGTCAGATTGTTTGTTTTGATAATACCTCCGACGAGTTGAAAATGGGTCATGTTAGATCAAAAACTAGGTCACTAGGTCAAATCTTTGAAAAACATTGTGTACGCTCTAGAGGCCACATTTTCAGTCTGAAACTCCTAAAAATTGGTCACAATGTTTGTCTTGATAATATCTCAAACGACTTCGAAAATGGGTCATGTCCAGTCAAAAACTAGATCACTAGGTCGAATCTCAGAAAAACCTTGTGTACGCTCTAGAAGCCGCATTTTTTGTCCAAAACTCTTGAAAGTTGGTCAGAATGTTTGTCTTGATGATACGTCAGACGAGTTTGAAAAAGGGTTATGTCAGGTCAAAAACTAGGTCACTAGGTCAAATCTTAGAAAAACCTTGTGTACGATCTAGAGGCCACATTTTCAGTCCAAAAATCTTGACAATTGGTCAAAATGTTTGTCTTGGTGATACCTTGCATGAGTTTGAAAACGGGTCATGTCCGGTCAATAACTTGGTCATTAGGTCAAATCTTAGAAAAACCTTGTGTACGCTCTAGACGCCACATTTTCTGTCCAAAATTCTTGAAAGCTAGTCAGAATGTTTGTCTTGATGATATCTCAGACGAGTTCGATAATGGGTCATGTTAGGTTGAAAACTAGGTCACCAGGTCATATCTTAAAAAAACCTTGTCTACGCTCTAGAGGCCACATTTTCAGTCCAAAACTCTTGAAAGTTGGTCAGAATGTTTGTCTTGATAATATCTCAGAAGAGTTCTAAAATGGGTCTTGTCGGGTCAAAAACTAGGTCCCTAGGTCAAATCTTAGAAAAATCTTGTGTACTTTCTAGAGGCCACATTTTTAGTGCAATGCTCATGAAACTTTGTCAGAATGTTTGTCTTGATGATTTCTTGGACCAGTTTGCAAGTGGGTCATTTTGACTTTTTTCAGTCAAATACTCATAAAGATCTTGGTAGAAGTTTGTCATAATATCGCAAAAGAGATTGAAAATAGGTCATGTTTGGTCAAAAGACTGGTGAGCGACTTCAGGGCCATCATGGCCCTCTTGTTATCAAAAACATTTCATATCGGTAAATCCCTGAGGATTTTTATTCCTACTTTATGTTTTATGATTAAATAGTATCCGAAACAATTTCCAATCTTTCCTCAAAGGTGCATATAAATTAAAAGAAGGGACCAAAATGCCTTTATATTTTTATTGTCCCGGAATTCTGGTGCTGATGTCTCGAGAGAGCCATTAGCCACCATGACACTCGTACATATAAACTCTATGTTTAGGGTGCAAATAAAAATAAACGGTTTTTGTGAGGGTTTATCGTTTACTTCAAGTTTTCAAGCAAAATAAATCAATTTATTCGCATTGGGCTAATTTTGTGGTGAAATTTTGAAAATAGCACAAAAAGAGCTTGCATAAAATCGTAAATTAGACAAAACACGACAACTTTGAAAAACTGAAAATAGTTCCATTGCGTACATCTAAAATGGCATGACATTTTTTCGTCACATTACCGGATTTCGACCATTCAAATAAGGGTTCATATGATTACAATTATTCCTGCATGAATCAGTCAGAAGCACAGTCTTTAGAAATCTCTTCAAATCCAAGCAGATTATAAATGTAGTTGTACATCAGAAACCCATAAATAGATATTTAACTTACGTTTAACCAGGAAATTATAACAGTTATTTTATATAACCTGTGTAAAATAATGTTGAAATAACACGCATAAATAAGGGAATAAACGCTAGAACGTTTCAATTTGGAAAATAAGGCAGCAGTATAAGCAATCAGAAATGATGCAGTCTATCCGTTTCAGCCAAAACTTTTAATTGATAAATATTCTTACGAACATGAAAGTTCGCAACAGATGCAGAGCTGAAATACAAACCGCACCTGGTGGGATTCGAACCCGTGCGGAAAAGATCCTCGTTTACGAGGTTTAAAGACCAACACCTTAACCAATGAGCTAAAGAGAATTCTCTTTAGCTTAGTGGTGAAGGTGTTGGTATTTTGAACCTCAATAAATGAAGATCATTTTCCCCACGGGTTCGAATTCTGCCAGGCACGATTTGTATTTCAGCTCTGCATTTGTTGCGAACTTTCATGTTCGTAAGAATATTTATCAGTTAAAAGTTTTATACATCTGTTGCGAACTTTTATGCTTGCAAGAATATGTTTAAAGTAGCTCAAGGCTCGTTATATGGGGGCTGGTCCGGGATTGGCGATTGAGCCATTTGTTGTCTAAGTAATAGACTTACTGTCTAATAAGGCTTTCTGTCATCAAAATGATGACATTTAAAACGGGGTGTGTTACGGGAGATCACTCCTTCCTTACTGCATAGCTTCATCAATACCTAACAACTGCCTTGGGGAAAATTCTCTTTAGCTCAGTTGTTAAGGTGTTGGTCTTTTGAACCTCAATAAACGAGGATCTCTTCCGCACGGGTTCGAATCCCCTCAGGTGTGGTTTGTATTTCAGCTATGCATTGTGTTGCGAACTTTCATGCTTGTAAGAGTATGTTTAAAGTTGCTAAAGGTAACATAGGTTATCATTGTAATTTGCATTCTAATGCAAGAGTATGTATTATTGTGAACACTTCTATATACAGGTTATTATAGATGAAGCTGGTATGTGCCCAGAGCCCCATTGTTTGGTTCCAATCCTTGCTACAAAAGCCGAGCAGGTGGTACTGATAGGAGATCACAAACAATTGAGACCCATCATAAAATGCAGAGAGGCAGCCCTGTTGGGATTAAATAAATCAATGTTTGAAAGATACTCTGATAATGATAGAATTCCACTTACCATGTTGGAATTCCAGTACCGAATGGTAAGTGTATTATACTTCTATCAACAGGATTTTTGTAGCATTAGACCTGTTATGCCTCTAATATATTGTTTTGTAACCGTTTCATTGTACACTGTAATCAAACTTTGCGCTGTTTCTTAATGAAGAAGGGATCAACATTTAAGAATCTTGAATTTGCTCTATCTGCCTTTACATTTTTTATACCCTCAAAAAGCTTTTTCGGGGGGGGGGGGATATAGTTCTTGTTTAGTCCGTCTGTCCATCTGTCCGTCTGTCCATTTTCGTGTACGGGCCATATCTTTTTCCCTATGATTCAATTTCAAAATAACTTTGCACAAATGTTAACCACATCAAGATGTGTTATACGCAAGAGTCATATCTGTAGGTTAAAGGTCAAGGTCACAGCAAGGTCGAATGTGATGAGGGTGGTAGTATTCGTGTCCGGCCTATAACTTTTTTCCATATTACTCAGTTTCAAAATAATTTAGCAAAAATGTTAACCACATCAAGAACGCAAAAATGTTATCCACACCAAAAAATTGTTTCATGCGCAAAAGTCATGTCCATAGGTTAAAAGTTAAGGTCGAATCTGCTTGCGAGGGAGGTTAATATTTGTTTTCGGCCTATTACTTTTTTAATTATCTATAAATTTCAGTATTACTTTGTTGAATTAGGCACATAAAGATGATGTGTTGCGCAAAAAAAAAATGTCAGTAGGTCAAAGGTCAAGGTCACAAGGACAAATATGTTTCAAAAGAGAAATTTCGGGGGGTTATGTTCGTGTCCGGCCTGTAATTTTTCTAAATTATGAATTCATTTCAATACAACTATGTAGAATTGCAAGCACATAAAGAAAATATGTCGCCTGCAAGAATCATGTACTCAGGTTAAGGTCAAGGAAAGGTCAAATGTCTGTTTTTTTGTCTTTGCCTTAAGTTTTTCACTATTTCTAAATTTCACAATGTTTTTGCACAACTATTGACCACCTAAGTTGATGCGTCCTGAGCAGGAATCATGTCTGTTGGTTACAGGTCAGGCTTACAGCAATTCAAATGTGTCTTTTGGGAGTAGTGTTTGTGTTCGGTCTGTAAATTTTTTAATAATGAAAAAAATTCAGTGTAAATTTGCAAAATTGCCAGCTACAGGTAAATGATGTGTCATTGTGTCATGCAAGAGTTATCTGTAGGTCAAAACACAAGGTCAAGGCAAGGTCAGAAACGGTTGTATGTGCTGTGTCCTTAGGCAATGTTCATGTGAACAGCTCGTAGGAAAAAGGTACTTTTTTCGGGGGCATCAGTCACTTCTCAGTGACACTTTTTTTTAAAGTTAAAGATCCATTAAACTAAATAGATTTTGAAGACGCAAATTCCTAACTCCAAAACTCATACCATTTGAAATGGTTTGGTGTAGGTCAAAGACATAGATAGGCTTATTACACTAAATTTTTAGCCGAGCCCCGATAGCTCAGTCGGTAGCTTACAGAACTTGAGAACAGGGGGTCGCGGGTTTCGGCCAATTTCTTTCCGAGGATTGATGATAGTCATTGCGACAGGATTCATTCCTCTCTCACCGCTGACCGCTGTTTCGACGGTGTTTATGTGGGAAAGAAACCAGTGGTTTGTAAAGAATATTGTACAGAGTACTGATAAAAGAAATGCCAGGAAAGCATGTTTAGGTGCACAGGCCTCCGCGATATAACTGAAATATTGTTGAAAACGGCGTTTAACACCATACAATCAATCGATACACTAAATTTAGCAGTCTCAAAGATGACGACCTATTGTAGCAAATCGGAATATAACTATCTGTGAGTGCATACAGAAGACGGTTACTATGGCTGAAATAAGAAATTGTCTCTTTTATTGGTTCAGCTAAATTTTGGTATCTTTGAATGGTTATATCAACTTTTAACACTTCCGGGTTCGTATTCATCAACCATTCTTAGGCTTATTCTGCATTTTTTTTTTTTTTTTTTCCAAATTTGAGAGTAAAACAACATTTGATTAGCTAAATCATGTGGTTTAAGTAGCCAATCAGAAGTTGCGTTACTTTCAAATTTAGAAAATTCTTCAGAGTAAGACAAAGAATAATCCTAAGAATGGTTGGTTAATACAGGCCCTGGAAATCCGCCTTTCTCCTAGGGAAATGTGAGTGCTGAATTTTACCTTTTTTTTCAAACGCGACATATAGAACCCAGAAATCTGCAGTTTTCCATCCCACAAGTTTTATGACGACAAACTTAAAACAAAGAACGGTTTATGGAATAGAGAAATACTTGACATTTGGCCAACAGCCAGAAATGAATTTGGGAACAACGAACAGTATCCACATGTGCTTGTCCATGTTGAGGGAGAAGAAAAAGTTTTAACGGTGAGCACGGATGAGGGAAATGAACAGTCCAAGAGTAATCAAGAAGAAATTGATATTGTGGTAAGTTTGACAGCTGATATAGCATTGAGTTTGAACTTGAGCCTTGGTTTTGCTCATTTAAGTCTATTGAAAAATGATTTGAAATAGAAGAGTCTGTCTGGCAGGTAAGAAGATAGCAGTGTTGAACCATTCATTGCATCATTTGAAATATGACCTATACAGGCAAAAGTTGAATTGAATTCATGATTTAATTCTTTTTATAATCACATCTGGAGTTTCTTTTCATTGATTTTGAATGTTGAATAGCCTTTCTGCTCATTTTGGGGTAACTGTTCAAGAAAGATCAACACAATTTTATTGTCGAGCAATAAATGAAGACCTTTACAAGGTAAAAGAGAACTAGTTCCAACGACAGTCAAAGGCTTTTTTAATCAATCTGACTACAAGCTTCAATTATGAAGTGGTACTGGGGTAAATCCACACTCTATCAAGTAAAAGGGTATTAATCCCTGAAAAATATTTATCATAAAAGGCAGAGTATTTGCTAAAGTTACAGATCGGGAGGTGCTCGTATCTTTAAACATTTAGATAGGATGGATGGTCATGTGTAATCTACTTGTGATACGAAACCATTCTAGACGAATGACTCAAAATTGCGAGTAAGTGAATAATCATCAGTCTGGCGAGCTAACTCTTTAAAAGTGTCAAATTATTTCGCAGCTTAATATGTTCCAAAAAGTGTATATGTATGTCTGACTACAATCTTTTATATGCCTCAGGAATTATTTTATAATCTTTACGAATGGCATATTTGACATAGTCAAAACGACAGCTTTGTTTGACTCTAAACTATGTGTCGTGCTGTTCGTGGTTGTGAGGTAGAGTGTTGGCCTCGTAACCATAAGGTCCCGGGAGCGGGTATCAATTTTTTGAATTGTTCACTGGCCCACACAATCGGCGAGAGTGCTAGTGTAGCTCTCAGGAAATAGAATCGAGATAAATTAGCGTAAGTTGTAAGAATCGATGTAAAATAAATAAGTTTAAACTAAACAATGTATTAATTTCACGAGCTTTGCAAATCAATAGACTTTGTAATAGGAAAATCCATTGTTCTTTTGGGCATTTTAGATTTCGAGCAACTTTTTCAAGATGAAATGTTTCTTAACAATGTCGAGAAGCTGGTCCTCCGTGCTTGACTTAACATGTCCTTGAAGGGGTTCTCTAATGAGGATTAAACAAGAATGTCAAATCTAAAGACCATGAAAAGACAACTGAATTACATTAAGAAAAACATTTTTTTTTTCATAAAACTGTTTGATCTTACCGATTACGTTTCAATTCCTACATGATTACATTCGAACCTAATTCCTGTCTATGTATTATATATACTTAACCAAAAAGTTAATGAAATTGTGTTTGAAGGGCAATGTCAAAAGATCTAGAACATTCAGAGAATTTCGAATTTCACAGTATTGTGAAGCATCCATTTTTCTTCAACAGGATGCTTTATTTTGGTTTATAGCACCAACAGCGCCTTAAATAATCACTGTCAAAGTTGACCGGTCTTCAGGTCATTTTTCGCAAATTTCCAATATTGATTGGATTGGGTAAAGGAGTGTCACTGTAGAGTCTCACCAAAAGAAATCCTTTTTAAAATTTGTCCTCAGGCTATTTACTTATCTCAGATAATTTTAGCAATACTTTCCAGACTCAGTTGACATTTCAATTTTTAAATCGGCTAAATATCTCCATTGCTATCGTCCAGAAACACCCAAGATTCTTTTGTCAGAACTTTGTTGTACTCATTGACTTGCCAGCGCACTCACCAGACATGTCTCCTGTTGAACATGTTTGGGATATTCAAGGATGGAGGTTTTCAGGCAGAATACTGGCTCCTTCTCCAGGCTCTTGCTGTGGCGCTACAGGAGAAATGAAGACTGGTTCCTCAGCTCCAAATCACCGGAATTATTCGGCGTATGAGATGCCAGTGCGAGTCCTTATTTGCCGCTGAAGGGGGACACTCTCATTACTGCAGGGATATTTTGAACATTCTCATCTTCCATACATGACATTTTAGATCTTCCATACATGACATTTTAGGCTATCATGAGGCGGGACTTAATAAATATCATTTGACATTCAGAAGAATTAAATTTTAAGTTATAGAAACTTACAGCATATATTCATGACTATGTTTTGTATAAAAGCAGGGAATACTCTGTAGACACCTATTTTGCGAAAAATGACTTTGACTCCTCGGTCACTTGACACAGTGCCACAACAAGGATATTAGTGCAATAAAGCTAAAGGAAACATTTTTTCAAGCAATAAAATGTATCTAACAAAATTAATAAGAATTGGATAATTGTTTGTTTTGGTAATCATTTCTTCCACGGTTTTCTGAGATTTCCTTAACTTTTTTGGTTGAGTATATTATTCCAGGGATCACATAATTATGCACAATATACGATCCCTGATTATTCCAACAAACGACATGCTTGAAAGGTTTAGAGCATCTGTATAATATTTCTGATCCTTTCTCAGTAGGAATTTGAGGCTGTCCAATGATTCATAATGATACTAGATATATATCATCCTTGGTTTTTACTTATGGCTTTATAACCTGCGGCTTTTTTACCTAGTTGTGTCTGACTTATTTATCAATGTTTTTCCTCAGTGATATAATGTATATACAGAGTAGAACTAATATATATGAATGATATATGGTCTGTTTGTTTTTGATTGTAGATCATTACCTATACCAGAGGATTTAAAAAACAGCCTTAAAAAGAAATTAATAGTCTCAGTAATTTAAGGTTTTTAATACACAAATTTCTGCGAAAACAGTGCATAAACGGGATACGTTCGTTGTGATCAGATTCTCGTTTTTCCAAAACGTTTTCACAAAGTTTATGCTGCCAGATGTTTTTTTTTCCGTGAACTAATGATTTAAAAGCACCTGATACCACAGTACCATAGAACTCGCATTTGAACCCATTAGACCTAAAGAATTGAACTGTCTATTTTGTTCTCCTAGGTTAAAGTCTATAAATATCTGATTGAAGATCAAGGTTTGAGCGAATACCAGATCAATATTATGTCACAGTACAACGCTCAGGTATCAGAGTTAAAGAGGAGACTTGAAAATGAGAATCTCCAGAATTTTACCGTCTCAACGGTCGTGTCAAGTCAAGGTAAATATTGTTAATTGGTATATCCTGTACACGATATGTTCTGTCAAGGTAAATATTGTTAATTGGTATATCCAGTACACGATATGTTCTTGCAGCAATATACTGAATACCTAGTAGTAAGCATTATATGATTTTGTGTACCACACCATAATATTCGTTGATAAGCTAAACTTATTACGGATGTTTTCAAAGCCGTCTGCTGCTCACTTGTTTCCATGATGTATTGATTTAACATTGCTTCCATGCAGATGTGCCTTTTTAAACCTTACGTGTAAAAGACACATTGAATGTTACAATTTCCACATCGAAAATAGTGATTCAATATCATTTTTCACCTCTTTTATATTAATTTTCTTTTAGAAAGTCTAAAAACAGCCAATTAGTTTTAACATTTTCAGCTTAAAATTAAATTACAGTTGTTTGAACAATGATACGTCACAGATTAAGACAGAGAATAATGAAACAGCAGATTGCACAATTTCCACTCTCCGGTCTTGATGTAATTCTTTGCAAAAGCTTATTGATGTGCCTTCAGCATGCCTATAATTACATTTTTTTTTTTGTGTGTGTTTTGTCTCGTTAAGGTGGAGAATGGGATTATGTAATATTTAGAACAGTTCGATCCCTACCTGTCTACAAAATTGAGGAAAAGCCTACCAAAGGCTGGTGTCGACAAAACCTTGGGTTTATTACCGACCAGAACCAGATAAATGTTGCTCTTACAAGAGCCAGAAAGGGGATTATCATCGTTGGTGAGTGGTTTTTGTTCTCGATTAAGTCATTGTCAAGTGAGAGATTTTTCGAAATGACTATTTTGAAAACAAGACCTGGCGCTCAAATGACAGGATTTGACTTAAAAGGAATAGAAAGTATTGTATGAATAAAAAAAAAATTTTTTGGTTGCTTTCTTCCCATAGTTGGTAAAAACTCTACGTGGTTTAGACTACGTTGTATTTACCGCTAATTACTACCAATACTTTTGTTGCTTGAATTTTCGACAACAATAAAAAGAAAATATATAAAACTGTGATTAACTAGACATTTGATGTAAAACTTCGGAATTAATACCATCTAATAGGAGTGATTAGATTCATAGACAAATCTAACTTTTCTAAATGTTAAAAGGAAAGCTACAAGTTATTGAATGTTTTTTTTTTTTTTTTTTCTTTTTTTTTTCAGGTAACAAAACTCTCTTGCAATGTGACGAAGTCTGGAAGGAACTGATATCAGATTATGAAACGAAAGGCTGCATTAAAACACCGACAGAATTCCCGCCACCAAGAGTTCCGAGAAGGTTGAGAATGCAAAGACAAATACAGAGAACACGTGAGAGGTATGGTGATTCAATATTTGAACCAGGAACTGCAACATCATACGAAGGGCCAGTAGATGATGATGGGTGGACCAGGGTTAGGGGCAATAGAAGATGGAACACTGATCGATAGATTAAAATGTTAAGATAGGAAGTCATTAGATATGAAATAAGTCATTATTTGTCGTGATCTCTATCATAGCCTGGTTTATTGAATTATTGAATAAAATATCAGAGATAATAATATGTTAAATTTAAAAATGTCGTTGTTAAACAGAGGTTGGAAAAGGGACTGATACTGAAATGGAGACCTAACGTTAGATTGTTCCAGAGACGAATCCAGCCGTACTTTGATTTTATTTAAAAGATAGCCAATTTCATTAGTTAGTTTTGTAATTGTTTAAGAATGTTATATATATGTACATGTAATATATACTAAGAGTACTGTCGACAACAAATAGAGAAACAGAGATTGCATTTGGGAAAAATGAGTCAATGAAAGGTAGGAATGAAGTCAGATACTGTTTCATGCATAAATCTAACCATTTATTATGATCTCAAATCCAACCAGGTTTTCAGAATTGCTATACAGTCGCATGATTGTGGTTCTCTAACTATGTGCAAAATAGCTATGCTCTTTCTACATAGCATTATATTTTATCTTTATGAATGTAGACATTCTTATTCTTGTTCCTAAAGCACCATTTAGATGCAGTTTTATTATCATCGCTAAAACCTCACTGAGATGATTCAATACAATAAAGACTTCAAGTCGACGAAGAAAAATAAAGCATGCTAAAATTCTATATGAGATTACGTAATAACTGTAATTTTATTATTCGTTTGACAAGAATATAAATCATTTCTTTTAAATTATTATCAAAGTCATCATTGTATTTCTTTTTTTTTTTTATATTTTCATTTTTTTTAAACCACTTCCTGTTGTTTAGGAAAAAGAAAACTTCAAAATTATCGGTTTTATCAGCTCTACTGGTAGGAGGCCAGAAAAGCTTATGTCATGGCATGCTTTCTGCTGTCCTTCCGTCCTTTTGTATTTTTCTTTTTTACGTGATAAAGCTATATGAATGCTGTTATCCTATCATCCAGCCCGGCATGGGTTAACACGGAGTCAGAAAGCACAATATACATATGTAAGGGCCTTTTTCACATCTCAAGATAACGACAGATATTTTAGAAAAAATATAACTGAAATTGTCAGGTTTTGTTGGAAAAACACAATTTTTTTTCTGTTTTTTCTTCCATTTTTGCAGAAAGAAAGATGTACTTCCAAGTCTGTTTTACTTTAATGTTTCCTACATATTACGATAAATTGGTCAGTACATACTAGTAAGGCGATTTAAGGCCCTCGTTGACCTCCTGTTCTTTTCAAATCCTCAAAATCAAATAATCTAAAAGATTTGTGTTTTTTATGACGCAAGAGGCTTACATTGTTAATGGAGATAGTTAATTGAAATGATTCAGAAAAGGGTGCATCAAAATATATTTCAAAGAAATTTACAAGTATGATTTAGACTTTTTTGTATCATTCTGTTAGAAACATTTTATTAGGCAGCAAATCAAAAAAAAAAAAAACCCACTTCGTGATTGTGTACCGTATTTTCCGGACAATAAGCCGCTGCAAGATATAGGCAACACCCTTTCATATACACGACTTTAGAAATAAAAAATATAGTATAGGCCGTTCCGTCATATAGGCCGCGGTCCATATGCTGGGTACAATGTAATATATGTATAATTACATGTACCGGTATACGAGTACATATAGTTATGTACGAGTACATAAAGTTGCTCGTAGCTATGATAAACACATGAAGCAAATCTATCTGTTGTTTTTGTATTTATTTATTTATTTATTTTTTTTTTTTTTCCAATCCATTGGAGTGATATCCCCTTCTACAGATCAAATCACTCAAAGGACTTGGGGCCATTATCATTCGTTTATCCCTTGTCGGAAGTTTTAAGGAATTTCTAAATTACTAATTTATCACTTTGATTGATTGACGATACATACAAAAAAAAACGCCTTTTACATTCGCAGTTAACCACTGATTGGTAGCAATTGACATCACCAAGCAATAAGTGTGAAAATCAAGGTTGGTCGAGAGTTTTCACACCTTCGTAGGTTTGCTAGTAAATTGATTCATCTACCGACTAAATATAAGATTAGTGTTGAAAAGTACTATGGGGCGTGAACCAAAATTGCGTTCACATGGGGAATCGGAAACTGGTTTTCATTCATCTTCAGTTTTACATGCAGCACTAAAAGATCATTTAGAAAAATAAAGTTATCGTATAAGGCGCATCGTCTTGTACGCTGCACTCTTGAAAATTTTCACTTTTTCAAAGGATAGGCCGTGGCCTATCGAGCGGAAAATACGGTACAGTTAAAACAAATTTCAACGAATGAAATATCAGTGTTTTTAGATTATTTCAAAAACAAACGTGCTATGAGAAACAGAGAACAAACAGCGATGATTGCTCATAAACCCGTTCAGAATAGCTGCGGTGCTGTTTACTTCAAGAAAAATATCACTCATATTCAATCATTTACTTAAAATAAACGATGAAAAATAGTATAAGAGACTCTTCATTTGCGGTCATGAATTTAGACTCGTCCATGATGTGGCTCATATGAAGGACCTTCCTTTGTAAGAAGATAAAGCATTGTTGAAAATGGAGAAAATGTTGGTCACAAGCACTTTATCTTTTTTCCGTGTTTTCAAAAACCTGTGTCATTGAGGGGTGCTGAAATTAGGATCGTGTGGTAAAGGGTAACAAAGGGAATACAAAGATCATCCAAATTCGTTTACTGACAGCTTTAACAAACTTATGTTGTTTTTTATAGTCTTGTTTATCGGATATGCTTTTTGAAAGGAAAGATAGCATTATATTGGCTGCTACCAAGAAATAAAAGAGATCGTTTCACGTTGACGAAATTTTATTTTTCTCAGTACTTCAGCAGTACAGAGGCAATTTGAATCTATCTACGAGCAAGTAGGAAAAAATAAATGTTAATTGGTTTATCAAACAAAGATAAATGTTTCCATGTTATATGTTTTAATCTTTTTTTTTTCCTTTCGTCATTTCATTTGTTTATTGATCAGTTTACCTGTATAGACAAATACTTTTTCATACAAAATGTGCCATTTTGATATATTTTATCTTATTAATTGTGATAATTGTTTTCATTAATATTTCGATTTTTCTTTTTTTTCAAGTTCTGTTTTGCTTAAAGTATTCTTTACACCGTCCCACCTACAGCTAACACATCTTGTCTTGCGGCAGACTACACTTTAAAACTTTGTTTAAAAAGCATAAGTTGCGTGTAATGAACATTTTCATTTCTTGACCCAATGTTTTCCCATTGATTTATGTATTTACTACATTTTATGGTTATTACCCGTAGTTTACATTGGCCATGTTAGGAGGTGTTGAGTGATATTCATTCGTTGTTGACAAGCACCTGATATTGCGAAAAATGTCAAATCAGACAACTAGTTGATTAAAGAAAGTGATTTTCATGGTGGCAAAGACATGAAAGTGAACGTTTCTTTTTTCCTCTACTTAATGTATTTCTGAAGAATTAGGACACATTTTTGTCAACGGTCATGTGATAATTTGAGCTTCTTACACCAAGCGGTAGAAAGCCTATTTGAAATAAAATATGGAAATGATTTTGAAGCTCATAATTCCGAATTGAAATTCTACTTGAAATTTTCAGTGAAATTCTAATGTTCTTGTTAAAGGACATATGCCACAGTTTCCTTTTTTTCTGCTCAGATGATAATACAATGTATGCGGAGTAGAAAAATGAAAAGAAAATCATATGTTGCAGAGTAAAATACAAAGGAACAGTTTTTTAAAGGAGATAACTCTTGTCGAAATCACAGAAAATAAGCTTTAATTTTAAACCTAAAAAAGGTTCTTAAAGTAACAAATATTGCTCAAAAATGATTTTTCTTCAAAATATTATATTTGGCATTAGATAAAAGAATTAATCGAAACAATTATTTCACTAGACAGACTACAGTAGCAATATGAAATGTACGTACGTGTCAACAATGACCTGTTTTTTTAACAATTTTCTGCTGTAATTTTTTTCATGCACAGAAATGGTGCTTTCTAAAATCTTGTAAGGAAAACTCAAAAAAGGTATATCAAGCAGGGCATTTATAAAATATACAGTGCATTTTTATGAGTTATTGACAAAATGAATCACCTCCCACTTTTGAAAACGTCGCAAAAGTATACGATCTCACTGTCATAGTAACCCACTGGAATATAATAGAGTTACAAAAATGAAACATGCGCAAGTCAGTGAGCAGGGAAAAGTGTAGAACATGTCCTTAGTGAGAAATTTTCTGTATAAACATAAAGAAGTAAAATAGCAAAGAGAATGTCCTTTCCTTTATGGTATTCCATGTTCATATGAGAAGACTAGCCAGATCATTTATGGATTGTGCTATTGCCACAATTTTTTCAAGTTTTGCCTGTGAATATAATTTTAAATGATCAGTGAAAATCCTTGATATTTAATATATAAGAAAATCATGTACAATTTCTAGTTTTATTTGTTTTGCAACTGTTATCAGTTACATCTGATTGATATTTTGAACTCAAAGTTTGCTGAAAGTTAAATGTCCTTTGCATGAAATTTAGTTGGGTTTCTTTTTGTCTAGGGTGGACCTGAGGTAACCCTATAGGAATATGTGTCATAATTTTCTATGTTTCAACTTATATAAAAGTTAAAGTTTGTCGATCTTCGATGAATGCTAATTGTTCATATTACATCGCACGATACTTCACATCTTTTCATTTCGTTTTACCAGTAAATGTACTGTTTTTGTCTTGTGCATCATTTATGGCTTTCTGTTATCATATCCCACTTTCTTCAAATGTGCAGTAATGAGTAACGTAGGCACCTGTTATCTGATTTGTGTCACCACAGACAAATTTACATGCCCACTTTTGCCCCACTTTATACCACTTTTTTGTAACATTTTAAGGGTGGAATATGCTTTGTAGAAATGATTCATTTAATCACGTTATGAAATGTATGTTGTTAATATTCTAGGGACCATTTTCCTATTTTACATCTTTGTGTTTTGTATTTCTGTCTGTGCTTACTTACGTCCTCCTTACGTTTTGGAATGCGATATGAGATCCGTCCCTGTATTTACCAAGGAATTTTAGTTTCATTCTTAGTCTTATTCTCAGTTTAGAAAGTAAGACTACTTCTGAGTGGCTAAACCAATTGATTTAGCCAGTCAGAAGTTGTGTTACTTTCCAATTTAAAAAATCATTGAGAATAAGATAGTATTCTTGATAATGGTTACTGAAGACGGACCAAGGTCATACCAAAGAACATGTATCTAGAATTAGAAATCAAACATTCTCTTACGCTTTTGAGATTTAGAGCTTGGGAACCAACCTTTCATTGTCGAGATAATGTGGTTGGGAGAGCAATGCTTCAGTGTTAAACAGGCTTTCATTTAGACACCATTCTCAATCAATAGCTCCGTACATTTTCTGTGTACCATGTTAGAATGAAGTCATTGAAATAGATAGTGTTCAGTCAGATAGCTTGGTACTAAACGACAAAATTTTAGACTAGTTCACATTAAACATAATTGCAGACAATAAATGAAATGCAGTCTTAAATGATAGAATTTGTCCTTGGGGAAGAAAACAGTGTGGGGAAAAGGAGAAAATGCTGCTTACCAGCATTTTCATCTTTTTACACCATATCTTCCAAAGGATTATTCCTCAGGGTCTCTTAATTTCGAAATTGTGTGATGAAGTATAAACGAAAACATATTAGTCTAAAAAGTAAGTGGTATTAAGATCAAAGACTACACAGTACTCTCTGTGCTTGATCTGCAGTAGTCAGATAAAGCAACTAAGCTTGCCTTTTAAAGAAAGTGTAAATAAAACACCTGACACACATACTTTTTGCGTACGTGTATACAATTACTGGCATAGTTATGGATCATGGAAATATTTTCAACTACCATCGACAAGCGCTTTTAATAAAAATGGTAAACAAATTATGTAATTCAGAAAATTAGAAAACATAGGGACAGACACTTACAGACGGGAGTAATATATAGTTTCTCAGCATATATTTATCTGTGATAATTTCATGTGTGTCAATTAAAGGACTGTACAGTAGTTTCCATGATTCTTTAATGTAGGCAAAAGATGAAAGCAATGGCAAGCGGCAAATTAAATCATAGAATATATATATGATTCAAACGATGAGATTTGTATTCGAACTGATAGAAAAGAAAACATTGTTGGAAAGGGATAAAAGGCTGCCACTTTAAAGCTTTAGAAGATTCATGAGTAAATTTGATAGGTAAGCAATTATATGTGTATGCTTACTTAATTGTTTATGTGATTTATCAAAATAATCATGATGTAAAGGGCAATGAGTCTGTCCTGTTGTAATTTTTTATTATCAGTCACCTAAAGCATTTGGCAACATTCTACAAATTCCACAAGTAAAGCCTGTATCAAAGATTGCGATGAAAAAACTCGAAAATAAAGAACATGGCCAATATGACAAAATCTGGGCTAATACATAAAAAAAAACAGGGCCAATACGTAAATTAGTCAATCTTACTGGCTCCTGTAACGGGCGAATACGAGAATATTCACAGATGACTTTTTATCTAGGAAATTTGATTGGAATTCAAGTGACCTTTTTTTAAAAAATAATTTTATGTATTTACATGTATATCAGTGTCCTGCTGAGTCTGTTCTTAATCTATAATGTCCGCAAAAGGTCCTTAGACGTGCTTTGCAGCCTAGGGTTTTTTTTTTTTTTTTTTTTTAATTTAAACAGGAGAAAATGATTCTATCTCGTCGCTGGAATAGTTAAGACGATTAAACTGCGCGAAAAGAATGTTTTGCAGATATCACCAGTGTACGCATTTCAGTTTTTATTGTAGAAAACAGGCTGAATATATGATTTTTTTTTTTTTTTCGACAATTATGAAAATCGCAATTAATCAAGTGGTTTCGTATTGGCCTTGTTATTTGACCCCGTAAAGAATAATCTTAAGCCAGATACGATACGAGTAACAGGGCTAATATGAAATCGCACAATTCATCGCGTCGTGTAGTATCAATATTTTACTGAATCATCTTACTATCATTTTATCTTCTTGTTAAACGATCTCTTGTCATTGAACAATATAACAAAAATTCTTTAAATTTTACAAAAATTGTGATAGTCATGAGATTTGTCAATTTTGTGATTGTTTTATTTGTAACTCTGATTTTTACTCTTCTTATCTTTATCATTCTCATTGTATAAATTTGTCTACATGTGTGTCCGTTTTTTTTGTTTGTTTTTTTGTTTTTGTTTTTTTTTTTTTTTTCTTTTGAGTGTACGCACACCTTGTACTTAGTCAACATATTAGTTTATTATGGAATTTCATGAAAGCTTAGAGGCTTATCTCACAGTATGGGCTTATGTATATTGTGCGTCTACTCGTGTGTTGACAAAAGTTATCTACAAAGTGTCAAGTTCGATTCCAAATAAGGTATGATGACGCATCTCGTGCACGGAGTACGCATACACTGATTTGCGATTTGAATTGTCAAAATGTTACACTATGATATTCATCCGCCATTCATAAACACGAAGTTTTTACCGACTAATCCATTATTTGTTTTAATTTGTTAACCGTTTTCGAATAGAAAATCCAAAAATTGCAATATTTTGTCGTTGAAAGTTTTAGAATACTATCATCACATCGAATCAAAAATTAGGTCACCAAATCAAATCTTTGGAAAACCTTGTGTACACCCTAAAGGCCACATTTTATGTAAAATACTCATGAAATGTGGTCACAATGTTTATTTTGATAATATCTACATCAATTTTGTAAATGAGCTATTTTGGGCTAAGAAGTAGGTCATAGAGACAAATTCTAGGAAAAAAGCTTGTGTACTTTCTAGAGGCCACATTTTCAGTCCAATACTCATGAACGTTTGTTAGAATGTTTGTCATAATACCTCGAAAAATGATTGGAAATTGGTCATATTCGATCAAAAGGCTGAGTCGAGCGACTTTAGAGCCATCATGGCCCTCTTGTTCAATTTCTTCGAAGAATGTGTTTACATACGAAACTCTGACCAAAATGGTGTTACGTACATGGGTTACAATGTTGACATGCTATAGTAATCATGTGACATGTTTTCTGGATTACACTTAAACTAAACAAAATCAGCTCCAGAATATGGAAAAATTTTAGGATGCCTGAATGATTACTATGTCTTTAAACTATGTCTTGTTTATATAGTATTCTAGAACATTTTCATTTTTTGCTGGTTGATTCTACGTTTGTCTATGAGCTACATGTATGCTGTGGCAAAAGGGGCTCATTGTATATCTGTGATGCATAATACCTTGCAAGTGAATCACATAATCATGGATCCAAAAAGTCCATTTTGTCTAACAAACAACTGAATCATAGGGTGGCATGGTCCTTTGATATGCAGAATATACTGACCAATAGCAAATTGTTTCGGCCTAGGTCAGCCTGCGTGGACTGCGCAGGCTGATCTGTGTCGATACTTTTTGCAGATGCCATTAAGCCCCCCTTTCACAGAGATGGCTCATATATAAAAGAGGGTACCTTTGGTTTGTTGGACTTGAAACGAAAACAATTTGAAATACAGAAAATAAGATTTATTGATTTTTACTTTGTATTGATTTTCAATGCCGGTTTTATTAATTTTGATGTTTTACAGCTGTTCCTTAACCCGAAAACAGTGACTTTTGCGGACTGCATAGATCAAGATCAGACTGCACAGAACGTGCAGTCTGATCTTGGATCTATACTGTCCGTTTCTGCAGTTAAGCCTTTATAATCAAAATCTTTGTAAGTTTTAATTGATTGTATTTATAGCCGTCGAGAGAGGTCGAGTTTATTTATTTGACGCTGAAAAAGTTAAGTTATTTTGGACTTCGATTTATATGTGGGATCAAGATTAAAAACAACTCTTTTATTTTTTATTCATATAAGGTTATGTAACTCCTATTTTCATTCATTTATTGTCTCTTCTACTGTTCATTAAATTTTGTTAATTTTTTTAAATTGTTGTTTTTTACACTTTCTTGTCGCAACTCGTAGCCTAAAAACATCGAAACCATGCATAATTGAGCCTTTACGGGCAAAAGCAGACTTGGTGCACCTCCGTGATGCATTATACCAAGCAAGACATTATGGATCCATAAAATAACTTTTGTCTTTCAATCGACTTGATCATGAGGTAGAATGGTCTTTGGAGATACAAAAAATTTACGTAGAACAGAATTAATTTTGACCCATATCAGCTTGCGCAGACTGCACATCGGACTGACAACACGGGTCAATTCTTTTTTTCAAATGCATTAAACCCCCTTTTCACAGAGCATGGCACAGTTTAGATATCTGACTTCAATCACTAGAGTACACTCTCCCCTTGAACCAAAACTTTTTTTTTTATCACATAACCTCCCTTTTTTCAGTGTAATATACCCATTGCGAATTTTCTTTTCTTATACACGTTTGATATCATATTTGTGTGAGGTCATTTTTGACGTCCTTTTGTACTTACTTCATAGAAGTGAATGGGTTTTATGGATATTACAGCGGGGTTGTAAGGTTTTGCATCATCTGATCTATATTTTGTGAAATATCATTATGTGATAAAAAGAATCTGACTTTAAGCTCGCCAAAGGCTCGCTTAATAACATTTCCATGGACTCATTTAATAAAATCTTATCTCAAAAGCCAACTCATGTCAGATCCTATATATCAAAAAATTATGTCAAGCTTTGTGAAAAAGTGGTTAAATGCAGATGTACATAAAGTATCGTCCAGCCCGCGTAGTCTGACATTGGTCTACACATTTTGCTATCCATCTAGTCTCTGCATGTCCAAGGACTATTTTCAGTCTTAAATCTTTCCCAAACGGCAATATTTTAGATGGGTTCAATTTAAAAGTACTTGCAGATGACAACATTTATATGGCATAAATGATGGGATTTGTACCAGATAGTCTAGAAAACATTGTGGGAATAGGAGAAAATGCTGGTTTCCCACAATGTTTTCAAAAGACCTACTTCTGACGGTCGTTAAAACTCGGGATTATGTGGTAAAGGGTTAAAAGAGACCTAATTATTGCAACTTCAGGATTGTTTATAAAATAATTAATTCTATTCTTAAGAAGCTTACGAGTTTCACATATTTCTCGTACACATATTTCTGCACCATCAAAGGCATTTACAGTGTTGAAGACCGAAAAAAAAAAACGTTAAAAAATAATGGAATATTTTTTTTTCCTTTTTTCTTATGGGGGTAAAAAAAAAGATAAAGGAAAAAAAAGTCAAAGAAGTTGGTAATAAAAGACTGACAAGTTTCATTTTTGTTGACGGAGATTTCGTCGTAAAAATAGCCGACGCCAAAAATAGAAGAGGTGGAGTGATGCGCATGCATAATATGAAGTAAAGAAACGTTTGAAAGGTGGTGTTAATGAGCAGCATCTAACCAAACGAAGGAAACACTTCGGGGTACATGAAGTATGCAAATTACCTTATACCTCATTACCATATTTTGGTCTTGCCTCAAAATATACATAAAGGAGGTTTTCCTTAATAAATCTTCTAGTTAAAGATTCAATGAAGTACAAGCATTTCCTCCTTTTCCCACTATGTTTTCAAAAGCCTTCCTTCTCAGGGTCGTCATTGTGTGGTAAAGGGTTAACGAGCAACGTCGAACCCAACAAAGGAATCACTTCGGGGTAAATATACGTTCTGCGTGCATTTTCCATCTATTTTAAGGCATTCATGCAGTATGCAAATTGCCCAAAACCTCATTACCATATTTCGGGTCTTGCCTCAAAATATGCATAACGGTTTTCGGTAAACCTTTTAATTAAAGGTTCAGTGAAGTAAACAGGGTTCTCGCATCGTTTCTGAAACGATTGTCTACCTACTTAATGGCTTACTTTAACTTCCTTCAAGGAAAGCGCGGAATGGTAAACTAAAAGCTCGGAATTATTTCGGGAAAGCGCGGAAAATCAAATATCAAATGTGCGTTTTGGGACTTTTCATAATCTTTCAACTTACCTCTATGAAGTTATAAGTATTCCTGAAAAAAAAAATATTATTTCACTAGTAAGAACGCGTTGACTTTACAGGCCAAAATAATCATAGAAACAAGACCTATGTGCTCTTCTTCTCTTGTCGGGGGCAAAAACTGGATAGGTGTTCCTTTTTTTTTTTTTATCCAGGTAAGCCGACAAAGAAGCCCACGGTATTTAAAGACTCTCTTCGACTACTAAGCGTTTATACGGTATAAGATACCAGTATATGCTATTAAATATGCGCCTGATCAATATTCTCATATCAAATCGATTTTTATTTCGGTTTATACATATAAGAATCTTTCAAAATCATTTACGGAAAGAAAATTTATGTCTTGACCAAAAAAAAAAAACCAATTAATATCATTTCATCAAGAAATACAAGTTTTTTTTTCCGTTTCGAGTTTTTAACCCCCATTAAGTTCAGCATTATCTAGTACATTGGCCCCTAAAGCTACAATAAATCTTTTGTAGGTTGGAGACCGCACATAACTTATGTTTTTCTATCGGGACTCCATATCTCATTTAACTTATACCACACAATCTCCAGTTTTAACGGCCCTGGGAAAGAAGCCTTTTGAAAACATTGTGGGAAAAGGAGAAATTGCTGGTAACCAGCATTTTCTCTTTTTCCACAATGTTTTCTACACTGTCAAAGACGAACTTCGTCGTTTAAGCCATATTTAACTTATCGTCTGCAAATGCCTTCAATTTAGGAAAGTCTAAAATAGTGTCGTTTGGTAAAGAGTCAAACACAATAATTATATAGTCACAGCTTGTTACATCTTTTATAAAGTAAACGTGGAGGTTGCTCGTAAAATATTTCTACTGTCATAGATTCCATTGTCTGTAACCAAATGGCAATCTGTTGCCAAGGAAACGAATCGTTTCATTAACTCATTACATCTTAAAACAACTTTGCAGCGAAAGAATTTAACAATATACGTGCAAAATATTCATTCTAGTATGTGAAAACATTGCGGCGATTGGAGAAATTGCCCGTCACAAGCAATTTCTCCTATCCCTGCAATGTTGTTTTTTTTTTTTTACATCCGTCTGCAGCAGTACAAAAGATAACGTGTGCTGGCAGTTATATGCCAAGAGTAATACATGTTTTCTCTTTCTAAAGTATACAGAAGAAGGACACTTAAGTATAAAAAACCCTCTCCCTCTTTCAATTTCTGTTTCTTTCGAGACTGTATAGGCCCAATGAAGCTCAATCGGTCTCTCTCGGAAATCCAAAATTTTCATTGGTCGATCATCGAACATCATTAGGCCTCTCTATCGTATGTAATAAGACAGAGGGAGTGATTTTGATTTCAAAATTGAAAATATTTATTATCCTCCACTAAACCCTATGTTATGGGTACTCATATATGGCTTGCAACACGCGAAAAGAGGCATTCGGACATTTGCGTAAAGTGTCGTCTCGGATCAGCCTGCGCACTCCGCGCAGGCTAATCCGAAACGACATTTTCCGTTTTTATGTAATTTTCTGTTTTGCGCGATTCTACTGTGGGACAAAATCTATTGTAGTCGTAAAGTGCCGTCTCGGATCAGCCTGCGCAGAGTGCGCAGGCTGATCCGAGACGACACTTTACGCAAATGTCCGATTGCCCCTTTTCGTGTATTGCTGGCCATATCAGAATTGTCTCATCGAGTGAATTTTAATGGGTACCCACAACATAGGGTTTCGAAGAGAAATAATGAATTGGATCAACTACAGCTAGTTCCTTTGAGCCTTAATCCTTGGACAGTTAAGCGCGACTCACTGACCTTTTGCGGACAGTGAAGATCAAGATCAGACTGCACAGAACGTGCACTCTGATCCTGGATCTACAGTGTCCGATAAGGAGATGTTTCCCCACAAAAAAAAAGTTGAAATAACCCTATCGCGGTTTTTATCTTTGGCTTGAAAGTTTCATTTCATTTATTTCGTATGATAAGGGTGAACTCTTTCATTACTAGAAAAATAACCTTACTTTTTTTAATGCCTACTAATGCATTCCTGCTGCAAGATGAAGGGACAGTTCAGTTATAATATAGAATAAAAGAGAGGACAGTGTAGATCAGAAATCAGACTGCACGTTCTGTGCTGTCTGATCTTGATCTACACTCTCCACAATAAGTTCTTACGTCGTCAACGGTAAGGAAAGAGTTAACCAAACTATATGGGATTACGACCCCTAACTCATCAGTAAATATCGTGTAACATCGACGTTTTCGTAAAGGTTATTCGGTCAATCTCGGCAGCTTCCGTCTTTTAAAATGAGAGTTAGGGGCCGTAGACCTTACGTGCCCTAACGTCCCTGAAGGAAAAGACTTTGGAAGAGATTAAGGTATGTAAAAAAAACAGTTGGAAAATACTAGACACTAACACTTTATCGTTTTCTATCACTGTTTGGAACCCTGTCAAAGAGAATCCAATGATTTGAGCTACGTTAAAGTTGCAGTCTGCAAATTATTTCATTTTATCACATAACCTCCCTTTTTTTTCAGTATAATATACCTATTTCGAATTTTCTTATCTTATACACGTTTAATATCACAATTTTGTGACGTCATTTTTGACGTCATTTTGTACGTATTCATAGAAGTAAGTGGGTTTTATGGATATTACCGCGGGTACCTCTATAGATTGCTTTGCATCTTTTTATCAATGATTTCTTGAAATATCGTTATGTGATAAAAAGAATCTGACATGAGTTGGCGTATGAGATATATAGAATCTGACATGAGTTGCCTTTTGAGATAAAATTTTATTAAACGAGTCTAGGGAAATGTTATTAAGCGAGCCTTTGGCGAGCTTAATAACATTTTTCCTTGACGAGTTTAATAAAATTTTATCTCAAACGCCAACGAATGTCAGATTATTTTTATCACATAACGATATTTCACGAAATATAGATCAGATGATGCAAAACCGTTTATAGATGCACCAGCGGTAATATTCATAAACCCCATTCAGTTCTATGAAATGCCTACAAAATGACGTCAAAAATGACGTCACACAAATATGATATCAAACGTGTATGAGATAAGAAAATTCGTAATGGGTATATGACATTGAAAACAAGGGAGATAATGTGATAAAAAATTTTATCAAACTCGTCACGACAAAATGTTATTAAGCTCACCAAAGGCTCGCTTAATAAAATTTTCCCTTGACTCGTTTAATAAGACTTCATCTCAAATGCCAACTCATATCAGATCCTATATATCCGAGACGATACTCGTAAACTTTATCGTCTGGTGACTGTGACAGTCAATACATTTAGCTGTATAGAAATAAAACGCATCATTCTTGCAATAAAAACCGCAGTGGTTTGCACTGCTGACGTAATGGTGTACATCCATGTTTGTTCATTGAAAAAGTACAGTTTCCTGAATGCGTACCTACGCATACATGTGTGGTCATAATTTATCGACTTTTCATTGAAGAAAAAATTGTGGATCGATCCCTTGACCTAAATGTAACAAATATTTTCAGTAGAAGTCCCGCCCCTTTTTACAAAGACTCCGCCTACTTTGACTTCCCTTATTTAATGACTGAAAGGAAAATGAAATCGAGCAGTTACCTGAAAAGAAATAGAGGATATTTGTTTATTTCAGCGAAAGATCGTAATTTATTACATCGAATGAACATCATCGGTAATATTTTCACGAGTGG
This sequence comes from Hippopus hippopus, assembly GCA_946811185.2. NCBI lineage: Eukaryota > Metazoa > Mollusca > Bivalvia > Cardiida > Cardiidae > Hippopus > Hippopus hippopus. The sequence continues at coordinate 2,721,376 of OX328105.1, forward strand.
TGAAAATATTACCGAAGATGTTCACAAAATGAAATAAATTTCAAACTTTCACTGAAAAAAAATATTCTATTTATTTCATGCTTCTAACCCCATTTGTGTTGGGATTTTTATCAAAATCTAGCACAGTTGTTTTCGGTAATTCCCCATGGCGTACCCCCTCCCCATAGCAGCGCATTACAATATTACGTAAAGCGCAAGAAATGTAGGGTAAAAGCTCGTGAATTACGTCATATTTCCGTCTTGTTGAATGATACGCACTGTTTACCTAGGTAACTTGTGTGCGGGAACTACTGTTTCTGCCCTCAATTGAAGAGAAAATGAAATCGTTTTTTTTTTCCTTTGTCGTAACCATGAAATATCAAACCTTATTCCACCATTATTTCTCGATAAACTACCAAAAAGCATGACATAAAACTATGTATCACATTCATTAGCTTGATTTTGTTAAAGGTCAGACCCTTGGGAAAAAAAAAAAAAAAAAAAACTAGCTGCAGCAAACTCTGAAAATTCCATGTAAATACTGGCGAAAAAGTTCTTGTTTTAGTCAAACATTAAAAAGATGTGTAATATACGTGTACATTTAAAGAAAACGGTAAAAATACGTAAATTTAGCAATTTCACTTTTTGACACTTATTTTCACGTTGTCTGTCTGCTGTGAGACAAGATGAACATGTCCTGGGTTGGGACGGAGATTATGGATTATTGAGAAAGGCTGTTCTTGATGAAACCCCCTCCCTTTCCGGAAAAAAGTCAGCCCACCTATTTACCGTCGGCCTGCCCACTTTCCTCCAAGCTTCTTTATTACATGACAGAAAATATCGGCTTATATCAGTAAAGATTATATCACGGAGAAAATTACATCTTTGTTTGTCGTCATCATAGAGTGAGTCACAAGGTATGTTTCATTCCGTCATTTATGGAAAAAAAGCCTTTGTTGATTAGTTTGATGCAACTTTGGCGCCCTTTTCCAACACTATTTCACTATAGCGAGGCGGCCAGTGTATATATACATGGTTTTTTTCAGAATTTCCTCAAGAGCGCTTCGCACAACTTACTTTATCAAGCCCCTGGCTGCCTTCCCACGTAAAAATCATCGAAACAATATTCATCTGCGTGGAAAATTGAGTGGATTTTTTTTTCCGGCTGCCTGAGCAAACCGAAGGGCCGCTGGGCCGTTTAGAATTCGTAACCAACCGATAAAATTTAGACTCTCCCTAACTCAACGCATTTGCAGACTGTAAATTTAATATGGCTGGAACATTGAGATAAGTCCTTGAAAGAGTAGAGAACATTGTGGGTAAATGATGAAAATCCTGGTTACAAGCATTTTCTCTTTTTTTTTTTTTTTCTTTTCCCATCAGTGTTTCAAAAGTCTTCTTCCTATGAGTTGTGATGGCACGGATTTTTTTAAAAAAGGGAAAAAGAAAAATAATATTTTAGGTCTACGGCCCCTAACTCTTATATTAAAAGACGGAAGCTACCGAGATTGTCCAAATAACCCTTACGAAAACGTCGATGTTACACGATATTTACCGATGAGTTAGTGAGTCTACGGCCCCTAACTCTCGTATTAAAAGACTGAAGCTGCCGTGAATGGCCAAATAGCCTTTACGAAAACGTCGATGTTATACGATATTTACCAATCAATTAGGGGTCGTAATCCTTAAGATTAGTTCCATTTTATCACGGTTTAGAAATTAAATTTCATCAGAGATCCATAAAATCAATTTAATCTAACAACCACTGAATTCTGAGGTAGAATGGTCCTTTGACATGCAGACAATTGACCAGATGCAAAGGTATTGGCATTGGGTCGATACATTCTGCAGATACATTACGCCCCATTTTCACAAAGCATGGCTCAAATATATTTGAGCAGTGTCTTTTAAAAATCTGCAACTGTTAAGTCGTATTGGAGTCAAACGCCATTTTAATAGCTTAGGTCTTATCACGGCGGTAAGTACACCTACGCATGTGTTTCCTGGCTTTCTCTCACCAGCACTAACGCAACTTTCTATCCAAGCCACTGCCTTCTTTTCTCACATACATCAGAGCTTAGAGGCGAAAAATTGCCGGAGAAGAAGTCTGCCCCATCCGGGTAACGAACCCGCAATCACCAGGTTACGAGTCAGATACGCTAACCACTGAGCCACACGGACAGGCTTGCTTGTTATAATGCATTTCGAAGCCGCATTAAACCCCCTTTCGCCACAGTGCCGCTCATCTTATCACGTATTTGAATGTTAATTTTGCTGAAAATCAGTCAATAGAACTACGGGTTTATGGTTCTGAAAGTTCTTGGTTCGATCCATGTAAGCATGCTTTATTGTCACCCACTATGAGTAGACAGGTAGCCATTTACTCCTACAAAACAGAAATTCGGGTCTAAATTGAGATCGATGTAGCTTTCAAACTTTACCACACAATCCCGAGTTTTAAAAACTCTGTGAAAGAAGCCTTTTGAAAACATTGTGGGAAATAGAGAAAATGCTGGTAACCAGCATTTTCTCCTTTTCCCACAATTTTTTCTATTCTACCAAAGACAAAAATGATCTTTAGATCTACATTTAATTTTCATTTGAATAAACTGTTCAATTTGTTTGACTTCAAAGTTTTGTCGTTTGGTAAAAAGAGAATGATTTACAGTTACTCAGCCATGACGACGATCTGCGTTGTGATCCTGTTAGGCATTGCCACCTGCCACGCTGCTTTCATGGATGACAGGCAAGAAATGGATGGTTCGTATTTCAACGACACACATAAAAAGAATACAGATTTTTTTCTCTCTCTCTAGTCAAAGACGGTTCAATTCTTCAGCCTGGAGACGACACATCTTTAGACATGTCCAATTTGAAAACATTTGAAGACGACAACTTCAATATGGCTGAATTGATCTGACTTATCTTTGCAACGACAGCAGACATTTTTTCCTAGCCCCCACATGTTTTTAAAAGCCTGCATCCTCAGAGTCGTAAAAACACCAAATTAATTGGTAAAAGGCTACCACTGACATGATGAATATGTAGGATTTGACATAAGCTGGCAGTTGAGATATATAGGATCTGACATGAGTTGGCGTTGAGATAAAATTTTATTAAACGAGTCTAGGGTAAATGTTATCAAGCGAGCCTTTGGCGAGCTTAATAATATTTTTTCTTGACGAGTTTAATGAATTTTTTATCTCATACGCCAACGAATGTCAGATTCTTTTTATCACATAACGATATTTCACAAATAATAGATTAGAAGATGCGAAACCATTCTATAGATGCACCCGCGGTAATATCCATAAAACCCATTCACTAGAACTATGAAATACGTACAAAATGACGTCAAAAATGACGTCACACAATTGTGATATGAAATGTGTATAAGATAAGAAAATTCATAAATGGGTATATTACACTGAAAACATGGGAGGTTATGTGATAAACATTTTATTAAACGAGTCTATGGAAAATGTTATTAAGCGAACCTTTGGCCTTTAGATGCACCCGCGGTAATACCCATAAAACCCATTCACTAAACATTCAATAAAAGTATGAAATACGTACAAAATGACGTCACACAAATATGATATCAAATGTGTATAAGATAAGAAAATTCGTAATGGGTATATTGCTCTGAAACAAGGGAGGTTATGTGATACAAGTTTATTTGGCGCTTTAAGGGTTAAGCAAACTTCTGGCGAGCTTGATAACATTAAAGATTTCAGACGAGTTTAATGAAATTACTGCCGAGCCCCGGTAGCTCAGTCGGTAGCGTGCAGGACTTGAGAACAAGGGGTCCAGGGTTCGATCCCTGGCTATGACCCCTGGCTTGGCCAATTTCTTTCCGAGGATTGATGATAGTCACTTCGACAGGATTCATTCCTCTTCCACCGCTGACCATTGTTTCGACGATGATTATGTGGGAAAGCAGCCAGTGGCTTGGAAAGAAAATTGTGCGGAGTACTGGTAAAAGAGACTCCAGGAAAGCATGGATAGGTGCACTGGCCGCCGCGATATCACTGAAATAATGTTGAAAACGGCGTTAAACACCATACAATCAATCAAGCAATCAATGAAATTACTGTGGTGGTTAAAGCCTGAACAAAATTCTGTCATAATTAAACGCATGCGCACCACACATTCCATCATTTAAGCCACCGTGTAAGTAAGTACACGGTCTTGCACTTACAGAAATGGATCGAATGATGTTTAATGCCGTTTTCAACATTTTTTTTTAGTTATATCAAGGTGACAGACTACATAGTCATTGTATGTCCAAGGTTTCACTCGTAGTAGGCTTGGGCTCTGAAGTGTCTTGTACAAGGACACTTTCAAGATGAGCCCAGTGCTTCCAGTGAGGTTCGAACTCGGGGCCTCCGGGTTATGAGTACTACACTTCCTCTAGATCCGCTATTAAGTGATTTAAGTAACTTTGATTGTTTATACTGTTTCATATTTACACAGTGACTGTCCGAATTCGGTTTATCGGTGAAGAGGAACGAGCCGCTCGAGTCCGCAGACAGGTTGAGGATACGAAAGCTAACAATGCGATACAGACAGCCCTACAAAGGTTCCGAAATCTGTTTAATCGTGGCAGAAGCGATGATGATTCCGACGAGTCGGACGAGTCAGAGTCCTTTTCAGAATCGTCTTTCCTTGAAGAGAGTTCACTGTTCGAATCTACATTTGAAGAGAGTTCACTGTTAGAATCTACATTTGAAGAGAGTTCACTGTTCGAATCTACATTTGAAACGGAAGACTACTCCGATTACTCTGAGGACTACTCTTCGTCAGAGGGTTCCGGTTCTGAGCCCACAAGTACCTCGGCGCCGCTAAAACCTGCAGGAAAAGAAGCAAAAGAGCTTGAGTTAAACATAGGTTTAAGTGATGGATCTGACATAAAGATTAATGTTGCTAAGAGAAAGAAACTGACACCAAACATAACATCTTATGTTATAAGAAATGGAAAGCTGGAACTTGACACCACACAAACTGCTGAAAAGGCAAGTACATGTAAAGCCATGTATGAACGTAATTTAGAGTTAGCCGGTACAAAGCTAAATAATGATTTCAAACAAGAGACCATGTTGTACTGTTCTTTTTTAAAACTTTAACTAGTAAGATAATTACGATCATGTTATAGATTTTCGAGGTAAAAGCTATATTACTATAATGAAGTGGAAGGTATTTGCATATGAGCATGCGTAGGGACACACTCAGTTCATACTGCACAAGCAGATGCGTCCTCACTGGATGAGGCATTTCCATCGCCATTTGCAAATCTTCATCATGATGCTTGACAGGTAATACCAAATTTCTATGGGGTAGAACGTGTGCTTTGACATTGCATTGATATCAATGCAACATTTTAACAAGGTATTTGATAAGCAAGCCTCCTAGTGTGATTGTTCTGACCGGAAATCATATATAGCAATTTGCGCATGCGGTATGCTTATCTTACTCGCAGTTTTGCATAATACGTCTAATCCTGTTCGATATAAATAAAAAAAATCGTGTTCCTTGATCAGTCATACAAAATTCTTATAAGAATTTAGTATACATTCAGCCTTGCCCTATGAAAAGGTGGTTTAATGCATAATATATTGTATCAAACAAGTCATCACATAGTTATGGATCGACAAAATTCCATCGCCTAAACTATGCGGTAGAACGGTCCTTTGACATGCAGAAAACAGCAAAAATTTTCGGCCCATGTCCGCCTGACTCATGTCAGCCGACTGTGCAGGCTGACATGAGCCGATACTTTTTGCAGATGCATTAAACCCCCTTTTTCACAAAGCATGGTTCGCTTACTAGTTGATTGAGATCTTTTAGTGGTTGAAAACATTTTGCGGGAAGAAAAAAAAATGTTAACAAGCAGTTTCTACTTGTGCCAGACAGTTTTCAAACGATTTCTTTTTCAGGGCCGTTAGAAAACGAGACTGGCTTGTTTATTCCCGTCCTATTTACAATCCAGCACAAATCTGTTTTCAGGACTTTCAGTCCTTTGATTTTCTTTCAGGAACTTTCTGTATTCGCAGACGAAGAAGCTGGCACGTTCGTTCTTCTGTCATGTGGTGAAGTCTGTGAGACGGTAAACCATTCTTCTTATGCCACTGCCCTGCTTCATTTAGCTATTTAACCTTCCCAAACAACAAATAGCTTATATGACTCTTCCAAATGAGAAACGTCTGCTGACGAAAATTTCAAAAATGATATAAATTAGCTTAACTTCTATGATAGGATAGAAAACATTGCTGGAAAAGGAGAAGTGCTTGTTACTGAAAAAATGAGCAGTGTCGCCTTGATAAGCTACACGAAAAACTTTTTCCCATCACTGTTTTGAAAAACAAGGATTGTAATTCTTAGACTACTAAGCTTGACTAGATATGCATTGGCATGCAATGTAGATTCAGATCAGACTCAGCAGAACTTGTATTCTGATCCTGGAAATTAAACTACCTGATAAATTGAGATGTTTATTCAGTGAAAAGAACTCAAAAATGACAATGTATATCCTTAGCACTTTACATATAGTTACTCTAACAGATGACAGAGTTCAAACATCTTACAGTTATTCCAAAGACAATTAAGTCGATTGTTACGAGCCAAGCGTAACGAGAAAGAAAACCAGCAACAAGCCTTTAACAATTAACAATATTTATTAATGAACGAAGACAAAAGAGTACAATAGGAGTTAAGTCTGAATGAAATTTTGTCAATTCTAATCTTAGAATGTTGAAATAAAATAAGTCTCTCAAAATTAAGAATAATGTTTAGACTACAAAAGAATGAAATTTCTTGTTCCTAAAACCTAAATTAACAATAGTTTCAACTTGCAAGTAGATATGAGCAACCTGTATCAAAATAAAGTTATTCCAACTTACAGATGTATATCCCAAGTTAAATCCAACACTTTTCACTAATTCTGTATCCACAAAGCCACAAGTCTAACTTCAAAATCCAAAATCACCAAGTAAGTCACTCCTATTTATATCAGCTTGGAAAATTCTAGATTAGTCTTTTCTAGAAAGATGACAACAAGCTATTTATAGACATGGATTGATAAACAACTTGTTTACTAACAATCCTGTTTCTGAAAATAATCACAATGGAAAACCAATGAATGTTCTTTATGTTTCCAGAATATTTTCTATATAGAGTAAAAATGAAAACAGGTTACATGTATATCATATTACATAACACGATGTTAAATTACAGTTAAATCTAAAGTATTTTCACCATGAATGATCATCAACTATTAAGGCCTAATTTCATATATTTCAGTAAAAATCGATAACTTTCTTCCAATATTCTTTGAAAACATCTGATATGCCTCATTTTCCCCTCCTCGATTTGAAATCAGATATTTGAAATGACAAATCGGCCCACACACGCTGTGACAAGGTGTAAGGAAGTGGATGTAATTAACGACGTATATCACACATTTTTCTAATGGACAGATTTTTTAAAACTTTGCACATACAAAGCTCATCATGTTTGTAGGAGATTACATTAAAAAAGATATGGTTAACCGTGCTCGTTTCTAAGAAATTTGCCTTTGAAAAAGGTATATACAGTTCCAAACTTCAGCTTTTATGGATTCAAATCATTTTTCAACAGACTTAAATGACTGCAAACATAGAAATGCAGTACACAAAAGGAGGTTTAATGGGTCTATACTTTTGAAGATGCGTTAAGTCCCCTTTTTACAGAGCAAGACTCATATATCTTCTTTTTGCATGCCTAACCCGTTGGATCAACTGGTAACAAGCAGCATTTGATACCCAGGAATCGCTGGTTAAGTTTTAAATTTAGCCAGTTTTTTTCTGGGGATTCATGATAGTTATTGCAAAAGGATTTTTTCTATCACCTTTGAACATTGTATCTACAACATTTATATGGGAAAGCAGCCAGTAGCTTGGAAATAATAATTGGTAGAATATTAGTAAAAGAAACTCAAACGAAAGATTTTAGTATAATTTTTGGAAGGCATGGATATGTGCACATGCCGCCGTGATATAACTGAATTGACGTTGAAAACACTGAACACCCCGAAAACAAACAAACATTTTTCTGCCTACAGGCCGCTGCGATGCTCGGTGAAACTGCAATCTTTGCCCTTGAACCGGCCAACGCTAATCCATACAGTGGAAAAGGAAAAATTGTGTCGCAGAAGAAAGAACCGGCAATGTCTGATGTCAGAACTCTCGGTAAGGTTCGTCATTTTTTTCCCTTGACAATTATAAAAGGGTGCTAACCAAGATTTCCATTACCATGCCAAACTTCTAAAATCTTGATTTTTTTTCTGAATTTGGTAAGATAATAGTTTGCAAAACGTGTGTTAATAGGACAGAAAACAGAAAAAAGTATCAGTAATGTTTCAAGTGATACGCAGCTTTTTTGTTATGATTATGATCCGGAAATTCGCAAAGAGTTGTGGGAATGTCACATGATCAAAAGCACGCCTCGATTATTCAGGGTTCTATTCAAATGGATACAATGAGGTCATATCTAGCCCGTAAAGAAAGTCAAAGCTCTCGATTGCAAAACGATAGGTCATCTATTTAAATTCAAGTTTCCTGACATTTTTCAAGAAAATTTCATCGACAAGTATTTGTCTCCCACCTTTTTGGTGTCAGAAGGATTGATATGTCACCAAGGCAATTTCTAACTGAAATAATGGTTATTTTTCTCTAACGGTTTTCGGGTTATAGAGCGGACACGAAATTGTACATAAGATGAGTTAGGAAAATAATCAAAGAGAAATAACTCGAAAAATATACAAGCCAGAGTTATGGTTCTTGTGCATGACTCTTCGCCTCATGGTGCTTTACAAATGTGTGAAGTTTTATCAAAATATCTTAAAAGGTTTTCGAGTTATAGAGCGGACACGATTTGTGACGGACAGACAGACAGACGGACGCACGGGGAAAAACAATATGTCTTCCGATCCTGACGGGGGGAGACATAAATAGGATAAAGAAGAATTATGTAGAACAAAAACTATACATTGATATATAGAGGTTAATCAACTGGTTGTGTGTGATATTAAAAATATGTTAATGTAATGGGGTGTGATGCGGTTAAAAAAACGAGTCCGAAGGACGAGTTTTTTAGCCGCATCAAATCCCATTCGAGTGACAGATTTTTAATATCACACACAACCAGTTGATTATCCTATTTATTATAATCCTAATTCACCTTTTTTTTTTATTCTAATAATTATCAAGAATGGTACAATATGAGCAATATAGGGAAAAAGTAGTTCCGGCAAACATTCTACAAATATCGTCACTAGTGATGATACCATAATTATCATCACTAGTGGTGTTATTCACTGTGAAATCCAAGTAATTCAGCGATAAGAATATAATAAAAACATGTACACATGTGTGTTGGCGCGTGAATGGGTGAGTGAAAGCGTAGGTGTATGAGTGTCGGAATTCTGCGTGGTTCATTGGTTACGATATTTTGATAGAACATTGAAAATCTGAATTCCATCAAACTTGCAGAGCTGGCAGTGCTGATCGTATGGGAGTGGTCTTGGGCAAGACACTGTTTGTTTGAAATACAGTGTCCTCCATGGCAAGTGGCAAGGACACTGAATCTATAATCCAAGACACGTCTTCGGCCCCGACTGCAGCACCTCTCGCGCGGGAGTGTCCTTTGATAAGGCACTACATAGCCACACACATATACTGGTTCAGCACATTCAATATATTTTTCCTCGCTCAACTAAGTTTAGCGTGAGATTTCGATGTAAAATGAAATTCAGTAGTATAGGCACCTCTTTGGAGCTAAACAAAGATGATGTAATAAGGCAAAATCCACGGCTATCTTTTTTCTCTTTGAAATAAGAATAATCTCGCCGATATTGAGCGAGCTCAATTTTAGATTTTCATCTGGGTTGAGTTTCTAAAAAAGGTAAATGAGTTACCAAGAATAGAAAGAATATGGCCGCCTATTATGCCCTTTGTTTGGTTCCTACGCGACGCAAATACTACTTTTATCAATGTAAATTTTTTTTTAAGGTTATATATTATAAACTATGATTCTCGAATAGCCTGAACTCTTTATCTGAGGCATTAACCCTTGAATTGCTTAATAGATTAAGATGACAATTTTCAGCCTATATTAAAATCCCGAATGTTTTGATTTTATTCTTAATTTCGCCGGGAACTTCTCACCATTTCGGACAGAGCAAATCAAGTATCAAGTTGCACAATCTGTTTGTTTTTAATCTTCACTGTCCACAAAAGAGCACTGAGTCGCACTTGGCAGCCTGGGCTTAAAAAAGGTTGTGTCACGCTCTGGCAGAAGAGGGTCTACTGCAACTCCATGATACATTATACCAACCAAGTCATCACATGATTTTTCGATTTATAAAATCCAATTTTTATCACAACCAACTGAATCATGCGATAGACTAGACCTTAGACGTGCGGAAAACTGACCTATAGCAAAAAGTATCGAACCAGGTCAGCCTGCGCGAATTGCGCAGGCTGACCTGGATCTATACTTTTTGCGGATGAAATAAACCACCTTTTCACAAGGCATGGCTAAAATCTAAAACTTTTATTCTGTTGGACTGCAGGAGTTGGCTCGGACGGACAACCGTTAAACATCCCTGTAACATTCCGAAGGAAGAGAGATCTTTTACTATCTCAACAAATGAAGGAGAGCATGCGCTCCAGAAAAAGGCGCCAAACAGTTGAGGGAAACGTTGTCGAGCTGGTCATTGTAGCCGACTATTCGGAATATCTCTAGTAATATGGTTTCAAAGCTTATTGGAAAGCGTTACCCATTTCTGATAGGCAATTTTTGAAACCTGCAAAAAGCAAGCAAACTTCACTACAATATATATGACTCGGAAGCCGTCAGGAGAGATATTCCATACTCTAGAAAATGGGGTTTTCTGATGTCCATACGACTTCAAAGCCAGCAGAGGATAATTGAGACATGCCTCGGCAAAAAGGGCCTTACTGCATCTCCGTGGTGCATTATGCTATGCTAGTCATTAATTATGTATTGATCCACACAATCAATTCTTGCTGGATCTTGAGGTAGAATTGTCCTTTGACATGCAGAAAATTTACAAATAGCTACAGGTTTCGACCCCTGTTAGCTTGCGCGGACTGTACAAGCTGACATGGGTCGATACTTTTTGCAGATGCATTAAGCCATCTTTTCACTTAGCTCGGCTGAAATATATTTGGTTGAAAAAGCATACATCTCATAACATCAGGTTAAATCAGGTATTTATATAAAGTAAATACTTCATACAAACATTGACTTCTTTTTGACAAAATAATTGACACTGAGTATAAAAATCAACAACATCTACATGGAAACAGATCTAGGTAAAAACAAATTCTCTTCAAAGCTGCGAGTTTTGTGTTCATGTTAAAATTGAGGGCTAGTTCGCACCGAAATAATGCTGTATCTATTTTAAGCATGCTCTAGTAAAAAGAGGTTTAATGCATCTCCGCAATGCATGATACCAAGCAAGATATCACATAATTGTGGATCCATAAAATCTAACATCCATTTTGTCTAATATTAGACTGAATTCTGAGGTAGAGTTGTCCTTTGACATGCAGAAAAATTACAAGTAGTAAGAGCTTTAGACCCATGTCAGCCTGTGCGGATTATTTCAAAGATCAAATCATTCACCTTTGCTTTCGTTTACACATTTTTTCTTTTTTAATTATTACAGATCAAAAACTACATTTTACTGTATAGCTGATCAACATAAACCATTATTTGATATTTGAAAATATGCGGATTAAAGCTATTGAGATGTGCTCGTTTCGAGCAATGTTTCCTTTTGCCACAATTTTTTCAAGAGCCGTCTGGTACAAGAAGAAAAGAGTATTTTGCAGGAGTGAATTAGTTAATTTGGGACAAATCAATCACGTTTGAAATCATTTCAGCTGGTTAGAACGTGCCTCAAGTGACGCTGCCGCCGCTAAATCCGCGATGCAGCTTTACTATATCTTACTAACTAACATGGTAAGAAACAGATTTGTTTTCTTTTGATCAATAACTTAAGTGATAATCTTGATTTGAAAAAAAAATCACCTGGCAAGGTATTACAATTATTTCCAAGTGGTCTGTCTACAACTTTCAATACTTCGTTTATCGGATGAAACATCATGACAGAAAGTGGGGAATTCAAAATATAGTCTTTGTCGATATAGTCATGTGCCTGTCATTGACAGTTAAAGCTAAGGAAAGTTGTTTTTTTTTCTTCAAACCTGGTTCCGTCTTGGAAAAGAGACAAAAAATAGTTGCTATGGGAAAAGATTTGGTTATTATAAAATCAGTAAGTTTGTTTTGAAATTTGCAAATTTCTATGCTTAAACATCAAACCGATAATAATATCAGCGAATGGCAATAAAATATTACACAGTGTCACATGAGTTCTAAGGAAAGAAAAGACAGAGATGAATCCACCAAGGATGTAGATCGCGATTTAAGTTGTTAATTATGAATAACCAAGTGATTTGTCTTGTCTATTTAATTGTCTTTTTCTTGAACAATAGATGGACCTACGATTCCAAGACTTAGCGGCGCAGAAGGGTGACAAAGTGACTTTTATGATTAACCAAATCATCTACGCCGAGGTAAGTTGACCCATCCTCCCATGTCCCATCAAGCATAGAAGCTCTTGTCGAACTACGTAGGTCGTATTTATTGTTATATTTACACGTGTTATGCTCTTGCAAAAGATATAGAGGATATTTGTTTTTCACGGTGAAAGATCGAAATTTATTTCATCGAGTGAACATCATCGGTAATATTTTCACGAGTGGCTCAGCCACTCGTGAAAATATTACCGATGATGTTCACGAGATGAAACAAATTTCGATCTTTCACCGGAAAAAAAGAAATATTCTATTTATTTCATGCTTTTAAGCCTTTCCGGGGGGAACTCAGTCAAAATCCAGTACAGTTCTTTTCGGTTATTTCCCGTGGTGTACCCCCTCCGCATAGCAATGCATTACAATATTACGTCAAGCGCGAGAAATGTAAGGTAAATTACGTCATATTTCCATCTGGTTGTGAGGCACGCACATTTTACCTAGGTAACTAGAGCGCGGGAACAACTTTTTCCACCTTCAATTGAAGAGTTAGAGTATAAAAATCGGTATTTTTACTGGTCGTAACAATGGAATATCGAAAAATATTTCACCGATATTTCTCGATAACGTATCGGAAAGCATGAAATAAAGAGAAATAATGAGATAATCTTCACTTAACTAATCATGAAAACCACTTTGTCTAACACCGACTGGATAATTAGCTAGTATGGTCCTTGGACAAAAAAAAATGCAGAAAAATTACAAATAGCAGACTGCGTAGGCTGACATGAACCGATACATTTTGCGAATGCATTAAACGCCCTTTGTAAAGAGCATGGTTCATATGTTTAAGGACACTACTCAACTCCCTAGCCGTCTGGCAAACAGCATGGCTTTTCAGAAAAAAAAAAATAGAAATATCTTTAAAAGACGATAGACAGCGTAAGAGGAAATGGAAAATGAATATTTAAACTCATTTCTAGTTGTATCGATTAGCGGTAGACCAACGCTTGAATATTAGAGTCATAATTGTGAAAGAAAAAAGGCCAGCAGGACACTCGTCACAACTCGGCCAATTCCGTACCTACATCTAACCTCGTCCGTATCAAGGGGGTTTCCATTTTGAAATACTGCCAGTCACATGATCTTAAGCATGGCGGTGCTCTGTAAATCGAATATCGACGGCAAGAACATCCACTGTGAAAAGCAACCTGTCGCTGAAAAATGCCAAAGTAATTGATACACCGAGTTAGAAAATGATCGTACAAACTGTTTGTCATGGGAAATGTATTTAGAAAGATTCCCACGGAAAATTGTGACTAGTGTTTGATGTCCAAGTGGAGTGTTACGATTTTAAGAACGGTGAAGCGGTATACTTCCGGCGAAGAAATGTACCGTGTAGCTGCATATCAAGCTACGTGATATAGGTCTAGCCGAGGGACTTGATCAGCGCATCACCCGAGGTTTGCAGAATGGCCAGCAGGGTTCCGCCGAATAAACATGTGTATATTTTGACCATTTGCAAATTACCATATATTCATTCGATTTCATTACACCAAGACTACATGTAGGCCAAATGCCAGCAAATTCAGCAGCGCTAATAGAAAAAGGTACTTTCATATTTCAGACGCCAGCTGACAGCGCCTGGATTGAGGACAACCTTAGTGGTGACGTAGTGAATGTCGATAAGGCATTGGATGACGTAACAGAGTGGGCGTGGCCTCTTAGAAGCTCTTTCGCCCCACATGACCACATTATGGTCGTTAGCAAGTAAAGCCTTGTTTTTCATTTGATGACAAAGCTACAACTTTTCATTTTTGAAAGCAGAAGTAGACCAAAGAATAATGAATGAGGCTCACATAACAGGGATTTTTTTTTTTTAAATAAAGGATTAAAAATACAGGACAAAACAAAAATATTTGTGAATTGACTCTTTTCGATATGTTTTGAAATCTCTTCTTTCGCTGGGTCACAAGATCATGCATGAGGATCGTTTTATTCAGGGGCAAGGATAATTTTTTTTTTGGGGGGGGGGGTTTGTAGAGACTTTAAAGGTCGGACTACACTCAACTGTCTAAGCCCAGATCTGCAGTGTCTGTCTTTCTGTGATGTGATATTCTGTGCTTAACCCATATCCTGATGAAACTTTCAAGCTGATTGTAAAAACCCGAATATAGAGAATAGATGGTCGGTGTCTTGGATGGGTTAAGTTTATCGGGCAAGGCGGAGGAATTTATCTGGTGAGCCGAAGGCGAACCGGATAAATTTCGGAGCCAAGCCGGATAAACTTAACCCATCCAAGACACCAACCATCTATTCTATTTATCCTGTCACTCACTGTAATGTAACAAAACAAAACAAACAAACGAAAAAAAAAAACATTGATAAAGACCGTACCTTAAATAAATTTCCGGAGCCGAGCCTGATCGACTTTCCCAATCCAAGACACCAACCGTCTATTTTATTTATCCCTTTTCTCAATTATAATCCAAAATCCGACTAAATTGAACATTTCGCTCGAAATAAGGCACATACTGACATCTTTCTCACTAGATCTAGGAGAAACTTTAAAAAATGAAGAATTGTATTTACACAACCCGCTGGATATGCAACTGCAATAATGACGTCGTGAATGATATTGGCTAGATCTACGTCATAATTATTGAACGTGACGTATATCCGAAGAAAAATATTGTGGCGAAGAAGACAATATGTTTTAACATAACAGACTATTAATTAAACGAGCAAAAGTATTCTCTAACGATTAATTCATTCATTACGGCAGTAAGACGCTTGGTTGAAAATAGTTCCAGTTAGCAGGTGCGCACTTAGCGGTCACGTGACCAACTGACGGATAACAAAAAAAGTATACGGCACCCTGTTATCGGGTCGAAATTGTAGAAGGTGACAGGATAAAATGTTGTTTCAACCTTAGTTTTCAGGAAAAATTATCTCTTTATCGGAAAGTGCAGATTCAAGATCAGACTGCACGTTCTGTGATCTACACTGTCCGCAAATGCTCAGTGAGTCGCGCTTAGCAGCCTACAGGTTAACAGCAACCGACATGTTGTTGGACAAAATCAAAGAACTGAAATGACCGTTTCTCAATACAGCACCGGGAACTTCACGAAATGTAGAGGTTTGAAATTTACCTCTACCGATGTTTCTGTGCAAGTAAGACCTCGTCGAGGATGCGTTACTTTTAGAGGTTTCTGCCTTATAAAGCTGAATTTGCAAACCTTTGTTATTGCTGAATGAAAATATATTGAAAACACGAGTTATGTGGAAGAAAAGAAACAAAACCTGTGTCTTTGGGCCCTATAATCAACTTCAGCAATATACGTCTTCGAAAAAGTTTTTACTTTTTTATATGTGTTAGTGACCGTTATATTTTTCCGTTACAGGAGAGATCTTGGTTCCCTTGTCAACGGTGTTTTAAGCTCGGATCCAATAGGTACTTATTGCCAGATGCTAGTAACAATGATCTATTTTTATAAGTTTTGTGCAATTATTCAGATACAAATCAGATACAAATTGTTTAAGGTCTGTCTGATCTTGATCGACAAAATCCGATAGCTTTTAAGATTTTTCGTTTTTTTGAGAAAAAATAAGTCTTGAAATTGTAATGTTTTAACTTTTTTCTATTGCTTTAAATTAAAATTATCCATTTGATTTTAATGATACAACGATATCTTCACTTTCTTCTAATTCTGGGCGTGAAATTAGAAATTTGTCTTTGATCATTTCGTGCATTTTTAGTGAATTTCGGTAATTCTTACCATAAAGAATCTCCCAGCTTAACTTCGAATTACTCGGAACACGAATTTGTACACGTGAAAGAATAAACCTACATTGTATTGATTCTCGATATTTTACAATAGGTGCCGCATGGACTGGAGGAATGTGTAACACCGCATACAGCATTTCCATTATTGAGGACCCAGGCCTTGGTCTCATTGATTATGCAGCAACGCACGAATTAGGCCACACGTAAATTACCAGTCTTTTCATGTCTTGTAAAAACCTGCTTACTTACTCGTCAACTATTCCAATGTGAAGTTCAACC
Organism: Hippopus hippopus; assembly: GCA_946811185.2. Taxonomy (NCBI): domain Eukaryota; kingdom Metazoa; phylum Mollusca; class Bivalvia; order Cardiida; family Cardiidae; genus Hippopus; species Hippopus hippopus. The sequence goes on from OX328105.1 coordinate 2,738,020, forward strand.
CTTAACCCTTTCCCAAACAATCCCTGCTTTTTACGGCCTTGGTAAAACAGGCATTTGAAAACATTGTGGGAAAAGGAGAAAATGCCGGTAACCGGCATTTTCTCCTTTTCCCACAATGTTTTCTACCCTTCCCAAAACAAATATCAATTTTTTGGATACATCTATTTTGTCGTCTGCAAATGCTTTGAATTTGGACAGGTCCAAAATTTTGCCGTTTGGGAAAGGGTTCACCTGCTGAATAAGTAAAAAGAAAATTTCAAGCTTATAGTAAATATCCAAATTTTTCTTTTTCCAATGTATTTTTAGGGAAAAACAATGTCCTTGTCTGACAGTGTAGATTCAAGATCAGACTGCGCGTTCTGTGCAGTCTGATCTTGGTCTACTCTGTCCGCAAGAGATCAGCGAGCCGTGCTTATCAGCCATTTTAAATTCCAAGATTACCTGTCTGGTTGACTGAGACAGTCCTTTACTTCGCCCGTCTCAGGTGATTAGTTCGAGAACTTAGCATTGAACAAAATATTTAGAAATATTACTGAATTCGGTCCTCCTGCATCATCATTTAAGACAATATGGTGCCTTTGCTTTCTGGTCTTTTTGGCATTACTCAGTCATCACAGTGTAACTGTCAGCACATGACAATCACTTGATTAAATTTTCACAAAACGAAAAAATAAATGGACTAGTCCAATTTAATAGCAGTTTCAGACTACAAATACAATATAGCTCTGGATCAAATGACGGGATTTGTCTTAGAAAATGAAGAAAACACTGTGGATTAGTGAGAAAATGCTGATTACCGGGATTTTCTCCACCATATTTTCAAACGCCTTCATCGTCAGGATCGTTAAAACCTGTGTGTTAAAGGGTTAAACAATGTACCTGTTAATGTCAACAATGGCAGTAAATATTTTATGTTAAACGCATAAATTTAGCACCGTTTTAAACAGCTTTTAATGTTGTTTGGCAACGACGGTGCATCTATTTAAAGATACATCCTTACAGCTAGAGAAAAAACCGCTGTTAAGAATGGCTTACCTATGTAGACATAGATAAATTACCGATATATATGGTGTAAGGGATGGGAAAACACAAGGGAATTTATCCTCATTTAAAATCGGAGACAACGGCGATTGCTTTGAAGACTTTCAAAACATAAAATGCATTTTCTATCCGTCTTAATCTGTGCAGTGTTGCAGCCATCAGGAGCAACATTTGGCATGAAGATATAAACATGGTTATATTTTCATAAAATAAGAATGAAGTGGCTTAAAGTCTGGCTCGAAACTGCCTCAAAACGAGTATAGATGTATCTTTAAGTATTCTGTACCATCAAGCAGGAGTACCGTAGGTTATTTACAAGCTTGTAACATGTATTCCAGTATGGCGTCAACCCACGACTCCAGTGCCGGGTGCTCGGACGACGACTTTTACATCATGGGCTCTCGAGGAGGGGCTCCGGCTGAGGGACTTTCAGCAAGCAATAAATCTAGCAATCCCTTTATGTTTTCTTCTTGTGCCGCTGATTCTATTCATAATTTCATTTCTGAGTAAGTATGATATAATTAAGAAATAATCTTCTTTCTATTGTGGTTTAACGTTCAATAAACCACAGTTGTGAGTTATGAGACACAATAAATAATCCACGAGGGCGATAGCCCGAGTGGTTTATTCATTGCGCATGATAACTCACAACGTGGTTTATTGAACGATAAACCACGATAGAAAGAAGATTATTTCCATTCTAACATGACCAACTCTTAATCAAAGGAAAACACGTTCATACTTTGAGTAAAAACGCGGATGCAGATTATATTCCATTGAATAACTTACTTACTTTATACAGAATGACGTCACTCTATATAGAATGACGTAGATTTTACCACGTTTTCGTTGCATTGTTTTTATAGAGCCGAATTCACGTGTCATGTTAGAATCATTGATTATCAAAGTGTGCAAATGTTTGAATATATCTTAGCCATACTCTTGCTAATAGGGGTTTACTGCATCTCTGTGGTTCATAACACCGAGCAAGACATCACATGATTATGGATCCATAAACTCCAATTTGTCCACTGATTGACTGAATCTGGAGGAAGAGTGGTCCCAAGCTTTGTAGAAAATTTACAAGCAGCAAAAAGTTTCGATCCATATCAGCCTGCGCAGTCGCGCAGGCTGACATGGGTCGATTGTTTTTCCGCAGATGCATTAAGCCCCCTTTTCACAGAGCATGACTCATATTTAATTTCTTATTAAGTGCTGTGAAGAGCAACACGTCTTCGAATAGGTCTGCGGGCAATCATGTGTGATGTTAGCGTAACCCAGCAATCTAAATTGAGTTTAAACTACATGTATGTGATACGAAGCATTTTTCACAGTAGATTGGTTTGCTAACCACAGGAATCAATCAATTAGACGCATATCAGAGTCACACGTGAATTTTTCGAGCATGCGCAGACGGTTCAAAAAAGTTTTTCTCCATCGATCGATACGCTATGATTTTCATTTCTCCAAATGTATGTGTGGATGTCATTCCTATGAGTTGGGCTCAAATATTCATGAAAATTAAATACATTAGAATAAAAGGTGGTAAGAGGGGTGGGAGCGCTAAGCGACAATCAGTTGAATGATGGAAAAGATTGTTGTTAGATAATTACAAAATCTGGATGCTGACTCTTTACCAGACGACACAATTTCAGACTTGGCAAAATTGTATTCATTTGCAGACAACAAATTCAATTAGGAAAGAGTGCAAAACATTTTCTAACGGGGAGAAAATGCTAGTTACCTGCCAATCCTCTTTTGAGAGCCATGTTTAAAATGCTTTCTTTAAGGATCCTTAGACAAGGTAATATTTGGTATAGGTTTTAAATATTCACTTGCAAAGCTGTTTATGTTTTTTATTGATTTTTGCTTTTGCTCCTACAAAATGTACTTGTATTATAAATATGATCTTACACTCAGCCTAGGAAGCGGAAGCTGTTTATTGCGTCACACATTCGACGAGGCAAACTACCAACAGTTTAAAGACTACTTCGCACCAGGAGTGTTTCTACCAATCGACACGCAGTGTGAACTGCATTATGGGAATGGCTCTAGAAGGTGTTATGTAAGTAGGTCGCTACGCTTTTGATCACATTTCAATATCTTAGGCAGTACTTACCAATAGTTCTAATTTCTGTTTTAATGTGAAAGTCAAAGACTAGCCACATGACAGAACATCTCGGCCTATCGGATGGCTTGTCTTGGAATAAAGAGTCGAAATTGGTTTTAGAATATACGAGGTGTAGTCGAAAAGTTACGGGATTGCTCTTGTTATGTCGGCATATCCCGAAACCGAATACTTAAACATATAACTCTGATAGGAGCTATGCTCGAGGAGTCGAAATTGGGTGTAGAATATATGTGCTCTGTGAAAAGGGGGCTTAGGGCTTAATGCGTCTGCAAAAAGGTATCGACCCAGGTCAGCCTCTGCATTCCGCATTGAACAAAAATGCCACGTGTACATGCTAAACACAATACCTCATATGTTTCTATCAAAGGTCTTTTTCGGCGGCGATATCATTTTAACGAAATAACTTGTTTATCTTTGATCGATTACAGTTGGACACCTTGTCTTATATATTAGGTTATAGAGGGTGATTGATTGATTAATTTGTGTTTTAAGCCTCTTTCACCACTGTTAAAGTCATATCACGGCGACAGCCACATTTCATTTCTCGTCCTTGAATGCATTTAATTTAGACAAATTTAAGCCGCTTTAGGTCCCCACTGGCAGTGATAGAATTAAGTGATCTAATCTTCCTCGAAAATAGCATATGAAAAGTTTGCTTTCTTTTACAAACTAACAAACTTTCTATATCATCGCCAGAAGATTTAGTACTATATAGTAAGACTCTAACAACATAATTTTCAGATGCTGGACGGCACTATTTGTTCAGATGGCGCGTGGTGCTGGAACCCTGCTGATCCTAATTATTGCTACAGTTTGTACGTAAGGGAAGGAACTTTGTGCTCAGATAAACAGGTGTGTATGTTCTAGACATAAGAATACATTGACACACAAGTCAATACTTATTGTCGCATTTTGATAGAGTTATAGCTATCTGAGGACTCTTTAACACATTGTACTCGCGAAACAACGAGAGATTATCGGGACATGTAGGGTAACGTGTTAGGCAAACAAACCATTAACAAATCGAAGACGAGAAAAATATGGAGGAAATTTTAACTCTTAACAGTCTCAAGCGAGACATAATCTGCTTTTTCAGACACTGAATTCTTGAATTTATAAAGTTTCTGTTTGCTTATTTTGATATTCCATTTTGCTAAGTCGATTTACTTTCTTATCGCCTCGGTAAGATTTAATCAACGGTTGACTGTCCTAAACTCTCGGAAAACGCACCTTAACAATGACAAGCTAAGGCTAAGCTTCAAAAGTTTTTTAAGTGTTTGTTTCGAAATTATTTTAGGTCAATTAGGTTGTGCAATTGAAAAGGGAATGAGGTTTTGTTATAGGGGATAACAGATAATACCTTATTTTTGTACATGTTTATTTTTCTTTTCATCTAGCGCTGTCATCTTGGAGTCTGCGCAGACAGTAACATCGTTGCGCCAACCTGTCCACCGGAAGTGTACTCCAGCTTACACGCGGAGAGAGCGACCAATGACGGTGGCGTTATCGTTGATACGGGCGGTAACGCGGGCGGAGTCAGCGTTACTGTGGCGCCGTCAAGTGGGACGCCATACGCCACATACCAGACAGTTACTGCTCAGGCGGTGGAGAGTGCCGACGTCATTTGTTAAGACATCATTTCAAATAACTGGTGTCGTCTATCAATAGAGTTTTTTGACGTCGTGGCCTTTTTTTTTTTTTTTTAGACAATATTCTTATCTTTTTTAAGATCTGGCGACACAACCATATCGGAATAAACCCAAATTCTGCAATCCCATCGTTTTCCTTTATTTGTAAATTAGGTTTTTTTCTCTTTCCAAAATCTATACTAGATCTATTTTCATTGATTTATACCCATTATCATCAAAAACATAATTATCATCATCATTATTACTAACTGTTTCTTCTTGGGCACATTTATCAGAATGGTTATAAACCACAGCAAACAAATAATAGGAGGACACATAAACCATCTGACAACCAGCCAGAACATCAGAGTTGTGTCAAATCTCGGGCAGTTTCATGTTGTTGGTTCGATCCCCGCTGCTTGCCACCTAAAATGATTTAAAATCTTTCAGATGAGACGTTAAACCTAGGTCCCGAGCGACAGTGTTCTACACTAAGCTCTTTAACGACGTTCGCGACAGTTTCTAAAACCACGCTTCGTGTAACTATCACGCTCACCTTTTACTTGAAACGGTGAGCACCTAACACAGTTGATCTTGCCACACTTGTCAATGTCTGCAGAATGGATAAACTAAGAACTAAAACGGGTCGTGTCATGTTAGCAAAACGAAGACAAAATATTTGAATCAAGCCAAATATATGCGAGGCAAGAATCCGAAGGTAGTTCGCTTTCAAAAGATCGGACTGAAAGTCAAAGTGAATCACCTAACTACGTCACCTAACAACGGAAATATAGACACAGATGCCACTACTAGCGGTTTTTCTGGCAGACTTGTGTAACTATCACGCTCACCTTTTACTTGAAACGGTGAGCACCTAACACAGTTAATCTTGCCACACTTGTCAATGTTTGCAGTATCCATAAACCAAGAACTAAAACGGGTCGTGTCATGTTAGCGAAACGAAGACAAAAATATTTGAATCAAGCCAAATATCTGCGAGGCAAGAATCCGAAGGTAGTTCGCTTTCAAAAGATCGGACTGAAAGTCAAAGTGAATCACCTAACTACGTCACCTAACGACGGAAATATGGACACAGATGCCACTACTAGCGCTCTAACTGGCAGACGTATCCTCGAGCTAAAACGTCTTTTCAGATGCAGATGCTTTCAGTTTGGTCTAGTCCAAAATTATGTCAGTTGGTAAAGACTTGCAGAAAACAGGGGGCTGTAATTCTCTTTCCTTTACCAGGTTATACCTTAGCTTGATGAGTCTCCAGCAGAGAACATTAGAAAATATTGATGTGAAAAGGAGAAATTGCTCCTAATAATTGATTTCTCCTTTTCGCACAATGATTTCTGACCCATCAAAGAACTGTGATTCATGAATACCAGGCTTTGGTTTAGCGTCTTCAAACGCGTCAAATTTAGGAGAGTCTACAATTAGTCGTATGGTATTGGGTTAAATGCTAACATCAGTATTACATTTTTATTATATATTTTGATATTGTCCCCATGTATTTGCACTGGATGAAAGTATGCAATATTTTTTTCATATTGCATACTTTGATATCACATACTTTAGAGCTTTTTTCACGCACGTTGCTACATACGGAACTATTTTAAAACCCGCCATTTCTCTAAAATTTGAATTATTAACGGCCGCCATTATCATACATTTCATCGTTAGACATCATGTTTTACGAACTCTCCGTGCATAGTTCTTATTAAAAACATGAAAAAATAAACAGAATATTTCTTTCCCGAATAAAAGTCACTACAAAGTTGTGAAAAATGTGTGTATCGAACCTGTTTATCGACGATAGAATTATTAAGAAAAAAGACCCTCGGTCACCATCTTGTTTGTTTATATATCTTTAGCAACGGTGACGTCATCAAAAGCCAGAACTGAAAATTCCGCGAAAGCACAGTATGGCGACGAAACAGATTTCTCGTCGCTTTTTGAATAAATAAGAAAGTTTAAAAAGATGAATCAACGAATTCGATGAAAATGCTGTTAAATCACGGGAAATTATGTAAACAATATCAAAGTATATAATATAAAGGTTATTGCACTTGTATGGAAATTTATTGTGTTGAACTCGTTCTTTTGGCGTAGTTGCTCTCGCAAGCTCGGGCAACTCTACTAAAAGAACGAGTTCAACACAATATATTCCCATACAAATGCAATAACCTAAAATATACAATGGATTGGTTTATTATGACTAACAAACGTGATTCTAATAAACATTACATTGTGTTGTTGAACAAATTGAGATAATTTACTTCATAAAATGTCTCTGTCTTTAACAAACCCTACATTTACTCATTAGTTAGTGTCCCACCCACAAAGTTAAAATGTATTTTCTTAAAAAATAAGGCTGGTTACCTATTTGTTTTAAGCCTGATTCTTTTAATTTAGTACCTGAATATCATTTATGGACAAAATAAGAAAAATCTGAATATTAGGACATTAAAAAAAAATAACTTTAAAAGATAATCTTTTTTTTTTTCCAAAACAAAGGTGTTTAGCCATAAGTTAAGGTTTTCTTTTTTAAAGACTGGTACTCGGTATACTCTATTTTTTTTAAATCTGATGTTTCACCAATACAATGATATAAAATTTGCTTATAATTGTAGGCATTTAAAAAAATATTCATAGACTTAGTTTTCATAGGGGAAATTTCATCCTGAACTGCCGCAATGCAGGGTGCACTAAAAGAAATATTCATAGAATTTTCCCAAAGCTGGTGACCCCCCTTTTTTATCTCCTATTTTTGTAGACCAGATAATATACTATCACCAAACAAAGTTTCATGAAGTTCTGAATGTTTTCAGAAAATGGTGAAACTGTAGCAATCGTCTTTGAAGAAACAGAAAGAACGTAAAATGGATGGGTTTCATCCAGTATCCTGCACTATCCCACGTAACAATACTAACAGCCTTTTGTGAACGTCGCCCACATTGGCAACCGGTGTAGCCGATAAATAAGTGAAAAATCAACCAATCAGATTGCTATTTTAATCATGATGACACCCGAAAGACGACCCATCACACAAGGAGCGTATACGTCTGTGCAGTAATCAACACTTTACTTCTTTCCAATTATATTGGCATCTCTGAAAACAGATCACAGTCTTTTAACCACCTTTTCCTATATTAGGAGCTTTGTAGACCAAAATTAGATAGAACTGAGCCTTCAGCCTGGTCTTGGATCTACACCGTCTGTATATTGGTTCCGAAGTTTGAAGTGGTTCTACGTGGCTAGGTGGTGAATTGCGGGATTTGAAACATGGAGGTCCCGAATTCCCAGCATTTCCTCCTTTTCCCTCAATGATTTGTACCCTAACAAAGTCATCTCACTGTTGAGCCACATTATTATTGTTGTCAGCAAATGCTTTCATTCCAAATTTATGTCCTCTAGTAAATATTTACAATGAGTGTACAGATCTTCGCTCATGTTCTTTTATCCGAGGAGGTCGTGCATATTTAAGTCATTACCTCTCGACTGGACAAGGATTTGTTTGTGTCCCAGCAGATGACGGCTTTGTGCAAAGGTTAAGCGAAAAAGAACACTTCCATTAACATTACTGACCCTTGTTATGATTTCAAATGCAAATATATGAGCCGTGCTCTGTGAAAAGGGGGCTTAATGCATCTGCGAAAAGTATCGACCCAGGTCAGCCTGCGCAGTCCGCGCAGGCTGACCTGGGTCGATACTTTTCGCTATTGGTCAATTTTCTATTTGTCAAAGGACCAGTCTACCTCATGATCAAGTCGGTTGTCTAAAAAAGTGGCTCTTATGGATCCATAATTATGTGATGACTTGGGCTGGTATCATGTATCACGGAGATACATTAAGCCCCCTTTTGCCAGAGAATGGCTCATATCTTGTATCACATGGCAAAGCCATAGACTTGTCCGAAATTTAATCTTCTGAAACGATGTGTTTTGTCTTTGAAAGGGAGGAAAACATAGTGGTAACCAAAATCTTCGCCTTTTTCCAAGATGTTTTCAGAAGCCCTTTCCTTCGGGGCTGTTAAAACAGCATGGTTTGGTAAAGGGATACACAAATTTCTGTATTAAGAACAGTTACTTACCCAGGGAGTTCACAAACAAAGTAATCCAGGGTGTCACATGGCTGATCGTTCCACTGGTAGTTGTGTTGATCATGTCCCCACAATACAACGCAGTCTTCCTCTCTATCGAATTATTGACATAAATATTTAAGTAACAATAACTGCCGATAGTAAACAAAGCGGATGTTAAAATGCATTTAAAATTTAAATTATACCATTTAAAAGTATGGAAATTATTGTGATGATGAGAATCTGTTATCGTGCAGTCGGTCCCAGTGTAAGTCGCTGGTAGAGAAATTATTTTCAAAACTAGATTAAAACCTGCCAGGTCACTCTATCTTTTGTTTACTTTCCGCCTGACAATTAAATTCAAATTTCTGCAAACGACTGACACTTGGACCGACCACACAATAACAGACTGTCATCTTCACAATATTTTGTATACTTTTGAATGATATGATTTACATAAAAATGACTTTTCCTACCTGCATTAATTTTTTGGTTGCTACTGAGCCTTTAAATTGGGTGTCTTCAGTAGATTAGTCGAACTAAACTTTGACCTACATCAACGACTTGTAGTGTGCTTAAAATATAGCTGGCGTTTTAACTGTTAGACCAAGCTTCCCCAAAATTTCTAACCCTTAGGCTGCCAAGCGCGACTCAGGGACCTTTTGCGGACAGTGTAGATCAAGATCAGACTGCACAGAATGTGCAGTCTAATCTTGGATCTATACTGTCCGATAAGAAGATATCTTTCCAAAAAAAACTACTTTTGTAATAGCAAAATTCGGATTTTAACTATCGACTTGACAGTTTCATTTCATTTATTAAGCTGGATAAAGGTTAATCAACGCCCATTATATGGTCTGTATATATCGCATATTTATTTCATGCTTTCCGGTAGGATATAGAGAAATAGCAGTGAAAATATTTTTCGATATTACACGGGTACGACCAGTGAAAATACCGATTTTCATGTTCTTGTTGCCTAGGTAAATTGCGCGTGCCTCACAACCAGATGGAAATAATGACGTAATTTACCTTACATTTCTCGCGCTTGACGTAATATTGTAATGCGTTGCTATGCGGGAGGGGTACGCCACGGGGAATAACGGAAAAGAACTGTACTGGATTTTGATAAAGCTCCTCCCAGAAAGGGTTAAAAGCATGAAATAAATAGAATATTTGTTTTTTTCGGTGAAAGATCGAAATTTATTTCATCGAGTGAACACCATCGGTAATATTTTCACGAGTGGCGCAAAAAAAACAAATATCCTCTATATATACAATGCTTTGTCATTCACGTGGTCTAGGTCGGAAAGACAAAAACTCGTTTCATTGTCTATCTAATACACACTCGCCAACGCCCGTGTCAATGACCAATTTTATATGCCCAAAACACGATTGTTGTTACATGTAAATCACACCGAAATGCTTCCGGGTCGCAGTAGTTTAAAAATAGTCGCACTTTCTACAGCATTGTTTTATCAGGAAAAAAAGGAAATAGAGGAACAAACTGCGTTTCTGGTGTTGATTTGATTACATTTTTTCGTGTGTGGAAATGTTATGTGCTGATCGGCAGTGTGTTAACAAATATAACAGAACTGGTATTATTTTATGCTTTTCGGTAGTTTATCGAAAAATAACGGTGGAATATTGTTTGATGTTTCATGGTTACGACCAGTGAAAAATACCGAATTTATTTTTTTAACTCTTCAATTGAAGGCGGAAACAGTAGTTCCCACGCACTAGTTACCTAGGTAAACAGCGGTGCCATTCAACCAGATGGAAATATGACGCAATTTAACCTACATTTCTCGCACTTTACATAATATTGTAATGCATTATTACGCTGAGGGGGTACGCCATGGGTAATTACTGAAAACAACTGTACTGGACTTTCATGTAAGTCATCCCAAAAAAGGGTCTGGAAGCATGAAATAAATATTTTTCTTTTTTTTTTTTGTCGGTGAAAGATCAAAATTTATTTCATCAAGTGAACATCATCGGTACTGTTTTCACTCGTGGCTGCGAGTGAAAATATTACCGATGATGTTCACTCGATGAAATAAATTTCGATCTTTCACCGAAAAAAAAAATCCTCTATAATTATATTTTGCCTACCTGTGATCATACCAAATGTTATTGGGCTCTCCTGGGAACCAATCCGCGTATGTAACTATCAGCTCCGAGGGGTAGTTCCACACCCATTCGCCCTCTACGGCAAGGTCATTTCCCCCAGTCCAGTAGCCGATAGTCTGTGGATCTAGAAAAACAAGTGAGAAAGAAAGTTCCTGCAGCCCATATGGGCTTTAGAGCAACTTTAACATTTCATCACATGGGTTGCAAAGCTGCGTGGACCCTTGAATGGGGGGAATTAATATAATCTGCAAAAACAGTCGACTCTTGTCAGAATGCGCAGTCCTCGCAATTTCGGATGAATTTCGTCAAATATCAGCACGAAATTTGACCAGTTTGTGTACACGCAATCGTTTAAATACAATATTGCAGTTGAACCACTTGTACTGAGCAACCCACTGCTTTAAGAAACAATCGTTTTAATACTATATATTCTTTCGTCAGTTAATTCTTTTCCGAACAATCCCGAGTTTGTTCATGCAGAGAAACAGTCCGAGGCTTCGACAGAGAATTAGTTGTAGAACTGGGAACGTATGGCACTGGACGCTTTGATACAGTTGAAACACTTTCAAAGACGGCAAGATCTTGATCTACACTGTCAACAGTGGCCTCAGTATTAGCTGCAGAAATTTAACCAGAAAAAGGAGCAAAGACTATGTACATATACATGAGCCATGCTCTTTGAAAAATGGGCTTAATGCATCTGCGAAAAGTATCGACCCAGGTCAGCCTGCGCAGTACGCGCAGGCTGACCTGGGCCGAAACTTTTCGCTATGGGTCAATTTTTTGTATGTCCAAGGACTAGTCTACCATATGATTAAGTCGGTTATTGAACAAAATGGCTATTATAGGTCTATAATTATGTCATGCCTTGCTTGGTATACTGCATCACGGAGATACATTAAGCCCCTTTTTTCCAGAGCATGGCTCACATGTATTTGCGTCACGCTGGCAAAAGGGGGTTAATGCATCTCCGTGATGCATTACACCAAGCAATTAATTGTATGATTATGGATCCTAAAGTTCTATTTGGTCCAACAACTGACTGTATCATGTGGTAGTATGGTCCTTGGACATGCATAAAATTTACAAGTAGCGAAAAGTTTCGTCCTATGTAAGACTGCGCGGATTGCGCAGGCTGACATGGGTCGATACTTGTTGCGAATGTATTAAAGCCCCTTTTCATAGAGCATGGCTCGTATGCATTTTATAAGTACTCCGACTTACCGTCCTTGGCATGCATTCCTGTTATTTTCTGTCTTAGGAATGTTTCTTCCCCCGCACTATCTATCTGAACCAGGTTTGAACCCATCAGTCTACATTTATGCTAATGAAACAAAAAAAGACCAATTGAATCAGGACTATACTGTAAGTTCTGTGAAAGCTTTGCCTTGAAAAGTATAGCGGTGTTGACGACGCCGACCACTACCTTGATAATGGCAATGATGACGACTAAGATTACAATGATGATGATGATGATGCAAGTATGTGATTTAGAGGAAAAACTGTGGAAATTTGCGGCTTCACCTAAAGCAGTCTTTTTGTCTTGCAGTCATCCGGGATTCAAATAGCATATTGTGTCATAAAGAAAGACGTGGGAACGTACGTGTTTAGACTGATCTCCATTATACGCAGTTGTGAGAAAAAAGAATTTATCTGAAACTTATAATCATAATGAAATTACTCACCGCAGCGTGGAACCAGTTGGTCTTGTTCTGTATGAACATATAGCAAGAAGATCCGAATGGTACCCAGGGTGCATTACAAGCGGCTGAAGAATTGTAAAAGAAAAGTCGTAATTTGACAGTGTGCGTCAATATGAAGTGACCTCACACAATTTATAGAATTTAGACTTAGATATTGAAAGAATTGATTGGAAATGTATGTAAGGTGATTGAATTATGACATAATTATAGATTCTCTTTTTATTTCATGCTTCCCGGTAGGATATCGAGAAATAGCAGTGAAAATATTTTTCGATATTACACGGGTACGACCAGTGAAAATACCGATTTTTATATTCTAGTTACCTAGGTAAATTGCGCGCGACTCACAACCAGATGGAAATATGACGTCATTTACCTTACATTTCTCGCGCTTGACGTAATATTGTAATGCGTTGCTATGCGCGAGGGGTACGCCACGGGGAATAATTGAAAAGAACTCTACTGGATTTTGATAAAGCTCCTCCAAGAAAGGGTTAAAAGCATGAGTGAACATATTACCGATGGTGTTCACGAGATGAAATAAATTTCGATCTTTCACCGAAAAAAACAAATATCCTCTATCTCTTTGGCATTTCCAGGCAGCAAACATGTCAGAGAAAATAACACACGCACGCACACTTAAACCCTTCCTATCTCGGTATAACTTTGCTAAGCCTCTGAATATATCAAACACACTATAAATGAATCTAAGACAATAGAATCTCAGGGTATTTCTAGATTTTGCCTCAAAATGTCACAAAGGTTTGTGGGAATGTAGCAAGATCGATTACAGGCGTCGATTATGGAGAAAGAGTAGAAAACCTTGTAGAAAATAGAGAAAATGCTGGGTGACTGTTTTTTCCCCCGACAATATTTTCAAAAAGACCTCACGGAATTGTTCGCTAAAAGGTTAAAAAAGTAAAATATTCTTCTCACCAGAACTTGAAAAATACAAGAACAAAATGGAGATGTGGATGGTAAGAGCTAGTCCAAACTTCCAGTTGGGCGCCATTTTTCGTTGTTAAGGTTTTCTTATCTTTGAATTCTTAACAAACAGTTATATTGACCTCAAGGTCAAAGTCATAATCGGATCTGAGAAAGAAGATAAATCATGGTACATAAGCCTTTACTTACAGAAGACTAGAATTTTGGACTAGGGTTAAAAAATAGTAAAATTATCCCTCATCTACCACAAACACTGTCTGCCATTTTCATCTGAATTTTGTTTTCTATGTTGTTAAACTGGGTCTATATGCACACTTCCGACAGAGAGTAGTTTTGCAATGTCATGTTCCAATTCCATTCTACTAGAGATAGGAAATAGCAGACGGGAACAATACGGAATGAAACGTGTTCTTAATCCGAAGGAACTTGTGTGTAGTTGTTTAAAAAAAAAAAAAAAAAAAAAAAATAGAGACCCTTGAGAGCGTGAATCGCCCTACTAGCATTGGTTTTGCTCATTTTCATGAATTCATGTTGCAAAAGGAAGAAGACAAACGCACACACTAAAAATTGGAAGGGAGGTTGCAACTGGGCTTGAACCCACATAACACACTAGGTAAGCATGGTGAATTGAACACTGTGAAATAATCAAAGTACAATTTCTCAAAACCAATTGTTTGGTATCCATCCAAATTTGACAGTGCTTTATTACTCATTATAATAATAAACTGTCAGCAAGTTTCAAGGAAATGGGATCAATAATCTGGACTTTAAAGGGTAAACATGACTAAGTCATCAAATGGCTGTTTTTTTTCTTATACTGATCCGCAGCTGGATTTTCTTCATTTTCTAAAAGCTTCAATCCCTTGATAATACAAATCTGCAAGTTTGAAAAGAATTGGATTAAAAAAAAGGGGGGTGGCGGATTTTATCGTTTAAGCAAGAATTGTAAATTTTCAACTGTAAATGGCTGCATCTCCCTTACTATTTGTCAGATATATATATTTTTTTTTATTAAAAATCGATAGAGTTATTGATGATATGAGGAAACTGTTTAAGTTTCATGAAAATAACACCACAAATGCAGACTTTAAATATCGCGTAAACAAGAAAAAAATGTAAATTTTCCCTTGCTAATAATCAGACTCTCTCTCTCTCTCTCTCTCTCTCTCTCTCTCTCATTAGGATTTAAGCTATTAATAATAGGCCTATATGAAGAAACTGTTCAAGTTTCATGAAAATCCGGCAGTAACGGACTTAAAATAGCATGTGTACAAAAAAAAAAACAACGTAAATTTAGAACTAAATAGCGACGTCCCCCCTTTTTTTTTAAAGTCAGTGAAGGGATTCATGTTTCACCAAAATTCGACCATAAATGCAGACTTAATCGTGTAAACAAGAAAAAAGACAGACGAACGACGAAAGCCAAACCATGACGTAAGATCTGCTGGCCTTCGGCCAGTACAGCTAAAATTTAAATAGATATGTGGGCCTATGAGTGAAAAATGGAGAAAGCTCCAAAACAAAGAAAGGAGGAAAGACATCTCTAAACAAGAGAAAGAAAGGATGACACAAATTAACAGACAAACAGACAGCAGACGGATTGGACGCCCTTACGACAGTTTTGTATTTCTTACGATTTATTATAAAAAAAATCGATGCGCCGTTTTAAAAATGAAACTAGAAATTCTATGGGGAGGTTGTTGACGGACCAGGATATGTTGCGATTGCAATTAACAACAATGAATCACGTGACGCTAGGATTTTTTTTAAACATATTGATGATATTTCAATGTTTTCAGAACATTTCAAGCAATGAACAAAATTCTCAGCCGTATATGCTGGTAGATCGAGCATTGACGTCTACGTTTGTTGGAGAATTCGGTGTGAGTTACAATGGCAGTGTATCGTCTAACACAACGGTTCAGTATATGTACTCGTATAACATTTCAGACAACAAAGTAAGGCGATTTTCATAAAGTTTATAGAACAGTTTTTTTACTTATGTTGTTAGAGAATCTAATTCACATCTCACTCTCTCTCTCGCCCTCATTGAATAGTTCTTTGAATTTTTCATGGTACTAGGCAGCATTAGGCACATAGGAGGTCTTAACCCTTTACCAAACAATCCCTGGTTTTTACGACCCAGAGGAAAAAGCCTTCTGAAAACATTGTGGGAAAAGGAGAAAATGCTGGTAAGCAGCATTTTCTCCTTTTCCCACAATGTTTTCTACTCTTCTAAAGCCAATCACATTTATTTTGTCGTCTGCATATGCTTTGAATTTGGACAAATCTAAAATTTTGTTGTTTGGTAAAGAGTTAAAAATTGAACTTGACCATGTGACAAAATTTTGGATCAGTCTGTATTCAAGATGTTTGTGGATAATACATTGACATGACTTTGTCTTTGATAGGAGGACAATATAGAAGTTACCAGCAATTTCTCCTTCTCCAACAATTTTCAATAGCTTTCTTTACTACAACTGTGAAAATATGGAATTATTTGCATAGGATTTATAGGCAAACAGAGCCCCAGTCTAATACCAGTATATCCAGGATGTAAGCTGTGTATACTGTTATATAGCCTGGGTTCCAGTCTGGTTATTTTTTTCTTCTTCATCTAAAATGACGGCCTGGGGACATTCGAAAACTGATCGCAGCAACATCTACTTTACCCCATCTCTTAGTGGGATAGAGTAGATGTCGCTGCAATCGGATTTCGAACCCAAATGACTAAAAATAGATACCAAAATTCCAATAACCTCTGTTTGATCTCTTCCTGTTTATCAGCCATCTTTGAAAATATTGACAACAAAGTTTTAAACGGGTCATTCACAATACCGTTGGGACAGTTTAACACTAACAAGAGTTATTGAAGGTCGCGATGTATTTTTGATGGCACTCACCGGTTCGGGAAAGTCACTCGTATATGAAATCGCCCTGTTGTATTTGAATTGGGCTGAAAATGCGCGAATCCGTCGTTTTCGACATTGTGATGTCTCGAGATAAACAAGTCTATAAATAGATTATCTGCACAATTCATAGTCATGGGGAGACCCTCGAATGTCCCCAGGCGGTAATAATAACGGAAGCGGAATAAACAGATATTTGCCAAGGATCTTTGGCAGACGACAATTAAGAGAGCGTGATACGGAGTAATTAAGAAATTATTACCGTCTGGACCCAGGCTAACTGTAATATAATGTTATACTACAATATGAATGGAACTGATGAAGGCTTCAGGGTTTCTCCCAGAGTGTGTTTCTTGCGTTTTTGACGCAATGATTTCTTAGCTGACGCACTAAAATTCGTCATTTACGTCTTTCTGACGCAACCGAAAACATATCAGTTCAATCAAAACAAAAGTTTATAAAGCGCACCATGATGTTGAGCCGAAATACTAAGGGACAAAATAAGGTTCGTATGCAGAGAAAGATTTCGTACGCCATGATTATTTTATACTGAGAGTTTATGATACGGTGCCCAGTGTCTGAAACCGGTTTTATTAATAATTTATTGATAAATATAGCTAGTACTGTACAAAAAAGAATTTAAGAACATGAATTGCTACCAACTGGCTTCTCTCTGACACAGTCACACATTTGAAGCTCTTGTTTAGTAATAAATAACTAGGTACCAAATAACTATAGGAAGGTCAGTTGGTCGCTGCGCTTTAAACATGTACAGTCTGTGTATTCTAGATGCTTTCCGAAACAGAATAGCAGATAAGCCAAAAAAGAAAAACAAAAATGACTTGCAGACTGTTTTGTTGTCCCTTCCAGAAGTAAACACCTCAAAAATGTGAAAAAATGAAAAATCAACAAATGCAACAAGTATCCGGGTATTGTCAGACTAAGAAAAATAGTTCCAATTCCAAGTCAGCAGAGTCACAGGGAAATGTCCCTAAACGTGAAATTAAGTAGCTTTAAAAGGCATTTATAAAGGTGACCCTCAAGATTTTTGCATGACCCCCAAGAATTTGGAATAGGGGTCACAAATGACCCTCAAAAATTTGAAGCTGGGAGAAACACTGACACTTGTTTGCAAAACTAAACCAAAACTTGCCCTTTTGCTCTCTCTCTCTCTCTCTCTCTCTCTCTCTCTCTCTCTCTCTTTCTCAATCTCTCTACCATGGGTCCATCATTGTAAAATAAATACTTTTCATTCGTAGAGAACTGCTGTCAGAATATACTCAAAAAGTATCAGAAGTAAAGTAGAATCACCAACAATTTTTGTCATCAGGGAGGAAAGAAGTGTGATGTCATGGCAAATTCCATTACTATTACGATACACGTAAGTCTGAAATTTTTTTGCATTGTTCAACTGCTTGCAGCATAATGCTCCTAAAACTGCTGCCATTTATTGAGTAGCTTGTTCTCCTGTTTCAGCTCAGACAGAACAATTTTCAGATAAAACACTGTCAAATTAAGGTCTACGGCCCCTAACTCATCGGTAAACATCGACAATTTTGTTAGGGCTATTTGGCCAATCTTGGCAGCTTCCGTCTTTTAATATAAGAGTTAGGGGCCGTAGACCCACTAACTCATTGGTAAATATCGTGTAATGTTGACGTTTTTGTAAAGGCTATTCGGTCAATCTTGGCAGCTTTCATCTTTTAATGCGAGAGTTACGGGCCGTAAAACATAAATGGTAAAATTACTGGTTTCCGGTATTTTCTCCTCTCCTAACAATAATTTCATAAAATCTATACCTCAGGGATGTAAAAAATTTGTAACTGGTAAAACTACAATGTACATGAGTATTGGGGCTCAGACAGTTAAGAGCCACTTGATTTGGGGACGACAAATTAAATGTGGCTCAAATGATGGAATTTGTGTCTGAAAGAGTAAAAAACATAGTTGGAATGGATAAAATGCTGGTTACCAGCATTTTCTCCTTTTCCCACATTGTTTTCAAAAGCCTTTCTTATTCAGGGGCGTTAAAGGTTGGGATTGTGTGGGAAAAGGTCGAAGTTTAAAATTACCACAATTTGAATGTATTATACTGACTGCAAAATGTGTTTCATTTACTTAAACTGTAGTTCAATATTGAGATTTAAGACACTTTTTACATGAATTCTCACAAAAGATGGAGAAGAGAAGATTCAAATCAGACCATACTTTCTTTGCAGTCTTATCTTTATCTACTCGTTTAAAAAGACAATGGAAAATGCCCTCAGCATTCTAAAGACAACTAACCAGACGTCAAAGCCTTAGACTGGTCCAACAAAACTTTAGACTGGTCCAACAAAACTTAGACTGGTCCACATTGACAGACAAAATATTATCAAGACATGTATGTGGCTTAACTCCTTAGCAGACAACAAAATTGAACATTTGTCCAACTTGAAAACATTTGCAGCCGAAAAGTTAAATGAGACTCAAAATGTTGAAATTTGTCTTGGAAATGGTAGAACACTTTGTGGAAAAAAGGAGAAAATGCTGCTAACCAGCATTTTCTACTTTTTTTAACATTGATTTCAAAAGTTGCTTTTCAACAGTGTTTTCAAAAGCCTTCTTGGTCCAGGTCGTTTAAACTCCGTATTGTGTTGTAAAGTGTTATGTAGTATACATTGTGGGAAAAAGAGAAAGTGTTTGATTACCAGAAAAATCACTGGCTACCTTCATTTTTTCCTTTTTATACGCCCGTCGAAGACGGGACGTATTATGGGATCACCCATAGCGTACGGGCACACAGGCTGGTGGGTGGGCGGCGTCCAGTTCTTTGTCTGGAGCATAACTGTCATCTCCAGTCCGATTGACTTGAAACTTGGCATTTGTGTTTGTTGCAATAATATGGAGTGCAGTGTAACAGAACCATAACTCTACCTCATGCTGTGTTTGAGTTATTTCCCTTTGATCGTCATTTTTACAGCATTTTCTGCTTGTCCAGAATATAACTTTGTCATCTCTTGTCTGAACATCTTCAAATTTGGTATGCATGATTGTTGAAAAATATCGGAGTGCAGTGCACAAGAACCATAACTCTTTCTAGCACAAATTTTGAGTTATTCCCCCTTTGATCTTCATTTTTATAGCATTTCTTGCTTGTCCGGAGCATAACTTTGTCATCTTAAGTAGGAATGACTTGAAATATGGTATGCTTATTTGTTACAATATTTTGAAGTGCAGTGCGCAAGAATTGTAACTCTCTCTCGTGCTGTCTTTGAGTTATTTTCCTTTGATCGTCATTTTTACAGCGTTTAGTGCTGGTCGGGAATATAACTTTGTCATCTCAAGTCAGAACGACTTCAAACTTGGAATGCATATTTGTTGCAATATTACGAGTAGTAATAAAAGGAGAGAACTGGGGCAAGATCAAAGGAAGGTCAAAGGTCATGGGGTCACACCCTCCGAAATCCATTTTTCCCCGTGAGCGAGTTTGATCCGGTTTGGGTCCAACTGGATCCGGTTCCGAGGTCAGAGGTCACACCTTCCCCGTGATCCGGCTAGATCCGGTTCCGGTTTTTGGTTATCCCGTCAAGGTCAAAATCTAGGACGAAACCTGAAAATCAGATTTTCCCTGGCCGGGGGCGCGGCTTCGCCGTAACCCCTAAGATCTAGTTTAACTGAGCCGCCATATTTTTTCGACCCCCTATTTTCAACCCCCGAAAATCAGATTTACCCCTAATATCTAGGTCACTAGGGCATCAAGACATCAAGGCATCAAGGCGTGGGGTAGGGACCCGACGAATGTTTAGACACCCCGTGCGGTGATCGGGGGACGACTCACGTATGATCCCGCATATTTATCTTAGTGTGCCCCCAAGCTAACGTATCGATATTGTTCTCGTCGATATAGCGTTTATCATCGTTTCCACTCAAGGCGATTTTATTTACCTCTTCGGTATACAACTCGTGATTATGACTCCTAATAACTGTCATTCTCCTTAATGGCGTCTTATTTTCGAACAAACATTCTTTATAATGTTCGTGTTTAATAAATGCTTTTACTACGTGCCTTTTAATTCCCTTACATTTTTTATTCTCTTCATCACACATTTTATAAGAGTATAGTTTAGACCTGAGGCCTACAAACTCTTCGATAATCTTACCGCTCGTCTCATCTTTAAACATACCCACAACTTTCTTATTTAATCCTGTGGGAATACCTGACGGATGATCGGAGGGATAATCGCTCGTATCAAACCAATCTTTAACATCGCCGCTAATATCTTTATAAAAATCTTTCGTTTCTATTTCGTACATTAAGCTATCCGTATCGGTGAAAAGAAGTTTAGCTTTTTCGCCGTATTTATCTTTAATATAATTATAATGAAAGTTATACATCAATAGTCTTACTTAAATCTAAAATACACATTCCTATGTAAATGGGTTTATTAAAATATAAACGCGGTTTTTTCATTTGAATTATACATAAATTTTCGTCGAGGACGGTTATATCGTAATAGTTTGGTTTAGTGGCTAATTTTTCCGCCTTTTTCCTGGTACTAACTAATATCTACTCTATTCCTAATATTTTCCATAGTCTTACCAAATAAGGAATTGTTCATGAGTTTAAAGAAATCCTTTTCAAACGCGGATTTAGCTTTCGCTCTTAGGCTAGTATTTTTATCGATATAAGGTTTTAACCATTCGCTCTCATCGAAAGTTAATCCTCTATGAATCTTTTTAAGCTTTAGACCCAAACTCAAATACAACTTTAAATTTTTGTAATGTAGTATATACCTATCTTTATCATGTAAATTAGGTATAAGTTTTTCGACTTTACCACCCTTTAATCTTTCGGGAAATGGGAAATCGTTATGCCAATCGTGTAATTCTTTAGGATATTCTAAATCAACCTCCAATATGCAAGGTTGACTTCGCCAATTTTCTAAATCGTCCATCCATTTAAAATTACCAGTGGGAAGTTTTTGACACATTGCCCAACCATAGAGATTATTCGTGTCCAAATAAGTAATAAATCTCGAGGGTTCTTTCGGATCGTATTTTTCGTCCATATATTTATTATTCGCTTTCGCGTATCGTTTAAAAATAGTCGAGACACCTCCTCTTATTCCGTTTTCGATAAATAAAATCATATCAGGGTCTGATAATAATTCTAATTTTACCTTAGTAGTTTTTAACATCGCCTCCCAAGCTAATCCAGGCGCCGTATAAAACCAAGATGGATCTAATCCATAATTATCGAAGCAAACGTTCCTGAAATTTTCGAAGACATCCGCCAACAGTAAAACGTCGGTCTTATTATATAAATCGTGATAATCTTTAAAAGTTTTCATCTCGAATGTTTTCCATACATTTAATGCATGTTTATAATTCTTCTTATTTACTCCGCTACATTTAAGCATCGAGTAAAATTCTCTTCGCTCAGGTAATCTCGTTTCCTCTAATTTACTGAGGCTATCAAACCATTCGTATGGGAATATACCCTTTTGAGAGACCAATTCGAGCTTTTCCCCCTCAAAATATTTCGCGAGATTAGTCTTTTCTTCCTTAGCTAGAGTGCTAGCTAATTCATCTAAACTTTTACCTAAAAATTTTAAACTATCGAGGAATCTAATCTCGTGCGTTTTAATTTTCGTTTTCTTATCTTTACCGGTGTATTCTATCGGCACCTTTTTAGACATGCTTATACACGTTTCCTTGTTTGTTGGTATACAACTCGTCTCACCGGGTGTACTCATTAAATCTTTTATAAATAAATGAGCATCGTACTTACTATAATTATGAAAGAATATGGGAGTAAAAGTAGGTCCTCTATATTTTAAATTACACATAGTATGCGCGGCTCCCCTAAACTTTCCGGTATAATGGCAATGGTCTCTCACTTTTTTCATGCCATTACATTTTTTAAGCGGTTCATTACATCTTGGACATATTTTCTCTTTACCTATATTCTTCTCTTTTATTCCTATGATCCCCCAACATTTTGAGAATGCCTCTCCACATATCCAGCAGTTTTCTGCTTTATCAAACTTTCTTTTATCTTCGAGTCCATAAATCATTTCCCTCGTGGGTATACTATCTATTTCTCTTATAACATTTTCTAAATCCTCTACGAATTTCTTAGACGCATTTTCGCCGGAATATTGGAAAATTCTCGAAGGGAAAACATCTTCGTAAAGCGATTTAACGTAAAAACAATACCCCGAAATGTTATGCGCATTAATTACTCTCGTAGTGTTACCTTTCTTTTCGTATTTCTTTTCTAATGTACACTCCATATCCGCGTAAATCGTAAAAGGGTGTCTCTGTTGTTTATAAAAATTCTTAAAAGATATCTCGGTACCCTTTTCGGGTAAGTCTATTCTACAAGCATCTTTTTCACCGCAATACTCTAAATGTTTATTTAAAGTTTCTCCCGTTTGGAAATGATTTAAACATCTTTCGCAAATATAAGTTTTACCGTTATGATCGGATATTTGTTTAGGTAACAATCTACTCATATTTTTAATTAAACAATAATGTTTTTTACCATCCTTCTCAAGGAGTAAAAGATTAACATGATGTTCTCTTTTATAAACTTCTTTACTTATACTAAGTGGGTAGACACCAACAGAATCGCTATACGCGTATATCGATACAGATATTGAAGGATTTTGTTTCTCAAATTTAATTCTATCCTGGAGGGAAACGGGGTAATTAATCCCTTTCATATTTAATGCGTTTAACAAAGGTCCTAGTCTACAAATTCTTTCGGGGTTATCATCCGTCAGGTTCAAAGCTATAAGAATACAATATGCGAAACACTTATCATCATTTTTATTTATCGGATTAATAACGCTTTTTGTAATCACTATCTTAGGAGGAGTTGGTAGCCAAGAATTACCTCTTATTGGGTTAAACGATACTGTGTGCAATCTTAAATCGATTACGTAAATAACTCTCCAATATTCTTCTTGCATCTCTTTTTCCGCAATTTTACTTATTATGTCACTCGCCATTTCTTCGTATATTTCATTCGCATCATCCCCATCTAAATTAACGATTGGATAACCAGAACCAAAATTCATAGATTTTAATTCATTAGTTTCAGAGTGTTTCATCATACATATCATAACGAGTTTAACTTTTGTTTGACGATTCCATCTCATAACATCGGTTAATTTATCTTTAGCCAAATCGAGGAATTCTCCTGGCGTATAAGATCCACCTCTTATAAGATATTCTCTGGTAAATCCGCTAAGTGCCGATGGTCCTTCTTCAATCTCTATTTCATCTTTATCCTTATATAACCTATTTATTTTTCTTTTTAAAGCTTCTATCCTAGGTGATATATTTCTCGGAATTTCCTTAATGCTATCTAAATATTTTATCAAATCATCAGTTGCGTTTGTAACTGGTGTTGGTGCTGGGGGTGGTGGTGGTGGTGTGTAAGGCGTTGATTGCAATACCGGGGCTCCGAGATTACTAATATCATAATCTAATAACGACGCTCTCCTATTACTTAGAAGGTCGATTAATTCGGATCTTTTAAGTCTAGAGTATCCTCGAATTCCTAAAGACCTAGATTCCCGTTTTAAGTCTCTTACTGTACGCCCTCTGAATTGATCGGCTAGACTAATAGGTGGAGGATTTTCTAGACGGTCGATTAATTCGGCCCTTCTAAGCGTAGAGTATCCTCGGATTCCTTTGGACCTAGCTAAATCTTTTAAACCTCTTACGGTATATGTATTATAATTAATATTCTCCATTTTTTATATAAAAGATATTTGCTTAACTAAAAATTTTTTATATAAGATTTCATATGTATTTTCTTTTAAAAAGTTAAGAAAATATATATCTTCAATCTGTTAGGATCTTAACCGTATATTTATTTTTCCAAATTTTCCCATTAAAGTTATTGACCGTTTGTGCGCTGCAATCAAAAAATTTACTCATCTTATAAAGCGATGGAAAGGTTTTTATTTCGCCAGTTTCAACATCCTCTATACTAACTTTCTTAGCATTATTCAAATTATTTTTTAATCTATCGTACTTAGGGTCTTTACTTCTTTCTTTTTTAGTAGGGACTTTACTTCTTTTTCTATCAGGTAGCTTATCGTACAATCCGACTTTTTTCGTCAACTCAATTAAACGATTTTTACTCCAGTATGAGTAGAAAATTATTTTATTTTCTTTAAGAATTTTTTTTAAATCCTCGACCATTATCATTTTTGTTTTTTATATAAGATCCATTTGCTTAACTTAACTTCAATTTTTTCCATTTGCTTCACTTAACTTCATTTTTTTAATGCACTACACTCATTTTATTTCCATCAGACTGGAAGTTAATTAATCTATCGCAAATAATAACGGCGTATGCCTCTGTGTTCGCAGGCGGATTTTCAGTAAACTTTGCTTTGATTTGAATATCGGTGACCGAGTATTTTAATCTCTTGCTCTGTTTGGAAACGTCGAATAAAAACAAAGGATAAAGGGTTTTATAATCCGAGGGGGTAATGTTAGGGTTTGACACCAATTCATCCATGTTATAAAACTTAGATCTAAATAAAGCGGCGTCACCATACACTCTACTAAATTGGTTCGTAACGAACGAAAGATTATAGTCAGCCGTGGGATATCTAGTAGAATTTAACATAACGTACATATTATTAACGTTTCTATGATCGAATATGGCTGGATTTTGTTCTTGATTACCACTTTTACTGGTTTGAAAACCAACGATAATAAAACGCGGTACTTCGGGTGATGAGTTAACGGAAAGTCTCCAAGTAAACGTCGATGACTCAGGAACCGCGATAGAGTCGCATTGCCTCATTCTATATCCAACCGGTATTTTTTCTTTTTTCTCGATAATTTTATAAAGTCCCATCTTCTCTCCATCTGCGGGCAATAGGTGCGGTATAAACCAGGATTTTTTAAGTAAATTAATTCTACCATTAACGGGAGCAGCAACACCACCAACAGCACCAGTTTTAAAGATTGCGTCGTTATCGTCGTTTCTCGTTAACGTAAGAGTTTGCTTCATGCCGTACAATATCTTATCATAATCATCGCAAAAACCGAATATATGTTTTAACGGAACTCTGAAACGAAAGGTACCTCTCGGATCAGGATCATTAATAATATAATTTCTTCTTACAATAAAACCAGCGTTAAAGGTAGCAGGATCAGCGGGATCAGAACCTGCAGCGGTGTTGGTGTCTTTATACCAACATTGATTTAACCCTTGCGATTTAGAAAAATCATCCGGATATTTTAACAAACTGAGCATCGTAGTAGCCCGACCAGGATACAATAAGGATTCAATCTCCATACCCGAAAGTTGATACTTAATATTTTTAAAAAGATACATGAGACCATTGTTTGTTAAAGAAATATTAGTGTTAGCATCGTAAACCGCTCCATCATCACTTCTTACTAATTGGCCTATAATAAGCAAATAACTCTCGCTAGGATGAGTAAAAATATCTTGGGTCTCGATGTTAATCCTAATTTCTCCTCCCGAGTTGTTGAGGTTTGTACCGGTGATTGGTAGGTACTCAAAGTGTTCATGCTCATCAATACTATCGTCTTTTAAAATTGGTTCGGTGATTTTTAAAATGTCCATATTTTATAATTACAATTATAATTTTTTAAATAAAAATTATCATACTACTTTAATACCCGCTCCGCCGTTTAATTTTTTAACTAAATCTTGAATAGCGATAGCGCTTCCATCTATTAATGTACTAATGTTTTGCGTTTTGACTGCTTCGTCAGGGACTGCGTTATATTTTTGTAAATTTTTTTTCGATTTCGGTGTCAAAGCTTTCGTAACCAATTTTTTCCCCGTTTCTATAGCCTCACTTTTTCCAACCTCTAAAGCTTTCTTCGCGCCTTCCTTAGCTACACTCTTTCCCACATCAAGGGCAGAACTCGCGAGTTGTTTAGCCGCGCTACTCGTAAAAAGCCTCGCTAAAAACTTAGCTAAACTATCAAAGATTCCGGAACCACCGTACGAATACCTTCTTTTAAATCCACGTTTTTTAATAATCATATTTTATAATATAGACATTAATTTTTTATAAGCGTTCGAATTTAAAACGCCTTGTCTTTTTAATTCGTCGCAAATACCTACTAGCTCGTTCCTTACTCCCGTGTTACCCGCCTCTTTACTCGCCAACAACAGGTCTAGTCTTTCTAGTAACGCGTTAGGATCAGACGGGATAAAAACGATGCCCTTTTCTTCATAAAATCTTTTATTATCCCAAATAGGTCTAAGTATAGTATTCCATTTTACACTTTTAGAAGATTTAAGATATTTACTTCCCGGCTTGTTGTCGCGATAAATGGAGTTGGTTTTTACCATCAACTTCGCGTAATTAACATAATCTTCAGCAGTATAAATATTATTATCCGGCTGTTTAGATATGATTAACTCCCATAAACCGGGGGTACCCTTATATTCCTCATTTTCCACAATAATATTATTGTCTTGAATACCAATTGGTTTGTTTCCAATATAAAACTTACCATTTCTGTCATATATTCCAAACGTTCTATCAGCTTCACCTTTAGTAGCAAACTTTCTTAAATATTGTTCTGCTATTTGACCAATAAATATTGGAACTCCTTCTTCTTCTTCTTCTGATGGTTTATCATAAGCTGTGATAGAAGGAAAGGCAGGAAACTTAATAGCTTGCGGCAACTGTTCAATACCCTCTTTAATAGGTCTAAGTCCCTCAGTAATCTCCCTTGTTGTAGCTTTTTGCGTTTCCGTTATAGGTCTAAAAAACTTCGAAAGATCCGTTTGAAGTTCTTGTTCGCCCGTTCTCTCCGCTAATAGATTATCCCGAATATTCTTTCTCGTTTCGAGATACTCCTTTACGATTAAGTCCCTTTTTGCGGGATCAGCGATTTTTAAAAAAGACATTTTTTATTATTACTAAAATAATTTTTTAACGCAGTTTTTAACGTAGTTTTTTGTTCATATACCTCTATATGGACTCATAACTACAACTACACGAAAAATTTATTTTCCCCGGTTTAGGAATGATTCTTTTCAACCAACCTCCGAAAGGACTCGTGCGCTTCTTGCCTCCCTCTCTCGATTAAACTTTCTTCGTTTTCGGTAGTTATCTTCTTCTTAATTTTCGTTCTTATCTCATCCTTCATATTCTTCCATGATAAGTTTAAATTCTTCATCCGATATATAATTGTCGATTAAAGCCTTTGATATATGCGAAGCGATTGTATCGAGCTTAGCATCAGCTATCATTCGAATCTTTTGATGTTTTTCCGCCTTAGTTCTCGTATTTCTTACAGCGTATTTACCTACTAACGAAAGAAGCCCGGTTGCCGCGGCTGATACTTCTAACGCTATTACGGCCGGAATAGCTACGACGGTAGATAATAATCCGATTCCGCCTACTCCCGAAGCCATGGTCATCGTGATCAAAACCATGTCAACGTTGTCAACGATTCTCGCGGCTCTAAAATAATTTTTAGCTAAACCTAGGAACCATTCTATAAGCGGAGTTTGATATTTCTCGTGAATACCAGAAAACAGTACTCTTCCTGTTGGAAATATAGATATACTAATATATTTCTTTAAAGCTTTATGAGTTCTAAACTCGCTATAAATTATATTAGGTTCTTCTATTAATCTCCCGTCTTCTATTCTAATTTTATAAACTGGCATATCATCTATCGAGTCTATAGTTACGAGATACTGCTTTCCTATAAATCCTTCTATAACGGGAGATATTTCGCGACCGTTTGAATTTTCAATTATGCATTGACCTAACTTTTCTCTATCTACTTGGAATCCTAAATTAAAATTAACGTTTCTCATTACCGAAACTATATGAGCTTCTAAATGATCGAACTTAGAACAACACTCCCAAAATAAAAGTAAACCCGTTTTACAATCATCAAAGTTTTTACAACCCGTAAGTTGAATTACCCCGTTTCTAAAAAGTTTAAGATTTACTTTTTTATCATCTTTGGAAAAAGTAAACGAAATACAGTTTAAAAAATGTTTCGTGGTTGCTTTAGTCTTTTTCCTTTTTTTAAAACCTTTTTCTCTATCTTTATATAGCATATGGATGAGAGAAGAATTTATGTCGACTTCATCGAACATTACATTTAAATCAAGGTCGTTTATGTTTGTATATGCTGTGAAAGTGTGAGTGGATATGAAAAAGTCAGACATTTAATTTAGTAGCTATATGGACTAAAAAATTTCAAAATATTTTAGTTATCCTTGTCAGAACTTGGGTATTCATCTAAGATATTAGGTAAAATTTCCTTTTCCTGTACATTCTTTTCTATTATTTTTACCAATATAACTTTAATCTGAATCGTTTCGATGTTTTTATTTTTAAATATTCCTTCTACTTTTAAAATACAAAACAACTTACAAGCAATTTTCTTACACGAAAGAGGGTTTACCTCTTGGTTGTTTTCATCGTAAAAGCGGGTCTTATCTCGATTGTTTTTGTAAAGCTTGGGGTATAACATAGCCGTTCCATCCTCATTATATCTTAAAATATTAATATTGTCGAGATTTTTAATCTTATCTTCTTTTAGTTCCTCGTCCATTCCATGATCTCGGAAGAAACCCGTTAGCTTTTCCAGATCTTCTGTAAAAGCTCTTTCCTTTTTCGTAGGCTTTTTATCGTTACAACATATTAAAGCTAAGGAGTAATCTTTTAGACCATTTCCAAATCCTGTATCAACACCATATGAAAACAGAACGGGGGTACGTATAAACAACGAACCATTTTTATTATTAGAATATTTATACTCTATCGGAATCTTAACAAAAGCAAACTCTTTGCTTTTATATTTATTCGCGTAATTTATAGAAAGGTTTTCTTTACGAAGTTCTCCACTTTTGATATAACTCATTTTTTTAATATTAAGATTCATTTGCTTAACTTAAATTCATTTTTTGAGCGGAAACGCAATATCGATACGTTAGCTTGGGGGCACACTAAAATAAATATGCGGGATCATACGCGAGTCGTCCCCCGATCACCGCACGGTGTGTCTAAACATTCGTCGGGTCCCTACCCCATGCCTTGATGCCTTGATGCCCTAGTGACCTAGATATTAGGGGTAAATCTGATTTTCGGGGGTTGAAAATAGGGGGTCGAAAAAATATGGCGGCTCAGTTAAACTAGATTTTAGGGGTTACGGCGAAGCCGCGCCCCCGGCCAGGGAAAATCTGATTTTCAGGTTTCGTCCTAGATTTTGACTTTGACGGGATAACCAAAAACCGGAACCGGATCTAGCCGGATCACGGGGAAGGTGTGACCTCTGACCTCGGAACCAGATCCAGTCAGACCCAAACTGGATCAAACTCGCTCACGGGGAAAAATGGATTTCGGAGGGTGTGACCCCATGACCTTTGACCTTCCTTTGACCTTGCCCCAGTTCTCTCCTTTTATTACTACTATTACGGAGTACAGTGCACAAGAACAATAACTCTACCTAGCGCGGATTTTGAGTAATTCCACTCTGATCTTCATTTTTACAGTATTTCTTGCTAATCCGGAACGGAACTTTGTCACCTCAAGTCAAATTGACTTGAGACTTGGTAAACATGTTTGTTGCAGTTACGAAAAGTGTAATGCACTGGAGCTGTAACCTTACCTAATGCCCTTTTGGAATTATTCCCTATTCATTATTTTTTTTTAAAGTTTTTCATGCTTCTCTACAATATAACTTTGTCTTTTCATGTTGGAATGACCTGAAAATTTATATCCATGTTTCCTTAACATTACAGGAGACATGCATGCCTATTTCAATCACTTACATGATTTCTGCTGCACTACTGTTTTCCTCTACCTGCCCTTTACAACTATTATCCCCTCTTGACAACTGGCGGTGGGACAGGCGTATCTTGCGACAATTTGCCGCTCTTGTTCCCTCATTTTTTTTTTCAAAAGCCATCATCCTACAGGCCATAAAAGTACATGGGTACCTTTCACTGAACTGCATATGCATGAAATTTAGCAAGCATCTAGACTAAAACCAAAAAAATGCATAAATTTATGCAGTTTAGTGAAAGGTACCACAGGGCTGTTAACTCTTTTTAACCGCAAAATGCCGACTTTTACGAACGCGGGAAAGAAGCCTTTTGAAAACATTGTGGGAAAAGGAGAAAATGCTGGTAACCAGCATTTTCTTCTTTTCCCGCAATATTTTCTACTCTATCGAAGAAAAATAATACCAGTTGAGCCACATTGAAATTGTCTTCTGCGAATTCTTTCAATTTGGACAAGGCTAAAATTTTGTCGTCTGGTAAAGTGTTAAATAACAGCTGACAGGGATGGGACAAGTATGGTGGCATATTTCTGCCGCAAGATATGAGATAGCTTTTGTGATAATTTAAGAGAAATTTTGTGATAAAACAAAGTTTCCTGGAAATATTATCTAGATAATAGAAATTTTCGAGATAAAAAGTTTCGCAATAATTCTAACTGTTATTATGATTCTTTTTGCTTTCATGCCCATTACTGACACTCATGGTCTCTGTAATTAGATATGGTTTCGGAACATCTTTGTCTGCAACTTTATGAATTCTCCTTTTCCCTAAATGGTTTTAAAGTTGTTCATAGGAGGTATTCTCGAGTCGTCTTTTGTGAT
Organism: Hippopus hippopus; assembly: GCA_946811185.2. NCBI lineage: Eukaryota > Metazoa > Mollusca > Bivalvia > Cardiida > Cardiidae > Hippopus > Hippopus hippopus. The sequence continues at coordinate 2,769,228 of OX328105.1, forward strand.
TTTACAGATTTCTGTTCATTTCGAGTCTTGTCAAAATTTACCAATTAAGCCACAAATGTTAATGATTCGAATTTTTACTTACTTGTGAAGTCAAAAACTACAGAGTTCATCCAAATAATATTTTTTTTTTATAGATATCGAGAAACAGATAGTACAATCATGATAATTTTATCGAAAAACATAGAACAATCACGATAATTTTATCTCGAATGTCAGCTTCGTGCATGATTGAGATATTTTGCGTTAAAATATTAAGTTTATCGTGACTTTTTTTTTCAGAAAATTTTTCACTATCTCAATAAACTTTCCAGGAAACTTCAATTTATTGCGATAGTTTTTTAAAATCATCATGATAGCTAGCTCGTATCTCGTGGCAGAAATATGCCACCATAGAAAAGAGAAATAAGATATTATTTATGAACAGGGACAAGAGCTGTAGGTTAAAATAGAGAGAACAATAGAATGATACTTTGTAACATCCTGGATGAATGATTCACACATTCTCCTTTTACCAAGCAAGAAAATTAAGACTTTTCCAAATCGGAAGAATTTGCAGACCACAAATTAAATGTGGTACAAATGGCTTTCAAAAAGATAGAAAACATTGTGGAAAAAAAGAAAGGGCTGGTTACCAGCATTTTCTGCACAATATTTTCAAGTGCTGTCTTGCACAGGGTCATTAAAACTCAGGAATGTATTGGTTAAGGATAATGCATATCTCTCACTACCTTGTAAGTTCCTCATACTTCAGTTTTCCCACCACTGACCATTGTCTCGAAAATGGGTATGTGGGAAAGCAGCCAGTGGCTTGGAAAGAAGATTGTGCAGAGTACTGGTAAAAGAAACTAGAAAAGCATGGATAGGTGCACTGGCCACTGCCATATAACTGAAATAATGTTGAAAACAGTGTTAAATACCGTACAATCAATCAATCAGTACTTCAGTTTGTTTGTTTCATGTTTAACCCATTACCACACTATCCAGAGTTTTAACTACCCAGACAGAATAGGCTTTGGAAAACATTGTGGGAAGAGGAGAAAATGCTGGTTGCCAGCATTTTCTCCTCTTCCCACAATGTTTTTATACCCTTTCAAAGTTAAATCCCAAAACAGCAGCCATATTTAATTTGCCATCTGCAAATACGTTCAACTCACAACCCCTAGAATCAAAACTCATGTTTACACCAACATATGAGGGTCATCCAATAAGTTCTGATAATGGCCTTACAGATAACAAGCTATAACAAATAGCGGCATACGTGCACTATCTTCCTTCAAGGTATTGACCCCTGCTTCATATAATGGCATTCGATCTCTTTGGAAGATCCGTAATTCTTGTTGCTAGGCAACCATCGGAGATGCTTTGCAGTTCTTTGGCCACGACAATTGTCAGGGCTTGTAAATCATCAAAACAAATTTGGGGAATAGATCATAGTCACATAGACGAAAATCGGGAGAATGAGGCAGATGTGATAATATTTCCCATTCCTAAACATGTGTTAGTGACGTAACCGCGTCTGATTTATGTGTCGTCGCGTTGTCATGAATCAGCACCACTTCCGCATTTAAGAATGCGGGTCGCTTTTTACGTATAGCTGGCCTCGGTTTCTCTTACAAAAACTTTGCATAATACGTTCCGTCAACTGTCTATCCAAGGGGAACACATTCCGATCCCAATACACCACCATTATCATATGCTACAATTGCCAGCTTTTTCAGATTTCCCCGTTTTCGTCAGAATCAAGAAGGCTATGGTGACCCAGGAGTGTGCCATTCGGAAGATTGCGATTTCAATTCAGGTTCATAGCTATGTAGCCACGTCTCATCTGTTGCAACAATATGATTTAGGACCTATCACTTTCATCGTCAAACCGCTTTAAGTGTTTTTCTGCAACTTTTACCCTGGCATTACTTTCCGATATAAGATAGAAAATATAAGGGGCCATTATCAGAACTTCATGGATGACCCTCGAAGAAGCTACTTGCTCCAGAAGAAAATTCTAACCCTTTGCCACACAATCCCAAGTTTTAAGATGCTCGAGAAAGGAGGTATCTGAAACATTGCGGGAAAAGAAGAAATGCTGGTTACTATTATGTTCTCCTTTATCATACAATTTTGTCACCCTCCCTGAAACAAATTTTAATTTTAGAATCACTTTCACGTCTGCAAATCCTTTCAGTTTGGACATGTTCAAAATATTGCCTTTTGGTAAAGAATTAACTTCATGATATAGAGGATATTTGTTTTTTGCGGTGAAAGATCGAAATTTATTTCATCTCGTGAAACATCATTGGTAATATTTTCACTCGTGGCTCTGCCACTCGTGAAAATATTACCAATGATGTTCATGAGATGAAATAAATTTCGATCTTTCACCGAAAAATACAAATATTCTATTTATTTCATGCTTTTAACCCTTTTTGGGAGGAACTTCAATCAAAATCCAGTACAGTTCTTTTCAGTTATTCCCCATAGCATACCCCCTCTGCATAGCAATGCATTACAATATTACGTCAAGCGCGAGAAATGTAGGGTAAATTACGTCATATTTCCATCTGGTTGTGAGGCACACGCATTTTACATAGGTAACTAGTGCGCAGGAACAGCTGTTTCCGTCTTCATTTGAAAAGTCAGAATATAAAAATCGGTATTTTCACTGGTCGTAAACATGAAATGTAGATAAATATTTCACGATATTTCTCGATAACCTACCGGAAAGCATGAAATAAAAAGCAATGTTTTTAGACTTATCCAATTTGAAAGCATGTGCAGACAACAATTAAAAGTATGGTTCAAGTGACAGGATTTGTCTTTTTCATCAGAAAAAAAAAGAAATGCTAGCTACCAGCATTTTCTACTTTTCCCTACAATGTTTTGAAAAGCAATCTGTCTCAATATAGTTATAACTCAGGGATGTGTAATAAGGGATTAACCAGGAAGTTATTAGTTCTAACATCTTTTGTGGTGCATGTCTCATAGCGGCCTCAGACAAGGCCCATACACAAGACACTTGACCAGGAACAAGTAAACCACAGGATACACATGATCAACCCTTTACCACACAATCCCTAGTTTTAACAAACCTAAGAAAGAAAGCTTTTGAAAACATTGTGGGAAAAGAAGAAAATGCTGGTAAAACAGCATTTTCTTCTTTTCCCACGATGTTTTCTTTTCTTTTACAGACAAATCCCATTATTTGTGTCACATTAACTATGTCCTTTGGAAATGCTTCCAATTTGGATCTGTCTAAAATTTTGTACTTGGTAAAGGGTTTTAAACGTTGGGCTGCTGAGCACAACTCAAGGAAATTTTGTGGACAGTTTAGACCAAGACCAGAGCAGCCTGGTCTTGGAACAACTTTGTCTGATAAGGAGATATTTTTTCCTCAAAAAATAACTTCGAAATAGCAACATCTAGGTTTTTACTATCGGCTTTCAAGTTTCATTTAATTTATTTAGCAGGTCAAACAACCCTTAGAAAGAAGGCATTTGAAAACTTTGAGGGAAAAGGAGAAAAATGCTGGGTAACCAGCATTTTCTCCAATTCCCACAGTGTTTCCTTTCAGAGACCAAATTCATCATTTTAGTCACATTTGTCACCTGCAACAGCTTCCAATTTGGATCAGTCTGAAATTTTATTGTTTGCTAAACATTTACGGTTGGTGAGCTTTGGCAGTGATGAGTTGGAATGAATGTTATAAACAGAATAACACACCATTCATATAAGCTGTCTTATTGGTTTTGAGTGCTATTACAGTGTTAAGTCAGATGGATGAATATCACTGCAGTCAGTTGACCTCAACTTGAAATTCTGATGTTGCTGTATCCGCTGTATGGGTTTCTCACACAAAGAATTTTTAAGTCTTGCAGATTTACCATTTTTACCACACAATTTAATGACCGGCAAAGCCCCAATAGCTTAGTCGGTAGCGCACAGGACTTGAGAACAGAGGGTCACTGGTTCGATCCTGGCTTGGCCAATTTCCTTCCGAGGATTGATGATAGTCATTGCAACAGGATTCAGTCCTCTTTCACCGCTGACCATTGTTTCGACAGTGGTTATGTTGGAAAGTAGTCGGTGGCTTGGTTGATTGATTGTATGGTGTTCAATGCAGTTTTCAACATTACTTCAGTTACATCATGGTGGCCAGCACACCTGTCCATGCTTTCATTGAGTTTCTTTACCAGTACACTGCACAATTTTCTTTCCAAGCCTATCATCAAGCCTCAGAAGGATTGCCCGAGCCAGGGATTGAACCTGCGACCCTACTTACTGCACTAACAGGGCCAGTGGCTAAGAAAGAATAGTGTGCTGAGTACTGGTATAGAACTCTAGGAAAGCATGGATAGGTGCGCTGGCTGCCACAATGTAACTGCAATAATGTTGCAAATGGTGTTAAACACCATACAATCAATCAATCAATCAATTTAATTACCCTGAAGATGAAGACTTTTGAAAACATCATAGGAAAAGGGGAAAATGCTTGTAATCAGTATTTTCTCCTTTTCCCACAATGTTTTCAACCCTATCATAGACATAAAATCATCATTTTGAGCCACATTTTATTAATTATTTGTCATCTTCATGCTTTCAGTTGGTCGCATCCAAAACTTTGTATGTTAAAGAGTTAACTCTTCACCGAACAATCCCAGGTTTTAACGACCCTATGAAAGACGCCTTTTGAAAAATTTTGGGAAAAGGAGAAAATGCTGGTAACCAGCATTTTCTCCTTTTCCCACAATGTTTTCTACTCTATCAAGGACAAATTCTGCCATTTGAGTAATGTTTAATTTTTCGTCTGCAAGTGCTTTCAATTTGGACCAGTCTAAAATTATGTTGTTTGGTAAAGAGTTCAAAACATTTGTAGATGCATTATTCAACAGAGGTACAGACAAGCCAATATCATTTGATAGTGTATGAAATAATGTGGGAAAAGAAGAATTTCGATTTTTCTCATGATGTTGTCAGATATTACATGACACTGGACACATTTTATCTGTTACAAGGAATTTCCCCTTTTCTCATGATGTTTTCAAGGGACTTCCTCTGTTGACATGTTGAAACACTACATTGATTATTAAAAGGTTATCCCTTTACCACACAATCCAAGTTTTAATGAACCGAAAGAGTACGCTTTTTGAAAACATTGTGGGAAAAGGAGAAAATGCTGGTAACCAGCATTTTCTCCTTTTCCCACAATGGTTTCTATTCTGTCAAAGGACTTTGATTCATTTGTATCACTTTCTAGTTTGAAGCTTTCAGTTTGGATGAGTCTAGAATTTGTGATTTTGTAAAGGATTAATCAGTGTTAGGCTAGAGAACAAGGATGTTTTGACTGTTTACTAGGTAACAAAATTTGAACTTGCCCAAATTCAAAGCATCCATTTTGCAGATGGTAAACTGACTGCTGCTCTAATCATGGCATTTATTCTTACAAGAGTGGGCCAAGTCCCAGAAGCGCAGTTAGTAGAGAACTTGAGAATAGGTCGCTGGTTGGATTTCTGGCTTGGCCAATTTCTTTTTAAGGATTGATGATAGTCAGTGCCACAGGATTCATTCTTCTCTCACCACTGACCATTGTTTCGACGATGGTTATGTGGGAAAGAAACCAGTGGCTTTGGAAGGATATTGTGTGGAATACTGGTAAAAGAAACTCCAGGTTATTAAAACTTGTAATTGTCTGTTTAACTCTGTATCAAACATCAAAGATTTGGAGTTGTCTAAATTGAAAGCATTTGCAGTCAAAAATTCAAATTTGTCTTGAGTTATCAGAATTTTGATGGAAAAGGGTAGAAAACATGGTGGGAAAAGGAGAAAATGCTGTGTTCCAGCATTTTCTCCTTTTCCCACAGTGTTTTCAAAAGCTTTGTTTCTCAGGGTCATTAAAACTTGGGATTGTGTGGTAGAGGGGTAAACAAAAAGAAATCTTTTACTATCTTTTACTACAGAAATGAATACCCAGACGTAAGTAGGACCCTGTGTCCCCTGGACGACAACACGAAACACTTGATACATCGTGACCAAAAAATATTTGTGGAGGTGTCGACCATGTCTGACGTGGCAGTGCCTTACTCTCTGGAGGCAGAAATATTGACAGACTTTTTGATAGGGTAAAATGTATTTATTGTCTATCATTTTGTTATCCTTTTACAATTATGACAAAATTTTGAATTTGTTGAAATTTGAAGCATTTGCCGAGCACGGTGCTCAGTCAGTAACTCAAAGGGTTTGAAACGCAGTGGTCATTGGTCATTGTTTCTTTCTGAGGATTGATGTTAGTCTTTGACACAGGATTATGTCTCTCACTTCTGATCAATGTTTTGACATTGGTTATTTGGGAAAGAAGCCAGTTGCTTGGGAAGAACATTGGCAAAGCACTGGTAAATTAAACTTTGGAAACGCATGGATGGGTCAGCTGGCCTCCTCAAAATTACTGAATTAATGTTGAAGACAGGGTAAAACACAATGAAACAAAAGCTGACAAGATCACAATTCGAATACTGCTCCAAACATTAGGATATGTCTTTGAAAGGGTAGAAAATATTGCTAGATAAGGAGAAAGTGCTGGTAACCAGCATTTTCTCCTTTTCCTACATTGTTTTAAAATGTTGTTCACATGAGGGTCATACAAGCATGACTGTAATTGTGTGTTAAAGAGTTAATATACAAATGCAACAAATGTCACCTGCCGAAGACTTTTCTTGAAATTATTGTGAGAAAAGGAGTTATTGCTTGTAACAAGCAGTAACTCCTGCTCCTTTTCCTCCCACAATGATTTGAACACTTTTGATTTTTTAATTGTCTCCATTTTCATAAACCCTTTACAAGTAATCCTATGTTTAAATGAACCTTTGAAAGGGGCCTATTGAAAACATTGTGGAAAAAAGGAAAAAATCATTTTTTTTTTTCCTTTTCCCACAATGTTCTCTACCCTTTAAAAGATAAAAATCAATCTTTGAGTCATGTTTTATTTGTTGTCTGGAAGTACTTTCTATTTGGTCAAGTCTGAAATTCAGTCGTTTGGTAAAGAGTGAAAAGTTAGTCTGTAATGTGATGTTTTCTTTATCCTATAAACCCATTGTTCATCTGGTTCCCAGTATATGACGTTTTCCCTTACAGAACCAATGAGAGGAAGCAAGTATCTAGCTCTCCATCCAACCCTGTATATTACATGTACACTTTCCCACAGAATGTTGACACAGTGGTGGTGTCTGTGGCCTCAGAAAGTAAACTGTGTTCTGTCTTATCCATACAGGATACAAAGGTAACATATTAATTTTTTTCTTTTCCACCAGACAACAGAATAACAGTATTTTATTTCATGTTTTTATGTAGTTTATCAAGAAATAATGGTGGATTTTGGTTTGAGATTTCATTGTTACGGCCAGTGAAAAATACCAATTTCATATTTCCTAATTTTCATAAGGCGGCAACAGTAGTTCCCATGCACAAGTTACCTATGTCAAAAGTGCATGGCATTCATTCAGAGACATATGACATAATTTGCAGGCATTTACCCTACATTTCTTGCGCTTTACGTTATACATGTATGTTAATGCGGAGAGGGTATGCCACAAGAAATTACCAAAAACAACTGTACTGGATTTTGACGAAAGTCCCAACAAAAGAGGGGTTAGAAGCATGAAATAAATAAAATATTTGTTTTATTCGATGAAAAATAGAAATTCATTTAATCAAGTGAACATCATGGTAATGTTTTCATGAGTGTAGGGTAGGAAACTTCATATTTGGAGCCAATGGCTCTGACGAGCAAATGTTGTGTTAGTCTTCCATTCCTGAAAATATCGGCTGAAAAACAACCAAAAAACAGGTAAGCTTGTCATTATTTGTAATCATGTGTTCTTGAAATGTTGCATTTACTGCTGGTAAAGAATTGAAAAGAAAAATTTTAGACTTACCTATATTGAAAGCATTTTCATTTGAATAATTAAGTGTAGCTTTAAGATGAGATTTGGTTTTTGTAAGGAGAAAACATTTTGGGAGAAAGATGAAAATGCTATTTACAAACATTTTCATCTGTTCCTACTATATTTCAAATGAATTCATCCTATGGGCAGCAAAAACACAGGATTGTTTGGTTGCAGTTGAAGTATCTTTTTTTTCCATTCTAGTGTCCAGTGTTTGACCTTGACAAAGATGTGGAGTTTCAAGGTTCCTTTCAGACTGTCACAACAAAAGGAGCCATCACAGTGGATGTAAGTTTAGCTTACTTAGTTCCTTACCAAATGACAAATTTAGTCCAATTTGAAAGCATTTGCAGACGACATCAAATGTCACTCAAAACATGAAATTTGTCTATCACAGGGTAGAAAACATTGTGGGAAAGGAGAAAATGCTGCTTACCTTCTTCCTCAGGGTTGTTAAAAGTCGGGAATGTGTGGTGAAGGGTTAACTCTTTACCAAACGACAAAATTTTACACTAGGCCAAATTGAAAGCATTTGCAGACACAAAATTAAAGGTAGCTTAAATGACAAAATTTGTGCTTGATAGGACAGAAAACATTGTGGGCAAAAGAGATAATGCTGATCAATGTGGAAATTAATGTCTCTGTTCATGGCAAAGAAGCACAATTATATACTATTTTAGGTAAATTTGACACTCTGCTTGAAAAGGTTCTAGTATGTAGGTATCAAGACTTTGCAGGAAAAATACTAGTTAACAGTCTGATTTGAAATGTTGTCTGTAGGCCCACTGGATATTTGAATAGCTGATTATAGCTGAAAAAAAAACCAGCTGATCTCTCCTAGCAACCAATTGATCTTTTTCCCTCAACGTTTTCAAACAGGGTCTTCTCATTTTTTGTAAAGTTTGAACAGGAAGAAACTTGTATTTGATTTTTTTATAGGTCAATAACAATACAAACCAATAGAATTTCGAAATAAAATCACTTCAGTCATAAAAGTCGAAGCACTGTGGTTGAGGAAAGGATCATACGATTTGTGTAATCATACCTGTAACTCATTAGTTCACACAACAAAATTTTAATCTGAACCAAAATAAAAGCAATTTCGTACAACGAATTAAATGCGACTCAAATGGTGGGATTCATTTAGAAATCGAGAAAACATTTTGGGAAAAGGAGAAAAGGCTGGTTGCCAGCATTTTGTCCTTTTCCCACAATGTTTTGGAAAGGCTTATTTTTCAGGGTTGTTAAATCTCGGGATTGTGTGGTAGTGGGTTAACTGATACTTTGTTTCTGTTTCCAGAAAAGTGACAGTGATTCATTTTATGTGGTGGTGGTTGTGCAGCCAAATGACAATGATTGTTCTGGGGCAATCAATACAATCACACCAGCTCAGGCCTTTCGAATTAGGGAGAAAAATTTCACTTTGTATATCCAGGAAACTTTGCCAAGTATGTTTCAGTTTTGTTTATTATCTCTTTTTGCTTTGGTTGTAGTTGAGCTTTGTCATTGTGTTCTTCACTGTATAATTACGGTTTTTGACTCGGTTCTTCTTTGAAGAAAACATCAACAAATCAATTAACCCCATACCACGTAATCCAGAGTTTTAATGACCCAGATGGAGGAAGCCCTTTGAAAACTTGTGGGAAAAGGAGAAAATGCTGGTACCAATTAACAAATTTTAGACTTGTCTATACTGAAAGCACTTGCAGACAACAAATTATATGTGGCTAAATTATGGGATTTGTCTTTGAAAAAAAACATTGTAGCTAAATTATCAGATTTGTCTGTGAAGAAAAAGAAAAAATGATCTATGTCGTCCAAAAAAGTGGGTGTGATCGTCTATGGCGCCGAAAGCGTTAACCCTTTATCAAACGTCAAAATTTTACACTTCTCTGAATTGAAAGCATTTGCAGAAAACAAGGTAAATGTGACTCAAAAATTGAAATGGTAGAAAACATTTTGGGAAAAGGAGAAAATGCTGGTTACCAGCATTTTCTCCTTGTCCTTCTATGTTTTCAAAAGCCTTCTTTATCAGAATCGTTAAAACTTGGGATTGTGTGGTAAAGGGGTGAAAGAATGCTTGTAGAGTGATGGGTAAAGAGGTCCACAATTGGTTCAGAGACACTTACAAAAGGATTATTCTCCAGTTATGATGCAATGTTTTTTAATGCTTAACTGAAATCTACGCTGTGGGTACTTGTTAGAATTGCCTCATCAAAGGAATGAGTAGCCACAACATTAATCTGGGTGTCTGTTGACCATCAAAAACATCATTTTTAAGCACATATTTTTTTTACCAGCCCAAATAGTTGGTAGAGTATAGGACTCTTGAATGTAATGTTTCGGGTCACTTGAAGGTGTAGGTTCAATTTCCACAGCTGGTCATCTAAAATTACAAATAGCACATCAGATGAGACTTTAAACCGAGGTCCCATGTGATGGTGCTATACTCTGAGCACATTAAAGAACTAGGTGTAACTTAGGATGGGTATTGTCCTGTGTCTGCACTATCCCCTGTAACAATACTGACAGCCTTCATGGAGCATCGCCCATATGGGCAACCGGTGGTGACAGTAAATAAACACAAGTTCAGTCAATCACATATTGCTTAAATTTAAAACTATACTAAACAGTCACTTGTTTGTAATGATCCTGAGATAATAAGCCTTTTGCAAGCAGCATTTCCTCATTTCCCCACAATGTTTCAATGATGAACTTTATCATTTGAGTCACTTTTTATTTGTCATCTGTTAATACTGTCAGTTTGAACCAGTCTCCAGATATGTTGTCTGGTAAAGAGTTAAGGAAAACACTTTTAGATTTTGGAATTTCTCTTTGATAGGGTAGAGAACATTGTTGGTAAAGGAGAAAATGCTGGTTAACAGCATTTTCTCCTTTTCCCACAATGTTTTCAAAAGGCCTATTTTCTTAGGGTCGTTAAAAGTCCGGATTGTGTTAAAGGGTTAATTCTAACATGACACTTGAATTCGGCACTATTTACACAGTGCAACGAAAGCGTGGTAAAATCTACATCATTTTATATAGAGTGACGTCATTCTGAATAAAGTAAGTCGCCTGTGGCTGTTCCATGTCTTCACTCTCCGATATTTTATCAATGAAGGTCACTTGACATAAACAAATCGTCATTTTCCGCTCCTTGAATAAGGAGGTAGGAAAATCTTCAAGGATTTACCGATATTAACTGTTTTAATAAAAATTGACAACGATGGAACAGCATGAAATATTACCAGTTAACATTATGGAAATTAAGTGTCTTTTCAAGTTGAAGGTTACTTCAAAATTGACCGATATTGCATTGTAAATGGGTTTGGGAGTGGGTGGAGTAATATTCAGAGGACTCGAAGCAACTACAACTCTGATGCTTGACAATACATTTATTCTTCTTTGTCATTTGAAAGGGAGAAAATATAATGGTAAAACGGGGCGGTTTTTTATGTTGTGTTTGATGCCTAAGGTTTTATTGAAATTTTGGTTCTTTTCATATTTACCAACTGGGCAGTGGGGTTTTGTTTTGGTAAGTAAGTGGAACAGCAGTGGTTTATTCAAGGCAATATTGTCTGCATCTGCTCTTATACACTAAGTATAAACTTGTTTTCCTTTGATTAAGAGTTGGTCATGTTAGAATCGAAATAATCTTCTTTCTATCGTGGTTTATTGTTCAATAAACCACATTGTGAGCTATGAGGCACAATGAATAAACCACTGGGGCTATCGCCCTCATGGATTATTTAATGTGCCTCATAACTCACTATCGTGGTTTATTGAATGACAAACCGCGATAGAAAGAAGGTTGTTTCTTATGTAGACAATTGTTGACCATCAGAAACATTTTATTATTTTTAGGTACTCAATACTGGAAGGCAATCATTGCAGCTATTGGTGTGTTCCTTGCCTTTTTCGTTGTAGCACTATTTATTGGAATATATTACCATGGATGGTAAGAGCTTTTTTCTTATTTATTTGTGGGGTTGTTTGAGAGACACATTTTTTCATGTGTCACTTACATATTTATGAATCTTTTCTTCATTCTTTTTTTCTTCTTTATTGTGTTTATCTTATAGCAAACCGTACATTATGTAGCAGCAGACCACAAAGCTTTTGGCTGTCTTAAACTGAAAACACAGTTGCCGATGACAAAGTAAATGTTGTCTGAATAATGGGATTTGTCTCTGTGGAGGCCAAAGGAGAAATTGCCTGTGATAGGCTTATGTTTTATAACGAGCATTTTCTCCTTTTCCCACTATGTTTTCTTCAGTTTAGGAAAATTATAAGTTTTGTTGTTTGTAAAGGGTTAAAGAACGATCCCAATTTGAATGGAGCAAGAATGTCTGATGTAGTCAGATGGCTGTTCTTGATACGTGTACATGTATTTAGAATTTAAACAATTAAAGCCTTTATTATATACCAGAAAATTTTCTGGCTCAAATACATGTGTAGCAATCGGATAAAATAACACACATGACAGAAAAAAATCAGTATCTACACACTGTGAAATACAGTTCCAAATATGGTATGATGACCTATCTCGCACACAGACTAAGCATGCATTGATTTGCGATTTGATTAGTCATAATGCAATATTAATCCGCCATTTATAAAAACAGAGTTACTACCTTCAACACTATTAATTGTCTCATTTTGTTTACCGTTTTCTAATAAAATGTCAAAAATTGCAAAACGTTGTTGTTGAAAGTTGTAGGTCTGTAATAAAAGGAATATTATGTTGCAGTAACTTTCCTGGTGCTTGTATTTACCTCTCACTGCCCAAGAAAAATTTTGACATCTGGCAAGACCAAACATCTCGTGCGATATCAAATTTTCTCACGCTGCTCGAATTTATTACAAGCACCAGGAAAGTTACTACAACATGATATTCCATATTTATCAAACAATCCTGTCTCTTCATGACCCTGCCAGAGAAGCCTTTTGATAACATTGGGAGAAAAGCAGAAAATGTTGGTTGCCATCATTTTTTTTTTTCCCCACAATATCTTCTTTTCTGTCAAAGACACCCTCCATAATTTGAGCTACCTTTTATTTGTTATCTCCACATGTTATCTGCAAATGCTTTCACTTTTGAGAATAATGTTTTAATGAGTTACAGCCTGGAAAAAACTTTTCAGATATTTTCAGTGTGGAAATTTGACCCATACAACTGCAGTTTCAAGTTTGATTTTAACTAGGATGTCTTAGCAAAGAAGACAGTGTAGATCAAAGATCAGACTGCATGAAGTGTAATCCACACTGATCACAAAGGCAACTAAAGTTTCAAGGTTGCTGTTATCCAGGATGTCTTAGTAAAGAAGACAGTGTAGACCAAGGATCAGACTGCACAAAATGTGATATACACTGGCCACAATTAATATAACTAAAGTATTAAGGTTATTGATATCCAGGATGTATTAGCAAAGAAGAGTTTGTAGATCAAAGTCAAACTGCACATTTTGTGCAATCTTATCTTGATCTGCACTGGCTACAAAAGCAACTAAAGGAGTTCTAGGGGTAAGGAAATGCTGGAAAGTTCCAAACAAGAGAAATTGTTTAACCCTTTACCTGACAACAAAATTTTAGCCTCGTCTAAATTAAAAGCATTTGCAGATGACAATTTTATTGTGGCTCAAAAGGTGCAATTTTTCTTTAATAGGGTAGAAAACATTGTAGGAAAAGGAGAAAATGCAGGTTACCAGCATTTTCTCCTTTTTTCCCCACAATGTTTTCAAAAGGCGTATTTCCCAGGGTCATTAAAAGGCATCATTGTGAGGTAAAGGGTGAAAAATACAAGTAGCCATCAATAAAGATGATCATCTATAAGAGATATAGAGGATATTTGTTTTTTACAGTGAAAGATCGAAATTTATTTCATCGAGTGAACATCATCGGTAATATTTTCATGGGTGGCATGATTCAGACTTTTTTTTTTTTTTTTTTCAAAATGGATGTTTTAAGAACATAAGTTTACGAGCGAGTGTTCTGTTGCTATATATTTAGAACAAATATCTTGTCAATGGGCAGGATATCCAATATCAGCCCGTTGCCCCGCAATATCTGCCCTTGCGTGACACTGATATTACACCATTTTTAGTAGAAAATATTACTATTATTAGTAACAGAATGTAATAACGAAAAATATTTCACTGATTTTTCTCGATAACCTACTGGAAAGCATGGAATAATATCTGAGAATGATATTAGTGTTTTGCAAAGGAGATCAATTTAAAAGTTGTGATACACTTAGAACTAGACTGGTGAATTAGCAATAGCTCTAAGTATTTTGATAAGGAGACACCAGAAACTTTTTTAATGGCCCAATAGCAGCCAAAAGTAAGCTATGCAGGTGTTTAAATGCATTTAAATTCAAATCATACAATTTAAAAGTAAGAAAGTTTTTGAAAGGATGACAATCAGTTACTGCATGGTTGTCCAGGAGTTAGTCTCTGGCATAAAAAAGATTTTAGAACCAGGTAAAAATATAAACAAAAGATAGAGGGACCTGGCAATTTTGGGCCTTGTTTAAAATTCATTTACTGCCAGCGACTAACACTTTGACAGACCGTACAATGACAGAATGTTACCTTCACAATGATATCCATTCTTTCAAATGGTATGATTTAAATTTAAATGCATTTTAACTACTTTATTGTTTACATTTGGCCACCAATGGGGCCTTTAAGCTATATGGAGAAGGGTAACATAATTATTAACAGCAGCTCTAAAGCTTTTATCCGAAAAGATAGAAGAAACTTTTTGTGTAACTTTGGATCATAAAAACATCAACAATAATTCTAGGCCATTCACTAAATAAATATGAGAAACTTTTTAAACTTTGGACTAGAATAACAAATTTACAAAAGCTTAAAGCAGTTGCCTACAGCATGCAATATTTTATTTTTTGCAGCAAAGAAAACTGGGGGTTTGTAGATTTGTCTGTGTATCGTCTAGGACTATCTGTCGGTAAGTTTTAAAACCATATTCTTTTGTTTCTTGTAATATCGTTGGTGTGAAATTTTGCTGATTTTTTTTTCAAATTCAGTGACTTTGTTAGACTGTAAATTGATTGACTTTCCATTTCTAAATGGTATTTTTATGGTAAGAAATAAATCGGATTTGACCATTGTTACTATAGTGAAAATAAAAAAGAAATAAAAAAGGACCTTAAAAGGATGGGAGTCGGTAGTTGACAAGTACAGAGGTATCATGCTGAGTACGAAGTACATTAAGTTTATGTCACTTACCTGCTATTCTGATCAACAGTCCTGAGTCTATAATTTACCCTTTACCACGCAATCCCGACTTTTAATGACCCTGAGAAAGAAAGCATTTGAAAACATTGTAGAAAAAAAGAAGAAAATGCTGGTAACCAGCATTTTCTCCTTTTCTCACAATGTTTTCTGCTCTTCCCCAAATGAATTTTAATTTCTGAGTCATGTTTATTTTTTTTTTCTGCAAATACTTTGAATTTGGACTGGTATAAAATTTTTAAACCCTCAAGTTACAGGTCGCAGTCAAATATTCCAGCCAAGAGCGTTAGGACATGCTTCAGAATCACCAGCATAAAATTACATTGACTTTCAATATGTTCTCTTACAAGCTGTTTACAGTGATTCCCTTTTCATATATATCCTGGTCAAATAGGCGCTTATGAGAACAAGAGTGCTAACTATGGTTTTGAAAGAGACCTTTTTGGAAAAATAATGGCATTTTGATGAGATTTTTTTCTGACACCAAAAATTTCAGTAAGAAACAATCAAATTGAGTCAGGTTGTCAACTGAATGCATAATAGTAAAATTTCAATTTAAGTATAGAAACAAGCCTAAATATGCATTCGTATACTTTCTTCAGCTGTACATTTTTTATTGTCTTTATGGTAATTACAGTATCAGAAATCAAGATAAAACAATGAAAATAAACAAATCTATTCAGTACGAGTGCCTATTCTAGAAACTAAAAATGAGAGAGGATTCCCCCCCCCCCCGCCATCTGAAAAGACGGCAGGATCTTTAAAAAAAGGCAGGACACTTTTTAAACAGATATATACAGAATATTTGTTTTTTACGGTGAAAGATCAAAACTTAGCAGCCAAGAGTGAAAATATTACCGATGATGTTGACTGGATGAAATAAAGTTGGATCTTTCACCCCCCAAAAAAAACAAATATTCTATTTATTTCATGCTTTTAACCCTTTCTGGGGGGAACTTAATCAAAATCCAGTACAGTTCTTTTCAGTTATTCCCTGTGGAGTACCCCCTCCACATAGCAACGCATTACAATATTATGTCAAGAGCAAGAAATGTAAGGTAAATTACATCATATTTCCATCTGGTTGTGAGGCACAAGCATTTTACCTAGGTAACTAATGCGGGGGAACAACTATTTCTAGAGTTAGAATATAAAAATCAGTATTTTCACTGGTCGTAACCATGAAATATAGAAAAATATTTCACCAATATTTCTCGATAACCTACCAGAAAGCATGAAATAAATACATGTAACTCATATACCAGACTTATATTCCTATCCAAGGCTACATACATGTAGTTGACATACTGACCTGTTTATATGTCAAAAGACAGTTTCTGGAATATCCTTCTCTAGAAATTGAACCCATTTTTTACAAATAGATAAGATAGATAAGAGTTACACAATTCATTCTGATGAAATTCATTGCAATGATAGTTGTCTAAGACTAGGTAAAGTGGGCCCTTTTGGACCTGGTTGTTTTGGGCGTAGGACTGTTTTTACCCACTTCCTGTAAAGGGAGGTTATTTTAATGGACATTATATCTTGCAAAACAGCTTGATGTTGTTCTATTCGAAACAGCAGTATTTTTTGCGAGGCAAAGTAAAATTCTTTATTTTGAGACTTTTTTCGTTGTTAATTTTTACGTGGGACTGTCATGCACTGGGTCTGAATTTATGCGGGATCTCAAAAAAATTGGTTTGAATCCCGCAGTTGTTTGTCCTGGAACGTACACTACAGTATTGTTTTAATCTTTACACAATTTTTATGTAAACAATTACTTTGAAGTGTAGATAAGTTTTTGTTAAATAAGGGATGTGTACTTGTATACGTGACATTGGCATATTTGTCAATGACAGCTGAACCCAACTAAGCTGGAATTGGTCATGGGCTGATCTCTGGTCAAGAACTTGAATTCGTGGACCCACAAAATCAAAAGAAAATTAGTACCCAACGAATATTGCTAGTTTCACAGTATTCCTTTGTTTAATCTCTTTTTGCACCACAGAAAATATGAGTCACTTTTGTCAACAGTCTGCCTTGTAGATCTTATCTTAGATCCACTTTGTCTGATAATTAAAATAATCTTAGAAGCTCATGCATAAAGCCTCTTACAAAGGCAAAAGAAAACATGGTGGGAAAATGAAGATACACGAGTGACATTTACTCTTTACCAAACTCTAAATTGTAAACTCTTCCCTGCTGAAAACAATTTCAGATGAAAAAGTAAATTTGACTCAGATAATATCTTTCGAAGGGTAGAAAGAATTGATTTGAAAACATGCTGGTTATTATGTTTTTCTCTTGTTCTCATGATGTTTTCAAAAGCAGTCTTTCCTAGCCTAATATTAACCTGTGTTTTGGGAAAAAATAAGAAAATTCAATTCAGCTTTAGTGAATTTACTCTATAGCTGAACAATATTTAAATGTATGATCTTTGCTGTATTTACTTTATCAGATTCGTTCTATTTACTTTATGAGATTTACTGTATTTACTTTTCAGCTTTGCTCTATCTACTTTATCAGTTTAACTTTACAGCTGTATTTACTATATAGAGGATAATCAACTGGTGGTGTGTGATATTAAAAATCTGTCACTAGAATGGGGTGTGATGCGGTTAAAAAACGAGTCTGAAGGACGAGTTTTTTAACCGTACCAAACCCCATTTGTGTGACAGATTTTTAATATCACACACCACCAGCTGATTATTCTATTTATTATATTCCTAAATCTGTCACTAGAATGGGGTGTGATGCGGTTAAAAAACGATTCTGAAGGACGAGTTTTTTAACCGTATCAAACCCCATTCGTGTGACAGATTTTTAATATCACACACCACCAGCTGATTATTCTATTTATTATATTCCTAAATCTGTCACTAGAATGGGGTGTGATGCGGGTAAAAAACGATTCTGAAGGCCAAGTTTTTTAACCGTATCAAACCCCATTCGTGTGACAGATTTTTAATATCACACACCACCAGCTGATTATTCCATTTATCATATTCCTAAATCTGTCACTAGAATGGGGTGTGATGCGGTTAAAAAACGGGTCTGAAGGACAAGTTTTTTAACCATATCAAACGCCATTCGTGTGACAGATTTTTAATCTCACACACCACCAGTTGATTATTCTATTTATTATATACCTAATTCTCCCTTTATTTGCTAATAATTATCAAGAACGGTAGGTATACATGTTTATGACTTTTCCTTACAAACACATGATCATATTTTGGCAGAAGCAGCTGACGCAACAGATGACGTAACGCTAGAGGGTATGTTACGTCATCTATCTCTCCATTTGAAGGCATGTATTGTTTTGCACCTTTAGAATTTATGACCATATGAAATTAGAAACAGTTAACCCTGTCCCTCATGGCAAGCTTAAGACTTTCCCAAATTAAAAACATCTCCAAATGACAAATATTAATTGGGTACAAAAGATCTTAGGTCTTCTGATAGGATAGAAAACATTATGGAAAAAGGAGAAAATGCTGGTTGGTAGTATTTTCTCGTTTTTCCAGGATATTTTCCAAGAGCTCTCTCCCACAAAAGCTATCTTATTTTCTCGAAATATTTTCAAAAGATTTCTCCCACAAGATTGTTAACTCAGGATTGTTTGGAAAGACTGTACTGAAAATCTTTTCACTGTGCTATTGTTTAATAAAAAATGTTTGAAGCAGAGACAGAAACATTAGACTGTAAGCAATATAGGAAAAAAGTAGTTCTGGCAAACATTCTAAAACTATATCATCACTACTAGTGATAATACCATATCATCACTAGTGATGTTATTCACTGTGAAAAACCCAAAAAATAATACATTGAGAAATCCCGGTGATTCACTGATAGGAATATAATAAATCATCTTTACTGTATTAACTTTATCATCCTAACTGTATTTGATTCCACTTTACCATATTTTGTTTATCAACTTTACTGTATTTGATTCCACTTCACCGTATTTTGTTTATTGACTTTACTGTATTTACTGTATCATCTTTTCTTTATTTATTTTATCAACTTCATTGTATTTAGTATATATTATTTCATGCTTTCCGGGATTATCGAGAAATATCGGTGAAATATTTTTCTATATTTCATGGTTATGACTGGTTAAAATGCCGATTTTTATATTCTAACTCTTCAATTGAAGGCGGAAACAGTTACCAGCGCACTAGTTACCTTGGTAAAATGTGCATGCCTCACAACCAGGTGGAAATATGACGTAATTTACCTAATATTTCTCGTGCTTGACGTAATATTGTAATGTATTGCTATGCGGAGGGGGTACGCCACAGGGAATAACCAAAAAAAAACTGTACTGGATTTTGATTAAGTTCCCCCCCAAAAGGGTTAAAAGCATAAAATAAATAGAATATTTGGGGTTTTTTGGTGAAAGATCGAAATTTATTTCATCAAGTGAACATCATCGGTAATATTTTCACGAGTATGAAGTTCACTCGATGAAATAAATTTCGGTCTTTCACCGTAAAAAACAAATATCCTCTATATCTTTACTGTATTTATTTTGTTAGCAGTGTTAAATTTACTATTTTACTTAACCATATTTATTATATCAGCTACACTATATTCATTTTATCTGCTTTATCATATTTACTGCTTAAATTTAACCTTACAGTATTTATCAGCTTTACTGTATTTACTATTTCAGTTTAACTTTTTCATTTTATGAGTTTACTTTATCAACTGTAAGAGCTTTACTTTATTTACCATGCCTGTGTGTAAGAACTTCTGTAATTTCTGTTACAGAGGTTGGTGTAAGTAACTCAGAGAGACCCTTGTTGGAGGCAACAAGAGCAGGATATGGTACCATCCAAGGTCAGTTGGTTCAAGCCTGTTTGATTTGATTTTTCTATTTACAATTTGATTAACCCTATACCAAAAAATCTAATGTTTTAATAACTCTGAGGAGAAGATGATTGAAGACATTGGGGAAAAAAAGGAGAAAATGTTGGTCATCAGCATTTTCTCCTTTTGCTTAATTTTTTTCTACTCTTTGGAGGGTGAATCCTGTCATATGAGCCATATTTGTTTTGTCATAAGCAGCTGTCAAATTAGACTGAAAAGTCTGGTAAAGGGTTAATCTGTTAGAGGACAAATGCTGGCTTTTATAATGCTGCACTTACATACAACTTCTGAAAATAGTGTAGGGAAAGAAAAGTTTTTTTTGTTAATTGCAATAGCTTCTTTCTCTAAAACCCTTTTTTATCTTATTCAAGCAAAGATGCCCTCAAACTTTACCGTTGGTGTTTAGCTGTTTTTTTTTTCGGAGAAATTGCAGATGTTTTGTTATAACCCTGTTTTATTGTCTGTGCCAGTGTCGTTTTTGTATTTTTGTGAAAACTTTGAAATTTTTTGATATCTCAGTCACTGCTGAAGATATTTACTACAAAGTGTGGCTATTGGATAAATATTAAAAAGGGTAACCCATAAAGATAGAGCAAGTAAATTTCAAAATATATTTGAAAAAGTTACACCCAACTTTTTTGACAGAGAATTTTCTTTGTAAAACCAACTGCAAGAGAATGTTAAAATCAACATACAGTGTTCTTGTTTTCATTCTACTAATTACTTCTGTATATAAAATCTGCTTGTAGTCTAACAAATGATGTAATTGTGCCATTTTTAGGAGAAAATTCACTAGACCATGAGGTCATTAATGTGCCAAGTGGATCTACAGCTGCGTCAAATGGTATCACAGACACAGACACACAGTCCATTGATTCCTTGAATTCAGATGAGTATGACAAATTGACTGATGTGGAACAAGATAAAAACATTTTCCGCACAAAAGTTAGTGTTTTGTACAAAACAGTCCAGTGTTTTCATGACCCTGAGGAAAAAGCCGTTTAAAAACTCTATGGAAAAAGGAGAAAATGTTAACGCCATTTTCTTACAATGTTTTGATCCCTAGTTTTAGCCTTAAGGCTGCTAAGCACGACTCACTGACCTTTTGCAGACAGTGTAGATCAAGATCAGACAGCACAGAATGTGCTGTCTGATCTTTGATCTGCACTTTCTGGTAATGAGATATTTTTCCCCCAAAAAATAACTTTGAAATAGCAACCTTTATGTTTTTACTATCGACTTGAAGGTATCATTTATCTTACTCAGCAGGATGGGGTTAATGACCCCAAGGAACAGGGCTTCTGAAGACTTGGTGGATAAAGAGAAAATGGTGGTTACAAAAATTGTCCCATTTCCCACAATATCTTGCCCCCCCCCCCCCCCCCCCCCCCACGCCCGCCCTTAAAAGCAAGTCCAATTAATCAGATTGTTGTCTGTAAATACTTTAAAATTGGAAACATCTTCAAGTTTATTGTTTGGTAACAAGTTAAATACAAGTACATGTAAGTTTAGAATATTGTCTTGTAGTGAAGAATTGTTAGTTTAAACATACTTACCTTAAATCGACTGAGAAACAAGTTCTTGCAACTTGTACTAATCTCTCTGGATTCTGCTTCCAGCAGACTACACCAGTACTCGCGCTAGATGTGTGGGCCAATGAACAATCCAAAAGTTGGCACCCACTCCCAGCAATCGAACTCTGGACCTTACAGTTGCAAAGTCAATGCTCTACCTCAC
Organism: Hippopus hippopus; assembly: GCA_946811185.2. NCBI lineage: Eukaryota > Metazoa > Mollusca > Bivalvia > Cardiida > Cardiidae > Hippopus > Hippopus hippopus. Next base: position 2,791,027 of record OX328105.1, read on the forward strand.
AACGACGGACACCGCACAAGAATTGTTAGATGAACCCTTAGCCAAGCCACAGTACTTCAGTGGTAACGTGCAAGACTAGTAAACTAGGAGTTTGAATTCCTAGGTTGGCAAAATCTCTTTTTTGAGGATTGATAAAAGTCATTGTGATTGGTGTCAATTCCTTCTCATCCCTAAACAGAATTAAGAATACATGGATTGGTGCACTGACAGTGGTGATATTACTCAAATACCTTTGAAAAGGGCAGTTAACACCAAAATACTTGACCTTTAGAAAGCTACTTAGCAAAACAGACAGCTCAACAAACAAAAGAAAAAACTGTTAAAACATGGTAATTTTTATTGCTGGTTTTAATCAAAAAAGCTGTATAGATTATCTGTATAGTATAACGATGTCTGCTATACTGGTTCTATTTTTTTCATTTTTCAGACGGCCCTATTTGTAAGTGATCTATCAAAAAAAAGTGAAAACAGGACAAGGAAAAAATACATGTTATATTTCAAGTAAGTTAGATAAAATCTTTTTATGTAAGTCTAGCTTTTAGAATACAAATTAGCAGACTGTTTTTTTTTTTTTTTTGTGTGGGGGAAGGGGGGGGGGGGAGGAGGAGTTGCATTGAGGAAATTTTAAGATTGAATATAAGTTAAAAATCTAACCCTTTACCATACAACAAAATCTTAGCATGGGCAAAATCAAAAGCATTGCAGATGACATAACGTTATTCAACACATTAAAATGAGCCGTGCTCTGTGAAAAGGGGGCTTAATGCATCTGCGAAAAGTATCGACCCAGGTCAGCCTGCGCAGTCCGCGCAGGCTGACTTGGGCCGAAACTTTTCGCTATTGGTCAATTTTCTGTAAGTCGAAGGACCAGTCTTCCTCATGGTTCAGTCGGTTGTTAAGTCGAAATAGATTTTATGGATCTATGACCATGAGATGACTTGCTTGATATCATGAATCACGGAGATGCATGAAGCCCCCTTTTGCCAGAGCACGGCTCATTAATTTTTTTTCAAGGGATGGAAAACATTGTTGGAGAAGAAGCATTTTCTTCTTTTCCCAGAATGTTTTCAAAGGCCTGCTTCCTGAAGGTTGTTAAAAGTCGGGATTGTGTGGTGAAGGGTTACATTACTGGACCACTTTGTGATATGGCACTGTTTTGCTTCTATTACATATGTCAGAATGATTGTCTTTTTAGTTCAGTGTTTGACATGGATTTGAATGCTATTATCACTGTACAATTCAGTGTTTTAACGCTTCACCACATAATTCCGAGTTTTAACGACCCTGACAGAAAAGACTGATAAAAAGATTGTGGGAAAACGAGAAAATGCTGGTAGCATTTTCTTCTTTCCCACAATGTTTTCTTATTTTTCAGATTGATTGATTGATTGATTAGTGTTTTATGCTGCTTTCAACATTATTTCAGTCATTTCATGGTGACAGCTCACATATTCACATATTTCCTGGGTTTTACCAGTACTAGGCAAGGGCTCTGAAGTTTCATGCCCAAGGACATTCCCACGAAAAACCCAGTAGATCCAGTGCAGCTGGAACCAGGCATCTTATTATTCCTTTTTTTGAGCAACTTTTGATTTGTCCTCTGCAAATGCTTATATATTTTAGCTTCACTGGCTTATGTCATGGCCCGGTGTTCGTTGTGTGTCCGTCCGTGTGTGTGTTCGTCTGTCCATGCGTGCATGTGTTAACTTTCATTTCAAACATCTTCTTCTCTGAAAGTACCCATCCAATTTTGATGAAACTTCACAGAAATGATCCTGCCGTGGTCTTCTTCCGAATTTGTCGAAAGAATTTGATTCCTTCAAAAACTCTGGTTGCCATGGCAACAAAACTTAAAAATATTGGAAATCTTTGAAAATTTTCTTGTCTGAAATTATAAGACCTAGGGCTACCAAATTTGGCATGTACCTTTATCTCGTAGACCTCTATCAAGTTTCTTCAAATTATAGCCCTGGGGTCAAATTTGGCCCTGCCAGGGGAGGTCACAAGATTTACATGGGCATATATAGAGAAAACTTTAGAAATCCTCCTGTACCTAGCCATAAGACCTAGGGCTACCAAATTTTGCATGTAGCTTTATCTAGTAGGCATCTACCAAGAGTGCCCAAAGTATAGCTCTGGGGTCAAATTTGATCCCACCCTGGGGATCACAAGTTTTACATGGGCTTATATAGCGAAAATTTTAGAAATCATCTTGTTACTGAACGTAAGAACTAGGGCTACCAAATTTAGCCATGTCTGAGGGGTGTCATGTTTTACAGGGCCTCTTATTGAGGATGAAAATCTTCTTGTTTAATACCACACATTCTAGACCTGTATTATTTGGTATGGGGCTTTATCTTGTGGATCTCTACCAGGTAATTTTAGCTCAGTGGTCAAAAATGGCTTTGCCCTGGGGTCATAACTTTCTCTTGGGCTTTTATGGAGAAAATTTTGTATGTCTACTAGTTCAAAACCAGTTGGCCAAGTATTGTAATGTTTGTCGTGTAGGGTTTTTACTTATTAGCCAGTGGAGCGATACAGGGTCATCATGGCCCTCTTGTTTTAAAGTGATCTATTACTATACAGAAAATGCAGAATCTGCAGAAATAAGATGTTAATGTGCAAATAAGGCTTTTCTGGTTATCTTAATGCCTTTGTACTCTTTTCAGGGCTCAATTTTACTTTCCTTTTCAGAGATCTTATACTAGTAATTTATTTCCCTTTGATACATTGTGAACGTAATTATCTTATTTCCATTGTACCCTTTTCAGAAATCTTGTAACAGGGCCCAATTTTTCTTTCCTTTTCAGAGATCTTATACTAGTAATTTATTTCCCTTTGAGACATTGTGAATGTAATTATCTTATTTCCATTGTACTCTTTTCAGAAATCTTGTAACAGGGCCCAAGTTTACTTTCCTTTTCAGAGATCTTGTAATAGTAATCTATTTCCCTTTGAGACATCTTTTGTGTAATTGTTTCCTTTCTTCCCTTTTCAGGTATCTTGTGATACTTTCCAGATTTCACCCCCCTCCCCCCCTCAGAGATCTTGTAAAAGTTTCAGTAATTCATTTACCTTTCAGATGTTTGTATAGTTTCCATATTTTGTTTCCATCATCAGATTTTTTTTTTTCAATGGTTTCCATATTTTGTTTCCCTTTCCAGAAATCTTGTAACAGTGTCCACATTTCATTTCCCTTTTCAATTATCTTGTAACAATTACTATATTTTATTCTCTTTTCAGAAACCTTGTAACAGTTTCCATCTTTTATGGGCTTCCGGTAATACAGCTTGTATTGACTTACCAGAAGGTACAGTGCAACTTTCATTGTTTTATTAAACTGTCTGTTATTTTCACTTTTCTGATGTGTTATTATTATTCAACTCTTTGCCAAGGGACAAAATTTTGGACTAATAAAAAAAAAAATTAACACAATTGCAGACAGCAAGTTAATAGCAGCTCACATGGTGGGATTTTTCTGTGAAAGGGTAAGAAATCTTGGTAGAATAGGAGAAAATGGCAGTAAACAGCATATCCTCCTTTGATTTCAATGTTTTTGAAATAAAGGACATTACAATATCATTAAACTGAGGAGCTGTAAATATGAAAGTGATTGATGATGTGTTGATATATGTGAATGTAGATTTAGGACCTTTATATACCATGAAATATGGGACCTGTAAATATAAAGTGACTTTGAGAGGCAAGCAATTTAAATGCATTTTAATGGAGGACCATAATTATTTTTAGAAGCAGTTGATGTAAATACACTGATACTGAAGACCTCAAAATACCATGAAATTGAGAACCTTTTAATAAACATAAATTGAGAGTGAGAACCTTGAAATACCATAAAATTGGAGACCTGTAAATATAGAAGTGACTTGGAGGACCTGGATCTGTATTCACCAACCATTCTTAGTCTTATTCTCAAAGATTTTTAAATTTGAAAGTGGCAGATCTTCTGATTGGCTAAACCAAATGGTTTGGCCAATCAGAAGTTACGTTACTTTTAAATTTAGAAAATTCTGGGTAATAGGACAAAGAAGGGTCTTAAGAATCAATGGTGAGTATGGACCCTGATGATATACAGGAATTGAGATGGGGACCTAAGAAAACATGAAATTTAGAACCTTTAAACACCATGAAATTGAGGACCTGTGATTATAAAAGTGACTATGAGGACCTGTTGATATAAAATCATTTTAATTGAAGACCTTAAGGAATTTAGATAAGTAGTTTGTTTAAAGTACATTGAAACTGAGGATCTTAAAATATCATGAAATGAGGACCAAGGTCCCGTTTTACCAAGGTAGTTACGAACAAAATTTGCATAAGTTTTACGTAACTATAGTATAGTGGCATTAATCTGCCACGAGATATGTGATAACTATCATGATTATTTTAGAAAACTATTGCGATAAATCAAAATTTTTCTGGAAATTTTATTATTTCATTTTATCTAGATAAAATTTCCAGGAAACTTTGATTTACCGCAACAGTTTTCTAAAATAACGCAAATTTTGTTTGTAACTGCCTTGGTGAAACGGGACCCTGGAGTTTGAGGAGCAGTTGATATAATTACATTGACGTCAAGTCCACAATATCATGGTATTTTGAGGTCCTCAATTTTGATGTAGTTATATCAACAGGACCCCAAAGCCACTTTTATAAATACTTAAAGGTCCTCATTTTCATGGTATTTTGAGGTCCACAGTTTGTGTTTTTGTCAACTGTCTCTCAAATTCACTTATATATCTACATGTGTCCAATTTCACAGTATTTACAAGCTCTCAATTGTCATGTATTCATATCAGTAGGTCCTCAGAGCCTCTTTTATATTTCTAGGTTCTCAGTGTCATACTATTCAATGGTTCTTTATCCAAATTTATTTATGTTAAATCGGTCTTCTGTGTCAGTTTTATATGGACAGATCATCAATTTTATGGTAATTAAGGTCCTCAATTTCCTTCTTTTTTCATGTATCAGCTGGTTCTCAGAATCACTTTAATGTTAACAGGTCCACAATTTCATGTTTTTGTAAGTTCCTAAATCTCAATACATATAATTGGCTTCTCTAAGTCAATGTTATATTGTAGGTCCCCAGTTTCATGGTATTTCAAGATCCTGAGTTTCATGGTATTTTATGGTCCTCAGTTACATGTATAATGTATTTACATTAACAGGTTCTCAAAGTCACTTTTATATTCACAGGTCCTCAATTTCACGGGCAATCAAGACATTTGTTATTACAACTCCCTCTGTTCTCACAGACTTGGTCCTGTCAGTGCCTTCAACAATGTATTCAGCAATATTGGCTATGTCCTGCTGGGCATACTGTTCCTTATCTTGGTCTATAGAAGGTACTGCCAACTTTAATTAATTTGTTGAACTGATCCTTGGTACAGCTCTTTTTACAATTTGTCTCGTGAAAAATAGGAGTAATTGACATAAGACATTAATTTTAACTATGTTTGCTAAAAGTGAATTGAACAGAATTTAACATTTAGTTGAACTGTGGGATTGTTTGTTAAACATGTGGTCATAAACTGTTATTTGCACAGAATTACTTTATGTAAATAAACATTATGAGGCAGAGTTTATAGTCAATAATTTGTGAAAACATGCACTTGCAACTGTGGGTAAATGAATTTGGCAAAAAGAAAAATTGCTTATGAAGAGCAGTTCCTCTTTTTTCCAAAAGTTTTCATGGGTGGTCTGACACAAGGTTTTTCACAGGAAGACTAAATCAGCAGGCTGTAGGTAGCTATGAGTTCATAAACTAGTTAACTCTATACCAAACAACTCTGTGTTTTAACGACTCTGAAAGAAGGCCTTGAAGACTTTGTCGGAAAAGCAAGATATGCCATTGACCAGCATTTTCTCCTTTCCCCACAATAGTTTTTACCATTTCCAAGAAAAATATCATTTGAGTCATATTTTCATTTTTTGTTTGCAGTTTAGACAAGTCTGAAATTTTGTCATTTGGTAAAGAAGATGGAAGAAGGCTTATGAAAACATTGTTCGAAAAGGAGAAAATGCTGATTACCAGTATTTTCTTGTTTTCCTCCAATGTTCTCTCCCATTTTAAGTACATAAATCATTTTTATGAACTACACTGAATTTGTTTTCAAATTAACGAGGTCTTTGTTTTAACTATTAATTTGTTCTTTCAGGGAACATTTGCATGACAGAGTCAAATTAGCAAGCCAGGGGAGGCATAAAGTGAGTCTATAATGCTTTCATGATGATTTAAAATTAATTTTGAGCACTTTGTATTAAGTTTACCAGTGTTTGCAAAAGGGGAGATTCTTAGACATTTTTCCATTAAATTACAACAAACTCCTATGGTAAGACTCATAGATGGGACTTGGTCCTTCTCAAATTGATTTTAATTGTTAGTCCAGAGTGCATTTTTGTGCCCCTTAGAAATTCGGGTGCGGTGAGGGGGGTAGGGGGTACAATGGGGCCAAATAGTTTTTGTTTGGTCTGCCTGTGTATCATGAGCAAGAGTCATGTCTTTAGGTCAAAGGTCAAAGTCACAGCATGCTCATATTATTTAGTAAAAAAAATATGTACAAGTCATGTCTGTAGATCGAAGGTCAAGGTCACAGCAACGTCAGCCATGTTTAAAAAAATGGAAGTGTTTGGGGTTTATGTTAACATCTGGCCTGTAACCTTTTTTAATTTGGAAAAAAAAATCAATAGAACTATGCAAAAGTCAACTTAAGGTAATTTGTCATGTGCAAGAGTTATGTCTGTAGGTCAAGGTCACAGCAAAGTCAGAAGTGTTTGTAAGAGTAGTGTGTATGTTCACACCTCACAGGAAAGGGTAATGGTATTTTTTGTGGAATCAGTCACTTCTTAGTGACATGTCTTGTTCACACTTACTTTGATAGTGCCCAAGATTTCTGCAGATTTATGAGAAATTGTACTAGCTCTAAATTATCCTTGACAAAATGTTTGTCTGTAAACATACAGGTTATTTTAGACAAGAACAATTAGTGTTAAAAAGGAGACCCATGTTTCTTTTCAAAGACGTAGAAAGTAGTGATTTACTGTTAGAGGGAGGCACTCTGAGAAAAGAAGGAAATGCTGGTAAGCAGCATTTTCTCCCTTTTCGAACAATATCTTTTATTCTATCACAGATAAATCCCACCATTTAGGCAACATTTAATTTGTTGTCTGCAAATGTTTCAAACTGAACTAGACTGAAATTTTATTGTTACGTAAAGAGTTAAAAGAAAGCAAGTTTTGCTGTTTTGTACTCCCACAAGGAAGTTGTGTGGTATACTGCTGCCTGGCTATTTGTAGACACAAGTTGTGTGTCCTCCTTCTCCTTTTAATTTATTTTTCCAGTAATATTTTTTTACTGATATAGTGACAGGACAACTTGATGGGGTAGCGGGTGCTATTTACCAGCTTGAAGCAGTTCAAATTTGAGATATTCATGTATTAGACAATGATTAGTCAAGACCTCCTTGTCAATTTTATAATTTATAAGAATAGAATTTTATAAGATCACACATACAAAATAAGGTGATTGTAATCTTTTAACCCGAGCTGAAAGGGGGGTGTTAACTCGCAATACCTCTGGAAAGAGGGGGCTTGACGTATATTTCCTTTATGAACTAATATCTCTTGAACTACTGCACAAAATTTTATGAAACTTCATATTTATATTGTTTATCATAAGCCACAGACCACCATTATTTTTTTTCATTTAATAAAATGCCATATCAAGGAAAGAGGGGCTTAACGTATAATTTCATACCAATAACAAAAGGCCACAGTACGCGCAAAACACAATACCTCTTATATGTTTTTATCAAAAAAGGTCTTTTTTGGAAATTATATATTATTTCAACGAAATAACTTGTTATTTTTAGCTCATTACCAAATGACAAAAGTTTATCTTTGTCCAAATTGAAAACTTTTGTAGACGACTGTTTAAATGTGGCTAAAATGATGGTATTTATTTCTGACAGGGCAGAAAACAGTGTTGGGGAAAAATAAAAAATGCTGGTAGCCAGTATTTTTTCCTTCAAATGCCTTCCTTTCTCTGGTTGGTTAAAATTTGTGATTGTGTTGTAAAGGGTGAAAATTGACGTCAATTTCATTTTCAGTTGTTTGGTATACCACAATATTATGGACTGTACTATGCAATGGGGTTTGCACTCTGCATAGAGGGAGTGATGAGTGCTTGCTATCATATTTGTCCAACAGTAACTAACTTCCAGTTTGGTAAGTGGTCATGTAGTCTAACTCAGGTAGCTTAATAATACTAACTTCAGTGTTTATTCTAGACGGGTGATTGCGCGAAAATTGTGTAGGTCACTCCAAGATTGCTACATAATGCGCAATAAAGCACGCACATTTTTTGAAGGAAACAAAAAATATGAGAGATGCAAAAAGATGACATCTGTAACGTTTATAAACTCAAAAGAAAACATGCAAATTTTTCATATTGCATGAAAAGAATGAAGCAAAGTAACCAGTTACACTTCAGGACTACCAGATTATCTCCGAGATGTTCTATATTTCTATCACTGGTAGCCAAATTCTGCAGAACAGGAAAAAAGCCTTTTTTTCTTTACATTCAAGCATTATGAAAACATACAGTTTGTATATTTAGGTTTTAAAAATCATTATCATTATACACTAGTCACAGTCTTACCTGGAAAAATCCGCGATCATATTATTTCAGTAGATGATTTCGGTAAAATATATTGGACTTAGTAGTATTGGAACAGATCACAAACGAAAAGCAGATACTTTTTCCTCTTGATTGAGTTTCAGATTTTATAGACATGCAAAATGACGAAGATTAGCAAATTTCTTATTAGATCTAGTTTAACTTCTGTTGAAGATCTTAGATAAAATTGTCCTTCTCAAGGAACAGACTAGACTGAGATTGGGTCTACAGTAGTTCATAGTATGGACCTGGCTCTCGCGTACGAGCTACAGTCATTGGTCATAAGTATTTCATCAACTTTCAAATGCCCATTGACATATTAACATGCATTTTTCTTTTACTGTTGGAGAAAGCTTTTGCAGACCACAAACTAAATGTGGCTCTTTTGATTGACTTTTTCTTTAAATATGGCAAGAAAAGGAGAAAATTCTGGGTTACCAACATTTTCTCTATTTCAAACAATTGTAGACAGTCATGTATTATTGAGCTCTAGCACTTTTGACATTTTTGTGGACCTCCTATTCACTGATTACCACACTGTCCTATTTTACAGTAGTATATTTTAGATTAGCAAACCGTCCTATTCTGAAGTTGTCTATTATAAATTAGAAAATTTTCATTTTAAAGTTTCGTATTTTAAATTAGTAAACTGTCTTATTTTAAATTTTTCTGTTATGATTAAACAGCAAATTTTCCCATTTCAAAGTTGTCTAGTATAAATCAGCAGACTGTCCTATTTTAAATTTGTCTATTGTAAATCAGCATAATTTTCCTATTTTAGAGATATCTCTTATACCTTAGCAAGATGTCCTATTCTAAAGTGTTCTTTTGCAAATTAGCAAATCTGTCCTTTTATGAAGTTGATTATTACAGGATCAAGAGAAGTTGACATACACAAGTCTCTGCTGAATTGATAAATAATATTTGGCTTTGTGGTTTATATAGTTGTTAGTTATTTGGCTTAAAATGTGATGAAATAGGATGAAACCTTACCACACATGTTTCTGTTCTCTATTGCAGATACATCCTTCATGTACATCATAGCCTGTTTATGTATACTAAAGATATATCAGAACAGACATCCAGATATCACAGCTAAAGCTCATTCATCATACCTAGTAATGGCTGCTATTATTATTGTGGCAGTTTGTGGAGTGGTAAGTGCTGTTGGATACATAGGAGCCATGCTCTGTGAAAAGGGGGCTTAATACATCTGCAAAAGGTATCAACACAGTACATGCAGGCTGACCTGGGCCAAAACTTTTTGCCAGTGGTCAATTTTCTGCATGTCCAAGGACCAGTGTACCTCATGTTTCAGTCAATTGTTAGACAAAATGGATTTTATGGATCTATGGTCATTTGATGACTTGCTTAGTATCATGAATCAGGAAGATGCATTAAGCCATCTTTTGCCAGTGCATGGTACAAGACTTAGTGTTCTACAGTTTTTAGAGATGGCAGTTTTTTGTGTACTGGAGATATAGAGGATATTTGTTATTTGCTGTGAAAGATCGAAATTTATTTCATCAAGTGAACATCATCGGTAATATTTCACAGGTTGCGCAGCCACAAGTGACAGTATTACAGATGATGTTCATGAGATGAAATAAATTTCGATCTTTCACTGAAAACAAAAACAAGTAGTCTATTTATTTCATGCTTCAACCCTCTGTTTTGGGGGGCAATTGCATCAAAATCCTGTACAGTTGTTTTTGGCAGTTCCCTGTGGCGTACACCCTCCACATAACAAGGCATTACAATATTACGTAAAGCTCAAGAAATGTAGGATAAATTACGTCATATTTCCATCTGGTTAAATGGCATGTGCTGTTTACTTAGGTAACTAGTGCGCGGGAACTACTGTTTCCGCCTTCATTTCAAGAGTTAGAAAATAAAATTTGTATTTTTCACTGGCCGTAACCATGAAATATCAAACAATATTCTTCTGCTATTTCTTGATAAACCGCGGAAAAGCATGAAATAAATACAAGAAAAGATAGAAGTGCCAGTATTATAAGCTGCATACTTAGTCTAAATCAATTGGTTTAGCCAATCAGAAATTGTGTGACTGTTACCGGTACTTTCAATTTTAAAAAAATTCTTGAGAATGAGCCTAGGAATACTACTGAGACTGTTTGGTGAATACGGACCCAGATATCTTTTACAGAAAATATACCAAAACAGACACCCAAAAATCAGAGTTAAAGTTCACTCATTGTACCTTGTAATGGTTGCTGCAAGTACTGTGGCTCTCTGTGACATGGTACAATTTAATATTTCAGAATTATTAGGCTTTTAGGTCTACATCATCTACTGGTGCCTGTTTGTGTGAACGTAACCCTTTACCAAACAATACTGTTTTAACAAGCCTGAAGCATTTTTCCTGTTCACACAGTGTTTTATGCCCTTTCAAAGATGACTCCTATCAGTTGAACCACATTCAGGTTATTGTCTGCAATATTTTTCAATTTGGACATGTCTAAAGTTGTGTTGTCTGTTAAAGAGTTTAGCTATACCAAAGCAGATGTATCTGAGATTGTGTTCACCAACAATTATTTATCCTTTAGACTGGTCCAATTTGAAAGCATTTGCAGACAATGAATTAATTCTTGCTCAAATAGTGAGATTTTTCTGTAATAGAATATGCTGGTTATCGGCATTTTCTCCTTATCTCACAATTCTTTCAAAAGATTTATTCCTCAGGGTCATTGAAGCGCAATTTTGTCAGCTGTTAAAAAATTTTGGATACATGTGAACCCATAGAATGCCAAAAAGAAAAAAAACAATTATTTCATGCTTTCTGATAGTTTATCGAGAAATAAGGTGGAATATTTTTTGATATTCAATTTAAGGCGGAAACAGTAGTTCCTGCACACTAGTTACCTAGATAAAGTGGGCATGCCATTTAACCTGATGAAAATATGACGCAATTTACCCAACATTTCTTGCCCTATACATAATACTGCGTTCTTATGCGGAGGGGTAAGCCACAGGGAATTACCGAAAAGAAATGTACTGGATTTTGATTAAGTCCCCAAAAAAGCATTAGAAGCATGAAATAAATAGATTTTTTTTGTGTGTGTGAAAGATCAAACTTTATTTCATCGAGTGAACATCATCAGTAATATTTTCACGAGTGGCAGCCAAAAAGCTATTAACTCTTTACCAAACAACAAAAATTTGGAGTTGTCCAAATTGAAAGCTTTTGCAGATGTCAAAATTAATGTCACTAAAAAATTGGAATTGATATTTGAAATATCAGCAAACATTGTGAGAAAAGGAGAAAATGCTGGTTAACAGCATTTTCTCCTTTTCCTGCAATGTTTTTTAAAGTTCTCTTCCTCAAGGTCGTTAAAAGTTGGAATTGTGTCGTAACAGGTTAAACCGTTGAATTGTTTCACTGCAGGTTTATGGTACCAACATATTTTGGATTTTGTTTGCTCTGGTGTACATGTTGGCCTCTTTATTGCTGAGTATTCATTTGTACTATATGGGAAGATGGAGACTGGGTAAGTTAGACCGTAGGCCTCTGAAACTCCATTGGTATATCAAGGGATAATGAATTTTTTATTATCGGACACTGTTACTATAAATAGCACACTGGTGATTCCCTCTTTATCGTACATAGTAAGATAAGGTGTGCAATGAAATCGAAGAAAATTTGACCCCTGTCCCCTTCAGAGATAATATTTAAACGAAAATGGATAAATGAACCTAGTTACAGGTGCAGATGGGTTCATAAATGATTTTTCTTCTGTACCCTAACCTTCGAAAGTTCCAAACGGCTCTTGCCATCAAGCTATACCTCTCATCTAAAAAGATTTAAAAAGCTTCCACATTTTCTGGATTGCCATGCGCTGACGTCACACGATTTATAATCCTACAGCGAATAATAATTAATTTTCTTTTTTCAAACATAGATCAAAAATGTTTTTGTTGGTGTATTAAATTAATATTTCGTCTAATATAATTTATCTTTTCATGTAATCCAGTATCACGATTTTCATCTCCTATTTCGCATATTTTCAAATGCGTTTTTACCATTCATTGGTCAAAAACTTTGGCGTGTCTTTTGATAGCAAATTGACGTGAGTTATAATTCGCTGCGTCATAATGAATTGTGTGACGTCAGCACATGGCGATCCGGAAAATGTGGAAGCTATTTAAATTTTTTGAGATGAGAGTTATTTTTAGATGGCCAGAGCCGTTTGAAACTTTCGAGGATCAGGGTACAGAAGAGAAATAATTTGTGAACCCATCTGCATCAGTAATTAGGTTTATTTTTCCATTCTCTGTTAAATATTATTTCTGAAAAGGGACGGGGGTTATTTTTTTTTCGATTTCGTTGCACACTTTGTCTTACTATATAGGATATGGAGGGAGTCGCCAATTGTGCTATTCATAGAAACGGTGTGAAAGAAAATTTGAGTATATTCTGATATACAGGCAATGCACCAATGTGCTATAAGTGTTCAGTGATCGATTAAGGAAAATCTTAGTGTTCCGTGATAGACCAAAAGAGCTACAAAGGCCTGTGGTTGGACCTATTGAAAATACAAAATTTTTAGAATTTGACTTTCGTGAATTCTTTTCAGTATAAAACTAAATACAATACCTGAAAATTGAAGTTTCAGGTAGAAAAATTATTTAATGGCCTACCTAGACTTTTTGCTACAGATGTAAAATATGTTGTTAAAGACTGGTAAATATATAAGGAATATATGGTGTAGTAAATTTCCTGGTATTTGATTCAAGCAGCGTGAGAAATTTAATATTAAAAAAAATCTTTCTTTAAGTTTGGTGAAATTATTAAAAGCTGAACAGCCTTCATTAACGTATGCTAAATACTGCTTTTCCCCTTTACCCTGAAAATGGCTGTTCAAAGTTTTTGTTAACCTTTTAGCTCACCTGAGCACAAATGATCATGCTGTGTCCGGCTTCCGGCGTGTGTCATCCGTCGTCAACTTTTACCTTGTGTATGCTCTAAAGGCCACATTTTTAGTCACATACTCATGAAACATGGTAAGAATGTTTGTTTTGGTAATATCTCAGACGAGTTCGAAAATGGGTCAAAAAACTAGGTCACTTGGTCAAGTCTTAGAAAAAACTTGTGTACACTCTAGAGGCCACATTTTCAGTCTTATACTTGAGAAAGTTGGTCAGAATGTTTGTCTTGATAATATCTTGCCAGAGTTTGAAAATGGGTTATGTCAGGTCAAAAACTAGGTCACTAGGTCAAATCTTAGAAAAACCTTGTGTACACTCTAGAGGCCACATTTTCGATCTGATAAACTTGAAACTTACTTAGGATGTATGTCTTGATGATATCTTAGACACGTTTGAAAATTGGTCATATTGGATCAAATCAGGTCACTGGATCATATCTTAGAAAAACTTTGTGTACACTCTAGAGACCACATTTTCAGTCTGATAAACTTGAAATTTAGTTAGGATGTTTGTCTTGATGATATCTTGGACAAGATTGGAAATGGATCATGTTGGATCAAAAACTAGGTCATTTGGTCAAATCTTTGAAAAACCTTGTGTACACTCTACATACCACATTTTCTCTTAAACACTTATGAAAGGTGGTCAAAATGTTTGTCTGGATAATTTGTACAAGTTTGAAATTGGGCAGTGTTGAGCTAAAAACCAGGTCACGAAAACAAATTCTAGAAAAAGCTTGTGTACACTCTAGAGGCTACATTTTAAGTCCAATAGTAATGAAAGTTTGTCAGAATATTTGTCATTATATCTCGGAACAGATCGGACATTAGTCAAGTTTGGTCAAAAGGCTCAGGTGAGCGACATAAGGGCCATCTTGGCCCTCTTGTTTCAAAATAATCCTGGGTTTTACCAACCTCAAGAAAAAAAAGGCTTCTGAACACATTGTAGAAAACCAGCATTTTCTCCTTTTCCCACAATGTTTGTTACCCTGTCAAAGTATCACTTTCAGATTCGTTGCCTGCAGATGCTGTCAATTTGAAAGTGTCTCAATAAAAAAAACAAATAACAATATGTTCTTGATAAATCCAAATTGAAAATACCTAAAGGAGAAAAATTTGAAACAGGTGCAAATGCACAGTAGTTGTCTAAAAAGGTGGAAAACATTGTTGGAAGAAGATAAAATGCTGGTTACCAGGATTTCCCCTTTTCCCGCAATGTTTTCAAAAACCTTCCTTATGGTCTTTAAAGCAAGGGATTGTGTGATAAAGGGTTAAGAATGAATGGACAGGTATTAAAGGTATGAAAAAATCGACTTTTTACATAGAAAAAAAAAATACTCTGAATGTGGTCAAATTGAGAGTTGACCATGATGATAAGTTACTGAAGTTGTCTTTGACCTGCAACTATCTGTGACGCTGTCAAAAAAATGCCTTCTGTGTAACTTAAAACTCTATTGATATATAGTTATTTTTACAGCAAGAAAATACCTCAAACCGACTATTTGTGAACAATTAGAGAACAAAATCATCTGATGGTTGTCAAGTTTAGACAGTGGAAATATCTCCCCAAACAGTCTGTAATTTATGGACATGTAGATAACACAATTATCCAACAAAAGTTAATTTTAGAATTTGGAAAACACTTTTCTCAAACAGACTATTAACGAAAGAGTAGAGAACAATATAATATAATGTTATTAGCAGTGATCTACAGGGTTTTGTCAAGTGATCATAGAATGTAAACTTTTTTATTGAATGTGTAATCTATATGTGCCAAAAGTAAAAGAAAATGCATTTGCTGTGAATTACTAATATTCTTTAGAATAATGTTATCTAATTTGGCTGAGAGAAATGATCATGACGATTTCTGAAAAATGATATTTTTTGAGAGAAAATGTAGGATCTGACATGAGTTGGTGTTTTAGATAAAATTTTATTAAAGGAGTCTACAGAACATGTTACTGAGCCTATGGCGAGCTTAATAACATTTTTTCTTGACGAGTTAAATAAAATTTCATTTCAAACACCAACGAATGTGAGATTCTTTTTATCACACAACGATATTTCACAAGTTAAAGAAGAGAACATGCAAAACCATCTATAGATGCATCCATTGTAATATCCATAAAACTTATTTACTTTTATGAAATATGTACAAAATGATGTCAAAAATGACTTTGCACAATTGTGATATCAAACGTGTATAAGATAAAAAAAAAATTGTGATGGATATTTTAGGCAAACTGAAAAAAAGGGAGGTTAAGTGATAATGTGATATTCTTAATACATGTTTCTTGTTCAATTCAGATCGACATATAGTATGGAGATTATATCACTTTATTAGACAAGATTTGTTTAGATGTACAAGACCAATGTATCTTGTAAGTATATATTCCCTATTTACCAGTATGTTGTTTATGCAATGACCAGTCTCTGTGTGTCATGGGTCTTAAAGGGATCTTTCTTAGCTATTTTCCCTCAAATTTCTTGTAAAACATTGATCAATACTTATGGAATATTATGTTGTAGTAACTTTCCTGGTGCTTGTATTTAATTTGAGCAGCGTGAGAAAATTTGATATCCCACGAAACCAAAGGGTATCACGCAATGTCAAAATTTTCTTATGCAGGTAGAAGTAAATACAAGCACCAGGAAATTTTACAACAACATTAGATTCCTTTTATAATATACCTACTACTTTCAATGACTAAACTTTGCAATTTTTGACATTTTATTTGAAAACAGTATACAAAATAAGACAGTTTATGGTGTAGAGGATAGTACCTGTGTTTTTATGAATGGCAGATGAAAATTACAGCATAAAATTTGATCAATCAAATTGCAAATGAATACATATTGTTATGGGAGACCACTCCTTCATGCATGGCTTTGTCCCGATTTGAATACAATACCTAACAACTGCGTTAGGGAGATATCTTTTTGGCTCAGTGGTTATGGTATTAATCTTTTAAACCTCGAAAAACGAGGATCTTGTCCGCCATGGGTTCGAATCCCGCCAGGTGCGGTTTGTATTTCTGTATTTCTACAGACTTCGTTCGTAAGATGGGTGCTCGTCTGGGATTGGCTATTGAGCCATTAATCCCATTTGTTGTCCAAAAAACGGACATTTGTTGTCTAAATAATAGACTTACTGCCTAATAAGGCTTTGAGTCATCATTAAATGATGACTTTAAGAGGGGGTGTGTTACGGGAGACTACTCCTTCATTCATGGCTTCGTCCCAATTTAAATACAATACCTAACAACTGCGTTAGGGAGATATCTGTTTGGCTCAGTGGTTATGGTATTGGTCTTTTAAACCTCGAAAAATGAGGATCTTGTACGCCATGGGTTCGAATCCTGCCAGATGCGGTTTGTATTTCTGCCATGCATTTGTTCATTTGTTTCTTTGTTACGGACTTTGTTTGTAAGAATATATATTCCGTTCGTGAGTTATGTTTTCATTATGTCATCATACCGTATTTGGAACCGTATTTCACAGTGTGTAGATACAAATTTTAAACTAAACATATATTATTCTTTGCAATAGTAAAGAAGCTGTATGGTTACATATAGTAACAAGGTGTAATTTTAGGATCTTTAGTCACAGTACGGTCGGTAACTCAGGCTTTTTTATGATATCAGATAATGACGTCATCATACCAATTTGAATACAAATCCTATTAATTCAGGCATTCTGTTGATCAGATGACATTCCTGACAGTCCTTGTAAAATTCTATCTAAATCTAAAATGTCTTAAGAGACTACTTAACCCTTTACCACACGGCAAAATTTAAGACCTATCCAAATTGAAAGCATTGGCAGACGACAATTTCATAGTGGCTCAAATGACGCAACTTTTCTTTGATAGGGTAAAAAACTTTGTGGGAAAAAAGGAAAATGCTGGTTACCAGCATTTTCTCCTTTTCCCACAATGTTTTCAAAAGGCCTCTTCTTCAGGGGTGTTAAAAGGCGTCATTGTGTGGTAAAGGCTTAACCAATTAAAGAAGTACCATGGAATTGTTTTTTTCATGTAAATCTTTTTTCTTTATTGATGGTTTGCAACATTCACCTTACTCATTTCAGTGATGAAATATTTTTTAAGTCTGGTGAGACTGTAAAGGTGACACTACAGCTCTTGTCGCTGTTGTTTTTGAATGATAGTCGCTTAACTCTTTACCTCATGAAATAAATGTAGATTTTCCATATTGAAAGCATTTCCTTTGACAATTAAAAGTGGCTCAAAAGATGGATTTTTTTTTGATAGGGTAGAAACCATTGTGAGGACAATGTTTTCTAAAAGCCTCTTTCTCAGAGACGTTAAAACTTATGATTGTGTGGTAAAGAATGAAGGTCTGTCACAATATGGTAATATTAACAGTGAATGGGTAAATGATAAAATATTTCCGTAGTTTTGCCTTAACATAACTCTTAAGAAGAGGACAATGAAATCTTTGATCTTGTGGGGAAATTTATGTGAGTAAAGAATATGAATGCTGCTGTTACAAACCTGGGGATCTCAGAAGTAATTGTGATTTATACTTCAGGACAGACTGATTCTTCTGGCCTTTGGACTGACAGTAAATTGGGGCTTGTAAGTACAGTTCTTACAAATCATGTCTGAGATCTTATAGCTAACTTGCTTGGGTGTTTCTCTTGGGTTTAGAATGATAAGCAATAACCTTTAAGCTGTGAACTATGACTCAGAATGTTTTTTTTGGGGGGGCAGTGTAGATCAAGATTGGACTGCAGAGGACATGTTATTGTGGGTTCTTACTTATGGTTGGAAATTATCATTTAAACCTTTAAGCGCTTTTCTCTACTATAACGGCCACAAAATGTGCAGTCCGATATTTGATATACACTGCCTGCCCTGATTACTCTCTGAACAAGGGCAACCTTAAAATACCAATTATCTGGGTCATATTCTTGGACTGAAATAGTCAATTGGGTTTATTTGGCTCTTTTAGGTATAAAACTCTGATGACTTTTTTAACTCTTGAAACAACTTAAGCTGCAAACATCTTCATACAAACTAGATAACCATCATGAATAAAGGTTTTTATAGCATAAATACATGTGACAAAGGAAGAAAATGCTTATAATGAGACAATTGCCCATTGTCCACAACATTTTGATAAGTGCTCTGATGCAACACAGCAAAAATTGTCAGCATGAAGTTATGCATTAAATCTCTAGCAAACAATCCTGTACTCTAAAAACCTCAAGGTGAAAGCCTATTGAAAACATTGTGGGAAAAAGAGAGAACACTGTTTTCTTTCCCTTCTAAACATGAATCCCATCATTTCAGCTACATTTAATTTGTCTTCTACAAATGCTTTCAATTTGGATGAGTCTATAGTTTTTTCAGCTCTTCACACATTGAGCAAACTCTGGACTATGTAAATTGAATATTTCTGTTGGATTAAGTAAACATGGCATTGAGATTGGAAGATAAATTGAATGTTACTGTGTGATTAAGTAAACATAATATTGAGATTGGGAGATAAATTGAATATTACTGTTGGGTAAAGTAAACATTAGATGAATATTTTGAGATGAATTTAAAATTGTGGAAATAATGAAACAAGAAATCGAGATTTGGAGATGCGTTGAATATTACTGTGAGATTAACAAAACATGACATTAAGCTTGGGAGATTAAAAAAGAATGTTTCTGTGAAGTTAACATGACATTGAGATTGGGAGAGAAATTGAATGTTACAGTAAGGTTAAGTAAAAACGGCTTTGAGATTGTAAGATAAATTGAATATTACTGTAAGGTTAAGTTAACATGATTTTGAGATTGGGAGATAAATGTCACTGTGAGGTTAACATGACTGAGATTGGGAGATAAATTTAATATTACTGTTAGGTTTAGTTAACATGACTTTGAGAGTGGGAGATAAATTGAATATTACTGTAAGGGTAAGTTAACATGACTTTGAGAATGGGAGATAAATTGAATATCACTGTGAGGTTAAGTTAACATGACTTTGAGATTGGTAGATAAATTTAATATTACAGTGAGGTTAAGTAAACACGACATTGAGATTGGAAGATAAATTGAATATTACTGTGAGGTTACATATAAGTTAACACGACATTAAGATTGGGAGATAAGTTGAATATTTTCCGTTCAAACTGTTAGAGTAACTGCTGCCAAGCTTTTGCATTCCAGTGCAGTCTGGTTTAGGATTAAAGCAGAAGCAAAGATCTTAGTCTAGTCTACGTTGAAAGCCTTTTACGAAGGCGAATTAAATATGGCTCAAATGATTGTGTTGGTCTTAGACAGGTTAGATAACACTGTGGGAACAGCAAAATACGCTTGTTTCCAGTATTTCTCTTTTCTTTTTCCACAATATTTTTAAAAGGCTTCCTCCATTTTAAGTTCAATATTTTGTTTTTAGGGCCCTGTATGGAATGATAAAGGCACCTTCAGACTTTGCCACTCTTCTACTGGCTGTATATATAGCCAATTTGTTGCTATATTTAATATTTTACATGATTGTGAAGGTGAAATTTGTTTGAATTACCTGTTCACCCTTTACCAAACAACAGATTCTACACTCTTTCAATTCAAAAGCTTCTGCAGACGAACATTTAGAAAGTGATGCAAATAAACTGAAGTTTTTTGACATGGTAGAAAACATTGTTGGAAAAGGAGAAAATGCTGGTTTCCAGCATTTTCTCCTTTTCTCGCAATGTTTTCAAAAGCCTTTTCCGACAGGGTTGTTAAAAGTCAGTATTGTGTGGTAAAGGGTTCAGGAATAGGCTAGTTGTCCCTCCTACCTGTTATCCTAACACAAATAGCCAAAGTCATCTTAGTATCTCTAGTGTTGATTGATTGATTGATTGTATGGTGTTTAATGCCGTTTTCAACATTATATCAGTTATACTGCGGCGGCCAGTGCACCTACCTATGCTTTCCAGGAGTCTTTTTTACCAGTATTCCGCACAATTTTCTTTCCAAACCACTGGCTGCTTGGCCACATAACCATCATCGAAACAATGGTCAGTGGTGGGAGAGGAATGAAAGTATCTCTAGTGTAATGAATATAGAAAAACTAAGTAACAGATGGCAAAATTTCTCATCATGTGTAATTTTATGTGTCCATTAACGCAAAGTTTGTTAACCTTTAAGGTAATGAGTATGACTCAAGGACAGTGTAGATCAAGATCATACTGCACAGAAAATGCATTCTGATCTTTGATCTACACTGTCCGATGAGAAGATAATTTCCCCCCAGAATAAGATTGGAATAGTAATATTTGGGGTTTTACAATTGACATGAACGTTTCTTATTTGTCAGTATTTAGCAGGTTAAGGGGTTTTTAAACATTTTGAAATGACTTTATGTCTGAAATTAAAACTTTTAAGTCTTTATCCGACTTCAAAATTTTAGGATAATCCATATTGAGAGTATTTTCAGACAACAATGTAGCTAAAATTATGAGATTTTGTCTAATCAAATAGTGGAAAACCTTTTTGAACTGGTCAAAATTGAAACCATTTGTTGACCACATATTAGGTGTGTCTCAAATGATCAAACTGAAAGGTTAAGAAACATTGGGGGGAAGTGGGGGGGGGAGGGGGGGGGGAATCGAGGTTGCCAGCATTTCTCTCGTTCGCCCTCATTGTTCTTATAAGCGTCATTCTGAAGGTCACAAAAAACTGGGTTATCTGGTAATGGTCTAATTGGATACAAAAGAATTTATATAGGATACAGCTGATTGATTGTATGGTGTTTAACACTGTTTTCAACATTATTTCAGTTTTATCATGGCGGCAAGTGCACCTTTTTACCAGTACTCAGCACAGTATTCTTTTCAAGCCACTGACTTTTTTCCCACATACCCATCATGGAAACAATGGTCAGCCGTTAGAGAGAAATGAATCCTGTCGCAATGACTATCATCAATTCTCAGAAAGAAATTGCCCAATCTGCGGATAGAACCAGTGATCCCCTGTTCTCAAGTTCTATACACTACAGACTGGGCTACCAGGGCTCAGCAAGTACTGTATATAAGGATATTTACGAAAAATTTGCGAATTACTGATTACGGACATTTTGCGTTGGAAAATGTTTGCGAATTCAAGACACTCGTTATTTCTTGTTATACTTGTTATTAAATATGTGGACAGAAAAGTTTGTGAATTATTCAAATGTGTGAAATTGCAAAAGTTTCCACTTATACAGTATATTGGGTACAAACAGGAAGGAGTCAGATGTTTAGCTAGACACTATAAATATCTACCCATTAGACAAACAAATCCAACCTCAACCTGTCACAATATTTCCTTTACTATTGCACACTGTCATAGAGTCCTTTGCTATTTAATAATATCTTGGAAAGCATTCACAGCCGACTACATGTGCTTTGAAAACACCCTAATCCCATGGCAGGAAAAGTCAATATTTCCTGGTGTATACCGGGGTTTGTTGACGTTCTCACATGTAAAGTTGTGTCTCAAACTTCTACCCCAGTTTTGCTGATATTGTACTGAAACCTTGCACAAAATATTTCCTGAAAACGAGATTTGCACCGCACATTTTCAGCTGTCATCACTTAAGCATTGAGGAATCATTCTTCCATTAACCATTTTCTACACAATCCAAGGTATTAATGACCAGTTATGAAGAAAATAATCTTTTAAAAAAATATGGGAAAAGGAGAAAATGCTGGTAACCAGCATTTTTCTCCTTTTTCCAAATTTTTTTCAAAAACCTTCTTGGTTAGGGCTGTTATTTTCATCAAAACCCTGGATGCCTTCAATTTATGTGTGCATCCAATTATCTGGCCAGGTTTGAACTTGGACATTAAATTATGTGTATTGCCTATTAATTTTGAATATGTGTTCTATCTTGGCATGGATATTAAGTAACTTATTGACAATTCTCTAGTGTTATAAGTTTCTGGATTGACCCGACACATTTCCACCTGTGCAGTTTGGATATATATGTGTATATCTAGCAGTGATATGCATGTGTTTCAAATGAAAATATATGTACTAAAGAGAAAAAGAAACACAGGGTAAACATTCAACATGCTGAATTGAGATGTGTTGAATGACGTATATGACAAATGTTAATGCACATCGTACTGCGCATGTATTTTTGTCGTGGATATAGAATCGAAAGTGCACCTGTGTATTTTTTTGCTCATAATGGTAATACTATTGGTGCACTGTCACCGTGAAATAATACAAATGCTGCTGACTCGGCATTACACACCAAACAAGGAAACAAAGGCAGGAAATTTAAAGCTGTGGAAGTATAGCTGTTTCCACTTTGAAAATTACTTTTGGAAAAGGAGAAATCACTCCTATTGAACAATTTCTCCTTTTCCCACTATGGCTGCTGAGCTTTTATCCTATTTTTTTCCTTGAAAAAATAACTTCTACAATGACCTTCAACCTTGTTTTCTGATGAAATAAGCACAGATAGGCGCCATTTTTATTTTTTCTTAGTGTTTCGAATTACAAATACTATAAGTGTGAAAATTCTAAGAAAAATCTCTGTTAGAAAGTATTTATTTATTTAAGATTAACCCTTAATTCGGTCAAATTATCTCCCTTTTTAACTCAATGATCCATATATAATATGCATATTTGTACATTTACCATGCTCAAAACCAGGCTTTTATATATTTTTTGTGCAAAAATATATGAAATTTCATTAAAATGATGTATATTTGTATATTTTTCCTGTAATTTTCCTGTTTAACTGACTATTAAAGAAAGGAGCTTTAAATCCAATATAACCTTAATTTCGGAACTGTGTATACCTTTTTGAAAGGCAAATTTCTCAGAAACGAGCATGGTGACCCACATCTTTTTCACTGTAATCTCCTAGAGACATGATGAGCTTTATATGTGCAAAGTTTTAAAAAAAAATTGTCCGTTAAAAAAAATTGTAATATACGTCGTTAATCTTTTTATTCAGCATTAACAACACTTTCATTACACTGTGACTGGTATTTATAGAAATCTCGAACAATTTCCAGACAGTACTCCCACAATTTTACCCTGAGTGGTTTAGTAGTTATCACATAAAATGTTAACCCTGTGCTTCTTCTTTCTGTTTAGTTTATATTAGAATGTACTTTGTTAATAGTAGAATAAGAAGATGATCGACAGTTAATACAGGGATTGAAGATTGAATCAGCAGCAGGTTGCTTCATTTTCCGAATCTGAAAATGAAAGAAGAAAAGGTCGCAGACTATGTAGGTGTCTCAGGTCAATCCAAAAGTTAAATATTTTGGATTCGAAACTCTCATAAGGTAGAGGGTAAAAAATAAACAATTGGGACAGTTTCACAAAACTTTGGTCTTTCTAACAAAACTGGCTGCTTAACTTGTTGTCTTCTGAACAATACTTTCGGCAGACTAAAAACATTATTGCAAAATACAAAAAAAAAAAACTGTGTGATTAAAGGTTTAACCCTTTACCTCACAGTCCTATGTAGAAAACATTGTGGTAAATGGTGAAAATGCTGGTGACCATTTTCTCCTTTTCCCATAATGTTTTCAAAAGCCCTCTACCTCAGGGTTCGTAAAACTCAGGATCGTCTGGTAAAGAGTTCAACCTTCCTTCAAAGAATCTTGTTATTTTACGAGCTTAGGTAAGAGGACATTCGGAATCATTGTGAGAAAAGGAGAAGATACATGTAACCAGCTTTTTCTCTTTTCTCACAATATTTTTTTAACCTTTCTAAAGACAAATCCCATCTCTAATGAGCTACATTGATGTTCTCTACCGTAAGCGCTTTCAGTATGGACAAGTCTAAATTTTAGTGCATGGTATAGGGTCATTGTGGGAATCTTTCCTCAGACTAATAATTATTTTCCCGTGTATTTATCCTTTCTTCCCTGCACAGAGCCATCTACTGTTTTGTCAAAAAAACGAAGTCTGATTTTGCTACCTTTCTCCTTGTGATTTTCATTGGTAACCTAGTGCTTTACACGATTTTTTATGTTGTAGCTAAGGTAAGTTGACCTTTTAACCTTTCGTATGCTTTAATTTACCCTTTACCACACAATAATAACTTTTAAAAACCCTGAGGAAAAAGCCTTTTGAAAACATTTCAGGAAAAGGAGAAAATGCTGGTAAGCAGCATTTTCTCCTTTTCCCGCAATGTTTTCCGCCCTATCAAAGACATTTCTTAATTGTCTGCAATTGCACTGATGATCCTGAGGAAGAGGGCTTTTGAAAACGTGGGAACAGGAGAAAATGCTGGTAACCATCAGTTTCTCCTTTTCCCACAATGTTTTCTACCTTTTCAATGATAAATTTCCTCATTTTAGTCAGATCTAAATTGTTGTCTGTAAATGCTTTAAATTTGGACAAGTGAACAATTTTCTCATGTGGTAAAGAGAGAGGTATATGCTAGTTTTTTTGTTTTTGCCTTTACTTTCAATCAAATTTATTATAAACAAAAGTGAATACTACTAAACATAATTTTCTCTGCAAATGTACAGGAACTTGAAGATTGTATATGTTAAAGGCCCAGTAAAGGCCAAAATGACAAAGCAGGTGTCATAGTACATTTAAATTTAAAATCTACCATTGAAAAGTATGAAAATTATTATGGAGATAACAGTCTGTTACCGTGTGGTCGGGCCATATGTCAGTCACTGGCAGACAAAAGAATTTGCAAATCAGGCAAAAGCTAAATAAAAGACACAGCTACCTGGCAGGTTTTAACCTAGTTTTGAAATTAATTTTTCTGTCAGCAACTAACACTTGGACCAACCGTACAATGACAGATTGCTATCTTCAAAGTAATTTCCATACTTTTAAATGGTATAATATAAATTCAATTGCATTTAAACACCCACTTTGTTTACTTTTGGACTTTATTGTCACTTTAACACTGTAGCAAACAACAAAATTTTACACTAGTTAAAATTGAAAGCAGTTGCAGACGACAAATTAAAGGTGGCTAAAATGAGCAAATTTGTCCTTGATAAGACTAAAAACATTGTGGGAAAGGGAGAAAATGCTGGTTACCAGTTTAACCCTTTACCACACAATGATAACTTTTAACGACCCGGAGGAAGAAGCCTTTTGAAAACATTATGGGAAAAGCAGAAAATGCTGGTAACCAGCATTTTCTCCTTTTCCAACAAAGTTTTTTACCCTTTCAAAGAAAAATTGCATCATTTGAGCAACAATGAAATTGTCGTCTGCAAACACTTTCAGGTTGGATAGGTCTAAAATTTTGCTATGTAGTGAAGGGTTAAACAGGCATGTGGGTGATCAATAGCTGTGAAGGCTGCTAAAATTTGTGTTGTCATTTTAAGGTATAATCTAGCTGAAACTTCTTCAGAATGTTTAAAGTGCATTATAAATCTTACAACTAGAAATGAAATTTGCAACTATGGTTCTAGTTTTACAATGTTATTTGTTTTTCTGCAAGCAACTTGAAATTCGACAAAATATATTGTAACACATTATCAGACTCATAATGTATACATACTTTTAAATGGTATAAATTAAATTTGTCTGCATTTTGATTCATGATTTATTTATTTTTGGCGGCTATTGGGCTTTTAACATTTTACTCCACAATCCTGACTTTTAATGACCCTCAGTGGGAATCTTTTTGAAAAAATTGTGGGAAAAGGGAAAAATGCTGGTAAACAGCATTTTCTCCTTTTCCCACAATGTTTTGTGACCTATCATAGACAAGTTCCCCACAGTTGGAAGGTTTTTGGAAAATTGTGGGAAAAGGGGAAAATGCTGGTAACCAGCATTTTCTCCTTTTCCCACAATGTTTTCTAACCTATTATAGTCAAATCCCACCATCAAGGTCACATTAGATTTGTCATTTCTGTTTGGACAAGTTGAAAATGTTACTACTTGGTGAAATATTAAAAGAAAAAATTCAAATCAGTTAAAGCATACTTTTTGTTAGGTAAGGGTCCTAGATTTCTAGTACATAGTGTCTATCTATTTTTCAATTTTCATGTTTTAGTATCGAGCTAAAGAAAAGATACCAAAACTAACGATTGCCTTGATCATCTTGTCGATGATAACCTGGGGATTTGCCTTGTATTTCTTCCAATTACATCTTACATATACGCAGGTAGAACTTCTCATTTGTCATACTTACGTTAAATTACAATACCTTTTATTTTTGATGCCTCAAACTGCACTTATTTAAAGCCTGAGCAATGTCAAAAAGTTACTGGTGCAAAGTTGTCATCCTTATGAAAATAATTTACTCGTTACCACACAATCCCAACTTGCAAAGACCCTGAGAGAGAAGGCCTTTGATATCCGGCATTTTCTCCTTTCCCCACATTGTTTTCTACCCTATTAAGAAATAATGAAATGTGATTTTAGAGAGCTTGTGATCAAACCCATTTGCCTTGATAATTAACTCTGTACTCAAATGACAAAATCCTAGACGTGTCTAAATTGAAAGGATTTTCAGACAGCAAATTGAAAGTAGCCCAATTGATGATTTTTGTAGTTGAAAAGTGGAAATGGGTCATATTGGGTCTAAAACTAGGTCACTAGCTCAAATCTTAGATAAACCTTATGTATACTCTAGAGGCCATACTTTAAGTCCAATACTAGAGTAAGTTAGTCAGAATATTGGTCATTATATCTCGGAAGAGATTTGAAATGGGCCATGTATGGTCAAAAGGCTCAGATGAGCGACTTCAGGGCCGTCAGGACTCTCTTGTTAGCGTTTATTTTTCGAAATTGACAGGAATCTATAATATGTTGTCCTTCATCCCTCTTTTTGTTCATTTTTATTAGCTCAAATGTTTTATGTAATGTCCCTGGCAGTCCATGCATCTGCTCTAGTCTAAGGTCACATGCATTCATGTATTGCATTCACTCCGTATCTGTTGAATCCAGGTTTGATTTTGAAAATATTTCTACACATGTGTTTACCTTCGTGAGATGATCAGCAGAGCAGAGACTTCAGACACAAGGCTTCAAGGTCAAGGTCACAGCAGAGAATTATAATCACCTTGCTTGTAGTCACTGGTGACAAAATGACCCATGTTGTATTAGGGAGGAATCTGTGTCTATTAACTGGCAATTAAGAGTCCTCTTTCTTTCAATTTATTGTTTATTTTTTAGAAGTTGCCTTCAGAATCTCTTTAAAAAAAAAGAAAATATTGCATCTTTCACTCCTTTCATCATTAATGAGCCATGCTCTGGCAAAAAAGACCTTAGTGGGACTCTGAAGTCCATGATGGTACATAGCAAGTCATCACATTATTATGGTTCCATAAAATCCATTGTCTAACAACCGACTGAATAATGAAGAACACTGGTCATGGAGAAAATTTAATGATAGCAAAAAGTTTCTACCAAGATCTGCATGCATGGACTGGGATACCTTTTTTTTTTCAGATGCATTAAGGCCCTTTTCACAGACCATGACATATAGGATCTGACATGAATTGGCGTTGAGATAAAATTTTATTAAACGAGTCTAGGGAAAAAGTTATTAAGCGAGCCTTTGGCGAGCTTAATAACATTTTTTCTTGAGGAGTTTAATAAAATCTTTATCTCATACGCCAACGAATGTCAGATTCTTTTTATCACATAACGATATTTCACAAATCATAGGTAAGAAGATGCAAAACCATCTATAGATGGACACGCAGTAATATCAATAAAACCCATTCTCCTCTACGAAATACGTACAGAATGACGTCAAAAATGACGTCACACAATAGTGATATTAAACGTGTATGAGATAAGAAAATTCGTAGTGGGTATATTACACTGCAAACAAGGGAGGTTATGTGATAAATATTTATTTTTCAGTTATCACCTGCAGAATCACGTGATAGAAATAGGGATTGTATTATCCTACAGTTTTATGACAGCCATGATGTGTGGCACTTCCTGTCTGCTATGAGTTTGTTCTTCTCTTTCCTGGTGAGTGTTTAACTGTTTACCATACATCAAAATTTTGACTTGCCCAAACCCGCCCAGGTAGCTCAGTGGTTAATGTATCCGACTCGTGAACAGGTGGTTGTTTGATACCAGGTTGAGGCAAACTTTCTTTCCAAACTTTCTTTCCAGCAATTTTTCGCCTTTCACCTCTGATGCATATGTGAAAGTAGTCAGTGACCTGGAAAGAAAGTTTTGTCAGTACTGTGTGAGAAAGCCATGACTTCCGTGATATGATTTAAGCTGTTAAAACCGTGTTAAACTCCAATCAATCAATCAATCAATGACTTGCCCAAATTGAAAGCATTTGCAGATGACAAAATAAATGTAACTCAAGTGAAGGTTTTTGTTTTTGATAGGGTAGAAAATATTGTGAGAAAAGGTGAAAATGCTTGTTACTAGCATTTTCTCCTTTTTCCACAGTGTTTTCAAAAGCCTTCTTCTTCAGGGTCATTAAAACGTGGGATTGTGCGGTAAAGGGTTAAACCTATTTGCCAGACAGAAACAATGTCTTATGCCTCTGCTACAATAAACAATACAGTGCTATTCTTTTTCTTCTTGCAACAGAAAATGTTATTAAAATATTGTGGCAAAAGAATTAATTCTTCATGAGTAATTTCTCAATTTACCACATTGCTTTCAGAATATCCTGATTTGTCTGATTTGAACTCATTTTGATTTACCGTAGTTTACGACAATGTTTTCAAAAATTGTCTACTGCATTTTTTTCCCCATAACCTTTAACCTGCTTAACTCTTTACCAGACAACAAAATTTTAGACTGGTCTAAATTGAAAGGAGTTGCAGACGACAGTTTTAATGTAGTTCAAATTTTGATTTCTGTCTTTGATAGGGTAGAAAACATTGTGGGAAAAGGAGAAAATGCTGGTTACCAGCATTTTCTCCTTTTCAAACAATGTTTTCGAAAGGCTTTTTTCTCAGGGTCGTTAAAACTCGGAATTGTGTGGTAAAGGGTTAACTATTGAAATGAAACTCTCAAGCCAATAGTAAAAAGCGGAATAATGCTTTTTTAAACTTATTTTTTAAGGAAAAATATCTCCTTATTGGGCCGAGCCCCGGTAGCTCAGTCGGTAGCGTGCAGGACTTGAGAACACGGGGTCCAGGATAAAAAGCGGAATAATGCCATTTTAAACTTATTTTTTGAGGAAAAATATCTCCTTATTGGACAGTGTAGATCCAAGATCAGACTGCGTGATCTGTGTAGTCTGATCTTGATTTACACTCTCCGCAAAAGATCAGTGACTCAAACTATCGCCCTCGTGGGTTATTTATTATGCCTCATAACTCACAACCGTGGTTTATTGAATGATTAACCACGATAGAAAGATTATTTCTTAAATAGCCCTAAATTTTTGCAAAACAACAAAATTTTAGATTTGTCCAGAATAAAAGATTTTGCAGAGAGAAGGCACCTTATTTCATGCTTTCCGGTAGGTTATTGAGAAATATCGGTGAAATATTTTTCGATATTTCATGGTTACGACCCGTGAAAATACCGATTTTTATATTCTAACTCTTCAATTGAAGGCGGAAACAGTTGTTCCCGCGCACAAGTTACCTAGGTAAAATGCGCGTGCCTCACAACCAGATGGAAATATGACGTAATTTACTTTACATTTCTCTCGCTTTACGTAATATTGTAATGCGTTGCTATGTGGAGGGGGTACGCCACGGGGAGTAACCGAAAAGAACTGTACTGGATTTTGATTAAGTTCCTCCAAGAAAGAGTTAAAAGCATGAAATAAATAGAATATTGGTTTTTTTTTTTTTCGGTGAAAGATCGAAATTTATTTCATATCCTGGCTGTGCCACTCGTGAAAATATTACCGATGATGTTCACGAGATGAAATAAATTTCGATCTTTCACCGTAAAAAAACAAATATCCTCTATTGCATTACTTATTCATTTTAACCCTTTTCCTGCTAAATAAGTGAAATGAAACTTTCAAGCCAAGTGTAAAAACCCAAATTTTGTCATTTCAAAAGAATGTTTTAGAGAAAGATAACTCCTTGTCAGACTGTGTGGATCCAAGATCTGACTGCACACTCTGTGCAGTCTGATCTTGATTTACACTGTTCGCAAAAGGTCCCTGAGTCGCACTTTTCAGCCTAAGGATTAATGTTATCTGTTATTTTTTCTTTCTTATTTACAGATAATATTCACTCTGGATGATGAGATAATGATGATAAGAAGAGACAAGATTCCCGTCTTTTAAAAGACCCTTGTGACATCAATTTACAAAGCATATGTGATACTTAATATCCCCGTCACACCAAACTCGTTCTCACTCCATTCCGAAAATTGTTGCTAAATGGACATAAACTGTATTCGGACAGAGTGGACGTATTAGCAACCTTTTAAGATCTGTTTACGAACTTAATGGATGGGTTAGGACTGGAAGGGTGCTCCAGAACTTTGAGCCTGCTCAAAATTTTTTGCTGTCCGTCCCGTCCTGTATTTAGACAGAGTGACAACATACTTAAAACGAGATCGACATACTACAAACGGAACTGCCATACTTCCTTCCTAATAGAGATATGGTGCTGTCGGACATCAATTCGCAGTGCGTTTGCATTTACCGACCAAAATAACACGCCCTATCCCGACTGCAGCCCTTTTTACGATTTTGTTGACCGGGTTAAGACTTTCTAAGAACAGGTTTAGTGAGACAGGCGGTTCAGGCATTATCAGGCCAAAGTTACATGTTCTACCCTGACCACAACCCATTTTCCGATTATGTCAGGACAGGGTAAGATGTTGTAAGAACTAGTTTGGTGTGACGGGGGCTTAAGAGAAAAAAATAACAATAATAATGTTGAAAAAAAATTGAAATGGCAAATGAATCTTTTGATCCATTCCAAAGGTATAGATACATGTACAGTTAGTGGCCATAAACATTTCATCAAATCAAAAATGTCCATTGACTTACATGTATGTTTCAGTGTGCAAGAAAATTATTTACTCTGAATCTGGGTCCGCATTCACCAACCATTCTTAAGAACATTCTTAGTCTTATTCCTCAGAATTTCGTCAGTGTGAAAGTAACAGAACTTCTGATTGGCTAAACCAAATGGTTTAGCCGATCAGAAGTTCTGTTACTTTCACAGTTGGACAATCTTTAAGAATTAGACAAAGAACGTTCTTAAGAATGGTTGGTGAATACGTATCCTGATCATGCTGTCATAAGGAAAAGTATACTGATAGAAAGCAAGATTAATGGAGCCATTGATATTAATATGCTTTTAGTGTTTGTTGCCAGATATCAAACTTACAGCTTTCTAAAACCTAGTGGTGTTATTTTTTTCCCGCTTAAGATTTGGCCACATGGCCATTGATGTCAATGTAGAAAACGTTTTTCGAAAATTTTGATAACTTTTTTAATAGCTACATTTATATCATGTTACATTCTATCCAACCAAAAAATATATATTTTTAATATCAAATTTATTTTGCTTTATTTTCATATGAATTTCATAACTGTAGCTTTATCTTTTAACCCACAATAAATAAAACAGCAAAGTTAAAAATACGCGTAAGTCAATAGGGATTCAGATTCTGATGCAATATTTCTGGCCACTCACTCGATATTGATCAAGTGAGCAATTTAAAGTCATCATGCCCCTTTTTGTTGTTTTCATGATACTATTCAGCCTAGATGACATTATTATGACGATAGGGAGAAATAGAGGACCTTACATGAGTGTTTATGTATTACCATTTTTATCAAACGAGTTCACTAAAATTGTATGACGCAAGCCTTGGTGAGCGTCATATACATTTTAGTCAATGAGTTGGATAAAAATGATAATACATAAACACGAATGTGAGATTCTATTTATCACATAAAAATGAATGATAGACAAAAATATCCTGCATCATCACCTTTTTTCTATATACTGTTCACGGGTCCATATTTACAGTTGTAGTTCGGTTTCAAATAGGTACATACACAAGTAGATAGCTCCATGACATTACCGAAACTAGAATAAAACAGTTTCGAGAGGGGATGAGTGCAACTAATTCAGCAATGTTGTTGTTTTCTAAAAGCTTTCACTGCATTTCTTGCTTTTTATTAAACATAAAAATAAAAAAAAAAACTGTCCATGCGTATACGCCTTAGTAAAAATGCCGTCATTTTTCCGCAAAACCGCATAGTAGTACAAATTCCGGCATTTACTGTGGTTGGTTTTTCAAGCTTCACACACTCATGACTTTAAATTGATCAGAATTGGGACCCAAAAAACAATAATACACTAGTGTAATATAAAAAATAAGTCATGGGTTGATACACTGCTGGGGGAGGTTTTATGTGATAAACAAGATTCAAACATTGGAAAGAGCTACTTGACACCAGTGTGCAAAGTATAATGTGATTTTAAAAATGAGTTAATCATTACTCCATTCCAATGGTATATGCATGACTGTTATGACCCTTGTTTCAGTATTGAAATATTTACCCTTGATTATAAGACTATTACATTCCTATTTACATTACTGGGATTTCTCAGTGTATTATTTTGTCAGTTTTTCATAGTTAATAACATCACTAGTGATGATATAATTTTAGAATGTTTGCCGGAACTACTTTTTTCCTATGTTGCTCACAGTCTAATGTTTCTGTCTTGGCTTCAAACATCTTTAGTAAACAAAAGCACAGTGAACAGATTTTCGCTACCGTCTTTCCAAACAACCCTGAGTTAACGACCTTGTGGGAGAAATCTTTCGAAATTATTTCGAGAAAAGAAGATAGCTTTTGTGGGAGAGACCTCTTGGAAAATAATGTGGAAAAAAGAGAAAATACTACCAACCAGCATTTTCTCCTTCTTACATAATGTTTTCTATCCCATCAGAAAACCTAAGGTCTTTTGTCCCAATTTAGTATTTGTCATCTGGAGATGTTTTTAATTCGGGAAAGTCTTAAACTTTCCAAGTGGGAAAGGGTTAACTGTTTCTTCTTTTAATTTCATATGACTGGTTCTAAATTGTAAAGGTGCAAAACCATGCATGCCTTCAAATGGAGAGATAGGTGACGTAACTTAAGCGCGAACCCTCGAGCGTTACGTCATCTGTTGCGTCAGCTGCTTCTGACAAAAATGGATCATGTGTTTGTAAAGAAAAGGCCTATGTATACCTACCGTTCTTGATAATTATTAGCAAACAAAGGGAGAATTAGGAATAAAATAAATAGAATAATCAGCTGGTGGTGTGTGACATTCGAATGGTGTTTGATGTGTGCTTCGGACTCGTCTTTCAACTGCATCACACCCCATTCTAGTGACAGATTTTTATTATCACACTTCACCAGTTGATTCTCCTCTATATAATGATGGGGAGAGATATATTTCCCACCTGTCAGAAGAGTAAAATGTGTCATCAACGTACAAAGCATATGTGATAAGAAAAAAATAACCTTTACCACAGAATCACAACTTTTTACGAACCTGAGAAAGAAGGCTTTTGAAAACATCGTTGGAAAAGGAGAAAATGCTGGTAACCAGCATTTTCTCATTTTCCCACAATGTTTTCAGTCCTATCCAGGACAACTCTTAATTTCTGAGTCATATTCATTTTGTTGTCTGAAAATGCTTTTAGTTTGACTTGTTTAGAATTTCCTAATTTGGTAAAGGGTTAACTCTATACTAGATGACAAAATTCTACTCGTGTCCAAATGAAGAGCATTTGTAGACAACAAGTAAGGTGTTGCTTTTCTGCTTGCATTTATCTATCAAAGGATTAAAACATTGTGAAAACAAGAGAGAATGCTGGTTGCCAGCATTTTCTCTCTTTCCAACAAGGTTTTAAAAGTCTTGGCGTTGTATAATCACCGGACTTTAAAGGCCCAGTAAAGGCCAAAATATCAAAGCAGGTGTCATAATACATTTAACTTTAAATCATACCATTTAAAAGTATGGAAAATGTTGTGGAGATGAGAGTCTGTTACTGTGTGGTCGGGTCACATGTTACTCGCTGGCAGAAAAATGAATTTTAAAATCTGGCAAAAAGTAAACAAAAGACACAGCTACCTGGCAGGTTTAAACCTAGTTTTGAACTTAATTTCTCTGTCAGCGACTAACACTTGGACTGACCGTACAATGACAGATTGTCATCTTTACAATAATTTCCATACATTTAAATGGTATGATATAAAATCAATTGCATTTAAACACCTGCTTTGTTTACTTTTGGCCTTTATTGTTACTTTAAGGTACATAATTAACCAATATTCCATTCCAGATGTACATGTGAATATATTGATCAGATGATTGATTTATGCTGGTTATGGCCCTCTTGTTTTTTTCTTTTTCTTTTGCTAACCTGAGCAGAAAGTACTCAAAGTGAGCTTTTTCGATCATGCTACATCCGTTGTGCGTCTTCCATTGTCAGGTCATCAATGACCTTATGTGAACTCTAGAGGGCACATTTTCATCACAGACTCATATAATTTGGTCAGAACACTTTGGATAAAAAATCTCGGATGAATTTATAATTGGGTCATTTATGGTCAACAAGTAGGTCACTGGGACAAATCTTTATAAAACTTTGTGTACACTCTAGAGGCCACATTTTCAGTCTGATACTCATGAAAATTGCCAGAATGTTTGTCTTTATAATACATGTATCTTGGACAAGTGTGAAATTATGTCATATCTGGTCAAAAAGTAGGTCACTGGGGCAAATCTTGGCAAAACCTTCTATGCACTCTAGAGGCTACATTTTCAGCCTAAACACTTGAAAATTGGTCTGAATGTAAAACTTTATGACATCTAGGACAGGTTTGAAAGTGGGTTACTTCAGGTCAAAAAGTATGTCACTGGAACAAATCTCAGAAAAACCCTGTGTGCACTCTGGAGGCCACATTTTCAGTCTGATACTTATGAAAATTGGTCATAGTATTTGTCTTGATGTCAAGTTCGACAACTTTGAAATTTGGTCTCATTGGGTCAAAAATGAAGGGTTACAGGGGCAAATCTCAGGGGGGGGGAACATTTAAGAAGTGTAGAGACACCATTTTCAGTCATACTCATGAAAATTAGTCAGAATGTTTGTTTTGTTGATATCTAGG
The DNA here is from genome assembly GCA_946811185.2 of Hippopus hippopus. Lineage (NCBI taxonomy): Eukaryota > Metazoa > Mollusca > Bivalvia > Cardiida > Cardiidae > Hippopus > Hippopus hippopus. Next base: position 2,826,680 of record OX328105.1, read on the forward strand.
ATAAGTTCAAAACTGGGTCATGTTGGATCAAAAAGTAGGTCACTAACTCTCATTTTTATTTACATTGTCACAATAAGAATCTCTTCAACTTTATCAATTCTAGATGACTTTACTCAGCTGAGCATTTTAAGGCCAATGGGCCTCTTGTTTTCGAGATAATATTAAGCCTTGATGATATAGTTATGATGATAGCCAAAACAAGATTCCGGCCTTTGAAAGCCATGTGACATCAATTTACAAAGCATCATGTGATAGAATTCAAATTCATATTAACCATTACTTCATTCCAAAATTTAATGTACATGCAAGGTTCATGAACCATGCTCTGGCTAAAGGGGTTTAATATATCTCCTCGATTTAAGTCATCACATAATTGCCGAGCCTTGGTAGCTGAGTCGGTAGCTTGCAGGACTTGAGAACATGGGATCCAGGGTTTGATCCCTGGCTACGACCCCTGGCTCGGCCAATTTCTTTCCGAGGATTGATGATAGTCACTGCGACAGGATTCATTCCTCTGTCACCGCTGACCATTGTCTCGATGATGATTATTTGGGAAAGCAGCCAGTGGCTTGGAAAGAAAATTGTGCGGAGTACTGGTAAAAGAGACTCCAGGAAAGCATGGGTAGGTGCACTGGCCGCCGCGATATAACTGAAATAATGTTGAAAACGGCGTTAAACACCATACAGTCAATCAATCAATCATCACATAAGTGTGGATTCATAAAATTCATTATGTCTAACATACAAATGATTCATAAAGTAGAACGGTCATAATCTAGGACACTAGGTCAAATTAAAGAAATACCTTGTGGACACTCTAGAGGCCACATTTCTTGCTCAATTGACTTCAAAATTGGTCAGAATGTTTGTCTTGATGAATATCGGATGAGTTTGAAATTGGGTCACCTGGGTTCATAAACTAGGTCACCGGGTCAAATTAAAGAAATACCTTGTGGGCACTCTAGAGGCAACATTTATTGCTCAATGTACTTGAAAACTGTTCAGAATGATTGTCTTGACAAATTTTTGATGAGTTCAAAATTGGGTCACCTTTGGTGATAAAGTAGGTCACTAGGTCAACTTATGAAAATTCCTTGTGGACACTCTAGAAGCCATATTTTTAGTTCAGTTGACTTGACAAATGGTCAGAAATTGAATTATTCACGTGGAGTGAAATTCAGCCTATTGACTCAGGTGAGCGATCCAGGGCCATCATGGCTCTCTTGTTATCCAATTCTTTTGAAACTTGCAAAGATCATTTGATTCATCATAGGATTGAATTCTATTAAAAGTGAAGCAGCCAATTGATGACTGAGTATTGTTTACTCAATAAAGTCCTCATTATTAGTCACATTTCTTTGCTAGGATTGTTTAATGAAAGGCATACTGAAACCCTATCAAATTTGGCTGGATTCCAAACTATTATTTTTGAGAAATAGCACTTCATTTTTTTCACTGTTTGTTCAATTCACCATGCGTACTTTTGCTGTCTTAGTGGGTTCAAGCCCAGTTGCAAGAACATTCCCCCATTTTTTTAGTGTGTATATTTTGTTTTTTTTTTCTTTTTGCATCATGAATTCATAATGTATGCTAGCAAAAAAGCAAAATCTCTGCCAGAAGAGAGATTTCAGGCCCTCAAGGGCCTCTAGTTATAACATTTAGAGGTGACTTTCATTAATATTGCAACTAATGACATGTTTTACTTATTTTTAGCTCAGCTGTTTTCAAAGAAAATGTTCGGGTTTTGCCAGAGCCCCGTCATCTTAGTCATCGTCGTGCAAAATCTTTGATAGGTTCTCGTATCTCCGTTATTATGGAATATAGTTACTTCATACTTGGGTAAAACTTGGGGTAGAGTTTTACTATCAAAAGGGGAACCATACTAGAAGGGCAATTAAATCTCGATACATTTTTGACAAAGTTATGTCCCCTTTTTAGCTCACCTGAGTACGAAGTGCTCAAGGTGAGCTTTTGTGATCGCCCAATGTCAGTCATGTGTCGTCCGTCGTCCACAATTTCTTTAAACATCTTCTCCTCGTAAACCACCAATCTTGATGAAACTTGGTAGGGATGTTCCTTGGGTGAAGCTCTACCAAAGTTGTTCAAGAGATTGAATTCCACCCATAACTGGGGTTGCCATGGCAACAAAAGGGAAAAAATAGCAAAATCTTTGAAAATGTTCTCCTCTGAAACTAGAAGGCGTAGAGATTTGATATTTAGTATGTAGCATCTCCTAATAGACCTCGACCAAATTTTTTAATACGATGCCCCTGGGGTCAAAACTGGCCCCGCTCCAGGGGTCACAAGTTCGAACATAGGAACAAAAAACGGAAAACTTTAAAATTCTTCTTCTCTGAAACTGGTAGGTATAGAGCTTTGATATTTGTAATGTAGCATCTCCTAGTGGACCTCTACCAATTTTGTTCATATGATGCCCCTGGGGTCAAAACTGGCCCCGCCCAGGGGGTCACAAGTTCGAACATAGGAACAAATAAGGAAAACTTTAAAATTCTTCTTCTTTGAAACTGGAAGGCGTAGACCTTTGATATTTGGTATGTAGCATCTCCTAGTAGACCTCTACCAAGTTTGTTCATATGATGCCCCTGGGGTCAAAACTGGCCCCGCTCCGGGGGTCACAAGTTCGAACATAGGAACAAATAAGGAAAACTTTAAAATTCTTCTTCTCTGAAAGTGGAAGGCGTAGACCTTTGATATTTGGTATGTAGCATCTCCTAGTGGACCTCTACCAAGTTTGTTCAAATGATGCCCCTGAGGTCAAAACTGGCCCAGCCCCAGGGGTCACAATTTTGAAAATGGGAACAAAAAAGGAAAACTTTAAAATTCTTCTTCTCTGAAACTAGAAGGCGTAGAGCTTTGATATTTGGTATGTAGCATCTCCTAGTGGACCTCTACCAATTTTGTTCATATGATGCCCCTGGGGTCAAAACTGGCCCCGCCCTGAGGGTCACAAGTTCTAACATCTAAACAAAGAAGGAAAACTTTAAAATTCTTCTTCTCTAAAACGGGGAGGTGTAAAACTTTGATATTTGTAATGTAGCATCTCCTAGTGGACCTCTACCAAGTTTGTTCAGATGATGCCCCTGGGGTCAAAACTGGCCCCGCCCTGGGGGCCACAAGTTCGAACATAGGAACAAATAAGGAAAACTTTAAAATTCTTCTTTTCTGAAACTGGAAGGCATAGAGCTTTGATGTTTGATATGTAGTGAACCTGTTCTAAGTTTGTTAGCCCGCCTGAGCACATGATCGGTGAGTTCAAAATTGGGTCACCTGGGGTCATAAACTAGGTCACTAGGTCAAATTAAAGAAATACCTTGTGGGCACTCTAGAGGCCACATTTATTGCTCAAATGACCTTACATTTCGTCAGAATGTTTGTATGATGAAATATCAGATGAGTTTGGATTTGGGTCACCTGGGTTCATAAACTAGGTCACTAGGTCAAATTAAAGAAATACCTTTAGGGCACTCTAGAGGCCACATTTTTTGCTCAATTGACTTGAAAATTGGTCAGAATGTTTGTCTTGATAAAATCTCACATGAGTCTGAATTTTGGTCAACTGGGTCATAAACTAGGTCACTAGGTCAAATTAAAGAAATATCTCTAGGGCACTCTAGAGGCCACATTTATTGTTCAATTGATTTGAAAATTGGTAAAAATGTTCCTTTTGATGAAATTTAACATGAGTTCAAAATTGGGTCCCCTGGGGTCATAATCTAGGTCACTAGGTCAATTACAGAAATACTTTGTGGGCACTCTAGAGGCCACATTTATTGCTCAAGTGATCTTAAATTTGGTCAGAATATTTGTCTTGATGAAATCTAATATGAGTTCAAAATTCGGTCACCTGGGGTCATAATCTAGGTCACTAGGTCAAATTAAAGAAATACCTTGTGGACACTCTAGAGGCCACATTTCTTGCTCAATTGACTTCAAAATTGGTCAGAATGTTTGTCTTGATGAAATATTGGATGAGTTTGAAATTGGGTCACCTGGGGTCAAAAACTAGGTCACTAGGTCAAATTAAAGAAATACCTTGTGGGCACTCCAGAGGCCACATTTATTGCTCAATGTACTTGAAAACTGTTCAGAATGTTTGTCTCCATAAATTTTTGATGAGTTCTAAATTGGGTCACGTATTGAGATAAAGTAGGTCACTAGGTCAACTTACGGAAATTTTTTGTGGACGCTCTAGAGGCCACATTTTAAGCTCAATTGACCTGACAACGGGTCAGAAATTGAATTATTGCATGTGGAGTGAATTTCGCCTATTGACTCAGGTGAGCGATCTAGGGCCATCATGGCCCTCTTGTTTAACTTAAAACTTTTGCTGAAAAAGCATCTGTAGCCGAAGTTTGGCACCTCTATGCAGTGGTGTTTTTTTTAACTGTTTACTAATACTAGAGGCCACTACTGTAGACTAGTCTAGCTTGAAAGTATTTGCATATGACATTACAATTCATTGAATTTGGCTTTGAAAGGATTAAAAAAAATTACCCACAATTTTTCAAAAGCCTTCTAATGGGTCGTGACGATATGTAGAATTGAATTTGTATCAAATTGAAGAATTCATCTGTGAAAGGACAGAAACTTTTTGGGAAAAAGAGAAATGCTTTTTTTGTCACAAATAATTCAATTTCTTTCTTAAATTGTAGAGAAAAGTGTGTGACATCGAAATTAAAAAAAAAAAAAAAACATTTATACTTTTCTCACACTGTTTTCAAAAAGCCTTCCTCTTCAGGGTCGAAAAAATGGGCTCACCTAGTAAAGGGTTAAAGAGTGAATTAGTATTCCATAATACTTTTATTGTTACATTCACAGAGTGTTATTACTGCTTGTTACGTTTAAGTATGTTTTGACTCATAATTAAAAAGTTAATATTTTGTATATTTCTTTTATACCAATAAATAAATATGACACTTGGCAAGTGTTCACATCTATTTATACAGTATTAGGAACCCTTACTTAATTTTCCTTTTCGATTCTGGGTTGGTATTCACCAACCATTCTAAGGAACATTCTTAGTCTTATTCTCAAGAACTTTATAAATTTGAAAGCAACAGAAGTTCTGATTAGCTAAACCATTGGTTTAGCCAATCGAAACTTGCATTGCTTTCTTAATACATGAATGAGATAAGACAAAGAAAAGTACTCCAAAAATGATTTGCCTCCGCTGGGATTCAAACCCACATTATAATGTCACACTCTTCGGGACATTGAATCTACAGTGCCTTCCCTCACAAAGCAGAAGCAATGTTCTTTTTTCTTCAGTAATTTTAAACTGCTTTCAACATGATTTCATCTCATCACATCGACACCTTGCTTATTCACATCTGCCCTTGGTTTTATCATAGCGAGGCAAGGGCGCTGAAGGGTCATACCCAAGAACACTTTTGCAAAAAAAGTCAGCATGTCTAGTGAGTATTGAGCCCCTGATCTCTAGGATGTGAACCCTACACCTAATCCACTGAGCCATACAGAACCCCCTCTGTACATTTTCACTTTACGAGATGAGAAAATTTTAGACTTGCCCAAACTGAAAGCATTTGCAGACGACAAACTAAATGTGGTTTGAATGATAAGATTTGTCTCTAAAATTGTAAGAAACATTGTGGGAAAAGGAGAAAATACTGGTTATTCGCATTTTCCCCTTTTCCCACAATGTTTTCAAGATCCCTTTTTATCAGGATCGTTGAAAATCGGGATAGTGTGTAAAAGAGTTATATACACAAGTAGACCTCTCCATCCTTTTTAGCTCACCTGGGCATGAAGTGCTCAAGGAAAGCTATTGTGATCTTGGTGTGTCTTGCATGTGTTGTCCGGCGTGCTGTAATCAACGATTACCTTGTGTGCGCTGTAGAAGCCACATTTTTAGTCAGATACTCAAGACATTTGGTCAGAATGTGGTCTTGATAGTATCTCAAACATTTTCAAATTGGATCGATTTTCGGTCAAAAAGTAGGTCACTGGGCCAACCTTAATAAAACCTTATGTGCACTCCAGAAGCCACATTTTCAGTCCAGTACTCGTGAAACTTGGCCAGCATGTTTGTCTTGATCATATCTCGGACATTTTTCGAAATTGAGTCACGTTGGGTAAAAAAGCGGGTCACTTGGCTAAATCTTAGAAAAATCTATAAGCACTCTAGAGGCAGCATTTTCAGTCCGATACCCGTGAATCTTGGTCAGAAGATTTGTCTTGATAATATCTTGGACAAGTTCTAAATTAGGTCACCGGGCCAAATCATAATAAACCCTTGTATGCGCTGTAGAGACCATATTTTGAGCGTGATACTCATAAAACTTCGTTAGAATGTTTGTCTTGATATCAGACAAGTGTGAAATTGGGTTACTCCCGTACAAAAGGTTAGGTCACTTTGCTGAGTCTTAAAAAAGCCTTGTGTGCACTCTAGAGGCCACATTTTGAGCCAGATACTCATGTAACTTGGTCATGAATTATTTATCCGTGGTAAGGTTTTTCAACTAGATCTACTGATTTGTTTGTATGTTATTTAACGCCATTCTAAATATCATTTCTATTATATTGTGGTGGCAATGGCACCTATCCATGCTTTCCTGGAGGTTCATGGGAACCGTATGGAGTCCGTGTGGATTCCATATGGAGGCCGAATCGAGATGGTACTGTAACTGTGCGATCGTCGTGCAGTTTCGGGCATCAGTAGGTAGCCTCGCTACTTCAGTTGCTGGAAATAGCACCACCAAATGCGCTACCAGAGCTGCCAAATGTACTCCCAGCGCTCCCATGCGGCGGCGGCTGCGATGGTGGCGGCGGTGGTGGTGGTGGTGGAGGAGGGTGGTGGAGTGAACTATTGACATAGCGTCAGACACAAGCCACTAATACAAGAACTGCAGTTTATCGTCTCTAAATTCTATTGACACACAGGGGCCTTCCTTTCCCGAACATTCCTTTAATGAGACGCTAAGCTCATCTATGATTTGGATACATTTCTATTGACATTGCCTCATCAGAGTCTTTTGTCTGATTTCTTTTTGTCCGACGAGAGAGAGGTAGAGTGAGAGGGAAGGAGAGAAATGTGGTCCGCCCAATTTTCACAGATTTCACTACTGTAAGATTATGTCGTCTACTACTTCCCAAACACACATACGGTCATCATCAGTGGTTAGGGTGATCGATTTGTAATCAGACAATTTTGGTCTATCTCAACTGACGTTCGATCTGATGACGTGAAATGAGTCGCCAGAGAGAGGGGGGGGGGGGGAGTGGGGAAATAGAAGAAAAGGGGGAAGAGAGAGAAAAGACAATGAGAGACAGAGAGAGTCTTTTCTCCGTCTCACTCACACTCAAAGGAAAGAGATTCGGTTGCTTGACCGTCCAACCGCTGGCAGGACTTTTCCCACCCTGCTTTTGGAGTCATCTTTATACTATTGATCCTGGTAGAGAATAGATTATCATCTGTATCCCGAATACCTTTTTCCACTATGTTTTTCCACAGTGAATCCCTAGAATTCGTCTGCTGCAGACACGATCAATACTCATGCTACGCATTCTTGAACTCTGCAAATAAAATAGATTCCAAAAATTTACTTCCTCCCGTCTAGTTCACACTTGTAGGAAAGAGATTTGATTGCTTGCCCTCCTAACAGAGAGTAGAACCTTTGCCACACTGTGTTTTTTTTTAAGTCTGTATACTATCGACCCTGTCGAAGAATAAATTATCTTCTGCAACCCAAATACCTTTTTCCACCATGTTTTTCCACAGTGAATCCCTAGAATTCGTCTGCTCCAGACACCCATACCCATGTTACGCATTCTTAAATTCTGCAGGTAAAATAGATTCCAAACATTTACCTCTTCCCGTCTACTTCACACTTGTAGGAAAGAGATTTGATTGCTGCCCTTCCAACAGAGAATAGGAATTTTCCCACCCTGTTTTTTGAAGTCTTCTGTATACTATCGACCCTGTTGAAGAATAAATTATCTTCTGATACCCAAATACCTTTTTCAACCATGATTTTTCCACAGTGAATCCCCAGCATACGTCTGCTCGAGACACGATCAATACCTATACTTTGCATTCATGACCCCTGCGGCTAAAAATAGATTTCAAAATTTACCTCCGACGAGATGATAGCATCATTTATATAGAAGAAAGAACAATTTCCAGCGACTGAAGTAGCAAGGCTACCTACTGGCATCCGTGTAATGACAAAAATCTACAACTTCACAGTTCTGCTTGCTCCTTGCTCCCGTTATGCCTTGCTTGAGATCGCAAGTGCGCCACTCTAAGTCTTCAGAAGTAGTGGTATTGGTATCGCCTGAGTAGTAGTATATGTACCATCGCCGATTTTTTATACTCAACTGCAGTCGTTGAAATAAAAGGAACAGCTGGAAATGACCAACATATATCCATCTGGGAAATATTGACTCTCATTGTGCGATTATCTTGAGATTGATTTTATGAGCCTTGCCTGGACACCGTGCGACAACCTTGCTATAAAGCTTTGCGAGGGCTATATGATTACTTCACAATTTTTCCCCAATATTGAGCCGTGCGTTGTCCACAGGATCAGTGTTGTACAGTTCCCGTGTGGGGATCGCGCAATGCTACCTACGACGTATCTCTTCGTACCAAAGACTTGAGACTTTCTCAAAATTTGCCATTCAAGTGCGGGTAAAACAAAACCGCAAAGGCTATGGAACTCGTGAAATCGTAAGATAATCATACTGCCGCACGGAAAGGGAGAAACGAACATTACATCGGTCCCATAAACTTATCAAAGGCTTATTGCAAACTAGACATAAGTGCTAGAAAATTCGTAGGGGAAACCCGTGACAAATATGATCCAGGCATCATACTTGTTCGTTTTGAAAAGGCAGTCCATGCAGTTTACCCTTAACCTGCTACATAACTAAAATGAAACCTTCAAGTCGTCAGTAAAAACCTATATAATTATTGCTATTTTAAAGTCATTGGGGGATATCTCCCTATCGGACAGTGTAGATGGAAGATCAGATAGCACGTTCTCTGCAGGTTTTGTGTTTTTCTTTGTATATTCTCGTAGGATGAGGAAATTCATAACTTGTTTACTTTAGGTACAGCGAGGGCTTTGCAATTTTCAGGTTGAAACTGCTTCTCACATACACTTGTATCAATTTCCTGGGAGGCAAAATCAATGTTGGATTGTATGAAAATGAAAGAATCTTTATTGAAACAATCGAAACCAGGTAGTCGTTTATCAGAAATTTTACATCGAGACTTTCCATAAGGATGGAGATTTATAAATGCGTCTTAACTTCGCTTAAAGAATACTTATAAAAGACGAAATCCATCGGAAATCATGATCATCTTTTCTTAGAATTCGAGAAAACAATACTATCCGAAAATTAATATTTCTTCATTGATAAAAAGCCAGCTTAAAACTTGTTTAACATCGACATACCAATGCATTCGGCTCATAGCTTTAAATGTGCTTTTACAAGTGCTGCATTATGTAAGATACCTATAGAACTTTACTGCTATATGAGCGACTGAGTGGAGAAGACATCTGTCCGTATTGTAAGTTCTACAAAAAAGCCAATAACAAATGACTATTTTGTCATGCAATTTTGTTATTTTTGTCGATACGAACATTTAATTCATAGAGCACTTATACATGTGTACAAAATAAAGAGAATATTATTCAAAACATTTCGAAAGTTGAGCTCTAATCAACTCGTGTGATTCCAGTGGAAATGATAGTTTTTACCTGTGAATTGATTTCTTATTTCAATTGTGTTGGAACTAATCCACTGAGAATCATAAGCGCATCGTTTAACTCGCTTGAATTAGGGACAGAATTTATTGCTTAGATAAATTAGTCAGTTTCGAAACGCACACTCCTCCAAATATCTCGGGCTTGGTCACGTAACTGGGCAGTCTTCACTCCTATGACTCTAGGTGGATTGGTTCCAGCAAAATCGATATTAAACATACCTTTCATGTTTATGTGAAGTATCGTTTAAAACTTATCAAGTATGTTACCTAATGTGGTAATAATAGTAGGAGTTAATATAATTTGAGTGTTACGACAAACTGCTCGTTTCTAACAACTTCTTCATTTGTCAAACCTCCTTTTCTTCAGATAGATATGGTATACTGCAGTATTTAGTTGAGAGGCCTACTTAAGATTTTGACGGTTTTTAATCACGGTCATAAATTCACTTTCAGTTCTTTTCATATCGTCACACACATCTTTCGTGATATTAAACGCCCTACTCCACAAGTTTTGCTCAACGTGCAGGGTTTCCTCTATATTAGCCAAACAGTGATTTGTTACCACTTGCCGAATATGTCTAAACACAGCGAGTTCTTCCATGAAATCAGCACCTTGATCGCGAATTAATTGTCTGAGCTTCACAAAGAAAAAATAATAAAGATCATAGTCAAGTTGTGCGTATTTTCTATACAGATATGAACCTGTAAAAGAGGGCATGAAGGTGTAATTCAGTCTGGTTTCATCGTGAAGACTGATATGTAAAATGTCCTTCGTGTCCCATTGAAGAAGTCTTCGTAAAGTTACCAAAGACTCGTCTAGTAGTTCAGTCACAACAACGAATTGAAACTCTTTGTCCAAATGTTGTAAATAGTCCATGGCGTCCGTTTTATTGTACTTTGAGAATAAACGTAAAGGGAATCCAAATTCAAATGCCATTCTATTATTTGTCCAAGAGTCATTGATATTTTTTGGCTCGTACTGGTATGGGTCTCGTAAAAACGTTTCAATAGGTTCCGAGCTGTTGATAAGTTTAAATATGTAATCAGGTTGAAAGACAGCTAGGCTTGAGACAAATTGTTCAAATGGTTCTCTCACTATTCCGATAGCTTTGGTGTCGGATGGAAGTAACTGTTTAAATGTCCCTAAAGAATATTTTACATAACTACATAGTATATCAAAGTGTCTGTAATGTGATGAAACTCTGTTCGCATCAGTTTCTTTTATACTTGTATCATCCGTTAATACCTGTGTATGCTGAGAAGGTAAAACGAAAGTAAGTTTCCGGTTCCAACCAAACCTCAGAACGATATTCTGTACAGTATTGCTTCCGGTGCTGTGGACTTTCAGAAAAGCAACATGCCTGGCTGCAGCGTCTACATGACCTTTAGACCCGATGACGTTAATATCAAATTTGATTCAGTATTCTTAATATATCATGTAGCCCAGTGTGGCACCGAGTATCACTAAAACTGGTGCAAAAACGAGATGCCTGAAAGAAAGTATACATGTACAAGTAAATGCAAAGTATTCAAGACTATTGAACCAAATGTCTAACAGACTGGTTAGTGATTACGATTTTTTTTTTCTAGATGGATGTTCAGAGGTTAACAGAAAAAAACGTCGAATCTGACATAACTTCATGATCTCATTATAGTACCATCTACTATAGTTGCTTTCAATGGATACTCCTTAACCCTTACACTGCTTAATAAGTTAAATTAAACTTTCAAGCCTATTATAAAACACCGAATAATACTAATTTTTGGTGAATATATATATTTCCTTATCGGACAGTGGAGGTCCAAGATCAGACTACACGTTCTGAGCAGCCCAAGGGATAAAAATCTTAATTTGTAATATCGCTCACTGATCAACAGCCAATCAATACACTCGTTCTGAAAGCTGTTAAAGATATCCTTCAAAATGGCAAACTAATAATTAAGGGTCGAGTACATGCAATTTTTGGCTAGGGGCCAACGCGGCTAATCTTAGTAACCACATTTCAGACTTTCGCACGACAGCTGCAACCGCTCTGAACATCATGTATCAATGTGGGTTATTCGCTGTCTCTGATTTACTGGAACTGCAACTTTCGTTTATGATTGGCTTGAAACAACAAACCCTTCAAAACCGCCTAACACCTAAGGATTTATTCATCCGTGATGTAAAATAGAAATGGATAGAGGGGTCGGTGCGAAAGCGCAAAAGAAAATATTTTCAAAGCAAGTTTTTGACTGTGTTTGTTTGGATGATGAATTTTACCGGTTTAAACGTTCTCATTTAAAGTTCATCATAAACAGACAAAACTGTTTACCTTGTCAGCCGTAATACATGTACAAGTAAGGCAGTTGTTGAGGAGTTGGTGTTTTTCCGGTACATGGAAATACCTGAATGGACCGGAATGGATCGGAAAGGACCGGAACAGAATGGACTGGAATGGACTTGAAGACGGATGTAAACTCTTCTGGCAACACTTCATTTATTTGACAATGGAAAAGCGGAAAACCTGAACATGCTCATGTAAGAAAAAAGAGGAACTTGAAAGAAATAAGGCTACAAGGAACGGACTTCGTTCTCGAAGGAAAAAAGCTTTTTCCAAGTAGTACAAATAAAATTTTTTCGGAGGAGTCAAAGGTATGATTTATCTTTTGGTCAAGATTTATTTCTATCTAATTTTACTGTTTTACATTTTCGATCCGTCTCTTGATTGATACAATGTGACAGCGCCCTCGCCCTTGGCGAAGACTGATAAGTCCGTATATGCTACCGAACAAGAAATTTTGCTCTCCGGTTTTATAAATCTCGCAGAATTTATTTTTGTAATTGTAGATGAAATTTTGTCTATTTGACAACACCATAATATTGTATTCAAGCGTGTCTGTACTCTGCAGACATTATTTTTTCCTGATCGACGACTACTGTTCTAGATAGTTACCTTACTGTTGTATGCTGTTGACCTACTACATGTATATCATGGGCAGAATTCAAGATGGTCGCCACCTTTGGGAATGGTTAGCATGTTCCTTTTCGCCATCTAAATGGTCTATCTATCTTTAAAGTGTGATCTTGGATTTACACTTTAATATATGAAAAAACTAACAGTGGACTAGCATCATTGCTTTGGTTTCTTTTGTATGTTATTAACCCTTTACCACAACACCCTAAGTTTATTACCATTGTTAGAAAGAAATCTTTAAAATATTGTAGGAAAAGGAGAAATGCAGGTAACCATCATTTCTCCTTCTCTGACAGCGTTTTCTACCCTTCCAAAGGCAAGTAACATCAATTGAATAAGAGTAAATTTTGAAAATGGTTTCATTTTAAACAAGTCTGACATTCTGACATTTTGTTGGTTGTTGAAGAGTTAAAAGAAAATCTTGATATTCATTTTGGGCTGTAGGCGTTGACAAAATTATACTGATACAAACCATTTTATTAGTGTATAAACTGACAATTTGATACATGACACCGAAATGATAAATCAAATTCTTGTTTGTTTAATTGCTAAACCTATCATGATAATAGGCTTTTGAAATTTTTCGATGAAAAGTCTTGGTTTTGTCCATACAAATTTTATGTTAAAAACACACGTGAAGAACCTATAAGCTAGAAATGTATCTCAAAGCCACTATAAACCGTCCTCAGGTATAAATTAGAGTTAAAGAATGTCACACAACACAGTGGCAACTACTACCGTTGTATTCAATCACTAGAATTAATTATGCAACAGTGTTTTACTGTATAGATAAAATTTCGAAAAAGTGAATATTTTCCTTGTCAAAGGAAAAGCTGCTCCTTCTGCGCCATTTTTCGTTCCCTGCTGTGTTGCAAATTCCATCCATATTGCATACTGTTTGAAAAGATACCCATGACATTCAAGTTGCAAGTTTTCATTCTATGGAATAATTTAGATATTTGCCTGGCTGTTTTCGAGGAAACCATGATTGAGACATTTTCATAGCCCTGGCGTCGTCTGTGTTATCGTGCAAAAGCTTTGACATTTTACAATATCTCTGTCATTACTAATCATATTTACTTCAAACTCAAACTGCTGTTAACTATCAAAAGGGGAACCCATACAACAGGGGGAGGTATCCATCAAAGTATTTTTGAAACAGTTATAAATGCCTCCTTTTGACTTTGAATACTCAAATACTTTGACATTTTATGGTATCCCTGTCATTACTGCAGACATTTACTTCAACTTGGAGTAGTTGTTAACTATCATATTTACTTCAGACTTGTGGTAGTTGTTAACTATCATGAAGGGAACCCATACAACAGAGGCAAGTAACCAGGTAAATATTTTTGACGCAGTTATGTCCGGTTTTTCCACTTACAATTTTCACTAAAAGCAACTGCAGCCGAGCATTGGTATTCACATGCGGTGCTCTAGTCTTTTTCATCTTTTACAAAAGATAAAAAACAGAAGGAGAAAATAACTGGAATGTATAAAAAAAAAAAAAAAAATTCACATACCAAGCTTGAAATATTAAATAGTCCTACATAAAGCTAATGTGGTGTGAAACCATATTTTTTTTTTTTTTTTTTCAATCACACAAAATTGTGTTGTCAGCTTCACATAAAAAGTCTTTCAAACCTATGTTTTTTTTTTTTTTTTTTACTGTCTTGTCTGTGTCTGTGTCCGTGTCTGTGTCTGTGTTTGTTTTTACTTCCTCATTTTGAAAACTGATGAAAATCATTGCAACCTGGGCCCATGATTATAAAACTTTTTTATTACTCAACTAAGAATTTACTCAAATTTCAAAATTGAATCAAAGTTTTATTTCTGCTTAAACACTACTATTAGTGTAGCATATAACAGTTTAGCAATATAATTTCTTTTTTTTTTTTTTTTTTCATATGATTTCGGTAGTGTTTTTGCAGAAATACAAATTTTATTCATACTTGAAGTTTGAGTAAATTCTCAACTAAGTACAAAAAAAGTTTTATAATCTCGGGCTCTGTTTCTCAACTATTACTAGTACTGCTATGGACTTGGACTATACAAAATGCACTTGGCACATGGAAAGAATGGTATGTGTAGTTCTTGTTTGAATTTAACATAAAAACAGCCAAGTAATAAGGCAATTGCATTTTATTTCTCGATGGCAACAGAAAAATATGCACTCAACCCTCGTAATCGCACTCACTATTCACTTGAATCAATTTTCGAAAATGTGAAAGAGAAAATGTATTTTTAAGCCTTGCTACATATTTTTTTAGTCAGAGACGGCCATTAAACTGCTTCCAAATCAATACTTTCTATGATTTTTGCAACAAAATAGAAATTTCTGATACTCTAGATGGAAAATCCTGTCAATTATCTAAAATTGAGGCTGAACAGACGACACGTTCATTAGAGTTACATTTTGATAGATTATCATACATGTAAAGAATACATGTACATGTATGTATACCGTCGATACACATACTCTTGGTACCTGTTTTCGAACCCAAAATTATATCCCAGTTTTCTTGCAACCTATGATGTGAATGGCGCCACCGTTTTGTGTGAACAACGTGCTCAAGGGGAGTTCTTAGGATCACGTTGTGTCCGTCGTCCGTCGTGCGGCGTCAACAATTCTTTAAACATCTTATCCTCCTAAACCACTGGGCCAATTTGGACCAAACTTGGCTGGAAGTTCCTTGGGAGGTTCTCTTTAAAAAATGGTCACAGAATTTGATTCCATTAAAAACCCTGGTTGTCATGGCAACCAAATGGAATTTTCTAAGAAATTCTTTAAAAATCTTCTCTTCTGAAACCACTGGTCAGATTTTAGAATAATTTCACAGAATTGTTCCTTGGGTTACCCTTTTCAAAAAGTGTTCGCGAAATTTTGATCCGTCGAAAACATGGCCTAGGTGGTGGGGGGGGGGGGTCTTTGCGTCGTGCAGTGTTAACAATTCTTTAAACATCTTCTCCTCCAAAACCTCTTGGCCAACTCGGACCAAACTTGGCTGGAATGTTCCTTGAGAGGTCCTCCTTAAAATGTGGTCACAGGAGTTGATTCCATCAAAAACTCTGGTTGCCATGGCAACCAAATGGAATTTTCTAAGAAATTTTTTAAAAATCTTCTCCTCTGAAAATGCAGGTCAGATTTTGAAATAATTTCACAGAAATGTTCCTTGGGTGACCCTTTTCAAAATTTTTTTGCGAAATTTTGATTCGTCAAAAAACATGGCCGTGGTGGGGGGGGGGGGGGGGCTCTTTGCACTGTATGGACTTAAAGAAATTTTTTTAAATTTTCTAAGAAATTCCTTAAAAATCTGCTCCTCTGAAACCGCTGGTTAGATTTTGGAATAATTTTACAGAAATGTTCCTTGGGTGACCCTTTTCAAAAAGTGTTAGCTAAATTTTGATCCGTCGAAAACATGGCCTAGGTGGTGGGGGGGGGGGGCTCTTTGCGTCGTGCGGTGTCAACAATTCTTTAAACACCTTCTCCTCCAAAACCGCTTGGCCAACTCGGACCAAACTTGGCTGGAATGTTCCTTGAGAGGTCCTCTTTAAAACGTGGTCACAGAATTTGATTCCATCAAAAACTTTGGTTGCCATGGCAACCAAATGGAATTTTCTAAGAAATTCTTAAAAATCTCCTCCTCTGAAAATACAGGTCAGATTTTGAAATAATTTCACAGAAATGTTCCTAAGGTGACCCTTTTCAAAATTTGCGTGAAATTTTGATTCGTCAAAAAACATGGACGTGGTGGGGGGGGGGCCTCTTTGCACTGTATGGACTTAAAGAAATCTTTTTGAAATTATTCTTCTCTTAAACTACTTGTCAGATTTTGAAATAATTTCACAGAAATGTTCCTTGGGTGGCCCTTTTGAAAAACTGTTCACGAAATTTTGATCCGTCAAGAAACACGGCTGTGGTGGTGGGGGTTATTTGCACTATATGGACATGAAGAAATTCTTAAAAATTCTTCTTCTCTGAAACTACTGGTCAGATTTTGAAATAATTTCACAGAAATGATCCTTTGGTGACCTTTTAATTTTCATCAAAAGACTGTATAGGTAGTTTGATGAAAAGGGCTATTGCAGACGTCAACCTATAGCCGGTAAGTGAGTGCACTGGTGAGAAATGCTGATATGCCCACTTTCTACTTGATGTATTTGATAGCTATGTATTGCAAGAGGTAATAATATAATTATCTTTGGAATACATGCATATTTCACCAGTTATCAAAAGGGCCTCTGTCTGGGTGTTAACCGCCTTGTTGATCTCCATTTCTGTACTTTATGATGGATTGTTTTCTGAATTCTATACAAACTTTCTATACAGAATTCTGATTCGTCAAAAACATGGCTGTTGTGATGATTGTAGGGGTGGTGACAGATTTTGAAATGAATTTTACAGGTGACCTTTTCAAAATTGCTTGGCAAAATAATAATTTTGTTTCCAAAAGTTCAATACTTCAAAAAAAATTGGCTATGGTCCTCTCAAAAATTCAGGTGAGCGATCCAGGGCCATCTTGGTCCTCTTGTTTGAATGTAAACAACGATGTCACAGCTGTTAAGTTACAAACTTCGATAAAAACAAGGAAATGTGCATGTTTCTAAAGGAAAGATAAACCTATATTTTACTAATAAATTTCTCGTTACCCTCTTCAACCTGATAAGTTCCTGATTTAAGTTCTCCTTCCAACATTTAATTTTAATCCTAAAAAGTTCCCGATATATGATATAGTCAGTGTTGATGCCAAAAATCATGTGACCATACCGGAATAATTTGACAAGATTCCTTTCTAAAATTAGGTAAACTGCGCTAAACAGTCCTACGAGACACTTTCACATACAAGGTGTCCGGAAAGTAACGTAACATTTTTGACATCTAGAATATAGCTTTTAATTTCAGATGAAGTGAAAAAATATAAATACAAGTACATAAGAAATGTAACTTTTTTGTGTGATAATTATATTTAACTTTCATTACATTATACATTCTTATACAGATTTTAAACCAAAAGAACCTTTTTGTCATTGACGTCATTTTAGTAATTCATGACGTTTTCAACATGAGGGCCTTTTATACTCTTTCTAAGCCGAACACGCACGATGAAATTGTAAATCTTTTTAGTGCACATACTTTTACACACTTACATATTTTTTATGCATGTATATATATTTTTAACTTTCCATGTGAAATATAAACCCATATTGTAAATGTACAAAAGTGTTACCTTACTTTCCGAACGTCCTTTACATGTACATAACTTTATTCTATTCCCCATTTTTTTTTAACTATGTCGTCTGTTTAATTTAACAGTTCTTCCGTAAAACAAGTTCACTGTTATTCGTCGAAATTTTTGGTCTCCTGGTTTTTGGCTTGTTTTCAATATCAGTCTTCTCACAGTAACGTTTTGAAATTCTCAATCCTTTCAGCAGCATTCCTAGCTTTTAATCCACTTTCTATACATGGATCCGTGGAAATCGATATTTGACCAATCAGGTTATCGCATTTATTCTACCCGATGTCCAGCCTTGTTGTCTGCTATTTTGGCTCCGAAATAAACGACTGTTAACGTTGGAGGGGTGTGATAGTATTTTTATTTATTTTGTGTTTTAAACGTTTGAATTTGAGAAAAAGTTTAAACTATGTGCTTTGAGAACGTGTACCGCTGACGTGAGATCACGCAGAGGCTGTAGACAAGTTTGAATTATGATAATGACTGAAAATGGGACATATGTAAAGAGTTCTGATCAGCGCTACATCACACAATGGATTAATAAATGTTATAGTTTTTCCGCTCTGAAAGATTCTGAGAGAATCAAAAACGTTTTAAGTGGAAAACAAAGGTAAAAATAGATCTATATAAAATACTAATAAAAAGAAAATACGTTGACTTGAATATCTAACCTTGTTCAATAACCTATACGCACATCCAAAAAGTGGCACTTGTCATCAGTGTTTCAGTTTGACGTTAATCTTAACCCTTGGTGCATGAAGAATATGCTGAATGTGTAGATATAGATCAGATTGCAAATACCATGAAGTTTAATCTTGGATTAAAACTATTTGCTATTTACAATAAGCATATTGACGTGTATTCCTCACTACATATTCCTCAATAAAAGTAGAATTCAATTATGAAAAAGTCTAACTTCTGTTCTGTACTGGTCGAAGTTCAGCTCGAAAGGCAACTTATGTTGATTAAATAATCTTTTGACTTAGTCGTATTAAAGTGGATTAGCACATCTGTCAGTGCAAAGAATGTGTCGGTAAACTGTTAATTGATAAGAAGTGTGTTTGATTGCAAACCAATTTGCCACTCTAATCAACTTGACCACCCGTTATCTTCAGTATATCATAAGATAAAACAAACTACCGTCAATGATATTAACATGTTTGTTAATTGACAGCACACTTAACGCATTTTAAGATCATCAGACAACCCTTTTTCCCTTAACCTGAAATTGAAATTTTTCATAAATTTACACCTCTCTGTAGAATCCGACAAACTATAAATTTTTCCAAATGCTCACAAGTAGATCTAATTCAGTGTTATTTAGTTGGGTACAATGTTGAGATGACTTTACTAGCCTTACGAAAACAATAAGAATCTTTAATTCTATTATTCTGTGGCAAATCGGAGGTTTGTTGAGGTCTTTTATTCTTTCGAGATCAGTGAAGTTCAAAACTTTGCTAAAACAAGTAGATCTATTTCATTGTCCGTAGACCCCGTAATTCGTCCTTTTTGTGCATATTCTTGTGTAAGTTAGTAAGCATAGATATTTACCGAGAATTCATCATCGGCAGAAACATATGATAGAAATATTTTTCCGGAATTTTATTGAGAAGAAAAGTCATGACAGCACGATTTAAGTATCCTATCTGCTATACTGTATATGTATTTACTGTGGTTGTTTGGGAGCTCTTGGCAACAGTAACCAAGGAAGTCGATTTATCTTATCACCGCGGATCCATGTATTACATCCACGATGAGCTTTTTCTGATCAATTAACAGCTTTTTACTGTGCTTTCCCATATTCAAATGCAAAACAAACTCCGATTAACTCAGTAAAGAAGCAAGAAATCAACATTGTTTACAAGAATAAATCATCAGTATAAACAGTGCGCTAAATTAAAAACCCAGTGACCTTGGTTTCATTGAAATCGACCGCTTACGTACTGAATGACGTCGGCAATTAAAAAACTTGAATAACTATTAGCTGTTGTCTGCGCATGTCATATTCTTAGAAGATTAGACATGTCTGCTATGACGCATCACTATCCTTTACAGGATAAATATTAATACGCTGTGCGTAAACAAAAAACCTCTGCCGCTAAAAAAGTAGCAAGCGGGAAACGGCTATTAATAATAAGTATGTGAAAAAAAAATCAAGCCTATTTATGGCTACAAATATCCTAGAAGTACAGTACAGTTCGCGCGTTTTTTGCTATTTTCGCTCTCCGCGGTGGACCTAGCGCGAACCCAACGCGGCGATTTTAAAACACAGGTGAACGCGGACCGATCTTAAACGCGGCGATCCCTGGCGGACCACAGTGGTCTGGTTACGCAATAAAAACGACGCGATGACTCCGCCGCGATCAGACAGGTAAGTTTTTTTTTTCAGTGTAGCAAATGATTCAAGAATGAACCGAAATTACGCACCATTTTACTCTTTTACAAAGTCGTATTACACGTATGTATCTACATGAGAATTATTTCATATCAGAAAGAAAAAAGATGATAAGTAGTCATCATTGGCAAGCGAATTATTTAACATTGATTTACATGTAATTGGTTATAAAATCTAAACATTTAAACCTTTAACCCCACATCCCGAGTTTTCAGTGCCGTGAAGAACAAGGGTTTCGAAAACATCGTAGGAAAAAAAAAAGAACAGGCCGGCAACCAGCATTTTCTCCTCTTATGCAATGTTTATCTACCCTGTCACAAACTCTTCGACAATTACGAGTGATGTTCATATTTCCTTAACTCTTTACCAAACGACAAAACGACTTGTCCAAATTAAAAAAAAAAAACATTTGCAGACGAATTTTTGAATCTAACTCAAAATATAAAACTTGTTTTTATTAGGTGGGAACATTGTGGGAAAAAGAAGAAAATGCTGTTTCGAGACATAATGACAGCGCCGACATGTATCGTCACGGAGAAATATTTCATGAGCTGCTCTTAGGCCTATTAGGTCTTGACTCTTGAGCTTATTTTTTTCCTGCGAATGATGACGATCACTAGCATACAAAATGTTTATTTTTACACATTGATATAATTATCTGCACATGTTCATTACAAAATAAGATTAATGAATCTCGCAGGACCGAATGGATAAAATCAAACACTCTGGTTCTTCCGTGAGGGTTTTTGGTTAAAAATTAACTCTTTACAAAGGCACAAAAATGTATTCTTTTCCAAATTGAAAGCATATGCAGACGACAACTAAATGTAGCAAAAGTGGCATTTGTCTTTAATATGATAGACAACAACTTTATTTCTACCAACATTTGTTATCTGCCGTATAAACGAATCTAGTTATTCTCTGATTGTAAATACTCTGATTCAGTTTCGTATAACTTCAAATTAAGGATAGTTTTATATGATGACTAAAAGTAAGGCCGTACCTGTAATAGAAGACGGATACGGGGAATTTTCTCGCGTCCATATTCCCTACTTTCATAACCAAATTCAAACTTATGAAACTGTTTTTCCCCCTACTTCAGTGATCACGCGGTACAAAAGTAATGGCTGTTATCCTTATATGGTGCGATCGTTAACATCCCAAGGTTGTTATTCTTTTCAGGTGGACGACGAGTTAAAGTCATGAATATTTAATGAATAGCAGGCCACAAAATGTTTTCGGATCAAATGACGGTACAAATAGCAATTGTATGAAAAAGCGAACATTTAATTTCCATCAAATTCACCATCTTTCAGGGTTTCTTTATTATGTATATTTCAATTTTTTTATTATATATATATATCAACAAAAAGAGTTTTTGTGTTTTTTATACTATATTTTCCTTTTTTTAAATCTAAATACAAGAAGACTCCATTATACAGACTGTGAAGACACAAATCAAACTGCACAGAACACGCAGTGTGATATTAGATCTACACTAGAGATGCTATTTTTGTAAGATATTCTACATGAAATACGCTTTAGTATTGCATTGATTTGTTCTGTTATTTTTTAATAACCTTTGGTTTAACCCTTTCCCAAATGACAATATTTTACATTTGTCCGAATGGAAAACATTTGCAGACGACAACTCAAAGATGGATGAAATGGTGAAATTTACCCTTGATGGGGGTAGAAAGTATTATGAGGGAAGCAGAAATTGCTAGTAACCATTTTCTCATGATGTATTCCTTTCTCATAATGTAATCTAAAGCCTTACTCCTTGGCGTCTTTTAAAGTTAAGGTTGTGCTGTAAGGGATTAAAAGATCTTAAGAAGATGATGGGATGGGAGAGAATGCTGTAATCAGATTTTTCTACTTTTCCAACGATGTTGTTTACTCATTCATTGGCAAGCTTCAGCATTTGAACAACATTTGTCTTCTGCATTTGCTGCAGAGCCCCAGTAGCTCATTCGGTAGCGTGCAGGACTTGAGAACAGGGGGTCGTGGGTTTGATACCTGGCTCGGTCAATTTCTTCCTAAGCATTGATCATAGTCATTCGGACAGGATTCATTCTTCTCTTCTTCTCCAACCACTGATCATTGCTTCGACGATGGTTACGTGGGAAAGCAGCCAGTGGCTTGGAAAGAAAATTGTGTGGAGTACTGGATAGGTGCAATGGCCGCCGCGATATAAATGCTATAATGTTGAAAGCGGCGTTGAACACCATACAACAACAACAACAATAACAACAACAACTGTATTTGCTTTGAACAAATCAAAATCTTTGTCATTTGGTAAAGAGTCAAGGGTAATTTAACTATACCAAACAACAAAATTGTAGCCTTGCCTTACTGGGCCAAGATATTGGCCCTCATTCATGATTTCTATTTGTGTTAGAGAGTGTTGGCCCCTAAGTTGGATGAAATTGTCCCCTTAAAAGTCAGTTGGGAGGAAATTGTACCCTGAACTTTTCGAAGGGAAATCGGAATACTTCCGACTCCATGTACATTATTATCAAACGACGGCCTAAAGAGGACTTGATAAATCAAATGTAAAATGTTCAATGTGCAGTCTTGTCTTGGATCTGCACTGGCACTATCTTATGAAACATTGCGACAAAAAAAATCTTTCTTTACAGTGTTAAGATCTTTTATCTGGACATGTCTGTTTAAAGTATCTGTCTAATGGTAGGCCCTACATATAAATATAAGAACAAACTAGTAATTCAAAATGCAAACTAAGGCTTTTAATAGTGGAAAGTCTTCCGACCCATTCTGCTCTAAACAAAACTAGCTCTTACAATTCACCAAAACTAAGACAGCTAAAATTGCTTTTTGTTTCTTTTTTATCTTTAGGGCTCTACTAAGTAATCTGGTAGCATAGATCAAGATCAGACTATACTTAAAAGCTAGAATATCAAATTTTGAGACTCAGGTTGCCTTGTACTCTTGAATAAACAGGCGACCAGTATTGATTTAAGATCAGGTTGCACGTTACATGTATGTAATGTCTGATCTTGATCTATGTTGTCAGCAAAAAAAAATCTGTTATGTCTGTTTTTCGCTGAAAGGGTTAAACAGAGAAAGCAAGAATGGATCTCAAAAAACATTACACCAGACGATCAAAATGCACAAAAAAATAACGCTTATGTCCTAAAAGGTAAAGGTTTCGCTGTTGTCTTGCATTTACAGGATTACTGTAAGTTGCAATGTTTTGTATTGTTTTAAGTACAAGATAAAAGTTTTTAAAAAATGACAAATATATTAAAGGTGAGAGGAAATGTGAAGAAAATTGCCAAAATATAGTAGTTAAACAACAAATAAATTAAAAATCTATTGCTGCATATATACTGAACCAAAAAAGAAACTTCCCCTGTGTTTAAGTGCAGATATACACAAATATGAAAATCAGGATTAAACTAGATTTATATGCATTGAAAGAGTATTTTATTGCGACTTTGTGTGAAAAAAATTATTGCTGAGGGTTTATCTAAAAGTAGTGAAATGGTAGTTAAAACTCGGAAGGGGTCGCTCATCAAAATCATAAATTAATACCGGGTATGACCACCTTCAGCATGAAGGACTGCCTGGCATCGTTGGCGCATAGAACGGATAAGTGTATTGATTTCGGCTTGTGGAATGTTGTTTCATTCCTGAATTAAGGCTTGTCTTAGCTGAATGACGTTTGACGGTGGAATAGGGCGATGTCTAACATGCTGGTCCAAATTATCCGAAAGGTGTTCAATGGGATTCAGATCAGGGCTTTTGGCAGGCCAGTCATTAATAAATGCAATGTTATTCGCCCTGAGGAAATTCACATTGTCCCTAGCTGTATGGCTTGTGGCATTATCATGCTGAAAAAGAGTGATATTGGCATTATTTTGAAACAGTGGGATAACGTGCCTCGCAAGAATTTCATCTCGGTAGAGTTGGGCATTCAAATTCCCTTCGATAACGACGAGATTAGTGCGAAAGCCATGTGCAATGCCCGCCCAGACCAAGACAGAACCCCCACCCCCAAAACGATCTCGTTCAAGTACGCAACAGTCGGCATAATGTTCATTTCTCCTACGGTATACTCGAACCCTGCCATCACCTCGATAAATGGAAAACCTCGACTCGTCAGAGAAAAGAACGCTATTCCATTGTTGTCTAAGCCAGCGTTGGTGTGTACGTGCCCAATTAACACGATTTACGCGGTGACGTCCCGTCAAAACACAACCAACGTATGGACGACGTGCACGTAGCCCACCCTCGCGCAAGCGATTGCGCACAGTTTGAGCACATATACGGTTGTTATGTGTACCAGGGGTGTTAGCAGCAGTGGCTGTGGCAGTTTGGAAGCGATTGCGCAGGTGGGTGTTCCGAATATAGCGGTCTTGGCCGCGCGTCGTGACGCGAGGACGTCCACTACGTGGTCGATCTTCCGTACGCCCTGTTGCTTGAAAACGTTGCCTAAGGTGTCGAATAGCACGAGTAGAACATCCAATATTCATAGCAACAGCATTCATCGTCATACCAGCATTAAGCATGCCAATGGCACGTTCTCGTAAATTTTGCGGAATTCTAGGCATATCAAAAATAAAGAAAACTAAAAAGAATTTAATTTTTTTCAACGTCTTTTTCTTATTGACATGAAAGTCTATAAAATTAGACTGAAAGGTTTCAAAAAATATACACGAATTATACTGGTCCGTGCATGCACGTGAAAATCGCTTTCAGCGGGTTTCTTCTGCAAAATGCTTTCAATCGAGTTAAAATTTGTTTTATCGGACACATAATCGTTCGCCCGAATATATGTAGTCATCTGATATTTTTTTTTTTTGATAACATTGCATTTGCACTTAAACACAGGGGAAGTTTCTTTTTTGGTTCAGTGTATAAGTATACAGGTACCAACAAAGGCTTCGGTTGACCAACTTTAAATCAGAAATCCCCGCTTTATTTTCTATCAAATCTGTGCCGCGTGATCATCACATAAAAGGAGAAATTCAGTCAAACGTTGCATAATTCGGTTACAAGAAATGAAACATGATCTGATTAAAAACATATCCGTCTGCTTTTCAGGGAAAATTTTATCTCCATATATAAGTGTTCTCCTACATAACCCATAGAAGGCAAGACACGATTCAGTGCTCTTTAGCAATGGGTGTAGATTCAGATCAGACTGTCTTGAAATGTTCTAATGATTAAGTTATTTGTCTGTTTTTCTGTCTGTCTGTCCGTCTCTCTTTCTCTCTCTCCGTGATCAATTACTACATACTACCAAATACAACTAAGCCTGTCGCTGTTTATGTTATGTTGTTATGTCTCTCTCTCTCTCTCTCTCTCTCCTTTTGTTTTTTCTATTTTCTTTCCCATATATTCCTGTGTATAGTGCTATGGTATCTCACTATCAGTTACTAAACTGTAATGATTCTTTTTTTTTTGGTCTTTAAGCAACCCTTGATTTATGGATAGCTAATATCTGAGTCAGCTTTTAAGTTTGTTAAAGTTTTTGTTATCGAGGAAACGAAAACACTACAAGAATAGTTTCCTTCTTTCTTCGAATACCTTTTACAAGAATTTACCAAGGTTTATACACGGGTTGGAAACTTCATACTCAACTATTACTTTTGCAGGCAAAACAAAAACAACAAAATATTCCAAGGTATGGCCTGATATGAGTCAGAACATTTCACACACTGTCAGCGTGTTCGTATATCCAATATCATTACATGTTTAGTGTTGAGCACTATTCTCAACATGATTCCAGTCATCTCAAGGCTGCCAGCTAGTGCATCTGCATCTTTTTTCCAGTACTTTGTAAAATTATTTTACTAGACAATGAAGACACTGATTACTGTCCTATACACAAATCGTAGAAACAATGCTTAATTGTCAGAGAAGAATGAATCTTGTCGTAATGACCAATATCAATCCTTGAAACGAGTTTTGATGAGCTAGGATTTCGCGTCATAAGCCTGCATTACTAGCCAGCTAACGTGCTCGGCAGATTCAAGATCGGATATCACGTTCTGACTGCCGTGGGAGGATTTGAAGATCAGTGGAGAAAAGGTTCGGTTTGTAAACTAAATCTTAGCGTGTTAAACTTTCCAAAGTGTGAAAGGATATAGGGATTTGATTAACAAAAGACACGTGCAATTTGCAAAATAAAGATTATCAACCTCCAGATTTGGCAGTTCTTTTTCTAAAGTTGGAAGATAGGTAAACTTGACCTTTAACCCTTCAACAGACGACAAAATTTTAGACTCGTCCATATTGAAAGCATTTTGGCGCAAATGAGAAAAGTTGGCTTGAAAGGTTGGGATAAGTTGTGGGAAAATGTTAGCAACATTTTTCTTTAACCCACAATGTTTTCCAAAGCTTTCTGTCTTGGGATCGTTTAGACTCGTGCTTGTGTTGTAATGGGTTAACCAGTTGGGAAAAATGATATATGTTTGTGCAATGTAACTGGTTGTGTTTGTCTCCATGTACATGTGATAAAATGAAGAAGAGCATGTGATGATTGTTTTCGTTCCTAAAGACTGGTATATCTATGATTACGACCTTTTCTTTTTTTTAACTGACAACAATCCGTCATTTTCTAAAAAATAAAGGGTTAGGGTTTCATACACAAATGACACGTGTTAACTCTTTACCATACGTCCAAATCTTAGCCATATCCAATTTTATAACATTTGCAGATGACTAAATATAATTCAAACAACGAAATTTGTCTTTCCAGTGGTTAAAAACGTTTTCGGAAGAGAAGCAGCTGCTGCTAATCATAACATTTTCTTCTCCCACACTGGTTTCTCGAGGCTCTTAAAACTTGGGATTATTTGGTAAAGGGTTAACAATATACGGACAACCCTTGCCTGTTTTTATTGCCAAATTTGGTTGTCGGGTGTAGATAAGCTTCAACCCTTAATCCGTATAGCATTAAATACATGGAGATGAACCATCTGTGAAGAAGACGAAGATTATGAGCTTTTCACATTGGTCTTGAGTTAGAACATGTCTCAGAATATCAGAGTAAAAAAATAAATTTCTTGTTACCTGCATTCTCCTTTTTTCCTCAATGTTTTCAAAAGCCGAATAGTATTATTTGGTAAACGCTTAACACACCGAGTGCAGCTTAAATTCCTTTCAGTCTCGTTTACAGACGATGTAGATCAAGATCATGCTGCATGTTAAACGCAATCTGTTACAACTATATGTACTGTGAGATATTCTAGCCGAGACAAGATTGAGATCTTTAAATTCTTGGTTCTTTGTATGGAGGTGTTATTTTTTGTAGTGTTTTTAGGATAAACTGGGGTAAAGCCTGTACCAGCGATCCAGGGTTGAAAAGAGCGTTAAAAAGAGCCCGGGTAAATAGGTTTTGAAAACACCGTTGGGAAAGGAGAAAATGCTGTTAAGCAATATACCATCCTAGTTCCACGATATTATCTACTTTTAAAAGAGAAACCCAATCATTTGAGACACACTTAATTTGTCGTCTGCAGATGCATACAAATTGAACAAGTCTAGGAATTTGTTGCGTTATTCAGATGTAGGATGCGGATAGCATAGGCTCCGCGGCAAGATTTGTTTGTAGGATGTGTAATGTCTTTTCAACATATTTCAGTTACATGGCGGAGGCCAGTGAACCTATTCATGTTTTCCAGGAATTTCTTTTAACAATAACGTTACTCCACACAGTATTCATCCAAGTTATTTGTGGCATAGATAGTACCAATGCCAAGAGAGGGAGAGGGAGAGAGAGAGAATGGAGGATTGGGGATAATGAGATTTTCCAATGCTGTTTGCTATATAAAGAAATTCATGTCATCAGACGGCTGTTGCATGACCTTATGCTGTCTTTTACAAAGTCAGTATTAAAAGTCCAACAGCGAAAAAAAACATTACAGGTGTTAACATTCATTTAAATTTAAACCATTTCACTTAAAAGTATGGAAAATATTCCGAGCATGACAATCTGTGTATTCTGTCCAAATTTAAGTTGCAGGCAGAAAAAATCATGTCAAAATCAGGCAAACAGTAAACTTAAGATACAATGACTTGCCAACTTTTATCTTAATTTTTGTATTAATTTGTCTGCCAGCGACAAACAGTTGGCCCAACCATGCGATAACAGATTGTCATCTTCACAATAATTTCCACTCTTTTAAATGCATTTTAACACCCGCTTTGTTTATTTCGGCAACCATTATTACTTAAGGCATTCGAATGCAGTCAAACGCAACTGGTACTAAATTTAGAGTGCCTGTTAGGATTTTTACAGACATCGTGGATTGAGATCAGACTACACATCACGCAATGTCTGATCTTTAATATTCACTGTCCGCTTACTAGTGCCAGAGTTAGCCGATCAGCCTGATTCTACATTTTATTTTTGTAATTCTTTTCTACCGTTGATGTCGATTCCATTTGAGCCATGCTCTGTGAAAAAGTGGTTTGGTGAATCTACAAAAAGTATCGACTACGGTCAGCCTGCGCAGACCGTACAGACTGACCTGTGTCGAAACATTTTGCTTTTTGGTCAATTTTCAGCATGTCATTCTACCTCATGACTCGGTCGGTTGTTAGATAAAATGGATTTTACTGATCCATGTTTTGTGATGGCTTGCTTGGTATGATGCGTCGCGTATATTCATTAGAACCTTTTTTCACAGAGCATGGCTCATTTATTTTGCACTCAACGAGGAAATAACTGTTTGGTTGTTTTAGTAGGTCAGCCTATTACCAGTTCGAAGGGAAACGGCTTTATTTAGTGTAATGGTGATTTTCTTTCTTTTGTTATAACAATTTCTGTTGACAATGAAATTTCATATCGATGTCGATTTTTCCAAAAATGATGATGAAATAGAAATAACATTGTGTATCCAATTCAGTTCACTCCTGTTAGTAAACATTTTAACCCATTTCCTTCTTCTTTAAATGCCTATTCAATCACTTTTTCTTGCATGAATGACATATGTGTTGTGTTGTGCGCCTAAATAGCGAAAAGGCTTCAAGACAATTTTGGGGCTCTTTGAATATAACAAAAAAGTCTTTCATAATCTCGGACAGTTTAGATCCAAGATGAGAATGCATGACGTTTTCTGATCTTGGTCTGCTCTGCAAAAGCAACTTTATGCTGTAAGGTTTGAGATGCTGAAGACAACTCCAGTCACGTTTTCGAAAACTATGAAGATCAAGATTCTGGCGAAAGTTAAATCCATTCCGGTATGGTACGATACACCCTGATATTTGGTGAGATATTCTAGCCGAGATAACCTTCAAGTCCAAAAGATTACATTATGTTCAGCAATGTTGATGGGATAGGATCCGCCAATATCTAGGCCTAATGGCAGCAAGATGACGAGAGAGAGAGAGATAACTTTTCTTTCCAGTTTAAAAACAAAAAATTTGGTGAAAAAGGAGAAAATATTCCAAACATTTTTAAGCGATATATTTCTAGACATTCGCTGCTATTCGAAAATTTTATTTTCTTACAGAAAATAAACAGATCTGTAGTTATTTTGACTTACCAAATGAACGGGTAATCCATCATCGGAATCTAAGTGGTAAATATTCAAGAAGGGTTAGAAAGGGTCGTATAAAAAAAAGTGTCAGTCAGTTTAGTATGACACGTGCGTGTGGAACTAAGAACTGGGACAGTACTTCACACTGCTGGAGTGCTATACCAACATCAAAGGAATACCGAGTTAACCCTTGCCTCTCCTTTGTGTTAAGTTTGGATATATGTTATTTAAAAAGAAATGAAAAGAACGGATTTTTGTCGATCCAACTTGTACTTTGAAAAGGCTAAATATATATAACAGTTTTATTCGTTACCCTTTGATTTCCTTACATCAGGAGACTAAGAAAATGAGGATAAACAGTGTGATAATATACAGGGTAGCATATATTTTTTAAATTGTCTTTCAGTTTTTATTTATCAATATAATAAAAAACAAATGGCTAATAACTGCTATATCTGTTACATCTAATGAAGGATTAGAAAGAGTGTGTGATGAAAATATACCTGAAGCCTGTTATACATGGATTGTGCAGTTTTAGACAGCGGGTGTAGTGGTAAATTTTCGATAATGCTACATTACACGTTTTTGCACTTTAACCCATTAAACGGCATTCACAACAACAATTGCCTTTGCGACTTATATAAATCAAGTTCAGGCTGCACGAAATGTGCAGTCTGATTTTGGATTTACACTTTGCGCTCTTGTAGGACATTGACGAAAACAACATTGAAAAAAATGCTGGTTCTTGGGTCTTTTTTTTTTATTAAATTGTAGAGTATGTTAGGAGTTTTCGGCGCTCTATGGGTTAAGCTATTAACTGGGATTCCAGAGTTTTTCCTCTTCTCAAATACACGCTGCTGAGTCACAAACAATCAGGAAGTAGTAACTTTGGTTTTCGGTTTTTGGAATCAAGCATGATATTGCACTTTTAATCCGGAATTCGAAATTTCATATCGCTAAAACTAAATGTGCGATAGGCCTACAAGTTTGTAATTTAATTAAATGATATATATAACGTTTTGTGGCATCTTAACTAAAGTAATCCCTGTAGGCAAGGCATTTAAAGGTACGAAAATGTTGCGGTCGTAATAGAAGAATTAGTTCTTGGTTCCCGAAAACAGTGGTTCTCTAAAACAGTGGGTAAAAATACAGATATTTATGTATAAAAATTTACCGTCATCCGGCGATGTATTCCCCCGTGATCTCTCGCAAGTCGCCACGATCCACCGCGATTACCTCCTGCTGTGAAGCTGTCCGATATTTTTTTCAGGCCGCGGTGACAAGTCCGCCGCGTTTCGCCTACTTTTACCTTTACAGCAGATTTGCCGCGGACAAATTGGACCGCCGCGTCTCGCGGATTTGAGCAAAAAACGCGAGAACTGTACTGTAAATATTAATACGCTGTGCGTAAACAAAAAACCTCTGCCGCTAAGAAAGTAGCAAACGGGAAACGGCTATTAATAATAAGTATGTGAAAAAAAAAAATCAAGCCTATTTATGGCTACAAATTTCCTAGAAGTATGATAATTTTACAAGGGAAAAATGGATCTGGTTTTAAAAATATTCCATAATTTTACAGGGGAAAAATGGATCTAATTTTAAAAATATTCCATTGCTCAGTGCAAATCTTTGCATACAGTTTCTAAATATAGACATGGGGAAAACCGGGATTTGTGCAACAGACTTTGACAACAAAAATAACGTCCAAAACATCTTGGGATGATACCGCGGCTGTTTCTCAAGCTTATAGGGGCTGTGTTTATAAATGACTGGTGCCTAGATTACATGCTCGCTAACCATGGCTAGATGAATCGTACCAGGTAGTGTTTTATTGAGTATGGGTTTATTTTGAAATTCGAAGTATCGGTTTCCGTTTTGTAAAGTAGTCCCATAATGCCCAAATCAGATAGGTTTATATTTGAAAAATGCCACCTAGCTGAAAATAATGACTTTTGGCCGTTGACTGTGCATGGCATATTCTTCGAAGATAGACCAGTCTGCTATGACGCATCAATATCCTGTACAGGATAAATGATAATACGCTGTGCGTTACCTAAATTTCTGCCAATACAAAAAATAGCGACGGAAAAAATAGCCATAAACAATACTACTGAGGAAAAGTCTAGCCTGTTTTTTTGCTCCATATTTGTTAAAATTTGTATCATTTCAAACTAGAAAAATAAATTTAAGAAATACCATTGCTTCCTGCAAATCTTTGTATGCAGTTTCTAAACATAGAAAAAAAAAAACAAGATTTGTGAAGGGTCTTTGCACAGACTTATGGACAAAAAATGTTTGGGCTTATACCGTGGCTATTTCCCAAGCCTATAGGGACTGTGTTTTAAAATGACTGGTGCATAGGTTATACGCTAGCTAACCATAGCTGGATAGCGTCGATTTCAATAAACGTATACTTAATTTGAAATTCGCTGTATCGATTGCCATTTTGAAAAGTAGTCCGTTTCTGTACCCAGAATGCCCAAATAAGATAGGTATGTAGAAAATTTTGAAAAATGCCACCTAGTGGAAGATAATGCACTCTTGACACAGTGTTTTCTTTTATATGTTTAGGATGCAAGTAAATGTAATCAACATTTTTGTTCAGGCGTATTCGGTGTTTTTTTTTTTTTTCAAGCAAAAGAAATCAATTTATCTGCATTGGACTGTGTTCCCAACTACACATGCATATTACAGACATCTAATCACTCCGGGAATGAAATCATTCTTTGAAGAGTAAGAAAAGAAAATGTATTATTTAACTTTTGGAGTGAAAGGTATTAAACGGGAATATAGATAATAAGTTTTTTAAAGGAAGCCCTAATCCGTCAGTGCCGATCAACAAATTTAGAGCCAGTTCACATAATCGGAGCCTTTGTTTATTTATGTCAGCTTCAAGTAAACTCTTAAATTCTTTGCCAGCAGCGAATAGAAAAGTTCAAGACATCTGTTCACGCTATTAGGATAGCAAAGCTCTGTCTGATTTGCTAATTTAATGGCAATATCAGTCTGAAATTAGGTCCAAGACGTAATATTTCGGCCACGGTTAACCCACGGCAAAAATGATTTAGACAACACTGTACACATTTTACAATTTTCCATGGTGTAGAAAAACATTGAAAGACCAGAGGATTGCATGACAGTCTTCCCTTTTTCGAAATTCAAATACTTGACAATATAATAGTTCAAAGAATGCCTTTTTTTCCCGAGCCGATACTTTCGGAACCGGAAGACCAACACAACATTATTTCGTCAGAGCTATTGGCTCTGAACATTAAGTTTCCTACCCGTGTCTCTGCGATTACGAATCCAACACCCTACTCCTGACAAAACGACAAAACTTTGGAATCTTCAAATTGAAGCATTTGTGAACGAAAAAATAAATGTGACTCAAAGACCGATATTTTGACATTTCTTTTAAGTAAGGATGGAAAATAATGTGGGAAAAGGAGAAAATGCTGGTAACCAGCATGTTCTCCTTTTCCAACAATGTTTTCAAAATATTTCTTTTTCGGGGTGGTTAAAACTCGAGATTGTGTGGTAAATACTTAACCATGGTGGTCCATACACATACATACGTGTTATGAGATGAAGTCCTGCGTCTATCTATGACTCGGACTTCGAAAAAAAAACTTTTGTTTAAGAAAGCCCAACATTTAACCTGTCTCATAACCTCCCGTCAAACCTTATCAGTTACCTTACCTTAATACTGTCTAGACTTCAGGGAAACTTTACCATATGCAGATATTTGTTAAAGGTTTAAACTACGTGCTGGCTACAGAAAACCTGGCGACACTTGAACATGTTTGTATTTGATAGATCGATGGAATTAAGATACACGCGCACTTAAATTAGGCAATGCTTCCCTGTGCATATCCATGGAAGGCGAAAACAGTCTTACGGTGTTGCAGTTTTTGTTATCTTCTTAAACGACTGTGTTTATGTTTTGTTCGAATGGTGTCCGGTCTTTCAAATCACTGCTTTATTATGTTACCAACACATCTCACTTTCACGCTATCTTCATTATTTTAAGAACTATGTTATATATATTTTGTTAAAACACCATGTTTACTTCCCTCCGTAACGTCTTATTCTGTCAACAGGACATGTTGCCCTTGCAAAGTATAGCGCTAATTTCTTCTCTTAGTATGTTATCCTGACCAACGGATGTTATCCTGACTAACGGTAAATTTGCCTTGTTAAAAAAGAACGGTCAGGTAGAAGAGCAGTTGGAAATGACCGGACAACGAATTAATTATACTGCAAGTTTTACCATTCCAGCTGGTAGTCAGGTAAATATCCCTGTTTTATGGCCTAGCGAATCGAGTTCCCCTACTGAATCGAATTTCTCTTCCGAGTGCCCCAACACACTGAACACTAACGTCAATTTAACCTGACTTCACTGAAAACTGCGTAAAACGTACAGCTCACTGAATGAAGTCACTGCGATTCAACGTAGGGAAAACCGGGTAAATTTGGACAAACGTATAAATCCAGACAGCCTCCTACAATCCATGAATTTTACAGAATATCGGTACCATTCTTTAAACTATTACCTCTTTGAAATGAGGGGTTTGTCCTCTTTAAGAAATTCCATGATTTAATTGTGTCAAGAAAATGGTGACTTCATTTGAGTTTCTTAAAGTCATCCAACCACAGGTTCTTTTCGGTACTTGGATGACTTCAAAACAAGACGGATACACGCAGGCCCCGTTCTCGAACCAATAAAAGGAATAGTATGAAGGTTAAACAATCATAGAAGTGATGTCTATTACCAAATGAATTAATAAGCAACACTATTTTAACGATTTCAAGTACTTTTAGAAAAAAGAAAAAAGATTAAAGACTTAATTAAAAGTTGTCCGAATTTCCCCCACTATTTGACAGATGTTGTATAAATTCGGACTGGCAGAAACCAAGGTAGTAATTGGTATAAACCGATAGCCTATGTTAGGGTTTATTTCGATGGTTCGTTCCAAGAACGATTTTGCTGTTAATATAACAAAACAAATTGCGTGGACAAGGGTTGATAAGGGTACATAATAATTTTGAAAACAAGTTGTTGAGGAAAATCCTTCGAATGACAAAAAAGTGAATTTAGTATCCATTATTCTTATCGATACATTGTATGTCAATGATCAATTGCAGATCGATATTTCTCATCTCCTAAATTTTCTAAATGCTGATTAAGTTGTTCTTTGAAAAGTTTAAAATGTTTATATTTTACCTTTCGATTATTGACTTGTCGGGGTTTACCTTTTTTTTATGTGTGTGTCTGTGTATGTTTGTCTTTTTCCTTTTAGCATCATGAATTAATGATGTATGCCAGGAAATTAGCAAAATCACAGCCAGTGGAGTGATTAAGGCCCTCAAGGGCCTCTAGTTTGAATTTTTGGAAGATAAAAGTCGACCCTCTGCAAAAAAGGGTTTTGAAAATCTGTTTCTCATCGTACAGTATTTTGGAAATTTGAGCAAAAATGATACTGTATAAGTGCAAATTTTTGCTACGTGGAATTTTTTGCGATTTCGCGAATTTATGGACTATTTAATTCTATTTATTCAGTAAAGGAGGGGTGTCCATAAGGCTGTTTTCATGGCCACTACCGATTTTCTTTAAACTTTGTATACTAAAACCTATACATGTTGACTGTTATATAGAAATAAGAAATTTACACTCTGATAGGAATATGCAAAAAAAGAAAGAAAAAAAATAAAGGGTAGATAACTAAAAACTGTTAGTTGTAGGGTATTTTCGTCGTAATTTTACAATAACCATTTAATATACAATACAATTACGAAATATCAATGGAATCCCATTATGTTTAAAGCGATGTTGTGATTTTTCGTGAAGTTGGAGAACTTTAAAAAAGCTAAAATTTTAGCATAGGCTGTTATATCTGGTATTGTTTAAGAAAGTATGAAATTGTTAAAATCCATTTCTGGGTAAATATAAAAATACCACCAATTTCCTAACAAACTTCTCTTTGGGTCAGAATTACCCCACCCACCATGAACAAGCACACATCCTACAAACCTTTACCAACTGATTCCATATTGCATAATATTACAGCCAACAAGTATAGGTTTCACCGGACAAAGTTTAAAGAAAATCAGTAGTGGCCATGAAAACAGCATTTGTGAATACATGTATATTTTCGATTTATAATTATTTGGTAATCCCCCTTTAACATGAACATGAATTTTGCCCCCGAACTATAATTCCAAGACCCAAGGAGTTTGGCTTTTCAACAACTTTGCTAGGCAAGCGTGACAATCACTACGTTGCTCTAAATATTTGTCAAAGATCCTGTTAAGTAACTACGGTAACCTCGTGCTATACAAAGTAAATTCCAAACATATTTTTCCTTACAGTTTTTGCCAGTGGTCACCATGATTGATTGATTGAATGGTGTTTACGCCGCTTTCGAAGTTATTTCAGTCATATAACGGGGACAATTCACATATTCATGCATTTCCTGGGTTTCACCAGTACCAGACTTGGTCTCTGGGGTGTCTTGCCCCAGGATGCTTCCACGAAAGGCCCAGTGGATCCGGTTAGACGCGAAACAGAGGCCTCCAGGTCACGAATCCTACATTTTACCACTGAGCCACGCAGGACCCCCCCCCCAGTAGTTACCAAATTTGGTTTGTTGTCATTATATGTGGCAGGATACGTGTACTTATATATAGGCAAAAGTAATTTGTATGGATCATTATATCACCATAACAGTGATTATATTACATTAAAGATCGTTTCTGAACACCCTTCCATTACCTTTTGAGACATATTAACAGGGAATTTGAAAACACCCGAAAAAATAGGGCTAATCAGCCTCAATTGGGGTTTAACACATGAATACCAATGGAAAAACTGCAACATAACGGAAAAAATTGATCGCTACGACCAATTTATTTGTGTAAGACAAAAAGAAATATATAATTCGCAAGGAAAAATCTAAAAAAGGCCCTTTAAAATCGGATAAAGAAAAAAAATCATTAGAAATACATGTATTCTATCGAAGACGAAAAATAGTCTTTAAACATTAAAACCTATGTCGAAAAAGAACAGTTCCACATTGACTATATATTAAGAAAGCTTTTATTGATACTTCGCATAAGTGGTTGCAGCCGAGACTTGATTGTTGCACCCTTGGCAAATTTGGAGGTGTGGAAGACTAGAGGGAAAAAGGGTTCGAAAAGACGAAAGCTCGATGCACGAAATTGACGTAGGTGAACGGATTCTTTAACTTTCTGGCTTTTTGCAGCAGACCGATTTTGAAATACAATGTTTGCAAATGGAGAAACTCCTCATTCTTTTTAAGGCTACAACATTTTACACGTATTAAGGTCCTTTTTTTTTAATGATCCAAATATTCTAAGATGTTTCGAAGTCGTCTGCTGCAAATTTGTCTTAAGACATTCAATACACGTCAGCTATACAATTTCTTGTCTTACAAAATCAGTTTACGTTATCAAAATGTGACAAGTAATAATGCATGATTAACATAACAATCCATGAAAAGAGAAACAAATAATGATTATTGCAATAAATAATAATAATATCTGTAATGATTATCATAATAAAATACTGATTATGATAAGAAGAAGAAGAAGAGTATGTATATATTTTACAATGTAAGCTTTTAGAGTTGAGCAGGGGAAACGCTTGACAAGAACCCCTCCTTTCATTTCATCATCTAAACAAAAGGCACATAATTGATTGATTGATTGATCGACCGACCCACCGATTGATGCTCTAAGGTGTCATTTATAGCCAGTTAAAAGTCGATAATGTTAGATATGCGCATTATAGTTAAGTTTATAGTATAGAATATACTGTTCCTAATAATTAATCGACGACAATACTTTATTCATTTTTATGTTCTCATTTGCCTTTATGTAAAAAAAAATCCAATAGCATTTAATAGTTTAACATGTTCACAGTTTAACAGTTGGATTAATTAAAATATACTTGTTTTGTTATGACAACAGGTTTTTTTTTTTTCTTTTTTTATACAAATGTCTGAATTTAATATAAGCTGGGCAGATTAAAAAAAATGATACTCTTCTATGGCGTGAAATACGTTGCAATATTGTATCTGGTAATATATGTCTTCCATATTAAAAAATTATATTCTATAGTAAGATATTTATTGTCTATAAGATAATTTATTGTGTGTGAATGATATATATATATTGTGTATAAAAAATATTCATTGTGTATAAAAAAAATTATTGAGTAAAAAAGCATATATTGGGTATAAAATAAATTTATTGTGTATAAAAATATTTATCGGGTAAAAAAATCTATATGGTGTATAAAATAAATTTATTGTGTATAAAAAATATTTATTCAGTAAAAAAAAATATATATTGTGTATAGAATATTTTTATTGTGTATAAAAAATGTTTATGTGTCACGAAAATATTTATGTGCGAAATTAAAATTCATTTGCTAGAAAAAAATATATATGGTATCAGGAGGACTCTTACCCTGGAGAACTTGTACCCTTGTTTCGAGCGTAATGAGTTTTCGTGCGTAGGAGAAAATGATGGTTACCAATGTTTTAAGATGTCTGAGTCAGATGCCCGTTCGAAAGGAGATCGGAAGGACGCACAAAATCTCATAACCTTCGAGATTAGGGTACGAGTTCTCCAGGGTATGATATCTCCTGAAACCACACACACACACACACAAACACACACACACACACACACACACACACACACACACACACACATATATATATATTCTAGCAAATACACAATAGATATATTCTATACACAATATATGTATATTTTTTACCTAATAAATAGTTTTTATTAACAATAAATTTATTTCATACACCATATAAATTTTTTTACCCAATGAATATACAATACAATAAATATTTTTTATACACAATATATATCTTTTAACCCAATAAATAATTTTTATACACAATAAATTTATTCTATACCCAATATATGTCTTTTTACTCAATAATTTTTTTTTTTTTTTTTTTTTTTTTTTTCATGCACAATGAATATTTTTATACACAATATATATATCATTCACACATAATAAATTATTTTATAGACAATAAATGTCTTACTAGAAAATATAAATTTTTAATATGGAAGACATATATTACCAGATACAATATTGCAATGTATTTCACGCCATACTCGTCCTTAACTTCATTAAGAATGCAGATTGAACATATTCTTTCATTTTTAGCAATATTTTTATGCCGACCTGTTCCAATAAAAAGGTTATGAGCGGATAGACGTAATCTGGCAACAGCATACCAATATGACGTTATTTTCATTTTATTAAGATATTTTGAACAACTAAAACCTCCTTTAAGATGTCTGTAAACAAACAGTGAAGGCCTGTTATTGATATAATGGAACCATTTCCTCACATAAATGCCAATTAGTTTAATACAGAATATAGGTAGAATATCTTTAAATTCACTGCGGCAGGAAATATGTCGTAAAGGTTTTCTTCTTAATAACTCTTTAATTTTGTAGGTCCATAGGTTTGGGTTATGTGCTATCTATTTCTAACAGGACTGTTTGTAAAATACATTTAGATCTTTTGTCGGAGAAAAGTATTTAAAATACTTATTCTAGTTTTTTATATCAATATGCAATGGATACCTGCTGAAATCGCCGTCGATAGCTGAATTAGTCGTTGTTGACTTGACATTTAACAATTTTCCAAGAAATTTTCTATGAAGCCCCGAACCTCGCTCGAAGAGTATAGGATTGATGCAACGGAGAGGAGTCAAATAAATTAATCATGATTATTAAAGGAATTTCTTTATGTCTTGTGACTTGTAGTAAATCCCTCATTGCACGAGTCGCTTTTCATGATAAAGTCTTTAGGGCATTTTGAAAAAGGTCATTGCTAGTAAAAACTAAGCACAGGTAATTAAAAGCGTTCACTTTTTCGATAATGTTTCCTGAATATGTAAAATTTATTGCTTCTATCAAAGATCTACCTCTACGAAAGATAACTAAATTTTTTTGCACATTTACTTTAAAATTCTACTTTTACACAATATTTCTCAAATGCTGATGATAATTGCTGTAACCCTTCAGTGGTATCAGAAATAAGGACCGAGTTGTCTGCTAATTTAATAGCAATAAATAGATCGATAATTGACCTAAAGTAAAGCATTCATTGGTATTCTGTTGTAAAAACAACTCGATTTCGTTGACAAAGAGTGAAAATATGATCGACGAGAGGGATTCGCCTTTTAGCAATGCTGCATTAGAGTCATACAGATCCGAAACAGAATTCATAATTATGTTTAAAACACAATTTAACATTATCATAAAGAGAGCGAATAACGCCAAATGGTTTCCAGTAACATTGTGCTTAATCAATGTAAACCATAGGCCATTGCGATAAATAAATTCAAAACACTTTTGTAAATCAATAAAACAACAGTATTATCTTTTCTTGGCGGTGAATTGTCTTTAAGTAAAAGAAGTTAAGATAAAGGTTACATCGACTAAACATCATGTTTTACCGACCAAACTTTAAGCCGTTCGCTCAATAATGAAGTAAAGAGATCGGAAAAACAGTTGAAGTTATACCTCGATAACTAGTGTTATGAGAGTCAATTACAACCTTTGACCAGAATTAAGGAAAAGTTCTTTTCTCCAATATATAATTGAATAAATGAATAAGTGGCGTATCAAGATAGTCTATATATATTCCTTAAAAAAGTATTCATACATAATGTAATCAGTCGAACATGCGTCATTCGTACCTAACTTTTTAACGCATTTCCTTAGTTCAGCTATAGTTAAAGGTGAATCTAATTCATCATATATACAATGAATATTTTCATCAATCACTGAAAAGTTCTTCAAATTCCACATCTTATTCTTGTATTTCTATATCTGATAAAGTGCTGGAAAAAAATGCCGCAATAGCTACATGTATATCTGATCTTTAGTTTTGTTCTTTCTTTTTTCTAAATTATTTCCGAAATTCTCTAGGTTTTTTTATTTCTCATATTTTCAGTTTCACTTTCGTATTATATTTACGTTTAGCTAATCTCCAATGATATTTGTAATCCTTTTTAGTGGAAATAAAATTATGTCTATTTTCATCATTTTCTAAAAGCTTGTATTTTCGCTTAATGCATTTTCATATCTATTTATTTTACTGTAAAATTTCGTACAACATGTGGTCATTTGGCATCCGCGGGGTCTACCCACTGAACGCCATATTCTGGGAGCTAATCTTTGATTTTTGTTTCTTTCTTCATATTGAAGTATTTTTATGTATACCTTACAAGAAATTAAAAATTTAGCATTGATTAAAATGATACATAAATATTTATGAATTAAAAACTAACAATAGTAAAAGCAAAACAATTTACCTTTGCGTTATCATTTCCTTCCTTCAAAATGCACTGGTCTTCCTGATTCAAAACGCACTGATTAAAAATGCATGTGTGCAGGGGAGGGGGAGAGAGATGATAAGAACTGCGCATTTTACACAAACGTTAAAAAAACTTCCCTTCTTTTTTAATGCAAGAGTACTTAAAGTCGATATTGTGTGACAATTGTACCTACGCAAAAAATAATTGTGGATTTAACTCTTTCAGCGCCGAATATAATTGAGCAATGCTCTGCCAAAATGGGGCTTAATGCATCTCGTGATGCATTATGCCAAGCCAGCCATCACATAATTATGGATCCATAAAATTAATTTTGTCTTAAAACGAATGGAATCAAGTACTCATGAGGTAGAGTGGTTCTTGGACATACAGAAAATTGACCAATAGCGAAAAGTTTCAGCGCAGGTCAGCCTGCGCGGACTGCGCATGCTGACCTGGGTCGATCATGACTTTTCGCAGATGCATTAAGTCCCCTTTTTTACAGAGCATGGCTGATATAAACTTGACATCTTTCAAGGGCTGAAAATACAGTCTACTAAAACTCAGAAATGAGCCACGCTCTGGCAAAAGGGGGCTTAATGCATCTCCTTGATAAATGATACCAGCCCAAGTCATCACATAATTATTGATCCATAAGAGCCACTTTTTTAAATAATCGACTTAATCGTGAAGTAGACTGGTCCTTTGACAAACACAAAATTGACCAATAGCGAAAAGTTTCGGCCCAGGTCAGCCTGCGCGGACTGCGCAGGTTGAC
Organism: Hippopus hippopus; assembly: GCA_946811185.2. NCBI lineage: Eukaryota > Metazoa > Mollusca > Bivalvia > Cardiida > Cardiidae > Hippopus > Hippopus hippopus. Next base: position 2,868,694 of record OX328105.1, read on the forward strand.
CTGGGTCGATACTTTTCGCAGATGCATTAAGCCCCCTTTTCACAGAGCACGGCTCAAATAATTTTGTCTCATATAGGCTTCATAAACATGCGGAAGGTATAGATACAAGATCAGGCTGCACGCACTCATCTTCTTGTTCTTGAGCTATCCTGTCCGCAAAAGCCCTTGTTCTCGCCCCATGACGCCGAAAATGTTCAAAATGTAAAAGCTTAAAGAAATGATAATAAAATCAAATAATGCTGAAACACAAATCGCTAAGAAAAACGTGCATGTATAGTGAATATTTATTTGCCATAGATGTTTTTTTTTTTTTTCGGCGTAGCTGAGTGTGCTGGCTTTTTACCTACTTTTTCGTACTAATAGTAAATGAATAAACAGAATTTTTTTATTGGTCAAAAATGTATATATGTTTATTCTGGGGGGAGGGGGTTTAATGACTCGTGGCGTTGTTAGTTAGTATGGCTTCCTTACTATAATAAAACATCGTGAACGGCTTCGAGTTGAAAAAACACCAAGTATTTCCCGTTAAAGTAACCATAGCTGCCAAAAGTAAACGAAGTGGGTGTTAAAATGTTTTTCAATATAAACCATACCATTTAAAAGTATGGAAATTATGGTGAAGATGACAATCTGTTATCGTAAGGTCGGTCCCAGAGTTAGTCGCTGGCAGAGAAAATAATTTCAAAACTATGTTAAAACCTGCCAGATCACTCTATCTTTTGTTTACTTTTAGCCTGATTTTTAAAATCTCCCTCTTTTTTTTGCCAGGGACCAAAAACTTTGACCGACGACACAATAACAGACTGTCATTTTCACAATATTTTCCATAGTTTTAAATAGAGGATAATCAACTGATAATGTGTGATATTAAAAATCTGTCACTAGAATGGGGTGTGATGCGGTTGAAAAACGAGTCCGAAGGACGAGTTTTTTTTTTTTTTTTAGGTGTATCAAACCCTATTCGAGTGACAGATTTTTAATATCACATACCACCAGTTGATTATTCTATTTATTATATTCCTATTTCTCGCTTTGTTTCCAATAATTATCAAGAAAGGTAGTTATAGGCCTACATAGGACTTTTCTTTACAAACACATGACCCATTTTTGGCAGAAGCAGCTGACGCATCTGATGACGTAACGCTCGAGGGTTCGCGCGTAAGTTTGGTCATCTATCTCTCCGTTTGAAGGCATGCATTGTTTTACATAATAATAATCCACGACGGCGATAGCCCGAGTGATTTATTCATTGCGCCTAATAACTCACAAACTCTTTCTAATTTGGTTAAGGTCATTCCTAGAAAATTTTGGGAAAGGATTCGTCTCTCTAATTCGTCTGCACAGAGTAACTCGAAATTATCAGTAGACGATTTTGCTCAAATATTTCTAATAATCAGGAAACCCCAGGCAATCATTTAATTTTGACACTAACAATGAAGAAATTATAGAAACATTAGATAGAGATATCACCACTGATGAAATTTAAAAAGTTATTAGCTCCATGAATAGAAACAAAAGTAGTGATGTTGAAGGCAATATTGCAGACTTTTTTATTGATTGTAAAGATTTTATATCTCCATATCTCACTTCTATTTTTAATCTTATTTATAATTCAGGTAATTATCCGGACGCGTGGACAAAAGGTGCCATAGTTCCGTTATTTAAAAAGGGGGATAATAATAATACAGAATGTTACAGAGGTATTACGCTGGTTAATATAACTGCAAAAATCTTTTCATTGGTTCTAAGAAACAGGTTAAACAACTGGTGTGAAAACAATGATGTATTTTATGAAATCAATTTGGATTTCGTAATGGAAGTTCCACAGCAGACGCTATTTTTATTCTTCATACTATAATTCAGAAAGTTTTATCAAAAAATAAAAAACTTTGGTGTATCTTCATTGACTACAAGAGGACATTCCATACTGTTGAAAGAGACGCTCTATTCTTAAGCTTATTCAATTGGGTATAAGTTGTGTAAAATTAACGAACAGTACTAATTTATCAGAATTCTTCAATGTTAGCCTCGGTCTGAAGCAAGGAGAGCCTTTATCGCCAATAGTATTTCTATTTCTTCTTTTCATTAATGATATAACTGAAAATTTGGACTTTACCTCGTTGAACTATTCTGATTTAGAATTACTATCAAAATGTTTGATTTTATTTGCAGACGATATAGTTCTTTTTACAACTAGTCAAGAGAGCCTTCAATCTCAAGTTGATAGTTTATATCAATACTTATGTAAATGGGGTCTTGAAATAAATATTGAGAAAATCAAAGTCTGTGTATTTGAAAAAGGAAAATCTTTTAAACAGCAAAATATCTTTATTAATGGAAAAGTAGTTGAATTTGTTGACAATTTTACGTACTTGGGTCTCGTTTTTAATCATACAAGTTCTTTCAGTTTAGTTGTAAAAACTTTGAATGACCAAGCTTTAAGAGCATATAATAATCTTTTGATAAAAATCCCCTTGATATTAAGACAAAAATTCCATTGTTTGATTCGATGATAAAACCAATTTTACTGTATGGTGCAGAGGTGTGGGGTGTGTACAATTTTAAAAGCATAGACAATTTACATTTGAGATTCTGCGAAATTTATTGGGAGTTAAATAACAACTCCAATTTGTGCTATCTTTGGGGAATTCGGTAGCCTACCTTTCTCTATGATATGTAAGCAACGTGCATTAAAGTTTTGGTGTAAAGTTATGTCCAAAAGTCATTCAAATCTTTACGATGCTTATATCGATCAATGTAATTATGTTTTTAATACTTGTTGGGCCAAGAGGGTCAATTCAATGACTGACCATCTTGGTCTATTTGGTCTAACTAACGTTAGACTAAATTTTGATGTAAGTGTTAACAGAACAGAACAAAACAGAAATTTTATTTTTACTTTCAGCACAAAGGCTCATAGTCACAAATACATACATACATGCATGTTATGAAAATGACAATCATGTTTCATGGGAGAAAATAATAGAAACAATAATAACACAATAATAAAATATAGTTACACAAGTGAGAGGGGCTAAAAAGTAATTCTTTTATCCTGGAATCAATTGTTCGACTGAGTAGTATTCTTTCTGGATTTAAAAGCATGTTTATAATATGAAGTCAACTGTATCAAGGTTCTTTTATTGTTACTTTTGAGTAATTCAATGAATTTATACATACTGGGGTGTTTAAAATAATACTTAGGAATATATCTTGATCTTAGATCGTTGTAGAAGGGGCAAATCAATGTAAAATGGAATTCATCCTCAATATCTCGAAGGTTACATAGCTCACAGTATCTTTCATTCCGATTTATGCCATTATGACGTCCCGTCTCAATTTTCAGATTGTGTGAAGATAATCTTATTTTACTTAGAATACCGTATAACGGGTTTTTTTTTACTGCTGTAAAAGTTTACGGATTTGAGCTAAAAACACGTGATTTAAATTTTTACGATTTTATTTTTTACTAATTCTAAACATGCGTAAAAAATTACAGCATTAAAAATATCAGCGCACAAATAAAAATCTATTATACTGTTATAAAAACCTGACTAAATTCAAACGGACAGTCTACTGATTAAAAGTCTATTCCAGCCTCCTTAAATAATCCCACCATTGTTCCATAATTCACGTAAATAAGCCTGTACATCAGAGTCCAATTTCTCCCCCAACACTAGTTTTCGGCCCCGTTTACAACTAGGAATTTCGGTTAATTCATCAAGCAAGTCTAAATTCCTCTTTCTAGATTCAAACTTCTTTTTAAAGTTACGCATTGTCGGTTCGCTTAGCCCTGGAAATTGGTCCTTAAATTTTTTTAGAGCCTTTGGTGTCCTGTGCAAACAAGCAAATTTCGTAATTTCGGCACGATCCGTTTTGCTGTATTTCATGTAGGTGCCTCGTTTACGTGGTGTCGAAGCATTTTTAACATGAATATTCAATTCACGTATAGTATGGGTCGGAATTCTCTCAGTTAGTTTTCCGTTTGGGCACGGAAGCTTGGGCTTAAAATATCCTAATAGAGATGACTGATTGAGAGAAGCCATATCACACGTAATCAGAACACAAGTGAATAAATTCTTATAAAACATAAAATGACTTGTGGGTAGTCACCAAATATAAAATGACTTGTTGGTAATCACCAATGCGTGTATTTAGTGCACAGGTATTACATACTGATAGCCCTTTATTTCATATCGATACAATACTACGGTTTTACGCTGCAATTATTTACGCGTCGAATTTTTACGAATCTTTTTGATGCGTAAAAATTAGTAAAAATTGGCAGCACGTAAAAAAAACCCCGTTATACGGTATATCGTTGTGCTCTATTTTCCAATATTGTCAGATATTGTTCCTTTTCATAATTCAATTTGAGATAAGAATATAATGTCATAGATATGCTTTGATTAATACAGGTTTGCCAATTAGTAATGTGTATATCTTTCACTCGATTTTTAAATACTGGTATGAATTTATCGATATTTACTGATTCGGGATATAACCCAATTTCGTATAGCCCAGAACTCTCGAGAAGACGTTTAACTTTATTACACCGTTTTTTTTTTTTTTTTATTTGTGGCTTGAAACTTAAGTCTGTCATTTGTTGTTCGATAATAGACCGCAAAATACAATTATTTTTCTTCTTATTAAACAGATTTAACCAATATTTCATAATGCGTGTGTAACGGTTTAAAATTAAAGGAAACCTGCCAAGTTCTGCTAAGAGTGCGGATGGGTTTATTGACATTTTAACATTAAGAATGCGTTTACAAAATTTTCTATGAACTCTTTCAACATTTTCAGCCTGATTAAAACCCCAAACCTCACAATTAAAGGTAAGAATAGAATCAACGTAACTGTCAAATGCTGCAATTTTGAAAACCAGATTATATGACCAGTATGTGCAGAGCTGGAATACGTCAATTAATGATTTCAGGAAGCTTACTTACTATTATTGATTTAAAAATGAATTTATATATGAAAACTACCTTGACAATATAACAAACAAAAAATGGTTAAAATTATTTGCAAGTTTTAGGCTTAGTTCCCATAAACTAGAAATTGAAACCGGACGATTTAACCGGTACACATAGAGATAATAGACATTGTAAAATTTGCTCTTCACACGTTGTTGAGGATGAATATCATTTTTTGCTTTGCTGTCCAAAATACGAGCATTTGAGAAGAAAACACACTGGATATATATCAAGGCCGAATACTAATTATTTCGTTGAATCAATGTCATCGTCAAATATGAAAACTTTGTTTTCTATTTGCAAAATATCTTTCAGAAAGTTATTCCAATCGTGATGAAGTCATTCAAACTGTTGCTGTTCCTTAAATGAATTTCTATAGTAGTCTTTAAGAACTTTTTTTTTTTTTTTAAAGAATTGAATTGTATAAAAACAGCCACTACAGGCTTTGGCTATAGCCTCGGTATAAGCCAAGAAACTTCTTGTTGATAAGTATGTGGAAAAACCCTGCACGAATCCTGGTTTCCTTAAAGTCTGTATTTAGAAACTATATTCAAAGATGTGCAGTAAAACAATAGTGTGAAAAACATTGTGGGAAAAGGAGAAAATGGCGGTTACTGGCATCTTCTTCTTTTCCCGTTAAGTTGTCAAAAGCCATCTCCCTCAAGGTCACTGTATCTCGGGATGATTTAGAGTATCTCTTTGGTATTTGATATTCTCTTTAACACAGTCCTTATTGCTAACAAATAACCAGCATATTCTCCTACAAGGTAAAAAAACACCTGAAATAAAAAGACAACTTTAGATGCTACTCGAGACCCCGAGCCCAAACCAAGTACCTGTGAAACCCAACCTGTCAGCCAGTCACTCACTCAGTCAGTCATCCATCCATCCATCTATCCATATATTCTTCCTTCCTTCCTTCCTTCCTTCCTTCCTTCCTTCCTTCCTTCCTTCCTTCCTTCCTTCCTTCCTTCCTTCCTTCCTTCCTTCCCTCCTTCCTTCCTTCCTTCCTTCCTTCAGTACATTTACGCTAAAAGTAATGGAAAACACTAATAATTCAATCAACCAATCAATTATCAAGCAACCAGCGTACAAACCAATTATTAGAGATGCGCTTAGAACATGTCCAAATTTTGAAATATGTTGTTATAAAAACTGGAAATAAATAAATACGCCATACAGAGATAGTTGAAACAACGATGATAACCAGAGGCAATAAATCCAACTAATTTCTGATATAAAAACATGTCTTGATATGATTTAACCCTTTACAACACATTTTTAACGACCTTGTGAAAAAGGGTTTGCGAAAACATAATGGGCAAAGGAGCCCCCCCCCTTTCACCCCCTTTTACCATGCGTGACTCATTCTCTATCTCACCCTCATTCATCCATAGTCCACCTTTTTCTCGCTCTCTCTTTCCATTCACACACTGTCCACCTGTCACTCGCTCGCTCTGTAATTCTGTGTGCTCACTCACTCACTGACTGTCTCCCTCCTTTCACTCTCCCTGTCTCTCACTATCTAAGTATCCCTTTCTTTCTTTCTTTCTTTCTGTATGTCTGTTCACTCACTCACTTTTTTATCTCTTCTTTCTCTCTGTCTGTTCTCTCTCTCCTCTCTCTCTCCTCTCTCTCCTCTCTCTCCTCTCTCTCTCCTCTCTCTCTCCTGTCTCTCTCTCCTCTCTCTCTCCTCTCTCTCCTCTCTCTCTCCTCTCTCTCTCCTCTCGTGTCTCCTCTCTCTCCTCTCCTGTCTCCTCTCTCTCTCTCTCTCCTCTCTCTCTCCTCTCTCTCTCCTGTCTCTCTCTCCTCTCTCTCTCCTGTCTCTCTCTCCTCTCTCTCTCCTCTCTCTCTCCTCTCTCTCTCCTCTCTCTCCTCTCCTGTCTCCTCTCCTGTCTCCTCTCTCGTCTCCTGTCTCCTCTCTCTCTCTCTCTCTCTCCTCTCTCTCTCCTCTCTCTCTCCTCTCTCTCTCTCCTCTCTCTCTCTCTCTCTCTCCTCTCTCTCTCTCTCTCTCCTCTCTCTCTCTCCTCTCTCTCCTCTCCTCTCTCCTCTCTCTCTCTCCCCTCTCTCTCCTCTCTCTCCTCTCTCTCCTCTCTCCTCTCTCTCCTCTCTCTCCTCTCTCTCTCTCTCTCTCCACTCACTTTCACATTTTTTTTTACTTTGGAGAACTCCGGAATCGAAAACGGGAATCCCAGGCACAAGGCCGTAATCATAACCATTTGACCACAGCGGTCGTTGTGAAAGCCAATTCAATCCATCAATTTAAACTTAATATTCGCACCTTTTTAAGCCCCTAAGGGCCATTACCCATAATGCAAAGCGATGTGTTTATTTGTTTAGTATTATCCAATGCTTAATATACGGTTAAAAATATTCTTCTGCATATATGCGAACACGCACATGCACAGACATACAGACAAAATATATATTCTTACAAATAATGTGAAAAGAAGAAGATGCAGAAGGAGAGACAGAAAGACAGACAGACTCAAAATATTATTATTATTATTATTATCTTTATTATTATAGTCTCATTCGTATACAAAGCAAAGTTAAAACACATGATAAAAACTATTCCAGTAAAAAGTATACGACCATTCTACCGAAGAATTATAAGAGACTAGTATTAATTATCCAGCAATTATCCAGCCATCGACAACGTTTATAGACGGGGGGCAAGCACGTGTCACTTAATTTTGAAATAGATAATTTAGATAGGTGAAATGGCCGCCACGATATATGACAGAAAGAATGTTAAAAACTGTGTTTTTTTTTTCTTGAAAAAAGATACCATCACTTGATCCAATTCAATTTGTCGGCTGCAAATCCTTTCAGTTTTGACAAGTGTAAAAGTTTGTCTTGTGGTAAAGAACGGTCAATTTTCTGCATGTCCGAGGACTACATATGTAATGACTTGCTTGGTATAATGTGGCACTGAAATGCCTGTATTTGAACACTTTTCGTCTCTTGGAATAAACAGCAGATGTCTGATTAGCTGTGGATCAAACTGGTAGCTCAGTCAAAAACTTACATAGGCCACTGGTTCAAATCCCCAGTTCGAATCCCCCTAGCGGTACTGACTGTCACCATATAACTGTAAAAATCTTAATGATAGAATAAAACATGATAAACAAAACAGGTTTTAACCCTTAACCTGCTAAATAAGTAGAATGAAACTTTCAAGCTGATATTTAGAAGCCAAATTTTTCTATTTCCAAACAATATTTTCAGGGGAAGAATATCGCCTTAACAGGCAGTGTTAATCTAAGATAAGACTGCACGTTTTGTTCAGTCTTATATTAACCTACGCAGTCCGCAAAAGGTCTTTGTCTCACGCATAGCACCAAAGGGATAAAAAGAATCATATAAGAATAACAACTGTTGTATAGAAGTTGCCGACGTGTATACGAGTTGCCTCCCTTATACTAGAGTATAAACTAAGATGACTGTGTTTGACTGCATTTGATGCATTGATTGATTTATTGTATGGTGTTGAACCCTTTACCACATAATCCCGAGCTTTAATGATCCTGATGAAGGCTTTTGTAACCAGCATTTTCTCCTTTTCCCACAATGTTTTCTACCCTATCACAGACAAATCCCATAATCTGAGCCACAATTCGATGGATTGAATTTGCGTTTAGTTATCCACGCCACCAGTTGCTCATATGGGCGAAATCCCCTGAAGGTTGTTAGTTTTGTTACGGGGGATAGTGCAGATACAGGACGAAACCCATCCTAAGTTACCCCTGGTTCTTTAACGTGCTCGGTGTATAGCACCGTCATATGGGACAGCGGTTTATATCACGACCCGTGGAAACTGAACCCACACCCTCTGGTGACCCGAAAATCGGTGTTTATGAGTGCTACGCTGGCTGGTCGACAATTTGATTTGTCGTCTGCAAGTACTTTCATTGCAGATGAGTCCAGAACTTCTTTGTGTGGTAGAGTTAACGCCTTTTTCAACATTATTTCACTTATATCGCGGCGGTCAGTGCACCCACATCAATCCACACGTTCCTGAAGTTTCTTTTATCAGTTCTCATCACAATGTTCTTCCCAAGCCATTGGCTGCTTGCCCACATAACTGTCATAACAATGATCAGTGGTGAGAGAGATAGATCCTGTCCTAACGGCATTCGATGCATTTTTTCTGTGTTTGCCGTTTTCATCTTTTATATGTAGAAAACACGAACCAGTTTATTTCAAATTTAAGCTTTAGGCTACTTCTTTCGCTGCGGCCAGTGCACCAAACCATGTTTTCCTGAAGTTTCTTTTATCAGTTCTCATCACAATGTTCTTCCCAAGACATGCACTCACTGTCCATCTCTCTCTCTCTCTCTCTCTCTCTCTGTCTCTCTCTCTTTCTCTATCTCTCTCTCTTTCTCTCCCTCTCTCTCTCTCTCTCTCTCTCTCTCTCTCTCTCTCTCTCTCAACGGACTGATGAAAAACAATGTAATAGTAATCAATTATGGTGGGATTTTTCGTGCGATAGAACCAAACAGTATTAGTACAAAATGTTAAGAAATTTCCATATATCAAGTTCTGAAGGAGATCGCACTCTGTATATTACTGCAAAAAGAAGTTTCAAAAAAGAATGTACAAATAAGAAAACTGATTATCAAACAAATATGAGAAATAATTTATTTGCTTGATAGATTGGGTGTTTTCTAACACCGTTTTCCACATTATTTCAGTTATATAGCGGCGACCAGTGCACTTATCCATACTTTCCTGGAGCTTCTTTTACCAGTACTATGCACAATATTCTTTCCAAGCCACTGGTTGCCTTCCCACATTACCATTTTCGAAACAATGGTCAGCGCTGAGAGAGGAATGAATTTTGTCGCAATGACTATCATCAATCCTTGGAAATAAATTGGGCGAGCCGGGAATCGAACCAGCGACCCTCTGATCTCAGGTCTTGGACGTACCGACTGAGCTACCGAGAGAGAGCATCGGCAGATAATATGTTTATTTTACAAGCCATGACCCAAAAATATATCGTATCAAAACCAGGCGGAAGATTTTATATATTTTACCTAGATTTTGAAAACTCGTTCGATAGTATATCGCATCAGAAAGTCTTCAATTGTTTACATAATTCTGTATCTAAAGGTAAATTACATCGGGTATTAGTTTCTACATGTATTTATTCTGATATGAGTTTCAGAACTCGCATTAATAACAACAAACTCACAAAAGCGTTGACTTGGTACAAAGAAGTTCTGGACTCGTCTGCAAAAAAAGTACTTGCAGACGGCAAATCAATTGTGGCTCAGATTATGAGATTTGTCTGTGGTAGGGTAGAAAACGTTATGGGAAAAGGAGGAAATGCTGGATATGAAAGCCTTCTCCATCAGGATCATCAAAGCTCGGGAACTTGTGGTAAAGAAATGAAAACCCTTACAATAAATCAATCAATGCATCGAATGCAGTCAAAAGCAGTCATCTTGTGTGATTTCGCTAGTACAAGGGAGGCAACTCGTATAAGCACTCTAGAGGCAGCATTTTCAGCCCGATACCCGTGAATCTTGGTCAGAAGATTTGTCTTGATAATATCTTGGACAAGTTCTAAATTGGGTCACATCCGGCCAAAAAGTAGGTCACCGGGCCAAATCATAATAAAACCTTGTATGCGCTCTAGAGACCATATTTTGAGCGTGATATTCATAAAACTTCGTTAGAATGTTTGTCTTGATATCAGACAAGCGTGAAATTGGGTTACTCCCGTACAAAAGGTTAGGTCACTTTGCTGAGTCTTAAAAAAGCCTTGTGTGCACTCTAGAGGCCACATTTTGACCCAGATACTCATGTAACTTGGTCATGAATTATTTATCCGTGGTAAGGTTTTTCAACTAGATCTATTGATTTGTTTGTATGTTATTTAACGCCATTCTAAATATCATTTCTATTATATTGTGGTGGCAATGGCACCTATCCATGCTTTGCTGGAGGCTCATGGGAACCGTATGGAGTCCGTGTGGATTCCATATGGAGGCCGAATCGAGATGGTACTGTAACTGTGCGATCGTCGTGCAGTTTCGGGCATCAGTAGGTAGCCTCGCTACTTCAGTTGCTGGAAATAGCACCACCAAATGCGCTACCAGGGCTGCCAAATGTGCTCCCAGCGCTCCTCTGCGGCGGCGGCTGCGATTGTGGCGGCGGTGGTAGTGGTGGTGGAGGAGGGTGGTGGAGTGAACTATTGACATAGCGTCAGACACAAGCCACTAATACAAGAACTGCAGTTTATCGTCTCTAAATTCTATTGACACACAGGGGCCTTCCTTTCCCGAACATTCCTTTAATAAGACGCTAAGCTCATCTATGATTTGGATACATTTCTATTGACATTGCCTCATCAGAGTCTTTTGTCTGATTTCTTTTTGTCCGACGAGAGAGAGGTAGAGTGAGAGGGAAGGAGAGAAATGTGGTCTGCCCAATTTTCACAGATTTCACTACTGTAAGATTATGTCGTCTACTACTTCCAAAACATACATACGGTAATCATCAGTGGTTAGGGTGATCGATTTGTAATCAGACAATTTTGGTCTATCTCAACTGACATTCGATCTGATGACGTGAAAGGTGTCCTTATGCAAGAAACCGTGGAGCCCTAGTTCAGTTTATGAAGAAATGAATCGCCAGAGAGGGGGGGGGGGAAGTGGGGAAATAGAAGAAAAGGGGGAAGAGAGAGAAAAGACAGTGAGAGACAGAGAGAGTCTTTTCTCCGTCTCACTCACACTCAACGGAAAGAGATTCGGTTGCTTGACCGTCCAACCGCTAGCAGGACTTTTCCCGCCCTGCTTTTGGAGTCATCTTTATACTATTGATCCTGGTAGAGAATAGATTATCATCTGTATCCCGAATACCTTTTTCCACTATGTTTTTCCACAGTGAATCCCTAGAATTTGTCTGCTCCAGACACGATCAATACCCATGCTACGCATTCTTGAACTCTGCAGGTAAAATAGATTCAAAAAATTTACTTCCTCCCGTCTAGTTCACACTTGTAGGAAAGAGATTTGATTGCTTGCCCTTCCAACAGAGAGTAGGAATTTTGCCACACTGTTTTGTTTTTTTTTTTTTGAAGTCTGTATACTATCGACCCTGTTGAAGAATAAATTATCTTCTGCATTCCAAATACCTTTTTCCACCATGTTTTTCCACAGTGAATCCCTAGAATTCGTCTGCTCCAGACACCCATACCCATGTTACGCATTCTTAAATTCTGCAGGTAAAATAGATTCCAAACATTTACCTCTTCCCGTCTAGTTCACACTTATAGGAAAGAGATTTGATTGCTTGCCCTTCCAACAGAGAGTAGGAATTTTCCCACCCTGTTTTTTGAAGTCTTCTGTATACTATCGACCCTGTTGAAGAATAAATTATCTTCTGCTACCCAAACACCTTTTTCAACCATGTTTTTTCCACAGTGAATCCCCAGCATACGTCTGCTCGAGACACGATCAGTACCTATACTTCGCATTCATGACCCCTGCGGCTAAAAATAGATTTCAAAATTTACCTCCGACGAGATGATTGCATCATTTATATCGAAGAAAGAATAATTTCCAGCGACTGAAGTAGCGAGGCTACCTACCGGCATCCGTGTAATGACAAAAATCTACAACTTCACAGTTCTGCTTGCTCCTTGCTCCCGTTATGCCTTGATTGAGATCGCAAGTGCGCCACTCTAAGTCTTCAGAAGTAGTGGTATTGGTATCGCCTGAGTAGTAGTATATGTACCATCGCCGATCTTTTATACTCAGCTGCAATTGTTGAAATAAAAGGAACAACTGGAAATGACCAAAATGTATCCATCTGGGAAATATTGACTCTCATTGTGCGATTATCTTGAGATTGATTTTATGAGCCTTGCCTGGACACCGTGCGACAACCTTGCTACAAAACTTTGCGAGGGCTATATGATTACCTCACAATTTTTCCCCAATATAAAGCCGTGCGTTGTCCACAGGATCAGTGTTGTACAGTTCCCGTGTGGGGATCGCGCAATGCTACCTACGACGTATCTCTTTGTGCCAAAGACTTGAGACTTTCTCAAAATTTGCCATTCAAGTGCGGGGTAAAACAAAACCGCAAAGGCTATGGAACTCGTGAAATCGTAAGATAATCATACTGCCGCACGTACAGGGAGAAACGAACATTACATCGGTCCCATAAACTTATCAAATGCTTATTGCAAACTAGACATAAGTGCTAGGAAATTCGTAGGGGAAACCGTAGAGAAAAAATAGCACGGCGCCCGAGGCAAATATAATCCAGGCATCATACTTGTTCGTTTTGAAAAGGCAGTCCATGCAGTTTACCCTTAACCTGCTACATAACTAAAATGAAACCTTCAAGTCGTCAGTAAAAACCTATATAATTATTGCTATTTTAAAGTCAATGGGGGATATCTCCCTATCGGACAGTGCAGATCGAAGATCAGATAGCACGTTCTCTGCAGGTTTTGTGTTTTTCTTTGTATATTCTCGTAGGATGAGGAAATTCATAACTTGTTTACTTTAGGTACAGCGAGGGCTTTGCAATTTCAGGTTGAAACTGCTTCTCACATACACTTGTATCAATTTCCTGGGAGGCAAAATCAATGTTGGATTGTATGAAAATGAAAGAATCTTTATTGAAACAATCGAAACCAGGTAGTCGTTTATCAGAAATTTTACATCGAGACTTTCCATAAGGATGGAGATTTATAAATGCGTCTTAACTTCGCTTAAAGAATACTTATAAAAGACGAAATCCATCGGAAATCATGATCATCTTTTCTTAGAATTCGAGAAAACAATACTATCCGAAAATTAATATTTCTTCATTGATAAAAAGCCAGCTTAAAACTTGTTTAACATCGACATACCAATGCATTCGGCTCATAGCTTTAAATGTGCTTTTACAAGTGCTGCATTATGTAAGATACCTATAGAACTTTACTGCTATATAAGCGACTGAGTGGAGAAGACATCTGTCCGTATTGTAAGTTCTACAAAAAAGCCAATAACAAATGACTATTTTGTCATGCAATTTTGTTATTTTTGTCAGATACGAACATTTAATTCATAGAGCACTTATACATGTGTACAAAATAAAGAGAATATTATTCAAAACATTTCGAAAGTTGAGCTCTAATCAACTCATGTGATTCTCAGATAGAGGATTGGTTCCAGTGGAAATGATCGTTTTTACCTGTGAATTGATTTCTTATTTCAATTGTGTTGGAACTAATCCACTGAGAATCATAAGCGCATCGTTTAACTCGCTTGAATTAGGGACAGAATTTATTGCTCAGATAAATTAGTAAGTTTCGAAACGCACACTCCTCCAAATATCTCGGGCTTGGTCACGTAACTGGGCAGTCTTCACTCCTATGACTCTAGGTGGATTGGTTCCAGGAAAATCGATATTAAACATACCTTACAGGTTCATGTGAAGTATCGTTTAAAACTTATCAATTATGTTAACTAATGTGGTAATAATAGTAGGAGTTAATATAATTTGAGTGTTACGACAAACTGCTCGTTTCTAACAACTTCTTCATTTGTCAAACCCCCTTTTCTTCAGATAGATATGGTATACTGCAGTATTTTGTTGAGAGGTCTACTTAAGATTTTGACGGTTTTTAATCATGGTCATAAATTCACTTTCAGTTCTTTTCATATCGTCACACACATCTTTCGTGATATTAAACGCCCTACTCCACAAGTTTTGCTCAACGTGCAGGGTTTCCTCTATATTAGCCAAACAGTGCTTTGTTACCACTTGCCGAATATGTCTAAACACAGCGAGTTCTTCCATGAAATCAGCACCTTGGTCGCGAATTAATTGTCTGAGCTTCACAAAGAAAAAATAATAAAGATCATAGTCAAGTTGTGCGTATTTTCTATACAGATATGAACCTGTAAAAGAGGGCATGAAGGTGTAATTCAGTCTGGTTTCATCATGAAGACTGATATGTAAAATGTCCTTCGTGTCCCATTGAAGAAGTCTTCGTAAAATTACCAAAGACTCGTCTAGTAGTTCAGTCACAACAACGAATTGAAACTCTTTGTCCAAATGTTGTAAATAGTCCATGGCGTCCGTTTTATTGTACTTTGAGAATAAACGTAAAGGGAATCCAAATTCAAATGCCATTCTATTATTTGTCCAAGAGTCATTGATATTTTTTGGCTCGTACTGGTATGGGTCTCGTAAAAACGTTTCAATAGGTTCCGAGCTGTTGATAAGTTTAAATATGTAATCAGGTTGAAAGACAGCTAGGCTTGAGACAAATTGTTCAAATGGTTCTCTCACTATTCCGATAGCTTTGGTGTCGGATGGAAGTAACTGTTTAAATGTCCCTGAAGAATATTTTACATAACTACATAGTATATCAAAGTGTCTGTAATTTGATGAAACTCCGTTCGCCTCAGTTTCTTTTATACTTGTATCATCCGTTAATATCTGTGTATGCTGAGAAGGTAAAACGAAAGTAAGTTTCCGGTTCCAACCAAACCTCAGAACGATATTCTGTACAGTATTGCTTCCGGTGCTGTGGACTTTCAGAAAAGCAACATGCCTGGCTGCAGCGTCTACATGACCTTTAGACCCGATGACGTTAATATCAAATTTGATCCAGTATTCGAAATATATCATGTAGCCCAGTGTGGCACCGAGTATCGCTAAAACGAGATGCCTGAAAGAAAGTATACATGTACAAGTAAATGCAAAGTATTCAGGACTATTGAACCAAATGTCTAACAGACTGGTTAGTGATTACGATTTTTTTTCTAGATGGATGTTCAGAGGTCAACAGAAAAAAAACGTCGAATCTGATATAACTTCATGATCTCATTATAGTACCATCTACTATAGTTGCTTTCAATGGATACTCCTTAACCTTTACCCTGCTTAATAAGTTAAATTAAACTTTCAAGCCTATTATAAAACACCGAATAATACTAATTTTTGGTGAATATATATATTTCCTTATCGGATAGTGGAGGTCCAAGATCAGACTGCACGTTCTGAGCAGCCCAAGGGATAAAAATCTTAATATGTAATATCGCTCACTGATCAGCAGCCAATCAATACACTCGTTCTGAAAGCTGTTTAACATATCCTTCAAAATGGCAAACTAATAATTAAGGGTCGAGGGCATGCAATTTTTGGCTTGGGGCAAACGGCGCCTTATCTTAGTAATCACATATCAGACTTCCGCACGACAGCTGCAACCGCTCTGAATATCATGTATAAATGTGGGCTATTCGCTGTCTGTGATTTGCTGGAACTGCAACTTTCGTTTATGATTGGCTTGAAACAACAAACCCTTCAAAACCGCCTAACACCTAACGATTTATTCATCCGTGATGTAAAATAGAAATGGATAGACGGGGTCGGTGCAAAAGCGCAAAAGAAAATATTTTCAAAGCAAAAGGTTTTGACTGTGTTTGTTTGGATGATGAATTTTACTGTTTTAAGCGTTCTCATTTAAAGTTCATCATAAACAGACAAAACCGTTTACCTTGTCAGCCGTAATACGTGTACAAGTAAGGCAGTTGTTGAGGAGTTGGTGTTTTCCCGGTACATGGAAATACCTAAATGGACCGGAATGGATCGGAAAGGACCGGAATAGAACGGACTGGAATGGACTTGAAGATGGATGTAAACTCTTGTGGCAGCACTTCATTTATTTGACAATGGAAAAGAGGAAAACCTGAACATGCTCATGTAAGAAAAAAGAGGAACTTGAAAGAAACAAGGCTACAAGGAATGGACTTCGTTCTCGAAGGAAAAAAGTTTTTTCCAAGTAGTACAAATAATTTTTTTTCGGAGGAGTCAAAGATATGATTTATCTTTAGGTCAAGATTTATTTCTATCTAATTTTACTGTTTTACATTTTCGATCCGTCTCTTGATTGGTACGGTTGACACAATATGACAGCGCCCTCGCCCTTGGCGAAGACTGATAAGTCCGTATATGCTACCGAACAAGAAATTTTGCTCTCCGGTTTTATAAATCTCGCAGAATTTATTTTTGTAATTGTAGATGAAATTTTGTCTATTTGACAACACCATAATATTGTATTCAAGCGTGTCTGTACTCTGCAGACATTATTTTTTCCTGATCGACGACTACTGTTCTAGATATTTACCTTACTGTTGTATGCTAATGACCTACTACATGTATATCATGGGCAAAATTCAAGATAGTCGCCACCTTTGGGAATGGTTAGCATGTTCCTTTTCGCCATCTAAATGGTCTATCTATCTTTAAAGTGTGATCTTGGATTTACACTTTCATATATGAAAAAACTAACAGTGGACTAGCAGCATTGCTTTGGATTCTTTTGTATGTTATTAACCCTAACGACACAACAACCTAAGTGTATTACCTTTGTTAGAAAGAAATCTTTAAAATATTGTAGGAAAAGGAGAAATGCAGGTAACCATCATTTCTCGTTCTCTGACAGCGTTTTCTACCCTTCCAAAGGCAAGTAACATCAATTGAATAAGAGTAAATTTTTAAAAAATGGTTTCATTTTAATCAAGTCTGACATTCTGACACTTTGTTGGTTGTTGAAGAGTTAAAAGAAAATCTTGATATTCATTTTGGGCTGTAGGCGTCGACAAAATTATACTGATACAAACCATTTTATTTGTGTATGAACTGACAATTTGATACATGACACCGAAATGATAAATCAAATTCTTGTTTGTTTAATTGCTAAACCCATCATGATAATAGGCTTTTGAAATTTTTCGATGAAAAGTCTTGGTTTTGTCCATACAAATTTTATGTTAAAAACACACGTGAAGAACCTATAAGCTAGAAATGTATCTCAAAGCCACTATAAACCGTCCTCAGGTACAAGTTAGAGTTAAAGAATGTCACACAACACAGTGGCAACTACTACCTTTGTATTCAACCACTAGAATTAATTATGCAACAGTGTTTTATTGTATAAATACAATTTCGAAAAAGTGAATATTTTCCTTGTCAAAGGAAAAGCTGCTCCTTCTGCGCCATTTTTCGTTCCCTACTGTGTTGTAAATTCCATCCATATTGCATATTGTTTGAAAAGAAACCCATGACATTCAAGTTGCAAGTTTTCATTCTATTGAATAATTTAGATATTTGCCTGGCTGTTTTCGAGGAAAGCATGATTGAGACATTTTCATAGCCCTGGCGTCGTCTGTGTTATCGTGCAAAAGCTTTGACATTTTACAATATCTCTGTCATTACTAATGATATTTACTTCAAACTCAAACTGATGTTAACTATCAAGAGGGGAACCCATACAACAGGGGGAGGTATCCATCAAAGTATTTTTAAACAGTTATAAATGCCTCCTTTTGACTTTGAATACTCAAATACTTTGACATTTTATGGTATCCCTGTCATTACTGAAGACATTTACTTCAACTTGGAGTAGTTATTAACTATGATATTTACTTCAGACTCGTGGTAGTTGTTAACTATCATGAAGGGAACCCATACAAAAGAGGCAAGTAACCATGTAAATATTTTGACGCAGTTATGTCCGGTTTTTCCACTTACAATTTTCACTAAAAGCAACTGCAGCCGAGCATTGGCATTCACATGCGGTGCTTTAGTCTTTTTCATCTTTTACAAAGATAAAAAACAGAAGGAGAAAATAACTGGAATGTATAAAAAAAAAAAAAATCCACATACCAAGCTTGAAATATTAAATAGTCCTACATAAAGCTAATGTGGTGTGAAACCATTTTTTTTTTTTTTTTTTTTTCAATCACACAAAATTGTGTTGTCAGCTTTACATAAAAAGTCTTTCAAACCTATGTGTTTTTTTTTTTTTTTTTTTTACTGTCTTGTGTGTGTATGTCTGTGTCTGTGTCTGTGTGTTTGTTTTTACTTCCTCATTTTGAAAACTGATGAAAATCATTGCAACCTGGGCCCATGATTATAAAACTTTTTTATTACTCAACTGAGAATTTACTCAAATTTCAAAATTGAATCAAAGCTTTATTTCTGCTTAAACACTACTATTAGTGTAGCATATAACATTTTAGCAATATAAATTTTTTTTTTTTTTTTTTTTTTTTTTCATATGATTTCGGTAGTGTTTTTGCAGAAATACAAATTTTATTCAAACTTGAAGTTTGAGTAAATTCTCAACTAAGTACAAAAAAAGTTTTATAATCTCGGGCCCTGTTTCTCAACTATCACTAGTACTGCTATGGACTTGGACTATACCAAATGCACTTGCCACATGGAAAGAATGATATGTGTAGTTCTTGTTGGAATTTACATAGCTTAACATAAAAACAGCCAAGTAATAAGGCACTTGCATTTTATTTCTCGATGGCAACAGAAAAATATGCACTCAACCCTTATAATCGCACTCACTATTCACTTGAATCAATTTTCGAAAATGTGAAAGAGAAAATGTATTTTTTAGCCTTGCTACATATTTTTTGAGTCAGAGACGGCCATTAAACTGCTTCCAAATCAATACTTTCTATGATTTTTGAAACAAAATAGAAATTTCTGATACTCTAGATGGAAAATCCTGTCAATTATCTAAAATTGAGGCTGAACAGAGACACGTTCATTCGAGTTACATTTTGATAGATTATCATACATGTAAAGAATACATGTACATGTATGTATACCGTCGATACCTGTTTTCGAACCCAAAATTATATCCCAGTTTTCTTGCAACCTATGAAGTGAATGACGCCACCGTTTTGTGTGAACCGATTTTTAGCTCACCTGAGCACAACGTGCTCAAGGGGAGTTCTTAGGATCACGTTGTGTCCGTCGTCCGTCGTGCGGCGTCAACAATTCTTTAAACATCTTATCCTCCTAAACCACTGGGCCAATTTGGACCATACTTGGCTGGAATGTTCCTTGGGAGGTTCTCTTTAAAAAATGGTCACAGAATTTGATTCCATCAAAAACCCTGGTTGTCATGGCAACCAAATGGAATTTTCTAAGAAATTCTTTAAAAATCTTCTCCTCTGAAACCACTGGTCAGATTTTTTAATAATTTCACAGAATTGTTCCTTGGGTGACCCTTTTCAAAAAGTGTTCGCGAAATTTTGATCCGTCGAAAACATGGCCTAGGTGGTGGTGGGGGGGCTCTTTGCGTCGTGCAGTGTCAACAATTCTTTAAACATCTTCTCCTCAAAAAAAACCGCTTGGCCAACTTGGACCAAACTTGGCTGGAATGTTCCTTGAGAGGTCCTCTTTAAAATGCGGTCACAGAATTTGATTCCATCAAAAACCCTGGTTGTCATGGCAACCAAATGGAATTTTCTAAGAAATTCTTTAAAAATCTTCTCCTCTGAAAATGCAGGTCAGATTTTGAAATAATTTCACAGAATTGTTCCTTGGGTGACCCTTTTCAAAAAGTGTTCGCGAAATTTTGATCCGTCGAAAACATGGCCTAGGTGGTGGTGGGGGGGCTCTTTGCGTCGTGCAGTGTCAACAATTCTTTAAACATCTTCTCCTAAAAAAAAACCGCTTGGCCAACTTGGACCAAACTTGGCTGGAATGTTCCTTTTGAGGTCCTCTTTAAAATGCGGTCACAGAATTTGATTCCATCAAAAACTCTGGTTGCCATGGCAACCAAATGGAATTTTCTAAGAAATTCTTTAAAAATCTTCTCCTCTGAAAATGCAGGTCAGATTTTGAAATAATTTCACAGAATTGTTCCTTGGGTGACCTTTTTTCAAAATTTGTTCGCGAAATTTTGATTCGTCAAAAAACATGGCCGTGGTGGGGGTGGCTCTTTGCACTGTATGGACTTAAAGAAATTTTTTTTGAAATTTTCTAAGAAATTCTTTAAAAATCTTCTCCTCTGAAATCGCTGGTTAGATTTTGGAATAATTTTACAGAAATGTTCCTTGGGTGACCCTTTTCAAAAAGTGTTCGCGAAATTTTGATCCGTCGAAAACATGGTCTAGGTGGTGGGGGGGGCTCTTTGCGTCGTGCGGCGTCAACAATTCTTTAAACATCTCCTCCAAAACCGCTTGGCCAACTCGGACCAAACTTGGCTGGAATGTTCCTTGAGAGGTCCTCTTTAAAACGTGGTCACAGAATTTATTTCCATCAAAAACTTTGGTTGCCATGGCAACCAAATGGAATTTTCTAAGAAATTCTTAAAAATCTCCTCCTCTGAAAATACAGGTCAGATTTTGAAATAATTTCACAGAAATGTTCCTAAGGTGACCCTTTTCAAAATTTGCGTGAAATTTTGATTCGTCAAAAGACATGGCCGTGGTGGGGGTGGCTCTTTGCACTGTATGGACTTAAAGAAATCTTTTTTAAATTCTTCTTCTCTTAAACTACTTGTCAGATTTTGAAATAATTTCACAGAAATGTTCCTTAGGTGGCCCTCTTGACGGAATTTTGATCCGTCAAGAAACACGGCTGTGGTGGTGGGGGTTATTTGCACTATATGGACATAAAGAAATTCTTAAAAATTCTTCTTCTCTGAGACTACTGTCAGATTTTTAAATAATTTCACAGAAATGATCCTTTGGTGACCTTTTAATTTTCATCAAAAGACTGTATAGGTAGTTTGATGAAAAGGGCTATTGCAGACGTCAACCTATACCCGGTAAGTGAGTGCACTGGTGAGAAATGCTGATATGCACACTTTCTACTTGATGTATTTGATAGCTATGTATTGCAAGAGGTAATAATATAATTATCTTTGGAATACATGCATAATATTTCACCAGTTATCAAAAGGGCCTCTATCTGGGTGTTAACCGCCTTGTTGATCTCCATTTCTGTACTTGATGATGGATTGTTTTCTGAATTCTATACAAAATTTATATGCAGAATTCTGATTCGTCAAAAACATGGCTGTTGTGATGATTGTAGGGGTGGTGACAGATTTTGAAATGATTTTTACAGGTGACCTTTTCAAAATTGCTTGGCAAAATAATGATTTTGTTTCCAAAAGTTCAATACTTCAAAAAAAATTGGCTATGGTCCTCTCAAAAATTCAGGTGAGCAATCCAGGGCCATCTTGGCCCTCTTGTTTGAATGTAAACAACGATGTCACAGCTGTTAAGTTACAAACTTCGATAAAAACAAGGAAATATGCATGTTTCTAAAGGAAAGATAAACCTATATTTTACTGATAAATTTCTCGTTACCCTCTTCAACCTGATAAGTTCCTGATTTAAGTTCTCCTTCCAACATTTAATTTTAATCCTAAAAAGTTCCCGATATATGACATAGTCAGTGTTGATACCAAAAATCATGTGACCATACCGGAATAATTTGACAAGATTCCTTTCTAAAATTAGGTAAACTGCGCTAAACAGTCCTACGAGACACTTTCACATACAAGGTGTCCGGAAAGTAAGGTAACGTTTTTGACATCTAGAATATAGCTTTTAATTTCAGATGAAGAGAAAAAGTATAAATACAAGTACATAAGATATGTAACTTTTTTGTGTGATAATTATACTTACATTTCATTACATTATACATTCTTATACAGATTTTGAACCAAAAGAACCTTTTTGTCATTGACGTCATTTTAGTAATTCATGACGTTTTCAATATGAGAGCCTTTTATACTCTTTCTAAGCCGAACACGCACGATGAAATTGTAAATCTTTTTAGTGCACATACTTTTACACACTTACATATTTTTTATGCATGTATATATATTTTTAACTTTTCATGTGAAATATAAACCCATATTGTAAATGTACAAAAGTGTTACCTTACTTTCAGAACGCCCTTTACATGTACATAACTTTATTCTATTCCCCATTTTTTTTTTTTTTTTTTTTCTTTTTTTTTTTAAATATGTCGTCTGTTTAATTTAACAGTTCTTCCGTAAAACAAGTTCACTGTTATTCGTCGAAATTTTTGGTCTCCTGGTTTTCGGCTTGTTTTCAATATCAGTCTTCTCACAGTAACGTTTTGAAATTCTCGACACAGTGTAAATTCATTTCTTCCGATCCTTTCAACAGCATTCCTAGCTTTTAATCCACTTTCTATTACATCCACGATGAGCGTTTTCTGATCAATTAACACCTTTTTACCGTGCTTTCCCATATTCAAATGCAAAACAAACTCCGATTAACTCAGTTAAGAAACAAGAAATCAACATTGTTTACAAGAATAAATCATCAGTATAAACAGTGCACTAAATTAAAAACCCAGTGACCTTGGTTTCTTTGAAATCGACAGCTTACGTACTGAATGACGTCGGCAATAAAAAACTTGAATAACTATTAGCTGTTGTCTGCGCATGTCATATTCTTCGAAGATTAGACATGTCTGCTATGACGCATCACTGTCCTTTACAGGATACAGTACAGTTCGCGCGTTTTTTGCTATTTTCGCTCTCCGCGGTGGACCTAGCGCGGACCCAACGCGGCGATTTTAAAACACAGGTGAACGCGGACCGATCTTAAACGCGGACCACGGTGGTCTGGTTACGCAATAAAAACGACGCGATGACTCCGCCGCGATCAGACAGGTAAGTTTTTTTTTTCAGTGTAGCAAATGATTCAAGAATGAACCGAAATTACGCACCATTTTACTCTTTTACAAAGTCGTATTACACGTATGTATCTACATGAGAATTTTTTCATATCAGAAAGAAAAAAGATGATAAGTAGTCATCATTGGCAAGCGAATTATTTAACATTGATTTACATGTAAATGGTTATAAAATCAAAACACTTAAACCTTTAACCCCACATCCCGAGTTTTCAGTGCCGTGAAGAACAAGGGTTTCGAAAACATTGTAGGAAAAAAAAAGAACAGGCCGGCAACCAGCATTTTCTCCTCTTATGCAATGTTTATCTACCCTGTCACACACTCTTCGACAATTACGAGTGATGTTCATCTTTCCTTAACTCTTTACCAAACGACAAAACGACTTGTCCAAATTGAAAAAAAAAAAACATTTGCAGACGAATTTTTGAATCTAACTCAAAATATAAAACTTGTTTTTATTAGGTGGGAACATTGTGGGAAAAAGAAGAAAATGCTGTTTCGAGACATGACAGCGCCGACATGTATCGTCACGGAGAAATATTTCATGAGCTGCTCTTAGGGCTATTAGGTCTTGACTCTTGAGCTTATTTTTTTTTTTTTTCCTGCGAATGATGACGATCACTAGCATACAAAATGTTTATTTTTACACATTGATATAATTATCTGCACATGTTCATTACAAAATAAGATTAATGCATCTCGCAGGACCGAATGGATAAAATCAAACACTCTGGTTCTTCCGTGAGGGTTTTTGGTTAAAAATTAACTCTTTACAAAGGCACAAAAATGTATTCTTTTCCAAATTGAAAGCATATGCAGACGACAACTAAATGTAGCAAACGTGGCATTTGTCTTTAATATGATAGACAACAACTTTATTTCTAGCAACATTTGTCATCTGCCGTATAAACGAATCTAGTTATTCTCTGATTGTAAATACTCTAATTCAGTTTCGTATAACTTCAAATTAAGGATAGTTTTATATGATGACTAAAAGTAAGGTCGTACCCGTAATAGAAGACGGATACTGGGAATTTTCTCGCGTCCATATGCCCTACTTTCATAACCAAATTCAAACTTATGAAACTATTTTTCCCCCTACTTCAGTGATCACGCGGTACAAAAGTAATGGCTGTTATCCTTATATGGTGCGATTGTTAACATCCCAAGGTTGTTATTCTTTTCAGGTCGACGACGAGTTAAAGTCATGAATATTTAATGAATTGCAGGCCACAAAATGTTTTCGGATCAAATGACGGTACAAATAGCAATTGTATGAAAAAGCGAACATTTAATTTCCATCAAATTCACCATCTTTCAGGGTTTCTTTATTATGTATATTTCAATTTTTTTATTATATATATATATCTCAACAAAAAGAGTTTTTGTGTTTTTTATACTATATTTTCCTTTTTTTTAATCTAAATACAAGAAGATTCCATTATACAGACTGTGAAGACACAAATCAAACTGCACAGAACACGCAGTGTGATATTAGATCTACATTAGAGATGCTATTTTTGTAAGATATTCTACATGAAATACGCTTTAGTATTGAATAGATTTGTTCTGTTATTTTTTAATAACCTTTGGTTTAACCCTTTCCCAAATGACAATATTTTACATTTGTCCGAATGGAAAACATTTGCAGACGACAACTCAAAGATGGATGGAATGGTGAAATTTACCCTTGATGGGGGTAGAAAGTATTATGAGGGAAGGAGAAATTGCTAGTAACCATTTTCTCATGATGTATTCCTTTCTCATAATGTAATCTAAAGCCTTACTCCTTGGCGTCTTTTAAAGTTAAGGTTGTGCTGTAAGGGATTAAAAGATCTTAAGAAGATGATGGGATGGGAGAGAATGCTGTAATCAGATTTTTCTACTTTTCCAACAATGTTGTTTACTCATTCATTGGCAAGCTTCATCATTTGAACAACATTTGTCTTCTGCATTTGCTGCAGAGCCCCAGTAGCTCATTCGGTAGCGTGCAGGACTTGAGAACAGGGGGTCGTGGGTTTGATACCTGGCTCGGTCAATTTCTTTCTGAGCATTGATGATAGTCATTGCGACAGGATTCATTCTTCTCTTCTTCTCCAACCACTGATCACTGCTTCGACGATGGTTACGTGGGAAAGCAGTCAGTGGCTTGGAAAGAAAATTGTGTGGAGTACTGGATAGGTGCAATGGCCACCGCGATATAAATGCTATAATGTTGAAAGCGGCGTTGAACACCATACAACAACAACAACAATAACAACAACAACTGTATTTGCTTTGAACAAATCAAAATCTTTGTCATTTGGTAAAGAGTCAAGGGTAATTTAACTATACCAAACAACAAAATTGTAGCCTTGCCTTACTGGGCCAAGATATTGGCCCTCATTCATGATTTCTATTTGTGTTAGAGAGTGTTGGCCCCTAGCTTGGATGAAACTGTCCCCTTAAAAGTCAGTTGGGAGGAAATTGTACCCTGCACTTTTTGAAGGGAAATCGGAATACTTCCGACTCCATATACATTATTATCAAACGACGGCCTAAAGGGGACTTGATAAATCAAATGTAAAATGTTCAACGTGCAGTCTTGTCTTGGATCTGCACTGGCACTATCTTATGAAACATTGCGACAAAAAAAAATCTTTCTTTACAGTGTTAAGATCTTTTATCTGGACATGTCGGTTTAAAGTATCTGTCTAATGGTAGGCCCTACATATAAATATAAGAACAAACTAGTAATTCAAAGTGCAAACTAAGGCTTTTAATAGTGGAAAGTCTTCCGACCCATTCTGCTCTAAACAAAACTAGCTCTTACAATTCACCAAAACTAAGACAGCTAAAATTGCTTTTTGTTTCTTTTTTATCTTTAAGGCTCTACTAGGTAATCTGGTAGCACAGATCAAGATCAGACTATACTTAAAAGCTAGAATATCAAATTTTGAGACTCAGGTTGCCTTGTACGCTTGAATAAACAGGCGACCAGTATTGATTTAAGATCAGGTTGCACGTTACATGTATGTAATGTCTGATCTTGATCTATGTCGTCAGCAAAAAAAAATATGTTATGTCTGTTTTTCGCTGAAAGGGTTAAACAGAGAAAGCAAGAATGGATCTCAAAAAACATTACATCAGACGATCAAAATGCACAAAAAAATAACACTTATGTCCTAAAAGGTAAAGGTTTCGCTGTTGTCTTGCATTTACAGGATTACTGTAAGTTGCAATGTTTTGTATTGTTTTAAGTACAAGATAAATGTTTTTAAAAAATGACCAATATATTAAAGGTGAGAGAAAATGTGAAGAAAATTGCCAAAATATAGTAGTTAAACAACAAATAAATTAAATATCTATTGCTGCATATATAAGTGTGGTGTTCAAGCTTAAAGAACTAGTCAATACAGAGTTCTAAAGATCAAACAAGTCTTTTATTTATCAACTCTCACCAACTTTCGTGGTTTATGCATACTAAGTTATTTCCCTTTAATATACCACATATCCTCCCCCTTAAAATTTTGATATGAATTTTTTTTTTTTTTTTTTATTTAAAGCATAAAAGTTTTGACCCAAGAGTAAAAAATCTCTTTTTATTTTATCATGAAAATGATCTTTCTGTATCAATGTCCTCAAAATTTCCTACTTCAAAGATTTAGCTTTTGAAAACATCCAGTAGACATTATTCACCAGAAATTTAACCCTTACCTTATATACCAGTTGATGAATTATACTAAAAAAAACTGTGAACTACTTTGTTCAATGTTAATGTCTAAACTCATACATAATATGTTTAACATCTCAGTCTTTTGGCTAAACTCTTAACCCTTCAAACATAGTCTTTGAATCTAACCGGTTTTCTCTTAATTCTTGTTGGTCGAATTACGGCTGGTTGCTGTGGTTGGACTTCTGTATCCTTCGATATGGATTTTTCTGGACTCACAGCCTTCGGAATTTGACTGTCTGGTTCAATTTCTATCTCTTTCTGTGAATTTGATGCAATCTCACTATTTTCATTAAATGAATCACTGATCTTATCTGAAACACTTTCATCTTCCAACCTACTTTCACTGATATCTGGCTTAACATATATTTTCTCATCCTCATAACACATTTTCATCTGATCAATATGCCTTCTTACAATACTCTGATCATTCAACCTAACTTTATACATAACTGACCCTAATTTCTCAACAACACGGCCTTTCAACCAATTTTCTCCATGTACCCCATAATTTTTCACATAAACTCTATCCCCTTCCTGGAAATCACTCTTGCTCTTACATGGATGATTGATTTGTTGATTATTTTGTTTGCTCTCCACCATTTCACGCAGATTTGGACGCAAGAGATCCATCTTAGTCTTTAGCTCCCTATTCATCAGTAACATTGACGGTGTCACTCCAATAGTTGCTTGAACTGTTGTTCTGTAGCTCAACAAAAATCTTGATACTTTCCTTTCTATTGAACCATGACCTTGCTTTTTCATACCATTTTTGAATATTTGTACTGCTCTTTCTGCCAATCCATTCGAAGCAGGATGATATGGTGCTGATGTTACATGCTTAATACCGTTTAATGACATGAACTTTTTGAACTCATCACTTACAAAACATGTAGCATTGTCCGATACAATGACGTCTGGCAGTCCATGAACTGAAAATGCTTTTCTTAGTGATTCAATAGTAACTTGAGTTGTTGATTTTGTTGTTGGAAAAACTTCCATCCATTTCGAGTAAGCATCGATCATTATCAAGAACATTTCTCCCATAAAAGGTCCTGCATAGTCAATGTGGATCCTTGACCATGGTCTTTTGGGCCATTCCCATGAATGTAATGGTGAATTATCTGACTTTTTATTGCTTACTTGACAACTGTGGCATTTCTTAACTGTCATTTCAATGTCTTTATCCATATTTGGCCACCACACATATGAACGTCCTAAAGTTTTCATTTTGTTTATACCAATGTGACCTTCATGTAATTGCTCTAATACTGAAGCTTGACCTTGAGACGGTATCACGACCCTGGTTCCCCATAATATGCAGTCATACACAATTGAAAGCTCTAATTTCCTATTGAAAAACGATTTAAGTGCCTCATCCACTGTACAAGGCCATCCCTGCCGAATGAACATTTTCACTTTACTTAATATTGGGTCTTTGGTTGTCCAACGACTGATTTGTTTCACTGTAATTGGACTGGATTCATTTAGAAAATTAATCAATAGAGTAGTTTCACCAGGTATTGGTGGCTCTTCTGTTTCAATTTTTCTGGGAAATCTGCTTAAACTGTCAGCATGACCAATACTTGATCCTGGCTTATGTACCAGTACATAATTGTATGCACTTAAAGTTAATGACCATCTTATGATTCTTGCTGAGGCCATAACTGAAATAGCTTTCCCCTCTTTAAACAAACCTAACAGAGGTTTATGGTCTGTCACTATATAAAAAGGCTTGTTGTTTGCATACAAATACTGATGGAATTTCTTAACCCCAAAAATCATAGCCAAGCCTTCTTTTTCTAACTGACTATAATTTTTCTCACTTTTGGTCAACACAGCTCCCACCCCATAATGGGAAGCATCACACGTCAGTATGATATCTTTTGATTGATCAAAGTGAACCAAAATACCTGAATTAATCAGAAGTTTCTTTGAATTAGACCATGCACTTTCTTCTTTTTCACCCCATTGGAATGTTTGACCTTTTTGCAACAGTCTATAAAGCGGTGATAATACCTTTGATATGTTTGGCAAGAACTTTGCATAATAATTGATAAGACCTAAATAGCTCTGAAGCTCCTTTTTATCTTTTGGTCTTTCCATTTGCTCAATTGCTTCAACTTTTTCCCTTAATGGTTCTACTCCTGATTCTGTTAACTTGTGGCCTAAATAAACCACTTCCCTACTCATGAATATACATTTGCTTTTCTTCAATTTCATCCCTGCTTCTTTCAATCTTTCAAAAACTTGACGTACCCTTGAATTATGTTCCTCAACTGAGTTCCCAGCAATCAAAATGTCATCTACTCTAACCCTTACCCCTTCAATTCCTTGCAAAATACTGTCCATGACCCTTTGGAAGATCCCAGGGCTTGAGGAAATGCCAAAACACAGTTTATTATACTGATACAGACCTTTGTGGGTATTTATAGTAGTGAATGGTTTTGAACTTTTTTCTAGTTCGATTTGCTGATAAGCATTGCTTAAATCAAGTTTTGAAAAAAACTTTCCTTTTAAATTTGCAAACAAATCCTCAGTTTTGGGTATCGGGTAGTTATCTAAACATGACACTGGGTTAATTGTAACTTTGTAGTCCCCACATATTCTTATACTTCCATCACCCTTAACAATTGGAACTATGGGTGCTGCCCAATCTGAATACTGAACTTTTTTAATGATCCCTTCCCTTTCTAACCTGTCTAATTCAAAGCCTATCTTATCTTTTAATGCATACGGTACAGGTCGAGCTTTAAAATACTTTGGTTGAGCATTTTCTTTCAGAACAATTTTTGCTTTTGCACCTCTATAAGTGCCTATTTGTCCATCAAAGATACTTTCATAGCCCTTTAGTAAGTCAGACTCTCCTGAATGCGTGAAAATTTCATGCCAGTTCAGTCTTATCTCAGATAACCAATCTCTGCCCATTAGATTCGGTCCATCTCCTTCTACAACGATTGCCGAAAAATTTCTATTTTCATCTTCGTGTGAAATGTCGACTGTTGTTTCACCAAGAATCTTTATTTCTTCGCCTGTATAGGTCCTCAACTTCACATCGGTCGTTTCTAACTTTCCCTCAATTCGGTCAAGAGTACTTTTTGAAATTACCGACTTGGATGCACCTGTATCTACCTCCAGCGGTGTCAAAAACCCATTCATTTTGATCTTAACAATTATAGGTTTCTCTTTAGAATTGCCTATCCTATAGAAGGAATATTCGTCACATTCGGGACTTCCCTCATCATCTTCTAGATACTTTTGTTTTGTCCCATGGGCCTTTTTCTTTGATTTTGGTTTTGTACCCTTCTTTTCTTCAGTTTGTTTACACTTTTTCTTGAACCCGGGACCTTTAGCTGACGCTGCTGGTGACGTTGCTGGTGTAGATCAAATCCTTGAAGCCATTAAATGCAGTGAGTCCCGACTCCTCAACGAGATACAAAGTGTCAAAAGCGATATTTCGTATCTTAAAACAGAAATGATAGGGGTAAAAGAGGAATGTTTAAGTGCCGCACAAGACATAAAGGTAATCAAGGGAAAACAGGCCCGTATAGAAGGCACTCTTACTACTATAAACGAGGAAATATTTTCGATTAACGATAAACAAGAAAACACTCGTTTAGACGTGGAACATTTAGACAACGAATTGCAACGAAAGTGTTTGGAAATAGATCAGCTAAAAGTAGACCTAGATAGATTAGAACAGTATTGCAAAAGAAGCTCAATGAGAATTTTTGGTCTACAGCCATTAGAACATGAGAATCCCGACACAATTAAAGAGCAGATCGTAAACGACGTGCTAAAAGTTGCATGTCCAGACGAATTATGGGACCAGTCTGCGATAAAAAAAAGCATACAGAGTTCAAGGTAGACAAGGTCCTTATATGACAATAGTTACTCTAAAACAAGAGGAAGATAAATTTAGAATATACGCGGGCAGAGAAAGATTAAGGAATAACAGTGTGAGAGTAAGCGATGATCTTACAAAAAGGCAAAGACAGGAATTGAAGTCACTAAAGGATAGGGGAAAATTTGGGTATTACAGAAACGGAAAGCTACAAATTAGAGAAAGATCAAACGAATTAGAACAGAGAACAAGAATATTTATAAAAGGGAACAGGCGAGGCAACAACAGGCATTTAGGAAATCAAAGTACAATCACAATAAACAAACACACGGACGAACAATTAAATAGTACAGCAAATCCATACGAGATGTCCACAGAAATAGAAAGTAGTATAGAGGAGATGGCAGATAACGTTGAAACCAGGAACAACATAGATGCATAGCAATCACTGATTAGTACATATAAGATACCACACAATATTAACATTATGACATGGAATGTTGAAGGACTCAGTTCAAAAATCAAAGATCACGATGTCATCGAATATTTTAAAAAATTTGACGTATTTGCACTAACGGAAACGTGGTATCAGTACATAGATGAGCTGGAAAACTTGCTCATAGACTATTCTTGTTATTTTGTTAAAGCAACCAAACGGGCGATATGGGGGAGAGCTATGGGAGGCTGTATTGTTTATGTGAGATCCGCTTTAACTCGGTATATAGAACGGGTTTGGACGGATAGCCCATTCGGTGTATTTTTGCGTGTAAAAAAACAAGTGTTTAACTTACATAGCGACTGCATTCTAGCATTTGTATATCTTCCGCCTGACCAATCACCTTTCTATGAATCATATAATGAGAAAGGCGTTATCTTACTTGAAGATTTAATGACAGAAAATGAACTCCTAGTCAATGGTCTGCCGATAATTATAATGGGGGATTTGAATGCACGAATTGGACAAAATCAATCAAAAGAGTTTGATGAATGTTTAATCTCTTCCGGAGACTGTGATCAACCATTCAAACGTACCTCTTTAGATAGACATATAAACAAATTTGGAAAAGACCTTTTAAACATGTGTTCCACACATAAACTATACATATGTAATGGCTTATTGGGCGCAGATAAAAACGTTGGGAATTTTACATTTATAGGGCCAAATGGATCTAGTGTAATAGACTACTTAATCTGCTCGGAAAGTGTACTACATTATATCAATCAGTTTGAAATAGGTACGAAAACTGAGTCGTCTCATTTCCCCATTATATGTGCCCTAGAATCAATGGTAGAAATGAATATCCCAACACAGAAATATAAAAAAAATAAACCCGGTAAAATCCGGTACGAGTTT
Source organism: Hippopus hippopus (assembly GCA_946811185.2). NCBI lineage: Eukaryota > Metazoa > Mollusca > Bivalvia > Cardiida > Cardiidae > Hippopus > Hippopus hippopus. Next base: position 2,901,096 of record OX328105.1, read on the forward strand.
GACGAGAACAGTATTACACAATACAAGAGTAACCTTACACTAACATTTACTAATACATTTATCAGTAGGTTCTGTGTTCGAATCGATAGTGCGGAACATGATATAAACGACATTGTGTTTGATCTAGATAAAGTTTTATTACAATGCGCAGATACATGCAAAAGGACAAACAAGTACACTAGCAGACAGCAGCCTGCCTGGTTTGATAAAGCATGTGCTGCGCTAAAAAGACAAAAATATAAGAACTTACGTATTTATAGAAACCACAGGACAGACCGGAACTTAGAATTATATAGATAATCGAAACGGCAATTCAAAGCCGAATGTGATAAAAAGAAAAGTGAATATCAAGCATCGACGCTTGATGAACTTATAGACAATATCAAAGATTCCAAATCATTTTGGAACAAAGTAAACAGTCTGACAAAAAATAAGCCAGTTGAAAATTCAATAAGTATGGAGGACTGGAAGGACCATTTCGAAAATCTGTTCGAAGATGCAACAGTAAATGACTTAGTGGAAGGCGAATCCAGCAGTTTAAGCGATATAATATGTGAAGAAGAACAGCCATTGGATGAAATTCAGGATCATATTTTTAATTCCGAAATAACAAACGAGGAAATATTGAAATCGGTCAAATCACTCAAATCTGGTAAAAGCGCGGGAATGAACGGTATTACTCCGGAATTCTTTATACACGGAGGTGAAAGTATACTCGTTATTCTAAACCGATTATTTAATAGAATATTCAGTTCTGGCGAATACCCAACGTCATGGGCAAGTTCTATCATAGTACCAATACATAAAAAAGGTGATGTAAATAAAACTGATAATTATCGGGGGATTTCGCTTCTTGATGTGCTTGGAAAAATTTATTCAAGTGTTATTAACAGACGCCTTACTTTCTATATGAACATATACAATATTATATGTGAAAACCAAGCCGGATTTAGAGAAGGATATTCCACCATCGATAATGCGTTTATCCTTCAGTCCGTGATCACCAAAATATTAAGTGAAAGGAAAGGAAAGATTTATATAGCTTTCGTAGATTTTAAACAGGCTTTTGACACTGTAAATAGAAATAAACTTTGGTCAGTCATGCAAGAAAATGGTGTAAAGGGAAAGCTATATAAATCAATTAAAAGTATGTACGGTATAGTAAAAGCCCAGGTAAGATCGAACTCAGGACTAACGGAACCAATCATAAGTAAAGTGGGCCTTAAACAAGGCTGCTTGATTTCGCCAGCAATGTTCCTCCTTTTCATCAACGAGTTAGCGAAAGAAATAAAAAACAGCGACCTCAAAGGGATACAACTCTTCCCGGACTTAGTTCAAGTTCTAATTTTACTGTTCGCAGACGACGTAAGTTTGATATCTGACACGGTAGTGGGTCTACAAAGACTACTGAATAAGTTGCATTCATTTTGCTTATCGACAGGTCTAAAAGTCAATACATCAAAAACCAAAATACTTGTGTGTAAAAAGGGAGGTAATTTGTCGAGCAAGGAAAAGTGGTTCTATGGAAATCATCGATTAGAGGTTGTCAAAAAATTCAGTTATGTTGGGCTGTTGTTTTCCCAGAAAATATCGTCGTATGAAATGGCAGCCGAACAATCGTTAAAGGCTAAAAGAGCATTTTTAGCTATTTTTTCTAAACTATATGAATTTGGACAGCTACCTTGTCATGTGTTTTTCAATATATTTAATACCAAAATTATTCCAATTCTTTTATACGGAGCCGAGATTTGGGGTAATATCGACCAGACCTCAGTCAATAGGTTACAAACATACGTCTGTCGTAGATACATGGGTGTAAACAAGACATCACCTACAGCAGCAGTTCTTGGAGATTGTGGTCAGTATCCAATTAAAACAGAATATTTTAAAAGGAGTATTAAATATTGGCTGAAAATTCTACAAATGCATGAGGCCAGACTTGTAAAAAAATGTTATATTATGTTGAAATACCAAGATGAACTTGGCTATGAAAACTGGGTAAGCCATATTAAACGCATTTTACAAAATAACGGATTCGGATATGTGTGGGATCAGCAATATATTATGAATGAGCGTTTATTCCTCTCAGAATTTACCCAGAGAATAAAGGATCAGTACTTACAAGAGTGGTATTCGCAACTAGAAGCCAGTCACAAACTCTATTCCTATAAGTTCTACAAACACACATTTGTACACGAACGATATTTGGATATTTTGAAAATTCGAAAATTCAGACGGGCGATGTCCAACTTCAGGTGCTCTTGCCATGGCCTAAATATCGAAAGGGGTCGCCATCTAGGTGTACAGACTGAAGACAGATTATGCACTTTATGCAATATGACTGTAGAAAATGAATTTCATTTTATGTTACAGTGTGAAAAACTTCAGGTTGTTAGACAACAATATATTCCTGAAAAATACTGGCGTAATGCAACAGTCCACAATTTTAACATTCTTATGTCGACAAAAAAGGCCGAAACTATCATAAAGATTGCTTCCTTCATTTATTACGCAAGCCAGGTGAGAAAGGAACTCTTATCATAAGTCATCGTCTGTCTACCTACCTTTGCTGAAAGAATGGATGATATGAGTGGGACATCTATTGTTCATCAAAACGATGGATGCCGCATCGTGCCATCCACTTTGTTATCTTTATTATTGTATAAACGAGTGTTAGGTTGGACTATTTACTTCCATATTGAAAGCATACACAGACGACTGTTCAAAACTTGTTTCCAATGAATTGTTGTTCTCTGCTGAGTTAGAAAGCATTGTGGGAGAAGGAGAAATTGCCCATTATGAGCGGCTTCTTCTTTTCCCCACAATGTTTTCGAAAGACTCTTAATTGGTTGTTAAAGGTCTGAATAAATGCAGGCATTGATACATTCAGCGAGTTGCAACAGAATTTACATTTTTTGTTATAACCTTAGTATTATTTTTGAAAAATTATAAAATACAGAGTGGAGAGGTTTTAGCCTCTTTTATTTCGTTTCGACAAGAAGCTATCATTACTTCACTTGTACTTTTCTCTTCAAAATGGTCCCTTACCCTCTTCTGCACCAGGTGTCACGTGAGACTAATGCAGACAGTCTGGTCTGGCTCCGGACACTGTCCGATCCTGACCTCCACTGCTTGCACTGGTCGATTTTAATTATTTCATTCATGCGCTACATAAGTTGAAACGGCAGGAACGGGCTGGGGATTATAAAAACTTGTTATATATAAATGTAGTTAAATCTGTATACAGGTACATTTCTCATGAAAATAATTTATTACTTTATTTATTACTACTAGAGAACGATACACACCGCTACAAATATGACTTTTTGTAAAAAGATGTTATATGTTGTATTGGGCCTCTGGCCTTTCATCAATAAACTATTTGTATTGTAATTGACCCTTTTTCTTACATTTGTAGCATTCTGTATCTTTAAAGAAACAGTCATTGGGTGTGTGGTTTTTGCCCCCGCAACGCCAGCATTCTTTTGATTGAGGGAATTCTTCATTATCTTGCTTTTTAAAACCTGACTGCTTGACAGAATTTACATGACTTCTTTCATTTTTCTGCAGGTCAGCAGTGCTTTTCTCTGCCTGTTCCATGCCTTGGGCAAGTTCAAGAGCTTTCTTGAAGTTCAAGTCACGTTCAGAAAGTAGCCTTCTTTGAATCCGGTCATTGTTGACACCACAAACAAGTCTGTCCCTTAATATTGGTTCTAACGTGGCACCAAAATTACAATCCTTGGACAAATTTCTTAAATGTGCTACGTAGTCCGAAACTGACTGGTCAGCTTGTCTAAAACAGCTATGGAACTTATATCGCTGAACTATTTCAGACGGTTTGGGTTGTAAATGGTTCCTTATCAAATCTGACAATTCTTGGAAGGATTTATCGCCAGGTTTTGCTGGTGACAACAAATCACACATTAATTTGTATATATTGCTTCCGCATACGGACAGAAATATGGCTTTCCGTTTGTCTGCATCATCGATGTCATTAGCCAAGAAGTAATGTCCCAGACGCTCTACATATTGACTCCATTCCTCCTTAGCGTCGTCAAATTCCTTAATTTGACCATATGTAGCCATCACTGTGGGTGTATTTTACCTCGTCGCCAATTTGTGGTGTTCAAGCTTAAAGAACTAGTCAATACAGAGTTCTAAAGATCAAACAAGTCTTTTATTTATCATTTCAGCTGACAACGTGACATTTTCTCTTCATGCCCAATCGCAACTTCTTGAACCAGAAAAACATTGTGGAAAGACAACTCTCACCAACTTTCGTGGTTTATGCATACTAAGTTATTTCCCTTTAATATACCACAATAAGTATACAGGTACCAACAAATGCTTCGGTTGACCAACTTTAAATCAGAAATCCCCGCTTTATTTTCTGTCAAATCTGTGCCGCGTGATCATCACATAAAAGGAGAAATTCAGTCAAACGTTGCATAATTCGGTTACAAGAAATGAAACATGATCTGATTAAAAACATATCCGTCTGCTTTTCAGGGAAAAGTGATATTTTATCTCCATATATAAGTGTTCTCCTACATAACCCATAGAAGGCAAGACACGATTCAGTGCTCTTTAGCAATGGGTGTAGATTCAGATCAGACTGTCTTGAAATGTTCTAATGATTAAGTTATTTGTCTGTTTTTCTGTCTGTCTGTCCGTCTCTCTTTCTCTCTCTCCGTGATCAATTACTACATACTACCAATTACAACTAAGCCTGTCGCTGTTTATGTTATGTTGTTATGCCTCTCTCTCTCTCTCTCTCTCTCTCCTTTTGTTTTTTTTTTATTTTCTTTCCCATATATTCCTGTGTATAGTGCTATGGTATCTCACTATCAGTTACTAAACTGTAATGATTATTTTTTTTTTTTTTGTCTTTAAGCAACCCTTGATTTATGGATAGCTAATATCTGAATCAGCTTTTAAGTTTGTTAAAGTTTTTGTTATCGAGGAAACGAAAACACTACAAGAATAGTTTCCTTCTTTCTTCGAATACCTTTTACAAGAATTTACCAAGGTTTATACACGGGTTGGAAACTTCATACTCAACTATTACTTTTGCAGGCAAAACAAAAACAACAAAATATTGCAAGATATGGCCTGATATGAGTCAGAACATTTCACACACTGTCAGCGTGTTCGTATATCCAATATCATTACATGTTTAGTGTTGAGCACTATTCTCAACATGATTCCAGTCATCTCAAGGCTGCCAGCTAGTGCATCTGCATCTTTTTTCCAGTACTTTGTAAAATTATTTTACTAGACAATGAAGACACTGATTACTGTCCTATACACAAATCGTAGAAACAATGCTTAATTGTCAGAGAAGAATGAATCCAATCCTTGAAACGAGTTTTGATGAGCTAGGATTTCGCGTCATAAGCCTGCATTACTAGCCAGCTAACGTGCTCGGCAGATTCAAGATCGGATATCACGTTCTGGCTGCCGTGGGAGGATTTGAAGATCAGTGGAGAAAAGGTTCGGTTTGTAAACTAAATCTTAGCGTGTTAAACTTTCCAAAGTGTGAAAGGATATAGGGGGATTTGATTAACAAAAGACAGGTGCAATTTGCAAAATAAAGATTATCAACCTCCAGATTTGGCAGTTCTTTTTCTAAAGTTGGAAGATAGGTAAACTTGACCTTTAACCCTTCAACAGACGACAAAATTTTAGACTCGTCCATATTGAAAGCATTTTGGCGCAAATGAGAAAAGTTGGCTTGAAAGGTTGGGATAAGTTGTGGGAAAATGTTAGCAACATATTTCTTTAACCCACAATGTTTTCCAAAGCTTTCTGTCTTGGGATCGTTTAGACTCGTGCTTGTGTTGTAATGGGTTAACCAGTTGGGAAAAATGATATATGTTTGTGCAATGTAACTGGTTGTGTTTGTCTCCATGTACATGTGATAAAATGAAGAAGAGCATGTGATGATTGTTTTCGTTCCTAAAGACTGGTATATCTATGATTACGACCTATTTTTTTTTTACGTGACAACATTCCGTCATTTTCTAAAAAATAAAGGGTTAGGGTTTCATACACAAATGACACGTGTTAACTCTTTACCAGACGTCCAAATCTTAGCCATATCCAATTTTATAACATTTGCAGATGACTAAATATAATTCAAACAACGAAATTTGTCTTTCCAGTGGTTAAAAACGTTTTCGGAAGAGAAGCAGCTGCTGCTAATCATAACATTTTCTTCTCCCACACTGGTTTCTCGAGGCTCTTAAAACTTGGGATTATTTGGTAAAGGGTTAACAATATACGGACAACCCTTGCCTGTTTTTATTGCCAAATTTGGTTGTCGGGTGTAGATAAGCTTCAACCCTTAATCCGTACAGCATTAAATACATGGAGATGAACCATCTGTGAAGAAGACGAAGATTATGAGCTTTTCACATTGGTCTTGAGTTAGAACATGTCTCAGAATATCAGAGTAAAAAAATAAATTGCTTGTTACCTGCATTCTCCTTTTTTCCTCAATGTTTTCAAAAGCCGAATAGTATTATTTGGTAAACGCTTAACACACCGAGTGCAGCTTAAATTCCTTTCAGTCTCGTTTACAGACGATGTAGATCAAGATCATGCTGCATGTTAAACGCAATCTGTTACAACTATATGTACTGTGAGATATTCTAGCCGAGACAAGATTGAGATCTTTAAATTCTTGGTTCTTTGTATGGAGGTGTTATTTTTTGTAGTGTTTTTAGGATAAACTGGAGTAAAGCCTGTACCAGCGATCCAGGGTTGAAAAGAGCGTTAAAAAGAGCCCGAGTAAATAGGTTTTGAAAACACCGTTGGGAAAGGAGAAAATGCTGTTAAGCAATATACCATCCTAGTTCCACGATATTATCTACTTTTAAAAGAGAAACCCAATCATTTGAGACACACTTAATTTGTCGTCTGCAGATGCATACAAATTGAACAAGTCTAGGAATTTGTTGCCTTATTCAGATGTAGGATGCGGATAGCATAGGCTCCGCGGCAAGATTTGTTTGTAGGATGTGTAATGTCTTTTCAACATATTTCAGTTACATGGCGGAGGCCAGTGAACCTATTCATGTTTTCCAGGAATTTCTTTTAACAATAACGTTACTCCACACAGTATTCATCCAAGTTATTTGTGGCATAGATAGTACCAATGCCAAGAGAGGGAGAGAGAGAGAGTGGAGGATTGGGGATAATGAGATTTTCCAATGCTGTTTGCTATATAAAGAAATTCATGTCATCAGACGGCTGTTGCATGACCTTATGCTGTCTTTTACAAAGTCAGTATTAAAAGTCCAACAGCGAAAAAAAAACATTACAGGTGTTAACATTCATTTAAATTTAAACCATTTCACTTAAAAGTATGGAAAATATTCCGAGCATGACAATCTGTGTATTCTGTCCAAATTTAAGTTGCAGGCAGAAAAAATCATGTCAAAATCAGGCAAACAGTAAACTTAAGATACAATGACTTGCCAACTTTTAACTTAATTTTTGTATTAATTTGTCTGCCAGCGACAAACAGTTGGCCCAACCATGCGATAACAGATTGTCATCTTCACAATAATTTCCACTCTTTTAAATGCATTTTAACACCCGCTTTGTTTATTTCGGCAACCATTATTACTTAAGGCATTCGAATGCAGTCAAACGCAACTGGTACTAAATTTAGAGTGCCTGTTAGGATTTTTACAGACATCGTGGATTGAGATCAGACTACACATCACGCAATGTCTGATCTTTAATATTCACTGTCCGCTTACTAGTGCCAGAGTTAGCCGATCAGCCTGATTCTACATTTTATTTTTGTAACTCTTTTCTACCGTTGATGTCGATTCCATTTGAGCCATGCTCTGTGAAAAAGTGGTTTGGTGAATCTACAAAAAGTATCGACTACGGTCAGCCTGCGCAGACCGTACAGACTGACCTGTGTCGAAACATTTTGCTTTTTGGTCAATTTTCAGCATGTCATTCTACCTCATGACTCGGTCGGTTGTTAGATAAAATGGATTTTACTGATCCATGTTTTGTGATGGCTTGCTTGGTATGATGCGTCGCGTATATTCATTAGAACCTTTTTTCACAGAGCATGGCTCATTTATTTTGCACTCAACGAGGAAATAACTGTTTGGTTGTTTTAGTAGGTCAGCTGATTTCCAGTTCGAAGGGAAACGGCTTTATTTAGTGTAATGGTGATTTTCTTTCTTTTGTTATAACAATTTCTGTTGACAATGAAATTTCATATCGATGTCGATTTTTCCAAAAATGATGATGAAATAGAAATAACATTGTGTATCCAATTCAGTTCACTCCTGTTAGTAAACATTTTAACCCATTTCCTTCTTCTTTAAATGCCTATTCAATCACTTTTTCTTGCATGAATGACATATGTGTTGTGTTGTGCGCCTAAATAGCGAAAAAGGCTTCAAGACAATTTTGGGGCTGTTTGAATATAACAAAAAAGTCTTTCATAATCTCGGACAGTTTAGATCCAAGATGAGAATGCATGACGTTTTCTGATCTTGGTCTGCTCTGCAAAAGCAACTTTATGCTGTAAGGTTTGAGATGCTGAAGACAACTCCAGTCACGTTTTCGAAAACTATGAAGATCAAGATTCTGGCGAAAGTTAAATCCATTCCGGTATGGTACGATACACCCTGATATTTGGTGAGATATTCTAGCCGAGATAACCTTCAAGTCCAAAAGATTACATTATGTTCAGCAATGTTGATGGGATAGGATCCGCCAATATCTAGGCCTAATGGCAGCAAGATGACGAGAGAGAGAGAAATAACTTTTCTTTCCAGTTTAAAAACAAAAAATTTGGTGAAAAAGGAGAAAATATTCCAAACATTTTTAAGCGATATATTTCTAGACATTCGCTGCTATTCGAAAATTTTATTTTCTTACAGAAAATAAACAGATCTGTAGTTATTTTGACTTACCAAATGAACGGGTAATCCATCATCGGAATCTAAGTGGTAAATATTCAAGAAGGGTTAGAAAGGGTCGTATAAAAAAAGTGTCAGTCAGTTTAGTATGACACGTGCGTGTGGAACTAAGAACTGGGACAGTACTTCACACTGCTGGAGTGCTATACCAACATCAAAGGAATACCGAGTTAACCCTTGCCTCTCCTTTGTGTTAAGTTTGGATATATGTTATTTAAAAAGAAATGAAAAGAACGGATTTTTGTCGATCCAACCTGTACTTTGAAAAGGCTAAATATATATAACAGTTTTATTCGCTACCCTTTGATTTCCTTACATCAAGAGACTAAGAAAATGAGGATAAACAGTGTGATAATATACAGGGTAGCATATATTTTTTAAATTGTCTTTCAGTTTTTATTTATCAATATAATAAAAAACAAATGGCTAATAACTGCTATATCTGTTACATCTAATGAAGGATTAGAAAGAGTGTGTGATGAAAATATACCTGAAGCCTGTTATACATGGATTGTGCAGTTTTAGACAGCGGGTGTAGTGGTAAATTTTCGATAATGCTACATTACACGTTTTTGCACTTTAACCCATTAAACGGCATTCACAACAATAATTGCCTTTGCGACTTATATAAATCAAGTTCAGGCTGCACGAAATGTGCAGTCTGATTTTGGATTTACACTTTGCGCTCTTGTAGGACATTGACGAAAACAACATTGAAAAAAATGCTGGTTCTTGGGTCTTTTTTTTTTATTAAATTGTAGAGTATGTTAAGAGTTTTCGGCGCTCTATGGGTTAAGCTATTAACTGGGATTCCAGAGTTTTTCCTCTTCTCAAATACACGCTGCTGAGTCACAAACAATCAGGAAGTAGTAACTTTGGTTTTCGGTTTTTGGAATCAAGCATGATATTGCACTTTTAATCCGGAATTCGAAATTTCATATCGCTAAAACTAAATGTGCGATAGGCCTACAAGTTTGTAATTTAATTAAATGATATATATAACGTTTTGTGGCATCTTAACTAAAGTAATCCCTGTAGGCAAGGCATTTAAAGGTACGAAAATGTTGCGGTCGTAATAGAAGAATTAGTTCTTGGTTCCCGAAAACAGTGGTTCTCTAAAACAGTGGGTAAAAATACAGATATGTATGTATAAAAATTTACCGTCATCCGGCGATGTATTCCCCCGTGATCTCTCGCAAGTCGCCACGATCCACCGCGATTACCTCCTGCTGTGAAGCTGCCCGATATTTTTTTCAGGCTGCGGTGATAAGTCCGCCGCGTTTCGCCTACTTTTACCTTTACAGCAGATTTGCCGCGGACAAATTGGACCGCCGCGTCTCGCGGATTTGAGCAAAAAACGCGAGAACTGTACTGTAAATATTAATACGCTGTGCGTAAACAAAAAACCTCTGCCGCTAAGAAAGTAGCAAACGGGAAACGGCTAGTAATAATAAGTATGTGAAAAAAAAAAATTAAGCCTATTTATGGCTACAAATTTCCTAGAAGTATGATAATTTTACAAGGGAAAAATGGATCTGGTTTTAAAAATATTCCATAATTTTACAGGGGAAAAATGGATCTAATTTTAAAAATATTCCATTGCTCAGTGCAAATCTTTGCATACAGTTTCTAAATATAGACATGGGGAAAACCGGGATTTGTGCAACAGACTTTGACAACAAAAATAACGTCCAAAACATCTTGGGATGATACCGCGGCTGTTTCTCAAGCTTATAGGGGCTGTGTTTATAAATGACTGGTGCCTAGATTACATGCTCGCTAACCATGGCTAGATGAATCGTACCAGGTAGTGTTTTATTGAGTATGGGTTTATTTTGAAATTCGAAGTATCGGTTTCCGTTTTGTAAAGTAGTCCCATAATGCCCAAATCAGATAGGTTTATATTTGAAAAATGCCACCTAGCTGAAAATAATGACTTTTGGCCGTTGACTGTGCATGGCATATTCTTCGAAGATAGACCAGTCTGCTATGACGCATCAATATCCTGTACAGGATAAATGATAATACGCTGTGCGTTACCTAAATTTCTGCCAATACAAAAAATAGCGACGGAAAAAATAGCCATAAACAATACTACTGAGGAAAAGTCTAGCCTGTTTTTTTGCTCCATATTTGTTAAAATTTGTATCATTTCAAACTAGAAAAATAAATTTAAGAAATACCATTGCTTCCTGCAAATCTTTGTATGCAGTTTCTAAACATAGAAAAAAAAAACAAGATTTGTGAAGGGTCTTTGCACAGACTTATGGACAAAAAATGTTTGGGCTTATACCGTGGCTATTTCCCAAGCCTATAGGGACTGTGTTTTAAAATGACTGGTGCATAGGTTATACGCTAGCTAACCATAGCTGGATAGCGTCGATTTCAATAAACGTATACTTAATTTGAAATTCGCTGTATCGATTGCCATTTTGAAAAGTAGTCCGTTTCTGTACCCAGAATGCCCAAATAAGATAGGTATGTAGAAAATTTTGAAAAATGCCACCTAGTGGAAGATAATGCACTCTTGACACAGTGTTTTCTTTTATATGTTTAGGATGCAAGTAAATGTAATCAACATTTTTGTTCAGGCGTATTCGGTGTTTTTTTTTTTTTTTTCAAGCAAAAGAAATCAATTTATCTGCATTGCACTGTGTTCCCAACTACACATGCATATTACAGACATCTAATCACTCCGGGAATGAAATCATTCTTTGAAGAGTAAGAAAAGAAAATGTATTATTTAACTTTTGGAGTGAAAGGTATTAAACGGGAATATAGATAATAAGTTTTTTAAAGGAAGCCCTAATCCGTCAGTGCCGATCAACAAATTTAGAGCCAGTTCACATAATCGGAGCCTTTGTTTATTTATGTCAGCTTCAAGTAAACTCTTAAATTCTTTGCCAGCAGCGAATAGAAAAGTTCAAGACATCTGTTCACGCTATTAGGATAGCAAAGCTCTGTCTGATTTGCTAATTTAATGGCAATAGCAGTCTGAAATTAGGTCCAAGACGTAATATTTCGGCCACGGTTAACCCACGGCAAAAATGATTTAGACAACACTGTACACATTTTACAATTTTCCATGGTGTAGAAAAACATTGAAAGACCAGAGGATTGCATGACAGTCTTCCCTTTTTCGAAATTCAAATACTTGACAATATAATAGTTCAAAGAATGCCTTTTTTTCCCGAGCCGATACTTTCGGAACCGGAAGACCAACACAACATTATTTCGTCAGAGCTATTGGCTCTGAACATTAAGTTTCCTACCCGTGTCTCTGCGATTGCGAATCCAACACCCTACTCCTGACAAAACGACAAAACTTTGGAATCTTCAAATTGAAGCATTTGTGAACGAAAAAATAAATGTGACTCAAAGACCGATATTTTGACATTTCTTTTAAGTAAGGATGGAAAATAATGTGGGAAAAGGAGAAAATGCTGGTAACCAGCATGTTCTCCTTTTCCAACAATGTTTTCAAAATATTTCTTTTTCGGGGTGGTTAAAACTCGAGATTGTGTGGTAAATACTTAACCATGGTGGTCCATACACATACATACGTGTTATGAGATGAAGTCCTGCGTCTATCTATGACTCGGACTTCGAAAAAAAAACTTTTGTTTAAGAAAGCCCAACATTTAACCTGTCTCATAACCTCCCGTCAAACCTTATCAGTTACCTTACCTTAATACTGTCTAGACTTCAGGGAAACTTTACCATATGCAGATATTTGTTAAAGGTTTAAACTACGTGCTGGCTACAGAAAACCTGGCGACACTTGAACATGTTTGTATTTGATAGATCGATGGAATTAAGATACACGCGCACTTAAATTAGGCAATGCTTCCCTGTGCATATCCATGGAAGGCGAAAACAGTCTTACGGTGTTGCAGTTTTTGTTATCTTCTTAAACGACTGTGTTTATGTTTTGTTCGAATGGTGTCCGGTCTTTCAAATCACTGCTTTATTATGTTACCAACACATCTCACTTTCACGCTATCTTCATTATTTTAAGAACTATGTTATATATATTTTGTTAAAACACCATGTTTACTTCCCTCCGTAACGTCTTATTCTGTCAACAGGACATGTTGCCCTTGCAAAGTATAGCGCTAATTTCTTCTCTTAGTATGTTATCCTGACCAACGGATGTTATCCTGACTAACGGTAAATTTGCCTTGTTAAAAAAGAACGGTCAGGTAGAAGAGCAGTTGGAAATGACCGGACAACGAATTAATTATACTGCAAGTTTTACCATTCCAGCTGGTAGTCAGGTAAATATCCCTGTTTTATGGCCTAGCGAATCGAGTTCCCCTACTGAATCGAATTTCTCTTCCGAGTGCCCCAACACACTGAACACTAACGTCAATTTAACCTGACTTCACTGAAAACTGCGTAAAACGTACAGCTCACTGAATGAAGTCACTGCGATTCAACGTAGGGAAAACCGGGTAAATTTGGACAAACGTATAAATCCAGACAGCCTCCTACAATCCATGAATTTTACAGAATATCGGTACCATTCTTTAAACTATTACCTCTTTGAAATGAGGGGTTTGTCCTCTTTAAGAAATTCCATGATTTAATTGTGTCAAGAAAATGGTGACTTCATTTGAGTTTCTTAAAGTCATCCAACCACAGGTTCTTTTCGGTACTTGGATGACTTCAAAACAAGACGGATACACGCAGGCCCCGTTCTCGAACCAGTAAAAGGAATAGTATGAAGGTTAAACAATCATAGAAGTGATGTCTATTACCAAATGAATTAATAAGCAACACTATTTTAACGATTTCAAGTACTTTTAGAAAAAAGAAAAAAGATTAAAGACTTAATTAAAAGTTGTCCGAATTTCCCCCACTATTTGACAGATGTTGTATAAATTCGGACTGGCAGAAACCAAGGTAGTAATTGGTATAAACCGATAGCCTATGTTAGGGTTTATTTCGATGGTTCGTTCCAAGAACGATTTTGCTGTTAATATAACAAAACAAATTGCGTGGACAAGGGTTGATAAGGGTACATAATAATTTTGAAAACAAGTTGTTGAGGAAAATCCTTCGAATGACAAAAAAGTGAATTTAGTATCCATTATTCTTATCGATACATTGTATGTCAATGATCAATTGCAGATCGATATTTCTCATCTCCTAAATTTTCTAAATGCTGATTAAGTTGTTCTTTGAAAAGTTTAAAATGTTTATATTTTACCTTTCGATTATTGACTTGTCGGGGTTTACCTTTTTTTATGTGTGTGTCTGTGTATGTTTGTCTTTTTCCTTTTAGCATCATGAATTAATGATGTATGCCAGGAAATTAGCAAAATCACAGCCAGTGGAGTGATTAAGGCCCTCAAGGGCCTCTAGTTTGAATTTTTGGAAGATAAAAGTCGACCCTCTGCAAAAAAGGGTTTTGAAAATCTGTTTCTCATCGTACAGTATTTTGGAAATTTGAGCAAAAATGATACTGTATAAGTGCAAATTTTTGCTACGTGGAATTTTTTGCGATTTCGCGAATTTATGGACTATTTAATTCTATTTATTCAGTAAAGGAGGGGTGTCCATAAGGCTGTTTTCATGGCCACTACCGATTTTCTTTAAACTTTGTATACTAAAACCTATACATGTTGACTGTTATATAGAAATAAGAAATTTACACTCTGATAGGAATATGCAAAAAAAGAAAGAAAAAAAATAAAGGGTAGATAACTAAAAACTGTTAGTTGTAGGGTATTTTCGTCGTAATTTTACAATAACCATTTAATATACAATACAATTACGAAATATCAATGGAATCCCATTATGTTTAAAGCGATGTTGTGATTTTTCGTGAAGTTGGAGAACTTTAAAAAAGCTAAAATTTTAGCATAGGCTGTTATATCTGGTATTGTTTAAGAAAGTATGAAATTGTTAAAATCCATTTCTGGGTAAATATAAAAATACCACCAATTTCCTAACAAACTTCTCTTTGGGTCAGAATTACCCCACCCACCATGAACAAGCACACATCCTACAAACCTTTACCAACTGATTCCATATTGCATAATATTACAGCCAACAAGTATAGGTTTCACCGGACAAAGTTTAAAGAAAATCAGTAGTGGCCATGAAAACAGCATTTGTGAATACATGTATATTTTCGATTTGTAATTATTTGGTAATCCCCCTTTAACATGAACATGAATTTTGCCCCCGAACTATAATTCCAAGACCCAAGGAGTTTGGCTTTTCAACAACTTTGCTAGGCAAGCGTGACAATCACTACGTTGCTCTAAATATTTGTCAAAGATCCTGTTAAGTAACTACGGTAACCTCGTGCTATACAAAGTAAATTCCAAACATATTTTTCCTTACAGTTTTTGCCAGTGGTCACCATGATTGATTGATTGAATGGTGTTTACGCCGCTTTCGAAGTTATTTCAGTCATATAACGGGGACAATTCACATATTCATGCATTTCCTGGGTTTCACCAGTACCAGACTTGGTCTCTGGGGTGTCTTGCCCCAGGATGCTTCCACGAAAGGCCCAGTGGATCCGGTTAGACGCGAAACAGAGGCCTCCAGGTCACGAATCCTACATTTTACCACTGAGCCACGCAGGACCCCCCCCCCCCAGTAGTTACCAAATTTGGTTTGTTGTCATTATATGTGGCAGGATACGTGTACTTATATATAGGCAAAAGTAATTTGTATGGATCATTATATCACCATAACAGTGATTATATTACATTAAAGATCGTTTCTGAACACCCTTCCATTACCTTTTGAGACATATTAACAGGGAATTTGAAAACACCCGAAAAAATAGGGCTAATCAGCCTCAATTGGGGTTTAACACATGAATACCAATGGAAAAACTGCAACATAACGGAAAAAATTGATCGCTACGACCAATTTATTTGTGTAAGACAAAAAGAAATATATAATTCGCAAGGAAAAATCTAAAAAAGGCCCTTTAAAATCGGATAAAGAAAAAAAATCATTAGAAATACATGTATTCTATCGAAGACGAAAAATAGTCTTTAAACATTAAAACCTATGTCGAAAAAGAACAGTTCCACATTGACTATATATTAAGAAAGCTTTTATTGATACTTCGCATAAGTGGTTGCAGCCGAGACTTGATTGTTGCACCCTTGGCAAATTTGGAGGTGTGGAAGACTAGAGGGAAAAAGGGTTCGAAAAGACGAAAGCTCGATGCACGAAATTGACGTAGGTGAACGGATTCTTTAACTTTCTGGCTTTTTGCAGCAGACCGATTTTGAAATACAATGTTTGCAAATGGAGAAACTCCTCATTCTTTTTAAGGCTACAACATTTTACACGTATTAAGGTCCTTTTTTTTTAATGATCCAAATATTCTAAGATGTTTCGAAGTCGTCTGCTGCAAATTTGTCTTAAGACATTCAATACACGTCAGCTATACAATTTCTTGTCTTACAAAATCAGTTTACGTTATCAAAATGTGACAAGTAATAATGCATGATTAACATAACAATCCATGAAAAGAGAAACAAATAATGATTATTGCAATAAATAATAATAATATCTGTAATGATTATCATAATAAAATACTGATTATGATAAGAAGAAGAAGAAGAGTATGTATATATTTTACAATGTAAGCTTTTAGAGTTGAGCAGGGGAAACGCTTGACAAGAACCCCTCCTTTCATTTCATCATCTAAACAAAAGGCACATAATTGATTGATTGATTGATCGACCGACCCACCGATTGATGCTCTAAGGTGTCATTTATAGCCAGTTAAAAGTCGATAATGTTAGATATGCGCATTATAGTTAAGTTTATAGTATAGAATATACTGTTCCTAATAATTAATCGACGACAATACTTTATTCATTTTTATGTTCTCATTTGCCTTTATGTAAAAAAAAATCCAATAGCATTTAATAGTTTAACATGTTCACAGTTTAACAGTTGGATTAATTAAAATATACTTGGTTTGTTATGACAACAGGTTTTTTTTTTTTTTTTTTTATACAAATGTCTGAATTTAATATAAGCTGGGCAGATTAAAAAAAATGATACTCTTCTATGGCGTGAAATACGTTGCAATATTGTATCTGGTAATATATGTCTTCCATATTAAAAAATTATATTCTATAGTAAGATATTTATTGTCTATAAGATAATTTATTGTGTGTGAATGATATATATATATTGTGTATAAAAAATATTCATTGTGTATAAAAAAAATTATTGAGTAAAAAAGCATATATTGGGTATAAAATAAATTTATTGTGTATAAAAATATTTATCGGGTAAAAAAATCTATATGGTGTATAAAATAAATTTATTGTGTATAAAAAATATTTATTCAGTAAAAAAAAATATATATTGTGTATAGAATATTTTTATTGTGTATAAAAAATGTTTATGTGTCACGAAAATATTTATGTGCGAAATTAAAATTCATTTGCTAGAAAAAAATATATATGGTATCAGGAGGACTCTTACCCTGGAGAACTTGTACCTTTGTTTCGAGCGTAATGAGTTTTCGTGCGTAGGAGAAAATGATGGTTACCAATGTTTTAAGATGTCTGAGTCAGATGCCCGTTCGAAAGGAGATCGGAAGGACGCACAAAATCTCATAACCTTCGAGATTAGGGTACGAGTTCTCCAGGGTATGATATCTCCTGAAACCACACACACACACACACAAACACACACACACACACACACACACACACACACATATATATATATTCTAGCAAATACACAATAGATATATTCTATACACAATATATGTATATTTTTTACCTAATAAATAGTTTTTATTAACAATAAATTTATTTCATACACCATATAAATTTTTTTACCCAATGAATATACAATACAATAAATATTTTTTATACACAATATATATCTTTTAACCCAATAAATAATTTTTATACACAATAAATTTATTCTATACCCAATATATGTCTTTTTACTCAATAATTTTTTTTTTTTTTTTTTTTTTTTTTTTTCATGCACAATGAATATTTTTATACACAATATATATATCATTCACACATAATAAATTATTTTATAGACAATAAATGTCTTACTAGAAAATATAAATTTTTAATATGGAAGACATATATTACCAGATACAATATTGCAATGTATTTCACGCCATACTCGTCCTTAACTTCATTAAGAATGCAGATTGAACATATTCTTTCATTTCTAGCAATATTTTTATGCCGACCTGTTCCAATAAAAAGGTTATGAGCGGATAGACGTAATCTGGCAACAGCATACCAATATGACGTTATTTTCATTTTATTAAGATATTTTGAACAACTAAAACCTCCTTTAAGATGTCTGTAAACAAACAGTGAAGGCCTGTTATTGATATAATGGAACCATTTCCTCACATAAATGCCAATTAGTTTAATACAGAATATAGGTAGAATATCTTTAAATTCACTGCGGCAGGAAATATGTCGTAAAGGTTTTCTTCTTAATAACTCTTTAATTTTGTAGGTCCATAGGTTTGGGTTATGTGCTATCTATTTCTAACAGGACTGTTTGTAAAATACATTTAGATCTTTTGTCGGAGAAAAGTATTTAAAATACTTATTCTAGTTTTTTATATCAATATGCAATGGATACCTGCTGAAATCGCCGTCGATAGCTGAATTAGTCGTTGTTGACTTGACATTTAACAATTTTCCAAGAAATTTTCTATGAAGCCCCGAACCTCGCTCGAAGAGTATAGGATTGATGCAACGGAGAGGAGTCAAATAAATTAATCATGATTATTAAAGGAATTTCTTTATGTCTTGTGACTTGTAGTAAATCCCTCATTGCACGAGTCGCTTTTCATGATAAAGTCTTTAGGGCATTTTGAAAAAGGTCATTGCTAGTAAAAACTAAGCACAGGTAATTAAAAGCGTTCACTTTTTCGATAATGTTTCCTGAATATGTAAAATTTATTGCTTCTATCAAAGATCTACCTCTACGAAAGATAACTAAATTTTTTTGCACATTTACTTTAAAATTCTACTTTTACACAATATTTCTCAAATGCTGATGATAATTGCTGTAACCCTTCAGTGGTATCAGAAATAAGGACCGAGTTGTCTGCTAATTTAATAGCAATAAATAGATCGATAATTGACCTAAAGTAAAGCATTCATTGGTATTCTGTTGTAAAAACAACTCGATTTCGTTGACAAAGAGTGAAAATATGATCGACGAGAGGGATTCGCCTTTTAGCAATGCTGCATTAGAGTCATACAGATCCGAAACAGAATTCATAATTATGTTTAAAACACAATTTAACATTATCATAAAGAGAGCGAATAACGCCAAATGGTTTCCAGTAACATTGTGCTTAATCAATGTAAACCATAGGCCATTGCGATAAATAAATTCAAAACACTTTTGTAAATCAATAAAACAACAGTATTATCTTTTCTTGGCGGTGAATTGTCTTTAAGTAAAAGAAGTTAAGATAAAGGTTACATCGACTAAACATCATGTTTTACCGACCAAACTTTAAGCCGTTCGCTCAATAATGAAGTAAAGAGATCGGAAAAACAGTTGAAGTTATACCTCGATAACTAGTGTTATGAGAGTCAATTACAACCTTTGACCAGAATTAAGGAAAAGTTCTTTTCTCCAATATATAATTGAATAAATGAATAAGTGGCGTATCAAGATAGTCTATATATATTCCTTAAAAAAGTATTCATACATAATGTAATCAGTCGAACATGCGTCATTCGTACCTAACTTTTTAACGCATTTCCTTAGTTCAGCTATAGTTAAAGGTGAATCTAATTCATCATATATACAATGAATATTTTCATCAATCACTGAAAAGTTCTTCAAATTCCACATCTTATTCTTGTATTTCTATATCTGATAAAGTGCTGGAAAAAAATGCCGCAATAGCTACATGTATATCTGATCTTTAGTTTTGTTCTTTCTTTTTTCTAAATTATTTCCGAAATTCTCTAGGTTTTTTTATTTCTCATATTTTCAGTTTCACTTTCGTATTATATTTACGTTTAGCTAATCTCCAATGATATTTGTAATCCTTTTTAGTGGAAATAAAATTATGTCTATTTTCATCATTTTCTAAAAGCTTGTATTTTCGCTTAATGCATTTTCATATCTATTTATTTTACTGTAAAATTTCGTACAACATGTGGTCATTTGGCATCCGCGGGGTCTACCCACTGAACGCCATATTCTGGGAGCTAATCTTTGATTTTTGTTTCTTTCTTCATATTGAAGTATTTTTATGTATACCTTACAAGAAATTAAAAACTTAGCATTGATTAAAATGATATATAAATATTTATGAATTAAAAACTAACAATAGTAAAAGCAAAACAATTTACCTTTGCGTTATCATTTCCTTCCTTCAAAATGCACTGGTCTTCCTGATTCAAAACGCACTGATTAAAAATGCATGTGTGCAGGGGAGGGGGGGAGAGATGATAAGAACTGCGCATTTTACACAAACGTTAAAAAAACTTCCCTTCTTTTTTAATGCAAGAGTACTTAAAGTCGATATTGTGTGACAATTGTACCTACGCAAAAAATAATTGTGGATTTAACTCTTTCAGCGCCGAATATAATTGAGCAATGCTCTGCCAAAATGGGGCTTAATGCATCTCCGTGATGCATTATGCCAAGCCAGCCATCACATAATTATGGATCCATAAAATTAATTTTGTCTTAAAACGAATGGAATCAAGTACTCATGAGGTAGAGTGGTTCTTGGACATACAGAAAATTGACCAATAGCGAAAAGTTTCAGCGCAGGTCAGCCTGCGCGGACTGCGCATGCTGACCTGGGTCGATCATGACTTTTCGCAGATGCATTAAGTCCCCTTTTTTACAGAGCATGGCTGATATAAACTTGACATCTTTCAAGGGCTGAAAATACAGTCTACTAAAACTCAGAAATGAGCCACGCTCTGGCAAAAGGGGGCTTAATGCATCTCCTTGATAAATGATACCAGCCCAAGTCATCACATAATTATTGATCCATAAGAGCCACTTTTTTAAATAATCGACTTAATCGTGAAGTAGACTGGTCCTTTGACAAACACAAAATTGACCAATAGCGAAAAGTTTCGGCCCAGGTCAGCCTGCGCGGACTGCGCAGGTTGACCTGGGTCGATACTTTTCGCAGATGCATTAAGCCCCCTTTTCACAGAGCACGGCTCAAATAATTTTGTCTCATATAGGCTTCATAAACATGCGGAAGGTATAGATACAAGATCAGGCTGCACGCACTCATCTTCTTGTTCTTGAGCTATCCTGTCCGCAAAAGCCCTTGTTCTCGCCCCATGACGCCGAAAATGTTCAAAATGTAAAAGCTTAAAGAAATGATAATAAAATCAAATAATGCTGAAACACAAATCGCTAAGAAAAACGTGCATGTATAGTGAATATTTATTTGCCATAGATGTTTTTTTTTTTTTTTCGGCGTAGCTGAGTGTGCTGGCTTTTTACCTACTTTTTCGTACTAATAGTAAATGAATAAACAGAATTTTTTTATTGGTCAAAAATGTATATATGTTTATTCTGGGGGGAGGGGGTTTAATGACTCGTGGCGTTGTTAGTTAGTATGGCTTCCTTACTATAATAAAACATCGTGAACGGCTTCGAGTTGAAAAAACACCAAGTATTTCCCGTTAAAGTAACCATAGCTGCCAAAAGTAAACAAAGTGGGTGTTAAAATGTTTTTCAATATAAACCATACCATTTAAAAGTATGGAAATTATGGTGAAGATGACAATCTGTTATCGTAAGGTCGGTCCCAGAGTTAGTCGCTGGCAGAGAAAATAATTTCAAAACTATGTTAAAACCTGCCAGATCACTCTATCTTTTGTTTACTTTTAGCCTGATTTTTAAAATCTCCCTCTTTTTTTTGCCAGGGACCAAAAACTTTGACCGACGACACAATAACAGACTGTCATTTTCACAATATTTTCCATAGTTTTAAATAGAGGATAATCAACTGATAATGTGTGATATTAAAAATCTGTCACTAGAATGGGGTGTGATGCGGTTGAAAAACGAGTCCGAAGGACGAGTTTTTTTTTTTTTTTTTAGGTGTATCAAACCCTATTCGAGTGACAGATTTTTAATATCACATACCACCAGTTGATTATTCTATTTATTATATTCCTATTTCTCGCTTTGTTTCCAATAATTATCAAGAAAGGTAGTTATAGGCCTACATAGGACTTTTCTTTACAAACACATGACCCATTTTTGGCAGAAGCAGCTGACGCATCTGATGACGTAACGCTCGAGGGTTCGCGCGTAAGTTTGGTCATCTATCTCTCCGTTTGAAGGCATGCATTGTTTTACATAATAATAATCCACGACGGCGATAGCCCGAGTGATTTATTCATTGCGCCTAATAACTCACAAACTCTTTCTAATTTGGTTAAGGTCATTCCTAGAAAATTTTGGGAAAGGATTCGTCTCTCTAATTCGTCTGCACAGAGTAACTCGAAATTATCAGTAGACGATTTTGCTCAAATATTTCTAATAATCAGGAAACCCCAGGCAATCATTTAATTTTGACACTAACAATGAAGAAATTATAGAAACATTAGATAGAGATATCACCACTGATGAAATTTAAAAAGTTATTAGCTCCATGAATAGAAACAAAAGTAGTGATGTTGAAGGCAATATTGCAGACTTTTTTATTGATTGTAAAGATTTTATATCTCCATATCTCACTTCTATTTTTAATCTTATTTATAATTCAGGTAATTATCCGGACGCGTGGACAAAAGGTGCCATAGTTCCGTTATTTAAAAAGGGGGATAATAATAATACAGAATGTTACAGAGGTATTACGCTGATTAATATAACTGCAAAAATCTTTTCATTGGTTCTAAGAAACAGGTTAAACAACTGGTGTGAAAACAATGATGTATTTTATGAAATCAATTTGGATTTCGTAATGGAAGTTCCACAGCAGACGCTATTTTTATTCTTCATACTATAATTCAGAAAGTTTTATCAAAAAATAAAAAACTTTGGTGTATCTTCATTGACTACAAGAGGACATTCCATACTGTTGAAAGAGACGCTCTATTCTATAAGCTTATTCAATTGGGTATAAGTTGTGTAAAATTAACGAACAGTACTAATTTATCAGAATTCTTCAATGTTAGCCTCGGTCTGAAGCAAGGAGAGCCTTTATCGCCAATAGTATTTCTATTTCTTCTTTTCATTAATGATATAACTGAAAATTTGGACTTTACCTCGTTGAACTATTCTGATTTAGAATTACTATCAAAATGTTTGATTTTATTTGCAGACGATATAGTTCTTTTTACAACTAGTCAAGAGAGCCTTCAATCTCAAGTTGATAGTTTATATCAATACTTATGTAAATGGGGTCTTGAAATAAATATTGAGAAAATCAAAGTCTGTGTATTTGAAAAAGGAAAATCTTTTAAACAGCAAAATATCTTTATTAATGGAAAAGTAGTTGAATTTGTTGACAATTTTACGTACTTGGGTCTCGTTTTTAATCATACAAGTTCTTTCAGTTTAGTTGTAAAAACTTTGAATGACCAAGCTTTAAGAGCATATAATAATCTTTTGATAAAAATCCCCTTGATATTAAGACAAAAATTCCATTGTTTGATTCGATGATAAAACC
Source organism: Hippopus hippopus (assembly GCA_946811185.2). Lineage (NCBI taxonomy): Eukaryota > Metazoa > Mollusca > Bivalvia > Cardiida > Cardiidae > Hippopus > Hippopus hippopus. Next base: position 2,924,715 of record OX328105.1, read on the forward strand.
AATTTTACTGTATGGTGCAGAGGTGTGGGGTGTGTACAATTTTAAAAGCACAGACAATTTACATTTGAGATTCTGCGAAATTTATTGGGAGTTAAATAACAACTCCAATTTGTGCTATCTTTGGGGAATTCGGTAGCCTACCTTTCTCTATGATATGTAAGCAACGTGCATTAAAGTTTTGGTGTAAAGTTATGTCCAAAAGTCATTCAAATCTTTACGATGCTTATATCGATCAATGTAATTATGTTTTTAATACTTGTTGGGCCAAGAGGGTCAATTCAATGACTGACCATCTTGGTCTATTTGGTCTAACTAACGTTAGACTAAATTTTGATGTAAGTGTTAACAGAACAGAACAAAACAGAAATTTTATTTTTACTTTCAGCACAAAGGCTCATAGTCACAAATACATACATACATGCATGTTATGAAAATGACAATCATGTATCATGGGAGAAAATAATAGAAACAATAATAACACAATAATAAAATATAGTTACACAAGTGAGAGGGGCTAAAAAGTAATTCTTTTATCCTGGAATCAATTGTTCGACTGAGTAGTATTCTTTCTGGATTTAAAAGCATGTTTATAATATGAAGTCAACTGTATCAAGGTTCTTTTATTGTTACTTTTGAGTAATTCAATGAATTTATACATACTGGGGTGTTTAAAATAATACTTAGGAATATATCTTGATCTTAGATCGTTGTAGAAGGGGCAAATCAATGTAAAATGGAATTCATCCTCAATATCTCGAAGGTTACATAGCTCACAGTATCTTTCATTCCGATTTATGCCATTATGACGTCCCGTCTCAATTTTCAGATTGTGTGAAGATAATCTTATTTTACTTAGAATACCGTATAACGGGTTTTTTTTTACTGCTGTAAAAGTTTACGGATTTGAGCTAAAAACACGTGATTTAAATTTTTACGATTTTATTTTTTACTAATTCTAAACATGCGTAAAAAATTACAGCATTAAAAATATCAGCGCACAAATAAAAATCTATTATACTGTTATAAAAACCTGACTAAATTCAAACGGACAGTCTACTGATTAAAAGTCTATTCCAGCCTCCTTAAATAATCCCACCATTGTTCCATAATTCACGTAAATAAGCCTGTACATCAGAGTCCAATTTCTCCCCCAACACTAGTTTTCGGCCCCGTTTACAACTAGGAATTTCGGTTAATTCATCAAGCAAGTCTAAATTCCTCTTTCTAGATTCAAACTTCTTTTTAAAGTTACGCATTGTCGGTTCGCTTAGCCCTGGAAATTGGTCCTTAAATTTTTTTAGAGCCTTTGGTGTCCTGTGCAAACAAGCAAATTTCGTAATTTCGGCACGATCCGTTTTGCTGTATTTCATGTAGGTGCCTCGTTTACGTGGTGTCGAAGCATTTTTAACATGAATATTCAATTCACGTATAGTATGGGTCGGAATTCTCTCAGTTAGTTTTCCGTTTGGGCACGGAAGCTTGGGCTTAAAATATCCTAATAGAGATGACTGATTGAGAGAAGCCATATCACACGTAATCAGAACACAAGTGAATAAATTCTTATAAAACATAAAATGACTTGTGGGTAGTCACCAAATATAAAATGACTTGTTGGTAATCACCAATGCGTGTATTTAGTGCACAGGTATTACATACTGATAGCCCTTTATTTCATATCGATACAATACTACGGTTTTGCGCTGCAATTATTTACGCGTCGAATTTTTACGAATCTTTTTGATGCGTAAAAATTAGTAAAAATTGGCAGCACGTAAAAAAAACCCCGTTATACGGTATATCGTTGTGCTCTATTTTCCAATATTGTCAGATATTGTTCCTTTTCATAATTCAATTTGAGATAAGAATATAATGTCATAGATATGCTTTGATTAATACAGGTTTGCCAATTAGTAATGTGTATATCTTTCACTCGATTTTTAAATACTGGTATGAATTTATCGATATTTACTGATTCGGGATATAACCCAATTTCGTATAGCCCAGAACTCTCGAGAAGACGTTTAACTTTATTACACCGTTTTTTTTTTTTTTTATTTGTGGCTTGAAACTTAAGTCTGTCATTTGTTGTTCGATAATAGACCGCAAAATACAATTATTTTTCTTCTTATTAAACAGATTTAACCAATATTTCATAATGCGTGTGTAACGGTTTAAAATTAAAGGAAACCTGCCAAGTTCTGCTAAGAGTGCGGATGGGTTTATTGACATTTTAACATTAAGAATGCGTTTACAAAATTTTCTATGAACTCTTTCAACATTTTCAGCCTGATTAAAACCCCAAACCTCACAATTAAAGGTAAGAATAGAATCAACGTAACTGTCAAATGCTGCAATTTTGAAAACCAGATTATATGACCAGTATGTGCAGAGCTGGAATACGTCAATTAATGATTTCAGGAAGCTTACTTACTATTATTGATTTAAAAATGAATTTATATATGAAAACTACCTTGACAATATAACAAACAAAAAATGGTTAAAATTATTTGCAAGTTTTAGGCTTAGTTCCCATAAACTAGAAATTGAAACCGGACGATTTAACCGGTACACATAGAGATAATAGACATTGTAAAATTTGCTCTTCACACGTTGTTGAGGATGAATATCATTTTTTGCTTTGCTGTCCAAAATACGAGCATTTGAGAAGAAAACACACTGGATATATATCAAGGCCGAATACTAATTATTTCGTTGAATCAATGTCATCGTCAAATATGAAAACTTTGTTTTCTATTTGCAAAATATCTTTCAGAAAGTTATTCCAATCGTGATGAAGTCATTCAAACTGTTGCTGTTCCTTAAATGAATTTCTATAGTAGTCTTTAAGAACTTTTTTTTTTTTTTTTTAAAGAATTGAATTGTATAAAAACAGCCACTACAGGCTTTGGCTATAGCCTCGGTATAAGCCAAGAAACTTCTTGTTGATAAGTATGTGGAAAAACCCTGCACGAATCCTGGTTTCCTTAAAGTCTGTATTTAGAAACTATATTCAAAGATGTGCAGTAAAACAATAGTGTTTTTCCCCTTCCAAATAATTTACGGTGAAAAACATTGTGGGAAAAGGAGAAAATGGCGGTTACTGGCATCTTCTTCTTTTCCCGTTAAGTTGTCAAAAGCCATCTCCCTCAAGGTCACTGTATCTCGGGATGATTTAGAGTATCTCTTTGGTATTTGATATTCTCTTTAACACAGTCCTTATTGCTAACAAATAACCAGCATATTCTCCTACAAGGTAAAAAAACACCTGAAATAAAAAGACAACTTTAGATGCTACTCGAGACCCCGAGCCCAAACCAAGTACCTGTGAAACCCAACCTGTCAGCCAGTCACTCACTCAGTCAGTCATCCATCCATCCATCTATCCATATATTCTTCCTTCCTTCCTTCCTTCCTTCCTTCCTTCCTTCCTTCCTTCCTTCCTTCCTTCCTTCCCTCCTTCCTTCCTTCCTTCCTTCCTTCAGTACATTTACGCTAAAAGTAATGGAAAACACTAATAATTCAATCAACCAATCAATTATCAAGCAACCAGCGTACAAACCAATTATTAGAGATGCGCTTAGAACATGTCCAAATTTTGAAATAGGTTGTTATAAAAACTGGAAATAAATAAATACGCCATACAGAGATAGTTGAAACAACGATGATAACCAGAGGCAATAAATCCAACTAATTTCTGATATAAAAACATGTCTTGATATGATTTAACCCTTTACAACACATTTTTAACGACCTTGTGAAAAAGGGTTTGCGAAAACATAATGGGCAAAGGAGCCCCCCCCCTTTCACCCCCTTTTACCATGCGTGACTCATTCTCTATCTCACCCTCATTCATCCATAGTCCACCTTTTTCTCGCTCTCTCTTTCCATTCACACACTGTCCACCTGTCACTCGCTCGCTCTGTAATTCTGTGTGCTCACTCACTCACTGACTGTCTCCCTCCTTTCACTCTCCCTGTCTCTCACTATCTAAGTATCCCTTTCTTTCTTTCTTTCTTTCTGTATGTCTGTTCACTCACTCACTTTTTTATCTCTTCTTTCTCTCTGTCTGTTCTCTCTCTCCTCTCTCTCTCCTCTCTCTCCTCTCTCTCCTCTCTCTCTCCTCTCTCTCTCCTGTCTCTCTCTCCTCTCTCTCTCCTCTCTCTCTCCTCTCTCTCTCCTCTCTCTCCTCTCCTGTCTCCTCTCTCTCCTCTCCTGTCTCCTCTCTCTCTCCTCTCTCTCTCCTCTCTCTCTCCTGTCTCTCTCTCCTCTCTCTCTCTCTCCTCTCTCTCTCCTCTCTCTCCTCTCTCTCTCCTCTCTCTCTCCTCTCTCTCTCTCTCCTCTCCTCTCTCTCTCTCTCCTCTCTCTCTCCTCTCTCTCTCCTCTCCTCTCTCTCTCTCTTCTCTCTCTCCTCTCTCTCTCCTCTCTCTCTCTCCTCTCTCTCTCTCCTCTCTCTCTCTCTCTCCTCTCTCTCTCTCTCTCTCTCTCTCTCTCTCTCTCTCTCTCCACTCACTTTCACATTTTTTTTTACTTTGGAGAACTCCGGAATCGAAACCGGGAATCCCAGGCACAAGGCCGTAATCATAACCATTTGACCACAGCGGTCGTTGTGAAAGCCAATTCAATCCATCAATTTAAACTTAATATTCGCACCTTTTTAAGCCCCTAAGGGCCATTACCCATAATGCAAAGCGATGTGTTTATTTGTTTAGTATTATCCAATGCTTAATATACGGTTAAAAATATTCTTCTGCATATATGCGAACACGCACATGCACAGACATACAGACAAAATATATATTCTTACAAATAATGTGAAAAGAAGAAGATGCAGAAGGAGAGACAGAAAGACAGACAGACTCAAAATATTATTATTATTATTATTATCTTTATTATTATAGTCTCATTCGTATACAAAGCAAAGTTAAAACACATGATAAAAACTATTCCAGTAAAAAGTATACGACCATTCTACCGAAGAATTATAAGAGACTAGTATTAATTATCCAGCAATTATCCAGCCATCGACAACGTTTATAGACGGGGGGCAAGCACGTGTCACTTAATTTTGAAATAGATAATTTAGATAGGTGAAATGGCCGCCACGATATATGACAGAAAGAATGTTAAAAACTGTGTTTTTTTTTTTTCTTGAAAAAAGATACCATCACTTGATCCAATTCAATTTGTCGGCTGCAAATCCTTTCAGTTTTGACAAGTGTAAAAGTTTGTCTTGTGGTAAAGAACGGTCAATTTTCTGCATGTCCGAGGACTACATATGTAATGACTTGCTTGGTATAATGTGGCACTGAAATGCCTGTATTTGAACACTTTTCGTCTCTTGGAATAAACAGCAGATGTCTGATTAGCTGTGGATCAAACTGGTAGCTCAGTCAAAAACTTACATAGGCCACTGGTTCAAATCCCCAGTTCGAATCCCCCTAGCGGTACTGACTGTCACCATATAACTGTAAAAATCTTAATGATAGAATAACACATGATAAACAAAACAGGTTTTAACCCTTAACCTGCTAAATAAGTAGAATGAAACTTTCAAGCTGATATTTAGAAGCCAAATTTTTCTATTTCCAAACAATATTTTCAGGGGAAGAATATCGCCTTAACAGGCAGTGTTAATCTAAGATAAGACTGCACGTTTTGTTCAGTCTTATATTAACCTACGCAGTCCGCAAAAGGTCTTTGTCTCACGCATAGCACCAAAGGGATAAAAAGAATCATATAAGAATAACAACTGTTGTATAGAAGTTGCCGACGTGTATACGAGTTGCCTCCCTTATACTAGAGTATAAACTAAGATGACTGTGTTTGACTGCATTTGATGCATTGATTGATTTATTGTATGGTGTTGAACCCTTTACCACATAATCCCGAGCTTTAATGATCCTGATGAAGGCTTTTGTAACCAGCATTTTCTCCTTTTCCCACAATGTTTTCTACCCTATCACAGACAAATCCCATAATCTGAGCCACAATTCGATGGATTGAATTTGCGTTTAGTTATCCACGCCACCAGTTGCTCATATGGGCGAAATCCCCTGAAGGTTGTTAGTTTTGTTACGGGGGATAGTGCAGATACAGGACGAAACCCATCCTAAGTTACCCCTGGTTCTTTAACGTGCTCGGTGTATAGCACCGTCATATGGGACAGCGGTTTATATCACGACCCGTGGAAACTGAACCCACACCCTCTGGTGACCCGAAAATCGGTGTTTATGAGTGCTACGCTGGCTGGTCGACAATTTGATTTGTCGTCTGCAAGTACTTTCATTGCAGATGAGTCCAGAACTTCTTTGTGTGGTAGAGTTAACGCCTTTTTCAACATTATTTCACTTATATCGCGGCGGTCAGTGCACCCACATCAATCCACACGTTCCTGAAGTTTCTTTTATCAGTTCTCATCACAATGTTCTTCCCAAGCCATTGGCTGCTTGCCCACATAACTGTCATAACAATGATCAGTGGTGAGAGAGATAGATCCTGTCCTAACGGCATTCGATGCATTTTTTCTGTGTTTGCCGTTTTCATCTTTTATATGTAGAAAACACGAACCAGTTTATTTCAAATTTAAGCTTTAGGCTACTTCTTTCGCTGCGGCCAGTGCACCAAACCATGTTTTCCTGAAGTTTCTTTTATCAGTTCTCATCACAATGTTCTTCCCAAGACATGCACTCACTGTCCATCTCTCTCTCTCTCTCTCTCTCTCTCTCTCTCTGTCTCTCTCTCTTTCTCTATCTCTCTCTCTTTCTCTCCCTCTCTCTCTCTCTCTCTCTCTCTCTCTCTCTCTCTCTCAACGGACTGATGAAAAACAATGTAATAGTAATCAATTATGGTGGGATTTTTCGTGCGATAGAACCAAACAGTATTAGTACAAAATGTTAAGAAATTTCCATATATCAAGTTCTGAAGGAGATCGCACTCTGTATATTACTGCAAAAAGAAGTTTCAAAAAAGAATGTACAAATAAGAAAACTGATTATCAAACAAATATGAGAAATAATTTATTTGCTTGATAGATTGGGTGTTTTCTAACACCGTTTTCCACATTATTTCAGTTATATAGCGGCGACCAGTGCACTTATCCATACTTTCCTGGAGCTTCTTTTACCAGTACTATGCACAATATTCTTTCCAAGCCACTGGTTGCCTTCCCACATTACCATTTTCGAAACAATGGTCAGCGCTGAGAGAGGAATGAATTTTGTCGCAATGACTATCATCAATCCTTGGAAATAAATTGGGCGAGCCGGGAATCGAACCAGCGACCCTCTGATCTCAGGTCTTGGACGTACCGACTGAGCTACCGAGAGAGAGCATCGGCAGATAATATGTTTATTTTACAAGCCATGACCCAAAAATATATCGTATCAAAACCAGGCGGAAGATTTTATATATTTTACCTAGATTTTGAAAACTCGTTCGATAGTATATCGCATCAGAAAGTCTTCAATTGTTTACATAATTCTGTATCTAAAGGTAAATTACATCGGGTATTAGTTTCTACATGTATTTATTCTGATATGAGTTTCAGAACTCGCATTAATAACAACAAACTCACAAAAGCGTTGACTTGGTACAAAGAAGTTCTGGACTCGTCTGCAAAAAAAGTACTTGCAGACGGCAAATCAATTGTGGCTCAGATTATGAGATTTGTCTGTGGTAGGGTAGAAAACGTTATGGGAAAAGGAGGAAATGCTGGATATGAAAGCCTTCTCCATCAGGATCATCAAAGCTCGGGAACTTGTGGTAAAGAAATGAAAACCCTTACAATAAATCAATCAATGCATCGAATGCAGTCAAAAGCAGTCATCTTGTGTGATTTCGCTAGTACAAGGGAGGCAACTCGTATAAGCACTCTAGAGGCAGCATTTTCAGCCCGATACCCGTGAATCTTGGTCAGAAGATTTGTCTTGATAATATCTTGGACAAGTTCTAAATTGGGTCACATCCGGCCAAAAAGTAGGTCACCGGGCCAAATCATAATAAAACCTTGTATGCGCTCTAGAGACCATATTTTGAGCGTGATATTCATAAAACTTCGTTAGAATGTTTGTCTTGATATCAGACAAGCGTGAAATTGGGTTACTCCCGTACAAAAGGTTAGGTCACTTTGCTGAGTCTTAAAAAAGCCTTGTGTGCACTCTAGAGGCCACATTTTGACCCAGATACTCATGTAACTTGGTCATGAATTATTTATCCGTGGTAAGGTTTTTCAACTAGATCTATTGATTTGTTTGTATGTTATTTAACGCCATTCTAAATATCATTTCTATTATATTGTGGTGGCAATGGCACCTATCCATGCTTTGCTGGAGGCTCATGGGAACCGTATGGAGTCCGTGTGGATTCCATATGGAGGCCGAATCGAGATGGTACTGTAACTGTGCGATCGTCGTGCAGTTTCGGGCATCAGTAGGTAGCCTCGCTACTTCAGTTGCTGGAAATAGCACCACCAAATGCGCTACCAGGGCTGCCAAATGTGCTCCCAGCGCTCCTCTGCGGCGGCGGCTGCGATTGTGGCGGCGGTGGTAGTGGTGGTGGAGGAGGGTGGTGGAGTGAACTATTGACATAGCGTCAGACACAAGCCACTAATACAAGAACTGCAGTTTATCGTCTCTAAATTCTATTGACACACAGGGGCCTTCCTTTCCCGAACATTCCTTTAATAAGACGCTAAGCTCATCTATGATTTGGATACATTTCTATTGACATTGCCTCATCAGAGTCTTTTGTCTGATTTCTTTTTGTCCGACGAGAGAGAGGTAGAGTGAGAGGGAAGGAGAGAAATGTGGTCTGCCCAATTTTCACAGATTTCACTACTGTAAGATTATGTCGTCTACTACTTCCAAAACATACATACGGTAATCATCAGTGGTTAGGGTGATCGATTTGTAATCAGACAATTTTGGTCTATCTCAACTGACATTCGATCTGATGACGTGAAAGGTGTCCTTATGCAAGAAACCGTGGAGCCCTAGTTCAGTTTATGAAGAAATGAATCGCCAGAGAGGGGGGGGGAAGTGGGGAAATAGAAGAAAAGGGGGAAGAGAGAGAAAAGACAGTGAGAGACAGAGAGAGTCTTTTCTCCGTCTCACTCACACTCAACGGAAAGAGATTCGGTTGCTTGACCGTCCAACCGCTAGCAGGACTTTTCCCGCCCTGCTTTTGGAGTCATCTTTATACTATTGATCCTGGTAGAGAATAGATTATCATCTGTATCCCGAATACCTTTTTCCACTATGTTTTTCCACAGTGAATCCCTAGAATTTGTCTGCTCCAGACACGATCAATACCCATGCTACGCATTCTTGAACTCTGCAGGTAAAATAGATTCAAAAAATTTACTTCCTCCCGTCTAGTTCACACTTGTAGGAAAGAGATTTGATTGCTTGCCCTTCCAACAGAGAGTAGGAATTTTGCCACACTGTTTTTTTTTTTTTTTTTTGAAGTCTGTATACTATCGACCCTGTTGAAGAATAAATTATCTTCTGCATTCCAAATACCTTTTTCCACCATGTTTTTCCACAGTGAATCCCTAGAATTCGTCTGCTCCAGACACCCATACCCATGTTACGCATTCTTAAATTCTGCAGGTAAAATAGATTCCAAACATTTACCTCTTCCCGTCTAGTTCACACTTATAGGAAAGAGATTTGATTGCTTGCCCTTCCAACAGAGAGTAGGAATTTTCCCACCCTGTTTTTTGAAGTCTTCTGTATACTATCGACCCTGTTGAAGAATAAATTATCTTCTGCTACCCAAACACCTTTTTCAACCATGTTTTTTCCACAGTGAATCCCCAGCATACGTCTGCTCGAGACACGATCAGTACCTATACTTCGCATTCATGACCCCTGCGGCTAAAAATAGATTTCAAAATTTACCTCCGACGAGATGATTGCATCATTTATATCGAAGAAAGAATAATTTCCAGCGACTGAAGTAGCGAGGCTACCTACCGGCATCCGTGTAATGACAAAAATCTACAACTTCACAGTTCTGCTTGCTCCTTGCTCCCGTTATGCCTTGATTGAGATCGCAAGTGCGCCACTCTAAGTCTTCAGAAGTAGTGGTATTGGTATCGCCTGAGTAGTAGTATATGTACCATCGCCGATCTTTTATACTCAGCTGCAATTGTTGAAATAAAAGGAACAGCTGGAAATGACCAAAATGTATCCATCTGGGAAATATTGACTCTCATTGTGCGATTATCTTGAGATTGATTTTATGAGCCTTGCCTGGACACCGTGCGACAACCTTGCTACAAAACTTTGCGAGGGCTATATGATTACCTCACAATTTTTCCCCAATATAAAGCCGTGCGTTGTCCACAGGATCAGTGTTGTACAGTTCCCGTGTGGGGATCGCGCAATGCTACCTACGACGTATCTCTTTGTGCCAAAGACTTGAGACTTTCTCAAAATTTGCCATTCAAGTGCGGGGTAAAACAAAACCGCAAAGGCTATGGAACTCGTGAAATCGTAAGATAATCATACTGCCGCACGTACAGGGAGAAACGAACATTACATCGGTCCCATAAACTTATCAAATGCTTATTGCAAACTAGACATAAGTGCTAGGAAATTCGTAGGGGAAACCGTAGAGAAAAAATAGCACGGCGCCCGAGGCAAATATAATCCAGGCATCATACTTGTTCGTTTTGAAAAGGCAGTCCATGCAGTTTACCCTTAACCTGCTACATAACTAAAATGAAACCTTCAAGTCGTCAGTAAAAACCTATATAATTATTGCTATTTTAAAGTCAATGGGGGATATCTCCCTATCGGACAGTGCAGATCGAAGATCAGATAGCACGTTCTCTGCAGGTTTTGTGTTTTTCTTTGTATATTCTCGTAGGATGAGGAAATTCATAACTTGTTTACTTTAGGTACAGCGAGGGCTTTGCAATTTCAGGTTGAAACTGCTTCTCACATACACTTGTATCAATTTCCTGGGAGGCAAAATCAATGTTGGATTGTATGAAAATGAAAGAATCTTTATTGAAACAATCGAAACCAGGTAGTCGTTTATCAGAAATTTTACATCGAGACTTTCCATAAGGATGGAGATTTATAAATGCGTCTTAACTTCGCTTAAAGAATACTTATAAAAGACGAAATCCATCGGAAATCATGATCATCTTTTCTTAGAATTCGAGAAAACAATACTATCCGAAAATTAATATTTCTTCATTGATAAAAAGCCAGCTTAAAACTTGTTTAACATCGACATACCAATGCATTCGGCTCATAGCTTTAAATGTGCTTTTACAAGTGCTGCATTATGTAAGATACCTATAGAACTTTACTGCTATATAAGCGACTGAGTGGAGAAGACATCTGTCCGTATTGTAAGTTCTACAAAAAAGCCAATAACAAATGACTATTTTGTCATGCAATTTTGTTATTTTTGTCAGATACGAACATTTAATTCATAGAGCACTTATACATGTGTACAAAATAAAGAGAATATTATTCAAAACATTTCGAAAGTTGAGCTCTAATCAACTCATGTGATTCTCAGATAGAGGATTGGTTCCAGTGGAAATGATCGTTTTTACCTGTGAATTGATTTCTTATTTCAATTGTGTTGGAACTAATCCACTGAGAATCATAAGCGCATCGTTTAACTCGCTTGAATTAGGGACAGAATTTATTGCTCAGATAAATTAGTAAGTTTCGAAACGCACACTCCTCCAAATATCTCGGGCTTGGTCACGTAACTGGGCAGTCTTCACTCCTATGACTCTAGGTGGATTGGTTCCAGGAAAATCGATGTTAAACATACCTTACAGGTTCATGTGAAGTATCGTTTAAAACTTATCAATTATGTTAACTAATGTGGTAATAATAGTAGGAGTTAATATAATTTGAGTGTTACGACAAACTGCTCGTTTCTAACAACTTCTTCATTTGTCAAACCCCCTTTTCTTCAGATAGATATGGTATACTGCAGTATTTTGTTGAGAGGTCTACTTAAGATTTTGACGGTTTTTAATCATGGTCATAAATTCACTTTCAGATCTTTTCATATCGTCACACACATCTTTCGTGATATTAAACGCCCTACTCCACAAGTTTTGCTCAACGTGCAGGGTTTCCTCTATATTAGCCAAACAGTGCTTTGTTACCACTTGCCGAATATGTCTAAACACAGCGAGTTCTTCCATGAAATCAGCACCTTGATCGCGAATTAATTGTCTGAGCTTCACAAAGAAAAAATAATAAAGATCATAGTCAAGTTGTGCGTATTTTCTATACAGATATGAACCTGTAAAAGAGGGCATGAAGGTGTAATTCAGTCTGGTTTCATCATGAAGACTGATATGTAAAATGTCCTTCGTGTCCCATTGAAGAAGTCTTCGTAAAATTACCAAAGACTCGTCTAGTAGTTCAGTCACAACAACGAATTGAAACTCTTTGTCCAAATGTTGTAAATAGTCCATGGCGTCCGTTTTATTGTACTTTGAGAATAAACGTAAAGGGAATCCAAATTCAAATGCCATTCTATTATTTGTCCAAGAGTCATTGATATTTTTTGGCTCGTACTGGTATGGGTCTCGTAAAAACGTTTCAATAGGTTCCGAGCTGTTGATAAGTTTAAATATGTAATCAGGTTGAAAGACAGCTAGGCTTGAGACAAATTGTTCAAATGGTTCTCTCACTATTCCGATAGCTTTGGTGTCGGATGGAAGTAACTGTTTAAATGTCCCTGAAGAATATTTTACATAACTACATAGTATATCAAAGTGTCTGTAATTTGATGAAACTCCGTTCGCCTCAGTTTCTTTTATACTTGTATCATCCGTTAATATCTGTGTATGCTGAGAAGGTAAAACGAAAGTAAGTTTCCGGTTCCAACCAAACCTCAGAACGATATTCTGTACAGTATTGCTTCCGGTGCTGTGGACTTTCAGAAAAGCAACATGCCTGGCTGCAGCGTCTACATGACCTTTAGACCCGATGACGTTAATATCAAATTTGATCCAGTATTCGAAATATATCATGTAGCCCAGTGTGGCACCGAGTATCGCTAAAACGAGATGCCTGAAAGAAAGTATACATGTACAAGTAAATGCAAAGTATTCAGGACTATTGAACCAAATGTCTAACAGACTGGTTAGTGATTACGATTTTTTTTCTAGATGGATGTTCAGAGGTCAACAGAAAAAAAACGTCGAATCTGATATAACTTCATGATCTCATTATAGTACCATCTACTATAGTTGCTTTCAATGGATACTCCTTAACCTTTACCCTGCTTAATAAGTTAAATTAAACTTTCAAGCCTATTATAAAACACCGAATAATACTAATTTTTGGTGAATATATATATTTCCTTATCGGATAGTGGAGGTCCAAGATCAGACTGCACGTTCTGAGCAGCCCAAGGGATAAAAATCTTAATATGTAATATCGCTCACTGATCAGCAGCCAATCAATACACTCGTTCTGAAAGCTGTTTAACATATCCTTCAAAATGGCAAACTAATAATTAAGGGTCGAGGGCATGCAATTTTTGGCTTGGGGCAAACGGCGCCTTATCTTAGTAATCACATATCAGACTTCCGCACGACAGCTGCAACCGCTCTGAATATCATGTATAAATGTGGGCTATTCGCTGTCTGTGATTTGCTGGAACTGCAACTTTCGTTTATGATTGGCTTGAAACAACAAACCCTTCAAAACCGCCTAACACCTAACGATTTATTCATCCGTGATGTAAAATAGAAATGGATAGACGGGGTCGGTGCAAAAGCGCAAAAGAAAATATTTTCAAAGCAAAAGGTTTTGACTGTGTTTGTTTGGATGATGAATTTTACTGTTTTAAGCGTTCTCATTTAAAGTTCATCATAAACAGACAAAACCGTTTACCTTGTCAGCCGTAATACGTGTACAAGTAAGGCAGTTGTTGAGGAGTTGGTGTTTTCCCGGTACATGGAAATACCTAAATGGACCGGAATGGATCGGAAAGGACCGGAATAGAACGGACTGGAATGGACTTGAAGATGGATGTAAACTCTTGTGGCAGCACTTCATTTATTTGACAGTGGAAAAGAGGAAAACCTGAACATGCTCATGTAAGAAAAAAGAGGAACTTGAAAGAAACAAGGCTACAAGGAATGGACTTCGTTCTCGAAGGAAAAAAGTTTTTTCCAAGTAGTACAAATAATTTTTTTTCGGAGGAGTCAAAGATATGATTTATCTTTAGGTCAAGATTTATTTCTATCTAATTTTACTGTTTTACATTTTCGATCCGTCTCTTGATTGGTACGGTTGACACAATATGACAGCGCCCTCGCCCTTGGCGAAGACTGATAAGTCCGTATATGCTACCGAACAAGAAATTTTGCTCTCCGGTTTTATAAATCTCGCAGAATTTATTTTTGTAATTGTAGATGAAATTTTGTCTATTTGACAACACCATAATATTGTATTCAAGCGTGTCTGTACTCTGCAGACATTATTTTTTCCTGATCGACGACTACTGTTCTAGATATTTACCTTACTGTTGTATGCTAATGACCTACTACATGTATATCATGGGCAAAATTCAAGATAGTCGCCACCTTTGGGAATGGTTAGCATGTTCCTTTTCGCCATCTAAATGGTCTATCTATCTTTAAAGTGTGATCTTGGATTTACACTTTCATATATGAAAAAACTAACAGTGGACTAGCAGCATTGCTTTGGATTCTTTTGTATGTTATTAACCCTAACGACACAACAACCTAAGTGTATTACCTTTGTTAGAAAGAAATCTTTAAAATATTGTAGGAAAAGGAGAAATGCAGGTAACCATCATTTCTCCTTCTCTGACAGCGTTTTCTACCCTTCCAAAGGCATGTAACATCAATTGAATAAGAGTAAATTTTTAAAAAATGGTTTCATTTTAATCAAGTCTGACATTCTGACACTTTGTTGGTTGTTGAAGAGTTAAAAGAAAATCTTGATATTCATTTTGGGCTGTAGGCGTCGACAAAATTATACTGATACAAACCATTTTATTTGTGTATGAACTGACAATTTGATACATGACACCGAAATGATAAATCAAATTCTTGTTTGTTTAATTGCTAAACCCATCATGATAATAGGCTTTTGAAATTTTTCGATGAAAAGTCTTGGTTTTGTCCATACAAATTTTATGTTAAAAACACACGTGAAGAACCTATAAGCTAGAAATGTATCTCAAAGCCACTATAAACCGTCCTCAGGTACAAGTTAGAGTTAAAGAATGTCACACAACACAGTGGCAACTACTACCTTTGTATTCAACCACTAGAATTAATTATGCAACAGTGTTTTATTGTATAAATAAAATTTCGAAAAAGTGAATATTTTCCTTGTCAAAGGAAAAGCTGCTCCTTCTGCGCCATTTTTCGTTCCCTACTGTGTTGCAAATTCCATCCATATTGCATATTGTTTGAAAAGAAACCCATGACATTCAAGTTGCAAGTTTTCATTCTATTGAATAATTTAGATATTTGCCTGGCTGTTTTCGAGGAAAGCATGATTGAGACATTTTCATAGCCCTGGCGTCGTCTGTGTTATCGTGCAAAAGCTTTGACATTTTACAATATCTCTGTCATTACTAATGATATTTACTTCAAACTCAAACTGATGTTAACTATCAAGAGGGGAACCCATACAACAGGGGGAGGTATCCATCAAAGTATTTTTAAACAGTTATAAATGCCTCCTTTTGACTTTGAATACTCAAATACTTTGACATTTTATGGTATCCCTGTCATTACTGAAGACATTTACTTCAACTTGGAGTAGTTATTAACTATGATATTTACTTCAGACTCGTGGTAGTTGTTAACTATCATGAAGGGAACCCATACAAAAGAGGCAAGTAACCATGTAAATATTTTGACGCAGTTATGTCCGGTTTTTCCACTTACAATTTTCACTAAAAGCAACTGCAGCCGAGCATTGGCATTCACATGCGGTGCTTTAGTCTTTTTCATCTTTTACAAAGATAAAAAACAGAAGGAGAAAATAACTGGAATGTATAAAAAAAAAAAAATCCACATACCAAGCTTGAAATATTAAATAGTCCTACATAAAGCTAATGTGGTGTGAAACCATTTTTTTTTTTTTTTTTTCAATCACACAAAATTGTGTTGTCAGCTTTACATAAAAAGTCTTTCAAACCTATGTGTTTTTTTTTTTTTTTTTTTTACTGTCTTGTGTGTGTATGTCTGTGTCTGTGTCTGTGTGTTTGTTTTTACTTCCTCATTTTGAAAACTGATGAAAATCATTGCAACCTGGGCCCATGATTATAAAACTTTTTTATTACTCAACTGAGAATTTACTCAAATTTCAAAATTGAATCAAAGCTTTATTTCTGCTTAAACACTACTATTAGTGTAGCATATAACATTTTAGCAATATAAATTTTTTTTTTTTTTTTTTTTTTTTCATATGATTTCGGTAGTGTTTTTGCAGAAATACAAATTTTATTCAAACTTGAAGTTTGAGTAAATTCTCAACTAAGTACAAAAAAAGTTTTATAATCTCGGGCCCTGTTTCTCAACTATCACTAGTACTGCTATGGACTTGGACTATACCAAATGCACTTGCCACATGGAAAGAATGATATGTGTAGTTCTTGTTGGAATTTACATAGCTTAACATAAAAACAGCCAAGTAATAAGGCACTTGCATTTTATTTCTCGATGGCAACAGAAAAATATGCACTCAACCCTTATAATCGCACTCACTATTCACTTGAATCAATTTTCGAAAATGTGAAAGAGAAAATGTATTTTTTAGCCTTGCTACATATTTTTTGAGTCAGAGACGGCCATTAAACTGCTTCCAAATCAATACTTTCTATGATTTTTGAAACAAAATAGAAATTTCTGATACTCTAGATGGAAAATCCTGTCAATTATCTAAAATTGAGGCTGAACAGAGACACGTTCATTCGAGTTACATTTTGATAGATTATCATACATGTAAAGAATACATGTACATGTATGTATACCGTCGATACCTGTTTTCGAACCCAAAATTATATCCCAGTTTTCTTGCAACCTATGAAGTGAATGACGCCACCGTTTTGTGTGAACCGATTTTTAGCTCACCTGAGCACAACGTGCTCAAGGGGAGTTCTTAGGATCACGTTGTGTCCGTCGTCCGTCGTGCGGCGTCAACAATTCTTTAAACATCTTATCCTCCTAAACCACTGGGCCAATTTGGACCATACTTGGCTGGAATGTTCCTTGGGAGGTTCTCTTTAAAAAATGGTCACAGAATTTGATTCCATCAAAAACCCTGGTTGTCATGGCAACCAAATGGAATTTTCTAAGAAATTCTTTAAAAATCTTCTCCTCTGAAACCACTGGTCAGATTTTTTAATAATTTCACAGAATTGTTCCTTGGGTGACCCTTTTCAAAAAGTGTTCGCGAAATTTTGATCCGTCGAAAACATGGCCTAGGTGGTGGTGGGGGGGCTCTTTGCGTCGTGCAGTGTCAACAATTCTTTAAACATCTTCTCCTAAAAAAAAACCGCTTGGCCAACTTGGACCAAACTTGGCTGGAATGTTCCTTGAGAGGTCCTCTTTAAAATGCGGTCACAGAATTTGATTCCATCAAAAACCCTGGTTGTCATGGCAACCAAATGGAATTTTCTAAGAAATTCTTTAAAAATCTTCTCCTCTGAAAATGCAGGTCAGATTTTGAAATAATTTCACAGAATTGTTCCTTGGGTGACCCTTTTCAAAAAGTGTTCGCGAAATTTTGATCCGTCGAAAACATGGCCTAGGTGGTGGTGGGGGGGCTCTTTGCGTCGTGCAGTGTCAACAATTCTTTAAACATCTTCTCCTAAAAAAAAACCGCTTGGCCAACTTGGACCAAACTTGGCTGGAATGTTCCTTTTGAGGTCCTCTTTAAAATGCGGTCACAGAATTTGATTCCATCAAAAACTCTGGTTGCCATGGCAACCAAATGGAATTTTCTAAGAAATTCTTTAAAAATCTTCTCCTCTGAAAATGCAGGTCAGATTTTGAAATAATTTCACAGAATTGTTCCTTGGGTGACCTTTTTTCAAAATTTGTTCGCGAAATTTTGATTCGTCAAAAAACATGGCCGTGGTGGGGGTGGCTCTTTGCACTGTATGGACTTAAAGAAATTTTTTTTGAAATTTTCTAAGAAATTCTTTAAAAATCTTCTCCTCTGAAATCGCTGGTTAGATTTTGGAATAATTTTACAGAAATGTTCCTTGGGTGACCCTTTTCAAAAAGTGTTCGCGAAATTTTGATCCGTCGAAAACATGGTCTAGGTGGTGGGGGGGCTCTTTGCGTCGTGCGGCGTCAACAATTCTTTAAACATCTCCTCCAAAACCGCTTGGCCAACTCGGACCAAACTTGGCTGGAATGTTCCTTGAGAGGTCCTCTTTAAAACGTGGTCACAGAATTTATTTCCATCAAAAACTTTGGTTGCCATGGCAACCAAATGGAATTTTCTAAGAAATTCTTAAAAATCTCCTCCTCTGAAAATACAGGTCAGATTTTGAAATAATTTCACAGAAATGTTCCTAAGGTGACCCTTTTCAAAATTTGCGTGAAATTTTGATTCGTCAAAAGACATGGCCGTGGTGGGGGTGGCTCTTTGCACTGTATGGACTTAAAGAAATCTTTTTTAAATTCTTCTTCTCTTAAACTACTTGTCAGATTTTGAAATAATTTCACAGAAATGTTCCTTAGGTGGCCCTCTTGACGGAATTTTGATCCGTCAAGAAACACGGCTGTGGTGGTGGGGGTTATTTGCACTATATGGACATAAAGAAATTCTTAAAAATTCTTCTTCTCTGAGACTACTGTCAGATTTTTAAATAATTTCACAGAAATGATCCTTTGGTGACCTTTTAATTTTCATCAAAAGACTGTATAGGTAGTTTGATGAAAAGGGCTATTGCAGACGTCAACCTATACCCGGTAAGTGAGTGCACTGGTGAGAAATGCTGATATGCACACTTTCTACTTGATGTATTTGATAGCTATGTATTGCAAGAGGTAATAATATAATTATCTTTGGAATACATGCATAATATTTCACCAGTTATCAAAAGGGCCTCTATCTGGGTGTTAACCGCCTTGTTGATCTCCATTTCTGTACTTGATGATGGATTGTTTTCTGAATTCTATACAAAATTTATATGCAGAATTCTGATTCGTCAAAAACATGGCTGTTGTGATGATTGTAGGGGTGGTGACAGATTTTGAAATGATTTTTACAGGTGAACTTTTCAAAATTGCTTGGCAAAATAATGATTTTGTTTCCAAAAGTTCAATACTTCAAAAAAAATTGGCTATGGTCCTCTCAAAAATTCAGGTGAGCAATCCAGGGCCATCTTGGCCCTCTTGTTTGAATGTAAACAACGATGTCACAGCTGTTAAGTTACAAACTTCGATAAAAACAAGGAAATATGCATGTTTCTAAAGGAAAGATAAACCTATATTTTACTGATAAATTTCTCGTTACCCTCTTCAACCTGATAAGTTCCTGATTTAAGTTCTCCTTCCAACATTTAATTTTAATCCTAAAAAGTTCCCGATATATGACATAGTCAGTGTTGATACCAAAAATCATGTGACCATACCGGAATAATTTGACAAGATTCCTTTCTAAAATTAGGTAAACTGCGCTAAACAGTCCTACGAGACACTTTCACATACAAGGTGTCCGGAAAGTAAGGTAACGTTTTTGACATCTAGAATATAGCTTTTAATTTCAGATGAAGAGAAAAAGTATAAATACAAGTACATAAGATATGTAACTTTTTTGTGTGATAATTATACTTACATTTCATTACATTATACATTCTTATACAGATTTTGAACCAAAAGAACCTTTTTGTCATTGACGTCATTTTAGTAATTCATGACGTTTTCAATATGAGAGCCTTTTATACTCTTTCTAAGCCGAACACGCACGATGAAATTGTAAATCTTTTTAGTGCACATACTTTTACACACTTACATATTTTTTATGCATGTATATATATTTTTAACTTTTCATGTGAAATATAAACCCATATTGTAAATGTACAAAAGTGTTACCTTACTTTCAGAACGCCCTTTACATGTACATAACTTTATTCTATTCCCCATTTTTTTTTTTTTTTTTTCTTTTTTTTTTAAATATGTCGTCTGTTTAATTTAACAGTTCTTCCGTAAAACAAGTTCACTGTTATTCGTCGAAATTTTTGGTCTCCTGGTTTTCGGCTTGTTTTCAATATCAGTCTTCTCACAGTAACGTTTTGAAATTCTCGACACAGTGTAAATTCATTTCTTCCGATCCTTTCAACAGCATTCCTAGCTTTTAATCCACTTTCTATTACATCCACGATGAGCGTTTTCTGATCAATTAACACCTTTTTACCGTGCTTTCCCATATTCAAATGCAAAACAAACTCCGATTAACTCAGTTAAGAAACAAGAAATCAACATTGTTTACAAGAATAAATCATCAGTATAAACAGTGCACTAAATTAAAAACCCAGTGACCTTGGTTTCTTTGAAATCGACAGCTTACGTACTGAATGACGTCGGCAATAAAAAACTTGAATAACTATTAGCTGTTGTCTGCGCATGTCATATTCTTCGAAGATTAGACATGTCTGCTATGACGCATCACTGTCCTTTACAGGATACAGTACAGTTCGCGCGTTTTTTGCTATTTTCGCTCTCCGCGGTGGACCTAGCGCGGACCCAACGCGGCGATTTTAAAACACAGGTGAACGCGGACCGATCTTAAACGCGGACCACGGTGGTCTGGTTACGCAATAAAAACGACGCGATGACTCCGCCGCGATCAGACAGGTAAGTTTTTTTTTTCAGTGTAGCAAATGATTCAAGAATGAACCGAAATTACGCACCATTTTACTCTTTTACAAAGTCGTATTACACGTATGTATCTACATGAGAATTTTTTCATATCAGAAAAAAAAAAGATGATAAGTAGTCATCATTGGCAAGCGAATTATTTAACATTGATTTACATGTAAATGGTTATAAAATCAAAACACTTAAACCTTTAACCCCACATCCCGAGTTTTCAGTGCCGTGAAGAACAAGGGTTTCGAAAACATTGTAGGAAAAAAAAAGAACAGGCCGGCAACCAGCATTTTCTCCTCTTATGCAATGTTTATCTACCCTGTCACACACTCTTCGACAATTACGAGTGATGTTCATCTTTCCTTAACTCTTTACCAAACGACAAAACGACTTGTCCAAATTGAAAAAAAAAAAACATTTGCAGACGAATTTTTGAATCTAACTCAAAATATAAAACTTGTTTTTATTAGGTGGGAACATTGTGGGAAAAAGAAGAAAATGCTGTTTCGAGACATGACAGCGCCGACATGTATCGTCACGGAGAAATATTTCATGAGCTGCTCTTAGGCCTATTAGGTCTTGACTCTTGAGCTTATTTTTTTTTTTTTCCTGCGAATGATGACGATCACTAGCATACAAAATGTTTATTTTTACACATTGATATAATTATCTGCACATGTTCATTACAAAATAAGATTAATGCATCTCGCAGGACCGAATGGATAAAATCAAACACTCTGGTTCTTCCGTGAGGGTTTTTGGTTAAAAATTAACTCTTTACAAAGGCACAAAAATGTATTCTTTTCCAAATTGAAAGCATATGCAGACGACAACTAAATGTAGCAAACGTGGCATTTGTCTTTAATATGATAGACAACAACTTTATTTCTAGCAACATTTGTCATCTGCCGTATAAACGAATCTAGTTATTCTCTGATTGTAAATACTCTAATTCAGTTTCGTATAACTTCAAATTAAGGATAGTTTTATATGATGACTAAAAGTAAGGTCGTACCCGTAATAGAAGACGGATACTGGGAATTTTCTCGCGTCCATATGCCCTACTTTCATAACCAAATTCAAACTTATGAAACTATTTTTCCCCCTACTTCAGTGATCACGCGGTACAAAAGTAATGGCTGTTATCCTTATATGGTGCGATTGTTAACATCCCAAGGTTGTTATTCTTTTCAGGTCGACGACGAGTTAAAGTCATGAATATTTAATGAATTGCAGGCCACAAAATGTTTTCGGATCAAATGACGGTACAAATAGCAATTGTATGAAAAAGCGAACATTTAATTTCCATCAAATTCACCATCTTTCAGGGTTTCTTTATTATGTATATTTCAATTTTTTTATTATATATATATATATCTCAACAAAAAGAGTTTTTGTGTTTTTTATACTATATTTTCCTTTTTTTTAATCTAAATACAAGAAGATTCCATTATACAGACTGTGAAGACACAAATCAAACTGCACAGAACACGCAGTGTGATATTAGATCTACATTAGAGATGCTATTTTTGTAAGATATTCTACATGAAATACGCTTTAGTATTGAATAGATTTGTTCTGTTATTTTTTAATAACCTTTGGTTTAACCCTTTCCCAAATGACAATATTTTACATTTGTCCGAATGGAAAACATTTGCAGACGACAACTCAAAGATGGATGGAATGGTGAAATTTACCCTTGATGGGGGTAGAAAGTATTATGAGGGAAGGAGAAATTGCTAGTAACCATTTTCTCATGATGTATTCCTTTCTCATAATGTAATCTAAAGCCTTACTCCTTGGCGTCTTTTAAAGTTAAGGTTGTGCTGTAAGGGATTAAAAGATCTTAAGAAGATGATGGGATGGGAGAGAATGCTGTAATCAGATTTTTCTACTTTTCCAACAATGTTGTTTACTCATTCATTGGCAAGCTTCATCATTTGAACAACATTTGTCTTCTGCATTTGCTGCAGAGCCCCAGTAGCTCATTCGGTAGCGTGCAGGACTTGAGAACAGGGGGTCGTGGGTTTGATACCTGGCTCGGTCAATTTCTTTCTGAGCATTGATGATAGTCATTGCGACAGGATTCATTCTTCTCTTCTTCTCCAACCACTGATCACTGCTTCGACGATGGTTACGTGGGAAAGCAGCCAGTGGCTTGGAAAGAAAATTGTGTGGAGTACTGGATAGGTGCAATGGCCACCGCGATATAAATGCTATAATGTTGAAAGCGGCGTTGAACACCATACAACAACAACAACAATAACAACAACAACTGTATTTGCTTTGAACAAATCAAAATCTTTGTCATTTGGTAAAGAGTCAAGGGTAATTTAACTATACCAAACAACAAAATTGTAGCCTTGCCTTACTGGGCCAAGATATTGGCCCTCATTCATGATTTCTATTTGTGTTAGAGAGTGTTGGCCCCTAGCTTGGATGAAACTGTCCCCTTAAAAGTCAGTTGGGAGGAAATTGTACCCTGCACTTTTTGAAGGGAAATCGGAATACTTCCGACTCCATATACATTATTATCAAACGACGGCCTAAAGGGGACTTGATAAATCAAATGTAAAATGTTCAACGTGCAGTCTTGTCTTGGATCTGCACTGGCACTATCTTATGAAACATTGCGACAAAAAAAAATCTTTCTTTACAGTGTTAAGATCTTTTATCTGGACATGTCGGTTTAAAGTATCTGTCTAATGGTAGGCCCTACATATAAATATAAGAACAAACTAGTAATTCAAAGTGCAAACTAAGGCTTTTAATAGTGGAAAGTCTTCCGACCCATTCTGCTCTAAACAAAACTAGCTCTTACAATTCACCAAAACTAAGACAGCTAAAATTGCTTTTTGTTTCTTTTTTATCTTTAAGGCTCTACTAGGTAATCTGGTAGCACAGATCAAGATCAGACTATACTTAAAAGCTAGAATATCAAATTTTGAGACTCAGGTTGCCTTGTACTCTTGAATAAACAGGCGACCAGTATTGATTTAAGATCAGGTTGCACGTTACATGTATGTAATGTCTGATCTTGATCTATGTCGTCAGCAAAAAAAAATATGTTATGTCTGTTTTTCGCTGAAAGGGTTAAACAGAGAAAGCAAGAATGGATCTCAAAAAACATTACATCAGACGATCAAAATGCACAAAAAAATAACACTTATGTCCTAAAAGGTAAAGGTTTCGCTGTTGTCTTGCATTTACAGGATTACTGTAAGTTGCAATGTTTTGTATTGTTTTAAGTACAAGATAAATATTTTTAAAAAATGACCAATATATTAAAGGTGAGAGAAAATGTGAAGAAAATTGCCAAAATATAGTAGTTAAACAACAAATAAATTAAATATCTATTGCTGCATATATAAGTGTGGTGTTCAAGCAACTTCTTGAAGCAGAAAAACATTATGGAAAGACAACTCTCACCAACTTTCGTGGTTTATGCATACTAAGTTATTTCCCTTTAATATACCACATATCCTCCCCCTTAAAATTTTGATATGAATTTTTTTTTTTTTTTTTTTTTTTTATTTAAAGCATAAAAGTTTTGACCCAAGAGTAAAAAATCTCTTTTTATTTTATCATGAAAATGATCTTTCTGTATCAATGTCCTCAAAATTTCCTACTTCAAAGATTTAGCTTTTGAAAACATCCAGTAGACATTATTCACCAGAAATTTAACCCTTACCTTATATACCAGTTGATGAATTATACTAAAAAAAACTGTGAACTACTTTGTTCAATGTTAATGTCTAAACTCATACATAATATGTTTAACATCTCAGTCTTTTGGCTAAACTCTTAACCCTTCAAACATAGTCTTTGAATCTAACCGGTTTTCTCTTAATTCTTGTTGGTCGAATTACGGCTGGTTGCTGTGGTTGGACTTCTGTATCCTTCGATATGGATTTTTCTGGACTCACAGCCTTCGGAATTTGACTGTCTGGTTCAATTTCTATCTCTTTCTGTGAATTTGATGCAATCTCACTATTTTCATTAAATGAATCACTGATCTTATCTGAAACACTTTCATCTTCCAACCTACTTTCACTGATATCTGGCTTAACATATATTTTCTCATCCTCATAACACATTTTCATCTGATCAATATGCCTTCTTACAATACTCTGATCATTCAACCTAACTTTATACATAACTGACCCTAATTTCTCAACAACACGGCCTTTCAACCAATTTTCTCCATGTACCCCATAATTTTTCACATAAACTCTATCCCCTTCCTGGAAATCACTCTTGCTCTTACATGGATGATTGATTTGTTGATTATTTTGTTTGCTCTCCACCATTTCACGCAGATTTGGACGCAAGAGATCCATCTTAGTCTTTAGCTCCCTATTCATCAGTAACATTGACGGTGTCACTCCAATAGTTGCTTGAACTGTTGTTCTGTAGCTCAACAAAAATCTTGATACTTTCCTTTCTATTGAACCATGACCTTGCTTTTTCATACCATTTTTGAATATTTGTACTGCTCTTTCTGCCAATCCATTCGAAGCAGGATGATATGGTGCTGATGTTACATGCTTAATACCGTTTAATGACATGAACTTTTTGAACTCATCACTTACAAAACATGTAGCATTGTCCGATACAATGACGTCTGGCAGTCCATGAACTGAAAATGCTTTTCTTAGTGATTCAATAGTAACTTGAGTTGTTGATTTTGTTGTTGGAAAAACTTCCATCCATTTCGAGGAAGCATCGATCATTATCAAGAACATTTCTCCCATAAAAGGTCCTGCATAGTCAATGTGGATCCTTGACCATGGTCTTTTGGGCCATTCCCATGAATGTAATGGTGAATTATCTGACTTTTTATTGCTTACTTGACAACTGTGGCATTTCTTAACTGTCATTTCAATGTCTTTATCCATATTTGGCCACCACACATATGAACGTCCTAAAGTTTTCATTTTGTTTATACCAATGTGACCTTCATGTAATTGCTCTAATACTGAAGCTTGACCTTGAGACGGTATCACGACCCTGGTTCCCCATAATATGCAGTCATACACAATTGAAAGCTCTAATTTCCTATTGAAAAATGATTTAAGTGCCTCATCCACTGTACAAGGCCATCCCTGCCGAATGAACATTTTCACTTTACTTAATATTGGGTCTTTGGTTGTCCAACGACTGATTTGTTTCACTGTAATTGGACTGGATTCATTTAGAAAATTAATCAATAGAGTAGTTTCACCAGGTATTGGTGGCTCTTCTGTTTCAATTTTTCTGGGAAATCTGCTTAAACTGTCAGCATGACCAATACTTGATCCTGGCTTATGTACCAGTACATAATTGTATGCACTTAAAGTTAATGACCATCTTATGATTCTTGCTGAGGCCATAACTGAAATAGCTTTCCCCTCTTTAAACAAACCTAACAGAGGTTTATGGTCTGTCACTATATAAAAAGGCTTGTTGTTTGCATACAAATACTGATGGAATTTCTTAACCCCAAAAATCATAGCCAAGCCTTCTTTTTCTAACTGACTATAATTTTTCTCACTTTTGGTCAACGTTCTAGAAGCGAACGCAATAGGTCGTTCTGACCCATCTTCCATCTTATGGGACAACACAGCTCCCACCCCATAATGGGAAGCATCACACGTCAGTATGATATCTTTTGATTGATCAAAGTGAACCAAAATACCTGAATTAATCAGAAGTTTCTTTGAATTAGACCATGCACTTTCTTCTTTTTCACCCCATTGGAATGTTTGACCTTTTTGCAACAGTCTATAAAGCGGTGATAATACCTTTGATATGTTTGGCAAGAACTTTGCATAATAATTGATAAGACCTAAATAGCTCTGAAGCTCCTTTTTATCTTTTGGTCTTTCCATTTGCTCAATTGCTTCAACTTTTTCCCTTAATGGTTCTACTCCTGATTCTGTTAACTTGTGGCCTAAATAAACCACTTCCCTACTCATGAATATACATTTGCTTTTCTTCAATTTCATCCCTGCTTCTTTCAATCTTTCAAAAACTTGACGTACCCTTGAATTATGTTCCTCAACTGAGTTCCCAGCAATCAAAATGTCATCTACTCTAACCCTTACCCCTTCAATTCCTTGCAAAATACTGTCCATGACCCTTTGGAAGATCCCAGGGCTTGAGGAAATGCCAAAACACAGTTTATTATACTGATACAGACCTTTGTGGGTATTTATAGTAGTGAATGGTTTTGAACTTTTTTCTAGTTCGATTTGCTGATAAGCATTGCTTAAATCAAGTTTTGAAAAAAACTTTCCTTTTAAATTTGCAAACAAATCCTCAGTTTTGGGTATCGGGTAGTTATCTAAACATGACACTGGGTTAATTGTAACTTTGTAGTCCCCACATATTCTTATACTTCCATCACCCTTAACAATTGGAACTATGGGTGCTGCCCAATCTGAATACTGAACTTTTTTAATGATCCCTTCCCTTTCTAACCTATCTAATTCAAAGCCTATCTTATCTTTTAATGCATACGGTACAGGTCGAGCTTTAAAATACTTTGGTTGAGCATTTTCTTTCAGAACAATTTTTGCTTTTGCACCTCTATAAGTGCCTATTTGTCCATCAAAGATACTTTCATAGCCCTTTAGTAAGTCAGACTCTCCTGAATGCGTGAAAATTTCATGCCAGTTCAGTCTTATCTCAGATAACTAATCTCTGCCCATTAGATTCGGTCCATCTCCTTCTACAACGATTGCCGAAAAATTTCTATTTTCATCTTCGTGTGAAATGTCGACTGTTGTTTCACCAAGAATCTTTATTTCTTCGCCTGTATAGGTCCTCAACTTCACATCGGTCGTTTCTAACTTTCCCTCAATTCGGTCAATAGTACTTTTTGAAATTACCGACTTGGATGCACCTGTATCTACCTCCAGCGGTGTCAAAAACCCATTCATTTTGATCTTAACAATTATAGGTTTCTCTTTAGAATTGCCTATCCTATAGAAGGAATATTCGTCACATTCGGGACTTCCCTCATCATCTTCTAGATACTTTTGTTTTGTCCCATGGGCCTTTTTCTTTGATTTTGGTTTTGTACCCTTCTTTTCTTCAGTTTGTTTACACTTTTTCTTTAATTGACCCTTTTTCTTACATTTGTAGCATTCTGTATCTTTAAAGAAACAGTCATTGGGTGTGTGGTTTTTGCCCCCGCAACGCCAGCATTCTTTTGATTGAGGGAATTCTTCATTATCTTGCTTTTTAAAACCTGACTGCTTGACAGAATTTACATGACTTCTTTCATTTTTCTGCAGGTCAGCAGTGCTTTTCTCTGCCTGTTCCATGCCTTGGGCAAGTTCAAGAGCTTTCTTGAAGTTCAAGTCACGTTCAGAAAGTAGCCTTCTTTGAATCCGGTCATTGTTGACACCACAAACAAGTCTGTCCCTTAATATTGGTTCTAACGTGGCACCAAAATTACAATCCTTGGACAAATTTCTTAAGTGTGCTACGTAGTCCGAAACTGACTGGTCAGCTTGTCTAAAACAGCTATGGAACTTATATCGCTGAACTATTTCAGACGGTTTGGGTTGTAAATGGTTCCTTATCAAATCTGACAATTCTTGGAAGGATTTATCGCCAGGTTTTGCTGGTGACAACAAATCACACATTAATTTGTATATATTGCTTCCGCATACGGACAGAAATATGGCTTTCCGTTTGTCTGCATCATCGATGTCATTAGCCAAGAAGTAATGTCCCAGACGCTCTACATATTGACTCCATTCCTCCTTAGCGTCGTCAAATTCCTTAATTTGACCATATGTAGCCATCACTGTGGGTGTATTTTACCTCGTCGCCAATTTGTGGTGTTCAAGCTTAAAGAACTAGTCAATACAGAGTTCTAAAGATCAAACAAGTCTTTTATTTATCATTTCAGCTGACAACGTGACATTTTCTCTTCATGCCCAATCGCAACTTCTTGAACCAGAAAAACATTGTGGAAAGACAACTCTCACCAACTTTCGTGGTTTATGCATACTAAGTTATTTCCCTTTAATATACCGCAATAAGTATACAGGTACCAACAAATGCTTCGGTTGACCAACTTTAAATCAGAAATCCCCGCTTTATTTTCTGTCAAATCTGTGCCGCGTGATCATCACATAAAAGGAGAAATTCAGTCAAACGTTGCATAATTCGGTTACAAGAAATGAAACATGATCTGATTAAAAACATATCCGTCTGCTTTTCAGGGAAAAGTGATATTTTATCTCCATATATAAGTGTTCTCCTACATAACCCATAGAAGGCAAGACACGATTCAGTGCTCTTTAGCAATGGGTGTAGATTCAGATCAGACTGTCTTGAAATGTTCTAATGATTAAGTTATTTGTCTGTTTTTCTGTCTGTCTGTCCGTCTCTCTTTCTCTCTCTCCGTGATCAATTACTACATACTACCAATTACAACTAAGCCTGTCGCTGTTTATGTTATGTTGTTATGCCTCTCTCTCTCTCTCTCTCTCTCTCTCTCTCCTTTTGTTTTTTTTTATTTTCTTTCCCATATATTCCTGTGTATAGTGCTATGGTATCTCACTATCAGTTACTAAACTGTAATGATTCTTTTTTTTTTTTGTCTTTAAGCAACCCTTGATTTATGGATAGCTAATATCTGAGTCAGCTTTTAAGTTTGTTAAAGTTTTTGTTATCGAGGAAACGAAAACACTACAAGAATAGTTTCCTTCTTTCTTCGAATACCTTTTACAAGAATTTACCAAGGTTTATACACGGGTTGGAAACTTCATACTCAACTATTACTTTTGCAGGCAAAACAAAAACAACAAAATATTGCAAGATATGGCCTGATATGAGTCAGAACATTTCACACACTGTCAGCGTGTTCGTATATCCAATATCATTACATGTTTAGTGTTGAGCACTATTCTCAACATGATTCCAGTCATCTCAAGGCTGCCAGCTAGTGCATCTGCATCTTTTTTCCAGTACTTTGTAAAATTATTTTACTAGACAATGAAGACACTGATTACTGTCCTATACACAAATCGTAGAAACAATGCTTAATTGTCAGAGAAGAATGAATCCAATCCTTGAAATGAGTTTTGATGAGCTAGGATTTCGCGTCATAAGCCTGCATTACTAGCCAGCTAACGTGCTCGGCAGATTCAAGATCGGATATCACGTTCTGGCTGCCGTGGGAGGATTTGAAGATCAGTGGAGAAAAGGTTCGGTTTGTAAACTAAATCTTAGCGTGTTAAACTTTCCAAAGTGTGAAAGGATATAGGGATTTGATTAACAAAAGACACGTGCAATTTGCAAAATAAAGATTATCAACCTCCAGATTTGGCAGTTCTTTTTCTAAAGTTGGAAGATAGGTAAACTTGACCTTTAACCCTTCAACAGACGACAAAATTTTAGACTCGTCCATATTGAAAGCATTTTGGCGCAAATGAGAAAAGTTGGCTTGAAAGGTTGGGATAAGTTGTGGGAAAATGTTAGCAACATTTTTCTTTAACCCACAATGTTTTCCAAAGCTTTCTGTCTTGGGATCGTTTAGACTCGTGCTTGTGTTGTAATGGGTTAACCAGTTGGGAAAAATGATATATGTTTGTGCAATGTAACTGGTTGTGTTTGTCTCCATGTACATGTGATAAAATGAAGAAGAGCATGTGATGATTGTTTTCGTTCCTAAAGACTGGTATATCTATGATTACGACCTTTTTTTTTTTTTAACTGACAACAATCCGTCATTTTCTAAAAAATAAAGGGTTAGGGTTTCATACACAAATGACACGTGTTAACTCTTTACCATACGTCCAAATCTTAGCCATATCCAATTTTATAACATTTGCAGATGACTAAATATAATTCAAACAACGAAATTTGTCTTTCCAGTGGTTAAAAACGTTTTCGGAAGAGAAGCAGCTGCTGCTAATCATAACATTTTCTTCTCCCACACTGGTTTCTCGAGGCTCTTAAAACTTGGGATTATTTGGTAAAGGGTTAACAATATACGGACAACCCTTGCCTGTTTTTATTGCCAAATTTGGTTGTCGGGTGTAGATAAGCTTCAACCCTTAATCCGTATAGCATTAAATACATGGAGATGAACCATCTGTGAAGAAGACGAAGATTATGAGCTTTTCACATTGGTCTTGAGTTAGAACATGTCTCAGAATATCAGAGTAAAAAAATAAATTGCTTGTTACCTGCATTCTCCTTTTTTCCTCAATGTTTTCAAAAGCCGAATAGTATTATTTGGTAAACGCTTAACACACCGAGTGCAGCTTAAATTCCTTTCAGTCTCGTTTACAGACGATGTAGATCAAGATCATGCTGCATGTTAAACGCAATCTGTTACAACTATATGTACTGTGAGATATTCTAGCCGAGACAAGATTGAGATCTTTAAATTCTTGGTTCTTTGTATGGAGGTGTTATTTTTTGTAGTGTTTTTAGGATAAACTGGGGTAAAGCCTGTACCAGCGATCCAGGGTTGAAAAGAGCGTTAAAAAGAGCCCGGGTAAATAGGTTTTGAAAACACCGTTGGGAAAGGAGAAAATGCTGTTAAGCAATATACCATCCTAGTTCCACGATATTATCTACTTTTAAAAGAGAAACCCAATCATTTGAGACACACTTAATTTGTCGTCTGCAGATGCATACAAATTGAACAAGTCTAGGAATTTGTTGCGTTATTCAGATGTAGGATGCGGATAGCATAGGCTCCGCGGCAAGATTTGTTTGTAGGATGTGTAATGTCTTTTCAACATATTTCAGTTACATGGCGGAGGCCAGTGAACCTATTCATGTTTTCCAGGAATTTCTTTTAACAATAACGTTACTCCACACAGTATTCATCCAAGTTATTTGTGGCATAGATAGTACCAATGCCAAGAGAGGGAGAGGGAGAGAGAGAGAGTGGAGGATTGGGGATAATGAGATTTTCCAATGCTGTTTGCTATATAAAGAAATTCATGTCATCAGACGGCTGTTGCATGACCTTATGCTGTCTTTTACAAAGTCAGTATTAAAAGTCCAACAGCGAAAAAAAAACATTACAGGTGTTAACATTCATTTAAATTTAAACCATTTCACTTAAAAGTATGGAAAATATTCCGAGCATGACAATCTGTGTATTCTGTCCAAATTTGAGTTGCAGGCAGAAAGAATCATGTCAAAATCAGGCAAACAGTAAACTTAAGATACAATGACTTGCCAACTTTTATCTTAATTTTTGTATTAATTTGTCTGCCAGCGACAAACAGTTGGCCCAACCATGCGATAACAGATTGTCATCTTCACAATAATTTCCACTCTTTTAAATGCATTTTAACACCCGCTTTGTTTATTTCGGCAACCATTATTACTTAAGGCATTCGAATGCAGTCAAACGCAACTGGTACTAAATTTAGAGTGCCTGTTAGGATTTTTACAGACATCGTGGATTGAGATCAGACTACACATCACGCAATGTCTGATCTTTAATATTCACTGTCCGCTTACTAGTGCCAGAGTTAGCCGATCAGCCTGATTCTACATTTTATTTTTGTAACTCTTTTCTACCGTTGATGTCGATTCCATTTGAGCCATGCTCTGTGAAAAAGTGGTTTGGTGAATCTACAAAAAGTATCGACTACGGTCAGCCTGCGCAGACCGTACAGACTGACCTGTGTCGAAACATTTTGCTTTTTGGTCAATTTTCAGCATGTCATTCTACCTCATGACTCGGTCGGTTGTTAGATAAAATGGATTTTACTGATCCATGTTTTGTGATGGCTTGCTTGGTATGATGCGTCGCGTATATTCATTAGAACCTTTTTTCACAGAGCATGGCTCATTTATTTTGCACTCAACGAGGAAATAACTGTTTGGTTGTTTTAGTAGGTCAGCCTATTACCAGTTCGAAGGGAAACGGCTTTATTTAGTGTAATGGTGATTTTCTTTCTTTTGTTATAACAATTTCTGTTGACAATGAAATTTCATATCGATGTCGATTTTTCCAAAAATGATGATGAAATAGAAATAACATTGTGTATCCAATTCAGTTCACTCCTGTTAGTAAACATTTTAACCCATTTCCTTCTTCTTTAAATGCCTATTCAATCACTTTTTCTTGCATGAATGACATATGTGTTGTGTTGTGCGCCTAAATAGCGAAAAGGCTTCAAGACAATTTTGGGGCTGTTTGAATATAACAAAAAAGTCTTTCATAATCTCGGACAGTTTAGATCCAAGATGAGAATGCATGACGTTTTCTGATCTTGGTCTGCTCTGCAAAAGCAACTTTATGCTGTAAGGTTTGAGATGCTGAAGACAACTCCAGTCACGTTTTCGAAAACTATGAAGATCAAGATTCTGGCGAAAGTTAAATCCATTCCGGTATGGTACGATACACCCTGATATTTGGTGAGATATTCTAGCCGAGATAACCTTCAAGTCCAAAAGATTACATTATGTTCAGCAATGTTGATGGGATAGGATCCGCCAATATCTAGGCCTAATGGCAGCAAGATGACGAGAGAGAGAGAGATAACTTTTCTTTCCAGTTTAAAAACAAAAAATTTGGTGAAAAAGGAGAAAATATTCCAAACATTTTTAAGCGATATATTTCTAGACATTCGCTGCTATTCGAAAATTTTATTTTCTTACAGAAAATAAACAGATCTGTAGTTATTTTGACTTACCAAATGAACGGGTAATCCATCATCGGAATCTAAGTGGTAAATATTCAAGAAGGGTTAGAAAGGGTCGTATAAAAAAAGTGTCAGTCAGTTTAGTATGACACGTGCGTGTGGAACTAAGAACTGGGACAGTACTTCACACTGCTGGAGTGCTATACCAACATCAAAGGAATACCGAGTTAACCCTTGCCTCTCCTTTGTGTTAAGTTTGGATATATGTTATTTAAAAAGAAATGAAAAGAACGGATTTTTGTCGATCCAACTTGTACTTTGAAAAGGCTAAATATATATAACAGTTTTATTCGTTACCCTTTGATTTCCTTACATCAGGAGACTAAGAAAATGAGGATAAACAGTGTGATAATATACAGGGTAGCATATATTTTTTAAATTGTCTTTCAGTTTTTATTTATCAATATAATAAAAAACAAATGGCTAATAACTGCTATATCTGTTACATCTAATGAAGGATTAGAAAGAGTGTGTGATGAAAATATACCTGAAGCCTGTTATACATGGATTGTGCAGTTTTAGACAGCGGGTGTAGTGGTAAATTTTCGATAATGCTACATTACACGTTTTTGCACTTTAACCCATTAAACGGCATTCACAACAACAATTGCCTTTGCGACTTATATAAATCAAGTTCAGGCTGCACGAAATGTGCAGTCTGATTTTGGATTTACACTTTGCGCTCTTGTAGGACATTGACGAAAACAACATTGAAAAAAATGCTGGTTCTTGGGTCTTTTTTTTTTATTAAATTGTAGAGTATGTTAGGAGTTTTCGGCGCTCTATGGGTTAAGCTATTAACTGGGATTCCAGAGTTTTTCCTCTTCTCAAATACACGCTGCTGAGTCACAAACAATCAGGAAGTAGTAACTTTGGTTTTCGGTTTTTGGAATCAAGCATGATATTGCACTTTTAATCCGGAATTCGAAATTTCATATCGCTAAAACTAAATGTGCGATAGGCCTACAAGTTTGTAATTTAATTAAATGATATATATAACGTTTTGTGGCATCTTAACTAAAGTAATCCCTGTAGGCAAGGCATTTAAAGGTACGAAAATGTTGCGGTCGTAATAGAAGAATTAGTTCTTGGTTCCCGAAAACAGTGGTTCTCTAAAACAGTGGGTAAAAATACAGATATTTATGTATAAAAATTTACCGTCATCCGGCGATGTATTCCCCCGTGATCTCTCGCAAGTCGCCACGATCCACCGCGATTACCTCCTGCTGTGAAGCTGTCCGATATTTTTTTCAGGCCGCGGTGACAAGTCCGCCGCGTTTCGCCTACTTTTACCTTTACAGCAGATTTGCCGCGGACAAATTGGACCGCCGCGTCTCGCGGATTTGAGCAAAAAACGCGAGAACTTTACTGTAAATATTAATACGCTGTGCGTAAACAAAAAACCTCTGCCGCTAAGAAAGTAGCAAACGGGAAACGGCTATTAATAATAAGTATGTGAAAAAAAAAATCAAGCCTATTTATGGCTACAAATTTCCTAGAAGTATGATAATTTTACAAGGGAAAAATGGATCTGGTTTTAAAAATATTCCATAATTTTACAGGGGAAAAATGGATCTAATTTTAAAAATATTCCATTGCTCAGTGCAAATCTTTGCATACAGTTTCTAAATATAGACATGGGGAAAACCGGGATTTGTGCAACAGACTTTGACAACAAAAATAACGTCCAAAACATCTTGGGATGATACCGCGGCTGTTTCTCAAGCTTATAGGGGCTGTGTTTATAAATGACTGGTGCCTAGATTACATGCTCGCTAACCATGGCTAGATGAATCGTACCAGGTAGTGTTTTATTGAGTATGGGTTTATTTTGAAATTCGAAGTATCGGTTTCCGTTTTGTAAAGTAGTCCCATAATGCCCAAATCAGATAGGTTTATATTTGAAAAATGCCACCTAGCTGAAAATAATGACTTTTGGCCGTTGACTGTGCATGGCATATTCTTCGAAGATAGACCAGTCTGCTATGACGCATCAATATCCTGTACAGGATAAATGATAATACGCTGTGCGTTACCTAAATTTCTGCCAATACAAAAAATAGCGACGGAAAAAATAGCCATAAACAATACTACTGAGGAAAAGTCTAGCCTGTTTTTTTGCTCCATATTTGTTAAAATTTGTATCATTTCAAACTAGAAAAATAAATTTAAGAAATACCATTGCTTCCTGCAAATCTTTGTATGCAGTTTCTAAACATAGAAAAAAAAAACAAGATTTGTGAAGGGTCTTTGCACAGACTTATGGACAAAAAATGTTTGGGCTTATACCGTGGCTAATTCCCAAGCCTATAGGGACTGTGTTTTAAAATGACTGGTGCATAGGTTATACGCTAGCTAACCATAGCTGGATAGCGTCGATTTCAATAAACGTATACTTAATTTGAAATTCGCTGTATCGATTGCCATTTTGAAAAGTAGTCCGTTTCTGTACCCAGAATGCCCAAATAAGATAGGTATGTAGAAAATTTTGAAAAATGCCACCTAGTGGAAGATAATGCACTCTTGACACAGTGTTTTCTTTTATATGTTTAGGATGCAAGTAAATGTAATCAACATTTTTGTTCAGGCGTATTCGGTGTTTTTTTTTTTTTTTTTCAAGCAAAAGAAATCAATTTATCTGCATTGGACTGTGTTCCCAACTACACATGCATATTACAGACATCTAATCACTCCGGGAATGAAATCATTCTTTGAAGAGTAAGAAAAGAAAATGTATTATTTAACTTTTGGAGTGAAAGGTATTAAACGGGAATATAGATAATAAGTTTTTTAAAGGAAGCCCTAATCCGTCAGTGCCGATCAACAAATTTAGAGCCAGTTCACATAATCGGAGCCTTTGTTTATTTATGTCAGCTTCAAGTAAACTCTTAAATTCTTTGCCAGCAGCGAATAGAAAAGTTCAAGACATCTGTTCACGCTATTAGGATAGCAAAGCTCTGTCTGATTTGCTAATTTAATGGCAATAGCAGTCTGAAATTAGGTCCAAGACGTAATATTTCGGCCACGGTTAACCCACGGCAAAAATGATTTAGACAACACTGTACACATTTTACAATTTTCTATGGTGTAGAAAAACATTGAAAGACCAGAGGATTGCATGACAGTCTTCCCTTTTTCGAAATTCAAATACTTGACAATATAATAGTTCAAAGAATGCCTTTTTTTCCCGAGCCGATACTTTCGGAACCGGAAGACCAACACAACATTATTTCGTCAGAGCTATTGGCTCTGAACATTAAGTTTCCTACCCGTGTCTCTGCGATTGCGAATCCAACACCCTACTCCTGACAAAACGACAAAACTTTGGAATCTTCAAATTGAAGCATTTGTGAACGAAAAAATAAATGTGACTCAAAGACCGATATTTTGACATTTCTTTTAAGTAAGGATGGAAAATAATGTGGGAAAAGGAGAAAATGCTGGTAACCAGCATGTTCTCCTTTTCCAACAATGTTTTCAAAATATTTCTTTTTCGGGGTGGTTAAAACTCGAGATTGTGTGGTAAATACTTAACCATGGTGGTCCATACACATACATACGTGTTATGAGATGAAGTCCTGCGTCTATCTATGACTCGGACTTCGAAAAAAAAACTTTTGTTTAAGAAAGCCCAACATTTAACCTGTCTCATAACCTCCCGTCAAACCTTATCAGTTACCTTACCTTAATACTGTCTAGACTTCAGGGAAACTTTACCATATGCAGATATTTGTTAAAGGTTTAAACTACGTGCTGGCTACAGAAAACCTGGCGACACTTGAACATGTTTGTATTTGATAGATCGATGGAATTAAGATACACGCGCACTTAAATTAGGCAATGCTTCCCTGTGCATATCCATGGAAGGCGAAAACAGTCTTACGGTGTTGCAGTTTTTGTTATCTTCTTAAACGACTGTGTTTATGTTTTGTTCGAATGGTGTCCGGTCTTTCAAATCACTGCTTTATTATGTTACCAACACATCTCACTTTCACGCTATCTTCATTATTTTAAGAACTATGTTATATATATTTTGTTAAAACACCATGTTTACTTCCCTCCGTAACGTCTTATTCTGTCAACAGGACATGTTGCCCTTGCAAAGTATAGCGCTAATTTCTTCTCTTAGTATGTTATCCTGACCAACGGATGTTATCCTGACTAACGGTAAATTTGCCTTGTTAAAAAAGAACGGTCAGGTAGAAGAGCAGTTGGAAATGACCGGACAACGAATTAATTATACTGCAAGTTTTACCATTCCAGCTGGTAGTCAGGTAAATATCCCTGTTTTATGGCCTAGCGAATCGAGTTCCCCTACTGAATCGAATTTCTCTTCCGAGTGCCCCAACACACTGAACACTAACGTCAATTTAACCTGACTTCACTGAAAACTGCGTAAAACGTACAGCTCACTGAATGAAGTCACTGCGATTCAACGTAGGGAAAACCGGGTAAATTTGGACAAACGTATAAATCCAGACAGCCTCCTACAATCCATGAATTTTACAGAATATCGGTACCATTCTTTAAACTATTACCTCTTTGAAATGAGGGGTTTGTCCTCTTTAAGAAATTCCATGATTTAATTGTGTCAAGAAAATGGTGACTTCATTTGAGTTTCTTAAAGTCATCCAACCACAGGTTCTTTTCGGTACTTGGATGACTTCAAAACAAGACGGATACACGCAGGCCCCGTTCTCGAACCAATAAAAGGAATAGTATGAAGGTTAAACAATCATAGAAG
The DNA here is from genome assembly GCA_946811185.2 of Hippopus hippopus. NCBI lineage: Eukaryota > Metazoa > Mollusca > Bivalvia > Cardiida > Cardiidae > Hippopus > Hippopus hippopus. The sequence continues at coordinate 2,963,002 of OX328105.1, forward strand.
TGATGTCTATTACCAAATGAATTAATAAGCAACACTATTTTAACGATTTCAAGTACTTTTAGAAAAAAGAAAAAAGATTAAAGACTTAATTAAAAGTTGTCCGAATTTCCCCCACTATTTGACAGATGTTGTATAAATTCGGACTGGCAGAAACCAAGGTAGTAATTGGTATAAACCGATAGCCTATGTTAGGGTTTATTTCGATGGTTCGTTCCAAGAACGATTTTGCTGTTAATATAACAAAACAAATTGCGTGGACAAGGGTTGATAAGGGTACATAATAATTTTGAAAACAAGTTGTTGAGGAAAATCCTTCGAATGACAAAAAAGTGAATTTAGTATCCATTATTCTTATCGATACATTGTATGTCAATGATCAATTGCAGATCGATATTTCTCATCTCCTAAATTTTCTAAATGCTGATTAAGTTGTTCTTTGAAAAGTTTAAAATGTTTATATTTTACCTTTCGATTATTGACTTGTCGGGGTTTACCTTTTTTTATGTGTGTGTCTGTGTATGTTTGTCTTTTTCCTTTTAGCATCATGAATTAATGATGTATGCCAGGAAATTAGCAAAATCACAGCCAGTGGAGTGATTAAGGCCCTCAAGGGCCTCTAGTTTGAATTTTTGGAAGATAAAAGTCGACCCTCTGCAAAAAAGGGTTTTGAAAATCTGTTTCTCATCGTACAGTATTTTGGAAATTTGAGCAAAAATGATACTGTATAAGTGCAAATTTTTGCTACGTGGAATTTTTTGCGATTTCGCGAATTTATGGACTATTTAATTCTATTTATTCAGTAAAGGAGGGGTGTCCATAAGGCTGTTTTCATGGCCACTACCGATTTTCTTTAAACTTTGTATACTAAAACCTATACATGTTGACTGTTATATAGAAATAAGAAATTTACACTCTGATAGGAATATGCAAAAAAAGAAAGAAAAAAAATAAAGGGTAGATAACTAAAAACTGTTAGTTGTAGGGTATTTTCGTCGTAATTTTACAATAACCATTTAATATACAATACAATTACGAAATATCAATGGAATCCCATTATGTTTAAAGCGATGTTGTGATTTTTCGTGAAGTTGGAGAACTTTAAAAAAGCTAAAATTTTAGCATAGGCTGTTATATCTGGTATTGTTTAAGAAAGTATGAAATTGTTAAAATCCATTTCTGGGTAAATATAAAAATACCACCAATTTCCTAACAAACTTCTCTTTGGGTCAGAATTACCCCACCCACCATGAACAAGCACACATCCTACAAACCTTTACCAACTGATTCCATATTGCATAATATTACAGCCAACAAGTATAGGTTTCACCGGACAAAGTTTAAAGAAAATCAGTAGTGGCCATGAAAACAGCATTTGTGAATACATGTATATTTTCGATTTATAATTATTTGGTAATCCCCCTTTAACATGAACATGAATTTTGCCCCCGAACTATAATTCCAAGACCCAAGGAGTTTGGCTTTTGAACAACTTTGCTAGGCAAGCGTGACAATCACTACGTTGCTCTAAATATTTGTCAAAGATCCTGTTAAGTAACTACGGTAACCTCGTGCTATACAAAGTAAATTCCAAACATATTTTTCCTTACAGTTTTTGCCAGTGGTCACCATGATTGATTGATTGAATGGTGTTTACGCCGCTTTCGAAGTTATTTCAGTCATATAACGGGGACAATTCACATATTCATGCATTTCCTGGGTTTCACCAGTACCAGACTTGGTCTCTGGGGTGTCTTGCCCCAGGATGCTTCCACGAAAGGCCCAGTGGATCCGGTTAGACGCGAAACAGAGGCCTCCAGGTCACGAATCCTACATTTTACCACTGAGCCACGCAGGACCCCCCCCCCCCCAGTAGTTACCAAATTTGGTTTGTTGTCATTATATGTGGCAGGATACGTGTACTTATATATAGGCAAAAGTAATTTGTATGGATCATTATATCACCATAACAGTGATTATATTACATTAAAGATCGTTTCTGAACACCCTTCCATTACCTTTTGAGACATATTAACAGGGAATTTGAAAACACCCGAAAAAATAGGGCTAATCAGCCTCAATTGGGGTTTAACACATGAATACCAATGGAAAAACTGCAACATAACGGAAAAAATTGATCGCTACGACCAATTTATTTGTGTAAGACAAAAAGAAATATATAATTCGCAAGGAAAAATCTAAAAAAGGCCCTTTAAAATCGGATAAAGAAAAAAAATCATTAGAAATACATGTATTCTATCGAAGACGAAAAATAGTCTTTAAACATTAAAACCTATGTCGAAAAAGAACAGTTCCACATTGACTATATATTAAGAAAGCTTTTATTGATACTTCGCATAAGTGGTTGCAGCCGAGACTTGATTGTTGCACCCTTGGCAAATTTGGAGGTGTGGAAGACTAGAGGGAAAAAGGGTTCGAAAAGACGAAAGCTCGATGCACGAAATTGACGTAGGTGAACGGATTCTTTAACTTTCTGGCTTTTTGCAGCAGACCGATTTTGAAATACAATGTTTGCAAATGGAGAAACTCCTCATTCTTTTTAAGGCTACAACATTTTACACGTATTAAGGTCCTTTTTTTTAATGATCCAAATATTCTAAGATGTTTCGAAGTCGTCTGCTGCAAATTTGTCTTAAGACATTCAGTACACGTCAGCTATACAATTTCTTGTCTTACAAAATCAGTTTACGTTATCAAAATGTGACAAGTAATAATGCATGATTAACATAACAATCCATGAAAAGAGAAACAAATAATGATTATTGCAATAAATAATAATAATATCTGTAATGATTATCATAATAAAATACTGATTATGATAAGAAGAAGAAGAAGAGTATGTATATATTTTACAATGTAAGCTTTTAGAGTTGAGCAGGGGAAACGCTTGACAAGAACCCCTCCTTTCATTTCATCATCTAAACAAAAGGCACATAATTGATTGATTGATTGATCGACCGACCCACCGATTGATGCTCTAAGGTGTCATTTATAGCCAGTTAAAAGTCGATAATGTTAGATATGCGCATTATAGTTAAGTTTATAGTATAGAATATACTGTTCCTAATAATTAATCGACGACAATACTTTATTCATTTTTATGTTCTCATTTGCCTTTATGTAAAAAAAAATCCAATAGCATTTAATAGTTTAACATGTTCACAGTTTAACAGTTGGATTAATTAAAATATACTTGGTTTGTTATGACAACAGGTTTTTTTTTTGTTTTTTTTTTTTATACAAATGTCTGAATTTAATATAAGCTGGGCAGATTAAAAAAAATGATACTCTTCTATGGCGTGAAATACGTTGCAATATTGTATCTGGTAATATATGTCTTCCATATTAAAAAATTATATTCTATAGTAAGATATTTATTGTCTATAAGATAATTTATTGTGTGTGAATGATATATATATATTGTGTATAAAAAATATTCATTGTGTATAAAAAAAATTATTGAGTAAAAAAGCATATATTGGGTATAAAATAAATTTATTGTGTATAAAAATATTTATCGGGTAAAAAAATCTATATGGTGTATAAAATAAATTTATTGTGTATAAAAAATATTTATTCAGTAAAAAAAAATATATATTGTGTATAGAATATTTTTATTGTGTATAAAAAATGTTTATGTGTCACGAAAATATTTATGTGCGAAATTAAAATTCATTTGCTAGAAAAAAATATATATGGTATCAGGAGGACTCTTACCCTGGAGAACTTGTACCCTTGTTTCGAGCGTAATGAGTTTTCGTGCGTAGGAGAAAATGATGGTTACCAATGTTTTAAGATGTCTGAGTCAGATGCCCGTTCGAAAGGAGATCGGAAGGACGCACAAAATCTCATAACCTTCGAGATTAGGGTACGAGTTCTCCAGGGTATGATATCTCCTGAAACCACACACACACACACACAAACACACACACACAAACACACACACACACACACACACATATATATATATTCTAGCAAATACACAATAGATATATTCTATACACAATATATGTATATTTTTTACCTAATAAATAGTTTTTATTAACAATAAATTTATTTCATACACCATATAAATTTTTTTACCCAATGAATATACAATACAATAAATATTTTTTATACACAATATATATCTTTTAACCCAATAAATAATTTTTATACACAATAAATTTATTCTATACCCAATATATGTCTTTTTACTCAATAATTTTTTTTTTTTTTTTTTTTTCTTTTTTTTCATGCACAATGAATATTTTTATACACAATATATATATCATTCACACATAATAAATTATTTTATAGACAATAAATGTCTTACTAGAAAATATAAATTTTTAATATGGAAGACATATATTACCAGATACAATATTGCAATGTATTTCACGCCATACTCGTCCTTAACTTCATTAAGAATGCAGATTGAACATATTCTTTCATTTCTAGCAATATTTTTATGCCGACCTGTTCCAATAAAAAGGTTATGAGCGGATAGACGTAATCTGGCAACAGCATACCAATATGACGTTATTTTCATTTTATTAAGATATTTTGAACAACTAAAACCTCCTTTAAGATGTCTGTAAACAAACAGTGAAGGCCTGTTATTGATATAATGGAACCATTTCCTCACATAAATGCCAATTAGTTTAATACAGAATATAGGTAGAATATCTTTAAATTCACTGCGGCAGGAAATATGTCGTAAAGGTTTTCTTCTTAATAACTCTTTAATTTTGTAGGTCCATAGGTTTGGGTTATGTGCTATCTATTTCTAACAGGACTGTTTGTAAAATACATTTAGATCTTTTGTCGGAGAAAAGTATTTAAAATACTTATTCTAGTTTTTTATATCAATATGCAATGGATACCTGCTGAAATCGCCGTCGATAGCTGAATTAGTCGTTGTTGACTTGACATTTAACAATTTTCCAAGAAATTTTCTATGAAGTGTTTGTCACAAAGCCCCGAACCTCGCTCGAAGAGTATAGGATTGATGCAACGGAGAGGAGTCAAATAAATTAATCATGATTATTAAAGGAATTTCTTTATGTCTTGTGACTTGTAGTAAATCCCTCATTGCACGAGTCGCTTTTCATGATAAAGTCTTTAGGGCATTTTGAAAAATGTCATTGCTAGTAAAAACTAAGCACAGGTAATTAAAAGCGTTCACTTTTTCGATAATGTTTCCTGAATATGTAAAATTTATTGCTTCTATCAAAGATCTACCTCTACGAAAGATAACAACATTTTTTTGCACATTTACTTTAAAATTCTACTTTTACACAATATTTCTCAAATGCTGATAATAATTGCTGTAACCCTTCAGTGGTATCAGAAATAAGGACCGAGTTGTCTGCTAATTTAATAGCAATAAATAGATCGATAATTGACCTAAAGTAAAGCATTCATTGGTATTCTGTTGTAAAAACAACTCGATTTCGTTGACAAAGAGTGAAAATATGATCGACGAGAGGGATTCGCCTTTTAGCAATGCTGCATTAGAGTCATACAGATCCGAAACAGAATTCATAATTATGTTTAAAACACAATTTAACATTATCATAAAGAGAGCGAATAACGCCAAATGGTTTCCAGTAACATTGTGCTTAATCAATGTAAACCATAGGCCATTGCGATAAATAAATTCAAAACACTTTTGTAAATCAATAAAACAACAGTATTATCTTTTCTTGGCGGTGAATTGTCTTTAAGTAAAAGAAGTTAAGATAAAGATTACATCGACTAAACATCATGTTTTACCGACCAAACTTTAAGCCGTTCGCTCAATAATGAAGTAAAGAGATCGGAAAAACAGTTGAAGTTATACCTCGATAACTAGTGTTATGAGAGTCAATTACAACCTTTGACCAGAATTAAGGAAAAGTTCTTTTCTCCAATATATAATTGAATAAATGAATAAGTGGCGTATCAAGATAGTCTATATATATTCCTTAAAAAAGTATTCATACATAATGTAATCAGTCGAACATGCGTCATTCGTACCTAACTTTTTAACGCATTTCCTTAGTTCAGCTATAGTTAAAGGTGAATCTAATTCATCATATATACAATGAATATTTTCATCAATCACTGAAAAGTTCTTCAAATTCCACATCTTATTCTTGTATTTCTATATCTGATAAAGTGCTGGAAAAAAATGCCGCAATAGCTACATGTATATCTGATCTTTAGTTTTGTTCTTTCTTTTTTCTAAATTATTTCCGAAATTCTCTAGGTTTTTTTATTTCTCATATTTTCAGTTTCACTTTCGTATTATATTTACGTTTAGCTAATCTCCAATGATATTTGTAATCCTTTTTAGTGGAAATAAAATTATGTCTATTTTCATCATTTTCTAAAAGCTTGTATTTTCGCTTAATGCATTTTCATATCTATTTATTTTACTGTAAAATTTCGTACAACATGTGGTCATTTGGCATCCGCGGGGTCTACCCACTGAACGCCATATTCTGGGAGCTAATCTTTGATTTTTGTTTCTTTCTTCATATTGAAGTATTTTTATGTATACCTTACAAGAAATTAAAAATTTAGCATTGATTAAAATGATATATAAATATTTATGAATTAAAAACTAACAATAGTAAAAGCAAAACAATTTACCTTTGCGTTATCATTTCCTTCCTTCAAAATGCACTGGTCTTCCTGATTCAAAACGCACTGATTAAAAATGCATGTGTGCAGGGGAGGGGGGGAGAGATGATAAGAACTGCGCATTTTACACAAACGTTAAAAAAACTTCCCTTCTTTTTTAATGCAAGAGTACTTAAAGTCGATATTGTGTGACAATTGTACCTACGCAAAAAATAATTGTGGATTTAACTCTTTCAGCGCCGAATATAATTGAGCAATGCTCTGCCAAAATGGGGCTTAATGCATCTCCGTGATGCATTATGCCAAGCCAGCCATCACATAATTATGGATCCATAAAATTAATTTTGTCTTAAAACGAATGGAATCAAGTACTCATGAGGTAGAGTGGTTCTTGGACATACAGAAAATTGACCAATAGCGAAAAGTTTCAGCGCAGGTCAGCCTGCGCGGACTGCGCATGCTGACCTGGGTCGATCATGACTTTTCGCAGATGCATTAAGTCCCCTTTTTTACAGAGCATGGCTGATATAAACTTGACATCTTTCAAGGGCTGAAAATACAGTCTACTAAAACTCAGAAATGAGCCACGCTCTGGCAAAAGGGGGCTTAATGCATCTCCTTGATAAATGATACCAGCCCAAGTCATCACATAATTATTGATCCATAAGAGCCACTTTTTTAAATAATCGACTTAATCGTGAAGTAGACTGGTCCTTTGACAAACACAAAATTGACCAATAGCGAAAAGTTTCGGCCCAGGTCAGCCTGCGCGGACTGCGCAGGTTGACCTGGGTCGATACTTTTCGCAGATGCATTAAGCCCCCTTTTCACAGAGCACGGCTCAAATAATTTTGTCTCATATAGGCTTCATAAACATGCGGAAGGTATAGATACAAGATCAGGCTGCACGCACTCATCTTCTTGTTCTTGAGCTATCCTGTCCGCAAAAGCCCTTGTTCTCGCCCCATGACGCCGAAAATGTTCAAAATGTAAAAGCTTAAAGAAATGATAATAAAATCAAATAATGCTGAAACACAAATCGCTAAGAAAAACGTGCATGTATAGTGAATATTTATTTGCCATAGATGTTTTTTTTTTTTTTCGGCGTAGCTGAGTGTGCTGGCTTTTTACCTACTTTTTCGTACTAATAGTAAATGAATAAACAGAATTTTTTTATTGGTCAAAAATGTATATATGTTTATTCTGGGGGGAGGGGGTTTAATGACTCGTGGCGTTGTTAGTTAGTATGGCTTCCTTACTATAATAAAACATCGTGAACGGCTTCGAGTTGAAAAAACACCAAGTATTTCCCGTTAAAGTAACCATAGCTGCCAAAAGTAAACAAAGTGGGTGTTAAAATGTTTTTCAATATAAACCATACCATTTAAAAGTATGGAAATTATGGTGAAGATGACAATCTGTTATCGTAAGGTCGGTCCCAGAGTTAGTCGCTGGCAGAGAAAATAATTTCAAAACTATGTTAAAACCTGCCAGATCACTCTATCTTTTGTTTACTTTTAGCCTGATTTTTAAAATCTCCCTCTTTTTTTTGCCAGGGACCAAAAACTTTGACCGACGACACAATAACAGACTGTCATTTTCACAATATTTTCCATAGTTTTAAATAGAGGATAATCAACTGATAATGTGTGATATTAAAAATCTGTCACTAGAATGGGGTGTGATGCGGTTGAAAAACGAGTCCGAAGGACGAGTTTTTTTTTTTTTATCAAACCCTATTCGAGTGACAGATTTTTAATATCACATACCACCAGTTGATTATTCTATTTATTATATTCCTATTTCTCGCTTTGTTTCCAATAATTATCAAGAAAGGTAGTTATAGGCCTACATAGGACTTTTCTTTACAAACACATGACCCATTTTTGGCAGAAGCAGCTGACGCATCTGATGACGTAACGCTCGAGGGTTCGCGCGTAAGTTTGGTCATCTATCTCTCCGTTTGAAGGCATGCATTGTTTTACATAATAATAATCCACGACGGCGATAGCCCGAGTGATTTATTCATTGCGCCTAATAACTCACAAACTCTTTCTAATTTGGTTAAGGTCATTCCTAGAAAATTTTGGGAAAGGATTCGTCTCTCTAATTCGTATGCACAGAGTAACTCGAAATTATCAGTAGACGATTTTGCTCAATATTTTTCAAATATTTCTAATAATCAGGAAACCCCAGGCAATCATTTAATTTTGACACTAACAATGAAGAAATTATAGAAACATTAGATAGAGATATCACCACTGATGAAATTTAAAAAGTTATTAGCTCCATGAATAGAAACAAAAGTAGTGATGTTGAAGGCAATATTGCAGACTTTTTTATTGATTGTAAAGATTTTATATCTCCATATCTCACTTCTATTTTTAATCTTATTTATAATTCAGGTAATTATCCGGACGCGTGGACAAAAGGTGCCATAGTTCCGTTATTTAAAAAGGGGGATAATAATAATACAGAATGTTACAGAGGTATTACGCTGGTTAATATAACTGCAAAAATCTTTTCATTGGTTCTAAGAAACAGGTTAAACAACTGGTGTGAAAACAATGATGTATTTTATGAAATCAATTTGGATTTCGTAATGGAAGTTCCACAGCAGACGCTATTTTTATTCTTCATACTATAATTCAGAAAGTTTTATCAAAAAATAAAAAACTTTGGTGTATCTTCATTGACTACAAGAGGACATTCCATACTGTTGAAAGAGACGCTCTATTCTATAAGCTTATTCAATTGGGTATAAGTTGTGTAAAATTAACGAACAGTACTAATTTATCAGAATTCTTCAATGTTAGCCTCGGTCTGAAGCAAGGAGAGCCTTTATCGCCAATAGTATTTCTATTTCTTCTTTTCATTAATGATATAACTGAAAATTTGGACTTTACCTCGTTGAACTATTCTGATTTAGAATTACTATCAAAATGTTTGATTTTATTTGCAGACGATATAGTTCTTTTTACAACTAGTCAAGAGAGCCTTCAATCTCAAGTTGATAGTTTATATCAACTTATGTAAATGGGGTCTTGAAATAAATATTGAGAAAATCAAAGTCTGTGTATTTGAAAAAGGAAAATCTTTTAAACAGCAAAATATCTTTATTAATGGAAAAGTAGTTGAATTTGTTGACAATTTTACGTACTTGGGTCTCGTTTTTAATCATACAAGTTCTTTCAGTTTAGTTGTAAAAACTTTGAATGACCAAGCTTTAAGAGCATATAATAATCTTTTGATAAAAATCCCCTTGATATTAAGACAAAAATTCCATTGTTTGATTCGATGATAAAACCAATTTTACTGTATGGTGCAGAGGTGTGGGGTGTGTACAATTTTAAAAGCATAGACAATTTACATTTGAGATTCTGCGAAATTTATTGGGAGTTAAATAACAACTCCAATTTGTGCTATCTTTGGGGAATTCGGTAGCCTACCTTTCTCTATGATATGTAAGCAACGTGCATTAAAGTTTTGGTGTAAAGTTATGTCCAAAAGTCATTCAAATCTTTACGATGCTTATATCGATCAATGTAATTATGTTTTTAATACTTGTTGGGCCAAGAGGGTCAATTCAATGACTGACCATCTTGGTCTATTTGGTCTAACTAACGTTAGACTAAATTTTGATGTAAGTGTTAACAGAACAGAACAAAACAGAAATTTTATTTTTACTTTCAGCACAAAGGCTCATAGTCACAAATACATACATACATGCATGTTATGAAAATGACAATCATGTTTCATGGGAGAAAATAATAGAAACAATAATAACACAATAATAAAATATAGTTACACAAGTGAGAGGGGCTAAAAAGTAATTCTTTTATCCTGGAATCAATTGTTCGACTGAGTAGTATTCTTTCTGGATTTAAAAGCATGTTTATAATATGAAGTCAACTGTATCAAGGTTCTTTTATTGTTACTTTTGAGTAATTCAATGAATTTATACATACTGGGGTGTTTAAAATAATACTTAGGAATATATCTTGATCTTAGATCGTTGTAGAAGGGGCAAATCAATGTAAAATGGAATTCATCCTCAATATCTCGAAGGTTACATAGCTCACAGTATCTTTCATTCCGATTTATGCCATTATGACGTCCCGTCTCAATTTTCAGATTGTGTGAAGATAATCTTATTTTACTTAGAATACCGTATAACGGGTTTTTTTTTACTGCTGTAAAAGTTTACGGATTTGAGCTAAAAACACGTGATTTAAATTTTTACGATTTTATTTTTTACTAATTCTAAACATGCGTAAAAAATTACAGCATTAAAAATATCAGCGCACAAATAAAAATCTATTATACTGTTATAAAAACCTGACTAAATTCAAACGGACAGTCTACTGATTAAAAGTCTATTCCAGCCTCCTTAAATAATCCCACCATTGTTCCATAATTCACGTAAATAAGCCTGTACATCAGAGTCCAATTTCTCCCCCAACACTAGTTTTCGGCCCCGTTTACAACTAGGAATTTCGGTTAATTCATCAAGCAAGTCTAAATTCCTCTTTCTAGATTCAAACTTCTTTTTAAAGTTACGCATTGTCGGTTCGCTTAGCCCTGGAAATTGGTCCTTAAATTTTTTTAGAGCCTTTGGTGTCCTGTGCAAACAAGCAAATTTCGTAATTTCGGCACGATCCGTTTTGCTGTATTTCATGTAGGTGCCTCGTTTACGTGGTGTCGAAGCATTTTTAACATGAATATTCAATTCACGTATAGTATGGGTCGGAATTCTCTCAGTTAGTTTTCCGTTTGGGCACGGAAGCTTGGGCTTAAAATATCCTAATAGAGATGACTGATTGAGAGAAGCCATATCACACGTAATCAGAACACAAGTGAATAAATTCTTATAAAACATAAAATGACTTGTGGGTAGTCACCAAATATAAAATGACTTGTTGGTAATCACCAATGCGTGTATTTAGTGCACAGGTATTACATACTGATAGCCCTTTATTTCATATCGAATACAATACTACGGTTTTACGCTGCAATTATTTACGCGTCGAATTTTTACGAATCTTTTTGATGCGTAAAAATTAGTAAAAATTGGCAGCACGTAAAAAAAACCCCGTTATACGGTATATCGTTGTGCTCTATTTTCCAATATTGTCAGATATTGTTCCTTTTCATAATTCAATTTGAGATAAGAATATAATGTCATAGATATGCTTTGATTAATACAGGTTTGCCAATTAGTAATGTGTATATCTTTCACTCGATTTTTAAATACTGGTATGAATTTATCGATATTTACTGATTCGGGATATAACCCAATTTCGTATAGCCCAGAACTCTCGAGAAGACGTTTAACTTTATTACACCGTTTTTTTTTTTTATTTGTGGCTTGAAACTTAAGTCTGTCATTTGTTGTTCGATAATAGACCGCAAAATACAATTATTTTTCTTCTTATTAAACAGATTTAACCAATATTTCATAATGCGTGTGTAACGGTTTAAAATTAAAGGAAACCTGCCAAGTTCTGCTAAGAGTGCGGATGGGTTTATTGACATTTTAACATTAAGAATGCGTTTACAAAATTTTCTATGAACTCTTTCAACATTTTCAGCCTGATTAAAACCCCAAACCTCACAATTAAAGGTAAGAATAGAATCAACGTAACTGTCAAATGCTGCAATTTTGAAAACCAGATTATATGACCAGTATGTGCAGAGCTGGAATACGTCAATTAATGATTTCAGGAAGCTTACTTACTATTATTGATTTAAAAATGAATTTATATATGAAAACTACCTTGACAATATAACAAACAAAAAATGGTTAAAATTATTTGCAAGTTTTAGGCTTAGTTCCCATAAACTAGAAATTGAAACCGGACGATTTAACCGGTACACATAGAGATAATAGACATTGTAAAATTTGCTCTTCACACGTTGTTGAGGATGAATATCATTTTTTGCTTTGCTGTCCAAAATACGAGCATTTGAGAAGAAAACACACTGGATATATATCAAGGCCGAATACTAATTATTTCGTTGAATCAATGTCATCGTCAAATATGAAAACTTTGTTTTCTATTTGCAAAATATCTTTCAGAAAGTTATTCCAATCGTGATGAAGTCATTCAAACTGTTGCTGTTCCTTAAATGAATTTCTATAGTAGTCTTTAAGAACTTTTTTTTTTTTTTTTTAAAGAATTGAATTGTATAAAAACAGCCACTACAGGCTTTGGCTATAGCCTCGGTATAAGCCAAGAAACTTCTTGTTGATAAGTATGTGGAAAAACCCTGCACGAATCCTGGTTTCCTTAAAGTCTGTATTTAGAAACTATATTCAAAGATGTGCAGTAAAACAATAGTGTTTTTCCCCTTCCAAATAATTTACGGTGAAAAACATTGTGGGAAAAGGAGAAAATGGCGGTTACTGGCATCTTCTTCTTTTCCCGTTAAGTTGTCAAAAGCCATCTCCCTCAAGGTCACTGTATCTCGGGATGATTTAGAGTATCTCTTTGGTATTTGATATTCTCTTTAACACAGTCCTTATTGCTAACAAATAACCAGCATATTCTCCTACAAGGTAAAAAAACACCTGAAATAAAAAGACAACTTTAGATGCTACTCGAGACCCCGAGCCCAAACCAAGTACCTGTGAAACCCAACCTGTCAGCCAGTCACTCACTCAGTCAGTCATCCATCCATCCATCTATCCATATATTCTTCCTTCCTTCCTTCCTTCCTTCCTTCCTTCCTTCCTTCCTTCCTTCCTTCCTTCCTTCCTTCCTTCCTTCCTTCCCTCCTTCCTTCCTTCCTTCCTTCCTTCAGTACATTTACGCTAAAAGTAATGGAAAACACTAATAATTCAATCAACCAATCAATTATCAAGCAACCAGCGTACAAACCAATTATTAGAGATGCGCTTAGAACATGTCCAAATTTTGAAATAGGTTGTTATAAAAACTGGAAATAAATAAATACGCCATACAGAGATAGTTGAAACAACGATGATAACCAGAGGCAATAAATCCAACTAATTTCTGATATAAAAACATGTCTTGATATGATTTAACCCTTTACAACACATTTTTAACGACCTTGTGAAAAAGGGTTTGCGAAAACATAATGGGCAAAGGAGCCCCCCCCCCCTTTCACCCCCTTTTACCATGCGTGACTCATTCTCTATCTCACCCTCATTCATCCATAGTCCACCTTTTTCTCGCTCTCTCTTTCCATTCACACACTGTCCACCTGTCACTCGCTCGCTCTGTAATTCTGTGTGCTCACTCACTCACTGACTGTCTCCCTCCTTTCACTCTCCCTGTCTCTCACTATCTAAGTATCCCTTTCTTTCTTTCTTTCTTTCTGTATGTCTGTTCACTCACTCACTTTTTTATCTCTTCTTTCTCTCTGTCTGTTCTCTCTCTCCTCTCTCTCTCCTCTCTCTCCTCTCTCTCCTCTCTCTCTCCTCTCTCTCTCCTGTCTCTCTCTCCTCTCTCTCTCCTCTCTCTCCTCTCTCTCTCCTCTCTCTCTCCTCTCTCTCCTCTCCTGTCTCCTCTCTCTCCTCTCCTGTCTCCTCTCTCTCTCTCTCTCCTCTCTCTCCTCTCTCTCTCTCCTCTCTCTCCTGTCTCTCTCTCTCTCCTCTCTCTCTCCTCTCTCTCCTCTCTCTCTCCTCTCTCTCTCCTCTCTCTCCTCTCCTGTCTCCTCTCCTGTCTCCTCTCTCTCCTCTCCTGTCTCCTCTCTCTCTCTCTCTCTCCTCTCTCTCTCTCCTCTCTCTCTCTCTCTCCTCTCCTCTCTCCTCTCTCTCTCCTCTCTCTCTCTCCTCTCTCTCCTCTCCTCTCTCTCTCTCTTCTCTCTCTCCTCTCCTCTCTCTCTCTCCTCTCTCTCCTCTCTCTCCTCTCTCTCCTCTCTCTCCTCTCTCTCCTCTCTCTCTCTCTCTCTCCTCTCTCTCTCTCTCCTCTCTCTCTCCTCTCTCTCTCTCTCTCTCTCTCTCTCTCTCCACTCACTTTCACATTTTTTTTTACTTTGGAGAACTCCGGAATCGAAACCGGGAATCCCAGGCACAAGGCCGTAATCATAACCATTTGACCACAGCGGTCGTTGTGAAAGCCAATTCAATCCATCAATTTAAACTTAATATTCGCACCTTTTTAAGCCCCTAAGGGCCATTACCCATAATGCAAAGCGATGTGTTTATTTGTTTAGTATTATCCAATGCTTAATATACGGTTAAAAATATTCTTCTGCATATATGCGAACACGCACATGCACAGACATACAGACAAAATATATATTCTTACAAATAATGTGAAAAGAAGAAGATGCAGAAGGAGAGACAGAAAGACAGACAGACTCAAAATATTATTATTATTATTATTATCTTTATTATTATAGTCTCATTCGTATACAAAGCAAAGTTAAAACACATGATAAAAACTATTCCAGTAAAAAGTATACGACCATTCTACCGAAGAATTATAAGAGACTAGTATTAATTATCCAGCAATTATCCAGCCATCGACAACGTTTATAGACGGGGGGCAAGCACGTGTCACTTAATTTTGAAATAGATAATTTAGATAGGTGAAATGGCCGCCACGATATATGACAGAAAGAATGTTAAAAACTGTGTTTTTTTTTTTTCTTGAAAAAAGATACCATCACTTGATCCAATTCAATTTGTCGGCTGCAAATCCTTTCAGTTTTGACAAGTGTAAAAGTTTGTCTTGTGGTAAAGAACGGTCAATTTTCTGCATGTCCGAGGACTACATATGTAATGACTTGCTTGGTATAATGTGGCACTGAAATGCCTGTATTTGAACACTTTTCGTCTCTTGGAATAAACAGCAGATGTCTGATTAGCTGTGGATCAAACTGGTAGCTCAGTCAAAAACTTACATAGGCCACTGGTTCAAATCCCCAGTTCGAATCCCCCTAGCGGTACTGACTGTCACCATATAACTGTAAAAATCTTAATGATAGAATAACACATGATAAACAAAACAGGTTTTAACCCTTAACCTGCTAAATAAGTAGAATGAAACTTTCAAGCTGATATTTAGAAGCCAAATTTTTCTATTTCCAAACAATATTTTCAGGGGAAGAATATCGCCTTAACAGGCAGTGTTAATCTAAGATAAGACTGCACGTTTTGTTCAGTCTTATATTAACCTACGCAGTCCGCAAAAGGTCTTTGTCTCACGCATAGCACCAAAGGGATAAAAAGAATCATATAAGAATAACAACTGTTGTATAGAAGTTGCCGACGTGTATACGAGTTGCCTCCCTTATACTAGAGTATAAACTAAGATGACTGTGTTTGACTGCATTTGATGCATTGATTGATTTATTGTATGGTGTTGAACCCTTTACCACATAATCCCGAGCTTTAATGATCCTGATGAAGGCTTTTGTAACCAGCATTTTCTCCTTTTCCCACAATGTTTTCTACCCTATCACAGACAAATCCCATAATCTGAGCCACAATTCGATGGATTGAATTTGCGTTTAGTTATCCACGCCACCAGTTGCTCATATGGGCGAAATCCCCTGAAGGTTGTTAGTTTTGTTACGGGGGATAGTGCAGATACAGGACGAAACCCATCCTAAGTTACCCCTGGTTCTTTAACGTGCTCGGTGTATAGCACCGTCATATGGGACAGCGGTTTATATCACGACCCGTGGAAACTGAACCCACACCCTCTGGTGACCCGAAAATCGGTGTTTATGAGTGCTACGCTGGCTGGTCGACAATTTGATTTGTCGTCTGCAAGTACTTTCATTGCAGATGAGTCCAGAACTTCTTTGTGTGGTAGAGTTAACGCCTTTTTCAACATTATTTCACTTATATCGCGGCGGTCAGTGCACCCACATCAATCCACACGTTCCTGAAGTTTCTTTTATCAGTTCTCATCACAATGTTCTTCCCAAGCCATTGGCTGCTTGCCCACATAACTGTCATAACAATGATCAGTGGTGAGAGAGATAGATCCTGTCCTAACGGCATTCGATGCATTTTTTCTGTGTTTGCCGTTTTCATCTTTTATATGTAGAAAACACGAACCAGTTTATTTCAAATTTAAGCTTTAGGCTACTTCTTTCGCTGCGGCCAGTGCACCAAACCATGTTTTCCTGAAGTTTCTTTTATCAGTTCTCATCACAATGTTCTTCCCAAGACATGCACTCACTGTCCATCTCTCTCTCTCTCTCTGTCTCTCTCTCTGTCTCTCTCTCTTTCTCTATCTCTCTCTCTTTCTCTCTTTCTCTCCTTCTCTCTCTCTCTCTCTCTCTCTCTCTCTCTCTCTCTCAACGGACTGATGAAAAACAATGTAATAGTAATCAATTATGGTGGGATTTTTCGTGCGATAGAACCAAACAGTATTAGTACAAAATGTTAAGAAATTTCCATATATCAAGTTCTGAAGGAGATCGCACTCTGTATATTACTGCAAAAAGAAGTTTCAAAAAAGAATGTACAAATAAGAAAACTGATTATCAAACAAATATGAGAAATAATTTATTTGCTTGATAGATTGGGTGTTTTCTAACACCGTTTTCCACATTATTTCAGTTATATAGCGGCGACCAGTGCACTTATCCATACTTTCCTGGAGCTTCTTTTACCAGTACTATGCACAATATTATTTCCAAGCCACTGGTTGCCTTCCCACATTACCATTTTCGAAACAATGGTCAGCGCTGAGAGAGGAATGAATTTTGTCGCAATGACTATCATCAATCCTTGGAAATAAATTGGGCGAGCCGGGAATCGAACCAGCGACCCTCTGATCTCAGGTCTTGGACGTACCGACTGAGCTACCGAGAGAGAGCATCGGCAGATAATATGTTTATTTTACAAGCCATGACCCAAAAATATATCGTATCAAAAGCAGGCGGAAGATTTTATATATTTTACCTAGATTTTGAAAACTCGTTCGATAGTATATCGCATCAGAAAATCTTCAATTGTTTACATAATTCTGTATCTAAAGGTAAATTACATCGGGTATTAGTTTCTACATGTATTTATTCTGATATGAGTTTCAGAACTCGCATTAATAACAACAAACTCACAAAAGCGTTGACTTGGTACAAAGAAGTTCTGGACTCGTCTGCAAAAAAAGTACTTGCAGACGGCAAATCAATTGTGGCTCAGATTATGAGATTTGTCTGTGGTAGGGTAGAAAACGTTATGGGAAAAGGAGGAAATGCTGGATATGAAAGCCTTCTCCATCAGGATCATCAAAGCTCGGGAACTTGTGGTAAAGAAATGAAAACCCTTACAATAAATCAATCAATGCATCGAATGCAGTCAAAAGCAGTCATCTTGTGTGATTTCGCTAGTACAAGGGAGGCAACTCGTATAAGCACTCTAGAGGCAGCATTTTCAGCCCGATACCCGTGAATCTTGGTCAGAAGATTTGTCTTGATAATATCTTGGACAAGTTCTAAATTGGGTCACATCCGGCCAAAAAGTAGGTCACCGGGCCAAATCATAATAAAACCTTGTATGCGCTCTAGAGACCATATTTTGAGCGTGATATTCATAAAACTTCGTTAGAATGTTTGTCTTGATATCAGACAAGCGTGAAATTGGGTTACTCCCGTACAAAAGGTTAGGTCACTTTGCTGAGTCTTAAAAAAGCCTTGTGTGCACTCTAGAGGCCACATTTTGACCCAGATACTCATGTAACTTGGTCATGAATTATTTATCCGTGGTAAGGTTTTTCAACTAGATCTATTGATTTGTTTGTATGTTATTTAACGCCATTCTAAATATCATTTCTATTATATTGTGGTGGCAATGGCACCTATCCATGCTTTGCTGGAGGCTCATGGGAACCGTATGGAGTCCGTGTGGATTCCATATGGAGGCCGAATCGAGATGGTACTGTAACTGTGCGATCGTCGTGCAGTTTCGGGCATCAGTAGGTAGCCTCGCTACTTCAGTTGCTGGAAATAGCACCACCAAATGCGCTACCAGGGCTGCCAAATGTGCTCCCAGCGCTCCTCTGCGGCGGCGGCTGCGATTGTGGCGGCGGTGGTAGTGGTGGTGGAGGAGGGTGGTGGAGTGAACTATTGACATAGCGTCAGACACAAGCCACTAATACAAGAACTGCAGTTTATCGTCTCTAAATTCTATTGACACACAGGGGCCTTCCTTTCCCGAACATTCCTTTAATAAGACGCTAAGCTCATCTATGATTTGGATACATTTCTATTGACATTGCCTCATCAGAGTCTTTTGTCTGATTTCTTTTTGTCCGACGAGAGAGAGGTAGAGTGAGAGGGAAGGAGAGAAATGTGGTCTGCCCAATTTTCACAGATTTCACTACTGTAAGATTATGTCGTCTACTACTTCCAAAACATACATACGGTAATCATCAGTGGTTAGGGTGATCGATTTGTAATCAGACAATTTTGGTCTATCTCAACTGACATTCGATCTGATGACGTGAAAGGTGTCCTTATGCAAGAAACCGTGGAGCCCTAGTTCAGTTTATGAAGAAATGAATCGCCAGAGAGGGGGGGGGGGGAAGTGGGGAAATAGAAGAAAAGGGGGAAGAGAGAGAAAAGACAGTGAGAGACAGAGAGAGTCTTTTCTCCGTCTCACTCACACTCAACGGAAAGAGATTCGGTTGCTTGACCGTCCAACCGCTAGCAGGACTTTTCCCGCCCTGCTTTTGGAGTCATCTTTATACTATTGATCCTGGTAGAGAATAGATTATCATCTGTATCCCGAATACCTTTTTCCACTATGTTTTTCCACAGTGAATCCCTAGAATTTGTCTGCTCCAGACACGATCAATACCCATGCTACGCATTCTTGAACTCTGCAGGTAAAATAGATTCAAAAAATTTACTTCCTCCCGTCTAGTTCACACTTGTAGGAAAGAGATTTGATTGCTTGCCCTTCCAACAGAGAGTAGGAATTTTGCCACACTGTTTTTTTTTTTTTTTTTTTGAAGTCTGTATACTATCGACCCTGTTGAAGAATAAATTATCTTCTGCATTCCAAATACCTTTTTCCACCATGTTTTTCCACAGTGAATCCCTAGAATTCGTCTGCTCCAGACACCCATACCCATGTTACGCATTCTTAAATTCTGCAGGTAAAATAGATTCCAAACATTTACCTCTTCCCGTCTAGTTCACACTTATAGGAAAGAGATTTGATTGCTTGCCCTTCCAACAGAGAGTAGGAATTTTCCCACCCTGTTTTTTGAAGTCTTCTGTATACTATCGACCCTGTTGAAGAATAAATTATCTTCTGCTACCCAAACACCTTTTTCAACCATGTTTTTTCCACAGTGAATCCCCAGCATACGTCTGCTCGAGACACGATCAGTACCTATACTTCGCATTCATGACCCCTGCGGCTAAAAATAGATTTCAAAATTTACCTCCGACGAGATGATTGCATCATTTATATCGAAGAAAGAATAATTTCCAGCGACTGAAGTAGCGAGGCTACCTACCGGCATCCGTGTAATGACAAAAATCTACAACTTCACAGTTCTGCTTGCTCCTTGCTCCCGTTATGCCTTGATTGAGATCGCAAGTGCGCCACTCTAAGTCTTCAGAAGTAGTGGTATTGGTATCGCCTGAGTAGTAGTATATGTACCATCGCCGATCTTTTATACTCAGCTGCAATTGTTGAAATAAAAGGAACAGCTGGAAATGACCAAAATGTATCCATCTGGGAAATATTGACTCTCATTGTGCGATTATCTTGAGATTGATTTTATGAGCCTTGCCTGGACGCCGTGCGACAACCTTGCTACAAAACTTTGCGAGGGCTATATGATTACCTCACAATTTTTCCCCAATATAAAGCCGTGCGTTGTCCACAGGATCAGTGTTGTACAGTTCCCGTGTGGGGATCGCGCAATGCTACCTACGACGTATCTCTTTGTGCCAAAGACTTGAGACTTTCTCAAAATTTGCCATTCAAGTGCGGGGTAAAACAAAACCGCAAAGGCTATGGAACTCGTGAAATCGTAAGATAATCATACTGCCGCACGTAAAGGGAGAAACGAACATTACATCGGTCCCATAAACTTATCAAATGCTTATTGCAAACTAGACATAAGTGCTAGGAAATTCGTAGGGGAAACCGTAGAGAAAAAATAGCACGGCGCCCGAGGCAAATATAATCCAGGCATCATACTTGTTCGTTTTGAAAAGGCAGTCCATGCAGTTTACCCTTAACCTGCTACATAACTAAAATGAAACCTTCAAGTCGTCAGTAAAAACCTATATAATTATTGCTATTTTAAAGTCAATGGGGGATATCTCCCTATCGGACAGTGCAGATCGAAGATCAGATAGCACGTTCTCTGCAGGTTTTGTGTTTTTCTTTGTATATTCTCGTAGGATGAGGAAATTCATAACTTGTTTACTTTAGGTACAGCGAGGGCTTTGCAATTTCAGGTTGAAACTGCTTCTCACATACACTTGTATCAATTTCCTGGGAGGCAAAATCAATGTTGGATTGTATGAAAATGAAAGAATCTTTATTGAAACAATCGAAACCAGGTAGTCGTTTATCAGAAATTTTACATCGAGACTTTCCATAAGGATGGAGATTTATAAATGCGTCTTAACTTCGCTTAAAGAATACTTATAAAAGACGAAATCCATCGGAAATCATGATCATCTTTTCTTAGAATTCGAGAAAACAATACTATCCGAAAATTAATATTTCTTCATTGATAAAAAGCCAGCTTAAAACTTGTTTAACATCGACATACCAATGCATTCGGCTCATAGCTTTAAATGTGCTTTTACAAGTGCTGCATTATGTAAGATACCTATAGAACTTTACTGCTATATAAGCGACTGAGTGGAGAAGACATCTGTCCGTATTGTAAGTTCTACAAAAAAGCCAATAACAAATGACTATTTTGTCATGCAATTTTGTTATTTTTGTCAGATACGAACATTTAATTCATAGAGCACTTATACATGTGTACAAAATAAAGAGAATATTATTCAAAACATTTCGAAAGTTGAGCTCTAATCAACTCATGTGATTCTCAGATAGAGGATTGGTTCCAGTGGAAATGATCGTTTTTACCTGTGAATTGATTTCTTATTTCAATTGTGTTGGAACTAATCCACTGAGAATCATAAGCGCATCGTTTAACTCGCTTGAATTAGGGACAGAATTTATTGCTCAGATAAATTAGTAAGTTTCGAAACGCACACTCCTCCAAATATCTCGGGCTTGGTCACGTAACTGGGCAGTCTTCACTCCTATGACTCTGGGTGGATTGGTTCCAGGAAAATCGATATTAAACATACCTTACAGGTTCATGTGAAGTATCGTTTAAAACTTATCAATTATGTTAACTAATGTGGTAATAATAGTAGGAGTTAATATAATTTGAGTGTTACGACAAACTGCTCGTTTCTAACAACTTCTTCATTTGTCAAACCCCCTTTTCTTCAGATAGATATGGTATACTGCAGTATTTTGTTGAGAGGTCTACTTAAGATTTTGACGGTTTTTAATCATGGTCATAAATTCACTTTCAGATCTTTTCATATCGTCACACACATCTTTCGTGATATTAAACGCCCTACTCCACAAGTTTTGCTCAACGTGCAGGGTTTCCTCTATATTAGCCAAACAGTGCTTTGTTACCACTTGCCGAATATGTCTAAACACAGCGAGTTCTTCCATGAAATCAGCACCTTGATCGCGAATTAATTGTCTGAGCTTCACAAAGAAAAAATAATAAAGATCATAGTCAAGTTGTGCGTATTTTCTATACAGATATGAACCTGTAAAAGAGGGCATGAAGGTGTAATTCAGTCTGGTTTCATCATGAAGACTGATATGTAAAATGTCCTTCGTGTCCCATTGAAGAAGTCTTCGTAAAATTACCAAAGACTCGTCTAGTAGTTCAGTCACAACAACGAATTGAAACTCTTTGTCCAAATGTTGTAAATAGTCCATGGCGTCCGTTTTATTGTACTTTGAGAATAAACGTAAAGGGAATCCAAATTCAAATGCCATTCTATTATTTGTCCAAGAGTCATTGATATTTTTTGGCTCGTACTGGTATGAGTCTCGTAAAAACGTTTCAATAGGTTCCGAGCTGTTGATAAGTTTAAATATGTAATCAGGTTGAAAGACAGCTAGGCTTGAGACAAATTGTTCAAATGGTTCTCTCACTATTCCGATAGCTTTGGTGTCGGATGGAAGTAACTGTTTAAATGTCCCTGAAGAATATTTTACATAACTACATAGTATATCAAAGTGTCTGTAATTTGATGAAACTCCGTTCGCCTCAGTTTCTTTTATACTTGTATCATCCGTTAATATCTGTGTATGCTGAGAAGGTAAAACGAAAGTAAGTTTCCGGTTCCAACCAAACCTCAGAACGATATTCTGTACAGTATTGCTTCCGGTGCTGTGGACTTTCAGAAAAGCAACATGCCTGGCTGCAGCGTCTACATGACCTTTAGACCCGATGACGTTAATATCAAATTTGATCCAGTATTCGAAATATATCATGTAGCCCAGTGTGGCACCGAGTATCGCTAAAACGAGATGCCTGAAAGAAAGTATACATGTACAAGTAAATGCAAAGTATTCAGGACTATTGAACCAAATGTCTAACAGACTGGTTAGTGATTACGATTTTTTTTCTAGATGGATGTTCAGAGGTCAACAGAAAAAAAACGTCGAATCTGATATAACTTCATGATCTCATTATAGTACCATCTACTATAGTTGCTTTCAATGGATACTCCTTAACCTTTACCCTGCTTAATAAGTTAAATTAAACTTTCAAGCCTATTATAAAACACCGAATAATACTAATTTTTGGTGAATATATATATTTCCTTATCGGATAGTGGAGGTCCAAGATCAGACTGCACGTTCTGAGCAGCCCAAGGGATAAAAATCTTAATATGTAATATCGCTCACTGATCAGCAGCCAATCAATACACTCGTTCTGAAAGCTGTTTAACATATCCTTCAAAATGGCAAACTAATAATTAAGGGTCGAGGGCATGCAATTTTTGGCTTGGGGCAAACGGCGCCTTATCTTAGTAATCACATATCAGACTTCCGCACGACAGCTGCAACCGCTCTGAATATCATGTATAAATGTGGGCTATTCGCTGTCTGTGATTTGCTGGAACTGCAACTTTCGTTTATGATTGGCTTGAAACAACAAACCCTTCAAAACCGCCTAACACCTAACGATTTATTCATCCGTGATGTAAAATAGAAATGGATAGACGGGGTCGGTGCAAAAGCGCAAAAGAAAATATTTTCAAAGCAAAAGGTTTTGACTGTGTTTGTTTGGATGATGAATTTTACTGTTTTAAGCGTTCTCATTTAAAGTTCATCATAAACAGACAAAACCGTTTACCTTGTCAGCCGTAATACGTGTACAAGTAAGGCAGTTGTTGAGGAGTTGGTGTTTTCCCGGTACATGGAAATACCTAAATGGACCGGAATGGATCGGAAAGGACCGGAATAGAACGGACTGGAATGGACTTGAAGATGGATGTAAACTCTTGTGGCAGCACTTCATTTATTTGACAGTGGAAAAGAGGAAAACCTGAACATGCTCATGTAAGAAAAAAGAGGAACTTGAAAGAAACAAGGCTACAAGGAATGGACTTCGTTCTCGAAGGAAAAAAGTTTTTTCCAAGTAGTACAAATAATTTTTTTTCGGAGGAGTCAAAGATATGATTTATCTTTAGGTCAAGATTTATTTCTATCTAATTTTACTGTTTTACATTTTCGATCCGTCTCTTGATTGGTACGGTTGACACAATATGACAGCGCCCTCGCCCTTGGCGAGGACTGATAAGTCCGTATATGCTACCGAACAAGAAATTTTGCTCTCCGGTTTTATAAATCTCGCAGAATTTATTTTTGTAATTGTAGATGAAATTTTGTCTATTTGACAACACCATAATATTGTATTCAAGCGTGTCTGTACTCTGCAGACATTATTTTTTCCTGATCGACGACTACTGTTCTAGATATTTACCTTACTGTTGTATGCTAATGACCTACTACATGTATATCATGGGCAAAATTCAAGATAGTCGCCACCTTTGGGAATGGTTAGCATGTTCCTTTTCGCCATCTAAATGGTCTATCTATCTTTAAAGTGTGATCTTGGATTTACACTTTCATATATGAAAAAACTAACAGTGGACTAGCAGCATTGCTTTGGATTCTTTTGTATGTTATTAACCCTAACGACACAACAACCTAAGTGTATTACCTTTGTTAGAAAGAAATCTTTAAAATATTGTAGGAAAAGGAGAAATGCAGGTAACCATCATTTCTCCTTCTCTGACAGCGTTTTCTACCCTTCCAAAGGCATGTAACATCAATTGAATAAGAGTAAATTTTTAAAAAATGGTTTCATTTTAATCAAGTCTGACATTCTGACACTTTGTTGGTTGTTGAAGAGTTAAAAGAAAATCTTGATATTCATTTTGGGCTGTAGGCGTCGACAAAATTATACTGATACAAACCATTTTATTTGTGTATGAACTGACAATTTGATACATGACACCGAAATGATAAATCAAATTCTTGTTTGTTTAATTGCTAAACCCATCATGATAATAGGCTTTTGAAATTTTTCGATGAAAAGTCTTGGTTTTGTCCATACAAATTTTATGTTAAAAACACACGTGAAGAACCTATAAGCTAGAAATGTATCTCAAAGCCACTATAAACCGTCCTCAGGTACAAGTTAGAGTTAAAGAATGTCACACAACACAGTGGCAACTACTACCTTTGTATTCAACCACTAGAATTAATTATGCAACAGTGTTTTATTGTATAAATAAAATTTCGAAAAAGTGAATATTTTCCTTGTCAAAGGAAAAGCTGCTCCTTCTGCGCCATTTTTCGTTCCCTACTGTGTTGCAAATTCCATCCATATTGCATATTGTTTGAAAAGAAACCCATGACATTCAAGTTGCAAGTTTTCATTCTATTGAATAATTTAGATATTTGCCTGGCTGTTTTCGAGGAAAGCATGATTGAGACATTTTCATAGCCCTGGCGTCGTCTGTGTTATCGTGCAAAAGCTTTGACATTTTACAATATCTCTGTCATTACTAATGATATTTACTTCAAACTCAAACTGATGTTAACTATCAAGAGGGGAACCCATACAACAGGGGGAGGTATCCATCAAAGTATTTTTAAACAGTTATAAATGCCTCCTTTTGACTTTGAATACTCAAATACTTTGACATTTTATGGTATCCCTGTCATTACTGAAGACATTTACTTCAACTTGGAGTAGTTATTAACCATGATATTTACTTCAGACTCGTGGTAGTTGTTAACTATCATGAAGGGAACCCATACAAAAGAGGCAAGTAACCATGTAAATATTTTGACGCAGTTATGTCCGGTTTTTCCACTTACAATTTTCACTAAAAGCAACTGCAGCCGAGCATTGGCATTCACATGCGGTGCTTTAGTCTTTTTCATCTTTTACAAAGATAAAAAACAGAAGGAGAAAATAACTGGAATGTATAAAAAAAAAAAAATCCACATACCAAGCTTGAAATATTAAATAGTCCTACATAAAGCTAATGTGGTGTGAAACCATTTTTTTTTTTTTTTTCAATCACACAAAATTGTGTTGTCAGCTTTACATAAAAAGTCTTTCAAACCTATGTTTTTTTTTTTTTTTTACTGTCTTGTGTGTGTATGTCTGTGTCTGTGTCTGTGTGTTTGTTTTTACTTCCTCATTTTGAAAACTGATGAAAATCATTGCAACCTGGGCCCATGATTATAAAACTTTTTTATTACTCAACTGAGAATTTACTCAAATTTCAAAATTGAATCAAAGCTTTATTTCTGCTTAAACACTACTATTAGTGTAGCATATAACATTTTAGCAATATAAATTTTTTTTTTTTTTTTTTTTTTTTCATATGATTTCGGTAGTGTTTTTGCAGAAATACAAATTTTATTCAAACTTGAAGTTTGAGTAAATTCTCAACTAAGTACAAAAAAAGTTTTATAATCTCGGGCCCTGTTTCTCAACTATCACTAGTACTGCTATGGACTTGGACTATACCAAATGCACTTGCCACATGGAAAGAATGATATGTGTAGTTCTTGTTGGAATTTACATAGCTTAACATAAAAACAGCCAAGTAATAAGGCACTTGCATTTTATTTCTCGATGGCAACAGAAAAATATGCACTCAACCCTTATAATCGCACTCACTATTCACTTGAATCAATTTTCGAAAATGTGAAAGAGAAAATGTATTTTTTAGCCTTGCTACATATTTTTTGAGTCAGAGACGGCCATTAAACTGCTTCCAAATCAATACTTTCTATGATTTTTGAAACAAAATAGAAATTTCTGATACTCTAGATGGAAAATCCTGTCAATTATCTAAAATTGAGGCTGAACAGAGACACGTTCATTCGAGTTACATTTTATTAGATTATCATACATGTAAAGAATACATGTACATGTATGTATACCGTCGATACCTGTTTTCGAACCCAAAATTATATCCCAGTTTTCTTGCAACCTATGAAGTGAATGACGCCACCGTTTTGTGTGAACCGATTTTTAGCTCACCTGAGCACAACGTGCTCAAGGGGAGTTCTTAGGATCACGTTGTGTCCGTCGTCCGTCGTGCGGCGTCAACAATTCTTTAAACATCTTATCCTCCTAAACCACTGGGCCAATTTGGACCATACTTGGCTGGAATGTTCCTTGGGAGGTTCTCTTTAAAAAATGGTCACAGAATTTGATTCCATCAAAAACCCTGGTTGTCATGGCAACCAAATGGAATTTTCTAAGAAATTCTTTAAAAATCTTCTCCTCTGAAACCACTGGTCAGATTTTTTAATAATTTCACAGAATTGTTCCTTGGGTGACCCTTTTCAAAAAGTGTTCGCGAAATTTTGATCCGTCGAAAACATGGCCTAGGTGGTGGTGGGGGGGCTCTTTGCGTCGTGCAGTGTCAACAATTCTTTAAACATCTTCTCCTAAAAAAAAACCGCTTGGCCAACTTGGACCAAACTTGGCTGGAATGTTCCTTGAGAGGTCCTCTTTAAAATGCGGTCACAGAATTTGATTCCATCAAAAACCCTGGTTGTCATGGCAACCAAATGGAATTTTCTAAGAAATTCTTTAAAAATCTTCTCCTCTGAAAATGCAGGTCAGATTTTGAAATAATTTCACAGAATTGTTCCTTGGGTGACCCTTTTCAAAAAGTGTTCGCGAAATTTTGATCCGTCGAAAACATGGCCTAGGTGGTGGTGGGGGGGCTCTTTGCGTCGTGCAGTGTCAACAATTCTTTAAACATCTTCTCCTAAAAAAAAACCGCTTGGCCAACTTGGACCAAACTTGGCTGGAATGTTCCTTTTGAGGTCCTCTTTAAAATGCGGTCACAGAATTTGATTCCATCAAAAACTCTGGTTGCCATGGCAACCAAATGGAATTTTCTAAGAAATTCTTTAAAAATCTTCTCCTCTGAAAATGCAGGTCAGATTTTGAAATAATTTCACAGAATTGTTCCTTGGGTGACCTTTTTTCAAAATTTGTTCGCGAAATTTTGATTCGTCAAAAAACATGGCCGTGGTGGGGGTGGCTCTTTGCACTGTATGGACTTAAAGAAATTTTTTTTGAAATTTTCTAAGAAATTCTTTAAAAATCTTCTCCTCTGAAATCGCTGGTTAGATTTTGGAATAATTTTACAGAAATGTTCCTTGGGTGACCCTTTTCAAAAAGTGTTCGCGAAATTTTGATCCGTCGAAAACATGGTCTAGGTGGTGGGGGGGCTCTTTGCGTCGTGCGGCGTCAACAATTCTTTAAACATCTCCTCCAAAACCGCTTGGCCAACTCGGACCAAACTTGGCTGGAATGTTCCTTGAGAGGTCCTCTTTAAAACGTGGTCACAGAATTTATTTCCATCAAAAACTTTGGTTGCCATGGCAACCAAATGGAATTTTCTAAGAAATTCTTAAAAATCTCCTCCTCTGAAAATACAGGTCAGATTTTGAAATAATTTCACAGAAATGTTCCTAAGGTGACCCTTTTCAAAATTTGCGTGAAATTTTGATTCGTCAAAAGACATGGCCGTGGTGGGGGTGGCTCTTTGCACTGTATGGACTTAAAGAAATCTTTTTTAAATTCTTCTTCTCTTAAACTACTTGTCAGATTTTGAAATAATTTCACAGAAATGTTCCTTAGGTGGCCCTCTTGACGGAATTTTGATCCGTCAAGAAACACGGCTGTGGTGGTGGGGGTTATTTGCACTATATGGACATAAAGAAATTCTTAAAAATTCTTCTTCTCTGAGACTACTGTCAGATTTTTAAATAATTTCACAGAAATGATCCTTTGGTGACCTTTTAATTTTCATCAAAAGACTGTATAGGTAGTTTGATGAAAAGGGCTATTGCAGACGTCAACCTATACCCGGTAAGTGAGTGCACTGGTGAGAAATGCTGATATGCACACTTTCTACTTGATGTATTTGATAGCTATGTATTGCAAGAGGTAATAATATAATTATCTTTGGAATACATGCATAATATTTCACCAGTTATCAAAAGGGCCTCTATCTGGGTGTTAACCGCCTTGTTGATCTCCATTTCTGTACTTGATGATGGATTGTTTTCTGAATTCTATACAAAATTTATATGCAGAATTCTGATTCGTCAAAAACATGGCTGTTGTGATGATTGTAGGGGTGGTGACAGATTTTGAAATGATTTTTACAGGTGACCTTTTCAAAATTGCTTGGCAAAATAATGATTTTGTTTCCAAAAGTTCAATACTTCAAAAAAAATTGGCTATGGTCCTCTCAAAAATTCAGGTGAGCAATCCAGGGCCATCTTGGCCCTCTTGTTTGAATGTAAACAACGATGTCACAGCTGTTAAGTTACAAACTTCGATAAAAACAAGGAAATATGCATGTTTCTAAAGGAAAGATAAACCTATATTTTACTGATAAATTTCTCGTTACCCTCTTCAACCTGATAAGTTCCTGATTTAAGTTCTCCTTCCAACATTTAATTTTAATCCTAAAAAGTTCCCGATATATGACATAGTCAGTGTTGATACCAAAAATCATGTGACCATACCGGAATAATTTGACAAGATTCCTTTCTAAAATTAGGTAAACTGCGCTAAACAGTCCTACGAGACACTTTCACATACAAGGTGTCCGGAAAGTAAGGTAACGTTTTTGACATCTAGAATATAGCTTTTAATTTCAGATGAAGAGAAAAAGTATAAATACAAGTACATAAGATATGTAACTTTTTTGTGTGATAATTATACTTACATTTCATTACATTATACATTCTTATACAGATTTTGAACCAAAAGAACCTTTTTGTCATTGACGTCATTTTAGTAATTCATGACGTTTTCAATATGAGAGCCTTTTATACTCTTTCTAAGCCGAACACGCACGATGAAATTGTAAATCTTTTTAGTGCACATACTTTTACACACTTACATATTTTTTATGCATGTATATATATTTTTAACTTTTCATGTGAAATATAAACCCATATTGTAAATGTACAAAAGTGTTACTTTACTTTCAGAACGCCCTTTACATGTACATAACTTTATTCTATTCCCCATTTTTTTTTTTTTTTCTTTTTTTTTTAAATATGTCGTCTGTTTAATTTAACAGTTCTTCCGTAAAACAAGTTCACTGTTATTCGTCGAAATTTTTGGTCTCCTGGTTTTCGGCTTGTTTTCAATATCAGTCTTCTCACAGTAACGTTTTGAAATTCTCGACACAGTGTAAATTCATTTCTTCCGATCCTTTCAACAGCATTCCTAGCTTTTAATCCACTTTCTATTACATCCACGATGAGCGTTTTCTGATCAATTAACACCTTTTTACCGTGCTTTCCCATATTCAAATGCAAAACAAACTCCGATTAACTCAGTTAAGAAACAAGAAATCAACATTGTTTACAAGAATAAATCATCAGTATAAACAGTGCACTAAATTAAAAACCCAGTGACCTTGGTTTCTTTGAAATCGACAGCTTACGTACTGAATGACGTCGGCAATAAAAAACTTGAATAACTATTAGCTGTTGTCTGCGCATGTCATATTCTTCGAAGATTAGACATGTCTGCTATGACGCATCACTGTCCTTTACAGGATACAGTACAGTTCGCGCGTTTTTTGCTATTTTCGCTCTCCGCGGTGGACCTAGCGCGGACCCAACGCGGCGATTTTAAAACACAGGTGAACGCGGACCGATCTTAAACGCGGACCACGGTGGTCTGGTTACGCAATAAAAACGACGCGATGACTCCGCCGCGATCAGACAGGTAAGTTTTTTTTTTCAGTGTAGCAAATGATTCAAGAATGAACCGAAATTACGCACCATTTTACTCTTTTACAAAGTCGTATTACACGTATGTATCTACATGAGAATTTTTTCATATCAGAAAGAAAAAAGATGATAAGTAGTCATCATTGGCAAGCGAATTATTTAACATTGATTTACATGTAAATGGTTATAAAATCAAAACACTTAAACCTTTAACCCCACATCCCGAGTTTTCAGTGCCGTGAAGAACAAGGGTTTCGAAAACATTGTAGGAAAAAAAAAGAACAGGCCGGCAACCAGCATTTTCTCCTCTTATGCAATGTTTATCTACCCTGTCACACACTCTTCGACAATTACGAGTGATGTTCATCTTTCCTTAACTCTTTACCAAACGACAAAACGACTTGTCCAAATTGAAAAAAAAAAAACATTTGCAGACGAATTTTTGAATCTAACTCAAAATATAAAACTTGTTTTTATTAGGTGGGAACATTGTGGGAAAAAGAAGAAAATGCTGTTTCGAGACATGACAGCGCCGACATGTATCGTCACGGAGAAATATTTCATGAGCTGCTCTTAGGCCTATTAGGTCTTGACTCTTGAGCTTATTTTTTTTTTTCCTGCGAATGATGACGATCACTAGCATACAAAATGTTTATTTTTACACATTGATATAATTATCTGCACATGTTCATTACAAAATAAGATTAATGCATCTCGCAGGACCGAATGGATAAAATCAAACACTCTGGTTCTTCCGTGAGGGTTTTTGGTTAAAAATTAACTCTTTACAAAGGCACAAAAATGTATTCTTTTCCAAATTGAAAGCATATGCAGACGACAACTAAATGTAGCAAACGTGGCATTTGTCTTTAATATGATAGACAACAACTTTATTTCTAGCAACATTTGTCATCTGCCGTATAAACGAATCTAGTTATTCTCTGATTGTAAATACTCTAATTCAGTTTCGTATAACTTCAAATTAAGGATAGTTTTATATGATGACTAAAAGTAAGGTCGTACCCGTAATAGAAGACGGATACTGGGAATTTTCTCGCGTCCATATGCCCTACTTTCATAACCAAATTCAAACTTATGAAACTATTTTTCCCCCTACTTCAGTGATCACGCGGTACAAAAGTAATGGCTGTTATCCTTATATGGTGCGATTGTTAACATCCCAAGGTTGTTATTCTTTTCAGGTCGACGACGAGTTAAAGTCATGAATATTTAATGAATTGCAGGCCACAAAATGTTTTCGGATCAAATGACGGTACAAATAGCAATTGTATGAAAAAGCGAACATTTAATTTCCATCAAATTCACCATCTTTCAGGGTTTCTTTATTATGTATATTTCAATTTTTTTATTATATATATATATCTCAACAAAAAGAGTTTTTGTGTTTTTTATACTATATTTTCCTTTTTTTTAATCTAAATACAAGAAGATTCCATTATACAGACTGTGAAGACACAAATCAAACTGCACAGAACACGCAGTGTGATATTAGATCTACATTAGAGATGCTATTTTTGTAAGATATTCTACATGAAATACGCTTTAGTATTGAATAGATTTGTTCTGTTATTTTTTAATAACCTTTGGTTTAACCCTTTCCCAAATGACAATATTTTACATTTGTCCGAATGGAAAACATTTGCAGACGACAACTCAAAGATGGATGGAATGGTGAAATTTACCCTTGATGGGGGTAGAAAGTATTATGAGGGAAGGAGAAATTGCTAGTAACCATTTTCTCATGATGTATTCCTTTCTCATAATGTAATCTAAAGCCTTACTCCTTGGTGTCTTTTAAAGTTAAGGTTGTGCTGTAAGGGATTAAAAGATCTTAAGAAGATGATGGGATGGGAGAGAATGCTGTAATCAGATTTTTCTACTTTTCCAACAATGTTGTTTACTCATTCATTGGCAAGCTTCATCATTTGAACAACATTTGTCTTCTGCATTTGCTGCAGAGCCCCAGTAGCTCATTCAGTAGCGTGCAGGACTTGAGAACAGGGGGTCGTGGGTTTGATACCTGGCTCGGTCAATTTCTTTCTGAGCATTGATGATAGTCATTGCGACAGGATTCATTCTTCTCTTCTTCTCCAACCACTGATCACTGCTTCGACGATGGTTACGTGGGAAAGCAGCCAGTGGCTTGGAAAGAAAATTGTGTGGAGTACTGGATAGGTGCAATGGCCACCGCGATATAAATGCTATAATGTTGAAAGCGGCGTTGAACACCATACAACAACAACAACAATAACAACAACAACTGTATTTGCTTTGAACAAATCAAAATCTTTGTCATTTGGTAAAGAGTCAAGGGTAATTTAACTATACCAAACAACAAAATTGTAGCCTTGCCTTACTGGGCCAAGATATTGGCCCTCATTCATGATTTCTATTTGTGTTAGAGAGTGTTGGCCCCTAGCTTGGATGAAACTGTCCCCTTAAAAGTCAGTTGGGAGGAAATTGTACCCTGCACTTTTTGAAGGGAAATCGGAATACTTCCGACTCCATATACATTATTATCAAACGACGGCCTAAAGGGGACTTGATAAATCAAATGTAAAATGTTCAACGTGCAGTCTTGTCTTGGATCTGCACTGGCACTATCTTATGAAACATTGCGACAAAAAAAAATCTTTCTTTACAGTGTTAAGATCTTTTATCTGGACATGTCGGTTTAAAGTATCTGTCTAATGGTAGGCCCTACATATAAATATAAGAACAAACTAGTAATTCAAAGTGCAAACTAAGGCTTTTAATAGTGGAAAGTCTTCCGACCCATTCTGCTCTAAACAAAACTAGCTCTTACAATTCACCAAAACTAAGACAGCTAAAATTGCTTTTTGTTTCTTTTTTATCTTTAAGGCTCTACTAGGTAATCTGGTAGCACAGATCAAGATCAGACTATACTTAAAAGCTAGAATATCAAATTTTGAGACTCAGGTTGCCTTGTACGCTTGAATAAACAGGCGACCAGTATTGATTTAAGATCAGGTTGCACGTTACATGTATGTAATGTCTGATCTTGATCTATGTCGTCAGCAAAAAAAAATATGTTATGTCTGTTTTTCGCTGAAAGGGTTAAACAGAGAAAGCAAGAATGGATCTCAAAAAACATTACATCAGACGATCAAAATGCACAAAAAAATAACACTTATGTCCTAAAAGGTAAAGGTTTCGCTGTTGTCTTGCATTTACAGGATTACTGTAAGTTGCAATGTTTTGTATTGTTTTAAGTACAAGATAAATGTTTTTAAAAAATGACCAATATATTAAAGGTGAGAGAAAATGTGAAGAAAATTGCCAAAATATAGTAGTTAAACAACAAATAAATTAAATATCTATTGCTGCATATATAAGTGTGGTGTTCAAGCTTAAAGAACTAGTCAACACAGAGTTCTAAAGATCAAACAAGTCTTTTATTTATCATTTCAGCTGACAACGTGACATTTTCTCTTCATGCCCAATCGCAACTTCTTGAACCAGAAAAACATTATGGAAAGACAACTCACACCAACTTTCGTGGTTTATGCATACTAAGTTATTTCCCTTTAATATACCACATATCCTCCCCCTTAAAATTTTGATATGAATTTTTTTTTTTTTTTTTTTATTTAAAGCATAAAAGTTTTGACCCAAGAGTAAAAAATCTCTTTTTATTTTATCATGAAAATGATCTTTCTGTATCAATGTCCTCAAAATTTCCTACTTCAAAGATTTAGCTTTTGAAAACATCCAGTAGACATTATTCACCAGAAATTTAACCCTTACCTTATATACCAGTTGATGAATTATACTAAAAAAAACTGTGAACTACTTTGTTCAATGTTAATGTCTAAACTCATACATAATATGTTTAACATCTCAGTCTTTTGGCTAAACTCTTAACCCTTCAAACATAGTCTTTGAATCTAACCGGTTTTCTCTTAATTCTTGTTGGTCGAATTACGGCTGGTTGCTGTGGTTGGACTTCTGTATCCTTCGATATGGATTTTTCTGGACTCACAGCCTTCGGAATTTGACTGTCTGGTTCAATTTCTATCTCTTTCTGTGAATTTGATGCAATCTCACTATTTTCATTAAATGAATCACTGATCTTATCTGAAACACTTTCATCTTCCAACCTACTTTCACTGATATCTGGCTTAACATATATTTTCTCATCCTCATAACACATTTTCATCTGATCAATATGCCTTCTTACAATACTCTGATCATTCAACCTAACTTTATACATAACTGACCCTAATTTCTCAACAACACGGCCTTTCAACCAATTTTCTCCATGTACCCCATAATTTTTCACATAAACTCTATCCCCTTCCTGGAAATCACTCTTGCTCTTACATGGATGATTGATTTGTTGATTATTTTGTTTGCTCTCCACCATTTCACGCAGATTTGGACGCAAGAGATCCATCTTAGTCTTTAGCTCCCTATTCATCAGTAACATTGACGGTGTCACTCCAATAGTTGCTTGAACTGTTGTTCTGTAGCTCAACAAAAATCTTGATACTTTCCTTTCTATTGAACCATGACCTTGCTTTTTCATACCATTTTTGAATATTTGTACTGCTCTTTCTGCCAATCCATTCGAAGCAGGATGATATGGTGCTGATGTTACATGCTTAATACCGTTTAATGACATGAACTTTTTGAACTCATCACTTACAAAACATGTAGCATTGTCCGATACAATGACGTCTGGCAGTCCATGAACTGAAAATGCTTTTCTTAGTGATTCAATAGTAACTTGAGTTGTTGATTTTGTTGTTGGAAAAACTTCCATCCATTTCGAGTAAGCATCGATCATTATCAAGAACATTTCTCCCATAAAAGGTCCTGCATAGTCAATGTGGATCCTTGACCATGGTCTTTTGGGCCATTCCCATGAATGTAATGGTGAATTATCTGACTTTTTATTGCTTACTTGACAACTGTGGCATTTCTTAACTGTCATTTCAATGTCTTTATCCATATTTGGCCACCACACATATGAACGTCCTAAAGTTTTCATTTTGTTTATACCAATGTGACCTTCATGTAATTGCTCTAATACTGAAGCTTGACCTTGAGACGGTATCACGACCCTGGTTCCCCATAATATGCAGTCATACACAATTGAAAGCTCTAATTTCCTATTGAAAAATGATTTAAGTGCCTCATCCACTGTACAAGGCCATC
Organism: Hippopus hippopus; assembly: GCA_946811185.2. Taxonomy (NCBI): domain Eukaryota; kingdom Metazoa; phylum Mollusca; class Bivalvia; order Cardiida; family Cardiidae; genus Hippopus; species Hippopus hippopus. The sequence goes on from OX328105.1 coordinate 2,999,156, forward strand.
CCTGCCGAATGAACATTTTCACTTTACTTAATATTGGGTCTTTGGTTGTCCAACGACTGATTTGTTTCACTGTAATTGGACTGGATTCATTTAGAAAATTAATCAATAGAGTAGTTTCACCAGGTATTGGTGGCTCTTCTGTTTCAATTTTTCTGGGAAATCTGCTTAAACTGTCAGCATGACCAATACTTGATCCTGGCTTATGTACCAGTACATAATTGTATGCACTTAAAGTTAATGACCATCTTATGATTCTTGCTGAGGCCATAACTGAAATAGCTTTCCCCTCTTTAAACAAACCTAACAGAGGTTTATGGTCTGTCACTATATAAAAAAGCTTGTTGTTTGCATACAAATACTGATGGAATTTCTTAACCCCAAAAATCATAGCCAAGCCTTCTTTTTCTAACTGACTATAATTTTTCTCACTTTTGGTCAACGTTCTAGAAGCGAACGCAATAGGTCGTTCTGACCCATCTTCCATCTTATGGGACAACACAGCTCCCACCCCATAATGGGAAGCATCACACGTCAGTATGATATCTTTTGATTGATCAAAGTGAACCAAAATACCTGAATTAATCAGAAGTTTCTTTGAATTAGACCATGCACTTTCTTCTTTTTCACCCCATTGGAATGTTTGACCTTTTTGCAACAGTCTATAAAGCGGTGATAATACCTTTGATATGTTTGGCAAGAACTTTGCATAATAATTGATAAGACCTAAATAGCTCTGAAGCTCCTTTTTATCTTTTGGTCTTTCCATTTGCTCAATTGCTTCAACTTTTTCCCTTAATGGTACTCCTGATTCTGTTAACTTGTGGCCTAAATAAACCACTTCCCTACTCATGAATATACATTTGCTTTTCTTCAATTTCATCCCTGCTTCTTTCAATCTTTCAAAAACTTGACGTACCCTTGAATTATGTTCCTCAACTGAGTTCCCAGCAATCAAAATGTCATCTACTCTAACCCTTACCCCTTCAATTCCTTGCAAAATACTGTCCATGACCCTTTGGAAGATCCCAGGGCTTGAGGAAATGCCAAAACACAGTTTATTATACTGATACAGACCTTTGTGGGTATTTATAGTAGTGAATGGTTTTGAACTTTTTTCTAGTTCGATTTGCTGATAAGCATTGCTTAAATCAAGTTTTGAAAAAAACTTTCCTTTTAAATTTGCAAACAAATCCTCAGTTTTGGGTATCGGGTAGTTATCTAAACATGACACTGGGTTAATTGTAACTTTGTAGTCCCCACATATTCTTATACTTCCATCACCCTTAACAATTGGAACTATGGGTGCTGCCCAATCTGAATACTGAACTTTTTTAATGATCCCTTCCCTTTCTAACCTATCTAATTCAAAGCCTATCTTATCTTTTAATGCATACGGTACAGGTCGAGCTTTAAAATACTTTGGTTGAGCATTTTCTTTCAGAACAATTTTTGCTTTTGCACCTCTATAAGTGCCTATTTGTCCATCAAAGATACTTTCATAGCCCTTTAGTAAGTCAGACTCTCCTGAATGCGTGAAAATTTCATGCCAGTTCAGTCTTATCTCAGATAACCAATCTCTGCCCATTAGATTCGGTCCATCTCCTTCTACAACGATTGCCGAAAAATTTCTATTTTCATCTTCGTGTGAAATGTCGACTGTTGTTTCACCAAGAATCTTTATTTCTTCGCCTGTATAGGTCCTCAACTTCACATCGGTCGTTTCTAACTTTCCCTCAATTCGGTCAAGAGTACTTTTTGAAATTACCGACTTGGATGCACCTGTATCTACCTCCAGCGGTGTCAAAAACCCATTCATTTTGATCTTAACAATTATAGGTTTCTCTTTAGAATTGCCTATCCTATAGAAGGAATATTCGTCACATTCGGGACTTCCCTCATCATCTTCTAGATACTTTTGTTTTGTCCCATGGGCCTTTTTCTTTGATTTTGGTTTTGTACCCTTCTTTTCTTCAGTTTGTTTACACTTTTTCTTTAATTGACCCTTTTTCTTACATTTGTAGCATTCTGTATCTTTAAAGAAACAGTCATTGGGTGTGTGGTTTTTGCCCCCGCAACGCCAGCATTCTTTTGATTGAGGGAATTCTTCATTATCTTGCTTTTTAAAACCTGACTGCTTGACAGAATTTACATGACTTCTTTCATTTTTCTGCAGGTCAGCAGTGCTTTTCTCTGCCTGTTCCATGCCTTGGGCAAGTTCAAGAGCTTTCTTGAAGTTCAAGTCACGTTCAGAAAGTAGCCTTCTTTGAATCCGGTCATTGTTGACACCACAAACAAGTCTGTCCCTTAATATTGGTTCTAACGTGGCACCAAAATTACAATCCTTGGACAAATTTCTTAAATGTGCTACGTAGTCCGAAACTGACTGGTCAGCTTGTCTAAAACAGCTATGGAACTTATATCGCTGAACTATTTCAGACGGTTTGGGTTGTAAATGGTTCCTTATCAAATCTGACAATTCTTGGAAGGATTTATCGCCAGGTTTTGCTGGTGACAACAAATCACACATTAATTTGTATATATTGCTTCCGCATACGGACAGAAATATGGCTTTCCGTTTGTCTGCATCATCGATGTCATTAGCCAAGAAGTAATGTCCCAGACGCTCTACATATTGACTCCATTCCTCCTTAGCGTCGTCAAATTCCTTAATTTGACCATATGTAGCCATCACTGTGGGTGTATTTTACCTCGTCGCCAATTTGTGGTGTTCAAGCTTAAAGAACTAGTCAATACAGAGTTCTAAAGATCAAACAAGTCTTTTATTTATCATTTCAGCTGACAACGTGACATTTTCTCTTCATGCCCAATCGCAACTTCTTGAACCAGAAAAACATTGTGGAAAAACAACTCTCACCAACTTTCGTGGTTTATGCATACTAAGTTATTTCCCTTTAATATACCACAATAAGTATACAGGTACCAACAAATGCTTCGGTTGACCAACTTTAAATCAGAAATCCCCGCTTTATTTTCTGTCAAATCTGTGCCGCGTGATCATCACATAAAAGGAGAAATTCAGTCAAACGTTGCATAATTCGGTTACAAGAAATGAAACATGATCTGATTAAAAACATATCCGTCTGCTTTTCAGGGAAAAGTGATATTTTATCTCCATATATAAGTGTTCTCCTACATAACCCATAGAAGGCAAGACACGATTCAGTGCTCTTTAGCAATGGGTGTAGATTCAGATCAGACTGTCTTGAAATGTTCTAATGATTAAGTTATTTGTCTGTTTTTCTGTCTGTCTGTCCGTCTCTCTTTCTCTCTCTCCGTGATCAATTACTACATACTACCAATTACAACTAAGCCTGTCGCTGTTTATGTTATGTTGTTATGCCTCTCTCTCTCTCTCTCTCTCTCTCTCTCTCTCTCTCCTTTTGTTTTTTTTTATTTTCTTTCCCATATATTCCTGTGTATAGTGCTATGGTATCTCACTATCAGTTACTAAACTGTAATGATTCTTTTTTTTTTTTTTTTTTTGTCTTTAAGCAACCCTTGATTTATGGATAGCTAATATCTGAGTCAGCTTTTAAGTTTGTTAAAGTTTTTGTTATCGAGGAAACGAAAACACTACAAGAATAGTTTCCTTCTTTCTTCGAATACCTTTTACAAGAATTTACCAAGGTTTATACACGGGTTGGAAACTTCATACTCAACTATTACTTTTGCAGGCAAAACAAAAACAACAAAATATTGCAAGATATGGCCTGATATGAGTCAGAACATTTCACACACTGTCAGCGTGTTCGTATATCCAATATCATTACATGTTTAGTGTTGAGCACTATTCTCAACATGATTCCAGTCATCTCAAGGCTGCCAGCTAGTGCATCTGCATCTTTTTTCCAGTACTTTGTAAAATTATTTTACTAGACAATGAAGACACTGATTACTGTCCTATACACAAATCGTAGAAACAATGCTTAATTGTCAGAGAAGAATGAATCCAATCCTTGAAACGAGTTTTGATGAGCTAGGATTTCGCGTCATAAGCCTGCATTACTAGCCAGCTAACGTGCTCGGCAGATTCAAGATCGGATATCACGTTCTGGCTGCCGTGGGAGGATTTGAAGATCAGTGGAGAAAAGGTTCGGTTTGTAAACTAAATCTTAGCGTGTTAAACTTTCCAAAGTGTGAAAGGATATAGGGATTTGATTAACAAAAGACAGGTGCAATTTGCAAAATAAAGATTATCAACCTCCAGATTTGGCAGTTCTTTTTCTAAAGTTGGAAGATAGGTAAACTTGACCTTTAACCCTTCAACAGACGACAAAATTTTAGACTCGTCCATATTGAAAGCATTTTGGCGCAAATGAGAAAAGTTGGCTTGAAAGGTTGGGATAAGTTGTGGGAAAATGTTAGCAACATTTTTCTTTAACCCACAATGTTTTCCAAAGCTTTCTGTCTTGGGATCGTTTAGACTCGTGCTTGTGTTGTAATGGGTTAACCAGTTGGGAAAAATGATATATGTTTGTGCAATGTAACTGGTTGTGTTTGTCTCCATGTACATGTGATAAAATGAAGAAGAGCATGTGATGATTGTTTTCGTTCCTAAAGACTGGTATATCTATGATTACGACCTATTTTTTTTTTACGTGACAACATTCCGTCATTTTCTAAAAAATAAAGGGTTAGGGTTTCATACACAAATGACACGTGTTAACTCTTTACCAGACGTCCAAATCTTAGCCATATCCAATTTTATAACATTTGCAGATGACTAAATATAATTCAAACAACGAAATTTGTCTTTCCAGTGGTTAAAAACGTTTTCGGAAGAGAAGCAGCTGCTGCTAATCATAACATTTTCTTCTCCCACACTGGTTTCTCGAGGCTCTTAAAACTTGGGATTATTTGGTAAAGGGTTAACAATATACGGACAACCCTTGCCTGTTTTTATTGCCAAATTTGGTTGTCGGGTGTAGATAAGCTTCAACCCTTAATCCGTACAGCATTAAATACATGGAGATGAACCATCTGTGAAGAAGACGAAGATTATGAGCTTTTCACATTGGTCTTGAGTTAGAACATGTCTCAGAATATCAGAGTAAAAAAATAAATTGCTTGTTACCTGCATTCTCCTTTTTTCCTCAATGTTTTCAAAAGCCGAATAGTATTATTTGGTAAACGCTTAACACACCGAGTGCAGCTTAAATTCCTTTCAGTCTCGTTTACAGACGATGTAGATCAAGATCATGCTGCATGTTAAACGCAATCTGTTACAACTATATGTACTGTGAGATATTCTAGCCGAGACAAGATTGAGATCTTTAAATTCTTGGTTCTTTGTATGGAGGTGTTATTTTTTGTAGTGTTTTTAGGATAAACTGGAGTAAAGCCTGTACCAGCGATCCAGGGTTGAAAAGAGCGTTAAAAAGAGCCCGAGTAAATAGGTTTTGAAAACACCGTTGGGAAAGGAGAAAATGCTGTTAAGCAATATACCATCCTAGTTCCACGATATTATCTACTTTTAAAAGAGAAACCCAATCATTTGAGACACACTTAATTTGTCGTCTGCAGATGCATACAAATTGAACAAGTCTAGGAATTTGTTGCCTTATTCAGATGTAGGATGCGGATAGCATAGGCTCCGCGGCAAGATTTGTTTGTAGGATGTGTAATGTCTTTTCAACATATTTCAGTTACATGGCGGAGGCCAGTGAACCTATTCATGTTTTCCAGGAATTTCTTTTAACAATAACGTTACTCCACACAGTATTCATCCAAGTTATTTGTGGCATAGATAGTACCAATGCCAAGAGAGGGAGAGAGAGAGAGTGGAGGATTGGGGATAATGAGATTTTCCAATGCTGTTTGCTATATAAAGAAATTCATGTCATCAGACGGCTGTTGCATGACCTTATGCTGTCTTTTACAAAGTCAGTATTAAAAGTCCAACAGCGAAAAAAAAACATTACAGGTGTTAACATTCATTTAAATTTAAACCATTTCACTTAAAAGTATGGAAAATATTCCGAGCATGACAATCTGTGTATTCTGTCCAAATTTAAGTTGCAGGCAGAAAAAATCATGTCAAAATCAGGCAAACAGTAAACTTAAGATACAATGACTTGCCAACTTTTAACTTAATTTTTGTATTAATTTGTCTGCCAGCGACAAACAGTTGGCCCAACCATGCGATAACAGATTGTCATCTTCACAATAATTTCCACTCTTTTAAATGCATTTTAACACCCGCTTTGTTTATTTCGGCAACCATTATTACTTAAGGCATTCGAATGCAGTCAAACGCAACTGGTACTAAATTTAGAGTGCCTGTTAGGATTTTTACAGACATCGTGGATTGAGATCAGACTACACATCACGCAATGTCTGATCTTTAATATTCACTGTCCGCTTACTAGTGCCAGAGTTAGCCGATCAGCCTGATTCTACATTTTATTTTTGTAACTCTTTTCTACCGTTGATGTCGATTCCATTTGAGCCATGCTCTGTGAAAAAGTGGTTTGGTGAATCTACAAAAAGTATCGACTACGGTCAGCCTGCGCAGACCGTACAGACTGACCTGTGTCGAAACATTTTGCTTTTTGGTCAATTTTCAGCATGTCATTCTACCTCATGACTCGGTCGGTTGTTAGATAAAATGGATTTTACTGATCCATGTTTTGTGATGGCTTGCTTGGTATGATGCGTCGCGTATATTCATTAGAACCTTTTTTCACAGAGCATGGCTCATTTATTTTGCACTCAACGAGGAAATAACTGTTTGGTTGTTTTAGTAGGTCAGCTGATTTCCAGTTCGAAGGGAAACGGCTTTATTTAGTGTAATGGTGATTTTCTTTCTTTTGTTATAACAATTTCTGTTGACAATGAAATTTCATATCGATGTCGATTTTTCCAAAAATGATGATGAAATAGAAATAACATTGTGTATCCAATTCAGTTCACTCCTGTTAGTAAACATTTTAACCCATTTCCTTCTTCTTTAAATGCCTATTCAATCACTTTTTCTTGCATGAATGACATATGTGTTGTGTTGTGCGCCTAAATAGCGAAAAAGGCTTCAAGACAATTTTGGGGCTGTTTGAATATAACAAAAAAGTCTTTCATAATCTCGGACAGTTTAGATCCAAGATGAGAATGCATGACGTTTTCTGATCTTGGTCTGCTCTGCAAAAGCAACTTTATGCTGTAAGGTTTGAGATGCTGAAGACAACTCCAGTCACGTTTTCGAAAACTATGAAGATCAAGATTCTGGCGAAAGTTAAATCCATTCCGGTATGGTACGATACACCCTGATATTTGGTGAGATATTCTAGCCGAGATAACCTTCAAGTCCAAAAGATTACATTATGTTCAGCAATGTTGATGGGATAGGATCCGCCAATATCTAGGCCTAATGGCAGCAAGATGACGAGAGAGAGAGAAATAACTTTTCTTTCCAGTTTAAAAACAAAAAATTTGGTGAAAAAGGAGAAAATATTCCAAACATTTTTAAGCGATATATTTCTAGACATTCGCTGCTATTCGAAAATTTTATTTTCTTACAGAAAATAAACAGATCTGTAGTTATTTTGACTTACCAAATGAACGGGTAATCCATCATCGGAATCTAAGTGGTAAATATTCAAGAAGGGTTAGAAAGGGTCGTATAAAAAAAGTGTCAGTCAGTTTAGTATGACACGTGCGTGTGGAACTAAGAACTGGGACAGTACTTCACACTGCTGGAGTGCTATACCAACATCAAAGGAATACCGAGTTAACCCTTGCCTCTCCTTTGTGTTAAGTTTGGATATATGTTATTTAAAAAGAAATGAAAAGAACGGATTTTTGTCGATCCAACCTGTACTTTGAAAAGGCTAAATATATATAACAGTTTTATTCGCTACCCTTTGATTTCCTTACATCAAGAGACTAAGAAAATGAGGATAAACAGTGTGATAATATACAGGGTAGCATATATTTTTTAAATTGTCTTTCAGTTTTTATTTATCAATATAATAAAAAACAAATGGCTAATAACTGCTATATCTGTTACATCTAATGAAGGATTAGAAAGAGTGTGTGATGAAAATATACCTGAAGCCTGTTATACATGGATTGTGCAGTTTTAGACAGCGGGTGTAGTGGTAAATTTTCGATAATGCTACATTACACGTTTTTGCACTTTAACCCATTAAACGGCATTCACAACAATAATTGCCTTTGCGACTTATATAAATCAAGTTCAGGCTGCACGAAATGTGCAGTCTGATTTTGGATTTACACTTTGCGCTCTTGTAGGACATTGACGAAAACAACATTGAAAAAAATGCTGGTTCTTGGGTCTTTTTTTTTTATTAAATTGTAGAGTATGTTAAGAGTTTTCGGCGCTCTATGGGTTAAGCTATTAACTGGGATTCCAGAGTTTTTCCTCTTCTCAAATACACGCTGCTGAGTCACAAACAATCAGGAAGTAGTAACTTTGGTTTTCGGTTTTTGGAATCAAGCATGATATTGCACTTTTAATCCGGAATTCGAAATTTCATATCGCTAAAACTAAATGTGCGATAGGCCTACAAGTTTGTAATTTAATTAAATGATATATATAACGTTTTGTGGCATCTTAACTAAAGTAATCCCTGTAGGCAAGGCATTTAAAGGTACGAAAATGTTGCGGTCGTAATAGAAGAATTAGTTCTTGGTTCCCGAAAACAGTGGTTCTCTAAAACAGTGGGTAAAAATACAGATATGTATGTATAAAAATTTACCGTCATCCGGCGATGTATTCCCCCGTGATCTCTCGCAAGTCGCCACGATCCACCGCGATTACCTCCTGCTGTGAAGCTGCCCGATATTTTTTTCAGGCTGCGGTGATAAGTCCGCCGCGTTTCGCCTACTTTTACCTTTACAGCAGATTTGCCGCGGACAAATTGGACCGCCGCGTCTCGCGGATTTGAGCAAAAAACGCGAGAACTGTACTGTAAATATTAATACGCTGTGCGTAAACAAAAAACCTCTGCCGCTAAGAAAGTAGCAAACGGGAAACGGCTAGTAATAATAAGTATGTGAAAAAAAAAAATTAAGCCTATTTATGGCTACAAATTTCCTAGAAGTATGATAATTTTACAAGGGAAAAATGGATCTGGTTTTAAAAATATTCCATAATTTTACAGGGGAAAAATGGATCTAATTTTAAAAATATTCCATTGCTCAGTGCAAATCTTTGCATACAGTTTCTAAATATAGACATGGGGAAAACCGGGATTTGTGCAACAGACTTTGACAACAAAAATAACGTCCAAAACATCTTGGGATGATACCGCGGCTGTTTCTCAAGCTTATAGGGGCTGTGTTTATAAATGACTGGTGCCTAGATTACATGCTCGCTAACCATGGCTAGATGAATCGTACCAGGTAGTGTTTTATTGAGTATGGGTTTATTTTGAAATTCGAAGTATCGGTTTCCGTTTTGTAAAGTAGTCCCATAATGCCCAAATCAGATAGGTTTATATTTGAAAAATGCCACCTAGCTGAAAATAATGACTTTTGGCCGTTGACTGTGCATGGCATATTCTTCGAAGATAGACCAGTCTGCTATGACGCATCAATATCCTGTACAGGATAAATGATAATACGCTGTGCGTTACCTAAATTTCTGCCAATACAAAAAATAGCGACGGAAAAAATAGCCATAAACAATACTACTGAGGAAAAGTCTAGCCTGTTTTTTTGCTCCATATTTGTTAAAATTTGTATCATTTCAAACTAGAAAAATAAATTTAAGAAATACCATTGCTTCCTGCAAATCTTTGTATGCAGTTTCTAAACATAGAAAAAAAAAACAAGATTTGTGAAGGGTCTTTGCACAGACTTATGGACAAAAAATGTTTGGGCTTATACCGTGGCTATTTCCCAAGCCTATAGGGACTGTGTTTTAAAATGACTGGTGCATAGGTTATACGCTAGCTAACCATAGCTGGATAGCGTCGATTTCAATAAACGTATACTTAATTTGAAATTCGCTGTATCGATTGCCATTTTGAAAAGTAGTCCGTTTCTGTACCCAGAATGCCCAAATAAGATAGGTATGTAGAAAATTTTGAAAAATGCCACCTAGTGGAAGATAATGCACTCTTGACACAGTGTTTTCTTTTATATGTTTAGGATGCAAGTAAATGTAATCAACATTTTTGTTCAGGCGTATTCGGTGTTTTTTTTTTTTTTTTTTTTTCAAGCAAAAGAAATCAATTTATCTGCATTGCACTGTGTTCCCAACTACACATGCATATTACAGACATCTAATCACTCCGGGAATGAAATCATTCTTTGAAGAGTAAGAAAAGAAAATGTATTATTTAACTTTTGGAGTGAAAGGTATTAAACGGGAATATAGATAATAAGTTTTTTAAAGGAAGCCCTAATCCGTCAGTGCCGATCAACAAATTTAGAGCCAGTTCACATAATCGGAGCCTTTGTTTATTTATGTCAGCTTCAAGTAAACTCTTAAATTCTTTGCCAGCAGCGAATAGAAAAGTTCAAGACATCTGTTCACGCTATTAGGATAGCAAAGCTCTGTCTGATTTGCTAATTTAATGGCAATATCAGTCTGAAATTAGGTCCAAGACGTAATATTTCGGCCACGGTTAACCCACGGCAAAAATGATTTAGACAACACTGTACACATTTTACAATTTTCCATGGTGTAGAAAAACATTGAAAGACCAGAGGATTGCATGACAGTCTTCCCTTTTTCGAAATTCAAATACTTGACAATATAATAGTTCAAAGAATGCCTTTTTTTCCCGAGCCGATACTTTCGGAACCGGAAGACCAACACAACATTATTTCGTCAGAGCTATTGGCTCTGAACATTAAGTTTCCTACCCGTGTCTCTGCGATTGCGAATCCAACACCCTACTCCTGACAAAACGACAAAACTTTGGAATCTTCAAATTGAAGCATTTGTGAACGAAAAAATAAATGTGACTCAAAGACCGATATTTTGACATTTCTTTTAAGTAAGGATGGAAAATAATGTGGGAAAAGGAGAAAATGCTGGTAACCAGCATGTTCTCCTTTTCCAACAATGTTTTCAAAATATTTCTTTTTCGGGGTGGTTAAAACTCGAGATTGTGTGGTAAATACTTAACCATGGTGGTCCATACACATACATACGTGTTATGAGATGAAGTCCTGCGTCTATCTATGACTCGGACTTCGAAAAAAAGACTTTTGTTTAAGAAAGCCCAACATTTAACCTGTCTCATAACCTCCCGTCAAACCTTATCAGTTACCTTACCTTAATACTGTCTAGACTTCAGGGAAACTTTACCATATGCAGATATTTGTTAAAGGTTTAAACTACGTGCTGGCTACAGAAAACCTGGCGACACTTGAACATGTTTGTATTTGATAGATCGATGGAATTAAGATACACGCGCACTTAAATTAGGCAATGCTTCCCTGTGCATATCCATGGAAGGCGAAAACAGTCTTACGGTGTTGCAGTTTTTGTTATCTTCTTAAACGACTGTGTTTATGTTTTGTTCGAATGGTGTCCGGTCTTTCAAATCACTGCTTTATTATGTTACCAACACATCTCACTTTCACGCTATCTTCATTATTTTAAGAACTATGTTATATATATTTTGTTAAAACACCATGTTTACTTCCCTCCGTAACGTCTTATTCTGTCAACAGGACATGTTGCCCTTGCAAAGTATAGCGCTAATTTCTTCTCTTAGTATGTTATCCTGACCAACGGATGTTATCCTGACTAACGGTAAATTTGCCTTGTTAAAAAAGAACGGTCAGGTAGAAGAGCAGTTGGAAATGACCGGACAACGAATTAATTATACTGCAAGTTTTACCATTCCAGCTGGTAGTCAGGTAAATATCCCTGTTTTATGGCCTAGCGAATCGAGTTCCCCTACTGAATCGAATTTCTCTTCCGAGTGCCCCAACACACTGAACACTAACGTCAATTTAACCTGACTTCACTGAAAACTGCGTAAAACGTACAGCTCACTGAATGAAGTCACTGCGATTCAACGTAGGGAAAACCGGGTAAATTTGGACAAACGTATAAATCCAGACAGCCTCCTACAATCCATGAATTTTACAGAATATCGGGACCATTCTTTAAACTATTACCTCTTTGAAATGAGGGGTTTGTCCTCTTTAAGAAATTCCATGATTTAATTGTGTCAAGAAAATGGTGACTTCATTTGAGTTTCTTAAAGTCATCCAACCACAGGTTCTTTTCGGTACTTGGATGACTTCAAAACAAGACGGATACACGCAGGCCCCGTTCTCGAACCAATAAAAGGAATAGTATGAAGGTTAAACAATCATAGAAGTGATGTCTATTACCAAATGAATTAATAAGCAACACTATTTTAACGATTTCAAGTACTTTTAGAAAAAAAAAAAAAAGAAAGATTAAAGACTTAATTAAAAGTTGTCCGAATTTCCCCCACTATTTTACAGATGTTGTATAAATTCGGACTGGCAGAAACCAAGGTAGTAATTGGTATAAACCGATAGCCTATGTTAGGGTTTATTTCGATGGTTCGTTCCAAGAACGATTTTGCTGTTAATATAACAAAACAAATTGCGTGGACAAGGGTTGATAAGGGTACATAATAATTTTGAAAACAAGTTGTTGAGGAAAATCCTTCGAATGACAAAGAAGTGAATTTAGTATCCATTATTCTTATCGATACATTGTATGTCAATGATCAATTGCAGATCGATATTTCTCATCTCCTAAATTTTCTAAATGCTGATTAAGTTGTTCTTTGAAAAGTTTAAAATGTTCATATTTTACCTTTCGATTATTGACTTGTCGGGGTTTACCTTTTTTTATGTGTGTGTCTGTATATGTTTGTCTGTTTCCTTTTAGCATCATGAATTAATGATGTATGCCAGGAAATTAGCAAAATCACAGCCAGTGGAGTGATTAAGGCCCTCAAGGGCCTCTAGTTTGAATTTTTGGAAGATAAAAGTCGACCCTCTGCAAAAAAAGGGTTTTGAAAATCTGTTTCTCATCGTACAGTATTTTGGAAATTTGAGCAAAAATGATACTGTATAAGTGCAAATTTTTGCTACGTGGAATTTTTTGCGATTTCGCGAATTTATGGACTATTTAATTCTATTTATTCAGTAAAGGAGGGGTGTCCATAAAGCTGTTTTCATGGCCACTACCGATTTTCTTTAAACTTTGTATACTAAAACCTATACATGTTGACTGTTATATAGAAATAAGAAATTTACACTCTGATAGGAATATGAAAAAAAAAGAAAGAAAAAAAATAAAGGGTAGATAACTAAATACTGTTAGTTGTAGGGTATTTTCGTCGTAATTTTACAATAACCATTTAATATACAATACAATTACGAAATATCAATGGAATCCCATTATGTTTAAAGCGATGTTGTGATTTTTCGTGAAGTTGGAGAACTTTAAAAAAGCTAAAATTTTAGCATAGGTTGTTATATCTGGTATTGTTTAAGAAAGTATGAAATTGTTAAAATTCATTTCTGGGTAAATATAAAAATACCACCAATTTCCTAACAAACTTCTCTTTGGGTCAGAATTACCCCACCCACCATGAACAAGCACACACTCTACAAACCTTTACCAACTGATTCCATATTGCATAATATTACAGCCAACAAGTATAGGTTTCAGCGTACAAAGTTTAAAGAAAATCAGTAGTGGCCATGAAAACAGCATTTGTGAATACATGTATATTTTCGATTTATAATTATTTGGTAATCCCCCTTTAACATGAACATGAATTTTGCCCCCGAACTATAATTCCAAGACCCAAGGAGTTTGGCTTTTGAACAACTTTGCTAGGCAAGCGTGACAATCACTACGTTGCTCTAAATATTTGTCAAAGATCCTGTTAAGTAACTACGGTAACCTCGTGCTATACAAAGTAAATTCCAAACATATTTTTCCTTACAGTTTTTGCCAGTGGTCACCATGATTGATTGATTGAATGGTGTTTACGCCGCTTTCGAAGTTATTTCAGTCATATAACGGGGACAATTCACATATTCATGCATTTCCTGGGTTTCACCAGTACCAGACTTGGTCTCTGGGGTGTCTTGCCCCAGGATGCTTCCACGAAAGGCCCAGTGGATCCGGTTAGGCGCGAAACAGAGGCCTCCAGGTCACGAATCCTACATTTTACCACTGAGCCACGCAGGACCCCCCCCCCCAGTAGTTACCAAATTTGGTTTGTTTTCATTATATGTGGCAGGATACGTGTACTTATATATAGGCAAAAGTAATTTGTATGGATCATTATATCACCATAACAGTGATTATATTACTTTAAAGATCGTTTCTGAACACCCTTCTATTACCTTTTGAGACATATTAACAGGGAATTTGAAAACACCCGAAAAAATAGGGCTAATCAGCCTCAATTGGGGTTTAACACATGAATACCAATGGAAAAACTGCAACATAACGGAAAAAATTGATCGCTACGACCAATTTATTTGTGTAAGACAAAAAGAAATATATAATTCGCAAGGAAAAATCTAAAAAAGGCCCTTTAAAATCGGATAAAGAAAAAAAATCATTAGAAATACATGTATTCTATCGAAGAAGAAAAATAGTCTTTAAACATTAAAGCCTATGTCGAAAAAGAACAGTTCCACATTGACTATATATTAAGAAAGCTTTTATTGATACTTCGCATAAGTGGTTGCAGCCGAGACTTGATTGTTGCACCCTTGGCAAATTAGGAGGTGTGGAAGACTAGAGGGAAAAAGGGTTCGAAAAGACGAAAGCTCGATGCACGAAATTGACGTAGGTGAACGGATTCTTTAACTTTCTGGCTTTTTGCAGCAGACCGATTTTGAAATACAATGTTTGCAAATGGAGAAACTCCTCATTCTTTTTAAGGCTACAACATTTTACACGTATTAAGGTCCTTTTTTTTTAATGATCCAAATATTCTAAGATGTTTCGAAGTCGTCTGCTGCAAATTTGTCTTAAGACATTCAATACACGTCAGCTATACAATTTCTTGTCTTACAAAATCAGTTTACGTTATCAAAATGTGACAAGTAATAATGCATGATTAACATAACAATCCATGAAAAGAGAAGCAAATAATGATTATTGCAATAAATAATAATAATATCTGTAATGATTATCATAATAAAATACTGATTATGATAAGAAGAAGAAGAGTATGTATATATTTTACAATGTAAGCTTTTAGAGTTGAGCAGGGGAAACGCTTGACAAGAACCCCTCCTTTCATTTCATCATCTAAACAAAAGGCACATAATTGATTGATTGATTGATCGACCGACCCACCGACTGATGCTCTAAGGTGTCATTTATAGCCAGTTAAAAGTCGATAATGTTAGATATGCGCATTATAGTTAAGTTTATAGTATAGAATATACTGTTCCTAATAATTAATCGATGACAATACTTTATTCATTTTTATGTTCTCATTTGCCTTTATGTAAAAAAAAATCCAATAGCATTTAATAGTTTAACATGTTCACAGTTTAACAGTTGGATTAATTAAAATATACTTGGTTTGTTATGACAACAGGTTTTTTTTTTTTTTTTTATACAAATGTCTGAATTTAATATAAGCTGGGCAGATTAAAAAAAATGATACTCTTCTATGGCGTGAAATACGTTGCAATATTGTATCTGGTAATATATGTCTTCCATATTAAAAAATTATATTCTATAGTAAGATATTTATTGTCTATAAGATAATTTATTGTGTGTGAATGATATATATATATTGTGTATAAAAAATATTCATTGTGTATAAAAAAAATTATTGAGTAAAAAAGCATATATTGGGTATAAAATAAATTTATTGTGTATAAAAATATTTATCGGGTAAAAAAATCTATATGGTGTATAAAATAAATTTATTGTGTATAAAAAATATTTATTCAGTAAAAAAAATATATATTGCGTATAGAATATTTTTATTGTGTATAAAAAATGTTTATGTGTCACGAAAATATTTATGTGCGAAATTAAAATTCATTTGCTAGAAAAAAATATATATGGTATCAGGAGGACTCTTACCCTGGAGAACTTGTACCCTTGTTTCGAGCGTAATGAGTTTTCGTGCGTAGGAGAAAATGATGGTTACCAATGTTTTAAGATGTCTGAGTCAGATGCCCGTTCGAAAGGAGATCGGAAGGACGCACAAAAACTCATAACCTTCGAGATTAGGGTACGAGTTCTCCAGGGTATGATATCTCCTGAAACCACACACACACACACACACACACAAACACACACACACACACACACACACACACACACACATATATATATTCTAGCAAATACACAATAGAAATATTCTATACACAATATATGTATATTTTTTACCTAATAAATAGTTTTTATTAACAATAAATTTATTTCATACACCATATAAATTTTTTTACCCAATGAATATACAATACAATAAATATTTTTTATACACAATATATATCTTTTAACCCAATAAATAATTTTTATACACAATAAATTTATTCTATACCCAATATATGTCTTTTTACTCAATAATTTTTTTTTTTTTTTTTTTTTCATGCACAATGAATATTTTTATACACAATATATATATCATTCACACATAATAAATTATTTTATAGACAATAAATGTCTTACTAGAAAATATAAATTTTTAATATGGAAGACATATATTACCAGATACAATATTGCAATGTATTTCACGCCATACTCGTCCTTAACTTCATTAAGAATGCAGATTGAACATATTCTTTCATTTCTAGCAATATTTTTATGCCGACCTGTTCCAATAAAAAGGTTATGAGCGGATAGACGTAATCTGGCAACAGCATACCAATATGACGTTATTTTCATTTTATTAAGATATTTTGAACAACTAAAACCTCCTTTAAGATGTCTGTAAACAAACAGTGAAGGCCTGTTATTGATATAATGGAACCATTTCCTCACATAAATGCCAATTAGTTTAATACAGAATATAGGTAGAATATCTTTAAATTCACTGCGGCAGGAAATATGAACGTAAAGATTTTCTTCTTAATAACTCTTTAATTTTGTAGGTCCATAGGTTTGGGTTATGTGCTATCTATTTCTAACAGGACTGTTTGTAAAATACATTTAGATCTTTTGTCGGAGAAAAGTATTTAAAATACTTATTCTAGTTTTTTATATCAATATGCAATGGATACCTGCTGAAATCGCCGTCGATAGCTGAATTAGTCGTTGTTGACTTGACATTTAACAATTTTCCAAGAAATTTTCTATGAAGTGTTTGTCACAAAGCCCCGAACCTCGCTCGAAGAGTATAGGATTGATGCAACGGAGAGGAGTCAAATAAATTAATCATGATTATTAAAGGAATTTCTTTATGTCTTGTGACTTGTAGTAAATCCCTCATTGCACGAGTCGCTTTTCATGATAAAGTCTTTAGGGCATTTTGAAAAATGTCATTGCTAGTAAAAACTAAGCACAGGTAATTAAAAGCGTTCACTTTTTCGATAATGTTTCCTGAATATGTAAAATTTATTGCTTCTATCAAAGATCTACCTCTACGAAAGATAACAACATTTTTTTGCACATTTACTTTAAAATTCTACTTTTACACAATATTTCTCAAATGCTGATAATAATTGCTGTAACCCTTCAGTGGTATCAGAAATAAGGACCGAGTTGTCTGCTAATTTAATAGCAATAAATAGATCGATAATTGACCTAAAGTAAAGCATTCATTGGTATTCTGTTGTAAAAACAACTCGATTTCGTTGACAAAGAGTGAAAATATGATCGACGAGAGGGATTCGCCTTTTAGCAATGCTGCATTAGAGTCATACAGATCCGAAACAGAATTCATAATTATGTTTAAAACACAATTTAACATTATCATAAAGAGAGCGAATAACGCCAAATGGTTTCCAGTAACATTGTGCTTAATCAATGTAAACCATAGGCCATTGCGATAAATAAATTCAAAACACTTTTGTAAATCAATAAAACAACAGTATTATCTTTTCTTGGCGGTGAATTTTCTTTAAGTAAAAGAAGTTAAGATAAAGGTTACATCGACTAAACATCATGTTTTACCGACCAAACTTTAAGCCGTTCGCTCAATAATGAAGTAAAGAGATCGGAAAAACAGTTGAAGTTATACCTCGATAACTAGTGTTATGAGAGTCAATTACAACCTTTGACCAGAATTAAGGAAATGTTCTTTTCTCCAATATATAATTGAATAAATGAACAAGTGGCGTATATATTCCTTAAAAAAGTATTCATACATAATGTAATCAGTCGAACATGCGTCATTCGTACCTAACTTTTTAACGCATTTCCTTAGTTCAGCTATAGTTAAAGGTGAATCTAATTCATCATATATACAATGAATATTTTCATCAATCACTGAAAAGTTCTTCAAATTCCACATCTTATTCTTGTATTTCTATATCTGATAAAGTGCTGGAAAAAAATGCCGCAATAGCTACATGTATATCTGATCTTTAGTTTTGTTCTTTCTTTTTTCTAAATTATTTCCAAAATTCTCTAGGTTTTTTCATTTCTCATATTTTCAGTTTCACTTTCGTATTATATTTACGTTTAGCTAATCTCCAATGGTATTTGTAATCCTTTTTAGTGGAAATAAAATTATGTCTATTTTCATCATTTTCTAAAAGCTTGTATTTTCGCTTAATGCATTTTCATATCTATTTATTTTACTGTAAAATTTCGTACAACATGTGGTCATTTGGCATCCGCGGGGTCTACCCACTGAACGCCATATTCTGGGAGCTAATCTTTGATTTTTGTTTCTTTCTTCATATTGAAGTATTTTTATGTATACCTTACAAGAAATTAAAAATTTAGCATTGATTAAAATGATATATAAATATTTATGAATTAAAAACTAACAATAGTAAAAGCAAAACAATTTACCTTTGCGTTATCATTTCCTTCCTTCAAAATGCACTGGTCTTCCTGATTCAAAACGCACTGATTAAAAATGCATGTGTGCAGGGGAGGGGGGGAGAGATGATAAGAACTGCGCATTTTACACAAACGTTAAAAAAACTTCCCTTCTTTTTTAATGCAAGAGTACTTAAAGTCGATATTGTGTGACAATTGTACCTACGCAAAAAATAATTGTGGCTTTAACTCTTTCAGCGCCGAATATAATTGAGCAATGCTCTGCCAAAATGGGGCTTAATGCATCTCCGTGATGCATTATGCCAAGCCAGCCATCACATAATTATGGATCCATAAAATTAATTTTGTCTTAAAACGAATGGAATCAAGTACTCATGAGGTAGAGTGGTTCTTGGACATACAGAAAATTGACCAATAGCGAAAAGTTTCAGCGCAGGTCAGCCTGCGCGGACTGCGCATGCTGACCTGGGTCGATCATGACTTTTCGCAGATGCATTAAGCCCCCTTTTTTACAGAGCATGGCTGATATAAACTTGACATCTTTCAAGGGCTGAAAATACAGTCTACTAAAACTCAGAAATGAGCCACGCTCTGGCAAAAGGGGGCTTAATGCATCTCCTTGATAAATGATACCAGCCCAAGTCATCACATAATTATTGATCCATAAGAGCCACTTTTTTAAATAATCGACTTAATCGTGAAGTAGACTGGTCCTTTGACAAACACAAAATTGACCAATAGCGAAAAGTTTCGGCCCAGGTCAGCCTGCGCGGACTGCGCAGGTTGACCTGGGTCGATACTTTTCGCAGATGCATTAAGCCCCCTTTTCACAGAGCACGGCTCAAATAATTTTGTCTCATATAGGCTTCATAAACATGCGGAAGGTATAGATACAAGATCAGGCTGCACGCACTCAGCTTCTTGTTCTTGAGCTATCCTGTCCGCAAAAGCCCTTGTTCTCGCCCCATGACGCCGAAAATGTTCAAAATGTAAAAGCTTAAAGAAATGATAATAAAATCAAATAATGCTGAAACACAAATCGCTAAGAAAAACGTGCATGTATAGTGAATATTTATTTGCCATAGATGTTTTTTTTTTTTCGGCGTAGCTGAGTGTGCTGGCTTTTTACCTACGTTTTCGTACTAATAGTAAATGAATAAACAGAATTTTTTTATTGGTCAAAAATGTATATATGTTTATTCTGGGGGGAGGGGGTTTAATGACTCGTGGCGTTGTTAGTTAGTATGGCTTCCTTACTATAATAAAACATCGTGAACGGCTTCGAGTTGAAAAAACACCAAGTATTTCCCGTTAAAGTAACCATAGCTGCCAAAAGTAAACAAAGTGGGTGTTAAAATGTTTTTCAATATAAACCATACCATTTAAAAGTATGGAAATTATGGTGAAGATGACAATCTGTTATCGTAAGGTCGGTCCCAGAGTTAGTCGCTGGCAGAGAAAATAATTTCAAAACTATGTTAAAACCTGTCAGATCACTCTATCTTTTGTTTACTTTTAGCCTGATTTTTAAAATCTCCCTCTTTTTTTTGCCAGGGACCAAAAACTTTGACCGACGACACAATAACAGACTGTCATTTTCACAATATTTTCCATAGTTTTAAATAGAGGATAATCAACTGATAGTGTGTGATATTAAAAATCTGTCACTAGAATGGGGTGTGATGCGGTTGAAAAACGAGTCCGAAGGACGAGTTTTTTTTTTTTTAGGTGTATCAAACCCTATTCGAGTGACAGATTTTTAATATCACATACCACCAGTTGATTATTCTATTTATTATATTCCTATTTCTCGCTTTGTTTCCAATAATTATCAAGAAAGGTAGTTATAGGCCTACATAGGACTTTTCTTTACAAACACATGACCCATTTTTGGCAGAAGCAGCTGACGCATCTGATGACGTAACGCTCGAGGGTTCGCGCGTAAGTTTGGTCATCTATCTCTCCGTTTGAAGGCATGCATTGTTTTACATAATAATAATCCACGACGGCGACAACATTTTTTCGTCTGATAAAGGATAAAGTGTAAAAGATGATGGATAGAGATACTGCAGAATGGTGTTACCCACACTTTTACCTGGCCTTTGTATCCAATACCTGTCTCCATCTATTTAAGAAATAATCTTCTTTCTTTCGTTGTTTATTATTCAATAAATCACAGTTGTGAGTTATGAGGCCCAATAAATAATCCACGACGGCGATAGCCCGAGTGATTTATTCATTGCGCCTAATAACTCACAAAATCTTTCTAATTTGATTAAGGTCATTCCTAGAAAATTTCGGGAAAGGATTCGTCTCTCTAATTCGTCTGCACAGAGTAACTCGAAATTATCAGTAGACGATTTTGCTCAATATTTTTCAAATATTTCTAATAATCAGGAAACCCCAAGCAATCATTTAATTTTGACACTAACAATGAAGAAATTATAGAAACATTAGATAGAGATATCACCACTGATGAAATTTAAAAAGTTATTAGCTCCATGAATAGAAACAAAAGTAGTGATGTTGAAGGCAATATTGCAGACTTTTTTATTGATTGTAAAGATTTTATATCTCCATATCTCACTTCTATTTTTAATCTTATTTATAATTCAGGTAATTATCCGGACGCGTGGACAAAAGGTGCCATAGTTCCGTTATTTAAAAAGGGGGATAATAATAATACAGAATGTTACAGAGGTATTACGCTGGTTAATATAACTGCAAAAATCTTTTCATTGGTTCTAAGAAACAGGTTAAACAACTGGTGTGAAAACAATGATGTATTTTATGAAAATCAATTTGGATTTCGTAATGGAAGTTCCACAGCAGACGCTATTTTTATTCTTCATACTATAATTCAGAAAGTTTTATCAAAAAATAAAAAACTTTGGTGTATCTTCATTGACTACAAGAGGGCATTCCATACTGTTGAAAGAGACGCTCTATTCTGTAAGCTTATTCAGTTGGGTATAAGTTGTGTAAAATTAACGAACAGTACTAATTTATCAGAATTCTTCAATGTTAGCCTCGGTCTGAAGCAAGGAGAGCCTTTATCGCCAATATTATTTCTTCTTTTCATTAATGATATAACTGAAAATTTGGACTTTAACTCGTTGAACGATTCTGATTTAGAATTACTATCAAAATGTTTGATTTTATTTGCAGAAGATATAGTTCTTTTTACAACTAGTCAAGAGAGCCTTCAATCTCAAGTTGATAGTTTATATCAATACTTATGTAAATGGGGTCTTGAAATAAATATTGAGAAAATCAAAGTCTGCGTATTTGAAAAAAGAAAATCTTTTCAACAGCAAAATATCTTTATTAATGGAAAAGTAGTTGAATTTGTTGACAATTTTACGTACTTGGGTTTCGTTTTTAATCATACAAGTTCTTTCAATTTAGTTGTAAAAACTTTGAATGACCAAGCTTTAAGAGCATATAATAATCTTTTGATAAAAATCCCCTTGATATTAAGACAAAAATTCCATTGTTTGATTCGATGGTAAAAGCATAGACAATTAACATTTGAGATTCTGCGAAATTTATTGGGAGTTAAATAACAAACTCCAATTTGTGCTATCTTTGGGGAATTCGGTAGCCTACCTTTCTCTATGATATGTAAGCAACGTGCATTAAAGTTTTGGTGTAAAGTTATGTCCAAAAGTCATTCAAATCTTTACGATGCTTATATCGATCAATGTAATTATGTTTTTAATACTTGTTGGGCCAAGAGGGTCAATTCAATGACTGACCATCTTGGTCTATTTGGTCTAACTAACGTTAGACTAAATTTTGATGTAAGTGTTAACAGAACAGAACAAAACAGAAATTTTATTTTTACTTTCAGCACAAAGGCTCATAGTCACAAATACATACATACATGCATGTTATGAAAATGACAATCATGTTTCATGGGAGAAAATAATAGAAACAATAATAACACAATAATGAAATATAGTTACACAAGTGAGAGGGGCTAAAAAGTAATTCTTTTATCCTGGAATCAATTGTTCGACTGAGTAGTATTCTTTCTGGATTTAAAAGCATGTTTATAATATGAAGTCAACTGTATCAAGGTTCTTTTATTGTTACTTTTGAGTAATTCAATGAATTTATACATACTGGGGTGTTTAAAATAATACTTAGGAATATATCTTGATCTTAGATCGTTGTAGAAGGGGCAAATCAATGTAAAATGGAATTCATCCTCAATATCTCGAAGGTTACATAGCTCACAGTATCATTCATTTCGATTTATGCCATTATGACGTCCCGTCTCAATTTTCAGATCGTGTGAAGATAATCTTATTTTACTTTGAATATATCGTTGTGCTCTATTTTCCAATATTGTTAGATATTGTTCCTTTTCATAATTCAATTTGAGATAAGAATATAATGTCATAGATGTGCTTTGATTAATACAGGTTTGCCAATTAGTAATGTGTATATCTTCCACTCGATTTTTAAATACTGGTATGAATTTATTGATATTTACTGATTCGGGATATAACCAAATTTCGTATAGCCCAGAACTCTCTAGAAGATGTTTAACTTTATTACACCGGTTTTTTTATTTGTGGCTTGAAACTTAAGTCTATCATTTGTTGTTCGATAATAGACCGCAAAATACAATTATTTTTCTTCTTATTAAACAGATTTAACCAATATTTCATAATGCGTGTGTAACGATTTAAAATTAAAGGAAACCTGCCAAGTTCTGCTAAGAGTGCGGATGGGTTTGTTGACATTTTAACATTAAGGATGCGTTTACAAAATCTTCTATGAACTCTTTCAACATTTTCAGCCTGATTAAAACCCCAAACCTCACAATTAAAGGTAAGAATAGAATCAACGTAACTGTCAAATGCTGCAATTTTGAAAACCAGATTATATGACCAGTATGTGCAGAGCTGAAATACGTCAATTAATGATTGCAGTAAGCTTACTTACTATTATTGATTTAAAAATGAATTTATACATGAAAACTACCTTGACAATATAACAAACAAAAAATGGTTAAAATTATTTGCAAGTTTTAGGCTTAGTTCCCATAAACTAGAACTTGAAACCGGACGATTTAACGGTACACATAGAGATAACAGACATTGTAAAATTTGCTCTTCACGCGTTGTTCAGGATGAATATTATTTTTTGCTTTGCTGTCCAAAATACGAGCATTTGAGACGAAAACACATTGGATATATATCAAGGCCGAATACTAATTATTTCGTTGAATTAAATGTCATCGTCAAATATGAAAACTTTGTTTTCTATTTGCAAAATATCTTTCAGAAAGTTATTCCAATCGTGATGAAGTCACTCAAACTATTGCTGTTCTTTAAATGAATTTCTATAGTAGTCTTTAAGAACTTTTTTTTTTTTTTTTTTTTTAAAGAATTGAATTGTATAAAAACAGCCACTACAGGCTTTGGCTATAGCCTCGGTATAAGCCAAGAAACTTCTTGTTGATAAGTATGTGCAAAAACCCTGCACGAATCCTGGTTTCCTTAAAGTCTATATTTAGAAACTATATTCAAAGATGTGCGGTAAAACAGTAGTGTTTTTCCCTTTCCAAATAATTTACGGTGAAAAACATTGTAGCAAAAGGAGAAAATGGTGGTTACTGGAATCTTCTTCTTTTCCCGTTAAGTTGTCAAAAGCCATCTCCCTCAAGGTCACTGTATCTCGGGATGATTTAGAGTGTCCCTTTGGTATTTGATATACAGTCAAACTTCGGAAGCTCGAACACCCCTGGGACTAGGTTATTTGTTCGAATTAGCGGTAGTTCGACGTATCCATATTTCAAGTATGAAGTGGTCAGTGAACGAGTTGCACGTATTCTTACTGCATCTATATAACTTTTGTATTTGGAAATAGCACACAGAACACACCACATAACTTTGTCATTTTACAGAAATCGGCCGTTTAATTCGTGAAAATACCTTGTTTTCGGCCGAAATCGATGCGCTCTATCAATGCTTTTTTTTAGAGAGTATCCGTTTCGACCGATAATATGCTATTTTCACCAGTTAAACAGCCGATTCCAGAGGTCATTTTCTTTGCACATATCTAAAAGTCATTTTATCAGAACAGAAAGGACATTTGCATATACATGTATTGTCGAGCGCGAAACATTACCCTGTTTATGTTCTAATTATAACTTCTATCAACGCTAAATGTGCGGATTAAGATCACAGTTGCAGTTAATAAAACTAATGTGTTAATAAGCAATACTCTTCATGCAACCATAGCGTTACAAAGATGGCTTGACCACTAATTCTGGTAAACAACCTCGAAAAACAAAAAATTAAAAACAAAGCGATTATTCTATCACGGCGAGACAGTTTGTAATTGACACATTGAGCAAGTGTGTGTATATTTTACAGTAAGTGTTAAAAATATGCACCTTATCCAATATTTGACAGACGATTACCGGCGTATCCAATTAACAATGTAGGTGTGAAACCCAACGTCTAATTGTTGACTAACCCTTTGTTCGACTTCAGAGAGGTAAAATACACATGAAAATGAATGACGGGACCGTGACATGTGTTCGAAAGTTCCAATTAGGGGTTGTGCGAGCTTTCCGAGGTAGAACTATATGAATTATATAGAGATTTTGCCGGGACCGATATCGTTGTTCGAGCTTTCTTTGGTATTCGAAATTACCCATATTCGAGCCACCGA
This sequence comes from Hippopus hippopus, assembly GCA_946811185.2. NCBI lineage: Eukaryota > Metazoa > Mollusca > Bivalvia > Cardiida > Cardiidae > Hippopus > Hippopus hippopus. Next base: position 3,024,777 of record OX328105.1, read on the forward strand.
AGTTTGACTGTACTCTTTAACACAGTCCTTATTGCTAACAAATAACCAGCATTTTATATTATGCATTGTATTTGTCTTGCTCAGCACTATTTTCGAGCAATTTTATGTCTCGTTCTCCATCCTATCCTTATTCTGTTCCATTATTTCAGATGTTTTCTAAGGTAAAGTTCAAAATGACAAATTATAGTGTCCATTTCACGCTCAGCGACCACTCCCTCAAGGTGTGCTCTCTATGTACTATACAAGTTTGGGTTACTCATTAATTATCGTATAAGTACTATCTCCTTTTTTTCTCAATATTTTTGTAAAACGGTAGAAATTGGCTTTTGTTATATTCTATGGGGTTGTTATTGTACACATCACATTACCACAGGTATGGTAAAATCATATATAATATTACAAGATACATGTATATGTATACGTAATAAAGTATGTCTATGTCTATGTCATATTCTCCTACAAGGTAAAAAAAACACCTGAAATAAAAATACAACTTTAGATGCTACTTCGAGACCCCGAGCCCTAACCAAGTACCTGTGAAACCCAACCTGTCAGCCAGTCACTCACTCAGTCAGTCATCCATCCATCCATCTATCCATATATTCTTCCTTCCTTCCTTCCTTCCCTCCTTCCTTCCTTCCTTCAGTACATTTACGCTAAAAGTAATGGAAAACACTAATAATTCAATCAACCAATCAATTATCAAGCAACCAGCGTACAAACCAATTATTAGAGATGCGCTTAGAACATGTCCAAATTTTGAAATAGGTTGTTATAAAAACTGGAAATAAATAAATACGCCATACAGAGATAGTTGAATCAACGATGATAACCAGAGGAAATAAATCCAACTAATTTCTGATATAAAAACACGTCTTGATATGATTTAACCCTTTACAACACAGTTTTAACGACCTTGTGAAGGGTTTTTGAAAACATAATGGGCAAAGGAGCCCTCCCTTTCACCCCCTTTTACCATGCGTGACTCATTCTCTATCTCACCCTCATTCATCCATAGTTCACCTTTTTCTCGCTCTCTCTTTCCATTCACTCACTGTCCACCTGTCACTCGCTCGCTCTGTACTTCTGTGTGCTCACTCACTCACTGACTGTCTCCCTCCTTTCACTCTCCCTGTCTCTCACTATCTAAGTATCCCTTTCTTTCTTTCTTTCTTTCTGTATGTCTGTTCACTCACTCACTTTTTTATTTCTTCTTTCTCTCTGTCTGTTCACTCACTCACTTTTTTATCTCTTCTTTCTCTCTGTCTGTTCACTCACTCACTTTTTTATCTCTTCTTTCTCTCTGTCTGTTCACTCACTCACTTTTTTATCCCTTCTTTCTCTCTGTCTGTTCACTCACTCACTTTTTTATCTCTTCTTTCTCTCTGTCTGTTCACTCACTCACTTTTTTATCTCTTCTTTCTCTCTGTTCCTTCACTCACTCACTTTTTTATCTCTTCTTTCTCTCTGTTCCTTCACTCACTCACTTTTTTATCTCTTCTTTCTCTCTGTCTGTTCACTCACTCACTTTTTTATCTCTTCTTTCTCTCTGTCTGTTCACTCACTCACTTTTTTATCTCTTCTTTCTCTCTGTTCCTTCACTCACTCACTTTTTTATCTCTTCTTTCTCTCTGTCTGTTCACTCACTCACTTTTTTATCTCTTCTTTCTCTCTGTTCCTTCACTCACTCACTTTTTTATCTCTTCTTTCTCTCTGTTCCTTCACTCACTCACTTTTTTATCTCTTCTTTCTCTCTGTTCTTTCACTCACTCACTTTTTTATCTCTTCTTTCTCTCTGTTCCTTCACTCACTCACTTTTTTATCTCTTCTTTCTCTCTGTTCCTTCACTCACTCACTTTTTTTCTCTTCTTTCTCTCTGTTCCTTCACTCACTCACTTTTTTATCTCTTCTTTCTCTCTGTTCCTTCACTCACTCACTTTTTTATCTCTTCTTTCTCTCTGTTCCTTCAGTCAATCTCTTTTTTATCTCTTCTTTCTCTCTGTTCCTTCAGTCAATCTCTTTTTTATCTCTTCTTTCTCTCTGTTCCTACACTCACTCACTTTTTTATCTCTTCTTTCTCTCTGTTCCTTCAGTCAATCTCTTTATTATCTCTTCTTTCTCTCTGTTCCTTCACTCACTCACTTTTTTATCTCTTCTTTCTCTCTGTTCCTTCAGTCAATCTCTTTTTTATCTCTTCTTTCTCTCTGTTCCTTCAGTCAATCTCTTTACTTCTCTGATTCTGTCTCTCTCTGTCCACTCACCTTTTCCATCTGTTCGTTCTCTCTCTCTCTCTCTCTCTCTCTCTCTCTCTTTCTCTCTCTCTCTCCACTCACTTTCACATTTTTTTTTACTTTGGAGAAACCCGGAATCGAAACCGGGAATCCCAGGCACAAGGCCGTAATCATAACCATTTGACCACAGCGGTCGTTGTGAAAGCCAATTCAATCCATCAATTTAAACTTAATATTCGCACCTTTTTAAGCCCCTAAGGGCCATTACCCATAATGCAAAGCGATGTGTTTATTTGTTTAGTATTATCCAATACGTATTATACGGTTAAAAGATATTCTTCTGCATATATGCGAACACGCACATGCACAGACATACAAACAAAATATATATTCTTACAAATAATGTGAAAAGAAGAAGATGCAGAAGGAGAGACAGAAAGACAGACAGACTCAAAATATTATTATTATTATTATTATCTTTATTATTATAGTCTCATTCGTATACAAAGCAAAGTTAAAACACATGATAAAAACTATTCCAGTAAAAAGTATACGACCATTCTACCGAAGAATTATAAGAGACTAGTATTAATTATCCAGCAATTATCCAGCCATCGACAACGTTTATAGACGGGGGGCAAGCACTTAATTTTGAAATAGATAGATAATTTAGATAGGTGAAATGGCCGCCACGATATATGACAGAAAGAATGTTAAAAACTACGGTTCTTTTTTTTTTCTTGAAAAAAGATACCATCACTTGGTCCAATTCAATTTGTCGGCTGCAAATCCTTTCAGTTTTGACAAGTGTAAAAGTTTGTCTTGTGGTAAAGAACGGTCAATTTTCTGCATGTCCGAGGACTACATATGTAATGACTTGCTTGGTATAATGTGTCACTGAAATGCCTGTATTTGAACACTTTTCGTCTCTTGGAATAAACAGCAGATGTCTGATTAGCTGTGGATCAAACTGGTAGCTCAGTCAAAAACTTACATAGGCCACTGGTTGAAATCCCCAGTTCGAATTCCCCTAGCGGTACTGACTGTCACCATATAACTGTAAAAATCTTAATGATAGAATAATACATGATAAACAAAACAGGTTTTAACCCTTAACCTGCTAAATAAGTAGAATGAAACTTTCAAGCTGATATTCAAAAGCCAAATTTTTCTATTTCCAAACAATATTTTCAGGGGAAAAATATCGCCTTAACAGGCAGTGTTAATCTAAGATAAGACTGCACGTTTTGTTCAGTCTTATATTAACCTACGCAGTCCGCAAAAGGTCTTTGTCTCACGCATAGCACCAAAGAGATAAAAAGAATCATATAAGAATAACAACTGTTGTATAGAAGTTGCCGACCTGCCTCCCTTGTACTAGAGTATAAACTAAGATGACTGTGTTTGACTGCATTCGATGCATTGATTGATTTATTGCATGGTGTTGAACCCTTTACCACACAATCCCGAGCTTTAATGATCCTGATGAAGGCTTTTGTAACCAGCATTTTCTCCTTTTCCCACAATGTTTTCTACCCTATCACAGACAAATCCCATAATCTGAGCCACAATTGATTCGATTGATTGAATTTGCGTTTATTTATCTACGCCACCGGTTGCTCATATGGGCGAAATCCCCTGAAGGTTGTTAGTTTTGTTACGGGGGATAGTGCAGATACAGGACGAAACCCATCCTAAGTTACCCCTGGTTCTTTAACGTGCTCGGTGTATAGCACCGTCATATGGGACCGCGGTTTAATGTCTCGTCCGAAAGACTATTAGTAATTTTTTATCACGACCCGTGGAAATTGAACCCACACCCTCTGGTGACCCGAAATTCGGTGTTTATGAGTGCTACGCTGGCTGGTCGACAATTTGATTTGTCGTCTGCAAGTACTTTCATTGCAGATGAGTCCAGAACTTCTTTGTGTGGTAGAGTTAACGCCTTTTTCAACATTATTTCACTTATATCGCGGCGGTCAGTGCATCAATCCACACGTTCCTGAAGTTTCTTTTATCAGTTCTCATCACAATGTTCTTCCCAAGCCATTGGCTGCTTGCCCACATAACTGTCATAACAATGATCAGTGGTGAGAGAGATAGATCCTGTCCTAACGGCATTCGATGCATTTTTTCTGTGTTTGCCGTTTTCATCTTTTATATGTAGAAAGCACGAACCAGTTTATTTCAAATTTAAGCTTTAGGCTACTTATTTCGCTGCGGCCAGTGCACCAAACCATGTTTTCCTGAAGTTTCTTTTATCAGTTCTCATCACAATGTTCTTCCCAAGACACGAACTCACTGTTCATCTCTCTCTGTCTCTGTCTCTCTCTCTTTCTCTATCTCTCTCTCTTTCTCTCTCTCTCTCTCTCTCTCTCTCTCTCTCTCTCAACGGACTGATGAAAAACAATGTAATAGTAATCAATTATGGTGGGATTTTTCGTGCGATAGAACCAAACAGTATTAGTACAAAATGTTAAGAAATTTCCATATATCAAGTTCTGAAGGAGATCGCACTCTGTATATTACTGCAAAAAGAAGTTTCAAAAAAGAATGTACAAATAAGAAAACTGATTATCAAACAAATATGAGAAATAATTTATTTGCTTGATAGATTGGGTGTTTTCTAACACCGTTTTCCACATTATTTCAGTTATATAGCGGCGACCAGTGCACTTATCCATACTTTCCTGGAGCTTCTTTTACCAGTACTATGCACAATATTCTTTCCAAGCCACTGGTTGCCTTCCCACATTACCATTTTCGAAACAATGGTCAGCGCTGAGAGAGGAATGAATTTTGTCGCAATGGCTATCATCAATCCTTGGAAATAAATTGGGCGAGCCGGGAATCGAACCAGCGACCCTCTGATCTCAGGTCTTGGACGTACCGACTGAGCTACCGAGAGAGAGCATCGGCAGATAATATGTTTATTTTACAAGCCATGACCCAAAAATATATCGTATCAAAACCAGGCGGAAGATTTTATATATTTTACGTAGATTTTGAAAACTCGTTCGATAGTATATCGCATCAGAAAATCTTCAATTGTTTACATAATTCTGTATCTAAAGGTAAATTACATCGGGTATTAGTTTCTACATGTATGTATTCTGATATGAGTTTCAGAACTCGCATTGGTAACAACAAACTCACAAAAGCGTTGACTTGGTACAAAGAAGTTCTGGACTCGTCTGCAAAGAAAGTACTTGCAGACGACAAATCAATTGTGGCTCAGATTATGAGATTTGTCTGTGGTAGGGTAGAAAACGTTGTGGGAAAAGGAGGAAATGCTGGATATGAAAGCCTTCTCCATCAGGATCATCAAAGCTCGGGAACTTGTGGTAAAGAAATGAAAACCCTTACATTGCATCAATGCATCGAATGCAGTCAAAAGCAGTCATCTTGTGTGATTTCGCTAGTACAAGGGAGGCAACTCGTATACTTGTCGGCAACTTCTATACAGCAGTTATTGTTCTTATATGATTCTTTTAATGCTCTTGGTGCGAGGCGCGAGACAAAGACCTTTTGCGGACAGCGTAGATTACGATGAGACTGAACAGAACCCGCAGTCTGATCTTAGATCTACACTGTCTGTTAAGGCAATACCTTCCCCAAAAAATGTTTTTTAGAAATAGCAAAACTTGGCTTTTTAATATCAGCTTGAAAGTTTCATTCTACTTATTTGGCAGGTTTGGGGTTAAAACCTGTTTTGTTTTATAATGTATTATTCTATCATTAAGATTTTAACAGTTATGTCGTGACAGTCAGTACAGCTAGGGGGATTCGAACCAGTGGCCTCTGTAAGTTTTTGATTGAGCTACCAGGCTGATCCACAGCTTGTCAGACATCTGCCGTTTATTCCCAGAGAGGAAAAGTATTCAAATATTTGAAACATGCGCTGGCAAAGGGGGTTTACTGTATCTCCCTGACGCATTATACCAAGCAAGTCATTACATATGTAGTCCTCGGACATGCAGAAAATTGACCGATCTTTACCAGAAGACAAACTTTTACACCTGTCAAAACTGGAAGGGTTTGCAGCCGACAAATTGAATTGTGGTAAGTGGTGGTTTCTTTCTTCAAACGGGTTATGAAACATTGTAGGAAAAGGAGAAAATGCTGGTAGAAAAAGTTGGTTTTCAGCGTTACTTCTTTCACCATAACGTTTTCTAAAGCTTTATTCTTCAGGATCAAGATCAGACTTTGGTAGAAGAGGATTGAGTAGGTCTGAAAATAAGACTTGTGGTTATATGGTTAAGGCTGTTTTCATTTCAGTCCCATAACGGCAGTTAGTGCTATCCGTTCCTTAGAGGTTTGTTTTTTTTTAACCAAGTATCAGCGTCAATCTTATGTAAATTAGAATATGAACATAGTTCAGTTTTTTTTTCTGATGGGTTTGTAGAGAAAAAAAATAATAAACACTGTTTTTAACATTATCTCAGTTCATATCGTGGCGTCCAGTGCACCTATCTATGTTTGCCCGGAGCTTCTATCACCAGTACTTCGCACGATATTCTTCGCAAGCCACTGGCTGCTTTTCCGCATAACTAATGTGAAAACAATGATAAGTCCAAATTTTAGACAGGAGTCATTTATGGATGACATGGATCTTTTCATGCAGTAGCAATAAGCCACAAGTACCAAACCATTTCAAAATTTTGTGACACGTGCCTGCTCTCCGTCTATAAACGTTGCCGATGGCTGGATAATTGCTGGATATTTTGTGTCTGTCTGTCTCTCTATCTCTGTCTCTCTCTCTATCTATCAGTCTGTCTCTTTCTCTGTCTTTGTCTCTTTTTGTTTCTGTCTATCTCTCTGTCTCTCTTTCTCTATCTCCTTCCTTATCTTCTTTTTCTTCTTCTTCTCACATTATTTGTAAGAATATATATTTTCTCTGTATGTCTGTGCATGTGCGTGTTCGCATAAATGCATAAGAATATCTTTTAACCGTATAATACGTATTGGATAATACTAAACAAATAAACACATCGCTTTGCATTATGGGTAATGGCCCTCAGGGGCTTAAAAAGGTGCGAATATTAAGTTTAAATTAATGGATTGAATAGGTTTTCACAACGACCACTGTGGTCAAATGGTTATGATTACGGCCTTGTGCCTGGGATTCCCGGTTTCGATTCCGGAGTTCTCCAAAGTAAAAAAAGAAATGTGAGAGCCAGTGAAGAGAGAGAGTGATGGTCAAGTAAATGAGCAGAGTGAGAGAGTGAAATGAGAAAAAAAAAGAGATGGAACGAGTGAGTGAGTGAACAAAGAGAGAGAGATGGAAAGAGTGAGTGGGTGAACAAAGAGAGAGATGGAAAGAGTGAGTCAGTGAACAAAGAGAGATGGAAAGAGTGAGTGAGTGAACTGAGTGAACAAAGAGAGAGATGGAAAGAGTGAGTGGGTGAACAAAGAGAGAGAGATGGAAAGAGTGAGTGAGTGAAAAAAGAGAGATGGAAAGAGTGAGTCAGTGAACAAAGAGAGAGATATGGAACGAGTGAGAGAGTGAAAAAAGAGAGAATGAAAGAGTGAATAGAAGAAGCAGACAGAGTGAGTGGACAAAGTGACAGATGGAAGAAGTGAGAGAGTGAACAAAGACAAATGCAACAAGTGAGAGATTGAACCAAGAGAGAGAGAGAGATGGAACGAGTGAGTTGGTAAACAGAAAGAAACAAAATATGAAAAAAACTGAGTGACCAGAGAGAAAGACAGTCAGATAGCTGTACAGTGAGTAAGTGTGTCAATGAACAGAGAGCAAGGAGAGAGAGACAGAGTCATTCAGTTAGTGAGAGAGAAATACATTGACAGTGATTGAATGTAGAGTCAGTGAAGAAGAGAGAAAAGAAAGGGAAAGACTAGGACAGGCACACAGATGCACTGTAAATGTGAGTCTCGTGCATGGAAGTTATTATGATTCAGTCGGTAGTTTCACAAACTGAATTTTATATGATGATTTTTTATGTGGTTTCAAGCATTCCTCCTTTCAGTCTGCTGATGCCCTCAGCAATCTGACTCCTCAGGATTGGAAAGCATGGGATTTTTTGTAGAGTGAAATGAAATGACAGGTAATGCTATGAAGCCGAGAAAAAAAACAAGAGAACTATAATTGTAACGTGAAAAAGGAGGCGTTTGAAAACATTGTGTGAAAAGGAGAAAATGATGGCGCACAGCCTTTTTTTTCCAAACAATGCTTTTTACCTTTACAAAGCCAAATAATTTGATTTACGTGCAATCTACACTCAGTAAAACTTATAAACCGCCACGTTTGTATCTCCGGTAGATTTGACCACGTAATAGACTGGTGAATGGAAAGAAATTGTAACATATGTAACATCGTATTTTAATGAAAAGATTCTCGATCCTGCCAGCAGAAGGCATGTCTTTGTAAAAAGAGGGTAAACACCGGTTGCGCATGCGTGGTGCCTATGAGTCAAAACAGGTAAAAAGGAGAAGCTTAAATCACTGAAATTTTGTCAGTAATAAAAAAGAACATGAAAAATATTTTCTACACAAACAAATAATTCGAGAACAAGAGTATGAAGTTTCCAATAATTTGATTTTTTTTTTTTTTTTTTCAGTGTTGAGTGAATGGATATTAAATAAGCTCCTTTAACAAGAACAAGTCAGTAAATTCTTTACAGACTTAGACTGAGGTATGTTTTCACGCTGGTCAATTATTCTGTAAACATTCAAACAAAATGAAACATCTCTTTTTCTATACAGTGATGCAAAAAAAAACAGGTCTACGGGGAATTACAGCTTAAAAGTGGTGGTTCATAACTTTTGCTTCAAGTATATATGAAAGGCAGAGAGTTACACTCTGTATATCATACTTTTGCGGGGAAAAAGGCGAAAATGAGATATGGTGGACAAAATTTGTCAATTCCGGGTACTATTTAGCATACTAAGGGAGGAGCAACAGAACGAAAAATATTATGCCTGATTATGGATGGAAACTGATGACGATAAATTAGTTTAACAAATCAATGTCAAGTATTGGATGTGAAAAACGTCAAAGTGCATTATATAATTACTGTTACCAAAATATAGATTTACAACGCAAGTCTATTACCGAAATATTTGTCCCCTCGTCTGTACTCTCTCGGAAATCGTCTCCTAGGAAACAATGAGCGACTTCGTGCATAAGGTTTTCAAATTCTAAACATTTTATCAATCTTGTTAGTTCTAAAAATGTTTTAGTGACATTGACTGCTGAAAATCTTCAAACAGTTGAAAATCTAACTAGGAATCCAGAGTTCTTAGCAACCTACCTCGATCGTTGCTGAAAGCAACTCCTTGCCCATGCGCGAAGACTGTCTATGACTGCAGACGAAAACAAACGAAGCTGCGTCGGAAATTAATGATGTTGAGATGACCACCACACATTTAGAAGATATTTTAACTTGAATAAGTATTCCGATTAACGATGACTAAATTAAGAGCTCTAATTTTGTATATACTTTCGTCATACATACAGGATCTGACATGAGTCCCGCTTGAGATAAAATTTTATTAAACGAGCCTAGGGAAAATGTTATAAAGCGAGCCTTCGGTGAGTTTAATAACATTTTTTCTTGACGAGTTTAAGAAAACCTTATATCACGCAACGAATGTCAGATTCTTTTTATCATATAAAGATATTTCATAAATTATATAGATCAGAAGATGTAGAACCATCTCTAGATGCACCCGCGGTATTATCCATAAAACCCATTCACTTCCATGAAATACGACATACAAAATGGCGTCATTTTTGACGTTACACAATTGTGATATCAAACGTCTATAAGATAAGAAAATTCGTAATGGGTAGGTTACCCTGAAAACAAGGGAGGTTATGTGATAAATCAGTTTCATGGGGTAAAATGTCGTTGAATTTGAGCAATAATACTGCTTTAACTACTCGGTTCAACATTCATACGTATTTTGCATTTATCCAGGTTTGTCATCCATGTTTTCACTGTACGTACTTGCTCCGTGATGCATTATACAAGTACCAAGCAAGTCATAACATTATCATAGATCCTAAAAATCCATTTAGTCAAACAAGAATGGTCCTTTTGACATACAGAAGATATAACGATAGCAAAAAGTATAGACGCAGGCTGACCTGGGCCGATACCTTTTGAGCTGTATTAATTCCCCTTTTCAAAGAGCATAGCTTGTTTGTTTCGAATAAAATGTAATACTATGGTGGCATATTTCTGCCACCAGATACGAGATAGCTATCATGATAATTTTAGAAAACTATCGCAATATATCAAAGTTTCCTGAAAATTTTATCGAGAATGTGAAAAGTTTCCTGAAAAAATATCACGATAATATGGTGGCATATTTCTGCCAACAAGAAACAAGATAGCTATCATGTTAAGTTTAGAAAGCTGTCGTGATAAAGTTTCCTAGAAATTATATCTATATAGATAGTGAAAAGTTTCCTGAAAAAAATATCTCGATTAACTTTGTTATAGAGATTTTACATTTATCAGTAGGCTAAATATTTTAACGCACGATTTCTTAACGTGCACGAAGCTGACATTTGAAATAAAGTTATCTTGATACTTCTATCCGTTTCTCGATATCTATAAATAGAAATTTCACCATTTGGGTGAACTCGATAGTTTTTGACTTCACAAGATTACAGTAAGTAAAAATTCGAATTATTGACAATTGTAGCTTAATTGGTAAATTTTGACAAGACTCGAAATGAATAGAAGTCTGTAAAATCACAAAGACGACTCGAAATGCCTCCTACGAGCAACTTTAAAACCATTCAAGGAAAAGGAAATTCAAAAGGTTATATACGAAGACGTTCCAAAACCGTATCTAATTATAGATACCGTGGATGTCAGTTGTGGACACGAAAGCAAAGAAAATCGTGATAAAAGTTAGAATTATCGCAATGTTTTTATCATGAAAATTTTTATTATCTATATGATATTTCCAGGAAACTTTGTTTTACTGCGATAGTTCTCTTAGATTATCGCAATAACTATCTCGTATCTCGCGGCAGAAATATGCCACCATAATTATAATACAAATCAGTCTGTTTTACTGGGCCCGTACTGTCGCTCTCTAATTATATCCACAAACTTCATTTCTCCTCGCATCATATCATCACACATGGTTTTCGTGACGTAAAACGGTTTTCCCCAGGGATTTCCGGGTATGTATAAGTTCCCAACGTTTTCATTCCTACAATGGTCAGTCACTTTGTGTCGTATTTCAATAAACACCAGTAACTCCCGGTCAAAGTCTGCCCCTTCTTTACGTATTTCGTCCCGGAGTCTTAAGTGAAAATGTCTATAGATAGCGTAATCGATTTTTGCATATTGTTTATATAGTTCCATATCATTATAATTTGGCAAAATGGAGAAGTTCTTCTTGCTGGCAATGTTTTGGCTTATGTATAAAATATCTTGAGTTTGCCAGTTTAACTTTCGTTTCATTAGAATACAGGATTCATCCATTAGTTCAGCCACTAATACCATTAGGAATTCTCTGTCTAATCTCTTTAAATATTTCCGAACCACAAGATCGTTATAATCTTTAAATAATATCGAAGGAAATCCGAATTCTTGTGCCATCCGGTTGTTAGTCCATGAATTTGAAATTCTTCCTTTCGGTTCGTATTTTAATGGATCTTTCAAAAATTTACTCGCTGGACTGGGCCCGTGTATTTTCTTGTAGATATATACAGGTCGGAAATAATTTAGTACGGATTTATATAGTTCGAATGGTTCCCTTACTATTGCAACGAAAATCGTATCTTTTGGCATGATTTTTACGAAACTTTCGTAAGAGTAATAAACATGATTACACAGGATGTCATATCTTCTACCTTTTGGCGCTTCAAGAATGTTCTTAGTCGACAGTGGTTCATGAAGGCTAATTATGTTTGGATAACCAGACGGATTTTTCACTGGCGGTAGAACGAAAGTCAAGTTCCTCTGCCAACCAAAACGAAATAGTATATTCTGCACAGTTGAACTCGCAGCTTTGTGCACTTTCAAGAAAGCAATATGTCGGATCTCGTCCTTCGAGTCAAATAGCATGGAAAGGTTTCTAAAAGTCGAGGAAGATAAGCTTTCGTCTGTCTTAGTGTTTTGTTCCGCCATTCCATTTTGCTCAAACAAAGCCGCCCCTGTGCGAAATATGTCGTTTTGTGTCCGGACCATCGTGTCAATTCTCCCGAACGAGGTCAAATACAAGCTTGTCAGGCATGTTATGGAAATAGCCACAAACCCTATTCCTCTGCAAAAGAAAAAACAAACCAATGAAAAATAATGGCAATACAAAAATACAAAAGTTCCTGTAAGAACTACTTTACAGCGCGGATGTATAAAGAAGAATGGGTCATGTTCTGTGAAAAAGAGGTTTGAAGCCTCTGCAGGGTTTTTTTTTTTTACAGCATGTCCAAGAACCATTCTACCTTATCAATTAGTTTGTTATTAGATAAAATTTATGCATGCTACCTAGCAAGTCGTCACTTAATTCTTGGTCCATAAACCTCTCTTTTGCCAGAGCATAGCTCCGATAAACATACATTAAAAAAAAGTATGAGCCATGCTCTGTGAAAAGGGGGCTTAATGCATCTGCAAATAGTATCGACCCGGGGAAGCCTGCGCAATCCGCGCAGGCTGACCTGGGCTAAAACCTTTTCAATACATGTAGGTCAATTTTCTGCATGTCAAAGGACCAGAGTACCTCATGATTCAGTTGGCTGTTAGACAAAATGGATTAAATGGATCCCTCATTACGTGATGTCTTTCTTGGTACAATGCATTAAGAAGATGCAGTAAACCCCCTTTTGCTAGAAGCATGGTTCATTTTATTCGATACTCTGAAACAAATAAGTAGATGCCATGGAAAGGGTAAAGATTGCAATTCACCGAGATCAACGAACTATCCACGACTCATAAAGCTGTCAAAATGGTGGAATAAAATCTGCAAATATCATAATTCATGAATCGCTCAAATTTACTTTGCATGGCCACTGATTAAAGTTCTTCTTCTTCTTCTTCTTCTGCTTCGCCGTCTTCTTCTTCTTCTTCTTCTTTCTTCTTCAAGCGTTACTGATTCAATTATTAAGTCTTTTACGTGATAACAGCATTTAAGGCTTGTCAAAACTGAGAGCGTTTGCAGCCGAAAAATTAGATGTTGCTCACATGACGCCATTTTATGTGGAAGAGCTATACGTATAACATTGTTGGAAAGGGAGGGAATGCATGTTATCGATATTTTCTCCTTTTCCCACAATGTTTTCAAAAGTGTTCTATCCTCGGGGTCGTTAAGACAACGGAATCGACTGAAAAGGGATCAATTCAGTTACGAAGTAGAAAAATTTTACACTTTCAATACCTCATGTCGAAAAGTAATAGGTCGATATTCTGGCCTTCTTATTTTCGGCGTTGCTGAATACGCGGGTTTTTGACCTACTTTTTGGTATTTATATAGATATACTCGAATGAATGAATTTTGATTCACGATTGGTCAAAAATGTGAATATCTTTATTTTCATCTGCAATACCTTGATTTTTTTAAACTATCCTTCCACATGTCGGTATTAGAGTAGCGTGCAACTAGACTTCGTTTCGAAATTGGAGAAAACCAAAATAAAACCCAAGTCTAATACCATTTTTTTTTTTTTAAATTATCATTTCATGCTTTTCAGTGGGTTATCGAGAAATAACAGTGGAATATTGTTGGATATTTCATGGTTACGACCAGTGAAAAATACCGATTTTATTTTCTAATTTTTCTATTGAAAGTGGAAACAGTTTATCCCGCGCACTAGTTAGATGTACCTAGGTAAACAGCGTTTGCCATTCAACTAAATGGAAATATGACGTAATTTACCCTACATTTTTCGCACTTTACGTAGTATTGTAATGGGTTGTTATGCGGAGGGGGTACGCCACGGGGTATTACCGGAAACAACTGTACTGGATTTTGATGTAAGTTTCCCCCCCCCCCCCAAAAAAGGGGGTTTGAAGCATGAAATAAATAGATTTTTTTTTTTGTTTTGTTTTCGGAGAAAGATCGAAATTTATTTCATCTCGTGAACACCATCAGTAATATTTTCAGGAGTGGCTGCGCCACAAGTGAAAAGATTACAGATGATGTTCACTCGATGAAATAAAATTTCGATCTTCATGGGAAAATATCCAAATATCCTCTACATCGCACACAAAAGTATGTTTAAAGCCAAGACAGAGGCAGGAAAACATGAATAATGTCCGATTTTTCAGAACTAAATAGATAAAGCTAATCAATTTGTAACCTGGTAGCAGTTTTTGCTAGCGGGCAAGTTGAACGGATACCTCAGTGGTTAGAGTCGCTGGACTATGATTTTGAGGTTCGATTCCCGGCTTTTACAAGTAACTCGTGTTCTGTGAAAAAGGGGCTTAATGTATCTGCAAAAAGTATCGACCGAGCTCAGCCTTTGCAGGGTTTTTTTTTTTTATTTGACCAATTTTCTACATGTCAAAGGACCTGTCTACCTCATGATTCAGACGGTTATTGACAAATTGGAGTTTATAGATCCATAATTGTGAGATGAACTGCTTGGTATAATGCATCATGTTGATTTATCAAACCCCCAGAGCGACGCAAAAAAAAATATTTAAATGTTTTTATTATCTAATGTATGAGGAGAACATCACGTCTTAAGGATTATTTTTTATCAAATATTCAAATTTCTTTTTTTTTTTTTAATAATCAAAATCTAGTTTTATGCAGCTTGGGTCCACATGAATGGATCTTCCATTCTTTAAAGATGCACCCTTATAGCCAGAGTAAACAAACGCTGTTAAAACTTTACAATGTGTAGAATCTAGATAGCCGTGTAAACGTAGATTAAAAAAATAGATATAAGGTGTATGGGATACAGAGACTCCAGGGATTTCTCTTCGATTTAAACCGGAAACTGTGGTAGTTTTGTCTATGGCTAGCCGCAATAGAACGATTTGCATTTTCTATCCGTCGTAATCTGTGCAACCTTGCAACCGTCAGGGGCAACATTTGGCACGAAGGTACAAGAATGATTATAATTTCATAAAATAAAGATAAAATTGGTTACAAAACTGGATGAAAACGAGTAAAGATGCATCTTTAATTTCTCTTGCAGGAATTACATATGCTTTAAGAGCTGTGCACAGGGAGTGTATTTGTAAGAAACCTTTACGAAATTATAGCCTTTTAATACGTTTCCTATTAACCGTTAGGCTGCTAAGCGCGACTCACTGACATTTAGCGGACAGTGTAGATCAAGATCAGACTGCACAGAACGTGCAGTCTGATCTTGGATCTACACTGTCCGATGAAGAGATATTTTTGTCCAAAAAAAAGAAGTTTGAAATAAAAGTTTTTGGGTTTTACTGTCAGCTTGAAAGTTTCATTCAACTTATTTAACAGGTTATCCATGCCTTTAAGTTCTACGAGCAAAAAAAGCTTTTTTTGTTGCAATTCATATAGATCTAATTCAGAAGCTAAACTAAACACTAGAAAGGGAAAAAAAAAAGGGAATTCTTAATTTTGGAAAATGCTGGATGTCTGCTTTAAAGAAACTCTAGAATGACAATACGATGGAAATAAATATGTCACTGTCGTATTTATTTATTACCATTAAAGCAGTAAATCAAACGAATCAAATGTTGGTGAAGTGCACTTCTATTTTATAATATACGAACCTTGGTTGTCGATAAATTCAAACATAGGAACGGTAAATGTTGAACTGATTGGAAGCTTTATTGATTGCTTAAATGGTGTTTTACGCCGCTTTCAACACTATTTCAGTCATATCACGGCGACAGCTCACATATTCATGTTTTCCTGGGTTTTACCAGTATGTACTGTGCTAGGACTCTGAGGTGTCTTGTCCAAGGACACTCCCACGAAAGGCCCAGTGGATCCAGTGCGGCTCAAACCCAGGGTCCCAAGGTTACAAGTCCCACATTTTACCACTGAGCCACGCAATTGCAAGCGTTTAAGGGGTCCGTTAGAGTTTTTGCTTGGAAGCTAAACTTTTTATAAAACACTTACAAATACGAATACAACTGAATATATTTTGTTTGCAACCGTAAAGAAATTGAACGGCTGCATTCTTTAAAAAGCTGCACATTTGGCGATTGAAGAACGGAACGGTCGTTTTCCAATCGCGAACTCACTCTTTTAAATTCAGCCATGCTTTGTGGAAAAGGAGCTTAATGCAACTGCAAAAATTGATGACCCATGTCAGCCTGCGCCGTCCGCGCAGACTGACACGGGCCGATATTTTTTGCTAAATATAAATTTTCTCCATGTCCAAGGACCATTCTACCTCATGTTGCAGTTGAGTTTTTGATCCATAATTATAGGATACTAGTAACTTCCTTGCTATATTGCATCACAGAGATGCATTAAACCCCCTTTTGCCAGAGCATGGCTTATTTTTATGAGACCAAATATGACTTCATCGTACCTATTTGCCTACTATACCGTTGTCTGCGCATGTCATAAAACCAGAATTCGTGCAGGGCCTTTCCACAGACTTATCAACAAGAAGTGTCTGGGCTTATATCGAAGCCATACCCAAGCCCGTAGGGGCTGTTTTAATAAATGACCGGTACATAGGCTACATGCTAGCTGACCATAGCTGAATGAATCGTACCAGGTAGCGTTTTATTGAGTAAAAGTTTATTTTATTTTGAAATTCAGAGTAACGGTTGTCGTTTTGAAGAATAGTCCGGTTTTGTACCCAGAATGCCCAAATCAGATAGATGTGTATTTGAAAAATGTCACCTACAATAATAATAATAATAATAATAATAATGTCTGCAATACGGTATGATAATCGCGAGTTATTGATCATGTGATGTTCCCTCGAGCCTGTAGCCAGTATTGATCAAGAGCAAACTGTGCAAAAGTTGCAGTCTGATCTTTGATATACACTGTCCGCTTTGCTGAAGAATTCTGGAGAAAACCAACCTTGAAATTGTTCTTATTTGGATCATATTTCTACACTGAAAAGTCTATTAGATTGATTCGGCGCCCGAAAGATTTATTCTTTTACCAAACGACAAAAATTTAGACAGGTCCAAACTGAAAGCAGTTGCAGACGATAAATCAAATATTGCGCAAATGATTGGATTTGTACCAGTAAGAATGGAAAACATTGTGGGAAAAAGAGAAAATGCTGGTTAGCAGCATTTTCTCTTTTTTCAACAAGGTTTTCAAAAGTTTTCTTTCTCAGGGACAGCCGTTAAAACTCGGAATTATGTAGTAGAGGTCTAAGCAAGTGAGTAAGAATGATAAATGTACAAAAATGTTCTACTTGTGAAAACTCTTCCAACGCCATATCCTGGTACAAGTGGCCATCTGAAAAACAAAAAAATATCTTTTGAAAGCATTTGCAGACGACAAATTAAATGTGGTAATTATGGTAATGGTCTGTGAAAGTGTAGAAAATCTTGCTGGGAATAGGAGAAAATTTTGGTTACCAGCATTGTCTCTTCCCCCCCCCCCCATGGTTTTCAAAAATCTGTTTTCTCAGGGTCATTAAAACTCGGAATTGTGTGGTAAAGGGTTGAGGGATGGCAGACGAGTAAAGGGTACTGTAATAGACAGGTTAAGTTAGCTACTAGTAGCCAGCTACTAGTAGCCAGCTACTTGTTCAGGTAAAGTTAGCTACTAGTAGCCAGCTACTTGTTCAGGTAAAGTTAGCTTCTAGTAGCCAGCTACTAGTGGCCAGCTACTTGAGCTGGTAAAATTGGTTATTTGTAGCCAGCTACTGGTAGCCACCTTCTAGTAAGCAGTCACTTGTAAAGGAAAATCTGGCAATTCGTACAAAGCGACCAATGTATAGGTAATTAAAATGGAGGTTTTTATTAGTTTCCTACAGGTACAAGTAGCTGGCGAACCAAATGTCGACGCCTTAAACGAAATGTTTTTCTTCCATCCAGAATACTATATAAATGCATCAGAAAAATCCTGTATTAAAGGGTCAAGCTACGAGATCTGTCAATAGGAATTTTTTTCACAGTTGTTTTTAATTAGGGATTTAAAATATACAAGTAGCTGACGAGATTAAGACAGACATTTCAAAATATTTCAATGAATCACATTCACTGTTACACGGAGAAATTGAAAATATCATTTTCAATTCATTTTTAATTATTAAAGGGGCCAGCTACTCGTCATGAAAATTGTGACATTTTTCAATTTCAGTTAGAAAGGAATTCAAAGGTACAAGTAGCTGGCAAGTCTAAGAGCCGTTTTTTGTAATTAAGTGCTTGTTTTGAATAAAAAAAGAGTATAAATGCGTCAGAAAACTCAAAATTGAAGCATTTCCAGTTATTAAAGGGGCCAGCAACTTGATCTGAAAATGGGACAACTTTGCACTTTTGCAAAATGATGATTTAAAATGTACAAGTAGCTGGCTAGATTTAGAGAGATTTTTCAAAATATTTCAACAAATCATATTGAGGATACTTAGGAGAAATTAAAAATATCAAAATCAATCAATTCTTATTCCTTTTAGGGGCCAGCTATTCGTCATGAAAATGCGGATATTTTTCAATTTTACTTAGAGTGAAATCAAAAAGTACAGGTAGCTGGCGAACTTTAGAGCGAATTTTGAAATTAAATGCTTGTTTTGAATAACAGATACTATGAATGTATTAGAAAACTCAGAATTGAATCATTTCCAGTTGTTAAAGGGGCCAGCTACTCGTCGTGAAATTTGGGACATTTTTCAATTTCACTCAGAGAGGAATTCAAAGGTACAAGTAGCTGGCGAGTCTAAGAGCTGTTTTTAAAATTAAATGTTTGTTTTACATAAAGGGGATGATAAATGCACTAAAAGAGTCAAAATTTAAGCATTTCCAGTTATAAAAGGGGCCAGCTATTTATTTGAAAATGGGACAACTTTGCTGTTTTTCGAAGTAATGATTTCAAATGTACAAGTAGCTAGCGAGATTAAAAGAGATTTTTCAAAATATTTCAATAAATCTTTTTGGGGACACTTAGGAGAAATTAAAGATATCAAAATCAATCCATTCTCATCCATTTAAGGGGCCAGCTACTCGTCATGAAAATGCCGATATTTTTCAATTTTACTTAGAGTGAAATTCAAAGGTACAAGTAGCTGGCGAGCCTAAGAGCGAATTTTGAAAGTGAATGCTCGTTTTGAATAAAAGAGAGTATAAATGCATGAGAAAGCTTATCCATTTAAGGGGCCAGCTACTCGTAATGAAAATGTACAAGTAGCTGGCGATTAAACATTTCCGATTATTAAACGGGCCAGCTACTTGATCTAAAAATGGGACACCTTTACACTTTTGCGAAATAATGATTAAAAACGTACAAGTAACTAGCTAAATTTGGAGAGATATATTTTAAACTAATTTAATGAATCATATTGAGGATACTTAGGAGAAATTAAAGATATTAAAACCAATCCATTGTTATTCTTTAAAAGTTTCAGCTACTCGTCATAAAAATGCGGATATCTTTCAATTTTACTTAGAGTGAAATCAAAAGGTACAAGTAGCTGGCGAGGCTAAGAGGGATTTTTATAATTAAATGCTTGTTTTAAATAGAGTAGACTATAAATGCGTCAGAAAACTCAAAATTGAAGCATTTCCGGTTAATAAAGGGGAACTTACTTGATATGAAAACGGGACAATTTTGCACTTTTGCGAAATGATGATTTAAAATGTACAAGTAGCTGGCTAGATTTAGAGAGATTTTTCAAAATATTTCAACAAATCATATTGAAGATACTTAGGAGAAATTAAAGATATCAAAATCAATCCATTTTTATTCATTAAAGGGGGCAGCTACTTGTCATGAAAATGCGGATTTTTTCAATTTTACTTAGATGAAATCAAAAGGTACAAGTAGCTAGCAGGCTAACGAGTGTTTTTTTTTTATAGAAATTGCCTACCTTTTATATGGGGTCGAATGATAATTCGACACCAGCTTACGCTATTGTGGGTCTGCAAAACTACCGTTTTGAAAGCTAGGTTCGTTCGATACAATCAGAATTTGCCGGAAGTCGTCATTCATGGTCTCTCCTCATTCGGAACCCTTCTGTGTTTGACCAACTGCTGTCGTTTATTGAGTGACACCACTGCGAACTCCTTCCGGGTCGTAGTAGTCAAAAGTAGTCCCATTTGAAAATTTGACAGCAAGCACTTCTGCTGCATTGTTGTATCAGAGACAATGAAAGGACATGTCTAAAATGTGTTTCTGTTGTTAATTTGATGATTCCTGTTTAAACTGGGTGCAAGTGTATTATTTCATGGGGAACTATCTTGTGTCAGTGCCCACGTAAAGGAACATGGTCTACACCAGGAAGGGCCCTGTTTTAATGTGATTTTTCAAGGGTAGTTGTGTTTGAGGTGGAATAGCAAAAAACGCAATTGGTTGAGGTGCCAATTTTTTGTAGATAAAAGACGTTTAAAAAAATGCAAAAAAAAAAATACTAGTGTTATTATCTCCCGTCTACGATTTTGTCATTGCCCATCATTCGCTAAAAGCTTTTGAAACATCTCTGTTAATATCGCTAGCTACTTGTACATTTTGAATCATTATTTCGCAAAAGTGCTAAATTCTCCCGTTTGCAGATCAAGTAGCTGGCCCCTTTAATAACAGGAAATACTTTAATTTCGAGTTTTCTGGCGCCTTTCTAGTCTTCTTCATTCAAATCAAGCATTTAACTTAAAAAGTCGCTCTTAGGCTTGAAAAATATCCGCCTTTTCATGACGAGTAGCTGGCCCCTTAAAATGATGAGAATAGATTGATTTTGATATCTTTAATTTCCCCTAAATATCCTCAATATGATTCGTTGAAATATTTTGAAATATCTCTCTAAATCTAGTCAGCTACTTGTACATTTTAAATCATGATTTTGTAAATGTGCAAAGTTGTCCCATTTTCAGATCAAGTAACTGTCCTCCTTAATGACCGGAAATGTTTCAATTTTGAATTTTACTCATGCCTTTATAGTCTCTTTTGTTCAAAACAAACAGTCAGTTTCAAAAATCGCTCTTAGGCTCGCCAGCTACTTGTACCTTTTGATTTCACTTGAAGTAAAATTGAAAAATATCCGCATTTTCTATAACGAGTAGCTGGCCCCTTTAATGAATAAGAATGGATTGATTTTGAAATCTTGAGTTTCTCCTAAGTATTCTCAATATGATTCGTTGAAATACTTTGAAAAACCTCTCTAAAACTAGCCAGCTACTTGTACATTTTAAATCATTATTTCGCAAAAGTGGAAAGTTGTCCCATTTTCAGATCAAGTAGCTAGCCCCTTTAATAACCGGAAATTCTTCAATTTCGAGTTTTCTCGTGCATTTATACTCTCTTTTATTCAAAACGAGCATTCAATTTCAAAAATCGCTCTTAGGCTTGCCAGCTACTTGTACCTTTTGATTTCACTCTAAGTAAAATTGAAAAATATCCGCATTTTTATGACGAGTAGCTGGCCCCTTTAATAAATAAGAATGGATTGATTTTGAAATCTTGAGTTTCTCCTAAGTATTCTCAATATGATTCGTTGAAATACTTTGAAAAACCTCTCTAAATCTCGCCAGCTACTTGAATATTTTAAATCATTATTTCGCAAAAGTGGAAAGTTGTCCCATTTTCAAATCAGTAGCTGGCCCCTTTAATAGCTGGAAATGCTTCAATTTCGAGTTTTCTCGTGCATTTATACTCTCTTTTATTCAAAACGAGCATTCAATTTCAAAAATCGCTCTTAGTCTCCTCAGCTACCTGTGCCTTTTGATTTCACTCTAAGTAAAATTGAAAATATCCGCATTTTCATGACGAGTAGCTGGCCCCTTAAATGGATAAGAAAGGATTGATTTTGATATTTTTAATTTCTCCTAAGTGTCCCCAAAAAGATTTGTTGAAATATTTTGAAAAATCTCTTAAATCATTACTTCGAAAAACAGCAGAGTTGTACAGTTTTCAAATCAAATAGCTGGCCCCTTTAATAACCGGAAATGATTCAATTTTGAGTTTTCTCATTCATTCATAGTATCTGTTATTCAAAACAAGCATTTAATTTCAAAATTTGCTCTTAGGCTTGCCAGCTACTTGTACCTTTTGATTTCACTCTAAGTAAGATTGAAAAATATCCGCATTTTCCTGACGAGTAGCAGGGCCCTTTAAATGATAAGAATTGATTGATTTTGATACCTTTAATTTCCCCAAAATATCCTCAATATGATTCGTTGAAATATTTTGAAAAATCTGTTTGGTTCTCGATAGCTACATGTACATTTGAAATCATTACTTCGAAAAACAGCAAAGTTGTCCCGTTTTTAAATCAAGTAGCTATCCCCTTTAATAATCGGAAATGATTCAATTTTGAGTTTTCTCATCCATTCATAGTCTATGTTATTCAAAACAAGCATTTAATTTCAACATTCACTCTTAGGCTCGCCAGCTACTTGTACCTTTTGATTTCACACTAAGTAAAATTGAAAAATATCCGCATTTTTTATGACGAGTAGCTGGCCCCTAAAATGAATAAGAATTCATTGATTTTGATATCTTTAATTTCCCCTAAGTATCCTCAATATGATTTGTTGAAACTTTTTTAAAAAATCTCTCTAAATCTAGCCAGCTACTTGTACATTTTAAATCATGATTTTGTAAAAGTGCAAAGTTGTCCCGTTTTCATATCAAGTAGCTAGCCCCTTTAATAACTGGAAATGCTTCAATTTTTAGTTTTCTGGCGCATTTATACTCTTTTTTATTCAAAACAAGCACTTAATTACAAAAACAGCTCTTAGACTTGCCAGCTACTTGTACCTTTGAATTCCTTTCTAACTGAAATTGAAAAATGTCCCAATTTTCATGACAAGTAGCTGGTCCCTTTAATAATTAAAAATGAATCGAAAATGATATTTTCAATTTCTCCGTAGTACAGTGAATGTGATTCATTGAAATATTTTGAAATGTCTGTCTTAATCTCGTCAGCTACTTGTACATTTTGAATCCCTAATTAAAAATAAATGTGAAAAAAATTCCTATTGACAGATCTCGTAGCTTGACCCTTTAATACAGGAAATTATTTGATTTTTCTGATGCATTTATATAGTATTCTGGATGGAAGAAAAACATTTCGTTTAAGGCGTCGACATTTGGTTCGCCAGCTACTTGTACCTATAGGAAACTAATAAAAACCTCCGTTTTAATTACCTATACATTGGTCGCTTTGTACGAATTGCCAGATTTTCCTTTACAAAGTGATTGCTTACTAGAAGGTGGCTACCAGTAGCTGGCTACAAATAACCAATTTTACCAGCTCAAGTAGCTAACTTTACCTGAATAAAGTAGCTCGCTACTGGTAGCTGGCTACTAGTAGCTAACTTTACCTGAACAAGTAGCTCGCTACTAGAAGCTGGCTACTAGTAGCTAACTTTACCTATCTGTACTGTAATTTGAATATTTAGACTCTTTTGCGGTTTGATATGAAGAAAAATAACGAAAAGTCACAATGCAAGCAAATAGGCCTGCAGGGACCGCCGAAAAAATATGTCAACATTTTTTACTAAACGCAAATTACTTTTTATTTTCATGTTTTTTAGTAGTTTATCGAGAAATGATGGTGAAATATGGTTTGTTATTTCATGGTTACGACCAGTTTAAAAAAAAAAATCCGATTTCTTATTTTTCAACTCTTGAATTGAAGAAGGAAGCGGTAGTTCCTGCGAACTAGTTTCCTAGGTAAACAGTGCCTGCCATTCAACCAGCCAGAAATATTCATGACGTAATTTACTCTACATTTCTCGCGCTTAACGTAATATTGTAATGCGTTTCTATGTGGAGGGGGTACGCCACGGGGAATAACCGAAAGCAACTGTGCTGGATTTTGATGAAAATCCCAACCAAAAAAAAAAAATGGTTAGAGACATGAAATGAATAGAATATTTTTTTTTTCCAGTGGAAGATCTACATTTATTTCATCGAGTGACTATAATCAGTAATATTTTCACAAGTGACTGAGTGAACATCATCGGTAATATTTTTTTACGAGTGGCTGTGCCACTCATGAAAATATTTCCGATGGTGTTCACTCGATGAAATAATTTTCGATCAATCACCAAAATAAACAAACATCCTCTATTTATTCATTCGAATACACAATACTAAGTAGGTCAAATGCCAACAAGTACAGTTTCGATGGACAAGCCAAACATGCAAACTTTTTTTTTCTTTTACAGATGTTATGAGTCGCACCCTATTTCCGGTCTACAGGTAGCTTATTATATGAAACTCACGTAGACAGCGGTGTAACTTTTTCACCTCGTCGGACGAAGAAGCATTAGACATATCTATAGTTAAAACATTTTGTTAAGAACGGATTAAAATTGTGATAGGTTTTTTTTTTTTGTCTCTGAAAGGGTAGAAATCATTGTTGGAACAGGACAAAATGCTTGTAACCAACATTTTTTTTTTTCCCATGACATGTTCAAAAACCCTTTTTTCCTAGGTCAAAAAAAAAAAACAAACATAGAAACACGATAATGATTTGTAAATGGTCAACGAGGCATTCAAATATTTTCACCTTTTTCTAACCAGAAACTTTAGACACATTGCCGTCAAATAGGGAGCTTTGTATTCAATAGTAGCCTGTCAAAAGTATTTCAACAAGTGCTGAGTTCCCATTGACCTTACATTTGTTTTTCAATGCGGTTGATAAGAATATGCTGTTATTGTGTGTCTCCTGACATCATGATTAAATGGTGTTATACGCCGCTTTCAACATAATTTTAATCATATCACAGCTACAGCTCTCATTTCCATGTTTTTCCTAGTTACCACCAGAATTAGGCTAAAGCTCTGAAGTGTCTTGCCCAGGGTCACTCTCACGAAAAGCCCAGTGGATGAGTGAGGCTCCAACCTGGGGCCTCAAGTTCATGAGTCCCAAGCTTTAAAATTGAGCCACGCAGAACCCCTCCCCTGACATCGAAGCTAGCTCTCTGAAACCTCGTGGTGCTATCATCCAGTTGAATTTTGGCGACGTCGCCATTTAAGTTAACGTATTTAACACTTTTATTGTTTTCCGAAAATTTCGAATACTTTTAAACACCTACATTTTATTTCAGTGTCTTTTTTTTTTCATAATTATGAGGGTTTTTTTTTTGCGACGTCGCCATCTAAGTTAACACATTTAACTTTATTTTTGTTTTTTGTTTTTTCGAAAATTTTGATTACTTATTTTGATTATATATCATATCATATATTATGGAGTCACACAGTTTCAGTGTCTTTTTTATATTCATAATTATGAGTTTCAGAACGAAAGCCTCATTTTATCAAAATGTTTATTACTTTTAAACACCTACATTTTATCATATTATATATATCATAGAGTCACACAACTTCAATGTCTTTTTTATGTTCATAATTATGAGTTTCAGAACGAAAGCCTCATTTTTTTTTTTAAATCAAAAGTGAGTTAACCTTTTACCACTCAATCCCGAGTTTTAACGATCCAGAGAAAAAAAGTTTCTATAAGCATTGTAGGAAAAGGAGAAAATACTGGTACCAACCAGCTTTTTCTTCTTTTCCCACTTACAATGTTTTCTATCTCGTCAAAGACAATCTCCTGGTTGATTGATTGAACTGTGTTTTACGCCGCTTTTTACGTATTTTCAGTCATATAACGGCAACGGCTCGATTATCTAAGTATGTCCTGGGTTTCAACAGTACTAGGGTTCTGAACTGTCTAACCCAAGGCCACTCCCGCGAGAGACCCAGTGCTTCCAGTGAGGCTGCAATATCTGATTGGTTTAAATGGTTTAGCCAATCAGTATTTGTGTTACTTTCTAGATTCATAATTAGACTAAGGATACAATTAAGAATAGATCATGTATACGGACTCCGGGTAAATCAATCTCTCTAATTTGCTTCCTGCGCCTTATTCTAAATTTTGTAAGTCCTACAATTTCTGATTGGCTGGCTATATCATTTGGTTTAGCCAATAATAGGTTATTTTACTTTGAAATTATGAAAAGTCTTGAGAATTTGACCAATTTTTTTTTTGGAACGGCTGCTGAGTATGGATCCAGGGTCTCTCTAAAAGTTCAAGACATGATCAACGGAGAATCAAATATCTTTAAAAAAAAATCATCTAAACCATTGAGATAGACTTACCTTTTTTCTCAAAATGTTCGTACAATCCTTTTTAACCCACTCCTAAAGTTCGTATGACTGAGGTGAAAGTTTGGGGGTAGCCTGTTTAGACCGAGGTCTCAAGTACTCTCGTAAATATTTTCTTTTTTATGACCTATCAAGGATTGAGGTTTTACAGCGCTGTCACTGCACAAATAGTACAAAGGTCGTAAAGGTCTTGTACAGTGCTGCAAGAAACGTCGGTGTGCATTATCTACCGCTAGATGGTATTCTTCAAATACACATCTATCTGATTTGGACATTCTGGGTACAGAACCGGACTACTTTTCAAAAAGACAACCTTTACTTTGAATTTCAAAATGAAATAAACGTTTACTTAATAAAACGCTATCTGGTGCGATTCATTTAGCTATGATCAGTAGCATGTAACCTATGCACCGGCCATTTATTAAAATAGCCCCTACAGGCTTGGGTAATAGCTTCGGTATAAGCCCTATTTTTTCCCATGTATATGGGATGGGTGATGCGTCATAGCAGACAGGTCGAATCTTCGAAGAATATGACATGCGCAGACAACGCGTCGGTGTGCAGCATTGCTCCCATTATCTCTTTACAAGATGGCTTGATTTTAGACTCGGCCAAATTAATCCTTTACCGAACTACAATGTTTTAGACTGGTCCAGATTTAGAGCCTTTGCAGACTACAAATTCAGCGTGGTTCAAATGATGGAATTTATCTTTGAAAGGGTGAAAAACATAACCAGCATTTTCTCATCTTCCTTCTTCAATGTTTTTCGCCCTTCCAAGGACAATTCCCATCGTTTAAGCCAAAGGAAGTGACGTTCACTTCCGGTAAGAGTATGTTTATTCTGCGGGTCCGAAAAAGGAATTCATATTGTAATGACAGGTAAGTATTATTTATTCATAAAACTCTAATTCAAAATTTGATTCCAACTTTCATTTTTTTTTTTTTTGTCGCCACAAACTGCCCATATGGGGGACGCCTTCAGAAACCTATTTTTTATGTTACGAGGATAGTGCAAATTACAGGACGAGACCCATACTAAGTTATACATATTTCTTTAACGTACTCAGTGTACCGTCGCATGCATTATCTTCCGCTAGGTGTCATTTCTAAAATATATATCTATCTGATTTAGGCATTCTGGGTACAGAACCGGACTACTCTTCAAAACAAAAAACGTTACTTTGAATTTCAAAATAAAACAAACGTTTACTCAATAAAACGCTACCTGGTGCGATTCATTCAGCTATGGTCAGCCAGTATGTAACCTATGCACCGGTCATTTATAAAAGCAGCCCCTACAGGCTTGGGTCATAGCTTCGGTATAAGCCCAGACACTTCTTGTTGATAAGTCTGCCGAAAAACCCCTGCACGAATCTTGGTTGTCCTAAAGTCTATATTTAGAAACTGTATTCAAAGATGTGCAGTAAAACAAGAGCATTTGTGAAAACTGTTTTCCCTTTTGAAATAATTGAATTTCAAGATATTTGGAGCGAAAAACAGGCTACATTTTTCCACATACCCGGTACTCGTATGTATTGTTTATAGCCATTTTCTTCATTGCTACTTTATTAGCGATGTAATCATTTATCCTGTACATGGGATAGTGATGCGTCATAGCAGTCCGCGCAGGCTGACCTGGGCCGAAACTTTTCGCTATTGGTCAATTTTCTGTATGTCCAAGGACCAGTCTATTTCATGAGTAAGTTGATTGTTAAAAAAGTGGATATCATGGTTGGTTGGTTGGTTGTGTTGGGGTTTAACGCCACATTAACAGCTAAGGTCATATCATGGCGGTCGGTGACGCATATGTGTTTCCTGGCTTTCTCACACCAGTACTAACACAACTTTCTTTCCAAAGCCACCGACTACTTTTCTCACATGCTTCAGCAGAGGTGAGAGGCGAAAATACGCCGGAAAGAAAGTTCGCCTCAACCGGGTATCGAACTCACAACCACCAGGTCATGAGTCCGACACGCTCACCACTGAGCCACCCGGGCGGGGCGGATATCATGGATCCATAAGTATGTGATGGCTTGCCTGGTACCATGGATCACGGAGATGCATTGCTCATTTCTATGTATCCTGTTTCATGAAGCAAAAAGAACAAAGAAGTCTGTAGTTGGTAAAATATGAGTCATACTCTGTGAAAAGGGGGTTTAACGTTTCTGCAAAAATATTCGACCCATGTCAGCCTGCGTGAATCGAAACTCTTTGCTATTTGTAAATTTTCTGCATGTCAAAGCACCATTCTAGAAGAGGATTCGGTCGGTTGTTAGACAAAATGGATTTTATTATTACATGATTACTAGTATTTGATGACTTACTTGGTATAATGCATTTCGGAGACGCATCTTTTGACCCATTTAACACACAATCCAGACTTTTAACGTCCCTGAGAAAGACAGCTTTTGAAAACATTGAGGGAAAAGGAGAAAATGCTGGTAATCAGCATTTTCTCCTTTTCCCAAAAAGTTTTCTAACATTCACAAAACAAACTTCCATTGTTTTACTCACATTTATTTTGTTGTCTCCAAATGCTTTGAATTTGGACTAGTCTAAAATTTTCCTCTTCGGCATAGAATTAAACCCCTTTAACCAAAGCACTTCACATTTAAGTCATGCTCTGGCAAAAGGGATCTTAATGCATCTCCATGATACACGATACTAAACAAGCCATCACATGTTTATGGATCCATAATAGCAACTTTTTTTTTTGACTTAATCACTAGGTACACTGGTCCTCTTACATACCGAAAATTGACAATAAGCGAAAAGTTTTGGCTCAGGTCAGCCTGCGCGGATTGCGCAGGCTGACCTGGGTCGATACTTTTCGCACATGCATTAAGCCCCCTTTTCACAGAGCATGCCTCATTTATTTGATCATTAATTCATCACCACAGATAGTTATTTCGACTGCCATGAGTTCTAACTACATAGGAGATATAAAACATAGCCTGTATGGTTTTTATGGTGATTAATGTATTTCAACATTATTTTCTCGGTTAAATCGCGGCGGCCAGTTCACCTATCCATACCTTCCTGGAGGTTCTTTTATCAATACGTCGCACAATATTCTTCCAAAGCCACTGGCTGCTTTCTTACATAACCACTGTCGATACATTGATCAGTGATGAGAGAGGAATGAATCCTGTCGCAATGACTATCATTAATCCTCGGAAAGAAACATTGGCCGAACCGTGGATCGAACTAGCGACCTACTGTTCTCAAGTCCTTTACGCTACCGACTGAGCTACCGGGGCTTGGCCCCTTGAATTTTAAATACACAGGAGACACTAGGCTGGTATCAGTCCGATAAATAGAGTATTTTCAGTAAAAAAAAAAGACCATCAAATAAAACTGCAAAAAAATACGCTAACATTATGGTCTGAATGTCTGTATTTCAGATGAAGGGCAAGTAACAACACATATTTCTGTGAGTTTACTATAGTTGTGTACCTTGTTTATGAGAGTGACTCAAATGCAGGGCCTGAATGAGACACAAACCATAGCTTGTACGGCTTTTATGGTGATCAATATATTTCAACATATTTTTCGGTTAAATCGCGGCGGCCAGTCCACCTATCCGTGCCTTCCTGAGATTTTCCTTATATCAATACGTCGCACAACTTTGTTCCAGAGCCACTGGCTGCTTTCTTACATAACCACTGTCTATACATTGATCAGTCGGATGAGAGAGGAATGAATCCTGTCGCAATGACTATCATTAATTCTGGGTAAGAAATTGGTCGAACCGTGGATCAAACTAGCGACCTACTATTCCCTGAAAGTCCTTTACGCTACCGACTGAGCTACCGGGGCTCGACCCCTTCACTTTTAACAGCGCTGTCACTGCACAAATAGTACAAAGGTCGTAAAGGTCTTGTACAGTGCTGCAAGAAACGCCGGTGTGCTTTATCTTCCGCTAGATGGCATTCTTCAAATACACATCTATCTGATTTGGACATTCTGGGTACAGAACCGGACTACCTTTCAAAAAGACAACCTTTACTTTGTATTTCAAAATGAAATAAACGTTTACTCAATAAAACGCTACCTGGTGCGATTCATTCAGCTATGATCAGTAGCATGTAACCTATGCACCGATCATTTATTAAAATAGCTCCTACAGGCTTGGGTAATAGCTTCGGTATAAGCCCTATTTTTTCCCATGTATATGGGATGGGTGATGCGTCATAGCAGACAGGTCGAATCTTCGAAAAATATGACATGCGCAGACAACGCGTCGGTGTGCAGCAGTGCTCCCATTATCTCTTTACAAGACGGCTTGATTTTAGACTCGGCCAAATTAATCCTTTACCGAACGACAATGTTTTAGACTGGTCCAGATTTAGAGCCTTTGCAGACGACAAATTCAGCGTGGTTCAAATGATGGGATTTGTCTTTGAAAGGGTGAAAAACATTTAAGAAGAAAGATGAGAAAGCATTTTCTCATTGGAAAGGTCATCAGACCTCTCCAACAGTGGTGAGTTTAAAAGGCAGACTGCCACAGATTTTGCTGTCTAAATGTGAAATTGTTCATGATACACAGTCTGTTTCGTCATGGTTTTGTAAATAAAGCGAAATCAAAAAACCGAAACAGGAAATAGACGTGGTTTATTTTTATACGACGAATTTCACAAAAGATTTGTTATATTAATTTGCCATGGCTGCAAATGACCTCTCAAATAATTGTAATTTTTCATTAAGCAAATAAATCTAAGCAGAAGTAAAAAATATGAAGAATTTCGTTAAAAAAGAGAAAGAAGACCGCTGGACAAGATCATGCGCCTTGAAAACGCGGCAAAAAGGTCAAATGACAGTCATGTAAAGCATATGAGGTTTCTACGCGGTGGCTTTTTTACTTGTTTGTTTACATGTACCAAAATATATTGAAATTAAAAGCCAACAAACTATTTGAAAACATTGATGCTGACCTCTCCTGGCTTCTTTTGTAAAGAAGCTAACTTGTCTTCCTTCTTCAATGTTTTTCGCCCTTCCAAGGACAAATCCCATCGTTTAAGCCAAACGAAGTGACGTTCACTTCCGGTAAGAGTATGTTTATTCTGCGGGTCAGAAAAAGGAATTCATATTGTAATGACAGGTAAGTATTATTTATTCATAAAACTCTAATTTAAAATTAGATTCCAACTTTCATTTTTTTTTTTTTTTCTTTTTTTTGTCTCCACAAACTGTCCATATGGGGGACGTCCACAGAAAGCTATTTTTTTATGTTACGAGGATAGTGCAAATTACAGGACGAGATCCATACTAAGTTATACATATTTCTTTAACGTACTCAGTGTACCGTCGCATGCATTATCTTCCGCTAGGTGTCATTTCTAAAATATATATCTATCTGATTTGGGCATTCTGGGTACAGAACCGGACTACTCTTCAAAACGACAACCGTTACTTTGAATTTCAAAATAAAATAAACGTTACTCAATAAAATGCTACCTGGTGCGATTCATTCAGCTATGGTCAGCCAGTATGTAACCTATGCACCGGTCATTTATAAAAACAGCCCCTACAGGCTTGGGTCATAGCTTCGGTATAAGCCCAGACACTTCTTGTTGATAAGTCTGTCGAAAAACCCCTGCACGAATCTTGGTTGCTCTAAAGTCTATATTTAGAAACTGTATTCAAAGATGTGCAGTAAAACAAGAGCATTTGTGAAAACTATGTTTTCCCTTTTGAAATAATTGAATTTCAAGATATTTGGAGCGAAAAACAGCCTGCGTGAATCGAAACTCTTTGCTATTTGTAAATTTTCTGCATGTCAAAGCACCATTCTAGAAGAGGATTCGGTCGGTTGTTAGACAAAATGGATTTTATTATTACATGATTACTAGTATTTGATGACTTACTTGGCTTTATGCATTTCGGAGACGTATCTTTTGACCCGTTTAACACACAATCCAGACTTTTATCGTCCCTGAGAAAGACAGCTTTTGAAAACATTGAGGGAAAAGGAGAAAATGCTGGTAATCAGCATTTTCTCCTTTTCCCACAAAGTTTTCTACCATTCACAAAACAAACTTCCATTGTTTTAGTCACATTTATTTTGTTGTCTCCAAATGCTTTGAATTTGGACTAGTCTAAAATTTTCCTCTTCGGCATAGAGTTAAACCCCTTTAACCAAAGCACTTCACATTTAAGTCATGCTCTGGCAAAAGGGATCTTAATGCATCTCCATGATACATGATACTAAACAAGCCATCACATATTTATGGATCCATAATAGCAACTTTTTTTTTTTACCAACTGACTTATTCACTAGGTACACTGGTCCTCGTACGTACAGAAAATTGACAATAAGCGAAAAGTTTTGGCTCAGGTCAGCCTGCGCGGATTGCGCAGGCTGACCTGGGCCAAAACTTTTCGCACATGCATTAAGTCCTCTTTTCACAGAGCATACCTCATTTATTTGATCATTAATTCATCACCACAGATAGTTATTTCGACTGCCATGAGTTCTAACTACATAGGAGATATAAAACATAGCCTGTATGGTTTTTATGGTGATTAATGTATTTCAACATTATTTTCTCGGTTAAATCGCGGCGGCCAGTTTACCTATCCATACCTTCCTGGAGGTTCTTTTATCAATACGTCGCACAATATTCTTCCAAAGCCACTGGCTGCTTTCTTACATAACCACTGTCGATACATTGATCAGTGATGAGAGAGGAATGAATCCTGTCGCAATGACTATCATTAATCCTCGGAAAGAAACATTGGCCGAACCGTGGATCGAACTAGCGACCTACTGTTCTCAAGTCCTTTACGCTACCGACTGAGCTACCGGGGCTTGGCCCCTTGAATTTTAAATACACAGGAGACACTAGGCTGGTATCAGTCCGATAAATAGAGTATTTTCAGTAAAAAAAAAAGACCATCAAATAAAACTGCAAAAAAATACACTAACATTATGGTCTGAATGTCTGTATTTCAGATGAAGGGCAAGTAACAACACATATTTCTGTGAGTTTACTATAGTTGTGTACCTTGTTTATGAGAGTGACTCAAATGCAGGGCCTGAATGCCAGGCTAAGGAGACACAAACCATAGCTTGTACGGCTTTTATGGTGATCAATATATTTCAACATATTTTTCGGTTAAATCGCGGCGGCCAGTCCACCTATCCGTGCCTTCCTGAGATTTTCCTTATATCAATACGTCGCACAACTTTGTTCCAGAGCCACTGGCTGCTTTCTTACATAACCACTGTCTATACATTGATCAGTCGGATGAGAGAGGAATGAATCCTGTCGCAATGACTATCATTAATTCTGGGTAAGAAATTGGTCGAACCGTGGATCAAACTAGCGACCTACTATTCCCTGAAAGTCCTTTACGCTACCGACTGAGCTACCGGGGCTCGACCCCTTCACTTTTAACAGCGCTGTCACTGCACAAATAGTACAAAGGTCGTAAAGGTCTTGTACAGTGCTGCAAGAAACGCCGGTGTGCTTTATCTTCCGCTAGATGGCATTCTTCAAATACACATCTATCTGATTTGGACATTCTGGGTACAGAACCGGACTACCTTTCAAAAAGACAACCTTTACTTTGTATTTCAAAATGAAATAAACGTTTACTCAATAAAACGCTACCTGGTGCGATTCATTCAGCTATGATCAGTAGCATGTAACCTATGCACCGATCATTTATTAAAATAGCTCCTACAGGCTTGGGTAATAGCTTCGGTATAAGCCCTATTTTTTCCCATGTATATGGGATGGGTGATGCGTCATAGCAGACAGGTCGAATCTTCGAAAAATATGACATGGCAGACAACGCGTCGGTGTGCAGCAGTGCTCCCATTATCTCTTTACAAGACGGCTTGATTTTAGACTCGGCCAAATTAATCCTTTACCGAACGATAATGTTTTAGACTGGTCCAGATTTAGAGCCTTTGCAGACGACAAATTCAGCGTGGTTCAAATGATGGGATTTGTCTTTGAAAGGGTGAAAAACATTTAAGAAGGAAGATGAGAAAGCATTTTCTCATTGGAAAGGTCATCAGACCTCTCCAACAGTGGTGAGTTTAAAAGGCAGACTGCCACAGATTTTGCTGTCTAAATGTGAAATTGTTCATGATACACAGTCTGTTTCGTCATGGTTTTGTAAATAAAGCGAAATCAAAAAACCGAAACAGGAAATAGACGTGGTTTATTTTTATACGACGAATTTCACAAAAGATTTGTTATATTAATTTGCCATGGCTGCAAATGACCTCTCAAATAATTGTAATTTTTCATTAAGCAAATAAATCTAAGCAGAAGTA
Source organism: Hippopus hippopus (assembly GCA_946811185.2). Lineage (NCBI taxonomy): Eukaryota > Metazoa > Mollusca > Bivalvia > Cardiida > Cardiidae > Hippopus > Hippopus hippopus. The sequence continues at coordinate 3,059,461 of OX328105.1, forward strand.
AAAAATATGAAGAATTTCGTTAAAAAAGAGAAAGAAGACCGCTGGACAAGATCATGCGCCTTGAAAACGCGGCAAGAAGGTCAAATGACAGTCATGTAAAGCATATGAGGTTTCTACGCGGTGGCTTTTTTATTTGTTTGTTTACATGTACCAAAATATATTGAAATTAAAAGCCAACAAACTATTTGAAAACATTGATGCTGACCTCTCCTGGCTTCTTTTGTAAAGAAGCTAACTTGTCTTCCTTCTTCAATGTTTTTCGCCCTTCCAAGGACAAATCCCATCGTTTAAGCCAAACGAAGTGACGTTCACTTCCGGTAAGAGTATGTTTATTCTGCGGGTCAGAAAAGGGAATTCATATTGTAATGACAGGTAAGTATTATTTATTCATAAAACTCTAATTTAAAATTAGATTCCAACTTTCATTTTTTTTTTTTTTTTTTTTGTCTCCACAAACTGTCCATATGGGGGACGTCCACAGAAAGCTATTTTTTTATGTTACGAGGATAGTGCAAATTACAGGACGAGATCCATACTAAGTTATACATATTTCTTTAACGTACTCAGTGTACCGTCGCATGCATTATCTTCCGCTAGGTGTCATTTCTAAAATATATATCTATCTGATTTGGGCATTCTGGGTACAGAACCGGACTACTCTTCAAAACGACAACCGTTACTTTGAATTTCAAAATAAAATAAACGTTACTCAATAAAATGCTACCTGGTGCGATTCATTCAGCTATGGTCATCCAGTATGTAACCTATGCACCGGTCATTTATAAAAACAGCCCCTACAGGCTTGGGTCATAGCTTCGGTATAAGCCCAGACACTTCTTGTTGATAAGTCTGTCGAAAAACCCCTGCACGAATCTTGGTTGCTCTAAAGTCTATATTTAGAAACTGTATTCAAAGATGTGCAGTAAAACAAGAGCATTTGTGAAAACTTTGTTTTCCCTTTTGAAATAATTGAATTTCAAGATATTTGGAGCGAAAAACAGGCTACATTTTTCCACATATGTATTGTTTATAGCCATTTTCTTCATTGCTACTTTATTAGCGATGTAATAATTTATCCTGTACATGGGATAGTGATGCGTCATAGCAGACAGTCCGCGCAGGCTGACCTGGGCCGAAACTTTTCGCTATTGGTCAATTTTCTGTATGTCCAAGGACCAGTCTATTTCATGATTAAGTTGATTGTTAAAAAAAGCGGATATCATGGATCCATAAGTATGTGATGGCTTGCCTGGTACCATGGATCACGGAGATGTATTAAGCCCCATTTTGTCAGAGCATTGCTCATTTCTATGTATCCTGTTTCATGAAGCAAAAAGAACAAAGAAGCCTGTAGTTGGTAAAATATGAGTCATACACTGTGAAAATGGAGTTTAACGTTTCTGCAAAAATATTCGACCCATGTCAGCCTGCGTGAATCGAAACTCTTTGCTATTTGTAAATTTTCTGCATGTCAAAGCACCATTCTAGAAGAGGATTCGGTCGGTTGTTAGACAAAATGGATTTTATTAATACATGATTACTAGTATTTGATGACTTACTTGGCATTATGCATTTCGGAGACGCATCTTTTGACCCGTTTAACACACAATCCAGACTTTTATCGTCCCTGAGAAAGACAGCTTTTGAAAACATTGAGGGAAAAGGAGAAAATGCTGGTAATCAGCATTTTCTCCTTTTCCCACAAAGTTTTCTACCATTCACAAAACAAACTTCCATTGTTTTAGTCACATTTATTTTGTTGTCTCCAAATGCTTTGAATTTGGACTAGTCTAAAATTTTCCTCTTCGGCATAGAGTTAAACCCCTTTAACCAAAGCACTTCACATTTAAGTCATGCTCTGGCAAAAGGGATCTTAATGCATCTCCATGATACATGATACTAAACAAGCCATCACATATTTATGGATCCATAATAGCAACTTTTTTTTTTTACCAACTGACTTATTCACTAGGTACACTGGTCCTCGTACGTACAGAAAATTGACAATAAGCGAAAAGTTTTGGCTCAGGTCAGCCTGCGCGGATTGCGCAGGCTGACCTGGGCCAAAACTTTTCGCACATGCATTAAGTCCTCTTTTCACAGAGCATACCTCATTTATTTGATCATTAATTCATCACCACAGATAGTTATTTCGACTGCCATGAGTTCTAACTACATAGGAGATATAAAACATAGCCTGTATGGTTTTTATGGTGATTAATGTATTTCAACATTATTTTCTCGGTTAAATCGCGGCGGCCAGTTTACCTATCCATACCTTCCTGGAGGTTCTTTTATCAATACGTCGCACAATATTCTTCCAAAGCCACTGGCTGCTTTCTTACATAACCACTGTCGATACATTGATCAGTGATGAGAGAGGAATGAATCCTGTCGCAATGACTATCATTAATCCTCGGAAAGAAACATTGGCCGAACCGTGGATCGAACTAGCGACCTACTGTTCTCAAGTCCTTTACGCTACCGACTGAGCTACCGGGGCTTGGCCCCTTGAATTTTAAATACACAGGAGACACTAGGCTGGTATCAGTCCGATAAATAGAGTATTTTCAGTAAAAAAAAAAAGACCATCAAATAAAACTGCAAAAAAATACACTAACATTATGGTCTGAATGTCTGTATTTCAGATGAAGGGCAAGTAACAACACATATTTCTGTGAGTTTACTATAGTTGTGTACCTTGTTTATGAGAGTGACTCAAATGCAGGGCCTGAATGCCAGGCTAAGGAGACACAAACCATAGCTTGTACGGCTTTTATGGTGATCAATATATTTCAACATATTTTTCGGTTAAATCGCGGCTGCCAGTCCACCTATCCGTGCCTTCCTGAGATTTTCCTTATATCAATACGTCGCACAACTTTGTTCCAGAGCCACTGGCTGCTTTCTTACATAACCACTGTCTATACATTGATCAATCGGGTGAGAGAGGAATGAATCCTGTCGCAATGACTATCATTAATTCTGGGAAAGAAATTGGTCGAACCGTGGATCAAACTAGCGACCTACTATTCCCTGAAAGTCCTTTACGCTACCGACTGAGCTACCGGGGCTCGACCCCTTCACTTTTAAATACACAGGAGACACAAAACATACTTTGAAGGGTTTTTATTGTGATTAATAGATTTCAACCTCATACCTCGGTTGTATCGCAACGGCTATGTTCACCTATCCATTCCTTCCTGGAGTTCCTTTTTATCAATATGTCGCACAATATTCTGCCCAAGCCACTGGCTGCTTTCTTACATAACCATTGTCGAAACATTGATCAGTGGTGAGAGAGGAATGGATCCTATATATAATGACTATCATTACCACTGAACCTCTGAAATAGATTGGCCAAGCCTGGAATTCGAACCAGCGACTGCCTGGTTTCAAGCCAATAACGACCGGGCTCGGTACAAAACATAAGCTTGCGTAGAAGCAGGGATTTAGATGCCATCCCATCCCCCTTTCAATAACTTTTGATGATGGTACCGACTATATTTGACCCATGTTCCAGCAACAGGGCGTTTAATGCATTTCTGTGATGAATTATACCACGCAAGGCATCACATAATTATGGATCTGTAAAATCCATTTTGTCTAGCAACAGACTGAAACCTCAAAATAATCCTTGGACATGCAGAGAAACGATCTTTTTGAGCTACATGTATATGAATTGTCGTCTGCAAATGATTTTCATTTTGGACGAATCTAAAATGTTGTCATTTGATAAAAAGTTTAATAGTTTACAACATACGTATCGTTTCTGACGGCCGCGTTATAGCTGATCGGTAGAAGCAAGTCAAGATGTGGACTTGACACATTGTTCGACAAGAACAGAATAAGTAATAAGGGGAATAACTACAATATAGAAAGTGATATCACTGATAACTTAATTATCTCCCTTGCATTTTGAATGGCTTTCGAAAGTAGGAAAAAAAGAGAAATGTTTGTCAAGGAATATATAGATCTGATTCTAGATCTAGGTCTGTCATATAAAAAGCTTGGAAACTCTTCCCTTACTTCGTTAATCATTTGTCAATTGTAACTCTTTACCAAACCACAAAATTGAAAGCCTTCGCAGACGACAAATTAAATGTGACTAAAAAGTTGAAATATGTTCTTGGTTGGGAAGAAAACACTGTGGGAAAAGAAGAAAATGCTGGTTACCAGCATTTTCTTCTTTTCCCTCAGTGTTTTCAAAAGGCCTTCTTCCTGAGGGTCAGAGTTAGATTAAGATCTGTACAGTAGATCTGCTACTTGAGTTAGGCTTTTAGGGCTGAATCTTTTTTACATATGAAGGTATTGAATGTTCGTGTGGTTTTTCGAATTTCACTCGGTGACTTTTTTTTATCTAAAATAAAAACTAATCATGTGTGACAGAGTTATGTATCAGTGTCTTCATTCAGCCTCTCTGCATGATGTACGAGACATTTCGAGATGTGTGACGTCACGAATTTGAAATTCATCATGGCGGACACTATATCAAAATTTGGGTAAGTCTGGTAGATTTTTGTTACATACATCATCATTGGGTGATGCTATAGCTGAAATGAGAGTCAACATTAAATAACATCTCAGCAAAGATTGTAAAGCAAAATTTATGCTCGATCTCGAGGCGATTTTGGTACAAATTCGGCAGTGATTCATCGATGTTTTGATGGCAAAATTATGTATCAGACGATCTAATTTGTGTACTAATATTGACAAAGAGGATATTTTCTTTGCTAATACCAGGCGATCAACATTCAGAAATGTGTAAAACTTGGCCTGACTTGTTATTTTAAAGCCCTTGAAAGAAATCGATGTTCAACAACTTTCATTTTCGCAGTGAAACCGGCATAAAGCATCTGACACCTGCCAACCACCTGTTTTGACCGGTGTTGACGTTTATTTCTGTGTAGAGGTACCAAAAATGAAAATGAAAAAGTGATGATAAAGTCTACCAGGAAGTGTATCACGCATGCCTTTGATTTATGAAAAGCTTCCAGAATAAAGCAATTCTTTTACAGATTTTAAAGGAAATTAGCCCTCACTAAACAATTCTGAGTGTGAATGATCCTGAGCAATAAGGCTTTTAAAAAACATTGTGAGAAATGGAGAAAATGCTGGTTACTAGCATTATCTCTTTTTCCACACTTCTGTCCTGTCAAATGCAACTTTCATTATCAGACCGTGGTTCACTTTGCTGTCTGCAAAAGATTTTAGAAGTTTTGTGGTCTTGTAAAGAGTGTTACCCTCTACCACACAATCCAGAGTTTTAAAGACCCCGAGAAAGACTTCTTTTGAAAAGATTGTGAGAAAAGAAGAAAATGCTGGTATTAAACCAGCATTTTCTCCTTTTCCCACAATCTTTTCAACCCTTTCAAAGACAGTTTCTATCCTTTGAACACCTTTTAAAGATAATTTCTATCCTATGAACAAGACTTGGTTTCTCGTCTGCAAATGCTTTGGATTTAGAAAGGTCCAAACTATCATGGTGTGGCAAAGGGTTAAACACTAAGATCTACAAAGATGACTACTGTTAGAGAATTAGAGGGCTTGCAATTTTAATTCTAGGAACTCATATTTGCTTATGAATTCATTTCAGGTAGGCGTAAAATCAGAATATTTGCCAAACGGTGCTAACAGAAATTGCATTTCTTTTACTTGTGAAGTCTACTTTTTGTGGACTTAATTGTGTCTTGAACTGAAGTGTGAGATTGTACTGCATTCTTAATAAACAATCATAATGGCAACACTGAATGACTTTATGCCGAATGTTACGACAGCAGACACCAAAAAGCGCCAGCAGTGCTACGAGGTCTTGTCAAGGTACTTGAGTGATCCTAGAAGTTCCCTCAGCTGTGATGATATCGACGGCTTTATAGAAGGTCTTGCTGCTTGGGTAACCTGTAGTAATTACAAGGTAAACCATATTTCAGATTTAACCCTTTACCACACAATCCTGAGTTTTAATGAACCTGAGGAAATAGCCTTCTGAAAACCTTGTGGGAAAAGGAGAAAATGCTGGTAACCAGCATTTTCGCCTTTTCCCACAATGTTTTTTCAACCTTATCAAGGACAAATTTCATCATTTGAGCTACATTCAAATTGTTGCCTGCAAATGCTTTCAACTTGGACAAATTTATATTTTGCTTGTGTCTTAAAGCAGGGCCCGTGCTGCCGTTCGTCATTTTCGCCAAATGTGAAAATTCTGAACAAGTGGCGAATTTTTTCTTTAACTGGCGAAAATAAGCGGCGAAAGGTTTTTTTTATAGGCAATTCTTCAGTTTTTGTCTCAACTCACGAGACAAGTGGAGAAAGGGTGAAGCAGAGAATAAGCTACAGGGCGACGTGGGCGAAGAAGTCACATTCATTGGCTCAACTTTGCCTCGTCAAGCTTGCACGGCAAAAAAACTTCGCCTTATAAAATTCCCAACCTGGTTATATTCATGAAATATTGGCTATCTAAGACAAAGGGTGACGCCAGTTATCCTTTATCAACTTTGTAAATTTAGACAAGACAGAAGAGTGTTATGATCCATATCTGTTACTAACTCGCTAAATCCACCCCTTTATCCCACGAAAACCTGTCTTTTTTTCCACAGGTAAAGCGTCTGCTTATTTGTTTAAATGACGTCAGACGATCAGTACTGATTCTCAATACATGAATAGTCGTAAAATAAAGCAGAATTACCTCTTCTTACTGCTGGAGATATTCTTTACAAATATTTTTTCAATAAATTACAATGATGGATGGTAAACCAAAGGATTAAAAAATCTTGAAAACAATCATTTGCCTTCCTCACATCGGCAGCTCAAGCAAAATCTGCAGTGCAGTGTTCTATTTATAGCATTCTATTTTTAGAATACACTACACCTTTTCCTTCCTATCAGCTGTTTTATTGACTGTATAGATTACATCTCTGTAAACCTTGTTAAGTTTAATTCTTTTAAATTTTACCAAGTCCTAGTTATGTTTTTGAATCAAGATTGTGGTTGGTCCTCATTACAGCCGTGAAGAAGTTTTTTTTTTCTTTTCTTATCACTCCGGACATTATTTGTAATCTGATGAGAATTGTCAGGGTTTGAAGTAATGTGTGACTCTGCATCAATGGGGTCATAAATTACAAGGCAATCAAAACCCAATGGTCAGATAATGTTCTTTTGAGTCAACAAGTAGATAAAAATCCTTCTCATTTTTTTCTTTGATAAGCAAATCATATCCAAAAGTGATAGTAAGATTCAACAGTTTTTCACTCAACGCAGGCATACATAAATTCTTTCATCACATACTATAATTTCTCCTGTAAAGTTCATGGAAGAAATACTGTCTACTTACAGCACAAGTCTGCTTCTAGATTCAAACAGAATTTAACTACATTGCGTTTTTACCATGGTTTTTTTTTTGTTTTATCAACCCACACAATGCCAACTTTTTAAGAACCTCAATAAAGGAGACTTATGAAAACATTGTGAGAAAAGAAAAAAATGCTGGTAACCAGCATTTTCTCCTTTTCAAATAATGTTTTCTATCCTATCACAGACAATCTTCCACTATTTCGGCAACATTTAAAATTGATGTCTGTACATGCTTTGGATTTGGATGTGTCTAAAATTGTGTCGTGCGCTAAAGGATTAAATCCCCATCATGTAATTTTCATCATTCATGTTTCCATGTTTGTACAAATGAATTAAAATTGGGAAAAAAAAAAAAACCTTGTTCTCTGTGTCTGATACCTGAACGGAATAAAGGGGGATAAATGGTGGTTAAAAGGAAAGTAGCGAAAAAGTAGAAAGAAATGGCTCATAAATTAAGAAAAGTGGCGAAAGAAATGGTAATAAATTAGGAAAAGTGGCGAAAAAAATGGCTCATAAATAAAAAAAGTGGCGAAAAGTTTTTTAAATTGGCGAAAATAGTGGCGAAAGAAAAAAAAAAGCCAGAGCAGGCCCTGCTTAAAGAGTTATCTCTTCAAAATGAAAAAAAAATTGGACTCAACTAAGTTGAAAGCATTTGCACATGACAAAATAAATGTAGCTCATATTGTGACTTCTGTCTTTGATAGGGTAGAAATCATTATGGAAAAAAGGACAAAATGCTGGTACCCAGGATTTCTTCTTTTCAAAAATGTTTTTTCAAAATTCCTATACCTCATTTCCGTTAACTTTGGACTGTGTGTGTAATAACACAGGTATTTTCAGTATAGAGATGTAACCCTGTTGCATAGTCACTTTTGTCTTTAGTGTTTTAGCGTAGCAGAAATTGTAGATTCTAGATCAGACTACTCAATTTTTTGCAGACTGATTCTGATCTATGCTTGTGCACACTGATCACCGTGATATGACCTAAGCTGTTAAAACGGCACCAACCTCCAATACAAACAAACAAATTTGCCTAATGAATGATAACTTATTTAGGTCCTGTCTCCCTACAAGAATTAATCATAGAGGGGACAATAATTGTCCTGTCAGCCTGGGGAAAGAAAATTGGTACCGAAGACAGAGTGAACATACAGCTTTCGAATTTAGAAATTACATGAAAATAAAAAGATAAGTACTGTTTTTCCAAAAGAACTGATGTCTTACCTCTTTACCACACAGTCCCAGGTTTTAACAACCCTGAGGAAATAGCCTTCTGCAAACCTTGTGGGAAAAGGAGAAAATGCTGGTAACCAGCATTTTCTCCTTTTCCCACAAAGTTTTCTGCCCTTCATGAAAGAAATTTCTAATTTTGAGTCACATTTATTTTGTCATTTGCAATTGCTTTCAATTTGGACTAGTCTACAATTTTGTTATTTAGTAAAGCGTTAAACAACCTTAAGGGTTATGGGTTTTTTAAAACAAAGTTTAAAAAGAAAAAAAATGCTGGTAATTTGGGTTTTTGTCTTTTTTGCACAATGTTTGTGCCCTATCATTTGGCGAAGTTCTTGATTTGAGAGGCATGAAAGTTGTCTGCAAATGCTTGTAAACAATCAGTGCACACCTAAATATTATTGCCTGTTGATGAGTTACATGTAGCACAAGTCACAGAATTTTTCCTTGAAGCTGAAAAAGGAATGAAAGCATTGTGGTAGAAGAAGAAAATACTGGTTATCATCATTTGTACTTTTCACACATTGTTTCAATAACCTGTTTTCAGGGTTGTGAAAAAGTGGGATTTTTTTAAAAAAAAAAGCTTACAAGCTATTCGTTTTTTGGTACTTCAAAAAGGAGTCCAAACATGTACAGTGATAAGTGAACCTGATTTCTTTAATCCTTTACTTCACAAGTCTGTATAATATGCATTTCAAGGACTCCGAGTAAAGTTTTTGAAAACAGTGAAGGTAACCAGCATTTTGTTTTCTTCCATTTTCCGTCATGTTTTCTACCCTGTTAAAGACAAATCTTACCACATTTGTCACCAGTTAAAGGTAAAGAATTCATATTGGTTTGTTAGAGAAATAGTCTAATTAAGTAATTAACATGCCATTACTTATTTCTGTCACAATAGTAACGCAATCATTTTTTTTTTTTTAACCCTTTACCCAAAAACCCCAGGTTTTAATGAAGATAAATGATAGCACTTTTGAAAACAATGTGGGAAAAGAAGGCAATTCTTGTTACCAGGATTTTCTCCTTTTCCCAGGATGCTTTCTAACCTTTAATTAAAAAAAAGAAACTGTAACATTTGAGTCACTGATAAAATGTCATCTGCAAATGATTTCTATCTGGACATATGTAAAATTTTCTCATTTGGTAAAGAGTCAACCGTTAGTGCCTTTCAAAACTATAGTTGGTTGTGCAGCCAGTGTAGATCAAGATCAGACTGTAAAATGAGCAGTCTTATCTTTGATCTACACTGTCCACTATGCCAAGACATTCTGGACAAAAAAAACCTGGAGACTGCAGTTTTTCGGATCTAATCTCGTGACTGAAACTAACGCTTTGGTTTATTTGGCCCTCTAAGAGTTAATACCAAGCCACTTTTACCGTAGTGGTCAGAGCACCTACGTATGGCTCCTTCTGTTCTGGTGTTTCCTTCACTAGCACTCTGCAAAGCACTTGTTTCGAAGTCACTGGCTGCTTTTCCACATATTGAAAGGCAATTAAAACAATGTTCAGCAGTGACAGGAATAAACCCTTTACCACACACTCCCTAGTTTTAACCACCTTGAGGAATAAGGCTATGGAAAACATCACAATTACCAGCATTTTCTTTTTTCCTACATTGTTTTCTTCCTTTTCAAAGACAAATGTATCACTTTTACCACATTTAATTTGTCGTCGGGAAGTCCAAAATGTCATTTGATAAAGAGTTAAACCTAAGTAGACGGAATAAATTAATACACCGATGACTAGGGGATTCCTCCATGCTTTGCAATGAAAACCAGCCTCCTGCTTCCTCCCACATTGGTACTTTGTGCCTTACTGTGTGTCAAAATATTTTAATTCTGATTACGCCTATGCTGAGCTATTATTTGGCTTCATCATGAAGAAAATTGTTGTTTATCATGGTGCATTTGTGAGACCAAGCTCTAGTTTTTATAACACTGGTATTCAGTACAATAGACTTTGAGATCGTAACAAATTATTGAAATTTATTCAAGTGAACAAGATAGCCGGTGACATATTTGGACATATTTGTACATGAATAGTATTGTTTGTCAATACTCTTTCTTTGTACCAGTATTTTGAGTCTGTACCAGGTTAAAAAATGTTAGATTTAGCCAGATTGAAAGCATTTAACCTTTTACCACACAATCCCGAGTTTTAATGACACTGATACAGAAAACTTTTGAAAACATTGAAGGAAAAGAAGAAAATGCTGGTAACCAGCATTTTCTTCTTTTCCCACAATGTTTTCTATCCTTTTTTCAGCCAAAATGCATGCTTCTAGCCACATTGAAATTTTAGTCTGCAAATGCTTTCAATTCAGGCGACTCCAAATTTTTGTCATTCGGTAGAGTTAATTTTACGGGTGACAAATATGGCTGAAATGACAAGATTTGTGTTTGAAAGGGTAGAATTGTTGGAATAGAAGAAAATGCTGGTTACCAGCATTTTCTTCTTTTTTACAATGTTTTTTGAAAGCCTTCTTTTTCAAGAGTGCCAGTGCTCTGGATTATGTGGTAATCATTTAACACTTTACCACACAATCCCGAGTTTTAACGACCCTGTTGAAAGAAGGCTTTTGAAAACATAGTGGGAAAAGGAGAAAATGCTAGTAACCAGCATTTTCTCCTTTTCCCACAATGTTTTCTACCCTATCAAAAACAGAAATCATCATTTGAGTTGCATTTACTTTGTTATCTGCACATGCTTTCATTTGGCTGAGTCAAACATTTTGTCGTGTGGGAAAGGGTTAAGGATAGGGCACCCTATTGGAATTCGTGTAACATCCCCATTCATCACCAAAATCGTACATATTTGGCTAAGACTCGGGTGATCCGTAATCGATGAGGGGAACAAGCGTGTATTGGCCGATCGATTACAGATTACCCGAGTCTGAGCTGAACCTGTAGGTTTTTTCGGCGATGAAAGGCGATGGCACAAAAATCCCATTAGGGTGCCCTATCCTTAACTTAAGGTACTCCAAAGCTTCCATACATTATGCAAAAAAAAAAAAATCTTAATCAGTCTTATTTTTCCTGTACAATTGCCTGCTTGTACTGTGCTATTTTTTTACTGAAATATGGTAACAAGGTAGGTTCAATTTCACAGTTTTTATTAGCCAGCGTTCTCTCTTTTTCCCACTATGTTTTCTAGGCTTTCAAACATGAAATGCCTATACTTCAGCAACATTTAAGTAGTTGTCTGCAAATGCATTCAATATGGACAGGTCAAAAAAGTTTATCATTTGATAAAACAACCCTTTACCGCAAAATCTGGAGTTTTAATGACCCTGACAGAAAAGGATTTTGAAAACACTGGGGGAAAAAGAAGAAAATGCTGATGAGCAGTATTTTCTCCTTTTGCCACAATACTTTCTATACTTTTGAAGACAAGTCTCAGGGTCTAAGCAATATTTATTTTGTTGTCTAAAAATGTTATTAGTTCAGTCTAGTCTTATATTTTGTTGTTTGGAAAGAGTTAAGGAAAAAGGAGCAAATATATGTAAGGAGCAGTTGTTATTATTTCCTGAATGTTTTCCAAACTATTAGAAAACAACTGTTTTCTTTGCGTAATGTTCCTCACCTAATAAAGATATGTTTTGGTGTACTGTACATTTATAATTAGCCTGTATAGCAAGGTTATTTGTGGTGCTAGAGTTTTCTGCCCTGAATAATCAGTTATAGTTGGGTTATTTGTAGTGCTAGAGTTCTCTCCCCTGAATCATGTTTAGTTTTGGTCTTAACCCTTCACCTAGAGTTTTACAGGACGCAGATTTCTGCGTCCATTTATGGACAAATAAAAGACTGTACATTCGTTTTTCAGCAGCACCCATCCTGTGGATGCATTTACATCAATTCCAAATCTGAGTTAAAAGTCACGAATAGAACAAAAAATCTCCTGATCACCATTTCTTTAAAAAATTTCTCTACTGTACTGCAGTCAAAATAATACAACCACAGTTTTTTGGACAGGTAACACCATTATTTTCATGAATTAGATTTTTTGCTATATTTACCTTTGATTCAATGGAGTAAGAGTCGAATCACACAGCCGTTATGGTGCACATGATTTTAGAAAGCTCTTTGAAAGAAACAGGGTAGCAAATCAAGTCTGATCTACTTTTTATATTCGGAGTTTTCGCATTCCCTCCTAGTACCCAAAATTCATTAGCAGATGCTGAAAGTTCGTGTCTAAACAATCTAACCCCTTGAATTTGTGGGGGAAAAGAAAGGATAAATATACAAATCTCATCATTGAGCCCAAATTAAATTGTCATCTGCAAACGCTCTCGATTCGGACAAGTCTAAAATTTTGTTAGCTGGTAAAGAGTTAAAAGCTGTGGCGAAATGTTGAATTTATTCAAGACAAAAATCCTGCACTAGTATACTGATCTCTTGAATGTTAAAACATTTATTTAATCCTTTACTTTGTGGCCAGTGTAGATCAAGATCAGACTGCATAAAACATGCAGCCTGATCTTTGATCTACACTGTCCACTTTACTGAAACACTGTAAACAAAAGCAACCATAATTATTATCTGGGATGTATTTCAAGGGGGGTCCTGCGTGGCTTAGTGGTAAAGTGTGGGACTCGTAACCTGGAGACCCTGGGTATGAGCCATACTTAATCCACTGGGTCCTTTGTGGGAGTGCCCTTGGGCAAGACACTTCAGAGCTCTTGCCTAGTACTGGCAAAACCCAGGAAGTACATGAATATCTGAGATGTGGCCGTGATATGACTGAAATAATGTTGAAAGCGGCCCAAAACACCATTCAGTCAATCAGTAGAAGAATTAAGTGCTCTAGGGCTTAAGATGAAATTTGTGAAAGATTATTTTCCTTAGATGCCTGGTATATTGTACATGGGTATGTTGCAGTAGCGGTAAAACACTGATATCTACATCAGAGCTGCAGATAAGAGGAAGTGATGGTATTCTAAATCCATTATTCCTCTTTCAAACCCTATGTTGTGGGTGCTCATTAGAATCGTCTCGATGAGACGATTCTAATGAGTACCCATAACATAGGGTTTGGTGGAGAATAATTGATATTTCTAATTTTAAAATCAAAATGACTCCCTCTATCTGGAGCTCTGTACATGTATGGGCCGAGCCCCGGTAGCTCAGTTGATAGCGTGCAGGACTTGAGAACAGGGGGTCATGGGTTCGATCCCCGGCTCGGCCAATTTCCTTCCAAGGATTGATGATAGTCATTGCGACAGGATTCATTCCTCTCCCACCGCTGATCATTGTTTCGACAATTGGTTATGTGGGAAAGCAGCCAGTGACTTGGAAGGAAAAATTGTGTGGAGTACTGGTAAAAGAGACTCCAGGAAAGCATGGATAGGTGCACTGGCTGCCGCGATATAACTGAAATAATGTTGAAAACGGCGTTAAACACCAAACGAACAATCAATCTTTACATGTATGTAGAAATGGGACATTTGTTTATGTTTTGGAGGTAGAGAAAGTGTTAGTGAAATATTATTATGTCATGTTAGGAATGTGAAAGAATGTCTAAGTGTTTACTTTGAATACATAATATTATGTACTAACTCTTTCACTACTGGTAATGACTCAAATAGCTTTAACACATGGCCTGGATCAAGATCAGACTGTTTAGAACATGCAGTCTGGTTGTGGATCTACACCTTCCGCTGCCTGGTGTTAGGCTATGACCAAAATCTTCTTCAGTAGCAGTGGAAATCTAGCCTTGGACCGCAATGAAAAGTAAACTTTCTTGGGTTGGTAGGGCCTAACAAAAAAATGTGTTTAGGGTATCGGTCCTAGATGCTGTAGGTAGGGGAGGTAGGGAATTTCTTTTTTTTTTTCCAGAAAATTTTTACTGGGAACACATACGAAAATCACAAGTGGCAGATTTTTTTTTCTATCGTAGAGTAAAAACTTCAAGGTCAGCAGCATTTTCTAGGTAGGGTCAGGAAACCCTAAACACAGATATGTTTTTTTGATAGGCCTAGTGTAAGAGCTAAAAAGTCATCTTGAGTAGCTCTGTGACTAAGTTAAAAAATTTTCAGGGGTAAGCCCTCAGGCCCCTCCTGGGAAATCCCCTTCACTCTCTTTATTTTGGGCTAGCTATAACATTGTACATGTACCAGTATGTCATCAGTTAAACTTCAGTATTAAATAAAAAACTCTTTTGAAATATTGATTATAGGAAAAAAAACTTACTTTCTAGACAACCAGCAAATTACAAGAAGAGAAATAATTATCGAATCAGTGTCAACCTCTGCACACAGTAATAATTACCAACAAAGGTAAATGGAGTATGCACAGAAAATTGCTCAGAAAATCTAACATTTTATCAGAGCTCCAGACAGGGGGAGTGAATTTGATTTCAAAATTGAAAATATTAATTATTCTCCATTAAACCCTATCGAGACGATTCTAATGAGTACCCACAACATAAGGTTTTGAAGACAAATAATAGATTTAGAATACCATCACTCCCTCTTATCTGGAGGTCTGTTTTATGTCATCAATGTGTTGGTAAGAAATTACCAAGCACAAAATTTAATGTATTGCATCATACCTTTGTTGGCATATGACTTTAGACAAAGTCTGCAAATAACTATAGACACATCCAGGTTATGTCATCCAGGGGGACCTGTCGGCCATTTTTTGAATTTAAGAATTTGCCAGACTGATGATCTTATATGTGATTTCCCTCGAAAGTTAAAAATCTTGCCAGAAATTATATTTTGATATCAAAGAAGCAGCTTCCCTTTCCATTTTTTCCCCCAAAGATATTAATTATATTGTAGCAACATTGACGTTTAGTAAAGCAGTTGATTGTTGCCAAATCTGATATTGCATTATGATTATTCAACACTACTTGAACATAACTGAATTAGGATTATAGATTCAAACTCACAACCAGTACCAGTGCTAAAAGCCTTGTGCAATGCTGACAGCTGAATCAAGACTTGCTTGAGATATGGGAAAACATAGTACTGATAAAGAAACATAGAGCAAAATTATGAGGATCTGTGTGGCTTCCGTGGTATAAAGGTAATGATTTTGAAAATGATATTAAACTCCCACTCTAGCAATCTGTAGATTTTTAATCCTTTACCAAACAATTCTGTTTATAAACAATTCTGAGCCTGGCTGGGTAGCTCTTTGGTTAGGGTATCCAACTTGTGACCTGGTGGTTGTGAGTTAAATACCCTGTGGAGGCAAACTATCTTCCTTTGATTTTTTGCCTCTCACATCTGATGCATGTGAGAAAAGTAACCAGTGACTTGGAAAGAAAGTTGTGTTAATACTGGTGTGAGAAAGCCAGGAAACACGCGCATAGATGTACTGATCACTATGATATGACATAAGTTGTTAAAATGGTGTTAAACTCCAACACAATAAACAATTACCAATTCTGAAGAAGAAAGCTTTTGAAAAAATTGAGAGTCAAGGAAAAACAGTAACCAGCATAATTTTACTCTTCACTCCACAATGTTTTCTACCTTTCCAATTTTAAAATTTTGTGGTCTGGAAAAGAGTCAGCGTTCTTTGATAGGGTAGTAAACATTGTGGGGAAAAGAGAAATGGCTTGGTACAAGCCATTTCTCCATTTCCCACATTTCCCCTTTTTCCCCAGGATTGTTTCGTAAAGGGCAAGTCAAGTTTAATCAGCATTACAGGATGATATGACATACTTTAGGCAAAGGGAGGTAATAAAAGAATTATGACATTGATATATTATGGTACGAGGTCACTTGATCTTCTTTCCAGTCTTTTTTGTTGTTTATACTATATACTAGTTGGTACTTAATGAAAGATGGACAGGTCATCTTTGCAAATATTCATGTAATAAACATTTTCGTAGTGCATTATTAGTTTTGTGTACTGTTTGAGAAGGAATGATTATACTGGGAACTGGACTTTATCAAGCATTCTGTGTTTAAATACTGGAATTTAGTTGGCAAATAATGACTTGCAGACTGATGACATATTTCATTGTCCACTAGGCCACTATTGAAAATATTATGGCAAAAGGAGTACTTGCTCCCTGGCATTAATTTATCCTTTGCCACAATGTTTTACATTGTCAGGGTTTTCCTTTGGCAACAAAAATAGGGGGTCATTGTGACCCCCTAGTCAAAAATAATGGGGGTCATTTTGGAATTTGTGGGGGTCACACCAAAATGTAATTGACTTATACAAAAGCTACTATTTGTGAAATGATGTGTTTTTTGTGTATAAACTATTTTCACCAATTATATGGCGGAGTCCTGTGTTTCGACACACTGGTCGCATTCGTACCGCTGTTTTCAACGAAAAACAAAGTGTATCTCTTTAGCTGATTTACAGTAAACCCTCGAGACCTAAATGTTTCTGTGTGCTCTTACCAGGCATTTTATCATCTGATCTTCGTTTAAGGGCTCTCCTTCCTTGCAGACAGCAAGAATGACGTTGATTTTGACAGAGCCATATTGTTTTCATTAGAGATCAACTGGTTTAGTCTAGACCAGTATAAAGACCGTCGGTGTTCTAGTAAAATCGATACACAGTCCAGTGTTTCGTCCCATTTTCTCTTCGTAATCCAGCGTTTTCATCTACTGGCGATGTAACATTGTCGGTAGTATATAAGATCATTAGTAACCCTTACCGTATTTGTGCCTCAACAATGACGCATTGTTGAAAAAATGCGGGTCATTTTCCTTAAAAATGCGTCAAAACGCACAAAATCATGGGTCAAGGAAAACCCTGCATTGTTTTAATGTACTGACCTTTTTGCACTCAAAACCAAGTTTTAATGGCCCTGGAGAAGAAGGCTTTTGAAAACTTTGTGGGAAAAGTAGAAAATGCTGGTAACTTCTTTTCCCACAATGCTTTCAAAGGTTGTGCTTTTCAGGTCGTTAAAACTTACGATTGTGTGGTAAAGGGTTAACTCTTCTCGATACAATCCCAAGTTTTAATGAACCTAAGGAAGAAGCCTTTTGAAAACATTGAGGGAAAAGGAGAAAATGCTGGTAACCAGCATTTTCTCCTTTTCCCACAATATTTTCTACCCTGTCAAAGACGAATTTCATTAATTGAGCCACATTCAAACTGTCATCTGCAAATACTTCCAATTTGGCAAAGTCCAATATTTTGTCTTTTGGTAAAGAGTTAACGCATAACCGTTTCATGTAGTGTACAAGAATGTTTCTAAAGTCATCTGCTGGGATTTTTTTTTTCCAAGAGTTAAATCAAGTTGTGATATGATATTCAGGAAGAAGAAAAAGATGGATCAGGTTACTGTATAATTTTTGTGAAATTAGCAGTTCTGTTGAATATGTGACTGAATATATGTCATATAATAAGAAAAATTTAGTGCTAGGTTCAAGATAAAAATAGAAGGTGAAACAATTTACTGTAGAAAGTTTTAGTGCATCAAAAATGGGAAATAGAAAACAGTTCAACAAGAGTAGCAGTCTGATGCATAAAACTATCTCCCTCTCCCTCTCTACCTCCTCGTTCTCTCTCTCTCTCTCTCAATCTCCCTCCCTCTCTCTCTCTCACTCTCTCTCTCTCTCTCTCTCTCTGTCTTAGTATTTTCCTTTCTTCCACTTTTTTTCTATCTCGCTTTCTCTCTCTTTCTTCTCTCACTCTGTGCAAAACAAAAAATGCTGTCAAGCAATCTGATGCATTAACTACCTTCCTGTCCCTCTCCACCTCCCCTTCTCTCTTTCTCATTTCCTCCCCGTTCTCTCTCTCTCTCACTCTCCATTCTCTCTCTCCTTCACCATTCTCTCTCGCTCTCCCTCTCTCTACATTCTCTCTCTCTCCCTCACTATTCTCTCTGATCTCTCTCTCTCTCTTTACACTCTCTCTCTCTCTCTCCCCCCCCCCTTTTTGTGTCTTTCTTTCTTCCTCTTCATCTCTCTTTCTTTCTTCTCTCTGTTGCTTTCTCTCCTCTTCCCATGATGCTTCCAGTAGTTATATTTGGGGTCATTAATGCATGGGATAATTTTGTGAAAGGTTATTATATCATTGGACCCAAGGACATTTTATTAGATGATAGTAATTACAATACTGGGACAGTTTTAGTGCTATTTGGCCATATTTATATGAATCTTGTCTGCTGAGCCAGCTAGCTCAGTTTGTTATGTACATGGCTTGCAATCCAAAGCAGGGGTGGCAAGTTTGATACCTAGCTTTGCCAAACCATAGCTCTTTACCATAGTAGAACATTTTTGGTTTGTCCAAATTGAAAGCATTTGCAGATGAAAAATTGAAGCTACCTCAAATGACGAAATTTGTCTGTCATAGGGCAGAAAAACATTGTTGGAAAGGGAGAGAATGCTGGTTACCAGCATTCTCTTCTTTTCCAGCACTGTTTTCAAAAGCCTTTTTTCTAAGGGTCATTAAAAGTCGGGATTGTGTGGCAAAGGTTTGAGGTTAATAGCAGCACAGATTCATTCCTCTATTTGAACATTGTCTTGACAATGTGTATCTGTGAAAGCAGCCAGAGGCTTTAATAGAATGCTGAGCAAAGTGTTGCTAAAAGATACTCAATGATTACAGAAAGATGGTGTGTCTGGCTTTTTGCAATATGACTGAAGTGATGATGAAAATAGTACATAACACAAAAATAAACACAAATGATTATGACTTTTGAAAACATTTTGGCCAGACAGGAGAAATCATATGAAGTAATCAATCTCTCTTTTTGCTAAAATGTTCTTTACATGGTTATTTGTGTTGAGTATCCAAGTTTCCAAAGATGTCTGCTGCTTATTCATTTTAGGAGGGAGTTAGCTAACTCTTTTCCTCACCTCCAGCCGAGCCCCGGTAGCTCAGTCGGTAGCGTGCAGGACTTGAGAACAGGGGGTCGTGGGTTCGATCCCTGGCTCGGCCAATTTCTTTACGAGGATTGATGATAGTCATTGCAACAGGATTCATTCCTTTCCCACCGCTGACCATTGCTTTGACGATGGTTATTTGGGAAAGCAGCCAGTGGCTTGGAAAGAAAATTGTGCAGAGTACTGGTCAAAGAAACTCCAGGAAAGCATGGATAGGTGCACTGGCCGCCGCGATATAACTGAAATAATGTTGAAAACAGCGTTAAACACCATACAATCAATCAATCAATCAACACCTCCAAATTCTAGACTTGTCCTAATCCAAAGCAACTTAGATTTTTCAAATGCTTCAAATTTGAATAAGTTTGAAATTTTTTCTTGTGGTAGAGAGTTTAACAAGTTATGGAAAAGCCTGTTATACCTGTATTGTTACGTCAGCTAGGTATTGATTTCAGTTTCAGTTTCTGTTTTATTTTTGTCAGCCATACTTGATTCTTCTCTTGCAGTTACCGGAATAGAAATAAATATACTCCAACATGTCTCTGAGCCTACCTGTATTAACTCATTACCAGAAGAAAAAATTTTAGACCCAGTCAAAATTGAAAGCTTTTGCATACGACAATTTCATTGTGGTGGTGAAGTTGATGGGATTTGTTCTTGGAAATAGTAGAAAACATTGTGAGAAAAGGAGAAAATGCTGGTTATCAACATTTTTTCCTTTTCCACAATGTTTTCAAAGACTTCTCTTTCAGCGTCATTGAAATGCGGTATCATATTGTAAAGGGTTAACTTAAACCAGAAAGTAAAATTTTAGACTTTTCCATATTGACCCTTAAGCTGCGAAGCTCGACTCGCAGACCATTAGCGGACAGTGTAGATCAAGATCAGACTGCACAGAACGTGCAGTCTGATCGTGGATCTACACTGTCCGATAAGGAGATATTTTTCTCCAAAAAAAGAAAAAAAATAAGTTGGCAATAGCAATATTTAGGTTTTTATTATCTGCTTGATAGTTTCATTTAATTTATTTAGCAGGAGAAGGGTTAAGAAAGCATTTGCAGATTTATAAGTAAAGCATCTTTTACTAGTCAAGGGTGACAATCATCTTGCTCTATTTACTGTTGGCTGATCACTCTACCTTGTTCTATTCACCCTTGGCTGATCACCCTACCTAGCTATATTCACCCTTGGCTGATCACCCTATCTAGCTATATTCACCCTTGGCTGATCACCCTATCTAGCTATATTCACCCTTGGCTGATCAGCCTACCTTGCTCCATTCACCCTTGGCTGATCACCCTACCTTGCTCCATTCACTCTTGGCTGATCACCCTACTTTGCTCCATTTACCCTTGGCTGATCACCCAACCTTGCTCTATTCACCCTTGGCTGATCACCCGACCTTGCTCTATTCACCCTTGGCTGATCACCCAACCTTGCTCTATTTACCCTTGGCTGATCACCCAACCTTGCTCTATTCGCCCTTGGCTGATCACCCTGCCTAGCTCTATTCACCCTTGGCTGATCACTCTGCCTAGCTCTATTCACCCTTGGCTTTTGAATCAAATATGTAATCCCTGCAATTCACCACATACTGGATTTGGATAGTTATCACCCCTAGAATTGCATCCTGGAATACAAATCAAGCCTCAGTGTAACATAACCTTTTTTTTGGCAAAACCCACACATATATTTTGACAGATCATCATCTGGTGTTGGAACGTATCCTAAAACTTTATTTAATTTTTCCCACAGTATTTTCAATAGCCTCTTTCCTCAGTATAGCAAAACATGGGATTGCTTAGCAACAAATTTTTTATTTTTGTATGAGTCCAAGGAACAGCCTGTAAAGTATTGGGTTATCTCAGCTGGTTATGGTTTTACCATTTAACATTTATCCAAACGATAAAATTTTATGCTCAACTAAACTGAAATCATTTGCATTTGGTTACCAGCATTCTCTCCTTTCCCCACTATGTTTTCAAAATGTTGCTTTCTCTGGGTCGTTAAAACTTGGGATTGTGTGGTAAGAGTTAATTAATTCAGAAAGTCTAGAAGGTAGAGTGATGCAACAGCTAAAAATAGAATACTTATGGAATATGTTGTGCATAACAGTGCCTGTGAAAATGTATTTCAATGGAATAAGTGATATTTCCAAAGAATTATTACTTTATTACAGTGTAGTTTGGATATGCAAAGAATTTGCAAGAACTTGATTTGATCTGTTATGATGGTCTCACTTAAAAAGCAGTGAAATAGTGATTACAGACTTTTTTTATTTTCTACTTCTAGGAAATGCTTTTTCCATCTTATGGTACTCTATGCTTTAATCATAAGCAAACAACAAAATTTTAGAGTTGTCTAAATTGACAGCATTTGCAGACTACAAATTAAATGTGGCTCAAAAATAAAAATTTGTGTTGGAAGGGTAGAAAAGATTGTGGGAAAAGGAGAAAATGCTGGTTACCAGCATTTTCTCCTTTTCCCACAATGTTTTCAAAAGCTTTCTTTCTCAGGGTTGTTGAAAGTCGGAATTGTGTGGTAAAGAGTTAAAAGTAGTGAAACAGACTTTCCTTCTACTTATTGGCAATATTTTTCTATCATCTGGTTCTTTATACCTTAAAAAAACCTTTAAATACAAAAATATCTACTGTTCTTTTACTACAATAAAGGAGGAAGCTTTCAAAGAAAATTGTGAGACAAGGAGAAAATACCGGTAACCAGCATTTTCTTCTGTTTCGACTGCATTTTCTCTCATTTCAAAGACAAATCTCGTCATTTGAGTCAGACATAATTTGTATTCGATAATTGCTTCAATATAGACCAGTCCAAACTAATAGCTTCTGGGGACAAGTTTAGATGATATGCTTGCCTGGAAATAGTCTAGTCTATTATGTAATGTCTCTAGACTCGACAATGATGGAAATGATCTATTGTATATTGCTGAGGTTTTGTTGGTGTACACGATTGATTTTTGCCCGTATGTCATTATTGGACAGGTTTGACTTGGTAAACACAATATACCACTGGGTGGGATCCAGTCTTGTGTATCGAATGGATGCATTGTGTCAGTGGAGAAATAAGACTTTCGACTTTATTAATAAATTGTGCTGTATTTGCAAAATAATGTAGATGCTGTGCTTGTCCTGGATTGGGCAATTTAAGTTCAAAGTCTAGCCATTTGATTGGTAGAAACATTCTTTTCCAGCCAATCACATGACGTAAATCTTTAGAGACTGACTGCCATATTGTAAATGAAATAATGTTGAAAATGGTGTTAACCAATTACCACACTTCAAAATTTTAGACTTGGCATGCAGACACCAAATTAAATCCCACTAAAATTGTGAAAGATGTATTTGGAAGGGCAGAAAACATTGTGGAAAAAGGAGAAAATGCTGGTTACCAGCATTTTCTCCTTTTCCCACAATGCTTTCAAAAGTCTTTATCTACAAGGTTGATAAAAGTCAGGATTGTGTGGTAAAGGGTTAAACACCTTACAATCAACTTAATAGGCCAGAATATTTCATAGAAAGGAATAAGTTATTCCGATAATTATACTAGTCTAGTACATGTATATTTTACTTTGTGGAAAAATGCAATCCCAATAAGACAATAAGTTTTTTAGAGCGTTTTACATTGTATGCTTCTAACTCCTTGCCAAATGAAATAGTTTTGTACTAATCCAGATTGAAAGTATGTGCAGACAACAAGATAAACATGACTAAAATATTGAAATTTGTTTTGGGAAGGGTAGAAAATGCTGTGGGAAAAGGAGAAGACGCTGGTTACCAACATTTTCTCCTTTTCCTTCAATGTTTTTAAAAGCTTTCTCAGGGTCATTAAAAGTTTGGATTGCTTGGTAAAGGGTTAAAGTGTGATTTTTTTAGTCAAATTGCCTATGCAGCCAGTGCAGATCAAGATCAGACGGCACAAAACATGTGGTCTGATCTTTGATCTGCATTGTGTGAGACACTGTTGAGACTATCTGGACAAGAGCAACCTTGAAACTGCACTTATTTCTAGACTGAAAATGTTTGTTTGGTTTATTTCTGGCATTTAGGATTTAAAGTGATCCCACTAAGGCATTGAACATATTGCTAAGTGGTCCCAGTCATTGATAGCTAGAACATTGCTGGTTGAAATTTATCAGGTAGCCCAATAACATATAAATGATGTTCTTTGGAAATAAGTGATCCCAATAAGTGGTTGGACATAATGCTATTTAGGCAATCTCAGTATATGGTAAAATGTTCAATGCTATGGAAATAAGTTATGCAATACCTTGTGGTACAATCATAGGAAATAAGTGATTTCAATAAGGTGTGCAGTATTATGCTATAGAAATAAGTGAGCCAATAACTTGTAGTACAATCTTTGAAAATAAGTGACTCCAATAAGGTGAAGAGCATAGTGCTACAGAATTTTATAAGTGGTCCAATAGCATTGTAGTTCAATCTCTGGAAATAAATTGATCTTAATAAGGTGTAGAGCATATTGCTGCAGAAATAAGTCATAAAATAACTTGTAGTACATGATATTTGGAAATAAGTGAGTGATCCCAATAAAATGAATAGTACTGTGCTAATAGAAATGAGTCATCAAATAACTTGAAGTGCGTTGTATTTTGGAAATAAGTGGTCACAATAAGTGGTAGAACAAAAAAATGATGTTTGTTGAGAATTCAAGTGGACATTTAAAGGATGTATATGGACAAATGTTACAGAAAAAGTTCCTGGCATATAATAACAGTTCAGACAGTCGGGAAAGGAGGAGCCACCTAACTGATAAAGTGCTTAAGCATATTCTGGTAATGAACAAATTATATGTCAACTCAATACCAGCCTCAGATGATTTTTAGCTAGGCTGTTTTCAAAGAAAATGTTGGTATTGTCATAGCCCTGATGTTCTCGTCTGTGCCATTGCCTGCATCATTGTGCAAAAACTTCGACAAACTTAATAAAATCTTTGTTATTACTGAAAATATTTACTTCAGATCTGGACCAGTTGTTAGCTATCAAATGGGAAACCCATACAACAGGGGCAGTTTACCATCAAAATATTTTTGACATGGTTATGCCCCTTTTTGATTTATAATTTTCACTTCAAGCAACTGCAGCTGAGTGGTGGCACCCACTCAGCTGCAGTTGTTTTCTTCTTGTTGAAGATCCCTATTGAAAATATTTTGACAAAAGACAAATATGCTAAACTGAGCAATCTATCCTTCCATCACAATATTTTAGCCTGTATGCCTTCATTTCAAGAATATTGCATAAAAAAGCAAACTTTGTTCCTTGTAATGAGTTGAGGGTTCTGTCATTGTAAGAGAAGCCAAGATTAAAGATTTAACCCTTTACCACATAATTCCGAGTTTTAATGACCCTGAAAGAGAAGGCCTTTGAAAACATTGTAGGAAAAGGGGAAGATGCAGGTAACCAGAATTTTCTCCTTTTCTCTCAATGTTTTCTACCGTATCAAGGACAAATTTTATAATTTGTCAGCTACCTGTAAGTTGTTGTCTGCAAATGATTTTAAATTGGACTAGTCTAAAACTTGATTGTATGGTTAAGAGTTAACTCTTTAGCAAACGACAAAATTTTGGACCTGTCCAAATTGAAGGCATTTGCAGACGACAATTTCAATGTGGCTTATATGATGTGATTTTTCTTTGATAAGGTGGAAAACATTGTGGAAAAAGGAGAAAATGCTGGTTACCAGCATTTTCTCCTTTTCCCACAATGTTTTCAAAAGGCTTCTTCCACTGGGTCATTGAAACTCAGGATTGTATGGTAAAGAGTTAACAAATGGGAAAGATTTAGATTTGTCGTAACCCAATGGATTCGCATACAACAAATTTGATATCACTCAAAAACAGAAATTTGCAATAGAAAACATCATGGGAAGAGGAGAAAATGCTGGTGACCAGCATTTTCTCATTTTCCCCCAATATTTTCCAAAGCTTTGTTCTAGGGATCGTTTAAACAGAGGATAATTTGGATAAAGGGATAAAATGTTGATCTCTTTAGTCATGATGTATCCATAC
The DNA here is from genome assembly GCA_946811185.2 of Hippopus hippopus. Lineage (NCBI taxonomy): Eukaryota > Metazoa > Mollusca > Bivalvia > Cardiida > Cardiidae > Hippopus > Hippopus hippopus. Next base: position 3,084,888 of record OX328105.1, read on the forward strand.
TTTAGAATAAGTATCAGTTTAAAACCTATGTTGTGGGTACTCACTGGCATTGTCTTTTTCAGACAATTTGAATGAGTATCCACATTATATAGACTTTAACAAAGAATTTGAAAGACGATTTGATAGCCCAAACACACCCCCCACTCTCTATAATGCTAGCAATTAGCACAAGTAGAATTTTCTAGATGTCTGGGAGGAATCTCAGAGGAGAGGTTTCCCTTGGAAAGTATGATCAGTTCCAAGGCAGATGACTTTTTGTTGACGTTTTATAGGCAGCCTGGTTTTTGTCAAGGACGCAATTTCATTATGTAACAGAAACTTTTTGTCAAAGCTGCTCAGAAAGAAGCTGTTAAGGTCTACAGCCCCTAACTCTTATATCAAAAGACGGAAGCTGCCGAGATTGGCCGAATAGCCTCTACGAAAACGTCGATGTAACGCGATATGTACTGATGAGTTAGTGAGTCCACGGCCCCTAAGTCTCATATTAAAAGACAAGCTGCCGAGATTGGTAGAATAGCCTTTATGAAAGTGTCGATGTTACACGATATTTAGCATGAGTTAGGGGTCATAATCCTTAACTCTTTACCAAACAACAGCAGACTTCCAGAAAGTTCACAAAAAGTGTCTGACATTCGGTCTGACAAGACCTGAAAATCTGTCAGACCGAAAAAAAATTTGTCAGACCGAATCAAATTTAACAAAAACAGAGAAAACATAAGAAAGAAGGGTACCAACTATATCAACTTTATGCATATACTGATATTAAACTATTTCTCCACTCATTAAGACTTTCAAAAGTCACTGACATTTAACCCCTTACCAAGCAATCACGACTTTTAACAACCTTGAGGAAAAATGCTTTTGAAAACATTATTGGAAAAGGAGAAAATACTAAACAGTACAAGCAAGACAATTCATTAAATTTGGGCATCCAAGAATAAATATGTTTGTATTGCGAAGATGTTGGTCTGTTCTAACTTTCTCGTCGTAAAAATCCAGACAGTCTATGCAGCGCATTTGCACCTTTTCCGAGTCATAAACCAACCATTCTCGTTGCTGCTTCCTTTTCACAATCAATTTTCTCTCCGGTCTCTTTTTAGCTCACCTGAGCACGAAGTGCTCAAGGTGAGCTATTGTGATCGGTCAATGTCCGTCGTCCGTCTGTCCGTCCGTCTGTTCACAATTACAAAAAAGTCTTCTCCTCCTAAACCGCCAATCAGATTTCAATGAAACTTCACAGAAATGATCCTTAGGTGATTCACTTTCAGAATACTTCAAAGATTTGAATTCCGTGAAGAACTCTGGTTGCCATGGCAACCGAAAGAAAAAACTTTAAAAATCTTCTTGTCCCAAACCGTAAGGGCTAGAGCTTTCATATTTGGCATGTAGCATCATCTAGTGGCCCTTTACCAAAATACTTCAAATTATGGCCCTAGTGTGGAAATTGGCCCTATGCTATGGGTTCTCGGATTTCACATAGAGATAAAGAAGGAAATCTTTAAAAATCTCCTTGTCCCAAACTGTAAGGGCTAGAGCTTTCATATTTGGCATGTAGCATCATCTAGTGGCCCTTTACCAAAATACTTCAAATTATGGCCCTAGTGTTGAATTTGGCCCTATGTTGTGGGTTCTCGGAGAAGGAAATCTTTAAAAATCTCCTTGTCCCAAACCGTAAGGGCTAGAGCTTTCATATTTGGCATGTAGAATCATCTAGTGGCCCTTTACCAAAATACTTCAAATTTTGGCCATAGTATGGAAATTGGCCCTATGTTGTGGGTTCTTGGATTTCACATAGAGATAAAGAAGGAAATCTTTAAAAATCTTCTTGTTTTGTTTACACTCTAGCATCTACAAATATCAACCAATCAGCACCAAACTTGGTCAAAATATATATGACCATAAGATCTCGGATGAGTTCGATTATGGGTCTAATCGGACCAGAACAACTGGAGTTATTTGTCTTTGAATTAGAAAAATTGCTATATTTGCATTTGTTTACACTCTAGCATCTACAATTTTTAACCAATCAGCACTAAACTTGTTCAAAAAATAAATGACCATAGGATCTTGGATGAGTTTGATTATGGGTGTAATCTGATCAGAACGACTGGAGTTATTTGCCCTTGAATTAGAAAAATTGCTATATTTGACTTTGTTTACACTCTAGCATCTACAATTATCAACCAATCGGCACCAAACTTGGTCAAAATATATATGACCATAAGATCTCGGATGAGACCGATTATGGGTCTAATCGGACCAGAACAACTGGAGTTATTTGCCCTTGAATTAGAAATATTGCTATATTTGACTGTTTACACGCTAGCATCTACAAATATCAACCAATCAGCACCAAACTTGGTCAAAATATATATGACTGTAAGATCTGGGATGAGTTCCATTATGGGTCTAATCGGACCGGAACGACTGGAGTTATTTGCCCTTGAATTAGAAAGTTCTTTAGAATAGTTCTTTGTCCGGAGCATAACTTTGTCATCTCCAGTCCGATTGACTTGAAACTTGGCATTTGTGTTTGTTGCAATAATACGGAGTGCAGTGTGAAAGAACCATAACTCCACCTCGTACTGTCTATGAGTTATTTCCCTTTGATCATCATTTTTACAGCATTTTCTGCTCGTCTGGAATATAAATGTCATCTGCAGCCTGAACATCTTCAAATTTGGTATGCATGATTGTTGAAAATTACGGAGTGCAGTGCACAAGAACCATAACTCTTCCTAGCATGAATTTTGAGTTATTCCCCCTTTGACCTTCATTTTTATTGCATTTCTTGCTTGTCCGGAGCAAAACTTTGTCATCTTAAGTAGGAATGACTTGAAATTTGGTATGCTTATTTGTTGCAATATTTGGAAGTGCAGTGCACAAGAATTGTAATTCTACCTTGTGCTGTCTTTGAGTTATTTCCCTTTGAATGTCATTTTTACAGCATTTAGTGCTTGTCCGGAATATAACTTTGTCATCTCAAGTCAGAACGACTTCAAACTTGGTATGCATGTTTGTTGCAATATCTTTTCTCCCCTTTCAAAGTTGAATCCCATCATTTGAACAACAGTTAAGTTTTCGTCTGCAAACACTTTCAATTTGGACCAGTCTACAAATTTGTCGTCTGGTAACCTCTTACCACATGACAAAATTTTGGACTTGATCAAATTCACAAAATTTGCAATCAATGATTGAAATGTAGCTCAAATGGTGATTTCTGTCTTTGAAAGAGTTGAAAACATTAATGGTAAAGAAGAAAATGCTGGTAACCAGCATTTTCACCTTTTTCCATTATGTTTTCAAATGCCCTTACCTCAGGATTGTTAAAGCTCAGGATTTTTTTTTGTTAAGTGTTGAGGCAACTAATAATTAATACAAATTGTCACTTTAACCTTTAGACTCCATGTCCAATACTGCACAGGCTAATTTGAAACTTACCAGAACCATAATCTTTTACTAAGCAAATTAGTTATTTGGGAAAAAAGAAAGGTAATGGTAGTTTTTCAACAGTATGGAAAATATAGTAGAAAAACAGACAATTCTCTCTCACAAGCAATGGCTCCTGTTCCCATAATGTATTTCCTGAGCCTAAACCGGAATGGATGTAACAAGTTGTATTTGTACAGTTAGGACTTATAAAATGAAAGAAATATTTCTACTCTGTTAACATTCTAGCAAACAATCAGGTGTTTCAAGGACCCCATGGAAAAAGGGCCCCTGAAAATATGGCAGGGCTTTTTTTCCAAAAGTTGGGAAGGGGCCTTAGCCTTTCATTTTGGGAAATTCAAGCGCGATTTTGGCCAAATTGGGAAAAATCAGACAGACTTTCAAGGTACATCAATAAAACAAATTAATAGCAGTGTACATACATACGGTAAATAGAAAGGTGCAGCAATTTAATAGGTGAAACAAATTAACAGTCACACTTTAACTGCTTAAACTATGGCCAAATATCTCACAGCATTTGCACATATAGCCCTTTTTAACACTACTGTGGTACACCCATGGGTGCTAGAGTTAATACTTTAGAAGAACTGCTTTCCAGCCATCATATGATACAAGGGAATCATTATCTGTGGAAGTTACAAGGATAGGCTTGGATATTATAACTGGAGATGTAGAGTTTGCATCATGTGCAGTGATAATAATTGTCTAGTCTTCAGAAAAAGGGAGATCGGCAATGCTCGACAGAACCAGCACTTCAGATTGAGACTCAGTATGCGGAGGTTTGATTACCTGTAGATCGATCAGCAAAGAATTTGAACATTTCAATCCGAAAGTAAAAAGGCTGCGGTGGCCTTTATCATCTGCAGCCCTTTTAACAAACTTTTTGTAATGTTTCCCGGTTCTTGACATGTTTTACTTTGATACAGCGTGTTTGTTTTTTAGCTCACCTGAGCACGAAGTGCTCAAGGTGAGCTTTTGTGATCGCCCAATGTCCGTCGTCCGTCCTGCATCTTGCGTCTTCCACAATTTCTTAAAACATCTTCTCCTCCTAAACCACTGGGCCAATCTTGATGAAACTTGTCAGGGATGTTTCTTGGGTGAAGTTCTACCAAAGTTGTTCAAGAGATTGAATTCCACCCATAACTCTGGTTGCCATGGCAACCAAAAGGAAAAAAAATAGCAAAATCTTTGAAAATCTTCTCCTCTGAAACTAGAAGGCATAGAGCTTTGATATTTGGTATGTAGCATCTCCTAGTGGACCTTTACCAAGTTTCTTCATGTGATGCCCCTGGGGTCAAAACTGGCCCCGCCCCGGGGGTCACAAGTTCGAACATAGGAACAAAGAAGGAAAACTTTAAAATTCTTCTTCTCTGAAACTGGAAGGTATAGAGCTTTGATATTTGGTATGTAGCATTTCCTAGTGGACCTCTACCAAGTTTGTTCATATGATGCCCCTGGAGTCAAAACTGGCCCTGCCCCGTGGGTCACAAGTTCGAACATAGGAACAAAGAAGGAAAACTTTAAAATTCTTCTTCTCTGAAACTGGAAGGCATAGAGCTTTGGTATTTGGTATGTAGCATCTGCCAGTGGACCTCTACCAAGTTTGTTCATATGATGCCCCTGGGGTCAAAACTGGCCCCGCCCCAGGGGTCACAAGTTTGAACATAGGAACAAAAAAGGGAAAATTTTAAAATTCTTCTTCTTTGAAACTGGAAGGCCCAGAACTTTGATATTTGGTATGTAGCATCTCCTAGTGGGCCTCTACCAAGTTTGTTTATATGATGCCCCTGGGGTCAAAACTGGCCCTGCCCCGTTGGTCACAAGTTCGAACAAAGGAAGAAAGAGGAAAATTTTAAAATTCTTCTTCTCTAAAACTGGAAGGTGTAGAGCTTTGATATTTGGTATGTAGCATCTCCCAGTGGACCTCTACCAAGTTTGTTCATATGATGCCCCTGGGGTGAAAACTGGCCCCGCCCCAGGGGTCACAAGTTTGAACATAAGAACAAAAAAGAGAAAACTTTAAAATTCTTCTTCTGTGAAACTGGAAGGCTTGGAGCTTTGATATTTGGTATGTAGTGAACCTGTTCTAAGTTTGTTAGCCCACCTGAGCACAACATGTGCAGTAAATTCAAAATTGGGTCACCTGGGGTCATAAACTAGGTCACTAGGTCAAATTAAAGAAATACATTGTGGGCACTCTAGAGGCTACATTTATTGCTCAAATGACCTGAAATTTGGTCAGAATGTTTGTCTTGATGAAATCTCTGATGAGTTTGGATTTGGGTCACCTGGGATCATAAACTAAGTCACTAGGTCAAATTAAAGAAATACCATGTGGGCACTCTAGAGGCCACATTTTTTGCTCAGTTGACTTGAAAATTGGTCAGAATGTTTTTCTTTATAAAATCTCACATGAGTCTGAATTTGGGTCAACTGGGATCATAAACTAGGTCACTAGGTCAAATTAAAGAAATACCTCTAGGGCACTCTAGAGGCCACATTTATTGTTCAATTGATTTGAAAATTGGTTAGAATGTTTCTCTTGATGAAAACTAAGATGAGTTCAAAATTGGGTCACATGGGGTCATAATCTAGGTCACTAGGTCAAATTAAAGAAATACCTTAAGGGCACTCTAGAGGCCACATTTCTTGCCCAATTGACTTGAAAATTGGTCAGAATGTTTGTCTTGATGAAATCTTGGATGAGTTTGGATTTGGGTCACCTGGGATCATATACTAGGTCACTCGGTCAAATTAAAGAAATACCTTTAGGGCACTCTAGAAGCCACATTTTTTGCTCAATTGACTTGAAAATTGGTCAGAATGTTTGTCTTGATAAAATCTCACATGAATCCAAGTTTGGGTTAACTCAGGTCATAAACTAGGTCACTAGGTCAAATTAAAGAAATACCTTTAGGGCACTCTAGAAGCCACATTTTTTGCTCAATTGACTTGAAAATTGGTCAGAATATTTGTCTTGATCAAATCTTACATGAGTCTGAATTTGGGTCAATTCAGGTCATAAACTAGGTCACTAGGTCAAATTAAAGAAATACCTTTAGGCCACTCTTGCATTACCTGCCCTTTGCAATTATTATACCTCCTTCACAACTGGTGGTGAGACGGGCATATCTTGTGACAATTTGCTGCTCTTGTTTCATTATCATTTGGCCTTGAACCTCGATATTTGGTATTTATCTTTATTTTAGACCTTTACTGCTTAGTACTCAGGTGAGCGATATAGGACCATCATGGTCCTCTTGTTCTCATATTCCTTTTTCTTTTCAGCACGCTCCTCTGGCGTTAGTTTTCTTTTTTTAACCAGGTTTAGTGCCTTCGTAACATTTTAATGACGCCATTTTTGTCCAAAACATTGCGATTACAGTTTTCAGTGGCTCGGAATAAATGCCGGACAGTCGGACCGATCTGGCCTGAAAAATCGTCGGTCCTTGTCAAGATTTGTCGGTCATGTCCGTCGGACCGACGTGTTTCGGGAAGTCTGCAAACAGAATCATAATTGAAAGCATGTACAGATGACAAAATAAACGTGATTCAAAATAGAAATTTGTTTTGGGAAGGGTAGAGAACATTGTGGGAAATGGAGAAAATGCTGGTTATGGGAAAGAGTTAACCTCATGTTCCCCTTTATCAAAGAATCCCATGTTTTTGTGACCCAAACCATGACAGCCTTTTGAAAGATTGTTGGAAAAGAAGAAACCAGCATCTTCTGCATTTCCCACAATGTTTTCTAGCCTATAGTGAAAGACAGATTTCCTGTTTTGAGTAACCTTTAATTTGTTGTATGCAGAAGGTTTTCAAAGTGGACAAGGCAAAAATTTTGTTGTCTTGGAAACAATGAATGTGCATGTATTTACATAATCAGAGTATAAATGTGCTTGGTATGAAATAGTGACTCCAAAATCATGTTACTAATATATTGTACTTCAAATGAAATCTTTCAGAACCAAATGTACAGTCAACCCTCTTTCAATGGCTGTATACAATCCAACAAACTCAAACAGATTTTTGTTGTACAGGATTGACTCAACAAGCAGACAGTATAGATCAGAGATCAGACTGCACGTTCTGTGCAGTCTGATCTTGATCTATACTGTCTGCAAAAGCCCATATTTTCCCCTTTAGCGTTGAAAAGATTTATTGATAAACATTGTCATCTATTTTCAGATTTCGGTGAATGGTCTAGAAATCATGTGCCTGATGGTAGACAGGATGGGAGAGGACTTCAAACCTCATGTGCCCACAGGTTGTGTTATCCTTTTATACTACTACTACTGTTTACTGTAAATTTTCATTCAAATGTCAAGCTCATTCATATACTTCTGTGCCATATTCATCAAGGCCAAATATGCAGAGTACTGCTTTCTTATAGCCTTATTCTAGATTTAGAAAGTAACACAGTTTCTGAGAGGCTAAATCAATTGTTAAAACCAAACAGTCACTTTGATTTAAGTAAATTCTTGAGAACTAAACCAAGAATGTTATCAAGAATGGTTGGTGAATAAGGCTCTAGGAATACCAAGAGGGTCAGTTTTGGGTGTAATTTTGTGTCCATAGATGCAATTATCATTTCATACTGCTACTACCGGTACTATTCTAATTTTCATTCAAGGGTCCATCTCATTTATATGTATCTGGAATAGGTAAGTTTTTTTTTTTTATATTGAATATGTGTAATACTATCAGTGTTTTTCAATTGTTTTCTTTAAGTAACACTAAAACGAAAAAAGAAATATAAGATAGCTGGACATCTGAAACTGTTGAATGTACATAACTCTCAACCTCGCCAACGCAGGGTATTTTCTAACCATTTATCATTCAAAAACTTCTTACAGCTTTGTAGTGGACATCCTTAAAACACTGGGGGAGAAAGCATATTTGCTTTTACTACTAATTGTTCCTTTTATTACGATGTTGTGTTTGGGTTCCTCTTTGGCTCAAGCTTAGCTAGGTAGCTCAGTGGTTAGCGTATCTGACTTGTGGCCTGGAGGTTGCGGGCTCGATACCCAGTTGCGGGGAACTTCCTTCCCGTCGATTTTTTGACTCTCACTTCTGATGCATGCGAGGAAAGTAGTCAGTGGCTTTGGAAAGTAAGTTGTGTCAGTTCTGGTGTGAGAAAGCCTGGAAACACATGAGTGTGCCACTGACTGGTATGATATGACCATTTTATCCTGTCACTTCCGGGTTTACTTGACGGATAACAGGGTGCCATATATTTTTTTTTTGTTATCCGTCAGTTGGTCACGTGACCGCTAAGTGCGCACCTGCTGACTGGGACTATTTTCAACCAAGCGTCTTACTGCAGTAATGAATGAATCAGTCGCTAGCGAATACTTTTGCTTGTTTAATTAATAGTCTGTTATGTTAAAACATATTGTCTTCTTCGCCACAATATTTTTCTGCGGATATATGTCACGTTTAATAATTATGACGTAGCCAATATCATTCATGATGTCATTATTGCAGCTGCATATAAATGTTTACTCAATAAAACGCTACCTGGTGCGATTCATTTAGCTATGATCAGCTTGCATGTAACCTATGCACCTGCCATTTATTAAAACAGCCCCTACAGGCTTGGGTAATAGCTTCGGTATAAGCCCTACTTTTCCCTAGTATATGGGATCAGTGATGCGTCATAGCAGACAGGTCGAATATTCGAAGAATATGACATGCGCAGACAACGATGATATGACCTAAGCTGTTAAAATGGTGTTAAACTCCAATATAAACTAACAAATCTTTGGCTCAGTAGTTAATGCTTAGAACCATTTTGGAGGAAATTAGGGATTTATTGTTGCTAGCAGTTTTGGTGACATAGATTAGTTCTTGAGAAAGCCAAGCTAAATAGTTTACAAAACAATCCCAACTTTTAACAACCCTGGCTTTTGGAAACATCTTGGGAAAAGGAGAAAATGCTGATAAACAGTTTCCTCCTTTTTCTGCAATGATTCCTATCCTATCAGAGACAAATCTTGCCATATGAGCAATAGCTAAGCCATGCTCTGTGAAAGGGTGGCTTAATGCGTCTACAAAAACTATAGACCCATGTCAGTCAGCGCAGGCTGATCTGGGCCAAAACATTTTCTTTTGGTCTGTTTTCTGCATGTCAAAGGACCATTTTACCTAAAGATTAAGTTTGTTGTTAGAGAAAATGGAATTTATGGATCCACAATTATAATTATGATAACTTGCTTAATATCTTGGATCATGGTGATGCATTAAGCCCCTTTTTGCCAGAGCATGCTTCAGTTGATTTGCTACCTGCAAATGCTTTCATTTTGAACTAGTCAGAAATTTTGCCAAGAGCCAACCTTTTACCAGACGACAAAATCTTGGCCTTGTCCCAATGAGGGCCATTCTTCAGTTATTTCCCTTGGTTCCTCTCCAGTAGTACATTGGTCCTGATAAGGGGATTCCTTGGATTTTATCCTTGATTTTCTTGCACTGAATAGATATGTTCTTGAGATATTATATCAAGTAAATGTAGTCAAATTGTTTTACAAACTGATATATGCATAGTTCATCATGATTAAGAACAGAATTTGATTTGAATTACATGCAGACCTTACATATACATCATAAATCATTGTTATATTTATCACAATATCCCCAAGGGAACCAAGGATAAAAACAGAGGAATACAGGTGAAAGGACCAATCTGTTATTTGGTTATCCTCAGTTTTTATCTGACAAGGGAGATAATTTAATTTACAGGAATGGCCCCCATTAAAAAAGCATTTGCAGACCCCAAATTAAATGTTACTTAAGTGATGAAATTTGTCTGTCAAAATATAGAAAACATTGTGGGAAAAGGAGAAAATGCTGGTTACCAGCATTTTCTCCTTTTCCCACAATGTTTTCAAAAGGCTTCTCCCTCAAGGTTGTTAAAAGTCGGCAGTATGTGGTAATGGATTAAGTAACAAATGGCTTGAATACTGTGATTGCATCAAAATGTTTTTGTCTTTCTTTTACTTGTTCTATCAAAAAGTCTGAATAATTTCCTTATAATAATAGGTTAATTTTTCTTGTTCTTATTTCAGCTCTCACAGCTTGTATAGATAGACTGGGTGACTCCAAAGACCAGGTAAAATTAGCCTTTTTACCCATTGCATGCTAAATAAAGGAACTTTCATGTCTGCATAAAAAAGTCTACATAAAAAGTCTACATGAAAAGAATGACCACAGCATGAAAGATATAGATTACATTTTCAAGACTCACAAAAATTTTGAAAGCATTGATGGACAATAGGAGACAGTAATGGTAACCAGTATTTTCTCCTTTTCCAACAATGCTTTCTACTATTTTCAAGACACAGGCCAGCTTTCAAGCAACATTTGATTTGTCCATTGCAATTTGCTTTTAATATGGGTGAGTCTAATTTTTTTGCCATTTTGTAAAGGGTTAAAGCTTGCAATGTTTAGATGAAGCATTTGTATAGACATGTGTTAAAATAATTCAGTCATTCATGGGTCTATGTAGTGAGGATGGTTAGCAAGTTAACAACTTCTTCAGGCATCAATTTTTTTTGTTTGTTTTATTAGTTTGTAATGGCATTTTCAACAATATTTCAGTCATATCATTGAAGTAAGTGCGTCTGTCCACGCTTTCTTCCAGTTTCTTTTATCAGTTCTTGGCACTGTATTCTTCCAAAGCCACTGGCTGCTTTGCCCACATAACCAACATCTAAACAGTGATCAGTGGTGAGAGAGGTAAAAAAAAAAGTGAGCAGTGGTGAGACAGGAATGATTCCTGTTGCAGTGATACATACCGTCAATCCTGGGAAAGAAATTAGCCAAGCCTGGGATTCCAACCAGTGACCCTGGTTTCAAGTGCTGTACACTACCCACTGTGTTACCCGGCTTGGCTTTTGTAAGACATAAAAGTTGAACATTCAAAATTGATCAAGAATATTTCTGTCAACTCTTTAGCAAACAACCCAGAGTTTTGACAGCCCAGACAAATAAGCTTTTGAAAATATTACCAATGTGGTTTGGTAAGGAGTGAACAAAAGCATTATAGTTGCTGAATAAGTTGTGTTTTTACATTCACAGGTCAGGGAGCAAGCCCAGGAACTACTGCTGAAGCTGATGATGCCTGCTTCCACACCACAGGTATATTATGGCCTGCAACACGTGAAAAAGGTGCATTCAGACATTCGCGTAAAGTGTTGTCTCGGATCAGCCAACGCAGTTCACGCAGGCTAATCCGAAACGACACATTCCGTATTTATGTAATTTTGTGTTTTGCGCAAGTCTACTGTAGCACAAAATATAATGTAGTCGTAAAGTGCCGTCTCGGATTAGCCTGCGCAGACTGATCCAAGACAACACTTTACGCAAATGTCCCAATGTCCCTTTTCTCGTGTTTCAAGCCATATGGAATATTATGCTGTAGTGATTTTCCTAGTACATGTATTTGATTCGAACCCGAAGGTAGAGCGAGATGTCAAAATTTTCTTGAGTGGCGAGAAGCAAATACCAGCGCCAGGAAAGTTACTACTACATAATATTCCTTTTATTATATACCTTCACATTTTTGATGGCAAAATATTGGAAATTACTGACATTTTATTCGAAAACAGTAAGCAAAATAAAACAAATAATTGTGTACTAGCCAGTAAGTTTGTTTTTATGGATGGTGGATAAATATTATAGCGTAAAATTTTGACCAATCGAATTCCAAATATATACATACGTATTCTGCACGTGAGTTACATCATAACGTCATCATACCATATTTGGAACAGTATTTTACAGTGTGTAGATAAAGATTTTTTTTCTGTTCTGTGTGATATTTTATCTGTGTGTGACACATGTATTTTCTCCAGAAAACTTTCAGGTATATATCAAAGGTTTATATTGTTTGGTGACTGAACTCATTTCTAGATGATAAAATCATAGGCTTGTCCAAATTCAAAGTATTTGCAGACGACAAAATAAAAGTGACTTGAATCTTTAAATTTGGTTATGGAAGAGCAGAAAACATTGTGGGAAAGGAAAACAAATGTGTGGTCAAGATTTTTTCATCAGCGTCATTAAAAGTTCGAATAATTTGGTAAAGGGTTAAGTCTTTATTACATGACAAAATTCTATAGACTCTCTTGATCTAGCAGAAGCTGGCGTGTAAGGGACAAAGGAAGATAATGATTGTTCAATAGCTTCCCTACATATTTTACATTATTCTATAATATTGATACACTGCAAAACATGGAAAGAATTATCTTGTGTGTTGCTAGGAACACTTTTCATTCATTCATTCATTCATTATTGCATAAAATGTGCCTTTTCGGGCCGTTATAAGCATGTATTAACGGGTAAAAACCGGGCGTTAACGGGAGAAAACGTGTATTAATCAGTAAATTCAGGCGCCGTTAACACCCGGCTTTGTACTATCAGTATCCTCGATTCGGGCCTACCTTGTAAACAACGTTTGTTCTTGTCAGATTTTCCCTAGACTCCGACCATCGAACTGTAGGAACTTGTACCATATTAGATCCTTTTCATGGATTATCTTTGATGATATTAGTACACCACAAACAAAATTTTGCACAGTATCTCAGTTTAATCGAGATCTGAACAAAAAGTCACTCGTGAAATGTACTCTAAACCAGCTACATCCCACCCAGTTTTTAACGTGATCGGTAATTCCCTCGCTTGGTGTAGATCGATCCCTCTGACATCTTTCAGTTACAGAAATTCATATCCACTGATTCATCCCAGTTGTAATCATCCAAACATGTGGAAGTTTATGCCACATAAGTCCACTTTGTAGTAATAATCATTAGAAGTAAATTTACACCGAGAGAATCAAAACTGGCAACAGGACTAACGGCCCTTCACTGCTCGTAACAAAAACTTCTTTGCCGACTTCCGGTTTTGACCCATTTAGGTACAGTACATTTGAAGTTCGCTTATTTGTATTTGAAATATTTTTGCTGTCTTTGCAAATTATTGCTAAAATACCTTTACTTTATGCAGTAATAGCATTAATTCACGTTTTTTTCGATCGTTAAGATTCGCAGAGGCCCTCAAAATATTTTAACACCCTCGTGCTTCGCACTCGGGTGTTAAAGCATTTTTCAGGCCTCTGCGAATGTTAATGACCTCAAAAACATGAATTAACCCTGTATTCATTCATTCATTCATTCATTTACTCATTCACCCAACCACCGACCCACTCACTCACTCATTAACCCACCCACCCTTCCATTCACTGGCTCACCCACTTGCTTGCTCACTCACTCACTCACAAATTATATGAGCCATACTCTGTGAAAAGGGGGCTTAATGCATCTCCATGAAACCAAGCAAGCCATCACATACTTATGGACCCATAATAGCCACCTTTTTTAACAACCGACTCAATCCTGAGGTAGACTGGTCCTTAGAAGGCTTAGACATACAAAAAATTGACCGATAGCAAAATGTTTTGGCCCAGACCTGGGTCGATACTTTTCGCAGATGCATTAAGCCCCCTTTTCACAGAGCACGGCTCATATATAAATGTATACATGTAGGTTTATTTCAACAATTCAACCTGTTTTCATGTTTTTGTATTTCAGTATGTGTTTGAAAGAATGATGGGAGCTTTTTCTCACAAACTTTGGCATGTTAGGGAAGGAGTCTTAATCTGTCTGCAAAATACTATAAATAGGTAAGCCCGATTGCAAATATTTAAGTACATTCTGCAGTGTAATTTCTACACATTGTTTATAGTAATTTAAAACGATTTGAAGATGTCTGATCAAGCAGTATAGATTACATGTGTGGAAAATATTGTGCAGATGACAATCTACGAGGGTTGTTCGATATGTAACGTGTATTGTACGATATCTCAAAAGCATTCGACTCAAATAGTGAAATGAACATTACATCCCTTCAAAGTATTCTCCGCGGTTTGAAATATATAATTTCAATCTCTGAATCCATTTCTGAAATGCGTCACGGTACGGTGATTTAGGTAGACCTCTGAGGCACTGACTGATGGCTGAGCCAAGGGCTTGTCGGGACTTGTAACGACGACCAGATAAGAACTTTTTAAGTTTTGGAAAAAGGAAAAAGTCGCATGAGGCTAGATCTGGAGAGTATGGTGGGTGTGGCAAGACGGTAACCTTCTCCGACCTCAAAAATTGCTTCACAAGCTCAGATGTATGTGATGAAGCATTATCATGAAGTAGACGAACATGCCTAAATCCTTCGGCACCTGAATTTGTACGGCTATACCATCACATGAGAAGAATATGCAATAAAGAACCTTCTTTGTGCTTATGCTTCTTTTGGTAACTACAGGCCTTCTACCGTGTTTAGTTAGCCATATTTTGTTTCCAATTTTTCTTACTGGTTCGAAATAGTGAACCCATGTTTCATCACCAGTAACAATGTTTACAAATTGTCTTTGATTGAATTTGGGAAACATTTTGAGCAATTGCTTAGCAATTTGTACTCGTACCCGTTTTTGGTCATCTGTCAATATATGCGGTATCCATCTGGCAGAAATCTTTCGTATTTTCAAAATACACTTCAAAATGAAATGCACCCGCGATAGCGATATGCCAACAGCATTGGCAATATCATGAATCGTGTATCTGCCATCACTTTCAATTATTTCCCTGACTTTTGAGACATTTGCCTTGCCTGTTACAGTCACAGGTCGGCCAGATTTTGCTGCATCTTTGACGGACTCTGTGCCAGTCAGAAATATCTTTCTCCACCTACGAACTGTCTCATAAGATACCTTATCAGACCCATAAACTTCCCCCAATTCAGTAAAAATCTGCATTACCGAATGACAGAGTTTTGTGCAAACTTTTATAAAAGCTCTTTCTTTAATATTCTTAATCCGTTTCCCAACCATTTTTTTTTACAACAGTGGTCAACGACTAGCTCTATTGAAATGACTATAAGTTTAAAACTATGTGGAGCTGAAGGCTCGTGTTTATACCGTTGGAAAGGTACTGAATAGAGCTATTCAAGCGTATCATCATCCACGAAATCGTGCAAAGCGTTATCGCGCTGTGGTACAATTCACATTACATATCGAACAGCCCTCGTATTTGTCCAAGTGTTAGTCACTGGTAGAGAAATGAATTTTAAAACCATGTAAAAAGTTGTCAAGTTACTTTATCTTTTGTTTACATTTTACCTGGTTAAAGATCGTGAAAACACATGGTTGTGTGGCTTTAATATTCGCTATGATTGAATTTATCTCTAAGAATAGAGAAAACAATTGTGGAACAAAGAGAAAATGCTGCTCAACAATATTTTCTCCTCTTTATAGGCTCAAAGGGTCTTATTATGTTATGGCCCTGGTGTCAGTCTGTCCGTCTGTTAGCAGTTTCTTGTGTCGTTAACTCCTCCTACAGTTTCCATTGGAATAAGTTGAAACTTACCACAATGAATCTCTATGATGTTTAGTTGTGCATGTTACTGTTTACATTTGGATCTCTTCAGGTGCTCTAGAGTTATCTGCCCTTTAATTCTGAAATAACCAATTTTCTTGTGCAGCTATCTTCTACAGTTTTGTTCTGTTATGGTACATCCTTCATTTTAACCCATTTCACTGACAAGCCCCTTCGGGTGTATATGCAACGTTCTGTAAAGCTCTTGTTCCGCAATATTATTAAATGATTTCTTCCTTCGTGTCATGGAAACATGTGACCGTTTGCAAAGGAATAAAAATAGATATTTTGTTTATTTTCCTGTTTGACACAGATATGGTGCCAGGTGCCTTCAGTTATCTAAAATAGTGCCCTCAATTTGTAAACTGCTTGAAGATCAAACACCACAGGTACTGTATCGATTGTTCTCTCAAATTTTAGCTTAGAAAATATAGAGGTATTGTCATAGCCTGTCATGTCATGCAAAAACATTGCTGAAGATATTTACTTCAAACCCGGACTATTTATTAACTATCAAAAGGGTAACCCATACAATAGAAAAGGGGCAGGTAACCAAAATATTTTTATGGAGAGTTATACCCCATTTTTGACATACAATTTCCAATGAAAATCAATCAGTGTCTAAATGCAACTGCAGCCAAGCTTTTGCATGCAGTGCTTTTGTCATTCTTGTTTCAGTATGTTAATCATTCATTTTTGTCAGTCTAGAAACAGAGCATTTGAAAAGTAGAAGGAACAGGAGAAAATGCTGGTAACAAACATTTTCTCCTTTTCTCCATTGTTTTCTACCTTTTCAAAACCAAATTTAAAACTTTAAAGGATAAGGCACCTTAATGAGATTCATGTAACATCGCCTTTCATCACCGAAAAAATGTACAGATTTGACTAAGACTCAAGTAAGCCGTAATCGATTGGCAGATAGATCTGTTAGTTCCCGCATCGATTATAGATTACCTGAGTCTTAGCCAAATCTGAACAATTTTGGCAATGCAAGGCGATGTTACACAAATCCCATTAGAGTGCTCTATCCATCCTTAAGTTACCTTGTTTTGTCATGTGCAAATGCTTTTGATTTGACATGTCTGAAATTTTGTCTTTTGGTAAAGAGTAAACCCTTTGCCATGCAAAGCATCTAGAGTATTGTCCTTAACTCTTTACCACACAAACCCGACTTTTAACGACCCTGAGAATGAAGCCTTTTGAAAACATTGTGGGAAAAGGAGAAAATGCTGGTAACCAGCATTTTCTCCTTTTCCCACAATGTTTTCTACCATTCTCAAACCAAATTTCAATTTTTTAGTCACCTTTATTTTGTTGTCTGCAAATGCTTTGAATTTGGACCAGTCTAAAATTTTCTCGTGTGGTAAAGAGTTAATATGTAAATTACTAGTACATCAAACACTGTAGATAGGATATTATTTTGTTCTTGTCTTAATCAGTTTGCATTAACCATTTACAACACAGACCCAAGTTGTAATTTAGTAAAGTTAATTGTTTTTTGATTGTTGGTTAGTTTCTGATCTGTATAAAGTACAGTAAATTAGTAAGTACAGACATGTATTATATATTGGCTGTTAAAGGTACACTTGTAATGGCTTCCTTTACCAGCTGAGCTCCAGTGGCGCAGGTGGTAGCATACAGGACTATAGACAGGGTGGTTGCTGGTTCAAATCCCCAACTCATCCGATTTCTTTCAAAGGATTTGTGATAGTCATTGCAACAGGATTCATTTCTCTCTTACTGCTGATCATTGTTTTGAAAATGGTTATGTGGAAAAAACAGCCAGCGGCTTGAGAAGAATATTGTGCAAAGTTCTGATAAATGAAACTCCAGGAAAGCATGGATAGGTACACTGGAAGTTTGGATATAACTGAAATAATTTTGAAAAAGGTGTTAAATACCATACAATTAAACAAAAGTTCCTCACACCAGGTGTTCTAGATGTCACAAACAATTTTAACTGTTTACCATACATTTCCGAATTTTAACGAATCTGAGAAAAAGGCCTTTTGAAGACATTGTGGGAATAGTAGAAAATGCTGGTAACAGTGTTCTGCCGAGGATTTTAAAAAGTAGAGACAAATGTCTCACTCCTCCAGAAAAGTTTGAGACATTTCTAAAAATTCGGGGACAAAATTTAGCATAGATAAATTGGTTTAAAAATAAGAAATTGAAATTAGTTCCCCAATATCCATACTGGTTAATTGCTATGTTCTCTTTCACTAGCCAAAATGTGGATTTAAATGCAACTAACATGGCTGATTATTTCTCATTGAAACTTTCCCTACAGTACAGTTTTCTTAAAATCCCCCTGAAGAGACTCGGCCATGATGGCTGATCTATGATAGACGTTCTCTGCACGTCGTACATAGAATAGTAGTTCTGAAGAAACTTTTTTTTTTTTTCAGTAAATGCATACTTTTTGTTTTTTTAAAACAAATTTTACAACCCATAAAGTTGCGGTCGCGTTCATATTCCAACGAAGAATATTCTTTTAAATTCTAAGAACTGTCGTACAGGTATTTTTTACTATCTTCCGACAACGTTGATTGAGTGGGAGGGGTACTGGGCATCAGAACATTATCGGACTTTGAGCTCTGATTTATATATGCTTTGGTTTACCATAGAAGCTTAGGATAATACCTGGCTTTTTCGCCGTGGCAACAAAACCATTTTCTGACTGAGATTGCAGAAGATACTACGTCGTGAAAGTAAAGTACACTGTCAATACTTGGTTGATGTTTTCGGTCTGCGTCCAATCAATTTCATTTTGCATTATACGCACCTTCAGTGCCCATGAAAAACACTAAATTGTAATAGCTACGCGGCTGATTCCGCGACTTTTGATATGCGACAACAATCGCCTTTTACCAATTTTTTCTGCGACATTTTGAAATTTTTAGGGAGAAAATCGCAAATACGCGGCCTCGGCAGAACACTGCTGGTAACAAGCATTTTCTTGTTTTCCCATAATGTTTTCTTGCTTTCCTGATACAAATCCCATGCTTTGAGTATCAGTCTGCTTTTTGTTGTCAAATGCTTTGAATTTGAACCAGTACAAAATTTTGTTGTTTAGTGTAGAGTTAACCCTTCACCAAACAATCCCTGGTTTTAACAACCCCAAGAAAGGAGTCTTTTGAAAACACTGTAGGAAAAGGAGAAAATGCTGGTAACCAGCATTTACTCCTTTTTCCCACAGTGTTTTCTACTCTTCCAAAGTCAAGCTTCGATTTATGAGTCACATTTATTTTGTCGTCTGCAAATGCTTTCAATTTGGACCAGTCTAAGATTTTGTTGTTATGTAAAGCATTAACTCTTTTCCACACAGGAAAATTCAGACTGGTCCAAATTCAAAGCATATGCAGACAACAAAATAAATGTAAACCGAAGGATTGAGCGTCTCTTTGATAGGGTAGAAAACATTGTGGGAAAAGGAGAAAATGCTGGTTACCAGCATTTTCTCCTTTTCCCTCAATGTTTTCATAAGGCTTCTTCCTCAAGGTCGTTAAAAGTCGGGATTGTGTGGTAAAGGGTTAACTGATGTTTGTATCCTTACCTACTGTACCAAATTGGCAAATGTCAACTTCAACAATATCCTTGTAGAATATGGATATTTGATGCAAAATCAATTTTGCTACACAATTTCATGAGTAAAAGGAGAAATTGGGCATCGTTCCAAGTTTTTTCATTTGTGATCACCTTTCCTCAGTGTTTTCAGAGGTGGTCATCTGTGAAATGAAGAGGTTTGTCTGCAGAGGATTACGAGTTTGAGGAATGCTTGGTACTTACATAACAGTAGATCTTCTATTTTTTTCTCAAGGTTCGAGAAGCCTCCTTGAACACTCTGGCAGAAATCTACAGGCATGTTGGGGAGAAAGTTAGGAATGACCTTACAAAGAAAGGGATTTCACAGTCAAGGTAACACACTTTAGTTATTACTGTCAGTAGCAGATGTACATATAAGGGAATACACTTTTAGTTCTTATTGTCAGTAGCAGATATACACATAAGGGAACACACTTTAGTCATTACTGTTAGTAGCAGAGATGCACGTAAGGGAAGACACTTTAGTTATTACTGTCAGTAGCAGAAGTATATATTAAGGAACACACTTTAGTTACTAGCTCAGCAATTTTCCAAAAACATGTCAAGGTATTGCCACAGCCCTGACATCCTCGTCATTGTCGTCAAGCCCTCTTTCATTGTGTTGTTGAAACTTTTGACTGTGTGTTAGAGGGTTAAGAGACCAACATTTTCGTTGTTTATGCCTTTTTAAATTTAACATAACTTGTATCCTATCCATTGGTCCGTTTGTGGATACGTGCATAGGTATATGCTGAGCCCCGGTAGCTCAGTCGGTAGCGTGCAGGACTTGAGAACACGGGGTCCAGGGTTCGATCCCTGGCTACGACCCCTGGCTCGGCCAATTTCTTTCCGAGGATTGATGATAGTCACTGCGACAGGATTCTCCTCTCCCACTGCTGACCATTGTTTCGACAATGATTATATGGGAAAGCAGCCAGTGGCTTGGAAAGAAAACTGTGCGGAGTACTGGTAAAAGAGACTCCAGGAAAGCAGGGATAGGTGCACTGGCCGCCGCAATATAACTGAAATAATGTTGAAAACGGTGTTAAACACCATACAATCAAAACAAGCATAGGTATATAGTGATGCTAACTCTTTCCACAGTTATGCTGTCGTTGTTAGAATTCTCTATACAGATATTATTTTTAACGCGAAACATCTCAAGTAGAAAAATGAAATGTAGTATTGATAACATTTCAAGTCTGTCTTTTCAACAGAATATTGCGACAAAACTGGCTGTGTAGATGAAGATCAGGCTGCAAATTTTGTGTTGTCTGATCTTAGCCTAAAATGTGCTCAAAAGCAACTAAAGTCATGCTTGGACAGTGCTAAAGGTTGAATGTAGTTGGCTAGAAAAGCAAAAAGCAATTTTTTTTCTGTGTTCTGCCTTCAGATTGAACCAGGTCTTTCAAAGATTTGACGATGTCAAAATGTCGGGCAACATGCTTGCCACAGCTGACCTGGGTAAGTACCTGTAGCTTTCCTCAAACCCGCACCCTGACCCCAGCGCTTTGAAACCTCCGTTGTGATTTAGTCTACCAAGTGCCGGATGGAAAAATTCTCTGTGTGTTTAATCCTAAGAGAATAAAAAAGGGACCAAGACACAAAGTCTCATTTATTTAACTCCAAACGACAAAATTTTGGACTAGACCAAATTGAAGGAATGTACAGGCAACAAAATAAGAGTTGCTCAAATGATGCTTTCTGTCTTTGATAGGATAGAAAACATTGTGGGAAAAGGAGAAAATGCTGGTTACCAGCATTTTCTCCTTTTCCCACAATGTTTTCAAAAACCTTTTTCTTGAGGATTGGTAAAACTCAGGATTGCGTTGTAAAGGGTTACTTGGAAGACTTCTGGAAACTGAACTCCCCAAGGACAACTTACCATGACCCTAAGAATGCGAAATAAAACCTATCAGACATTTACATCGTTGAAATACAACCCAAGTAATTTTAATTTCATAATTGCTTTTGTCAACAGTGTTTTAGCAATGCAGACAGTTTAGATCAAAGATCAGGCTGCACATTTTGTGCAGCCTGCTCTTGATCTACCATGGTCGCAAAGACAACTTGAAGACAACATGGTCGCAAAGTCGTGAGAGGCGCTATAAGGGCTAAGATAGAAACAGGATAGTGTTACAGGAGATCACTCTTTCCTTACTGCATAGATTCTTCCAGTATAAAATCAATACTTAACAGTTGCATTAGGGAGAATTCTCTTTAGCTCAGTGGTTAAGGTGTTTGTCTTTTAAACCTCAATAAACGAGGATCTTTTCCGCACAGGTTCGAATCCTGCCTGGCTGGTTTGTATTAGAGCTATGCACTTGTTTCAAAGGTTCATGTTCGTAAGAATAGTTCAGGATGACCTGTGAAAATAGGATAAAAAGTTTAACACTTTACTTCATGTAATTTTGTTCTCATAATCTGGAGGAAAATAATATTTGTAAACGTCATAGGAAAAGGAGGAAGTGCTCTTTACCAGCATTTTTTATCCATTTCCTACATTGTTTTCAACTCTAGTATAGGCATTTTTTACAATTTGATCCACAGTGAATTTTTTGCTTTCATTTTGGACAAGTCGAAAATGTAATCTGGTGAAGAGTTAACTGGTTATGAGACGACAAAATTTTACACCCGTCCATATTGAGAACGTTTGCAGACAACGAATTAAGTGTAGCTCAATGGATGAAATTTGTCGTTGAAATGATAAGAAAACATTGTGGCAAAAGGAGAAAATGCTGGTCACCAGCATTTTCTCCTTTTGCCACAATGTTTTCAAAAGGCCTCTTCTCTAGGGTCGTTTAATCTCCAGATTGTGTGATACAGGGTTACGAAATTCTCTCAGAAATAATGTTGGATATTGTCACAGTTGTTATGGAAACCAATCCTATTTAATCCTTTACTTAGCAATCCCCTTTTTAAAAACCCTCTGGGAGTTTTTTTAAAACATTGCAGGAAGAGGACAAAATATGGTAACCAGCATTTTATCCCATTTCCACAATGTTTTCTACCCCTTCAAAATGAAATGATTAGAGCCACACTGAATTTGTCGTCTGAAAATGTTGTCAAAATGTGCAGGTCTAAAGTTACGTCATCTAGTAAAGGGCTAATTATCTCTTATCTGTGTTTCACCCTTCATCACACAATCCCAAGTTTTAACATCTGCCCGGAAGAGGGTTTTTGAAAACACTGTTAGCAAAAGGAGTAGTTACCAGCATTTTCACCTTTTTCCACAAGGTTTTTCCCCTTCCAAAACGAAAACGCATCATTTGAATCTTGTCTGCATTGTCATCTGCTAATGCTTTCAGTTTTGACACATCTAAAATTGTGTCGTTTGGTAAGGCGTTAATGCCTTGTAATTAATTTCAGAGAGACCTGGGGATCATGTAAGGGAGTCTTCAAGTGCATGGTCCAATTTGTAAGCATTTGCATACGACAAATTAAGCAAGGCTCAAAAACTGAAATTTGCCTTTTGAAGGGAAGAAAACATTGTGGAAAAAGAAGAAAATGCTGGTTACCAGCATTTTCTTCTTTTCCCACAATTTTTTTAAAAGGCCTCTTCCACAGGGTCATGAAAACCCGGAATTGTTTGGTATTAAAAGTGTGTGTTAGTGCTCAAACTTGTTCTGGTCATAAGACCTCATCTATAGAAGACTTTTGAAAAAAATAGTGTTACAGAAGATGTTGTTGATGAACAACATGTTTTTCATTTCTGGTTGTGTTTTCTACACCTTCAAGACAAATCCTATCAGTTTTTATCACCGAACAATGTGGAGTTGAGCCTAAAAATTTCTCGACTGTGATACAATGAAGAAACTTTCCAAGAAGTTTTGCTAGATGTTGTCTTACTCAGTACATCCAACATACATATATTTCTGACTTGTCTGTTTTGAATGCTTTGTGTTTGATTTGAGAAAGTTGAATTTATCAGATAAGGGCAAATATGACAAAAACTTCTCTTAAAGTAAGGGATGTAACTCTTAAAGCCCAGTTGACAAAACCATATTGAAGTCCCTTGAATATATCTATGGCAATTACTTGTCATACACCTTTAACCCTTGATGAAAAATGGAATCACTGCTGTTTTTTATCTATGTCTGCTTTTGTCCTTATACTTTCAATAGTTTTCAGTTCTCTCCTAGAGTGATAGGCACTGTATGGAAGAAGCAGTCTGATCTTTGGTGCCGAGCCCCAGGAGCTCAGTCGGTAGCATGCAGGACTTGAGAACACAGGGCCTAGGGTTCGATCCATGGCTACGACCCCTGGCTCGGCCAATTTCTTTCCGAGGATTGATGATAGTCTCTGCGACAGGATTCATTCCTCTCCCACTGCTGACCATTGTTTTGACGATGATTATGTGGGAAAGCGGCCAGTGGCTTGTAAAGAAAATTGTGCAGAGTACTGGTAAAAGAGACTCCAGGAAAGCATGGATAGGTGCACTGGCCGCCGCGATATAACTGAAATAACGTTGAAAACGGCGTTAAACACCATACAATTAATCAATCAATCTGATCTTTGGTCAACACTATCTGCTACTTTGAAACATAATGTATCAAAAACAACCATAAAACTGCTATGTATGGTCTTTTTGTGCCAATTGAAGTAGGTCCTTTCCATTAATTCAGCATTCTGTGGGTTAACCCTTTACCAAATGACAAAATTTGGACTCCACCAAATGAAAGCATTTTGTTGACAAATAAAAATCAAATGATGGTTTCTGTCTTTGATAGGGTAGAAAAACATTGTGGAAAAAGGAGAAAATGCTGGTTACCAGCATTTTCTCCTTTTCCCACAATGTTTTCAAATGGCTTCTTTCTCAGGATTGTGTGGTAAAAGGCCAAATGTGCCACATTGTTGTATGAACAAGAGCAGACGTTTACAGAAGGTGAACCACTTTGCAGAGATACGTAAATGTGGGTATATTGGATGGATGATTTGGCTATTTCACCCATACCAGGACACCTACCTTATCTCCCAAGGGATTTCTCATTAGCTGAAGTGTCGTTGACACCCATCCCACCCACATCTTGACCCATATTAACCCTTTAGCAAACAATCCAGAGCTTTAAAGACCCCCAAGGAAGAAGGCTTTTGAAGACATTGTGCGAAAAGGAGGAAATGCTGGTTACCAGCATTTTCTCCTTTGCCCAAAATGTTTTCTACTCATTGATACGGAAACTCATCTACTGAGTAACACTGAATTTGTTGTCTACAAATGCTTTGAATTAGGACATCACTGAAATTTTGTCGTTTAGTAAACCGTTACGTCAGTCTAAGCTGATAACCAAGGAAGCACAACTTAGGACTGATATTTTTGACTGACTGTAGGTTGAAGATCAGACTGCACAGATTGAGCGGTCTGATTTTGAGTATACACTGTCTAATGTTCTTTGAGATATTCAGGACAAAGCAGCCTTGAATCTTTGATATTTAATTATTTTTACTCACTGAAAGCAATTTTTTTTTTCATGTAAATTCATATATATACCATAAAACAATGAAACACAAATGTACTTTGTAGTTTTCCACAGTGAAGGGGTGTGAAGCATAATATATGATGGGTAAAAAACCAGGTTAAAAGTTGCCAGGTTACTCAATCTTTTGTTTACATTTTAGCTGGTTTTAAATTTCATTTTTCTTCCAGCAACAAACACTTGCACCAACTGTACAATAAAAAATTGTCAACTTCACAGTGGTTTTCATATTTTTAATAGGTATGATTTAAATTCACATGCATTTTAACACCCACATTGTTCAGTCTTGGCTGCTATTGGGCCTTTAACTAGGAGCTTTAACCACCCATAAGAAGAAGGCCTTTGGAAACATTGTGAGGAAGGAAGAAAATGCTTGTCTTTTTTTCGGACTTTTTTTTGAAATAGAATTAACCTATTTAGAAAAATAAGGTTAACATATAAGCTGCTTCGTCTAATAGGCTGCACCCTTGAAAATTTCCACTTTTTTTACGGATAGGCCGTTACTTATTGTTAGGAAAATAAGGTAAACAGTATTTTCTTCTTTTCCAAAAGTGTTTTCTGTCCTTTTAGGGACAAATGTCGGATTTTATTTGTCCTCTGCACAGGCTTTGAAATTGGACTGGTCTAGAATTTTGCCATTTCGTATAGAGTTAAAAATCTGGAATTTTGAAACCCATCATAGAATACTTCACACTACTTCACTGTGTATATGTCAGTTGCTTAACCCTTTATCACACAATGGCGCCTTTTAACGACCCTGAGGAAGAGGCCTTTTGAAAACATTGTAGGGAAAAGGAGAAAATGCTGGTAACCAGCATTTTCTCCTTTTCCCACAAAGTTTTCTACCCTATCAAAGAAAAGTTGCGTCATTTGAGCCACTATGAAATTGTCGTCTGCAAATGCTTTCAATTTGGATAGTTCTTAAAGGCCGTGTGGTAAAGGGTTAAAGTACATTCATGTCTCAGTGTTACATCTATAATTGTATGTCTATAGTGGTCAGTAAGTTTTTCATTTGTTTGACAATTTCATTAAATACACTGATTGATTGACAATGGATCCTCTATTGCTTTTAGTCTTGCAAAACATTAGGATTAGTGGCTTTTAACCTCATATAAAACACGTTTTTGTCATTATTTGATGAAAAGTTTGAGTTATCTGGTTTTAAAAAATGCTTGAGTTGGAACATCCCTGAAAGAGAAGGCTTTTGTAAACCTGGAGATTTAACCCTTTCCCACACGACAAAAAAGTAGACCTGTCAAAATTGAAAGGATTTGCAGGTGACAATTTATGTGTGATTCATATGATGAAATATGTCTTTGATAGGGTAGAAAACATTGTTGGAAAAGGAGAAAATGCTGGTTACCAGCATTTTCTCCTTTTCCAACAATGTTTTCAAAAGGTATTTCCCTCAGGGTCGTTAAAACTCTGAATTGTGTGGTAAAGGGTTAAAATGCTAGTAGAAAGAATTTTCTCCTTTTCCCTACATGTTTTCTATCCTGTCAAAGAGCTTTAAGGTATTTGTATCACTTTGATTTTGTCATCTGCAGGATAAAGCTAGTAGAAAGAATTTGAATTTGATAGGGTAGAAAGGGTAGAAAACATTGTGGGAAAAGGAGAAAATGCTGGTTACCAGCATTTTCTCCTTTTCCAACAATGTTTTCAAAAGGTATTTCCCTCAGGGTCGTTAAAAGTCGGAATTGTGTGGTAAAGGGTTAAAATGCTAGTAGAAAGAATTTTCTCCTTTTCCCTACATGTTTTCTATCCTGTCAAAGAGCTTTAAGGTATTTGTATCACTTTGATTTTGTCATCTGCAGGATAAAGCTTTCACTTTGAGTAAGTCTAAAATTTGTCATTCTGATGAAGAGTTAAGAAGTATTATAATGCTACAGATTAGTTTAATTTATAAAAAAAAAAAGAGAAACTTTGTGTCAGTACACAGATTTTTTCCCAGTAGGGTGCTTTCAATAGCCACTCGGATAAAAGTCTATGTCAACATAGTTATCATTGAAGGACCTGACAGTTTGAACAATTTTTAAGTGATCATGCAGTTTTTTAAATCTATACACGGCAGATATGACATTTGGAAGCTCCTGGAGGTGACAGCAAAAGTGCCCTGAGTTATGCTTTGCCGCCTTTTGATAAACTCTTTACCAAACGCCAAAATTTTGGACTCCACCAAACTGAAAGCATTTGTGGACAACTAATTTAATGTGGCTTAACCCATTACCACACAGCAAAATTTTAGACCTATCCAAATTGAAAGCATTTGCAGACGACAATTTCAAAGTGGCACAAATGGTGCAATTTTGCTTTGATTAGGTACAAAACTTTGTGGGAAAAGGAGAAAATGCTGGTTACCAGCATTTTCTCCTTTTCCCACAATGTTTTCGTAAGGCTTCTTCCTCAGGGTCGTTAAAAGTCGTCATTGTGTGGTAAAGGCTTAAAAGATGACCTCAGTCTTTCATAGAGTAGAAAATAATGAGGGAATTTTCCCACAGTGTTTTCAAATTACATAATTCTCAGGGTTTTTAATTTGTGATTGTGTGTTAAGGGGTCATTTGTGTATCAACGAGAAGGAGCCAAAGTCAGACTTTAGGAACATAGAAAATACCAGAGGTTGAGAAACACAAGTTCTTATCTGACTTTTTTGCAGCCAAAAATATTTTTTTCAATGGCTTAAACCTTACTGAACAATTCCAAGTTTTCCTGAATCCAGGGAAAAAAAGGGCATTCGAAAACTGTATGGGAAAAGGAGAAAATGCAGCTAACCATCATTTTCTCTATTTCACTGTTTTTTTTTTTATAATTTTAGACCCATTTATCTTGTTTTTGTCACAATGGTAATGTGTAATGACACATTTACAATACTAGTGAACATACAGTTCAATTTAGGATGAATTAGCTGTGTCGATCAAAGACCACACTGCATAATCTGTGCAGTATGATCTTGATCAGTGTTGTGTCACTTTTGCTAAAAGTACTTCGTTTGCCATCTCCAAACTTGAAAGAGTCGCATCTAGTATTTATCCCTTCCCAAAATGACAAAGTTTCAACTTCCAAATTCGAAACATCTGCAGACAACAAATCCAAAACTGGTAAAAATAAGCTTAAGCTCTCTGATAGAGTAGAAAACATTGTGGCAAAAGGAGAAAATGCTGGTTACCAGCATTTTCTCCTATACCCACAATGTTTTCAAAAGCCGTCTTTCCAAAGGGTCATGAAAATTCCGGGATTGTTCTGTAAACGGTTAAATAAGGTCATAGAAATTTATCTTCAAAAATCCTGACAGTAAAGATATAAGTAAATAGAAGGGAGATAATTCAAGGTAATGGGAGGCTAAATATGGATTGAGTTATCTGTTAATGTAAGGGCAAGATTGAAATTAATAAGCCTAAGTCAACAAAAGTGACCTGCTCAGTATAACATGAGATAGATAAGAAATTGGGCGTGGTATGATTTATAGGACATTTTCAGAATACTGTAAGAAATATATGGTCTTTGTTTTTCATTATTATGACCACCTCTGTGACAATACCATAAGACCGTGGGCAAGGGCACTTCGTAACAGCAGCCCAGTGCTTGCTAAACCCAAGGAACACACGAATCAGTGATCTGTTGCAATCTTCAAGGAACAGTCATGGACACTATAACCACAGTGGACTTATTATGATTTAAAGGCCCAATAGCAGTGTATAAAACAATATAGATGTTACGATGCATTAAAATTAAAATCATACTGTTTAAAAGTATAAAAGATATTGTGAGGATGACGATCTGTTATTGTATGGTCAGTCCAAGTGTAAGTCGCTGCCAGAAAAAATGAATTTCAAAATCAAGCGAAAAGTAAACAAAAGATTGTATGACCTGGCAACTCTTAACCTAGTTTTGAAATTAATTTTTCTGCCAGCAACTAGCACTGGGACCACTTGAAAACATTGTGGGAAAAGGAGAAAATGCAGGTATTTAGCATTTTCTCCTTTTCCCACATGGTTTTCTTCGCAATTAAATGCAAGTTTAATCATATTAGCCACTCTTGATTAGTTGTCTGCATGTGCTTTTGAATTTAGACAAGTCTATATATTTTGTCACATGGTTAAGGGTTAAAGTTCTTATCTGGTACAAGACTGGTCTTTTATGCCACTTTCAACATTGTGTTAGTCATATCACAGCCACAGATCAAGTTTAATCTTTTTCTGTCTATTAAAGACTTGATGATAAATTTTGAATCATATGTATTCCAAATTTGTTTACTAAAAGTGCCTGAAAAAAAAAAAGAAAGACTTCGTGACAAATTTTGAATTGAATGTATTCCATATTTGTTTACTATAGGTGCCAAAAAAAAATCGAGTTCAAGTAGCTTGCCAAGGAATGAGTCAGGCCACAAGTTCTGTGTTATCTACCTGGACGATGTCCAATTAGGTCTCAATACTAGTAGAGATTAACTCTATACGCGATGACAAAATTATAGACTTGTCCAAATTGAAAGAGTTTGTAGACAACATTTTGAATATAGCTGAAATAGCAAGATTTATTTCCGAGATGGTAAAAAACATGGTGGGGAAAGGAGAAAATGCTGGTTACCAGCATTTTCTTCTTTCCCCACAATGTTTCAAAGGTCTTTCTTTCTTAGGGTCATTAAAGTAACAATAAAGGCCAAATGTAAACAAAGGGGATGTTTAAATGCATTTGAATTTATATCATACCATTTAAAAGTATGGAAATTATTGTGAAGATGACAATCTGTCAAAGTGTTAGTCGCTGACAGGGAAATTAATTTCAAAACTAGGTTAAAACCTGTCAGGTAGTGGTGTCTTTTGTTTACTTTTTGCCTGATTTTAAAATTCTTTTTTTTGCCAGCGACTAACATATGGCCCGACCACAAGATTAACAGACTGTCATCTCCACAATATTTTCTATACTTTTAAATGGTATGATTTAAATTTAAATGTATTATGACACCTGCTTTGATATTTTGGCCTTTACTGGGCCTTTAAAGCTTAGCATTGTTTGGTAAAGGGTTAACTCTTTACCAGATGACAAAATACTAGATTTCACCATATTGAATGCATTTGGGAACTATAAACTACCAAATTGTCTCTTATTATCGCTCCCCTTATTTACGCTTCCCCCCTGCTTTTTTCTAACCGAAAATGGGCCTACCAGACGTCCATCGCTAAAGTTGAAATAAATCATCTGGAATAAACTTACAGCATCGACATAGTAAAGTTGAAATAAATCAGCTGAAATAAACTTACAGCATCGACATAGTGAAGTTGAAATAAATCAGCTGGAATAAACTTACGGCATCAACATATTGAAGTTGAAATAAATCAGCTGGAATAAATTTACGCCATCAAAATAGTCGTAATTACTTCACAAATTAATGTAATTACCACCTGACTATCCGAATATAATACACTTCAGATAATGTTATAAACTTCTGGAAACACAAATTTGTCAACTTACTTGGAAAACTATCAAAAAAAGAGAAAATATCTAAGACCAGCGTCCTGTATTAATTGTGAATGCTATTCAATGTCCAAATGAATCATGATTGGTGGTAAAATTGATATTCTGCATCACAGCAGGTTTCTCATAGTGGCGATTGCATCACAGTCAGTTGGTACTGACTAAAACTCAGTCGTCGTCCTCTTCGGAAATTTCTATGTTGTTTAACCTCTTTTAGCCCTTTACCACATGACAAAATTTTAGACCTGTCCAAATTGAAAGCATTTATAGATGACAGTTTTAACGTGACTCATATGAAATGATTTTTCTTTGATAGGGTAGAAAACTTTGTGGGAAAAGGAGAAAATGCTGGTTACCAGCATTTTCTCCTTTTCCCACAATGTTTTCAAAAACCTTCTCTTTCAGGGGCATTAAAAGTTGTCATTGTGTGGTAAAGGGTTAATCACCCCCCTTTCGCAAAATGTAACGCTCCAAAAAAGAGCGACAGTACAGTAACTAAATGTGGCTCCAGTGTTAAGATTAAGGCAATGAAGGAAAAATGGTAAAAATAAGGGGTAATTGAAACTGATGGTCATAAAAACCCAAGGCCTAACACATTTTATGGTCAATTTATTCTATTGAGAAACCTGTCCAGTTTTACATGAATCTGTTATTCAAATACAAATAAAGTATTTCAAGCTACTGTAATTGATTTGTGAAAAGAAATGGTCACACTTTCATACTTGATCTTTGGCTTTTTCTAAAATGTTAAATTTTTGGGTTGCAAAACATGAACTTCATGTACCTATGTGGACAGTGTAAATTAACTCTTTACCAAACGACAAAATTTTAGACTGGTCCAAATTGAAAGCACTTGCAGACGACAAAATAAACATAACTCAAAAATTGAAATTTGTTTCCTGTAGGATAGAAAACATTGTGGGAAAAGGAGAAAATGCTGGTTACCAGCATTTTCTCCTTTTCCTACAATGTTTTCAAAAGGCTTCTATCTCAGGGTTGTAAAAACCAGGGATTGTTTGGGAAAGGGTTAATTAAGAAAAAACTGCACAGAACATGCAGACTGATCATAGATCTGCATTGACCAGTACTAAACAATACTTACAAATACTGTGAGAATTTTCTTGCCAACTGAATTTCTAGATTGCATTATTTTGGGTTTGTACATTTGGCTGGAAATAATTGGTTATTAATGGCAGTTTGTGGGTTAAGCGTTTACCACATGACAAAATTTTGGCCTTGTCCAAATTGAAAGCATTTGCAGACGACAATTTCAAAGTGACTCAGATGGTGCAATTTTTCTTTGATAGGGCAGAAAACATTGTGGGAAAAGGAGAAAATGCTGGTAACCAGCATTTTCTCCTTTTCCCACAATTTTTTCAAAAGGCTTCTTTCCCAGTGTCGTTAAAAGTCTGCATTGTGTGGTAAAGGGTTAACCCGTTATCAAACAATCCCAAGTTTTAACAATCCACAAGAAAGAGGCTTTAAAAAATTGTATGAGGAGATGACCAGCATTTTCTCCTTTTCACAAAATGTTTTCTACCATATTAAGACAAATGTCATCATGCGAGTCTGCTGAGTCACATATCAGTTGTCATCTGCAAATGTTATCAATTTGGACCAGTCTGATATTTTGTTGTTTTGTGAAGAGTTCAGAGCTCCAGACAGAGGGAGTGATTTTGATTTTAAAATTAAAAATATTAATTACTTTCCTCTAAACCCTATGTTGTGGGTACTCATTAGAATCGTCTCATCAAGCTGACTCTAATGAGTACCCACAACATAGGGTTTGGAAGAGAAATATTGGATTTAGAATACCATCACTCCCTCTTATCTGGAGCTCTGGAGTTAACACATTATAACCAGTATTGGACGCTATGTTTTGCAGCAAGCAATTTTAGAAAATACAGTGGCACCAGGAGGAATAGTAACTATTTACCATGCAGTCCCATGTTTTGACAGGTCCGAATTTTAACAACCCATTGAGAGAAAGGCCTTTGAAAATATACTGGGAAAAGGAGAAAGCGTCTTCTGCCCTTTTGAAAACAAATTTATATCAGTTCAGTATTTGATTTGTTTCTTGCGAATGCATCCAAAATGAACTTATATAAGTGTTTGATGTGCGGTAAAGGATGAACAAGCTATTTCTTCTTTGGATGCAAGTTTTGATATATTCAAACGCAGATTTAGTTTGATTATCCTTGTTTCATGTTGTTTCATGGAAAAAATGCTGGTTATCAGCATTTGCTCTTTTTCCCACTTTGTTTTCAGAAGCTTTTTTTCTTAGGGTTGTTAAAACTTGGGACTGTGTGGTAAAGGGTTAATATTGACTGAGGGTATTTGTGAAGAATTGCTTCTTGTGTAAACTCTGTAAGGCAGTCATTAAATCCACATGAAAGAAATGTTTTACCGGCTTCCAAGGGACAAAGGGACTTATTCATATTGAAAGAATTTTATTCCTGTACCACACATTCTAAAGTTTTAATAACCTTGACGGAGAAGCCTTATGAAAACATTTTGGGAAAAGGAGAAAATGCTGGTAACCAGCATTTTCTCCTTTGCCCACAATGTTTTCTAACCTTTCAGAGACAAACTCAACTATGTAAGCTGCGTGTAATTTGTCGTCTGCAAAAGATTAAAAATTCAGCGAGTCTAAAATTTTGTCGTTTGGCAGAGTTAAATGTAGCTCTAATGATGGTATTGGCTTTTAAAAGGTAAAAGACATTATGGTACAAGGAGAAAATGCAGTTTGTCTCTTTTCCACATTGTTTCAATGTCTTCTGTCTGAGGATGGTGTAAACACGGGTTGTTTGATAAAGGATTGAGTTAATATTTGAAAAGTATCTTATTTGATTTGGCAGTTGAGGTCAATAATTGGAAGCCGCTCGAAAGCGGCTTCCAGTAGGAATGTACCTAAACTATTTACCATGTAGATGATCAGTAATTATTTGATAGGTGATAATTTTTAGCTCACCTGAGCATGAAGTGCTCAGGATGAGCTATTGTGATCACTCACCGTCAGTCTGCGTCCGTCGTCCGTCCGTCCGTCGTCCGTCCGCGCATCCGTCCGTCCGTTCACATTTCTTTGTTTACACTCTAGTATCTACAAATATTAACCAATCAGCACCAAACTTGGTCAAAATATATATGACCATAAGATCTCGGATGAGTTCGATTATGGGTCTAATCGGACCAGAACAACTGGAGTTATTTGCCCTTGAATTAGAAAAATTGCTATATTTGACTTTGTTTACACTCTAGCATCTACAAATATCAACCAATCAGCACCAAACTTGGTCAAAATATATATGACCATAAGATCTCGGATGAGTTCGGTTATGGGTCTAATCGGACCAGAACAACTGGAGTTATTTGCCCTTGAATTAGAAAAATTGCTATATTTGACTTTGTTTACACTCTAGCATCTACAAATATCAACCAATCAGCACCAAACTTGGTCAAAATATATATGACCATAAGATCTCGGATGAGTTCGATTATCGGTCTAATCGGACCAGAACAACTGGAGTTATTTGCCCTTGAATTAGAAAAATTGCTAAATTTGACTTTGTTTACATGCTAGCATCTACAGTTTTTAACCAATCAGCATCAAACTTGGTCAAAATACTTATGACCATAAGATCTCGGATGAGTTCAATTATGGGTCTAATCGGACCAGAACAACTGGAGTTATTTGCCCTTGAATTAGAAAGTTCATTAGAACAGTTCTTTGTCAGGAGCATAACTTTGTCATCTCCAGTCCGATTGACTTGAAACTTGGCATTTGTGTTTGTTGCAATAATACGGAGTGCAGTGTGAAGGAACCATAACTCTACCTCATACTGTCTATGAGTTATTTCCCTTTGATCGTCATTTTTACAGCATTTTTTTGCTTGTCCGGAATATAACTTTGTCATCTCTAGCCTGAACATCTTCAAATTTTGGTATGCATGATTATTGAAAAATTACGGAGTGCAGTGAACAAGAACCATAACTGTTCATAGCACGAATTTTGAGTTATTGCCCCTTTGACCTTCATTTTTATAGCATTTCTTGCTTGTCCGGAGCAAAACTTTTTCATCTTAAGTAGGAATGACTTGAAATATGGTATGGTTATTTGTTGCAATATTTGGAAGTGCAGTGCACAAGAATTGTAACTCTACCTCATGCTGTCTTTGAGTTATTTCCCTTTGATCGTCATTTTTACAGCATTTAGTGCTTGTCCGGAATATAACTTGTCATCTCAAGTCAGAACGACTTCAGACTTGGTATGCATGTTTGTTGCAATATTGACAAGTACAGTGCGCAAGAACAATAACTCTACCTAGCGCGGATTTTGAGTAATTCCACTTTGATCTTCATTTTTACAGTATTTCTTGCTTGTCTGGAACGGGACTTTGAAGTCTCAAGTCAAATTGACTTGAAACTTGGTAAACATGTTTGTTGCATTACCTGCCCTTTGCGATTATTATACCTCCTTGACAACTGGCGGTGGGATGGGCATATCTTGTGACAATTTGCCGCTCTTGTTTCATTATCATTTGGCCTTGAACCTCGATATTTGGTATTTATCTTCATTGTAGACCTTTATTGCTTAGTATTCAGGTGAGCGATATAGGACCATCATGGTCCTCTTGTTGTAAAATTTCTATTAATGTTGTGTTGTTGTGACAGAATTACTCCACATGACTCTTTCTTAAGTATTCCAACAGACCTACATGAAATTCAAACCTGGTTTTCTTGCAATATATAGTTCATTCCCAAATAACAATAAAAAATACAAAAAGATAAACATCCTTTAATTGGCTAGTCCCCCAAAGTTTTCAAACATACAGGATTCCTTCCATTTTCCCAAACGAAGTCGTCATGCTTTCGGTTTATCACAAGCTTTCACACCTCTCAATGGTTTTCGCATTTGTCTACTTCTTTCCAAAACAAAATAATGATGATTATGATATAGAGAGCATCTTAGAATATGATAATCAGAAGCAATTTTATGTACAAGTTTTTTGTCCAATCTTAATTTGTAAAGGATAAAACGGTGGTTAACCTTTGATCAAGGTATAGACTGGTTACCTCCCTACACAAGAGGCGTCTACATCAGCTATTTATAGAATACTTGCGAAAAGATAACCCTTTTTCTTCCCTTCGTCTACACATTAGCCGAATGGATTTTTGTTACACGAAACATCTATCTTATGAGACCTGCAAAATTTAGCATTTACTGTATTGTGTGTCGAAGCTGTTATGATCAGACTGTACGTGCTGTACGGTATGGTCCTGATCAACAGAACCCTTGAAACCAGGCCTGTTTGAAACATGACGTATGGATCATGATGTACATTGACTACAGTAATTATCATGGTGGTGCCTGGTGCTCTAAGGGTTGAAGCTGCTTGAAAATGACGGAAATAGATGAAGATCAGACAGCACATAGCCTGTGTAATATTTTTTTTAATATTCTATAAGATATTTCGTAAACATAAGAGAAAATCTTGTTTGTTTTCCTTACACAGTGTATTTATTTCGTTGTGTAGTCGAAGGGTTAAATTTATTACAGAACCTATTACTGTAATTATACAACTTTTTATGTCGCTGCTGGTCAAAGGTTTAGAATAGCTCTTGAAATTTACATTAGAAGTTTTACACTAGGTTTATGCAGAAAATGGTTCAAACTACTGTTTATTAAACGAAATATGTATCGTAATAGTTATTATGTTGTGGTTGAATAGATCCAGATCTTTAAAGACTTAAATCTTTAAAGACTGTGCAGGCTATGATCAGAATAAATTTGGAGATGCCATGCAAAAGTTTTTGTTTCTAGAGTAGAAATGTAAAGATTCACTGTGTTACAAGCATGTTAAGATACTTTTTGACAAGCAAGAAGATCATCTTCTAGAAAAAAGTTGTTGAATATTTTCTTTTTTTTTCTTTCCTTTTTTTCTCTTATATTGTAAAAAAAAAGAAACACAAAGAAGAGATCACTGATAAGAATTGTAAATACATGTAAACATCATATGTGAATAACGATCTTATTATCACTTTGAATAATTGGTAACTTAAATAATTCTGTAGTATTGCCTTTAATGCCGCTATAGAAGTTTCCTTTCTAAAATCATTAAATAAATGGAAAATGCTGTATTTGAATGCGCAATTTCTCCATTTTCAAATTTTGAGTAGAAATTTAAAAATTCCGATGCTTTTACGTTTTTTTTTTTCCCCCCCAAATAAACATCACTTTATAATAATAATATATCAACAAGATTATTTAAGATTCCTCTCTAAATTTCATTTAAGAATTAGAATACATGTACATACTATTTTCTGTTTCTTTTTTCCTTGCATTTTAGTTCCATTTGTCATGATTTTCCGCTGGTAGGGGGTTGGGGGTAAAAACAGATACAAAAAATGTAATCACAATTTCTCAAGAGAGTCAATATTTCTGAAATTGTCCACCAAAAGATTGCGGCTTCTATGATGCTATGCATCATAAATTTGTCTTGTTATTTAACTTGGATAACATGTTATTTCTACCTTCTGAAATGGCAACCTAACCCCTTCAGTATCATGGTACCAGGCAATTTCAACTGGTTATGGGTCAGAGCCAATTGTCATAACAGAAGGAATTTTTTGAGATTGTACAACCTCTCTAATTGTAAATTTTATCAGTACAGTACAATGCAATGCAAAACTATACCTTTATTCAGTCTTTTCTTTACAGAGAACAAGACATGAGACACATTTTCAATGAGGCACAAAATGTTTTTAGACAAATGCATTTTGAGTTAGTATCATATGATAGAAAGTGATCGAGAGATGGGGAGGGGTGGAAAAAGGGAGAGGGAACAAATTTTTATCACCTGTTAACTCTTTACTATACAATCCGAGTTTAAAGAACCCCTATTAAAAAGACTTTAGAAAACATTGTGTGGAAAGGAGAAAATGCTGGTTACCAGCATTTTCTCCTTTTCACAAAATGCTTTCTACACGAACAAAGACAGAAGTCATAATTTTAGCAACATTTCATATGTCGTCTGCAATTACTTTGAAATTGGACAAGTCTACACTTTTTGTCGTCTGGTAAAGAGTTAAATAGTGTTGGATGGACACATACTCGCCATAATGGCCTATGATGTAATCTTTAAAAATCTTGTCAAAAGTCATTCATCAGAATTCATCGATTTTTGGCATGAATGATCTTGAATTGACCTCTTTCAGATTCCGGGATGATGTCTTGATTTGTCAGTAACGCCACTTTGGGCATGGCATGATTTTCTCTATGTGTCTCATGATGCAACCTTATAAACAAAATGGAAATTTTCCTTCAAGAAAAAAAAACATCAGTGTTGGAACTTCTGATGAACATTTTGATCAGAATATGTTTTAAAGTAGCAGACAGTGTAGATCCAAGATCAGACTGTATGCCTTGCACAGTCTGATCTTGATTCATACTATAACAAACTTATCCATATCGCTTCACGGGATGGAAATCCCTGCAAATATATCTGGCTTTTTTAGCAAGTGGAGCAATACAGGGCTATCATGGTCCTCTTTTGTACTATTTCATTTTTTTTTTCAAATTTGAGGAAACATAGTGCATGCACTTGAGATGAAAGAATAAGATGAGTCAGAGAACAATCTAGACACATTTTCAACATTCAGGCAGTCAAAGTAAAACCAGAATCTAATTTGCATATTAATGAACTTTGGTAATTAAAAGCCATATGGAAATGAGGTAGAACATTACAATGAGACCACATTTTGTCCCTGCCTTTCAGATTATGTAGAATGGCTTTTGAAACTCTTTTGCAAATTTAACTCTTTACCAATAGTCCAGGGCCCCATTTTACTAAGGTAGTTACGAACAAAATTTTTGTATGTTTTACGCAACTTTAGTATGGTGGCATATTTCTGCCACAAGATAGAAAATAACTATCATAATTATTTTAGAAAACTATTGCGATAAAGTTTCCTGGAAATTTTATCTAGATAAAATGAAAAGATAAAATGTCCAGGAAACTTTGATTTATCGCAATAGTTTCTTAAAATAATCATGATAGTAATATCTTGTATCTTGTGGCAGAAATATACCACCATATTATAGTTACGTAAAACTTAAGAAAATTTTGTACGTAACTACCTTAGTAAAACGGGACCCAGAGTTTTAAATGGTCCAGGGAAAGAAAGCTTTTGAAAACAGTAGGTAAACACACAATCCCGAGTTTTAACAATTCTGAAAGAGAGGACTTATTGAAAACGTTGTTGGAAAAGAGAAAAATGCTGGTAACCAGCATTTTCAATTTTCAGCATTT
Source organism: Hippopus hippopus (assembly GCA_946811185.2). NCBI lineage: Eukaryota > Metazoa > Mollusca > Bivalvia > Cardiida > Cardiidae > Hippopus > Hippopus hippopus. The sequence continues at coordinate 3,123,594 of OX328105.1, forward strand.
TCTCCTTTTACCATAATGTTTTCTAATCCTTTACAGTAAAATTTCACCATTTGAGTTCAATTAAATTGACTGTAACTGCACTTACTACCATTGACAAGTCCAAAATTTGTCATATGGTCTTTATGGTAAACAAATTTCTTTCACCAAGTATGTACTTACCATTGGTTGGCAACACCCAAGGTTTCCTCGTATTACGAATTTTATAATTGTCAGGTACTTGAGTCTTCTTTAGACTTTTGTGATAATTTGATCCTAATTTTTTTTCAACTATAAAAACTGAACAGATAGGGCATTCATCTCACTAGGTCAACTGTCTTTTAGAAGTAGACCTAATTTGTTTTGGGCGTCGTGACCTTCACCAATCCATATCTGGTGTTTGAACATAGTTTTTGTGTGGTGATATTGAAGAGACACCAGGAAAACATAAATGGTTGTATTGGCTGCAGTGATAATACTTAATAAACCCTGAAATATGATTGATAGTCTCAATAGAAAAAAATTTAATGCTTTAGCCAATTATCACATGCTTTGACAACGCTGAAGACGGAGGCTTTTGAAAACACTGTTGGAAGAGGAGAAAATGCTGGTAACCAGCATTTTCTCCTTTTCCCACAATGTTTTTCAGCCTTCAAAAGACAGAAATCATCTTTGTAGCTACACTGAATTTGTTATCTGCAAATGATTTCAGTTGGGTCTTGTTTCAAATGTTAGCTGGTTATTAAATTCTTAGTTTTAAATTGAGGCATCAACAGCCAGGATATCTCCCCAATTATCAGATGGCTTAGACTCAAGATTATTCCTTTCCACACACTTGGCTGTTATCACTAGGGCTGAAATCTGCATCTTGACACACAATCATGCTTTTTGTAGCAGTAGGTGTGTTGCAGGCAATTTACATTAAGATCAGAGTTCCTGGGTGGCATTGTGGTATAGTGTAGACTCCAAACCTGGAGGCCCTGAGTTGGAGAATCACTGGAAGCACTATTTTGTTGGAGTGTCTTTTAGCAAACACCTCAGAGCTCAAGCCTAGTACTGGTGAAACATGAAACAGGACCTACATGAATATGCGAGTTGTTGCTGTGATAGTTGTCTGAAATAAATTTGAAAGTGGCAATAAGAACCATTCAATCAATTCTACATTAAAGTCGAAGTGTACCAATAACTAAAAACTCTTTACATACTGTAGACTACACTAGTAACTTTTGTGGACAGTGTAGATCAAGATCAGACTGCAAAGAACGTGCAGTCTGATCTCTGATCTACACTGTCCACTGTGATATTCTGGATTATGACCTAACTGCCTCTTGATCTTGCAGAGGAAATGTTTTTAGCTTTTGAGAAGATGTTTATTTATTCAGTAGTGAAAGAGTTATTATGTTGGATTTTTGAACTACAAAAATCAGTGTTTTGTGTCCATTCAAATTATTTGTAGCATGTTAAATGGATAATAAAATGGCCTCATGATTTTGTCTTTCTCCCACAATGTTTTCTGTCCTTTCTAAGAGATTGGTTCATCTGAGCAACATGCTTGTTATTTCCTTTCTACAAATTTTTTCAGGAATAAGTGGTCTTAAAGGCGTTTCAGCGAGTTATTTCTAGCGCAGAGAATTTCGTGAAATTTGACACAGAAACACTTCAAAGTATGTTCTTTCAATATGCGAAGAGATAATCAGACGTTGGCTGATGAACCAAAAAGTTCTGAGCCCACAAAAAACAAACCCTTTTTTCAAATTACACAAAAACCCAATTATTGCAGCATACGTCAGAATTTTGTGATTAAAATCTGTAATTTCAGTCAAATCATGTTCTCTGTGTTTTAAATTCATAGTGAAACAATGGATCCTCTGACTTTGGTGAGAAATTAACAGATATTTCAAATTATTGATACGCTATCTATATTTCAATAAAACCCTTAGCCCACAAAATTGCTTATTTTATCACAGAAAATCAGGACATTATTTGACCCTCAAAAAAATCTAGTGCAAAGATTTTTCTCATTTTTCTCAGAAATATACATGATTATATCCTTTATCAAAAAATACAAAAAAAAAAATAGGTTGCCAGGCTACTTTTCCCAATATTCAAACTCAATTACCTCCCTTGGAACAAAGAAAGTGACACAAAACACCCAAGATTTCAAATTACTTAGTAAGATGTATTATTTCTAGCACTAAATCATGTTTTTTTTTCACAATAAAGATTGTACTCTGTCAGCCCTTTCCTTGATATAGTCTCGATTTAACATTGGTATGGGACAGCTTTGGAAAACATTTTGGTAAAAGGGGTAATTGTTCTTTGCAAGCAATTGTTCCTTTCCCCACAACCTTTTCTGCACAAACGGTTCTTTTAATCTCATTTAAACCTTGTTAAATTTGTCGTCTGCAGCTTCTTTCAATTTTGAAGTTCCTATTTAATTCATTTTGGAAAGGGTTAATACCAAATACATGTATATTTTAATAGATGGGAGAATGGAAGAACAATACAAGTAGAACTGTCCAGAATTACTCAAAGGCATAGATTACTTACGAACCTTATAGCAAAATGAATCAAACGATCCTGATTTCTATCAATACCCAGGAAAGAGGGTTAGAAAACGTTGAAAAGGAGAAAATACTTGTAATTTTCTCTTTTTACCACACTAAACTTACTATCCGGATAAGTAATGTCCGACAAATGTACATGTTGCGTTTTCGCTGTTTAGGAATGATTTACACCTTCATAAACTGATCTTTTTAAAAAAAAAAATGTATCTACCACTACTTTTTCCACGTCTTGCAGCAAATATCAGTAGTCCAATAATAGTACTACAATCAGACAAAGTTACGCTAGAAAACAGAGAAGCGAAGAGACATGCGCAAAAAATGTTGCACACTGACAACCTGACGAAACGTCGTTAAGTCTTCACCACACAATCAAAAGTTTTAACAACCCTGAGGAAGAACCCTTTTGAAAACATTGTTGGAAAAAAAGAAAATGCTGGTAACCAGCATTTTCTCCTTTTCTCACTATGTTTGCTACCCTATGAACAATAAGATTTATCATTTGAGTCACCCCTGAATTATTGCCTGCAAAGGCTTTCAATTTTGGCAAGTCTACATTTTTGAGGTTTGGTAAAGAGTTAAAATTTTTCATACAGAGAAAATAGTTAACTTTTGAAAAAGCTCATTGGAAATACCAAGAATCTGAAGCATTTGAATTTGCCCCACCAGGATTGTTTGGCATGCAGTAACTGAGGATATAGCTGTGTTTTTCTGGACTTTATTACAATTTATTGGCAAGGATTTTCATTGTGGTTTTGCATCCTGATTCTGTTTGGCTATTTATATGTGTCTGTATTCATTTTCAAGTCTTCAAATTTATGAGCTGTGACAAAGAAGTGACAACAAATTTGGAAAAACAGAATAAATTTAGATCATCAAAGTAAAAAGGTTAATTATCTAAGTGACTAACTCTGTTCCCAGTGGCAGAATTCTTAGACTTGTGCGATTTTCAAAAGCCCATGCATATATTACACACTAAACGTGATTTCTGAATGACAGAATTTGTACCTGTAAGGGCAGAGAGCAATTGATGGGGAAAGGAGAAAATATTGTTACCACTTGTATTCACAAGTGAAAAAGATTAATGCTATACTCCTTTTTTTTTTTATTTGGTGGAAGACACTTCAGTTTAGCATTAAAGTTGTGGAAGTTATGTCATACATGCTATTATATTCCAACAGCCAATCAAGAAGGGTTTATAATCATGATTGTTTGTGAGGGGTTGGCCCATGTATGTCACAGTGTTCATGTGGAAGTACCATATATATATAGGAGTAAAAAAGTACAGACATGAAAAGTACAGTGTATCAAGGCCTGATTTTCATAAACCATTCTAAATAATGTTCTTTCTTTAATTCTGAATTCAATTAAACTCTTTCCCAAATGACAATATTTTAGATGGGTCCAATTTGAAATCACTTGCAGATGACAAAATTTATATGGCACAAATGATGGGGTTTGAATCAGATCGTCTAGAAAACATTGTGGGAAAAGGAGAAAATGCTGGTTTCAAAAGGCCTACTTCTCAGGGTATTTAAAACTCGGGATTGTGTGGTAAAGGGTGAAGAAAAATTAATAAAACCTCTGATTGGCTGAATGTTTTAGCCAATCAGAAATTGTGTTCCTTTGAAATTTAGAAAATTTGAGGGAATTGAAATTTAGAGCGTAATACCGGTATTATCACACATATATCAGTACTCCACTCTGTTATTACTGTCAAAATAGCAAAAAACTTGACCTGTCGACTTTTTTTAACAAATCATCAGGAGATAATATCATTGATGTACAATTGTTATTGCTGAACTGGTGGAATTGAATTTCAATTGTAAGGAAACAATACCATTGGTACATTGTTTTAAAGTTTTAGCCGCAATGTAAAAAGTAGTAGGCAGAGTATTTGAGTACCTTTTCTTTTTCCTCTGTTTTGTCCCTATTTTTGTCCAGTTTAATACTAGAAATACGATATTGAATTTAGAGTGTAGAGATATTGATGGAAATTGTAGAAACTTTTTTTAAGAGTGAGAACGAGTCCAAAGTATTGGATCGTTTATTCAGCAGAAAGATTAATATTTGGAATGAAAAAATGTTTTTTTTTTGTGAAAGGGTATGACCTCTAATGTTTTGATTTTTAGATCACAGCTTGAATGAGAAAAAATAAATTACCCTTTATTACACAATCCCAAGTTTTAATAACCCTGAGAAAGAGGCCTTTAGAAAACCTTGTGGGATAAGGAGAAAATGCTGGTAACCAGCATTTTTGCCTTTTTCCCCCACACTGTCTTCTACCCTATCACAGACAAGTTCCATCATTTGAGTCACATTTAGTTTGCTCATCTCCAAATACTTTCATTTTGGACAAGTGTAAAATTGTGTGGTTTTGTAAAGAGTTAGCATTTCAACAAAGGATATGATAATGGTCGCTTGACTCATTACCAGACAACAAAATTTTAAAAGTGTCCAAATTCAAAACGTTTGCAGACGACAAATTAAGTGTTGTTCAAGTAATGGCATTTGCCTGTGAAAGGATAGAAAACATTGTGGGAAAAGGAGAAAATGCTGGTTACCAGCATTTTCTCCTTTTCTCAAAATGTTTTCAGAAACTGTCTCGTTCACGGTCGTTAAAACTCGGGATTGTATGGGAAAGGGTTAACCATTCCCATACAAATATACTAGACCCCTGTGGTTGAGTCATTGAAAACATCGTGAGAAAAGAAATTACTCCTTACCAAATGACATAGTTGGAATAACTGGTATTGAATTTAGCATTTGCTGAGGACAAATTTAATCTGTTCAAATCAAGGGGTTTGTCTCTGAGTGTATTGTGTTGAACTCATTTTTCAACATTATTTTAGGTAAATCTCAACGGCAAGTGCACCTATCCATGCTTTCCAGGAGTTTCTGTTACCATTACTCCACACAATATTCTTTTGAAGCCACTGGCTGCTTTTCCACATAACCGTTGTTGAAACTATAGTCAGCGATGAAAGAGGAAGAATCCTGTCTCAATATCTGTTATCAATCCTTGGAAAGAAGGTTTGATGATAGTCCTTGCGACAGGATTCATTCCTCTCTCACCGCTGACCATTGTTTTGATGATGGTTATGTTTGGAAAGCAGCCAGTGGCTTGGAAAGAATATTGGGCAGAGTGCTGGTAAAAGAAACTGCAGGAAAGCATGGATAGGTGCACTGGCCACTGTGATTTAACTGAAATAATGTTGAAAACTGTGTTAAACACAATACAATCCTCGGAAAGAAATTGGCAGAACCGGGGATTGAACCAGCTACCTGTTCTCAAGTCCTGTATGTTACCAACTGAGCTACCGGGGCTCGGCAAGGGGTTTGTATTTGATAGTTTAGAAAATACTGTGGAAAATGCACAAACATTGTCTCTCAGTCCATACCCAGTTGCGGTGAACTTTCTTTCAGGTGATTTTTTGCCTCTCATCATCATGCATGTAAGAAAAAGTAGTAAGTGGCTTCGGAAAGAAAGTTGTGTCAGTACTGGTGTGAGAAAGCCAAGAAACACATGGGTGCGTCACTGACCGCCATGATATGACCTAAGCTGTTAAAATGGCGTTAAACTTCAATACATACCAAACCAAATCTATGAATGAATAAGAAATAATAGTAGGATCATTGGATTTACATACTGCTACGGAATTTGACAAGTAAATCTTTTCTGATTTAGCATTTTTGCTGGGGCAGTGTTTCCACTCAGAAAGCATGTAGGCTTAAAATCACACCAATAAGCTGCAATGATAGTGCTGTTAGCTCTTTACAACAAAGCAAAATTTTAGACCTATCCAAATTGAAAGCATTGGCAGAGGACAAAATAAATATCATTTAAAAGTTTAAATTTATTTTGGGAAAGGTAGAAAAAATTGTGGGAAAAGGAGAAAATGCTGGTTACCAGCATTTTCTCCTTTTTCCACAATGTTTTCAAAAGGCTTCTTTCGCAAGGTGGTTAAAAGTCGGGATTGTGTGGTAAAGGGTTGAGAGGGTAAGGTTTAACCCTTTACCAAACCACAAAATTTTAGACTGGACCCAATTCAAAACATCCGCAGATGACAAAGTAAATGTAGCTCAAATGATGATTTCTGTCTTTACTAGGGTAGAAAACATCGGTGGAAGAGGAGAAAATGCTGGTTACCAGCATTTTCTCCTTTTCCCACAATATTTTCAAAAGGTTTCTTTCCAAGGGTCTTCTAAACTCGGCACTGTGCAGCAGAGGGTTAAAATTACACCAATAAGCTGCCATGATCTGCTGTTAGGTGAAACCCTGGCAGTTATTAACCCTTCGTTATCTTGCGAAATAAATGAAATCTTAAAGCCGATAGTAAAAACCAATATTTTGCTGTAACTATATCAAAGTTATTATTTGGGAAAGATACCTTCTTATCGGACAGTGTAGATCCAAGATCAGACTGCACGTTCTGTGCAGTCTGATCTTGATCTATGCTGTCCGCAAAAAGGTGATTGAGTCGCACTTAGCAGCCAAAGGGTTAAGAAGGTAAGGGTTAAATTTAGGTATTGACAATATTGAGATTACTGGCACACCGAATTGTACCTGTAACGATTTGAAACCATGTCCAGGTCATGTTTACACTTGGAGCAAAAAAATTGGAAATATACACCTATATATATAGACTTTTTGTATGTATGTGTGACGAGAAGCATGCTTTTACATCGAGAGATGTGACATTGGATTTTATAAGTGCTGGCCGGTGATTCAGGCATGGAAGAATTAATTTTTAATTTGGGATGTGTCGTTAATTTTTCGTTTGGAAAAGTGTAGTTTGAGATAAAGTGAAAAAATATGTTGGAATTTAATTGCAAGTAGTTAGATTACAGGTTTGAATTTTGGGTGCCAGCATTTTTTCCTTTTCCCAAAATGTTTTAAAAGCCTTATTTGTCAAACATGTCAAAAATCGGAATTGTTACAGAAAAGGGGTCACATCCCTAGAGCACCTAAAGCAGGCCTTAAGTTGTTTAACTCATTACCACACAAACAAAAAATAGACTTGCCCAAATTGAAAATATTTGCAGACAAAAATTTAACTCTTTACCAAATGACAATATTTTAGACTGGTCCAAATTGAAAGCATTTGCGGACGACAAAATAAAAGTGACTGAAAATATGAAATTTGTTTCTTGAAGGGTAGAAAACATTGTAGGAAAAGGAGAAAATGCTGGTTACCAGCATTTTCTCCTTTTTCCACAATGTTTTCAAAATGCCCCATTCTCAGGGTCGTTAAAACATGGGATTGTTTGTTAAAAGGTTAAATGTGGCAAAACCCGGGGAATTTGTCTATGATAGGGTAGAAAACATTGTGGGAAAATGAGAAAATGCTGGTTACCAGCATTTTCTCCTTTTCCCACAATGTTTTCAGAAGGCTATGTCCATTATAGGGTCATTAAAACTCGTCATTGTATAGAAAAAGGTTAAATTGTTGCTTTCATTATAAAGGCTAACTAGCAGCTAAAAAGTAAACAATGGGGGACTCAAAATGCAGACAAATTTAATTCATACTATTTGGAAATAATGGATTATATTTAGCCTGATAATGTTTCGAAATCAAATCTGTCATTCCAGACACAGAGAAATCAGCTTTTTTCCCAATTATTATCCCCCACCGAAGGCGGAGGGATATAGTTTGAGTTATCCCCCGCCCAAGGCAGAGGGATATAGTTTTAGCGTTGTCCGTCGGTCCGTCCATCCATCCGTCCTTCTGTCCATGTGTCTGTCTGGGACAATATCTCCAATACCATTGGATTGAATTTCATGAAACTATATACGTGTGTACAATAACCTTTTCCGCTGATATACTTTCCTTTTTTTTGATTCAATGCAAAATGGCCGACTGGGAGCAATTTTGAGTTACGCGGTTGCGTAAATTTTTGAAAAGGTCTTATTCGGCGGGGGATATCATTTCAACGAAATTGCTTGTTCAATTTGTCATAGTGTTTGTCAGCTTTATATGGCACTAACATCAAAATATACGAGCTATGCTCTTGCAAAAAGGGGCTTTATGCAGCTCCTTAATGCATGACACCCAGCATTAGTCATCATATGGCCATGGATCCCATAAAAGCCATTTTGTCTTAACAAGTGACTCAATCATTACGTAAATTAGTCCTTGGGCATGGAGAAAATCGGCCAGTAGCAAAAAGTTTCGACCCAGGCCAGCCTGCATGGACTGTGCAGGCTGATGTGGGTCGATATTTTTTGCTGATGCATTTAGCCCCCTTTTCACAGAGCATGGCTCTTTATAGCAGTGGGTGGGACCAAAATAAATTTCATGCATGTATGATAATTACCATTTTGCCCATCAGTGATTACATATAAGATTGTAAATGCTAAATATTTCACTCTATACAAGGTGACAAAACTTTGAGCTTGTACACACTTTTCACCCATTACCACAGGGTTTTAACAACACTTAGGAAAAGGACTTTTGAAAATATTGTGGGAAAAGGAGAAAATACTGGTTTTAACGACCCTTAGGAATTTAGGACTTTCGAAAACGTGGGAAAAGGAGAAAATGCTGGTCACCAGCATTTTCTTCTTTTCCCACAGTGTTTTCTCTCCACTTTCAAAGACAATCTCATAATTCGTGCAACATCTAATTTTTCGACTACAAATGCTTTCAATTTGGACCAGTCTAAAATTTCAAAGTTTGGTAAACAGAAAAGTTATTATTGCAGATGACGAATTTGGCTCAGATGATCGGATTTGCCTTGAGGGGTTTGAAAACAATGTTGGTGAAAGGGAAAATGCTGTGCCCAAGCATTTTTTCCTTGCCCCACAATGTTCTTAAAGCTATCTTTCTAGTGGCTTTTAACTCTTTACTACACGACAAATTTGTAGCCTTGCTGAAATTGGAAGCAATTGCTCTGACGACAACTCAATCATGACCCAAAGGATTGAACTTGTCTTTGATAGGGTAGAAAACATTATGGGAAAAGGAGAAAATGATGGTTACCAGCATTTTCTCCTTTTCCCACAATGTTTTTAAAAGGCTGCTACCTCAGGGTCTTAAACACTCTTGATTGTGTAGGACACTTGGATAAATGGTTAACAGAATGACTATACTGTAAGTTAAACCCTAATACATTGCAATGTACTGGTAAAATTGAAATGACACTTGCCATCTGCAGAAAAGACCAAAAGGACCAAACTATTTTGTCAAAATTCGGGATTACTTAAAGAAACTCCAGGAAAGCATGAATAGCTGCAGTGGCCTCCACGAAATAACTGAAATAATGTTGAAAATAGCATTAAACACCATACAAACAAAGGGAAACCAGAATCTTGGTTTGGTTTGTATTGGAGTTTAATGCCATTTTAACAGCTTAGGTCATATCATGGTGATAAGTGACGCACCCATGTGTTTCCTGGCTTTCTCACACCAGTACTGACACAACTTTCTTTCCAAAACCACTGACTACTTTTCTCACATGCATCAGAAGTGAGAGGCAAAAAATCTCCGGAAAGAAAGTTCGCCGCAACCGGGTATCGAACCCACAACCTCCAGGTCACGAGTCAGATACACTAACCACTGAGCTACCCGGCCGGGCTACCAAACCAGAATCTAAGATAGTCACTGTACGTTGTGATCTTGATCTACAACAATTTAACACATTCGGTAAAAGTAGTTGGTTGTATACCACAGCATGCAAAAGGTTAAACCTTATTTCACAACATAGGATGCTCAGAATATTTTATGCTCAAACTGTTTCATGCTCAAACTATTTCTCTCTGAAAGACACCTGTAGAAAAGAGTTCTAGATACTCGTTTCAGCAGAGAGTGTTGATAGTTTGGCAGAGAGTGTTGATTCAGCTGTTCTGTGACATCTGATCTAAATCTACTCTGTGGGCACAGCAAGCACAGAACTGTTGTGCTTAATTGTTCAATACTGCTCCACTCCGCAAAATTGTAGATGTGTCCATTGATAATTCAGAGCATTTTGGCAATGATAGTTCAAAAGTTCCTCAAATGATGGATCCTAGTTTTAAAAATGTAAAAAATACTGTGGAAAAAAGGGGGAAGTGGTGGTTACAGACATTTTCTCCTTTTCTTTCAATGTTTTTATGAAGCTTTTTACCTCAGATTAATTGAAAAATTTTCTCCTTTTTTTGCAATGTTTTCAGAAGCTTTTTTCCACGGGGAAAAAAACACTAAATCGTTCAGTACAGGATTAATTGTTAGAATTTTGATGAATAGAGTTTATTTTGACAATAACAAAGTACTCTTGGTTTATAAGTCATTAACTTGTAATCTGATTTTGAAAGAGTCATTACATGGTATAATATAATTGGGGGGGTTAAAAATGTCTCCAGTTATGACAGAATGCAATAATAGAAAGATTATAAATAATTGATAAAGTGGTTGAAGAGGGTTTGACCCTTCTGTTGGTTACGTGTCTTTTCCCTTTACCAAACTGTCACGTCTTTAAACCCCTTACGGTACAATGCTGACTAAAAAATAACAACTGAGGGAAAGATGCCTTTTGAAAACATTGTTGGAAAAGGAGAAAATGCTGGTAACCAGCATTTTTTCCTTTTCCCACAATGTTTTCTACCTTATCAAAGAAAAATTGCACCAGCTAAGCCACAATGAAAATGTCGTCTGCAACGCTTTCAGTTTGGATGAGGCTGAAATTCTGTTGTCTGGTAATGGGTTAACAACCCTGAGGAAGAAACCTTTTGAAACATTGTGGGAAAAAAAGAGAAAATGCTGATAACCATAAATTGAATGTTCGTTAAAAAATGGGATTTCTGTTTGAAAGGCTATAAAACATTGTTGGAAGACGAGAAAATAATGGCGTTTGGCATTTTCTTCTTAATTTTCCCACAGTGTTTTCAAGTACCTTCTTTTTCAGATTCTCTTACCCTTTACCAGATGACAAAATTTTAGCCTTGTCCAAATTGAAGGCATTTGCAGACGACAAATTCAATGTGGCCCAAATGCTGCAATTTTCATTTGATAGGGTGGAAAACATTGTGGGAATAGGAGAAAATGCTGGTCATCAGCATTTTCTCCTTTTCCTACAATGTTTTTAGAGGGCTTCTTTCCCAGGGTCGTTTGAAAGTAGGCATTGTGCAGTAAAGGGTTAAAATTGGAGATAGCGTGGTAAAGAGTAGAAAAACCTTAACTCTTTACCAAACGACAAATTTTTGGACTGGACCAAATTCAAAGCATCTGCAGACAACAAATTAAATCTTGGTAATATGATGATTTCTGACTTTGATAGGGTAGAAAATATTGTGGGAAAAGGAGAAAATGCTGGTTACCAGCATTTTCTCCTTTCCCCACAATGTTTTCTATAGGCTTCTTTCTCAGGGTCGTTAAAAGTCATGTGGTAAAGAGTTAAATCATTTGAAGCACTTTCAACACCAATGTTTGCAGATTGCTTTAGATTTAGATCCATTTGGAATAGTCTAAAATTTGTTGTTCGGAAAAGGGTGTGTGCTTTTGAATTGGAACCATTTAGAATAGTCTAAAATTGGTTGTTCGGAAAAGGGTGTGTGCTTTCGAATTGGAACCATTTAGAATAGTCCAAAATTGGTTGTTTGTAAAAGAGTGTGTGCTTTTGAATTGGAACCATTTAGAATAGTCCAAAATTTGTTGTTTGTAAAAGAGTGTGTGCTTTTGAATTTGAACCATTTAGAATAGTCCAAAATTTATTGTTTGTAAAAAAGTGTGTGCTTTTGAATTAGAACCATTTAGAATAGTCCAAAATTTGTTGTTTGTAAAAGAGTGTGTGCTTTTGAATTGGAACCATTTAGAATAGTCCAAAATTTGTTGTTTGGAAAAGGGTGTGTGCTTTTGAATTTGAACCATTTAGAATAGTCCAAAATTTGTTGCTTGGAAAAGTGTGTGTGCTTTCGAATTCAAACCATTTAGAATAGTCTAAAATTTGTTGTTTGGAAAAGGGTGTGTGCTTTCGAATTGGAATCATTTAGAATAGTCCAAAAGTTGTTGTTTGGAAAAGAGTATGTGCCGAAGGCATTTTACCAGCAGTTTCTCCTTTCCACAAAATTCTTTTGAAAGCTGTCTTTCTCAGTATTGTAAAAAATGCAGAAAACAAACTTTGTAAGCACTTAGGTGCTGTAAACTTGTCTTAGATAAAATTTGATCTCACAGTTTTGAAATTTGAGGATAAATCTAAACATGAAAGATTGATAAGAAATTCCAGCATTTTCCAAGAGTTGACTTAGTGTAAGAATTTCCATCATTCTTGGTAATCGTCATTTTTTTTATGGAGCTCTTTACCAGATGACAGCTGAGCCCAGCTCAGTTAGTAATGTACTGGACTTGAGAACAGGGGGTCGCTGGCTCGATCCCTGGCTCAGCAAATTTCTTTCCGAGGATTGATGATAATCATTGCGACAGGATTCATTCTTCTCTCACAGCTGACAGTTGTTTTGATGAAGGCTATGTGGGAAAGCAGCCAGTAGTTTGGAAAGTATATTGTGCAAAGTATTGATAAAAGAAACTCCAGGAAAGCAAGGATAGGTCCACTGGCTGCCACGATATAATGGAAATGATGCTGAAAACAGCGTTAAACACCACACAATCAATAATACAATCAATAACCCAACCATTGCACTGAACTAGTGCTAAAAGACATGTAATTCAACCATATTTAAATTGATTCTATGCCACACAAACCCAAGCTCTAACTGCCTTGAGGGGTCCTGCGTGGCTCAGTGGTAAAGTGTAAGAATCGTGACCTGGAGGCCCTGTATTGGAGCCTCACTGGATCAACTGGGTTTTTGAAGGCATTTGAAAACATTATGGGAAAAGAAGAAAATGCTGGTAACCAGCATTTTCTTCTTTCCCCACAATGTTTTCTAGCCTTCCAATTGCAAATTTCAGATTTTTATTACAATTGATTATGAACGAGAACTGAAAGATTTTTCCATTGTTTTGCAGAATTCAGCGTATTAATACCATCTTTTCCTATGTTACTTTGTTATTTTTCTTTTACCTACTAGGTAAATTATTTTATCTTAAAAATTTGAAAGTGATAACATTTTGCTGTGTTACATGTGTAAACGTGCCAAGAATGAGGACAATAAAAAAGAATTTTTTATTTTTCAAAGTTCTGACAGCACTGTTGTATGGAGAGGTTCAAGTTCAAGATCTATCTCTTTAACCTAATAAATTATTCACTTTTACCAGACAATCATAATCTAGGTTGGTACATGTTGAAATTGTTTGCAGACAACAAAACTAGTGTGGCTTAAATGATAGGATTAGTCTTTGAAATGCTTGAAAGCATTGAGGGGGAAAAACAGAAAATGGTCACCAGCAGTTTCTCCTTTTTTCCAACAAGTCTTTCTTAAGCTTTCCTCCTCAGAGTAGTTTCAGCAAACTGTTTGGTAAAGAGTTAAAAGAAGTATCTTTTCATTAAAATAATGTGGAACCTTATAATTGAAGAAAAATAAAATTTGAATGCTAGATGCATTGAAAAATAAACTTGATGGTAATTGGATAGACTACTTTTTGAAAAAAAGTGAGAGGGAAAAAAACTATCTTTATATGTGACATACAAATGACATTCTTGTGAAGAGAAGCAGTTGCCTGTGATAGGTATTTATTGCTCCTTTTCTCAATATATTTTTTGGAAATTGTTAACTGAAGGTGCATCATAAGGAAGTTTTAGTTTTTGCTGCAATTGTTTAGCCCATATAGTCATTATTTCAATCTGATTACTTTCTTTTAACATAAAGCAAAATCTTTAGACATGTCTATTGATTTATTTGGAGGTTGTTTTAAAGGGTAGAAAATGTTTTTAAGAAAAAGAGAAATTTCTGGTTACCAGTATTTTCTCTCTTTTCTAACCTGTTTCTGAAAAGTGTAAAAAAAAAAGACAATGATTGTGAAAGGGTTAAAGGAAAATGTGAAGTAATACTGGGTGATACATCATGTAAAAAGCATTATAAGCTCACACTTTAACAAGAAAATTTGTTGATTTTTCATTGAGATAAAGTGTTTTACATGATAATTTAGACTGAAACATACCTATTGAACTCTTTACCAAATAACAACAATTTTTACTTGCACACATGAAAAAATTTACCAATTACAATGGGATTTGTCACTAAAAGGGTAAAAAAACGTGGGAAAAGTAGAAAATGCTGGTTACCAGCATTTTCTCTTTTTCCCACAATGTTTTCAAAAGCCCTTTTCACCAGGTTTGTTAAAACTGGGAATAGTTTGGTAAAGGGTTAACATTAATTGTAACCAGGGTCATGTAGCTTTCACTCAAAACCCTCTAATGTATTATGTGACCTTCAGACAATTTTTCTTCAATTCATGTCACAAGCAATTTTGTGTCGCGGTAGACCTCTTAGGAACCTTTTTTTCAAGCAGAGAAAATGATCATAATAAGCAATTTCTCTATTAGCTACCATGATTTCACATGCAATTTAACTTTCATTCATGTTCATTATCCTTAAAGGTGGGTATTTAGATTTTTCACATCTCACCAAATTAAAAAATATATATATCACTGAAATTTATATGAAAAAACAATAAAAATCATCAATTATTAAGAATCATAAAATTACAAAAAAAAAAATTCTATGGTGTTCCCTTAAAAGGCTACGTAGCCTCTTAAGGTATTTTTAGATTTTGCACCGAAATCAAGAAAGCATTGTGGGAATGTCAAGTGACTGGCACGTGACTAATGACGCTTAAATTCCATAACATAACAAACATGTAATTATTTTCCACAATGTCTTCTTCGGAGGCTATGTTTGAAGCTTTGTCTGTGTATTTCCGGTATGTAAATGAGCGAGTTGCTCATGTAGAAATAGAACGTGTTTCCCATCGGTGTCGACCTGGGCCATAGTAAATCTCTATTTCCTCTTGTTGTCGGATGGTTTTCGACTACTGGGGTTTTATGAATGAAAATTAAAAGGCTTTGGGAGTATAAGGATGATTTTTTTGTATTTTTGTAAAATTTTCGACCCAAAATCTGAAGGGCCACCTTTAACTCTGCCATACTACAGTTAAGACTCATCTTGGTATTTAAAACATTAATTTGTAGTATTTCATGCTTTCCGGTAGGTTACCGAGAAATATCGGTGATATATTTTTCGATATTTCATGGTTACGACCAGTGAAAATACCAATTTTCATATCCTAACTCTTCAATTGAAGGCGGAAACAGTTGTTCCCGCGCACTAGTTACCCAGGTAAAATGCGCGTGCCTCACAACCAGATGGAAATATGACGTAATTTACCTTACATTTCTCGCGCTTGATGTAATATTGTAATGCGTTGCTATGCGGAGGGGGTATGCCACAGGGAATAACCGAAAAGAACTGTACTGGATTTTGATTAAGTTCACCCCAGCAAGGTTTAAAAGCATAAAATAAATAGAATATTTGTTTTTTGCGGTGAAAGATCGAAATTTATTTCATCTCGTGAACATCATCAGTAATATTTTCACTCGTGGCTGCGCCACTCGTGAAAATATTACCGATGATGTTCACTTGATGAAATAAATTTCGATCTTTCACCGCAAAAAACAAATATCCTCTATGTATTAAATGCTGTTTAACCATTTACAACATGGCAAAATTCTAGACAGATCCAAATTGGAAGCATTTCCAAAGGATATAGTAAATGTGGCACAAGTAATGGGATTTGTCTGTAAAAGACAAGAAAAGATTGTGGGAAAAGAAGAAAATGCTGTTTACCAGCATTTTCTCCTTCTCCCACAATGTTTTCAAAAGCTTTCTCTCTTAGGGTCTTTAAAACTCAGGATTGTGTAGTAAAGGGTTAAATATTGAAATTTGCAGTATTAAATTTTGTTAAAATGATGAAATTTGTCTTCAAACATTGTAGAAAATATTGTGGGGAAAGAACAAAAAAATTAATGTTGATAAGCAGCATTTTCTCATCTTTTCAAGTCATCTTCCTTGGGGTCATTAAAAAACTGGGGATTGAAGTTAATTAAAGAGTTAATTTCTGAAGATTTGCATGAAAGCCCTGTATAACAAGGGTATTTAAAAGGTAATGAACAATTTCTCAATGATGATGCAAACTGATTTCACATGTTCACAGTCATGAACTTAAGCTACCACTTTACCGAAATGAACGAACGAAACATTTTAATGACAAAAACTTATATACTTTACAAAACAATCCTGAGCCCTAACAACCCTGAGGAGGAAAGCTGAGATAATCTAGGAAAAGGAGACAATGCTTGTAGCAAGCAATTTCTCCTTTTCTCATAATGTTTTCCACCCTATCATAGAACTTCAGCTTTTTCATACCAATTCAAAATTTAACATCTTCATTCAACCAATCAGTTTAACTCGCCCACCTTCTGTAATGAATTTGTAGTAGGCTGACTTTAAAACCATCCTTTTTAAAGTGTTGAAAATAAAGCCGGATTACCAGAAACTTAAGTGTTTCACACATAAATACTATAAAAAACAATATGGCATAATAAAATAATTGCTCGGAATGAGTAAGTTTTTCCTCTAGCAATAATGTCTTTGAAAGTGTTACATAAGATGTAAAAGGCGTCTTCAAAAGGAAATTAAGTTTTACCTAGCCGTCTGAATCTCGAATTGTTTAGTGAAGTAAATTATAGGATGACAATTTGCAGTAGAAAATGACAGAAATTATGCATACAGTGTTGTGTAATTGCGTGAGAAAGTGGATGTTAAATCTGGTGCTTGTCCCTGAAATTTTTATTTTGCAAACTTATAACGTCCCGAGTTTTAATGACCTTGAGATAGATGGCTTTTAGAAACATTGTGGAAAAAGAAGAAAATACTGGTAACCAGCATTTTCTCCTTTGCCCGCATTGTTTTTCTACTCCTTTAAATCACGAATTTTATAATTTGAGCCAACTGTAATATGTCATCTGCACATGCTTTCAACTAGGATAATTATGTCTAGAATTTTTTCACTGGGTAAAAAGTTAAGTTGTTGGTGCATGGTGCAGTGAGGCATCAACTCATTTGTTAAATTAAGAGTTAAAAGTGTTCATTTTTGTGGTTTAGGTGTTTGTATATTATGTTGTTGTTAAAGTAAATTTTAGTAGCTCTGAACTTTTTACCAAAGTTAATTCACACTATGTCAATTTTAGCACTCATTTCCTTGAAGCTACTGTTCATAGTCTTAACTTTTTCATTTATAACCTTTGAGGAGGCAGGGATGCCCAGCCACTTAATATCATATTTTATGTGCATTAAAAAAAAACACATAATTTGTCTTCATTTAAAGATTTTTTTATTCTCAATTCAACATTTTGTTAAAATCTTTTTATCACAATCTTAACTTTATCATTTAAAACTTTTGAGTAGATAGGGATTGCCCTGTCACTCAATAATGTCTTTTACACATCAAGATCACACATAATCTTTCTTAATTTAAATCTTTTTATCGTTATAATTTTGTTCAAATCCTTTTTAGCTTAAAAAAATCCACATTAATCATCATCTAATAAAGATATGTGCGCTAAATGACCAAAGCTGTTGATGGGCCATAAAACAACATTCATTCATTACCAAAGTTAAGCAGTACCTAAGAATTTTGTACCTGTAAAAGTTAACAGCAGTTGCAGAGAACAAATTAAAAGTGGCTATAGAAATGGTGATTTTTTTTTTTAAAAAGGGAAGAAAGCATTGTGGGAAAAGAAACTATGTAAAAATGGTGTTTAATACCAAACAAACATTTAGATTGTTCTCTATCTACCAAAAAATTTTTATAGGTATATCTTAAGTAAATTTTGGCATGTGTTAATACATCTGTCATTTTAAAGACAGTTTTTGTGGTATTTGTCGAAGACAATACCACTATGAGTTCAATATTGAATTTTGAAGACCATGTATCGTATTTTGTGCAAAGCCGAAGGAAATAAACCCTATTAAACTCAATTTTTCTCAGACAAATGAGTTTTTCAGTAGCACTCAGATATGTAATTGGAAATGGCATGTTGAAATACACTGGGTCAGGCCATCAATCGTGGAATAACTAATTTTTTATTGAAAATCACTTCACTTGCTCATAGCCTTCTGTTGGCGCAATGATATAAAATTTGTCTACTGATCACTTGGTCCTGGGCTTTTTCGTTCCATAACCAGTTTGTCTCATGGCTTGTTCATCCAATGATTGCGCGCTACTCCATTTGATTGGGCATGAATATCTATAGATCGAAATAACTGATTGTAATGTTGGGAATTAAATGTTAACGGCCAAAGATATTTCAAAATCATAGTTTTCATGTACAAACTTAATTTTATTCGATATATTCACTTCGTTTCTCTCTCTATCCATCATGCATCCTACTGTCAAGGGAGGTTACATCTGACGCTTAATGATCAAAAGGAGACCACCAATACACAAATAATCCTAACTTTGTCATGAGTACACTCCCTTCAACCAAAAAAGGTATTCATTTGCTTAGTAGGTTGACTTTTTAGCCAATATTTGAATAATATTTTTCTTTTTCTTTCAAATTATCAATTCCACACAATGGCTTCCTTGACAAATACCACTTCAGGGTTCTCAACGCTTTGATTGTAAAACTGTTAAAATCTCACTATAGCCATGATTGATGTTAAAATGTTTTCCAGTATATGTCGAAAATAATCTCTTTTGTGCAATCTGTCAGTTTTTCATACATTTTATAAAGAGAAAAAAAAAGATTGAAATATTTTTTTACCCTTTTCCTCATTTGCTGTTTTGTGACCCCTTTTGATATTACAAAAATGCAATGTGTAAAGTTTTTTTAAGAAAGAATCAGACCAAAAATTTTGAATTTTTAGCTTTTCTAATAACCAGCATTTTTTCTATTCTATCAATGTTTCCCAGCTTTCAAAGACAAAAATTTATCATTTCAGCTACATATGATTTGTCATCTGTAAGTGCTTTCAATTCGGACCTGTTTAAAGTGAAGCCAGCGGGCTTATGTCATGGCCCAGTGTCCGTCATCTGTGCGTGCATGCGTCCGTGCGTGCGTTAACTTTTTTTTTTAAACTTCTTCTTCTCTGAAACTACCCATCCAAATTTGATGAAACTTCACAGAAATGATCCTGCCATGGTCCTCTTTAGAATTTCTTGAAAGAATTTGATTCCTTCAAAAACTCTGGTTGCCATGGCAACAAAACTGAAAAAAATTGAACATCTTTGAAAATCTTCTTGTCTGAAACCATAAGGCCCAGGGCTACCAAATTTGGCATGTAGCTTTATCTAATGGACCTCCATCAAATTCCTTCATATTATAGCCCTGGGGACAAAATTGGCTCTGCCCCGGAGATCACAAGTTTAACATGGGCTAATATAGTGACTGAAATTTAAAATAGTAATCAAGGGAAATAACTCCTGTTATACAAGATTAAGTTTGTTACTATTTACCTCCCTTGATTATCAAACTGCACTTATACATTATTGGAGTTTGGTATTCAAGTTTTTTGGAGAGGAAATGTTCTGTTTTAAGGGAGAGTGATTTATTTTGATGCTAATGGTTATGCTCACATGAATGGAATGTTTAATTTAAAGTAAGGTTTCTATCACTCAAATTTTTTCAGAAGTATACCTTTCATGCTAATGAATAAACCTGCTTGTATTCACGGACATTATCTTTGCATTTAAAAAGATATGACTGTTTTTGTTTGGCGGGCGGGGTGGAGGTTATGTTTTCAAAGTAAGTTTATTACCATACAGACTTTTTATGCTGTATGTCTCTGTCAATGCCAATTAAGCGCATGATACATTAATTTTACTCTTTAAGAAATGACAATTTTTTTTTTACTGTACCAAGTTTAAAGCCATTGCAAAAAGACAAATTGAATGTAGCTTAAATGACTATTTCTGTCTTTGATAGGTTAGGAAACCTTGTTGGAAAAGGAGAAAATACTGGCTGACAACATGTTGTCCTTTTCTCACGATGTTTTTGAAAGCCTTCTCTTTCAGGGTCATTAACACTTCGATTTGCGCGGTAAAGGGTTAAAAAGCCAGTGGAGCGATACAGGGCCATCATAGCCCTCTTGTTTTTTTTTTTTAAACAAGAGTAAAATCTTTGGATTGCATGGAAATGGGTTAATTCTTGCTATGGTATTGAATGAAAAACCTTAAATGTGTGAAAAGCCATAAAATCTTTTGTGAAGGAATATATGTTTGGATATAGAAATTCAATGGATTTTAATGGAAAAACAGTTTTGTGAGAAATAAAAGTCATCTGTATATTAAATTTTATTTCCTATAACTTTTAAAACCCTTATGATGGAACACAATTTTCATTTAAACCCTGTACCACACAATCTTGAATTTAAAATCTCTGATGGGGAAGGCTTTTTAAAACATTGTAGGTAAAGGAGGAAATGCTGGTAACCAGCATTTCCTCCTTTTCCCGCAATGTTTTCTATTCTTCAAGCTCAAAAGTGGCCATTTGAGTCACATTTAACTGCAAGACTGCTAGTCAATTTGGACAAGTTGAAACATAAGTCGCAGTGCAGATTAACTCTTTACCAAACGACAAAATTTTAGGCTGGTCCAAACTGAAAGCATTTGCAGACGACAAAATGAAAGTTACTGAAAATTTGAAATTTGTTTTGGAAAGGGTGGAAAACATTGTGGGAAAAGGAGAAAATGGTAAAGGGTTAAGAGACATGCAAAATCCCTGGATATATACAAAAAACAAGCATAAAGTTTATACTGAATAAATTTGTTTAGGAAAGTGAAAATACCCTAGTGGAGTTCAGTTTATTGATTGATTTATTGAATGGTGTTGTACGCCGCTTTTAACATTCTTTCAGTCATATCACAGCAACAGTTCACATATTTTTATGTATTTCCTTGGTTGCACCAGTACTAGGCTAGGGCTCTGAAGTGACTTGCCCAAGGACACTCCCACGAAAACGCAGTGGATCCAACTAGGCTTGAACCTAGGTCATGAGTCCTACACTTTACCACTGAGCCATGCAGGACCCCTTTTTTGAGGAAAGTGAAATTACTTCGATGGAGTTCTATTAACTCTTTACCAAACATTCCAGGGTTTTCACGACACTCAGAAAGAAGACTTTTGAAAACATAGTGGGAAAAGGAGAAAATGCTGATAACCAGCATTTTCTCCTATTTTCCCACAATGTTTTCCACCTTTCCGAGAACAAATTTCAATTTCTGAGTCACATTAATTTTGTCGTCTGGAAATGCTTGCAATTTGGACCAGTCTAAAATTTTGTCGTTTGGTAAAAAGTTAAGTGCACGGAGGTAAAAGGGGCAAAAAGGCTATTTATGGGCGGTGATGCTAGTAATGTGCTCCTGTATCGGTAGCCAGAAGTGTCGAATGCATGGATAATTATCAGGAATAAGCTGTTACAGTAAAAAGAATCTACATTTTGAAGCAAAAGGTCAAATTATGAGTCATAAAAGCCTGTTTCTGCATTAATTATTTCTTGAACCCTTTCCCAAACGACAAATTGTACTCTTCCAAATGTAAAAAATCTGCAGATGACGAATTCAAAATTGATATAAATGAGCTTAAGTTCTTTGATAGGGTAGAAAACATTGTGGGAAAAGGAGAAAATGCTGCTTACCAGCATTTTCTCCCTTTTCTCAGAATGTTTTCAAAAGCGGTCCTTTCAAGGGCCCTTGAAACTCGGAAATGTGTGGTAAAGGGCTATACTCGAGTATGTATAATCATTCCCTGTTTGTTCAAGGAATAGAATTAACTATTTATTCCTTTACTATACAATGTCGTGTTTTAACGAACCTGAGGAAGAAGCCTTTTGACAACATCATGGGAAAAGGAGAAAATGCTGGTAACCAGCATTTTCTCCTTTTCCCATAATGTTTTCTTATCTTTTACAGACAGATCCCATTTCATGTGCCACATTTACCGTGTCCTTTGAAAATGCTTCCAATTTGGATCTGTCTAAAAATTGTTGTGTAGTAAAGATTGATGGATTGATTGATTGTATGGTGTTAAAGCTGTTTTCAACATTTTTTAGCTCCACTGGCCGAAGGCCAGCGGGCTTATGTCATGGCCTGTTGTCCGTCGTCCGTCCGTCCGTGCGTGCGTGCGTCCGTCCGTCCGTCCGTCCGTCCGTGCGTTAACTTTTTTTTAAAACGTCTTCTTCTCTGAAACTACCCATCCAATTTTGATGAAACTTCACAGAAATGATCCTGCCATGGTCCTCTTCAGAATTTCTTGAAAGAATTTAATTCCTTCAAAAACTCTGGTTGCCATGGCAACAAAACTGAAAAATTTTGAAAATCTTTGAAAATCTTCTTGTCTGAAACCGTAAGGCCAAGGGCTACCAAATTTGGCATGTAGCTTTATCTAGTGGACCTCTACCAAGTTTCTTCAATTTATAGCCCTGGGGTCAAAATTGGCCCCGCCCCGGGGGTTACAAGTTATACATGGGCTTATTTAGGGAGAACTTTAAAATTCCTCTTCTACCTAGCCATAGGGCCTAGAGCTACCAAATTTGGCATGTAGCTTTATCTAGTGGACCTCTGCCAAGATTGTTCAAATTATAGCCCTGGGGTCAAATTAGGCCCTGCCCGGGGGTAACAAGTTTTACATGGGCTTATATAACAAGTTTTACATGGGCTTATATAGGGAGAACTTTAAAATTCTTCTTTGACCTAGCCATGGGGCCTAGGGCGACCAAATTTGGCATGTAGCTTTATCTAGTGGACCTGTACCAAGGGTGTCCAAATTATAGCCGAGGGTCAAATTTGACTTCGCTCCGGGGGGTAACATGTTTTACATGGGCGGGCTTATATAGGAAAATCTTTCGCATCTAGCTATAAGGGCTAGGGCTATCAAATTTTGCATTTAGCTTTATCTAGGGGGTCTCTATCAAGGGTGCCCAAATTATAGCCCAGGGGGTCAAATGTAGCCCCACCCCAGGGGGTCACAAGTTCTACATGGTCTTATATAAGGAAACTTTAATTATCTACTTGTACATAGCCATATTTAGGCCTAGGGCTACCAAATTTTGCATGTAACTTTATATAATGGGCCTCTACCAAGAGGGCCCAAATTTTAACTTTGGGGGTCAAGTTTGACTCCACACCAGGGGTCACAAGTTTTACACTGGCTTTTATAGTGAAAACTTGATAAACCTGTGTCATGGATCACATATTTTACAGGGCCTTTTATTCAGCAAACTTGTTTTACATGACTTTTTATTGGGCAAGATTAAAAAATATTTTTGTTTATAACCACACATTCTAGTTTCATATTGTAGGTCTGGGGTCAAAATTGCCTTCATTCCAGGGATCGCAAGTTTAACATGGGCTTCAAAATATTGTCACTTCAATTTAAACATTAATCAAGGGAAATAACTCTTTTTATGAAAGATAAAGTTCGTTACTATTTACCTCCCTTGATTATCAAGCTGCAGTGATACATGATTGATGCTAGACAAGTTTTTTAGCTCCACTGGCCGAAGGCCAGCAGGCTTATGTTATGGCCCGTTGTCCGTTGTGCGTCCATCCGTATGTTAACTTTTTTTACAGGGCTTTTCATTGAGAAAAATTTGAAAATCTTCTTGTTTATAACATTCAAGAACTGAATTATTTGGTATGGAGCTTTATATTGTGGACCTCCACCAGGATTCAAATAATTATAGCTTTGCGATCAAAATTGGCTTTGCCCATGGATCACAACTTTCTCGTAGGATTAGATAGAAAAATGTTTGCATGTCCTCGTGTTTGAAATCAATTTGCTGAATATTGTAATGTTTGGCTTGTAGTGTTTTTACTTAATAGCCAGTGGAGCGATACAGGGCCATCATGGCCCTCTTGTTTCAGTTATATCATGGTGGCCAGTGCACCTATCCATGCTTTCCTGGAGTTTCTTTTACCATTACTCCGCACAATTTTCTTTCCAAGCCATTGGCTGCTTTCCCACATAACCATTGTCGAAACAATGGTCAGCGGTGAGAGAGGAATGAATCCTGTCGCAAGGACTATCATCAATCCTAAGAAAGAAACTGGCCGAGCCAGGGATCGAACCCAGGACCCTCTGTTCTCAAGTCCTGAACGCTACAGACTGAGCTAACGGGGCTCGGCGCTTCCAATTTGGACCTGTCTATAAATTTTTTTTTTGTAAAGAGTTAACCCTTTACCAAATGACCAAATTTTAGACTTGTCCAAATTGAAAGCATCTGCAGACGACAAAATAAATGTAACGTAAAAATTCAAATTTGTTTTGGGATGGGTAGAAAACATTGTGGGAAAAGGAGAAAATGCTGGTTACCAGCATTTTCTCCTTTTCCCACAATGTTTTCAAAAGGGCCGTGAAAACTCAGGATTGTGTGGTAAAGGGGTAAAGAGTAGTTCCCATCCCAGTTACGATTTTCAAAGCCGACTAAAAAGGGCTTAAAAAGTAACTTGATGGTAGAATACATGGATCCGTGGTGATAAGGTAAACCGACTACCATGGTTACTGTTGCCAAGGGCTCCCAAACAACCACAGTAAATACAAATACTGGAAAGCAGATAGGCTACTTAAATCATGCTGTCATGACTGTTTCTCTCAATAAAATTCCGGAAAAAAAAAATTCTATCATATGTTTCTGCCGATGATGAATTCTTGGTAAGAAATTTAAAGATGCTTGAACTAATTTTACACAAAGATATGTAAAAAAAGGCGATTTATGGGGGCTACGGACAATGTAATAGATCTACTTGTTTTAGCAAAGTTTTGAACTTCAATGAGAAAGAATAAAACACCTCAACAAACCTCCGTTTTTCCACAGAATAATAGAATGAAAGATACTTATTGTTTTCGTAAGGCTAGTAAAACCATCTCAACATCATACCCAATTAAATAACACTGAATTACAAGCATTTCGAAAAAAATATAGATTGTCTGATTCTACAGAGGTGTAAGTTTATGAAAAATTTACTACGAATTGACTATGAAAAATTTCAATTTCAGGTAAAAAGGGTTGTATAATGACTTTAAGATGCGTTATTAGTGTGCTGTCAGTTAACAAACTTGTTAATATCAGTGACGGTAGTTTGTTTTATTTTATGATATACTGAAGACGACGGGTGGTCAGGTTAATTAGAGCGGCAAATTGGTTTGCAATCAAACACACTTCCTATCAGTTAACAGTTTACCGACACATCCTTTGAAATGGCAGATGTGCCAATCCACTGTAATACGGCTGAGTAAAAAGTTTATTTAATTAACACAAGTTGCCTTTTTAGCTGAACTTCCACAGGTACAGAACAGAGTTAGACTTAATTTCGTAACTGAATTCTACTTGTAGTGAGGAATATGTAGTGAGGAATACACGTCAATATGCTTATCGTAAACAGCAGATAGTTTTAATCCAAGATTAAACTGCATGTTATTTGCAATCTGATCTATATCTACACATTCATCATATTCTTCATGCACCAAGGGTTAAGATTAACGTCAAACTGAAACATTGATGACAAGTGCCACTTTTTGGATGTGCATAGGTTATTGAACAAGGTTAGATATAGCTTATTGAACAAGGTTAGATATTCAAGTAAACATATTTACTTTTTATAAGTATTTCATATAGATTTATTTTTACCTTTGTTTTCCATTTAAAACATTTGTGTCTCTTTCAAAATCTTTCAGAGGCAAAAAAAGCTATAGCATTAATTATCCATTGTGTAATGTAGCGCTGATCAGAACTCCTTGCAAACGTCCCATTTTCAGTCATTATCATAATTCAAACTTGTCTACAGCCTCTGCATGATCTCACGTCAGCGGTACACGTTCGCAAAGCACATATTTTAAACTTTTTCTTAAATTCAAATGTTCAAAACACAAAATGAATAAAAACTATCGCATCCCTCGAACGTTAACAGTCGTTTATTTGGGAGCCAAAATAGCAGACAACAAGGCTGCATACCGGGTAAAATAAATGCGATGACCTGATTGGTCAGATATCAATTTCAATGGATCCATGTATTGAATGGGTTAGGTCAACAAATGGAATTTCTACTTGACTTCTTTGCAAAATGGCAACTCTTGACATGTCCATGTTAAAAGATTTTGCATGTGAGAAATTAATCATGGATGAAAACGATGGATTTCACGATGAAGGGGTAAAACATTGTTGCATCCAGGCTGCGCGATTACGGGAATCCCCCTTTTTTTATTCTGTCGCGCAAGTTCCCGAACTTGATGGGGGAGAAATTGCGCAAAGACATAGTAACTCACGCAGAAACAAGAAACCACCGTGCGCAAAAAAAAAATTATTGGGCCCTAGTCAGTCAATTGAAACAGAAGGAAAGTCCGACGAAGCTTCCCTACATCGATCGATATTACACTCATTGCTATTTTTAGACTATTCAAGAACAGTAATTCCAAATGGTGTCCGCTCTCTATATTGAATTCTTTTTAATAAGCAGGGAACCACTATTCTCTACGCATGCACAGTGAATGTGTAGTTACACGTGTTTCCGGTTTTAAAAAAAAAATTATAGTACATTTGCGCGGCGACTTTTAAGTGTGTTCAACATTCTGACTGGTGTGTTAAAGCAGGATTAAATATGCCACTGAAGCGAATTACGAACTTTGTAAAGAGATTTGTTTGATCAAAGACGACACAACAAATTATTGCGTAAATCACGTTAGAGAATTGAAATTCACGTAACAAATTTTGGTTACACGCGAGACCTCACGTAAGAAAAAATGTTTTAAAAAAAAGCCATTATCCGCTTATCTTGTGTACAACGACAGGTTTTGAAGTTACTTGTAACCCATATTGACAACTTTTAGTCAAATCATGTGGAAATACTTATCCATAAGTTAATGGACATGAAAAATTGATCGGTCAAAAAAATGCGGAAACCCATGACACAACAAAATGTTCTTTTTGACATTCAGTCAGAGTCACTCCAGACTGTCTTTTCAGCTTTTTAATGACTTTAAGCTTTAAATTTCCACAAATATTTTAATATAACAGACTTTTTTTGCTGCAAATCATCAATATGGATCACTCTGCCTCTAGTTGAGAACCATTATTGTCATACCCTCAAGTATGAAATCTTAACCCCAGATTTACAGCTCAGGGGGTACAGTAAGTGTATCCTTGAAACAAAAAGCTAGTGGGAGCACTGAAAAAGGGATGGCATTTTTTCAGTAGATCTATCACTTCAATGCATGAAACCCAGGTAATTTTTTTGAATGATTAAAGTTTTGATATTCCCCCCCCCCCCTTTTGCTAATTCCATGGGGGAGCTCCCCCTCTTGGCAGAAATCCTGGATGCAACACTGTAAAAAAAAGCATTGCGGAAAACACAGATGATTCTGGTAAACAGCATTTTCTCCTTTTCCCACAATGTTTTCTCTCTCTTTCAGGGTTGTCCATATGTATGATTTATTGGTCAAGGGATAAACTAAAGGGCAGTAAATGAATTAACCCTACAGCTGCTAAGCACCACTCACTGACCTTTTGTGGTCAGTGTAGATCAAGATCAGACTGCACAAAACGTGCAGTCTGATCTTTGATCTACACTGCCCGATAAGGGCATATTTACCCCCAGAAAAATACCTTTAAGGATATGACACCCTAATTGAATTTGTGTAATGTTGCCTTTCATTGCCAAAAAAAAATGTACTGATTCGGCTAAGACTCGGTAATCGGTAATCAATTGGCCAATAAACGCTGCCTTCCGGCATTGGCGTCTTACCTGAATCCATACAATTTGGCGATGAAAGGCAATTTTACATGAATCCCATTTTTTTAAGGGTTCCCTATCCTTAAAATAGCAAAATTTCAGTTTTTGCAATCAGCCTAAAAAGTTTCATTTCACTTACTCAGCAAGATAAGGGTTGAAATCTGGATGTTTTTTAGATGGTTTGGGCTAAAAAATTGTTTACTTTTGTTAATAAAAACTACAGGTGGCTTATTTACATCAAATGGACTTAAGACAAGATTGATGGCTTGACTCTTATCTTGCTAAATAACTAGATTGAAATATTCAATTTGATAGTAAAAACGCAAATATTGCTATTTCAAAGTTATGTTTAGGGGAATTACCACCTCCTTATCGGACGGTGTAGATCCAAGATCAGACTGCACGTTCTGTGCAGTCTGATCTTGATCTACATTGTCCGCAAAAGGTCATTGAGTTGCGCTTAACAACCAAATAATTAATTTGTGTACCCTTGGAGGGCGAAATAAACCCATTGAAAGTTTTAAGTCTACAAATTAATAAGACCCACATAAGGCCTCAGAATATTGTGGCCGTCGGAGCTAGTTTTTCAATTGCTTTTTCGGAAAAAACAACCCTACATTTCTCTTGGAATCATTTGAGCAGCACTCTGGGAAAGGGGGGGTTAAATATGTCTTCTTGAAGCATTAACCCAAGCCAGTTGCTGCGTAATCTGGATCCATTTGGTCTAAAGGTTGGCTGAATTGTGAGTTAGAATGGTCCTCTGCCATGCAGAAAGCTTACCAACAGCACAAAGGTACAAACTAAGTCAGCCTTTGGGAACTTGCATTGAGGAAGAACGCTTTTGAAAACCTTGTGGGAAAAGGAGAAAATGTTGGTAATCACACAATGTTTTCTACCCTTTCAAAGAAAAGATTAGTCATTTTGAACCACATGTGATAACCATTTTTTCAAATCAAACAAGTTCAGTAGGTTTGTCATTTGGTAGAGAGTTGAAAGGAGTGTGGCGGAGCTTGTATCAAACCTACAACCCCCTGAATCTCAACATCTGTATGTTACCACCATAGATACTGGCCTTAGTCTGTAAAAATCATGAATGGCTGATAGTAAATATGAAGGACATTCAGTGAGCATGAAGGAAATTCTGACTTTTATCAGGGAATCATAAATTTCAGTTATTTACTGTTGTTTACTGTTACAGTCTTCAAAGAGAAAAATTGCAAAAATGTAGAATGATGTGTTCATTGATTCTTTCTGATATTTTCTAACCCTTGACTACAAATTTTTTCACAGAGAATAAAATTAATCTGTATTCTGCTAAAAAAGTGAAATGAAACTTTCAAGCTGATAGTAAAATCTCAAAGTTTGCTGTTTCAAAGGGTATTTTTTTGGGAAAGATATCTCCTCATCGGACAGTGTAGATTCAAGATCAGACTGCACGTTTTGTGCAGTCTGATCTTAATCTACACTGTCCGCAAAAGGTCCTTGAGCCAGGCTTAGAAGCCTTAGGATTAAGTGCTTCCCCCAAAGAATTAAAAAGATTTAACCACAACATCAGTTTTCGGGTGAAAAACTGATGATTTTGCAAAAGTCTGACACCCTTTTTTAACTCTTTACCACACAATCCCGCGTTTTTACGACCCTGAGGAAAAAGGCCTTTTGAAAACATCGATGGAGAAGGAGAAAATGCTGGTAACCAGCATTTTTTCCTTTTCCAACAATGTTTTCTACTCTGTCAAAGAATAATTCTGTCAATTGAACTACATTTAAATTGTCGTCTGCAAATACTTTCAATTTAGACCAGTCTATTTTTTTTTTTTTTGTCGTGTGCTAACCATACAACAAAATTTTGGACTAAACCAAATTGAAAGCATTTGCAGATGACAAATGTAATTCAGATGATGATTTCTGTCATTGATAGGGCAGAAAACATTGTGGGAAAATAAGAAAATGCTGGTTACCAGCATTTTCTCCTTTTCCTGCAATGTTTTCAAAAGTCTTCTTTTACAGGGTCGTTAAAACTTGGAATTATGTGGTAAAGAGTTAACTAGTCATATGCTCAATTCTTTTCCAAATTATTCTGATAAAAAGGACTTAGGCTTTGGAAATCATTGTGAGAAAAGGAAATATGCTGGTAACCATATTGCAAAATAGATTAATCTGTTACCAGACAATTATGAGTTTTAACATACGTAAAAAAGAAAGCTTTTGAAAATTTATAGGGAAAAGAAGAATATGCCGGAAACTCAGCATTTTCTCCTTATCTCACAATGTTTTTTCTAACATTAAGTAAAACAAATTTCTGTTTTTGAGTCACATTTTGTAGTCTTCAATTTGGACCAGTCGAAAATTTTGTTGTTTGGTACAGAGTTAACGGTATTCAATGTACATCATCTTGACACAATAGTAATTATGCAGAAAGAAGGTAGAATTTCATGGCTCTCTTGTCTAGACCCTTTGTAGCATTTATAAATGTTACACAATAGAAATATGAGACAAATTCACTGTAATCAAAACCAATAAACACCATTATGCAACAGCAAATTTATTCTGTACCAGGTGACAAAATTTTAGACTTGTCCAAAATGAAAGCATTTGCAGGTGACAACACATGTGTGACTGGGGGAAAAAAATGAAATTTGTAAGTGAAAGGCTTTTGGAACATTGTGGAAAAGGGAGAAAATGCTGGTTACCAGCATTTTCTCTTTCTCCCACAATGTTTTAGAAGCCCTTTTTTCCTAAAGGTTATTAAAACCTGGGATTGTGTGGTAAAGGGTTTCATCTTTACAGGCAACAAAATTTAAGGCCTACGGTCCCTGACCAGTCGGTAAACATTGACGTTTTCTTAAAGGCTATTCGGCCAATCTCGGCAGCTTCCATCTTTTAATATGACAGTTAGGGGCTGTAGACTCACTAACGCATCGGTAAATATCTTGTAACATCAACGTTTTCGTAAAGGCTATTTGGCCAATCTCTGTAGCTTCCGTCTTGTAATATGAGAGTTAGGGGCCGTAGACCTTGACTCATTTAATCTGAAATCATTTGAAGGAGAGAAAGGTAACTAAATATGGTAAATAATTTACTTAAGGCATTTGTCTATTAAAGATCTGTAGTTTTGTTTGTATGTTGCTTACCTCACTTTTCTACATAATTACATAGTGCTGGACAGTGCACCTATCAATACTGTCCTAGAGTTTCTCCTAGAGCCACGGTTACGCATTCAATAGCATACAGGACTCAAGAACAGGGGTTTGCTTGTTTTGATTCCCTGCTCGGCCAATTTCTTTCCCAGGATTGATGATAGTCATTGATACAGGATTCATTCCTCTCTCACCCCTGATCATTGTTTCGATGATGGGTATGTGGAAAAGCAGCCAGTGGCTTGGAAAAAGTATTTTGCAAAGTACTGGTGAAAGAAACTCAAGGAAAGCATGGATAGGTGCACTGGTCACTGTAATATAACTGAAATAATGTTGAAAACGGCATTAAACATCATACAATGAATCAATCAATCAGAGAGAGGCTTTGGAAAACATTGATGGAAAAGAAGAAAATCCTGGTAATCAACATTTTCTCCTTTTTCCACAATGTTTTCAAAAGCCTTTCTCCCAGGATTATTACAACACAGGTTTGTGTGGTATTGGGTTAATTTGCATGTATAGAAGAGGACAGTTTAATTCTATAATCATGTTACATAAGTATCACATGTCTTTGTATGCAGAGTGTGTGTTTATTGAAAAGGAAAAAAATTGTGGGACTGATGGAGGGTGTTTCACATGGGTATCAAGTTGCCACGATAAACTAAATAGAGTTTGCACAAAGTTTTGGAAACATGTAGATCCGAAATATAAACCAAAATAAATAGAAATATGAAACTTCTGTCTGGCAAATGCAGAAAGGTATTGCGTTCCATTTAATTCATTTACTGTGAGCAGACATGTCTGTGGTATGTAGCAGAATAATTTTTGAAAATGTTGTGTACAAAGAGATAGCTTGTTAAAATAATTTCTTCTTTTACAACAATGTTTTTACAAGATTTCATGTAAGAAAAGATAAATTTGTGTCAATGATCTATGTTGAAGCAGATGTTTTCAAAGTTTCTGCTGCAGATTGTACGGAAGGTTAATTGTTTAATTCTTTACCCGACGGCAAAACTTTAGACTTGCCAAAGCCAAAAAGTGAAAGTATGTTGTCGACGACAAATTAGATGCAGCTGTAATGATGGTATTTATCTTTGACAGGTTGAAAAACATGGTGGGTAAAGGAGAAATTGCTAGTCACCAGCATTTTCTTTGTTTTCCAACAATGTTTTCTAAACTTTTTTCTTCGGGGTTTTTAACTCTTACTAACACAATCATGAGTTTGAAAGACCTTGAGGAAGAAGACCATTGAAAACATTGTGTAAAAAAGGAGAAAATGCTAGTAAGCAGCATTTTCTCCTTTTCCCACAATGTTTTCTAACATAAAAAAGACAAATTGTCCATTTGAGCCACCTTTAATTTGTCGTCTGCAAATGCTTTCAATTTGGATAAGTTGAAAATTTTGTCGTCTGGTAAAGAGTTAAAACACAAGATTGTTTGGTAAAGGATTAGAGAGTAAAATTTATATATACAAGATGTAAATGTAGGAACACTTGCCAAAAATGGATACGCTCTGATGTAATTAATGTTGAAGTGAAAGAACTTTCAGAATGTGTGTGATAAAATGACAATAAATATGGACTTTGAGGATGATGACGATGTGTTTCTATCGAATGAAGTTCAAGCAGAGCTTGAGGAGGATTTGTGGTCGTCACCGTTAATGAACTATAGCTCTCCTTTTGAGGATTATAAGGATTTATTCGCTGATATTAGTGCTCCTCCTAGAAGGAGTAGTTCTGGTTCGAGTTTTACGAGCAGGCTGCCGGTTGTGTTTGAATATAGTGAGTATGAAATTCTGTATTTTTTGGTAAATTTTCTTTTGAATATAGTTTGAAATTCCCTCTTATTTTAGGGGTTTTTTTTACCTTTTTTTGATTCCAATATACATCCATCACTATGCCCTTTGAACTACTTTGTAGATCATAGATCAGGCTGCACATTTTGTGCAGCCTGACCTTGATCTACACTGGCCGCAAAGGCAACTATGGTTATGAAAGCCACTTAACCGGTTAATATTTCAGTAATCAGACTTTTTTCTGACATATTTTATGAGACCCACAGCTGTAGACTGCAGACTTTCTTAAACATTGTGACAGATGAAAAAAGAATTGTCCATGATTATTATTAAATTATTTAGGAGCAGGTGTGATAGAAAACACCTGTTTGACAAGGAACTAACTCAGTGGTGGCGTTAAATTTGTCTTCTGCAAACTAATTCAAATCAGACAAGTCTAGCATTTTGTTGTTTGATAAAGAGTTAAGCCTTTTACGAAACGACAAACTTATGGACATGTCCAAATTAGATACATTTGCAGATGACAAAGTGCACATGGCTCAAAAATTGAATTTTACTTTTTGAAGGAAAGAAAACATTGTGGGAAAAGGAGAAAATCCTGGTTACAGGCATTTTCTCCTTTGCCTATGATGTTTTCAAAAGCCCTCTTTCCCAAGGTCGTTAAATCTCGGATTATGTGGTAAAGTGTTAATGTATTGTATGCAAATTAATACTTTTAATTTGGACTGCAGTTGAAAGTTTTGTCCGCTGCTGTGGACTTCGTTCCAAACTGAAACTATTTGCAGACAACACAAAAACTCTTTACCAAATGACAAATTATCAGACAAATTATCAGACTTTATCACTTTGAGATCATTAGCAGATGTCAAATTAAATGCTGCTAAAAGTATTGAATTTGCATTTGTAAAAAGAGAAAACATTATGGAAAAAGGAGAAAATGCTTTTTAAAAGCCTAATCTTTCTGCAGATTGTCGAAAAATAGGGTGCCTTTTGTAAAAGAGTTGTTTCATTTTCCCTTCTGCCATAGTTCAGTAGTTTAGATAACACTTGAAAAAAAGGAACAGTAACTCACTACAAGCAGTTAATCCTCTTTCCACAATGTTTCCCAATTAAGTTGACCATTTCATGTAAAGGAAAAAGTTGTCTTTTTAAAGTAAAGGATCCACTGTCATAATATTCATTAAAAGTGACAAATTTATATCTTTTCCTTATTCATAAAAAATCGCAGGTTTTATGACCTCTTAGTTAAAATCTCAAGGTCGTCGTAACAAAAGGTTGAACTTCATAGAGAGTCACTTTGTCTGCAAAAAAAGCTCAATTATTAATCTATTACATCATTATAAACTCTTTAACAAATGGCAGAATTTTTGACTGGACCAAATTGCAAACGATAAATGTGACTCACACACTCAAATTTGTTTTTGGCAGGGTCGAGAACATTGTGGGAAAAGGAGAAAATGCTGGTTAACAGCATTTTCTCCTTTTTCCCCACAATGTTTTCAAAAGCCTTCTCTTTCGAGGTCGTTAAAACTCCGGATTGTGTGGTAAATGGTGAACTCTTTACAAGTCCACAAAATTTTAGACATGCCTGTAATTATGAGAGCAGTGTTCCAGTTACATACTAAATATTTTTCAAAAGATTGGTTTGTTTAGAAAATGCTGGTAACAGCATTTTCTCCTTTTCCAACAATGTTTTCTACCCTTTCATAGACAAAATTCATCTTATGAGCCACATTTCATCAGTGGTAGGCCAATGCTTTCCACTGTGGAGTCTAGTCTAAAAATTTGTCATTGGGTAAAGAGCGAATAATCTTGAAGGAGAAGACTTTTGGAAAAAGTCATTGAACAAAGACAAAATGCTTATAGTCAGCCGTTTTCTCCTTTTCCAACAATGTTCTTCTACCTAAAATTTTAAATTCCAAATACAAAATTTCAATTTCTGAGTCACAGGTATTTTTTTTTATCTGCATAATGTTTTCAGTTTGTACAAGACTAAACAGTCATGTTATTGTTTCTGTTGTTTCGCAAAGAACTAATAATTACTAAATATTGCTTTTCAAGTCGTTACCAGACTGAAAAACTTGTCAGTATTGAAAAAACTTGCAGACAACCAAATTTCATGCGGGTGAAACGATCATATTTATCTTTGATATAGAAGAAAAACTCGGGCATAAAGCCAAGGGTTCATTTAACTTGACTAAACACAAAATTTTAGACTAATCGAAATTGAAAACATTTGCATACGACTAATTCATTGTAGCAAAAGAGAAATATTTCTGTCTTTGAAATAAAAGAAAACATTGTGAGAAAGGGAGAAAATGCTGGTTACCAGCATTTTCTTCCTTTCCCACAATGTTTTCAAAAGGCTTCATAGTCAAGGTCCTTAAAACTCTGAATTAACTCTGGGTTAAAAAAATATGATGAACTGACAGGTCATGCCATCTGCTTTCAGACTTCTTTTTCTATCTAGTTTTAGACCAGACTGCTAAAAATGTCTAAGTTTTTCCATCCAGTTGTTGAGTTTTTTCAATGATTCTGTTTATAAAGGTAAGGTACATCCCACTCTCAATGATTATTTGAATGAAGTATTTCATCTATGTGAAATCTATGAATGTAAGTGCATTTTTTCCATTTCATTCATGCATATTTTGGATAGCACATCACAAAATATGGAAAACTTAGTACTTATGAATATATCTAAATGTGTCGTGGTAGATTAATTGATTGACTGTATGGTGTTTATTGCGGTTTTCAACATTATTTCTGTTAAATCCTGGCAACCAGGACACCTATCAATGCTTTCCTGGAGTTTCTTGTACCAGTGCTTTGCACAATATTCTTCCAAAGGCTCTGGCTGCTTCCCCACATAACCATCATTGAAACAATCTGTGATCAGAGAGGAATATTCCTGTGGCAATGACTATCGACAATCTTTTGAAAGATATTCGCCAAGCTTGGGATTTGAACTTGTGACCCCCCTGTCAAGTCTTGTACGCTACCAATGTGCCTCTGGGGCTTGGCTGTATCATGTTAGAAAGTCAGCCCTTGAAAAACTGAGCCGAAGAACATGCACTTACATGCCTGGCATCTCCAAGGTCTATAACAGTAGTGTGACAGTCTAAATTTCTAGCCCAAACAGGATAAACTCGTCAAAACATTATTCATTTTGTGTTTAAACAACCCTGATGTAGAAGGCTATGAAAAACAATTGTGAGAAAAAGGAGAAAATGCTGGTAATGAGCATTTTCTCCTTTTTCTCAGAGTGTTTGCTTTGAAAGACACATTTATTATTTTGAGTAAAAGTTAACCCTTTACTAAACAGTCATTGTGTCTAATAATGACCCTGAGGAAGAAGGCTTTGGTAACCAGCATTTTCTCCTTTTCCCACAATGTTTTCAAAAGCCTATATCGTCAGGGTCCTTAAAATGTTGGTCAAGTGTTTCAAGACTTTTACGAAGATGGATTATTAGTTTAACCTTGTACTGCTTGGGAGTACAGAAAGATGGATAAGCTATTCTTTATGACAGATGACAATTTTTACTCGTTCAAATTATTAACCCTTTGCCATACAAACCTGAGTTATAACGAACCTGGGGAAAAAGCCTTTTGAAAAGATTGAGAAAAGGAGAAAATGCTAGTAACCTGCATGTTTTTGTTTTCCCACAATGTTTTCTACCCTTCCAAACATAAAAGTTCCGTGTTTGAGTTTGAGAACTTAGAGTCACGTTTTATTTTGTCAGTTTTGTAAATGCTTTCAATTCTGACTGGCCCGATATTTTGTTATTTGGTAAAGAGTTAACTCTTTCCCAAACGACAAAATATTAGACTCGTCCAAATTGAAAGCATTTGCAGGCGACAATTTAAATGTGGTTCAAATGATGGAATTTACCTTTGATGGGAAAGAAAAGATTGTGGAAGAAAAGGAGAAAATGCTGGTTTATACCAGCATTCTCTCCTTCTCCCACAATGTCTTCGAAAGCCTTCTGTTTAACTCCTTACCGCTGAGCCCTGGTAGCTCAGTCGGTAGCGTGCAGGACCTGAGAACAGGGGGTCATGGGTTTGATCCCTGGCTCGGCCAATTTCTTTCCGAGGATTGATGATAGTCACTGCGACAGGATTTATTCCTCTCTCACCACTGACCACTGTCTCGACGATGGTTATGTGGGAAAGCAGCCAATGGCTTGGAAAGAAAATTGTGCGGAGTACTGGTAAAAGAGTCTCCAGGAAAGCATGGATAGGTTCACTGGCCGCCGTGATATAACTGAAATAATGATGAAAACGGCGTTAAACACCATACAATCAATCATTAACTCCTTACCACACAACAAAGATTTAGACTTGTCCAGATTGAACACACTTGCAGTCAACATTTTAAATGTGGTTCAACTGATAGAATTTGTCTTTGATAGGGTAGAAAACATTTTGGGAAAAGAAGAAAATGCTGGTCACCAGCATTTTCTTCTTTTCCCACAATTTTTTCAAAAGGCTTCTTCCACAGGGTCGTTAAAACTCAGGTTTGTGTGGTAAAAGGTTAAGCATTTGAGAACAACAAATGAAATGTGGCTCAAATAATGCGATTTGTCTTTGAGATGAAAACATGGTGGAAAAAGGAGAAAATGCTGGCTGCCAAAAGGGGCTCTTATACCTTAATATTGATAAAAAGTAGCATTGTTGCATAAAGGGTTCAGTTGATTGATTGTATGGTGTTTAATGCCGTTTTCAGCATTATTTTAGTTACACCACGGCGGCCAATGCACCTATCCATGCTTTACTGGAGTCTCTTTTACCAGTACTCTGCACAGTTTTCTTTCCAAGCCACTGGCTTCTTTCCCACATAACTTTCATCGCGACAAGGAGCAGAGGTGGGAGAGGAATGAATCCTGTCGCAATGACTGTCATCAATCCTCAGAAAGAAATTAACCAAGCCAGGGATCGAACCCAAGACCCGTGTTCTCAAGTCCTGCACACTACTGACTGAGCTACTGGGGTTCGGCATAAAGGGTTCAAGACTGTATGATATCATTAGCATGAATTCAGTATTTTCTCTATATATCTTTGTGGGAGATCACTGAATTTACATGTAAAACATATAAAACCCATCGATCTTTTGAAGCCACATTCCGAATTGGTTTTTTATTAGAAATTTATAAACACTTTGCCAAAATGATGCCCAGAGTTTGTACAGCCCTTAGCCGAGCCCTGGACTAGCTCAGTCAGTAGCGTACTGAACTTGAGAACAGGAGTCACTGGTATGATCCCCAGCTTTGCCAATTTCTTTCTGAGGACTGATGATGGTCATTGCGACAGGATTCACTCGTGGTTTGATCCCCACCTCGGCCAATTTCTTTCCGAGGATGATGATAGTCATTGCGACAGGATTCACTCCTCTCTCACTGCTGACCATTTTTTTGCTGGTGGTTAAGTGGGAAAGCAGCCAGTAACTTGGAAAGAATATTGTGCAGACTAGTAGTAAAAGAAAATCCAGGAAAGCATAGAACAATCCCAAGTTCTGATGGGAAGAAAGAAGTCTTTTGAAAAAGTTTTGGAAAAAGAGGAAAATGCTGGTTACTAGCATTTTCTCCACTTACGATATTTTCTATCTTCCCGAAAAAGATGTTTCAACCTTTGAGCAGTACTTATTTTGTCTTCTGTAAAATACTTTCAATTTGGCCAAGTCTAAAATTTTGTCATTTGGGAAAGATTTATGAGTTATAAACCCTCAAAGCACCTTTTTACAACTAATGGTGGTTTTGCAGCCAGTTTAGATCAAGATCAGGCTGCACAAAATAGTGCCATCTGATCTTATATGTACACTGCCTTCTTAGCTTAAACATTATAGGCAAAAGCAACTATCATTTTAAATGCAATCTTTTGGGTCATATTTTTAGACCGAATTAATGTCCATTGGGTTGCTGTCTGCGCATGTCATATTCTTCGGAGATTCGACCTGTCTGCTATGACGCATCACCCATCCCCGAATACCTGGGAAAAGTAGGGCTTATACCGAAGCTATTAGCCTATTACCCAAGCAGGTAGGGGCTGTTTTAATAAATGGCCGGTGCATAGGTTACATGCTAGCCGATCGTAGCTGAATGAATCGCACCAGGTAGCGTTTTATTGAGTAAACATTTATTTCATTTTGAAATTCAAAGTAACGGTTGTTGTTTTGAAAAGAATGCCCAAATTGGATAGATGTGTATTTGTAGAATGCCATCTAGCGGGAGATAATGCCATCGGGTTTTAATTTGTTGCCCTAAGTAAGTTTGTGTTGCACAACAGACATAACTTTTGAAAGATGAGACAATTCATTTATGTCTGTCTCACATTGCCTTTAGGGTGTATTATATAGTGACCTTGACACAGGATGTAGGCTGACCTTAGACCTTGAAAGTGAAATACTGTAAATAATACCTCAATCTGAGACAACAAATTTTCTGAATTTAGACATTTTGAAAGAATGATGCAGATGACAAAAATGCAGAGGCACATGACTAGATTTGTATTGAATGGATTGAAAACGTCGGGGGAAATGCAGGTTACCTGCATTTTCTCCTTTTCCACATTGTTTTCAAGTCTTCTTACTCCTGGGTAGTTTAATCTCGGGATTGTGCTGTAAAAAGTGAAGGGATTGTGAGCTGCAGCTGGGTTATATCATGATGGAAGAGACAACTGAAAAACTTGTTACAGTGTGCTTAATAACAAGCAATTTCTCCCTGTTAGAATGTTTACGTTACACTTACATACAGTCAAACTTCGGTAGCTCGAACAGCCAGGGGACTTCATGACTTGTTGGAATTATCAGCAGTTCGACTGACCTGTACTCAAGGCAGAATATGAGAATTAGAACCGGGAAAATTTTCTCTAGCTTGATACCAAAAATACAACCTACTTAGGTCTATAGTATAAATACAGACAAACTCAACACATCTTACTCATTTTTATCAACAAGCGCAAGAAACAAAGAACACAATAAAGAACAACCTTTTGCAAACATTTAATCACGGCAGGATTATCTTTAATTGACAATTAAAGCAATTGTGTGTGTTTTACCGTGAGAGTCAACATTACTTAATTTTGACAAATCCACTGTTCGACTTTCAATAGGTAAAAAGCACACAAAATTAATGTGAACGGCGGGACCGAAGAAAGTGTTCGAAAGTTCCAATTACAGGGTGTGCAAGCTTCGAGGTTGAACGATGGGTTTTGTATTGGGATTCTGTTGGGACCGAGATCATTGTTTCAGTTTTCTGTGGTATTCGAAATGTCCAATGTTCGAGCAACAGAAGTTTGACTGTATGATGATGATGATGATGATGATGATTGGGCAGAAGTGAGAAACAACCCTGAGTTTTAAAGACCCTGAGAGAGAAAGCTTTTGAAACCATTGTGGAACACGTAGAAAATCCTGGTAACCAGTATTTTCTCTTTTTTCAACAATATTTTCTACTATTTCAAAGACAAATTTTATCATTTTAGCAAAATACAATAAGTACCATGAAAGAACATTGAAAATAGACAAGTCTAAAATTTTGTTGTTTGGTACAGGGTTAACCCTTTACCACACAATCCCAAGGTTTAGCGACCCCGAGATAGAAGAATTTTGAAAACATTGTGGAAAAAGGAGAAAATGCTGGTAACCAGCATTTTCTCCTTTTCCCACAATGTTTTCTACCCTGTCTAAAACATAAATCATTATTTGAGCTAAATTAATAATTTCTCGTCTTCAAATTAATGCATTCAATTTGGTCGAGTCCAAAATTTTGTCATCTGTTAAAGGGTCATAGGAAAGAAATACGTACCTGCTTGCAAGAAAAGATGCAATATTAAATTTTCCACAAAACTGAATTTTCATTCTGATCGTATCTTAATTGAATATTTTATGTTCAAAATTGATTTTGAGTGCAGATAATATAGTTTGTGACAAGATGAAAAAATTGGTACTTTGTGATTTTATGTGAAATTTTATGTGAAATTTTAGGAAAGTTGTCTTTCTTTAAATTTTGACTTGACATACTTACCTTATACTCAGTATTATTTGACTGCCTTATTTCATTGCAACCTGTACCAGACAACCTTACGGTTTAACACTCTTAAGGAAAGGCCTTTTGAAAACATTGTGGGAAAAGGAGAAAATGCTGATAACCAGCATTTTCTCCTTTTCTCACAATGTTTTCAACCCTTTCAAATACAAATACCACTCTCTGGGCCAGATTTAATTTGTCATCTGTAAAGGCTCAAATTACATTTGGACAAGTATTAAAACTTTTTTTGTTTGGTATCAGAATTTAGGTTACCAAGAGCAAAGTTCTGAAAGTTTGCAAAATTATGCTGAAGTAATACCCCCATTCCACTAGGCCGCGATCTACGGCACTCTGTGCGCTCATACAGAGCGCTGTAGATCACCTCAGATCGCTGCCGGATTGATGATTATGAAGACTCTTAAGGAAAGACCTTTTGAAAACATTGTGGGAAAAGGAGAAAATGCTGATAACCAGCATTTTCTCCTTTACTCACAATGTTTTCAACCCTTTCAAATACAAATGCCACTCTCTGGGCCAGATTTAATTTGTCATCTGTAAAGGCTCAAATTACATTTGGACAAGTATTAAAACTTTTTTTGTTTGGTATCAGAATTTAGGTTACCAAGAGCAAAGTTCTGAAAGTTTGCAAAATTATGCTGAAGTAATACCCCCATTCCACTAGGCCGCGATCTATGGCACTCTGTGCGCTCATACAGAGCGCCGTAGATCGCCTCAGATCGCTGTTAGATTGATGATTATGAAGACACTCCTGCTCAGATAACGACCAGATGACCGAGTGCTACTGCATCTCTAATGGTCGCTATCAGATCACATCGGAGCGCGATGACCAGCATACTGGCGAATTTTTTCGCTCTTGAGTGATCTGATAGCGCTCCAGTTACGATGTTTACATTCAAGTTGCGTTTCGATAGCGATTTAAGTGATTAAGTAGCGATGTGATGGCGTTCTGAACAGATCGCAAGGGAGTAATCTGATGGCGATCTTGGCGAGCCGTTAAAGATCTGTTAGCGTTCTTGGCGCTCTGCATGGCGATCTGCGGCACTCTGTGAGAGCGCCGTAGATCGCGGCCTAGTAGAATGGGGGTATAAGATGATTGTTTTCAAACACCATCTTCAGTGACCCAGTTTCGATTCAATCTGTAATCACCCCTGGGTTATTTTGCTGGCGTTTCCTCGTTCTTGTGAATTATTCATGAAGCATTTTGATTGGTGATCTCAGTTTTTCTTTGAGAAAATTTAAACTATTTTTATCACAAATACGCCGTCATTCCTATTTTTTTACTTGTCGATATCCAATCACATCATTCGTTGGAAATCGAGCTTAGCGATACTTTAAATATGGCACCGCCCATCAACACCACAATCGAGAAGCGTTTAAAAGAGATTATTGGTGTAACACCGAAAGAATGTCAGTCAAAATTGTACACAAAGATGGATAGTGTTGTACGTCCCTGTATTGCAGATTGGCATATCTCACAGGAGACAAACACGCTGACAGCCACCATATTTGTTGACAACCTCAGCTTTTTCCAGGGTTATTTTTAGTAACAGAAGAAATGAAATTAACCTCTCTACAAGAGATTATCATTATGATATCAATCTTTCGATTGGCTATTAGGGTACTTCCTGACCATACAAATATTCATAAGAAACGACAATTTGCTAGTCAATTTTCCCAGGGGTGATGCATGGAGAGTAAAGTAATGCTTCAAACCTGGGTTCCGAGGATGTTCAGACACATGATAGCTATACTATGAAATGTGAGGTGATTTTTTTTTTCCCAATAGTTGATATGAATCTTAAAAAAAATATGTGGTGTAACCCTTCTATAATAAATATGAGATGATATATGGCAGATAGCAAGAAAAAGAAGGGTGAAAATACTGCATAGAGTAAACGCAAAGACTCCAGGAGCAATTTTGTTGTTTTTCCACAATGATTACCATTTTATTTGACTAATTTTTCTTTTTCCTTTTTTTCAGTTCTAGTTTCCTTTGAGACTTACGATAGTTTTAAGTATTTAAAAAAAGTTTTATGTGGCATTGGGTTAACCCTTTACCACACAATGACGCCTTTTAATGCCCCTGAAAAAGAGGCCTTTTGAAAACATTGTGGGAAAAGGAGAAAATGCTGGTAACCAGCATTTTCTCTTTTTCCCACAAAGTTTTCTACCCTATCAAAGAAAAGTTGCGTCATTTGAGCCACTATGAAATTGTTGTCTGCAAATGCTTTCAATTTGGATAGGTCTTAAATGTTGCCGTGTGGTAAAGGGTTAAGGTCTTAATCAAATCTGTACCGTATTTCAGAATTTTAGATTTATTCATGTTCAAAGCATCTATAGACAACAAATTTAATGATAGCATTAATTTTGTCTTTGAAAGTATGTAAACATTGTGGGAAAAGGAGAAAATGCTGGATACCAGCATTTTCCTACAATGCTTTTACCCTTATCATGCTAAATATAGGAAACTTTCAAGCCGAGGATAAAAACCCGAACACTGCCATTTCATACTTATTTTTCAAAGAAAAAATATCTCCTGCACGTTCTGTGCTGTCTGATTTTGATCCACACTGTCCGCTAATGGTCAGTAAGTTGTGCTTAGCAGCCGTAGGATTAAAAACCCCTTCTTCAGAGCTGTTAAAGCAAAGGATTTTTGGGTAAGGGGTTATGGATAGTAATCTAAAATCTGGTGATTTGAGTCAGTATTGTCTTGGGGGGCTTCTATACTTTAGGTGACCTATTATTATGTTTAATTACTTTGTTTCAACCAT
The DNA here is from genome assembly GCA_946811185.2 of Hippopus hippopus. Classification (NCBI taxonomy): domain Eukaryota; kingdom Metazoa; phylum Mollusca; class Bivalvia; order Cardiida; family Cardiidae; genus Hippopus; species Hippopus hippopus. The sequence continues at coordinate 3,167,537 of OX328105.1, forward strand.
ACAGCAGATATCCAAGACCAAATTGTACACTTGTCCATGGTCAGACAGCAATTATAGATGTCGATTTTTGGCCGAGATGATTGGATTAGTCTTAGACTCTTCACCAAACGACAAAATTTTAGACTTGACCAAATTGAAAGTATTTGCAGATGACAAAATAAGTGTCAATCAAATGTTGATTTTTGTCTTTGATGGGGTAGAAAACATTTTGTGAAAAGTAGAAAATGCTGGTTACCAGCATTTTTTCCTTTTCCCATAACGTTTTCTGAAGCCGTCTTCGTCAGGGTTGTTAAAACATGGGATTGTGTGGTAAAGGGTTAAAAGAATGGAACACAACTTGAAAAAGGAAAAAAATAATGTTGACAAGGATTCTTTTCCTTCCTTTTCCCACAATGTTTACAAAAGCCTTCTATAGGGTTATAAAGGATATAATCAATGGTGAAGGGTTGTTAATTCTTTTCTCTCCTGTTTAGTCTTGAAATTGGTACAGTTGGAACAGATTTCAGTTAGATATAAGTACACAAATAGCTTATAGATAAATTGTATGTGAGCAATTCTTCCAGTTGCCACAAAATTTAATCTTTAGCCCTCCTGCTATATAAGTGAAGGATTATAACCCCTAAGTCATCGGTAAATATCATGTAACATCGATGTTTTCATAAAGGCCAATCTCGGCAGCTTCCGTCTTTTATTGTGAGAGTTAGGGACGGTAGACTCACTAACTTATTGGTAAATATCGTGTAATATCGACGTTTTCGTAAAGGCTGTTTGGCCAATCTCTGCAGCTTCTGTCTTTTAATATGAGGGTTTGGGGCCGTAGATCTTAAATAAAACTTTCAAGTTGATAGTAAAAACCTGACTAACATTATTTCAAACTTATTTTTAGGAAAAAACCTTCTTACCGGACACTTCAGAACGCTAGCCTAGTACAGGTGAAACCCAAGCAATACATTAATAATTGTTAGCTGTTGCTTTGATATGACTGAAATAATGTTTAAAGTGGCTTAAAACACCATTCAATTGGTTCTTCAATCAATTCTTTTCATGTAAAGGCCAGAATACCTTGGCAAGCTAGACAGAATTTTTTTGCATACATTAACATTGACCTTTTTGTTGGTCAGGCTTGTATCTGGAACATGAAGCTTTACTGTCATGTATATTAGTACAAATTAAAGATTTTAGTTTCATCTATAAATAGGCTGGTCCTTTTTTGGCCTTAATCAGAACTCTTAAAATGGCAACAAGCTTAAATTCACAACCAAAGTTTGCTTGGTAAAAGAAAAGGTGCATTTCACTCATCAGCAGGTAAAAGGCAAAGTGAGGTTTTTGAAAAGCCAAGTTAAGTAACTCTTAGCAAGCAAATATTAATGGTATCACTGGTTATTTCCCTTGTCAAATTATATTATCCTCTTCCTGGCACATGGTATTTCAGTACATACATGTAATATCAGATAAGCCAAAAGTTGGTACAAGTGGCTCAAAGGCAAATGATACCAGTTAACCCTTTACCACACAATGACGCCTTTTAACGCCCCTGAAGAAGAGGCCTTTTGAAAACATTGTGGGAAAAGGAGAAAATGCTGGTAACCAGCATTTTCTCCTTTTCCCACAAAGTTTTCTACCCTATCAAAGAAAAGTTGCGTCATTTGAGCCACTATGAAATTGTCGTCTGCAAATGCTTTCAATTTGGATAGGTCTTAAATTTTGCCGTGTGGTATAGGGTTAAGGAAAATTTTCCTGTATTCAATTTATGGAAAAATATTAGAAAAGGAGCAACAAATTTTTACATTTGCTAGTTTTCCCGGATTTCAAGAAGTAACAAACTCTTTACCCAACATCTGTATCTTTGATTTGTCCAAATTGAAAGCATGTGCAGATGACAGATAAATTGTACCTCAATATTGAAATTCATTTTAGAAAAAATAGAAACTAATGTGAGAAAAAGGGAAAATGTTGGTTATCAGCATTATTTTCTTTCCCTAAAATGATTTCAAAATCCTCCTCTTTATGGGTTGTTAAAGCTCTGAACTATGTGGAAAAGGGTTAATTTTCGAGTCTTACACTTGTTACTGGAGACTACTCCTTCATGCATAGCTTCATCCCGATTTAAATACAATACCTAACTACTGCGTTAGGGAGAATTCTCTTTAGCTCAGTGGTTATGGTGTTGGCCTTTCGTCCGGGTGTTCTAGGTTCAAATCCTGCCCGGTCCCTGTATTTCTGCTATGCATTTGTTCATTTGTTTCTTTGTTACGGACTTTGTTCGTAAGATGGGGGCTCGTCCAGGATTGGCCATTGAGCCATTATTCCCATTTGTTGTCCAAAAACGGACTTCCTGCCTAATAAGGCTTTGAGTCATCAATAAATGATGACTTTAAGAGGGGGTGTGTTACGGGAGACCACTCCTTCATGCATGGCTTCATCCCGATTTAAATACAATACCTAACAACTGTGTTAGGGAGAACTCTCTTTAGCTCAGTGGTTATGGTATTGGCCTTTCGTCCGGGCATTCTAGGTTCAAATCCTGCCCGGTCCCTGTATTTCTGCCATGCATTTGTTTCTTTGTTACGGACTTTGTTTGTAAGACACTAGAAAAGTGAGTTGATGAGGTTTTCTGATTTATTATGACCTGTTTTCACTTATCCCTTATCACTTTTGACTTTTCTTGCATATTTGGCACAGGACATTTTGTCAGATCTGCTCTACAAAGTTTGCCTTTCCCAGTCATAAATTAACTCTTTACTGAACGATAAAATTTTGGACAGGACAAAAATGAAAGCTTTTGGAGAGGACAGCCTACATGTGGTTAAATTTATGAGGCTTGTTTTTGGAAGGATAGAAAACATAGTGGGAAAAGGAGAAAATGCTGGTTATCAGCATTTTCTCCTATTCCCAAAATGTTTTCAAAAGGCTTTTTCTTCAGGGTCATTTAACCCTTTACCAAACGACAATTTGTCCAATTGAAAGCATTTGCAGACAACAAATTAAATGTATCTAAAATAAGGATTTCTGTCTTTGATCGGGTAGAAAACATTGTGGAAAAAGGAGAAAATGCCGGTTACCAGCATTTTCTCCTTGTCCTACATTGTTTTCAAATCCTTTTCTTTTAGAGTCGTTTAAACTCGCAATTGTGTGGTAAAGGGTTAACTCTTTACCAAACGACATAGTCTTAGTCCCTTCCCAATTGAAATCATTTTCAGACGACAAATGAACTGTCACTCATATTATGGATATTGTTTTTGAAAGGATGGAAAACATAGTTGGAAAAGGAGAAAATGCTGGTTACCAGCATTTTCCCCTTTTCCCACAATGCTTTTAGAAGGCTTTTTCTTCAGGGTCATTAAAACACTGGATTGTGTGGTAAAGGGTTAACTTGAAGTGCTGAAATTTTTAACTTGTGCCTTTATTATAAAGTCTTGCACAAGATTTAACTTTTATCTAAATAATTTTGAACAAACCAAATAACTGTAATGGAGTAAAGGAGGGTATCATTAAAATTTGTATCACGGATAATTTACCCACTGTTACAATGCTGGTTAAAACCTGTAATTGATACCAAAAACCCAATACATGAACCCATAAAGCCCATTTTGTTTGAGGCTGTTAAGTATTTCTAAGCTTTTAATGATTTTGAATGATATATACAGATACATACAGATGAGTGCACACAACATAGGTTGTCTTGCAGGCTGTAATTGAGTTGTCATGAATATTTAAGCCATGCTTTGTGGAAAGGGGGCTTAATGCATATGCAAAAAGTATCGACCCATGTCAGCCTGCGCAGTCCGCGCAGGCTGACATGGGTTGAAACTTCTTGATACTGATTAATCTTCTGCATTTCAAAGGACCAGTCTATCTCATGATTCAGCAGATTGCAAGACAAAATGGATTTTTATGGATGAAATTTTTTCATAATTATGTGATGACTTGTTTGGTATAATGCAATGATGACAGAGATGCATTTTTTTTTTAAAAACTATAGATCAACTCATGGATTAATAATAACTTAAATTATTACATGACAAAATTTGGAATACTGGTTACCAGTATTTTCTCTTTTTCTCACAATGTTTTTAGAATCCTCCGCTTAGGCATCCTGAAATCATGGGGTTGTTTTGTAAAGGGTTGAACAGTAGGGAATGAAATATATCTACCTCCATGTCAAATCCAAGTGATGGACATGGTTTTTATACCCTACACCCCACAGTCTCTTTTTGGAAATAAACCAGTAACAAAGAAATGTGACCCAAATGAGAAATATGTCAGGGAAAGGAACATCCCATTTTAAGGAATGATAAATGGGAAGCATATTGGTAAAGAGATTATTTGCATGTAACAAAAGTTCTCCCCTGTCCCTTCTTTGTTTTTTTTGAAACAGTCCACTGCAAGGCAGTTGAAAATTTATTTACATTTGTAATGGGTTAGCCCATAGATTATTGAATAGATAAATTATATTCCATTGACCAGTCAAGAAAACCTAAAAATGCAATATTGACAAAATAGTAGACAATTTAAATTCGAGATCAGCCCACAGGATCTCTGCAGTCTCATCTTGTGTAAAGTATCTGTGAAGAAACTGGTACTGTTTCTCCCCTTGCATTGTAAAGGTCCAGTCACAACACTTAAAGTGCTGAATGAAAATGGACATTCTCAGTACTAAAGCTGAATTACATTACAATCTCGAGGCTGTTTTTGTTGGAATATCTGTCAAGGAAGCAAACAGTGTAGATCTAAGATCAGACTGCACATTCTGTGCAGTCTGATCTTGATCTACACTGTCTGCATAAGCAGTTAAATAGGAGTTCAGCTTGACAAGGGAAAAGATTGTCAAGGTTTAAAGTTTCATTTTTCTATTGAATCTGTGCCAAATTCAAATAATCCTTGCTCGATCAACTAAAATATGGCCGAATTACTCACATTTAAGGAGTAGTTCAGTAGCCATTTAAATTAAAACACAATCAGTTTTAAATTCCTTAAATGTTTGTGTATATTAATTTTCAACGGGAAACAGAGTATGAACAGGAGGTTTCGGTGCAATTCAGCAGGTAGGAAACGCATTTGTCTCTTTTAAATTTCATGTCACTGGTCTAAAAATAAAATGGTTTTGAAGTTTAGAACAAAGTCTCGGCCCAGATTATTTTGGGTTTCTTTTATAAATACATACCAAAAGACTTGTTTGACCTTGTTTCTATTCATAGACCTTTCGACTCTGATAAGTAATTGATTACAAAGGGTTGACAAAACTTAACCTTTAAAGTGCCTTTCACTGCTATACTTGCCTCTGCAGCCAGTGTAGATCAAGATCAGACTGCACAAAATGTGCAGTCTGATCTCTGATCAACACTGTCTGCTTTGCTGAAACATTATAGACAAAAGGACACTTGAAAATGCAATTGTTTTGGTCTTATTTCTAGACTGAAATTGTACCTTGGGTTTATTTTGCATTCTAAGGGTAAATTTATCTTGAAAGGGCTGAGCCCAACTTTTGAAGCCATTTACCTGGCTTAAAGCCGAGCCCCAGTAGAGTAGTCAGTAGCGTACAGGACTCTAGAACAGGGGATCGCTGGTTTGATCCCTGGCTCGACCAATTTCTTTCTGAGGATTGATAATAGTCATTGCACTATGATTCATTCCTCTCTCACCACTGATCATTGTTTCGATGATGGTTTTGTGGAAAAGCAGCCAGGGACTTGGAAAGAATATTGTGCTGAGTACTGGTAAAAGAAACTCCAGGAAAGCATGGATAGGTGCACTGGCCGCCGAGATAGAACTGAAATAATGTTGAAAACAGCGTTAAACACCATACAATCAATCAATCTTTACCTGGCTTATAGCATGAAATTGAAAATTACAGAATATTTTCAAGGCAGACAGGGATCGATATTCATCAACTATTCTTATGAGCATTCCTAGTCTTATTCTCAAGAAATTTCTAAATTTGAAAGTAGCACAACTTCTGATTGGCTAAACCAAATGGTTTAGCCAATCAGAAGTTGTGTTACTTTCCGAATCTAGAATTAGAATATGACTGAAACTTAAAGAATGGTAGTTGAATACAGGCCTAGACTTATAAGTCTCATGGAGAAAGTCCCACCTATGATCGACATGAATGAACATTTTTTGGCGTGGCTGAATGCGCTGTTGGGGGAGGCTGACCTCAGTCAAAACTTTTGGCATTTGGTTAGTTTTCTGCATGTCCATGAACCTGTCCACCTCATGATTCAATTGATTTTAAGACAAATTACATTTTATGGATCTATAATCATGAGATGTCTTCCTTGGTAACAACACATCTTGGAAATGCATTAAACTCCCTTTAGCCAAAGCATGGCACATATATATGTGTGAAAACTACTGTTGGAAAAGAAGAAATTGCTTTTATTAAGCAATTTCTTCTTTTGCAACAATGTTTTTTCAAAAGACATTTTTGAACAAAAAAGTTACCTGTAGGTGGCGATATGTCAACAAACAAAATTATAACATCTTACCTGTTACACTGCCATGATGCCATATTTGATGAAGACTGTGAGGTTGTAGTCTCCTATGTGAATCATGTAAACCGTTGTAAATCCTTTAAAAAAAGAAAGCTGTATGCTGCTTCCATCAGGGACACCATCGTAAGCATCTCAGAAGTTCTAGAATGAGCTGGTAATTTGGCGCTATTGTTGCAAACGTCAGCCTGATGATTCTTCATTCACAAACTTTTCATGGCAGTTCCATTCACAAAACTTTTCATGGCAGTTCCGTTCACAAAACTTTTCATGGAAGTTCTGACAAATTAATCCACACATTACTTCTTATATATAGAACTTTTGGACTTCTTTCCCGCATGAACAAGAGTCGGCAATGTACTATGAGGATAACATCAAGAAAAAACACGGACATGATGATTGAAAAATTGTTAACTTATGAGCAATATGTCTACTCTTGATAATGTTTTCATAATTATGTCTCTAACACCAAAGATGCTATAGATTTACTGTTTTCAGCCAGTTATGAACCTGATTCAATGTAAGGTACAAATTTCTAATTTTTAGGATGAAACAAAAACATAGAATATTCAAAATAATTAAAAGATCTTTAAAAAAGAGTGAAATTGCTAATTATAAGCAATTTCCATATTTGTCACAATGTTTTGAAAAGTCATCTTAGCAGGTACAACAATAATAATATTCCTGTGAAGCAATTTTGGGCTTTGTTCCAGTTATTGTGTGTAGAAAAGCCATTTGTTACTCATGTTTGAGTGTGAGCAAGCCTGTAGATGTATAAGCTGTTTTCTTGGAAACCTCTCAAGGTGATGGCGCTTACCTGAAGAATTACTGCACAGTTCATTGCTTGTTTTCAAGTAGTAACTAAGCAAGAGATTTTTTGAGTTAACCCTTTTGAAGCCTTTTGAAAACAATGTGGGAAAAGGAGAAAATTTTCTCCCTTACCCACAATGTTTTCTACCGTTTCAGAAACAAATTTTAATTTTGGAGTCACGGTTATTTTGTCGTCTGCAAATACTTTCAATTTGGACAAGTCCAAACTTTCGATGTTTTGTAAAGAGTTAACCCTTTATCACATGACAAAATTTTGGCCTCGATCAAATTAAAAGCATGTGCAGATGACAATTCAAATGTTGCTCAAATGATGAAATTTATCTTTTATAGGGTAGAAATCATTGTGGGAAAAGAAGAAAATGCTGGTTACCAGCATTTTCTCCTTTTCCCACAATATTTTCAAAAAGCCTTCTTTGTCCAGCGTCATTAAATCATTAAAACTCTGGATTTTGTGGTAAAAGTTTAATGTTAACCTGTGATCTCACAAAGACAACTCTTTGTTTCAAAGTTGAAGCCACTTTCAAACCCTTGTGGCTAAAGTAGAATTTGAATATGAAATATTTTTATCAAAATCTTTGCTCTTCACCAAACAGTTCTGTGTTTTGACGATCCGGAAGAAGAAGGGGTAAGAAAACATTGTGGGCAATGGGGGAAAATGCTGCTTTGTAAAAGCAATACTTAATCAGCATATCTAAATTCAGGATTGTATGCTGAGGGGTTAACTCTTTCACTACTGAATAAATAAATTGCATTTTCTCAAAGGCTACAAATACATTTCCTCTGCAAGATTGAGAGACAGTTTGGTCATAATCTAGAATATAGCAGTGGACAGTGTAGATCAGAGATCAGACTGCACGTTAGTGCAGTCTGATCTTGATCTACACTGTCCACAAAAGCTTCTCCTGTGGTCTATGGTATGGAGAGAGTTAAAGGTTAGCATGGGTTTGTACTAATTAAAATCTGGAGAGTCAGAGAACTAAATGCATCACCTGTCTTCACTGTAGCAGTTTACCTGGAAATTTAACTTGCATGCAAAAGATCCTAAGTTCCTGTATTCACTCTCTAATGGTTCTCTCAGATCCCTTTTTCTCTTGGTATGGTACAGCTCTTACTTTAAATTTGATGCAAGGTTCGGGGTCCTGCGTGGCTTAGTGGTAAAGTGTGGGACTTGTAACCTGGAGGCCGCGGGTTTGAGCCGCACTGGATCCACTGGGTTTTTTGTGGGAGTGTTCTTAAGCAAGACACTTCAGAGCCCTAGCTTAGTGCTCGTAAAACCCAGGAAATGCATGAATATGTGAGCTGTCGCCGTGATATGACTTGAAATAATGTTAAAAGCGGCGTAAAACACCATTCAATCAAGCAATCATTGATGCAAGGTTCACAATACGAAAATGAGCTGAATTCTTTTCCACATGACAAAATTTTAGACTGATTAAAGTTGAAAGGATTTGCAGATGACAATATTTAATGTTGCTCAAAAGATAATGTCTGTCTTTTAAATGGTAGAAAATATTATGGGAAAAGGAGATTCATGCTGGTTGCCAGCATTTTCTAGTTTTCCCACCATGTTTTTAAAAGCCTCTTTCCCCAGGATCATTAAAACTGATGGCTTGCAACACGCGAAAAGGGGTATTTGGACATCTGCGTAAAGTGTCGTCTCGGATCAGCCTGCGTAGTCCGCGCAGGCTAATCCGAGACGGCACTTTATGACTACATTAGATTTTGTGTTACAGTAGACTTGCGCAAAACAGAAAATTACATAAAAACACAAAGTGTCTTTTCGGATTAGCCTGCGTGGACTGCGCAGGCTGATCCGAGACGACACTTTACGCGATTGTCCGAATGCCCCTTTTCGTGTGTTGTATGCCATGTTGTGGGTTATAGGGTTAAAACTTCACTAAATGACAAAATTTTAGACTTGACCAAATTCAAAGCATTCGCAGATGACGAAATGCGACTCAAATGATGGAATTTATTAGTGAAAGGGCAGTAAATTTTGAGAAAAAGGAGAAAATGCTGTGGTAACCAGTATTTTCTCCTTTCCCCCCACACAAGGTTTTCTACACTTTCACAGACAATTACCATCATTTTAGCAAAATTTGATAATGTCATTCTGCTTATGCTTTCAGTTTGGACCAGTCTAATACCCTCATTCTACTAGGCCGCGATCTACGGCGCTCTCTGCGCTCATACAGAGCGCTGTAGATCGCCTCAGATTGCTACCGGATTGGTGATTATGAGGACAATCCCGCTCAGATAACAACGAGATGACCGAGCGCTTCTGCATCTCTAATGGTCGCTATCGGATCACATCGGAGCGCGATAACCGGCATACTGGCAAACATTTTCGCTCTTGTGCGATCCAATAGCGCTCCAGTTACGATGTTTACGTTCAAGTTGCGTTTCGATAGCGATTTAAGCGATTAAGTAGCGATATGACGGCGTTCTGCAAGGGAGTAGACCGATGGCGATCTTGGCGATCCGTTAAAGATCTGTTATTGTTCTTAGCATTCTTGGCGCTCAGCATGGAGATCTACGGCGCTCTGTCCAAATTAAAAGTGTTTGCAGACAACAATTTAAACGTGACTCATTTGGGGATATTAGTCTTTGATAGGGTAGAAAACATTGTGGGAAAAGGAGAAAATGCTGGTTACCAGCATTTTCTCCTTTTCCCACAATGATTTCAGAAGGCCTCTTCCTTAGGGTAGTGAAAAGCTGGGATTGTGTTGTAAAGGGTTTTCATAGGGTAAATAGTTTCTTTGAAACTTTTCTTGAAATTATGAAAGAAATTTTTGCAAAGACCTAACAAGTAACCTGTGTGTTTTCTGTTTTAAGAGTTGCTATCAAACAAATAGAAAGGTTAGGAAACAAACAGCCAATTAAACCTTATTGTGGCAAACATGCAAAATCAAATTTTTAAAAGAAGGAAAAGTACCCAAATATTTGTTATTTCGGGATTGATATAGACCAAAATGTCTCTACTTAGCTCATATTTTCGATTCAGGATCAGACTGCATAATTATATTGTGCAGTCTGATCCTGATCTACACTGGCCACAGAAGCAACTCAAGTTGTGTTACATACTAACTTTAGTAAAGAAAGATAACCCTTCACAACATAAAAAAAAAATTAGGCAAATTCAAATTGAGAGCATTTGTAAATAACAAATAAAATCAGGCTCAAGTAATTGAGTTTGGATTTGACAGAGAAGGAAAGATTCTGGGAAAAGGAGAAAATGCTGGTTACCAGCATTTTCTCCTTTTCCCAAAATGTTTCTAAAATCTTCATCCTCAGGGTCATTAAAGATGCATCTTTACTCGTTTTCATCAGGTTTTGTTTCCAATTTTATCTTTATTTTATGAAATTATAATCATTCTTGTACCTTCGTGCCAAATGTTGCCCCTGATGGTTGCAAGGTTGCACAGATTACGACGGATAGAAAATGCAAATCGTTCTATTGCGGCTAGCCATAGACAACAACCACAGTTTCCGCTTTAAATCGAAGAGAAATCTCTGGCGTCTCTTTATCCCATAAACCTTATATTGATTTCTCATCTACGTTTACACGGCTATCTAGATTCTACACAATGTAAAGTTTTAACAGCGTTTGTTTACTCTCTGGCTGTAAGGGTGCATCTTTAAAACTCAGGATTGTGTGGTAAAGGGTTTAAAGATTGGATCTGTATCTTTAACTCATTTCCTGAAAATCTGATTTCCCTTTACTCCCAGGAAACTTTCTCTCATGAATGGTAACTGTAGCTTGCAGTTGCTCTTTTACCTATAATGTTTTCTTAGGCTGTCTGATGCATTGGTCTTGAATGTCTGATAACATGAAGAAATTTACCCTGTAAGGAAGAGTTCCTCTTTTTGCTGACAACAAGATAAATGGCATTTGAGAATATTGTGGGAAATAGAGAAGTATGTTGTCTACATTGTTTGCTATCTTTCCAAATGTATTTCCTGTTATTTGAGCCAGATTTAGTTTTATAGTCTGCTTTAAAGATACATCCTTACAGCTAGTGAAAATAAAATGCTGTTAAACTCCAAAGTGTGTAGAATGCCTCAGCTTTGTAAACACAGATAAATTACCACTCTATATAGTGTAAGGGACAGAAAAACGCAAGAGAAGTATCCTCATTTAAAACAACAACAGGGATTGCTTTGAAGGCCTCCAAACATAAAATGCATTTTCTATCCATCGTAATGTGTGCAATCTTGCAGCTATCAGGGGCATCATTTGGCATGAAGATTCAAGAATGATTATAGTTTCATAAAGTACGGATGAAATGAGTTAAAAAGTGGCTGAAAAACTGGCTAAAAACCACTATAGATTTATCTTAACCCTTTTGGCGCCATAGGCTTTTCCGAAAACAGTGACTTTAGCGTATGGCATAGATCAAGATCAGACTGCACAAAACGTGCAGTCTGATCTTTGATCTATACCATCTGCTTGTGTAGTCAAGTCTATACAATCAAAATCTTTGTAAGTTTCAATGGATTGTTTCTAGAACCGTCGAAAGAGGTTGAGTTTATTTATTTGGCGCTGAAAGAGTTTTAACTTGTTACCAAACAACAAAATTTTAGCCTTGTCCAAATTCAAAGCATTTGCAGACGACAATTCAGTTGTGGCTCAAATGTCGGGATTTGACTTTGATAGGGAAGAAAACATTGTGGGAAAAGGAGAAAATGCTGGTTACCAGCATTTTCTCCTTTTCCCACAAGGTTTTCAAAAGGCTTCTTCCTCAGGGTCGTTAAAACTCGGGATTGTGTGGTAAAGAGTTAAGTCATTGCCTTAAAATGCTTACAGTATGGACACAGTCTAAATTTTTTGTCATCAGGTAGAGATAATCTTGCCCAAAGAGCTGGTGGAACACTGAATGAATGGCAATATCCCTTAGAGCACCAGATAAACCTTTTGCACATTTTACCAGAGAAGTACAACCCAAATAATAGCAACTTTAAGGCTGCTTTTCCCTACAGTGTTTCACGAAAGTGGACAGTATAGATCAAATATCAGGCTGCATGTTTTGTGCAGCCTGATCTTGATCTACACTGGCTGCAAAAAAAACTTTAGTCATGAAAGGCGCATTAAGAGTTAATATAGGTAAGAACACAAGGATGTGTAAATCAGGTTTTTGTGGTTAACATCTGTTCCAAGAAGGTTCTCTTGAGGTTGTAGTGAGTCAGCTGTGTGTCTGTGGCATACAAGTAACACAGAGTTGCATGCTAGACCTATTCTAGCCAGGGTATTGTGGTAACCGTTCACCAAACAATTCCATGTTTTCACAACCCAGAGAAGGAAGATTTTTGTGAGCATGTACAGGAGAAAATGCAGGAAAAAATTTCTGCCCTTTCAAAGACATAACACAGTGTTTCAGTAAACTTTCATAGGCAAGTCCAATATTTTTTCCATCTGAGATCCAGTTATCGACCCTTCTTCAGGGTGGTTTAATGTTGGCATTGTGTGGTAAGGGGTTAACTAAGCATGTTCATTGATATGAACCCAGAATTTCATATTTTTGAAAAAAAAAAAAATCTGTAAGGAACTACTTGTTAGATGTTTTGAGCCCTAGCCCGTAAACTTCTAAATAAGTTACATGAAACTTTCAAGACGAAAGTAAAAACCCAAATATTGCTATTTCAAAGTTACTTTTGGGAAAAAGTATCTCCTTAATTGACTGTGAAGATCCTAGATCAAACTGCATGTTTTGTCCAGTCTGATCTTGACTTATAGTGTCTGCAAAAGCTTGGGTGGCACTCAATAGCCTAAGGGCTAATCAACAACCTACTAGTACCTCTGCTTTTCCAGTATTACCTTTTTGAAAGAGTGTTACCTTATTACCCAACAGACTAGCAGCAGCACGTAGCTTTTAATTATTATGTCTCATTAGCTATTTGCAGCTGGCAACTTTGGAAGCATACTAGTATAGTTTGGATAACATAAACAAATTGAGGATTAATTCTTTAATATCAGTTAAAACCTTGTAGCAAAAGAAAGAAATTGCCCAGTATGGCCAATATCTTCTTTTGCCGCCATGTTTTCTAAATTGATATGCAGGAGGAAATGAGTTAATTGATGAATTGTGCAATATGTTAACTCCAAACCCCAGCATATTTATGAGTATGTCAGGTAAAGTATAAACTCACTGGAACCAGGCAATTGGCAGTGACTCCCCCATATCTATTTTTAGAACTGAGAAACAAAGATTATGGATCAGAAATATGGAGGGCTTATAGAAATTGACAAAAACTCAGAGAAAACCCACAAAAAAAGGAAAAATGTGTATAAACAAAACAGAGAGCTACTGATGATGGTGTACTGATAGTAAATGTGATATAAAGTTTGTTTGTGAGGCTTTGGACATGCTTTATGTTGTGCTTTATTGATTAGTTTTAATGGGATTGTTTTTTGTTACCATGGAGTAGTGAGAATATGGATGAAGTGTAGATTTAAATTTGGTAGATATTTATGACTACTAGAAATTATTCTTATGGAGGTTCCATTTTGTTTGCTATTCTTTCTTACACAGTTTTAAATGATAGATAGTAGAAACAAAAAAAATCTTTTTGAAAGAAATTGACTTTGTAAGGGCAGAAATAAATTGGTAATTTTACACAAACAATCTTATGGTAGTTTTATGCTGAAAATCAAGCCATCTTTTAGTTTTGGTGCTCTGTAAATGATTATGAGTACTTAGAATGCATGGCAGAAAATGCATAAATGAGGATAACCAGGAAGGAAGGGCAGAAAGGTTTTCGAATGAGACTTATTATTAGATTGTATCTTCTCTGTGATTGAGTAAACACAGTAGTTGATGTAACAGGAAGGGTTATCCATTTCCTTTGTGAACAGATCATCTACTTTTACACAGATTTTGAGAGAAATTGGGGTTTGCAGAAATATTTAGTGGCTCTTTGACTACAAATTTTCTTTACTGATAAACTGTACCTAAATTCAATGTTTAATGGATTAGTGTTCTATGTTACTTTTCAAATTGGTAGATATGATTTGATTGTAATAGAGCCCATCAGAGTTCCACAGATGATAAATCAAACATAATGTGTGGATATATCATCAACATAGGTTACAATGGATAACGTATATATGGCCTGCAACAAGCGTAAAGGGGCATTCGGACATTTGCGTTAAGTGTCGTCTCGGATAAGCCTGTGCAGTCCACGCAGGCTAATCTGAAATGACACTTTCCATTTTTATGTAATTTTCTGTTTTGCGCAAGTCTACTGAAAAACAAAATCTAATGTTGTCGAAAAGTGCCGTCTTGGAATAGCCTGCGCGGACTGCGCAGGCTGTTCCGAGACGACACTTTACGCAACTGTCCGAATGCCCCTTTTTGTGTGTTGCAAGCCATATAATACTTTTTATCATTTAAATCACAAAATCTGTCCCTTTGCTTTGAAGCCACTTTTGAATTTCTCAAGTAAAGGGTAGATCAGTTTACCACTAGTTAGTCACAGAGAAAGAAAAAGTTAACTCTTAAAACGCCGAATAAACCCGAGACGAACTTTTTCAGTTTAGAAATAAAAACAAAATCAGCGCAACTTCAAGGTTGCCTTTGTCCAGAGCATATAAGCAAAGGGGCTAGTGTAGATCAAAGACCAGACTGCACATTTTGTGCAGTCTGATATTAATCTACACTTGCCACACAGGCAACTAGAGCTGTGAAACAGACCTCAAGGGTTATTGCAGGTACAAGTAATCTGTTGGGGATAATCATTGTTTTTTTTTCTTTCCTGGATGGTTTATTACTGGAATGATTGTTCATTGATAAGGAAAGATGAGGTTATGTGGGTCACATTCTGATTTGCACAAATTGGGGAACATGCTTGACTTCGAAATGTGTATGAAAATTGGATTATGTATTCTGTTTGGTCTCATTTTATTTTTTGGGGGGGAGGAGGGATTTTGTTATGATTATTAACTTTTGATTTATTTCACCATAGTAACTTTTTCGGTTACAAATTTTGAAGGGTGGAATGCCTGATTTTATGGTTATTTGCATACATGTTAAGATAATGATGTTCTTTATGGGGGGGGGGGGGTAGGAAACATGATTTTTATGGTTATGTGCATACATACTAAAGATAATTAGGCTCCTTTGAGCGCAGGTGTAGTGCCTTCTTGTACCTGCATTTTACTAGCTTGATCAGCTACTTTTTCTTCTGCAAAGTTTGTGTCAATTTCTTGTCAATGAGTTGTGGCTGGGTCCCAATTTTATCTTCATCCACAATGTTTTCAAAAGCTCTCTAGTATTTGTGTTGTTAAAACATTTCAGGAGGGAATAACTCTAAGAATGAGTGACTTGACATGTGTGTGTCTGTGAATTCAGTTTTGCTTTTTCCATGGAATAAACTCTGGAAAGTGTTTGGGAAAGATGTCTTGTCTGGTATTCTAGATCTTTATCAATAGTATGGCTTCCATTAAAGATAAGATTATCCAGAAATACAAAGCATTTGTGTCATCCTCTGGGCTGAAAAAAGGTGGGTATCGTTGCTATTACTGCATGCAAAATACTGCATGTTACTACATGAAGGAATTCTTGACTTTCTTTCAACCTTCTGTAGCCAATCTGCAGGGTCTGACTTAAAAGATATTATGATGTATGGTAGAACATAATCAGATGACAAAGTTTAGACTAGAGGCTTACATATACACCTTACAGTCATTGTCTTTGAAGGGTTGAAACACTGTAGGAAAAATAAGTAAAATGCTTGTAGCCAGCAGTTTCTCTTTTTTGCTAACCTGAGCACAAAGTGTTTATAGTGAGCTACTGTGATTGTGCCATGTCTGTTGTCTGTCATGTGGTCGTCATTGATAACCGTGTGTGCAGTCCAGAGGCCAAATTTAATGTCAGATACTCATGGAACTTGGTCAGAATGTTTGTCTTAATAAAATCTTGAACATGTTTGAAATTGGGTTACTTAAGGTGAAAGAGTAGGTCACTGGGCCAAATATTCAAAAAACCTTGTGTGCATTCTGGAGGCCACATTTTTAGCCCAGTACTCATAAAACTTGGTCAGAATGTTTGTTTGATAATATCATGGACAAATTTGAAATTGGGTCTTGTCGGGTCGAGAAGTAGGTCCTTGGGCCAAATCTTCGAAAAACCTTGTGTGCACTCTAGAGGCCATATTTTCAATCTGATATTCAGGCCTAACAAAAAAATATCTGTGTTTAGAATTTAGTCCAAGATGCTGTAGGTAGGGTAGGTAGGCATTTTTCTTTCCAGAAACTTTTTACAGGGACCATGTACTGAAATCACACCTGGCAGATATTTTTAGCTCCACTGGCCGAAGGCCAGCGGACTTATGTCATGGCCCAGTGTCCGTCATCCATCCGTCCGTTAACTTTTTTTTCAAACTACTTCTTCTCTGAAACTACCCATCCAAATTTGATGAAACTTCACAGAAATGATCCTGCCATGGTCCTCTTTAGAATTTCTTGAAAGAATTTGATTCCTTCAAAAACTCTGGTTGCCATGGCAACAAAACTGAAAAATATTGAACATTTTTTAAAATCTTCTTGTCTGAAACCATAAGGCCCAGGGCTACCAAATTTGGCATGTAGCTTTATCTAATGGTCCTCTATCAAATTCCTTCATATTATAGCCCTGGGGTCAAAATTGGCTCTGCCTTGGAGATCACAAGTTTAACATGGGCTTATAGGGTGACTGTAATTTAAAATAGTAATCAAGGGAAATAACTCCTGTTATACAAGATAAAGTTTGTTACTATTTACCTCCCTTGATTATCAAACTGCAGTTATACATTATTGGAGTTTGGTATTCCAGTTTTTTGGAGAGGAAATGTTCTGTTTTAAGAGAGAGTTTTTTTTAACTGTATTTCTTTTTACTGTACCAAGTTTAAAGCCATTGCAAAAAGACAAATTGAATGTAGCTTAAATGACTATTTCTGTCCTTGATAGTTAGAAAACGTTGTGGGAAAAGGAGTAAATACTGGATGACAACATGTTGTCCTTTTCTTACGATGTTTTTGAAAACCTTCTCTTTCAGGGTCATTAACACTTTGATTTGTGTAGTAAAGGGTTAAAAAGCCAGTGGAGCGATACAGGGCCATCATGGCCCTCTTGTTTTTTTCTATCGTAGCGTAAAAAGTTTAGGGTCGGCAGCATTTTCTAGGTAGGGCAGGGAAACCCTAAACACAGATATATTTCCTCTATAGGCCTCATGAAAATTGGTCTGAGTGATTATCTTTATTATATCTTCAGCCATTTTCGTTGTCTACAAATGCTTTCAATTTGTACCAGTCAAACATTTTGTCATTTGGTGAAGCGTTCACAACAAAGAAGACAGCTTTTATTTGAAGGCATAGTGGAAAACACAGAAAATGCTTGTTACTGCAATGTTTTCAACTTTCACAGACAATTTCAGTAGTTGAGCCACATTCAATATGTTATCTGCAAATGATTTGAAATTGGACAGGTCCAAAATTTTTTGTCATCTGCCAAAGAATTTTAAGTGGTGTGCTGCAAGGAAAAGAAGTTAACTCCAGAAGGTTATTTTGGGAACCAATTCTTTACCAAACCACAAAATTTTCGGCAAGACCAAACTGAAAGCATTTGCAGATGACAGATTACATTTTACTCAAATTATAATTCCTGTCTTTGATAGGGTAGAAAACATTGTGGGTAAAGGAGAAAATGCTGGTTACCAGCATTTTCTCCTTTTCCAACAATGTTTTCAAAAGCCATTTTTGTTATCAAGGTTATTAAAATTCAAGATTATATGGTAAAGAGTTAAAAGGGGTGGTTATGATAAAATAGATGTCAATGGAGCAAAAGGTAAATAGAACACAGATGTTGAGCTAACTTAACAAACAAGAGCCCCCATCTTCACTTCAAACTGATGGGTTACATTTAACCCTTTGACGGCAAAAAATCTAGCAGCATCCCAAATAAAAGCAATTGCAGACGAGAAATTAGATGTGGCTCAAAAAGAGAAAACTTAACTTGTCTTTGAAAGGGTAGAAAACAGTGTAGGAAAAGGAGAAAATGCAGGTTTACCAGCATTTTCTCCTTTCCCTACAATGTTTTTAAAGCCATATTTTTGAAGGTTGTTATGAGTTAGGATTATGTGGTAAAGGGTAGGTTACTGCTAGAACAGCTGATCTGCTCCTTCAGAACTTTCCTTCATGAGAATGCATGTTGTACTAAGACCTATCTTTTTTACCTCTTCACCAAACGACGAAATTCAAGTCTAGTACAAATTGAAAGCATTTGCAGACGACAAAATAAATGTATCTGAAAAATAAAAATTTGTTTTGGATAGGGTAGAAAACATTGTGGGAAAAGGAGAAAATGCTGGTTACCAGCATTTTCTCCTTTTCCCACAATGTTTTCAAAAGGTTTCTTTCCGCGAGTCGTTAGAACTCGGGATTGTGTGGGAAAGGATTAACAGAATTGTTGAAAAATCATTGTGACAGAGACCTGCTAAAAGTAAGCTGTCTTCATTTCATCTATATCAGCCCTTTGCCTTACAATTCCAAATTTAACCCTTTACCACACAATGACGACTTTTAACACCCCTGATAGAGAAGGCTTTTGAAAACATTGTGGGAAAAGGAGAAAATGCTGGTTACCAGCATTTTCTCCATTTCCCACAATGTTTTCTACCCTATCAAAGAAAAATCATTTCATATGATCCACATTGAAACTGTCATCTGCAAATGCTTTCAATTCAGACAGGTCTAAAATTTGTCGTGTGGTAAAGGATTAATCTGCCCTGAAGAAAGAAGGCTTTTGAAAACATTGTGGGAAATGGAGAAAATGCTGGTAATCATCATTTTCTCCTTTTTCCACAATATTTCCTATCCTATCCTAGACGGGCCGAGCCCAGATAGCTCAGTCGGTAGCGTGCAGGACTTGAGAACAAGGGGTCATGGGTTTGATCCCTGGCTACGACCCCTGGCTTGGCAAATTTCAAGGATTGATGATAGTCACTGCGACAGGAATCATTCCTCTCCCTCCTCTGACCATTGTTTCGACGATGATTATGTGGGAAAGCAGCCAGTGGCTGGAAAGAAGATTGTGCGGAGTACTGGTGAAAGAGACTCCAGGAAAGCATGGATAGGTGCACTGGCAGCCACGATGTAACTGAAATAATGTTGAAAACTACGTTAAACACCTTTACAGTCAATCAACTATCCTAGATGGAAATCATCATTTCAGCTACAGTTTGACAGGACACAAAGTTTTATTGTTTGGAAGAGGGTTAGTTTGTCAGAATGTCTTAGATAATTTTAGATTTCAAGATGTGATTGTGTCAGAAAGTTGATTGATTGATTGTATGATGTTTAACGCCGTTTTCAACATTATTTCAGTCATATCGCGGCGGCCAGTGCACCTATCCATGCTTTCCTGGATTCTATTTTACCAGTATTCAGCATAATATCTTTCCAAGCCACTGGCTGCTTTCCCACATAGCCATCATCGAGACAATGGTCAGCGGTTCGAGAGGAATGAATCTTTTCACAAGGACTATCATCAATTCTTGGAAAAAAATTGGCCGAGCCAGGATCGAACTCATGACCTCTTGTTCTCAAGTCTTGCACGCTACCGACTCGGCTACCGGGACTCAGCATTTCAGAAAGTAGTGAAAGCCAGACAGTATGAAAACTTACGCAAAAGCTATTCTTACAGCACTTACCTTTAGAGCACCAAACTTAAACCTTATCCTGATAAATAACTTAAATGAAATTTTCAGTTCGATAGTAAAAACCCAAATATTGTTATTTCATAGGTATGTTTCGGGGAATAATATCTCCTTATCAGACAGTGTAGATCAAAGATCAGACTGCACGTTCTGTGCAGTCTGATCTTGATCTACTCTGTCCGCAAAAGGTCAGTGAGTCGTGCTTAGAAGCCTATGGGTTAAAGGCTTTACCACACTGTCCAGAGTTATATATATCCTGGAGAACAAGGTTTATGAAAATATTGTTGGAAAAGGAAAAAGTGCTGGTAACCGGCTTATTCTCCTTTCTCCACAATGTTTTCTCCATTACCAAAGGCAAATCCAATCATTTGAATCTTATTTACGTTGTGGTCTGCAAGTGCTATCAATTTGGACTTGTCTGAAATTTTGTCGTCTGGTAAGGATTTAACTGTTTGCTTTAGAAAACTATGGTGTAATTTCTTGGCTTTTCATCAGCATGGAGTGCTCAAATGAGCTTTTGTGATTGTGCACAGTTGGTTTTCTGCCTGTCTGTCTACAGTTTCAAGGTATTTAACCACTGAAACTCTCTGGCTAATCATACTGTAGTTATTTCAGTATCCTTTAGTCTAGGATGGCTGAGGGTTGGGGGTGGGGGTTTGAGGAGGGTTCTAAAAATTCATGTCATGAAACCAATGATAATTATATTGGCAACTGATAACCTTTATCACAGCAAAATTTAAGCCTTGTTGGAGTTTATAACAATTGCAGGTGATTAATTCAGTGTATCTAAGGAAGAAAGTCTGAGCTGGCAGCTAGTGTAAGAAAATAATGTTAGAGAAGGAGAAAATGCTAGTTAACCAAATTTTCTTCTTTTCCCACAATGTTTTCTAAAAGCCTTTTCCTAAGGGTCATTAAGACTTAGATTGTGTGGTAAAGGGTTATTCTTAAGAGCTTATAATATTTAGAAATTTTATGAAGAAACATTAAACTATCATCAATCCTTGAAATTTGCCAAGCCAGGGGTCGTAGCCAGGGATCGAACCCATGACCCCTTGTTCTCAAGTCCTGCACGCTACCGACTGAGCTATCTGGGCTCGGCCCATCTAGGATAGGATAGGAAATATTGTGGAAAAAGGAGAAAATGCTGGTTACCAGCATTTTCTCCATTTCCCACAATGTTTTCAAAAGCCTTCTTTCTTCAGGGCAGATTAATCCTTTACCACACGACAAATTTTAGACCTGTCCGAATTGAAAGCATTTGCAGATGACAGTTTCAATGTGGATCATATGAAATGATTTTTCTTTGATAGGGTAGAAAACATTGTGGGAAATGGAGAAAATGCTGGTAACCAGCATTTTCTCCTTTTCCCACAATGTTTTCTGCCCTATCAAAGACAGAAATAATCATTTTAGTAACATCTGATTTGTGGTTTGCCAATGCTTTCAATTTGGTCCAAGCCAAAATTTTGTCGTTTCGTAAAGAGTTAAATCTTTCCAAAAAGTACAAACAAACAGCTGAGAGATATATACTGTCTGAGACTTCCTTCCAGCCGCCACAGATGCAGGTAGATTTGATATATGATAGAAACCTCCAGCTGTCAGTCACACTTGGATAACCATCTGGAACTGTGGGGTCCTGGAAAACATAACATCCATATGGAATTAGTATCACTTTTGTGGATGTTCTAGGCATATATGACATGAGGAGGGAGTCTGAAAGGAAGATTTTATTGATTGAATTGGAGTTTAACAGCTTAGGTCGTATCACTGCGGTCAGTGCACCTATGCATGTGTTTCCTGGCTTTCTCACACCAGTATTGACACAACTTTCTATCCAAGTCACTGACCACTTTCACACATACATCAGAGGTGAGAGGCAAAAAAATCGCAGGAAATATAGTTTGCCTCAACTTGGTATCAAACTCGCAACCACCAGGTTATGAGTGTGATATGCTAACCTGCTAGGTCTGAAAGGAAGAATCACTTTATTCTATAACCACTTTCCACACAGCTAAATCTTAGATTTGTCCAAATTCAAAGCATTTGCAGACTAAAATTAAATTGTGGATAAAATGATTGGGGTTTTCTATGGAAGGTTAGAAAACATTGTGGGAAAAGGAGAAAATGCTGGTTACCAGCATTTTCTCCTTTTTCCACAATGTTTTTTAGATGCTTCTTTCTCAGTCCAGAAATATGACCCAAATAAATGCATTGCCCTGAGTTGCTTTTTGTACTAGGTGTTTCAGCAAAGTGCATGGTGTAAGAACAGACTGCTTGTTTTGTGCGGTCTGATCTGTTGTTCTAACTTGCAGGCAAAGGCAACAATAGTTATGAAAGACGCTTTAACTCGTTACAACATGACAAATTTTTATACTTGTCCAAGTTAAAAGCATTTGCAGATAACAAAGTAGAATTATAAAATTTGGTTCTGAAAATTGAGAAAACATTGTGGAAAGAACAGAAAATGTTGGTAACCAGCATGTTTTTCCTTTTCCCACAATGTTTTGAAAAGGCTTATTTTTCAGGGTCGTAAAAACTCTGCATTGTGTGGTAAAGGGTTAAGGGTTGATCTTATTTGCAGAATGTTTTGCCTCTTTTTTTATGGAACTTTAAAAATTTATATTCACAAGTTCCAATGTTTGTTGTCATTAAAAGGAAAGGTAAGGTAGACTTGGTAGGTCTGTTTACTTTGTATCAGATTAAAAGTCACTTCATAATACAGAATTAATGGCTGATTCTTTCAAAATAAAACTCTCAAAACATAAAATTTGTCTTTCAAAGGGTAGAAAATATTGTGGGAAAAGAAGAAATTGCTGGTTGCCAGCATTTTCTTCTTTTCCCACAATGTTTTCAAAAGGCCTTTTCCTTAGGGTCGTTAAAAGTCTGGATTGTGTGGTAAAGGGTTAAAGGGGTTGAAACAATGTGGGAAAAGGAGAAAAGCTTGTTTTCTTCATTTCTCACAAGGCTTTCTACCCTTTCAGAGGCAAATTTCATCATTTGGGCCACAATTTATAACCGTTACTATCCCTACCATTAACAATCCTGAGGAAGAAGGCCATCAAAAACATTGCAGGGAAAGGAGAAAATGCTGGTAAAAGGCATTCTGTCCTTTTACATTAATGTTTTCCACTAACCAAGGCATATTTTCATTGACTGAGCCAGTTAGCATTAATTTTTCAAAGGCTATCACTTTGGACAATCCTAAAATTTTGTAGTGTTGAAAAGAGTAAGACTTAGTCATGTCTGCTTTGTATAAACTTTGACAGAAAAGTGTCAGGTCAATCATGATATAGCTTGGGGATATTTGGGTTGCATAAAAGGTTGTAATAGACTTAGATAGGTCTAAACCTAGCCTATTAGTGCAGTTTTCGTTTACCACATAATGCCAAGTTTTAACCCTTAAAGTGCCTTTCACGACTGTAGTTGTCTTTGCAGCCAGTGTAGATCAAGATCAAACTGCACAAAACGTGCAGTCTGATCTTTGATATTCACCGTCCACTTTGCTGTAAGTCTTTAGAGACAAAAGTATCCATGAAATTGCAGTTATTTTGGGATTGTCTGACTGAAAACATCTGTTGGGTTTTCTTCGGAGCACTAAGGGTCAACAACCCTGACAGAGATGACTGTTGAAAACATTGTGGAAAAAGGAGAAAATGCTGGTAGCTAAGTCAAAAAATATTGTTGTATGATAAAATGTTAAGTGAATGGGTTGTCTGTGATGGTTTTACCCATTTGTCACAGTGTTTCCGGTAGCCTTCTTTGCACTGGCCCATAAACACAAAGGATAATGTGGAGAAGTGTTAACCCTTTACCACACAATGACGACTTTTGACACCCCTGATAGAGAAGGCTTTTGAAAACATTGTGGGAAAAGGAGAAAATGCTGGTAACCAGCATTTTCTCTTTTTCCCACAATGTTTTCTACCCTATCAAAGAAAAATCATTTCATATGATCCACATTGAAACTGTCCTCTGCAAATGCTTTCAATTCGGACAGGTCTAAAATTGGTCGTGTGGTAAAGGGTTAATGCTTTACTACACAATCCCAGGTCTTAACAATCTTGAGGAAGATGGTTTTTTGGACACTTTGAGGGAAAAGGAGAAAACTCAGGTCCCTTAACTCTCTACCATACAATCCCGACTTTTAACGACCATGAAAAAGAAACCTTTTAAAAACCTTGTGGGAAAAGGAGAAAATGCTGGTAACCAGCATTTTCTCCTTTGCCCACAAGGTTTTCTACCCTTACCAAAACAAATTTCACATTTATTGTGTTGTCTGCAAGTGCTTTCAATGTGGACTGGTCTAAGATTTGGTCGTTTGATAAAGACTCTAAGAAAGGAATGCCCTAATATGATCCACATTTTTATTGTGGGCTGCAGTTTCTTTTGAATTAGACAGGTCCAAAGTTTTGAGTTATAAACAAGTTTACAAGTTGAAGAACAGCAAGATTCCAGACTCGTCATAATAAGTATTTCTCGAAAAATCGGATTTTTCTTTAAAATGGAAAATAACTTTGTGGGAAAAGAATGAAAGACTGGTTACAAGCATTTTCTCCTTTTCCTACATTGTTTTCTGTTCTTTCAGAGACAATTTCCATCATTTTAGTCATATTTGAATTGTCGTCTGTAAATGCTCTGATTTTGGACTAGTCTAAAACTTTGTGGGTTTGGTAAAGAGTTAACCCTTTACCGCACGATGCCAACTTTTAACGACTCTGCAAAAGAAGCCTTTTGAAAACATTGTGGGAAAAGGAGAAAATGCTGGTAACCAGCATTTTCTCCTTTTCCCACAATGTTTTCTAGCCTATTTAAAGAAAAATTGCTCTATTTGAGACACACTGAAATTGTCATCTGCAAATGCTCTCAATTTGGGCTAGTCTAAAACTTTGTCCGTTTGGTAAAAAGGTTAAGTGATTGAGAAAATTAGACTTTAGGTTAGTTTGTATTGACAGCAGTGTAATTGGTGAAAGTTTGACCAGTGTAAATTTGGTGGTAAAATTGTGCAAATCTATTGGTTAACACTTTACGCAACTGTCCGGTGTTTTAACGACAGTGCAGGAAAAGGCTTCTGAAAACATTGCTGGAAAAGGAGAAAATGCTGGTAACCAGCATTTTCTCCATTTCCACAATGTTTTCTGTCTTTCCAAAGGAAAATCTCGCCATTTGAGTTGCATTTGATTTGTCATCTGCAACTGCTCTCAATTTGGACAAGTTTAAAGAGTTTGTAAGGGTTGTTGTATCGACAGTTAACTCTTTACCAAACAGCAATATTTTAGACTAGTTCAAATTGTAAGCATTTGCAGATGACAAAATAAATGTGTTTCAACAATGGAAATTTGATTTGGTAATGGTAGAAAACATTGTGGGAAAAGGAGAAAATGCAGGTTACCAGCATTTTCTTCTTTTCCCATAATGTTTTTAAAAGACTTCTTCGTCAGGGTCATTAAAACATGGGATGTTTGGTAAAGGGCTAAGTGACAGTGGTTAAATGCTTTAGAGTTCAGATTGAAATCCATGGCGAAGTGTAGTTTTGTATGTGCCTGTGATTTGTATATACATCTTTTAATTTGGAGGGGAAGAAAATTTACACTGTGATAAATGGTTGTATTGTGAAAATTTGATTAATTTGGCCCTTACAGGCTTACTCTTGTGTTGAAAAAAGTAGCTGCTTGGAATAAAGTATTGTTTTCCTGAAGTTGTTTATTGATTAAGAGAAATATGACTAAAGGTAAACAAAGCTAACCTATTTTACATTAGGAGACTGTTACGAAACGTTTCTGAGTTTTTATGAAACAGAGAGAGACTACTTTTGGAAATATTTGAAGAAAAAAAAAACTGCTGGTAACCATCATTAAGAAAAAAAAAAATTCTCCTCTTCACACAATGTTTTCTACCCTTTCGAGGACGAATTCCAGCATTTGAGCCAAATTTAATTGTCGTCTGCAAATCCTTTCAATTCGGACAAGTCTGAAACTTTGTCGTGTGGTAGCAAGTTACCCTGTTTCCAAACAACAAAATTACAACACACTTAACCAGTTTCAGCTCCATAAAGATTTTTATTTAACCCTCTACCACACAGTCCCAATTGAAAGCTTCTGAAAACATTGTGGGAAAAGGAGAAAATGCTGGTAACCAGCATTTTCTCCCCTTTCCAACAATGTTTTCCACCCTGTCAAATATGATAAACACCATTTAAGCAACATTTAATTTGTCGTCTAGTGATGCTTTGAATTTTGACCAGTCCGAATTTTTTTTCATTTGGTAAAGAGTTAACTACATAAATTTCCAGACAGATACAGCAATGTTTTATTGATCTCATTCCAGGTCCTGGTCGTGGAGATAGAGGTGACGATGAGACAGACTTCGCACGGCCCCTTACCACAAAAGTGCCACATGCAAAGCGATCATCCAGTGCGGCATCTAACATATCTACAGGCTCTGTTGGGAAGAAACCTGCGTTTGGCCTTACCAAGTCTGCTTCAACAGGTATATTAATGCTTTTGAATTGAAGTGGTCGAAGACTTGAACCTGTTTTCATAATCTTTTTAATGTCTTTTTGAAGCATAATGCATGTGAAAGTTAGGTTTATAAAAGACTAGGAGGAACAGATTGTGACTATTGAGCCAGAGTAATTTTTCTTTTTGTTACAATGTTTGCTTCACTTTTGGAAACCTTTGAGTTGTTAACATTGTGTTGTTTTATCTTTAAATCTTAGAGACCAAAATCTGAAATAATGGAATGATACAGTATTGGATTTGTTACCATATGTTAATGTCATACAACTTGCACTAACCCAAAATTTGTCCTCATTTAAAACCAGAAACGACAACAGCCATTCTTTCAAGGCATCTGAAACATGAAGTGCATTTTTTATCTGTCGTAATCTGTGCAATCTTGCAGCCATCAGGGGCAACATTTGGCATTAAGATACAAGAATGATTATAGTTTCATAAAATAAGGATGACATAGGTTAAAAACTGGCTCAAAACTGCCTGAAAACAAGTATAGACGTATCTTTAATTGGTTGCCTGCAAAATTTATGCTTTCACTTTGGTCAGGTCCAAAATTTTGTTGCTTGAGAGAAAAGGAGAAAATGCTGGTAACTAGCATTTTCTTCTTTTTCCCACAATGTTTTTTAACGTTTCAAAGACAAATATAATCATTGAGCAGAATTCAATATGTCGTCTTCAGATGCTTTTAATTTTGAATTGTCTGAAATTTTGTAGTTTTGCAATGAGTTAACTACTTTACGTATTAAATGTGCTGCATGTAGTTTTGTTTCTATGAAAAAGAAAAAAATATTGATTTCTAACAACTGTTCCATTAATACCCCAACTTTTAGTGTCGACACGCTCATCCTTTCGGAGAAAATCATCTGATTCAGGTAGTATTTACATATCACCGAGCCTTCCTGCCATAAATGTGTAGAACTATGTTTTGTGTGTTTGTCTGGCAAATCATTGGGGCTTTTCTATTTCAAGTACAGAGTCGGTAAAATGACATAATGCATCAGGCTTTTTGCTTTGCTTTTTAAAAAGGATTTCACATCATTATATAAGCTTTTCACCCTGTATGACTCGATCTCGGCTGTTAAAGACCCTGAGAAAGAAAGCTTTTGAAAACATCGTGGGAAAAGGAGAAAATGCTGATAATCAGCATTTTCTTCTTTTCCCACAATGTTTTCTAACCTTCCCGAATCAAACTTCAGTTTTTGAGTCGCATCTGTTTTGTCACCTGCGAATCCTTTCAATTTTGACTAGTCTAAAATTTTATCGTGTCGTAAAAAGTTAACCCTTTACAACACAATGCCATGTTTAAACAACACCAAGGCGAAAGGCCTACATTGGCTAAAATAGAAGAAAACGTTGGTTACCAGCATTTTCTCCTTTTCCCACAATACTTTCAAAAGATTTCTTTCTCAAGGTGGTTAAACTTTAGGATTGTGTAGTACACAGTCAAATCTAGCAACTCCAAGTCATCTGGGCTCTTGTTTCTCAGCTCTTGTTAACTATTTACCAGACAACAAAATTTTAGACAGGTCCAAATTGAAAGCATTAGCAGACGACAAAATTAAAGTGACTCAAAAACTGAAATTTGTTTTGGGAAGGGTAGAAAACACTGTGGGAAAAGGAGAAAATGCTGGTTACCAGCATTTTCTCCTTTTCCCACAGTGTTTTCAAAAGGCTTTTTTCTCAGAGTCTTGAAAAGCTGGGATTGTTTGGTAATGAGTTAAAACTCAGATGTTTTTATTTACGAGATCTATTTAGCAGTCTAGATAACACATAGTGCTTGGGTTTCATGCTTTTGAATGCAAGTGCAAAATAGATTATGGATTGGGTTCCATGCCAAATGGTTGCTAAATGCTTCAAAATTGTGTCAGGGGACATAAATTTGGATCCTGAAATTTATGTTACAAAGTTTTTTGGTGGAGCCTGCTCTTTTGTACGAGTATGATGGTATAAGAGAGAAAAATGTACACTTGTCCAAATTGAAAGCATAGGTAGATGACAATTTATATGTGACACAAATGATGGAATTCGTCTTTGATAGGGTAGAAAACATTGTGGGAAAAGAGAATATGCTGGTTACCAGCATTTTCTCCTTTTCCCACAATGTTTATAAAAGGCTTCTTCTTCAGGTTCGTTAAAAGTCTGGACTGTGTGGTGAAGGGTTAAGATATTTCACAGACTGTGTGAAAAAATTAAAAACATGTTTTCGGGGGTATACTGGAATCAGCCTGTCTGTCCGTCCGTCAGTCCATGTGTCCGTCTGTGTACAAAATACCAGTAATTTTGTGTCGCGAACTACTCCTACAGTTTTGCTGCTATTGTATTGAAAGTTTGTTGATACATTGATCATGTACTGAAGTTGTGCAAGACACAGTTTTCAATCATCTACTCCCTATGATTCAAGGGTAATCTCCCCTTGAACTTAGAAAATTTTTTGTTAAATTGCCTGTTTCTGTCAAAGGGCTGGCGGGGGTATTAAGTCACATTCAGTGACAGTTCTAGTTTTTCTCTGGTATCCTTTTCTCCCCATATCCACATTGTTTCCAAAAACTGGCTTCCCCAGGTTCAACAAGACTGGATATACTTTACTAAATGGTAAAACCTGCAACGGAAGGTACTTCAGTAGTTTTACAGACAATGTAGGTTCAAGATCAGACAGCGCAGATTATCAGTGATGCAATATGGTCAATGAGCACATGATTTGCCAGAACATTCTGTTAGTTTATAGTAGCACACAATTTTTAAACTGTTTCACTACCTTTATTTTTAGCTCCACTGGCCGAAGGCCAGCGGGCTTATGTCATGGCCTGTTGTCCGTCGTCCGTCCGTCCGTCCGTCCGTGCGTTAACTTTTTTTTAAAACGTCTTCTTCTCTGAAACTACCCATCCAATTTTGATGAAACTTCACAGAAATGATCCTGCCATGGTCCTCTTCAGAATTTCTTGAAAGAATTTAATTCCTTCAAAAACTCTGGTTGCCATGGCAACAAAACTGAAAAATTTTGAAAATCTTTGAAAATCTTCTTGTCTGAAACCGTAAGGCCAAGGGCTACCAAATTTGGCATGTAGCTTTATCTAGTGGACCTCTACCAAGTTTCTTCAATTTATAGCCCTGGGGTCAAAATTGGCCCCGCCCCAGGGGTTACAAGTTATACATGGGCTTATTCAGGGAGAACTTTAAAATTCCTCTTCTACCTAGCCATAGGGCCTAGAGCTACCAAATTTGGCATGTAGCTTTATCTAGTGGACCTCTGCCAAAATTGTTCAAATTATAGCCCTGGGGTCAAATTAGGCCCTGCCCGGGGGTAACAAGTTTTACATGGGCTTATATAACAAGTTTTACATGGGCTTATATAGGGAGAACTTTAAAATTCTTCTTTGACCTAGCCATGGGGCCTAGGGCGACCAAATTTGGCATGTAGCTTTATCTAGTGGACCTGTACCAAGGGTGTCCAAATTATAGCCGAGGGTCAAATTTGACTTCGCTCCGGGGGGTAACATGTTTTACATGGGCGGGCTTATATAGGAAAATCTTTCGCATCTAGCTATAAGGGCTAGGGCTATCAAATTTTGCATTTAGCTTTATCTAGGGGGTCTCTATCAAGGGTGCCCAAATTGAGAAAAATTTGAAAATCTTCTTGTTTATAACATTCAAGAACTGAATTATTTGGTATGGAGCTTTATATTGTGGACCTCCACCAGGATTCAAATAATTATAGCTTTGCGATCAAAATTGGCTTTGCCCATGGATCACAACTTTCTCGTAGGATTAGATAGAAAAATGTTTGCATGTCCTCGTGTTTGAAATCAATTTGCTGAATATTGTAATGTTTGGCTTGTAGTGTTTTTACTTAATAGCCAGTGGAGCGATACAGGGCCATCATGGCCCTCTTGTTTCATTTTAGATAAAATAATATTGAGCTTAAGAGTTATTTTTCAAAGCTTCCTAGCAATTAACCCTTTATCACACAATCCCTATTCATAACAACTCCAGGAAAGAAGACCCTTGAAAACATGGTGGTAAAAGGAGAAAATGCTGGTAACCAGCATTTTCTCCTTTTCCCGCAATGTTTTCTACCCTAACTGAGACACATACCATTGTTTGAGCCATATTTAAACTGTCGTCGGCAAATGCTTTCAATTTGGACAAGTCTAAATGTTTGTCGTGTGCTACAGAGTTCAATATTTGCTTTATAAACCGGCTTCTGTAGTCTGCATTTCTTGTGCAGAGTTTATAAGTATGAAATATGAAATGCTAGTTAGAGTTTTTTGGGTCTTTATTAGGGCTGACTATTGAGGCCAAAATCTACTATTGCGATAGTATTGACATTGGACAAAATACTATTGCAATAGTATTGATATTGCCTGTTACTATTGCAATACTATTGCAATACTATTGGATGAATTGCAAGAGATGAATTTCACCAAATGACATCTTGAAACGAAGTTTTATACTAATACTTTCTGTAAGTAGTTTAAATTCTACCTGAGTACATGTTTTGAATAGCAAATAAAGGGGAAAATAGAGTTAAATGCATGATGCTCAATAAATTTCAAGGACTATTTTTTCTAAATGCAGATGGTTCACAAACAATTTAACATACCTAATTACTCTAAACTTTTGAAGAAGTCAACTTTTAAGTCTGATTGATATACAACAGCATACAAAGCACAAAATGCCGACAAATACTGATGATTCATAAACACACCTAATAAAAAGCAACTTTAAACGTTTAACCCTTTACCACACAATGACGACTTCTAACGCCCCTGAAAGAGAAGACTTTTGAAAACATTGTGGGAAAAGGAGAAAATGCTGGTTACCAGCATTTTCTCCTTTTCCCACAATGTTTTCTACCCTATCAAAGAAAATCATTTCATATGAGCCACAATGAAACTGTCATCTGCAATTGCTTTCAATTCGGACAGGTCTAACATTTTGTCGTGCAGTAAAGGGTTAAAGAAGTCACCTTTTAAATACGAGCCCTTTTAAGTTGTTTTTTTTTTTTGAGTTGATAGAATTTATCTAGATTTACCCATAATTGGCGCATATATATTCAGACAGAAAAAAAACTTTTTTTTGTTTAGCCTCCAAATCTTTGAAAAAAGGGGGTGGCCGAAATAATAGGTTTTACCTTGTTGTATGTGTATCCAAAACGATAAGATGAAATCCGACAAATTTAGATCTATTTACAGTACCGGTGAAGGAGTCAAAACTGTAGTAGACCTATACATATAGTTTCGCCATATTTTTAATATTGAAATACATATGTTTTAAACCAGTGTTCCCTCAAGCTTTCTATTTCAAGGGTACACTAACCCCCTGAGCTGTGAATTTGGGGGTAAGATTCCATATTAGAGGGTATGACAGTAATGGTTCCCAACAAAACGTAAAGCATTCCATATTGATGATTGGCAACAAAAAAGTGTGTTATATTAAGATATTTGTATAAATCTACTGCTTAAAGTCATTTAAAAGCTGAAAAGACGATCTGAAGTGACTCTGTCAATAAGGGTAACAAGTAACTTCAAAACCTGTCGTTTTACACAAGAAAAGCAGATAATGGCCTTTTTTGTCCATGCATTTTCTTGCGTGAAGTCTGGGGTGTAACCAGAATATTTTACGTGAATTTCAATTCTATAACGTGATTTACGCAATAATTTGCGCGAGTGGGAACACTGTTAAACATCATCTTACCCTTTTTAGCCCGAGAAAGAAGTAGCTTTCTAATACGAGTTAAGTCATAGTACAGAAGTGGATGGTATAGATCCCAGATCAGACAGCATGTTCTGTTTAGTCTGATGTCTATCTACACCATCCGACAACGCTTTGAAAATCGCCATCTTGCCATCAGTAGAGTAAATTAGAAAGACCATAAATGTAGATCTATATTACAAGCCATCTGTCTACAAGATGCCTGTAGGCCTGTCGTGGATACACAAATGTTTGAAGTAAAACTTGGATAAGGGGTATGACGTAACATGCAAATCATTCGAAGCGACAGGGTTGTAATGCGCCTGTTTAATTTACACGCTTAAACTGGTCTGCTCCAAGAAACTTATATCTGGCAGCAGGTCGACCTCCAATCAATTCAAAGTGACCACGCAATAAGCCTATTTCATGCACGATTTAGACCAGCTGATAGTGCCTTTTTGCATTTAGTAATATAGCTGTTTCAAGAACACCCCAGTCGTGTCACATGTTTTGTGTAGTCAGCATAAAAAAGTCCGGCTGTTTTTTAAAAATAATTCCTTGCAGCCGGCATAAAAAGGAATACATTCGAAATGGATTATTGATAAATAAAGAAAAGAAAGAACGAGGTTTAGTATTCATTTTTCATAGTTGATTTATTCATTGCTTATGGAGGGACAACACGCATGGTTATGGTTTTTAGCTGTTTTGGCGGCCTGTGTAGATTAAGATTAGACTGTAGGCAAACTGTTTGGTCTGATCTTTGATCTAAATCCACACTATTCGCTTTGGTGTGAAGTTTTTAACAAAGACACCAGTTGGAATCATTTTGGTCTAATTTCATGACTTAAAATTACCGCTGAGTTAATCAGCTCTCGAAGGATTCGTTTTCGTAACGATGAACATTGCCATGCAGAAATGAATATTATGCAGCCGATCATTAATGAAAACATATTTCAAAAAAATTACCTGTCAATTATTTTGGGAAATTTACGTTACAGAATGTCCGTATATTTAGGAAAATTTGCTTTTGGAAGTGTCTCAGAGAAAGGATTAAAAATAAATTATTTTTGTAAATAATTTAACGTGTCCGAACTTTTAGGGCGTCCGAATACATTAGCGAATTGCAGTATTTTCTCTCTCTTTCTTGTCAGTGAAACTATTGAAACTATCGATATTTGAGGTAACTATCAACGATAGTTATCGATTTTCAACTGAACAATCGATGCAGTAGCATCGACACGCTCGCCATCGCGATCCATCAATAGTCCGATGTATCGTTACACCCCTAGTCTTTATTATGGTAAGCATCAATATTTCAGACTTTCCAATTGACTGCGGGTCCTGCGTGGCCCATTTGTAAAGTGTAGGACTCGTGACCTGGAGGCCCTTGGGTTTGAGCTTCAATGAGTCCATTTGGCCTTTCATAGGAGTGTCTTGGGCAAGACACTTCAGAACCCTAATCTAGTACTGTTGAAACCCAGGAAATAGATGTATGTGTGAGCTGTCTCAGTGACATGACTGAAATCATGTTGAAAGTGGTGTAAAACACCATTTAATCATGTGTAACTGATGAACATTGTTGGGGCTATTCACAGTGAGAAAGCAGCTTTTTTGTCTCCTAACAAATGTTTTGCTGAAGGGTGTGGAGATTCACTCTTTGTTCCGTAACTTTTTTGACAAAATTTATATTGCTCCATTGATGAAATTAGTCCTCAGAAGGATAGAAATCATGGTGGGAGAAGGAGAAAGCAGATATTCTGTTCCTGATGACCATTTCATTTATTGTCATGCAGGCAACTTCTTAAATTGTCATTGTCTTTGGAAAATGACAGAAATGAGGTCTGTCTTTGGAACATGACAGAAATGAGGTCTGTCTTAGGAACATGACAGAAATGAGGTCTGTCTTTGGAACATGACAGCAATGAGGTCTGTCTTTGGAACATGACAGAAATGAGATCTGTCTTAGGAACATGACAGAAATGAGGTCCGTCTTTGGAACATGACAGAAATTATCCTTGTCTTTGGAACATGACAGAAATTAGGTCCATCTTTGGAACATGACAGAAATGAGGTCTGACTTTGGGACATGACAGAAATGAGGTCCATCTTAGGAACATGACAGAAATGAGGTCTGTCTTAGGAACTTGACAAAAATTAGGTCCATTATAGGACTCATTTGAAATAGGCAAAAATTTCCTTATTGTTTTAACTCTTTACCACACAACAAAATTGTTGACTTGTCCAAATTGAAAGCATTTGCAGACTACAATGTAAACGTGGCTCAAATGATGGAATTTGTCTTTAATAGGATAGAAAACACTGTGGAAAAAGGAGAAAATGCTGGTTACCAGCATTTTCTCTATTTCCCACAATGTTTTCTTAAGACTTCAGGGTTGTTAAACCTTGGAATTGTGTGGTAAAGGGTTAAAGACTTGGTTATATATTGTGTTTTGTAGATTTTTTCACTCATCCCATTTCAGCCCTTTACCAAACAATCCTGTCTCCCATATACATTGAGAAAGAAGACTTCTGAAAACATGTTGGAAAAAGGAGAAAATGCTGGTTACCAGCCTTGGGCTTGTGGAAATTGAAAGCATTTGCGAACTACAAAGTGAACATGACTCAAAAGCTGAAAACAGCATTTTCTCTCTTTCACACAATGTTTTCAGAAGCCTTCTTTCTGAAGGCTTTTAAAATGTAAGATTGTTTGGTGAAAAGTAAAGTACCATAAATAGTGATTTTTGTTTACAATCCCTTTTTGTATCACTTTGATCATTGTAGATTTTGTAAAGTTTACCAGTTATATTATTAGTTGTACTGTCAGGTGGCAGGGGACTTGGAAACTTCTTCACAGCTGTGGTTAATCATGTAGCCCCGAGCCAAATGCGAGGTGGCGACATGATTTGCCACAGCCGTGAACAACTTTTAAGTCCCCTGCCACCTGGCTGTACTACAAATTTATTATCCTGCAAAGTTTTATCATTCCAATGTGTATTAAGCGAAATTTCCCTGTGTTATGGTCTCAAGAATTGAATACGCTGACAAAATAGAATTTCCCTTCTGAGTGCCCCAGTTCAATGAAAACTGATGTCACTGAGAACTGACGTCACTAAAACTTTAGGAAAATGTGTAGTTTGGTGCATAAACTTGATGATGTCACTGCAATAGACATTTGACATATTTTTCTTTAAACATGGATTTAAACAACTTCAAGGTAAGTAACTATGCATTTTGATGATTTGTTGGCAAAAGTAAATGACCATTAGTTGCCTCAAGCGACCTTTAGGTTATCCTTTTAACATAATTATGTATGAGTTTCGACAATTCACAGTTTACCAGACAAAGGGATGGCTTGTTTTAACACCATGTATTTGTTTTAGAATGAAAACAAATGATAATACATGTAACCATATTAATTTATTTTTTAAAGAAATACATTCTTTCTGTTTTAATGTCAACCATCAAGGGAAAGTAGTAATAATATGGTGCAGGCTACTCAATATGTTTGTCTTTTGGGCTGCTCATATTCATTGACGACACCATTTCGGATGCTGTGTTAAACGTCCAGTTATGTATACTGGGCTCCGGAAAGGCCATCCGCTCAAATGTGGATTTTGCCAGGGTACATGAATATATGTTCGGGGCATATTATCCAATCTGATTGCAAGAAATTTCTTTGCAGTATAATAATGTCTGATGTACTTATGTTGAACCAGAATGTATCCCAATTGAAATAAGCATTTACAGTATTATGTTTATCACATTGAAATGATTTAACCCTTTACCAAATGATATAATTTTAGACTAGTCCAAATTGGAAGCATTTGCAGATGACAAAATTAATGTGACTACAAAATTGAAATTTGTTTTGGGAAGGGAAGAAAACATTGTGTAAAAAGAAGAAAATGCTGGTTTTCCCACAATGTTTTCAGAAGGCTTCTTTCCCAGGGTCGTGAAAACCAGGGATTGTTTGGTAAAGAGTTAAGACAATATATTTCAACTGAAAAAAATTTGAAAAGATGGAACAGTTACCTAATGATCCAAGAGCTCACACAATCCAGACTGTTAACAAGCCTGAGACAGAAAGTTTTTGAAAAAAATTGTGGGAAAAGGAGAAATGCTGGTAACCAGCATCTGCTCACTTTCCAACAATGTTTTCTACCTGTTAAATGACAGATCCTACAATTTTAGCCACAGTTAATTTTGTCGTCTGTAAATGTTTTGAAAATGGACATATCTAAAATTTTGTCATTTTAAAAAGAAGCTATTCACTACCGCCTCTTGCAGCAGACTACTTATGAAATCAGAATGTATGTTTCAAGAGTCCTGATCTATTTCATCTGATACAGAGGTTAATGTTTTTACCAAAACATTATTGAAATGTTATTATGGGTTTGTTTTTTTTTTGCTCACTTGAGCCCCTGTTATTTTACTGCAGGCAAATGTTGAAATGTTTACTTTATGATCTTGAGCTAGGTGACTGATGTCAGGTCCATCATGGCCCTATTGTAATGTTTTTTAGCATGTGAAGATATTAAGTTATTGCCTTAGCACTTTAAGGTTTAAGATCTTAACCGTTTGCCACACAATCCAGAACTTTAATGACCCTAAGAAAGAAGCCTTTTGAAAACATTATGGGAAAGGGAGAAAATGCTGGCAACCAGCATTTTCTCATTTTTCCACAATGTTTTCTACCCTTTCCAAAACAAACTTCAATTTTTGAGTCACATTAATTTTGGTGTCTGCAAATGCTTCCAATCAGGGCTAGTCTGTATTTTTGTTGTGTGGTAAAGAGTTAAGCTAGGTGAGCGATGTCAGGTCTTTCATGGCTCTCTTGTTATGTTACAGCATGTGGAGATATTAAAGTTATTGACTTGGCACCCTAAGGTTGAATGTCTTAAGCTTTTGTTTCTTTGTACTTCACAGGTTCTGGAGGGGTGGATGAAGAAACATTCATCAAATCTTTTGAAGATGTTCCAAAAGTACAGGTAGGTTTATCCCTTTTTCACATGATCTTGTGTGTTAACCCTTTACCATACAATCCCGACCTTTATCGACCCTGAGAAAGAAAGCTTTTGAAAACATTGTGGGAAAAGGAGAAAATGCTGATAACCAGCATTTTCTCCTTTTCCCACAGTCTTTTCTACCCTATCAAAGACAAAAATCATCAATTTAGCGACTTTGAATTTGTCGTCAGCAAATGCTTTCAATTTGGTCCAGTCCAAAATTTTGTCGTGTGGTAAACTGTTTATAACACTGAGGAAGATGACTTTTGAAGACATTGTTGGAAAAGGATAAATGTTGGTTGGTTACCAACATTTTCTCCTTTTGCTAGAATGTTTTATATTCTTTTACAGTCAGATCAATTCATTCGATTCACTTCAATTTTGATTTGTTGTTTGCAAATGCTTGCAGTTTTGAAAAGCCTAAGTCTTTGCCTTTTGCTAAAGAGTTAACTCTTTACTGGACAACAAAATCCCAGACTTATCCTAAATGAAAGCATTAATTATACGTTTTTGTCAATACTTCAAAACATGGTTTTGAAACGATCTACCCAGTTTCAAGAAAAAACTTAAGGATTACTACCCCTAACTCATCGGTAAATATCGAGCAACATCAACATTTTCATAAAGGCTATTCGGCGAATCTCGGCAGCTTCTTTCTTTTAATATGAGAGTTAGGGGCCATAGACGCACTAGCTCATTTTTTAATATCATGTAACATCATTGTTTTCGTAATGGCTATTCGGCCAAGCTTGGCAGCTTCCATCTTTTAATAATTATTAAAAGATGGAAGCTGACGAGATTGGCCAAATAGCCTTTACACAAACTCTCATATTAAAAGACGGAAGCTGCCAAGATTGGCCAAATAGCCTTTACGAAAATGTTGACGTTTACCGATGAGTTAGGGACCATAGACCTTAAGTCTCGAATCTTGCTCAAATCCACTAAAGGACTCATTTTCTGACTAGATTTGAGACGCATTTCTCTAACATTGACGGACTTTAGAAACATTCTCAAATCCTGAGTTGACAGAACCTTCCAGACTTAAAGCAGCAAAATAAACAGACTTACAATAGTTAACAGACTTAAGTCAGTTAGTTCTGAAATATTGTGTCAGCTCAGGATTGAGAACTTGCTTTATAGTCTGTTAATGTTTTTGACATGCGTCTTTGAATAAACAACTCAACCTAAGTCAGATAATAAATCAGTTTGCGGATTCGAGAAAAAATGAGAGATTAGAGTTTTTTCAAGAAACTGGGCCATAGTAAAGGAAGGAGAACCTATGCCATTTGTCAAACTGTTTTCTAAGATTGTCTCCTGAAAACTTCATCTATGGGATGAAATTATGGGCGAAAAACATATTGAAATGTTTGCATCCTCTGGTTTGACGTAAAAAACAAATCCTTCTCATAGTTACTTAACTCTTTACCAAACGACAAAATCTTGGACTGAAACAAATTGAAAGCATTTGCAGACGACAAATGTTGCTGAAATGATGATTTTTGTCTTTATGGGGTTTAAAGCATTGTGGGAAAAGGAGAAAATGCTGGTTACCAGCATTTTCTCCTTTTCCCACAATGTTTTCAAAAGCTTTCTTTCTCATGGTCATTAAACCACGGGATTGTGTGATATAGGATTAAAGATTTGACCCCTTTTGACCTTATGTGCTTTATTTAAGTGCCAAGTTCTTCAAAGGATTTGTAACTTAATGGTTCTTGAAGACTTGAAATATTTAGAGAAATCATGCACTCCTGACTTCAAAAGTGGTGTTAAAACACAATAGGTAGAATACAATAACATTGATGTTTATGCCAATATTTTTCCTCCTGTTTAACTCGTTACCAAACATCCAAATTTAGGACTTGACCAAGATGAAAGGATTTGTAGACAACAAATTAAATGTAGTGCAAATTATTATTTCTGTCTTTGATAGGATAGAAAACATTGTGGAAAAAGGAGAAAATGCTGGTTACCAGCATTTTCTCCTCTTCCCACAATGTTTTCAAAAGGCTTCTTCTCCAGGGTCGTTAAAACTCGGGACTTTGTGGTAAAGGGTTAATCCTTTACCGAACAGTCCCAAGTTCGAATAACCTGAAGAAGAAGGCATTGTAAAGTATTGTGGGAATGCAGATGAGTTATATAGATAGGTATGAAGATTCTGAATGAAAAACGATGGAATTGCAAGCCTTACTTTTCCAATTTGCTTCATATTTCAGATGTTTTCTGTTCGTGACCTGACAGATCATTTAAATAAATGTAAAGATACTTTAGCTGATACTAACATAGCCTGGGAAAAGCGAATGGAAGCTGTAAGTATTGGTTTTCGTGGTTGTCTGCTTGCTTAATTCTTTACCAAACGAAAAAAGTTTTAGACTGGTCTAAATTGAAAGTTTCTGCAGACAAAATTTATGTGACTTAAAAATTTAAAGTTCTAGTGGAAAGGGTAGAAAACATTGTGAAAAAAGGAGAAATGCTGGTTACCAGCATTTTCTCCTTTTCCCACAATGTTTTCAAAAGGCTTCTTTCTCTGGGCAGTAAAAACATGGTTTTGTTTGCTAAAGGGTGAAATCTTTACCACACAATCCCAAGTTTTAACAACCTTGAAGAAAAAGCCTTTTGAAAACATTGTGGGAAAAGGATTTTTCGTTTGGTAAAGATTTATGAAGATGTCACATGAGTTAACCCTTTACGACCCTGAGAAAGGGAGGACTTAAGAAACATTATTGGAAAAGGAGAAAATGCTGGAAACCAGCATTTTCTCCTTTTTCCAACAATGTTTTCTACCCTCTCAAAAAACATAAGTGCATTTGTACCACTTTATTGCCTGCATATGCTTTCAATTTGGAAGGGTAAAATTTTTTCCATTTTGAAAAGGGTTAAATTTTTGTCTGTTTATAAGTACCTTATGTAACTGTCTGAATCTCACTTGCGGAGCCCCGGTAGCTCAGTCGGTAGCGTGCAGGACTTGAGAACAAGGGGTCGTGGGTTCGATCCCTGGCTCTGCCAATTTCTTTCCGAGGATTGATGATAGTCATTGTGACAGGATTCATTCCTCTCCCAC
The DNA here is from genome assembly GCA_946811185.2 of Hippopus hippopus. NCBI lineage: Eukaryota > Metazoa > Mollusca > Bivalvia > Cardiida > Cardiidae > Hippopus > Hippopus hippopus. The sequence goes on from OX328105.1 coordinate 3,207,815, forward strand.
TGCTGACTATTGTTTCAATTATGGTTATGTGGGAAAGCAGCCAGTGGCTTGGAAAAAAAATTGTGCGGAGTACTGGTAAAAGAGTCTCCAGGAAAGCATGGATAGGTGCACTGGCCGCCGCGATATAACTGAAATAACGTTGAAAACGGCATTAAACACCATACAATCAATCACTGAATCTCACTGTGTGATTGCCAACAGTTTATGTCAACATTAGTCTGTATTTCCAAAACCTTCGAAGAAAACGAATTTTTAGACTTGCCCAAATTGAAATCATCTGCAGATAGAAAATAAAATGTGGCTAAAATGGTAGGGTTTGTCTTTGAAAAGGTAGAAAACATGAAGGAAAAAGGAGAAACTTCTGGTGACCAGTCAAGAAAACTTTGTTGGAAACGGAATAATTGCAAGATCTCAACAAGTGTCTCTTTTGCTTTGCTGAGGCCCCAGTAGCTCAGGTGGTAGCGTGTAGGACTTGAGAACAGGGGGTCGTGGGTACGATCCCTGGCTCAGCCAATTTCTTTCCGAGGATTGATGATAGTCATTGCGGCAGGATTCATTCCTCTCCCACTGCTGACCATTGTTTTGACAATGGTTATGTGGGAAGCAGCCAGTTGCTTGGAAAGAATATTCTGGTAAAAGAGACTCCAGGAAAGCACGGATAGGTGCACTGGCCACCGCGATATATCTGAAATATTGTTGAAAACGGCGTTAAACACGATACAATCAATTAATCTTTTGCTGCAATATTTTCAAAAGTGGACAAGACTTATACCTTTATGAAATTGAAAATCAGTCAAAAAAATTCGAAAGTATGTACGTGTTCTGAGATATTGTCACATAGTTGTAGACATTTAACCCTTTACCACGCAATCCTGAGTTTTAACAACCCTGAGAAGTAGGCCTTTTGAAAACATTGTGAGAAAAGGAGAAAATGCTGGTAACCAGCATTTTCTCCTTTTCCCACAATGTTTTCTAAACTATCTGATACAAATCTCATCATTTGTACCATATAAATTTTGTTGACCGCAAGTGCTCTCGAAATGGACTGTCTAAAATATTGTCGTTTGGGAAAGAGTTAAAGGTATTTCATTTTTTGCACAGTGATGTACATTGCAAGGCTTTTTTTCTTTCCAGTTATGTACATTACGTGGTATCCTTGTGGCAGGAGGGGCAGATTATGACGAATTTTATCCATTTCTCCGAATATTAGAGCCGTGTTTTATGAATTCTGTGAAGGACCTGAGGTCTCAAATTGTACGAGAAGGCTGTATCACTATAGCGTAAGTGACCCTATATGCTTTTTGTATGCCCTGTATGGTATGCTTTAGAACTCTTGCTGAGCCTGTCTCTGACCCTGTGTAAGGTGGATAGCAGCCAGTGGTTTGGAAAGTGTACTGTGTGTTTTACTGGTTAAAAACAAAAAACACTAAAAATGTTTAGTACAGTCTACTTGGATGGGTTCCTGCAAGTGTCGAGATGAGATGACTTACTTAATACATACGGAATATTATGCTGTAGTGTCTTTGCTGGCCGATTCAAGCTGCGTGAGAAAATTTAATATCACACGAGACCGAAGGTTGAGCTAGATGTCAAAATTTTCTTGTGTGGCGAGAAGCAGATACAAACACGAGGAAAGTTACTACAACATAATACCGGTATTCATTTTATCATATACCTTCACCTTTCAACAGAAAAATATTGCAATTGTAGACATTTTATTTGAAAAAGGTAAGCAAAATAAAACATAAAATATAGTAGCCAGTAACTTCATTTTTATGCATAGGTGATGAATATTACAGCTTAAAATTTTGACCAATCAAATTCCAAATAGATACATGCCTATTCCACACAGAGTTATGTCATCATAATGTCATCATACCATATTTGAAATCGTGTTTCACAGTGTTTAGATACAGATTTTTTTTTCTGCCCTGTGTGATGTTTTATCCGCGTGCAACGCATGTATTTTCTCCGTAAAACTTTCAGGTATATAATAAAAATGAATATATCTCGAGTGTTTACAAGACAAAAAAGAGTTGGACTGGTCCTAGTTTAAAGCATATTCACATGACAAATAACATGTTGCACAAATTATGAAATCTGTCTTTGAAAGAATAGAAAACATTGTGGAAAACAAGAAAATGCTGGTGACCCGCATTTGCTCCTTTTCCCACAATGTTTTCATTTTCATTTTGGTCATTAAAACCGGAATAGTGAGGTTAAAGACCAGTTCATTCTAAATACTACATGTATCACTCTCTCAAGACCAGTATTTTAGACATGAGATAGGTTTCTGTGTAACAATGCGACTTAGTGTGGCAGCTAACTCTTCTTTTTCCATGTGCAACGATATACTGCAAGGTTTAATGAGACTGTCAAATCTTAATGAAATTAGTATGATCCAATCCAAATTTTACCTAATAGGGGTAATAACTACCTGCCTATTTATCCTGTTTCCAATAATCATGCTTCTTTTCTGTATTTCCAGATATTTTTCTCAACGCCTTGGATCAAAGTTTGACCATGGCGCAGAGACTTTACTACCTGTGTTACTAAATCTCATTCCAAACAGTGCCAAGATCATGGCAACGTCTGGTACAGTGTGTGTTAGATTCATTTTACAAGTAAGTAATTCAAGTTACACAATTAAACGCTTTACCAAATTACATTTTGGATCATCCTCAGTGACCCAGTTTCGGTTCATTCTGTAATCGCCACTGGGTTATTTCGCTTGAGTTTCCTCCTTCTCATGATATATTCATGAAGCATTTTGATTGGTGATCTCAGTTTTTCTTTAAGAAAATTTAAACTATTTTTATCACAAATACTCTGTCATTTCTATCTTTTACTTGTCGATATCCAATCACATTATTTGTTGCAAATCAAGCTTAGTGATACTTTAAATATGGCGGCGCCCATCAACACCACAATCAAGAAGCGTTTATAAGAGTTTTTGGCGTAACACCAAAAGATTGTCACTTAAAATCATACACAAAGATCGATAGTGTTGTCCCTGTATTGCAGAATGGCATATCTCACAGGAGACAAGCACACTGATGGCCACCATATTTGTTGACAAGCTCGGGTTTTTTTCCAGGGTTATTTTTAGTAACGGAAGAGATGGAATAATCCTCTATACAAGAGAGTATCATTATGTTATCGATCTTTTGATTGGCTATTAGGGGACATCCAGACAATATGAATATTCATAAGAAACAATGATTTGCTAGTCAATTTTCCCGGGTGTGATGCATGGAGAGTAACGTAATGCTTCATACTTGGGCTCTGAGGATGATTTTGGACTGGTCCACTTTGAAAGGAATTGCTGATAACAAACTGGATTTGGCTGTACCAACTACAACATCTTAGACTGGTCCAATTTGAAAGCATCTGCTAATGAAATACTAAATTAGGCTTTACCAATGAGAATTTTTAGGTAGGAAAGAGTTGAAAACATTGTTGGAAAATGATGGTTACCAGTATTTTCTCCTTCTCCCACAATGTTTTCTTCCCCATCAAAGGTAATACCACCATTTGAGACACTTTTGATTTCTAATCTGCAAGTGATTTCAATTTTGACAACTCTTTCTTTTTTTTTCATGTGGGAAAGGGTCAAGTGTGCAAGTTTTTATGATTGCTTATTCCCCAATTTTGTATATGAATCAACCTGTAATTATAGAAGTATCTAATAGACCATTTCCAAAGATTCCTGTACCTTTACAGCACTATTGAGGGGTCCTGTGTGGCTCAGTGGTTAGGTGTAGGACTCGTGACCTGGAGGCCCTGGGTTCGAGCCTCACTGGCTCCACTGGGTTTTTCACAAGAGTGTCCTTGGGCAAGACACTTCAGAGCCCCAGCCTAGTACTGGTTAAACCCAGAAAAACATGAATATTTGAGCTGTCGCCATGATATGACTGAAATAATGTTGAAAGTGGTGTAAAACACCATTCAAACAAACAAACAAACAATACAGCACTATTGAAGAAGGCTGCTGAAAATATTGAGGGAAAAAGAAAAAAAGAAATGCTGGTTACCAGCATTTTGTCCTTTACCCACAATGTTTTTAAAAGCTTTCAAAGATATTCCATTACTGGAACTTGTATGCAAATGTTTTCAACATGAACAAATCTTAAATTTTGTCATCCTGATATAAAGATAAAGAGATAATCTGTTTTTGTTGCTTTTCAGTATACATTTGCATCTCGACTCATCCCAATTATCACCAATAATCTTTCATCAAAGGCCAGTATCATTAGAAGGTAAGTTATGAAACTATTTATTCTTGGTTGCTTAACTTACATGTATACTCAAAATGTTGGTTTAGTGTTGAACACTGTTTGCAAAAGTATTTCATTTATTTCAAAGCAGCCAGTGTACCTATTCATGTACTCATGGTTTTTCATTTGTTATTTAACACAAAGCTATATGCAGGCTATAGACTGTTCTACCACTTTCAACTGTTTAAACAGTGTTCAACTGTGAGAGAGATGATATCGGAGCAATGAGTTTCACCAAATCGGCAAAAAGTTTACTGTGCCATTGGTTGATTGTATGGTGTTTAACGCTGTATTCAACATTATTTCAGTTATATTGCGGCAGCCAGTGCACCTATCCATGCTTTCCTGGAGTCTCTTTTACCAGTACTCAGCACAGTTTTCTTTCCAAGCCACTGGCTGCTTTCCCACATAACCATCGTCAAAACAATGGTCAGCAGTGCGAGAGGAATGAATCCTGTCGCAATGACTATCATCAATCCATGGAAAGAAATTGGCGGAGCCAAGGATTGAACCCATGACCCCCTGTTCTCAAGTCCTGCATGCTACCGACTGAGCAACCTGTGCCATTGAATAGCTTGTTCTTTTGCTGCACCACTTAGCAACCAGAGTTCAGCCTGTTAGCCCTTTACCATACAATCCCAAGTTTTAACAACCCTGTAGAAGAAAGGTTTTGAAAACATTGTGGGAAAAGGAGAAAATGCTGGTCACCAGCATTTTCTCCTTTTCCCACAATGTTTTCTACCCTACTATAAAGAAATTTCAATTTTCAAGTCGCACTTATTTGTCGTCTACAAATGCTGTCAACTTGGACAATCCTAAATTATTGTCATTTGGTAATAACTCTTGACCAGCCAACAAAATTTAAGACGTGTTCAAATTGGGAGATTCTGCAGACGACAATATAAATGTAGCTCAAATTGTAGGGCTTCTTATTGAAAGCGAAGAAATTGTGGGAAAAGGAGAAAATGCTGGCTACCAGCATTTTCTCCTTTTCTCACAATGTTTTTAAAGGGCTTCTTTCTCAGGGACGATAAAACATGGAATTGTGTTGTAAATGGTGACAGGGTAATTTCAACGTAGTAAATAAGATGTAACTCTGACTGCTATAGAATACTGAATAAATGATATGGTGCCCATGAAAAGACCTTGACTGTTAATTCTAGACTATTTCAAACATTTGTTATAAAGTAGCAAAATATACAGGTCTAGTATTAGCATATGCTGTGGGTTGGCAAATTTCAATCTTAACTTACTTGTTGATGTAGGAAAACTTCAGAACTTCCATGTTGGTGAATGTCGAGCTTCGGTAGCTCAGTCAGTAGCGTGCAGGACTTGAGAACAGGGGGTCGTGGGTTCTATCCCTGGCTTGGCCAACTTCTTTCCGAGGATCGATGATCGTCATTGTGGCAGGATTCATTCCTCTTCCACTGCTGACCATGTTTCTACGATGGTTATGTAGGAAAGTAGCCAGTGGCTTGGAAAGAAAATTGTGCGGAGTACTGGTAAAAGAGATTCCAGGAAAGCATGGATAGGTGCACTAGCCGCTGCAGTATAACTGAAATAATGTTGAAATGGTGTTAAACACCATACAATCAATCAATCAATCCATGTTGGTGAAGTAGCAATAAACCAGATTTCAAGAAAAGTTATCTGTCTGCACTTGTTGTAGGACATCACAGACATTTTATTTTGCCACCTTGGATATTACGCAGCTATGTTTTAACTCCTTATCATCATATACAGAGGATATTTGTTTTTTACGGTGAAAGATCATAATTTATTTCATCTCATGAACATCATCGGTGATATTTTCACGAGTGGCACAAAGATCAAAATTTATTTCATCTCGTGAACATCATCGGTAATATTTTCGCGAGTGGTGCAGCCACGAGTGAAAATATTACCTGATGATGTTCACAAGACGAAATAAATTTGATCTTTCACAGAAATAAACAAATATCCTATTTATTTCATGCTTTAAACCCTTTTTTCGGGGAACTTGCATCAAAATCCAGTACAGTTCTTTTCTGTTATTCTCCATGGCGTACCCCCTCCGCATAACAACACATTACAATATTACATAAAACGCGAGAAATGTAGGATAACTTGCGTCATATTTCCATCTGGTTGAGAGGCACGCGCATTTTACCTAGGTAAGTAGTGCACGGGAACAACTGTTTCTGCCTTCAACTGAAGAGTTAGAATATAAAATCAGTATTTTTCACTGGTCATAACCATGAAATATCAAAAAATTTTCACCGTTATTTCTCAATAACCTACCAAAAAACATGAAATAATACACAGTATTTAGGTGAGAAAGTATAAAAGTATGAGATTGACATTTTTAGACCTTCAGCAAACAATCTGATACTTATTGTTTTCTAACCCAGAGGTACACTGCTTTTGAAATAAACATGGTAGGAAAAGGAGAATTTATCCTTTTCCCTAAATGTTTACCACCTTAAGGACAAACCTCATCACTTAAAGGCCCAGTAAAGGCCAAAATATCAAATCAGGTGTCATAATACATTTAAATTTAAATCATACCATTTAAAAGTATGGAAAATGTTGTGGAGATGACAGTCTGTTATTGTTTGGTCGGAGCATGTGTTAGTGGCTGGCAGAAAAAAGAATTTTGAAATCAGTCAAAAAGTAAACAAAAGACACAGCTACCTGGCAGGTTTTAACCTAGGTTTGAGATTGATTTCTCTATCAGTGACTAACACTTAGACCGACCATACAATGACAGATTGTCATCTTCACAATAAATTCCATACTTTTAAATGGTATGATATAAATTCAAATGCATTTAAACACCTGCTTTGTTTACATTTGGCCTTTATTGTTACTTTAAGTGTAAACCATAAGCTCAAATTTTTCTACGAAAAAATATGGTTTATTTTTTCTTAACTCTGACAGAGCTGCATAAACCCAACAAACATTTTCAGTCCATGAATAAGACCCAAATAACTGTAATGTCGAAGTTGCTTTTGTTTATAAGAATAAGCAAAGCGGACAGTGTAGATCAAAGATCAGACTGCACAAAATGTGCAGTCTGATCTTGATCTACACTGGCCGCAAGGGCAACTATAGTCGTTAAAGGCACATTAAGGGTTTAAAATTAGCTATTTTTACCTGATACAGGTTTTAAATTTTTTTGCAGATTTTGTTGCGAGTGTTTAAATCAAGTGTTACACACGTGGCCCACTCACATTTTAGAGAAACATATTGCCATTTTACAAGAGGCCATCAAGAAGGGTATTAGTGATGCAGACTCGGAAGCAAGATCTTTTGCCAGAAAGTGAGATATATTCTATATTCAGTTATTGCAATAGACTAGAGTGATGTGTATTTTTTCAAAAGGCAGTCTGATCTTGATCTTTATTGAAAAGATATTTGACCAATACTTCATGCAAAACTGTACAAATATGTGCAAATTACTTACACTTGAACTTATTGATAGCACAAAAAATTCAACAATCTGTTTAAGGATAGGGCACCCTAGAGCACCATCGATTACAGATTACCCAAATCTTATCCGAATCCATACGATGAAAGGCGATTTTACACAAATCCCATTAGGGTGCCGTATCCTTAATCTTTTACCAGATGATTCTATTTAAACCTTTTACCAAATAAAACCTTTTGTTTACAAGCCTGGGCCTAGTTTTATGGAAAAAAGTAGGTCTCTTATTTTCCTCAAATCTGCTAACGGACTCATTTCCCATGTGCGGATTTAAGCAAAATAAGAGACTTGAGATTTCTGTGAAACCAGACCTTGTGTATAAAGCTTTAGAGAACATGTGAAAAGAAGAAAAAATTTTCTGTCCTTTCAAAGACAAGATCAATCATTGGACAAGTTTATAGTTTTGTTTCCTTGGTAAAGAGTTGATAACCTGGAGGAAGAAGGGTTTTGACAGCATTGTGGGAAAAGGAGAAACTGATGGTAGACGGTTCTTTTTCCCTCATTGTGTGTTGCCATTTCAAAAATCCAATCAACTGAGCTACATTTGTACTCTGCAATTAACATGTATTTATCACATAACCTCCCTTGTTTTCAGTGTAATATACCCATTACGAATTTTCTTATCTCATACACGTTTAATATCACAATTGTGTGACGTCATTTTTGACGTCATTTTGTACGTATTTCATAGAAGTGAATGGGTTTTATGGATATTGCCGCGTGTGTATCTATGGATGGTTTTGTATCTTCTAATCTATGATTTCTAAAATATCGTTATGTTATAAAAAGAATCTGACATTCGTTGCCGCATGAGATAAAAATTTTATTAAACTCGTCAAGAAAAAATGTTATTAAGCTCGCCAAAGGCTCGCTTAATAACATTTTCTCTAGACTCGTTTAATAAAATTTTATCTCAACGCCAACTCATGTCAGATCCTATATTTCCTATATTGGCAAGTGAAATATTTGTAGTCATGTATCGTATTTGTCATTGTCTAAAAAGGGCAATTTGCATAACATGAATTTGTCTTGGATAAGTCTCAACCACACAATCCAGAATTTTACTGATCTTGAGATAGAAGGCTATGGAAAACATTGTGGGAAAAGGAGAAAATGCTGGTAACCAGCATTTTCTCCTTTTCCCACAATGTTTTCTTCCTTTTTCTTTTATAAAAGAATTCCATCAGTTCAGTCATATTGAAGTTGGCATTTGCAAATGCTTTCAATTCAGACAGGTCCAAAATATTGTGTGGTAAGGAGTTGAAAGAGGATAATCAGCATGACTTAAGATTTGATACAACTATAATTGGGAAAGCATTATGTCAAAGGGCATCTTCGCAAGCCAAGGTGACGATCACTACGTAGATCTAAGAAGTGATCGTCACCTTGGCTTGCGAAGATGGGCAAAGGGGGAAATTTTTATTTTTATGTTTAATATTGTATATGATGGAATTAAGTTTCTATTGAATGGAAGTAGACTTATTAGTTCACATTATGTATTTGATTCCCATTTTCAGATCATTTTGGGGGTTTGCAGATCATTTCAAGGATCAGGCAGATGCATTACTCACACATTTAGATCCCGCTAAACAGAAAGCGCTACAGGGAGAATTGAGTAATTCGTCCAGTAATAATTCGTTAAACAGTGGGGAACGGCTAACTGCAGGGAGAATCCGTGCTCGATCAGCTAGTCAAGACAGAGGCTATGAATCAAGTACCTTAGGGTAAGGGAGATAAATCATTACTATTGTACCTATTTGGTAAGGGAAATAACTCATTTACATAGTTAAATTTTAAACCAATTAAGTGACTGAATTTTTACCAAACAACAAAGGATTTGCAGAGGAAAAATTAAAGGTTGCTCAAAAGATGGAATTTGTTGTTGATAGGAGAGAAAATATTGCAGGAAAAGGAGAAAATGCTGGCTACCTGCATTTTCTCCTTTCCCCGCAGTGTTTTCAAAAGCTTTCCTTCTCAGGATCACTAAAACTCAGAATTGTTGTAGTAAAGGGTAATGGGGGAATTTGATATTTCTTTTTTTCCATATTTTTCTCTACCGTTTCAAAGACAAAGCATGTTGTGTGATCCACATTTAACACTGTGTCAGTTAACAATAATTCACACTGAGCATTGACAGGCAGTAGACAGTGGTTTAAATGATGCATCTAGTCTTTGAATGGGTGCAAAATATTGTGAGAAAAGGAGAAAATGTCGGTATACATTTCAAAATTCTCCTATTTTGGGGTCATTAAAAAACAGGATGATGTGGTAAAGAGTTCATTTGTCATCTGCCAATGCTTTTAACCCTTTACCACACAATCTTGACTTTTAACGACTCTGAGAAAGAAAGCTTTTGAAAACATTGTGGGAAAAGGAGAAAATGCTGGTTACCAGCATTTTCTCCTTTTCCCACAATGTTTTCTACTCTTCTAATGTCAAGTTTCAATTTTTGAGTAACATTTATTTTGTCGTCTGCAAATGCTTTCAATTTGGACAAGTCTAAAATTTTGTCGTTTTAACTCTTTACCACACAGTCACGTGAGTTTATCCATCCTGAGGAAAGAGGCCATTAAAAAACATGTTGGGAAAAGCAAAAAACATATCATTTGATTCACATTAAATTTGTTGTCTACAAATGCTTGCAATTTGGTCAAATCTAAAATTTTTTTTGTTTGATAAAGAGTTAATTTGTACCAGTATGAAATTTCATCATTTAAGAAAGACTTAATGTTGAATGGAATTGGGTAAATATGGAATATTATGTTGTAGTGACTTTACTGGTGCTTGTATTTACTTCGAGCAGTGAGAAAATTTAAGGTTGAGTGAGATACCAAAATTTTCTGATGTAGGAGAAGTAAATACAAGCACCAGGAAAGTCACGTCAGCATAACATTCCTTTTATTACATACCTACATCTTTTCAACAACAAAATGTTGCAAATTATTGACATTTTATTTGAAAACGGTCAACACAAAAAAAAAGAAAATAATGGTGTAGTGGCCAGTAACTTCGTTTTTATGAATGGTAGATGAATAATAAAGCATAACATTGTAACCAAAAAAAAATGTAAATGAATAGATCCATAAACCGCACGTGAGTTACGTCATTATTACGTCATCATAACCATATTTGGAACTGTATTACTCAGTGTTTAGATACAGATTTTTTATCTGTTGTGTGTGATATTTTATCCGCATGCAACACATGTATTTGAGCTGGAAAATTTTCAGGTATACAATAAATCAGGATATATGTGTATTTCTTTTTTTTGCCTTTGCCTTCATTTCAAGGATTACTTTTGTATATTTGTAGACGAGTTGGTAAGAAACCTCATCAACGATTCAGATCAGCCAGAAGTGATACAGGTGGAGGTATGTCAAGTCTTTTTTCACAATGTTTAATTTACTACAGGTTGATTCCAGAAAACATGGTATGAAAATCTGAAATTCGCAGATCAGTGACAGTGGATGGTGTACAGATTCTGTGTTGTCTTTCACCCTTTATCAGACAATCTTATGTTATAAAAACCATGGGGAAGAAGGTCTTGAAAACATTGTGGAAGAAGGAGAAAATGTCAATAACTGCAGCATTTTCCTCCTCTGTCTTTTAAAAGACAAATCCACTCAGAAAATATCAGTGAAAAAAATGGAAGATCAATGCACAATGAAGATTTGTGAAAATTTTGTGGCAAATAGAGAGATTCCTCTCCGGGTTATTTCTTCTTTTGTCGCAGTGTTTTCAGAATTGGTCTGCTTGGAGACTTAAGTTTTCTACCAGTGGAAATATGTTACACAGGTTTAAGTTTCAATGATAGTATTATAATATATTCGACATTTTGTTACTTGGGAAAAATCTTGGTAATTTGCTCTCTTTTTTTTTTCACTTCAAGCATTAAGATATTTTGTTAGTTCAGAAAACTTTTTGATGGAAGATCAATATTTTTTAATCTTTGTTAGAACAATGACAAAATGTTAAAAGACGATTTAAGTGAGAAAAATAATTGTTTATCAAATACATCTAATCATTGCAGCTGGAAAAATGCGAATGTATAGCAGCTGGTCAAAAGGTTGTGTCTTTTTTTTTTATGTTTTCCACACTTTACAATATTTTTGACTACAGCTATCTGGAAAAATATTGTGAATTTCTCTTTTTTTCTCCCATAAGAAGTTTATAATACGCACCTGCAGATGATGACTCCTGAAAACTATGACAAGTCAAGAAATGGCTTGTACTGACCAATTTCTTCATTTGCCACAATGTTTTCTTATCTGTTTAAGTTTGTTCTTTGGTCATCAACCCTTACCATACACTGCCCACTTTTGACAACCCTGGAAAAGAAGCCTTTTGAAAACAATGTGGGCAAAGGAGAAAATGCTGAATAGCAGCACTCTTTCCTTTTACCACAATGTTTTCTACCCTATCAAAGAGAAATTTCACCATTTGAGCCACACTGAAATTGTCGTCTGCAAATGCTTTCGATTTGGACAAGGCTAAAATTTTGTCGTCTGGTAAAGGTATAAAGCTGACATGTTCACAAAATGATTGGGAGAAAAAGAGTTCGGAGCACTGGGCATTTTTTTTTTTCACCACAACTCATCACCTCCAGAAAGTAATTGATAGTAGACAACTTTAAAGACATACTTGTAAATGTGAATATTGCTTGTATAAAGCAAAAATTTCCCTTTACCAAAGTGTGTCAACCCTTTACCAAACAGCATAATTTTAGATTCGTCCAAATTAATTAAAAGCTTTTGAAGACAACAAAATAAATGTGACTCATAAATTGAAATTCATATTTGAAAAATTAGAAAACATTGTGGGATAAGGAGAAAATGCTGGTAACCAGCATTTTCTCCTTTTCCCACAATGTTTTCAAAAGGCTTCTTTGTCAGGGTTGTTAAAAGTTGGGAATTTGTGGTAAAGGGTTAAAAAGTTGTCTGCTGCAATTTGAAAACTTTTGTCTGGAGAAGGTAGTGATTTTGAAATTTTTCAAAACGTTTTGAACACTTTCAAGTTTGGAACATGCAAATGCTTAAGTATGGACTAAACGGCTTTTTGACCAAGTATACTTCTTTTTGATTTACAAAATTCATTGTCAGAAATTTACACGTTAATAGCCCAGGAGTATGGGCTTCTTTTCTAACACTGTTTTGATCAGATGGTGAAAGGTTATATGGCTTTTATTTTTGCAGTTGCACATATTTTGATATCACAATTTCATTATATCTTAAATTTACTTTGCATTTCTGTAAGGATTTTCTTAGTTAAATCAAAATTACACATTGTATTATACGAGGGTTGTTCGATATGTAATGTGTATTGTACGATATCTCAAATAGTGAAATGAACATTACATCCCTTCAAAGTATTCTCCGCGGTTTGAAATACATAATTTCAATCTCTGAATCCATTTCTGAAATGCGTCACGGTACGCTGATTTAGGTAGACCTCTGAGGCACCGACTGATGGCTGAGCCAAGGGCTTGTCGGGACTTGTTACGACAACCAGATAAGAACTTTTTAAGTTTTGGAAAAAGGAAAAAGTTGCATGGGGCTAGATCTGGAGAGTATGGTGGGTGTGGCAAGACAGTAACCTTCTCCGACTTCACAAATTGCTTCACAAGCTCAGATGTATGTGATGGAGCATTATCATGAAGTAGACGAACATGCCTAAATCCTGACACAGGGCGTCGTTTAAGATAATATTTCTTGACCTTTTTTAGTATAACATCTCGGTAATACCGACCTGTAACACTTTTGCCCTTCGGCACCGGAATTTGTACGGCTATACCATCACATGAGAAGAATATGCAATAAAGAACCTTCTTTGTGCTTGTGCTTCTTTTGGCAACTACAGGCCTTCTACCGTGTTTAGTTAGCCATATTTTGTTTCCAATTTTTCTTACTGGTTCGAAATAGTGAACCCATGTTTCGTCACCAGTAACAATGTTTGCAAATTGTCTTTGATTGAATTTGGGAAACATTTTGAGCAATTGCTTAGCGGTTTGTACTCGTACCCGTTTTTGGTCATATGTCAATATATGCGGTATCCATCTGGCAGAAATCTTTCGTACTTTCAAAATATACTTCAAAATGAAATGCACCCGTGATAGCGATATGCCAACAGCGTTGGCAATATCACGAATCGTGTATCTGCCATCACTTTCAATTATTTCCCTGACTTTTGAGACATTTGCCTTGCCTGTTAAAGTCACAGGTCGGCCAGATTTTGCTGCATCTTTGACGGACTCTGTGCCAGTCAGAAATTTCTTTCTCCAACTATGAACTGTCTCATAAGATACCTTATCAGACCCACAAACTTCCCCAAATTCAGTAAAAATCTGCATTACCGAATGACCGAGTTTTGTGCGAACTTTTATATAAGCTCTAATTTCTTCAATATTCTTAATCTATTTCCCAACCATTTTTACAACAGTGGTCAACGACTAGCTCTATTGAAATGACTATAAGTTTAAAACTATGTGGAGCTAAAGGCTCGCGTTTATACCGTTGGAAAGGTATTGAATAGAGCTATTCAAGCGTATCATCATCCACGAAATGGTGCAAAGCGTTATCGCGCTGTGGTACAGTACACATTACATATCAAACAGCCCTCGTATTTAGAACTATTTTTCTTTTAGATTTACTCAATAGTTAATGATATGTGTACATGATAATTATTTTCCTTGTTCCTATTTACAATTCATTTTGGCTCAAAGTCATTTTTGTCAGATGTTTTGTTTGAAATGAACAAGAAGCACATGTGTAAAGAATTAAATCTATTTTTAATCAACATTTGGTACTCATATTTGTTAGTCATAAGATACTGAAGGAATCAAAATTCTTTTGATTTACTTGACTAAACATCTTTCTTAAACTAGAAATTAACATCTTTAAGTATTTACTAGGAGAAATTTTTAGACTGGTCAGTTTTGAAAATGTTAGTAGATTAAAACTCAAACTTTCATTCAATGATGGGATATGTTTGTGAGAAGGGTCAAAAAGAAGAAAATGACAGTTACATGTGTTTTCTCCTGTTCCCAAAGTGTTTTGAAAGTTTTCTTCTTCATGATCTTAAGAACATTTGGTAATTATGAGAAAAAACTAAATGTGAGATGGGTTTTTAATCGGTATAACAAGTTAGAAAAGGAATTTAGAATTTTTCAGCATCAGACTTCAATATTTTGTTTTGTCTCAGAACCAGAAAAAAATTGTTAATAGGAGCAGGGATTGTTAATTTGAATAATTTAATGAAATATGTGGTAATATTTGTATAGATGTAGTTTTAAATGATGAACTATTAGGCATGATTATTTCAAAGCATGGAAGGAATGAAAAACTATACTACTAAGGATTAACATCTTACACAGTGTGTGCATCTTCTTGTCTCCGATGTTGATATAGAAGCATTGCATGGAGATAGTCAGATACAACTTCGGTTGCATTTGCAGACAGTACAGATCAAGATCAGGCTGCATTGTTTTCTGCTATCAATCATTGTCTGATTATTTTGTGGAATATTCAAACAGAGTCTGAAAAAGCTCATGATAATTAAAAATTGAAATAGAACTTTTACTTTTATCAATGTTTCAAGACATCTCTGTGCAAAATGCTTTTAAATTGATACATCTGACATTCGTCTTTCTTTTTTGCTCCAGTGCTTGCTGATTGCTCTTTTTCTTTGAATAACAAAGATTCTTTAATGCCAAGCTCATTGCAGTTCAGGCTACTGTTAGATTTTCCATAAACTACTGCAAATTACAAAGGATAAACCTTTGTAGGAAAGGAAAGTTTGTTTCAACGAGGCTGAAAAAGTGCAACTTCTTGTGGGAAAAGATGCAACTGCTTGTTTCAAGTACTGGCTTCTTTTCCCACACAAATTTGCAAAGTATTAAACTGCAGGATGTTGAAAAATAAAAGAGTTGTATTGGAACAGTGACAGGTTGCAGCTAAGTGAAATACTGGTTTTTGTTTAGCTCAAAGTATGTTAACTTTTTCAAACAGGAGTTGGCCTTTTTAGAACCACACTGGTTTGCACTCACCAAGCTTTCTGAATTGAGGTCTTATTCATATTCGCAAGAAATTTCAAAATTGTGAAAAGATAATTTTGAAAATTGCAAAGGATTGCAATTTCTAATTGGGTAAACCACTATGTGATTATCTGATTGGCTAAGCCATCACATATAGTGTTACTTGCTGGTATGATTTTGAATTAGAATTACAATTCAATATCAAATGGTTGGTGAGAACTGACCTTGTTTACAACTGTGCTTTGGTGTAATATACTTTCTAATGAGAAATGCAGGTGATACACAAGAGCTATGGTGTGTTTTGGAAATCTCTGAGTGTTTCTTGTGGGGTTTAGGCTTTTCAAATGCACCTGGCAGTCAATGGTAGTTCATCAGTCTGAATAGCAGTTATTTTCATAATTTAAGAGGTTCCATCTTTTGCATACGATCTTTTTGGTTTCAGAGTTTTCAGGCCACAGAGCAATTCACATACATTTAGATAAATAGGGGATATATGAGACACGCTGATTTTGTGTGAATTCAGTGAAAGAGTGAAGCAAGTTTCCAATTCTCATGGAAGCAGTTGTGAAACATAAAAGGCCATCCTTATTTGGGCCTGGTCTTGGATGAATTTGGATTATTACAGGGAGTTAAACATAATCACAAATAAAAGAATACTATTGACTAATTTCTGTCAAAGACAATTTTTTAACTCAAGAAAATGGACCTTAGATAAATTTTTTCGTAATGAATGAGAAAAATTCTATATGGAACCTGCTGCAGATTATAACTTACTTCAAGTTTGTGTTTTTTAAATAAGAAAAATTATTACATCAAAGTTCAGTTTTTGTATCCTAAAGGTGTGATTTTAAATAAATTCATTCAAGATCTAAATAATGACTTTCGAGCCAGGTAGCAGATTATCAGGAAGGTCTCTAGTAAAGAGAAAGGGGGAACCAGAAAAGGAAGAAGAAATTGCACATGTTTTGTCTGAAAATCACACCTTTGTTAAACATTAACAATCTCTCTACTCTGTTGACCCATTATTCCCTGCATAAATTATTCTCCGTAGAGCAAGCCGTCTTCGAAACCATTGTGGTAAATGGAAACAAAATGGCATATAGCATTTTATGTATATTTCAATCAAAGAAGTATCCCATATTTTATAAGGCTGTTTTGAAAGGCATCTGCTGCCAATTTTTCTCAGGGAGTAATGAGCCAAGTAACATGTGATAATAATGTTTCAACATAATGTAATAGTACTTTGTTTTATGTATACTGTTATATAGAATAAAGAAGCTCTGATGCAGTGGAATGTGATCAGCCTTTTAAACATTAAGATGATTAACCCTTTACCGCACAATGCCGACTTTTAAAGACCCTGGAAAAGAAGCCTGATGAAATCATTGTAGGAAAAGGAGAAAATGCTGGTAACCAGCATTTTCTCCTTTTCCCACAATGTTTTCTACACTATCTATAAAAAGAAAAATTGCACCATTTGAGCCACATTGGAATTGCCATCTGCAAATGCGTGCAGTTTGGAAAAGGCTAAAATTTTGTAGTCTGGTAAGGTGTTAATCAGGCTAAGCATATGCTGTAATACAGGCATTCCTCCAAAAAGGTTTTAATTGTTGATATCTGTTACACTTGGTCAAAATATTCAATTTAGCTCTTTACTAAAGAGCCCATGTTTTAATAGCCATGAGGAAAGAGGCTTTTGTGAAAAATCATGGGAAAAGGAGAATGTGCTGGAAACAGATATTTTCTTCTTTTACCAAGATGATTTTTATCCTTTTTAAAGACAAGTCCTGTCTTTGGAACCATTTTTGTTTTGTCAATGTAAATGCCTTCAATTAGAATTATTTTGCTGGGTGAAGAGTTTCCTTCCTATCACAAAACAAAATTGTACTCTCTTTCACTCTTCCATATTGAAAGCAATTGCAGGTTGCAAAAAAAAATTATGTGTTGCCAAAGTGATGGGGTTTTTCTATAAGATGTTACAACAAAACATTGTGGGAAAACGAGAAAATGCCTTCTTCTTCAGGGGTTGTTAAAACTCCTGAATGATCGGTGAAGAGCTAAGAAGAATGATTACACTCTCAAAAATGGGCAGCTGCTGTGTTAGAGTTTCAAGCAATAATATTACATTGAAGATGTACCAAGACATACGAAACCACAACTAATAAAATTTTTCTAGAAAAAGGAGTATTTATTTGTTACAATAAGTCACTCCTTTTCCCTTCCAAAATGCTTTGCCATTCTTTGTAGCTGATTTTCTTGCCTCGAGATGTTATATGATGGTGTCATATAGTTGGGATTTTCTAAATCAAGCAATGATAATGTCTTTGGTATATCTTCTGTTCAACTCTTTACCAGACCACCAAATGTTAGATCTGTGTAGTTTAACTCTTTTCTTACCATAGATGACACCAGATGCTTTTGTGGACAGTGTAGATCAAGATCAGACTGCACAGAACGTGCAGTCTGATCTGTGATCTACACTGTCCACTTCTTTATTCTAGATTACGACTGAACTGTCCTTTAAACTTGCAGCAGAAATGTATCTGTAGCCTTTGAGAAAATTCAATATATTTTTTCAGTAATGAAAGAGTTAAAATATATTGCAGATGAGAAATTAGATGTGGCTGAAATGATTTGTCTTTGAAAAGAGAGGAACATATGGCTAGAAATAGAAAAAAAAGTGCTAGTTTCCAGCATTTTTTTTTTTCTTTGCACAGCATTTTCGAAATCCCCTCCTTCATTATGATCACATAAACATGCATGGTTTGGTGAAAAGTTAATCCTTTAAAGTGTAGATAATTTGCTCATGTTTGATGCATATTGCTTGATGTTGACATTTGTACCCGTTTGTGTTTTTTCCTGGTTCAGACTTGGATACTGACGACATAGATGGGCCACATGAAGGTAAGCTGTAGGCTCATGGTCCATTTTGGACACATCATGTGATCATCAAGGTCATGTGACAATGGTCATTTGATCTGCCATCATCATGTCATGTGATTCGTCTGTTTCTAATGTGAAGTTGCTTTGAATGATTTTACTCTCAGTTTGAATTTCACTTGACCCTTTCAGTGCCAAAGGTGAAAACGGACTTTTGCGGACAGCATAGATCAAGATCAGACTGCACAGAACGTGCAGTCTGATCTAAGATCTGTTCTGCGGCTTGTTTAGTCAAGCTTATGAGACAAAAATCCTTAGACGTCTCAGTGGATTCTATTTTCAGGCATAAAAAAGGATCGAATTTATATATTTGGCGCTGAAAGTGTTAATGTTTGGTTGTTCTACTCATTGCCACTAGTACTGCAGATGATCCTTTTTGTAGTACATAAAACTGAAACATGAAACTATGTGGATTGGATATAACTCACGATTTTTTCAAAGTTGTCATAGTTGCAGGGGTAATGAGTTAAAACTTTGACTGTCCTCATTTGTTACTATCTTTGTTGTGGTATCCACGTAGATTATTAGAATCAATACTACAACAAAGATACCACATTTCATCTGTATTCATCAATGTATGCCATCATTTTCTGCCTGCATCTATATTATCTCCATATATATGGCTTTTTCACTTACCCCATATTTCAGAGGTGTAATTCCCAAATATTATGTGTATGCCTGCATTCACATGTTTTTGTGCACTCTAACTATCCATTTTAGTTTATTGTGTTATTAACACACTAACTAAACTTACCCATGAATATTTTTATTAAAAGAAAAAAAAAAAGCCAGAATGGCTTATAGTGATCTGAAGTTGTTCAAGAATTAATAAATCTTGGTGTATCATGATTTTGTCTACAGATTTAGAATCATTTAATGATTCTGCTTTGAGACTGGGACAAAATGGAATGATGCGCTCTAGTAGCGCCGTAGATATCGCTCATGGGGCTACATCAACAACGCCAAAACGTCGGTCCTCCTCGTCTTTATTGACTGCTAGGATGTCTAGTGGATCGACACAGTCTTTACGTAAGCAAATCAGTCATTTAACCTTTGCTAATAGGGTTGGTAGCATGTTTTTCCTTTCCTCATTACCTTCTGGAGCAGATATGCAATTTACAACTTTGAAAACATTCTTTTATTGAATGGATTATCAATATTAATGAAAATTCAATACATGAATACACAATAAAATTTATGCTGTTGCAAAGGTAAAAATTGCAGCAATACCACATTGATTTCAGAAGTGTCCCATTGTAAGATACAAACATTGTCCACAGGAGGTAATGAGTTAAGTCAAGCTAGCAATGGAAAGGTGTGCGGTTTCAAAGAGTAGATAATCCAGTGAGCAAAATGAATTAATATGCATGGAAAAATTGAGTTGTCTCCCCTGATAGGTTTAATGAGGCAGATATTGTAGATGTATGCTGAATCATAAACCAGTTTACGGAAAAAGATTTTGGTGGTACAGTTTTCTTTTTTTCGTTCTCATATTTCCAGTCAACTATTTCATTTTGTAATATAACTGAAGTAATTTTTTTTACTTTAGTTTTCCCCTATTTTTTTGTTCTTTTTTGTTATTGAACTTTACGCCTTTGTCTCAGAATGAAGTTTGTCGAACCATATTTTTTTACGCTGTCCTTTTTTCTTAATATGGATATTTTCCTGGGAATGAGCGTCCGATAATTTTCTGTTCTCTTTCTAACACACTACCTGCTTAGTTAATTTAATGCAGACAAATTCTAACTCTTTACCAAATGTCAAAATATCACACTTGTCCGAATTCAAAGCTGTTGCAGACGACAAATTAAAAATGTGGCTAAATTGATGAAACCTTACTGTAAAAGCACAGAAAACATTATGGGAAAAGGAGAAAATGCTGGTTACCAGCATTTTCTCCTTTTTCCACAATGTTTTCAAAAGGCCTTTCCTTTAGGGTCTATACGCCTCAGGATTGTGTAGTAAAGGGTTGAATCATCATTGCAAAATATAAATTTTCAAAATAAATAAAAGTTAGAAGTTAAATGGGCGTGAAAACATTGTGGCCAAAGCAAAAATTGCTGATTACAAGCAGTTTTTTCGTTTAGCCACAATGATCTTAAAATTAGTCTGCAGGATGACGTCAGAGGGTAGTGTGTTAGGCTTTGCAATTTGCTTCTTTTCCTGAAATATTTGATATTTCCTTGTTTTTTAAATAAATATGCAATGAGCTTACATGCCATAGTCTTTGACGTGTATGTAGCATAGGAAATTAACTCTTTCCATACTATAGACAACACCAGAAATTTTTGTGGACAGTGTAGATAAGATTAGATTCAACAGAACGTGCAATCTGATCTCTGATCTACACTGTCCACTGCTATGACCAAATTCTGTTGATCTTGCAGAGGAAATATATTTTTAGCCTTTGAGAAAACGCAATTTATTTATTCAGTAGTGAAAGAGTTAAAGTGCTTTTTTGCGCCATTTTGCATGGCTGCTTATAGCTGAAGGTTTGTAAAGGAAAGACATTGTTTGTTATGGGAACCATTTTAGTCAAGTTGTAAACCGGAGCCCAAACAATTCTGTTTTTGTACAACCCTGAGAAAAAGGGTTATTCCTAAATGGAGTAAAACGCCAGGATATCACTTTCAATTCTTTCTTTGCACAGATAATGATCAGAAAGACTATATCAAATATTTGGAATCCAAATAGAACCATACATCAATATCAAACACTGACTTATGACGTTAATCATCAAAAAAGCAAATTAGCTATAGCTAATTGAAAGTCAATACTTTCTTTCCGATTTCACAAACTGTATGAAGAGATCATTTAAACCTTTACAAAACAAGCTCGAGTTTTAACTCTTTCCTCAATGTTGACTAGACTAGAAGTTTTGGTGGACAGTGTATAACAAGATCAGACTGCACAGAATGTGCAGTCTGATCTCAGATCTACTCTGTCCACTACTTAATTAACCCCCGCCAAAGGCGGAGGGATATAGTTTTAGCGTTGTCTGTCCTGCCGTCCATCCGTCCGTGTATCCGTCCTGGAGAATATCTCCAATACCATTGGACCGAATTTCGTGAAACTATACATGTGTACAATAACCCATTCCACCGATATCCTTTTTTTTTTTTTTTTTATGATTCGATAAAAAATGGCCAACTGGGAGCGATTTTAAGTTATGCGGTCAAGTAAATTTTTCAGCGAGGGATATAATTTCAACAAAATTGCTTGTTTAGATTAAGACCAAACTGTCTCTTCATCTTGCAGTTGAACTGGAAGGGTAGAAAACATGGTGGGAAAAGGAGAAAATGCTGGTTACCAGTATTTTCTCCTTTTTTCACAGTGTTTTCAAAATCGGTCTCCTTTTGGGTCATCAAAATTTAGGTTTCTGTGGTAAAGGGTAAAAGACCAAATTAATGAATCAAGAGTTTCAATCTGTAAATAAAGATTGTGATAAGATATTGTAATCTCAAGGCTATTTTGATAGGAATACGACAAAATATCAGAGGGTGTAGATTGAAGATCAGAAGGCATGTTCTGTGCAGTCTGATCTTGAAACCACACCATTCACAAAAGCAACTTATGATAAGATACATACTGTAAGAGTTAACTCTTTACCAAACGACAAAATTTTAGACAAGTCCAAATTGAAAGCATTTGTAGACGACAAAATTAATGCGACTCAAAAATTGATATTTGTTCTGGGAAGGGTGGAAAACACTGAGGGAAAAAGGGAAAATGCTGGTTACCAGCATTTTCTCCTTTTCCCACAACGTCTTCAAAAGGCTTCTTTCTCACAGCTGTGAAAACCCAGGATTGTTTGGTAAAGAGTTAAAGAATATTAGGTTTCATGCAGTTCCGTATTAGTGTCGCCCAGTGATTGTTATTTGCTAGATCTAATGTCAAGTGTTTTTTTCATGCTATGTAGTATTGGTAATTTAGGGCTCTCTGATTTGACATTTCTCCAGTCTAAAACTATATTTACATTGAGTTTTGAGCTGACTCTGGTGAAAGATTAACAGCAGGTTATGTAGAAGATGTAGGTGGAAGATCAGATGGCACACTGTTCTCAAAAGCAATCCAAGGCTACATTGGCAGTGAACAAGTTGACACCCCAAGGGTGCTAAGTGAAACTCAATGACGTATTGCAAACAGTGTAGATCAAGACCAGACTGCACAGAACGTGCAGTCTGATCTTGATCTGCTATGTCAACATGGTAAGGGGATGTTTTTTCCCTCAAAATACCAGTGAATTAGCAAAATTTGTGTTTTTACTAAAGGTTTGAAATTTTCATTTACTTATTTATCGAGGTTTTGTCATTACTATTGTCAGTTGTGTCGTCTAGGTGCAAAAAGTTTGAAATGGTATAAATTGTATGATGTCTATGTTATTACTACAGATATCTACTTCAAAATCAGACTAGTTAATAACTATCTAAAGGGTAACCAATATCAGTATGGCAAGTAACCATCAAAATATTTTTGACACAGTTATGCTCCTTTTTTGTCTTACAATTTTCACTGAAAATCAGTTTATTTCTAGAAGCAACTGCAGCCAAGCATTGGCTCCCTCATGCAATGTTCTTGTTTCTCTCCTTTTTATCCTCCCTCCTACATCATAAAACTTCTAATATCAAAAGAACAAATACATGTAGATATGAAAAAAGGTCCTGCATGGCTCAGTGGGTAAGTATGGGACTCGTAACCTTGCGGTTCCGGATCAAGCGCCCCACCTGATCCACTGGGTTTTTCGTGGGAGTGTCCTTGGGCAAGACACTTCAGAGCCCTAGCCTAGCACTGGTGAAACCCAGGAAATACTTGAATAAGAGAGCTGTCGCCGTGCTATGACTGAAATAATATTGAAAGTGGCATTAAACACCATTTAATCAAAGATATGAGAAATCACATGCCATAATGCTGACATCCCCATTTTTTCCCCAAAATCTGCATCAGCACTGTGATAGTTGTTCTTAATTTTTTAACTCTTAATAAAACAAACCTGTATTTAACCCATTACCATATGGCAAAATTTTAGGCTTTACCGTATTGAAAGTATTTACAGATGACAGTTCAAATGTTTTTTAAATGATAGCATTTGTCCTTACATAGACTGGGGGAAAGCAACCAGTGACTTTGAAAGGATATTGTGCAGAGTACTGGTAAAAGAAACTCCAAGAAAGCATGGATAGGTGCACTGGCCACCCTGATATAACTGAAATAATTTTGAAAATGGCGTTCAAACCAAACAATCAATCAGTCAACAATCAGTCCTTATATAGGTAGAAGACATTGTGGGAAAAGGAGAAAATGCTGGTAACCAGCATTTTCTCCTTTTCCCACAATGTTTTCAAAAGATTTCCTGCTCAGGATGGTTCAAATTTGGGACTGTGTTCTAAAGGGTTAAGACAAGAGAAGAAGATACCATCATTGTGCGGGGCAGGGGCAGTCACTGTCAATCATAAAGGTCAAGATTGTATATGTGATTGGTTATTGATTAATGAATATGGATATTGAAGAGATTTGACAGTTTTGTCTTCGATACATGGGTCAGCTAGCTCATTAAACCCCCCCACCCCCCTCATATTCATTTTGAATGCTATATTAACCCTTTAACGGGCAATCTTGAGATTTTTATGACATTGATTGAAAAGACTTTTGAAAACATTGTTGAAAAAGGAGAAAATGCTGGTGACCAGCATTTTCTCCTTTTCCAACAATGTTTTCTGGCCATTCAAATACAAATCATAATGTGCTCGGGCAAATGGGGACTTAATAATTATTGCATCTTATTATGTATGCATTATACCTATACGGAATATTATGTTGTAGTAACTTTCCTGATGCTTGTATTTACTTCGAGCAGCGTGAGAAAATTTGACCGAAGGTCGGGCTCGATGTCAAAATTTTCTTACGCAGCGAGAAGTAAATACAAGCACCAGGAAAGTTACTTCAACATAGTATTCCTTTTATTATATACCTACAACTTTCAACGACAACATTTTGCAACTGTTGACATTTTATTGGAAAACGGCAAACAAAAAGAGACAATTAATAGTGTGGATGGTAGTAACTCTGTTTTCATGAATGGCGGATTAATATTACAGCGTAACATTTTGACCAATCCAATCGCAAATCAATGCATGTTTAGTTGGTGCGCGAGACACGTCAGCATACCATATTTGGGACCGTATTTCACTGAGTGTAGATACAGATTTTTTTTCTGTCATGTGTGTTATTTCATCCGATTCAGCGCATGTATTTGATCGGGAAAATTTTTCTGGTATATAATAAAAGAAGTTATCGCATTATTGTGGATCCATAAAATCAATTTTTTCTAACAACCAACTGAATCCTGAGATAGAATAGTCCTTTGTACATACAGGATATTTAACAAAAGTAAAAAGTTTTGACTCTGGTCAGACTACACAGGCTGTGATACTTTTTGCAGATGCATTAAGTCCCTTTTTCATAGAGCAAGACTGCTATTATATGAGTTATATCTTGTTTGTCATCAACAAATTTTAATACTTTCACTTTAGATAAATCTAAAAAGTGGTATGTGACAAATACTCGAGGGAAATGAATCTGTAATTGCAGTGTTTTGGACGGTTTTTCATGTGAAAAGATAGAGCAGAAACATCTTGGGAAAAGAAGAAAGTGCTGGTGACCATATTTTCTTCCTTTACCACAATGTTTTCTAAAGCCCTCTTCCTGAGGTTCATTAACTTTCTACCAAACAACAAAATTGTAGACTGGTCCAAATTGAAAGCATTTGCAGACGACAAAATTAACATGACTCAAAAATTGAAATTTGTTCTCGGAGGGTAGAAAACGTTGTGGGAAAAGGAGAAAATGCTGGTTACCAGCATTTTCTCCTTTTCCCACAATGTTTTCAAAAGGCTTCTTTTCCAGGGTCGTGAAAACCAGGGATTGTGTGGGAAAGGGTTAAAATGGTGTGTAGGAAATGGTTAAACAACAAACAAATCAAAAGGAATACCACAAGAAATATGTGCCTTTAGACACTGAATTATGATAAACTTTTGACATGGATGGGGGTAGGGGTATATTGACTTCACCAGCATTTTCTTCCTTTCCCACAGTGTTTTCAAAAGCCTTCTTCCTGAGGTTCATTAAAACTTGGGATTGTGTAGTAAAGGGTTAAACAACAAACAAATCAAAAGGAATACCACAAGAAATATGTGCCTTTAGACACTGAATCATGATAAACTTTTGACATGGATGGGGGTGGGGTTGGATTGAATTAACCAGCATTTTCTCCTATTCTCACAATGTTTTCAAACTCATTAAAACTCAGGATTGTGTAGTGAAAGGTTAAACAACAAACAAATCAAAAGAATACCACAAAAAATATATACTATTACACAATGAATCAAGATAAACTTTTGACAGGGATGGGGGTGGGGGTGTATTGACTTTAGTCATTACTAGACAATCCTGTTATGATTACAACCCTGAGAAAGAAGACTTTCGATCACAGACTTTGTTGCCATTGCGGCCAGTGCAGATTAAGATCAGACTGCACAAGATCTGAAGTCAGATTCTTGTTTTACACTGTCCTCTTTGCGAAAAGATTCTGGATAAAACAAACCTTCGAAAATGCAGTTAATTTGCTCTTTATTTCTAAGCTGATAATGTCCTCAGGGTTTATTTTTGGCTCTTGATAGAATTATGAATTCTGTTATCCTTCATTATTAATTCATACTTCAACTCTTGCCAGGCAACTAAAGCCTAGATTTGTCCCAATTGAAAGCATTTACAGGCATTTAAATAAAGTCAGCTCAAATGAAGGAAATCATGTGTGAAAGGGTAGAAAACTGTCGGAAAAGGAGAAAATGCTGCTTAACAGTATTTTCTCCTTTCCCACAATGTTTTCTGAAGCCCGCTTTTTTTAGTTTAGTTTAAACAAGGTTTGTTTTGGTAAAGGTTGTAGCAATCTGATTAACTTTGATGACTCCCAGTATATCATTTGAATGCATCTTGAATAATAAATCTTGTCATGTAGTAAGCTTACTTTGAGAGGTCAGTCAGAGATAGCTTTTTCACACAGTTGTGACTAATACAGAAATTACTGAGAATCAGCAAGTTCTCCTTTTGTCAAAATGTACTCTTGTTTTGAGCAGTATATTTGTTTGTCTTGATGATAAATTAGATTAAAAAATTCAGTCATGTGGAGTCAAGATGTATGCCACTGGGACAAACTTTAGAAGAGCCTCATGTGCATGCTAATGGCAACATTTTCAGTCTGATACTCGGAAAATATGGTCAGAATGTTTGTCTTGATGATATATCTGACAAAAAGTAGGTCACTAACACCCATGTGTTTTACATCATTAAAACCAGGATCTCGTCAGCTTTATCAATCCTAGATGACTTTTACTCAGGTGAGCGCTTTAGGGCCAATGGCCCTCTTGTTATCATTGTTGGTCATTTCTTACAAAAGTTATGGCCCATCGATTTTTTTTTTGGCCAAGTACAGCGACAAAGCAACTGCTTTGAGGTATTTTTTTGGCCTACAACACTTCTAGTTTTGACAAGAGTTTAAATCCCAATATGTTTACGTACACTTGTTCATGTGTTCTGAATCATCTTCAGAAGAAAGTCATGAGTTATGTTATATTCGGCATTCAGTCGGTCATCTGTCAGTTATGTTTGATTGTTCATATGTTTTGTGGATTTCACCAGTGATAGGATGAGGCTCTTCACTGACTTGTCCAAGGATACTCCGACAAAAAGTGGGTGGAACCCACCACCTTGACCACAGAGCCATGCAGGCCCCACTCAGTAGGGGTAATGGAGTATTGACCCTTCACTGCACAATCCCAAATTTTAACAACCCGGAGGAATTAGCATTTTGAAAACCTTCGAAAAGGAGAAAATGCTGGTTACCAGCATTTTCTCCTTTTCCCATAAGGTTTTCTACACTTTCACAGACAATTTACCATCATCCCACTACATTTCATTTGTCATCTACAAATCATCACATTATTATAATAGTGTTCAAACTGCCATTTGAATGTTTTTGAGATAAGTAGCTCCAAAGTTTCTGATGGCTGTTAAATCATTAATGGAGTTAAAATAAGTTAATACTGAAAACTTCTTAACCAGGGCCTATAATGCAAAACTGATTTCATGGGGAGATAAAACTCTTCAAGACGGTTCGAACGATACGAAAATCTCAAATTTTACAAAAATGGAGTTAGAACACCATTATAATAACGCGACGAAATGCTTTTCAATTTCGACAACTGTAAAATTTAGCCATTCTGTAAAGAGTTAAATATTGATAAATGAGAGTGAGGGATGAGCCCTGGATTAACCCATTTTTGTCTCTCTGTGACCTTATCTGCTGGATCAAACAGAAAATGGGGGCGCGAGTTTATTCAAATATTTACCTCCAATCTTTTTTATCCCATTACTAGATATACTGTGGTCCATTGCTGTACTTATATTACTATTAACATCCATGCATTGCGCCTCGCCCGGGTGGCTCAGTGGTGAGCGTGTTGGACTCATGACCTGGTGGTTGTGAGTTCGATACCCGGTTGAGGCGAACTTTCTTTCCGGCGTATTTTCGCCTCTCACCTCTGCTGAAGCATGTGAGAAAAGTAGTCAGTGGCTTTGGAAAGAAAGTTGTGTTAGTACTGGTGTGAGAAAGCCAGGAAACACATGTGCGTCACCGACCGCCATGATATGACCTTAGCTGTTAAAGTGGCGTTAAACCCCAATACAACCAACCAACCAAATCCATGCATTACACAGCATTGGAAAGCAATATGGAAAAAAGAACGATTGCTTTAACAAGTGATTACTCTTTTTCTTACATTTATCAAGCCCTGGTAGCGCAGTTGGTAGCGTACAGGACTCAAGAACAGGGGGTTGCTGGTTCGATCCCGGGCTCGGCCGATTTCTTTCCAAGGATTGATGATGGTCATTGTGACAGGATTGATTCCTCTCTCACTGCTGATCGTCGTTTCACGATGGTAATGTGGGAAAGCAGCCAGTGGCTTTGAAAGAATATTATGTGCAGTACTGGTAAAAGAAACTTCAGGAAAGCATGGATAGGTGCACTGGCCGCTGTGATATAACGGAAAAAATGTTGAAAATCAATTAATCAACTTATTCTCCAGAATTTTCTAAATTTGAAAGTAACACAGCTTCTGACTGGCTAAACCATTTGGTTTAGCTATTCAGAAGTTGTGTTACTTTCAAATTTGGAAAAACTTGGAGGATGAGTCTGAGAATGTTCTTAAGGATGGTTGGCGATTATGGACCCTGGTGAGTGAGGAAAACAGGAGAAGCAAAGCAGAAATATGTCATCCTCTGATGCAACATTTTGGCATAGCTGCTGGATTTGTTTTGTTTATAATTTACTAGCCAAGCCAGACAATTGAATAAGAGCCTAATATGGAAAGTAAATATCTAAAATGTTATGAAAGAAAATGTGTCAAAAGTTTTGATAAAGTATATCTTGAATCCTAGAAAAATAATGAAATTGATATACAGGTATTCAGCCAACAAAAGAGAAGGGACCACCAGTATGTCAAATTAAAAAAATATTTTTTTTATTGCCAGAATACTTGGTGAAATATTTAAAAGTAGAGATCAAAGATCAGACTGTACATTCTGTGCTGCCTGATCTTGATCTACTCCATCCTCAGTAGCACCTACAGCTGAGCTCAGGGATGCTAAGAGTTAGCCCTTTACTAAATGCTTCTAAGTTTTAACAACCCTTACCAAAAAGGCTTTTGAAAACAATGTGGAAAATGGAGAAAAAAGCTGATAACCCACAATGTTTTCAATCCCTTTTGAGACCAAATGCCCCGCCCGGGTGGCTCAATGGTGAGCGTGTCAGACTCATGACCTGGTGGTTGTGAGTTCGATACCCGGTTGAGGCGAACTTTCTTTGTGGCGTATTTTCGCTTCTCACCTCTGCTGAAGCATGTGAGAAAAGTAGTTGGTGGCTTTGGAAAGAAAGTTGTGTTAGTACTGGTATGAGAAAGCCAGGAAACACATGTGCGTCACCGACCGCCATGATATGACCTCAGCTGTTAAAGTGGCGTTAAACACCAATACAACCATTGAGACCAATATTATCATTTGCGCAATAAATTATTTGTCGTCGGCAAATGCTTTCTATTTGGATCAGTCAAAAATTTTGTTGCGGTAGCTCAGTTGGTAGCGTGCAGGACTTGAGAACTGGTTCTTGGGTTCAATCCCTGGCTCGGCCAATTTCTTTCCGAGGATTGATGATAGTCATTGCGACAGGATTTATTCCTCTCTCACCGCTGACCATTGTTTCAACGATGGTTTTGTGGGAAAACAGCCAGTGGATTGGAAAGAATATTGTGCGGAGTACTGGTAAAAGAAACTCTAGGAAAGCATGGATCGGTGCTCTGGCTGCCTGGATAATAACTGAAAGAATGTTGACAACGGCATTAAACATGATACAATCAATCAATAAAATTTTTTAAAAAAAAGGCCTTTGAAAACATTGTAGAAAAAGAACAAAATGCTGGTAAGCATATTTTCTCCTTTTCCTGCAATGTTTTTGATCCCGTTTTAGACCAATTTCATCATTTGAGCAACACACAATTTGTCATCTTAGAAAACCAATGCTTTCTATTTGAATTGGTAAAAAATTTTGTTATCAGGTAAAGAGTTGTGAAAATGGGTTGTTACATTCTTGACCAGATTAGAAATCTGACCACTTGTGACCTAATATGAGTTTAAAGCCCTACTGTCCTATCCTTAAGAACCCTTATGTAAATCATCCCACTTTGATTTTAAGAATACTTATTTCTTGATTTTGTTTTGTTTTGTTGGGAAGATTGGGGCACAAAAATGCGCTGTATGAAATGGAAAAGCAAGAGGCATTACCAGTACATGAAATTTGTTGCCCTGTGAGAATTATAGCTAGAAGCTTTTGTGGAAAGTGTAGATCAAGATCAGACTGCACAGAATGTGCAGTCTGATCTCTGATCTACGCTGTCCACTGCTGTACTCTAGATTATGACCGAACTGTCTCTAGATCTCGTAGTGGACCTGTATTTATCGCCTTTCAGAAAATGCAATTTATTTATTCAGTAGTGAAAGCGTTAACCACACAAGAAAAATTTAGACTAGTCTGAATTGAAAACAAAAGTTTTGTGGATGACAAATTTAAATTTAGCTGATATGATAGAAATTCTCTTTGACAGGATAGAAAAAATTGTGGGAAAAGGAGAAAATGCTGGTTACTAGCATTTTCTCCGTTTCCCACAATGTTTTCAAAAAGTCCTCCTCAGGTTTGTTAAAACTCAAAACCATGTGGTAAAGGGTTTAGACCTACCACAAAAAATTAGTAAGAATCATAAGGACTAACGATTGAGCGAAGGGAAATATGATTTTCCAGTTGTGTAGAGAACATTAGAAAACATGGCAAACAGCTATTAGTATAATTCCATTGCTTTTCAAAAGGAAAGGCCATTGCCCTCTATAAACAAAAAATTGCTATAACATGTTTTTGAAAAAAAAGTTTATCACTGCTATAACTTGTCAAATAGTGTCAAAAACAGGTTAAAATGATATTGTTATTGGTTATTATGGAAATTTATGCATACATTTATGAAACCTGTTATGTGTTCTATGTTTATTTGGCCTATGAAAATATTTAAGATAATTATGCAATGATATTGTAAAGGTATGATAAGAGTTGAGGCTGTTTTCTTCTTCCTTTTTCCATGACTAAAAAAAGTGAAATTATTGTTGTTGGAGAAATTTTGAGATGTACATAAACCATTGTGCAACAGCTCAAGGTGCTTTTTATCCCCCGCCGAAGGCAGAGGGATATAGTTTCAGCAATGTCCGTCCATCCTTCCGTCCGGGACAATATCTCCAATACCATTAGACGGAATTTCGTGAAACTTTATATGTGTGTACAATAACCTATTCTGCCAAGAAAGTTTTCTTTTTTAGCTCACCTGAGCACGAATTGCTCATGGTGAGCTTTTGTGATCGTGCTGTGTCCGTCATCAACTTTTACCTTGTGTATGCTCTAGAGGCCATATTTTCAGTCCAATACTCATGAAACTTGGTCAGAATGTTTGTCTTGATTATATCTTGGACGAGTTCGAAAATGGGTCATGTCGAGTCAAAAACTAGGTCACTAGGTCAAATCTTAGAAAAACCTTGTGTACACTCTAGAGGCCACATTTTCAGTCCAAAACTCTTGAAAGTTGGTCAGAATGTTTGTCTTGATGATATCTCGGACGAGTTCGAAAATGGGTGATGTCAGGTCAAAAACTAGGTCACTAGGGCAAATCTTAGAAAAACCTTGTGTACGCTCTAGAGGCGATATTTTCAGTCGAAAACTCTTGAAAATTGGTCAGAATGTTTGTCTTGATGATATCGCGGACGAGTTCGAAAATGGGTCACGTCGGGTCAAAAACTAGGTCACTAGGGCAAATCTTAGAAAAACCTTGTGTACGCTCTAGAGGCTATATTTTCAGTCCAATGCTCTTGAAAATTGGTCAGAATGTTTGTCTTGATGATATCTCAGGTGAGTTCGAAAAATGGGTCATGTCGGGTCAAAAACTAGGTCACTAGGACAAATCTTAGAAAAACCTTGTGTACGCTCTAGAGGCCATATTTTCAGTCGAAAACTCTTGAAAATTGGTCAGAATGTTTGTCTTGATAACATCTTGGATGAGTTCAAAAATGGGTCATGTCGGGTCAAAAACTAGGTCACTAGGTCAAATCTTAGAAAAACCTTGTGTATGCTCTAGAGGCCATATTTTCAGTCCAAAACTCTTGAAAGTTGGTCAGAATGTTTGTCTTGATAATATCTCAGATGAGTTTGAAAATGGGTTATGTCGGGTCAAAAACTAGGTCACAAGGTCAAATCTTAGAAAAACCTTGTGTATGCTCTAGAGGTCACATTTTTAGTCCAATACTCTCGAAAATTGGTCAGAATGTTTGGCTTGATGATATCTCAGACGAGTTCAAAAATGGATCATGTTGGGTCAAAAACTAGGTCACTAGGCCAAATCTTAGAAAAACCTTGTGTATGCTCTAGAGGTCACATTTTTAGTCCAATACTTCCCCGTGGGGTCCCGGGGTTTTTTTAATTTATAGAATAGGACCTCGGCCTTTCTCTATGGCATGTCGTAGAAGGCGACTAAAATTAGAGACAAACGGCTGCTTTCCTCGTAATTCGTAGGATTGCAGCAGGCTGGGTAGTTCTTATTCCAAATCCTGTATTTTTTTCTCGATGTAAATAGGGTTT
Source organism: Hippopus hippopus (assembly GCA_946811185.2). Classification (NCBI taxonomy): domain Eukaryota; kingdom Metazoa; phylum Mollusca; class Bivalvia; order Cardiida; family Cardiidae; genus Hippopus; species Hippopus hippopus. The sequence goes on from OX328105.1 coordinate 3,240,802, forward strand.
GGAATGGGAATCAATTGGCCTGTGGGACCCCGTGTGGTTTAATCGGGGGTATAAGAATAAACCACTGCAGTCCCGCGATCGTCACATCTGCCATTTCATCTGGCGGAACAAAAGTGAAAGCATGCATGTCGTAAAAGGCGACAAAAGGGGCATCATTTTGTGTTTCGTCCATTCCTCATTTATCATGTTTGTCTTATGTTGTTGCACATGTATGTTATTTTCACCTCGCATTATTGTTTACTAAGTAAGTGCGCCCAATATGACCTAAGTTGTCGACGGGCCTTAAAACGCTATTCATCATTATTCATCATCATTTAGTCCAATACTCTTGAAAATTGGTCAGAATGTTTGTCTTGATGATATCTTGGATGAGCTTGAAAATTGGTCATGTCGGGTCAAAAACTAGGTCACAAGGTCAAATCTTAGATAAACTTTGTGTACACTTTTGAAAGAGATTTAAAATGGATCATGTTTGGTCAAAAGGCTCAGGTGAGCGACTTCAGGGCCATCATGGTCCTCTTGTTTATTCGATGCAAAATGGCTGACTGGGAGTGGTTTTGAGTTACACGGTTGCGTAAATTTTTGAAAAGGTCTTTTTCGGCGGGGGATATCATTTCAATGAAACTGCTTGTTAAAGTAAAGCATGGTTTGCCTTGTTATGCTATGTAAAAATAAGTCATTGTTGCCCTCTCAGCAGAGCTCAGTCGGTAGTGTGCAGGCCTTGAGAACAGGGGATCGTGGGTTTGATCCCTGGCTTGGCCAATTTCTTTTCGGGGATCAATGATAGTCATTGCAACAGGATTCATTCCTCGCCCACCGCTGACCATTGTTTTGATGATGGTTATGTGGGAAAACAGCCAGTGGCTTCGAAAGAAAATTGTGCGGAACACTGGTAAAAGAGACTCCAGGAAACTATGGATAGGTGCACTGGCTGCCCCGATATAGCTGAAATAATGTTAAAAACGGCATTAAACACCATGCAGTCAATCAATCAATTTATATTGATAGTTCATGAGTTAGCCTGTAGGTATTTCACCAGGATTTAAGAAACACAAGCTTCAGAAAGTAACCTCATACATATTGTGGACTGTTTAGTTTGATAACCAGCATTTCCTGCTTTTCCCACAATGTTTTCTATCCTAGAAAGACAAAAATCATCATTTGATTTACATTTGTGATCTGGAAAATGCTTCAAGTTAAAAATTGGTTAAGTCGAAAATTTTGTTTTCTGGTAAAGAGATAGCTAATTCCTCCCCTTAACAATACAATTTTGTCACAAAAGGTGTATCTCAATTCTACGTATTGATGTATACTGATAAATAAAATGTCCACTTTTCATTCATCATGGTGTCTGCTTAATTGTAAGGTATTAATTAGCTAAAAGCAGTTCTGTATTCAGGCTGTGCTCAAGTTGATACCTATCTGAAGTCTGGTTTTAAGCTTAACTCTTTACCAAACAACAAAATTTTAGACTAGTCCAAATTGGAAGCATTTGCAGACGACAAAACTAATGTGACTCAAAGATTGAAATTTGTGTTTGGAAGGGTAGAAAACATTGTGGGAAAAGGAGAAAATGCTGGTTACCAGCATTTAACTCCTTTTCCCACTATGTTTTCAGAAGGCTTATATCTCAGGGTCTTGAAAACCCGGGATTGTTTGGTAAAGGGTTAAATAAGGTTGACCCGCTTTAACTCTTTACAACACAATTCGGAGTTGTAATGATCTTGAGAAAGTTTCTGAAAACATTGCGGAAAAAGGAGAAAATGCTGGTAACCAGCATTTTCTCCTTTTGCCACATGTTTTTCTACTCTTTCAAAGACAATTTTTTTGTTTTTGGTAACATTTGATATATTGTCTTTTATTTATGGTTTCAGTTTGGTTAAGGCTGAAATTTTGTATTGTAGTTGAGTCTATTTACTGCATCATAGTAGGAATGCAACTTTTTATCTGCCTTGGGTCCTGTGCGACTCAGTGGTAAATTGTAGGAATTGTAACCTGGAAGCTATGGGTTCAAGTCTAACTGGATCTGCTGGGCTTTTCGTGGGAGTGTCCTTGGGTAAGACACTTCAGAGGGCTAGCATAGTACTGATAAAACCTAGGATGTCCATGAATATGTGAGCTGTCGCCGTGATATGACTGAAATAATGTTGAAAGAGGCTTAAAGCACTCTTCAATCAATTAATCCATCAGTTGTTGTTTCTACCTGCCGCAGGTTACTTTTGAAAACAGTATGGGAAAAGCAGCCATTTTTCTCCTTTCAGCAAGCATGGAAGGGGTTATTTATTCGGCACTTAGCTATTACAGGCAACTGTTTGCTCAGAGTATATCAGCTTCATAGCCAGTGCATATAAAGTAATTTGGTCAAATCCTTCAACATAAATAACAATCATTACATACACAGTCATTCCACTAAATTATATAGCAGTCAGTTATTGCAGTTTAATGGAAGGTTAGTTGAAATAGGTAATGGGTTTGCACTGAAATGTGTTGCCAACTGGTAGCCCTGCCCTGCAGCCTGAGGCCTTAAACAAAATTGCTCTGTCCTGCAGTCTTACAAGCTCTTGGGTTACTGGGGACAAGTTTAACCGTTTACCAAACAGGGATCCTGCGTGACTCAGTGATGGAGTGTAGGGCTCATGACCTGGAGAACCTGGGTTCGAGCCTCACTTGATCTACTGGTTTGTTTTGTGGGAGTATCCTTGGGTAAGACACTTCAGAGCCGTAGCCTAGTACTGGTGAAATCCAGGAAATACATGGAATATGTGAGCTGCCACCGTGATATGACTGAATTAATGTTAAAAGCGGCATAAAATACCATTCAACCAATCAGTCAACCATTTACCAGAGAACTAGGTGTTTTAATGATCTTCAGGAGAAACTTACATCGTGGGAAAAGGAAAAGTGGCTTATGATCCACATTTAGTCTAATGATGTACAATGGTTCCCCTCTGGTGGTATTTGTTGTATTTCAGAAGCCCAAGACCAGTCATTGGTTGGCTGCAAGTCCAAGACCATTAATTTGATTGGCTTTAACTCTTCACCAAAAGACAAAATTTTAGACTTGTCCAAATTGAAAGCATTTGCAGACGACAAAATAGCTTAACCCATTACCACACAATCCCTACTTTTGACGACCCTGAGAAAGAAGCCTTTAGAAAACATTGTGGGAAAAGGAGAAAATGCTGGTAACCAGCATTTTCTCCTTTTCACACAATGTTTTCTACCCTTCACAAAACAATTTTCAAATTTTCAGTCACTTTTATTTTGTTGTCTGCAACTGCTTTCGATTTGGACAAGCCAAAAATTTTGTTGTTTGGTAAAGAGTTAAGCTTGAATGATGATTTCTGTCTTTGATAAGGTGGAAAACATTGTGGGAAAAGGAGAAAATGCTGGTTACCAGCATTTTCTCCTCTTCCCACAATGTTTTCAAAAGCCTTCTTCTTCAAGGTCGTTAAAACTCGGGATTGTGTGGTAAAGGGCTAAGTCTGTCTTGGCCATTGAAATGGCTGGTCCTTGAATTTATACCTACACTCAGAATAGATGGAATAGATGGTAAAGAAAGTCTGTAGGTGTTAAAAAAATTGTTGGAGCAGTTTTGGACAGCAAATGTAATGCAGGTTACAATGGTTTCCATGTGGCAACATAAATCTATTTGTGACGGGATTGTCTAACGTGGACAACTTAATTATGCACAAGTCTTCTTGACATGTGACGGGAACATTGTTTGTTATAGTAGTAAAACTGTTGTATTATAACACCTTGCTTTTATGTAGAGGAGTACTGGTAGTTTACCGTTTTTACATTGGCAGGGGGAACAATGTGACCAGTGGAAAAATTGTTTATGATATTTAGCAATTTCCCTTGATGTCACAATTTTTTTTTGGTGTTTTAATATGTGCTGTTTTGTTTTCTGGTTGTGTAATATCAGTGTCAATATATAGGAGAATTTGAAAATTGTGCATGAAGTGTTGTGGTCAAATTAATAGACTATTTGACAAAATCAATTAAGAATGTACCGGTAGGTGTGATGAAATTTGTGGGGTACAAGGAATGAAACCTGATATTACCGGTAAATGTGATAAAAAGATTTTAAGGATTTTGTGTTGCTGTGTCTTAACCCTTTACCACACAATCCCGACTTTTAACGACCCTAAGAAAGAAGTCTTTTGAAAACATTATGGGAAAAGGAGAAAATGCTGGTAACCAGCATTTTCTCCTTTTCTCATAATGTTTTCAGAAGGCTTCTTCCTAAAGATCATTAAAACTTGGTAAAGGATTTGATAGAAAACATTAAGGATATGGCACCGGAACGCTGAAAAACGTATGGATTTGGCTAAGACTCAGGTAATCTGTAATCAATCAGCCAATGGAAGCTGGTTCGATTACGGATTACCAGAGTCCTGGCAGAATCCGTACAATGAAAGGGGATGTTACATGAATCCCATTAGGGTGCCCTAAAAGCGAATTTCCAATTTTGAGTCAAAGTAATTTTGACGTCTGCAAATGCTTTCAATTTGGACTAGTCCAAAATTTTGTTATCTGGTAAAGAGTTGAGGAAAATTTTGGTAAACTTTAATTGAAAAAAGGAACTGGGTGAACACTGGTTTTGAGAAGTAATATTAAAATTGTGCTGTTATAGTCATATTTCTTTTGGAAAAAATTAAATAAAAATAGCAGAAGTCTCTATTTGCAACTGTAGAAGCCTGTAGCTGCAAAACTCTTTACCAAATGACAAAATTTTAGACTGGTTCAAATTCAAAGGATTTGCAAGTGACAGATTGAATGTGGCTAAAATGGTGTGATTTGTCTTTGAAAGGGTAGAAAACTGTGGGAAAGGAGAAAATGCTGGTTACCAGCATTTTTGGGTCATTAAAGCTTTGGTTAGTGTGGCAATGGATAAAAGACTTGAGAGTTACATGGTGCTGTCATATTTGCTTAAGAACATAGCATTATAAAAAGCTGAAAGGATGGAGTTTGAAAGGATCGAAAAAACATAAAAAAAATATTGTTGGAACAAAAATGCTGTTTACTTGTTACAACATTTTGTCCTTTCCCAAAATTGCTTTCAAAAACCATGTTCCGCAAAGTCAGGGAAAACAATGAATGGTTGATTGGTTGAATTGAATATTTATACATTTTGACACTTCGTTTCTTCTAAGAGTTGATTGATTAAATTTTTTTTAACGCCGCTTTCAAGATTATTTCAGTCATATCACAGCGACAGCTCACATATTCATGTATTTCCTGGGTTTTACCAGTACTAAGCTAGGAATCTGAAGTGTCTTGCCTAAGGACACTCCCACAAATAACCCAATGGATCCAGTGCAGCTTGAATCAGGATCTCCAGGTTACGAGTCCACACTTTACCACTGAGCCACGCAGGACCCTTCTAAGAGTAAATGAGAGATCCAGTCTGACAATAACTTAAGAATACAAAATTTTATTTACAAAAGTAGCAACCAAGCATAAAGTGATAGTCCTTCTTGGAGGAAACTGAGGTGAAATAATCATGTAAATTTTGATATAATTTACATAAATTGTTATAGTTATTATAATTTATGGCAGGTTACTGGGTTTATTAACAATAATATGAAGACCATCCATTTCTTAACTGGTAAAAGAGACTCCAGGAAAGCATGGATATATGCACTGGCTGCCGCAATACAACTGAAAAATGTTGAAAATGGCGTTAAACACTATTCAATCAATCATTGTTATTCATCTAGTATTTTTCCTTCTATAAATGCCATGTGACATCAAGTCTTAACAAAAAGACAAAATTTTAGACTCACGAAATTTGACAGCTTTTGCTGACAACATATTACAGGCGGCTCATATAGTTGAATTTGTCTCTGAAAGGGTAGAAAACATTGTGCAAAGGGAGAAAATACTGGTTACCAGCCTTTTCTCCTTTTTCAGCAATGTTTTTAGTAGGCAAGGTTATTAAAACTTGGGGTAGGATTTGATAGAAAACATTAAGTGAATGAAGAACCTGCTCAAAAACAAACAATTTCATTGAGCCAATAGAAAACCTGCTCTAAATGCGCAATTTCTCCTTATGGTATCATTATCTTTCCTTGATCTGAAAAGAATATACACTGACTTTGAAATCAGGAAAGAAAGATGAAATGGTGTAACTGTAGACACTGAATAATAACATAAAGGTAAAAGCTGAAATCAAGACATGATGAAAGGTTCCAAGTGTCTCTTTACACTTTATGAAACAATCTAGTGTTTTATTATCCTTGCAGAAGAAGCCTGTTCAAAACATTGTGGGAAAAGGAGAAAATACTGATAACCAGCAATTTCTCCTTTTCCAACAGTGTTTCCTGTTCGTTCAAAGATGTTTTCCATCAACTGAGCCATATCTTTTCTTTTGTCTGCAATTGCTTTAGATTTGGACAAGTCTAGAATGCCCCTTCGACATTTTATATCTTTCGTTTTACAGAAGATATCTACTTCAATCTAGGACTAGTTTTTAACTATCAAAAGGGGAACCCATACACCAGAGGCAGGTAATCATCAAAATATTTTTGAAACAGTTATGCCCCTTTTTGACCTAGAATTTTCAAAAAAAATTGACATTTTATAATACCTCTGTCATAACTGAAGATATTTACTTCAAACTTGGACTAGTTGATAAATATTAAATGAGGAACCCATTCAACATGAGCAGGTATCCTTCAAAATAGTCTTGACACAGTTATGCCCCTTTTTCAAAGTAGAATTTTCATTTCAAGCAACTGCAACTGAGCATTTACACCAGCATATGGCGCTCTTGTTACTCTCTCCTATAGCAAACTTGCATCAAAACATGATTGTCAAAAAATTACCATCTTCAACTGAGGTTAACTGTAACTATGTGAAAACAATTTGACAACAGGACTGACTGCTCAGTACAAGCGATTTATTTTTTTGCCCAGTGTTTTTGAAAGTGGTCTGCCACAAAAGATCTAAGCTGTCTGCAGGTAGTAATCCGTTTAGGAAAGATATTGATACATAAACTCTTTTTTCAAAAGATGAAATATTAGACCTGTCCAAATTCAAATGTTGGTTATTGTCTGTGAAAGTGAAGAAAACCTTGTGAGAAAAGGAGAAAATGCTGGTTACCAGCATTTTCTCCTTTTCCCACAATGTTTTCAAAGGTTTTATTCTTCATAGTTGTTAAAACTTAGGATTGTGTGGTAGAAGATAAAGGGTAATCATTCTTTATGTGGATGTACGTGCAACCTGCTGCATAAAATTAATGTCTTACATAGCAGAGAAATGTTTAAAATGCATTATTAATTCGTCACTAGACAGCTAATATTTCCTGCTTGTCCATTTTGAAAGCCCTTGCAGATGAGAGATTTAGGTCTACGGCCCCTAACTCTCATATTAAAAGACAGAAGCTGCCGAGATTGGCCAAATAGCCATTATGAAAACGTCGATGTTGCACAATATTTACCAGTGAGTTAGTGAGTCTACAGCCCCTAACTCTCATATTAAAAGACTGAAGCTGCCGAGATTGGCCGAATAGCCTTTACGAAAAACGTCAATGTTACGTCACTATTAACCGATGAATTAGGGGCCATAATCCTTAACGGTTTCTCACATGGTGGGATTTGTCATCGAAAGTGTAGAAAGGTTTGTGGAAAAAGGACAAAATCCTGGATACAAGCAATTTCAACTTTACCTACTTTCCTTCTTCCTCTGAGGAGCCAAGCCTGGTAGCTAAGTTTGTAGCGTACAGGACTTGAGAACAGGGGGGTCACTGGTTCAATCCCCGGCTCAGCCAATTTCTTTCCAAGGATTGATAAAAGTCATTGCAACAGGATTCATTCCTCTTTGATAGCTGACAATTGTCTCTATGGTGATGTTGAAAAGCAGCCAGTGGCTTGGAAAGAATATTGTGCGGAATGCTAATTAAAGAAACTCCAGGAAAGCATGGATAGATGCACTGGTGCGCCGCCATATAACTGAAACAATGTTGAAAATTGCATTTAAAATGCCATACAATCAATCTATCAATCTTCCTCTGAGAGTAGTAGAAACATGGCATATAGGTATGGTAAAATAGGTGGTCTTGCTGCCTTTCAATGACAGAAATACTTGAAAATATTGTAAAACCCCAAATAGACGAGCAGGCTTGGTGAAATGAGATTGATCGATTATCCCTTAACTCTTTACCACACGAGAAAATTTTAGACTGGTCCAAATTGAAAGCATTTGCAGATGACAAAATAAATGTGACTGAAAAATTGAAATTTGGTTCGGGAAGGGTAGAAAACATTGTGGGAAAAGGAGAAAATGCTGGTTACCAGCATTTTCTCCTTTTCCCACAATGTTTTCAAAAGGCTTCTTTCTCAGGGTCATTAAAAGTCGGGATTGTGTGGTAAAGAGTTAACTCTTTACTAAACAAGCCCTTGATTTAACAACCCTGGGAAAGAAGCATTTGAAAACATTGTTAGAAAAGGAGAACCAGCACTTTCTCCTTTTCCAACAGTGTTTTCTACTGTACCAAGGACAAATTCTTCCATTTGAACCACTTCTGATTTGTCGTCTGCAAATGTTTTCAATTTGGACAAGTCTAAAATTTTGTCGTTTGGTAAAGGGTTAAAGTGTTGATTAGACCCAGAAGACTTTCTGTCAAGAAATAGGACCCAAGTAGTTGCAATAGCATGATTGCTTTAGTCCAGATTGTCTCATTTTGTGCATTCTGATCTTGATCTGCACTCGTGGCAAAGGTAACTACAGTTGTCAAAGGCTTAAACTGAACTCTATCTATACAGCCTTTTTGGGACCTACCAAAATGTATAAGGAAAGTGTATTACAAAAGAATGGAAGGTTTTGTTGGAAGAAAAACACTTGCTTTTTATAAGTAATTGCTCCTGTTCTTGCAATGTTTTCCATAGCTGTCAACAGCAGGGGTGTGAGCAGTTATAGTTGGATTGGAGTAAACCATAACCCTTGTACCCTACATTTACACCATGTTCACGGCAGCCCCGTTTGTCCAAAACATGGTGTGCCGTGAGACTTTGTTTTTTTTCCTCCATTTACCAAGTTCAGTTAAGTCTCTTTATGGTACCTGACGGTATCCATGACAAGCTGTGGAGGGAACCCTACGTTTACACCATGTTCACAGCAGCCACGTTTCTGACAACCGTGGACAAAAAGGAATTGACATAATACAATGCAGAGGAATGGGATAAGCAAACTTGTCAGACCGTGATCGCGGGGCTTGCTGTGCCAGATATTTTGACTGTCAAAAAATTTGCCCGGTGCTGATGAGCAACCTAACAGACAGTAGCGGAACGGGTTGATCGTTGCGTTCTTCTACAGCCTGATCAATACCAGTGAAAAAGGGCATCCACGTCTAAGGATGGAATGTCTCTGAGTCTTGTTTCGGCTTGTTACGTGCTGGTAAGTTCTGATATGATCAAGGTTGCTTATCCCGTTCCTCTGCATTGTATTACATCAATCCCATTTTGTCCATGCTTGTCAGAAATGGGGCTGTCGTGGTTGTAAACATAGGGGTAGTTCTATATATATATGAACATTCTCAAAGATGCAGGTATTGCAATTGCAATACAGTTTTGTTTGTTAGAATGTTGGGCAAGAAAGCAGACAATGCAGATCCAAGATCAGACTGCACATTCTGTGCAGTCTGATCTTGATCTACACTGCCCACATAAGCAATTGAGTCTTGGATCAGTACTGCAAGGGCTTAAGTTAAGGGTCATAGTTTTAATTTGATTATGAATGAAATGCTTAACTCTTTCATTACTGAATAAATAAATTGCATTTTCTCAAAGACTACAAATAGTTTAGCTACAAGATCAAGAGAGATTTCAGTCATAATCCACCATAAAGCAGTGGACAGTGTAGATCAGAGATCAGACTGCACATTCTGTGCAGTCTGATCTTGATCTACACTGTCCACAAAAGCTTCTGGTGTCGTCTATAGTATGGAAAGAGTTAATGTACAAGGATCTAAAGGTCAAACACCTCTTTTTTGACACATCCACTGATTTAGATGTAGTTGAATATTTTTAAAAGCATTGTGAAAGATGAAAAAATGCTCACAATGAGCAATTTTTTCCATTAGCCAGAATGTTTCCCTTACTGTGTCACCACATTTTGTTTTGATGTAATCATTGATGTTTATCTTTTCTACAATGGCTTCTGTGCTAATTAGTTTAAAATTGTAAAGAAGGTAGAAGGTTGTCATGATATCTTTTCCTTCACAACAACTATGGAACTTGAGGGGGAAAAAAATTGTGAGAAAAGGAGACATGACCCATACAAAGCTTTCTATCATCATCATTTTCATCATCAAAACAGTTTTACTTTTTTATAATATGGTGTAGTTTATTACCAATGTCCTCTACCAATACATCATGGTACTCTCTATTCGTTAAATTTGAATTTGGACCAGGTCCAAAGATTATACGCATAGGGTATTGGGTCTTGTCAAGTGTAAACATGGTGAGGTCACAAGTAAGCGATACATGGCTTAATTGGAGTGTAAAAATATATCAAGTTTAAATTTTGAAAGCTTTTTTTCATTCACGGTGGTATAAAAGTGGCCTTTCATTAACAGTGAAATTTGTGATTTTTTTTTAATGTTCTATTAAAGACATGGGTGTTGTGCTTTTTAAAATGGTATCAAAGTGGTATTTTTCATAATTGAAAGATCGGATTTGTTTTTGCTGATAACATATTTTTGAAAAGGAAATGACAATTTTTTCTCGTGCTTAGCCATATGACAAAATTTTTGAGGCTGTCAAAATTGAAAGCGTTTGCAGATCCCAAATTAAATGTCCCTCAAAGGACTAGATTTTTTTTTAACTCTTTACCACACAATCCCAAGTTTTAACAACCCTGAGAAAGAGTCCTTATGAAAACAATGGGGGAAAAGAAGAAAATGCTGGTAACCAGCATTTTCTCCTTTTCCCACAATGTTTTCTGCCTTTCCTGAAATAAATTTTAACATTGAGTTACATTTATTTTGTCATCTAAAAATGCTTTTAATTTGGATAATTCCAAAATTTTGTTTTCTGGTAAAGAGTTAAATGGACAGAAAACACTTTGAGAAAATGCTGGTCACCAGCATTTTCTCCTTTTCTCACAATGTTTTCAGATGCCTGTCACAGGTTCATTGAAACCCAGGATTGTTTAGTTTAGGATTGAAATGGTGTCAGAGTGATAATTTTTTATTGTTGGATGATTGGATTAATTTTTGGTGTGATTATAATATTTGATGCAGAAGTACAATTTTTGCAGAGGCCTAACAAAAAAAAAAATCTGTGTTTAGGGTTTCGGTCTGAGATGCTGTAGGTAGGGTAGATAGGGATTTTTTTTTCTGCAGAAACTTTTTACATGGACCATGTACTGAAATCACAGCCAACAGATTTTTTTTTTCCAATCGTAGCATAAAAACTTAAAGGTCGGCAGCATTTTCTAGTTAGGGTCGGGAAATCCTAAACACAGATATTTTTTTGTGAGGCCCCAGTAGTTACAAATTGACAGTGATGCTTGTCAAACTGTTCATTAGAATTGTAGGCACATGCACATTGCAAATGCTTGCTGAAGACAGATGAAATACAGCTCCAAATAATGGGATTCGATTTCCAAAGGGTAGAAAACATTGTGAAGAAGAAGAAAACTGCTGCTTACCAGTATTTTCCCATTCATTTTCTAAAACCATTTTTCGCAGTATACCTTACCTTTTACAAAACTATCCCATGTTTAGCCCTTTAACAGACGACAAATGTTTAGCCTTGTTCAAATTGAAAGCATTTTCAGTGTGGCTCAAATGATGCAATTTTTCTTAGATATGTTAGAAAACATTGTGGGGAAAGGAGAAAATGCTGGTTACCAGCATTTTCTCCTTTTCCGACAATGTTTTCAAAAGGCTTGTTTCCAGGATTGTTAAAAGTTGGCATTGTGCGCAAAAGGATTAAAAACCCTTGTGAAGAAAGCTATTCAAAACATCTTTAGATACCGAAAAATGGCTTGCAACAAGCAATTTCTCCTGTTCCCACAATGTTTTTTACCAATCAGAGAACTTCAGCTTATTTCAAATTTTGCATCTGCAGATTCCTTCAATTTGGAAAAGTCCAGAAGTTTTAGTTTGGTAAAGAAATAGACTTCAATCCTGTTGAAATTTCATAAACAAGGACAGGTCTAATCTTGGGTGTAACAATCATTTGAAATGGTCAAATAGATTAAATGATAAACATCAGATTACAACTGCTGATTTCTGCATTAAACCCTGCCTTTTATCCATAACTTTACAGATACTGCTTTTTACACCCATATAGTAGGTATTTGGTAGCGTCTGCAGAGCCCAGTAGCTCAGTTTGTAGAGAATGGGACTTGAGACCAAGGGTTGGTTCAGATCCCAAGCTTGGCAAATTGCTTTTCCAGAAATGATTGGATAGTCACAGTGACAAGATTCATTCCTCTCTCACCGCTGATCATTGTTTCAACAGTGGTTTTGTGGGAAAGCAGCAAGTTGCATGGGAGGATTATTGTGCAAAGTACTGGTTAAAAGAAACTCCAAGAAAGTATGTATAGGTGCACTGCCTACCACAATATTACTGATGAAATGGCGTTAAACTCCATGCTATCAATAGTTTTACGCCCATTCTTTTGGTATGTGGTAGCCCCTGAAAAAGTTGTGGGGCAAAAAAGCAAGGAGTGTACAGGGAATTGCTCCTTTTTCTACAAGGTTTTTCTTACCGATTGTCCAGTCGAAGATCTTTTCCTCTCTGATAAATCTCTCTCTTGTGTCACATGTAGTTGTTGCTATGTTTGAAAAAGCCTATATACATGTAGTAATGGGTAAATTCATTAACAGTCTTTAAAAAAAAGGTTGGGCAAGATGGTAGTTTTAAAGATGCATCTGTACTCATTTTCATCCAGTTTTGTAACCAATTTTATTCTTTATTTTACGAAATTATAATCATTCTTGTACCTTCGTGCCAAATCTTGCCCCAGACGGTTGTAAGGTTGCACAGATTACAACAGATAGAAAACGCATTTCAGTCTTTTGCGGCTAGCCATAGACATAACAACCACAGTTTCCGGTTTAAATCAAAGACAAATCCCTGGCGTCTCTTTATCCCATACACCTTATATCAGTTTTTTATCTAAGTTTACATGGCTATCTAGATTACTCTGTAAAGTTTTAACAGCGTTTGTTTACCCTCTGGCTGTAAGGGTGCATCTTTAAAAGCATTAATTTTGCAAAAGCAAAATAATCAGGTTGGGTCAAATGATGGATTTGTCTTTAAAAGGATTGAAAACATGGTGGGAAAAGGAGAAAATGCTGGTTACCAACATTTTCTTCTTTTCCCACAATGTTTTCAAAAGCATAATTCTTCAGGGTTGTTTTAACTTGGTATTATTGGAGAAAGGTTAGAAAGAAACAAAGAAATTACAAACAAAATAGCTGCAGGGGACAGTTGGTCAGTGACTGATGCAAAGGATAGATACACACAGGGAATGATTAAGCAAAAAATTTAATTTACTAAAGTTTTATTTATCCCCTTAATGGTAGCTCGACCCCTTTATCAGAATGATGGTCATACACTTAAATGTGGGATAGGTAAACTGACTAACAACATGTTGACAAATTGAATATTGTCACTAAATCATGACTTCATCAGCATTTTTGTTTGTTTGTGGCCAAATCCCGGTAACACAGTGAGTAGCGTACAGGACTTCAGAACAGGAGATTGCTGGTTCGATCCCCAGCTTTGCTAATTTCTTTCCGAGGATTGATGATAATCATCGCGACAGGATTCATTCCTCTCTCACTGCTAACCATTGTCTCAACGATGGTTATGTGGGAAAACAGCCATTGGGTTGGAAAGAATATTGTGCTGAGTACTGGTAAAAGAAAATCCAGGAAAGCATGGATAGGTGCACTGGCTGCCCTGATATAACTGAAATAATGTTGAAAACAATGTTAAACACCAGACAATCAATTCATCAATCAATACAATCAATTGTTTGGTTGTATGTGTGAACTCTACACTTTCATTTTAAATCTTTACCAGATGACAAAATTTTAGACCAGTCCAAATTTAGAGCATTTGCAGACGACAAAGTAATTGTGACTTAAAAATTGAAATTTATATTTGGTAACCAGCATTTTCTCCTTTTCCCACAATGTTTTCAAAAACCTTCGTTGTCAGGGTCATTAAAAGGCAGCATTGTGTGGTAGAGGGTTTAAGATTGAATAATATATACCTGCAAAAGGTCAGTAATAAAACAAAACTTACATAAGAGCAAGTGGGTCACTATAAGAGTTTTACTTAGGCCTCAAACACTTCACAAAACAACAAAATTTTAGGCTTGTCCAAAGTAAAACTTTTTCATATGCCAATTAAATGTTGCAAAAGTAATAGGATGATTTTGAAAGGAGAGAAAACATTGTGGGACAAGAAATATCTTTAAAAAAGATGGCATAAGTTTGCCCACAAATAGAAAGGGGCCCTTAAAATAAACATGTCTACCTCTTTGACCAATCACAAATTTCTATTTATTCATTTTTTATCAGTACCAAAAAGTAGGTCAAAAGCCAGCATATTCAGCTATGCCGAAAACGGAGAAAATGCTGCATACCAGCATTTTCTCCTTTTCTAGCCATATTTTCTAAAGCTTTATTTTTCCAGGTCCATAAGATATATGATTGTGTGATGAAGAATTAAGTACTATGACTGAACTATGATCATAAAAAATATGACCCATTTATGCACAAAAATGATACATGCATGAAAGATCAAAGTTATCTCCGAGTTGTAACAATTTCTTGTAGCTGTTATTTACAACTGGCCCGCAATCAGCGTGAAAGCACGGTAATTTTTACCTTTTTACCCTTTGCCAAAGAATACTGAGATTAAACCACCCAGAGGAAAAAGGCTTTTGAAAACATTGTAGGAAAAGGAGGAAATGCACGTAACCAGGATTTTCTCCATTGCCTACAAAGTTTTCTACCCTTAGAAAGACAAATCCGATTCAGATCACTAATTTTTTTTCAATTTAGAAAAGTTGAGAAATTTAAAGACTTTAACTATAATGCATTAAGGACCCAAGAAATTAGATCTGTTCATCTTTCACAATGTTTTCTCTTGCCTGCTACAGTTGTTATCAAACATGTTTAGGTAAGCAAAGACTTTAACCTAAAACAACCCAAAATTTGAACAACCCTGAAGAAGAAGCCTTTTAGAAACATTGTTGAAAGAAGGAGAAAATGCTGTTTACCAGCATTTTCTCCTTTTCCAACAGTGTTTTCTACCCTTCAAGAACAGATTCCTCTTTTGAGCTATATTTAAATTTGTTGTCTGCATATGCATTGAATTCAGACAAGGTTAAAAAATTGTCATTCAGTAAAGACTTTTATCATAATACATGTACATAATGATAATTGCCTTTATCTCCTCATTTTGATTCTTTACCAAACAAGACAAAATTTTAGACTCTTGAAAAATTAAAAGCAATAGCAGATGACACACTAGATGTGACCTAAATCAAAGAAGTTGTCTTTGTTACGTTAGAAAACATTTTTGGAGAGAGAGGAAATGCTGGTTACCAGAATTTTCGCCTGTTCCAACAATGTTTTCAAATGTCTTTATTTCCCAGGGTCGTTAAAACACCAGATTGTATGATAAAGAGTCGTCCTTTTGCCAAGCAATCCCAAGCTTTAATGATGCTGAACACCTTACCAAACGACAAAATTTTAGATTCGTCCAATTTGAGAGCATTTGCAGACGACAAATCAAATGTGAATTTAAAATTGAAATTTGTTATGGGAAAAGGAGAAAATGCTGGTTATCAGGAAGCTGTCATCAAGACTGATTAACTCGTTACCACACAATCCCGACTTTTAACGACCCTGAGAGAGAAGCCATTAGAAAACATTGTGACAAAAGGAGAAAATGCTGGTTACCAGCATTTTCTCCTTTTCCCACTATGTTTTCTACCCTACCCAAAACAGATTTCCATTTTTCAGTCACATTTATTTTGTCGTCTGCAAATGCTTTCAATTTGGTCTGGTCCAAAATTTTGTCGTTTGGTAAAGAGTTAACTCTTAACCAAACAACAAAATTTCAGCCTTGTCTAAATTGAAAGCATTTGCAGACGACAAATTAAATATTACTCAAAAACGTAAAATTTGTGGTTCACAGCATAGAAAACATTGTGGGAAAAGGAGAAAATGCTGGTTACCAGCATTTTCTCCTTTTCCCACAATGTTTTCAAAAGCCGTCTTTCTCGGGGTCATTAAAAATCGGCATTGTGTGTTAAAGGGTTAATGTAAGGTTTGGGAACTTGTTTCACGTTTGATTTTAAAAAAAAAGATTTAAACGAAACTAAAACATTTTTCAAAAATGAGAAAATGCCGGTGACCAGCATTTATTCCCTTTTTCCTGAATTTTATCTATCCTTTAAGAAGCAAAAACATGCATCTTATCAACATTTAATTTTCCATCTGCATAATTATGCTTTCAATTTGGACCGGTCTAAAATTTTGTAAAATCTGGTATAGAGTTGGCAGGGTGATGTACCAACACAAATTTGATTTGATCCACTCTTATTGGTGCAGAGCAAAATTTTAACTCTTTGCCGGACGACAAAATTTTAGACCTGTCCAAATTGAAAGCATTTGCAGACAACAAAATTATTGTCACACAAAAATTTAAGTTTGTTTTGGGTAGGATAGAAAACATTGTGGGAAAAGGAGAAAATGCTGGTTACCAGCATTTTCTCCTTTTCCCACAATGTTTTCAAAAGGCTTCTTCCTCAGGATCGTGAAAGCCTGGGATTGTTTGGTAGAGGGTTAATGGTTATCCTGCTAAATAACTAAAATGAAATTTTCAACTCGATAGTTAAGACCAAAATATTGCAATTTCAAAGTTAAGTTATGGGGAATAATATCTCCTTATTGGACAGTGTAGGTCCAAGATCAGATTGCACATTCTGTGCAGTCTGATCTTGACATACACTGTCCGTAAAAGGTCAGTGAGTCGCGCTAAGCAGCCTAAAGATTAATACAAATTCGATTTGATCCAGGATATGTTTGTTGCAGTTCTGATATTTTCTAAATGTTATCTGGCCGACTTATCAGAAGTTCTGTTGACCCCACTTGTTTGTGAATGGATTAATGACTAAGAGAGAGGGGTTTATACAGTTTTAATAGCTTCACATTTGGACCTGGGCTGAAAGAGGGCTTTTGTTTTCGCTCTCAAGCATTTTGTGTACATTATACTGTCGTCAAATAAAGTAGATCTCCTGAAAAAAAAAACGTCTTATTTGTTCTAGTGTATCTTTTATGTGGACCTTAACAGACAGATTTTTAATCATGTTTGATGGGAGTTAAATAGAGTTTGCAAGCAGCATTGCTGTTTTTTTGAGTTTGTAAATGAAACGTTGCGGATATTTCAAGAAGCTTAATTATGTAAATGTAAAGAGATATTTTCATTGTAACGTTGCATTGTTGCAAGTGGCTCATACACAAGAATTTTCTGTTCATGATAATATATATTGAAAAATCACTGGCTTTCACTCAAGGAATATATAAGAAAAAATGAGCCTGTCAGTATTAAATATATGGACCATGCTCTGTGAAAAGGGGGCTTAATGCATCTCCGTGATACTTGATACCATGCTAGTCACCATATAATTATGGATTCATAAGATCTGTTCTGTATAACATGGCATGCATAAAACTGACCTATAGCAAAAAGTTTTGGCCCATGTTGGCCTGCGCCGACTGCGCTTGCCAACCTGGGCCAGAACTTTTTGCAAATGCATTAAGCCCCATTTTCATACAGCATGGCTCATATATAAGGAAAGAGTCGATTAGTATTAAGATATAATACTTAAAGGCCCAGTAGAGGCCAAAATATCAAAGTAGGTGCCATAATACATTCAAATTTAAATCATACCATTTAAAAGTATGGAAAATATTGTGAAGATGACAGTCTGTTATTGTGTGCTTGGACCATGTGTTAATCGCTGGCAGAAAAAAAGAATTTTAAAATTAAGCAAAAAGTAAACAAAAGACAGCTAACTGGCAGGTTTTAACCTTATTTTGAAATTATTTTCTCTGTCAGTGACTAACACTTGGACCAACCGTACAATGAGAGATTGTCATCTTCACAATAATTTCCATATTTGTAAATGGTATGATACAAATTGAAATGCATTTAAACACCAACTTTGTTTACTTTTAGCCTTTATTGTCACTTTAAGACCTTGTTATTTTCTTTGATTTTCATAATCATTTGGTTTTGCTACAATGAACAAAATTTAGCAAGTTAAAACCATTTCAGATGTTAAATCATGTGAGTAAGATTTAATGATTATCTTATTAGACTAAATGGGAAAATTTGGGCTCTGAAAAATTTTTAGAGTTAAAATACCACATTGACCTTTATAATGATGGATAAATTTACATTTCTTAAGTCTTAAAAGTTAAATTAATAACTCTATTCCAAATGACAAATTACATCTGTTGCAATCAATTTCTTCTTTTCAAAAAGCTCCAACGGTGGACAAATTAAAATATCAGCTTGTTAAGGAAAGGTTTGAATCTGGTTGGATCTCTTTGGTTGCCCCATACACAAAATTGAGAATTCCAGAAAAGAAAATAAGACTCAGACATTACAATTTCAAAGCTGTTTGACATGACTACTTTTACTTAATGAGACGAAGTAGATCCACAAACATACTGTGTTAATGCAATGTGGTCTTAATAACTGTGCACTGTCTTACAGAAGCAAATGATGAACATAGGGGTACAAGATAACAGTTAACCTCAGTGAGAGAATAGTGCCTTTGAAGCTCTCTAGTGAAAAGATATATCCATTTATAACAATATTCTGTCATAATTGCCGTGTGTGGTTTTATCTTAACTAAAGCTTTAACCCTTATCCTGCTAAATAAGTGAAAAGAAAATTTAAGTTCAACAGTAGGAACCCAAACTCTGCCATACAAAGGTAGTTTGTGGGAAAGATATCTCTTTATCGGACAGTGTAGATCCAGTCTGATCTTGATCTATGCTGTCCGCAAAAGGTCATTGAGTCATGCTTTGCAGCCAAAGGGTCAAGATTGGATAATAGGGCAAATGAGGTTCACGGTTTATATCAGATTTTTTGCATTTCTTCAAAAGGGCAAGGAAAAGACAATAATGTATTCTATAAATGATTAATAAACACCCGGAAATACATGGCATTTTTCTACTCGAGTTGGATGGTTGAATGGACAATGTTACATATAGAGGATATCTTTTGAAACACGCAACTTAAAAAGATAAACAGAAACAATGAGTGTGTTCTCTGTTCATTCTTGGAAAACTTTAGACGATCTTTCACAAAGTTTGTCAGTGGATCATCTAGATAAATATGATACTCATTTAGATAATACAAAACTAGATGAGAACAGTGTTAGTACTTATCCTGATGGAAATGTTAATTCTGGATTAAAGGATGTACATGTATTAGTAAATGAAAATGATGGAAATTTTGAAGACAATTTTGATGATAAAAATGAAAGAATGGAAAAACTTAAGGAAAGAAATAAAGATGAGATTATTGATGATGCTGAGAAGCAAGACTTAATAGAAAAGTTAAATGATTGTACCACTAACGTTATAGAACTTGATGACGATTACGATGAAGGGCTGGGAGATTTAGATGCAATATTTGATGACTTTGATGAAATTTATGAGGCCACTCTGAATGGTTCAAACGGTTGTAATAAAGATGGACCAGATTTAAATGGTGATGATTCTGGTAGTGATAAAGCCAGCAGTGAAACTGACTCAGTGTTAGGTTCTCCTTTCTCTCCCTCTGAAACTAACTGTGATAATTCGATCTCACCGTTCTGGTCAAAACTTTACCAATCTAAGTGTGTTGATGCTAATGAAGCTGTTGAAAAAGCTCTTAATGAATTAAAGAGCATTGATCTCAGTAATGAAGTGTTTACAACGGAAAACCTCCATGGACAGAAGTCTGAAATTGTGTGCAATAGAAGCAATATTTTAGCCAGTGATTGTGATCAAACAAATTCAAGTATTATATCAGGGAAAGAAATAAAGACTTGTTTGAAATGTGATACAAAGGAAAGCACTGTGGCAAGGGAAAAACATGGGTCAGCGAGAGCACGTTTTCTCTCTGTACACACAGCTAGTTCAACAGACTCTCAAATCTCAGGGAAATTATCCCCCACCACAAAAGCCAAATCAGTTCATTTTGCAATATTTCCATATGTGATAGAAATTCCTAGAGTTGCAGATATTGAGCAAGAATATATAGAAGAGGACCGGGAGCATGTAAATGGTAATAGTTTTGTTTGTTTTTCTGATAAAGGGTTCTTCAATTCAATATCTAGGTTGGTCCAGCACTCCTCTAGCAGAATCTTGTTTGGGTGTGCAAAGACAAGGTTGTGAGTAAATCATGGCTTGGCCATGTTATTCTGAAAGAAAGCTCAACTGTGTAATAACAAGTGAGACAAAAGTCATTCCTCACCTTCTCTGGTAGTTGTCCAGACTTGTATCTGAAAGAATGAAAATTAACCTAATATAGCCCGGGATGCATTGAAAAGCTTTCTGGCGTGGTTGTGGTATATTCTATGGAAATTAGCTGTAAGTCACAAAGAAGTGACTCTTGTAGGGAGTTTTGTTAGTTTATTGTCCATAATCTTTCTCTCTTTCCTTCCCCCACCCCCATTTAAGATTTGTTCCCGTTTCAATAAAGTACTTTTGTTGAATATGAGATGTTGTATAAAACGACTGAAACTTGATCGTTGTTTATTAGATATACAAAAATAGTGTCAAAACTATCTTTATAACCTGTTTGATCAGGGTATGACCTTCCTCACCCTTACTGTTTGGTGTTGATACTGTATATGAAAGATAAAGCTTTCATAATTAATGAACGTGTACTAATAGGACTGGTAATGATTTCATTTCTCCACAAATTTTTATCCAAGGACAAGATGGACATAGATTTATTATCGTCCAGATGATTTTCTGCTTTTCAAGTTAATATGAATTTACAGATATTCTAAGATTTTTAGCTTTACTTTGATATTTTTTTTTTATCATTTTTTCTCCAGTTTAAATTCACATTTAAATTTGATTTACATTGATATATTTGATAACATGACTACTTTTTATACATCTTGACCAAATGTTGGCAACTTTTCTTTTAGTTTTACAGACATTTTTCTGCCAGCTTTTGGACCTTTGATAGATTCCAATTCATGTAGCACATTATCTGACCAGACTCATGATAATTTCCATATTTGAATGGATTTCAATTAAAGATCTCTGGAATTTGACTCCCACATCACTTTCTTTTGGCCACTAGTGTCCCCTATAAAAAGCATTTCTCTGGTTCCCATTTTTTCGTACCGATCCCATGCATACCTCCTAGTTATATAGCTACCAGCTTCATATGACTATTTACTGTATACGTGGACATATACGTGTGTTGAAAAATTTGCGAATTAACAATTAGGGACATTTTGCGATGGGAAATGTTTGCGAATTCAAGACACAATCCTTATTTGTTATTATATTTGTTGTTAAATATGCGAACAGATAAGTTTGCGAAGTTTTCAAATTCATGAAATCGCAAAAATTTCCATGTCACATAAATTTCCACTTTTACAGTATGTAGGACAGCTTTTAACTGCTTTTGCAACCATAACAGTGCTGTAGAGGGGGTTTTTTTTATTTAGTTTTAAGAAATTTTGTTACTATTAACCCTGTTACCAGCATTTTCTCCTTTTTCCCACAATGTTTTTAAAAGGCTTTTTCTTCGGGGTCGTTAAAACAGTTGGTGATTGTGTGGTAAAGAGTTAAAGCGCCTTTCACTACTATAGTTAACCTGTGTGGCCAGTGTAGATCAAGATCATGCTGCACAAAACGTGCAGCCTGATCTTTGATCTTCACTGTCTGCTTTGCTCATATACTGTGGACAAAAGCAGACATAAAATTGGAATTATTTTTGGTTGTTTTTTCTAGGATAAAAACTTCTGTTGGGTTTACATGGCATTCCAAGAGTAAAAGCACATTTGTAATGATTTCAAAACTACATTTTAATTGATTGATACAAGTATGAAGTTCCTTATTAGCTCCACTGGCCAAAGGCCAGCGGGCTTATGTCATGGCCTGGTGTCTGTCGTCCGTCCGTCCGTTAACTTTTATTTCAGACTTCTTATTCTCTAAAACTAAACATCCAAATTTGATGAAACTTAACAGAAATGATCCTGCCATGGTCCTCTCCAAAATTTCTTGAAAGAATTTGATTCCTCCAAAAACTGTGGTTGCCATGGCAACAAAAGCAAAAAATATTGAAAGTCTTCTTGTCTGAAACCATAAGGCCCAGGGCTACCAAATTTGGCATGTAGCTTTTTCTAATGGACCTCTAAGAAGTTTTTTCATATTATAGCCCTGGGTGTCAAAATTGGCCCCATGCCAGGGATCACAAGTTTAGCATGGGCTAATATATAGTGACATTAATTTAAACGGTAATAAAGGGAAATAACTTCTGTTATAAGAGATAAAGTTTGTTACTATTTACCTCCCTTGATTATCAAAACTGCCATGATACATGATAGATGTTGATATTCAAGTTTTTTGGATAGGACATGTTCTGTTGTCAGGGAGAGTGATTTATTTTGATGCCAGTAGTTATGCTCACATCAGTGGAATATTAAACTTAAAGTAAGGTTTCTGTGATTCAGTTTTCTTTCCAGAATGTTACCTTTCATGCCAATGAATAAACCTGCTTGTATTCACTGACATAATCTTTGCACTTAGGAAGATATGACTTTTTTTTTGTTGGACAGGGGGGGGTTATGTTTTCCATGTAAGTTTACTACCATACAGACTTTTTATGCTGTATGTCTCTGCAATGCCATTTAAGTGCATGATATGTTAATTTTACCCTTTAAGAAGGGACAAATTTTTGACTGGACCAAGTTTAAAGCCATTGCAAAAGACAAATTGAATGTAGCTTAAATGATTATTTCTGTCTTTGATAGGGTAGGAAACATTGTTGGAAAAGGAGAAAATACTGGCTGACAACATGTTGTCCTTTTCCCACAATGTTTTTGAAGGCTTTTTCTTTTAATTAAAGGTCATTAACACTTCAATTTGTGTGGTAAAGGGTTAAAAAGCCAGTGGAGCGATACAGGACCACCATGGCCCTCTTGTGTGTATACTTGGTGAAGCCCTGAACTCATTCCATACCATAGATGACACCAGAAGCTTTTGTGGACAGTGTAGATCAGGATCAGACTGCACAGAATATGCAATCTGATCTCTGATCTACACTGTCCACTGCTGTATTCTAGATTATGACCAAACTGTCTCTTGATCTTGCAGCAGAATTGTATTTGTAGCCTTCGAAAAAATGTAATTTATTTATTCAGTACTGAAAGAGTTAATTCATTTTCTTGTCTTGCAGACGTAAACTTCTGAAAACACTGTGTCAGATGAAGAAAATTTGTTAGTGACTAGCAATTGCCACTTTTCCACATTGTTTTCACATGTGACATGATCATAAATGTTTTACAACTGAAAACATGTTGATTATTTTTGTTTTACAAAAACATTTTTTTAAAGTTATTTTTGGGAGACAAGTTAACCTATTACTGTTCAAACGTGGCTTCGTATGATGGTGCAGTGGATATCCATCGCAAAACATTGGGTGAGGAAAAGAAACATGCTTCTCTATCCACATTGTTTTTCATACTTGTAAAAGGAGAAGTTTTCCTTTTGTTTAAATAGTTGTACATTGATGTGGTTTGTGATAGTTTTTGGTGCTTCCAAAATTAACCTGTGCGGTAATGGGTTCAATACACAAACAGATGGTTGTATGGCTATGCCAGCCAATGACTCACTGGATAGAAGTTACATTTTTAGAGATAAATAACCCTTTACTGACAATCCCAAGGTTTTAAAAGCCTAAGAAAGACGGCTTCTGAAAACATTGTGAGAAAAGGAGAAAATGCTGGTACCAGCATTTTCTCCTTTTCACACAATGCTTTCAAAAGTCCTCTCCCTCATGGTCATTAAAACATGGTTTTTAGGTAGAAGGTTAAGCTTGTAAGCAAAATTTTTAATACTGGTTTCTTTTTTAACTTGATACCCCCTGAACATATGTAAGGCAGTTGACTTCCAAATATCCAATATTAAATAGAGATTAATCAACATTCGTTCAGATTTAATACGTAAAGTGAGGTCCTGCATGGCTCAGAGGTTAAAAAGTAGGACTGTTAGCCTGGAGGCCATAGATTTGATTCTGGAAGCACAGGGCATTTGGTGGGAGAGTCCTTGGGCAAGACATTTCAGAGCTCTAGCATAGTCTTGATGATACCCAAGACCTCATAATTATGATTGAAACGATAATTAATACACAAAATGATATGCAATGTAAACCTACATAGTGGCAAAAGGAGGAAATTTGTTCACTATAAACTAATTATTCTCAATTTGTCCAATAATGTTTTCAAAAGTGGTTTTGATGGAAGACAGATAGGTCATCTGCTTTTGAAAATGTGTTAGAATTTGAATTAAAACGGAGGATCTGTAGCAGCATTTTTTATCTTATTCTCAAGAATTTTCAAAATTTGGAAGTAACACAAATTCTGATTGGCTTAAACAAATGGTTTTGCCAATCAGAACTTGTGTTACTTTTAAATACTAGAATTATGCTTTGACTGACATAAAGAATGGTCAGTAAATAAGGACCTAGGAAATACAATGCAATGAATGAAAGAAAACACTAATATTATGGCAGTATGTAGTAAGAGATGAATTATGGAAACAAATAATTCTTTTATAGATTTATGGTACAATTTGTCCGATATTATTTTTACAGCGAGACAGAAATCACATGTTCCATCATCGTATTCATCTGGCCGCATTACGCCACAAGATCATTCAAGTCGTAACCGTACACGACTGGGAACTTCACAGTCACAGCGTGAGTATTCCTACCCCTGGTTGATGGAATTATCCAAAGCACCCTGCATCTTGCCAGTTGGAATGAACGAACTCTCCCAACACCATTATTCCTTCGAGCATTTCTG
This sequence comes from Hippopus hippopus, assembly GCA_946811185.2. NCBI lineage: Eukaryota > Metazoa > Mollusca > Bivalvia > Cardiida > Cardiidae > Hippopus > Hippopus hippopus. The sequence continues at coordinate 3,265,897 of OX328105.1, forward strand.
TCTTTTTCATTAACTCTTTACCAGACAGACCCAATTTGTACAAATTCTTACTGCAAAGAAAGATAGCCCGCCTTGGTAGCTTAGTGGTTGGCGTATCAGACTCGTGACCCTGTGGTTGTGAGTTCAATACGCAATTGAGGCAAAGTTTCTTTCCGGCAATTTTTTGCCTCTGATGCATGTGAGAAAGTCATCATTAAAACGGCATTAAACTCCAGTTCAGTCAATCAACTGCTAAGATAGAAAGCTTTGGAAACATCGGGAGGAATGGAGAAATTGCTGATAGCAAGCTCCTTTACCTTTTCCAACAGTGTTTCCAAAGAAATTCTTATGATTTACCTTTTCCAACAGTGTTTCCAAAGAAATTCTTATGATTTGAGCCATTTGTGATTTTGTTGTAACTCACATGACATAATCGTAGAATTGTCCGCATTGAAAGCATTTGCAGGTGACGATTTAAGTGTGGTTCAAATGATGGAATTAGCTGTTGAAAGGGTAGAAAACATTATGGGAAAAGGAGAAAATGCTGGTTACCAGCATTTTCTCCATTTCCCAGAATGTTTTCAAAAGACTTCTTTTTCAGGGTCGTTAAAACTTGGGATTGTATGGTAAGGGGTTAAGAGTTAGTGAATTAAAAGACTTTTGGGGGGAATGGAAGACATTTTAATGCATAAGGTTAGCTATTGTCTATATTGTACATTTTTGCTGTGGCTATTTTGCATGTTTTAGTAGTCTGTTTGCTTGGTTGTAGCATTTTTATTTGCACTTTGTAAGATTATATATTAGTTTTTGCCTTTGATTCTTCCTCACTGTATTTTTCTGTGGTTGAACAACATTTCTTTATGCTAAAAGTTATTATCCCCCCACCTACAAAGTAGAAGGGAGTATACTGGTTTCACCATGTCTGTCCGTCCATCAATCCGTTTGCCTGCAGACTGTCTGGTTTCCGTGCTCTAACTCAAAAGCCATTTGACCTAGGACCATGAAACTTTATACAAGTGTTCCTCATGACCCAAGGAGGTGCCCTATTGTTTTTGGGTCACAAAGGTCAAAGTCACAGGTGAACTTTGTTTGAAAATCATTTCTGTGCTCATACTCACAAGCTGTTTGACCTAGGACCCTGAAACTTTATACAGCCTGTTAGCCTTGTCAGTAGCACACAGGACTTGAGCCAAGGGGGTCACTGGTTCAAATCCCAAGCTGGGCGAATGTCTTTCTGAGGATTGATGGTGGTCATTGTGACAGGATTCATTCTTCTGTGACAGCTGATCATTGTTTCAACAATGGCTTTGGAGGAATATTATGCAATGTGCTTATTAACACTTTACCACACAATGACGACTTTTAACGCCCCTGAAAGAGAAAGCTTTTGAAAACATTGTGGGAAAAGGAAAAAATGCTGGTTACCAGCATTTTCTCCTTTTCCCACAATGTTTTCTACCCTTATTAAAGAAAAATCATTTCATATGAGCCATGTTAAAACTGTCATCTACAAATGCTTTCAATTTGGACAGGTCTAAAATTTTGTTGTGTGGTAAAGGGTTAAAGAAACTCGAGGAAGGCATGGATAGGAGGCAATGACCTCCACAATGAATCTAAAAATAATCTTGAGAATGGCATTCAACACTATACTAACAAATACTGAAGCAGACTAAGATGGTTCTTTGTTTCAACTGGGCCATTATTTTTTTAACCCATAAAATTAAAATAAACAAAAGTTTAAAGTTGATAACTGAAGGCGCTGTTGTTACAACACTGGTACCAACACTGTTTTGTCTAGCATATCTCAAGGAATGTTAGGTCGTGTGATCTCTGGCTGACTGCATGTTTTATGAAAATCTTGATCTGCACTGCCTTATGAAATTGCCGTTGATGTCCTGTAGCTTAAAGCTGTTGTCTCTGAGACTAGAAAAGCAAAACCTGTACTGAGTTTGCAGATATTGCAACAGTAAGGCTTTGCTGGCCATGGTATTTCAAGAAATACAAAAGTGGAATCGAGACCAGACACACAGCTCAGTCTATGCAGTTTGATCTTGACCCATAATACAATAGCATGCAATGTTTTCCTTTGTATGGTAAAAGTGAAGGAAGAATTTTTAGTTGACTTTGAATGAGATGCCTCCCTCAATGTTCTTTATATGAGTGGCACTTTGGCTAAAGAGGGCTTATTGCATCTCTGTGATGCATTATACCAAGCAAGATATCACATTATTATGGATCCATAAAATCCATTTTTGGTTAACGGTCCACTGAATCATTAGGTAGAAGGGTTCATGGACATGTAGAAAATTACTTATAGCAAAAAGTTTCAAATTACTTGAAGCAAAAAGTTTCAACCTATGTCAGCCTGCGAAGCCTGGCAAGGGTCGATACATTTTGCAGATGCATTAACACCAGGAAATGATAAATTGAAAAGTTAGAAAACCGTTTTATATTTTGCTGCCGTTAAGTAGGAATGGTTTTGTGAACCTTACTTTGTTATGTTTATTTTCCTGAATGTTGTGAAATTAGATTTGCATGAACATAGACATCTTTGCCAACTTTCATACCATTGAATGACTGGCTTTGAGCGTTGCTTTCTATCACAAATTTTCTTTAAACGTGAATGAGTTTCACATGCATAGTTTTTTTTTTGCTGAGCTTCAAACCTTGAAATGATAAATGTTGGCTTTTGCTTTTGTCACAATATGCTTATGTTGGTGGAAAAAGCTTGGAATGATAGTTTCTTTTACCTCCTTTTGTCAAATGTAAGTTAGCATATGTCGTGATCCGGCATCATTGTGTCTGTGCATGCATTAACCCCTTACCAAACAATCACAACTGTTAATGGCCTGGAGGAAGAAGGCTTTTGAAAACATTGTGGGAAAAGGAGAAAATGCTGGTAACCAGCATTTTCTCCATTTCCCACAATGTTTTCTACCGTATCAAGGACTACTTTCATCAATTTGAGCCACCTTTGATTTGTCATCTGTAAATGCTTTCAATTTGGACATGACCTAAATGTTTTCATTTGGTAAAGTGTTAACCTTATGCCAAAATCTTCTCATGCATTAAAAACTTATGAGAAAAGAGTTTCTCTGTCCATGGCAGTTATTTCTCACTTGCAGTGTAAGCCAGTAGGGCAACTCAGGGCAGTTATGACTCTCTTCTTTTGATAGGTTATGCTATATTTGTTGCAAATGTTATCTCATTAGAATGTTTTCACCTATCATTAAAATAACAGTGAATGTCTATTGTAAATTTAGACAAAGGTGTAAATAGACCATAATAATACAAAATATAGAAACTATCATAACCATTAATAATTAATGATAATGAATGAGAGAGTTATAAAACTGAAATCTCTTTTTGATCAAGTGTTTCTTGAATTACTTTTGAGAATGGTATGTAAATGGAATGCCATTTTAAAGAATTTTTGCACTTTTTTTTACACTTTACTTGTTTCTAGCAGTTGCTTGTTGCTTTTTCACACTGTTTTCCTGCACTATTGGGAAAAAAATTCTTAACAGTTCTTAATGGTGTCCTCGGTCTAATTCATAATAGCTTTTGGTTGGTTAAACTCTTTACCATACGACAAAAAAGCAGACTTGCTCAACTTGAAAGCATTTGCAGACAACAATTCAAACTTGCCTCAAACAATGCAATTTGTCTTTGGTAGGACAGAAAACATTGTGGGAAATGGAGAAAATGCTGGTTTACCAGCATTTTCTCCATTTCCCACATTGTTTTCAAAAAGCATTTTTCTCGGGGTCGTTAAAAGTCGGGATTGTGTGGTAATGGGTTAACCATCTTACCAGATGAGAAAATGTTAGACTGGTCCAAAATCAAAGCATTGGCAGACCAGACGTCAAATCAAATTATGCTCAAATGATGGAATGTGTCTGCAAAAAGGTAGTGAACATTGTGGAAAAAGAAGAAAATGCTGGTTACCACCATTTACTCCATTCCCTACAATGTCTTCAACAGGCTTCTTTCCTAAGGTTATCAAAACTCATGATTATTTGGTAAAGGATGAAAGCACTATAAAAGTGAAATGTAAACTTTCTTAAACCGGAAAACAGACGAGGTTACTGCAATTTGCAGGGTGTAATTGCCAGAACATTTCACAGAAAAGCAGACAGTGTTGATCTAAGGTCAGACTGTATCTTTTTTGCTGTCTAATCTGGATTCACATGGTCTACCAAAAACAAAAATTACGCTGTGCTTGGGGCTCTTAGTTTTTTTTTTTTATATCTCATTTTTAGACTTCATGCTTAATATAACTCTTTGCCACACTATCCAGAGTTTTAACAACCCCTAGATGGAAGCCTTTGGAAAGCATTGTGGGAAAAGGAGAAAATGCTGGTAACCAGCATTTTCTCCTTTTCCCATAATGTTTTCCAACCTTCCCACGACAAATTTCAATTTTTGAGTCATATTCATTCTGTCATCTGCAAATGCTTTCAATTTGGACTGGTCTTGAATTTTGTCATTTGGTGAAGAGTTAAACAGATTTACATGAGTTTGCTTTTGGCATTTATTTTATATAATGTGACACTAAAAATGATATAAAATGCTTTTTGTCATCCTTTATTGATAAAGTAAATGATAAAGAATCACATTTTATCTATTTATCAAAAGACAAAAATTTAGAGTCTCCCAAATTAAATGCATCTGTAGACGACGATTTTAATGTGGCTGGAATCAGAAGATTTGGCTGTGAAAGTGTAGAAAACATTGTGGGTAAAGAAGAAAATGCTGGTTACCAGCATTTTCTCCTTTTCCCACTATGCTTTCAAAAGCTTCCTTTCTTGGGATTGTATGGTAAAGGGTTAAAGAAATAAAAATGGCCTATCTTTTTTTACAGTGGTAAAAAAGTTATGCAAAAGTATGAAATAATGTCATAAATATGAAATATTGTGAATTTTTCACTGATGTGAAAAAATGATTATATACTTTATGTGTATCATTTCCTGTGATGACAACGTGCTTGGTAGATGTTTCATATTTCAAACTTTTTTGTTTTTAAAAAAAAAAGTAATCTTTCACAAAAAGTAGTGTTCTTCTCATATGAAGAACAGCTCTTAATGTATAGACCACGGTACGTATTCACCAGCCATTCTTAAGAACATTCTTCAGAATTGTCTAAATTTTCTAAATTTGAAAGTATCACAACTTCTGATCAATCAGAATTTCAAATTTAGAAAATTTTAAATAATAACACTATGAATGTTTTTAAGAATGGTTGGTGTATATGGACCCAGGACCATGTTTTCTTATTAAAGACAAAGTCCAAGAAATGATATGTAACCGACCAGGTGTAATTGAATTCATCATAATCTGACTAACACTATATGTTGACTAACCTAATTATTAATATCAAAAAGTGCACTTTCCAATGCAGGTATACTTTTTCTCTTTCAAAGTATTTCTTGAGGTACAATTAATGAAATTGAATTATTTATCGTGATGAATATGGGATGATGTTTCCATACTTTAGTTCTTGATTTTTTATTTGAAGGCTACCTTAAGATGCCTCCCTTCCCCCAAAACAAAAGGGCATCTTCAACCAGTAGAAATGGCCAAGAGAATGCTATGCTATCTCATAGCTATCTTGACCAAAATGTCTTAAAAAACGCAGGACAATTTAGAGCCACAATCAGACTGCATGTTCTGTACAGTCTGATCTTTATTTACACTATTCTGGACAGCATCTCATGGTCTATCATTCTCGAATTATTTTTCAGACTTTATAGAGAAATTTATGTCTAGTGAAGCTTTTTAGTTTTAGTAATATTATTTCTTACTTTTGTTTTTTATATTGTAGATATTTTTTGTGGAGTATTCTATTTGTGCTCTGATGTAATAGCAAAAGATCACTCCTTTTGACTGTGTCAGCAAATGTTTCAATTATTTTGAGATATCTTATAACATGTTTTTAACCAATCCTTTACTACACAACATTGCTGGTGTGGCTTGGATAAAGGGTCTTTGCTCCAAACATGAATTTGCAGCAGCATAGGTGTACAGAATTTACTGTTGACTTTCTTATGTGAATTACAGTTCTGTCTACTCTAGTTGTAGTATTGCATATTTCTTGAAAAATTATCCAATGATTTGGTCATAAATGAAATTAATAAGCAATTAGTTTGAAGACACAGTGAATTGGGGACATCTGCCTCTGTTCAGAAAATCAAATCAGTAACTGATTTAGAAATTATTGCCTTTGTTTAACATCAGTTACTGATCTAGAAATTATTTTTCTTAGTTCTACATCTGAATCATGTCTCCATTTTGTTTTCCATCTTTCGCTTACAGCCAGCAGTCGTTCGAGCTCGCCTACCCCTCGTCATAGCTACATCACTCACACATCGGGTCATGCTGCCCCTCTCACACCTAGTCGCCCTAGAAAATCATCATCAACAGCCCCACGGAGCCAGGGTACCAGCAGGGAGGGTAGCCCATCGAGATCCATCAAATCATCTGGCTATGGTATTGATTTAGTTGTCTTTTTTTTTTGCATGTATTGTGATTTTTTTATGTGTCTGTCCTGTTCATTCCATTTTAAGATGATAGGTGCATGTCTTCAAAGAGTGTCTTAATGATATTTCATCTATCGACATCACATCTTCAGAATACAAATTAAGGGTGACTCAAATTATTGGATTTGTTTCTCTATGGAAATAAACCAATGTGAGAGAAGGAGAAAATGCTGGGTACCAGCATTACCCAGCATTTTCTTTTTTTTTTTCCCCACAGATTCTTCAAAAGTCTGATTTGATAGGGTCTTTACCTGTGGAAGTAGAATTCTGAAAAACTGAATAATGCTGTCAAATTGTCACAAAGTCCTAATTTTCTATCTCCAAAATTAAGTCATACCATTGAATGTAAACATTGAGAGACCAAAAACAATGAAAGCAAAAAAAGAACTTGTTTGCCATCATAATGCTCCTAAATAGATACTTCATCGTAGAGTATGCTTTCACAATTAAAAAGTACATACAGTTGCCTTTAAATACAATTTTATTGCAATCCTTTAACACTTAACCGCACAATCCCTGGTTCTAATGATGCTGAAAGAGAAGGCTTCTGAAAACATCATGGGAAAAGGAGAAAATGCTGGTAACCAGCATTTTCTCCATTCCCCATAATGTTTTCTAACCTATTTAGGATATAAATCATAATTTGAGCTACATGTACTTTGTTTCCTGCAAATGCCTGTAATTTGGTCCAGTCCAGAATTTCTTTGTTTAGTGAAGGGTTATATTGTTACTGCTCTTGCATTCCTTATAGCAGTGATAGCTTTGGAAATGGTGGCTTGCTTTGTCTTTATGTGAGCTTCTCCGTATTTCTTTTTTCTTGAATTTTGATTGATTTTTCTATTTTAAATCCGTTAAATATGTCCATTTGGTGTCCTTTTGACTGCGACAAATTAGCTAGACATTGTCTTCCGCTAGATGGCATTCCTCAGATACACATCTATCTTATTTGGGCATTCTGGGTACAGAACTGGACTACTTTTCAAAACTACAACAGTTACTTTTAATTTCAAAATAAAATAAACGTTTACTCAAAGATGTGCAGTAAAACAAGAGTATTTGTGAAAACTATTTTTCCCATTTGAAATGATTAAATTTTCAAGATATTTGGAGCGAAAAACAGGCTACATTTTTCCACAGATGTTTTGTTTATAGCCATTTTCTCCATTTCTACTTTATTAGCAGTGTATTAAGTTTCTCCCATATAGGAGATGGGTGATGCGTCATAGCAGACAGGTCGAATCTTCGAAGAATATGACATGCGCAGAGAACGATTAGCTAGATCTACTGGCAGTTGTACTTAGGAAGCTAGTTACCAGCATTTTCTCCTTTTCCTACATAGTTTTCAAAAGCCCTCTAGCTTCATGATCATTTGGTAAAGGGTTAATTTGATTAATTTTATACATTAGGTCTCTCTTTGGTATAAAAGATTTCTATTATGTATTAGGTTTGTCTCATTTTCATTTAGTTCTTGTTATACGTTAGGTTTGCCTGGCAGGGAACGAAGGCTCAGTGGCAGTAAAACCACAACAGCTACAAAGATGGGTTTGAACTCAAAAACTCTACGGCCTGGCCAAGAAACAGAAGAGCTGCTGGCTGATGCATTGGTTTGTATTTCAACACTTTTACCAAGTTTTAGTTTTGCTGGTTTCAAGAAAAGCATCAAGGTTTTGTTACAGCCATAGTGTCAAGTGAAGGTTTGACATATTCTGATTTCTCTTCATTACTGAAACTATTTACTGAGACAGTTCTAGTTTCATAATACCATGAAATCAATTTAATTAAGTTGTGTTCTATACATGTTATTCTTTTCTTTTGTTTTCAGCGTCAGCCAATAAGGAAGCGGTATGAAAGCTACGATTCTGATGACAATGCAAGCGAGACGTCAAGTGTGTGTTCAGAGCGGTCCTACAGTTCATATGGCAAAACTTCAGAGGTAAAAACTTAATTTTACCTACTCTTCACTGCTTGGACTTACTACCAAACAAATGGGACTTGTCTATATATTTTGATCATTTAACATACTGTCACATGATTTAACAACCTCGAGGAATACTGCTATTGAAAATGTTGAAAACGTTGTGGGAAGATGAGAAAAATACACAATCTCTTTTACCATTTTGAAGACAAAATTCATCATTTTAGTTATATGTAATTTGTTGTCTTCAAATGCTTTCAAGTTGGACTAGTCTAAAGTTTTTTATCTGGCAAGACTTAATCCCTTCCCAAACAACAAGTTTTAGACTCTTTCACATTCAAAACATCCACAGACAACAAAGTCGAAATTGGCACTAATGAGCTTAAATTTCCTGATAGGTAGAGGGCGTTGTTTGAAAAGGAGAAAATGCTGGTTATTGGCATTCTCTCATTTTCCCACAGTGTTTCCAAAAGCTTTCTCCTCCAGGGTCACTGAAACTGGGCATTGTTTCATAAAGGGTTAACCCTTTACCATCCAATCCAGAGTTTAAATGACCCATAGAAACAAAGCTTTTGAAAACTATGTTGGAAAAGCATGCTGGTAATCAGCATTTTTTTTTTGTCCCTTTTACACAATGTTTTCTACCCTTTAGGAGACATATTTTATCATTTAACCCTTTACAACACAATCCTGACTTTTAACGACCCTGAGAAAGAAAGCTTTTGAAAAAGTTGTGGGAAAAGGAGAAAATGCTGGTAACCAGCATTTTCTCCTTTTCCCACAAAGTTTTCCAGCCTTCTCATAAAAAAAAATTTGATTTTTGAGTCGCATTTCTTTTTCGTCTGCAAATGCTTTCATTTTGGACAAGTCTAAAATTTTGTCGTTTGGTAAAGAGTTAAGCCATGTTTACTTTGTTGTCTGCAAGTGCTTTCATTTTGGACAGATCTAAAATTTTTCGTATGTTACAGGGTTAAAAATATTTTTGAAAAACAAATCTAGTCATGGTGACTTACTGTTGTGCTGGGCTATTGCTATTTAATGTTTACAATAAGAGCTTTTATTATTTTATTTTTTTCTCGGAATGGTCAGTTACCTAATTTGCAAATTCTAGCTTTATCTATTGCTTATTTGGCTTTTGTAATTTAGAATTTAAACCCTTTGCCCAACAGTCCCATTTTGTACGACACAGAAAAAGACCACTTTCTGCAAAATGTTTGGTGAAGGAGAAAATACTGGTAACAAGAATTTTCTCCTTTTCCAACAATGTTTTTTACCCTTCCAAAAATATATTTGAGTTTTTAACTCTTTACCAAACGACAAAATTTCAGACTGGTCCAAATTGAAAGCATTAGCAGATAACATATCAAATATCGGTCAAAGGGTAAGATTAGTCTGTTTTAACCCTTTACCAGACGACAAAATTTTAGACTGGTCCAACTTGACAGCATTTGCAGACGACAAAATTAATGCGACTTAAAAACTGAAATTTGTTCTGGGAAGGGCAGAAAACATTGTGGGAAAAGGAGAAAATGCTGGTTACCAGCATTTTCTCCTTTTTCCACAATGTTCTCAAAAGGCCTCTGCCTCAGGGTCGTTAAAACTCTGGATTGTTTGGTAAAGTGATAAGAAAGAAAACAGTGTGGGAAAAGGAGAAAATGCTGGTTACCAGCATTTTCTCTTTTTCCCACAATGTTTTCAAAAGCCGCCGCCTTCAGGGTTGTTAAAACTTGGGATTGTGTGGCAAAGGGTTAAATCACTTTTCTATGTCCAAATGCAATAAGTAAGGACAAATGTAGAATTTTGTCGGCTGGTAAAGCGTTAAGTTATGAATATGTTCCTATATCTTACTGCTGCAAAGGCTTCAGATGTAGAAAAATGGCCGCGAAGGCTACCTACTCCAACTGCAAAGGTACTCAATGTTGTAAAGTCTCACATTTCTTTAGATATTTCTTTGCTTAACACATTAACAAACAACAGAATCTTAGACTGGTCCAAGTTGAAAGCGTTTGCAGACTTCAATTTGAAATGAGGCTAATAATAACTTTACTGCGTGTCCAAGGACCTGTTTACCTCATGGTTCAGCCTGTTGTTAGATAACATAGATTATATGGAACTATGTGATGACTTGCTTTATATAATTTTTTGGAAATGTGTTAAACCCCTTTTTGCGACTCATTTATACACGTATTACCTCATTATTGCCTTTATTTCATAGTCATGTACTTGTATTTCATTAGGTTAAGCATAGAAAGGTAGGATGGCATTTCTTCACCTGTTTATGTGATTCAAGTTGTTGTACATCAAGATATTGTTTATTTAAAGGAAAAAGTGTCATATCATAAAGTTCAGATTTTTTCACCCTTTTATCATTTTTTGGTACGGTAGGATTGTAAATTGTAGACAAAAAGTTCTTCAGAAGACATACCCCTTGTTATCAAACTTTTATATGTAGACAAGGGAAATATACAATTTTAATTGCTAATATTGGTATGAAGCTAGGGAAACCAATATTTGGGTTATTTTGAATCCATACTTGCTTGAATTTTTGTTTATTTAAATGCAAAATTATGAACATAATTTTATTATTATATTATTATTATTTTGTATTATTTCTAGTTGGAAAAAAAGGAAACTCTCTAAATTTTGTTCCAAAAGAGACAAAGAATATAAGTCTAAAAAGTTTTTTTTTTTCTCTCGGTCTGACAACCCTCAAGATGTATTTTCATTTTTTTTTTTGGACATCAATTTCTCTTTACATTTTTTACCTTAAGAGGGGGACCAGGATCGAATTGTAAACAAGTGTGTTGTTTTGTATGTCCTATAAACTTTAACCTTTGTTTATTGTTGTTAAATCGTACATGTATCTTCACAGCTAGAAAAACTTTTCCCTTTTAAGGTAAACTCCAAACTATTCTCATGAAATTTTGTCAAAAGAAAAACAAAGCCAGATTATTCATGCCTGTTATGGTTTGTTCATTATAACTTTTACAGGAAACTATACATATATCTTGGTCGCTAAAAAACCTTTCCCCTTTTAATGTAAACTCCAAGGTATTCTCATGAAGTTTTATTGAAAGAAAAAATACAAAGCCAGATTAGTAATGTCTTTTATGGTTTGTTCATTATTACTTTTACAGGAAATTATAGGAGAGGTAGGTCTTGTGGTTTAAAAATCAGGAATTGCACCACACAGGGCAGAATTGGCAATTTGTAGCACTTTTTTGAGAAGTTCAAATTTAACTCTATATCACATGAGAAAAATTTATATGGAAAGCATTTGTAGACAACAGCTTAAATTTGGCTCAAATGATGGAATTTGTCTCTGATAGTGTAGAGAATATTGTGGGAAAAGGAGAAAAATGCTGGTTACCAGCAATGTTTGTTTGTGGCACTTCTTTGAGGGGGAGAGGTTCAGATTTAAGTCGACACCGCATGAGAAAAATTAATATTGAGAGCATTTGTAGACAACAACTTAAATTTGGCCCAAATGATGAAATATGTCTATGATAAGGGAAGGTAGAAAACATTGTGGGAAAAAGAGAAAATGCTGGTTACCAGCGTTTTTTCCTTTTCCCACAACGTTTTCAAAAGGCTTCTTCCTCTTGCTGGTAACCAGGATTTTCTCCATTTTCCACAATGTTTTTTAAAGCTTATTTCCTCAGGGTTGTTAAAACACCAAATTGTTTGGTAAACAGTTAAAAAGTGTTTTTGAAAACCATGTGGGAAAAGGAAAAAAACTGAATTAGTGTGCTAAGTTTGAGTATACTTGGTCCGTCTGCGTACAGGAATAATTTAGGATGCACATGTAATGGTGGTCTAATTGATATTTGGAGGTGAATACTTGCATCTTGTCACATGAATCTGGAATCTTTGTCAATCAAAGATCAGGCCACATGTTCTGTGCAGTCCGATCTTGAGTTACATTGTAAAAAAAAAAGCTACTTTAGTTATGGTAAGCCCTCTCAAAATAAGTTTTTAAAACCTTATGGCAGAATTTGATTGAAAAGGTCATGGCTTATCTGACATTGCAGATTAGAGCTTGATGGAAGGGTTTGCTGGGTCTTTTCATTGGATGGACAGTTACACCAGAGTCCACCTCTACCAACCATTCTTAATCTCATTGGTAGTGTAATTCTAAATCTAGAAAGTAACACAACTTGTGATTGGCTAACAAACTTTGTGTAGCCAATCAGAAATTGCATGAAATTGAAAATCAGAAATTTGTTGAGAATTAGACTCAAAATATGAACAAGAATGGTACGTGAATATGGACCAAGAAGATTGCAGTGTTGTTTAACCTTTTACCACACAATCACGAGTTTTAACAACCCTGGTAAAGAAGGCTTTTGAAAACATTGTGGGAAAAGGAGCAAATGCTGGTAACCAGCATTTTCTCCTTTTCCCACAATGTTTTCTACCCTATCAAAGACAAGTGCCACTGTTTGAGTCGTATTTAAATTGTTGTCTGCAAATGCCTTCAATTTGGGCAAGGCTACATTTTTCTCGTGTGGTAAAGAGTTGAATGGGTGGCTTGAAAATGCACCAGAAAATTACTTTTTAGCTCCACTGGCCAAAGGCCAGCGGGCTTATGTCATGGCCTGTTGTCCGTCGTGCGTCCGTCCGTCCGTCCGTCCGTCCGTGCGTTAACTTTTTTTTAAAACGTCTTCTTCTCTGAAACTACCCATCCAATTTTGATGAAACTTCACAGAAATGATCCTGCCATGGTCCTCTTCAGAATTTCTTGAAAGAATTTAATTCCTTCAAAAACTCTGGTTGCCATGGCAACAAAACTGAAAAATTTTGAAAATCTTTGAAAATCTTCTTGTCTGAAACCGTAAGGCCAAGGGCTACCAAATTTGGCATGTAGCTTTATCTAGTGGACCTCTACCAAGTTTCTTCAATTTATAGCCCTGGGGTCAAAATTAACCCCGCCCCGGGGGTCACAAGTTTTACATGGGCTTATTTAGGGAGAACTTTAAAATTCCTCTTCTACCTAGCCATAGGGCCTAGAGCTACCAAATTTGGCATGTAGCTTTATCTATTGGACCTCTGCCAAGATTGTTCAAATTATAGCCCTGGGGTCAAATTAGGCCCTGCCCGGGGGTAACAAGTTTTACATGGGCTTATATAACAAGTTTTACATGGGCTTATATAGGGAGAACTTTAAAATTCTTCTTTGACCTAGCCATGGGGCCTAGGGCGACCAAATTTGGCATGTAGCTTTATCTAGTGGACCTGTACCAAGGGTGTCCAAATTATAGCCGAGGGTCAAATTTGACTTCGCCCCGGGGGGTAACATGTTTTACATAGGCGGGCTTATATAGGAAAATCTTTCGCATCTAGCTATAAGGGCTAGGGCTATCAAATTTTGCATTTAGCTTTATCTAGGGGGTCTCTATCAAGGGTGCCCAAATTATAGCCCAGGGGGTCAAATGTAGCCCCACCCCAGGAGGTCACAAGTTCTACATGGTCTTATATAAGGAAACTTTAATAATCTACTTGTACATAGCCATATTTAGGCCTAGGGCTACCAAATTTTGCATGTAACTTTATATAATAGGCCTCTACCAAGAGGGCCCAAATCTTAACTTTGGGGGTCAAGTTTGACTCCACACCAGGGGTCACAAGTTTTACATTGGCTTTTATAGTGAAAACTTGATAAACCTGTGTCATGGATCACATATTTTACAGGGCCTTTTATTCAGCAAACTTGTTTTACATGACTTTTTATTGGGCAAGATTAAAAAATCTTTTTGTTTATAACCACACATTCTAGTTTCATATTGTAGGTCTGGGGTCAAAATTGCCTTCATTCCAGGGATCGCAAGTTTAACATGGGCTTCAAAATATTGTCACTTCATTTTAAACATTAATCAAGGGAAATAACTCTTTTTATGAAAGATAAAGTTCGTTACTATTTACCTCCCTTGATTATCAAGCTGCAGTGATACATGATTGGTGCTAGACAAGTTTTTTAGCTCCACTGGCTTTATATTGTGGACCTCCACCAGGATTCAAATAATTATAGCTTTGCGATCAAAATTGGCTTTGCCCATGGATCACAACTTTCTCGTAGGATTAGATAGAAAAATGTTTGCATGTCCTCAATTTGAAATCAATTTGCTGAATATTGTAATGTTTGGCTTGTAGTGTTTTTACTTAATAGCCAGTGGAGCGATACAGGGCCATCATGGCCCTCTTGTTTGTCATTTACATGCCAGTCTGCAGTGTAGCAAAAGTAGCATTTATGCATTGGGTGCCATTGTTAATAATTTGTTTTCCCTTAACTCTTTACAAAATGATAGCTTTTTAGACCCGTCCAAATCAAGAGCGTGTGCAGACAACAAATAAAGTATGGCTCTAATAGTGCCTTTGAAGGAGTAGAAGACATTGTGGGAAAAGGGGAAAAAATGTTGGTTACTTGAACACAATGAAAGAAAAGGAGAAAAAGCTGGTTACCCACATTTTCTTCATTTTCCACAATGTTTTCAAAAGTTTTACCACAATATTTTCTTCCCTTCCCAAAGTGAATTTCAATTTTTGAGTCAAATATATGTCATTGTCTGCAAATGCTTTGAATTAGGTCTAGTCTAAAATCTTGTCGTTTTCTAAAGCATTTAACTCTCTACCATATAAAAAAATCTTAGACTGGTTCAATTTGAAAGCATTTGCAGACAACAAAATAAATGTGACTTAAAAACTGAAATTCGTTTTGGGAGGGTAGGGAACATTGTGGGAAAAGAAGAAAATGCTGGTTACCAGCATTTTCTCCTTTTCCCACAATGTTTTCAAAAGAATTCTTTCTCAGGGTCATTAAAACTCAGGATTTTATGGTAAAGGTTTAAGCATTAATCTTCTGTTCTGTTTTCATTCCAGGATATGGGAGAAATTTTGGGTTTATTACAAAGTGGTTCTTACCAAGACAGAAAAGAAGGCCTTATATGTTTACAGAAACTTTTACGGCAAAACAGATACTTAACGTGAGTGGTTTTTTTTTTTTTCCTCAACACTTCAGCTTTGTCATATGATAGTTAATCTTGGGTTTTTAGGAGTTTGCACGTATGCTATTTAATGCCATTTTCAACATTTTTAGCAAAGAAAACAACAAGTTACCGTATTTTGCGTATGTTTTGGGACACCCAAAGAATTGGGACACCATAAAAAATCGCAAAAATAATTATTTTTCATGACCCAAAGATTTGGGACATACTAAAAATTGCGAAGCAAGATCGGTTTGTTTTTTTTTTTTTGTTCCAAAGAATTGGGACGTTGAATATCTATTTAAAAAAAAAATTTTTCAATCCGTTTGATACCGATTGTTTGCAACTATTAATTTCGCGCAGTTTTAGTTCTACACACGTAACATTGTAAGCATGGTTCCCAACCCTCCCGATTTCAATGGGAGTTTCCTGATTCAAGACAAAAAACTCGATCACCTTACAGTCTAATTTAAACCCCAATTCAAAAAGAAATCCGACGTAAGTGTATAAAGGGTGTGATAAACTTGTATCCAAGATACATAACATTTATAACGGGTATATGTACATCTGAAGTTGACAGAGTCGACATGCATGTATTACACGGTCAATCAAGTTTGTTGTTTATAAATAGAAATCAAGGTACAGCATTCTAGTTTACCCAAGGTTTATCGATTGAAGGTCGACGAACCAATCAAATTTGAGAACAGTCCGAGCAGGTACTTGTCAGAGTGGAATTAACATCGTTCACCTCATGTACATGTAAGCAGGTGAAAATATGTTGTGAATTTATCTACAAACACAAAATAACATCCTCATCACGATCCCAGGACGCAGACAATAATGAGTGACAAGTTAATTATCAACGACAACAGTGAGAAAAAGCGAAGTTTTAAGCTCTTAGTGCTCACATTGATCGGTGAAATTCCAATCTGTCTAAAAATACACCAACTTGCATATGATTGGATGTTTATCGACATCAATGACGTAGCAATATTTTAACATTGGCAATATTCAACGGGTTAGCGGCCATTGACTTTCAGCATGATAGATTGTCTTGTTTGACCATAAGTTTTGGGACAGCTGACAAAATAATTATTTTTTGTAGACCAAAGTATTGGGACACGAAAAAAAAAAAAATATTTTTACTGTCCCAAAACTTAAGCAAATTACGGTATTGTCATGGCCTTGGCGCCATCTGCATCGTTGTTGTGCGAAAACTTCGATATTTTGTAATATCACTGTTATTATTGAAGATGCATACTTCAGACGTGGACCAGTTGTTAACTATCAAAAGGGGCACTCATACAACAGGGGTAGGTAACCATCAAAATATTTTTTACACAGTTATGCCCCTTTTTCTACATAGAATTTTCACTGAAAATCAAGCACTTGCAGTCAAGCATTGCCACCCGCATGTGATGCTCTTGTTTCAATTTAGCCATGATACCTGTCTATACTTTTATCTGGAGTTTCTTCTTCCAGTTTTGCTCAATATTCTTTCCAAGCCACAGGCTGCTTTTTCTCATTGAAACAAT
This sequence comes from Hippopus hippopus, assembly GCA_946811185.2. Lineage (NCBI taxonomy): Eukaryota > Metazoa > Mollusca > Bivalvia > Cardiida > Cardiidae > Hippopus > Hippopus hippopus. Next base: position 3,282,845 of record OX328105.1, read on the forward strand.
GATCATTGCTAAGAGAGGAATGAATCTAGTCTCAATGACTATCAGCAATCCTGGGAACAAAATATGCTGTGCTGGGTATTCTAACCAGCAGTCTCTGGTTTAAAGCACAATACGTTACCGGCTGGGCTCCATGACATTTAGAATATTGTATGTCTGCCCTTTTGATTAACTTGATAGAGGATAATCAACTGATTGCGTGATATTAAAAATCTGTCACTAGAATGGGATGCAAAGCAGTTGAAAGAACAAGTCCAGAGGACAAGTTTTTTAACCACATCACACCCCATTAAAGTGACAGATTCTTAATACCACACACAACCAGTTGATTATCCTATTCATTATATTCCTAATTCACCCTTTTTTATTCTAATAATTATCAAGAATGGTACAATATGAGCAACATAGGAAAAAAGTAGTTCCGACAAATATTCTAAAACTATATCGTCACTAGTGATGATACAAAGTTTATCATCACTAGTGGTGTTATGCTCTGTGAAATCCCAGTAATTCATTGATAAGAATATAATAAAATTTGTTATTTATCTACGTGAAATATTTTTGTCAAACTTTAATTATTCTCCTATGGTAATTTATAGTTGTAATACCTTTTTTACTTTCAGGCGAATAGAATTGAAGAAAGCTACAGAAATATTTAACAGAATGTTCCATGATCCACATAGTAAAGTAAGTACTGTCACTGGAGAGGAACTTTCATCTCCTTAACCATTTACCATACAATCCCGAATTTAAATGAACCTAATGAAGAAGCCTGTTGAAAACATTCTAGGAAAAGGAGAAAATGCTGGCATTTTCTCCTTTTCCTAGAATGTTTTCTATCGTATCAAATACAGAAATCATCATTTAACCTACATTTGTTTTGTCCTCTACAAATGCTTTTGATTTGGTCAAATCATGAAATTTTGTCATCTGGTAAAGAGTTAACCATTTAACACACAATCCCGAGTTATAACAACCTTTACAATTTGATGCAGACTTGAATTTTTGCATGCAAATGTTTTCAAAAGGTTGAAGTGTATAATTCTGTTGTTTAGTCCAGAGTTAATCTTTTACCAAACAACATATTTTTGGACTGGTCTAAATTAAAAGCATTTGCAGATAAAAAAAAAAAAGTGTCAAAATTGATGAGATTTTTATTAGAAAGGGAAGAAAAAATTGTGAAAAACTGCCACAATGTTTTCAAAAGCATTGTTCCTCAGGGTCGTTAAAAGTCGAGATTGTGTGGTAAACGGGTAATGTAAGTTGTGAGAACTTTCTTTCACAATCTTTGTAAAATACATAATTATGTTTAACTATGTACAACAAAACAAAATTTTAGAGTTGTCCAAAATGAATTGCAGACGACACAATAAATATGGCAAATATAATCAGATGCGTTTGTTTAGAGTTAGAAAAGATTGTGGGAAAGGGAGAAAATGCTGATTACCAGCATTTTCTCCCCCTTTTCCCACAATGTTTTCATAAGTTTTCTTTCTAAGGGGTCATTAAAACAATTGCGTGGTAAATGATCAAACTTAAACTTTTGGTTGTTATGGTCAGAGTGAAAATAGGATGGCAACACAGCTTTTTGATTTCAGCTCAGCAAAATAGTGGACTTAAGTCATTTTAACAGACTTATGTCTTCTATTTTTGCTGAGTTTAGTGTGAAATTTTGTGTCAACTTACCATTTGAGAATGTTTATTAACACCGTAGATATTAGTAAAATGGGTCCCAAGGAACAAACTCAGTGTAAGTCAGAAATGGGGTCCGTCGGCAGGCTTGAGCAAAATAAGAGACTAGAGTCTTTTCGTGAAACCAGGCCGTCATGTTTACAAAGTTGGATACGCTAATTTTTGCTATGATTTCTATTTCAGGTTTTCAGTTTATTTTTAGAAATGTTAATAGATCTGATACATTTACATAGTCGAGAGCTTGGTGATTGGTTGTTCATTATTTTGTCACGCCTACTGAATAAACTTGGTTCTGATATCCTGGGCTCACTGCAGGCAAAAGTACAACGGGCATTGGATGCTACCAGGTATACCATTTTTAAACGTCAACCAAACTAACCTGAGTTTTCATGACCCTGAGATAGAAGGCTTTTGAAAACACTGTTGGAAAAAGAGAAAATGCTGGTAACTATTTTTTTTCTCCTTTTCCCACAAGGAAAATTCCCTTGTTTTTACACATTTGAGTTATGGTCAGCATTTGCTTTCAATTTGGACCTGTCTAAACTTAGTTGTATGGGAAATTCCATATGATTGCTATTTTACTCTTTACCAGATGAGAAATTCTCAGACTGGTTCAAATTAAAAGTGTTTTAGATGACATATTAAAGTAGCAATAAAGGCCAAATGTAAACAAAGTGGGGGGTTTAAATGCATTTGAATTTATATCATACTATTAAAAAATATGGAAGTAATTGTGAAGATGACAATCTGTCATTGTACGGTCGGTCTGAGTGTTAGTTGCTGACAGAAAATTTCAAAACTAGGTTAAAACCTACCAGGTAGCTGTGTCTTTTGTTTACTTTTTGCCTGATTTTAAAAATCCTTGTTTCTGCCAGCGACTAACATATGGCCCAGCCGCACAATAACAGACTGGCATCTTCACAACATTTTCCATACTTTTAAATGGTATGATTTAAATTTAAATGTATTATGGCACTTGCTTTGATATTTTGGCCTCTACTGGACCTTTAAATGTGGCTCAAATGATGAGATTTATCATTGAAAGGGTAAAAAATGTTGTGGGAAAAGAAGAAAATGCTGATCACCAGTGTTTTCTCTTTTGCCCTGAATATTATCAAAAGCCTTCTTTGTCAGGGTCGTTAAAACTTCATGATTGTTGATAACGCTTAAATCACCTTTTTATGTCTTTGCTTTAGGTTTCTTGATGCGAAGTTATTGGAAATGGACAATTTTCATTCCTGCAAATGTTTCAGTTTGTTTCACCATATAGTTTTCTGCATGAATATGTGGAGTTACTGGTTAAAATGACACCCTTGTCTTACGATCATGAAAGTTTGCAACAAAAACATAGCTCAAATACAAACGGCACATGGTGGGATTCGAACCAGTGAAAAAAGATCCATGTTTAGTGAGCTTTAAATGACCAATACCATAACCAGTGAGCTAAAGAGAATTCTCCCCAACGCAGTTGTTATCCCCTGCTGAAGGCGGAGGGATATAGTTTTAGCGTTGTCCATCCGTCCTTCGTCTGTCCGTCTGTGTGTCCGTCCGGGACAATATCTCCAATACCATTGGATGGAATTTCATGAAACTTTATACATGTCTACAATAACCTATTCCGCCGATATAATTTTTTTTTTTTCTTTTTTTGATTCGATGCAAAATGGCCAATTAGGAGCGATTTTGAGTTACATGGTCGCGTAAATTTTTGAAAAGGTCTTTTTCAGCGGGGGATATCATTTCAACGAAATTGCTTGTTAGGTATCTTACAAATATGAAAGTTGGCTACAAATGCATAGCTCAAATACAAATGGCACATGGTGGGATTCGAACCCATGCAGGAAAGTTCCTTCTTTATTGAGGTTTAAAAGACCAACACCATATCCACTGAGCTATAGAGAATTCTCCCTAACACAGTTGTTTGGCACTGAATTTATACAAGATGAAGCTATGCAGTAAGGAAAGAGTGATCTTGCGTAACACTTGGTTCATCATCATGAAAATCTAATATTACTCTTTAGTGTTAAATGTTGAGTTCTGTGACAACTTAAGAAATGGAGAATTGCTTTTACAGAGAGAATTTCCCAAGTGATCTACAGTTCAACATAATGACAAGATTTATGATTGATCAAACTCAGTCTCCTACACTTAAGGTAACTTTTCATGTTTTATTAAATTCTAATCAGAGTTTTATTATCTACTAAACACAGTACCATCTGGAAAGGACTATTATGTATTGCAGCAGACCAAGGTGACAAAGATGATAATTTATCAAAGATTTTATTCTTTTACCACAAAGTTTCCACACATTCTTTTTTTTTTTATGTATCGAAAATGAATTTTTGTCACAAGGTCATTTGTTGCAAATTCGTTTCTGACATTTTACAACTTTGAGGGAGAAAGCTTTTGAAAACATGGGAAAAGGAGAAAATGCTGGTAACCAGCATTTTCTCCTGTTTCCTACAATATTTTCTACCCTTCCTACAACAAATTTCAATTTTTGAGTCAGTTATTTTGTTGTCTGCAAATGGGTTGAATTTGGAGTCTAATTTTTTTTTTACTGAGTAAAGAGTTAAATTACGTTGATATCAAAATAGAGAAAAAGATAATGTCAGTCAAGTGCAACTTTTGTCATGTCGTTACATATTTTTAGCCATTTTCTTCTATGCTCATCTATCATTCTGAATTTCATTTTCATCCCATATGTCTTTTGTTCTATGCTAACAACCATTTTGCCCTTTCTATTTTCACTGTTTAACGGGTATATAGGTAAGTCATTGTAGGTTTTGTTAAAAAAAATTGGGAAAGACTTGATTTAGTGTTCTATTCAGGTGCTTAGAGTGTGGGGTATATGTTGTGGGTAGTGTTACACTTTTTAACCCTTTACCAAAGTCCTTTGTTTTTATGACCCCTGGGGAAAGAGGTTTTTGTAAACATTGCAGGAAGAGGAAAAAATGCTGGTAACCTTTTTACACTTTCTAAAGCAAGTCCATCATTTGAGCCACATCCTATTTGTTGTTTGCGATTGCTATAAATTAGGTTAGGAATAAAATGTTGTCTTGTGGTATTGAGTTAATTCTTTCACAAACAAAAAAATTTCAGGTGTGTCAATCTTTCATATATGGCCTGTAACACGTGAAAAGGTGCATGCGGACATTTGAGACTCAAATATTTAAATTTTTTTGGGGGGATAGGTAGAAAATGTCGGAAAAGAAGAAAATGCTGTTTACCAGCATTTTCTCCTTTTCTACTATGTTTTCAAAAGCATTCTTTCTAAGCGTCTTTAAAAATTGGGATTATTTGGTAAAAGGTTTAAAGAGGGTTTTTTAAACTCTTGGTTGTTTAGCAAAGGGTCATACATCCTGTGCTTTGTCGTCAGTGTTTGCTAATAATTTTTATGGGGAATTTTCTTCGCAATTACCTTCCTTTTTCTACCGTCATTCTTAAATCAAACAATAAAGTTACTGCAAAAAATGCCTAAGTCATGAGTGTGCATGCACTGTATATTTTGAAATTTCATCAAAAGCACTGGTATTTCCTTAACTTAGGGTTTTGAAATAGTGGCAAGTTTTTTTTTTTTTTTTTTTGTTTACTGTAACTATGATAACTATCATTTTCATCATTCAAGAATAGATTTTAAAAAAAAAAGCAGATATGATTTGTTTTTTATGGATTCTGTGCTTGTGTTTTCCTTTGAAAAATGCATGTTTGCTGCATGGGAATGAATTCATAAACATAAATACTGAATCTGTTCATTCCACATTTTCCAGCAAGGCTGTAAGATAGAGAAGGTAAGCATTCTAACAGCAGATAAGTGCTGAAATGAGCATTCAAAAACTACACTTACTGATCGATTACAAATAATTTTAATCTGCTTGGCAAAAAATAAATCTTTTGTGGGAAAAATAGGTCAATTATCTTGTAACGATCAAGAATGAAAATGTTTTCTTTATGTTAGGATATACTACTATAATAAGTAAGATTTGATATTCTTTATAAATTTACACAGCAACGGGTTGCTTTTTCCAAATAGCCTATCTTTTTTCTCATGGCTAGAGCTGTTATTGTTTATTTTATCCTGCCTGATTAAAAAGGCTACCTGTGTCCTGAGAATTAGTTTATTATATGGATTTTGATGCAATATTTTTAAGATTGCTATGAAGTCTTATTAACAGGAAATGGGTGCTCCAGCGAAATGGGGGTTCCATCCAAAATTTTAAGATGACATGGTTATGTGGAAAAGTTTTGAAGGAAATTTGCATTCCATTCAAAACTTCAGTATAAAATTGGCATTACATGCAAGTCTCCTACATGAAATAAACAATGCCTGAGCGGTATCCAAGATAGAATCAGCCAAGCCCTGTAGCTAAGTCGGTAGCGTACAGGACTTGAGAACAGGGGCTTGCTGGTTCAATCCCTGGCTCGGCCAATTTCTTTCCGAGGATTGCTGATAGTCATTGTGACAGGCTTCATTCCTCTTTCATTGCAAATCTTTGTTTCTACGATGGTTATGTGGGAAAGCAGCCAGTGGCTTGGAAAGAATATTGTGAGGAGTACTGGTAAAAGAAACTCCAGGAAAACATGGATACGTGCCAAGATATAACTAAAATAATGTTGAAAAGAGCATTAAACACCATACAGTCATCAACCAAGATAGAATCATAGTTACTTGCAAAATCTCCGATATAAAATCTGATATTTTTAATATCTGAAAGATTGAGAGAACATCTGAAATTCAGGAATGATTTTGGGTGATTTTGTTTGGAAATAATTTTGTAAACAGCCTTCAATGCTTCATTCATCATTTTCATTGTTTGTCTATGTACAGTATTGTCAAAGTAACTTTTGCTTGTATTATAAATTTGTTGAGTTTTGTGACCAAGGTCTATTTTGTCCTTCATTTGCACATTTTCCTTTAATGTTTGTATATGTCAAGAATGGCAGACTTTTTTATCTGGTCGATGTACAGAGCATTTCGTTTACATATTTCATTCCGTGAGAAATGTTCAGGCAGATTTTTCTTTTTAGGGAATATTACAAGAGGGCATTGTGTAGATTCAAATGCTTCATGTTTCAGGCATTCATTTGCTCTAGTTTGTTTGTCCATTTTGTAGCGGCTTTCAGAGGATAATGTGAACATGTTCGGAATCTAGTTTAATGCTTGCGTCCTTTTGCGGACAGTGTAGATCAAGATCATACTGTTCAGTGTGTACAGTCTGACATCTCAGATATGTTTAGGTCCAAAGTATACTGTTTCCAAATTGGCCTTTAACTCTTTACCTAAGGACAAAAATTTTAGACTCGTCTGAATTGAAAGCATTTGCAGACAAAATCCTAAATATGACTGAAAATTTGAACTTAGCTTTGGAAAGGGTAGAATACATTGGGGGGAAAAAAAGAAAATACTGGTTAACACCATTTTCTCCTTTTCCCACAATGTATTCACTAGGCTTCTTTCGCAGGGTCGTTAAAAGTCGAGATTGAATGGTAAAGAGTCAAATCTCTTCTATCTAGCAAACTATTGACTGATAATATCCTTTCAATAATCCCATTATCACATGGTGCTGAGTAACAACCTGAAGAAAAATGCTTTTGAAAGCATTGTGGGAAAAGAAGAAAATGCTGGTAACCAGCATTTTCTTCTTTTCCCACAATGTTTTCAACATTTCAAAGACAGAAGTATTGTTTTTTTAATTTCATATAATTTGTTGCCAGCAAATGCTTTTAATTGGGTCAAGTGGAATTTTTTTTCATTTGGTAAGAGTTAGGCTGCATAAACACAAGCAACTTTTTCATCTTGCAGTAGACCACCTGGAAACATTGTGGCAGAAGAAGAAATTGCAATTTTTCCAGTCATGTGGTCATATGCATTCAAAACCTCTTGAGGCTTATTTTTCATATTGTACAATGACATGTCAACCACAGCTCCAGATAGGGGGAACGATTTTGATTTCAAAATTTAAAATTTTAATTATTCTCCACTAAACCCTATGTTATGGGCACTCATTAGAATCGTCTCATCGAGACGATTCTAATGAGTACCCACAACATAGGGTTTGGAAGAGAAATAATGGATTTAGAATACCATCACTCCCTCTTATCTGGAGCTCTGATGTCTGTTTAATTTCTGTCTCAACCTTTTAAACAATTAGTTCACATTATCTATCAGAAAACCTGCGCAAAATGGTGTGCTAAATTTGCTATGAAAACTGATGTATAATTGTTTGATACTTTTTTATCCCCTTTCTGCGCATGTCTTATAGCCAAAGGTAAAGAAATTTTCATTTTTCACACAAAATCCATCCCTGTAGTTTTGCTTTGAATGCCTTGGGAATGAGAGAATGTTCTCGTTGTGCTTGTGAATCTGTTCTGACTTGATGTTGCCCTTTTACTGTTCAAACAAATATGATAAGTTGTGCTTTGAGTGTCCTTGGGCAAGACACCATGGAGCCCAGTAAAAAACATGGATAGGTCAGATCTTTCTGTGATATACTGGTAGCTTAACTTTTGTCAAAGACAACCCAAACAGCGAGTCGGTTAACTCGTCATTAGACAACAAAATATGTAAGACTTGTCCAAATTGAAAGCACGTGCAAGCAACAAAATAAATCTGACTCAAAACTTGAACTTGTTTTTGAAAGGGTAGATAAACATTGTGGGAAAAGGAGAAAATGCTGGTTACTAGCATTTTCTCCTTCCCAGGATGTTTTCCACCTGTTCAAAGACAAATTTCTATTATTTGCTCCACTTTAAATTTGTTGTCTACAAAATGGATTCAATTAGGAAAAGTGTAAGATTGTTGTTGTCTAGTAAAAGGTTAGAAAAATTCTTAAAGTAATGGAACATATCCCCAAGTAAGGTTTCCATGCAAGTGAAAATATTGTGGCTGAAGATGATGATGCCCAACAGAAGAAATTTCTCCTTGTGTCTAATGAAAACTGATCCACTGCATGATTTGTAAATGTGTGTATATGGTTATCTGTTTAGCTGTTGAATTTGGAATGTGAAGTTTGTATGAAGGTAGCATGCCAGTAATGGTGTTGTATGGTCTGGAGAATGTTTTGTCGATTTTTGAATTGTTTTATTTAAGTGACACGCTGGCAAAAAGGGGTTTAACGCATCTCTGTAATGCACTACACCAAGCAAGTCATAACATGATATATGGATCCACACAAACCCTTTTGTCTTACAACCGACTGAATCTTGAGATAGAATGGTCCTTTGACATGCAGAAAATTGACCAATAGAAAAAAGTTGGACTTGGGTCAGCCTGCTCAGACTGCGCTGGCTGTCCTGTATTGATACTTTTTGGATTGGCTTACATTTCTTTGAAGCTTGAAAATAAATGTAGATATTTAAATTCTTATAGATGATTTGACATTATAGATAATAATTCAATTTTTGCAGTTAGTTCAAGTGAAAATGTTCCTTTGCTCTGATTGTAGTCAGTTGAAAATAGAAAAATATCAAAATTGTGAATGTGGGGCTTGCTAAAATATTAAAACGATAATGATATAAAATAACTAACCGTAGCAGAGATACTAATGTCACACATTCATTTTTCTTTTTTGTTTGCATTATTTTGAAAGACGTTTTTTTTGTATTCAAAGATGGAAGAGTACTGTCCAACAATTTTAAAATCATGTAAATTACTTCGTAATGAGCATGTTTATTATGTTTGCTCCTCTTCTAATTGCTTTGATATTGTAATGATATTGTTGCCATTTTGTTCTTTGCACATGCTAAAGCCTAAACCTAAGGTAAATTAATTTAACATCAATATTCTGGTACATTAATGCTTTATCTCCTATAGATAGCATGCATGTCCAACACAAGATTTTAGAAAACATAGTGGCAAAATGAGAAATTGCTCCTTGCAATGTTTTTACATGTACTAATGTATTAAATCTTTATTTATGTTGGTTATCTGAGTATTACGAGGACATTTTTCAAAGCCGTCGACTGCAAAGTCTTTTCAGGAGATAAAGTGTTAAAGGATTAACGCTTTCTTTCATTCTGGTATGAACCAACAAAATAAACCCTGCTTGAAAAATATTTCTGCACAATCCTCAGTTTTTACAACCCAAAGAATGATAGCTTTTGAAAAAGCTATGTTCTTCATGGTTGTTTGAATATGGGTTTGTCTGGTACTATGGCTAGACATTATTCTGACTTGATGTGGGAAAGCAGCCAGTGGCTTGGAAATAATTATGCAAATACTGTTAGAAAGAAACACCAGGAATGCATGGAGAAGCAAAGAAACAAATTAAAATGTACTTTGAATGAAAGAAAGAACCAAGAACCAGCCAAAAGCACAAAAGAATCCAGTAGTAGAGACAGTAGATGCAATCAGCATAGTCTGGAGCTGCCCAGCTGTATTTGCTTCACCAAGGCCATCCTGCAGGCCCCTGCAAACCTGCTTCCTATTTAGTTTTCAGTCCCTCCAAATGCACATAGGGAAAATGTAGAAAACCATTTTTATTTTCAAGTTTCATCCAGTACCTTGCACCAGTCATATCCAGAACCATTTGACTTTATCATTAGATCTCATTTTTAACACTTTACCAAACAACAAAATTTTAGACTGGTCCAAATCGAAAACATTTGCAGACGACAAAATAAATGTGAATCAAAAATTGAAATTTGTTTTGGGAAGGGTAGAAAACACTGTGGGAAAAGGAGAAAATGCTGGTTTCCAGCATTTTCTCCTTTTCCCACAATGTTTCCAAACGGCTTCTTTCTCAGAGTGTCGAAAACCTGGGATTGTTTGATAAAGAGTCCAACCGTTTCCACTGAAAAAAAAAAACCCTGAGATATAGGCACTCTGGAAATGTTGCAGGAAAAGGAGAAAATGCTGAAAAACAAAGAAAACCTCGTGGGAAAAGAAGAAAATTCTAGTAACCAGCATTTTCTTACCATCATTTTAGAGGCATATAATTTGTCGTCTGCAAATGCTTTCAATTTGGACAAGTCTAAAATGTTGTCATTCTGGGTCTGTATTTACCAACCATTTATCGGGACGTTCTTTGTCTTATTCTCCAGAATTTTCTAAATTTGAAAGTAACAGAATTTCTGATTGGCTAAACCAAATATCAGAAGTTCTGTTACTTTCAAATTTAGAAAATCTTAGGGATGTTGTTTGTCTTTTTCTCCAGAATTTTCTAAATTTGAAAGTAACAGATCTTCTGATTGGCTAAACCAAATGGTTTAGCCAATCAGAAGTTCTGTTACTTTCAAATTTAGAAATTCTTGAGAGAATAAGACTGAGAATGTTCTTAACAATTACAGTGCTGAATAATTATAATGGACCGCTTCAATTATGACAAAAATAGACAATACGAAATTTTTGTTGTTGTTATGGCCAGAATATGTAACAAAGTAGCGGGCAGTGTTGATCCAAGATCAGAAGGCACGTTCTGTGCAGTCTGATCTTGATCTACACTGTCCGCAAAAACAACTTAACTCAGTTCCAGAGCATTATGGGTTAAGAATGGTTGGTTAAACAGACACTGGTAAAGAGGTAAATTTTCTATATTGATGTGGAAGCTCGATTGTAAGTCTTCTTAGTAGAATTTCTTGACTTCTCTTTCCAACAAAACACACTTCTCATCCCCCCTTCCCTCAAATAAACCATTAAGAGCTTTCATTGGTAGATCTGTTGCTCTGATGCCATCAATAAAAATAATACTGTCATGCCGTTTCCTAAGTTTTGTTTGTTTGTTTTTTGGCTAAAATGTAAGCTTGCATTTTCATGCTTTTGAAATTTCTCATTTTCATTTGTGTCGGTCAATTTTTGGTTTTGTCTCCTCATGAAATGTTATCAGTTGTTAAATATTGAATGCCCCTTAGTTTATTAACTCTGTTCCAAACAATCCAGAGTTTAAACGAACCTGAAGAAGAAGAAGTCTTTTGAAAACACATAAGAAAAGGAGAATATGCTGGTAACCAGCATTTTCTCCATTTCCCACAATGTTTTTTACCTTATAATAGACAAGTAGTTGAGTGACATTTAATTTGCTGTCTGCAAGTGCTTTGAATTTGGACTAGTCCTAAAATATTTTGTTTCGCAAGGGGTTAAAAAATGTGATTATAATGTTAGACCTGTATTATATTATTACTGATATTCCTTAATGCATGTTATCATCATTAAATCAACTAAACTTTTCGAATGAAAAAAGTAGTGCTTGCAACGTTGGAAATCGGTTCATGCCAATTGGTGAAAGGTTTTCCTCATGGAAAGGGACATAACTGGTCAAGGAAAGATATAAACATTTTTAACCCTTTACCACACAGTCCCGAGTTCTAATGACCCTGAGAATCGGGCCTTTTGAAAACATTGTGGGAAAAAGGAGAAAATGCTGGTAACCAGCATTTTCTCCTTTTCCAACAATGTTTTCTAAACTATCTGATACAAATCCCATCATTTGTGTCATATAAATTTTGTCGTCTGCAAGTGCTTTCAAATTCAACCCATCTAAAATATTGTCGTTTTGGAAAGAGTTAAGTAACCCTATATGACAAAATTTGAGACCTGTCTATATTGAATGCATTTTGTAGACAACTAATTGAATGTGGCTCAGATAATGTGATTTGTCTTTCAGTGGGTAGAAAACAATGTGGAAAAAGGAGAAAGTGCAGGTTACCAGCACTTTCTCCTGTTCCCACAATGTTGTCAAAAGCTCTCTTCCATCAGGGTTGCAAGACCCAGAATTATATGATAAAAGATTAGCTCTGTGTTTCACTTTTTACCAAAATGAAAAAGTTATAGAATATTGTTGATATTGAAAGAACTTGCAGATTTTATCAACTGTGACAAAAAATAATGGAATTGTCCCTGAAAGCTTAGAAAACATTGCTGGTTAACAGCATTTTCTCCTTTCTCTACAATGTTTTGAAAAGTCTCCTTAGTAAGGGTCAGTGAAAGACAGGATATTTTGTTTAATGGTTATTACAGATGACTATTTTTATATACTGTTTAAATACAAGATCAGTTCATTTAAGGCCTGTTCTTTGTGATAGTTGCCTTGTACCAAGTAGATTGAAAATGATTCTTTCATTCATTTGAAAGTGTAAATGTTATATGTATGTACTTTGATTTAAGGGTTGGCTTAATTCATTTTGGTTTAAATTGAATTAGAAGTTACGATGTATAACTGTATTTTTATGTTATCTATTGACTTTTTTTAGTCCTTTACCAAACAACCAATGCTGAAGTAAGAGGCTTTTGAAAACATAGTGAGAAAAGGAGAAAATGCTGGTATACAGTCACATTTGATTTGTCTACAACTGTTGTTTTTTTGGACAAGTCTAAAATCTGTCAAGAGTTAAGGGTAAAAAGGTAAATGCCAGTGATAGACTAGACTTTGAATTTGATGGCACTTGAAGAAGGTTGATAAAATATTCTAACATGACATGTGAATTCGGCTGTATAAACACAGTGCAACGAAAGCGTGGTAAAATCTATGTTATTCTATACAGAGTGACATCATTCTCTATAGAGTGACGTCATTCTGTATAAAGAAAGTAAGTAAGTTATTCAATGGAATATAATCTGCATCCGCGTTTTAACTCTAATTAGGAACTTGTTTTCCTTTCATTAAGAGTTGGTTATGTTAGAATCAAAATAATCTTCTTTCTATCGTGGTTTATCGTTCAATAAACCATGTTTTGAGTTATGAGGCGCAATGAATAAACCACTCAGGCTATCACCCTCGTGGATTATTTATTGTGCCTCATAACTCACAAAGGCTATCACCCTCGTGGATTATTTATTGTGCCTCATAACTCACAACTGTGGTTTATTGAATGATAAACCATGATAGAAAGAAGATTATTTCTTAATTATATGAACAAATTGCTCATTATGTGTAACATTGTATTCAAATACACTGTGCTGTATACGTGAGAAACATCTGTATGGACTCGTTACCTCTATATCCGTTTTCCACATAATTCCCTGTTTCAATAACCCTAATAAGACTTTCGAAAGTATTGTGGTAAAAAGAGAAAAAGCTGGTACCAGCATTTTTCTCCATTTTCCACAATATTTTCTACTTTTTCTAGAATAAGTCTTATCAATTTAGTCACGTGGAAATTGTCGTCTGCGAAAGCTCTCTCCTTGGACCAGTCTTGAATTTTGTCGCTTGGTAAAGATGTGCAATCCTTTTTGCAGTAGTCCTTGTAAAGTATGTTGCAGTGCTTTCTAGAATGGTCTGCAGCAAGCCACAAAGGATGTAAAAACTGTAGAGATATGAATATATATGGGCTAAATGTTTTATTCAGGTAAAACAGGCCATGTTGAATTACCTGATTGGACTGGTACCCTGCATGGAGCCGGGTGACTTCTCCAACTCGGGGGATACCAGACTGGTTTTGTCCAGACTTGTCACATGGACTAATGAGCCAAAAAATCAAGAAATTAGAAAGGTAAGTTAAAGGTTCTTTCCTATGATGTAATACTTCAGATGGCTTACCTTCCAGTATGGCAGCCCCCCTGGGTAGCTCAGTGGTAAGCGTATAGGACTCGTGACCTGGTGGTTGTGAGTTCAATACCTGGTTGAGGCAAACTTTCTTTCCTGCGATTTTTCACCTCTCTCATCTGATGCATGTGAGAAAGTGGTCAGTGACTCCAATTCAATCAATCAAAATCCAGTATAGCATAGAGTTGTTCATAATGTTAATCTTTTAAAACCCCAATAAACCAAAACGAGATTTTCATTTGAGAGACGAGACCCAAATAGCTAAGTCAAGGTTACCTGTGTCCAGAATGTTTCAGCAGAGCAAATAGAGTACAGTCTGATCTTAATCTACACTGGCAGAAAAGACAATTATTAAACTGGTGAAAGATGCAGATAAAAGCTAAGATTTCTTTCCAACATTTTGATGTATCATCCTTTAGTTTGCATTCAGCGTTTAGCTGGAAGATGCAGGATTTATTTCCGTCTACATTTTTGTGCAAAAGCCATGGTTTTCTGTCATTTGACGCTGTCTAAAATTTATGTTGTTTGATGAAGGGTTAACAAACAACCATTTTATATTTTAGGCATCCCAAACTGTGTTAATTGCTCTGTTCAACCTGAATCCCCCAGAATTCTCCATGATGTTGTCAGGCCTTCCAAAAGCATTCCAGGTAAGTGGTGATATGCATAAATTGTGTTATAATCACAAACCAGTGTGAATTTAATTCTGATTCTGAATACTTGAAAGTTTTTTGCTATGATTCTGCTCGTCAACAAATTGTAGATTCTTTGACATCAAAAGCATCTACAAACATCCAGTTCAAAAGTGATATAAAGTGATTCAAAGTTCTTTGACAGAGTAGAAAACAGTTTGAGGAAAAAGAGCTTATAGCCAGCATTTTCCTCTTTTTTCCACAATGTTTTCCAGAGCCTTTTCCTTTAGGGTCTGTAAAACTTATAATTGTTTGTAGAGAGTTAAAAAATTGAAAAATATTGAAAGTGGTTGGTGAGTAAAACCCGTAGTGTCTGTAGACACTGTTTTGTGGCCTCTTCTCCTCCTAGAGTTTCAAGCAGTTTAGCTGAAATTTGATTGGAAGCATTTCCAGTATGGGAAACCTGTTCAAAGGCAGTTTTCATTATGATTGTTGGACTATTATAGAAGCTGTAA
This sequence comes from Hippopus hippopus, assembly GCA_946811185.2. Lineage (NCBI taxonomy): Eukaryota > Metazoa > Mollusca > Bivalvia > Cardiida > Cardiidae > Hippopus > Hippopus hippopus. The sequence goes on from OX328105.1 coordinate 3,298,160, forward strand.
CCCTTTCAATTTTTTTCTTTCTTTTTTAGCTGATCCAGTAACCAGTAATTTCCTTTTTTCCAAAAAGGTTTTCTGCCGTTAAGATGACAATTTTTTGTCCTTGAGTCACACTTCATGATGTCATCTGAAAATTTTGACAAGTCAGAGTTACTAGTGTTACATGCTTTCTAATACCAGTCTAACTTGTTTTCTTATACCAGTCCTACTAGTTTTCTAATACCAGTCTAACTTGTTTTTTACCTGCCAGGATGGAGCCACAAGGATACTCCAGAACCATTTAAGAAGTACAAGTGAACAACATGATGTCCTAACACCTAGAAATACAGCCAGTCCCACAACACCACAGAACAGGAGTAGACCTCCTTCAAGGTGAAGGTCATTTTGATCTGAAATCAAAGTATTGTAGGCATTGTTCGAAAAATGATGTCATCCATTTGTTAGAAATAGAGGTGCTGGGTTTGAGTGTTGGCTTATCGTTGTTCGAACTTTCAACATCATAGCTGAAGCACTAGTTATGTTTCCTTAAAGCAGCCTGTAGCAACCAATCCCTATTATGGACCTTGTGGAGAAACCCTTTTGAAAACATTATGGGAAAAGGAGAAAATGCTAGCATCCAGCATTTTCTCCCTTTCCCTTAGTGTTTTGTACACTATGTAAGACATATTTCATCATTTTAGACACATTTGATTTATCGTCTGCAAATGATTTCCACTTGGACAAGTCTGAAAGTCTGTTGTTTGGGAAGGAGTTAACCAGATGATGAAATTTTAGACTTGACTGTATTGAAAGCACTTGCAGATGACAAATTAAATATAGCTCAAATTACGAGGTTTGTCAGTGAAATGGTAAACATTTCTGGTTACCAGCATTTTCTCCTTTTCCCACAATTTTTTTCAAAAGCCTCCTTTGTCAGGGTCGTAAAAACTCCAGATACTGTTGTAAAGGGTTAACTCTTTAGCACACAACCCTGACTTTTAACGACCCTGAGAAAGAAGCCTTTTGAAAACACTGTGGGAAAAGGAGAAAATGCTGGTAACCAGCATTTTCTCCTTTTCCCACAGTGTTTTCTACTCTTCCAAAGTCAACTTTCAATTTTTGAGTCACATTTATTTTGTCGTCTGCAAATGCTTTCAATTTGGACAAGTCTAAAATTTTGTTGTTTGTAAAAGAGTTAAGAGTGATTGATATGAGTTCTATGACTTGTGTCACTATAAAATTAAATAAAATAAAATCATGGGGATCAAAATGGATAGTATGCTGAATGGAAAGCATGTTTAATGGCCATCACTTGGATAAGACATTGCCACCATTTTTTATTGCCCTTCATTCTATGGAATCAAAGATTATGTCATTACCTCCTAATGCAAATTTAAAGGACAACTTTATAAAAACATTCTTTTTAAATGGATAAATTAGGTTGCTTGTTTTGAGCAATTTCTGCTTTTGCCACAATGCTTTCAAAAGAACAAAGATAAGATGGTTGTAGGTAGTAATGATTGTGTTTACTAGAATTCGTTTTGGTGCTACTTTCATTTTGCTGAGCTCAGTTGTGCATTCAGTTCAGCACTTGGCTTGAAATTAGTGGATGGTTTGTTCAGCTTATTTCTTTCCGAGGATTGATGATAGTCATTACAATGGGATTCAACTGGCTGTTGCGATGAAACTGAAGTAATGTTGAAAACTGCATTAAAAGCCATACAGACGATCAAATTTTTTTTTTTATTATTGCTAAAGTAAAAGTTTTAAAAAACTAAGAACTGCAATGAGTCTGATTTGTGAAAGTTGTGTTCCTCATGTTTGTAAATCTTTACTAGAAAACAAAGTTTATGACTTGTCCTCAATAAGGATTTGCTGATGACATTAGATTTAATGTTTGCCTACAACGAATTGAAATAACACTTTACCACACAATCCAGACTTTTAATGACCTTGAGAAAGAAGGCTTTTGAAAACATTATGGGAAAAGGAGAAAATGCTGGTAACCAGCATTTTCTCCTTTTCCCACAATGTTTTCTATCTTGTCAAAGACAGAAACCATCACTTAAGCTACACTTATTTTGTTGTCTGCAAATGCTTTCAATTTGGTCATGTCCAAAATTATGTTGTTTGGTAAAGAGATAATGGAATTGGTCTTTGAGAGGATGGAGAACATTGTTGTATGCACTATGTTTTCAAAACCATTCTGTCTCCGGGTTGTAAAAATGGGATCATTTGATAAAAGATTAAAGCCGATTTCTTTTATTTCACAGGGGGCCCTACCAGCGTGACGAAGCAGATACAGAGAATATGAACCCCGAAGACATTTATAACTCTATAAAGAAAACTTCTGCAGACATTCAAAATCTTAGCTTTAATAGTAAACTAGATCAATTTGACGATGTGAAAAAACGGAAAGAGTTTACGTCTCAGGATAGTGGTATTCAGGACTTGAGGAACGATAGTCCAGACGCGGGCGACATCAGGAAACCCCAGTACAACCCATCACAGTATCAGGACGAGGTAGCGTTTGATGATTGATTCCTAAATGGAGAAAATGTTAAAACTCTTTACCAGGAAACAAAATTTAGAAATGTTCCAAATAAAAAGCATTTGCAGGTGACAAATGTTGGTCGTATGGTAGAATTGTAGAAGTGTAGAAAAATTATTGAGGGACAAAGAGGAAATACTGGTCACCAGCTCTTTCCCCATAGGGCTCTTCCTCCAAGTCATTAACCCTTTACCACATGGCAAAATTTTAGACCTATCCAAATTGAAAGCATTTGCGGCCGACAATTTCATAGTGGCTCAAATGACACAATTTGTCTTTGATAGGGTAGAAAACTTTGTGGGAAAAGGAGAAAATGCTGGTTACCAGCATTTTCTCCTTTTCCCACAATGTTTTCAAAAGGCTTCCTTCTCAGGGTCATTAAAAGTCGTCATTGTGTGGTAAAGAGTTAAAACATTGGATTGTTTTGTTAAAAGATTAGGTGATATATATAAGAAGGTGTAAAAGAGCAGCATTAATAAATCTATATACTCTAAGAGTGCTGAATTAACAACACATTTTTCAGTCTAGAAAGAAATACTCAAACGATTGCTATTTCAAGAGTGCTTTTTGTCAAGAATATTCAAGCAGTGTAGATCAAGCTGCATAGAATGTGCAATTTAATCTTGATCTTCTTTGGCTGTAAAGGCATCTTCTGTTTTGAAAACTTTCTTATAGTTTATGTAAAACCAAATTTGTTCAAAGAACACATGCAGGGTAATGTCAATGGATATGTAAAGGATAGGGCACCCTAATGGGATTCGTGTAACATCGCGTTTCATCGCCAAAATCATACAGATTTGGCTAAGACTCGGGTAATCTGTAATGAATGCGGTGAAGCAGCATCTATCAGCCAATCGATTACGGATTACCCGAGTCATGGCCGAATCTGTACGCTTTTTGGTGATGAAAGGCAATGTTACACAATGGATATATTTATTTGACATTTAAATTTATTTTTAAGCATACCTCTTCTGGGTACCATCTAGAGATATATGAATGTAACACATGAATTTACTTTCATAATACTTTCTGCAGGGCACCATCAATGGATTTAATATGACAAGTATGGCTGAAGCTGTGTTTGATGTGGAAAATGAAATCTCCTTTAATGAAGGTGGGTAACCTATTTGTCTTGCACAATATTTGTATACAAGAGATATATTATATAGATAGTAGATACGTTCAAACTCATTTCCCTAGAATTTATGTGTATTTGTGTCAACCGTTTTACTAAACAATCCCATGATTTACAACCCAAAGGTAGGGGTCCCGCAGGGCTCAGTGGAAAAGTGTTGGAAACGTAACTTGGAGGCCCCAGGTTCGAGCCTCAATAAATCCACTGGGTGTTTTGCCCTGGCCTAGTACTGAGCTATTGCCATGATATGATGAAAATATTGTTGAAAGTGGCGTATCAACCATTCATTACAACACATAAAGGCTTGGTCAGACCGGCTAACGGATATGTAACGGGGGGAAAACGGACAAAAACATGCAGAATTTGGTTATCCGGTGATGAAAATAATATTGTCTGCCGCTCAAGGCTCACGCGGTCGGTGTGTGGAGCAAAGAAGCCACACAATGACCACACATGTAACGGAAAAAACGCACGTTTACCAGATATATACCCGGATAATAAACAGTCTACTAACGGATATCACCATACGAGTAACAGACCGGATAAAACAGAAGTGCAACGCATGAGAACCGGACAAAACGTTCTTCCACCGTACGATGAACGGAAATGTACCGAACACCATCATACGAGGAAGGTACCGGTCACTTGACATGCCGAGGGTATAAATAGTCAGATGCATCCAAAGTCTGTCATTTGCACGTCTATGTCCGTTTCGTGTGGTGGAAATTTTTGAACATGCTCGAAACTTCTCACCGTTCGGAATGGACATCACGGGACAAGTAGCGGATTCACCGGATATGAAACGGACATAAAACAGATACGAATGGAGACGAATGGATAAAATGATTTTTTATCCGTTACTCGTCCGTTAGCTCGGTGTGACCAAACCTTAAGGTTCTCAAAAACATGGTATTGTTTGGTGAAGGGTCTCGTAGTTTTTGTTGTTTTGATATTCATACTGTCTGTCTTCAATATTGTTAACTCTTTACCAAACGACAAAATTTTAGGCTTGTCCGAATTGAAAGCACTCACAGAAGGCAAATCAAAGGTGGCTGAAATGCCAAAATTTGTCTTTGATCAGAGTAGAAAACATTGTGGGAAAAGGAGAAAATGCTGGCTACCAGCATTTTCTCCTTTTCCCACAATGTTTTCAAAAGCCTTCTTTCCCAGGGTCGTTAAAAGTCGGCATTGTGTGGTAAAGACTTAAGCTACACTGGTTTAAATGGCCTATTTGTAATTGCTAATTGACCCACTTTTTTGAAAGTGGTGGGGAAGTAACCCATTTGTTTTCAGTCCTAGATCGCAACACTGAAAGCAGGTTATTATGCAAGACTCCATTATGTTCATGTCAAAGACTGCAAAAAGTAAAGATTTTTTTAAAGACCTTTAAAAGTCATTTTACTCAAGAGACTACATAAAATCTAAGTTGTTGGCATGATCTCATAAAAGACTGCAAAAAGCCATGTTACCATGAAGGATTGCATAAAACTATGTTATCATAAAAGACTGCATTCAGCTATGATATTATATGATTTTAATGAGTGCATAAAATCATGTTTTAGTAAAAATCCAAATGATAACATTTTACAGGCAAGAAGCACCTAAGAAATACAGGTTAGATTGTTAAGATAGAATGGTTTGGTGTTTATGATATATATTGCTTTTGGATTGCTGTTAGAGCATGATTAGGCAATTGATACATTAGGATGGTTTGCCAATCAATATACCTATCAACACAGTGAATACCCAACAAGGTAACATCTGCTGATAACCTTTTCATTTTGCAGCTGACCATGTCTACAACAGTGTGGCAGAATGAGAAATTGAATGTAACAAACAATATCCCATTGTGCAACATTGTTTTTATATGTATTTGTGCATTGTAACTTATTATTTGCATTTTACAAGGACATTTTCTCAGAGGTCTTCCACAGCCAACTCCAACTCTATACCAAATGATAAATTTGAAGACTTGTTCAGATTAAAATCATTTGCAGAGAAAAAATTAAATATGGCTGAAAATATAGAATTTGGCCTTAATGGGACAGAAAAAATTGTTGGAAAAGGAGAAAATGGTGCTTTATAGCATTCTCTTTCCCCCCCACAATGTTTTCCATCTTTCTCAGTGTCGTTAAAACTCAAGATTGGGTGGTAAAGGGTTTACTCTTTAACCCTTTACCACACAATGACGACTTCTAACACCCCTGATAGAGAAGGCTTTTGAAAACATTGTGGGGAAAGGAGAAAATGCTGGTAACCAGCATTTTCTCCTTTTCCAACAATGTTTTCTACCCTATCAAAGAAAAATCATTTCATATGATCCATATTGAAACTGTCATCTGCAAATGCTTTCAATTCGGACAGGTCTAAAATTTGTCGTGTGGTAAAGGGTTAACAAGAAATAAAAAATTGACTATTCTTATATTGAAAGCATTTGCAAGATAGACACAGTAGATATTGGCTGCTTGCTGTATTAGCTAAAGTGGGTTTTGTCTTTCAAAGGGTAGACAACATTCTGGGAAAAAGAGAAAATGCTGGTTACCAGCATTTTCTCCTTTTCCCAAAATGCTTTTCCAAGGCCTTCTACCACAGGATTGTCAAAAGTTGGAACTGTTTGGTTAGTGTTTGTGTTAGTGGTTCAGTGTAAAGCTTTTGTTGACTGATTTTACGTAGAGCCATGTCGGACGCTTCTTGGCCTGGAAACAGTGAATGGTATGCTTTATAGAACATCAAACAGTTTTTGCCCATTTTTTTTTTTCAAACATTGTGTTAGAGCTGTACAGTTTTACTAGGAATTTCAGTCTTGTTTGGTTTGTATATATTTGAAATGAAAGTTGAAATGCTGCAATTATTCAGATGTAAAAAGTAACTTACTAGATTTGTTTTTGTAGGAATAAACATGATATTTTGGACAAGACAAAAACATTGTACCAAAAAGGAGCCATTTCACCCAGCAGATAATTTTCTGAAATCACTTTTGAGAGCTGTCTTTTGCAGGGATTACTCTACTAGCCCTTCCCATGCCCCCCCCCCCCCCCCCATTTTATTAGCTCAGTGGTATTAAAAGGAAATGACGAGTTAATGTCATAGCCCTGGCAACATTGTGAACTGCATCCTTACTGTGCAAAAACTTTGACATTTTGTAATATCTCTTTATCACTGAAGATATTTACTTCAAACTTGGACAAGTTGTTAACTATCAAGAGGGGAACTCATACAAAAGGGGCAGATAACCATCAAAGTTTTTTTTTTACACAGTTATGTCCCTTTATCAACTTAGAATTTTCACTTAAAATCCAGCACTTGCAGCCAAGCATTGGCACCTGCATGCTCTGCTCTTGTTTTTGAGGGGGTGGGGAAATCAGTAGTAATGAAAAGACTACTTGATGTATTTGGAAATTATAATCATATTAACGTCAACTTGTTAACTTCACTGTATGCATATGGTATCATTTGCATATTGGTTCAACCTGTAAAGTGTTAGAAGTATTTTTATGTCAATAAAAGGATGAGTTTAAAGGATTGCTATGGGTCTGATTCCCACAACTGGCTATCTGAAATAACTTGTAGTCTATCAGATGAGACATTCTATTAGATAAGACGCCAATCCTTGGTCCTGTGAGACAATGCTATACACCCAGCACTTTCAAAATCCCGGTGTAACTTGGGATAAGCTGCATCCTGTATCGTGCACAGTACTTCAATGAGTAATAAAAATGCTGTGGGAAAAGAAGAAAGTGATAGATACTAGCATTTTCTCCTTTTCACATAACATGTGTATAAGCTTTTATTCTTCAGGGTTGTTACAACTTGGGTTTGCTTGGTTATGGCTTACTTTTGTTTCAACTTTTGATGGTCAGAAAGTATTTTTGGGCAAGTAACTATGGCAGATGGTTCTCAAAAGAAATTTCAGTCTACCTTATGGCAAAGCATTTCTTAATCATGGCAGAAAGACTTAAAGGCTGATTTCAAGTAAGACGACTGCTCTAGCACAATGACTTTCAAACTGGAAGCTTTTAAAATGATCTGTATTAATTTTGGACTTCTTTATATTTTTGTTGCCTAAATACATGACCACGACAGATGCATCTTGCATCTAATTACTTTTGAAAACTTGTGGGTAAAGAAGAAATTGCTCATGATAAGCAATTTCCCCTTTTTCCTCAATGTTTCATTTGTATTCTTGTATTAAACTTGGATTCTTGGTAATCATTCATATTTTACAAAGATGTCTCCATTACTTTTATTTGTCCGTTGAAAAGTCATTTTCATGCAGTAGTGTGTTAAATACAAACTATTTGCGACCTTAAAGTTTTTTCATTTGCACCTTTTACAGTGAATATTTCCATTATGATTTTACCATTTTCAAACGAGATGGATTTTTTTTTTTCAAATGTGAAAACATTTTGTTTTGCATTTTCTTTTAGCTCAGTCATCTGTTTTCTTTTACGATGTAAGAAAACACATCAATCTAACAATCGTGCAACATACAGACGTCAAATGAGTGTATGATGAAAAAATGTTAAATGATGATTTAGGATTTCATCCAGTAGTTTTGTCCATGCTCTTCTGCTGTAGCCTTTTCTTTATTAAATGCTTATAATATGGCATGTATGATACAATAATAAACATCTTGGAACATGCACAGCCCAACTGTTACACCTTTAAAAGGTGTTGTACAAGTAAGAAAAAGCTTCTTATAAATATCATTTGCTCTACTTATCACAATGTTTTTTGAAAGTCTGTATGGACAAATGCAAGAAAATTATCTAGGTAGTGTTGCTTTGTGTACAGAACTCAGAAGGTTATCAAGGAAAAATGTTTATTCAGATTTGTTGACATCTTATACCTTTTAACAATACAGATGATCCACATTGATGTTATATTGGGGAAACATTCTTTACTGTTTAACAAGTGCATTACACTTTTTTTGTGACAATAAATAAACTTTTCCTGACTGCAAAATCAGCAGATGTTTTTTGTAATAGGTCAAAGTAAGTGGCAGACAGTGTGGAGTAAATCTGTTTAGTTTGATCTTGATCCATTTCTGCTTTGATTCATCATAAGGTGTCTGATATTGCTACCCAAATTCATCATCATCACATCATCATCATCATTATCATCAATAAAGTACATATATTTTTGTATCCTAAAGCCTGTAAACTTGTCTTTCATGTCATGAATGTTTGCTTCAATTTTTAGTTCTGCAGATTTCAGTTTCATTTTAAAAGCTTCAGTTTGTACCTATGTATTGTGTTAATTGTTTTCTTTTATTTGGTTATGTTTTAAAAACCCTCTCTCACACAGTTACATTGTATAACCAAAAACATTAATATGCAGTTTTCAGGCCTTTAACTCTACCAAACAACAACATTTAAACTCTTAAAGGTGAAAGCAAAATACAGACAAGTTTGAAATTGATATCAACGAACTTGCTTTCTTTGATAGGGTAGAAAATACTTGGGGAAAAGAAGAAAATGCTGATTAACAGTGTTACGATGATTCTGCATAGATTTCTTACCAGATGACAAATTTATCAGACTTGCTCAATTTAAAGTATTTGAAGATGACAATTGTAGGATAGCTGTAATGGTAGGATTTGTTAATTGTTTTCTACCCTTACGCAAACCACAAATTTACATAGAGGAATGATAACATCGCAGCAAAGGAAGTATCCATTTCTTTGATGATTTAATCAGATGACTTCCCGTGATAAATGCATGTTTTTGTTAAAATGTTAATTTTGTTGATTTTTCAAGTATAACAGCATGCTCTTATTTTTTGTACTCTACAAAATGAGTGATTTTGTGGATAAACTGGAATCAGTCTGTCCATCCATCAGTCTGTTTGTCTGTCCATCCAACTTCATCCATCTGTCTGTCTGTCTATTCCTCTGTAAGGATCTCTACCCGTAGTTTTGCTGTTATTTTACAGATACATTGTCTGGATACTTATTATGCCCCCTGCCAGTAAAATGGAAGGGCGGCATAAAGTGTTACCCCTGTCCGTGTGTTTGTTTGTGCTTGTGTTCCGGAAATAGTGGTAATCATGTCTGGCCAATAACTTCCAGAAACAAGGTCTGATTCTAAAATAATTCGGCACAAATAATCACCATGGACAATGTGTCGCATCCAAAACCTTGTCACCAACTTAGAGGTCAAGGTCAGAGGGGCACCCTTGTTGGTAGCATATTTCTTATTAAGTTAACAAGGACCTTCAGGTTCACTAGACACAATTTTGTGTGCTTGACCTGCACCATTAACCTCTTTACAACGTGACAAAATAATAGAATGGTCCACATTGAAAGCATTTGCAGATGACAGATTATATGTGCCTCAGATGATGGAATTTGTCTCCTTTGAAAGAGTAAAAAAGTATTGTGGGAAAAGGAGAAAATGCTGGTTACCAGCATTTTCTCCTTTTCCCACAATGTTTTCAAAAGATTTCCTCATAAAAGTCACTAGTTTGGGATTGTTTGATAAAGGGTTATTATGGAATGACAATTTTTTGTCTTTCTGTAAAATAAGTTTGACAATCATTCTTCTGTTTCAAAGCACTTGGATGGGGTAAAATATTTACCAGACAACAAAAGTATGAACTAAGCTAAAATCAAAGCAATTGCAGATGAAATGTTAATTTGTGGCTTAATTGATGGAATTTGTCTTTGAAAGGGTAGTTAAGATTGTGGAAGAAATAGAAAACGCAGGGCTCCATTTTACTAAGGTAGTTACGAATAAAATTTGCATAAGTTTTACGTAACTATAGTATGGTGGTCTATTTCTGCTACGAGATAACTATCATGATTATTTTAGAAAACTATTGCGATAAATCAAAGTTTCCTGGAAATTTTATCGAGGTAAAATGAAAAGATAAAATTTCCAGGAAACTTTAATTTATCGTAATAATTTTCTAAAATAATCAAGATAGTTATCTCGTGTCTCATGGCAGTAATATGCCACCATACTATAGTTACATAAAACTTAAGCAAATTTTGTTCGTAACTACCTTAGTAAAACGGGGGCCAGGTTTCCAGCAATTTGGTCTTTTCCCACAATGTTTTCAAAAGACCTCTTCCATTGGGTTGAGTTGTTAACATACAGGATTGTTTGGTAAAGGGCTAATGTAGATTTAGCATCCTGTCCTCGTATTTTTCTTATTTTGTTTGTTAACCAGTTTTCTGTAAGTCTTATCTATGTGTATTTAGAGTATCATATGTTTTGGAAAAACTGGTATGAACAGCATTACTATAGTCATCACCCTTTTTGTCTGTATCAGCATTTTTACCCATTTATGTTGTGTAATTTTCTTGTTGTAGTGCTGCTATGTAATATTTTATGAAGTAAAGAATTTAAAACTTATTTTTAGCCCCACTGGCCAAAGGCCAATGAGCTTATGTCATGGCCCTTCTTCTGTCATGAGTGTGTGGGTCCTTCTGTCTGGGCATTATCTTTTATTTCAAATATCTTCCTCTCTGAAACTACCCACCCAATTTTGATGAAACTTCACAGAAAATGATTCTACTGTGGCCCTCTGCAGAATTTTAATCCAGTGAAAACGCTGGTTGCCATGGCAACAAAACTGAAAAATATTGAAAATCTTTAAAAATCTTCTTTACCAAAACCGTAAGGCCTAGGGCCAGCAAAATGACTAGCTTCATCCAATGAACCACTACCAAAATTCTTCAAATTGTAGCCCTGTGGTTTAAAATAGCCGGACTTTGGGGATCACAAGTTTTACACAGGCTTATGTAGTGAATACTTTAAAGATAGTTTTCCTGACCGTAAAGCATAGGGCTTCCAAATTTGGTATGTAGCTTTATTTAAGAGAATAGTAGTTCAATTATTTCACTATTTATTCAATTCCCTTTGCCTACATAATGTATGCTAGAAAATAAGCAACATTACTGCCAGTAGAGAGATTTGGGCCCTCAAGGCCCTCTTGCTTGGTAAGGCTTAATTAGGATATCTTTAAATTCTTATCAAATGACACAGTTTATAGATTAAATTTTGACTACTTGTATTTGCAGGTTCCTTAGACCAAGAGGACATGATCTCAGATATTTTAAGGGAACTGTCCAACCACAATCAAAGGTAAATGTATGACGTTTTCTGTCTGTATGTTCTTTTGCCCTGAATTCTTAGACTGCAGAATAAACTAAACAGATTTTTGTTGATGTTGTTGTGTTGTTATTGATCAGAAATAAGATCCCAAATAATAAGAATTTCTAGGTTGCTCTCTTCCAGAATGTAACAGCAAAGAGGACAGTCCTTATTGTCCCTTAATCATACAAAATTTTAGACTGGTCCAAATTCAAAGCATTTGACATTGAATATGACTCAAATAATGGAATTTGTCCCCATTTCCAGCCTTTTCCAGCATTTTCTCCTTTTCCCACAATATTTTTCAAGTCTTTTCCTTTAGGGTTGTTAAAACTTGGGATTGTTTGGTTAGGGTTAATGAGACATAACTTGTTGAAATGGAGGAAAAGGTGAAAAGAGCAGAAGAAATAATATCCAACCTTGACCAGATTTTATGCCCAGAAAAATCTGTTACGTAATATTTGTTATCACCATGGAAACCGATTATCTGACATTTTTCTCATGGGACATAGGTCCCTGCAAGTAATCTCCTGCAGAGGACTGTATTGTCTTAACTTTTTACAAACCAACAAAATTTTTGACTGGCCGAAATTCAAAGCATTTGTAGATGACAAATTCACTGTTGCCCAAATGATGATTTTTGTCTTTGATAGGATAGAAAATATTGTGGGAAAAGGAGAAAATGCTGGTTACCAGCATTTTCTCCTTTTCCCACAATGTTTTCAAAAGCCATCTCGACTGGTTAAAAATTGAAAGTATGTGTGGGCAACAGACGACAGATTTAATGTGCCTCAAATGATGGAATTTGTGTCTGAAAGAGTAGAAAACATAGTTGGAAAAGCAGAAAATGCTGGCTACTCCACACTGTTTTCCAAAGTTTTATTCTTCAGGGTCATTCAAACTCTGGATTGTGTGGTAAAGGGTTAAAGCACTCATTTTTTGAATGCAGCTAAAGGGGAAAATTTGTATCTTGAGGATGTAATATGTTTTTACTGTTGTTAACGGCCCAGTAAAAGCCAAAATCATTATCTCCCACTAGATGGCATTCTACAAATACACATCTATCTAATTTGGGCATTCTAGGTACAGAACCGGACTACTTTTCAAAACGACAAACGTTACTTTGAATTTCAAAATCAAATAAACGTTTACTCAATAAAACGCTACCTGGTGCAATTCATTCAACCATGATCAGCTAGCATGTAACCTATGCATTTATGAAAACATCCCCTACAGGCTTGGGTAATAGCTTCGGTTTAAGCTCTACTTTTCCCTAGTATATGAAATCGGTGATGTGTCAAAGCAGACAGGTCGAATCTTCGAAGAATATGACATGCCCAGACAACGGGCCAAAATATCAAAGCAGGTGTTATAATACACTTAAGTTTAAATCATACCATTTAAAAGTATGGAAAATATTGTGGAGATGATAGTCTGTTATCATGTGGTCGGGCCATATTTTAGTCACTGGCAGAAAAAAGAATTTTAAAATCAGGCAAAAAGTAAACAAAAAACACAGCTACTTGGCAGGTTTTAACCTAGTTTTGAAATTAATTTCTCTGTCAGCGACTAACACGTGGACTGACTGTACAATAACAGATGGTCATCTTGACAATTATTTCCAAACTTTTAAATGGTATGATATAAATTCGAATGCATGTAAACATCTGCTTTGTTTACATTTGGCCTCTATTGTTACTTTAACACTTAACTGAACAACAAATTTTTAGACTCCAAATCAAAAGGATCTGCAGTCTACAAATTGAAGGTATCTCAAATGTTGCGATTGGTCAATAAAGGGATAGATTCTAGTTACCAGGATTTTCTAGAAGGTTAACCCTATACCACACAATACTGAATTTTAGTGACCCTAAAGTCAGCTTTTCAAAACACTGCTGGAAAAGGAGAAAATACTGGTAACCTTTTCCCACAGTGTTCTTTCCCCTATCAAATCCCATCATGTGAGCCACATTCACCCTATAGTTTTCAAGTACTTTTAACATAGACAGGTCTAAAATTTTTGTCTTCTGGTAAAGGGTTACAGGATTTCAGCATGGCTGTTTTCCCTGCTATTTTCCCCTTCAATTATAACTGTCTGGAATGAGGATATTGGGGGTTGACTGATTTTTGCCAGTGAATCTTCCAGACAGTCGTAAAAATCCTCTTGTCACTTTCACCCATTCAGTTAGGTTTGTCTGCTGCAGACAGCTTTTGAAAACAGTGTTACAAAATTGGATGTGTATATGCTATGAGCACTTCTCCATGTATTACAGTGTTTTCTGAACATTGTGCATTTAAAGGTCCATTTTTCCTTGCACAAAATTATACTTTCAAGTGTATTTCTTTTCGTGAAATATTGTCAATCATAAAAGAGTACAGAAGATTGCCTGCAAAATAAATAAGTAATGAGCACTTCAATAAGTAATGTACCACATCTTCCAGGATCATTCTCATATCTCAAGGACATACGTTTTGTCAGCAAGGAAGTGTATGTTTAGAGGATTTGATTTGTGAACAAGGATGGTCATTTGTTTATTTCAGAATAGTTTTGTATGTTTTAGTGTTTTAGATTGAAATTTCATTGCTATTATGGATAATTTAAATCAAGATTGAACAAGTATTGTCATTTTGAATCTAAACTATCGACGGCTATTTGGCCATATTAGCGAAAAATATTACTGAAAATTCAGTGTCTTTTTTAAACTCTGAAGAAGATTGCCATTGAAAATTCTAAGGGTGAAGGAGAAAATGCCAGCTTTTTTCTCCTTTTCCCATACTATTTGCTGTATTACTCTTTAGCAAACGACAAATTTTAGACTTGTCACATGTGAAAGCAATTGCAAACGACAAATTTAATGTGGCCTATATAATGACTTCAACCTTTGAAAAGGCAGGAAACATTGTAGGAAAAGGAGAAAATGCTGGAGACCAGCATTTTATCCTTTTCTCTCAATATTTTCAAAAAAGCTTCATTTGTAGGGTTGTTAAAACTGAGAATTGTGTGGTAAAGGGTTAACTGACGAATGTCTGTCATTTAACTCTTTACCACACAATCCCGAGTTTTAACAACCCTGAGGAAGAAGCCTTTTGAAAATATTGTGGGAAAAGGAGAAAATGCTGGTAATCAGCATTTTCTCCTTTTCCCACAATGTTTTCTACCCTGTCATAGACAGAAATCATCATTTTAGCTACACTGAATATGTCGTCTGCTAATACTTTGAATTTGGTTTGGTCCAGAATTTTGTCATTCGGTAAGGAGTTTTCATTAGTTGTCTGCCATTGCTACCAGTATGGACCAATCCAAAATTTTGTCATTGAGATAGAGTTGAACATAATTTTATAAATATTATGTAATCTTTGCCACATGTTTTTCTTTTTTGTAGAAATGAAGAGAGGAAGAATACAATGCTACAGTTGATTAAATTTACCCGAGAAGGAACTTTTAACTTGTGGGATGAACATTTTAAAAGTATCTTGTTAATTTTATTGGAAACACTTGGAGATGATGATGTAAGTTCTGTTGCTCTTTTTTGTCTCAACGCTTTACTAAACGATAAGATATTATACATTGTTGAAATTGAAAGCATTTGTAGACGAGAAATTAAATGTAGCTGAAATGATGGTTATTGTCTTTGAAAGGGTAGAAAATCTTGCGGAAAAAAGAGAAAATGCTGGTTACTAAGCTTTAGATTATGAAGGTTGAAATTGACATGGTTGAACAAAGTCCAGCGTGAATGTTGTGTGAATATTCCTTATTCACAAAAAAGTGAAGTGCTTTGTTTATGGTATCTAATATTTGAGTAAGTAGAGATATTTTATAAATTTTCTTGTGTCATTTCAGTTACATGTCAGATCGTTAGCTCTTCGTGTTTTACGAGAAATTTTACGGAACCAGTCTCAGCGATTCCAGGAGTACGCTGAACTGACTATGCTCAGAATTTTAGAGGCTCATAAGGATCCTGCAAAAGAGGTGAGTTTTTCACATATTCTTATTCTTTATCTCTTCACCAAGATTTCAGACTTATCCTAATTGAAAGCTTTCATGGATAAATCTCACAATTGGAAGCACATTAAATGCTTTGGATTTGGATCAGTATAAAGTCTTTTTGTCTGGTAAATATAGGATCTGACACGAGTTGGCTTTTGAGATAAAATTTTATTAAACTAGTCTAGGGAAATGTTATTAAGCGAGCCTTTGGCGAGCTTAATAACATTTTTCCTTGACGAGTTTAATAAAATTTTATCTCAAATGCCAACATATGTCGGATTCTTTTTATCACATAACAATGTTTCACGAAATATAGATCAGGTGATGCAAAACCAGTTATAGATGCACCCGCAGTAATATCCATAAAACTCATTCAGTTTTATGAAATACATACAAAATGACGTCAAAAATGACGTCACACAAATATGATATCAAACGTGTATAAGTTAAGAAAATTCGTAATGGGTATATCACACTGAAAACAAGGAAGGTTATGTGATAAAGAGTTATCTCTATACCTCGTGAAAAAATTTAAGACTTGCCCAAATTCAAAGCATGTGCAGAAGACAATTAGGTAAGATGTTCCTCAAATGATAGAACTTGTCTTTAAGTCTTTACCAAACGACAAAATTTTACCCATGTCCAAATTCAAAGCTCATGCGGACGACAATTTAAATTGGGCTTAAAGGTTGAAACCTAACTCTAATAGGGTAAAAAACATTGTGGGAAAAGGAGAAAATGATGGTTACCAGCATTTTCTCCTTTTCCCACAATTTTTTCAAAAGGCTTCTTCCCCAGGGTCATTAATACTCGGGGATGACGTGGTAAAGAGTTCAAAGGATGGAAAACATGATGGTGAAAGAAGAAATGTAGATAACCAGCATATATTCTCTTTTTCCTGCAAGGTTTTTTAAAAACAGTTTTTCATCAATGTCATTAAAATACTGGATCATACAAAAAGGGGTTCTAAATAAACACACAATTCCAGGTTTTAATGACCTTGGGGAAGAAGACGTTTGGAAACATTGTGACGGGAGAAATTGCCGGTTACCAGCTTTTCTCCTTCTCCCACAATGTTTTCTATCCTTCTGATAAAAATCCTATCATTTAAGCCGTACTTAACCCTTATCCTTCTAAACAAGTGATATAAAACTTTCAGGAAGTTGGAAAAAACCGAAATTTTGCTTTTTCAAAGATATTTTTGGGGAAAATATATCCCATTATCGGATAGTGCAGATCCAAGATCAGACTGCACAGAATGTGCAGTCTGATCTTGATCTACACTGTCTGTAAAAGGTCCTTGAGTCGCGCTTAGCAGCCTAGCAGTTAATTTGTTGCCTGCAAATGCTTTTGAATTGGACAAGGCTGTAATTTTGGCGTCAGGGAAATAATGAAGATAACTCAATATTGTTTTTGTTTAGTGTAGGTTTGACAGGGTTGTTTCCCTTTTGTTTTTAATTCCCATGCTCTGACTTTATTTTCATTCACCCTTCACCTTACGAATTCAACTTTCCAATGACCTTTCGAAAGACATCGTGAAAATTCCTTTTACAAGCTAGGACTCCTTTTTGAACTTGTTCCCACTTGCAACAAATTACTTGAAAACATAATAGCAAAAGGAGATTTTTAAGGATTTTATCTAAATTTTTTCACATGTTTTAAACTTTGAATTATTCAAGCCAGGTTTAATTCTTTACCAAAGAACAAAAAGTTTAAAGTTGTCCAAATTGAAAGCATTTGCAGGCAACAAACTAAATGTGGCTAAAATGATGAAATTTATGCTTGATAGGGTATGAAACATTGTGGGAAATGGTGAAAATGCTGGTTACAAGTAGAAAATGCTGTTTCTCCTTTTCCCAAATTGTTTTCAAAAGCCTTCCTCCTCAGGGTCATTAAAAGTCATGATTGAAACATAAAGGTTTAAACTTTGAGTAGATGAATGTCTATTATTCATTATGATAGAGGAAGAAAGGAAATCTTCCACCTTTGAATTACTCTTTTTCTGCCCTAGAATCCTGACATAATCAAAGACGGAGATCATGTATTTGAACTATCTTCGGTATGTTTATGTTCAACCTGCCAAAATATCCTCACATTTTTTATCATTTTTATCTTTTTATTAAATAGTTATAGTATTTTAATCTTTTACCAGCACATCTCCCATATGACCCTTAAGAAGGTTCCAAGAAAACTGCCTCTGCGGAAAACTGCCCCCCTGAAATCTGCCCCCTCCCCTCCTGGTAATTTTTTTTTTTTCCAGGAGCATGATAAAATGCTGGTAACTGGCATTTTGTCCTTTTCCCCCAATGTTTTCAATCCTTTCAAACCCCAATATTTTAACCACATTTATATTGTTCTCAAAATGAGCTACCAATATTTGACTCTCCTCTCCCCTGTCAGTGCTCAGTTAGTTGTGTTATGAAAATTAGAGAAAATTATGACTGATAAATGGGTACTCCGGCTGGGTAGCTCAGGGGTTAGCGCATCTGACTCATGACCTGGTGGTTGGGAGTTCACTACCAAGTCCAGACAAACTTTCCTTGTGGTGATTTTTTGCCTCTCATCTCTGATGCATGTGAGAAAAGTAGTCAGTGGCTTGGAAAGAAAGTTGTGTCAGTACTGGTGAGAGAAAGCCAGGAAACACATGCATAGATGTAACCTAAGCTGTCAAAACAGCATTAAAACTTCAGTACCAAAAAGATATACATGTATGAGTTATTTCAGAACACTGTATTCCTCTGTTCTGGCATATTTTTATCCCCTTACCATTTAAAATGATGTATCGCTTACATTTAATTGAACACACTATTTCAGACCTTCAAGTATTTACAAATTGAAAATAAAGTGATGCTGAATTCTTTGCATGACAACAAAGTTTTGGAAATGTTCAGCATTTTCTCCTTTTCCCTCAATGTTTTCAAAAGGCTATTTCCACAGGGTCGTTAAAAGTTGGGATTGCGTGGTAAAGAGTTAAGGGCATCAATGCCACTTTAACCTTCAACTACACAGTCCTGAGTTCTAAAGACCCAAAGGAAAAGGACTTTAAAAACATTGTGTGAAAAGGAGAAAATGCTGGTAACCAGCATTTTCTCCTTTCCCTACGATGTTTTCCACCCTTCCCAGAACAAATTTCAATTTTTGAGTCATATTAATTCTTACGAACAAAGTTCGTAACAAAGAAACAAATTATCAAATGCATGGCAGTACAAACCGCATCTGGCGGGATTCGAACTCATGGCGGACAAATATCCTCGTTTTTCGAGGTTTAAAAGACCAATACCTTAACCACTGAGCTAAAGAGACATCTACCTTACGCAGTTGTTAGGTACTGTATTTAAATCGGGACGAAGCCATGCATGAAGAAGTAGTCTCCCGTAACATAATTTTGTCGTCTGCAAATGCTTTCAATTTGGATCAGTCTAAAATTTTATCGCTGAGTAAACAGTTAAGGTTCATAAAGTTGGGGATTGTTTGCTAAAGGGTTATGGGCTGTTCCTATGGTTACCATTAACAAATAATAGATGATGGGTAAAGGGACATAATCATTTGTTTGTTTGGTGGATTAACTCCCTTTTCAACAGCTTTCAGTCATACTAGACTTTCTGTAACCCTTTACTAAACAACACGTTTTTGTACTTGTCCAAACTGAAAGGAATTGTGGACAACAAACTTGTTGGGTCATCAATGATTGGCTTCGTCAATTAACTCTATACCAAACGACAAAATTTTAGATACGTCCAAATTGATAGCATTTGCAGACGACAAAATAAGTGTGACTGAAAAATTGAAATTTGTTTTGGAAAGGGTAGAAAACGTGTGGGCAAAGGAGAAAATGCTGGTTACCAGCATTTTCTCCTTTTCCTACAATGTTTTCCAAAGGTTTCTTTCTCAGGGTCGTTAAAAGTCGGGATTGTGTGGTTAAGGGTTAATGGATCAAGAACATTGTGGGAAAAGGAGAAAATGTTGGTTACCAGCATTTTCTCCTTTTCCCACAATATTTTTTCTAAGTACTTTCTCTAGGGTTGTTAAAACTCAGGATTGCGTGGTAAAGGGTTAAACCAGCACTTTGCTCAATGCTCTTTCCTAGCCACTGGCTGCTTTAGAGCTCGATTCTAATGAGTATCCACAACATAGGGTGTGGAATAAAAATAATGGATTTAGAATACCATCACTCCCTCTTATCTGGAGCTCTGTCGGCTTTCTCATATAAAGATTGTGGAAACATGTTCAGTGATTTGATAAGTATTGAACAACAGACATTCTCAAAGACAAGCAAAATGTTATCAAATGATTTTGGTTAGATAGGTAATGCTTTACCACACAATCTCAAGTTTCAATGACCCTACCTAAGAACGCTTTTGGAAACATTCTGGGAAGAGGAGAAAATGCTTATCACCAGCAGTTTCTCCTTTTCTCACAATGTTTCCTTTTTTTCAAAGACCATCAAGAGCATTTAAGTAGTATATGATGCTTTCCATTTTGACATGCCTAGAGTTTTATTATCATGTCGGGCGTTGAGTAAAAAGCTTAAACTGCACACTGCTTTTAGTTGGCTACATAGAATTATTAGCAGGAAGGATTTTATCTGGTTTCTAGAATTGTAGAAAACTGTTAAATTTTGTGAAAAGTTTGTGGCCCTTACCATTTAGGCCCCCTTTATTTATATCAACTTTTTGCCAAACAATCCCAGGTTGATAACTTTTTACCATGTGAAATGTAGACTTGTCCAAATTGAAAGCATTTGCAGACGTCAAAATAATGTGACTTAAAATTGAAATTTGTTTGGGAAAGCCTTCCGAAAACATTGTGGGAAAAGGAGAAAATGCTGGTTACCAGCATTTTCTCCTTTTCACACAATGTTTTTAAAAGTCCTTTTCCTTTGGGTCTTTCAAATTTGGGATAGTGTAGTTGAAGGTTAAAGTGGCATTGATGCCCTTAACAATCCAGAGTTCCAACGACCCTGTGGAAATAGCCTTTTGAAAACCTTGAGGGAAAAGGAGGAAATGCTGGTAACCAGCATTTTCTCCTTATCCCTCCAGGTTTTCTACACTTTCACAGACAATTACCACTGTTTCAGGTTAGTGTAATATGTCGTCTGCAAATGCTTTCAATTTAGACAGATCTCCAATTTTGTCATTTGGTAAAGAATTCAGCTATTCTTGCAAAAATAAGTGGATGCCAAAGGGGATTATGTAAAAAAAATATTTTGATATGTCTACCAAAAGTCAATCCCCTTATATACGATGCTCACCAACTTACAATCAGCCTACGTAACAAGCATTTTGTCATTTGGTAAAAAAGTCAACTCATTTCCTTTCCAAAAAAAAAAAGTGGGGCATCACAAGTAATTTCTTCAGTTGTCACATTGTTTTCAGTGATCTGCAGAAATTGTCATTTGAACTACATTTGATTTGTCATCTGCAAATGCTCATAATTTGGTCGAGTCTAAAATTTTGTCATTTGATAAAGAATTTGCCCTTTATCACACAATGACGACTTTTAACGACCCTGAGGAAGATGCCTTTTGAAAACATTGTAGGAAAAGGAGAAAATGCTGGTAACCAGCATTTTCTCCTTTTCCCACAACGTTTTCTACTTTATCAAAGACAGAGAGCATCATTTGAACTGCATTTAATGTGTTGTCTGCAAATACTTTTGAGTTTGGTCGAGTCCAAAATTTTGTCATTTGATAAAGAATTAAACAAAAGAAAAAAATGTCAATCAAACAATTAAACTTGCACTATAATATGACTTGTTGTCTAAATTCCAGGTTGTACGCGCTGCAGAGGAGTGCGCGGCCACTTTAGCGAGTTACATACCACCCAGTCAGAGCATCAGAATCCTCATTCCCATAGTACAGACAGCTGTGTTCCCAATTAACTTGGCAGCCATAAAGATGCAAACCAAGGTTGTAGAACTAATGTCCCCTTTAGAACTTGTACCAGCCTTACCTGAAGCCATTCCAGGGTTGTTGAAGGTGAGTGTCATTCTCTACTGAGCCATGCTGTGTGAAAAGGGAGCTTAATGCATCTGCATGGTCTGCGCAGGCTGACTTGGGCCGAAACTTTTCGCCGTTGGTCAATTTTGTGTTTGTCCAAGGACCAGTCTACTTAATGAATCAGTCAGTTGTTAAAAAATTGGCTGTTATGGATCCATAAGTATGCAATGGCTCGCTTGGTAAGGTGGATCACTGAGATGCATTAAACCCCTTTTTGCCAGAGCACGGGTCACTAGATTGTAAACCATGCCAGAAGGCAGAGGTGTGCTGTTCTTGCTTTGCTTGTTGGAATACTAATTCATCTATCCTGTCCTTCTGTACGCTTTTGTCAGAAAGTTATTGGTATATTGTGGTGACTTGTTTGATTTGTTTTTTCTCTGCAATGTTTTTTTGTCTTTAACCCTTTACCACGCATTCTGTAGCAGAGTTTTCCTTCAGCTTTAAAATTTGGAGGTCATTGTGACCCCTTGCCTCATTAGTTGAGGGTCATTTCTTTAACTTAGGGGGTCAAAATAAATGGGTCTCTTCGTCGTCAAGCACAGATTACAATCCATTTCACCTTCAAACTCCAAGAAAGTAAAGTCTGTAAGTCATTTCTGGCGGAAAGCTTAATTTCACTTTTTGATAGACGAAACATTCTCGTCCGAATCGCTGCTTGACGTGGCTTGATCGGCAGCTGTAGGAAGCAGACGATAAAAAGAATGCTGCTTTACTTCGTCATGACATTATTTTCCTCGAACAGCACAGACTGGTAATGTGTACTTTTACCTACCGGAAGTCGCATAAAATAAGCTATGAAATACAGAGAACCCAACCAAGACTTTGACTGGGCCCGCATTTACGACATGTGTCTGAAGTACTTTACGGCAATAATGCGTAAACCAGTCCTATTCTATAAATAAATTACCAGAAAACCACTTTTATCTAAAATAAACACTGTAGTTAAAAAAAAGAACGGTGTTCGTCTGATATTGAAGCAAGAACTGACTTAGATGTATGACGCTTTATTCAATTTCCTAGGTGATTTAGATTTTGGAAAGTTGCGTCACTGATGACGAACTGTCATTTATTTTGGGGGTCATTTGAGTTAAAATTGCGTCAATGACGCAGGATTTGTGCGTCATGGAAAACCCTGTGTAGTTTTGACAACCCTAAGGAAGAAGGCTTTTGAAAACAAAAATGTTTTCTGCCTTTTCTTAGACAACTCCTATCATTTGTGCTATCATCTGCAGATACTTTCAATTTAGACTGGACAGAAAATTTGCCATTTGGTAAGGAGTTTAACTCTTTACCAAAGGACAAAATCTTAGACTGGTCCAAATTGAAAGCATTTGCAGACGACAAAATAAATGTGACTAAAAAATTGAAATTTGTTTTGGGAAGGGTAGAAAACATTGTGGGAAAAGGAGAAAATGCTGGTTACCAGCATTTTCTCCTTTTCCCACATTGTTTTCAAAGGCTTTCTTTCTCAGGGTCGTTAAAAGTTGGGATTGTGTGGTAAAGGGTTAAAGACAAACCAGATGATTGCAGCTTACATGAATGTATTGTCTACAAATGCTTTTGTTATTGACAATCTAAAACTTTGTTATCTGGTTAAGAATGAAGGATGTTGCCATGTGTCTCAATGGTTTGGTTAAGGTGTTGTTGAAACAGGTTGCATTGGAGTGCCCTTTACCAAGGCACTGTAGGGCCCCAGCATTGTGGCATTGATACATCTTTTGAAAGATATTTATTATGAATGAGTTAACTATCAGTGTCCTATGACTGAAAAAGATTAAGATGCAGAGTAGGACCCTATTCAATCAAATTGTAAAGAGAGGGTTCCACTTTGGGATATATAGAATTTTGTGTTTCAGATAGAATTTTGTTTAACAAGTCCATAAAAATGTTATTAAGCCAGCATTTGGTGAGCCTAGTAACAGTTTTTCCTGAAAATTTATCTCAAACCCCAACAAATGTCAGATTTTTTTTTTTAATCACATAACAGTATCTCAAGAATAACTTGGAAAAAATCATACCATAGCCATGAGAGACCTACGTATTCGTGAATGAGACCATATATCTGTGCATTTGGAATTCACATACTTCCAAAAGAGTGGACCTATAATAACTTGATTTTTGATATGAAAATGATGTATGTTAACTTTGCCACAATCATCAATATCAAGATTGAATTGACCTAGCAATTTTTATTTCTTTTTTGGTAAAATGGGGCAAGAAGAAAATGCTTTAACAAATGACGTTACATTATTAGCCATACCCAAAACATTTGATTCAAAAGTTTTGACCCTTGAAGTGCCAAATAAATGAAATCAGTAAATCCTTTCCAAGAGGCCACCTCTAATGAGCAAGCAACCTGTATAGGCGGTGCACTGGCAAAATGGGTTTAAATGCATCTCTGTGATGTATTATACCAAGCAAGTCCTCATATAATTATGAACCAGTGGAATCCATTTTGTCAAATAAGTCACTGAATCATGAGTTAGGATGGTCTTTCGACATTATAGAAATTTGACCATCAGCAAAAAGTTTCGACAGAGGATAGCCTGCGCAAATTGCATGGCAAAGGGTTGAACAATGTTATATGCAGTATGAAATACAAATTCCATCATTTTGTCATGTGCAAATGCTTTCGGTATAAGCTACTTGAACTCCTTGTCTGATAAAGAGTTAAGTGTTTCAAAAGGCATGTGAATAAATGATGATTTTGCTTTATTTTCAGGGTTATGATGACAGCGAAAGTAGCGTGCGTAAAGCCAGTGTATTTTGTCTCGTAGCAATCTATATGATTGTCGGAGAAGAGTTACGAAAATATCTTTCCGACCTAAATGGTAGTAAAGTAAGTATGGGTGTTTTTATATGCACACTATTGTATATTGCATTAAATGCATTTTGAAATGCTGTACTCTATATTTTCAGTAGCATACTATGAGGTTATTTAACATGCTTGAGTACAGTATTGAATTCTATTGCATGTGTACACTGCAGAACCAGTCTATATTTTGGACGAGGCAACAGCCTTATCCAAAATATAGACCGATTTTGCAGTGTACGAATCCAATTGAATTCAGTATTGTACCCAAGCATGTTAAAAGACCTCTTTATTTCACACTTCTGTATTGACTTTAAAATAAACGACAAGTATAGGACCATTTCAATTTCAATAATGAAAAAGATAAAACCATATCAAAAGAGGGTTTTGAAATAGCTTTTTTGACAATGGACTTCGGTAGACTTCTCTTGATATTTGATACTCTAGCCTCATTTTGAAAAATCCATATTGAACTCTTGCCTCGTTCTGAAAAATCCATATTGGACTCTACAGCATCCAATATGGAATAAGATATTCTGTCTTCACATGGTAGGATTAGAGGGATTTCATTGGATGTTAAATTGTATGTGTGAAATAATATGAGGTTATTTAACATGCTTGGGTACAATACTGAATTCTATTGCATGAGTACACTGCAGAACCAGTCTATATTTTGGATGAGGTGACATCCTAGTCCAAAATATAGACTAGTTCTGCAGTGTACGAATCCAATTGAATTCAGTATTTACCCAAGCTTGTTAAATGACCTCTTTATTTCACACTTCCGTATTGACTTTAAACCACAAGTATAGGACCATTTCAATTTTTAAAAAAATCAAGAGAGGGTTTTGAAGTTGCTTTTTGGACAATGGACTTCGATAATTACTCTTCCGGGCAAATATTGATATTCGGGAGGCTAGCCTCGTTTTGAAAAATCTATATTGGACTCTTGCCTTGTTCTTAAAAATCCATATTTGGGACTCTGCAGAGTCCAATATGGCTTCAGATATTATGTACTCACATAGTAGTGCGTAAGCGATTTCATTGGGAGTTAGATTGTAGGTGTGAAATAAATAGAAATATTCCAACCTTTATTATGCAATCCCATGGTTTTACAACTAGGATGAAGTCTTTTGAAAACAAGGAGGGAAAATTAGAAAATACTGGAGACCAGCATTTTCCCCTTTTTCCACAATGTTTTCTGCCCATTCACAGAGGAATTGCATCATTTAAGCCACATTTATGTGTTGTCTGCAAAATTAATAATGGTTAGTACATGTTGCATTTTCTCTTTTTCCTGCAATGTCATTTTCCCCTGTCAAAGAACTTAAGTTTGTTTGTATGAATTTTACGTTTATTGTCGGCACATGCTTTCAATTTATGAGACCAAAATTTGTTGCTTGTGTTACAGGAGATCAGTCCTTCCTAACTGCATAGCTTCTTCCGGTATAAAATCACTACCTAATAACTGCATTAGGGAGAATTTTCTTTAGCTCAGTGGTTAGGGTCTTGGTTTTTTAAACCTCGATAAACGAGGATCTTTTCCACATGGGTTCAAATCCCACCAAGTGCTGTTTGTATGTCAGCCGTGCATTTGTTGCCATCTTTCATGTTCGTAAGACATGAGAAAGGTTTAACCAGACAATAGAACTTCTTGTAAATGAGGTATTTGCACACAACAAAGTAAATATAACTTGATTTAAATTTGTCTATAGAAGGTACAAAACATTATGGAAAAAGCAGAAAATGCTGGTTTTCAGAATTTTCTCCTCTCCTTATAACATTTTGAAAAGTCCTGTTTCTCAGGGTCATTAAAGCCGAGGATTGTTAGGGAAAATGTTGAGGTCAAGAAAAAAATATACATAATTTGTCAATGTTAGGTATTTATATATGCATACTTCAAGAGCTGTCTAACTGAGGGCCAAGTAAAGATATGTGACACGGAAAGCAATAATTGAGCGAATTCAATAAAAGGCATCGCAGCAAAGGGAAATAAATCATCTTGAAATGGGAAATGAGTTTCAATGAGACACATCAAACACCATCAATTAATATCGAAAACCTATTACGAGTCAAATGGGCCATTTTATTGGTTATCCCGAAACTCTTTTCCAACCAACAAGAATTTTGGACTGTTCCCAAATTAAAAGAATTTGCAGATAGCAAATAAAAGTAGCTAAAATGATGGAATTTGTTCTTTAAATAGGAAAAATATTTGGGAGGAAAAGTGGGAAACATTTTGGGAAAAGGAAAAAATGCTGGTAACCAGCATTTTCTCCTTTTCCCATAATGTTTTCAAAGCCTTTTTCTTCAGGGTAGTCTAAATTAAGGTATGTTTTGTAAGGTTTAATTCTTTACCAAAAGACAAAATTTTAGACTTGTCCAAATTGAAAGCATTTGCAGACGACAATTTCAGTGTGGCTCAAATGGGTAAAAAACATTGTGGGAAATGGAGAAAATGCTGGTTACCAGCATTTTCTCCTTTTCCCACAATGTTTTAAAAAGGCTTCTTTCCAATGGTTGTTAAAAGTTGGCATTGTGCGATAAGGGGTTAAAGTGCCGTACCTGGCTAAGATTGCTACTGAGGTTAGCATAGGTCAAGGTTAGACTGTATATAACATGCAGTCTCAAGATTGATCTACACTGTCTGCTACATGTTCTTTGTTACATATTTTGCCAAAAACCACCTTGAAATGGACGACAACTTAATTGTTACTAAAATGATGATTTCTTTCTTTGATAGTACTTTGACTTGGTTACCAGCATTTTCTCCTTTTTCCACAACATTTTCAAAACCTTCTTCATCAGTTGTTAAAAGTAGGGATTGTGTGGTAAAAGAATAAGAGAAAGATTTTATCTTACTCAGTGTAGTATATTAATGGACCTGCATGGGACTTACAAAACTAATGTGACAGAAAAGCAGCTGCCGGAAATAAGCATTTCGCTACTTGTCTACAATATTTTAAAGCCAGCCCTCTTTGATGAAAAAACTTGTGCAAAGAAAGTAAGCCGTTGAATAGGTAGACAATAGTTTTAGAAAAGATACTAGAACGTCATTTACTGCACTGAAGCTTTGATTAATAGGAGAAGTACAGAAATACCTCTGTATGCATATTTCAAGACAGGACCCAAAATATGGTAATGAGGTGTGAGTTAATTTGCATACTGCAGGGATGTCTTGAAATTGAAAAAATTGCTCACAGAACATATATTGACCTTGAAGTATTCCCATGGCTTGGTTTCTACGATGCATGTTAACTCTTTCACTACTGAATTGATAAATTGCATTTTCTCAAAGGCTAAAAATACATTTCCTCTGCAAGATCAAGAGACAGTTCGATCATAACCTAGAATATAGCAGTGGACAGTGCAGATCAGAGATCAGAATGCACATTCTGTGCAGTCTGATCTTGATCTACACTGCCCACAAAAGCTTCCGGTGTCATCTATGGTTTGGAAACAGTTAATACTATCTTTGATACATTGTTTACATTCTATGCTGGCTCATCTCTCGGCCTCCTCTTTATACCAGAATCTCCGTAAACAAAAGTATGCCATATCAGTTTGCTGTTATCAATTTCTTTTCCTCTTTTATATTAATCTTGATCAGTTTTTACCCTTTTTATGAAAATGGGGGAAAAGGAAAAAAAATGAAAAGGGTATGGGACTTAAAAACTTCTGGTTGTATAACAAGCATTTAGTGTTGGCTTCAGTTTTATAAGAACTTGTAATCGTTGGACCTTCTCAAATGAGTCGTTGGTTAAGTCAAGTCCTATGAACTTTACAGGGTCTTATACAACAGGCCCCATGCTCTAATAATTTAATTTCATGCAAAACAGAATTCCAGCTCAAACTTTTTGGTTTCATAAATACTTCAGATAGTAATTTAAGTCATAAAAGAAAGAAAGAAAAGTCTATTGAATTAAGAAAATTGCTCTTTTAGGTGCATGTAATTACTGTTAAATTACTTCGAAATTTCATGCTTAGCTGAGTTGAGCATAACAAGTTTCATAAGAGCTTGAAAAGTTTCATAAGCTCTGGCCTGGGAATTTCTGTAAAGGTTCACTGGCTGCTGTTACATAACTGAAACACAACTATATTGGTTATTAACCCTTTACCACACAATCACCACTTTTTAACTGCCCTGGGAAAGAATCCTTTTGAAAACGTTGCGGGAAAAAGGAGAAAATGCTGAAAACCAGCATTTTCTCCTTTTCCCACAATGTTTTCTACCCTATCAAAGAAAAATTGCACCATTTGAGCCACATTGAAACTGTCGTCTGCAAATGCAAAGGCAAAAATTTTGTTATCTGGTATAGGGCTAACTCCTTACCAAACGACAAACTTTTAGACTGGTCCAAACTGCAACCATTTGCAGAAGACTGTTTAAATATAATGAAAATTATTGGATTTGTTTGTGAAAGGGTGAAAATCATTGTGGAAAAAGGGGGAAAAATGCTGGTTGTTTGTTAAAGGGTTAATAAACTTCATAGTGATGAAGTTGTGTAAAATCTCCATTCATCACAATCTTTTTCTCTCGTCAAGTTATGCTAAATGATACTATGTTCTTACAACCCCAGGAAGGGAGGCTTTTGAAATGATTGTAGATAGAAAATGCTGGTTATCAGTATACTGTTTTTCCACAATGTTTCTTATCCAAAATCTGTAGGAAATTCATTTGCAAGATGAAAGGAAACATATCTTTCGCAAACAAAGAAATTATGCTTTACCATGTTACACCATTTTTTTTTTTTTTTTGGTATGACCCTGAAGAAGAAGCACTTGAGAATATTGTGGGTAAAGGAGATTTTGCTGGAAAAAAAGTATTTTCTCCATTACCCACAATTCCAGCATTTTTTCAATATTTATTTTATAATCTGCATGTGCTGGAGTTTTACACACCCTGTGAGAGAAACCTTTTGAAAACATTGTATCCAGCATTTTCTCCTTATCCCACAATGTTTTATACCCTATCAGGGAACTTGAATTCACTTTTTAGCAGTTTCAAATTTGTCATCTGTAGATGTTTTGAATTCAATATTTATTTTATAATCTGCATGTGCTGGAGTTTTACACACCCTGCGAGAGAAACCTTTTGAAAACATTGTATCCAGCATTTTCTCCTTATCCCACAATGTTTTATACCCTATCAGGGAACTTGAATTCACTTTTTATCAGTTTCAAATTTGTCATCTGTAGATGTTTTGAATTCGGAAGAGGCTAAAACTTGTTTGTTTAACGAGTTGATTGAATGGGAAAAGGATCTGTAGAGATGGTATCTCTCTATCTTCACACCTTACAAATGGAAATTAATATTTGAAAGTTGATGTAAAATTGTCAATAAAGTGTTTTGAAATGATTGTTGGAAATTAATGGCCCTGAAATTGGAATTTATTGATATTTTTAGACACAGATTTTAAATTTGGAAAAAAGATAGGGAGTGGGCAAGGGTGAGTTTCCAAATTAGAAAGTGCTTGTCCATTTACTTGATTGATTGATTGATTAGTGTTAAATACCATTTTCAACATTATTTCAGTTATATCGCAGTGATCAGTGCACCTATCCATGCTTTCCTGGAGTTTCTTTTACCAGTTCCCCGCACAATATTCTTTCCAAGCCACTGGCTACTTTCCAAAATAACCATTTTCAAAACAACGGTCAGTGGTGAGAGAGGAATGAACCCTGTCGCAATGACTATACTTGTCCATTTACTTAAATTATCAGCTTGCAGTATTGTTAGCCGTTTTCATCGTTACATCAACTATATTTGTGCCACGCTGTGGAAAAAGTGGGTTTGATTTATATCTACGATGCATTTTACCGAGCATACTTATAAGTAATTATGGATTCATACAATCCATTTTATTTAAACAACCAATGGAATTGTGAAGTACATTGGTCTTTTGACCTGCAGAAAATTGACCAAAAGTGAAAAGTTTCAACCCAAGTCAGCTTGCAAGCAGACTGGGTAGACTGACTTGGGTCGATACGTTACGCAGATAGATTGTGGCACCTTTTCACAGAGCATGGATCATTTTCATTTAGAAAACTATTGGTATTCAACTGTAGATTTTTTTTAGAAAATTGAGTGTTTGATTACTTTTTTATTTTGCAGGTTAAACTATTGAACTTGTACATAAAGAGAGCCCAAGCTCAAAAAGAAAGCGGAAAAGTGATGTCTCCTCATAGTTCAGATACTTCATGATGATTGGTGGAGTCTGGAAGTCTAATCCAATCAGATTATTTATTCTGCTAGTGGAATCATGTGATCCAGTCAGAATGTAGCACTTGTCACTAGCTTCAACCAATCAGCATCAAGGGAATCAACTGTATTACATAGGCATGAAGGAGCAGTTTTATGATGGTTCTTACTTATGATTGGTTGAATTTTGACCAGTGAAGATGTTAGAACTTTCATATTTTTGAGGCTAGATACAATTGTAGCACAGGGTCTTTTTCTCATTAAATGAGAATATGCAGTTTCTCTTGAATTTATGACAGGTTCAAGCATTATGTGATTGTACAAAAGTTAAGCATTTCTCTATTCAAGAACTGTAATCAGATGAGAATCATGTGAAACTGGAACATCAATTGAATTTATGTATCATGTCTACACAGATATAGAAGAGTCAAACCTTTCAAACATATCTCTTTTTCAGATATTTATCATCTTCTACTATAAACACATAGTGCAAAAGAGCAAACAAATGTTAAATATTTGTTTGTTTTTAGTGGCAATACGTAATTATGAAGAAACAATGAATGTACCATAAAGACATCTAAAATGGCCTGTTATGATTTGAAACAAATTTGCATCAGTGATTTACTGACCCCAAGGAAAAAAGCTTTGGAAAGCACTGTGGGAAGAGGAGAAAATGTGGCTAGTTAGCATGCTCTCCTATTCCTTCAATGTTTTCAACCCTTTAAAATCAAAAACCATTATTTGTGGCCAGATTTAATTTGCCATCTGTGATTATTTTCAATTTGAACAATCAGAATTTTTATTGTTTGGGGAAGTTTAAAGCATGATGTTTGGTGATAAGGCTGAAGATGCCAGGACCCCTGAAATGCAGCTGCTGCTGTTTAAGCGTTTACCACTCAATCCCAACTTTAAACGAACCTGAGAAAAAAGTCTTTTGAAAAGATTGTGGGAAACGGAGAAAATGCTGGTAACCAGCATTTTCTCCTTTTTCCACAATGTTTTCTACCTCTCCAAAAACAAATTTAAATTTTTCAGTGTCATTTATTTTGTTGTCTGCAAATGCTTTCAATTAAGACTAGTCTTAAATTTTGTTGTTTGGTAAAGTTAATATGTCCATGGAAATGATGAGTTGACGAATTCAAAGCACTGGCAGTTTGAGGACAGTTGTATGGTTGGAAAAATAATTATGCTTATTGGGTAGAATCGGTGTTCCTTTTATGTTTCTCTCAGTTATGTTCTATGCAGTCTGATTTTGATCTACAGTGATCAGCCAAAAATAATCTAGGGCAATTTCATTTTTTACCACACAATCCATAGTTTTATCAACCAAGAGGACAATGGCTTTTTGAAAAGCATTGCGGGAAAAAGAGAAAATGCTGGTAACCCATAATACTTTCTACGCTTTCAAAGACAAATACAACTATTGGAGCCATGTTTAGTTTATTGTCTGCTAATGCTTTGGGTTTGGAAAAGTCCCAAAATTTTGTTGTTTGGTGAAGGAGTTACTTGTTAAATGCTGTTGAAAAGTAGTAAGATACTTTATCAGTCATTGCAATGAACTATGTTTTCAGTGAAATATTGGTATTGTCATATCAGTCAATTCAGTGAACTATGTTTTCAGTGAAATGTAGGTATAGCCATATCAGTCATTGCAAAGAACTATGTTCACAGTTAAATATTGGTATTGTCATATCAGTCATTTCAATGAACTATGTTTTCAGTGAAATGTCAGTATTGTCATATCAGTCATTGCAATGAACTATGTTTTCAGTGAAATACTAGTACTGTCAAGCTTTTTCAAGCATCCTGAACCCTTTACCAGATGGCGTAATTTCAGCCTTGTCCAAATTGAGAGCACTTGAAGACGACAATTTCAATGTGGCTCAAGTGGGGCAATTTTTCTTTGATAGGGTAGAAAACATTGTGGGAAAAGGAGAAAATGCTAGTTACCAGCATTTTCTCCTTTTCCCATAATGTTTTCAAAGGCTTCTTTTCCAGGGTCGTTAAACGTCGGCATTGTGTGGTAAAGGATTAAATCCTTTGAATTGATCCTTTACCAGACCATCCAGTGTTTCTTTGCTCCTACAGCAGAAAGCTTTTGAAAACATTTTGGGAAATGGAGAAAATGCTGGTAAACAGCCACAATATTTTCTCTCCAATCAGAGACAGTTCCAATCAGTTTAAATAATTAAATTTGTTGACTGTAAATGATTTCACTTTGGACGAGTCCAAAAGTGTCTTGTCTGGTAAAGAGATTGGTTCTGAAAACCTGGTTGAAAGGTCAGTCATATGTATTAGTGAAATGTCACTTGTTTTGTACTAGTGGTGAATTGACTTTGCTTTCTTTAGTATAGGATATTTGCTGGAAATTACATATCTTTACAAAAGAGGAAAGGAGCACTTCTTATTGCTTTTGGAAAATTTGGTTAAAGAACTGCCTTTGCTTTGTTTTTGGAAAAAAAATCACATGATTTGTGCTTATTTTATACAGCTAGCTTATTACCTCAGGCAGACACTGTTTTTGCCAAAGACCACTTTTGAAAGCACTGGGAAAAGGAGAAATTGCTCATACAGAAAAGAAGTCTTTTTGAGACAGGGCTTTTAGGTATGAATATAAAGCATTTGCAGACGACAAATTAAAAATGGCTCCAATGATAAAACTTGATTGGATAGAGTAGAAAACATTGTGGAAAAAGGGGAAAATGCTGGCTGTTCATTATGAACAATACTTGATAAGACCTGCTCCTATTCATTTACATCATCTTTCCATTTGGAAAACACAAGACTTTTTTTTCAGTGGAGGGGGGGGGGGTCCTATTTTCTCTACGAAAGTTCGTTGTCATACAAACTTCTTAAGATTAATGTCTGTTGGTTAGCAAATGCTTTCGATTTGGACAAGTTCAACTTTTGTTGTCTTGTAATAAGTTAGTATACTGTACCATTGCCAACACAGACTTTGAATACAAAAGGTAAGACTACCAAATCATAACAGTTACCGGTTATGTGGATAAGACAGGTAAAAAGGTAACAGAGATGTAGTAATTGCAGTTGGGGGGGGGAATATTAATATGAAATTTGTGTTTATGTGTGGTAATATGCTTGTTGTAAAGTTTGTAAAATACTGAAACAAAAGTGGATGAAAAATGAAGTAATGAACAAAAATTACTGTTTATTACAAAAAGAAATTTGAAAGCATTTTTTGAAAAGGAGATTTTTGTCGTAACAAATTTTAAATCTCAGCATGCTGCAGGTGCCATATTAACTTTCTGAAATGGCCAGCAACACGCGAAAAGGGGCATTCGGACATTTGCGTAAAGTGTCGTCTCGGATCAGCCTGCGCGGACTACGAAATGACACTTTATGTTTTTATGTAATTTTCTGTTTTGTGCAAGTCTACTGTAGGACAAAATCTAATGTAGTTGTAAAGTGCCGTCTCGGATTAGCCTGCGCGGACTGCGCAGGCTGATCCGAGATGACACTTTACGCAAATGTCTGAATGCTTCTTTTCGCGTGTTGCAAGCCAAATCACCTGTGTGCAACAAAAGACTTTATAATTAAAAACCTTTACAGAAGACACCTATATGGTTAGATTTACAAATTTGAAAAAATGGGAAAAGAAGAAAATCATTACTTCGAGTATTTTATCCTTTTCCAGCTATGTCTTCAAAAGTTTTCTTCATTGGAGTCATAAAATAGGTTTAATTCTATAGGAAAAATCCAAGTAAATGCATTTTCATCAAGTCATTTCTCTGAAATAAATTTTCAGCAGAAAACTTGCAAACCTTTGTGCAAAGTATTAATTACCAATATGATTCAAGGTTTGATAAAAAAGAAAAGTGGAATAAAGGAGAATATATTAATTATTAGGTGAAAGTATCTCCTTTTGCCACAATGGTGTCAAAAGTGGTCTGTTGCAAGAGGAAATAGGACATCTGCTGCAAAAGATGATAATGTGTTAACATTCTTATATAACAGGAAAAAAAGAAAGAAATACAATGAATGTGTGACACACAGTCATGTATCTGTTGTTTCTTCTATAACTTGGTCAAGACTTGAAAAAGTAATTTATCTGAATTGCAATAGATTTTTAATGAATATTTCCTGAACAAAAATAAAAGTAAGTTGAGACCAGTTCTTGTTGATTTAGTGTATGATAGTGCATTTTTTGTATGTTTGACTTTTTTAAAAATATGTTTTGTTGGTTTTCATTGGTGTTTGTTCATGATAAGTTGCGTAGCATTTGGTGTTTTTGAATGCCTTTTAATGTGATGTTTTTTAAGTAAATTAATATAATATCATTTCATTTTGTAAGGGTTGGTCAAAATGCTCAAAAAATAAGTGTAATGTTCTGAGAAGTATTTCCTTTATAATTCATTACCTGCTGCAGTAGACAACTTTTAAAATATTTGTGTAAAATAAGAATAATGAACATGAATTACAGTTAGATACATGAATAGATGTCAAAATACTGTTGCAAAAAGAGAAATATGCCACAGTGTTTGTAGAGGGGGTTTTACAGCTATATCAGGTTTTATCAGCTGTATATCAGTAATTTGTGATTCTGTTTTGGGATTCTAGACCATTTTGTGCTCAAAATATAAGTTCGGTATCCTGAGAAGTATTTCCTGTACAAAAACAAAAGCAGTCCATGTTGTAAAGTGACCTTCTACAAGAATGGAACTGGTTGTAAAGTCATCTAAGTTTGATTGTTTAAGATAATTCTAATAAGCAGAAAATGTAGATAGAAACCTGGACACATTACAAACTGCCAACAACTTTTATAATCTTCATCAGACTACATTAATGAACACTGTAGCCAAGAGAAAAATCTCTTGAAATTCTGTGTTTTTGTCTCAATATTGTTACATAATAGTTTATGTCCATGTATCAGACCCCAATTTAGGTTGGTTATACTTACTTTACAAGTATATTTTTAAAGTTAATTGCTGCAAGTTGATTTCTAGGCTTATAATTTAAATATAGTCAAACGTTCATAATGTTTTAATATTAATAAATTTAAAATAGATTGTGCAGTTTTTGACCTTCCCTTGATATGTAGTACACTGTATGCAAATTAATGCATGTGTAAACAAACAATATAAAGTATACAGATTTCAGTGTCTGTCTTTCTATTTGTTTCACTTGTAAAGAAGTATCATCCTATGATTTATTTGATGTCTCTGCCACTCTCATGGCTTACTTTGGGATTTGGAATTAGCCCTGTGCCAAACAACCCCGAGTTAAAACGACCCAATGGCTAGAAATAGAAGTTACTCTGAAAGAGCAATTCCCGTCTGATGTAATGTTTTCATTTGCATGAATTCATGTTTTCAAGTTTGCTATAGCTGTATTTCAGGAAATCTGGGTCCGTGTTCAATTATTCTTAAGAATGTTCTTAGTCTTGTTCTCCCAAGTTCTCTAAATTTGAAAGGAACACAACTTTTGAATTTAGAAAAATTCGCAGAAAAAGACTGGTAACGGTTTTAAGAATGGTTGTTGAATAGAAACACTGATTTAACTGTTTTAGCACGAGGTATATCAACTTTCGATGGCCGAAAAAAACACTGAAACTTAGATTTTTATCTCAGAGACTTGACTAAACAACCGAGATCCAAGATCAGACTGTACTTTCTATGCAGTCTGATCTTGATTTATGCCGTTCGCAGAAGTCCCTGTTTCCATTATATCCCTTTAAGAGTTAATGCTGGAACCGCCGAATAAACGCAATGGACATTTTTAGCCTAGAATAAGTCTCGGATAATTTGTGGTTGCTTTTTTTGCCCACAGTGTTTCACCAAAGCAGACAGTATAGAGCCAAGATCAGACAGCACGTTTAGTGCAGTCTGATCTTGGATCTACACTGGCCTCAAAAGCAATTATTTTTGTTAAAGGTACTTTCATGGTAAATATGCGGTCAAAAATCGGCCTGGAGATATTTCGGTTGTTTTAGGGTTTATTTTTAAGCCAATCGGTCGATAATAGAGAAGCGAGACGCGCAGTATCGCCGCAGATCACCCAAATCATTCCATAATTGAATAATAAACTATCGAAAAACGCGCAATATTGCATAGAACTAATCCACGTTTAAGCGCCGGATTACTGGCACATTCCTATCCGTGTGCAATACTGGCGTTTTCCGGCCTCTCCTTTAACATTAACGTATTTGTTAATTGATTGATTGTATAATGTTTAACGCTGTTTTTAACATTATTTCAGTAATGTCGTTGCGGCCAGTGCACCTATCCATGCTTAACTAGAGTTTCTGATACCAGTACTCCGCACAATATACTTTCTAAGCCACTGCCTGCTTTCCTACATAACCATCGTTGAAACAATGGTTAGAGGTGGGAGAGGAATTAATCCTGTCCCAATGACTCTGATCAATCCTCGGAAAGAAATTGGCCGAGCCGGGGATCGAACCCACGACCCCCTGTTCTCACGTCCTGTACGCTACCGACTGAGCTACCGCGGCTCGGCAACATTGATATAATTCTAGACCCTGCAGTCACTTTACGGAAGACGACTCATTAAAACATTCTGAAAAAAGGAAAGATTGCTCATAGCAGGCAATTTCTCCTTCAGTCACAACGTTTTTACATGTACGCAAAATATGAACCTATTATGCCCTTTAAAAAAGACAAAATAAAATTGTTTATGAAAAAAAACCTTGATTCTCACGTGTTCCAACGACCCTGAGGAAGCCTTCTGAAAACATTCTGGGAAAAGGAGAAAATGCTGGAAACCAAATGCTTTCAATTTTGACAAGTCTAAAATTTGCAGTCTGATATTTGGTTACGTCGTCAGTAATCCATGTTGAGCCGAGTCCCGATAGCTCAGTCGGTAGGGCACAGGAGTTAAGAACAGGGGGTAGGTAGTTTGATCCTCGCCTCGGTCAATTTCTTTCCGAGGATCGCTGATAGTCATTGCGTCAGGATTCATTTCCCTTTCACCGCTGACCATTGTTTTTGACGATGGTTATGTTGGAAAGCATCCAGTGGCCTAGAAAGAATTAATGATATTGTGCGAAGTACAGGTAACAAAAACGAAAAAGTTAAAATCTTTTGTTATATTCCTATCAGTGAATTACTGGGATTTCACAGTGAATAACATCACTAGTGATGATATTTATGGTATCATCACTAGTGACGATATAGTTTTAGAATGTTTCCAGATCTAATTTTTTCCTATATTGCTCATATTTTACCATTCTTGATAATTATTACAATAAAAAAGGGTGAATTAGGAATATAATAAATAGGATAATCAACTGGTTGTGTGTGATATTATAAAATCTGTCGCTCGAAAGAGGTTTGATGCGGTTAAAAAACTCTTACCTTCGGACTTGTTTTTTTTCACAGTGAATAACATCACACGCCATGTAGTGACAGATTTTTAATATCAGACACGACCAGTTGATTATCCTCTATGTCCAAATGGAAAGCAACTACAGACGGCTTATAAAAGTGATTATAGATCCAATAAAAGGAAAGTTAATCTCAACTTTGGCTTCTTTTTTGTCGTAAATTACAACGCTTAATAACAAAATAAACGTGAATTACTGGGATAAGATCGTAAACAAATAAAGCTAGAGTTTGATTGCAAATTTATGGCAGCTAAGATTTATAATGGGCTTCTAACATAACCCATTTGAAGACAGGCCGCCCCTTTCTCATTATACAGATATGAGCCGT
Organism: Hippopus hippopus; assembly: GCA_946811185.2. Lineage (NCBI taxonomy): Eukaryota > Metazoa > Mollusca > Bivalvia > Cardiida > Cardiidae > Hippopus > Hippopus hippopus. The sequence continues at coordinate 3,336,612 of OX328105.1, forward strand.
GTTCTATGAAAAGGGGGTTTAATGCATTTGCAAAAAAGTATCGACCCAGGTCAGCCTGCGCTGTCCGCGCAGACTGACCTGGGTCGAAACTTTTTGCCATTCATCAATTTTCTGCCTGTCAAAGAACCAGTCTATCTCATGATTTTGTCTTGTAAGATAAAATGGATTTTGTTGATCCATGATTATGTGTTGACTTGCTTAGTATCATGCATCACGGACATTGTCGTTTTGAAAAGTAGTCCAGTTCTATACCCAGAATGCCCAAATCAGATAGATGTGTATTCGAAAAATGCCATCTAGCGGAAAATAATGGTAAGTGGAGTTTTAGGTAAAGTTTTTACCCACACAACCTCTGAAAATATTGGGGGAAAAGGAGAAAATGCTGATAATCAGCATTTTCTCCTTTTCCCACAATATTTTCAAACCAGTCACTAATAAACACGTTATTTGGACCAATGCTTTCAATTTGGACAAGTCTAAAATGTGACTTTGTGGTCCAAAGAGTTAAGCACATGGCTACGTACAAGTTGGGCTACTCTTTAATTTCTCTTTACTAAACAAACCCGTTTTATCGACGAGAAAGAAGGCATTTGAAAAAAAAGGAAAAGGAGAAAACGTTGCTAGGTCATAACAAGCCCGTCGTTTTACGACCCTAGGCTTCTGAAAACATTTTGGAAAAGGATGCAACCTTGTCACCAACACTATCTCCTTTTCCCCATTATCTTTTTCACCCTTTACAACACAAAGTTATCATTTTAGCAATGTTTTCTACCCTTTACAAACTTATCATTATAGCAATATTTTCTACCCTTTACAAACTTATCATTTTAGAAATGTTTTCTGACCTTACAAACTTATCATTTTAGCAATGTTTTCTACCCTCTACAAACTTATCATTTTAGCAATGTTTTCTGACCTTTACAAACTTTTCATTTTAGCAGTGTTTTCTACCCTTTACAAACTTATCATTTTAGCAATGTTTTCTACCCTTTACAAACTTTTCATTTTAGCAATGTTTTATACCCTTTACAAACTTATCATTTGAGCAGTGTTTTCTGACCTTTACAAACTTTTCATTTTAGCAATGTTTTCTACCCTTTACAAACACAGACTTATCATTTGAGCAATGTTTTCTACCCTTTACAAACTTTTCATTTTAGCAATGTTTTATACCCTTTACAAACTTATAATTTGAGCAGTGTTTTCTGACCTTTACAAACTTACCATTTGAGCAATGTTTTCTGACCTTTACAAACTTATCATTTGAGCAAAGTTTTCTACCCATTACAAACGTATCATTCTAGCAATGTTTTATACCCTTTACAAACTTATCATTTGAGCAATGTTTTCTGACCTTTACAAACTTATCATTTGAGCAATGTTTTCTACCCTTTACAAATTTATCATTCTAGCAATGTTTTATACCCTTTACAAACTTATCATTTTAGCAATGTTTTCTGACCTTTACAAACTTTTCATTTTAGCAATGTTTTCTACCCTTTACAAACTTATCATTTGAGCAATGTTTTCTACCTTTTACAAACTTACCATTTGAGCAATGTTTTCTACCCTTTACAAACTTTTCATTTTAGCAATGTTTTATACCCTTTACAAACTTATCATTTTAGCAATGTTTTCTGATCTTTACAAACTTATCATTCTAGCAATGTTTTCTGACCTTTACAAACTTATCATTTGAGCAATGTTTTCTACCCTTTACAAACTTATCATTTGAGCAATGTTTTCTACCCTTTACAAACTTTTCATTTTAGCAATGTTTTATACCCTTTACAAACTTATCATTTGAGCAATGTTTTCTGACCTTTACAAACTTATCATTTGAGCAATGTTTTCTGACCTTTACAAACATATCATTCTAGCAATGTTTTATACCCTTTAAAAAACTTATCATTTGAGCAATGTTTTCTGACCTTTACAAACTTATCATTTCAGCAATGTTTTCTACCCTTTACAAACTTATCAATCAAGCAATGTTTTATACCCTTTACAAACTTATCATTTGAGCAATGTTTTCTGACCTTTACAAACTTATCATTTGAGCAATGTTCTCTACCCTTTACAAACTTATCATTCTAGCAATGTTTTATACCCTTTACAAACTTTACATTTAAGCAGTGTTTTCTACCTTTTACAAACACAAACTTATCATTTTAGCAATGTTTTCTGACCTTTACAAACTAATTATTTGAGCAATGTTTACTACCCTTTAGAAACTTATCATTTGAGCAATGTTTTGTATCCTTTACAAACACAAACTTATCATTTGAGCAATGTTTTCTACCCTTTACAAACTTATCATTTTAGCAATGTTTTCTACCCTTTACAAACACAAACTTATCATTTTAGCAATGTTTTCTGACCTTTACAAACCTTTCATTTTAGCAGTATTTTATACCCTTTACAAACTTATCATTTGAGCAATGTTTTCTGACCTTTACAAACTTATCATTGTAGCAATATTTTCTACCCTTTACAAACTTATCGTTTTAGAAATGTTTTCTGACCTTACAAACTTATCATTTTTGCAATGTTTTCTACCCTCTACAAACTTATCATTTTAGCAATGTTTTCTGACCTTTACAAACTTTTCATTATAGCAGTGCTTTCTACCCTTTACAAACGTATCATTTGAGCAATGTTTTCTGACCTTTACAAACTTATCATTTGAGCAATGTTTTCTATCCTTTACAAATTTATCATTTTAGCAATGTTTTCTACCCTTTACAAACACAAACTTATCATTTTAGCAATGTTTTCTGACCTTTACAAACTTTTCATTTTAGCAATGTTTTCTACCCTTTACAAACTTATCATTTTAGCAATGTTTTCTACCCTTTACAAACTTTTCATCTTAGCAATGTTTTCTACCCTTTACAAACTTATCATTTGAGCAATGTTTTCTGACCTTTACAAACTTATCATTCTAGCAATGTTTTCTGACCTTTACAAACTTATCATTCTAGCAATGTTTTATACCCTTTACAAACTTATCATTTGAGCCATGTTTTCTACCTTTTACAAACTTATCATTATAGCAATGTTTTCAACCCTATAAAAACTTATCATTTGAGCAATGTTTTCTGACCTTTACAAACTTATCATTTGAGCAGTGTTCTCTACCCTTTACAAACTTATCATTTTAGCAATGTTTTATACCCTTTACAAACACAAACTTATCTTTTTAGCAATGTTTTCTACCCTTTACAAACACAAACTTATTGTTTGAGCAATGTTTTCTACCCTTTACAAACACAAACGTATCATTTGAGCAATGTTTTCTACTCTTAACAAAAACAAACTTATTGTTTGACCAAAATTTTCCACCCTTTATAAAGACAAACTTATCATTATAGCAATGTTTTCTACCCTTTACAAACACAAACTTATCATTTAAGCTTCATCCGATCTGTAGACTGCAAATGCTTTCAATTTGGACAATACTACAATTTTGTCCTATCATTAACCCTTTACCTAATCAAAAATTGGAATGGTCTTAAGTGTATTGATTGATTGATTGTATGGTGTTTAACGCAGTTTTCAACATTATTTCAGTTATATCACGGCGGCCAGTGCACCTATTCATGCTTTCCTGGAGTCTTTTTTACCAGTACTCAGCACAAGTTCCTTATCCGAGCCACTGGCTGTTTTCCCACATAACCATCGTCGAGACAATGGTCAGCGGTGGGGGAGGAATAATTCCTGTCGCAATGACTATCATCAATCCTTTGAAAGAAATTGACCGAGCAGGGGAACGAACCTGCGACCCCCTGTTCTCAAGTCCTACACGCTACCGACTGAGCTACCGGGATTCGGCGGTCTTATGTGTAAGCATGTACAGATGACAAAGTGAATGTATAATAAGTGATGGAATTTATCTGTGAAAGGACAGAAAACATTGTGGGAAAAGGACAAAATGCTGGTTTTCATTATTTTCTTCTTTTCCCACAGTATTTTCAAAATTATCATTCTTCGTGGTCATTAAAATTTGGTAAAGAGTTAACCCTTTACCAAACAATCCTGAGTTTTAACAACCAGGATGACGGCTCTAGACAACATTGTGGAAAAAGGAGAAAATGCTGGTTACCTGCATTTTCTCCTTTTTCCACAATGTTTTCTGCCCGTAAAAAGACTTTTCCTGTCGTTTTGTCGTTAGCTAAAAGGTTCAACAGTAAAGCAAATGTTTCTTCATGATTAAATGTCCATAACAGCGTTCTTTTGAATACAAAGTATGTAATTCGACTGTAGACTTTACGAAATTATGAAAATACAGATGTTTGTTCTTCATTTAGAAAACCGATGGTTATAGATAAGCCAACAAGTGGGTTCTTAACATTTAGAACTTGCGCACATAATGTTAGTATTTTCTTTTTGAAAAATTTTATTGCTGACTTTAAACAATAGCAATCAAAGTACTTACAATACATGAAAAGAAGTACAATTCGGGCAAAAAGGTCTGGCCCAAAGTTCTCAAAACTTAGATTGGGTCATTTCCTTGGATTAGTTGTGAAACTACTTTTAGCAAATCTTATAAACCGCCACTTTTGAGCTGTAACTCCCCGTAGACCTTTTCTTTTTTCACCACTGTCCAGAAAGAGATGTTTTATTTGGTTTGTCTTTTATCAGAATGATTATCAGAGTAAAAACATACCTCAGCATAAGTTTGAAAAAAAAAAATTTGACTTGTTTTTGTGAAAGGAGTATAATTAAGATCTGTTCACTTAATATTGAAAATTGAAAAATCAAAATCTTGAAAATCTACTCGTTTTTCATCATACCATACAAAAAGGGTACAAAAAGTAGCAGCCATTGATTTCTTTAAAAAAAAACTATTGTCTCTGTACAGCTGACTTAACTTTGAGCGAGGAATTTATGATAGAATCTACACTTTTATCTTATTTTTGTACTGACATATTCGCCGGCTCGTGATTTAGTTTAAACATATTTTATTGATTATTAACGTACAATATGTCATATAATACAATACAAATCAATAGGATTGGAACGAAAGCATAGCTTATTAGGTTCTTCTCCTAGTGGATAACAGAAAAATACACAGATGACATGAGTAATATTATTGAAATCATTGTGGGGAAAAAAAAACGTTGATAAGGAAAACAGAGGGAAAAAAAACGTGACAAAAATGAAACAGAAGCACAATGTGTTGCATGTTTAAGTTGGACTGTGGGTAAATCCTAGATGAAACGATACGAATGCGAAAACAAGAATGACCTGTTACGTGATCCAATTTCGGTAAATATACGTTTGCTTAGCTAGATACTAAATCTTTTACTTGACCTAATAAATAAATGTACTTCGGAGAACATGCGTTTATTAACGTCTAGCGATAAATTGTCATTCCCGAATAAAAGAACGGTTAGATTTACTGTTGTGTATTGCGAACAATGTTCAGTAGTCGTTCTCGTATTTCTCTATATAATCTACAATCAAAGAAAAAGTGTTGACTAGATTCAACTAACTCACATCTACAGAGAGGCGACTTTGAGCGAGGAATTTATGATAGCAGCTACGCTATACCTTATTTTTGTTCTGAAACATTCGCCGGCTCGTAATTTAGTGTTTGATACACCAATTTCTGGTTATGCACGCACAAACAAATATTCGATTTTCACAACTTGTGTTTGTTTGAAATACTACTCATTCCCATTTTGAACTCAAGCAATGAAATGCTAATTGAAAAGAACAAAAAAAAAATTGGTTGTAACTCCTTACCAGTCAATCGCGACGAGTATGACTTTTGCCGAAGGTGAAGAATCAAGACCAGGATGTGCAGTCTGATCTTTGATCTACACTGTTTTCTTACCGATGCTAAACTAGGACCAGAGTTATCCTGAGATGCAGTGTATAATTTTTTCCCTTGAGACTCCAAAGCAAGTGAATATAAGAGTTGGCAGCGCAATACTAAGAGAGGGACAGACTGACAGACGGACGGACAGACAGACAGACTGACGGAGTCTTTCAAGCAAATCAAACAAGGTTTTTGTCTGCAGCGAGGTCAAAACACTGAAATCTTTCAAACGAAAGTGATCAAAGTCTCAACTCAACATGACAGCTTCCGTATCAACTACCAGCATGCAATTTGTCCAGATAATAATGGGTTTTCGCGGACGAAAGCCCCCTTTATCAGACGACATTAAAACTAAATTGCCGTCTGCTGTAATACCTGATTAAAACGTTTAAAGACTACAATCGCCGGTTAGAATTACCCGTTCAGATTTTTATACAGCAGTATAATGGCTCGTCTTTCTTGTCAAACGATGAAGTCTTCATCTGACCCTTGCCTTTTATACACCAAAAGTTTTCATATTGTCATTAAATGGCAGCTGAAACGTGGTGAAAAATGGAGAAATTGCTCATAATGAGCAATTTCTCCATTTCACACCACGTTTGCAGATTTTCTCATTCCCGTTGAATTTTTACAATACAAGTAATATGAAATGTATTTAATTTGATTTACAGTTCTCATATCGAGACGCTGAGAAGGGTCCAAAATGCTGCGAATGGAGACATTTGTTAAAGAAGTTGACTTTAGGCCACAAGTATAATGATAGTAATTGAGTCGATTCAATATCAAAGATCCGTTTATATCGACATTTAAAATGTGACAAAGCGCTTTCTCGTTTGTTTATTCGTTGGTCCGTGCACTCAAACAACTTCTGTAGGGGGCGGAATTCCTTGTCCTTGTGAATGGTACCAAATTTGTGGTTCGGTGCGTTTTTATGTGTGCCGCTGTTTGTCCGTCCGTCCGTCCGTCAGTCTCTCTCTGTTGCCATTTCTCTGCCTCTCTATCTCTGTCTGCGAATTTTTCTGTGTGTCTTTGTGTGTGTGTGTGTCTGTCCGCCGAGCCCCGGTAGCTCAGTCGGTAGCGTACAGGACTTGAGAACAGGAGGTCGCTGGTTCGATTCCCGGCTTGGTAAAATTATGATTTTCTTTTTCTTTGATGTTCACAAGGATTTGATTTCCTAGAAATGCATATTTTTTTTTGTAGCAAACATTAACGATGATTGTCATTAACCTTCGGATCTGGAAAATACTTCTTGGTGGGCATTTCTTGGAATCCAAATACTCTGGTTACCAATATTGTTGAAAGCGGTATAAACAACCTGCACACAAACGAGCTTGTGTGGAGTTTACCCATTAGCACACAATTTCGAGTTTTAACTAACCTGAGGAAGGAAGCTTTCTAAAATATTCTGGGAAAAGAGAAAATGCTGGTAACCAGCATTTTCTCCTTTCCCAACAATATTTTCCTCACTTTCGTACACAAATTCTATGATTTGAGTCACTTTTGTCGTTTGGTATCGCTTTCAATTTTGACAAGTCCATTATTTGTCGTGTGGTCGACAGTTTATAACTTTAAAAGAAGCACTTGTCTTTATTTCGGCTTGTCACGGTAAAAACTGCTCTATGGAAATTAGAAACGGAGCATCATTCACACCTGTGGGTGTCTAAAGTGCGTGTACCAGACAGAGAATGTTGATGGCGCATTCCACCAACATAAAATGATAAATGAATATTGCAACGCTTGATTGAATTATCAGAGATGTATGTTGACAGATATAACATAGTCGCACTCTTCACGAGAACTCTCATGTTTGTTGCCTGTCATGGCCAATTTGCAACAAGAATGTACCGTTATACATACGCGCGTAATTTAGTTCCCTGTCATAGATGTGGTGACGGTTATTACATTACTGATTTCATACCAAGGTGAGTGGAATTTTGTTTCTGTGTTAATATTCCGTATTTATCAACTGTTCATAATAATTATTCCATCTTGATTCCAAGTTAAAGTACCTGCGATCTGATTGGCTGGGAACGTCTCAGCGTCTCAGCCAATCACATGGCTAGTCTGGGAATCTATTATAGAACAGGATATAGAAATGGTTGGTAAATATGGCCCCAGAATTTGTGTATGATGTCAAATGAACAGTTCGCGTTTAGTTTTAAAATAAGTACAGGCATAGGAAAGACAGAAAAATGCATTATACGAAAATCATTCATTTTTAAGAACATCGGCGCATGTGCGATCAACGGTCGCTGTTAGTTTGCGCATGTGTTCTGTTTCAACCATGGTGTAAACATGTAAAATGCAGACACAAGTCACTGTTGGCTCTGTCCTTTATTGTCAAATTGACAAAGACTGTTGGCCTAAATAAAGGTATTGGGGTTTCAAACATAATTCTACTGGCAGTAGCATCTCTGAAACTTTGATCAAATATGGGTGTTCATATAGCCTCAGTTCATACGTGAGTCATGCTCTCTGAAAAGGGTGTTTAATGCATCTGCAAAAAGTATCGACCCAGGTCAGCCTGCGCAGTCCGCGCAGGCTGACCTTGGCCGAAACTTTTTGATATTTGTCAATTTTCTGCATGTCAAAGGACTAGTCCACCTAGTGATTGAGTTGGTTGTTAGAAAAGAAATATTTGATGGAGCCATAACTATTTAATAACTTGCCTGGTAAAAAGGATCACGAAGATGCGTTAAACCCCTTTTCTCAGAGCGCTGCTCGCATACTTTTCGAATTTCTAGGTGTAAAATTCTGATTGGTTGAGACGTATTTTTTCGGGTGCCCATGGAATTTAGAATTCGAATCCTAAAAATTGGTAAATGTTAAACCACTTCAAATGTTACAATCCTGGGCTCCACTTAAATGCTCTTGTAGACAGTGCAGACTAGGACCAGACTACGACCAGTGTGCACATAGACTGGTCGGTGGTTGGTTGGTTTGTTGATCAATTGATTGATATGTCCATTAGCTCAGATACTGAACAATGAATTCATTGGTCGGTGGAACTTCCGGGCAGACTATACATTTTCTGCATCATTTGCGTACTTTTTCCCACAAAACCAGACGTGCAAAATACTACATACATGTATCTGCAATCAATTTATTTCTAGAAATTTTAGGCAACAACCGATAATGCCAAACTACTGTAAGCTGATCTTTTAGTTTAACATTTTCTATCTTACGTCGATTTTAAGAAAAATTCTAAAATTTTACTCCCCATGATTTCTTTCCTTTTAACTCTATACCAAACGACAAAATTTTAGATTTGTCCAAATTGAAAGCACTTGCAGATTACATATTAAAGATAGTTCAAATAACAAATTTTGTCTCTGATAGGGTATAAAATATTGTTGGAAAAGGAGAAAATGCTGGTAACCAGCATTTTCTCCTTTTCCCACAATGTTTTCAGAGGGGTTCTTTATATCAGGGTTGTTAAAACTCGGGATTGTGAAGTAAAGAGTAAACTAGTACCCGTGCCGTGATGTGGGCGGTTGTATAGCCTGACCCCGCTCTTCACGGGATTCGAACCCACACCCTCTTTTGCGAGAGGCCGACGCTGTATCTCTGCACCTTCACCAGTAATCTTTAAAAGCAAATGGCTCTTTCATATCCGGTTATTTCGCTTGGATTTATTCGTTTATTTGAGACCATCATAGTCAACTGATTGCTTAACTCTTTATAAGACAATAGTTTTTTTAACACTCTTGATGACAGGGTGGGAAAAGAAGCAAACGCGATGTTTATGATTTCTATTTATTTGGATTTTGTTAAAAATCTTTTGATGCAAATGTATTTCAAGGGGTTAAGGAATTAAAGGGAGATATATTAAGATTTTAATCAGATGGTAACGTATCCGAAAGGCGGTGACCTCCGAATGATTGACAGCTGCATATCACACTGTAATCCCGCCCACAACCCTTTCCTAACCTTTTGAAAAACTACGAACCTCCGAAGGATTGAAGGCTTTTGAAAACATTGTGGGAAAAGGAGAAAATGCTGGAAAACCAGCATTTTCTCCTTTTCCCACATTGTTTTCTCTGTTTTCAGAGACAAATTTTATCATGTGAGCCACAGTTAATTTGTCATCTGCATGGGAAAGTCTAAAAATTTTGTCGTCCAGTAAAGCGTTTTATTTATAATCATCGATTTTGGTTTATCACCCGCGAAATAGATTGCGATCACAATGTTGATAAAACGTTGTCAGTGAATCACGACTAATTGAAATGTAAATTTCCTGGATTTATCTTTTAGGTAAAGTAAGTTTGTTTCTTTGCTGTTTTGAAACGCAGTTTTTTTTTTTTTTTCGTTTAGAGGGGTCCTGCGTGGCTCAGTGGTAACGTGTAGGACTCGTGACCTGGAGGCCCCAGGCTGGAGCCTCACCTGATCCACTGAGTTTTTCATGGGAGTGTCCTCGGGCAAGACGCTTCAGAACCATAGCCTAGTGCTGGTGAAACCGCGGAAATACTTGAATATGTGAGCTGTTGCCGTGATATGACTCAAATAATCCTGAAAGCGGGGTATAACACCATTCAATAAATCAATTAATTTTTCGGTTATGACGCGGAGCCCAGTGCACATTCTCGTGCTTGCTTGGGTTACTTTTACCCGAGTATTTCGGTCAGCAATCTTCCAGAACTATTTGGTTTTGATTGATTTTCATTTAATATAAATCGTCGCCATCGGTTGCCCATATGGGAGACGTCCCTTGAAGCCTGTTAGTTATGTTACGAAAGATAGTGGAAGATACAGGACAAAACCCACCCTAAGTTTAGCCGAGCCCTGATAGCTCAGTCGATAGCGTACAGGACTTGAGAACTGGTGGGTCGTGGGTTCGATCCCTGCCTCGGCCAATTTCTTTCCGAGGATTGATGATAGTCATCGCGACAGGATTCATTCCTCTCTAACCGCTGACCATTTTTCGACGATGGTTATGTGGGAAAGCAGCCAGAAACCTAGAAAAGAATAATTGTGCGAGTACTAGAATAAGAAACTCCAGGAAAGCATGGATAGGTGCACTGGCCGGGGCGATATAACTGAAATAATGTTGAAAACGGCGTTAAACACCATACAATCAATCAGTCAATTAACCGTCCTAAGTTTGGCTTGGTTCTTTAACGTGCTCGTTGTATAGCACCGCCACACGGGACCTCAGTCTTAACATCTCATCCGAACGATTATTAGTAATTAGATGGCCAGTCGTGGGGCTCGAACCCATGCTCTTGAGCAGCCCGAGATTTGACATATACAATTCCTAGGCTGTACCACTTGAGCTATTAGGGCTGGTCAAACAACCAGCTGCTTTCCCACAAAAACATTGTTGAAATAATGTCCAGTGGCGAGAAAAGGAATGAATCAATTACTGTCATCAATCCTTGAAAAGAATTTGGCTATGCTGGGAACCGAAAACACGTCTTTTGAACTTCAACCGTATGATACAGACTAAGCCAATGGACTCTGGTAAGAAAAAAGAATATGATGAGATACCTAGATTTTCTACCCAATTAACATGAGCCTTGCTTTGTGAAAACGGGGCTTAATGCATCTGCAAAAAGTATCGACTAAGGTCAGCCTGCGCAGTACGCGCAGGCTGACCTGTGTCGAATTTTTTTGCTTTTGGTATATTTTCCTCAGGTCCAGGGACCATTCTACCTCATATTTCTGTCGGTTTTAATACATGTACAAAGTGGATTTTAACGACTTTTGATACACTGATGCATCACGGAAATGCATTTCACGCCCTGTTGCCAAAGCGTGGCTTATAGATATTATAATAATTATAATATCTATGAGCTACGCTTTGGCATTATGTTCTAGACTACATCGAACATTCAAGGTGTTAGTTTACTCAAACCTATCTATTTTACATCCATTTTGAACCAGATTCCTGCAACTTATACTAATCTCTCTCGATTCTGCTTCCTGGGAACTACATTAGTATGCGCGCCGAATGTATGGGCCAATGAACAGTCTTAAAGTTCAATAGATCAAGAGTTCGATCCCCAGTCAGACCAAAAGTCTCCGAAAATTGATAAAAGTCATTTTGATTTGCGATCGCTTCTGGTACCATTATCTTCCGCTAGATGGGATTCTTCAAATACACATCTATTTGATTTGGGCATTCTGGGTACAGAACCGGACTACTTTTCAAAACGACAACCGTTGCTTTGAATTTCAAAATCAAATAAACGTTTATACTCAATAAAACGCTACATGGTGCGGTTCATTCAGCTATGATCAGCTAGCATGTAACCTATGCACCGGCCATTTATTAAAACATCCCCAAACAGGCTTGGGTAATAGCTTCGGTATAAGCCCTACTTTCCCCCTGTATATGGGATGGGTGATGCATCATAACAGACAGGTCGAATCTTCGAAGAATATGACATGCGCAGACAGTGGTTCTGGTACTCACTATTTCTGTGTGGGAAAAAAGCCATTGGTTTGAAAGAATGTCGAAATACTATCAAATCATTGTTCAATGGCCGCCATTTCGTTATGAAATATCATATCGAATTTTGAATATTGAGAAAAGTAGAAAGCGATCAGACTACACCCAATATGCAAGCTGAACCTCGTCTAATCCTTTCACTTACACAAAAAAGAATCAGAGATCGCGGGGATGTAAACGGTCGACTGTGAATCAAAATACGTAGTCGCGGTTATTTAACCAGTTAATGTAAATAGCTCACGGGGGCTTCTCTTAATTCCTTAAACACCTTACCCGTCAAAAATGAAAATAGACCGGCGAGAAAAAATATGGGCCAGAATATTGCGAAATTAATATGGAAATTAAGACCTGAATTTAGAACACAATTTATGTTTGGCTAAACCGTCTGGTATAGCCAATTAGAAATTGTTGCACTTCGAAATTTAGAATGTTTTTGAGAATGAAGCTAGAATGCAATGTTTAGTAGATATTGGCTTTTTTATTACTAAATGACTTTTCGTCATAGAAGAAATATATTGGATTCGAAACTGCCACTGTTAAACCTACAGTGAGACAACTCTACCGGCTGATCTACCCGAGCAGAGAAGTGTTTAAGATTTTTTACCCTTTACAGCACAATCCCGACTTTAACGACCCCTGGGAGAAAGACTTGTGAAAACATTGTGGGAAAAGGAGAATATACTGATAAAAAGTTTTATCTCCTTTTCCTACAGTCTTTTCTTTCCTATCAATAGCAGCTTCCACCATTTGAGCCACTTTTGTCATCTACAAGTGCCCTGGATTTTGACAAGTCTGAAATTTTGACTTTTGCTAAAGGTTTAAATGTATTTATCCTGTCACGAACGTAATAAGAGATGCTAGTATTAAAAAAGAAATATGGGATTTTCTCAAATGTTCTTCCTGATTTTCTGTCTATATCCTTGTTTAAGAGCCATCCGTGTAGACGAACGAGGAATTCAGTCCTATAAGGATCTTTCTTTAGAAACTTACTGACTGAAATCTGGATGCATGTCATTTTAAAATTTTTAATGAAAGTTTCAAAGTTCCTACAAATGTCTATCAATCAATCAATTTTCATTTAGGTATTCGTCAAAGTAGTGAATATCTGATAAAAGCTTCTAGTGTAGATCGAAACTTTCATAATTTGAATCCTAATTTACATGTAGATACATCGAAACAATTTCAAATTCTGCCATTTTCTACAATGTTTTCTAAAAGTTCCATAGCATTTCTTGTCATATTTCGTGTTTAAAAGCGAAAGGGATCGCGTGAACAAACTGAAATTGAAACTAGTACGAAGAATCCCGGGTACGAAAGACTGGGGTATGAGATTTTAAACCTTAACTTACTCCCGTAAAGAATTTTGAGACAGACTATTTTTATAACATCCTTGTAAATTATGGAAAATTCACATAAAATCAATGCAAAAATCATGAGTAAAAATATTGTGGCAAAAGAAGAAATTGCTCGTTACGAGCAATTTCTTCTTTTGCCACAATGTTTTTTAAAAGAGACGTTTACAAGACGAAAAATTCGTCCGAAGGAGGTGAAGTGTGAAAGGGTTTAATCGCCCAATACATAAAAGAGAATGAGCTGCGAATAAAGCAGCATCGCGTTAAACTATCAGTCAAATGAGGTAGCGATGTTATGATTTAATGTTCAAAACAGGATTAAAGGTGCATTGTACAGCAGTTTCGTTACGAGAATGTAAACAAAAAAATATCGATTTTTTGATGGAGGTGTTTATTTCAGCTTTTCTTTAAAAGGTATTCTTTTTGTTAGATTTTTTTTTCTGTGATTTTTTTGTTTTGTTTAATGCTGATAAATACTATACAAAATATACTTATATGCGTCTTTCTTTTGTGCTAGTGGTTTACCAGCTGTCACCTGACTTAATTAAGTGAAGAATCAATTTTAAAAGTTTGGTGAAATTATTATATAAAAAAAAAAAATCCGAGTGGGTTCCTTTAAGAAGAAAAAATAGTAGATAGGTATCACATTTTTTGTGGGGTGTTTTATTTGAATTTCTTTACGAGTAAAAATTGTAAAACACGTGAAATAGACTTTGTTCTGTGTTTTCGTTGAAGCCGGAATATCATTAAACTCTCTTTATAGCGCGCTGTTAACTCTCGTTATATTGCGCGAACCTCATTAACGCGCGTGCGTTTATGTTTTATGTTTATGAGGAGATATTAGACGAGAATGTAAGTACGTGTTTTGTGTTCATTAGTTTTGTTTTTAATAGTCTACCATACATATATGAAATTTTCTACGCCCCTGCAAACATCAAAGGCAATTGAGAAAAGGAAAGAAAAAATCGCTTGTTTTCAATAACAGTCTGTGATATAATTATGTGTGTTTACACATTAAGGAATAATAGCATTTCTTATCTTCGAGATGAATGAAAAGAAACAAAAAGACTTTCCTTTTCCTTCAGATATTAAATATGTTCAAATCTGCCTTAATCGTTTACCTCAGAATTCCGAGTTTTAACGAACCCAAGGAAAAGGACTGTTGAAAACATTGTTGGACAAGGAGAAAATGCTGATAACCAGCATTTTCTCCTTTCCCACAATGTTTTGTGCCCTTTAAAGGAAAACTTTCCTAATTTGTGCAACACTTAATTTGTCGTCTGCAATTGCTTTCAATTTTGACCAGTATGAAATTTTGTCGTTTTGTTAAGAATTAAGCTGCCAGCAAAAGGACCAAACGATACTGGTCTGTTTATGCAAGTGGTCGTTTAACACAGACAACATTGCATCAGTCGAATTAGAAGTTGTGAACCTTCAAATAACGCATACGTAACCTTTTCCCTGACAAAAGAATTGAAGACTTAGCCGAGTTTCAACAGGATTGGTCTTTAAATAGAGGTGGCCGTTCACACCGGTCCGAGTGTATGTCTTAACTTCTTATCAAATAACAAACTTTTAGATTGATTGAATGCATGCTGTTTAACGCCGTTTTCAACATTATTTCAGTTATATCGCGGTGCCAGTGCACCTATCAATGCTTTCCTGGAGTTTCTTTCACCAGTACTCCACACAATATTCTGTCCAAGCCACTGGCTACTTTCCCACATAACCATCGTCGAGACAATGATCAGCGGTGAGAGAGGAATGAATCCTGTCGCAATGACTATCATCAATCCTCGGAAAGAAATTGGCCGATCTGGGGATCGTAATTCTATCTAGATAAAATGAAAAGATAAAATTTCCAGGAAACTTTGATTTATCGCAATAGATTTCTAAAATAATCATGATAGTTATCTCGTATCTCGTGGCAGAAATATGCCATCATACTATAGTTACGTAAAACTTACGCAAATTTTGTTCGTAACTACCTTAGTAAAACGGGGCCCTGGAAGTACAGAATTAATATGACCCGCACTACAATGGATTAAACGCAGAAAAACGGATGAAACATCTCAATGACATTTCAACAATATTTATGCTGCATTTGTTAATAAAAATAAGCAACATTTTTTTGCACACTCCTTTATCAAAATATAGGATGATTCAGTTCTAAACCTATTTCGTAGGTGCAACTTACAAATACGCATTTTTGTAAATGATATATAAGTCTCTGTGAAAAGAGGGTTGAATGCATCTGTAAACAGTATCGACTAGAGTCAGCCTGCGCAGTCTGCGCAGGCTGACTCTAGTCGATACGTTTTGCTTTTGGTCAATTTTCTGCTTGTCGAAGGGCCATTCTACCCCATGAATCAGTCGGTTGGTAGACAAAATAGATTTTATGGATCCATAAATAATGATGGACTTGTAGCGTATAATATGTCACGAAGATGCATTAAACACCCATTTGTCAGAGCGTTGCTCGTATATTTGGCCTTGAAAAAGTTGAGGCAAAGTAAATGGTATAAATATGTGGTGTTTAAAGTAACAATAAAGGCTAAATGTAAACAAAGCGGGTGTTTAAATGCATTTGAATTTATATCATACCACTTAAAAGTATGAAAATTATTGTGAAGATGACAATCTGTCATTGTACGGTCGGTCCAAGTGTTAGTCGCTGACAGAGAAATTAATTTCAAAACTAGGTTAAAACCTGCCAGGTAGCTGTGTCTTTGTTTACATTTTGCCTGATTTTAAAATTCTTTTTTTCTGCCAGTAACTAACATATGGCCCAACCACACAATAACAGACTGTCATCTCCACAATATTTTCCATACTTTTAAATGGTATGATTTAAATTTAAATGTATTATGACACCTGCTTTGATATTTTGGCATTTACTGGGTGTTTAATGCCCATTTCAACAGTAATTCAGTTTTGTGACGGTAATTACGAGCACGTAACTATATGTCCCCGGAATTTACCTCTAAATGTTCTGACACTAACCAAGTATTTCCTATCAATGTATATGAACCATGCTCTGTGAAAAGGAGGCTTAATGCATTTGCGAAAAGTATCGACCCGGGTCAGCCTGCGCGGACTGCGCAGGCTGACCCGGGTCGAAACTTTTCGCTATTGGTCAATTTTCTGTATGTAAAAGGACCAGTCTACCTCACGATTAAGTCGGTTGTTAAAAGAAGTGGCTATTATGGATCCATAAGTATTTTACGGCTTGCTTGGTACCATGGATCACGGAGATGCATTAAGCCCCCTTTTGCCAGAGCATGGCTCATATGTTTCGGACAAGATGACCTTACGTGCAGTGGAACGTAAAAATAATTTTCCTGTAAATGTTCTGACTCTAACGTCGTATTTCCCATCAACTTATATAGATGTTTCACACATATAGGATCTGACATAAGTTGACAGTTGAGATAAAATTTTATTAAACGAGTCTTGAAAAATGTTATTAAGGGGGCCTTTGGTGAGCTTAATAACATTTTTTCTTGACAAGTGTAATAAAATTTTATCTCGAAAACTAACGAATGTCAGATTCTTTTTATCACATAACGATATTCCACAAATTAAAGATCAGAAGATGCAAAACCACCTACAGGTGCACCTGCGGTAATATCCATAAAACCCATTCACTTCTATGAAAAATGTACAAAATGACGTCAAACAATTTCGATATCAAACGTGTATAAGATAAGAAAATTCGTAATGGGTATATTACACTAAAAAACAAGGGAGGTTATGTGATAAAAGATGATCTTACATGCAACGGGACGCAAAAATTGGTCGCTAAAAAAGGATGAATAAACTGACCAGTCGTAATCTAATTAGAACATTCAAAATGAATGAACTCTTCTACCAGAAGACAAAATTTTCCACCTGTCAAAATTGAAGTTTTCGCAGACGACAAATTAGACGCGGCTGAAATTACGCTATGTGTCTTTTTGAATGTGTAGAAAACAAAGCAATACGTAAAAAAGAATTTTCGTAACCAGTTTTATTTCCCACTGTCCACGATCTACGGTTTTCGAAATTTCCCTCTCCGTAAATGGAATTGTTTGGATTTGTTTTGTATTGGAGTTTGACGCCATTTTACTAGCTTAGGACATATCATGGCGGTCAGTGACGCACCCATGTGTTTCCTGGCTTTCTCACACCAGTACTAACACAACTTTCCTTCCAAAGCCACTGACTACTTTGCTCACATGCATCAGAGGTGAGAGGCGAAAAATCGCCAGAAAGAAAGTTCGCCGCAACCGGGTATCGAACCCGCAACCCCCAGGTCACGAGTCAGATACGCTAACCACTGAGCTACTCGGCCGGGCTTGTTTGGAAAAGGGTTGACTGATCAAATAGTTAGACGGCCGAACTGTCTGTCAACAATTCTTATGTAAGTTTAAAAGGTCGAAGATATGTTAACATAAATTAATGGTTGATTAGATGTATGAACGAATGAATGTCCGAACAATTGATAAATGTAAGTTAAATAAAAGCACGGCTGACTCTAAAGATGGTCGTTATTTTAAACTAAAGATTGAGAAATATTTCAGAAAATAAATTTCTCTTTTTTTGTGTGTGTGTATTTTCATTTACGTTAAGGCGATTATTTACGGAAACTTATTTTCTTTTTTTTTTTGCATCTATGTTCAGCACCATTTCTCAAAATAGTTTCTACCTTCTCGAGGACGAATTGGTTACAGCCACATTATACCTGTCGTCTGTAATTGCTTTCAATTTCCAATTAAAAAAAAATATCGTTTGGTAAAGAGTTAACTAACACTTTCTCAAACGCCAAATTTTAGACTCTTCCAAACTGAAACTATCTGCAGACGACATACATGTATTCGAAAGTGGTACAAATGAACTTAAGTTCTTTGACAGGATAGAAAACACTGTGGGAAAAGGAGAAAATGCTGGTTACCAGCATTTTCTCATTTTCCCACAATGTTTTCAAAAGCTTTATACATGTACCTTGGTGTTGTTAGAACAAGAAATTTTTTTCGGCGTAGCTAGATGCGCTAAATTTTGATCTACATCATGGCAGTGATAAAACCAAATGAATAGATGGTAATTTGCAATTGGTCAAAAATTAGGCACAAATTCATTCGGCAGGCCCCTACTGGCCTAAGTTACTTTTCCCCCTACTGGCCAAAATTACTTTCTTCCTTACTGGCCTAAGTAACTTTCTTCCCTATTGGCCTAAGTTACTTTTCCCCCTACTGACCTTAGTTACTTTCCCCCCATTGGCCTAAGTTACTTTTCCCCCTACTGGCCTAAGTTACTTTCCCCTCTTTTGGCCTAAGTTACTTTTCCCCCTACTGGCCTAAGTTACTTTCCCCTCTTTTGGCCTAAGTTACTTTTCCCCCTACTGGCCTAAGTTACTTTCCCCTCTTTTGGCCTAAGTTACTTTTCCCCCTACTGGCCTAAGTTACTTTCCCCTCTTTTGGCCTAAGTTACTTTTCCCCCTACTGGCCTAAGTTACTTTCCACCCGACTGGCCTAGGTTACTTTTCCCCCTACTGGCCTAAGTTACTCTTCTCCCTACTGGCCTGAGTTATTTTTCCCCCTACTGGCCTAAGTTACTTTTCCCCCTACTGGGCAGTACTGGCCTAAGTTACTTTACCCCCTACTGGCCTAAGTTACTTTTCCCCCTACTGACCTAAGGTTACTTTTCCCCCTACTCGTCTAAGTTTCTTTCCTCCCTACTGGCCAAGTTACTTTCTCCCCCTCACAGGCTTAGGTTACTTTCCTCCATACTGGCCTAAGTTACTTTTTCCCCCTACTGGCCTAAGTTACTTTTTCCGATACTGGCCTAAGTTACTTTTCCCGCCCCTGGCCTAAGTTACTGTTTCCCCTACTGGCTTAAGTTACTTTCCTTCCTACTGGCCTAAGTTACTTTCCCCCCTATGGCATAAGTTACATCCCCCCCTACTGGCCTAAGTTACTTTTCCCCATACTGGCCTATATTACTTTCCCTTCGACTGGCCTAAGTTACTTTTTCCCATACTGGCCTAAGTTACCCACCCCCCCACTGGCCTAAGTTACCTTTTCTCATACTGGCCTAACTTACTTTTTCCCCTATTGGCCTAAGTTACTTTTTCCCCTACTGGCCTAAGTTACTTTATCCCTACTGGCCTAAGTTACTCTCCCCCACTGTCCGAAGTTACTTTCCGCTGTACTGGCCTAAGTAACTTTTCTCCTACTGGCCTAAGTTACTTTTCCCCCTACTGGCCTAAGTAACTTTTCCCCCCTACTGGCCTAAGTTCCTTTTACCCCTACTGGCCTAAGTTACTCCCCTCCCCACTGGGCTAAGTTACTACCCCGTACTGGCCTAAGTTACTTCCCCCGTACTGGCCTAAGTTACTTTCCCCCCTACTGGTCTATGTTACTTTTTCTTTGGCCTAAGTTAATTTTTCCCCAAATGGCCTAAGTTACTTTCCTCTCACCGGCCTAAGTTACTTTCCCTCCGACTGGCCTAAGTTACTTTCCCGAATACTGGCATGAATTACTTTAACCCCCCTCCCCCCGGCCTAAGTTACTTTTCCCCTTATTGGCCTAAGTTACCTTTTCCCCTGATGGCCTAAGTTACCCCCCCCCCCCCACTGGCTTAAGTTACATTCCCCCCTACTGAGCAGTACTGGCCTAAGTTACTTTATCCCCTACTGGCCTAAGTTACTTTCCCCCCTATTGGCCTAAGTTACTTCCTCCCATACTGGGCAGTACTGGCCTAAGTTACTTTAACCCCTACTGGCCTAAGTTACTTTTTCCCCCTACTGGCCTAAGTTACTTTTCATGATTTCTTTTCATATTTAGTCACCAAATTTCATTATTCATACCCCAGTACCTCTTTTCACGTGTATCTTTTGTAAAAGATAATTCTTGCTTTTTACATTTGTCATTCGGGACATAAATCATGTTTCTTTTTAAAGTTGAACCCTTTTTGCACCATAGGTAAACACATGGGCTTTTGTGGACGGCATAGATCAAGATCTTGAATCTATACCGTTCGGTTTTTGTAGTCCAACCTACAAGAAAAACCTACACACACAAAGAAAATCTTATTGAGATTTACTGGGTTTTTCTTTCAGCCGTTGAGGGAGATCTAGTTTCTATTTTGCACTGAAAGGGTTGATAAAAGTATAGGGTTCTTAGTATTATAATGCTGATGTGAAGCCATAAATCAGTTCTAAACGTGAAATTTGCATGGGTGACTGTAATTGAAATGTGAGCTTCCGGTAACTGACGTAGAGCAATTGTAAACTGGGTTACGGAAGGTAAGGCCAAGGTATTATCTTCCGTTAGGTGGCATTTTTTAAATACAGACATGTCTGATTTGGGCATTCTGGGTACAGAACCGGACTGCCTTTGAAAACGAAAACCGTTACTTCGAATTTCAAAATAAAATAAACGTTTACTCAATAAAACGCTACCTGGTACGACTCATTCAGCTATGGACAGCTAGCATGTAACCTATGCACCAGTCATTTATAAAAACAGCCCCTACAGGCCTGGGTAATAGCTTCGGTATAAGCCCAGACATTTCTTGTTGATAAGTCTGTGGAAAAACCCTGCACAAATCCTGGTTTCCCTAAAGTCTATATTTAGAAACTGTATTCAAAGATGTGCAGTAAAACAATAGTTTTTGTAGAAACGTTTTTTTCTCTTTTGAAATAATTATATTTTTAAGAGATTTGGAGCGAAAAACGGGGTATATTTTTCCACAGATGTATTTTTTATAGCCATTTTCTCCATTTCTACTTTATTAGCGGTGAGTTTTAGTTTACACACGGCTATCCTGTATAGGATAGTGATGCTCATAGCAGACAGGTCGAATCTTCTGTTACGGGAGACCACTCCTTCATGCATGGCTTCGTCCCGATTTAAATACAGTACCTAACAGCTGCGTTAGGGAGATATCTCTTTAGCTCAGTGGTCATGGTATTGGTCTTTTAAACCTCGAAAAGCGAGGATCTCGCCGTGGGTTCGAATCCCGCCAGATGCGGTTTGTATTTCTGCCATGCATTTGTTCATTTGTTTCTTTGTTACAGACTTTGTTCGTAAGACTTCGAAGAATATGACATGCGCAGACAACGAAGGCCAAGGACTGGTAACCGTTATATGTAACTGTCCCTATGTAACTGTCCCGACTTATACCAAAGGACAAAATTTTAGACATGTCCAAATTGAAACCATAGACGTAATGTATGTTTATTTTCAGATTATACATGACTGATTCAAAACCAACCGACCGACCAATCAACTGACTGATTGACCAAGCGACCGGTAAACTGACCTATCTTTCGACCAGCCTGACTAGTTCACTGACTGAATTTCATTACAGTATTGAAAAGCTTATCTTTCCGTGATGATTAAAGTTTGATGTAGCTAAAGCTTGCACCCGATATTTTATTTTCAACTTATAAAGACACGATCCTGTGTCTTCACCACCCTGTCAGCGAATGCATTGGAAAACATTGTGAGAAAACCAGAAAATGCCGGTAACCAGCATTTTCTCCTTTTCCCACAATAATTTTTACAATGCAAAAGACAACAATTATCTTTGGGCTACACCGAGTTTGTCGCTTGCAAAAGCTTTAATTTTTTTTTCGTGTGGTAATTAAATTGTGTCCAAGTTTGAGGGCTTATAATAAGAAACATTGTAAAAGGTGTAAATGAAAGGCATTTGAAGAATTTTGAGAAACGCAGTTGGACATGCTGATAAAGACGGTCCTTTGATCAAGCTTGTGATTTTCGATTAATCGATCACCAATCAGATATCGACTTTCAGTGAATTTATTTATCTAACCCTTTATCATTGTTTTCACGATGGTTATGCGGGAAAGCAGCCAGTGGTTTTGGAAGAATATTGTGCGAAATACTGGTGAAAGAAATTCCAGAAAAGCATGGATAGGTGCACTCGCCGCCGCGATATAACTGGAATGATATTGAAAATACCATACAATAAATTTAACACTTTACCGAACAATTTTATGTTTTCAAGATCCCGAGAAAAAATAGGCTCCCAAAAACAATTCAAGAAAAGGAGAAGATGCTGGTAACAGCATTTTCAAGTTTTCCACACAATGTCTTCCAGCCTTGCAAAAGACAGATTCTATCACTTGCGACACATCTAATTTGTGGTCTGTAAAAAAAAAACCCTTGACCTGGGAAAAGATAGTTAAATGCATCTCCGTGATGCATGATACCAGGGATGGTATATACACGATCCCTGATGATACCTAGCAAACCATGTCATAATTACGGACTTGTAAAATTCATTATGCGTATCAATCAACTAAAATCCTGCGGAACGACTAAATCATGAGGTAGACTGGGCCTTTGACACGCAGAAAATTTATCCAAAGCAAAAAGTTTCGACACAGGTCAGCCTGCGCGGACTGCGCAGGCTGACCTGGGTCGATACTTTTCGCAGATGCATTAAACCCCCTTTTCACAGAGCATGGCTTATATAATTTGAATTTTGGAAAGCCTACAATTCGGTCGTCAAATTAAAGACCAGTGTCAATACACGGAACACTATTTAACTCATAGGCTGCCAAGTGCGACTCTGTGTCCTTTTGCGGACAGTGTAGATCAAGATCAGACTGCACAGAACGTGCAGTCTGATCTTTGATCTACACTGTCCGATAAGGAGATATTGACCTTTCGTAAGTTTAATGTTTAAAGTTGAACTTCATTTGATTGAAAACAGAAAATGTCTATGAGACAGTCTGATACTTAAAAAAAAAAGCAGCTTATGTAACCCTCAGATTGTTTACTCTTTACGATAAAATTTAAGACTTGTCCAAATTGAAAATATTTGTAGATAACAAGTTAAAAGTAACATAATCATAATTTTTTCCTTTGTTAGGGAAAAAAATATATATCAGAAAAGGAGAAAAATGCTGGTTGCTAACGTGTTCTCCCTTTCCTACACTGTTTCAAAAGCCTTCTTCCTTAGGGTTATTACAACAAGTAATGGGTTAAGAGTTAAATAAGGGAAATTTTAATAATTGATTTCGCTTCGTTGCTATCTGACAAATCAGTGAGCAATCTTCATCACTGATAATGCTAACAGATGCTATCTTGTATTATTTACTGTCTCGCAATATTAATGAAATCACCGTAAAACGGTGTTCATTAACTTTTCGTCTGCTAATCGTAAGTCAGTAAGCGTTCGCGGAAAGTGTAGATTCCGGATTCGACTGCACAGATCGTACAATCTAATCTTGTGCAGAGAATTTTTTCTTGGCGAAAAAACTTTGAAATCACAAACTTTTGGTGAGAATTAGCAAGTTCACTGCTGGAAATTTTCCAAATGTAATCACGGTATTTAGCATCAAGTTTACTTCTCAGCGCTGTAGGGGAAAACAGGAACTTTTACAGACGGCAAAGATCGAGATTGTTTGATTGATTGTATGGTGTTTAACGCCGTTTTCAACATTATTTCAGTTATATCACGGCGGCCAGTGCACCTATCCATGCTTTTCTGGAGTCTCTTGTACCAGTGCTTCGCACAAATTTCTTTCTAAACCACTCGCTGCTTTCCCACATAACCATTGTCGAGACAATGGTCGGTGGTGGGAGAGGAATGAATGCTATCACAATGACAATCATCAATCCTCGGAAAGAAATTGGCCCAGCCAGGGATCGAACGCACGACCCTATGTTCTCAAATCCTGCACATTTCCGACTGAGCTACTGGAGCTTGGCATAGATCAAAATCAGAATGCACAGAACGTGCAGTTGGGCTTGAATCTATACAGTCCGCTTTGTTGGGTAATTTCCTTAAGATAAAAGTCTACCGGGTTTCAGGAAATTGTATTTTAAGCAGTCAAAAGTGGCTGAGTTTATAAATTTGTGGATGACAAAGCTAGGAGCTAACTAAAAGGCCGTAAAATTTCAGTCGGTGTGTTAAAATACCCAGTTGAAACAATTTTATGGCACTGTTTTTACCACTACATCTCTCACATGAAGCGTTTGATCAGAATATTTCTTAAAGTATCAGAAGTTGAAAATCAGTGATCATGAATTTTATGCAATCTGATCTTGATCTAGCCCGTCTACTTAACACAAATTTTGCTGCACTTAACGTGCAAAGAGTAACTTTACCAAACAACAAAATTTTAGACCCGTCCAGATTTAGTACAGTTGAGCACGATAAATCAAACGTAGGCGAATTGATGACACTTGTCTTTTACAGGATAGAAAACATTGCGGGAAAAGGAGAAAATGCTGGTAACCAGCATTTTCTCCTTTTGCCACAATGTTTTCACCAGCCTATACTCTCAATGTCATTAGTACATGGGATAGGTTTGTAAACGGTTAACAGATTGTACTTTTGTAATACCGATGGGAAATTAAAACTGAACATTATTATATGTTCTATTTGTTGATGCAGACAGAACATTACGTCTTATCACAAATACTGTATCAAACTGAAATGGGGGAACCTGTCGACATTTTTTCATTTATTTCGCGCTTGCTCCAAGGTTTTCCTCTCTCTTTGTTTAACAGTTAGGTTAGAATTTGAAGCCCGCTGTTGTCGCCATTTTCAACCGGATGTGGACGACGCAATACAGCTATATATGGAAACAAAAAGTAGATCCTCAATTTTTCACGGTTTTTTTTTTTTTGGCTTTGTTTTAAAATAGTCTTCCTTGAATTGAAGAACTTTAAAGGAATTCAGATAGAAAAGTTAATGTTCTAAGATAAAAATGAAAACGTACGAGTATATTCGTTAAACTTGAATGTCTGAGTTTAATAGAAATGTCTGCAAAGTGGGTGAAAAGGAGTGCCAGAAAACACTAAAACTAATTTTTTACAACATGAAAAAAATTTACACTTGTCCAAATTGAAAGCATCTGCAGACGACGATTTCAGTGTTTATCAAATGGCGGAATTTATCGTTGAAAGGGTAGAAAACATTGTGTGAAAAGGAGAAAATGCTGGTTACCAGCATTTTCTCCTTTTCTCACATTGTTTTCAAAAGCCCATTCTTCAGGACTTTTAAGATACGGGATTATTTGGAAAAAAGGTTAGAGTGCTTCCTACCTACATGAAGGAATAAAAAAAGTTAATATAATTTTTAATTTCCCCAATGAAACATTTTTATGGATTTTCGCGCCACCCGGCCCGTATAATAAACGGAAGTTAGGACACAAAATTAAAAAAAATAAAAGCTTACCTTTTTTGCAAGAAGCATTTTCACGTTATCGTTGTTAACATGACTTTTTTTTTTACAACTATGACGACGACAGCGTTTGAAACAATGTAGTCGAAGAACAAATTAGCTTTTTACAATATTGATAAAACGATATTTTCAATGAAATACTTTTTTTTAGTGTTATTTGTGACAGGTACCTTTTTACTACACGACAAAATTTCAGGCTTATTCATATATTTCAAGAATTTGAAGACGAACGATTGATTGTGGCTGAAATGACATGTCTTTGATATGGTCTGCAACACGCGAAAAGGGGCATTCGGACATTTGCGTAAAGTGTCGTCTCGGATCAGCCTGCGCAGTCTGCGCTGGCTAATCCGAAACTACACTTTCCGTTTTTATGTAATTTTCTGTTGTGCGCAAGTCTACTGTATCACGAAATCTAATGTAGTCGTAAAGTGTCGTCTCGGATTAGCCTGCGCGGACTGCGCATGCTGATCCGAGACGACACTTTACGCAAATGTCCGAATGCCCCTTTTCGCGTGGTGCAAGCCATATGGTAGAAAACTTTGTGGGATAAGGGAAAAACGCCGGTTAAAAGTATTGTCTTTTTTTTTCTCCCCATTTTTTCTTTTCAAAATCGTTTTTTCTTACAATCTTCACACAAAGGAATATTTTGAAAAAGGTTTAAAATTAATTTCTGACGATATTCTATGTTTGTAAACACGCTGTTGTAAAGCTGATTGTAATTGAAATTCAGTTGGAGGAATGAGAAGCGACAGTGGCATTTCCAGTCAAAGTGTGCCCATTTCTCAGATTATTTAACAAATTGCTGTATCAGCAAACAATTTCTCAAACGCTCTATACATAGATTTGTCTGATAAAAAAAAATGTATGTCGAGAAAGTAGAAGAAAGGATATAAAGCTTAAAGTGTTATTAAATAAATATCTTTGAATCGATCAAAATCCTTAAATCAGAGATTTTCTTTTTAATATCTCATTTTCTGACGCAAATCTAATGAAATGAAATAATCAAAGTACTGAAAGGACTGAGGTAAAGCTCTATATTTTCAAATGTAACAGAAGCCACCGAAGTTGAACACTTTCCCAAACAATCTTTTGTTTTAACGAACTTGAGGAGAATGCATCGGTAAACATTGCTGGGAAAAGAAGAAAATGATGGTAAGCAGCATCTTCTCCTTTGCTACAAGTTTTCTAGCCGAGCCCCAGTAGCTCAGTCAGTAGCGTGCAGGACTTGAGAACAGGGGATCGTGGGTTCGAACCCTGGCGCGGCCAATTTCTTTCCGAGGATTGATGATAGTCATTGCGACAGGATTCATTCCTCTTTCACCATTGACCATTGTTTCGACGATGGTTATGTTGGAAAGTAGCCAGTGGCTTGGAAAGAAAATTGTGCGGAGTACTGGTGAAAGAGACTCCAGGAAAGCATGGATAGGTGCACTGGCCGCCGCGATATAACTGAAATAATGTTGAAAACGGCGTTAAACACCATACAATCAATCAATCAATCAACAAGTTTTCTACCCTTTAAAAGAGAAAATACGCCCTTTAAGGGACATACAAATTGTCGTCTGCAAATGGTTTCAAAACGGACAATTCTAAAATTTTGTTAAGAATTAAACACAGAAGTGTTTGGTAACGGGTTAAAGAATATGGTCTGTAACACGCGAAAAGGGGCATTTGGACATTTGCGTAAAGTGTCGTCTCGGATCAGCCTGCGCACTCGGCGCAGACTTATCCGAAACGACACTTTCCGTTTTTATGTAATTTTCCGTTTTGCGCAAGTCTACTGTGGGACAAAATCTAATGCAGTCGTAAAGTGTCGTCTCGGATTAGGCTGCGCGGAGTGCGCAGGCTGATCCGAGATTACACTTTACGCAAATATCCGAATGTACCTTTTCGCGTGTTGCAGGCCATATGGTATCCTCGCGTAACATTCGGCTCAAGAATCACTGCCTCTTTTTCGGAGAAACGGTTATATAACTTATTAGAAGTTTTTTTTTTACCATATCAGCTCAAGTTTGACTGTCTTACTGAACCTATTCACTGTAATGTTGGGATTCTTTTTAATTTCAGGTAACCATCAAGTGACGTCAGACGAATTAACATATAAAGTGCAGAACATTTGGGTTTGGGCCTAATCCGTTTAAATTATGATAGAAGTGAAGACGGTCATGAATTATTTTGTGTTTATTTAAAATTTGTGTGGCGCACTTGTTAACAGTGTGAATTGACATATCTTTGGAGTTTTGTTGGGAAAACATAATCACACGTAAATGGTTGGATGTCAAAAGGGATACCCCATTTAAAGATGAGACGTTGTGACGTCAACCTGACGTCATTAATTCTAAGAAGTTTTATATTCTTCCAACTTCTTCCTATTGTTCTTTCATGTATTTATTTATTAAACGGGTGGATGCCGATGTCAGTCTACAATAGAACAGCTAAAGCTGATATTGTGCTCTCTGCGCATGTGCTGAAAACATACAAGGAAACTGAATTTAGAACGGAAGCACAAACTTACATGGCAACGGTCAAGGTTTTTGATGTTTACAAAGGGAGAAAACTCTTACGGAATATTCCAGTGAGCGAAGAAAATCAAAAGGTCTACAATGTTACTAATTTTGGAGATAGAAAAATGTGTTACGCTGACGTAATGGAAGGCAAAAACTATATTCTGTTCTTAACTACGTACAAACAACGTTTGTCAGCGAAATATGACGACATTTTTGGAGCGGCGACGAGATTCACGGAATCCAACGTACGAGAAATAGAAGCACAAGTTGGTTCCGGTAAGTAACTTTGTTATGTCGCCTTGACCCTGTCATCGCAAATGGTGAAAACAAGGGCTTTTGCATGCAGTATAGACCAAGATCAGACTGCACAGAAAGTGTTGTATCTATACCGTCTGCTTGTTTAGTCAAGCCTTCAAGGTATATTTTTTTCCAGTTTTATTTGTTTGTATTTTTAATCGTCGAAAGACGTCGAGTTCATATTTGGTAGTGAAAGAACTAAGGTCTACGTCCCCCAACTCTGATATTAAAAGACGGAAGCTGCCGAGATTGGCCGAATAGCCTTTACGAAAACGTCGATATTACACGTTATTTACCGATGAGTTAGTGAGTCTACGAACCCTAATTCTCATATTAAAAGACGGAAGCTGCCGAGATTGGCCGAATAGCATTTACGAAAAATTCTATGTTACACGATATTTACCGATTAGTAAGGGGTCGTAATCCTTAAACAGTATTTGTACAAGCTATTTCCTGATTAATGTAAAGCTTCATCAAATTAACACATAAGTGAAATATTTAGACGAGAGGATAGGCCTACCAACTGTTTCTATATTATTTTTATTTTTTTTTTTACTGAAAATGAGGAATTGTACGTTACAAGCCGTAGAAGCTCTTAAGGGCCAAAGTTTGTGTTGATCACCTGAAAATAAAAATGAAATGAAGTACGTAGAAGAAAAGGAAGACGAATAAAGGAAGGAGAAGGGAAGGAAGAAGAAGAAGAAGAAGAAGAAGAAGAAGAAGATAGGGAGGAAGAGAGAGAGGAGAGGAAGATGGGGAAGGGAAGGGGGACAGGGTACAAAGCAAAAGGATGATTCCCATCTGTTAGCATGACCTCCTTCTATGGTCCTCAGTTTTGAACAGTTGGTTCTTGTGACCAAGTCAGCATGTTTGTATAAAGAATGCCAATCTGTAAAAAATACATTCCACCCTTATGCTGCTAAATGATCTACAGTTAAAAGTTTGCGGCCAAAAGTAAAAACCAAGATATTGCAATTTGGTAGTTTTTTTTTTCTCCGAAATGATCTCACCGTATCGAACAGTGTAGATCAAGATCAGACTGCACGTTCTGTGCAGTCTGATCTTGATCTACACTGTCCGAAAAAGCGCACCCGAAGCTAGCTTTTTAACCGAAGTGTTAAGATAAGTTACTATAATTTGGCATGCAACACATGAAAAGGGGCATTCGGACATTTTGCGTAAAGTGTAGTCTCGGATCAGCCTACGCACTCCCCGCTGACTAATCCGAAACGACACTTTTCGTTTTAATGTAATTTTCTGTTTTGCGCAAGTCTACTGTAGGACAAAATCTAATGTAGTCGTAAAGTGCCGTCTCGGATTAGCCTACGCGGACTGCGCAGGCTGATCTGAGACGACACTTTACGCAAATGTCCGACTGTCCCTTTTCGCGTGTTGCAGGCCATATAAAAGACCATAAAAAAACGGTGAACATTCGATCGTGAAATGTTGGTAGTGAACCGTGTACCGGTGTCTTTAAGATAGCTGTTTTAAAATTGATCTTATCTCAAAAGGGAACAATAACCCTACCTGTTGTATCATTTAATACAATTTTTCGTGATAAAAATCTATTTTCCTGTTTGAAAAAAAAACAGGACGAATACCTTAACGACACATTTGTTTAGCTTCAGCAATTCGAAATTCCACAAGCCCTTTAGGCTTAAAACATATGAAACAGATACACTCTGACGGGGAAAAAAACCAACAAGATACTGCAAGATCGAGTATTTGAAGGGGTAATATATATCACATACTATAAGACATTGAAAATGCTAGATTAAACTGCACGTTTAGTGCAGTCTGATCTCGATTTCAACCTGTCTCTAAAACGCGGTTAGATTTGGCCATTCAGTCTCAGAAGAGTAAATCCTTTTTGTCCCACGTGTGGTCAAGATTGCAGTTCTGCTTTCAAATACAGCAATTTCTGAAATTTTGGTCAAGCAAACAAGTATTCTATCGAATATACTCGTATCTGTTGACTCATGCAACGCCAAATATATAAGCCATGCTCTGGCAAAAGGGGGCTTAATGCATCTCCGTGATGCATGATACCAAGCAAGTCATCACAGTATTCTACTCCCCTAAAATCCGTTTTGTGTAACAACCTACTTAATCATGAGGTTCGCTGGTCCTTTGACATACAGAAAATTGACCAATAGCGAAAAGTTTCGGTCCCGGTCAGCCTGCGCGGACTGCGCAGGCTGACCTGGATCGATACTTTTCGCAAATGCATTAAGTCTCCCTTTCCACGTAGCATGGTTCATATAAACTCGACCTTTCCACAGCTGAGAATAAAATCCACGAAAATTCAGATAGATTTTTATCTTAAAGACTTGACAAAAAAAAAAACCCAGAAGCTGTAGATCCACGATCAGACTGCACGTCTCCTTCTTCTCTTCCATTACCACATTGCTGAGCCCCGGTAATTTAGTCGGTAGCGTGCAGGACTTGAGAACAGGGTCGTGGGTTCGATCCCTGGCTCGGCCAATTCCTTTCCGAGGACTGATGATAGTCATTGCGACAGGATTCATTCCTCTCCCATCGCTGACCATTGTATCGACGATGGTTATGTGGGAAAGCAGCCAGTGGCTTGGAAGAAAAATTGTGCGGAGTACTGGTAAAAGAAACTCTAGGAAAGCATGGATATAGGTGCACTGGCCGCTGCGATATAACTGAAATAATGTTGAAAACGGCGTTAAACACCATACAATCAATCAATCAATCAATCTTTTACCACATTGTTTTCAGATGCCGTCCTCTGCAAGACGAAAGAATGTATTAAAAGGTTTACGATCCAAACTTTTTAGTTCTCAGCCCTATTGATCCCCTACTACTTTAGGGTCAACGGCTGTATTGTAAGTCAGTGAACAGAAAATAGTCTGTTTGGAAATACCACTGTTATGAAAAGAAATGCGGCTTTTCAGCCAAGGAGCAGAAGAAAATAATTTCTGTTGACTTTTAAGACCATATTACCTGGGAAAAATATTCTGAACAAGAGCTTTGACGGGTTACGCATTATCTACTATATCCAATTGTCACTTCCGTTTCTCTGACATTTCTTGTAAATGTCACTTCCGTTGATCTGTACGTCACGTGATTGTCGCTTCCGTTTGAGCTTGTCATGTGGCTGTTTCACCCGTTTATCGTTCATGTCATCTTTATTTCGAGATGAGAAACACCTGTCGAAATTTATAGAAATTCTGTTTCGTCTGCCATAAATTACTTGAGAGACGAGAAACCTACCACCTAGTGATAGCGTTTTGACAGTTCTGCAGCGTGAAGTGTAAATGTTTGGCCCTCAACAAGCATATTCTTCCCAGTATCCTGTGGTGTTTCTACATAAGCTTTGGCTGATAGTGTGCACTTTAATATCCTCTTTGGCACACTTATCGAAAAGTTTACGTCAGAGGAACGTCCTCTTAGCGGAATGGTTTCGCACATGTCTCTATAACCACACATCGCATATAGGTCTACGTACTCGCGCGTATAAGTTTAGTGATTAACTTTTTCATTTAGAAATAAACTTTAACTGATAAAAATTTCAGGGACGTTGTTTACTAAAATATGTTCCAGACACACCTTTTTTACGTGGATATATCATTTTATCAAATCTATTCTAAATAATATAACTGTTGTCCGATTTGTATGCAGTACTTTAATATAGTCTTGTTGCGTCAATATATATAGATATGCTATATCCTATATATAGCCGCAGATTCTATCACCGATTATTATTTTTACGAACTGGAAAAATAATGTCTGTTTCATAATATGTATATCATATGATTTTGAATACACATGGCCAACAATTGGTACTTGCCTTTCATTCTTAAAGCGCTAAATGATAGAATCAAAGTACTGAAAGTACTGACAGACCAGCGAATGTGGAATAGCGGCCTTGGGAAAGATAAAACTTGGTTGGTCTGTACAAGATTAGAGAGAAATGGTCCGGTTATTCCTGGCCATTCCTGTCCAGTCCGGTTATTAAGTCTGATCTGATTCCACTCTGTCTGATCCGCTCCGATGACTCTACTTACCGCTCTTAGCCATTTTACTTGTCACAATAGGAAATGCCATAAAAATAAATTCTGTTTGTTGATTTTTGCAACTTATCGATCACATCTTTTACAGACTGTGACTTTGTAAGTAGATATCGTCCAAATTGAAGCGATAGACATTGTGTAGTTCATGTCAGCATTGTCATGTTTGACAGAATTGCTATTTCTAACAGACAGAATTATTTTCTGTGGGACAGTATTTGGCGACCGTGAGGTTTTTCGTTTACAATTGATTCTTGGTCACTGTTGATGGCAATAGACTAATAAAATCGTGTGGTGTCCGTGGTTGTGGGGTCGAGCGTTGGCCTCGTAACCAAAAGGTCCCGAGTTCGATACCCAGGAGCGGATGTCAACTTTTGGATATTTCATTGGCCCACACATTCGGCGCGAGTACTGGTGCAGTTCACAGGAAAGCAGAATCGAGAGAGATTAGTATAAGTTGTAAGAACTTGTTCCTCAATCGACGTAAAATAAATACGTTTACACTAAATAAAATCGAAATTTTTATTATGGAAATTAAAGACTTCACCAATTTAAGTGCCGTTTGAAAAAAAAAAAAAAAAAAATTAGTAAGAATGTGTCAGCAACTCGGACAATATAAAATCAAAATCAAACTGCAAGTTTTGTCATTATTCTGTCCGATCTTGATCTATACTGACTGTAAAAAGCATTTATAGTAGTAACTGCGCTAAACTCTTATCCTGCTATATAAGTAAAGTGAATCTTTCAAGCCGAGAGTGAAAACCTTAATGTCTGGTCACACCGAGCTAACGGACGAGTAACGGATAAAAAATCATTTCATCCGTTCGTGTCCGTTCGTATCCGTTTTATGTCCGTTTCTTATCCGGTGAATCCGCTACTTGTCTGGCGACGTCCGGTGATGTCCGTTCCGTCCGGTGGGAAGTTTTGAGCATTTTTCAAAAATTTCCACCGGACAAAACGGACAGAGACGTGCAAATGACAGACTTTGGATGCATCTGAAAATTTATAGCCTCGGTATGTCATGTGGCCGGTACGTTCCTCGTACGTTGGTGTTCGGTACATTTCCGTTCATCGTACGTTGGAAGAACGTTTTGTCCGGTTCTCATGCGTTACACTCCCGTTTTATCCGGTACAAGTCCGTTAATCGTACGGTGATATCTGTTAATAGACCGTTTATTATCCGGTACATATCCGGTAAACGTGCGTTTTTTCCGTTACATGTGAGGTACTCGTGCGGTCATTGTGTGGCTTCTTCCCTCCACACACCGATAGCGTGAGCCTCGAGCGGCAGAGAAGATGAATTTTGTCACCGGATAATCAAATTCTGCATGTTTTTGTCCGTTTTCCCTCCGTTATATATCCGTTAGCTGGTCTAACCAAGCCTTAAAATCTTGTTATTTCAAAGGTACATTTTTAGGAAGATATCTCCTTATCGGACAGTGTAGATCCAAGATCAGACTGCACGTTCTGTGCAGTCTGATCTTGATCTACGCTGTCTGCAAAAGGTACCTTTTAGTCGCGCTAAGGATTAAAAGTTAAAATGCTAAATCTTTAGATCGCCAAACGCATAGAAAGGATTTTTTTCCGTGTAAATAAAAATCATTGTTTGCATTGTGGAAATAAAATATCTTACGATATTTTGGATACCTAAAATCCAAGATCAGACTTTACGTTCAAATAAATCTGGTCTCGATCCACGCCGCCCGAAAGCAGGG
This sequence comes from Hippopus hippopus, assembly GCA_946811185.2. Classification (NCBI taxonomy): domain Eukaryota; kingdom Metazoa; phylum Mollusca; class Bivalvia; order Cardiida; family Cardiidae; genus Hippopus; species Hippopus hippopus. The sequence goes on from OX328105.1 coordinate 3,371,005, forward strand.
GGCATATATATATATATATACATGTATAATGATGATCCCTTGTGCAAGTTAATCTGTGTTTAGATACACTTTTTTTCCGAGTAAATGGTCTAAAATGAAAAATAGGCAGTTAGGATAAAAAAAAAAATCACAATTTTCCGATCGATTAAACAACGAAGATTCTTCGATGTAGATACCGCGGATTGATACTTCATTCGTACCTAAATTATTTCAACACTTTTGAATGTTTTCCGGTTAATTTAATAGGTATTGTCAATGCAACAACTACAAAAAGCGTTCATGAATTATTCCTTTCAACCAATTTCCAGTCTTATGAATAAATGTGGTTGTCCGTAAACGTGGAGAGTTTCGAAACTACAATGAAAAATACATTAAACCCTCTTCCATACAATTTCCGAGTTTTTACGACCCTGAATACAAAAATAAAAAAGAAAGAAAAAAGCATTTGAAAAATATTGTGGGAAAAGAAGAAAATGCTGATAACAAGCATTTTCTCCTTTTTCCACAATTTTTTCTACCTTTTTAGAGACAAATACCATTCTTTGAGCCAAATTTACTTCGTTGTCTGCAATTTTTTCCAGTTTGAACAAGTCAAGAATTTCGTCGTTTTGTATAGCTTACCCTTAGATCCTGCTATATAAGTGAAATGTAACTTTCAAGCTGTTAGTAAAACTCCGAATTTTGTTATTTCAAAGGTATTATTGTGGGAAAGATATCTCCTTATCGGACTTACTGCACGTTCTGTGCAGTCTGAACTTGATCTACACTGTCCGCAAAAGGTCGTTGAATCGCCTGTAGTATTCTAAGGGTTGAACTCTTTTAGCATCTTTGGCGATAACAGAGGCTCTCGAGGACGGCATAGATCAAGATCAGACTGCACAGAACGTGCAGTCTGATCTTGGATCTTTGCCGTCTGCGTTTTTATTCAAGCTCATATGATAAAACTCTTTCTGCGTTTCGGTGGATTGCACTTTGAGCCGTTTATAGAGGTCGGGTTTATAGATTTGGCTATTCACGCTTCGGCAAACGACAAAATTCCACACAGGTCCAATTTGAAAGCATTTGAAGACAAAAAATCAAATATGACTCAAATGATGAGATATGTCTCTGACAGGCTAGAAAACGTTGTGAGAAAAGAAGAAAATGCTGGTTACCAGCATTTTCTTCTTATCCCACAATGTTTTCGAAAGGTTTTTTCCTCAGAGTCGTCAAAACATAGGACTGGTTGTGAGAGGTTAAAGAGTTGAATATATTTTGAAAGGAGGTGATGATCAATGACTTTTTAAGTGGACCTGCAGCAAGCCAAGTTCAAGTATGTCATACCCTCCGCTTTGTATGTTCTTTACGACATTCTTCTTTAATAGGAGAAGGTAGAGAGTGCAATACCTCTCCTGGTTACGCTAAGCACTTTAAAATTGTATGCGTGGTGGTTTTGACGTATTATTTCGGCTACGATCAACCAACTGCACAAATGATTCAGACAATACTGTACTCATTCTACAATCTTCCATAGTGTAGAAAACATAAAGCCCGGCCGGGTACCTCAGTGGTTAGCGTATCTGACTCGTGACCTGGAGGTTGCAGGTGCGATACCCGGTAGCGGCGAACGGTCTTTTCGGCGATTTTTCGCCTCTCACCTCTGATGCATGTGAGAAAAATAGTCAGTGGCTTTGGAAAGAAAGTTGTGTCAGTACTGGTGTGAGAAAGCCAGGAAACACATGGGTGCGTCACTGACAGCCATGATATGACCTAAGCTGTTAAAATGGCATGAAACTCCAATTAAAAAAAAAGTAGAAAACAAGTTGAAAGACCAAGGCATTGCAAGACATTCTCTCTCTCTTGTTTTTGAATTTCAACGACATAAGAACACATACGAGCCTGTAATTACACAGAATAACAAGCTTACCTGTTTTTCAGTTGTTTTTAAGCTGATACTTTCGGAACCGGAAGACCAGCACAACATTTTCTCGTTAGAGCCATGGCTCAGAATATGAAGTTTCCTACTCGTGACCAGCCAGATCATCTTTCTCTTTTTATCTATTCTTACCTTTTTTTGTCAATATATAAAAATTACGGTAATGATAAAGGTATCGATAAACAGTTTTATCATAGATTTGTTAAGACAAAGAAAGGCGACGGTAATAGGGGTTGATTTAAAAGATTATTACTGCCTGCACCCATGGTTGGATGATATTGAGCCTCAGATTAGATCTATGTCGACCATTTTGCAAATTTCAATTTCGATATTACAAAAATTCCGTGTCCATTATGGTTTCCGCTCTCTTTCGCATATATGGTGAATGGTTTAATGATAGAAAAGCTTTGATTTCGTTCAATTTGGATTTTCAGAAAACTTGGCTAAAACGGACATTGGTCGAAACCCTTTGCTGTGGTAAATTTTCTGCATGTCAAAGGACCATTCTTACTCATGATACAGTCGGTTGTTAGACGAAATGGATTTTATGGTTCCATAATTATGTGATGACTTGCTTGGTACGATGTATAAATGAGATGCCTCAAACCTCCCTTTTTCACAGAGAATGGATGATATCATTTGAAAATACCACAGTATCATATAACAACCGATTGAACCCTGGGGTAGACTGTTCCTTGGACATGCAAAACATTGACCACAAGCAAAAAGTTTCGATACAGGTCAGACTGCGCGAACTGCGCAGGCTGACCTGTGTCGAAACCTTTTGCAAATGCATTAAACACTCTTTTCACATAGCTCTGCACATATCATTTGATAATATCACGGTATCATATAGCTTTCAACGCGCGAAAAGGGGCATTTGGACATTTGCGTAAAAAGTCGTCTCGGATCAGCCTGCGCAGTCCGCGCAGGCTAATCCGAGACGGCACTTTACGGCTACATTAGATTTTGTGCTACAGTAGACTTCCGCAAAACAGAAAATTACATAAAAACGGAAAGTGTCGTTTCGGATTAGCCTGCGCGGACTGTGCAGGTTGATCCGATACGATACTTTACGCAAATGTCTGAATGCCCCTTTTCGCATGTTGCAGGCCATATAGAATTAGGTATGATATATAGGAGATAATATTATTCTGAATACAGGTTGTCACCTAGTGAGATTAATCAAACAATTTTCTCTGTCCACTGACTTCCTTTCAACAGTCACACCTTGGGTCCTTCTAGTATGTCTTTTTTATCAACAATATAATAACTTGTGAAAAAGAGTCGAAGTTATTCACACAGAGAGAGTTTTTAGAAACCAGTGAAGCAACTGTTCCTTTTATTATTATCATTTTTTTTTTTGCTCTCTCAGTGCGTTTGAAAGGAAAGGGCCTTTGAAAATATTGCGGAGGACGGTGAAAATTGCTTGTACAAACATTTTCCCCTTTTATCAACATTTTCTCCTTTTCTCATAAATGTTCTTTTTTTTTCAAAGGCAAATATATAGAAGATACTTTTTTTTTTTTTCGGTGAAAGATCGAAATTCATTTCATCGAGTGAACATCATTGGTAATGTTTTCACGAGTGGCGCAGCCACAAGTGAAAATATTACCAATGATGTTCACGAGATGAAGTAAATTTTGAGCTTTCATCGAAGGAAAAAACAAATATTCTATTTATTTCATTCTTCTAAGTCATTTTTTGGGGGAAATTACATCAAATCCAGTACAGTTCTTTTCGGTTATTCCCCATGGCGTACCCCCTCCGTATAGCAACGCATTACAATATTACATAAAGCGCGAGAAATGTAGGGTAAATTACGTCATATGTCCATCTGCTTGAGTGGCACGCGCATTTAATCTAGGTAACTAGTGCGCTGGAACTACTGTTTCCGTCTTCAATTGAAGAGTTAGAAAATAACATTGGTATTTTTCACTGGTTGTAACCATTGAATATCGAAAAATATTCCACCGTTATTTCTCGATAAACCACTGGAAAGCATGAAATAAATGTATCATCAATTAAGCCAAATTTACGTTTTCTGTCCGCAAATTCTTTCAATACAGACCTGGATTACTGTTCACCAGACATTCTTAAAAACATTCTTCTCAAGAATTTTCTAAATTTGAAAGTGACACAAGTTTTAAATGGCTAAACCAATCAGAAGTTGGGCTATTTTCTAAATGTAAATCTAGAATTAGACTAAAATTGTTCTTAAGAAGGTAGGTGAATATATACGGACCCTGTTTATCATTTTTTTCTTTCTGGTACAGAGTTGAGAAAATCCAGAAACTCAGGTACTTCCACTGAAAAGTTTTTAGTTTCAGTATTCCCTGGACCATAGACGGAAGGTCCGTTTGTATACCATCATCATCATCATCATCATCATCGTCGTCGTCGTCGACATCATCGTCAAAAATATCTATACAAATTCAAAAATAATACACGCAATTTTCAATCCCTTTACCTTTCAAAATACACGTAGTTTGTGAGTCAAAACATTGAGTCATTTTTGTGACAAAAATGAAACAAAATTAAACATTTTCACAAGTTAAAATATTGTTGATAAAAAGGCATACGGAAGGACCCAAAAATGAAAAATAAAATGAAACTTTTCCCTCGTATGGAAGCATTCGCAAACGGCACATTATTAGTTGTACGGTCAGGTGGCAGGGGAGGCGAGGTGGCGACATGATTCACCACAGCCGTGAACAAGTTTCCAAGTCCCCTGCCACCTGACCGTACAACGAATTTATTATACTGCAAAGTTTTACCATTCCAACGTGTGTTAAGCGAAATTTACCTGTTTTTTTGTTTCAAAAATTGAGTACGCTGACGAAGTAGGATTTCCCTTCTGAGTGCCCCAATTCATTGAAAACTGACGTCACTGGGAACTGACGTCACTGAAACCTTGGTAAAACATGCTAAAACGTGCAGTTTGGCGCATAATCTTGATGTTAATCTTGATCGACGCCGCCATTTGGATGCTGTGTTGAAAGTGTAGTCATGTATACGGGGCTCCCGAAAGGGAAATTGCTTTTATGTTGGTTTTGCCAGTGTACATGATATATATGTTCGGGGCATATTATCCAATCAGATTATGAGAAATTTCTTTGCAGTATAATAATACATTATTTCTTACCAATGATGGAATTTGTCTTTGAAAGGTTAGAAAAAAAAAAAAAAAAAAAAAAAAAAAATGTGGGGAAAGGAGAAAATTCCGGTAACCAGCACTTTCCTCTTTTTCCATATTTTTTGTTTTTGTTTTTGTTTTTCAAAGGCATGCTTCATCTGCGTCGTTAAAACGCTGGACTGTTTCTGGTCAATGATTAAACCCGTCTAGATTTTCTTTATATACGAGAAAAAATGTAAAAATAAGGGAAAGTAGGCTAAACGTACATTGTAAAAATAAGGGAAAGCAGGCTAAACGGTACACGAATTAAAAGAACGCCTCACACCACAAATTATTGATGAGCAGCTACATTAAAGAGTATTTTGAACAGGGTTGTAAGACGTCATTTATATTCATCTTTCTACATTAAACTGAGTGAATGTATATAGAGTTTAAAAGTTGTATCTCTTATGTCATTGATAAATTGAAATTCTGCCTTGAATGCTTTTGAAATTGATAAACTGATATATAGTACACCCTAGCGTATATCAACATCTTTTGTATCTAATTTATTAATTTTGACCCTTTACCGCCGAGCTCTGGTAGCGCAGTCGGTAGCGTACAGGACTCAAAAACATGGGGTCGCGGGTGCGATCCCTGGTTCGGCCAATTTCTTTCCAATGATTGATGATAGTCAGTGCGACAGCATTCATTCCTCTCCCATCGCTGACCATCATTTCGACAATGGTTATAGGGGAAAGTAGCCAGTGGCTTGGAAAGAAAGTTGTGCGGTGTATTAGTAAAAGAAACTCCAGGAAAGCATGGATAGGTGCACTGGCCGCCGTGATATAACTGAAATAATGTTGAAAACGGCGTTAAACAACATACAATCAATTAACATTTGACTCTTTATTATGCAATAACGTGTTTTAACTATCCGGAGTAAGAAGGCTTTAGAAAACACAGATGGAGAAGGAGAAAATACTGGTAGTCGGCATTTTTTCCCCTTTTCCCACAGTGTTTTCTATCTTTTAAGAGACAAATGCTGCCATTTGAACCTCTCTCTCTCTGTGCCTCTCTCTCTCTCTCTCTCTCTCTCTCTCTCTCTCATTCTGATGTTGATTACCGTCGCCCAGATCACGACCCGAGTACTGGTTAGATTTTAACCCTTTCCCAAACGGCAAATTTTGGACCAGACCAAATTGAAAGCATTTTGCAGATGACAAATTAGCAGTTGCTAAAAAGATGATTTTTCTATATGATAGGGTAGAAAACATCGTGGGAAAAGGAGAAAATGCTGGTTACTGACATTTTCTTCTTTTCCCACAATGTTTTCAAAAGGCTTCTATTCCTGACCCGTAAAAACCAGGGATTGTTTGGGAAAGGGTTAAGGGATAGTTTCGGTTGCTACACACAGTATTGATCAAGATCACAATGCATCGAATGAATATTCCGGTCTTACTCTACTCTAATTCTTCATTCAGTGTGTTATGACATTTATCTTCTTGACTTTGTTACCAGAACATCACAAAACCAGATTGGGAGCATCGAAGAAACCTCACGAATACTTGCAATTCTTACGAACAAAGTCCGTAACAAAGAAACAAAGTAACAAATGCATGGCAGAAATAAAGGGACCGGGCAGGATTCGAACCTAGAACTCCAGGACGAAAGGCCAATACCATAACCACTGAGCTAAAGAGATATCTCCCTAACGCAGTTGTTAGGTATTGTATTTAAATCGGGACGAAGCCATGCATGAAGGAGTGGTCTCCCGTAACACACCCCCTCTTATGACTCAAAGCCATATTAGGCAGTAAGTCTATTATTTAGACAACAAATGTCCGTTTTTGGACAACAAATGGGATTAATGGCTCAATGGCCAATCCCGGACGAGCCCCCATCTTACGAACAAGGTCCGTAACAAAGAAACAAATGAACAAATGCATGGCAGAAATTAAAGGACCGAGCAGGATTCGAACCTAGAACTCCCGGACGAAAGGCCAGTACCATAACGACTGAGCTAAATAGATATCTCCCTTACGCAGTTGTTAGGTATTGTATTTAAATCGGGACGAAGCCATGCATGAAGGAGTGATCTCCCGTAACACAATCTAGTGATAAAACCAGAATAAAAGAAACTTTTTTATGCAAGTTTTATGTACCTTTTATCCAGAATGCATCTCATAAGCGGAAAGTGTAGATCAAAGATCAGACTGCACGTTCGTTGCAGTCTGGTCTTAATCTACACAAGCTGCAGAGGCATCTTATATGGTGCACTGTGTGTCAAGTGATACTGCACTGTTGCTATATTATTGTTACATAAAACTCCAACATTTTCTTGTTACTCGATACAATGTGTACTTTTGAAAAGATGTATTGTGGTTTCCTAAAACATGTTATGATTAATTTGCCACCAAAATCTACTCCGTATCTTTATGATTTGTTCTTTTTGTAACAATGTCGTTTGTTGTTGGTTATAAGCATTTTGTCGTATTTCCAGACTTCAAAAGCCTTCTTTAGGGGCGTGGAAACTCGGAATTGATTGGGAAAGCGTTCAAGAAAGATGCGTGTGCACGGACAAAATGTGTGTTAATCCTTAGCCTGCCAAATTAGTTAAACTAAACTTTCAAGCCGTAGTAAAAAAAAAAGAAACCGGAATGTTGCTTTTTTTCAACTTATTTGTTGGAGAAAAATATCTCCTTATCGGACAGTGTAGATCAAAGATCAGACTGCACGTTCTGTGCAGTCTGAGCTTGACCTACGCTGTCCGCAAAAGGTCTTTGAATCGAGCTTAGCGGCTAAAGGGTTAACTTTCGTGTAAGTTGGCTACCCGTATCATCCGAAATATGGCCCACAGCGGGATACCCGTAGCTCTTTGATTAACTTCAAAGACTTTTATCTGCTTTTCAAATTGCCTGTGATTGGTTACAGCACTACATATAAAAGTCCTCAATGGGATGAATTTAGTAAAAAAAAAAACATCTGAAAGGACCAATTAAGCTGTTTTTTTTTTTTAATTTTGTTTGAGCCGTGTTAAGAAATTGTTGTAAAATATCACAAAATAGAGTTTTCATTGCAAGCTTGCAAAGGAAACGGAAGGTTACGTTCAGTGAAAAGGTGTAATTTTGGTTTTCAAATAACGAAACTGTCGTATCGCAATCGGAAGCTGCGTCTCAGTTTATGACATCAGAAATGACGTCAGCTATCTTGGGAATACGATTCCCTGAATGATTGCATAATTGACGCATATTTAATATCGATTTTTTGACATAGCCACACAATGCCGACTTTTAACGACCCTGGGAAAGAAGCCTATCTAAAAGATTGTGGAAAAAAGAGAAAATGTTGGTAACCAGCATTTTCTCCTTTTCCCACGATGTTTTCTACTCTTTTAAAGAAAGATTGCGCCATTTGAGCCTCATTTAAATTGTCGTCTGCAAATGCTTTCAGTTTGGACAAGACTAAAATTTTATCGTCTGGTAAAGGGTTTAATAACGCGTACTTGTAGAATAGGCTTTTTGTTTCCCTGAGAAACAGAATTTTCTTGGAATACAATACAGAAAAAAGTTATCTTTTTTTTTAAACCACAAAATAACCAGAATTTACATCTAGATCTATTCTTGAATTTGAATATTATTTTAAGTGTTAGAAAATCAATTTTGCATGATCAATTTTAGCATCTTCATCACTTTTGATGTATTTTATCATGTTCACACTGTGTTCAATCCCTTTATTTTTGGTTTTTTTAACCCTATAACGCTTATCCTGTTAAAGAAGTGAAATAAAACTTTCAAGCCGATTATAAAACCCATTATTTTCCGATTTTAAAGTTATTTTTTTCAGGAAAAAATATCTTCTTATCAGACAGTGTAGATCCAAGATCAGACTGCACATTCTGTGCAGTCTGATCTTGATTTACAGTGTCCGCAAAAGGTCTTTGAGTCGCACTAAGCAGCCTAAATGTTAAATATCTCACGCAATGTCAGTTTCATCTCCGGTAAATTTGAATGTCTGTTTATTCATACTTTCAAATTTTGACAAATCTACAACTTTGGCGGCTGTTAGAAAACATTGTGGGAAAAGGAGAATATGCTCGCTACCAGAATTTTCTCCTTTTCTCATAATGGTTTCAAAAGCGTATTGTTTTTTAAATTTAATATTGGTCCTGTCACATAAAAGCCATACTGGAATATTCACAGGTTTGAAGAGAGGGTGAAAATCAATGTTTCGACATTCCTTGCTCCCTGTAGTATTTCATACAGAGACATCGAGTCTTGCAGTCTGTGAACAGAAGATAATTTTTTAAGAATATATAAATAATGCGTTTTAGGTTTTTTGATAGCGTTTACATACTAGTATTGCGAGCTGAAGACGAAAATTTTTCTTTCCAGCTGAAGACAATTTTAAAAGCATTGATTGAAAAGTAGAAATCGCTCTTTTTAACCGTCACAATGTTTAGTTAAAATATATATATATTTTACATTTATTGAGAAACAAGATCTTACAACTGATACTAATCTCTCTCGATTCTGCTTCATGAAAACTACACCAGTGCTCGCGCCGAAAACGTGGGCAAGTGAACAGTCCCGAGGTTGACACTTGCTCCCGAGTATCGAACTCGGGACCTTATGGTTACGAGGCCGTCGCTCTACCTGACGACCCCAGACACCACATCACGTATTTTCATGTATTAATGTGGCTCAGCTTAATTCCTTGGGCTGTTAAGCGCGACTCAATGACCTTTTGCGGACAGTGTAGATCAAGATCAGACTGCACAGAACGTGCAGTCTGATCTTGGATCCACACTGTCCGATAAGGAGATATATTTCCCCCCCAAAATACCTTTGAAATAACAAAATCTTAGTTTTTACTATCGGCTTGAAAGTTTCCTTTCACTTATTAAGCAGGACAAGGGTTAATTCCTAATTATCCCTAAATTCCTGATTATCCCATTTTTTGCAATTTTTCCATCTGTCAGAATGATTTCAGAAAATCTCTGAGGCAGACATCAATCTTTTCTTTAGACGCCTACCTGATAGAGCTCTCTTTAAATACGATAAAAACAGGGCTTATCAGCTTAGATGGATGTTGGTAATCTCTTGAACTGTGAATATGAGATGTAAAGTTGAAAAATTAAAATTTAAAAAAAATCATAACATTCGGATGTAAATGGGGCATAAAATTATATGGTGCTTAATTGAATGATAAAAATCTTCATCTGAATCTAGATCTAAATTACATGTACTTTTAATTTTATGCTAAGTGAATTATTCGGTTAATTGTTATTTTACTTGTTCAATACTCAAAATTGCCAATATTTGATACTCGTATTTATTTCTTGGCTTGTTAATGGCAACGTGCGGTGCTCTCGAAAACAATATCGATCAAGAATAGACAACACAGAATGCTGCAGTCTGATCTTCATCTACACTGGTCGAAACACAAGCTGCTTTTAACTGACGATTTCATCTTCATATTTACTATAAATGAACGCTGTACGAGTTTAGATGAATGAAATTATATACAAAAAATATGTCATCTATAATCTGCATTTTCTCCTTTTTCCACAATATTTTCTACCCTTTCAAAGATAAATCTTATCATACTACCCTTTGCCAAATAATTCCAGTGCTTCAATGAGCCTGAGGACGAAAGCTGTAGAAAACATTGTGGGAAAGGAGAAAATGCTGGTAACCAGAATTTTCTCCTTTTCTCACAATGTTCTCTACCACATCAAAGACAGAGTCGATCATAAAAGCCACATATACTCTGCCCCCTACAATTTCTTTCAGTATATAGGCTAAGTGTCTCAAACTTGTTCGTCTAGTATACAGTGAAAACAAGGAAAATGTTGTATTTGGGTTGCAATAAGGGTATAATTATATATGGAAACGACGTGCATGAATACAATACTTTAACAAATGACGTCACATATGCTCCTTCGACGTCATAAAAACCTTTTATCACATAACCTCCCTTGTATTTGTTGTAACATACCCATCACGAATTATCTTACCTTATACGCGTTTAAGGTCTACGGCCCCTAACTCATCGGTAAACATCGACTTTTTCGTAAAGGCTAATCGGCCAATCTCGGCAGCTTCCGTCTTTTAATATGAGAGTTAGGGGCCGTAGACTCACTTACTCATAGGTAAATATCGTGTAACATTGACGTTTTCGTAAAGGCTATTCAGCCAATCTCGGCAGCTTCCGTCTTTTTATATGAGAGTTAGGGGCCGTAGACCTTAATATAATATTTGTTTGACATCAATTTTGACGTCATTTTGTACGTATTTCACAGAAGTGAATGGCTTTTCTGGATACTACCATCCGTGCATCTGTAGGTAGTTTTGCATCTTCTGATCTATTTTTTGTGAAATATCGTTATGTGATTAAAAGAATCTAACATTCGTTGGTATTTGAGATAAAATTTTTATTAAACTCGTCAAGAGAAAATGTTAATAAGCTCTCCAAAATTTTCTATATTCCCATTTAATAAAATTTTATCTCAAACACCAACTTATGTCAGATCCTATATATCTCAAATGTGTCTTAGATAAAAAAAAAAAAAAAATCACATTGGCTGTGTTACACTGAAAACAAGGGAGATTGTGTGATAAAAAAAGTGGCAATGGTGAGAAATTGAAGAGAGTAATAGTAGATATAGTAAATATTTGATCATTACAAATTAAAGCTGTGTTCAAGCATTAAAGCAGAAGATTATTGTCGTATTATAGGCTGTTGACTGTTCGACTTACGTATTTGAATAATCACACGTTTGTGTTAGACAAGAAAAGTTTCTTCCTTTATGCCTCTTACGCAATATTTCGATGCCTTCAGACAGTGAACAAATGCTGTTAAAACTTGGTAGAGTGTAGAATCTATTCAGCTGTGTTAACAGAGATCAAAAGTTGATATAAGGTGCGTGGAATAAAGAAATTCGGGGGATTTGTCGTCGATTTAAGACCGGAAACAATCATAATAATGTCTTTGATAGCCTCCAGAGAGTGAAATGCATTTTCTTTCCGTCTTAATCTGTGCAACCTTGCAACTGTCAGGGGCAAAAATTGGCACAAAGATACAAGAATGATTATAGTTTCATAAAATAAAGATGAAATTGGGGGGAAAAAAAAAACGAATAAAGATGTCTATTTCATGCTTTTCGGTAGTTTATCGAATAGTGCTCGATATTTTATGGTTACAACCAGTGAAAAATACCGATTTTATTTTATAACACTTCAACTGATAGCAGAAACAGTAGTCCCCGTGCACTAGTTACCTAGGTAAACAGCGCGTGCCATTCAACCAGATGGAAATATGACGTAATTTACCCTACATTTCTCGCGCTTTACGTAATATTGTAGATCTAATGCGTGGTTATGCGGAGAGGGTACGCCACGGGAAATTATCTAAAACAACTGTACTGGATTTTGATGTAAGTTCCCCCCCCCTCAAAAAAAGGGGGTTAGAAGCATGAAATAAATAGAATATTTGTTTTTTCGGTGAAAGATTGCCGATGATGTTCACTCGATGAAATCAATTTCGATCTTTCACACACACACATAAAAAAAAAAAAACCACAAATATCCGCTATATCTTTAAAGGCAGATCATATCAAATGATATACCCGGAACTTTTTGGACACTAAGTCATGTCTTGTAGTAACCTCTTCATATATTCACTGAGTCATTCCGAAAACAGTAGCCCCATTTTGAAATGTCCTTCTATCATCGATCATATATTTGTCTAATCGTGAATCAACCCTTTACAAACAGCCCCGGGAGAAAAAAGCTGTTGAAAACATTGTGGGAAAAGGAGAAAATGCTGGTTACCAGCATTTTCTCCTTTTCCCACAATGTTTTTCTACCCTTTCAGAGACAAATCTTATTATTTGAGCGTAATTTTGTCTGTGATCAGCCACTGTTTTGAGTTTGGACGAATCTAAAATTTGGGCGTATGGTGAAGAGTTACGATACCCTACCACCATGTTTATCCTGACATATTTCTGTGATATTTTAATCCTTTTTAACATTTAATCGATGTCTTTTCTCGGGATTGAGTGATTGTTAGACTTACCAAACTAACCAAACAGACGACACATATACTATTGTGGAATGTAATAAACTGAACGAACCTAACACCTCTTCAACAGACGATAATATTTAAAAATCGTCCATTTTGAAACTTGCGTGCATGCATCCCCCTTATTATTAGTAATGCTTTCAATGCTTTCCAACAGTATTAAAAGCCCATTTTCTGTGTTATGGCAGGTGGCAGATTCAATTTCAGTAAGAGAGGTAATTCCAGTAATCATGTAACACCGGTGAATTTTTTTATTGAAAAGGGGGCAGGGGTATAGACCAGGACACAATATTAAAGATACATCTTTACTCGTTTTCATCCAGTTTTTATCTTTTTTATATGAAACTATAATCATTCTTGTATCTTCGTACCAAATGTTGCCCCTGACGGTTGCGAAGTTGCACAGATTACGACGAATAGAAAGTGCATTTCTTTTTATTGCGGCTAGTCATAGACATGACAACCACAGTTTCCGGTTTAAATCGCAGACAAATCCCTACAGTCTCTTTACCCCATACACCTTATATCGATTTTTTATCTACGTTTACACAGCTAATTAGATTCTACACACTGTAAAGTTTTAACTGCGTTTGTTTACTCTCTGGCTGTAAAAATGTATCTTTAAGGGCACATTATGGTAATATGCAACCAGATCTTGTTTCGCATGTTTTTCGAGAAAAACAATAACACGGTATTATATGGCTTGCAACACGCAAAAAGGGGCAATCGGACATTTGCGTAAAGTGTCGTCTCGGATTACCCTGCGCAGTCCGCGCAGGCTAATCCGAGACGGTACTTTACAACTTCATTAGACTTTTTCCTACAGTAGACCTGCATGAAACAGAAAATTACAAAAATAACGGAAAGTATCGTTTCGGATTAGCCTGCGCGGACTGCACTTTACGCAAATGTCCGAATGCCACTTTTCACGTGTTGCAGGCCATATAGTGTGTTCTTATAGTCCGAGTCTATTTATGACTTACAAATGACGTGGTTGAAAAAAAAAAATCACAAAATACAAACAAAAAGATTCATAGAATGAAAAACATTAAAAACAGATAAGGGCTTATTAAGATTAAAACAAATAATCCCAATCCCAAATCCATTTCATTTTCATTTTATTTTATTTCATTTTATTTTATTTATTTATTTATTGTTTTTTTTTTTTTTTTTTGTAAAAAAAAAAAAGACAGGGAGGGGAAAAGAATACCTTCAACTTTTTCCTACACGACAGAAAATCGTCCTACAAATTAAAGTCATTTGCAGACGACGAAATCATTTGTGTCAAATGATGGGAAATGGTAAAAAATACGAGCGTTGTAAAAAGAAGAAAATGCTGGTTGCCAGCATTTTCTTCTTTTCCCCACAATATTTTCGAAAGCCTTCTACCTCAGGATTGTAGATGTAGAACTTGCTTGGAATGTGACTAAATGCCTTTTTAGTTGAACTGGTAGATCTACATTCCTGAACTTTTGTGCAAGACTCTGCAAAATTCAGCAGGTCTTTGAAAACTCTATACAAAGGTTTTCAATAGTGTTTAAATGAACACCTGTGGTATATAAAAGAATATTTAAAGGCTTTTAAAGTGACTAGTTATGTGTGTAAATTGTTTCTAAATTTAATGATGCAAGCCTGATTACATTTTTGTCCTTCAATGGGTGCATCATGAGAAAGACACTTGTCATGAAATATACCCTATATTCAATCTATCATATACACATTGGAGATCAAACTTGGACTTTGAAATTATGAATGCATCTGCAAGAAGTATCGACGCAGGTTATCCTGCGGAGTCCGAAATATTTTGCTATTGGTCAAATTCCTGCATGTCTAAGGACCATTCTATCTTAGAATTAAGTCGATTGTTAATAAAAATGGATGGTATAGATCCACGGTTATATGATAACTTGCTTGTATTAGTGCATCACGGAAATGCATTAAACTCGCTTTTGCCAGAGCCCAGCTCATTTCAATGATCAAATAAAGAAGAACCCTTCGGGTAAGCAGGTAGGAAGAAGGGGGTAGAAGAATGCACCACTCATGAGAATATTACCGATGATGTTCACTCGATGAAATAAATTTTGTTATTTCATGCTTTCCGGTAGGTTATCGAGAAATATCGGTTAAATATTTTTCTATATTTCATGGTTACGACCAGTGGAAATACCTATTTTTATATTCTAACTCTTTAAATGAAGGCGGAAACAGTTGTTGCCGCGCACTAGTTACCTAGGTAAAATGCGCGTGCCTCACAACCAGATGGAAATATGACGTAATTTACCTTACATTTCTCGCGCTTGGCGTAATATTGTAATGTGTTGCTATGCGGAGGGTGTACGCCACGGGGAATAACCAAAAAGAACTGTACTGGATTTTGATTAAGTTCCCCTCAGAAAGGGTTGAAAGCATGAAAGAAATAGAATATTTTTTTTTCGGTGAAAGATCGAAATTTATTTCATCTCGTGAAAATATTACCGATGATGTTCATGAGATGAAATATATTTCGATCTTTCACCGTAACAAACAAATATCCTCTATATCATCCATAACAGCTTATTTCAACAGCGGACTGCGCAGGCTGGCATGGGTCGATACTTTTTGAATATGCATTTAACCCTATTTTCACAGAGCATGGCTCAAATTAAAGTATTTTACTATTCATAATCTTTTGTGATAAAAAAATCCTCAGCCTTATATGGCTTGCAACACGCGAAAAGGGGCATTCGGACTTTTGCGTAAAGTGTCGTCTCGGATCAGCCTGCGCAGTACGCGCAGGCTAATCCGAGACGGCACTTTACGACTACATTAGATTTTGTGCTTCAGTAGACTTCCGCAAAACACAAAATTACATAAAAGCGGAAAGTGTCATTTCGGATAAGCCTGCGCGGAGTGCGCAGACTGATCCGAGACGATACATTACGCAAATGTCCGAACGTCCCTTTTCGCGTGTTGCAGGCCAAAAAGTTAGTTTCTTTGAGCTTGCATATTCTTTCCAAAATAACTCAAAGCATATACAATGCAAATGTATGTTATATCTTGTGAATTTCATGGAAAATATGGCCGGAAAAGGAGCAAGTGCATTCACATCTGTGTGATACTGGGCTGACCTATCACTAACAAACCCAAAATGAATAAAAACCCACCTTAAGAAATAACGAAAAGAAAAGAAACTCGAAGGCATGGAAAATGTAAATTTTGGATATATAAAACAATGAGGGAAAGAAAAATAGGCCTTGCTATGCGCAAACCTCCCTTTTCCACACTGTTTTCATAGAGATTTTTTCTACAGAGTTTATATAAAAGATAACTGTTTATCACATAACCTTCCTTGTTTTCAGTGTAATATACTCATTACGGATTTTATTACCTCAAACACGTTTGATATCACACTTATGTGACGTCATTTTCATAGAAGTGAATGGGTTTTATGGATAATACTGCGGGTGCATCTATAGATGATTTTGCATCTTCTGTTATATAATTTGTGAAATATCGTTATGTGATAAAAAGAATCTGACATTCGTCGGCGTGTGAGATAAAATTTTATTAAACTCGTCAAGGAAAAAAAAAATATTGAGCTCGCCAAAGGCTCGCTTACTAACATTTTTCCTAGACTCGTTCAAAAAAATTCTATTTCAAACGCCCACTCATGTCAGATCCTATATATATCTTTACGGATTAACAAAACACGTGTTACCATTTACTATGAGAAAATCTATCTTGACTCTATTGAACTAAAGAATGTTCAGAGTATTTTGATTTTTTTTATGGGTCACAAATCAGTGGGCCGTGTAAAGACATCAATTAATTAATGACTATAGAATTAAACAGTGGATAAATAGTTGAATTGTTTGCAGAGGTATTCAGCAAACAACAGATGGTTTACATGAAACAAATACCCTTTTATTTATTTACCCATTTCTCAATCCTCACCTGGTGTTAGTGGGAGTGTCCTTTCGTAAGGCACTGCACAGCTGAGTCCTTGCATAGGTGAAAACCAGAAAACACATCAATTGTCACTAGATACCTAAAATGTTGTAAAAAGCGACGTGTAACAGGCCACATGTGTGTATTTTAAAACAAAACCTCTTGCTAGCACGACCGGGTACTTAAAACATTGTGGAAAAGGGCACTATTCTCATTCTACTCTTTACAAAAAGACAAAAATTTTACATTCTAGCAAATTGAAAGCATTTACAGACGAGATATTTTTTCATAGCTAAAATAATGGAAATTGTCCCCGATAAAACAGAAAACTTTGTGTGAAAAGGAGAAAATGCTGACCAGCATTTTCTCCTTTTCCTACAATGTTTTGAAAAGCCTTCCTCAATGGGATCGTTAAAGTACGGGATTGTAGCGTAAAAGGCGAGCCTCATAATGTCGTTGTGGATGGCATCAATTTTCTGTATCAGTTTTAGTCATACACAGGTAAAGTTCGCCACATTTTTGTTCCGGTATAACATTATTTTTTCCGATATAGCTTTTACCAAAAGACAAAATCTCAGACTCGTCAAGGCCCAAAACATTTGCAGAAAACAGATCAAATGCGACTTATATCACCTTCATGAAAATGCTAAAAATAATTTGTCCAAGTATTCATCGGTAAATAACGTGTAACATCGACGTCTTGCTATTTGGCCAATCTCAACAGCTTCCGTCTTTTGATATGAGAGTTAGGGGCCGCAGACTCATTAACTCATCGGTAAATATCGTGTAACCTCGACGTTTTCGTAAAAGGTATTCGGCCAATCTCGGCAGCTTTCGTCTTTTAATATGAGAGTTAGGGGCCGTAGACCTTAAAAATGTAAAACACCACTGAATACATTTTTTCTGCAAATATAGAAACCTTGACACTTTAATTTATTCAAAAGTGAAGCTGTTTTCATTTAGATATCAGAATGGTCATTTTACAAAAGGCAACTCGGTCTGTTGCTATGGGACCAGATCCTAGTGACGTCATCGTGTCTTTTAAATACGGTCCCCCCATGATCGGTTTACCAGCCCCAATAGCTCAAAAGGTAGAGCGTAGGACTCGTGAACGTGATGTTTCGGGTCAGTTGAGGGTGTTCGTTTGAGCCCCACGATTGGCCATCTAAAATTACTAATAGTCTTTCGGATGAGACGTGAAACGGAGGTCCGTGTGACGGTGCTAGACACCGAGCACGTTAAAGAACCAAGCGTACCAAACCCAGTTATACAACAAACGGCTGCTTTACTTAATCCAGTTACACAACAAATGGCTGTTTTACTAAATCCAGTTTCACAACAAATGGCTGCTTTACTAAATCCAATTACACAACAAATGGCTGCTTTACTAAATCCAGTTACACAACAAACGGCTGCCTTACTAAATCCACTTATACAACATTCAATTTTTATACGAGAATAAAAATTGGAATAATCCCCTTGAAGAGAAGAAAAAGTTGTTGTAGCAAATAATTTATTTGAAACAAGTAGGAAAATTGGTAATGGTACATGTACGTAATGAGAGGCGCCCTCAGCGGGCAAAAGGGCGTTTAATGCATCTTTGTAATGCATCAGACATTTACCAAGAAATTCACTGCATTATTTGCAATCATTTTGTTAATACCAACCGAATCACGAGCTAGAATAACCATTTGACATGCAGACAAAAATAGAAATAGCGAAAAGTTTCTACCCATGTCAGCCTGATAATGGCTTTAATGCTTTTGAAACAGATTTTATAAAACCTTAATGTGCGCATATTGCTGTGTTAATTACCTGTTAATGATAGGTAAATGGTCTTTTAAATCACCCTATTAATGTTAAAAATCTCACCCTTTTGTGCGCTTAATCCGGAATTACATGTAGTTGCTTTTGTGTAAAGTTAAAATCGAGATCAGACTGCACGGTAGTTGCAGTCTGATCTCGGATCTAAACCGTCCTCTGATTTGTAAAGACATTCTGAGAATAAAAGGTTTGAAATTGCATTTTCAACTTATAAAAATTTTTTTTCCTGATGACTTAGAATATCTTTCATTTGAGCCACGCTCTTTGATAAGGGAGCTTAATGCATCTGCGAAAAAGTATCGACCCAGGTTAGCCTGCGCAGTCCGCGCAAGCTGACCTGGGCCGAAACTTTTCACTATAAAACAATTTTCTGTATGTCCAAGGACCAGTCTTCCTCATGATTCAGTTGTTTGTTAAAAAAAAAAAAAAATGGATCCAAAAGTATATGATGACCTGCTTGGTGCCATGGATCACGGACAGGCATTAAGACCCCTTTTGCCGAAGCGCGGATCATTTATTTACTGCTGCAAGCGTAAACTCTGAACTAATCAGTAAAATATTAGACCAGTCGAAATTGAACTGTCCAAATTAGCCTATCCAAATAACAATCTACACATTGGATGAGTTGATGGGATATGTCTCTCAAATGGTAGAAAACGTCGAGGGAAAAGGACGAAAAATGCTTGTTACCCATAATGTTTTAAAAAGTCGCTCTTCTTGAGGTCGTTAAAACCCAGTATTGTTTGGTTAAAGGTTGAAATCTGTTTAGTTTAAAACACCTGTTTCGTTTTAAACTTTTTTTTTTTCGTTCAAAAATGTTAATGAAAATGTTTAATTTGATTTTGTGAATCTATTATTATGCTGAGTTTTTACCAGACAACAAACGTTTACACTTGGCCTTTTTGAAAGCGTTTGCAGACGATAAATTAAACGTGCCTGAAATGATGGGATTTGTCATTTAAAAAGACAGAAAACATTGTGGGAAAAGGAGAAAATGCTGGTTACCAGCATTATCTCCTTTTCCTAAGATGTTTCGAAAGCCTTCCTTCTTAGAGTGGTAAACTGTTAATATAGAAAGGATATTTTTTTTGTTTTGGTGGAAGATCGAAATCTATTTTATCGAGTGACCATCATCGGTAATATTTTCACGAGTGGCGCAGCCACTCGTGAAAATATTACTAATGACGTTCACTCGATTAAATAAATTTCGATCTTCCACTAAAAAAAAATCTATTTATTTCATGCTTCTAACCCATTTTTTTTTGGGGGGGGGGGGGGGACTTACATCAAAATCCAGTACAGTTCTTTTCGGTTATTCCCCGTGGCGTACCCCTCAGCATAACAACGTATTACGTAAATATTACATAAAAATCGAGAAATGTAGGGTAAATTACGTCATATTTCCATCCGGTTTAATGGCACGCGCTCTTTACCTAGGTAACTAGTGCGCGGGAACTACTGTTTCCGCCTTCAGTTTGAAGGGTTAGAAAATAAAATCGGCATTTTTCACTGGTCGTAACCATGAAATATCGAACAATATTCCACCGTTATTTTTCAATAAATTACAGGAAAACATGAAATAAATTGCCTCATTACTTCCTGCAGGCGATTTTTTTGTATCTTAGAAAAACTGTGGCAAAAGGAGAAATCGCTGGTATTGAGCAATTTCATCTTTTGAAATAATATTTGTGCGTGTGTGTTTTGTATGAATTCATGTTTTGAATAATAATTTTTGGAGATTATTCGTAATTTACAAGGAACGTTCGAAGTCGCCTGCTATTTTGTCACCCGAAACAGACTGCTTTTGGAAAAATCTTTCCATGTGCTTGTAACGAGCAACTTCTCCTTTGGTCTCGGTACACACTCAACAAAACTTAAAAACCGCCGCATTTTGCTTCTCCTACAAATTTGACCAAGAAATAGACAGGTAAATGCAAACAAGATGTAACATAGATCTATATCTTGACGTTAGCCATGCAATTGTAATGAATAGATTCTCGATTCTACCTACAGAAGGCATGTCTTTTTAAAAAGGGGGAAAATAAATCGGTTGCGCATGCGTGATGTCTATTAGCCAAAACAAGTTAAAAAGAAAAACCTCTAAATCACTGAAACTTTGTCAGCAATAAGAAAAAACATGAAAATTATTTTCTGCACAAAGATATAATCAGAGAAAACGAGTATGAACTTCACAAGAATTTGATTATTCAATTTTCAATGTTGAGTGAATGGATGCTAAATAAGCTCTTTTAAGATTACAAGAATAAGTCAATAAATTCTTTTTAGACTTGAGCTGAGGTATGTTTTTACACTGATCAATCATTCTGTCAAAAATTAAACCAAATTAGACATCTCTGTTCTGGACAGTGATGAAAAAGAAACACGTCTACGGAGAATTACGGCTTAAAAGTGGCGGTTTATAAGCTTTGTTGGGTGTATTAGAGCAGTGTTCAGTCATCTGCTTTTTAGTCCTGAAACCGACCCCTTTTGGGAAAACTGCAAAGAGAGATACTGCTTGCAGTGAGTAAGATCAACTTTTGTCATAATGTTTTTTTTTTTATACATTCATGGTGGTTATCCATATTGCACACATTTTTTTTTTTTTGTTTAAATTCAATTGCTGTCATGTCTTTTCAAGAGGACATGAGTTGCTTTCTTGGGTTCTCATCCACGCAAAGTACGTCTTGTGATATAGATAATTTATAACCAAATCTCCCAAATATTGGTGTCGAGAAATGGTCTAAATATTTCTGTTATTTCATCCTTTTTAAATTGTTATATTTACCGTTACATATCGTTATCTTCAGGGCCAAGTAGGTGCTATGTGCCACTTTTTTTTCAAATTTCGTTATATCGAAATACCAATCCCATAAAACGAAACAAAAATTCGTTAAAATGAAATCTTACTTCGAGAAAATGAAATAATGATTAGTTTTAACGAAATGCTAATTGGTATTATCGAATTGCTATGTTTGGAACACTCGTTAGCTTTCATTTGCAATGCAGTGGCTGCACGTGAGCAGAGTATTACTTAGTTTCCACGAAATAGGATTTCTTTATAACGACTTGATATTTTATGTTATCGAATTGACATTTCGTTGAAATAAAAGGAAAATTGTGTGAGACATGATACCTACGGAGCTCCGTAGTTATCAATATAGTTTCCAATATATGTCTAACGTTATATATATTTCATCGCTTTTAAATCGATTCACGAGAATAGTTATACCATTATGTTTCGTTATCAATAAAGTTTCCCAGTTTATTTATTTACTGAAAGTAAAAGACCGACTTATTGCTTTAACACTTTACCACACAATCCCATGTTTCAACCACACTGTACAGAACGGCTTTTGAAAACATTGTGGGAAAAAGAGAAAATGCTGGTAATCTGCATGTTTTTCGCCTTTTCAAAGACAAATTCCCCTATTTGAACCACGTGTAAGTTGTTCTTTGCAAATGCTTTGGATTTTGGCAAGTCCACAATTTTATTGTTTGGTACATAGTTTAATTTGGCAGATAGTAGAACTCTTTGACTGATGAGTGGGGGCGTCGATCTGTTAATGTCTTTTTTTTGTATTTGAAGTAGGATTCATGTCCTTTTGCATTTTATTTTTTTTTATGAAACGGCCCCTTTTTATATAACTCCAAGGAAGCTAGCTTTTAAATACGTTATGGAAAAAGGAGAATTGCTGGTAACCAACATTTTTTTTTTAACAATATTTTTGAAACCTTTTCAAGGACGAATCCCATCACTTGATTTGTCGCCTTTTGTCATGTATTAAAAAATCCTTCTTCAACAATGCTATATAACCCATCGCTAATTTTTTATCTATCAGATATATTTTCAAATTGTATAGAGGAACAAATATATAGAAAGTAAATTTCCGAGCTTGTAGCGCAGTGGGTAACGCACAGGTCTTGAAACCAGGGCGTCTCTGGTTCGAATTCCAAGCTCGGCCAATTTCATTCCAAGGACTGATGATCGTCAATGCGACAGGATTCAGTGTTCTCTCACAGCTGATCATTGTTTCGACGACGGTCAGGAAAGCGGTCAGTGGCAAGGAAAGAATATTGTGCGAAGAACTGGTTAAAAAAAACAACAACAACAACAACAACAACAAAAAAAAAAAAAAACAGGAAAGCATGGATAGATGAATATGCCGCCGTGATATGACAGAAATAATTTGAAATCGGCGTTAAAAGTCATACATGCTAAGAAGGTATATGATCATTTTTCAATTGTATGAAGTGTATATGAAAAGCAAAATGTCCATTGGGTTATTAAAGCAACTTCTTCTTTTATCAAAAGCAATATTTACATACTTGTAAAGGCATGATATGTCCATCTATATTCAATAAATAGCATCCAAACATTGCAGCTCCAAGACATTTTTGGCAGTGCATCTAACAAACTAAAGCGAACAATCTAAAAGTTGCCAAAAGGAGAGACATGAAAAAGCGTATATGGCCTGGAACACTCGGAAAGGGGAATTCGGACATTTGCGTAAAGTGTCGTGCGGGATCAGCCTGCGCACTCCACGCAGGCTAATCCGAAACGCCACTTTCCGTTTTTATGTAATTTTCAGTTTTGCGCAAGTCTAATGTAGGACAAAATCTAGTGTAGTCGTAAAGTGCCGTCTCGGATTAGCCTGCGCGGACTGCGCAGGCTGATCCAAGACGACATTTTACGCAAATCTTCGCATGCCCTTGTTCGTGTGTTGCAGGCCACATGTAGTAAAGGGATGAAATTTCCATCTATATTTCATGCCTTTTAGTAGTTTTCTTGAGAAATAACGGTGGAATATTGTTCAGTATTTCATGGTTACGACCAGTGAAAAATACCGATTTTATTTTCTAACTCTTCAATTGAAGGCGGAAACAGTAGACCCACGCCCAAGTTACCTAGGTAAACAGCACGTGCCATTCAACCAGATGGAAATATGACGTAATTTACCTACATTTCTTGCGCTTTACGTAATATTGTAATGCGTTGTTATGCTGAAGGGGTATGCCACGGGAAATCACCGAAAACACTGTACTGGATTTTGATGTAATTTTCCTCCCCCCCCCACCCTCTCCCCCCTCCGCCCCCCCCCCCCCGGAGAAAGGGGGTTAGAAGCATGAAATAAATAGGTTATTTGTGTTTTTTTTAGTGAAAGATCGAAACATTTATTTCATCTCTTGAACATCATCGATAATATTTTTACTCTCGTGGCTGCGCAACTCGTGAAAGTATTACCGATGATGTTCACTCGATGAAATAAATTTGATCTTTCACCGAAAAAAAAACCCCAAAAAACAAATATCCTCTATTTCTTCAATAATTAACACGCAAACGTTGCAGTACCAAGGCTTTCTTGGAAGTACATCTCACAAAGTCAAGTGAAAAATTTACAATAATCCGATCTTGCCGTACACTGCCGGCAAGACCAATGCACGTTGTACTTTATGCTTTAAGCCTTTGCCAAACAATCCTGACTTTAACCACCCCTAGCAATAAGCCTTTTGAAAACATTATGGGGAAAAGGAGAAAATGCTGATCGTTTTCTCCTTTGTCCACAATGTTTTATACCATTTCAATGACAGAAATAATCTTTTCGACGGTTCAATTGTCGTCTGTAAGTGCTTTCAGTTTGGTTGTGTGTAAAATTATATTGCCTGCTAAAGTGTTTTATAGATTTAAAAACGCAACATTTCGGATAATGATAAAATGTCAAACTGCTTAAGCAACAGACCGCGTGAACTCAAAAACCACTTGCTGTAAGTACTATGAACAATTTCACTATTTTTTTCTTTGATTGAAATTCTCAGCATTTATTTTTCTGCCAGTTATGCATCTATTTTTGCATCCAAGATCATTTGACGCTTTACCACACAACCCTAAGGAAGAATGCTTTTGAAAACAATGTGTGAAAAGGAGAAAATGCTGGTTACCAGCATTTTCTCCTTTTCCCACAATATTTTCTAACCTTTCTAAGACAAATCTTATTTTTTTAGCCACATTTTATTTGTGGTCTGCAAATGCTTTTAATGTGAACTAATCTAAATTTCTGTCTTCTGGTATAGAGCGATATAAAACGAAAACGAAACATTACGGGTATAGGTAATAGCAAATATAAAGGCATTTGGTGATACCGTTATCATAATGTTCCAAGCACTTTTGATAATTACTATTTTATCTTGTTGGAGCCCACTGCTTTTCATACGGTTCTATGCAAACCTTCCGAGCAATTCACATTTAATTCTTTTGAAGTACAAGACAAATTTATGATGCATGGCGTCATAGAAGCCGCAATCTTTTGGTGGACAAATTAAGAAATATTGACTTTCTTGAAAAATTATGATTACATTTTTGTATCTGTTTTTTTTTTTTGGTCACAAACGGAACATCATGACAAATATGACAAATGGCACTAAAATGCAAGGGGAAAAAATAGAATAATAAAAAAAAAAAAAGACAGAAAATAATAGGTATTCTTGAAAAAACGCAGAAGTTAAGAGATGAATCTTAAATTATCTTGTATTATTATTATTAAGTGATAATGTTTACCTGGGAAAAAAAAAAAAAAAAACGTAAAAGCATTGGAGTTTTTAAATTTCTACTCGAAATATGAAAACGGAGAAATTGCGCATTCAATTCCAGCAATCTTCTTTAGGGGCATCAAAGGCGATCTTATGGAATTATAAAAGTTAGTAATCATTCAAAGTGATAATTACATCGTTAATCGCTGTGGTCCGGTAGGTCATTCGGTAGCGTGCAGGACTTGAGAACAGGTGGTCGTGGGTTCGATCCCTGGCTCGGCCAATCTCCTCCCGAGGATTTATGATAGTCATTGCGACAGGATTCATTCCTCTCCCACCGCTGATCATTGTCTCGACGATGGTTATGTGAAAAAGCAGCCAGTGGCTTGGAAAGAAAATGGTGCAGAGAACTGGTTCACGAGACTCCCGGAAAGCATGGATAGGTGCAATGGTCGCCTTGATATAACTGAAATAATGTTGAAAACGGCGTTAAACACGGAACAATCAATCAGTCAATCAACCCATTGCTTTTCATAGTTCTATGCAAACCTTTCGAGAAATTTACATTGAAATCTTTTGAAATATAGCTGTTGAACTACATATATTGACCAAAATATCGCAGGAAATTGATAAATCTATAATTTTAAACAGATGTTTACCAAAGCATCTTGTCATAGATTGATTGATTGTATGGTGTTTAACGCCGTTTTTAACATTATTTCAGTGATATTGCTGCGGTCAGTGCACCTATCCATGCTTTCCTGGAGTCAATTTTAAGAGTACTCCGCACAATTTTCTTTCCAAGCCTCTGGCTGCTTTCCCACATTACCATCGTCGAGACAATGGTCAGCGGTGGGAGAGGAATGAATCCTGTCGCAATCACTATCATCAATCCTTGGAAAGAAACTGAACGAGCCAGGGATCGAGCCCACCCCCTGTTCTCAAGTCCTGCACGCTACCGACTGAGTTACTGGGGCTCGGCACCTTGTCACAGAGCATTGCTCATTTACAAATGTTACAGATAAAGCTTAAAGAAATACAGAATGGTAAAAAGATCGTTTAAATTACATCGAAGTACGTTCCGAATGGAGTTAACCCTTTACCAGACGACAAAATTTCAGCCTCGTTCAAATTGAAAGCATTTGAAGACGACAAAATAAACGTGACTCAAAAATTGAAACTTGACTTTAGAAGAGTAGAAAACATTGTCGGAAAAGGAGAAAATGCTGGTAACCAGCACTTTCTCCTTTTCCCACAATGTTTTCAGAAGGCTTCTTCCTCTGGGTCGTAAAAACAAGGGATTGTTTGGTAAAGGGTTAAATGACGAAATTTATTTGATTCTGCAATATTTACTTGACACATGAGTCAGCCATTATGTCAATTTTTTATGGAATGTGGAGATCTAATGGTACAAGGTGTCATGAAAATAAATCCATCATAAAAAATACTACTTGCACATGGCCTTAAAAATAGAAATCCTTACTCGGCTGAAATAGTTTTTGCGGATAGTGTAGATTAAGATCAGACGGCAGGTTCCGTGCAGTCTGATCTTGGATCTACACTTCTCGCTAATTTGTTTCATTTTCTGGTTAAAAAAACCTTAAGATCGTAATATTTTGGTCGTTTTTTTGTGGTATTTGTCGAAGACAATACCACTATGAGTTCAATATTGAATTTTGAAGACCATGTATCGTATTTTGTGCAAAGCCGAAGGAAATAAACCCAATTAAACTCATTTTTTCTCAGGCAAATGAGTTTTTCGGTAGCACTCAGATATGTAATTGGAAATGGCATGTTAAAATACACTAGGTGAGGCCTTCGATCGTGGATCTACTAATTTTTGATTGAAAATAGCTTCACTCGCTCATAGCCATCTATTGGCGCAATGATACAAAATATTTCTACCGATCACTTGGTCCTGGGCTTTTTCGTTCCAAAACCAGTTCGTCCCATGGTTTGTTCATCCAATGATTGCGCGCTACTCCATTTAATGGGACATGAATATTTATAGATCGAAATAATTGATTGTGATGTTGGGAATTAAATGTTAACGGCTAAAAGATATTTCAAATAATAGTTTTCAGGTACAAACTTAATTTTATTCGATATATTCACTTGGTTTCTCTCTCTATCCATCATGCATCCTACTGTCAAGAGACGTTACTCCTGACTCCTAATGATCAAAGGGAGACCACCAATACACAAATAATCGTAACTTTGTCATGAGTACTCTCCCTTCAACCAAAAAAGGTATTCATTTGCTTAGAACGTTTACTTTCAAGCCAATATTTGAATAATATTTTTCTTTTTCTTTCAAATTATTAATTCCACACAATGGCTTCCTTGACAAATACCACTTCAGGGTTCTCAACGCTTTGATTTTATAATTGAAATGTTGGACATATCATAATTCAAAGCTTAAACTTGTGTAAAACGTGATGTTTGATTTTTTTTCATTGATAAGAACATTTGGGAAGTGGGGACATTCCTTTATACAAAACTTAATAATGTGTCAAGATTTGTGAAGTTGGAAAAATATTGTTACAGTTTGCTTGATAATATCATAATCTAAGCTGCATCAACCCTCGTAACCAGACGACAAAATTTTAGACTAAATTTTAGTCAAATTGATACCATTTACAGACGACATATTAAACTTGGCTGAAATGATGGAATTTGCCTTTGAATAGATGTTCACATTGTGGGTGAAGGAGAAAGAATGCTTGTTACCAGTATTTTCTCCTTTTTTCCACACAATGTTTTTGAAATATTTTATCCTTGTTCGCATGCAAACAGGGAATAATTTTGTAAAGGGCTGAACAGTTACACTATTTCAAATACGTGTAACACTTAACTGCTATATGAATTTAAGGTTTACGGCCCCTAAGTCTCATATTAAAAGACGGAAGCTGCCGAGATTGGCCGAATAGCCTTTACGAAAACGTCGATGATACACGATATTTACCGATGAGTTCGTGAGTCTACGGCCACTAAGCTTCATATTAAAAGACGGAAGGTGCTGAGATTGGCCGAAAAGCCTTTACGAAAACGTCGATGATACAAGATATTTACCGATGAGTTAGGGGTCGTATACCTTAAAAAAAGTTCTATGCAGTCTAATCTTGATCTAAACTGTCCGCAAAAGCATATCACGTCGAGCTAAAAAGTCTTCGGGATAATTTTCTACTATCGTAAATAATTTGAGCTATGCTCTGTGAAAAGGGGGCGTACTGCATCTGCGAAAAGTATAGACCCAGGTCAGCCTGCGCATTCCGCGCAGGCTGACCTGGGCCTAAACTTTTCGCTATTGGTCAATTTTATGTATCTCCAAGGACCAGTCTATCTCATAATTAAGTTGGTTGTGGAAAATGTAGTTATCATAGATCCATAAGTATATGATGGCTTGCTTTGTATAATGGATCACGGAGATGCATTAAACGCCACCACCCCCCTCCCCCACGTTTGCCGGTGCATGGCATTTTTAATTAATTTACAAAATGTTGTATCAAGAAGTAAAGGAACTGAATGTATCTCGTATAAAAGAGCAATCTAAATTTTGTTTGATTTGTGTTGTCGAATTTCAAAATTAAACAGTAATTGCATTTTTCATGTCAAGTGCTGCAGTGATAAAATCAAATAAATATTTAGAGTTGAAGTCATAAAACTGTTCTTGTTCTCTATGGTTATGCAGGTGGTTCACTTTCTTTTTTTTTTGATAGAAATTGAAATATGGTTTGTAAGAGAATGTTTACCTTACAAAATACGTGGAACCCAGGGATCGCTGGTTCGATTCCCCCCCCAGCTTGGCGAAACTCAGGGATCGCTGGTTCGATTCCTCCCTAGCTTGGCAATTTTTTTTCCGGAGAATTGATGACAATCACTGCCATAGGATGCGTTTGTTTTTTCCCGAGCCCTGAACATTGTTTCAACGATGTTCATGTGGGAAAGGAGCCAGTGGCTTGGAAGAATGCTGTGCAACGCACTGGTCAAAAAAGTAGTTCGGGAAAGCCTGGGAAGGTGCGCTTGCCGTGGCGATATTACTGAAATAATGTTTAACTCTGTACCAAACAGCAAAATTTTAGCCTAGTCTAAATTCAAAGCTGCCCCAAAAATGTGACGGAAAAATTCGAATGTGTTTTGGGAGGATTAGAAAACATTGTGGGAAAAGGAGAAAATGCTGATTACCAGTATTTTTTGACAAATTCTATAAAAAGCTTGTCTACACTCTAGAGGTCATAACTTATGTCCAATACTAATGAAAGTTTGTCAGAATGTTTGTCATTATATCCCGGAAGAGATTGGAAATGGGTCATGTATGGTCAAAAGGCTAAGGTGAGCGACATCAGGGCCATCATGTTTTTCATCAGACGGATCGAATTTACAAGACAAGCACCTGAGTGATCCAGAGCAGTGACCCGATTTGTTTAGGTACCGATATTGTCGCTTTCTATGTGTTTTACATCTTTTTTGTTCATGCTTTTGAAAGTTAGTATTTCAATTTACAGTTTTAATAATGAGAAGTCTGGTAATATTACATCATTTATGCGCATGCGCAATAATCAATGCCAAAAGAGTCGAAAACACAGGTCAACAGGCTAAATGTCTTATTCCTCCCGTCTCTCTCCATGTTACCCTTCTATGGCGTCCTTCTCTTCTCTCTCAATCACTCCGCTGCTTTCGGATGCGGCTCTCCCACTTCTCTCTTGCTTTCACCCAGTTTCTCTCCGACACCCTCTCCTACTTTCGCCCAGCCTCTCTCTTCCACTTCTCTCTCAACACTCTCCCCCAAGCCTCTCCTACTTTCACCCGGTCTCTCTCTTCCCTTTCTCTCTCATACTGTTTCCATGTCATCCCTTCCTTTCCACTCTCTTCTCGCTCACTTTCCTTTCTCCCGCTCTCATTCACGTCTGTCAGAAGTCTAAGTCTGTCAGTAAAGAATAACTGCTAAGGAAGGAAAAACAACAAAGCCTTCCTGCAATGTAAGTCCGTAACAGTAACTGAGATTTCGTCTAGTTCTTGTCGATATTTGGCGAAGCTTAACCTCGGAGATGGCCGTTACTAAGGATTTATTGAAATCCAAAGTCTGCCGTTCCGAGATGTCTGTCTTCGCCCTACAACAGTCAAGTTAACGTCGCAGTGTTAGTCTAGTTTTTGTCAATAAGACAACGCATAACCTCGAGTTGGCCGTAACTAAGGATTTAGTGTAATCCAAAGTCAGCCGTTCCGAGATGTCTGTCTTCGCCCTAAAACAGTCAAGGTAATGTCACAGTAATAGTCTAGTTCTTGTCAGTAAGTCAAAGTATAACCTCGAGTTGGCCGTAACTAAGGATTTAGTGTAATCCAAAGTCAGCCGTTCCGAGATGTCTGTCTTCGCCCTAAAACAGTCAAGGTAATGTCACAGTAATAGTCTAGTTCTTGTCAGTAAGTCAAAGTGTAACCTCGAGTTGGCCGTAACTAAGGATTTAGTGTAATCCAAAGTCAGCCGTTCCGAGATGTCTGTCTTCGCCCTAAAACAGTCAAGGTAATGTCACAGTAATAGTCTTGTTCTTGTCAGTAAGTCAAAGTATAACCTCGAGTTGGCCGTAACTAAGGATTTAGTGTAATCCAAAGTCAGCCGTTCCGAGATGTCTGTCTTCGCCCTAAAACAGTCCAGTTAGTTGCTGGTCGTCAGTAAGTGTCGAGGTGTTGGCCACGTAACGTAGCCATGGTCGTGGTTGCATTTAGGGACTTGAGGACTAATCTTGACAGGCCTATGTAAAAGTATGAGATGGTAATCCTATGAGGGATCTCGCATCTGATTTGTTTTTAAGTTAGATTGTTAGGTTTACTATGTGTTTTTGTATGATTTCTATTTTTCATGGAAACGGTTTCCAGAAGAATATAAAAAGATGAATATTTCCTTTGATTTTTTTCTTGTTTTAATTTCAATTCGTCCATTTAACTAAAAATCCTAGACGACAGTGTTCTTTGAACATCATCTGATTTGTTATTTATAAACCGAAGTAATAAACCAACTCAGAATGTATACCGCCCCTTTATTAGATCTATTCACTACATGGCTTAAGTAATTTTCACACCTTTTTAACAGTTAATCCAGTTCTCGATCACAACTCATTTAAAGAATAAACTCTTCAACTCGACCAATTGACAAAAAATTGAGACGGGTCCAAGTTGAAAGCATTTGTAGACGAAAAATTGAATGTGGTTCAAATGATGAGATTTGTCTTTTTAAAAGGTAGAAAACATTGTAGGAAAAGGAGAAAATGCTGACTAGCAATTTCTTCTTTTCCAACATTTTTTTCAAAAACTTTCTTTCTCTGGGCATTTTTAGCTACGGAAACTTTAGCTTGGTAAACGGTTACAGACAGGTTGTTAACAAATATAAATTTTCTTTTTTCTTTCAATATTTTAGCTAGATTTTGATCTGTATAACCAACAGCAAAATATTTCTAAGCAGTATTTGATGTCAGTAACGAACGTCATTTGTCAGTCGGTAACGTACTGTGGTGTTTTGAATGTTTCAAAGTGCTATTTATAGAGAAAGCGACATTTTAAGTTTTGTTGCTCCTTTTCCAATAGATCTGAATAGAATTTAGATCTATATTTATTTATAGGTTATGAAAGCATGTTAATAGACCTGTAAGATTTTTTTTTATAGTCATAAACAAGATATGTAGATCTAGATCTTCCTGATATTTTAAAAGCGAATATATTTCCAAGGATTGATATTCTAACTGGTCATTGCGACACCACTGATTATGGTTTCAACGATGGACATGTAGGAATGCAGATAAGAAAAAAGAAAGAAAGAGCAACAAATGATCTAAATAGGACAATCTATGCACGCTGATTAAAGAAACCTCAGGGAATGTTATAACTTTTATGTTAAATCCACTTAATATTCCTAAGGGAATGAATAATACACAATTTGAAAATATATACTCTGTCTTCAATATTTCGGCTAATGCTTTTTTAAAGAAATTTAACAGAAAAGGAATATTTCTTATGGAATAGGGGTCGTTGTGGTGGAAGGAGCAATAGCGATAAAGCACTTTTAATGTGTCATTCATCACAAACGGAATCTTTATGGCGGAAAGAGGATCCTACATTTATCTCACAATAAGACAAACCAATAATATTTTATTCGGTGACACAAGCGATCTCTGTGATATCCATCACTTAAATCCCCGATAAAAAAGAAAACTGATAGGTTATGTCATTAAAAGAAATCTGTATAAATAACAAATATCTTGCTATAACTACCCATAGAAATAATCTGATACCCATATCAGGGAGTTATATACCCCTAAATGAGCCCATCATTTCTCTTTTTTTTTTCTCTTTTTCTCTAGCCTATGAAGGATATTTTCAGATATGTCGCTTTTAAACCCCTTACAGAACAACCGTGGGCCCGGTTTCACGAAAAAACTTAAGTCTCTTATTTTACTCAAATCTACTAACGGTCCAAGGTTTTGACTTAACTTGAGTTCATTATTTGAGATGCATTTCAGCCATATTTACAGACTGTAGTAACATTCTCAAATCATTAGTTGACACCGTGTTTCAGACTCAACTAAGCAAAACAAGTGGACTTAAGTTAATTAACAGACTTAAGCACTTAAGTTTTTTTTTTTTTTTTATTGTGAAACCGGGTCCTGAGTTTTAGTGACTCTGAGGGAGACAGCTTTTAAAAACCTAGATAGTTAAAACTCTGGGCCCGGTTTCACGAAAAAAACTTAAGTCTCTTATTTTCCGACTTAAATTGAGTTTGTTATTCCAGACGCATTTTACTAACATTAACAGACTTGTGGAACATTCTCGAATCCACAAATGATACAACGTTTCGGATTCAACTGAAGGAAATAATGGACCTAAGTCTGTTAATTGACTTAAGTCCATTTATTTTGCTTAGCTTAGACTGAGTTATAGTGTCTACTCAGGGTTTTATCATGAATGTTACTAAAGTGTGTTAATATGACTGAAATGCATCTCAAATAATGAACTCAACTTCAGTCAGAACCTGGGACCAGTTTTAGATTTGGGTAAATAAGAGACTTTTGCTTTCTTTTTCTTTTTTTGTGAAACCGGGCCCTGGATTGTATGGTAGTAGGTTGAGAATGAACTATTTTCCTCCAACACTGTTTTTAAAAAGTATTTTCCCTCAGAAGAGTAAAGCGTATACCTATTTAGGTGGCAATAGATTGAAGAAAGGCTTTAAATTTATAAATATTGCACCATTATTTCATGCTTTCCGGTAGGTTATCGAGAAATATCGGTGAAATATTTTTCGATATTTCATGGTTACGACCTGTTAAAATACCGATTTTTATATTCTAATTCTTCAATTGAAGGCGGAAACCGTTGTTCTCGCGCACTAGTTACCTAGGTAAAATGTGCGTGACTCACATCCAGATGGAAATATGACGTAATTTACCTTACATTTCTCGCGCTTGACGTAATATTGTAATGCGTTGCTATGCGGAGGGGGTACGCCACAGGGAATAACCGAAAAGAACTGTACTGGATTTTGATTAAGTTCCCCCCAGAAGGGGTTAAAAGCATGAAATGAATAGAATATTTGTTTTTTTCGGTGAAAGATCGAAATTGCGCCACTCGTGAAAATATTACCGATGATGTTCACTCGATGAAATAAATTTAGATCTTTCACCGTAAAAGACAAATATCCTCTATATCTCTACCGAAAAAAAACGTAGAGTTTTGGTCGATGCTAATTTTCTTTGAAATCATTGGTGCCTATAGGCACAAAAATCTGGGTCCGTATTCACAAATCATTCTAAAGAATATTTTCGGTGTAATTCTATATCAAAACAGTAACGCAACTTTTAATTTGTTAAACCATTTGGTTTAACCAATAATTGTATTGCTTTGAGATTTAGATAATTCTTGAGAATAAGACTAAACCAGCATTTTCTCCTTTTCCCAAAATGCTTTCTAGACAATAAAAGTACAATTCCATTATTTGAACCGCCTTTGATTTGATGTCTGCAAATGCTATCAATTTGGAAAAGTCTAAAATTTTGTTGTTTGGTAAAGAGTTAAATGTTATACCATGTGCCAGGGCTATAAATAAATATCTCTAACATATAAATTATATTCCTTGTTGTTGGATTGATTTTATAGCATTTATAGGCTTACATATTTTTCACAGTGATTTATTCGAGTAATCGCAACGTTATTCATTCCTCTCTCACAGCTGAGCATAATGTCAGCATTGTTTATGTGGAAGAGCAAACAGTTACTTTAAAAAAAGAGTGTTGTGGGTATTACCGCTTTAAGAAACTTTATGAAACGTTATAGTGCACTGAAAAGGTGCACTATCTGCCGTGACATAACCGAAATATATTTGAAACCAAGTTGAAACACACACACACTCCGAAAAAATCTTTTTATTTTCATCAAATAATTGTGAATGATTCAAAAATGGTTGATTTTTTCTGTAAAAAAAGATGCATTTTTAATATTCTAGAGGTGATTTTGAAAGAATTTGCAATGCTAAAAACGCTCATAAATTATTCTTCTTCAAAATTAACCAGATGTTAAATATGATGCAATGTTTATGTCTCTAAGTAATGACTTATACTCTTTGTTGTTGGATTTATTATATGGAATTTATAGACTGAAATATGAGCCATCATTTTGGGAAAAGGGGGTTTAATGTAATTCTGTGATGCATTATACCAGGCATGTCATCATATAATCACGGATCCGTAATATCCAGTTTGTCCAACAACCGACTGAATCTTAATGTAGAATGATCCTTTAACATGCAGAAAATTCGCCAATAGCAAATGTTTTGACACAGGTCAGCCTGCGCGTATATCATGACACCAAGCAAGTCATCACATAAGTCTGGATCCATAGAATCCAGTTTGTTTAACAACTGAGTCAGGAGGTTCACTGGTCCTTTGTCATGCATAAAATTCACCAAAAGCAAAAAAGTGTCGGCCCAGGTTAGCCTGCGCGGACTGCCCAGCCTGACCTGGTTCGAAACTTTTTGCAGATGGATTAAACCCCCTTTTTCAGAGGGTATGGCACATATATTTCTCGCCAGTGATTGAAGAAGGTTATTGCTACATAATTTATCTCTCTCTCACAGCTGAGCACAGTTTCGACTTAGTTTATGTCGGTGTGCAGTCCGTTAATTGAAAAGAGCGGCTGCATTCCTTTTGAGAAACCTTGAGAACTCAAGGGAAAATGGTAAGGTGCACTGGCTGCCGTAAGAAAACAAGTTTAACCACCAAACAAACAAACCTCCATGTGCATTGTATTTGTTTTCATGAAAGTATTGTAGCCGTGTCTAGAGCACTTGGTATTTCCCATCAAAGATTTGCTTAATCAAACATGAATTAAGTAACAATAGCAACTAAAAATAAACAAAGCGGGTGTTCAAATGCATTTATATATAAATCATTATCATTTAAAGATATGGAAATTATTGTGAAGTTGACAATCTGTTATTGTATACAATCGGTTTAAGTATTAGTCGCGGTCAAAGAAATTAATTTCAAAACTAGGTTAAAAGTTGCCTGGTCATTCTATTTTGTGTTTACTTTTTGACTAATTCTGAAACTCTTTTTTTCTGCATGTGACTAGCACTTGGAACGACCACTCAATAACAGGTTGTCATCTTCACAATATTTTTCATAATTTTAGGAGGTATGATTTAAATTCAAATTCATTTTAATACTTTCATTCTTTTTTTTTGCCGCTTTTGGACCATTGTATATGCGCTGGTAAGGCCAATAAAGTATTCTATTACAAAATTAACTAGATTTTAAATGTCATTTTAGGCGCTAGGATTATATCTCTTACCCATGAATCGTGTTCCTTGTTGTTCGATTTAATATATAGCTTTTATGGTCTTTTATATATTTTTCCCAATAATTAATGAAGGTTCGTATTACTCTCTCACAGCTGAACACACTTTCGATTTGATGTATGTAAGTGTGCAGCCCATTAATTCAAAACAGTTTTCTGGGTTGAATTGGTTTAAGAGACTAGAGGAATGCAAAGGTGTACTGGAAAAGTACACTGGTTGCCGTAAGAATAGTGAAATACATCAGAAAACCTCTGCTAAGTGATTTGAGTTTTAACGATCCAGCAAAAAGACTTTTGAACATCGTGGGAAAAGGAGAAAATGTTGGAAATCAGTCAAATATCTAACTAAATATCTAATCCTAACAATAAACTAATGAATTACCAAGAAAATCTGTAACTGAATATCTCTAACTTATAACTAATGAATGATAAAAACAATATCTAACTGAATGTCTAACTCTAACTGATAACTAATGAATTATTAAGGACATCTCTAACTGAATATCTCTAAATCTAACTGATAACTAATGAATGATCAAGGTCATCTCTAACTGAATATCTCTAACTCTATTTGATAACTAATGAATGATCAAAGAAAGCTCTAACTGAATATCTAACTCTAACTGATAACCAATGAATTATCATGGAAATCTCCTACTGAATATCTCTAACTGATAACTAATGAATGATCAAGGAAATCTCTGACTGAATATCGCTAACCCTTAATGGTAACTAATGAATGATCAAGAAAATCTTTAACTGAATATCTATCTCTAACTCATAACTAATGAATTATCAAGGAAAGCTCTAACTGAATATCTATCTCTAATTGATAACTAATGAATGATAAAAAAATCTCTAACTGAATATCTAACTCTAAATGGTAACTAATGAATGATCAAGGTAATATGTAACTGAATATCTCTTACTCTAACTGATTACTTATGAATGATCAAGGTTATCCGTAACTGAATATCTAACTCTAACTGATATTATGAATGATTAAGGTAATCTCTAACTGAATATCAAACTCTAACTGATAACTTATGAATGATCAAGAAAATCTCTAACTGAATATCTCTAACTCTAACTGATAACTTATGAATGATCAAGGTAATCTGTAACTGAATATCTCTTACTCTAACTGATAACTTAAATGAATGATCAAGGTAATCTGTAACTGAATATCTCTAACTCTAAATGAAAACTAATGAATTATCAAGAAAATATTTAACTAAATATCTAACTCTATCTGATAACTAATGAATTATCAAGGAAATCTGTAACTGAATATCTCTAACTCTAAACGATAACTAATAAATGATCAAGGAAATCTCTAACTGAATATCTCTGACTCTAACTGATAAATAATGAATTATCAAGGAAATTTCGAACTAAATATCTCACTCTAACTGATAACTAATGAATTATCAAGGAAATCTCTAAGTGAGTACCTCTAATAACTAAGGCATTATCAAGGAAATCTCTAACTGAATATCTATTTCTAACTGATAGCTAATGAATTATCAAAGATATCTCTAACTAAATATCTAATACTAATAACTAATGAATTATTCTCCTTGTTGTTGATTTCTTTTATGATATTCATAAACTTTATTTTTTCCAAATGATTGATGAATGTAAATACAACATTATCAATTCCTTTGTCACAGCTGAGAATAGTTTCGAAATTGTTAATGTGGGACAGGGTGTAGTGAGGGAGGAAAATCTTTTTTATTTCATGCTTTTCAGTAGTTTATCGAGAAATAGCGATGGAATATTGTTTGATATGTCATGGTTACGACCAGTGAAAAATACCGATTTAATTTTCTAACTCTTCAATTGAAGGCGGAAACATTGGTTCCCGCGCACTAGTTACCTAGGTAAACAGCGCGTGCCATTCAACCAGATGGAAATATGACGTAATTTATCCCACATTTCTCGCACTTTACGTAATATCGTACTACGTAGCTATGTGGTGGGGTGCGCCACAGGGAATTACCTAAAACAACTGTCCTGGATTTTGATGAGAATCCCAACAAAAAAAAAAGGGGGGTAAAGGCATGAAAAAATAGAATTTTTTTTTTCAGTAAAAGATCGAAATTTATTTCTTCTCGTGAGCATCATCGGTAATATTTTCACGAGTGGCTGCGCCACGAGTGAAAATGTTACCGCTGCTGTTCATACGATGAAATCAATTTCGTTCTTTCACTGAAATAAAAAGAAAAAAAAAATCTTCTATTTATTTTCTTCTCCTTTTAGTATGGCCCAGCACTTCACATTAATTCAGCCCATTGAAGATGCTTTGAAAAATCTATATTTTGACAGGGATGAATACCAGTCTCTATTAAATTCGCGACCACGTCAAATCTTCTCCGAATAGACGTAATAATACATTAAAGAAGGCGTTTAGAATTTTGCTTAAATTCACCAACCTCGATTTTAATTAATTGCCATTATGCCGCTCCAATACCCAGTAATGCTGGTGAAACGAGGCGATTTAATCTCATTTTCTGCACGTAGCAATTATCCAAAAGAGTGGCGCCTGCTGTTTGTTTAGATTTGTGGGTCTGTATGTCTTATAAAGAAAGATAGAGAGAATTAGCATTCATTTGGACCCTATACCATACGACCCCGAGTATTATCGACCCCGGGAAAGAGGCCTTTTGAAAACGTCGTTGGAAAAGGAGAAAATGCTGGTAACCAGCATTTTCTCCTTTTCCCACGATGTTTTCACCATTTTCGGACGCAAAGCCCATCGGTTTGGCGGTATTTAGTTTGTCGTCTGCGAATGCTTTTAGTATTGACAATTCTCAAATTTTGTTGTTTGGTAAAGAGTTAAATATGGACTCCCGTGTCTCTGTCCTTAACTCTCAAACAGACAACAATACTTTGGGCTTGCTCTTGTGGATGGCATTTAACTCTTAGCAGACGACAAACTTTTAGACTGGTCTAAAATTGAAAGCTTTTTGCAGATGACAATAAAAAATTATTCACTTGGTGTAGTTTGTCTTTAAGTTAGAAAAAAATTTGGGGAAAAGGATAAAATGCTGGTTATCAGTTTTTTCCCCTTTTCCCGAAATAATGTAAAATTGAGGCTCCTTTCTCTGGATCTTTAAAATAAAGACGTCAAAATCAACTCAGCTAACATTTTTGGGTTTGTATCTGAAAGGATAAAAAACGTAATAAACCCTACGAGGAAAAAAAAAAGAAGACGCCCCCTGCCAGCATTTTACCCTTTCTAGACATTGTTTTAAGAAACCTTAAGGACATAAATGAATATGTAAATGGTATATAAAAGCGGCAGAAAACACCAATCAATCGATCGTTCGACCGACCGAACGTACGATATACCTAGCAACCAGTCAATCAATCGACCGATCGATCGATCGATTGATCTATCAATCTATCAATCTATAGATCGACCGACCGACCCACCGAAACATCCACCCATCCACCCATTTTATTGAAAGTATTTCCAAGTGACAGAGATGTTACACAAATAATAGATCTATTTTTGAAAGGCTGATGAACATTGCGGGGAAAAGGAGAAAATGCTGGTTATCAACATTTTCTCCTTTTCCCGCAATATTTTCTACCTTTCCAGAAACACATCTCACGGTTTGGGCAACATTTTATATACCGTCTGTAAATTCTTTCGATTTGGACAAGGTTGAAATTTTGTCTTATTAAAAAAGAGTTAAAAGCCTTTATTGATGAACCGGAATGAATAGGAAGTTTATGAAAAAGCTGTCGAGTATTCATAACCTCAAGTGGTCCATAAAGACGTACAACAGCCACTTTGAAGGAGATTTTTTGAAAGGCAGTAACTGATTTTTGTCGCCTTTTCATCGATTGGTATTTCCAATTTTGGGGGGTATTTGAGCACTTGAGAAATCATAACATTCATAAAGATTGCACACTTCTGATTTTTTGTAACCCCTTACTACAAAATCCCAATTTTAATGACCCTGAAGAATAAAGCTTTTGAAAACATTGTGGGAAAAGGAGAAAATGCTGGTAACCAGCATTTTCTCCTTTTCCCACAATGTTTTCTACCGTTTGAAAAGACAAATGCAACAATTTGAACCACATTTAATTTGTCGTCTGCAAATACTTTGAAATTGGGCAAGTCCAAAATTTTGTCGTTTGGCACAGAGTTCATTCATTGTTGTAAAAAGATATTCTTACATACCATACAATATATATTTTTTTTTTTTGAAAAAAGGTTGAGGAAAAGGAAAAAAAAATAATGTTCGTAATATGAATTCACTTCTTTTCCCACATTATATAATATGCACATCAGAAAGCTTACTCAC
The DNA here is from genome assembly GCA_946811185.2 of Hippopus hippopus. NCBI lineage: Eukaryota > Metazoa > Mollusca > Bivalvia > Cardiida > Cardiidae > Hippopus > Hippopus hippopus. The sequence continues at coordinate 3,411,554 of OX328105.1, forward strand.
ACAGTTGTGTCACTTGTTTTAGTTGTAGCTTTTGCGGGAAGTGTAGATCAAGATTAGACTGCACAAAATGTCCAGTCTGATCTTTGATCTACACTGTCCGCTTTACTGAGACATTCCGGATAAGAGCAACTTTGAAAATTGCGATTAAATGACTGATATTTATTGACTGAAAGTATTGGTAAGGTTTATTCGGCGCTTTAAGGGGTAACCCTTACGCTGCTTAGGGCGACTCACTGACCTTTTGCAGACAGTGTAGATTAACATCAGACTGTACAGAATGTGCCGTATGATCTTTGATCAACACTGTCCGATATTTTTCTCAAAAAAATAAGTTTGATCCACACAGTCCGCTTTGCTGAAACATTCCAAATAAGAGCAACTTTGAAAATTGCGATTAAATGACTCATATTTATTGACTTAAAGTGTCGGTAAAGTTTATTCCGGCGCTTTAAGGGTTGATCATTACGCTGCTTAGGACGACTCACTGACCTTTTGCGGACAGTGTAGATTAACATCAGACTGTACAGAACGTGCAGTATGATCTTTGATCAACACTGTCCGATAACTAGATATTTTTCTCAAAAAAAAAAAAGGTTTGATCCACACTGTCCGCTTTGCTGAAACATTCCAGATAAGAGCAACTTTGAAAATTGCCATTAAATGACTCATTTTTATTGACTTAAAGTGTCGGTAAGGTTTATTCTTGCGCTTAGAGGGTTAACACTTAGGCTGCTAAGCGCCACTCACTGACATTTTGTGGATAGTGTAGATCAAGATCAGACTGCACAGAACGTGCAGTATGATCTTTGATCAACACAGTCCGATAAAGAGATAATTTTCTCAAAAAAAAAAAAAAAAAAAAAAAAATAAATAAATAAATAAATAAATTTGAAATTACAACATTTGGGTTTTTACTGTCGGCTTGAAACTTTCAGTTAACATTTTTAGCAGGATAGCGGTAAAATGATATAATACAGTAATAGGTGAACAATACTTTCTGACAATGTGTCAATTTTAAAAATATCTTTTTCACTATTTTGTTAGGGGAAAAAAAATGTAGTACTGAATTGGAATACTTTGAGATATGTCACGATTTCTTTTAAAAGTAACTTAAAGAAAAAAAAAAAAAAAAAAAAAATAAGCTATGTATTTTATGAATTGATATGGAAAATAATGTGGAAATAGAAAAGTGCGCATTTAATGTAATAAATGCCCCCTTTAGCTGAATTTGTGATTTCTAAATTACGTTAAGTCACTCTTATGTTCTATTTGTACCTTGTATCATGGGCCAACGGTCTTAACCTTCAAGCTGCTTGGCACGACTCACTGACCTGTGCAGTCTGGTCTTTGATCTACATTGTCCGAGAAGGAGATATTATTCCCCAAGACATATTTTTGAAATAGCAATATTAGGGTTTTTACTACCGAAGTGAAAATTTCATTTTCGTAATTTAGCAGGATAAGGGTTAATACTTGAATGATGATTGTGTGTATGTCTCTATCATTGTAGTAGTAGTAGTAGTAGTAGTAGTGGTAGTAGTAGTTTATTTATTAGTGACACATAACACATGTTGGTTATAACTTAACAAATTGCATAGTATCATAATGAAACAATGTACATGTATAAAGTCATTACCCAGCCATATGAATGACTTATGAGTCATTACACTGAACACAGTTTAACTTAAGAAATATATGATGTAAACAAAGTGCACTAGATACTGTTTTTATAATTTGGCTTGCAACACGCGAAAAGGGACATTCGGACATTTGCGTAATATGTCGTCTCGGATCAGCCTGCGCGGTCCGCGCAGGCTAATCCGAGACGGCACTTTACGACTACATTTGATTTTGTGCTTCAGTAGACTTGCGCAAAACAGAAAATTACATAAAAACGGAAAGTTTCGTTTCTGATTAGTCTGCGCGGATCGCGCAGGCTGATTCGAGACGACACTTTACGCAAATGTCCGAATGCCCCTTTTCGCGTGTTGCAGGCCATTAAAGGATATCACTTCGTTTTCTGTAGCAGTTTTGGATGTATAATGCAGATTTACGTAGTAAACGTTTGTCTGTGATCATATGTTTAAGTCTTTCACTGTATGGAATTGTTAAAAGTCATCCTCTTCAGAGGCAAAAAGTGTCACAACTGTGCGGTATTGCGTTACCAAAAGGTTATAAATTCGATATCGGCAACCTGAATACCTTTCAAGCTATTTATCAAACAAGATCACGAATTGAGTCAAAAGTTCTCATTGATAACATGCACCATTAAGTCAGTATTGCATGTTTTCTGTGCTGTTAGATATCATTTTACCTCATTTTACTTCAGTCTTCATATCTAGGCCTGTATTAACCAACCATTCAAGAAAGTCATGCTCTATGAAAAGGGGGCTTAATGCATCTGCAAAAAGCATCGACCCAGGTCAGCCTGCGCATTCCCCGCAGGCTGACCTGGGCCGAAACTTTTTGCTTAACTTGGTAAATTTTCTGCATTTAAAAGGACCAGTGTACCTCATGATTCAGTCGGTTGTTAGACAAAATGGAGTTTGTGGATCTGTGATAATGTGAAGAGTTGTTTGGTATCATGGATCACGAAAATGCATTAAGCCCCCTTTTGCCAGAGCATGGCTCATATAGATTGTACTCTTTGTCTAATTCTGAATTTAGAAAGTAACATAATTTCTGATTGGTTAAAGTAAATGGTTTCGCCAATCAGGAATGGCATTACTTTTAGATTTAGAAAGTTCTTGATAAGACTTATTGACTATGGTTGGTTGATACAAGCCCTTTGTCTGTATTCAACAACCATACCTAAGAACTTTCTCAGTCTTGTTCTCCATGATGGTCTAAATTTGAAATATACACAACTTCTGATTCGCCAAACCATTAGGTTTAGCCAATCAAAAGTGGTGTTACTTTCAAATTTAGAAAATCTCAGGTATAAAGACTAAGACTAGTGTTCCTGAAAATTGGCTAGTGAATGCTGTCCCAGGTCTCCAACGGTGATTTCATATATTGGGCGACATTGCTCTCTCACTAATGGAACATAGTTTCGACCACAACCATTGAAGTATGTCATTGAATGAAGTTCTTTTGTTGCACTGTTTCAGTATGGCCTATTTGTGATAACTGCATTGTTTAGAGCGCTATTTTGTCTTGGGCAAGAAATAAAAGATCGTAAATCGATTTCACACATCCGTCTCTTAATGCATTACTTTTTTGTGTGTGTATCTACCAAAGTAGCTATTCTATTAGTTTGAAAATAAGGCCTATATTGTAATGTACCTTTAACTTTCTTTTGACCGAATATTTTCAGAAAATGCAAAATAGAGTGATATCAGATATGTGTATTACAAAAAATGGAAGGCCTTGGAATAAAATTTGCATTATAAAGTTGTATATTCGGATTTAAAGGTGCTTAGTTAGTTTTATATAGTTTGTATATTATTTGTAGTAAACCACTTAATTAAAAAAAAACCAAAAAAGTAAATGAAATTTTCTTTGCAATCGTATAGAAATGGTACTGTGAGATTCAGTCAAAAGGCATTACTTTGGGTGATTGAATAACGGGCTTGTCCTTTTTGCAATCGGTAATAGTACATTTTTTTATGGTGGCATATTTCTGCCGCGAGATACGAGATAGCTATCATGATAATTTAAGAGAAGTATCGTGATAAAACAAAAATTTTCATGATAAAAATATCGCGATAATTGTAACTCTTATCATGATTTTTTCTGCTTTCGTGCCCACAACTGACATTCATGGTACCTATAATTAGATACGGTTTCGGAACAACTTCGTCTACAACCTTATGAATTCTCCTTTTCCCTGGATGGTTTTAAAGTTGTTCGTAGCAGGCATTTCGAGTCGTCTTTGTGATTTTACAGACCTCTGTTCATTTCGAGTATTGTCAAAATTTACCAATTAAGGTACAAAAAAAATTGTTAATGATTCGAAATTTTACTTACTGCAATCTTCTTAAAGGGTAACTCCAGACCAAAATTTTCATTTCCAAATCGGATAAAACTATACTAGAGTATGTTAACAAAAAAACTCCTAGCGTTCTGTGATGCTTACTTCACGAGATATAGAGGTTTAAACTTCGGATTTTCACCTGTCTGACAATCGCTAATTGAAAAAATCGTGACTTCCGGCAGTTTGCCGTGACGTTACAATTGTGAGAAGATATGGTCGCTATATACGAACTAACGCAGAAAACTGAGAAAACTGCATGAAATTTGTAAAGATATATATCGCTTTATCACGTTTCAATCACTTGCGTACTGCAGAATTTTCACCTGTATCGCTCTTACATCTTACTACAATCATAGGAAAGGAATTTTGAATGAATTAGCCTAGTGGAGATAGTACTTATGAAAAGGAAAAGTTATTCTTCTGGTAGGAAACAAAACTATTTTGAAATTTACTTCTTGAAGTTAGTTAATGATACCACTGCCTAATCAACGAATTTTAATAGATAAAAATAAAAAAGAAATAATAACTCAAGATAGTTGAAACATGCCAAAAGTCTCTTCTACTAGGTGGTAGAAGGAAGATGGAACGTTGCAATGTGTAAAGTAAGTAATTCGAGTACAGTTCTAAGGCTGTTTCTACCAAATATAGGACACCGTCGATCATTGAACGGTCTACAAATCCTGCGCAGTCTGATCTTGATCTACACCATCAGTGTCAGCATTTTACATGTCTCCTTCAGCTTGGGAAGAATTAAAAGCCTTAATCTACCTCAGAAATCGTATCCTCTCTTTAACGTTCACGAACAGTATCAAATCAAGCACACATCCTGAATTTGCTGTTAAAGTTAAATCCATTTTTTATTTTTTCACTTGATCTTCATTTATTTTCCTAATTTTTTTTTTCACAATTTCAAATTTGTTTCTTTCATCAACAACAACGTTAAAAGATTGTCTGAATTGCCTCCTGCCTTCCTGCCTTCCTGTCCTCCATATCATGCAGTAAACGTTTTTGATCGTCTGCAAAATACAGGGTTAGTCCATTTCCTACATACTGAGACATGTAAGGCGTAAAATTTAAGTGGAAATAACAACGAGGACAAAAATTATTTAACTTTCTTCTTCCGTATTTCTCGCTGTAATCATGTACGAGATAACAGATGCAGATTGCTGACCATAAAAATGCAGCGTAAATTAAAAATTTATAACGCATACAAACTTTACACAAAATTTTAGTGCGCCAACTTTTTATTTTGCGAAAAGAATTGTGTGTTCCATCAATGCAAAGGGGCAAAGGGTTAATTCGGCGCCTCTTTGATGTTGGTATCGCACCGTTGTGGTCTCACATATTCTTTTTACCCGGCTTGCAGCTGGAGGTTAACAAGCACTTGTCATAAACATGTCATGTACAAAGTTACTCTTTTGTTTTCACGAACATATTGAGCCATTTTTCTTATAAAATGTGAATGGAATTTGGAATTTTACACAGGTTAAATGGGTAAGTCGAACGTCATAGCTTTTGTAATTTCCTCATTCATACGATCTTAAATAAAAAAAAAAAAATCCCATAATCTGCCAGTCGAATTTCTATTCTAACTACCCTCCAACTCTCTCTCTCTCTCTCTCTCTCTCTCTCTCTCTCGCTCTCTCGCTCGCTCTCATATGAAAGAGATGGATAATCAACAGTGAATTTACCATTGATTTCTTGCCTCATTTAAATTTCTGTGGGGACCCAAGGCTGCTGAGCGCGACTCAATGACTTTTTCCGAACAGTGTATATTAAGATCAGACTGCAGAGAAAGTGCAATCTTATGTACAGTGTCCAATACGGAGATATCTATTTTTGTATCTCCAAAAACTAGCACTATTCGAAATTTTGCAATCGGCATGAAGGTTTATTTAACCTGTTGAAGATTAATGGTAAATCTGATATTAAGCCACGTCATTCGGTTCAGACAGACAGACAGCAGACTGACGAATAAATAGTCATCTCCTGGCTAGAAATAGTGCTTAAACTCGGCACCCGGCATACGATAGGGATTTTTCTGACGAAAAAAGTCGTCTCCCGACATGAGGGAACATAGGGCTGTGAGAAAAAAAGTTAGTATCAGAGCAAATTAATAGTACACGGAAGCCGAAATAAGTGTGGCGTCACATCCGGTTTATCGCAGATTTCACAAACTCGCACAGGTGTGCAAACCACATTTTCGCTTATAACTCTTTTTACGATAGACATTGAAATACGGTTTTCAATTTTAAGATTGTTTTCATTTAAGGATTCATATATCCAAAATGAGATTTTGGCTGTAGTTGCCCTTTAAGTCAAAACTACCGAGTTCATCCAAATGATGCGTTTTCTATTTATAGATATCGAGAAACGGGTAGAACTATCACAATAGTTTTACCTCGCATGTCAGCTTCGAGCACGGTTGAGAAATTTTGCGATAAAATATTAGTTTATCGTGATACTTTTATCAGGAAACTTTTCACTATCTTGATAAGATTTCCAGAAAACTTTTAATTTATCGCGATAGTTTACTAAAATTATCATGATAGCTATCTCGTATCTCGTGGCAGAAATATGCCACCATATTTTTTAGACCAGGTATGACGTCATCGTACTGATTTGTATGCGAACCATTCACGTAACAGATGCGTGAAGTTGATCATGTGATATTTTCACAAGCTATTGCATTTCGTCACAACTCGGCCGATTCCGTACCTACATCTACTTTTGTCGGTATCAAGGAGGTTTCCGTTTTGAAAAACTGCCTGTCACGTGATCTTAAACATCGTGGCGCCCTCGTAAATCGATCAGCAACAACAACAACCACGGTGATAAGGGACCTGTCACTGAAATTTGTCTACGGAAATGATAGACCAAGTTAGAAAATAAATGTACAAACTGTTTGTCAACGGAAATATATTTAGAAAGATACTGAAAGAAAATTATGCTAAGTGTTTTCTTTTTCAAAGTGTAGTATTACGATTTAAGAACGGAAAAGCAGTGTATTTCCGACAAAGAAATGTACCGTATTGGTACATATTAAGCTTCGTCACGGATACAGCCGAGCGATTTGATCAACTGATCACCCGAGGTTTGCCGAATGCAGTTATTGCGATTCTCTGGAGTGAAATCTAAAAATTCCTTAAGAGGCCACAAAACCCATTGGGGAAATACCATTGAAAAATATACCATATGAAACATTGCTCGTCTTTATTTCATGTATTTCTGTCTTTATCTTAGTTTTGAAGCCATCTCTGGGGGCAAAATAAAGATACCAGCCGCTGTTAAGGTTTCGCAATGAAAAGCTTTGTTAAACGAAATCGTGTTGCATGCCCCTTTAAAACTTGAAGGTAAATTTGCATGGCTGTGTCTAAAATTTGACACCACAGAGCAAGATTTAGCTGTGACTCGTATTACATAGAGTGCACAACAGCATATGGTATCAGATTCGCTTGATATCATGTCACCACAGACACTTTTTACTAACCTCTTTTCTTATACCTGTCGGGTTTCTTTCCTTCAAAATGTTTAATTGCCTATAGAAAAAATACTAGTATATACCCAGATTGACAGTCAGTTGAAAAAAAAAAGAGCAATTTGTCTTTTGCCACAATAATTTCGCATAAATGTATGTTTAAGTTCTTAAGCCTTTATATACAAAGAAATCAGGTCTATTGAAATCATTGTGGCAGAAAGAAAACATGTTAGTAACTCGTACTTTATCCTTTTCCCACGATGCTTGTTTCCCTTTAAAAGATAACGTACATAACTTGAGCAACATTTGATCTTTTACGTCTGCAAAATCTTTCAATTTGCGCGAATTTAATTTTCATCTTCGGATAAAGATATACATAACCACATTGCAGCTGGCATTTAATCCTAACCAAACAATCCCGATTTAACACGATCCTGAAGATGAAGGCTTTCGAAAATATTGTGGGAAAAGGAGAAAATGCTGGAAACCAGCATTTTCTCCTTTTCCCACAATGTTCTCTATTCAAAGAAAGAAATCCTCATTTGAGCTAAATTTTAATTTATCGCCTGCAGATGGTTTCAATTTGGTCTAGTCCAAAATTTTGTCGTTTGGTAAGAAGATAAAACACCTGAATAAAGTACCCTTTGGCTCATCGACATAATTCAATGGTATAAGATTTGAATACATGTGAAAAGCAATATGTCCCAGAGATACCATAGTTTTCAAACGTCGCCTGCTATCACACAAGAACATGTAGTCTGAAGGAGGCAGTGTTAAAAGGGAGTAATATATTTTTTTTTTTAGATTTTTATCAACCTAACCCCCCCCCCCCCCAAAAAAAAAAAAAAACATATGGTTACCGATAACAGTAAATAAATACCTGTTAGAGTCTTCATAAATAAAAAAAAAAATACGTGTGGTCATATGCAAATAAGTGTTATGATGTCATAACAATCTCATAAAATTGCACTATGTCATTATCCAGTATCCTGAAACTCGATGGGATTCCCAGTTGTGGAATGATTAAGCTGTTTTAAACGCCGTAAAAAAAACAACAACAAACTTTCGCCATTTATTACTCTTAAGTCCTTTATGCATTGAGGGTAAAGGAAGGTATACATTATGGCATGAAAAATTCACACAAAATGGACTGCATTCTATATTATATTAATTCTTTTCCAGGGTTAGATTCCTGGACTGGTTGGTCCCCGTGTTCCCACACATGTGAAGGAGGGTACCAGACTAGAAAGAGAGCATGCAAGAAAGGAGAAGGAAAGTGTGCCCAAGAAGTCTTGGAGAAAAGGTCCTGTAATACTTTTTCTTGTAAAGGTAAGATTTGCTTTTTTTCGGCGTAGCTGAATGTGTTGACTTTTGACCTACTTTTTGGTACTGAAAACAAATAAATAAATAAATATAAATTTGTAATTGGTCAAAAATGCAGATATGTTTTCGTCAAAAATGCAGATATGTTTATTCTAAGGGCCCCTGTGGTAAGAACATGTAGACAAGTTTATTCTAAGGGCCCCTGCCTATTTGCTGGCAATTTACGCCGTCTATCTTTTTCAAAGATATTTCTTGTTACTTCACTGGCGTATTTTTGAAAAATGAGATTCCATCAAGGCTACTATAGTAGAAATTTGTAATAGCTCTTTCAGCACCGTAGGCCAAAATAAAGGCGCTTGCAGACGGCATAGATCAAGGTCAGACTGCACAGAACGTACAGTCTGATCTTGGATCTATGCCGTCGGCTTGTTAGTCAAGCCTTGTAGCCTTGTTGCAGTGGATTGTAATTTAAATCTTCAAAAGAGGACGAGTGTATATATTTTGGGGCCGACAGTGGTAAAACGCGTCTTGTATTTGTCACATTAAGAATGGGAATCGGACACAAAACTCTCTTAAAGCAAAAGCTAAACACTTGACAATGGTCAGAACGTACTCGATCTATATGTTGGACCTAAAGGATGGAAGGAGAAACATGGTGATACAATAATGAAGGGAAGTCACTCATGATATAAAACAAATTTATGATATGATCAGATTTACCCCCCTTTACCTTTCCGGTGAAGAGGACCCTTTATTCATGTTGATTATCCATATATAACCCTTTACCACACAATCCCAATTCTTAATGACCCTGAGGAGGACAGCTTTTGAATATGTGAGAAAATACTGGTAACCAGGACCTTTTTCCACAATTTTTTTACCTTTCAAAACAAACAAGCTGAATCCTGAGATAGAATGGTCCTTTGACATGCAGAAAATTCACCAAAGCGGAATTTTTTTACCCAGGTCAGGCTACATGGATATCTAAGGCTGACCTTGGTTGATAGTTTAAGCAGATGCATTAGACCTCCTTTTCACAGATCAAATATGATAGACACTGACAGTCAGTTGATTGATTGATTGTATGGTGTTTAACACCTTTTTCAACATTATTTCAGTTATATCGCGGCGGCCAGTGCACCTATCCATGCTTTCCTGGAGTCTCTTTTACCAGTACTCTGCACAATTTTCTTTCCAAACCACTGGCTGCTTTTCCACATAACCATCGTCGAGACAATGGTCAGCGGTGGGAGAGGAATGAATCCTGTCGCAATGACTATCATCAATCCTTGGAAAGAAATTGGCCGAGCCAGGGATCGAGCCCACGACCTCCTGTTCTCAAGTCCTGCACGCAACCGACTGAGCTACTAGGGCTCGGCTGACAGTCAGTACATGTACCTAAGATGTGGACATTGAAATTGCAAGGCTGCTTTTGTCAGAATATTTATAAAGAAGCATACAGTCAAGAGCCAAGATCAGACTGCATGCTCTGTGCACTCTGATTCTTATCTACACTGTAGACATAAGTAAATGGCTCTCTACAAAACAAAAAAAAGTTTTGACTTCTCCAAATGCTGGTTACTAGCATTTTCTTCTTTTCCCATAATGTTTTCAAAAGCCTTTTTCCTAAAGGTCATTAAAACTAGGAATTGTGTGACCAAGGGTTAAGTCTGGTTTTGGCATTAGAAGGGTTAACTCTTAGATCGCCAAAAAAAACTTGTCTCATATTTTCATCACAGAATGCAATTTAATGGTTGCTTTTGTCGACAGTGTTACAGCAAAGCGGACAGTGTAGATCAAAGATCAGGCTGCACGTTTTGTGCAGCCTGATCTTCATCTACACTGTCCGCAAAGGCAACTTCAATTGTGAAAGGGGATTTAAAGGTTAATTTTGTATACTTTCAGATGCTCATGATGTTTTGTCCTACCTCAATGTATATAAACTACCTCTTGGCGTGTTCCACGTCCACAGCCGTCCAGGTGCTTTCAACGTGACGTCACTCGCCAAACTTTTTGCTCCATTATCGGAGATCTATCCAGATTATCTACCTCACAACTTTGCAATACTTTTTTCTGTGAAACTTAGTCAGAACTTTTCTGGGTATTTTTTTACCATGAGTGATTTACTAGGACAACAAAGAATTGCCATAAAGTTTACCAAATCTGATCAAACGTGGACAGTTTTACTTGAGTATTACGACGAAACAGGATTATCTGATGAACATTTCCCAGAATTCCAGTTTGAATTGATTGACGATTCCTGGCATCAGTATGCATTAGCAATCAATGGCGACAGCATTGAGTTTTATTTAGACTGTACAAAAGTATCTATGGAGACCTTTGAAAGAAGCAAAGATGGGCTGATGAGCAGCAACCTGATGATGGCCCTGGGACCTTATTTTGCTAGATATGGAACACATTTTGAGGTAATCAATTATCCCTTCATCATACAACAGAGTCTAAGTAGCGCAGACGGTAGGGAACAGGACTTGAGAACATGGGGTCTCTTCTTTGAATCCCTAGCATTGCACATGCATTTCTTTACAAGGATTGATGATAGACATTGTGAAAGGATTCATCCTCTCTCACTGCTGATAATTTCCAATTTTATGAGTCATTTTTTTTTTGTCATCTGCAAATCCTTTTTATTCGGACAAGTCTAAAATTTTGTTGTTGATAAAGAGATTAATGTCATTTCTTCCCCAAAGCAGAAAAATATAAGGTAAAAATGTTCATATCATGATTATTTCAATTTATTTCATACTTTTCAGTAGTTTATCAAGAAATAACTGTGGAATATTGTTCGATATTTCATGGTTACGACCTGTGAAAAATACCGATTTTATTTTCTAACTCTTTGATTGAAGGCGGAAACAGTAGTTCCCGCGCACTATTTATATAGGTAAACAGCGTGTGCCATTCAACCGGATGGAAATATGACATAATTTACCCCCCATTTCTTGCGCTTTACGTAATACTGTAATGCATTGTTATACGGAGGGGGTACGCCACGGGGAATTACAGAAAAGAACTGTACTAGATTTTGATTTGAATTCCCCCCAAGAAAGGGTTAAAAGTAAGAAATAAATAGAACATCTTTTTTTGGTGAAAGATCGAAATTTATTTTATCGAGTGAGCATCTTTCACGAGTGGCACAGCCACTCCTGAAAATACTACCGATGGTGTTTACTGGATGAAATGAATTTTGATCTTTCACCGAAAAAATCAAATATTCTCTCTATCATGATTATTTCACTTCTCTCTGGTTATATTTCAGGGTCTGATAGAGCAGTTGACCTTGATCAGTGATCCGGCTGCAGCTACTGATCAGTGTTCTTCAGTATATGAGGTCTGTATAATTATTTTCATTTTAACTTATTAATATAGATCTGCAACAAAATTTTAGAGTAGACTGCCTTAGCCTCATTCTAGATTTTGAGGTAAAACTGGCAACTATGATTTCAAAGGCTTTTCTGCACCAGGGTCCTAATAACACGGAATCGATTGGTAAAGGGTAAACTGGCAACCAGTTATCATCTTTGTATCAACAACAGATAGCATCCAATTCTATAAGGAAGATATTGTAAAACTGGAAATGTTCGCGCCGTGAAAATGTTCGCCTTTTTCGCGTATTGACGAAAACCGCGAAAGTATCTGCCAGCGTAAATTTAAGCTAGACTAAGGTACATTTTACCTAGACACTTGGTCATGTGGCAGCGATTCACAGGGACCCTCGTCGACATCAATGAGTACTTTTTTTTAAAATCAAAGTCCACCAGAATACCAGTCTAGTGGCGGTTTGTACTGCCAAATTAAGACATTTAAATATGTTTCATCGAAATGAAAATTGAGATTTGTTAAATTGAATGATAATGAATGATAGTTGTTGCGGAAATATAAACACGCATAAGGTCAATATTTTGATATTCGCGAAATTTTAGACCCGCAATAATATCCGCTTTTACAGTATCTGCCTGATTTTAGGGTACATAAGATGACACAAGATAAAACGAGGCTTAGAAATTGAAATTGTGGTAATAATTGACCAGTATGCACAAAGATAGTTTTTATAGCAAAAAAATTAATTCTTTAGCAAGTTTGATAAATTTATCCTGGTCAGAATAATCTTTGTCTGTCATGGAAATTTTTAGCCGAAGATGAAACAAATGTTATTTTGAAACAGAAAGAAAGGCATTCGTTATTTGCATTCTGATTGGTGCTATGACAAGATTGACAACGAATAGCTGTCATCAATAAATTGGGCGTTGCCTATTGCTTATCAGACGGTTACAGTGGAGATACAATGGGTACCAGTTTAGGCAACAGGGAAATGAGTTTGTATATGATGAAAAGTACTAGCAGTTTGATTGGAATAAATCCTCAATGCAAAAACTGTTCCATAGTTACTTTTTTACACAGTGTAGGTCAATATCAGACTGCAAAAAAGTTCACTTTAGTCATGATTTACAGTGTAGATCTATATAAAGTTATATTATATTTCATGTGTCTATTTTTTTAGAAATGTTATGGGTAAAGAAATGTCGTAATTTAAGCTGTGGAGAATTATTTCCCCGTCACAGTGAATATTTTCCTCTTGCCGAAAATCTGGAACTACTTTTTTAAATTTTTTAAGTTTTTAAGTTTTAAAAGTGGTATTCGTTGACAAAATAATCAGAGGAAATATAATATATAATTTATTTCATCAGCTTGTGGTTAATATGGGGAAATATTTGCCTCAAAAGGGAAAGGTCGGCGAAAATAACTCGTGCCTTATGGCACTCCTTATTTTCGCATACCTTTCCCTTTTTCAGCAAATATTTCCCCATATTAACCACAAGCTGATGAAATAAACTCTATGTCTTATTCTGATATTTCATTTCAACTGATCTATTTGGTTGAGAGCTGAAATATACCTGGAATGATATAAATACTTTACCAGATGTCAAAATTTGAGACTTTTACTGACAACAAATCAATTATTGCTCATATCGAGTTCGTCTCCAAAAGGATAGAAAATATTGTTGGGAAAGGAGAAAATGCTGGTTACCAGCATTTTTTACTTCTCCCACAATGTTTTCCAAAGGCTTTTTCCTCAGGGTCGTTAAAACTCATGATTGTTTGGTGAAGGGTTAACAAAATGTTACATATTTGCTCAGGAAAGGGCCATTAAAGATGAAGGAGACAACATGGTGGACAATGTAGACAATGGCACAGCAGAGGTGGAGGAGTCTACAAGTAAGACAGGTGTGCTAACGGATAGAACCCTAATTCATATAAACCTTTAACTGCACAATCTCAAGTTTTAACCACTCTTAGGAAGAATTCTTTTGAAAACATTGAGGGAAAAGGAGAAAATGCATGTCATCTTCAATTGCAATCAATTTAGACGAGTCTAAAACTGAGACATCTATTAAAGAGCTGACAGGGAAATGTAGGTACCATAAGTTAAGCTTTTGAATACAGTATCGTAAGTTATGACAGACGTCATGTATCGCTAATCTCAAATGAATGCTCAGAATCCCTTAAGAAACTAAGTGAAACTCACTATTCATTTCGCTTAGTGTAGATCAAGATCATTCTGCTAGGAATGTGCATTCTAATTTGGGGTCTACTGTGTGAATGATTGCAAGATAGTTTGTGGCAAAAACTTTGAACTTTGTAAAACTTAGGTTTTTACTATTGGCAGTAAAGTCTGATTTAATTTTTGTAGCAGTTCAAGATTTAAAAAGTTCTCAATGGTTACATTACCCTGAAAACAAGTGTAGATTTTTATTTCATGCTTTACGGTAGGTTATCGAGAAATATCGGTGAAATATTTTTCGATATTTCATGGTTACGACCAGTGAAAATACCGATTTTTATATTCTAACTCTTCAATTGAAGGCGGAAACAGTTGTTCCTGCGCACTAGTTACCTAGGTAAACAGCGCGTGCTATTCAACCAGATGGAAATATGACGTAATTTATGACTTACATTTCTCGCGCTTGACGTAATATTGTAATGCGTTGCTATGCGGAGGGGGTACGCCACGGTGAATAACCGAAAAGAACTGTATTGGATTTTGATTAAGCCCCCCCCCCCCCCCCAAAGGGTTAAAAGCATGAAATAAATAGAATATTTGTTTTTTTTCGGTGAAAGATCGAAATTTATTTAATCTCGTGAACATCATCGGTAATATCGGTAATAATACGAGTGAAAATATTACCGATGATGTTCACGAGATGAAATAAATTTCGATCTTTCACCGTAAAAAACAAATGTCCTCTATATAATAAAGCAGGACTTTATTTCTTAGTTCATCTTGGATTGAATTCATGAAGATTTTTCTGAATTTTCTAGTCACATTTTCAACTACCCCACTACCTTTACCAATCCAGTCAACAGACATCCCTGCACAGTGGACAGAATGGTCCCCATGTAGCCATACTTGTGGCCGGGGAGTCCAGGTTCGAACCCAGTACTGTGGCAATGATATTATAAGCAAATGCAAGAATGCCGGTCTGCCGACTAAAGAGATGAGGTGGTGCTTCCTGCAGTCTTGTGTTGGTAAGTAGCAATTGCTTTGACCCCTTACTAAACAATCATGTGTTTAACTCTTCACCACATTATACCGACTTTTAACCACCCTGAAAAAGGATGCTTTTAAAAACCTTTTGGGAAAAGGAGAAAATGCTGGAAACCAGCATTTTCTCCTTTTCGCACAAGGTTTTCTACCCTTACCAAAGCAAATTTTAATTTTTGAGTTGCATTTGTTGGGTCGACTGCAAGTGCTTTCAGTTTGGACTGGTCTAAAATTTGGTCTTTTAGTAAAGAGTTAAAGACCCTGAGGGAATAGGCTTTTGAAGAAAATGCTGGAAAAGTAGTAGCTACTGGAAACTAGTATTTTGTACTATTCCAGCAATGTTTTCTACTCTTTCAAAGATGAATTCAAGGCTAAATATTTGTCGTTTGGTCAGGAGTTGAAGTGCCTTTCACAACTATAGTTGCCTTTGTGGCCAGTGTTAATCAAGATTCGTCTGCACAAAATGTACAGTCTATCTTTGATCCACACTGTCTGCTAAGGTGAGACATTCCGGAGAAGAGTCACCATGAAATTGCATTTTTTTTTTTGGTCTTATTTCTAGACTGAAAGTATCAATTTGGCACTCATGTTTCTTCTCCAAAACTAACGTGGTGAGTCACATTAGAACTGTCTCGATGCGACAGTACGGAAAAGTATCATTCTAACATGACACGTGAATTCGGCTCTATAAACACAGTGCAACGAGAGCGTGGTAAAATCTACGTTATTCTATACAAAGTGACGTCATTCTGTATAGAGTGACGTCATTCTGTATAAAGTAAGTAAGTTATTCAATGGAATATAATCTGCATCCGCGTTTTTACTCTAAGTATGAACTTGTTTTCCTTTGATTAAGAGTTGGTCATGTTAGAATCGAAATAATCTTCTTTCTATCGTGGTTTATCGTTCAATAAACCACGTTGTGAGTTATGAGGCGCAATGAATAAACCACTCGGGCTATCGCCCTCGTGGATTATTTATTGTGCCTTATAACTCACAACTGTGGTTTATTGAACAATAAACCACGATAGAAAGAAGATTATTTCTTAAACAATGAAGGATTTTCAGTAAATTACACACCTTGTACTCTCGAATACTTCATTAACTATAACTCTAAATGATATTTTATCGTCACTTTTTTCCTTTTTGTCATGTTTAGGTACTTGTCACCCTAGTTGCAAAAATGGAGGGGTTTGTTCAGGTTTGGGAACATGTATATGTGCAGATGGGTTCATGGGAAAATCTTGTGATAAAGGTATTAAAATTAGTCTGTCATTCATGGATGGAAAGATGGATTGATGGATGGATGGATGGATGGATGGATGGATTGAATGATAGATTGAAAAATCAGGCTTGCAAACATGTGTATATGCCCATAGGTTCATGAGGAAATCTTGTGATATTGATGGGAACATGTGAAGAGCTGATAGGTGCATGGAAAAATCTTGTGATAAAGGTATTGTTTATATACGAAAGCTTACAAGGGTCAAAATGAAGTTTTTTTTTCCCAAAAACACGTAATAACGTAGATTTAAAACACGTAATAACGCGAAAAAAGTCACAATAACGCTAAAAATGATAACGTGTTTTAAAACAAATAATAACGCGTTTAAAAGTAGTAATAACGCGAAAAATCGTTATAACGTGATTTTAAAATACGTATAAACGCGAAAAAAAAAGTTGCACCAACGTGAAAAAAGTCGTAATTTAACATGTTTTAAAACACGTAATAACACGTTTAAGGGTCGTAGAAACGCGAAAAACCTTGTCAAAACGTAAATTTAAAACACGTAATAAAGCAAAAGAAGTCGCACTAACGCGGAAAATCTAGTAATAACGTGTTTTAAAACACGTAATAACGCGTTTGAAAGTCGTAATAACGCGAATCGATCGTCCCAAGATTTATCAGCATAAGTCTGCAGCTTCACTGTACCCTGCTATCAGACGTGATTAGTGACATTACAAATTAATAATCTTGACCACTAAACCACAGATGATTTCCTTGTGAAAGACACATTTTGAAACAAGAGAGCAACTTCCATGATGTCTGAGTGTTATTTGTTTGTTTCGATTCTACCCCGTTTTCATCAGTGTTTAAATAATTGAAAAATGTATTATCCAGGTTGATTTTCCTGTTATGAATACCGACTCAACGAACATTTTGCCGAGATCTCTCCGACCTCGGTAGGTCAGTTTGTAACATACAAGGCTTGAAACTCGGAGGTCGATGGCTCGATCCAACGGCTCAGCCAAATTCTTTTCGGAGATTGGTGATCGTCATTGTAAAAGGTTTCATTTCTCTTTCACTGCTAATCATCTTTCGAAGTAGGAGGGCAGTCAGTGCCTTGGAAATAGTGTTGTGCGGATGATTGATAATTATTTGTGAGTTAAATTTGTAAAAGATATCCCAGCAAAGTATGGATAATTGCACTCCCACCGCTAAGTAACTGAAATAATGTCAGAAAGGATGTGAAACATCAATTAAACAAACGTTTTCAACAACCATGTCAAGGTCGTGAAAAGTGATAGTGAAAATTCTAATGTCATTGTTGGAATCCATGTTCGATCTCCGCTGTTATTGCTAGCCTTGTCTGACAGTTGTAAGGAAAAGTAAAGCTGCAGACTTAGTACTAGCGATCCTGGAAAAATCATGAATAGAGAAATGGTTGATGTGACTGAAATACCGCTGAAACCAACAAAAAATACAACCAACACAATCATATCTTAATTGGAAAATTTTAAAGCATGTCAATGAACTTATTGCACATACATGTAAACTGTTCTCATGTAAGTTTGTTAAAGTGAAAAAAAAAAAAAAGCGTTACCGGCACTGCGAGTTTTCGATTCGCGTTACTACAACTTTTAGACGTGTAATTGTGTGTTTTAAAACACATTATTATGCTAAATATCTGACTTGGAATAAATGGATGGGTTGATTGTATATTGGATGAATAAATGGGTATATAGATGAATGGGATACCAGATGGATTGATGGGTGTGTGGAAAGATAGATTGGACATGTGATTTGGTCAATGTCAATATGGAATTTGAGAGAGAAAAATTAAAAAAAAAAAAAAAAAACCAGCAACTCTTAATAATGGTTCAAGCAAAATGGTTCAATCTTTGATTATGCTCAGTTGATAGACTATGAGCCAGCAGGGTGTTTGCTTCCCCCCCCCCGGAGGAATTTTCGGGACTATGATTTTCTTGAGCCCCAAGGTCTCCTGAGCACATTTCCAAAGTCTGCTACCTGGCGAGTGGGGCTTTTGGAAGTTACAGAGGTCAAAGGTCATCAAGTGCACCCCTAACCCTAACCTTATTAGTCAATCCTTATTTGACAGTTCATTGGAAATTTTATACCTTGTGAAAGTCCCAAATGATCTCAGGTAATGTAAAAAGCTTATATTTAGATAATTATATGCATTTCTAATAAAATAAAAGAACATTTAATGCGAATCAAAGCACTGACAGCACAATTTTTTTATGATTCAAGCTTCCAAAAATCATAATCTGAGAAACTACAGGGATATTTTTAAGATAAAGCACATTTTCTTGATCACAAATGCCTTGAATGCATCCTAGAAGCAGCCCAAATGGCATTTTCTGATTAATTGTATATCAATTTGTCATATTCATGGATAAAATGAAGCACTTATAACCGAAGTTCATTAATATACTTTTTAATTTTTTGTATCAGTTGCTGAGAATTCAACAACTATCTGGTTCATTTCTTTATTTTAGATTAAAAAAAAAATTAAAATTTATTGGTATTCTTCTATTCATGATCTTAATAATTATATTCATTACAGAAAACAAAAAAACTTTTAGAGTAAATCAAAGTACTGAAGTTACTGATACATTGTGTAGCATTTAACTCTTGCATCTAAAAAACGGACAAAAAAGTTTAAAAGTAAAATATATCTTGATCGTATTTACTAAGAAGACATTGCATATGCTATCTACAGTGCCTTCTCTTGTTATTTATTAATTTAGTTCTCTCAGACAATGGTATCAAAGTACTAAAAATTGAACTTGCCATGACAAAGTTGTAAAGGTATGGCCTACCGGCATATCAACCTTTTAAGTTAAATACAGCATACGTGAATTTAATTTTTCCGCGCTATAGGCGAAAACAGACGCCTTTGTGGACGACATAGATCAAGATCAGACAGACTGCACAGAATATGCAGTCTGATCTTGGAATTCTGTCATCCACTTGTTTAGTCAAGCCTAATATGATAAAACTCTTTCTGAGTTTCAGTTGAACCTATTTCCAGGCATCGAAAGAGGTTGACATTAAATAATTGGTGCCGCAAGAGTTGACTGCCCAAAATCAGAGATATCTTATTTGTTGTTAATATTGTTTCACTTTTTACACACATCAATTAAGTAATCAGGTGATTTACTAGCAATGTGAGTAACCAAGATGAATTCCTCATGCGGATTTGATATTTCAATAGGGCAGATGCACCTCTTATCTTACATTGTTGGTCAGTATTCATTTACAGAGGACCATAGTGTTTTAGTGAATGAGAGCTCATTCATGCTTGTATTTGCTCGGTAAAATCTTCACCATCATCATTCTCATGCCTACCAGCCATATTTGTGGCTTTGTGTTTTTGTTATGAAAACTGTGGTTGCCGTTTTTCCGTTCTTACCTGTTCAGAATTATTTCACGTTAACTGCTTGGCATTAAGAAACAAGAAAATAAAATGAAGCATCACGCCATGACTATTAAAAAAGCTAATAAAAATGTTGGAAATGAGATGCATTGGGTTTGATATAATATACTGTAAGTCTTCAACTATGCAATGAAGAGCCCTTGGTTTTTTTCCCCCTATTCTTTTATCCATTTTGTTTCCCTTTTATGTTACCTTTGAAATAAAGGTCATTTTTCTGTTACCGTGTACTGTTAATGTTCTTGTCATTAATAATTTTTGGCGTGAAGGTCATGCAAATTATCATCATTCATATGGCAATCCTTTTATGGCTCAGATTATCTTGTTCTTACATATGTATAACTAATTGCTTTCTGCTTGCATGTCTTCTTTTACTCAATTACATTGTATTCTAGTGATTTATCATCTGTGTAAATTCAAAACTTGCTTTTTTTTAGTTTTTTGTTAGATATTGTACACATTTAACAGAGACAGAAGCTTTTTTGATATTTTAGCTGGCCAATTATCATTTACCTTTTTTGATAGATGATAAGGGACTCTCTTTATTTCTGCTATGGGCAAAAGGCCTGTGCATGAGGTTTGTTTTTCTCTCTTTCTATCAAACATGTATATAAAGGTACCTGTCGTATGTCGAAAAGAAAACGCCTGCTGCAATATACTTAGACTGTGCTTAGCTCCACCTCATCCAATATCAGCATAATTGTATTATTCTGCATGAACAGATGAACATTTTTTTTTGCATTTGGTATCACGATCATGGGCTTATTACAATTTCCAGGACTTTGTTTCCCTATTAAAAATGATAGATTTCATTTAACTGTGTTATTCCATATAAGTGATGCACCAATAATTGCCCATCTTTAGGAAGAAATGATCAGTAATCTACATTTTCTTCTTTTCTGACCTGATTTCTCATTCGCGAAGTCTATGCTGTGAAGGGAAGTCTCTGTAGTTCGACAAAAGTAAATCCTGTTTTGCAAAATACTACATTGGAATCATTGGAATCATTTAGATAATAACAGTATGTGTATAAATAATACAGAGTATAAATCATAGTAATGATTTAGTTAACACATTGAAATATATTCTAACCAAGTGATGAGAAAGATGATAACAATGTTGACTTCATGAATGAGGCCAATTGATGATAGTGGATAGATTTTCATTTAGCATGGAATGATCTGTTGTAAAAATCATAGTTACCATTTCTATGAAAGGCAACTTCATATTAGTCTCGAACTCTATAAAGGGCCACCATTAAGAAAAAGATCTAAACAACTTTATTTACTGGGTTTAATACAATACCAATTTAATGTGGAAAATTACTGTTGATTATAGAAGTGATAGATAAAATCCTGACGTCAATGAGTTCTTATGGGTCAACAGCAAGAAATATCTTTAATTCCAGCAAATATCGTAAGATTTTGAAAAAAAGCTTAACATTTGTCACTATTAATACCCTGATTTCCTTTGCTGACACAGCTTATAGATAGGATAAATTATAATGATAAGGCACAATGTTTGTCATGGAATCTATTCTGTATCACTAAGATAATAATTGTTGATTTTGTATTCTATGGATAAGTTTTTGGGTACCAGCCATTTTACTCTCACAAGCATGGCCAAGAACAGTTCTCTCAGTGCTTTGATTCAAACAAAATTGCTTCTATTTGTGTGAAACAGCTGTTTTGACTAAAGAAATGAGTGTATAAACCCATCTGAACATGTTTCTGACATTAAATGTAGAAAATGAAATGAAAATTTAACCTGAACTGTTATTCATTGATATCTTGCATGCAACAGTGCACTTGATGACCTTTGACCTCTATAACTCGCGAAAGCCCCGCTCGCCAGGTGGCAGATTTTGACAAAGTGCTCAGGAGACCTTGGGGTTTCAGAAAATAATAGTGCTGAAAATTCCCCTGGGGGGGGGGGAGGGGGTCTATTGGTGGCTCAAGGTCTATGACTGTTTGCCAAAAAGTTTTGTGTTTTAGGACTCGGAGGAAAAATTCTTTAGAAAATATGGTGGGAGAAAGAGAAAATGCCAGAAACAAGCATTTTCTTTTTACCCACGATGCTTTCTATCCTTTTTAAAGACAAACCATTTGAGCCATATTTATGTTGTTGTCTGCAAATGTTTTCAATTTTAACAAGTCTGAACTTATCTTCCTTGATTGCAACATTTTAACTTCTGATATTACTGTAGTGCGGTGAATACAAGAACAGATTTTTCAAACTTTAGAGTATAATGCTTACCAGTACATTTTATATCTCAAGATTTGACACAATTTAATAGTTTATGTTACCATGGTTACAGCTATATGTGATCCACCCTGTATGAATGGAGGGCGCTGCTCTGACCCTGGGGAATGTACTTGTCCAATAGGCTATACTGGCAACCACTGTGAACAAGGTAAGAAACTTTGGGGATTTTTGAGGATTTTAAACCTTCTGCCCTAACCTTTTACAAACACAGCCTATGTTTTCATACCTTGAGAAGTGGCTTTTTAAAAAAAATCAGGCGTGAAAAGACTTACAACTCGCATTTTTATGCCTTCAAAGACAAGTTCCATCATTTGTGCCGCAAATAATCGTTGTCTAATCATGCGACAGTTTGGACAAGTGTAGTTATCACAAAAGCCTTCTATTTTCATCTGTTTTTTAATTTTCTTTTAATCAAAGACTCCATCAAGGTAAGTAATGAGTTGTCTACAGCTAGAAAAAATTAAATGAATTGAAAAATAAACAGTTGATCCTGTACTGGAGGCCACCTATATTAACTCTGTTTCACACTATTTGAGTTTTAATGACCCTAAGAAAGCAGCCCTTTGAAAACATTGTGGGGAAAAAGAAAATGCGGGTAATCAGCATTTTCTTGTTTTTCCGCAATGTTTCTACCCTTTGAAAGACTAATTTTATTTTTTGCGTGACATTTGAAATGTTGTCTGGAAATGCTTTTAATTTGTACCAGTCTAAAATTTTGTTGTGTGTTAAAGACTTAGCTTGCTTTAATACCCATCTATTTTGAATCTAAAATCTGCTTCAATCATAATAACTAAAATCCCTTCAATAGATCACCTGCACTGAGAGACCACTTTTCTTTCACCATTAGATGTTAAATACAGGTTTGAGTGTACATGTATATTCTTTATTTTTTCAATCTTTTAGCTCTTTGCATTCCATCCTGTAAACATGGGGGTCGATGTGTCGAGCCCAACTATTGTTCCTGTCCATATGGGTATATGCCACCTATCTGTGAACGTAAGTAGATCCAAGTGAACATTAATGAATATTCACAAGATAAACCCTTAAGCAAACAATCCTACATCTTTTTGGCCCAGAAGTAGAGAGGTTTTGAAAACATTGTGGGAAAGAAAGAAAATGCTAGTAACTAGCATTTTCTCCTTAACCTATGATGCTTTCTACCTTTCCAAACATGAATTCATTTTTTTTATCATACTTATTGTGTTGTCTGCAAATGCTTTTAGTTTAGACACGTCTAAGAATTTGTCGTTTTGTAAAGAGTTAAACTATTTCCATTTGTGAAATTAGATCTTCATCAAACAATAGCTCATCGAAAATGCTCCTTTTTCCTCGCAATGTTTTCTCCCCTTTCTAGACTATGAGCCAGCAGGGTGTTTGCTCCCCCCCGGGGGAATTTTCGGGACTATGATTTTCTTGAGCCCCAAGGTCTCCTGAGCACATTCCCAAAGTCTGCTACCTGGCGAGTGGGGCTTTCGGAAGTTATAGAGGTCAAAGGTCATCAAGTGCACCCCAACCCTAACCTTATTAGTTGATCCTTATTTGACAGTTCGTTGGAAATTTTATACCTTGTGAAAATCCCAAATGATCTCAGGTAATGTAAAAAGCTTATTTTTAGATAATTATATGCATTTCTAACAAAATAAAAAAACATTTAATGCAAATCAAAGCACTGACAGCACTAATTTTTTATGATTCAAGCTTCCAAAAATTCATAATCTGGCAAACTACAGGGATATTTTTCAGATAAAGCACATTTTCTTCATCACAAATACCTTGAATGCATCCTAGAGGCAACCCTAATGGCATTTTCTGATTAATTGTATATCAGTCTGTCATATTCATGGATACAATGGAAGCACTTATAACCAAAGCTCATTAATATATTTTTAATTTTTTTATATCAGTAGCTGAGAATTCATCAGCTATCTGGTTCTTTTTTTTATTTTAGATAAGAAAATCTAAAATTTATTGGTATGATTATTTTCATTATCTTAATGATTATAGTCATTACAGTAAATAAAAACTTTTAGTGTAAATCAAAGTACTGAAGTTACTGATACATTGTGTAGCATTTAACTCTTGCATCTAAAAACGGACAAAAAAGGTTAAAAGTAAAATATATCTTGATCTTATTTACTAAGCAGACATTGCATTTTCTATCTACGGTGCCTTCTCTTGTTATTTTATCAATTTAGTTCCCTCAGACAATGATATCGAAGTACTTAAAATTGAACTTGCCATGACAAAGTAGTAAAGGTATGACCAACAGGCATATCCACCTTTTTAGTTAAATACAGCATACATATGCATAAATTTAAACCTTTCAGTGCTATAGACGAAAACAGAGGCCTTTGCGGATGACACAGATCAAGATCAGACTGCACAGAATATGCAGTTTGATTATGGAACTCTGTCGTCCACTTGTTTAGTCAAGTCAAATATGGTAAAACTCCGAGTTTGGGTGGAGCCTATTTCCAGGCATCGAAGAGGTGGACATTAAATATTTGGCGCCGAAAGAGTTGACTGCCCAAAATCAGAGATACATTATTCGTAGTTAATCTTGTTTCACTTTTTACACTCATCAATTAAGTAATCAGGTGATTTACTAGCAATGTGAG
Organism: Hippopus hippopus; assembly: GCA_946811185.2. Classification (NCBI taxonomy): domain Eukaryota; kingdom Metazoa; phylum Mollusca; class Bivalvia; order Cardiida; family Cardiidae; genus Hippopus; species Hippopus hippopus. Next base: position 3,436,455 of record OX328105.1, read on the forward strand.
TTACCAAGATGAATTGAATTCCCCATCTGGATTTCATATATCAATAGGGCAGATGCACGTGTTATCTAACACTGTTGGTCAGTATTCATTTACAGAGGACCATAGTGTTAAAGTGAATGAGAGCTCATTCATGCTTGTATTTGCTCAGTAAAACCTTCACCATCATCATTCTCATGCCTACCAGCCATATTTGTGGCTTTATGTTTTTGTTATGAAAACTATGGTTGTTTTTCCGTTGTTACCTGTTCAGAATTATGTCAGGTTAACTGCTTGGCATTAAGAAACAAGAAAATAAAATGAAGCATCACGCCATGACTAAAAAAAAAAAGGCTAAGTATAAATATTGGAAATGAGATGCATTGAGTTTGATATAATATGCTTAAGTCTTAAACTATGCAATGAAGAGCCCTTGTTTTATTCTTTACTCTTTTATCCATTTTGTTTCCCTTTTATGTTAACTTTGTAATAAAGGTCATTTGTGTGTTACCATGTACTATTAATGTTCTTGTCATTAACGTATTCTTTGGCGTAAATGTCATGCAAATTATCATCATTCACATAGCAATCCTTTTATTGCTCAGATTATCTTGTTCTTACATATGTATAACTTCTTGCTTTCTGTTTGCATAGCTTTAAGGCTATGTCTTTTTTTACTCAATTACATTATATTCTAGTGATTTTTCATCTTTGTAAATTCAAAACTTGCTTTTTTTTTAGTTTTTTGTTTGATATTGTACACATTTAACAGAGACAGAAGCTCTTTTGATATTTTAGCTGGCCAGTTATCATTTGCCTTGTTTGATATATGGTTAGTCACTCTCCTTATTTCTGCTATGGGCAAAAGGCCTGTGCATGAGTTTTGTTTTTCTCTTTCTATCAAACGTGTATATAAAGGTACCTGTCGTATGTCAAAAAGAAAATGCCTGCTGCAATATACTTATACTGTGCTTAGCTCCACCTCGTCCAATATCATCATAATTGTATTATTCTGCATGAACAGATGAACATTTTTTTTTTGCATTTGGTATCACGATCATGGGCTTATTGTTATTTCCAGGATTTTGTTTCCCATACTAAAAAAAGGTTTCATTTTACTGTGCTATTCCATATAAGTGATGCACCAATAATTACCCATCTGTAGGAAGAAATGATCTGAGAGATCTAATGGGGAGACATTTTTTTCTTTTCTGACCTGATTTCTCATTCCCAAAGTCTATGCTGTGAAGGAAAGTCTCTGTAGTTCGACAAAAGTAAATCCTGTTTTGCAAAATGCTACCTTGGAATCATTTAGAGAATTACAAACCCAGACTGTTTCAGAAATGGTTTTATGCATGCCCTCTTTGCGTACATTTTGATGTTTTTCAGTTGTGGTGAAAATGTCATATTGTTAACAGAACAGAATCTTTATTGAATTTTGACAATGTTTACTGGTTACTTCCCCATGTGATAGACATGCAGTACGTGTTAAGATAATACAGAGTATAAATCGTAGTAATGATTTAGTTTACATATTGAAAGATATTCTAACCAAGCGATGAGAATGATGATAACAATGTTGACTTCATGAATGTGGTCAATGGGTGATAGTGGATAGACTTTCATATAGCATGGAATGATCTGTTGTAAAAATCATTGTTAACATTTCAATGAAAGGCAACTTCATATTAGTCTCGAACTCTGTGAAGGGCCACCATTAAGAAAAAGATCTAAACAGCTTTATTCACTGGGTTTAATACAATACCAATCGAGGTGGCAAATTACCTTTGATTATAGAAGTGATAAATAAAATCCTGACGACAATGAGTTGGTCAAAAGCAAGAAATATCTTTAATTCCAGCAAATATAGTAAGATTTTTAAAAAAAGCTCAACGTTTGTCACTATTAATACTCTGATTTCCTTCGCTGACACAGCTTATAGATAGGATAAATTATAATGGTAAGGCACAGTGTTTGTCATGGAATCTATTCTGTATCACTAAGATCATAATTGATGATTTTGTATGCTATGAATAAGTTTTTGGGTACCAGCCATTTTACGCCCACAAACATGGCAAAGAACAGTTCTGTCAGTACTTTAATTAAAACAAAATTGCTTCTATTTGTGTGAAACAGCCGTTTTGACTAAAGATATGAGTGTATAAACCCATCTGAACATGTTTCTGACGTATTAAATGTAGAAAATGAAATGAATATTTAACCTGAACTGCTATTCATTGATATCTTGTACGCAACAGTGCACTTGATGACCTTTGACCTCTATAACTCGCAAAAGCCCCGCTCGCCAGGTGGCAGACTTTGACAAAGTGCTCAGGAGACCTTGGGGTTTCAGAAAATAATAGTACCGAAAATGCTCGGGGGGGGGTGGGGGGGGCCTATTGGTGGCTCAAGGTCTATTCCAAGGTAAATTCCATAATTTTTAAGGGTTACATTTAATATGTTGTATGCAAATGTATTTTCGAGCATCATAAGCTTGGATATCCTGGATGTAAATCTGAATTTTAATACTTGCTTTCTGATTACTACTGTTCACCTTTTCCCAAATGGTTTTAATGACACAAAGTAAGAAGTCTTTCGAGAACTTTGTGAGAAAAGGAGAAATTGCTGGTAACCCGCATTTTCTGAATGCAGCTTTCTATCCTATTAGAGAACTTTAGCATTAATTTTGAATGTGCCGTAAGCAAATGTTTTTAATTTGGAAGAGTCATAGATTTGTCATGTGGGGAAGGGTGAAGCTTGGTAATTACTGCATTCAGATGACCTTTTCCGTCTTACAATGGATCTATGAGCTTGATCTCCTTAAGCCACGATGTTTCACATGCATCCATGCATTTAAAACTAATTCATGTTCATATTTACTAGTTCACAGGGATCTTGTCAAGTCTTTTGTGTGGTGTCTGTAGTCGTGAGGTAGAGCGTCAGACTTGCAACAGTAAGGTCCCAAGTTCGATGTCCGGGAGTGGGTGTCAACTTTGCGACTTTTCATCGGACCACACATTTGGAACATTTAGTCTATGAATTTGTTTTTTTCAGGTAATGAACATATACATTATTTTGTATTTTCTGCAGCAATCTGTCTCCTGCCCTGTAGAAATGGAGGAAAATGTGTAAGACACGATAAATGTAAATGTCCAAGAGGTTATAGAGGGCGAGATTGTTCAGAACGTAAGTATGTTTTAAATGTAAGTATAGTCAATGCAGTTTCTTGAAAGGATACTTATATTAAGAAACGTCTTGTGTATAAAGACCATTTGTTTTATAATTGGGCTATTGTATAAGTTACGGGTATACAATTTTAAGACTAATCATGTCTTTAGTCTGCCATCGGATTGCTGTGAGTTACATGTAATATTGTATAAATATGTGGAAGTTATTTAAGGGTAATCCATTTTGTAACTCTTTCAACATGAATGAAAGCTAAAGAAAAGAAACATTAATGTAGACTTGTTACAGTTCAAAAGTAATATACAAGAATATGAAATAGACATTTTCTGCTGATGAGTAAATTAAATTTGTCATTAAGTTTTCTATTTTTACCAGGGCAATAAGTTAAAATACTCTAAAAATTTGAATAAGGTTAGACTGGACAGAACTGAAAGCATTTGCATAAGAAAAAGCACTGCTAAAATGATAGGATTTCATTTTTAGGATTAGGAAAACATTCTTACCGGTATTTTCTCCTTCTACCGGTATGTTTTTAAAATCCTCCTTCCTTAGCCTCAATGAAAACACAGGATTGTATGTTAATGAGGACAATATCTGTTATTACAGCTATTTGTAGACGTGGGTGCTTCAATGGAGGAAGGTGTGTGGCTCCAAACACTTGTACATGCCCACGTGGTTACAGTGGAAAAAGATGTCATAAACCAGTATGTACACCACCATGTGAGAATAAGGGGCGGTGTTTGTATCCAGGGGTGTGTCACTGCAAGCGAGGTTTTGCTGGCTCCCTATGTGAGATAGGTCTGTAGATACATGTTTAAATCTGTGTTTTTGTGAGTTTTGGGTTATAATATTTTATAGTATGGCACTGGCCTGTACCATTGATAAAAATCAGCTACTTTTCCACATATCTGTATGTTTAAATAATTTACAAAACACCTATAGAGAATTGTGATGAAATGATAAAGAATGTCTTGCTGATTCTCATTGAAAGCACTAGGTCTTTTGTGGGATTGTCCTTGGGCAGGATACTTCAGAGCCCTGGCCTAGTACTAATGAAACTCAGGACACATACAAATAAAGGAGCTGTTGCTGTGGTATGACAAAAATAATGTTGAAAGCGAGATAAAAATACTCTGTCAATCAATCAACCTTAGGGTCGTTAAATTTCAGGATTCTTTTTTTAACTCTTCATCACACAATCCTGAGTTTAAATGACCATGCAGGTGAAGTCTTTTTTAAAAACACTGTGGGAAAAGGAGGAAATGCTGGGAACCAGTATTTTCTCCTTTTTTCCATAATGTTTTCTAACCTTTCATAGAAAAAAGCGTTCATTTGAGCCCAATTTAATTTGTTGTCTGCAAATGCTTTTAATTTAGGTGAGTTGAAAATTGTTTCGTTTGGTTAAGAGTTGAAGGTTTGTAAGACAGTTCTTCAAATTTAGGCAATACCTATCGTTATTAACTCGTGTTCAAATTCACTGTAGTTAACCTAATCTTTATTCTGTTAATTCTTCCAGCAGGATGCAAAAAGAAGTGTAAAAATGGCGGATTCTGTACGGGTAAAAACAAGTGTGCGTGCCCCCCAGGGTACAGGGGACGCTGGTGCCATAAAAAGGTCTACAAGAATTCCTGTCAAACAACATGCTTTAACGGAGGACGTTGTCGTAAAAAAAGGTGCCGTTGTAGACCAGGCTTCTCAGGAAAACGTTGTGAAAGAAGGTCAGTGTCCCATTGTCATTCTCTCTCACTTTTTAAGGTACAACTAAATAAGAGACTTGTTAATGGGTTAATAAAATTCTTTTTATCACGTAACAGTGTGGATCGTAAATGAAATGAACATTTTCAGAGAGTAAGAGAGACAGAATTTTTTTTCAAAACCTCAGGATTTTTTTTTAGCTCACCTGAGCACAACGTGCTCAAGGGGAGCTTTTAGGATCACCCTGTGTCCGTCGTGCGTCGTCCGTCGTCAACAATTCTTTAAACATCTTCTCCTCCTAAACCGCTGGGCCAATTTGGACCAAACTTGGCTGGAATGTTCCTTGGGAGGTCCTCTTTAAAAATTGTTCACAGAATTTGATTCCATCAAAAACTCTGGTTGCCATAAAAATCTTCTCCTCTGAAACCGCTGGTCAGATTTTGAAATAATTTCACAGAAATGTTCCTTGGGTGACCTTTTTCAAAAACTGTTCGCGAAATTTTGATCCGTTGAAAAACATGGCCGTTGTGGGGGGGGGGGGAATCTTTGCACTCGTGTGGTGTCAACAATTCTTTAAACATCTTCTCTTCCTAAACAGTTGGGCCAGTTGGGACCAAACTTAGCAGGAATGTTCCTTGGGAGGTCCTCTTTAAAAACTGTTCACAGAATTTGATTCCATCAAAAACTTTGATTGCCATGGCAACCAAATGGAATTTTCTAAGAAATTCTTTAAAAATTTTCTCCTCTAAAACCGCTGGTCAGATTTTTAAAAGAATTTACAGAAATGTTCCTATGGTGACCCTTTTCAAAACTTGTTCGCGAAATTTTGATCATTCGAAAAACATGGCCGTGGTGGGGGGGCTCTTTGCACTCGTATAGTGTCAACAATTCTTTAAACATCTCCTCCTCCTAAACCGCTGTGCCAATTTGGACCAAACTTGGCAGGAATGTTCCTTGGGAGGTCCTCTTTATAAGTTGTTCACAGAATTTGATTTAATCAAAAACTCTGGTTGCCATGGCAACCAAATGGAATTTTCTAAGAAATTCTTTAAAAATTTTCTCATCTGAAACCGCTCGTCAGATTTTGAAAAGAATTTACAGAGATGCTCCTTGGGTGATCCTTTTCAAAAATTGCGAAATTTTGATCCGTCGAAAAACATGGCCGTGGTGGGGAGGATCTTTGCACTCGTATGGTATCAACAATTCTTTAAACATCTTCTCCTCCTAAACCGCTGTGCCAATTTGGACAAAACTTGGCTGGAAAGTTCTTTGGGAGGTCCTTTTTTAAAAGTTCACAGAATTTGATTCCATCAAAAATTCTGGTTGCCATGGCAACCAAATGGAATTTTTTTAAGAAATTCTTTAAAAATCTTCTCCTCTGAAACCGCTCGTCAGATTTTGAAATAATTTCACAGAAATGTTTCTTGGGTGACCCTTTCCAAAATTTGTTCGCGAAATTTTGATCTGTCGAAAAACATGGCCGTGTTGGAGGGGGGTGGGGCGGCTTTTTGCACTGTATGGACTTAAAGAAATTCTTTGAAATTCTTCTTCTCTTAAATCACTCGTCAGATTTTGAAATAATTTCACAGAAATGTTCCTCGGGTGCCCCTTTTGAAAAAGTGTTCGCGAAATTTTGTCAGATTTTGAAATAATTTCACAGAAATGATCCTTATATTATGCCCCTTTTTTAGATTGGCTGTTTTCGAAGAAAACGTTGAGGTATTGTCATAGTCCTGTTGTTGTCGTCTGCATTGTTGTCGTTGTGCAAAATATTTGACATGTTGTTATATCTCAGCTTCCACTCAATACATGTACTTGAAACTTGGAATAATTGTTCACTAGTGAAAGAGCAACCCATACAACAAGGGCAGGTAACTCTACAATCATTTTGTCCAAATTATGCCCCTTTTTCGACTTAAAATTTAAACTTATTATCCAGCACCCATCAGCCAATCGTTGGCACCCGCATGCAGTGCTCTTGTTCGACTTAATATTTTTAGCCACTATCGGGCATGTGCTCATGTTCAAGAAATGGTCCTTGGGTGACCTATCCCAAAATTTATTTGCAGAATTCTGATTCGTCAAAAACATGGCTGTGGTGATGATTGTAGGGGTTGTGACCGGTTTTGAAATGATTTTTACAGATGACCTTTTCAAAATTGCTTGGCAAAATAATGATTTTGTTTCCAAAATTTCAATACTTCAAAAAAAAATTGGTTATGGTCCTCTCAAAAATTCAGGTGAGCGATCCAGGGCCATCTTGGCCCTCTTGGTTACAAAATATTGCACCGTGTATACTGTATACGTGGATATATGCAAATGTTGAAAAATTAGCGAATTACTGGTTATGGACATTTTGCGTGCGGAAATGTTTGCGAATTCAAGACACTTGTTATTCGTTGGAATATTTGTGGTAAAATATGCAAACAGAAAAGTTTGCGAATTTTTCAAATACGTGAAATTGCAAAAATTTCCACTTATACAGTATTCAGGATCTGACCATGTATATCACCCTAGTTCTGTACAGTTTGATATGCATCCTGACAGTCAGTTAAAGAACATATACTCAGTTTTCTATGATTTAACAGATCACCAAATTCCCCAAGTTTTCATCACCCCTAACACTTTTGACAACATTGTTGACAAAGGAGAAAATGCTGGGAACTAGTATTTTCTCCTTTTCCCAAGTTGTCAACTGTTTCGAGAAGACATTACTTGGAACTTTTGTTTTCTCCTTTTCCCACAATGTTGTCAACTGTTTCGAGAAAACATTGCTGGGAACTTTCATTTTCTCCTTTTCCTAAATGTTTTAAATTGTTTTGAAGACAAATCTGATCATTTATGCCCTATCTTGTTCGTCATGTGCAAATCGTTTCTATTTTGACTAAGTAAAGAGTAAAATTTTGTCATTTACTAAAGAATTCAATCCAGTTTCACCAAATTTTATCTTTCCTTGCATAGATTAGTTTGAGTTTTAAATCCGACTAATTTTCACTGATTTCAGGGACTGTAATTATGAAACCTACCTAATTCCATATACCCAAACATATCGCAAACTGAAAAGGAGAGAAGTTGTTACTCTCTGTGAAGGCTGGAACTGGAAAACCTGTATTGAAACAAGGTATTGTTCAGGGTTTTAACCCTAATGCACACTGACCTTTTGTGGACAGTGCAGATCAAGCTCAGACTGCACAGAACGTGCAGTCCGATCTTTGATCTACATTGTCCTATACGGAGATATTTTTTCCGTAGAAATATATTTGAAATGGCATTAATCTCTTAATCCCTTTTTTAAATATCGGCTTGAAAGTTTCACTTAATTTATTTAGCAGGATAAGGGATTATGAATTTGCTTTTTATTAACTTACCCCATTACCAAGCATAGTATTTCTGGCATAATTTAACACTTTTTTGCATTAGTGACACAAAAATTGAAAACATCGCAGGAAAAGGATAACAAATTGGAGACAAATAATGAGTTAATGTAAAAATTGTGCAAATAATCTGTAATGGTGTTAACCTTTAAAGCGCCTCTCATGACTACTGTTGCCTTTGTGGCTAGTGTAGATCAAGATCTTTGATATACACTATCCACTCTAATAAATCTTTATAGACAGAAGCAACTGCAATTGCTTGGGTCTTTTTTCCTTTCGACTTAAAAAGTCTGTTGTGTTTATTTTGTGCTCCAAGGATTAATTTGAATATTTTTCCCATCTCTTTCAGGTTTGAATATGTTGTATCAACAAGAACTTTATACAGAAATGGATACAGATGTGTATGACACAAGATAAATTCATCCAACTACGATACAGTTGTCAAAAAACAAGATGATTATTTTAACAAAAATGATCATAAATATGTCTCTGATACAAGAGAATGAATCTGAGGTAATAGAGATGTACCTGATGCAGGAATACAAATCTAACTGGAATACAGATGTGTCTGATACAAAAATTGGACCATACTTTGATAAAAAAAGGCTCTGATACAATAGAATCAAACTTTTATACAGATGTGTCTGATACAAGAGGACAGATCCCACTATGATACAGATGCGTCTGATACAAGAGAATAGATTACACTGTGATACAAGTGTGTCTGGTACATGAGAATGGATTACACAATGATACAGATGTGTCTGATACAAGAGACTAGATCACAATATGATACAGATGTGTCTGATACAAGAGACTAGATCACACTATGATACAGATGTATCTGATACAAGAACATGGATCACAATATAATACAGATGTATTCAATACAAGAGACTAGATCACACTATGATACAGATGTGACTGATACAATAGACTAGATCACACTATGATACAGATGTGTCTGATACAAGAAAATGGATCACATCATGATACAGGTGTGTCTGATACAAGAAAATGGATCACACTATGATGTAGACATGTCCGATACAAGAGAATGTATCACATTATGATACACATGAATTCGATACAACAGAATAAATCACACTTTGATACAGATGTGTCTGATACAAGAGAAAAGATCACACTATGATACAGATTTGTCTGATACAGAGACAAGAACACATTATGATACAGATGTGTCTAATCCAAGAAAATGGATCATACTGTGTTACAGATGTGTCCAATACAAGAAAAAAAATCACATTATGATACAGATGTGTCCGATACAAGAGACTAGATCACTCTATGATACAGATGTGTCAAATACAAGAGACTAGATCACACTATGATACAGATGTGTCCGATACAACAAACTAGATCACACTTTGATACAGATGTGTCTAATCCAAGAAAATGGATCACACTATGATACAGATGTGTCTGATACAAGAAAATGGATCACATTATGATACAGATGTGTCTAATACAAGAGGAAAGATCCCACTCTGATACAGATTTGTCTGATACAAGAGAATGGATCACACTATGATACAGATGTGTCTGATACAAGCAAATGGATCACACTATGATACACATGTATTCGAAACAAGAGAATAAAGCACACTCTGATACAGATGTGTTTTACACAAGAGCATGGATTGCACTATGTTACAGGTGTGTTTTTATATGTGAGAATGAATTACATGTAACAGACATGTGTCTGATATATGAAAACAAATCCAGCCCTGATACAGTTGTATCTTATATTAGAATTTTGAGGTTTCAGCAATTTGCTTTCAGTCATCATGTGTGATATTCGTATTAGTACAGGTTTTTTCCTCCAGTTGGACTTTTTAAGTGACATTAATTTTCATTTGCATAATTGTTAATCGTACCAAAGTGATAAGTATTGGCCAGTGATTTTATAAACATTCCAAGTTCATTTGTAAGTTGTTATGTTCTTGTTAGACATTACCTAATTACGGAACTCTACATTTTACTAGAGCTCGTGCATAACATGTAAATGAGGCATACTCTGTGAAAAGGTGTTTAGTGCATCGGCCAATAGTATTAACCAAAGTCAGCCGGCTGCATAGTCCATGCAGGCTGACATGTGTTGAAAATTTTTGCTATTGGTCAATTTTCTGCATGTCAAAGGACTTGATTTTATGGATCCATTATTATATATGATGAATATCTTGGTACAATGCAACACGGAGATGCATGGAATACCCTTTTGCCAAAACGCCCTCAAATGTAAAATCCTTGGTATTACATGCCTACGGTAGACTAGCTTTGAAGACGTTTAGGGAAAAGGAGCGTTTCTTAAGTATTTGTCTTTCTTTCAAATATACTAGCCAGATTTTTGTCTAAAAATAGGATGTTTGGTGATGAGATACTGCTAAATGTTCGTTAACACTTTACCAAACAAGCATATTTAAGACTGGACAAAATCTTTTTCAGTCGACAAATTTAATTTGGCACCAATGATGGTATTTATATCAGAAAGGGTAGAAAACTTTATGGAAAAAAGGAGATGCTAGTTATCAAAATTTTCTCCTTTTTCATGATATTTTCAAAAAATGTCTGTCAGGGGGGTCGTTGAAACTCGGAATTGTTTGGAGAATGGTTAACACTTTACCTACTGACCTGGTGTTCAGGCCCTGAAAATTAAGACTTTTGAAAACATTGTGAGAAACATTTTCTACTTTTCTCATAATGCTTTTTCCGTCCTTCAAAGAAAAAAAATCCCATAATCCTAGTCATATATAATTTGTCATCTGCAATGACTTTCAATATGGACTAGTTTAAAATGTTATTATCCTGTAAAGAGTTAATTCTTTACTCAACAATTCTGAGTTTTCATCGCCCTAACAAAAAAGGCTTTTTGAAAACATTGTGGGAAAAGGAGAAAATGCTGGTAACCAGCATTTTCTCCTTTTCCCACAATGTTTTCTATTTTATCAAAGAAAAGCTCCATCATTTCAGCCACCTGTCACGCTGCCCTGGGTCTAAAAATGCTTTTAAACTGGACGAGATGTAAAATTTTGTTGTTTGGTATGGCTTAAGCATAGTGTTTCGTTAACCGTTTCAGCGCAAAAAGGTGAAAACAGACCCTTTAGCTGTCGGCATAGATCAAGATCAGACTGCACAGAACGTGCAGTCTGGTCTTGGATCTTTACTGTCCGCTTGTTTAGTCAAGCCTGTGAGATGTAAACCTGTCTTAGTTTCAGTGAGTTGTATTTTCGAAAGATGTCGAGTTTATAAATTTGGCGCTGACAGGGTTTACACTTATCCTATTGAATAAGTGAAATGAAACTTCCAAGCCTGTGGTAAAAATTTCAATTTTGCTATTTCAAAGGAATTTTTGGGGAAAGATACCTTCTTATGGGGCAGTGTAGATCCAAGATCAGACTGCACGTTCTGTGCAGTCTGATCTTGATCTGCACTGTCCACAAAAGGTCCTTGAGTAGGGCTTAGCAGCCTAAGTGTTAAATAAAGGTTGACAAGCCCAGGTTGTATGAGGTTATCTTGAAATTCCATTTAATTCAAAGGTCTGTCAACATTATAATGAAAAACAATAAAAATGATGCCTTGTGATCTATGCATTTTGTCACTGGTACCTGTTCAACCGTCAAAGAACCAAGTCCTCGTGCATTATTTATTGTTCCTCATAACTCACAACCGTAGTTTATTGAACGATAAACCAAGATAGAAATAGAGGATATTTGTTTTTTTTTCCAGTGAAAGATCGAAATTTATTTCATCGAGTGAACATCATCGATAATATTCAGTTCACTCATGGCTGCGCCACTCGTGAAAATATCACCGATGATGTTCACTCGATGAAATAAATTTCGATCTTTCACCGAAAAAAACAGATATTCTGTTTATTTCATGCTTCCTCCCCCTTTTTGGGGGGGACTTGCATCAAAATCCAGTACAGTTGTTTTCGGTTATTCCCCGTGGCGTACCCCCTCCGCATAACAACACATTACAGTATTACGTAAAGCGCGAAAAATGCACGATAAATGACGTAATAAATCCATCTGGTTGAATGGCAAGCACTGTTTACCTAGGTAACGTAGACCTTGGGCCACCAATAGGTCCCCGTCCCCCACCCCCACCCAGGTAATTTTCGGCACTATCATGTTCTGAAACCCCAAGGTCTCCTGAGCACTTTGTCAAAGTCTACTAACTGGCGAGCGAGGCTTTTGCGAGTTATAGAGGTCAAAGGTCATCAGGTGCACTGTTGCATACGAGATATCAATGAATAGCAGTTCAGGTTAAATTTTCTGAGAGAACTGTTCTTGGCCATGTTTGTGAGCGTAAAATGGCTGGTACCCAAAAACGTATCCATAGTATACAAAATCATCAATTATGATCATAGAGAAACAGAGTAGATTCCACGACAAACATTGTGCTTTACCATTATAATTTATCCTATCTATAATCTGTGTCAGCGATGGAAATCAGAGTATTAATAGACAAAAGTTGAGCTTTTTTTAAAAATCTCATGATATTTGCTGGAATTAAGGATAGATCTTGCTGTTGACCCATAAGAACTCATTGACGTCAGAATTGTATTCATCACTTCTATAATCAACAGTAATTTGCCGCAATGATTGGTATTGTATTAAACCCAGTGAATAAAGTTGTTTAGATCTTTTTCTTAATGGTGGCCCTTCTTAGAGTTCGAGACTGATATGAAGTTGCCTTTCATTGAAATGATAACAACGATGTTTATAACATATCATTCCACGCTATATAGAAGTCTATCCACTATAACCCATGGACTACATTCATGAAGTCAACATTGTTATCATCTTCCTCATCTCTTTGTTAGAATATATTTCGCTATTTTAACTGAATCAATGCTATGAGTTAAACTCTATATTATTTTATACGCGTATTGCATGTCTATGAAATAAGGAAGTACCCAGTAAGCAGTGTTTAAAATTAAATAAGGTTTCTGGTCTGTTCACAATATGACACTTTTACCACAATTGAAACACATCAAAATGTAAACAAAGAGGGCTTGCAAAGAACCATTTTTGAAACACTCTGGGTTTGTTATTCTCGAAATGATTCCAATGTAGCATTTTGCAAAACACGATTTACCTTTGTTGTACTACAGAGACCTCCCTTCACAGAACAGACTTTGCGAATAAGAAAGCAGGTCAGGAAAGAAGAATGTCTCCCCATCAGATCACTGATCATTTCTTCCTACAGATGGGCAATTATTGGTGCATACCTTATATGGAATAGCACAGTAAAATGAAATATATCATTTTCAATATGGGAAACAACATCCTGGAAATAACAATAAGCCCATGATCGTGATACCAACTGACAAAAAAAAGTGTTCATCTGTTCATGCACAATAATACAATTATGCTGATATTGGATGAGGTAGAGCTAAGCATAGTCTAAGTATATTGCAGCAGGCATTTTCTTTTTGACATACAACAGGTACCTTTATATACATGTTTGATAGAAAGAGGTAAAAAACAAAACTCAAGCACAGGCCTTTTGCCCAAAGCACAAATAAGGAGAGTCACTAATCATCTATCAAACAAGGTAAATGATAACTGGCTAGGTAAAATATCAAAAAGCTTCTGTCTCTGTTAAATGTGTACAACATCAGACAAAAAACTAAAAAAAAGCAAGTTTTGAATTTACACAGATGATAAGTCACTTGAATACAATGTAACTGAGTAAAAGAAGATAAAAGCCTTAAAGCTATGCAAGCAGAAAGCAAGAAGTTATACACATGTAAGAACAAGATAACCTGAGCAACTGAGCAATAAAAGGATTGCCATGTAAATGATGATAATAAATTAACAGTACATGGTAGCACAAAAAATGACAATCTTTTCAAAGTTAACTTAACTGGGAAACAAATTGGATAAAAAAAAAAAAAAAAGGCTCTTCATTCCTTGTTTAAGACTTAAGCATATTATATCAATCCCATTGTATCTCATTTCCATCATTTATACTTAGCATTCTTATGTATCCTCATATTATTTCTTGTTTCTTAATGCCAAGCAGTTAAGCTGACATAATTCTGAACAGGTAAGAACGAAAAAACAACCACCAAAGTTTTCATAACAAAAACATAAAGCCATAAATATGGCTGGTAAGCATGAGAATGATGATGGTGAAGGTTTTACTGAGCAAATACAAGCATGAATGAACTTTCATTCACTATATAACACTATGGTCCCCTGTAAATGAATACTGACCAACAATGTGAGATAACAGGTGCATATCAAATCCAAATGAGGGACTCAATTCCTCTTGGTAACTTACATTGCTAGTAAATCACCTGATTACTTAATTGATGTGTGTAAAAAGTTGCACAAGATTAACTAGGAATATATCTATGATTTTGGGCACTTAACTCTTTCGGCGCCAAATATATATGCTCAACAAAAAAAGTTAAGAAAATTGTGTTTGAGGGGCTATGACAAAAGATCAAGAACGTTCTGAGAATTTTCAATTTCACAGTATTATAAACCGTTCATTTTTCTTCAAGTGGATGCTTTATTTGAGTTTATAGCACCAATAACGGCTTAAATAATCACTGTCAAAGTTGACTGGTCTTCAAGTCATTTGTCGCGAAATTGCAATATTGATTGGTTTGAATACAGAGTGTCACTATGGAGTCTCAACAAAAAAAGCCTTTTTAACGACGTATATAACAATTTTTTTTCTAACTGACAGACCTTTTTTAAACTTTGCACAAACAAAGCTCATCATGTCTCTAGGAGATTACAGTAAAAAAGGACATGGGTCTCCGTGCTCGTTTCTGAGAAATTTGCCTTTGAAAACGGTCTTTAAAGTTCCAAAATTCAGCTTATATTGGATTTAGCACGCTAGTCAGCTAAACAGGAAATTTAACTGTAGAATAAACAAATATACATCATTTTAATGAAAGTACATTTAGTTTTGCACAAAGATAAATAAAAGCCTGGTTTTAAGCATAGTAACTGTACAAATATGCATGTTATATATAGACCATTGAGCTAAAAAGGGAGATAATTTGACCAACTTAAGGGTTAATCTTTAATACATTCATACTTTTTAACGGACAGATTTTTCTTAAAATTTCCACACTTTTAGTATTTCTAATTTTGAATAATAAGAAAAAATAAAAATGACACAATTCCGTGCTTATTTCGTCAGAATACAGGGATGAAGGTCACTATAGAAGTTAATTTTTTTCAAGGAAAAAACAGGATAAAAGCTCAGCAGACACATTGGAAATGGAGAAATTGCTCATTAGGAGTGATTTCTCCTTTTCCCACAATGATTTTCAAAGTGGAAAAAGCTATACTTCCACAACTTTAAATTTCCTGCTTTTGTTTGTTTGTTTGGTGTGTAAAGCTGTGTCATATTTTGATGGATATTTGACGGTGACAGTTCACGGAACCATTTCTGTCTCTTTACTAATACTACCCGAAGAGAGTGCTACTTGTTTCAGTGCACCAATAGTATAACCATATGTGCGAAAAATACATAGGTGCACTTTTGATTCACTATCTATGGCAAAAACACATGCGCAGTAGGATGCGGGCGAACATTTGTAATATACGTCGTTAAAATTAGCCCTCAGGTTGTTTACTTATCTAAGATAATTTGAGCAGTGCTTTCTAGGCTGAGCCGAAAATTCCATTTTCAAATTGGTTCAATATCGCCACTGCTATTGTCCAGAAACATCCAAGATTCTTTCGTCAGAACAATTTTGTGCTCATTGACTTGCCAGTGCGCTCACCACAATATCTCCCTTTGAACATGTGTGGGACGCAGAATACTGGCATCACCTCCAGGCTCTTGCTGTGGCCCTACAGGAGGAATGAAGACTGGTTCCTCAGCTCTAAATCGCCAGAATTATTCAGTGTATGCAATGCTAGTGCTAGTCCTTATTGGCTGATGAAGGGGGACACACTTGTTACTGCAGGGATATATTGAACATTCTCATTGAGGCTATCATGAGAAGGGAGTTACGTAAATTTCATGTGACAGTCAAAGAAATTGAATTTTAAGTTATAAAAAATTACAGCGTACATTCATGACTATGTTTTGCATAAAACAGGAAACGATCTGGAGGCATTTTTTTGCGAAAAATGATTTTGACCCTTGGATTACTTGACATAGTGCCACAACAAGGTTATCAGTGCTATAAAGCTAATGAAAATATTTTTTTCAAGCAATGAAATTTATCTAACAAAATTAATAAAAGTTGAATAATTGTTTGTTTTTGGTGATCTTTTGGTCCATAGTTTTCTGAGATTTCCTTAACTTTTTTTGTTGAGCATATATATTTAATGTTCACCTCTTTCGATGCCTGGAAGTAGACTCCACTGAAACTCAGAAAGAGTTTTATCATACTAAGCTTGACTAAACAAGCGGACGACAGAGATCCAAGATCAAACTCCATGTTCTGTGCAGTCTGATCCTGATCTAGTCGTCCGCAAACACCTCTGTTCTGGCCTATAGCACTGAAAGGGTTAAATTCATGCATATGTATCCTGTATTTAACTAAAAAGGTAAATATGGCTGTAGGTCATACTTTTACTAGTTTGTCATGGCAAGTTCAAATTTTAGTACTTTGATATCATTGTCTGAGAAAACTAAATTGATAAAATAACAAGAGTAGGCACTGTAGATAGCATATGCAATGTCTTTTTAGTAAATCAGATCAATATATACTTTTAAACTTTTTTGTTCGTTTTCTAGATGCAAGAGTTAAGTGGTACACAATGTATCAGTAGATTCAGTACTTTGATTTACACTAAAAGTTTCTGTTACTGTAATGAATATAATTATTAAGACCATGAAAATAATCATACCAATAAATTTTAGATTTTTTTAATCTTAAATAAAGAAATGAACCAGATAGTTGTTGAATTATCAGCAACTGGTATAAAAAAATAAGCATATTAATGAACTTTGGTTATAAGTGCTTCCATTTTATCCATGAATATGACAAATTGATATACAATAAATCTGAAAATGCCGTTCGGGTTGCTTCTAGGATGCAATCAAATCATTTGTGATCAAGAAAACGTGCTTTATCTGAAAAATATCCCTGTAGTTTCTCAGATTACGATTTTTTGGAAGATTGAATGGTAAAGAAATAGTGCTGTCAGTGCTTTGATTTACATTAAATGTTCTTTTATTTTGTTATAAATGCATAGAATTATCTAAATATAAGCTTATTACATAATCTGAGATCATTTGGGACTTTCACAAGGTATAACATTTCCAAAGAAGCGTCAATTGAGGATCAACTAATAAGATTAGTGTTAGAGGTGCACTTGACGACCTTTGACCTCTGTAACTTCCAAATGCTCAACTCGCCAAGTGGCAGACTTTGGGAATGTGCTCAGGAGACTTTGGGGCTCAAGAAAATCATAGTCCCGAAAATTCCCCCGGGGGGGGGGGGCAAACACCCTGCTGGCTCAAAGTCTGACGGGTGCGCGGGAACTACTGTTTCCGCCTTCAATTGAAGAATTAAAAAAATAAAATCGGTATTTTTCACTGGCCATAACCATGAAATATCGAACAATATTTCACCGTTATTTCTCGATAAACTATCGAAAAGCATGAAGTAAAGAAGATTATTTCTTAATTAATTAGTCCACATTTTAAAACCAACTGTAGGCAACCGACAATGCATAAGGGACGTGTGTTAACACTTTCCCACACGACAAAATTTAAGACTTGGCCAAATTCAAAGCATTTGCAGACGACAATTCAATTATTGCTCAAATGATTGAATCAATCTCTGAAAAGGTAGAAAACGTTGTGGGACAAGGAGAAAATGCTGGTTACCAGCATTTTCTCCTTTTACCACAATGTTTTCAAAAGCCATCTTTGTCAGTGTCGTTAAACGTCTGTATTGTGTGGTAAAGGGTTGAGGTGCACTTAAGGAAGAAAGCCTTTGAAAACAATATGGAAAAAGAAGACAATGCTGGTAATTAGCATTATCTCCTTTCCTCTTAATGTTTAGTACCCTTTTAGTGACAAACCATACCATATGAGCCACATTTAATTTGCCGTCTGAAGAAACCACTTAACTCTCGAAATCCGATAATGGATAATAAAAGGCAATATACTCAGCAGCTGTCTCATGTGCAATCGAAGGCGGAGCTCAAACGGGAGAGTGAGTATTGGCGCGCTCGAGTTGACAGAGAACATGAAACATCTGAAGCGATTGTTAGGGGTATTTTGCCTCTTATGCTTTTTAAGTATGATTTATTTAGGTAAGTGAAGTAGATCTCATAATTTTATCATATATCATGCTATACTTTATTTCATACTTATAAAATTTTCCGGCTCAAATACAGTATCACACGAGAGTAAAATTGAACACTACGGGAAAAATTCGTATCTACACAGTATCAAAATCGTTCTAAGTATAGTTTGTCGACGTAACGTAGGGCGGGACAATTTTCAAACTGGTTTCTGATTTGATTGTTAAAAATTGTACTTTATAATATTCTTCCGCCATTTATACAAGAAAATAGGATATTCACCAACTAAACTTGTATTTGCTTTCCATATTTTTTCCCATTTTCGAATAAAATTGTTCGTAATAGTAATTTTTGCTGGTAGCATATGTAGTTACATGATTAAGGGATTATTTTTTTGTAGTAACCTCTCCGTTGCTTCTTTTTGCTTCTCGGTCTCGCGAGATATATACTGAGTATTTTGTTGTAGTAACTTTCCTGGTCCATATAATTGATTCGAGTAGAGTGTGAAAATTTGATGTCGCGCGAGACCGAAGCAAGAAGGAAATACAAGCACTAGAAAAGTTACTAAAACATAATATTCCATTATTATACACCTACAACTTGATTCGAGCAGAGTGAGTAAATTTGATATCACGCGAGACCGAAGCAATAAGCAAATACAAGCACTAGGAAAGTTACTTAAACATAATATTCCTATTATTATACACCTACAACTTGATTCAAACAGACTGAGAAAATTTGATATCGCGCAAGACCGAAGAAGCTAGAAGCAAATACAAGCACTAGGAAAGTTGCTAAAACATAAAATTCCTATTTTTATACACCTACAACTTTCAACGACAAAATATTGCATTTATTGACGTTTTATTGGAAAACGGTAAACAAAATAAAATAGATAATGGCTTAGTCGGTAGTAACTTATCTTTTATGAATGGCGGATGATTATTATGGAGTAACAATTTGACTAATCAAATTGCAAATCAATGCATGCGTATTCCGTGCGCGAGATACGTCATCATACCTTATGTGGAACAGTATTTGACACTGCAAAGTTATGGTTTTTTTTGTCTGTCGTGTGTAATATTTTATCCGGGTACGACGCATGTACTCGTATTTGAGACGTAAAATGTTCAGGTATGCAATAGTATGAGGCGATTCAACATTGGGTACATTACACAGAGGATATTTGTTTTTTATGGTGAAAGATCGAAATTTATTTCATCGAGTGAACATCATCGGTAATATTTTCACGAGTGGCTGCGCCACGCGCCACTCGTGAAAATATTACCGATGATGTTCACTCGATAAAATAAATATCGATCTTTCACCGAAAAAAAAACAAATATTCTATTTATTTCATACTTTTAACCCTTTCGGGGGGGCGGGGGGAACTTAATCAAAGTCCAGTACAGTTCTTTTCGGTTATTCCCCGTGGCGTACCCCCTCCGCATAGCAACGCATTACAATATTACGTCAAGCGCGAGAAAAGTAAGGTAAATTACGTCATATTTCCATCTGGTTGTGACGCACGCGCACTTTACCTAGGTAACTAGTGCGCGGGAACAACTGTTTCCGCCATCAATTGAAGAGTTAGAATATAAAAATCGGTATTTTCACTGGTCGTAACCATGAAATATCGAAAAATATTTCACGGATATTTCTCGATAACCTACCGGAAAGCATGAAATAATGAATTCTATTGGATGAGTACACTGCAGACCCAGTCCATATTTTGGACGAGGCAATAGCCGAGTCCAAAATACAGACTGGTTCTGCAGTGCACACAAAAAAAAGAGCATAAAAAATAAGAACCTAATTCATTTTTTACTGTCAGCTTGAAAGTTTCTTCAGTAATTCAGCAGGATATGGGTTAAAACCTTTAGCTTTACTATGGTGGCATATATCTGCCACGAGATACAAGACAACCATCATGATAATTTTAGAAAACTATCGCGATAAATCAAAGTTTCCTGAAAATTTTATCTAGATAGTGAGAAGTTTCCAGAAAGAAATATCATGATAAACTTTGATATCTAAAAAATTTTACATTGATCATTTAACGCAAAATTCCTCAATCGTGCACGAAGCTGAGGTTCGAAATAAAATTATCGTGATAGTTCCACCCGTTTCTCGAAATCTATAAATAGAAAATTCACCATTTGGATGAGCTCGGTAGTTTTTGACTTCACAAAATTGCGGTAAGTAAAAATTCAAATTATTTACAATTGTAGCTTAACTGGTAAATTTTGACCACACTCAAAATGACCAGAAGTCTGTTAAACACAAAGACGACTCGAAATGTCTCCTACGAACAACTAAAAATCATTCCGGGAAAAGGAATATTCATAAGGTTGTAGACGAAGATGTTCCGAAACCGTATCTAATTATAGATACCGTGAATCTCAGTGGTGGGCACGAAAGCAAAAAAGTAAAACATGGTAACAGTTAGAATTATCGCGATATTTTTATCGTGAAACTTTTTGTTATCTATATAACATTTCTAGGAAAGTTTGTATCATCGCGATAGTTCTCGTAAATTATCGTAATAGTTATCTCGTATCTTGTGGCAGAAATATGCCACCATACTTCACAAATTATTCATTTACAGATGTTTTCGTGCCTCTGAAGACGGCTTACACAACCAGGGAGAAATTGCCACTCATTTACATCATAACTCCAACACGCGTCAAACTAGAGCAGAAGGCTGACTTAACTCGTCTGTCACAAACCTTGCAACTGGTGCCAAATATCCATTGGATAGTTGTAGAGGACGCGGAGAATAAGACGGATCGTATTACACGGTTTTTGCAAAGATGTGGGGTGCCCAATACACATCTAAACGTCAAAAGTTATTCAAAGGCTGATTATACACAGAATTCCAGCCAACAAAAATATCTACGATTTAACAGGGGAACTCGACAAAGAAATTTAGCGTTGGACTGGTTGGAGGAGAACAACTGGGTATTTCCGAGCGTTGTTTATTTTGCGGACGATGACAATTCGTACGACCTACAGTTGTTTGAAGAGGTAGGTGCAAAATATTATAGAGAATTAACCCTTTTCAAAACAATCCCGAGTTTTAACGACCATGACAAAATGAGAAATTGAAAACGTTATGGGAAAAGTAGAAAATGCTGGTGACCAGCATTTTCTTCTATTCCTACCATGTTTTCCACGCTATTCAAAAGAAATTCCATTGTTTAAGCCACATTTAAATTGTTGTCTGTAGATGCTTTCATTTTAGACAAGTTTATATTGTTTTTTTCGTGTGTTAAAGAAGAATTAAAGTATGAGGAAAATGCTCATTTTAGCGGCCACTACACGAGATTTGTTTGTTTCTTTGTTTGTTTGAATGGTGTTTTACACCGCTTTCAACATTATTTCAGTCATATCACGGCGACAGCTCACTAATACATGTTTTCCTAGGTTTTACCAGTACTAGGCAAGGGCTCTGAAGTGTCTTGCCCAAGAACGCTTCTGTGTAAAACCCAGTGGAGCCAGCGAGGCTCGAACCCGGGGCCTCCAGGTCACGAGTCCTACACTTTACCACTGAGCCACACAGGTCCCTACTACACGAGATACTTTCAAACCAGATAAACAATACAGGTCACAAAAGGAAAAAAGAAGTGAACCGCGCTCTGTGAAAAGGGGGCTTAATGCATCTGCGAAAATATCGACCCAGGTCAGCCTGCGCAGTCCTCGCAGGCTGACCTGGGCCGAAACTTTTCGCTATTAGTCGATTTTCTGCATGTCGAAGGATCAGTCTACCTCAAGATTGAGTCGTTTGTTTAAAAAAAAAAAAAGTGGCTATAATGCATCCATACTTATGTGATGACTTGCTTGGTACCATGCCTCACGGAGATGCATTAAGCCCCCTTTAGCAAGAGCGTGACTCAAATATGTATGCATCATGCTCTGACAAAAAGGGGCTGAATGCATCTCCGTGATGCATTGTACCTGGCAAGTCATTACATAATCATGGATCCACAAAATCCATTGTGTCTGACAATCGACTCAGTTCGTGAGGTAGAGAGGTCCTTAGACATGCAGAAAATTTACCGCAAGCAAAAAGTATCGACACAGGTCAGCATGCACTCACTGCACAGGCTGACATGGGTCGATAGTTTTTTTTTTTTTTTTTTTTAAATACAGGTGCATTAAACACCCTTTTCACAGAGCATGGCCCAAAATGTATCGGACGGTGTATATCTAACTGATCAGACGACACAGGACGAGCAGTCTGATAATTTCCATCTCCCCTAAAATATAAAAATATAACGCTGAGCACAAGACGATTAATACTTTGTGTTCCATATATGAGCCTTGTTCTGGCAATAGGGGGCTTTATTCATCTCCGTAATGCATTATACCAGCAAGTCATTACAGTATTATGGACCCATCAAATACATTTTGCAAAACAACCGTCTGAATCATGAGGTAAAGCGGTCCAGTGAGCAGCAGAAATTTGACTGATAGCAAAGAGTTTCGGTCCAGGTCGGCCTCGGTCGATACTTGTCGAAAATGCTAGTTCTGTACAGTCTGATCTTGATCTATGCGCACAGGAGATCCTGCTTTCACCTGTTGTGCTGCAAGGGTTGATACATCACGAGGCTCAAACTTACCAGCTGTATTTTATTTATAGAGGATTATGTTTTTTTTTTTTGGTGAAAGATCAAAATTGATTTCATCGAGTAAACATCATCGGTAATATTTTCACGAGTGGCGCATCCACGAGTGAAAATGTTATTGATTATGCTCACGAGATGCAATACATTTCGATCTTTCTCTAAAAAAAAGAAAATTAGTTCATGCTTCTAACCCCTTTTTTGTTTGGACTGTCATCAAAATTGAGTACAGTTGTTTTCGGTAATTCCCCGTGACGTACCCCCGCCACATAACAACGCATTACAATATTACGTAAAGCGCGAGAAATGTAGGGTAAATAACGTCATATTTCCCCCTGGTTGAATTGCACGCGCTGTTTACCTAGGTAACTAGTGAGCAGGATCTCCTGTTTTCGCCCTCAATTGAAGAGTTAGAAAATATGAAATCGGTATTTTTCACTGGTCGTAACTATGAAGTATCAAACCATAATCCACCGTTTTTCTCGATACGTTACCGACATGTATGAAATAGATTCCCCCTCTAGTTGCTCTATAACTAATTATGAAGCCAAAAACAGATGAAAAGATAAAAACTGCAATACCTCAGATGCTTTTTTTTTTCACTCAACTACACTCTGTCAGAGGATTTAATACGCAAGGAGAAAGTGTCACTTTACTTTTTTTTTTATTGTGACTATTTAAATAATATCGAGATTAAATAGTTTAATGTTAAAGCGCCTTTCACGCCTATCGTTGTCTTTTCGGGGGGGGGGGGGGCAGTGTAGATCAGGATCAGACTGCATAAAACGTGCAGTCTGATCTGTGATCTACACTGTCCTCTTTTAAGAAACACTATAGAGAAAGTATATAAGCCATGCTCTGTGAAAAGGGGGCATAATGCGTCTGCAAAAAGTTTCGACCCAGGTCAGCCTGCCGAAACATTTTGCTTTTAGTGAATTTTCTGCGTGTCAAAGGACCAGTGCACTTCATGATTCAGTGGGTGTTTCACAAAACGGATTTTGGGGATCTATAATAATGTGATGACTTGCTTGGTATCATGCGTCACGGAGATGCCACTTTTGCCAAAGTATTTCTCATATACGAAATTGCTTTTTGTTTGATTCGTATTTCTAGACTGATATTGTCTGTTAGCTTTATTCGGCGCTCTAAACGTTAAATCCTGTTTATGGAAACACATACAAAAGTTGTTAGCTTTCGGCGCTCTAAACGTTAAATTCTGTTTATGGAAACACATACAAAAGTTGTTAGCTTTCGGCGCTCTAAACGTTAAATCCTGTTTATGGAAACACATACAAAAGTTGTTAGCTTTCGGCGCTTTAAACGTTAAATTCTGTTTATGGAAACACATACAAAAGTTGTTAGCTTTCGGCGCTCTAAACGTTAAATTCTGTTTATGGAAACACATACAAAAATTTGACCGAACCAAATGCTTAACCCCTATTCTGCTAAAAAAGTTAGAAAGGAACTTACTGTAGTGTCCGTGTATGTGAGATAGAGCGTCGGCCTTGTAACCATAAAGTCTTGAGTTCGATACCTTGGAGCGGGTGTCAACTTTGGGATTGTTCATTGGCCCACACAATCGGCTCGAGTACTGGTGTAGTTCCCAGGAAGTAGAATCGAGGGAGATTAGTGTTAGTTGTAAGAACCTCTTTCTCGATGGATGTAAAATGAAAATGTTTGATCTAAACTGAAATTAAACTTTCACACCGATAGTAAAGGCCCAAATTTTGTTATTTCAGAGGTTTTTTTTTTCGGAAAAAAATATCGCTTTATCGGACAGTGTAGATCAAAGATCAGACTGCACGTTCTGTGCAGTCTGATCTTGATCTACACTATCCAGAAAAGGTCCTTGAGTCGTGCTTAATAGCCTAAAGGTTAAAAGTTAAAGCAGTAAATCACCGTTTTTCTTCATTATTTCAGATGCGGCATACGAAGAAGGTATCTGTATGGCCCGTTGGTCTATCTGGTAGGTCCAAATACGAAAGCCCGGCTCTTTCGAATGGAAAGGTATGGCTTACACACGAGAGATGTTCGGAAAGCATCCAAAAAAAGTTATAACCCTTTATTCTAACATGACACGTGAATTCGGCTCTATAAACGCAGTGCAACGAAAGCGTGGTAAAATCTATGTCATTCTATATAGAGTGACGTCATTCTATATAGAGTGACGCCATTCTGTATGAAGTAAGTAAGTAAGTTATTCAATGGAATATAATCTGCATCAGCGTTTTTACTCTAAGTATGAACTTGTTTTCCTTTCATTAAGAGTTGGCCATGTTAGAATCGAAATAATCTTCTTTCTATCGTGGTTTATCGTTCAATAAACCACGTTGTGAGTTATGAGACCCAATGATTAAACCGCTCGGGCTATCGCACTCGTGTATTATTTGTTGTGCCTCATAACTCACAACTGTGGTTTATTGAACGATAAAGCGCGATAGAAAGAAGATTATTTCTTAACCAAACGATTCCGTGTTTTAAATACCCTTGGTTACCAGCATTTTCTCATTTTCCAACAATGCTTTCTATTTTGCCACGGATAGAGTTTATATTTGGCCATACGTTTATTTGTCGCATGTAAATGCTTTCAATTTGGGCGAGTCTAGAATTTTGTCGCTTGGTAAAGATTTCTTTGTCTGTGTTTGTTTGTTTGTATGGCGTTTAATACAGCTTTCAACATCATTTCAGATTTATTTATTCTTTTTTATTAAATGTCTGGTCGATACTATGGTCACTCACATTAGTGCTTCCAAAATAGATTTAATGCTTAGTGATTTTTTTTCTGGCTATAATGGCTGAGTATTTCCACAGAGTTAACCTGGTATGTATACAGCTTATTCTAAACTTAACGACTGACAGCAAGACTCCCTAATTGGCCTACAAAACAGATTTTCTCAACTTGAAAGGGATGAACAAGGTGATGTTGCCAGTGAAAATGGCCGCTACCCGATGTTTCATGTCGAGTGGACGAAAATTGTAAACAACATAAAGCGTGAAAAAATAGTTCTAGTGGTAGTGAATAGCAAATTAGCCTATACAGGTACTTAACTTGACCCTTAACCTGCATAGTAACTAAAATTAAACTTTGAAGACGATGGTAAAAACCTGAATATTGCTGTTTCAAAGGAGGATTGATGACAGGATGCAATCCTCTCTCGCCGCTGATCATTGTTTCAACGATGGCTATGTGGCAAACAGCCAGTGGCTTTGGAATATGGTTCGAAGTACTGGTAAGAGAAACTGCAAGAAGCTAAGATAGGTGTACCTGCCGCCGCGATATAACTGAAATAATGTTGAAAAAGGCGTTAAACACCATACTACCAATCGATCAATCAACCTCCCAAGTGAATCGGGTGCGAACTGTGCGATCTGGGTAAAATCGGATCTGAAATGCACTGTCTCCTGGAGTGCACTTATTTTGACGGGACAGATTACGTTTGTGGATTGTTGCTATATTTTCATTTCTACGATTGCGGAAAAAATGTTGGTATCGATTGCGGATCGACTGAAGGTGTTATGCTGGTGTGCCTCTGATAAATCCACGTCGATTTAAATCAGGTAGTAGTACGAGTAACACGAGCTTATTCTAAATTATACTAGACAATTTTAAGTACAGTTTCTTCAAAGAAAGATGGCATCAAGTCATGGTGGTTTACTTCAAAAACCTGTAAGCCTGCTGTGTGCATTGATCAATGTTCATTGTAAAACTATAGTTCTAGAAAATTGTTGTCATAACCCTACATCAAAAAATAAAAAAAGGCACATCGAGGGATATCAACTGCCTGTTGAAGTGAAGCGAAAAACAACGGAAGATCTGACCCAGCGTCCATCCAAAGTAATTCGGTCTGAGCAGAAATCCTACTTCCACCTCCCGATGGTGACCAGGGGGCAACAGCTTGAAGTTTACTATAAACTTAAATCTGGCTGACAGAAGAGGTTAATACTATTAATCATCCGCAAAAATTATAAAAATCAGAGTCCGCGATTGATATAAAAAACTGTCCGCAATCGTACCTAAAGCATACGCAATCGATAAACTAATATCCGCCATTGTAATTCGCGATTTTGACGAACCACGGTCGAAATGCATTGTGCAGAATAATTGATCAAACAAAAAAAAAAAAAAAAAATGTATCATTATCTAAAAGATAAGCTATTACTTTCGTCATTAAGTGAATTTATACACATTACACTTAATAATTTCTAGGTAACATCTGGTTTTCCGACATAGAATAGCTTTTATTTCTTTTGTTAATGTCTTCGGTTTACGCGTGCACAGGTTTTCGTAGAATAACTTTATATACTTGTGTTTTATGCCGGCAGTAAGGGATAATTGTGATTGATGATAATGATGATGACGACGAATTCTCTGCTATTTAAGTAGGTTTGATAACCTAAACTGCTTGCAATTATGTTCATTTAAACCTACTGATGAGGTCTCACTCGTTGACTTGTACTACGACGATTTATATTATATTTTATTTTTTCCATAGTTTATCGAAATATAATGGTGGATTATGGTTTGGTATTTCAAGGTTACGATCAGTAAAAAATATCGATTTCATATTTTCTAATTCTTCAAAGGAAGGTCGAAACAGTACTTAGTTCCCGCGCATTAGTTACCTAGGTAAACAGCGCCTGCCATTCAACCAGACAGAAATATGACATAATTTACGTGCATTTACCCTACATTTCTCGCGCTTTACATAATATTTTAATATTTTGTTATGTGAGGGGGGTACGCCACGGGGGATTACCCAAAACAACTGTACTAGATTTTTAGGACAGTCCCAACGTAAAAGGGTTAGAAACATCAAATAAATAAAATATTTGTATTTTCGGTGAAAGACCGAAATTTATTTCTTCTCGCTGCGCCACTCGTGAAAATATTACCCATAATGTTCACTCGATGAAACAAATTTCGATCTTTCACATTCGAACTTTTACATTTATCCTAGGACACTGTTTCCCATGTTTGTTGGAAGTACGGATCACAATTACATGTATGTACAGATTCTGCTGTCATACCTACCAAACGTTTGAGCCATGTTCTGTGAAAAGAGGGTTGGATGCATCTCCGTAATGCTTTGTACCAAGCAAGACAATATTAGTTGTACGGTCAGGTGACAGGGGACTTGGAAACTTGTTCACGGCTGTGGTGAATCATGTCGTCCCGAGCCGAAAACGAGGTGGCGACATGATTCACCACAGCCGTGAACAAGTTTCCAAGTCCCCTACCACCTGATCGTACAACGAATTTATTATACTGCAAAGTTTTACCATTCCAAAGTGTATTAAGCGAAATTTACCTGTTTTTTGGTTTCAAAAACTGAGTACGCTGACGAAGTAGAATTTCCCTTCTGAGTGCCCCAATTCAATGAAAACTGACCTCACTGGGAACTGACGTCACTGAAACTTTGATAAAACGTGCAGTTTGGCGCATAATCTTGATGTTAATCTTGATCGACGCCGCCGTTTGGGATGTTGTGTTGAAAGTGTAGTCATGTATACGGGGCTCCCGAAAGAGAAACTGCTCGTACGTTGGTTTTGCCAGTGTACATGATATATATGTTTGGGGCAGGTTATCCAATCAGATCACAAGAAATTTCTTTGCAGTATAATAATACATTATTAGAGATCCATAAAAACCACATCGTCTCGCAACCAACTGAATCATGTGGTAGACCGGTCCTTTGGCATGCAGAAAATTAACCAATAGCAAAAAGTTTCGGCCCAGAACATGGCTCATTTCCTTCACTTGAACACTTTAATAATAGTTTGATGATTATGATGATGATGATGATACTGATACATGTATGTACTTCAAGTGTTTGCATCCTTCGAAAAAAAAAAAGTTATATACACAGTAAAAAAATTGTGTTGCACCCCCTGTGTTTTTACCGGGTTCGATTTTCTGGCGTGTATAACATGAAATGGGGTAGGAATCATAATCTGGCTGTTGCATAAAACCAGCATTTTGCCACTGAAATAAACTGAAATGAGATACCCCTTGACCTCATGGCACCGACTACCGACCGAACTGTTTCAACCTCTTGTGAGAGGGTTGGACGAAGACTGCAAGCTGTTGTCCAAGCACTGTGCGGGAGTATGCAATATTGACTGATTGTGTGTGCCCGTTCTCTGCCGTTCACTTTCAACCTGTCGTAAGTTCTATTTTGATATTAAATTCCCAGATTTTACCAAACTTAAAACCCTCTCGTTTTTTAGCTCTACTGGCTGAAAGCCAGCAGAGCTTATGTCATGGTGTGGTTTCGCCTTCCGTTCGTCCGTCCGTCCGTCTTTCCGTCCGTCCGTTAGTCTTTTTCTTGTTTACGCAATAAAGTCTGCATTTGTTGTCGGATTTTCGTGAAACTTGCACAGTTTGTTTATCTTATCAATAGCTTGAATTCTATTGATTTTTAAAAAATCTGACATTCAGTATGGGAAAAGTAGCCATTTGAAGTTGAAAATTTCCATTTCTTGTTTACACGATAACGTCTGCATCTTTAGTCAGATTTTCGTGAAACTTGCACAGTTTGTTTATCTCATCAATAGCTTGAATTCTATTGATTTTTAAAAATTCTGACAATCAGTATGGGAAAAGTAGCCATTTGAAGTTGAAAATTTCCATTTCTTGTTTACGCGATAAAGTCTGCATTTGGGGTCGGATTTTCTTGAAAGTTACACACTTGCTTCGTATTATCAACAGCTTGAACCCTATCAATTTTGAAAAAAAAAAAGAAAAAATCCAACAATCAGTATGGGAAAAGTAGCCATTTAAAGATGAAAATTACTATATCTTATATAGGCAATGAAGTCCGCATTTTTGATGCAATTCTTTTGAAACTTGCAAAGATTATTTTGTTCATCAAGGGATTGAACTCTGTTAAAGGTGAAGAAAATCTATTAATCAGTTTGGGAAAAGCAGCCATTTGATGACTTATTAGTGTTTACTCAACAAAGTTAACATTATTAGTCACATTTCTTTGAAATTTGCTAGGCAAATATGGCTGGATTTCAAACAATTCGTTTTGAGAAATTGTATTTTAACTTGTTTCACTTTTTATTCAATGTACCATGCCTACTTATGCTGTCTTAGTGGGTTCAACCCCAGTTGCAAGAACCCCCCCCCCATTTTTGTGTGTGTTTTTGTCTTTTTCTCAATTGCAGCATGAATTCATAATGTATGCTAGCAAAAAAGCAAAATCACTGCCAGTAGAGCGATTTCAGGCTCTTCAAGGGCCTCTAGTCTTAAATTTGAATGCAGTATCTAAGCAAAAAATTCCTACTTACCATGAGGTTAAGGGGGTACATCAGTTCAGTTCATTAATTATAGACGACTGTATTGTCGGTGTATGCAGCAGCTGGATTGTAATTTCTAACCCGTTTAATGTTATTCATGGCAGAAAATGAAACCCGGTGAAAACAAAAGGGGCGCCAAACATTTTTACTGTGTGTATAAAGTGTACTATTGTTAAGTTTTGCTTTGCTAGCTTTGTTTAGAACGGGGTAACGCGAAAATTCTATATTTTTGTTTGTTGACCGAACTTCATTCCCTTAAAACAATAACTCTGTTACCTCAAAACATAAATCTGGTTGAGTTTTTCGGCGTAGCATAATGTGCTGGCTTTTGGCCTACTTTTTGGTACTGATAACAGATGAATGAAATTTGTCATTGATAAAAAAAATGTAGACATACTAAGGTTCCCTGTGGTAAAAAAAAAAAATGTAGACATTTTATTCCAAGGGCCCCTGCCTATTTGCTGCAATTTACGCCGTTTATCTTTTTTAAAGATCTTTCTTGTTTAAAGCGTCCGATATTGATTGTGCGTTGAATTGCGCAGTGTCATCAAGCTTGTCGTAGATAGTAGGAAATCACGACCAGCGCTGTTGAAGTTGGTAAAAGACAAAGTTTAGATTCGTGTTTTAAAAACTGGCACAAAAAAATCTGTGATGAAGAAATTCAACAGCGGAACACTCTCGAGAAAGCTGCCCAGCATTTTAAAAATGACTGTCAAAGACAAAGTAACGGATATATGATTCGCACTGATTTACATTTGATAGTGATATTTCTTTCACGGGAATAAACTGTGTCTTGTTAAACTGTCCACCATGTACTAACTAAAGGGACAAGGATGTCAAAAGTGTTCGTGAGGTTCTACTAGCTCACAGATATTCTAAGGGAGAGAATGCACCGGCACCGTACTCGGCTGTCTTTGCAGTATCGTGCAGCTGAAGGAGATGCAATTCTGGATAGATTTTAGGACAAACTTTAGACACGGCTTGATCATAACCATCTGAAAACTTCTTGATTTAAGTTTCTGGACCATTCACCGTACAGCTCTGACTTTGCACCGATGCTCTTTTGTGTTCTTTAAACAACAGTTGATCTTGCGTTGAAGAATGTAACAAAAGTTAAAAAATATTGAAAATCGTCTTTTCTGAAACCATAAGGCCTAAGACTACCAAATTTGGCATGTAGCTTCATCTAATAGACCTCTTTTAAAACTCTTCAAATTATAGCCTATGAATCAACAATGGCCCCCATCATAGGGATCACAAGCTTTCATGGGCATCTACTCACCGATTTTTAGTGCAGTACTCATGAAAGATGAATGATTGTCTCGATAGTACCTCGGACAAGTTTGAAAATGGGTCTCGCCAGGCCAAACAATTGGTCACCAAATCAAATCTTTGAAAATGTGTGTGAACGCTCAAGAGGCCACATTGTAGTCCAACACTCATGAAAGTTGGTCAGAATGTTTGTCTTGAAGATAGGTAAAGTTAGCTACTAGTAGCCAGTTACTAGTAGCCAGCTACTTGTTCAGGTAAAATTAGCTTCTAGCAGCCAGCTACTGGTAGCCAGCTACTTGAGCTGGTAAAATTGGTTATTTGTAGCCAGCTACTGGTAGCCACTTTCTAGTAAGCAGTCACTTGTAAAGGAAAATCTGGCAATTCGTACCCAGCGAACCAATGTATAGGTAATTAAAATGGAGGTTTTTATTAGTTTCCGAAAGGTACAAGTAACTGGCGAACCAAATGTCGACGCCATAAACGAAATGCTTTTCTTCCATCCAGAATACTATATAAATGCATCAGAAAAATCAAAATCAAATAATTTCCTGTATTAAAGGGTCAAGCTACGAGATCTGTCAATAGGAATTTTTTTCACATTTGTTTTTAATTAGGGGGTTCAAAATGTACAAGTAGCTGACGAGATTAAGACAGACATTTCAAAATATTTCAAAGAATCACATTCACTGTACTACGGAGAAATTGAAAATATAATTTTCAATTCATTTTTAATTATTAAGGGGCCAGCTACTCGTCATGAAAATTGGGACATTTTTCAATTTCACTTAGAAAGGAACTCAAAGGTACCAGTAGCTGGCGAGTCTAAGAGATGTTTTTGGAATTAATTGCTTGTTTTGAATAAAGTAGACTATAAATGCGTCAGAAAACTCAAAACTGAAGCATTTCTAGTTATTAAAGGGGCCAGCTACTTGATATGAAAACGGGACAATTTTCCACTTTTGCGAAATGATGATTTAAAATGTACAAGCAGGTGGCTAGATTTAGAGAGATTTTTCAAAACGTTTCAACGAATCATATTGAGGATACTTAGGAGAAATTAAAGATATCAAAATCAATCCATTTTTATTCATTAACGGGTGCAGCTACTTGTCAGGAAAATGCAGATACTTTTCAATTATACATAGTGTGAAATCAAAAGGTACAAGTAGCTGGCGAGCCTAAGGGCGAATTTTGAAATTGAATACTAGTATTGGATAAAAGAGAGTATAAATGCATGAGAAAACTCGAAATTGAAACATTTCCGGTTATTTAAGGGGCCAGCTACTTGATCTGAAAATGGGACAACTTTGCACTTTTGCGAAATCATGATTTAAAAATGTGCAAGTAGCTGGCTAGACTTAGAGAAATTTTTCAAAATATTTCAACGAATCATATTAAGGATACGTAGGAGAAATTAAAGATATCAAAATCAATCAATTCTTATTCATTTAGGAACCAGCTCCTCGTCATGAAAATGTGGATTTTTTCAATTATACTTAGTGTGAAATCAAAAGGTACAAGTAGCTGGCGCGCCTAAGAGCGAATTTTGAAATTAAATGCTTGTTTTGAATAAAAGAGACTATGATTGTATGAGAAAACCCAAAGTTGAATAATTTCCGGTTATTAAAGGGGCCAGCTACTTGATTTGAAAACTGGACAATTTGCTGTTTTTCTAAGTAATGATTTCAAACGTACAAGTAGCTAGCGAGTTTAAAAGAGATTTTTTCAAAATATTTCAACAAATAATTTTGAGGACACTTCGGAGAAATTAAAAATATCAAAATCAATCCATTCTTATCCATTTAAAGCGTCATGAAAATGTAGATATTTTTTAATTTTACTTAGAGTGAAATCAAAAGGTACAAGTAGCTGGCGAGCCTAAGAGCAATTTTTGACATTGAATGCTTGTTTTGAATAAAGATGACTATAAATGCATAAGAAAACTCGAAATTGAAACATTTCCGGTTATTAAAAGGGCCAGCTACTTGATCTGAAAATAGGACAACAGCAGTTGGTCAAACAGGGTTCTGAATGAGGAGAGACCATGAACGACAACTTCCGGAAAATTCTGATTGTATCGAATAGATCTAGCTTTCAAACCGAAAGTTTTGCAGACCCACGATAGCGTAAGCCTGTGTCGAATTATCATTCGACCCCCATATGAAAGGTAGGCAATATATATCAAAAATCGCTCCTTGGCCCGCTAGCTACTTGTACCTTTTGATTTCACTCTAAGTATAAATTGGAATATATCCACATTTTCATGACAAGCAGCTGCCCCCTTTAATGAATAAAAATGGATTGATTTTGATATCTTTAATTTCTCCTAATTATCTTCAATCTGATTCGTTGAAATATTTTGAAAAATCTCTCTAAGTCTAGCCAGTTACTTGTACATTTTAAATCATCATTTCGCAAAAGTGCAAAATTGCCCCGTTTTCATATCAAGTAGCTGCCCCTTTAATAACCTGAAATGCTTCAATTTTGAGTTTTCCAACGCTTTTATAGTCTACTCTATTTAAAACAAGCATTCTATTACAAAAGTGCCTCTTATGCTGGCCAGTTACTTGTACCTTTTGATTTCACTCTAAGTAAAATTGAAAGATATCTGCATTTTCATGACGAGTAGCTGGACCCTTTAACGAGTAACAATGGATTGGTTTTAATATCTTTAGATTCTCCTAAGTATCCTCAATATGATTCGTTAAATTAGTTTAAAATGTATCTCTCTAAATTTAGCCAGCAACTTGTACGTTTCTAATCATTATTTCGCAAAAGTGGAAAGGTGTCTGATTTATAGATCAAGTAGCTGGCCCCTTTAATAACCGGAAATGTTTCAATTTAGAGTTTTCTCATGCATTTATAGTCATCTTTATTCAAAACAAGCAATTAATTTCAAAAATCGCTCTTAGGCTAGCCAGCTACTTTTACCTTTTGATTTCATTCAAAGTAAAATTGAAAAATATCCACATTTATTGACGAGTAGCTGGCCCGTTAAATGGATAAGAATGGATTGATTTTGATATTTTTAATTTCTCCTAAGTGTCCTCAAAATGATATGTTGAAATATTTTGAAAAATCTCTTTTAAACTCGTTAGCTACTTGTACATTTGAAATCATTACTTCGCAAAAGTGGAAAGTTGTCCCATTTTCAAATCAGTAGCTGGCCCCTTTAATAGCCGGTAATGCTTAGATTTTGACTATTTTAGTGCATTTATCATCCCCTTTATGTAAAACAAGCATTTAATTTTAAAAAAAGCTCTTAGACTCGCCAGCTTCTTGTACCTTTTATTTCCTCTCTGAGTGAAATTGAAAAATGTCCCAAATTTTACGACGAGTAACTGGCCTCTTTAATAACCGGAAATGATTTAGAGTTTTCTGACGCTTTTATAGTCTACTCTATTTGTAATAAGCATTTAATTACAAAAGTCCCTCTTAAGCTCGCCAGCTCATTGTAGCTTTTGATTTAACTCTAAGTAAAATTGACAGATATCAGCATTTTCATGACGAGTACCTGGCCCCTAAAATGAATAAGAATGGATTGATTTTGGTATTTTTAATTTTTCCTACGTATCCTCAATATGATTTGTAGAAATATTTTGAAAAATCTCTCTAAGTCTAGCCAGCTACTTGTACATTTTAAATCATGATTTCGCAAAAGTGCAAAGTTGTCCCATTTTCAGATCAAGTAGCTGGCCCATTTTATAACCGGAAATGATTCAATTTCGAGTTTTCTCGTGCATTTATAGTCTCTTTTATTCAATACGAGCGTTCAATTTCAAAAATCGCTCTTAGGCTCGCCAGCTACCTGTGCCTTTTTATTTCACTCTAAGTAAAATTGAAAAATATCCGCATTTTCATGGCGAGTAGCTGGCCCCTAAAATGGAATAGAATGGATTGATTTTGATATTTTTAATTTCTCCTAAGTGTCTCCAAAAAGATTTGTTGAAATATTTTGAAAAATCTCTTTTAATCTCGCTAGCTACTTGTACATATGAAGTCATTACTTCGAAAAACAGCAAAGTTTAATAGTTTTCAAATGAAGTAGCTAGCCCCTTTAATAACCGGAAATGATTCAATTTCGAGTATTCTCGTGCATTTATAGTCTCTTTTATTCAATACGAGCATTCGATTTCAAAATCCGCTCTTAGGCTCGCCAGCTTCCAGTGCCTTTTGATTTCACTCTAAATCAAATTGAAAAATATCCGCATTTTCCTGACGAGTAACTGGTCCCTTTAATGATAAGAATGCATTGATTTTGATACCTTTAATTTCCCCTAAATATCCTCAATACGATTCGTTGAAATATTTTGAAAATCTCTTTTATTCTCGATACTTACTTGTACATTTGAAATTATTACTTCGAAAAACAGCAAAGTTGGCAAGTTTTTAAATCAAGTAGCTAGCCCCTTTAAT
Source organism: Hippopus hippopus (assembly GCA_946811185.2). NCBI lineage: Eukaryota > Metazoa > Mollusca > Bivalvia > Cardiida > Cardiidae > Hippopus > Hippopus hippopus. The sequence continues at coordinate 3,472,566 of OX328105.1, forward strand.
CATCGGAAATGATTCAATTTTGAGTTTTATCATACATTCATAGTCTACTGTATTCAAAACAAGCATTTAATTTCAAAATTCGCTCTTAGGCTTGCCAGCTACTTGTATCTTTTGATTTCACACTAAGTATAATTGAAAAATATCCGCATTTTCATGACGAGTACCTGGCCCCTTTAAATGATTAGAATGGATTGATTTTGATAACTTTAACTTTCCCTATAGATTCTCAATATAATTCGTTCAAATATTTTGAAATATCTCTCTAAATCTAGTCAGCTACTTGTACATTTTAAATCATGATTTTGTAAAAGTGCAAAATTGTCCCGTTTTCATATCAAGTAGCTAGCCCCTTTAATAATAGGAAATGATTCAATTTTGAGTTTTCTCATACATTCATAGTCTCTGTTATTCAAAACAAGCAAAGTTGGCAAGTTTTTAAATCAAGTAGCTAGCCCCTTTAATCATCGGAAATGATTCAATTTTGAGTTTTATCATACATTCATAGTCTCCTGTATTCAAAACAAGCATTTAATTTCAAAATTCACTCTTAGGCTCGCCAGCCACTTGTACCTTTTGATTTCACACTATGTATAATTGAAAAATATCTGTATTTTCCTAACAAGTAGCTGCCCCCTTTAATGAATAAAAATGGATTGATTTTGATATCTTCAGTTTCTCCTAAGTATCCTTAATATAATTCATTGAAATATTTTGAAAAATCTCTCTAAATCTAGCCAGCTACTTGTACATTGTCATCATTTCGCAAAAGTGGAAAATTGTCCCGTTTTCATATCAAGTAGCTGGCCCCTTTAATAACTGGAAATGCTTCAGTTTTGAGTTTTCTGACGCATTTATAGTCTACTTTATTCAAAACAAGCACTTAATTACAAAAAGAGCTCTTAGACTCGCCAGCTACTTGTACCTTTGAATTCCTTTCTAAGTGAAATCGAAAAATGTCCCAATTTTCATGACGAGTAACTGGCCCCTTTAATAGTTAAAAATTAATTGAAAATGATATTTTCAATTTCTCCGTAGTACAGTGAATGTGATTCTTTGAAATATTTTGAAATGTCTGTCTTAATCTCGTCAGCTACTTGTACATTTTGAATCCCTAATTAAAAACAAATGTGAAAAAAATTCCCATTGACAGATCTCGTAGCTTGACCCTTTAATACAGGAAATTATTTGATTTTGATTTTTCTGATGCATCTATATAGTATTCTGGATGGAAGAAAAACATTTCGTTTAAGGCGTCGACATTTGGTTCGCCAGTTACTTGTACCTTTAGGAAACTAATAAAAACCTCCATTTTAATTACCTATACATTGGCCGCTGGGTACGAATTGCCAGATTTTCCTTTACAAGTGACTGCTCACTAGAACGTGGCTACCAGTAGCTGGCTACAAATAACCAATTTTACCAGCTCAAGTAGCTGGCTACTAGTAGCTGGCTACTAGAAGCTAACTTTACCTGAATAAGTAGCTGGCTACTAGTAGCTGGCTACTAGTAGCTAACTTTACCTGAACAAGTAGCTGGCTACTAGTACGAAATTGAAAATGGGTCACGTCAGGTCAAAAAGTAAGACTCATGCCCAAATCTTTGAAAGAGTGTATGTACACTATATAGGGGTCACATTTCAGTCCAATACTCATGAAAGATGGTCAGAATGTTTGTCTCGATGATATCTCTGATGACTTTAAAAATGACTTTAAAGGTTTTGTCGAGTCAAAAAGAAGGTCACTGGGTAGAAACTTTGAAAAATTGTGTGATATTAATTTACCAAAACTACATGTAAATTGCACCTGTATACTTTGCCCCCCCTCCTCCACCCATGGTTGTTCGTTTCTCTATGTTTAATCATAAAAAGTATGTCTCAAGGTGTCTGGCCGAGCCCCGATAGCTCAGTCGGTAACGCACAGGACTTGAGAACAGGGGGTCGCTGGTTCGATCCCCGGCTTGGCCAATTTCTTTCCGGGGATTGATGATAGTCATTGCGACAGGATTCATTCCTCTCTCACCGCTGACCATTGTTTCGACGATGGTTATATGGGAATTTATCCAGTGGCTTGGAAAGAATATTGTGCGGAGAACTGGTATATAGGAACTCCAGAAAAGCATGGATAGGTGCACTAGCCTCCGCGATATAACTGAAATAATGTTGAAAACGACGTTAAACACCATATAATCAATCAATATTTCTGTTAAAGGTCGTGGGTTGGTTGGTAGGCTTCGGTCCCTTTCGCAAGTTTGCCACAGACATGGCCGGTTTTGCTGTAAACGGAGAGCTTTTAAGAAAAAGAAGAGCACGGTTCCCCATAGTAAAGAGGGGAGCTCCGGAGACATATTTCTTACAACACTTGAAAATTAATCTGGGTGACCTTGAACCAAGAGCAGATAACTGCACCAAGGTAAAGGTTTTTAATTTAAAAATATTATTTTCCAAACAAATAATGCGTTAAAAATAAACGAGCCATGCTCTGTGAAAAGGGGGCCTAAATGCATCTGCTAAAAGTTTTGACCCAGGTCAGCCTGCGCAGTCCGCGCCGGCTGACCTTGGCCGAAACTTTTCGCTATTGATCAATTTTCTGTATGTCCAAGGACCAGTCTAAGGACCAGTCTACCTTATGGTTAAGTAGGTTGTTAAAAAAGTGGCTTTTATGGATCCATAAGTATCTAGGCCCCGTTTTACTAAGGTAGTAACAAAATTTGCGTAAGTTTTACGTAACTATTGTATGGTGGCATTTTCTGCCACGAGATACGAGATAACTATCGTGATTATTTTAGAAAAGTATTGCGATAAATCAAAGTTTCCTGGGAATTTTAACTTTTCATTTTATCTAGATAAGATTTCCAGGAAACTTTGATTTGTCGCAATAGTTTTCTAAAATAATCATGATAGTTATCTCGATTCTCGTGGCAGAAATATGCCACCATACCATAGTTACGTAAAGCTTACGCCAATTTTGTTCGTAACTACCTTAGTAAAACGGGGTCCCGATGGCTTGCTAGGTACCATGGATCACGCAAATGCAATAAGCCTTCTTTCGCCCGAGTATGTCTCAAATATACATTTAAGTCACACGTACTTTAATCCTAATCCTTACCTCTTTACTTAATATTTTAGATTCATCCAAAATAAAAGCATTTGCAGACGACAAATTAGATGTTGATGAAATGATGTGTGCTGTTTTTGAACAGGCGAAAAACATTATGGGAAGAGGAGAAAATGCTGTTTACCAATGTTTATAAAAGTCTTTTTCCTCAGGGTCGTCAAAGCACGTAGATGTTTGGTACAGGATCAAAGTGTTATATGAAATAAGGTAAGGAATATGTAATGGAAAACAGCACTCATATATTGGCATCCATATTTAACCCTTGGGTTGCTAAGCGCGACTCATTGACCTTTTGCGGACAATGTAGATCTTTTCCCGCATCGTTTTCTAACATATCAAAAACGAATTAAATCATATAAGCCACGTTTAAATTGTCGTCTGCAAAAGCTTTGAATTTGGACAAGTCTACATTTTTGTCGTATGGTAAAGAATTTAACTGTTTGGCTTGTTCTCTTGCAGATTCTGGTCTGGCATACAAAGACACAGCATACACCAATCGGACGGAATGGCATCCTAGAAAGAGCAGTTAAAAAATTTTCAGCCCCATTGTTAGAAGTGTAGCCCCCTCTTGTTCCATTTAAGGATAGGGCATCCTTATGGGATTCGTGTAACATCGCCTTTCATCGCCGAAAAACGTACAGATTCGGCTAAGACCCGGGTAATCCGTAATCGATCGGCCGATAGACGCTGGTTCCCGGCATCGATTACGGATTACCCGAATCTTAGCCGAATCCGTACGATTTTCGGCGATGAAAGGCGATGTTACACGAATCCCATTAGGGTGCCCATTAGGGTGCCCTATCCATAATTATGATACTTTTCTGAAATATTTCACCATATGGGCTATTTAACTCTTTACCACACGACAGAATCTTAGACTTGCTCAAATTGAAAGCGTTTGCAGACGACAATTTAGATGTGGCTCAAATGATGGAATTAGACTTTAAATAGATAGAAAACATTGTGCGAAAAGGAGAAAATGCTGGTCACCAGCATTTTCTCCTTTTCACACAATGTTTTCAATAGGCTTCTTTCTCAAGGTCGTTATAACTAGGGATTGTGTGACGAAGGGTTAGGCCCTTTACGAAACAGTCTTTAAGGAAGCGGGCCTTTAAAAACATCATTGGAAAAGAAGAAAATGCTAGTAACCAGCAACTGCTCCTTTTCCAACAATGTTTTCTAATCTTTTCCTCAAAGACAAATCCCATCCTTTGAAGTACATATCATTTTTAAGTCGCATTTATTTCATCGTCTGAAACAGCTTTGAATATGGACGAGTTTAAATTTCGTGGTATGGTAGGGAGTTAAGGTAGCCGGAATAGAAATCCCCAGTACTGTATGAATATGTACACTGTATACGTGGATATATATACGCGTGTCGAAAAATTTGCGAATTATCGATTTTGGATATTTTGCGTACGGAAATATTTGCGAATTCAAGACACCCGTTATTTGTCGGTATACTTGTGGTAAAATACGCGAACAGAAAAGTTTGCATGGTTTTATAATTCGCGAAATCGCAAAAATTTCCCCATCGCGAAAATTTCCACTTATACAGTATATGTAAATGAGCAGCACTGAGGGACAAGGAGTTTAGATGCATCTCCCTCCGTGATGAATTATACCAAGCAAGTAATCACATGATTATGGATCCATAAAATCAATCTTGTCTAACAGCCGACTGGTCCTTGAGACATGCAGAAAAATCGACAAATAGCAATAAGTATCCACCCATGTCAGCGTGCGCAGTTTGCTTGTTGCGCAGGCTAACATGGGTCGTTACATTTTACAGATGAGCCATGCTCTGTGAAAAGGGGGCTAAATGCATCTGCGAAAAGTATCGACCCAGGTCAGCCTGCGCAGTCCACAAAACTATACCACAAAACACCATGTCATATGATACCATACCACATCATACCACACAACACTGCACCACACCGCACTATATCATAACATAAGCTACTATACCACATCATACCACAAAACTCGGCACCACAGATGCAGATGCATTACACCCCCTTTTCAATGAGCATGACTAATTTTGTAGAGCAAGTATACCATACCACACCACACCACACCATATCACACAGGTCAGCCTGTTTCGAAGATGCATTACAACCCCTTCTCATGACTCATTTTGGAGGGCAAGTATACCATACCATACCATTCCATACCATATTGTACCATACCGTACCGTAACATACCATACTATACCTTACCATATTATACCATACCATACAATACGACAGCACGCCACACCATTTTATACCATACCATATATACCATATCACACTATACCATACCATCCCATCCCATACTATACAATCCCATACCATACTGTACCATACCATACCATACCATTCCATATTATACCAAATACCATACCATATTATAACATTCCTTATCTAGATCATACAAATCTATACCATGCCATGCCATACCATACCATACCATACCAAACCATAATATACTATACCAAACACCTTAACAAATAACATACGATACTGTACCGTACTATACGGGACCAAACCATACCATGCCACAGTATACCATGTATCATATCATACCAAAAACCGTAACATACCATACCAAACCACTCCAATACCATACCATACAAAACCATACCACTATTCCATATCAATACCATACCGGTACCATACCAACCACAAATTACCATCTTATACAGTACAATACCACATCATACCACACAATACTGCGTCACACCACACCATGCAGTGCAATACCACATCATACCACACGATACTGCATTACACCAAACCATTGCATTCAGTACCATACCACATCATACCACACAACACTGTACCACACGATACTATAACATACCATAGTATTCCATACCATACCAACCAAACGATACCATACCAAACCAAACAATACCATACCATACCTTACCTAACCTTACCATACCTTACCGTTCTATTGATTGATTGTATTGTGTTTAACGCCGTTTTGAACATTATTTCAGTTATATCGCAGCGGCCAGTGCACCTAACCATGCTTTTCTGGATTCTCTTTTACCAGTACTCTGCACAATTTTCTTTCCAAGCCACTGGCTGCTTTCCCACACAACAATCCTCGAAACAGTGGTCAGCGGTGGGAGAGGAATAAATCCTGTCGCAATGACTATCATCGGAAGAAATTGGCCGAGCCAGAGATCGTACCCACGATCCCCTGTTCTCAAGTCCTGTGCGCTACCGACTGAGCTACCGGGGCTCGGCCCTTACCGTACTATACGGCCCAGAAACAGTGTTAAGTTGCGAGTGACCCGCGTGTCTATCTCATCGCCACTTCTGGTGTTTCCAGACTTCATTGTTTCCAAATCTCTGGGTGCTTTCCTGCATGGACAGTTTATTGTTGAGTAAAACGTCTATTACATTTGTAATGCATTTCTTTCGCATCATGTCCTCAATTTCAAATAAGAAGGAGCTGCAAATTATACGTCAACGGTTCAGTATAAATAAAAGACGCCACATACTTCATTCAGATATTCAGGGACGGAGGTGACGGGGGTACTCCTCCCCCTCCCCCCCCCCACAAAAAAAAAAAAAAAAAAAACAGGCTTACAGCTTTCCCCCACTTACACTCCTCATCTGACATTCGGTGCTTATCATAGTCTCTTCCTGTAAGTCAAAATCTTTCCGCCCCCCCCCCCCACCCTTGCTGTCGGTGCTGGTCTTGCGAGAGTGTCCTTGGGTGCGTCACTGAAGAGCCCCGGCGTAGTACTGGTGAAATCCAGGAGACAAATTTGGTATTCATGTTGGGACGCATAGTTTAAAACTATTTTCAATGACATTGTTGTCTAATTCTCAAGAATTGTCTTAATTTCAAAGCAATGCTACTTCTGATTGGCTATTTGGTTTTAGTCAATCAGAAATTGCGTTACTTTCTAACTCTAGAGTTAGGCTAAGAATACTTAGTGAATACCGCGCCGCAACGGTCCGTTTGGAAAAAGTTTGCATTGTAAATGGCCAACGTCGACTTGACATGTACAGACATGCACAGATAAGTTTGGAGTTATGATAAGTGTAGCTAAATTGTCAGTCCAATGACAGTTAGGAATGTCAAAATTACCTTCAATTTGGGCCTTAATGGGCATTATCTTTCGTTAAACTGTACACTTGCAATGTGCTTCCTTTTTTGTACAAATATTTGACAAATAAGCCAATTTTGCCTCGGTTGAAATTAGGTACAAGTACTTCAAATCTTTTTTGCATCCAATGTTACATTCAAGGTCCAAATCCACCAACCATTCACAAGAACATCCTTTGTCTTATTTTTTTTTAAGATTTTCTAAATTTGAATATAACACAACTTCTGATTGGCTAAACAAAATGGTTTATCCAAAGTTGTGTTACTTTCAAATTTGGAAATTCCAGAAAATAAGACTGAGAACGTTCTTAAGAATGGGTGGTGAACACGGGCCAAGATATGTATCAAATGTCATAGTATTGTTGTCATATCACGTCTTGCCTGAGTTTTGCTCTATGCTAGTGAACAGGACTTACGAGTAAATTGGACTGTTTATTTTTTACTTTTTTTTTTAAAATTTTATGAGGCCGACCGAGTAGCTCAGTGGTTAACGTATCTGACTCATGACCTGGTGGTTGCGGGCTCGATACTCGGTTGAGGCAAACTTTCTTTCCGGCGATTTTTTGCCTCTTACCTCTGATGCATGTGAGAAAAGTAGTCAGTGGCTTGGAAAGAAAGTTGTGTCAATGCTATTATGAGAAAGCCAGGAAACACATGTTTTAGAAAATCTTGAAAAATAAGACATGATTTTCTTACTTTTATCGTTATACTTTAATGATGTCCTTGAAAGGGTGGAGGGGAAAACATTGTGGAAAAAGGAGAAAATGCTGGTTACCAGCATTTTCTCCTTTTTCTCACAATGTTTTTAAAAGCCTCCTCCTTTTATTGTTCAAAAAAAAAGTTTTGAATAAATAAGATCACCAAGACAGTTTGTTCAGTTGAGTACTTTGATCGAGCAGGATAAAGTTTCAAACAGAACTGTAGAAAAAAGGTTTTCAGAAGGCACGACGATCCCTCTACAACGCACATGACCACTACGAATTAGGATCTTCTTCATGGAATATATTCGTGATAACAATGTAGCGAAAGGAGAAACTCCTTGAACAGATACTGCCTCTTTCTTACACCCCTACCTACGGAGGAAAGACGGGGTATACTGGTCGCACCATGTCTGTCCGTCCGTCCGCCAGTCAATCCGTCCATGTTTTCGTTCCCGTGCTCTAACTCAAAAGCCGTTTGATATAGAACCCTGAAACTTTATACAAGTGTTGTGCATTAGCCAAGGAGGTGCCCTGTTGTTTTGGGTCGCATGAGTTGAAGGTCAAGGTCACAGGTGAAATTTGTTTGAAAACTCTTTCAGTGCTCTAACTCAAAGCCGTTTGACCTAGGATTCTGAAACATCATACAAGTGTTGCTTATGACCCAAAGTTTCCCCTTTTTTGAGGGGGGGGGGAGTCACATGGGCCTAAGGTCAAGGTCACAGGTGAACTTTGTTTGAAAATCGTTTCTGTGCTCTAAGTCAGTAGCTGTTTAACCTAGGATTCTGAAACTTTATACAAGTGTTCTTCATTACCCAAGGAGGTGCCCTATTGTTTTTGGGTCACATGGGTCAGACTTTGTTTGAAAATTGTTTCAGTGCTCTAACTCGAAGGCCATTTGACCTAGGACCCTGAAACTTTATACAAGTGTTGCTTATGACCTAAGGAGGTGCCCTATTATTATATATATATATTTTTTTTTTGGGGGGGGGGAGGGGGTCACATGGGTCAAAGATCAAGGTCACAGCTGAACATTTGTTTGAAAATTATTTCTGTTCTCTGATTGTGCTGCTTCAGTGACAAGGTGCTGGTTGAGGTCGCTTTGCGACAGTTCTAATTTATCAATGTTTTCAAAACCGGTTTTTCTGCAAGACTGAAAAGGTCACATTTGCAGACGGCAAAGTGTCTAGTGAACTGGTGCATTATATTTGAGCCATACATGCTCTGTGAAAAGGGGTTTTAATGAATCTGCAAAAAGGATTAACCTAGGTCAGCCTGCGCAGGCAGCATGGGTCAAAACTTTTTGCTTTTAGTAAATCTTCTGCATGCCAAAGGACCATTCTACTTCATGAAATAGGCCTAGTCGGTGTGATGTTTTGTGATGACGTGCTTGGTAGAATGGATCTCGGAGAAGCATTGATTCCCCCCTTTACACAGAGCAATGCCCATAGGCTGCTAAGCGCGACTCACTGACCTTTTGCGGACAGTGTAGATTAAGATCAGACTGCACAGAACGTGCATTCTGATCTTTGATCTACACTGTCCGATATAGGCATATTTTTCGAAAAAAAAAAAAAACTTTGAAATAGATCTAGCAAAATTTGGGAGGGTATTTTTTTTTTTTTTTTTATAACGGCTTAATTGGCCTGCAACACGCGAAAAAGGGCATTCGGACATCAGCGTAAAGTGTCGTCTTGGATCAGCCCGCGCAGTCCGGACAGGCTGATCGGAGACGACACTTTCCGTTTTTATGTAATTTTCTGTTTTGTGCAAGACTACTGTAGCACAAGTGCTAATGTAGTCGTAAAGTGCTGATCCGAGACGACAGTTTACGCAAATGTACGAATGCCCTTTTTCGCGTGTTGCAGGCCTTATATCAACGTACCATTTCACTTACTTAGCAGGATAAGAATTAAGGCCATTTCTACAAATTCTTGATGCACTCTTCATGTGCCCAGTAACTCAGTTGGTAACGTTATAATTCAATATTAGTTTTTTTTTCATGAACATTGGCGAGTTCTGATTGGCTGAAAAAAAATTTTCATAGCTCCATGAAAAAAAAAATCAGCAGTGCCGGAACTACTTTTGCAGTCAAACTAATGTAAACAAACATGTTTACGAGATTTCATACTGTTTTTTCGTTCTTCGTTCTGATTTTATATCGAGTCCGAAGGTCAAATTGCTAGCTGAATTTGTTTTTTCTGAATACTGAAAAAAAAAAAATCCAACAGTAAATTCAAAGAGAGAGCTGAAAACTCATTGTTACTCTGCTGGGTTTAAACAATCTTATTTTCAACTTAATTCTAGCGTATTGAACTTCTAATAATAAATCTACTCAATCTGCAAATGTTCAATACTATAATGACATCATGAATTACGTCATTTTTACGTCATGAATGAGCACTTTTACCGCGCTATGAAATATCAATGAAAAGGACAGTAAATAAATACGCAATGTTGGATTTACAAAAAAAGAGCAGTTAGAGTTATTTAAGTGCATATTTGTTGTCTGTGATATTGAATTATAAGGAATGAAGAGATTTTTTTTGTTTTGTTTTCATGGAGGTACGAAAAAAAAAAGTAATCACACTTTTGTATGAAACCCCTTCTCGGTTTCATACAATGTGATTAGGGTTTTTTTCATACCTCCATGAAAAAAAAAAATTCTCTTCATTCCTTAAATAGGCTTGAAACCAGAGGCCGCTCGTTCGATTCCCGGTCCGTTCATTTCTTCTATAAGACTGACAACTGTTACTGCGATAACGTTCATTCCATTCCCAACAGCTGAGCACCGTTTCGACGATGTTTATTAGGGAAAGGAATTAGTGGCTTGGGAAGAATAGCTGTGCTGGCAAAACAAACGCAAGAAAAGCATGGAAAGGTGCACTTGCCACTGATATATATGTAAAATAATGTTGAAAACGTCATTAAACTTTAAACGAATGTTATGCTCTAACTCTTAAAGTAGTGGCTTGGGAAGAATATTATGCGAAATGCTGGCGAAAGAAACGCCGGAAAATGCATGGAAAAGTGCACTGCCTACCGAGGTATTATTGAAATAATATTGTGAACGCCATTAAACACTAAAAGAATATTATGCACTATCTTTTTACCAGACCAGATGTTTATAAGGGAATGCAACTAGTGGCTTGGGATTAATATTGTGCGAAGTGCTGGCGAAAGATACGCCGGAAAAGGATGGATAGGTGCACTGCCGGCCGAGATATAATTGAAATAATGTTGAAAACATCGTGAAACACTGAACGACTATCATGCACTAACTCTTTATCTGACAAGAAATTTCAGATTCGTCGAAAACTCTAGCAGACGACATTGTGAACATAGCTCAACTTATGGGTAGAAAATAATGTGAGAAATGAGAAAAACGGTGGTAACCAGCATTTTTTTGTTTTTCCACATTTTTACCAAAGAGCTGATCTTCATGTAAAGTATTTAGAAAAGGAAAACATTACTCTGAATCAGCAATGTAGCGCATGCGCAATACACGTTTTCATCGAAGGATGCAAAAAAAGCAGATTGTACCAGTCTAAAATTAGAATTGTGGCTGTAAAGGAATGACAAAAATAGTATTCATGATTAGTAATAGGTTTGTTTATTCAGTTTGATATATATATATTTCATAATCACAAATAACAGATGTGTGTCTCTTTTTTTCTTCCCAAGTGTCATCTTCGCAAGATCTGCAAATTCAAGTAATTCTCCTAGAAAATACAGATGCTACACTAAATGTACATGTGGCTCAAATGATAGAATTTGTCTTTGAACAAGATGGAAAAGAAAGGAAATGCTGGTTATCAGCATTTTCTATTTTTCAAACAATGTTTCCTATAAAGACTTCATTCTCAGGGTCTAATACATATACCATGTCCGTATTCACTATTCATTTTCAAAGCATTCAACGTCTTATTTGACATTTGACAATAACACAGTTTTTGACTTGTTAAACCATTTTGCTAGATGTTTCTCTAAAACGAAAACTTTACACAACACTCCTGTGTTTTAACGACGATGAGGTTGAGGCCTTTCGAAAATATGGTGGGAAAAGAAGAAAAGAGGGCCAAGATGGCCCTGAGTTGCTCACATAAGCCTTTTGACCCACTACGACCGATTTCGAATCTCTTCCGCGAAATCAAGACAAACGTTCTAACAAACTTTCATGAGTACTGGACCGAAAATGTGGCCTTTAGAGTGCACACAAGCTTTTTTTAAAGATTTCTCCAGGTGATCTACTTTTTGGTTTCAATATTAGCCATCTTAAACAAATCTTAAATATCGTCAAGACAAACGTTCTGATCCATGGGACTCGGACAGAAAATGTGGTCTCTAGAGTGTTCATGAATTTTCTAAGATCTGACCTTGTGACGTAGTTTTTGATCTGACGTGACACATTTTGCAACAACTTTGAGATATCATAAAAACAAACATTCTGACAAAACTTTCATGAATACTGGACTGAAAATAAGACCTGTAGATTGTATACAGGGTTTTTCAAAGATTTGCTCTGATGACCTAGTTTTCGAATTCAAACTTGTCCGAAACATTATCAAGACAAATATCTTGCCCAAGTTTCATGAGTATCGGATTGAAAACGTGGCCTCTAAAGCGTTCACAAAGTAAAAGTAGACGACATACGACGGACGACTCAGCATGATCTCAGGTGAACTAAAAATGCTGGTAACCAGCATTTTCTCCTTTTCCCGCACTAGATTCTAAACTCTCACCAACAACCCATGTTATTTGGGCCATATGTGATATGTTATCTGCACATGCTTCCAATTTGGACAGGTTTGATTTTTTTTTTTTTCTTTTGTTTTTCTTTGTAAAGTGTTAAACAATTTTTAGAGCAATTGAATGATAAAAACTATTTTGGAGGGAGTAGAAAACATGAGTGAGTAATGGAGAAAATGCTGTTACATTGCTTTTGGATGATCATTTTATTTTTAAACCTTTGCCACACAATCCGGAGCTTAAAAGAACCTGATGAAGATGACTTTTAAAAACATTGTGAGAAAAGGAGAAAATGCTGGTAAACAGCATTTTTTCCTTTTCCAACAATGTTTTCTATCCTATCAAGGAGAAATTCAAGCCATCTTTAGATGTTTAAAGTAGCAGTTCTGCCATAGTTTATAGAGAAATGGCTTTTTCAAAAAATTGCAACATCACTCATTAGTGTGTGAAAACCCTTAACCGCCCTTGTCTCTACTCCTGGTCCTTACCTTGGCGTACAGTGTTTTTTTAGCCCAAGAACTGGGCTTCCAGCTCAAATTTCTGATAGACGTCAACGCCTAGAAAATAAAGGGTACTGGCCACTGCCAAGGTTTCCACGTACAGGTCGTATCCAGATTTCCCGTTACAGCCAGGGACCGGATCCAAGGCCAGAAAGTCTTCCAGGCATACAGGCACAAGGTCAATGAAGCTGTCATAGGTTTGAAGTTAAGACTGAATTATCTTAAAGTCTTTACCATATGAAAAAAAATGTAGACTTGTCCAAATTGAAGGTATTTACAGAAGACAATTTAAATTTGCCTCAAATGAATGAAATTTGTCTGTGATAGGTTAGAAAACATTGTGGGAAAAGGAGAAAATGCTGGTGACCAGCATTTTCTATTTTTTCCAAAAAAGCCTTTCCTATGGCGTGAAATACGTTGCAATATTGTATCTGGTAGTATATGTCTTCCATATCAAAAATTTATATTCTATATAAAGATATTCATTGTCTATAAAATAAATTTAATATGTATGGGTGATGTATATATATTGTGTATAAGATATATTCATTGTGTATAAAAATATTTATCGAGTAACATATATATTGGTTGAAAATATATATTGTGTATAAAAATGTTCTCAGGGTATGAGTTCACCTAATATCATATATTTATTTTTTTCTAGCAAATGAATTTCGGACTCGATATAGATCTAAAACCAGACAGAAAAACATTATGAAATCTCGTAAACATGTTTGTTTACATTAGTTTGACTGCAAAAGTAGTTCCGGCACTCTTTAATTTTTTTTTCATGGAGCTACGAAAAGAATTTTCAGCCAATCAGAACTCGCTTGTGTTCATGAAAAAAACTAATATTGAATTATAAAGGTAGAATTATGACATGATGTTTGGTGAGGAGTTATAAAAATGAGACAATTTACCTTTGCAAAGTTGCGACACCCTCGCTGTATGAACTCTGGATTAAAGTAGAGAAAATGTCTCTCGATCCCAGGCAGGTAGCAGCAGAGGAAAAGTTATAAGATTTTCCGCATCCCTTCGGATCTTGTACATAGTTTCCGAGGTCTTGAAATCGGGGAAAGAAACAACACATTTAAGGAATAAAGAGAACTTTTTTGTTTTCATGGAGGTATGAAAAAATACCCTAATCACACTATGTCAATTTCATATTTCATAGCGCGGTAAAACTGCTCGTTTATGACGTAAAAAATGGCGTCATTCATGATGTCATTACAGTATTGTACATTTGCAGATTTAGGAGATCTATTATTAGAAGTTCAGTATGCTAGAATTAAGTTGAAAATAAGATTGTTAGAAACCAGCAAAGTGACTAAGTTTTAAGTTCTCTCTTTAAATTTACTGTTGGATATTTTTTTTTTTTTTTTTTTCCTCAATATTCAGAGAAAATAAATTTAGCTAGCAATTTGAAACTCGGACTGGATATAAAATCAGAAAGAAAAACATTATGAAATCTCGTAAATGTATACATGTTTGTTTACATTAGGTTGACTGCAAAAGTAGTTCCGGCACTACTTAATTTTTTTTTCATGGAGCTATGAATTTTTTTTTTAGCCAATCAGAACACACCGATATTCATGAAAACAACTAATATTGAATTATTAACAAAAGGTGGAAAATAACGGGTCTTTTTTATACTTCAAAGACGATATTCTTTCATCTGTATTTTAAGACAAGTCCTGTATAATAGCATAATGATAGCTATCACTTGTACTGGTATATACATATATACTTCGGTATATCAATATATGACCATACTCTGTGAAAAGGGGTTCCGTTGCATCAGCAAAAAGTATAGATTCAGGTTAGTCTGCGCATTCCTCGCAGGCTGACCCGTGTCAAAACTTTTTTGCTACTTGTAAATTTTTTGCATGAAATTCAAACCCATCGTTGTCTGTCCAGCAAGATCGGCGAGCACCGGACCACTTTTTTTTGGCCGAGTATGCAGTCGGTCGTACCACTATTTTTTCTTTTTAGCCGATTGCTCTTTCGTCCTCAGCTGTGATAATCTACAATATACCATGGGGAAGTCCCAAAAAGGGAACTTCCTACCAAGGGAACTTTCTTCTATCATTAAAACACCCTACCATGGGAACAATCTACCATGGGAACATCCTACCATGGAAACTTCCTACCATTGTTTTGAGAACTTATAATTAGACCGGAAATGTGTTAAAAATCTTCTGCAAACAACTAGATTCACACATGTTTGGCTAAATCAAAGTGTTGACAATGTTAAAGCTTTTTTAAATATCTTTAAACAAAGAATTAAAAATATCTATATACAAAACTGGGACGAAGAACTCAACACATCATCAAGAGCAACTATTTACAATGCCATTCGTTCTTTTACCTTCAAGTCATATTTAGATAAGATAAAATTAAAGAAAATCAGAACTTTTATCACAAAAATTAGATTATCAAGTCATAGACTCGAAATTGAAATAGGAAGATGGACTAAACCAAAGACCAAAGGTCTTACAGCAAATGCAGACTATGTAACATACTTGGAGATGAATATCACTTCATATTAGAATGTCCCTTATATCTTGATTTGAAAAAAAATTATACAAAAAAACACAATTTGTTAAGATCAAGTATGCTAAAATTAACTGAATTACAAACAAGCAGTCAAAACAATACAGTTAATTATTTTGGTTTCTATATACTCAAAAGCTTTGGAAAAGGAAAAAAATATACTTTATCCTTAACTCTGTGTCCATATTTGAATCCTCATCCCAGTACTAGAACTCTTTTTCCGGCTGTTGATACATGTATGTAAATTTAACACAACAAAGATTTAGAAATTTACAAAGGTGAAATGTTTGCACTAATGCTTTGAATATTGAGTAAAAGTCTCAAATTCGGAAGTAACATCATTATGATAACCTTTCGACAATATGAACAATCCCATCTTGTTATTTTCTTTTTAAACAAAGGAGAAATACGTGGAATTTTCTCTAAATAGATATAGAAGACACTTTCTTAGGTGTTCCCTTACGTTTGAAGGGAAATTTTTTTTTTTTTTGCAATTGAATGTATGAATGAATGAACAAAGGTATTTGAATGAAAGTAATAATCGACAGCTTTTCTCCGTCTAAAACACAGATCTAATTATGTTGTTTACAGTTACTGTGTATCGACCATCACCAGGAACCATTATTTACATGTTGTATTATGTACTTATACAAGATAGACGCGTTGTCTTTTGTTTTTCTAAAAACTGTGTATCAATAATTGAAGCGTACTAAAAGAGAAACAGCTCTAAGGTCTATGAAATTATATTTCAAATTAGAGCATATATAATCGTCTCATATTCTTTTGTAGGTATCATTAAAATGCAACAGAAAAGAGATTATTCCACTTTGCTGCGTAATTATGCGTCATTGTGTGATGATCAAAAAGATTCATACAAATATCAGTTTGTTAAATCCAAATGCATGGATTGCATTTCAGCTGACTTTTCTATGACTCAAACGTCGGCTGCGAAAGAGGAATGAGTCCTATTGCAAGGGCAATCATCAGTCCTCGAAAAGATCTTTATCGAGCAGGGTTTCGAACAGATTGGCAACTACTATTATTTCCTTTGTGCACACTGTTTGCTACTTTCAGATTTTGGCCAAATTAAATTTTAACGTCTGCAAATGATCTGAAGTTGGACATGTTTGAAATATTATTAAACAAATCAAGAAAAATGATAATAGTAAGCGAATCTTTTTTCTTATTGTTGTAGGCAAGTTTGAGAGTCAAAGAATGTAAGACGCTTTTTTTATCATATAAATGTACACCAAAATTAAAGTACACAAACATATACGAAAACATAGGCCTTTATGGAAATATTTACTGAAGTTTACGCTTCTTACATAGGTATATTCATTCAAGGTTAAAAAATAGTTCCATAGAAATTATGATTTAAAGGTAAAATAGATCTCTTCTTTGACATGTGTTTACGTCCCGGGTGAAAAAGAGTTTCTAACAAGCAATTTCGTTGAAATGATATCCACCGCCGAACAATTTACTTGACCGATTACTTAAAATCGCCCCAGTCGGCCATTTTTCATCGAATAAAAAAAGAGTGTGTCGGCGGAAAAGGTTATTGTACACATGTATAAAGTTTCACGAAATTCCGTTCAATGGTATTGGAAATATTCTCCCGGACAGACACACGGACGGACGGACGGAAGGACGGACGGACGGACAACGCTAAAACTATATCCCTCCGCCTTCGGTGGGGGATAAAAAGTTTACGTGTGTGAAAAAAAAATCACAGTTTTGTCCTGATCATTAAACTCAACTGTTGAATTAACCCTTTATCACAAGAAGACGAGTTTTTACGACCCGCAGGAAAAGGACTTTTGAAAACATTGTGGGAAAAGAAGAAAATGTTGGAAACCAGCATTTTCTCCTTTTCCCATAATGTTTTTTTTTGCCCTGTCAAAGGACAACATTTTTATAATTATGCAACAAATAATTTGTTGTCTGCAAATGCTCTTAAATCTGTACCAGTCTAGAATTCTGTTGTTCGGTAAAGTGTTCAGAAAGAAATCTAGCCCAGCATTGCTTTAGAAATAAGGCGTATGATAACAGAGCTTTGATCGGCATTATTTGCTTATCTCAAGCATGAGTGAGATAAAAAAAAAAAAGCTCGTATGGGCTATATTACACTAATAATTACGGTGGTTCAGTGAGAAAGTGAAATCTGCAGTGTTCACATACGGTCAGTCTTTCACTTGCAATTTTACTATAAGGCCCACTTTGTTTGTTCTTAACTTTTCTATAACTTCCTGGAAATTCATTTACTCTGTCCATGAGCACTATCAAAACAATGTTCAGCTGCGAAAGAGAAATGTGTCCTGTTGCAAGAGCAATCATCAATCCTCGAAAAGATCTTGATCGAATAGGGATTCGAACACACCGGTAACAAGCATGTTCTCCTTTTCCCACAATATCTTCTACCCTATCACAGACAAAATGCATCATTTGATCCACATTTGAATTGTCGTTTACAAATGTACTTTCAGTTTTTTGTTGTGTGGTGAAGAGTTAAGAATTTAACTTACATTGCTGTAGGGCAGGTTTAACCTCGAACCCGTCGCATTTGTTGAAGGTTATGTCAACTCCGTCCATAATCTTGCCCTTGTTCGGACATCCTAGAACTTTTATCAGCATACATGCCCTTATCAATGTGCGGTTGCTTTTTAAAGAGGAAAATAGTAGGGTAAAATGGATTATTATTCAACACAATCTGTCTATTAGTTAAGAATTGTTAGGCTTACATGTTAGGAAAATCAAATTTACACTGAACATGTTGATCTAAAAATACCGCTATTCAGTTTAAGTACAGTAAGATTTTGTACATTTCTTGATTTCACATTTAATATTCTTTAACAAGATGCCTGTGTTCTGTGATTGACTTTTTATGCGAAACGCTCCGTGATAATGTAGCATCAAGACGACATCAGTAGTTATTTCATGCTTTTCAGTAGTTTATTGAGAAATAACGGTGCACTATTGTTCAATATTTCATAGTTACGACCAGTGAAAAATACCGATTTTATTTTTCATTTCTTCTATTGAAGGCGGAAACAGAAGTTACCGCGCACTAGTTACCTAGGTAAAGAGCGCGTGCCATTCAACCAGATGAAAATATGACGTAATTTACCCTATATTTCTCGCGCTTTACGTAATATTGTAATGTGTTGTTTTGCGGAGGGGGTACGCCACGGGAAACTACCAAAAACAATTGTATTTGAGTTTGATATAAGTCTACCCCCCAAAAAAAACGGAGGTTAGAAGCATATAATAAATAGAATATTTGTTTTCTTCGGTGAAAGATCGAAAATTGTTTATCTCGTGAACATCATCGGTATTATTTTCACTTGTGGCTGCGCCACCCGTTAAAATATTACCGATGATGTTCACTTGATGAAATAGATTTCGACCTTTCACCAAAAAAAACCCCCAAAATATCCTCTATATGTTACCTTACTTTCCGGACATCCGGAACAAAAGAACGTAAAGAAAGAACGAACGAGCGAGCGAGCCAACGAACGAACAAATGAGTCACCTACTTTGTCCAATGAAACACATGACGTCAATGTTACTTCAAATATGTGCGAAAAGGAAGGTAACGTTATTGGCCTTTGAAGCTCCATTGGTCTATTACAGAACACCGAAATGTTCATTTGACGATCAATGAACACTGAGCACTACTGAAAAAGCACATTGACGCATCGCCTCTTTATCGCAAAGTGTGCAAAAAATCGGGAAAAAATGAGAGTCCCTTTAGATAGAGAAAGTTTAACAGAAAACGGGGCAAAAGAAAAGTGGTCATCGGTGTTAATGGGTTCAGAAATGGTTTCTTTTTTGTTTCCTGACCTATAAAGGTTTCAAACGACTCTTGCAACCAAGCATTGATGCTGATATCATGAATTTAAAAAAAAGCTTCCACACTTTCCGGATAACATTGCTGAGACGTCATACAATTCGTTATCTGGTAACGAATTATTATTTACGCGAATTTACCCTTACGCGAATTTACCTTTAGAAGACGCTCCAAAGTTTCCGAACAATAAAGGATAAACACACAACTGGAAAGATGCACAATGGGAGACGAAATTCATGATACTGGATATGATGAAAAAATGATATAGAACAGACGAAATGTCATTTTGATATTTAGTTAATTTTAAATTTATGTTAAAAATATCTAAATTAAAATGAATCAGGTCGAAACTTTTTGCAGATGCAGTTATCTATGTTTTTCACTTGACTCAAACGAGCCATTCTCTGTGAAAAGAGGGATTAATGCATCTGCGAAAAGTTTCGGCCCAGGTCAGCCTGCCCAGGCTGACCTGGGCCTAAACTTTTCGATTTGGTCAATTTTCTGTATGTCCAAGGACCAGTCCACCTCATGATTTAGTCGGTTCTTGAAAGAATGTGGCTACTATGGATCTATAGTTATGTGATAACTTGCTTGGTACCATGAATCACGGAGACGCATTAAGTCCCCTTTTGCCAGAGAACAGCTCAAATAAAAAGAATAGAAAATTCCTCATGTTTTAAACATGACTTGTATTTCTCTCTTTCTTTTAGTTTTTACGTCATCTTATGCAGTCAACTGAAATAACCAGTTTTGTTTTTTGTTTGTTTAGATATTTCCATCAAAAATGGATGCATACCGCTTTAAGCAAGGTTTTGTATATGAGCCGTGCTCCAGGAAAAGGGGTCTTAATGCATTTTCGTGATGCATTATAACCAGTAAAACACCGCATGGATCTATAAAATCCATTTTGACTAACAACAAACTAAATCATGATGTAAACCGGTCCTTCGAAGTGCAGAAAAAAAAAAAAAAAAAAATGCAGACTTCGCAGGCTGAATGGTCGATATGTTTGGCAGACGTATTAAGACCACTTTTCACAGAGCTTTGCTCGTATAGAAATGAGTAGACTCCTGTCTGCGCAAACGGCAATAGAGGTTATGAGTAAGAGTATAGTATTGCCATTTATCAAACGATATCGAGATAGGTAAAGTTAGCTACTAGTAGCCAGCTACTTGCTCAGGTAAAGTTAGCTACTAGTAGCCAGCTATTAGCAGCCAGCTACTTGTTCAGGTAAAGTTAGCTTATAGTAGCCAGCTACTAGTAGCCACCTACTTGAGCTGGTAAAATTGGTTATTTGTAGCCAGCTACTGGTAGCCACCTTCTAGAAAGCAGTCACTTGTAAAGGAAAATCTGGCATTTCGTACCAAGCGACCAATATATAGGTTATCAAAATGGAGGTTTTTATTAGTTCCCTAAAGGTACAAGTAGCTGGCGAACCAAATGTCGACGCTATAAACGAAATGTTTTTCTTCCATCCAGAATACTATATAAATGCATCAGAAAAATCAAAATCAAATAATTTCCTGTATTAAAGGGTCAAGCTGCGAGATCTGTCACTAGGATTTTTTTTTCACATTTGTTTTTAATTAGGGATTCAAAATGTACAAGTAGCAGACGACATTAAGACAGACATTTCAAAATATTTCAAAGAATCACATTCACTGTACTACAGAGAAATTGAAATTATCATTTTCAATTCATTTTTAATTATTAAAGGGGCCAGCTACTCGTCATGAAAATTGGGACATTTTTCAATTTCACTTAGAAAGGAATGCAAAGGTACAAGTAGCTGGCGAGTCTAAGAGCTGTTTTTGTAATTAAGTGCTTGTTTTGAATAAAGTAAACTATAAATGCGTCAGAAAACTCAAAATTGAAGCATTTCCAGTTCTTAAAGGGGCCAGCTACTTGATAAAAAAACGGGATAACTTTGCAATTTAGCGAAATCATGATTTAAAATATACAAGTAGCTGGCTAGATTTAGAGAGATTTTTCAAAATATTTCAACGAATCATATTGAGGATACTTAGGAGAAATTAAAGATATAAAAAAAAAAAAAAAAAAAAAAAAATCCATTTTTAAACATTAAAGGGGGCAGCTACTTGTCATGAAAATGCGGATATTTTTCAATAATACTTAGTGTGAAATCGAAAGGTACAAGTAGCTGGCGAGCCTAAGAGCGAATTTTGAAATTAAATGCTTGTTTTGAATAACAGAGAGTATGAATGTATGAGAAAACTAAAAATTGAATCATTTCCGATTATTAAAGGGGCCAGCTACTTGATTAAAAAACGGAACTACTTTCCTGTTTTTCGAATTCGTGATTTCAAATGTACAAGTAGCTGGCTAGATTTACAGAGATTTTTCAAAATATTTCAACGAATCATATTGAGGATATTTAGGGGAAATTAAAGGTATCAAAATCAACCCATTCTTATCATTTGAAGGGCCCAGCTACTCGTCATGAAAATGCCGATATTTTTCAATTTTACTTAGAGTGAAATCAAAAAGTACAAGTAGCTGGCGAGCCTAAGAGCGAATTTTGAAATTAAATGCTTGTTTTGAATAACAGATACTATGAATTTATCAGAAAACTCAAAATTGAATCATTTTCGGTTATTAAAGGGGCCAACTACTTCATTTGAAAACTGGACAACTTTGCTGTTTTTCGAAGTAATGATTTCAAATGTACAAGTAGCTGGCGAGATTAAATGTGATTTTTCGAAATATTTCAACAAATCTTTTTGGGGACACTTAGGAGAAATTAAAAATATCAAAATCAATCAATTCTCATCCATTTAAGGGGCCAGCTACTCGTCATGAAAATGCGGATATTTTTCAATTTTACTAGAGTGAAATCAGAAGGCACAGGTAGCTGGCGAGCCTAAGATCGATTTTTGAAATTGAGTGGTCGTATTCAATAACAGAGAGTATAAATGCACAAGAAAACACGAAATTGAATCATTTCCGGTTATTAAAGGGGCCAGCGACTTGATCTGAAAATGGGACAACTTTGCACTTTTTAGAAATCATGATTTCAAGTGTACAAGTAGCTGGCGAGAGTTAGAGAGATTTTTCAAAATTTTTCAACAAATCATGTTTAGCATAAGTAGGAGAAATTGAAAATATCAAAATCAATCCATTCTTATTCATTTTAGAGGACAGCTACTCGTCATGAAAATGCAGACATTTTTCAATTTTACTTAGAGTGAAATCAAAAGGTACAAGTAGCTGGCGAGCCTAAGAGCGAATTTTGAAATTAAATGCTTGTTTTGAATAACAGAGACTGTGAATGAATAAGAAAACTCAAAATTGAATCATTTCCGGTTATTAAAGGGGCCGGCTACTTGATTAGAAAATGGGACAATTTTGCACTTTTGCCAAATCATGATTTAAAATGTACAATTAGCTGGCGAGGTTTAGAGAGATTTTTTAAAATCTTTCAACAAATCATATTGAGGACACGAAGGAGAAATTAAAAATATCAAAATCAATCCATTCTTATTCATTTTAGGGGCCAGCTACTCATCATGAAATGTGGATAGTTTTCACTTTTACTTAGAGTGAAATCAAAAGGTACAAGTAGCTGGCGAGCCTAAGAGCGATTTTTGAAATTAAATGCTTTTTTTGAATAACAGACACTATGAATGTATAAGAAAACTCAAAATTGTATCATTTCCGTTATTAAAGGTGCCAGCTACTTGATTTGAAAACTGAATGACTTTGCTGTTTTTCGAAGTAATGATTTCAAATGTACAAGTAGCTGGCGAGATTATAAGAGATTTTTCAAAATATTTTAACAAATCGTTTTGGGGACATTTAGGAGAAATTAAAAATATCAAAATCAATCCATTCTCATCCATTTAAAAGGCCAGCTGCTCGTCATGAAAATGTGGATATTTTTCAATTTTACTTAGAGTGAAATCAAAAGGTATAAGTAGCTGGCGAGCCTAAGAGCGAATTTGAAATTAAATGTTTATTTTGAAAAACAGATCCTCTAAATGTATAAGAAAACTCAAAATTGAATCAATTCAGGTTATTAAAGGGGCCAGCTACTTGATTTAAAAACTGGACAGCTATCATGCTTTTTAAAGTAATGGTTTAAAATGTACAAGTAGCTGGCGAGATTAAAAGAGATTTTTCGAAATATTTCAACAAATCCTTTTGGGGACACTCAGGAGAAATTAAAAATATCAAAATCAATCCATTCTCATCCATTTAAAGGGTTAGCTACTCGTCAAAGTAATGATTTCAATATACAAGTAGTTGGCGAGATTAAAAGAGATTCAAAACAAGCATGTATTTCAAAATTCGCTCATAGGCTCGCCAGCTACTTGTACCTTTTGATTTCACTCTAAGTAAAATTGAAAAATATCCGCATTTTCATGACGAGTAGCTAGGCCCTTTAAATGATAAGAATGGACTAATTTTGATATCTTTAATTTCCCCTAAATATCCTCAATATGATTCGTTGAAATATTTTGAAAAATCTCTGTAAATCTAGCCAGCTACTTGTACATTTAAAATCACCATTTCCCAAAAGTGCAAAATTATCCCGTTTTTATACCAAGTAGCTGGCCCCTGTAATAACCGGAAATGATTCACTTTTTAGTTTTCTTATACATTCATAGTATCTGTTATTCAAAGCAAGGATTTTATTTCAAAACTCGCTCTTAGGCTCGCCAGCTACTTGTACCTTTGAATTTCACTCTAAGTAAAATTGAAAAATATCCGCATTTTCATGACGAGTACCTGGCCCCTTAAATGGATGAGAATGGATTGATTTTGATATTTTTAATTTCTCCTAAGTGTCCCCAAAAAGATTTGTTGAAATATTTCGAAAAATCTCTTTTAATCTCGCCAGCTACTTGTACATTTTAAATCATTACTTCGAAAAACAGGAAAGTTGTCCAGTTTTCAAATCAAGTAGCTGGCCCCTTTAATAACCGGAAATGATTCAGTTTTGAGTCTGTTATACACTCAGATTAAATGTTATTCAAAACAAGCATTAGATTTCAAAATTTGCTCTTAGGTTCGCCAGCTACTTGTACCTTTTGATTTCACTCTAAGTAAAATTGAAAAATATCCGCATTTTCATAACGAGTAGCTGGCCCCTTAAATGGATAAGAATGGATTGATTTTGATATTTTTAATTTCTCCTTCGTGTCCTCAATATGATTTGTTGAAAGATTTTAAAAAATCTCTCTAAACCTCGCCAGCTACTTGTACATTTGAAATCATTTCTTCGAAAAACAGCAAAGTCGTCCAGTTTTCATGTCAAGTACCTGGCCCCTTTAATAACCGGAAATGATTCAATTTTGAGTTTTCTTATACATTCATAGTATCTGTTATTCAAAACAAGTATTTAATTTCAAAATTCGGTCTTAGGCTCGCCAGCTACTTGTACCTTTTGATTTCACTCTAAGTAAAATTGAAAAATATCTGCATTTTCATGACGAGTAGCTAGGCCCTTTAAATGATAAGAATGGACTAATTTTGATATCTTTAATTTCCCCTAAATATCCTCAATATGATTCGTTGAAATATTTTGAAAAATCTCTATAAATCTAGCCAGCTACTTGTACATTTAAAATCACCATTTCCCAAAAGTGCAAAATTATCCCGTTTTTATACCAAGTAGCTGGCCCCTGTAATAACCGGAAATGCTTCAATTTTGAGTTTTCTGACGCATTTATAGTCTACTTTGTTCAAAACAAGCAATTAATTACAAAAATAGCTCTTAGATTCCCCAGCTACTTGTACTTTTGAATTCCTCCCTAAGTGAAATTGAAAAATGTCCCAATTTTCATGACGAGTAGCTGGCCCCTTTAATAGTTAAAAATGAATTGAAAATGTAATTTTTCATTTCTTCGTAGTACAGTAAATGCGATTCTTTGAAATATTTTGAAATGTCTTTCTTAATCTCGTCAGCTACTTGTATATTTTAAATCCCTAATTAAAAATAAATGTAAAAAAAATTCCTATTGACAGATCTCGTAGCTTGACCCTTTAATACAGGAAATTATTTGAATTTGATTTTTCTGATGCATTTATATAGTTTTCTTGATGGAAGGAAAACATTTCGTTTAAGGCGTTGACAGTTAGTTCGCCAGCTACTTGTACCTTTAGGAAACTACTAAAAAACCTCCATTTTAATTATTTATATGAGTACATTGGTCGCTGGGTACGAATTGCCAGATTTTCCTTCTATAAGTGACTGCTTACTAGAATTTGGCTACCAGTACCTGGCTACAAATAACCAATTTTACCAGCTCAAGTAGCTGGCTACTAGTAGCTGGCTACTACAAGTTGACTTTACCAGCTCAAGTAGTTGGCTTCTAGTAGCTGGCTACTAGTAGCTAACTTTACCTAAACAAGTAGCTGGCTACTAGTAGCTGGCTACTAGTAACTAACTTTGCCTTTATTTCCGGTTATTAAAGGGACAAGCTACTTGATTTGAAAACTGAACAATTTTGCTGTTTTTCGAAGTGATGATTTCAAATGTACAAGTAGCTGGCGAGGTTATAAGAGATTTTTCAAAATATTTCAACAAATCGTTTTGGGGACACTTAGGAGAAATTAAAAATGTCAAAATCAATCCATTCTCATCCATTTAAAGGGCCAGCTACTCGTCATGAAAATGTGGATATTTTTCAATTTTACTTAGAGTGAAATCAAAAGGTACAAGTAGCTGGCGAACCTAAGAGCGAATTTTGAAATTAAATGCTTGTTTTGAATAACAGATACTATGAATGTATAAGAAAACTAAAAATTGAATCATTTCCGGTTATTAAAGGGGCCAGCTACTTGATCAGAAAATGGGACAATTTTGCACTTTTGCGAAATCATGATTTAAAATGTACAAGTAGCTTGCGAGGTTTAAAGAGATTTTTCAAAATCTTTCATCAAATCACATTGAGGACACGAAGGAGAAATTAAAAATATCAAAATCAATCCATTCTTATTCATTTTAGGGGCCAGCTACTCGTCATGAAAATGCGGATAGTTTTCAATTTTACTTAGAGTGAAATCAAAATGTACAAGTAGCTGGCGAACCTAAGAGCGAACTTTAAAATTAAATGCTTATTTTGAATAACAGATACTGTAAATGTATAAGAAAACTCAAAATTGAATCATTTCCGGTTATTAAAGGGGCAAGCTACTTGATTTGAAAACTGGACAACTTTCCTGTTATTTAAAGTAATGATTTCAAATGTACAAGTAGCTGGCGAGATTATAAGAGATTTTTCAAAATATTTCAACAAATCGCTTTGGGGAACACTTAGGAGAAATTAAAAATATCAAAATCAATCCATTCTCATCCATTTAAAGGGTTAGCTACTCGTCATGAAAATGTGGATATTTATCAAATTTACTTAGAGTGAAATCAAAATGTACAAGTAGCTGACGAGCCTAAGAGAGAATTTTGAAATGAAATGTTTGTTTTGAATAACAGAGACTGTGAATGTATAAGAAAACTCAAAATTGAATCATTTCCGGTTATTAAAGGGGCCAGCTACTTGATCAGAAAATGGGACAATTTTGCACTTTTGCAAAATCATGATTTAAAATGTACAAGTAGCAGGCGAGGTTCAGGGAGATTTTTCAAAATATTTCAAAAAATCATATTGAGGACACGTAGGAGAAATTAGAAATTTCAAAATTAATCAATTTCTATTTATTTTAGGGGCCAGCTATTCGTCATGAAAATGCGGATAGTTTTCAATTTTACTTAGAGTGAAATCAAAATGTACAAGTAGTTGGCGAGCCTAAGAGTGACCTTTGAAATTAAATGCTTGTTTTGAATAACAGAGACTGTGAATGTATAAGAAAACTCAAAATTGAATCGTTTCCGGATATTATGGGGATCAGCTACTTGATTTGAAAACTGGACAACTTTACTGTTTTTCGAAGTAATGATTTCAAATATACAAGTAGCCGGCAAGATTAAAAGAGATTCAATAAAGCATGTATTTCAAAATTCGCTCTTAGGCTCGCCAGCTACTTGTATCTTTTGATTTCACTCTCAGTAAAATTGAAAAATATCCGCATTTTCATGTCGAGTAGCTGGCCCCTAAAATGAATAAGAATTGCTTGATCTTGATATTTTTAATTTCCCCTAAGTATCCTCAATATGATTTGTTGAAATATTTTGAAAAATCTCTTTTAATCTCCCCAGCTACTTGTACATTTGAAATCATGATTTTGCAAAAGTGCAAAATTGTCCCATTTTCTGATCAAGTAGCTGGCCCCTTTAATAACCGGAAATGATTCAATTTTTAGTTTTCTTATACATTCATAGTATCTGTTATTCAAAACAAGCATTTGATTTAAAAAATTCGCTCTTAGGCTAGCCTGCTACTTGTACCTTTTGATTTCACTCTAAGTAAAATTGAAAAATATCCACATTTTCATGACGAGTAGCTAGCCCCTTAAATGGATGAGAATTGATTGATTTTGATATTTTTAATTTCCCCTAAGTGTCCAAAAAAAGATTTGTTGAAATATTTTGAAAAAATCTCTTAAAATCTCGCCAGCTACTTGTACATTTGAAATCATTACTTCGAAAAACAGCAAAGTCATTCAGTTTTCAAATCAAGTAGCTGGCACCTTTAATAACGGAAATGATTCAATTTTGAGTTTTCTTACACAATCATGGTATCTGATATTCAAAACAAGCGTTTAATTTCAAAATTCGCTCTTAGCCTCGCCTGCTACTTGTAACTTTTGATTTCACTATAAGTAAAATTGAAAAATATCCGCATTTTCATGACGAATAGCTGACCCTAAAATGAATAAGAATTGCTTGATCTTGATATTTTTAATTTCCCCTAGGAATCCTGAATTTGAATTGTTGAAATACTTTGAAAAATCTCTTTTAATCTCGCCAGCTACTTGTACATTTGAAATCATGATTTTGCAAAAGTGCAAAATTGTCCCACTTTCAGATCAAGTAGCTGGCCCCTTTATTAACAGGAAATGATTCAATTTTTAGTTTTCTTATACATTCATAGTATCTGTTATTCAAAACAAGCGTTTAATTTCAAAATTTGCTCTTACGCTCGCCAGCCACTAGTACCTTTTGATTTCACTCTAAGGAAAATTGAAAAATATCCGCATTTTCATGACGAGTAGCTAGCCCCTTAAATGGATGAGAATGGATTGATTTTGATATTTTTAATTTCTCCTCAGTGTCCCCAAAAGCATTTGTTGAAATATTTTGAAAAATCTCTTTTAATCTCGCCAGCTACTTGTACATTTGAAATCATTACTTCGAAAAACAGGAAAGTTGTCCAGTTTTAAAGTCAAGCAGCTGGCCCATTTAATAACCGGAAATGATTCAATTTCGAGTTTTCTTATACATTCATAGTATCTGTTATTCAAAACAAGCGTTTAATTTCAAAATTCGCTCTTAGGCTCGCCAGCCACTTGTACCTTTGAATTTCACTCTAAGTAAAATTGAAAAATATCCGCATTTTCATGACGAGTACCTGGCCCCTTAAATGGATGAGAATGGATTGATTTTGATATTTTTAATTTCTCCTAAGGGTCCCCAAAAAGATTTGTTGAAATATTTTGAAAAATCTCTTTTAATCTCGCCAGCTACTTGTACATTTTAAATCATTTCTTCGAAAAACAGCAAAGTTGTCTAGTTTTCAAATCAAGTAGCTGGCCCCTTTAATAACCGGAAATGATTCAATTTTGAGTTTTCTTATACATTCATAGTATCTGTTATTCAAAACAAGTATTTAATTTCAAAATTCGGTCTTAGGCTCGCCAGCTACATGTACCTTTTGAATTCAGTCTTAAGTAAAATTGAAAAATATCTGCATTTTCATGACGAGTAGCTAGGCCCTTTAAATGATAAGAATGGACTAATTTTGATATCTTTAATTTCCCCTAAATATCCTCAATATGATTCGTTGAAATATTTTGAAAAATCTCTCTAAATCTAGCCAGCTGCTTGTACATTTTAAATCATCAAGTCCAAAATTGTCCCGTTTTCATATCAAGTAGCTTGCCCCTTTAATAACTGGAAATGCTTCAATTTTGAGTTTTCTGACGCATTTATAGTCTACTTTATTCAAAACAAGCAATTAATTATAAAAACATCTCTTAGACTCGCCAGCTACTTGTACCTTTGAATTCCTTTCTAAGTGAATTTGAAAAATGTCCCAATTTTCATGACGAGTAGCTGGCCCCTTAATAATTAAAAATGAATTGAAAATGATATTTTCAATTTCTCCGTAGTACAGTGAATGTGATTCTTTGAAACATTTTGAAATGTCTGTCTTAATCTCGTCAGCTACTTGTACATTTTGAATCCCTAATTAAAAACAAATGTGAAAAAAAATTTCTATTGACAGATCTCGTAGCTTGACCCTTTAATACAGGAAATTATTTGATTTTGATTTTTCTGATGCATTTATATAGTATTCTGGATGGAAGAAAAACATTTCGTTTAAGGCGTCGACATTTGGTTCGCCAGTTACTTGTAACTTTAGGAAACTAATAAAAACCTCCATTTTAATTACCTATACATTGGTCGCTGGGTACGAATTGCCAGATTTTCCTTTACAAGTGACTGCTTACTAGAAAGTGGCTACCAGTAGCTGGCTACAAATAACCAATTTTACCAGCTCAAGTAGCTGGCTACTAGAAGCTAACTTTACCAGCTCAAGTAGGTGGCTACTAGTAGCTGGCTACTAGTAGCTAACTTTACCTAAACAAGTAGCTGGCTACTAGTAGCTGGCTACTAGTAGCTAACTTTACCTGAACAAGTAGGTGGCTACTAGTAGCTGGCTCTTAGTAGGTAACTTTACCTATCTAACAATATCGTGCTTTTACTACCTCGGGGAAGATCTAAAATATTGTGGGAAAAGGAGAAAATGTTGATAGATAACATTTTCTCCTCCCAGAACGTTTTCTACCCCAGAAAGACCACAAAACCAGTAAATTGATTAACATTTATATCGTCGTTTGCAAAATCTTTGAATTTAGACAAATCTAAAATTTGGCCGTCTAGTCAAGACGTCTGGCAAATATTTAACATTCTTAAGAAGACGACGACAACGACGACGACGAAGAAGAAGAAGCAGAAGAAGAAGAAGAAGAAAAACGACGACGACATTGACAACAACAACAACATATTTCTGAAAGCAACACCATTCACCTGCACATGTTTTCTGCATAAGACAACGGTGACTCTATGAATGAGCTATCTAATTCCGCATTGCACGCAGAGTAAGCTTGCACTGCCTTGATGTAGCTCGAACATACTTCAGGTGGATTAATGACGGCTGCACTTCCAGCCGCGAGTCCGGTCGCCAATAAAAGAACTGAAAATGTTTAAAAATTTGATGTAGCCTCACAAGGACGACGTCGATGATGATGACAAAGACGATTACGAGGACAACAACGATGATGAGATAATGATGATCATGATCATGATGATGACGACCACGATAATGACGATGGTAATGATGACGACGACACACCCTGTACAGCTGTTTTTAAGTGTTTACGAAAAAAAAAAAAAAAAAATAAAAAAATAAAATAAAATAAGCTTCTGAAAACATCACAGGAAAAAAATGCTAGGTACCAGCGTGTCCTCCCTTTTTTCGGCGTAGCTGATTAATCTCACTTTTGACCTACTTTAAGTAATAGAACGAAATCAATTGTTACTTATTTCGTGATTGGCCAAATATATGTATACTACGTAAAAAAAAAGTAAATGGTCAGAGTAGAAATTTACTAACATTAGAAAAAAGTGTTCATGACTAAACATTCACGTAATGATCACATTTACTTATTGAAAGTTGTACTTTATGGCCATGTAGATATTAAACTCTAGCAAAACATCCATAATCTAAATAATGTGGATAAAATAATGGCAATGAGTATTGGCGACTTTTCCATTTCATTTAAGTGTAAGAGATTTGGTACCCATTGTTCTTCGCGTAAAACTGAATACGAAGTGCGATGGCAGGCTACCCCTTCAATGTCTTACAAAAAACGGCTTGAAAAAGAACTTGTCACAATGAAAAGTGATGCTTTGTCTTGAATTTGGTGCTCTAATTCGCAACGTGCATAATTATGCCTGCATTGCGGAACCATCGCTTAAATTGCGTTGATAGCGAAGAAACTGGGTTTCTACTAAATTACTCCTAGTGAGAAAAGGTGGCCTGTGGTCAAGCATTGAGAGGGGTGATAAAACCCCGCCTTCTGATAACGATAAACCATCGATGTTTGAAAGGTCCTTCATATTTGTACAGAAATATGCACATCTACTTTGTTTTCTTTTTTTCAGATTTCATCGTATGTTCTAAATAGACTTTTCTTTAAACATGATTCATTAATAAAAAACAGAACAAACGGTATATCCCGAAACATTGCAGGATGTCGACACTCAAATTATTAAACATGAGAATGTTTGCTCAATAACGCTCATTACGAGAGTTTTCTCATTCTTATATCTAATTGAAAATTCAATGGGCTTTTCAATCATATGCAAAACAATTTAAAAGAGGCTACTTTCAGAACTGCTTTCATTATTTCTCTACATATTCTACTTCAAACAAATTTAAATACTCATATCCCAGTGCCTGTTACGCCGTCTATCCTTTCTAAATTGTTTTTTTTCCATTATGTTTTCTACACGTTCAAAGACGAATTTCATTACTTCAAACGTGTCTTAATACATGGTTAACTTGTCTGCAAATGTTTTCAGTTAAGACAGATTGAAGAGTTTTCAATTGTGACTATAACAAACCCTCAAAGAACTACAACTTATCCTACGTCTACTACTACTATCACTGCAACTACTACTACTTTTATAAACAATAATGATAATGATGAATAAATAAATAAATAAATAAATAAATACATTAATAAATAATTATAAATAGATAAGTAAATAAATTGAATGAATAAATAAGTAGATAAATAAATGCTATTTCTCTACCCTAAATTATTTACAACAAAACAACATGGGAAAAAAAGAAAGTTTGCCAAAATCAAGGAATAAAATCTGTCATTAAATGCTTACCTTGAAAGAAACTCATTTTGGATTCTCGTAACTCAGTCCCGATCTGCTTGCTCGCTCTCAAAGTTTGTAAATAAATCTAGACGGGTTGCCGTTTATATACGTAGAATTTCGCCCAGCGATTGCGTCAACGTAATTGTTTGCATCCTTAACAATTGTATAGCTCAACCCTTTACCACACAACCTCGAGTTTTAACGATCTTTATAACAAGAGCTTTTGGGAAAAAAAAAAACATTAGGAAAAGGAGGAAATGCAGCATTTTCTCCTTTTCCCACATTTTTTTTTTTTTTTTTTTTCTACATTTCCGAAAGCAGATTCCAATTTTTGAGTCACTTTATTTTGTCGTCTGCAAGTTCTTTCATTTTAGACAAGTCAAAAATCTTGTTATTTAGGAAAGAGCTCAATTAATGATCCTTTTCAATTTTGGCGGGAAGAAACTCGAAATATTGCAGGTTCATGATTCTTTTTGCCAGAATAATACTTTAAAAAGTACCGGTATGTAAATCCAAGATCAGACTGCACGTCCTGTGTAATCTGATTTTGTCGTACACTGGCGCTAACGCTTATGCAGAAGACCTCTTTTGTTTTCTTTGTCGACCACTTCTGAAATCAGTGTGACAAAGTTTCTTTATTTGCTACGAAGTTTCCATATGCAGCCTTTAATTCATGCTGGCAATCCCTTTTATTAGAAGAAATGCCCTCAAAATCTGCAAAAAATATCGACCCAGATCAGCCCCCGTAGACCTGAGTCGAACCTTTTTGCTACTGGACAATTTTCTGCATGTCAAAGGACCAGTGTACTTCATGATTCAGGCGGCTGTTAGACAAAATGGGTCTTATGGATACATAATGATGTGATAAATTGTTCGGTATAATGCATTACGGATGTGCATCAAGCCCCCTTTTATTAGGCTTATCGGTCAATGTTCTGTATGTCAAAGGACTAGTGTACCTCACGATTCTGTCGGTTGTTATACAAAATGGATTTAATGGACCCATAATTATATGACAAATATGGTATCATCACATCATCATTTGCTTGGTATCATGCACCACGGAGATGTAATAGGCCCACTTTTTGCCAGAACATGGTTCAGATGCTGATGTCGGGATGTCTCATAAAGTCAAATAAAGAACAGATTCTAGCACAGATTGAACGCCTTGTGCGGTCTAATCTTGATCTACACTGTCCACAAACGGCAACTTAAAGTTTGCTTGACACCAGAAGAATTGTACACTAACTAAAATATGTCACGATATGATGTTAAAAATTGCCCAAAATATTCCACGATTAAGGTAACAAGCTTCAATTATCATTCCTGAATGCATTTCAACGTGTTTTTTTTTTAAATACAATTTATCGTAGGTCATATCACGGCCGTCGGTGGATCTACGCATGTGTTCCCTGGCTTTCTTACGCCAGTGCTGACACAACTTTCTTTCCAAGTCACTGACTACTTTTCTCACATGCATCAGAGGTGAGAGGCGAAAAATCGCTGGGCAGAAAGTTTGCCTAGACCGGATATCAAACTCACAACCACCATTCTTAATACCACACCACAATTACCAAATTCAGGCGACATGTTGCGTATTTTGCACTAGACGGGGTTTGAAAATATTGCCGTCAAAAGGGAAATTATTCGGCAGGGGACACTTCCTTTCTTTCCCCACAATGCTTTGGGATGTATCTATGCATTAAACTGCAACTTATGTTGATAATCTATATTCTACTTACTTCGCTACCATCTTTATACTTTCGAATGTTCCTCAAAGTGTATAAATAGATTTCTATAACAATTCAAGATGGTTTTGATAATGATTTCGCATCAGCCAATGGACACTGTAGATCCAAGATCAGTCTGCACATTCTTGATCTACGCCATCCGCCAAAAGGTACGTAATCGGGCATTGGCAGTAATAGATTAAAAAACAATTATTTCTGAATATAGTATGCTGTAATATTTGTAATGCCATTGTCTTTGCCTTTGTTGTATTTGAAAATTAGCGTTCCAACTATTATGCCGAATGTCCAATTTTGGAAAGTTGTGGTTAGACTGTGTGTATTATAGGGCTTCACCTTTCGGCTATTTACCTTGATATTTTTCACTTCAATTAGGCTGATCTACAATCGAAGGTTTTCGAAAACATTGTCGGAAATGGAGATATACGATTAGAATTTTACTCTGTCATCTTTGGTTGAATTGGTTAACAGGTGTCTTAAGCCGCTCTTAACTGTATTTTAACTCTTGATTGATTAAGTGTTTATTTATCGTCGACACCGGTTGCCTATATAGACCATACCCCCAGAAGTCTGTTGGTTATGTAACGGAGGATTGTGCAAGATACTGGACGCAAGCCTAAGTGAAGCCTGGTTCTTTAACATGCTCGGTGTACAGCATCGTCTCACTGGACCTTGGTCTAACGTCTCATCCGAAAGACCATTGGTAATTTTATATGGCCAGCCGTGAGACTCGAACCCGCAACATACTTCAATTATATCTCGATCATGGCAAATTTATTAATTGTTCACGGTTGGCACCAGTTTTGGCTAGGATTTTGCAGTGGCGTTGACCAAAGACACTACAAGGTCTTTTACATTGAACCTGTGGGAAAGCAGCCATTGGTTTGGGAAGAATATTCTGTGAAGTACTTATAAAGTTCAGGACAGCATGGATAGGTGCGCTGACCGCCGAGATCTAACTGGCAGATTGATGAAAAACTGCGTCAGACTCGAACGTAAAAAAACGGACAAACAAACAAACAAACAGACGAACGAACGAACAAACAAACGAACGCAAAAACAAATGAAAAAACAAAAAACAAACAAAACAGACAAACAAACAATAGTCAATTTTGAGCAACCTATCTTCTCCCTTTGCCCAATTATTTCATAATTTTGAGCTGAGGATTTTGCTTTCTCAACTAGTCTGAGGCGTAAAATCAACATCTTTTTTTCTGTTAGAAGCAGTAAATGTTTCACAAATGACTAAATCTTTGAACTGATTTTAAAAGCCCTTACTGATGACAAGTTACATGCAGCTCTAACTGTTGGATTTGTCTCTGAAAGGCAAGAACACATTGTGGTTAGAGAAGAAAAAGCTGGTTATTAATATTTTCTCGTTTACCTAAAGTGTTTTCAAAAGCCTACTTTTTAGGGTCGTTAAAAACATGAGAGTTGTATTGTAAAGTATGTAATTTACAATATGTAAGGGTCGTCTAAAAGGCAGTAAAAGTTATTTTTGAAAACTGCGTAGCTTAGGAACTGGTTATACATACCCAAGTCGCACAATTTTGAGACACTAAATCTAACAAAAGCTCCAGATTGCAGTAAGCTGTTTTTTAACCCATCTAGAAATGTGATAAGCTGAAAATAAAGTACAGTCAAGCCTCAGTGGCTCAAATAAGTGAAATTTGGAGCACCAAAGAAAGCTCAAACAACGATTTCAGACGCGCTGTAGAATCTCTTCATACCTTATATTGGTCGACCTCGGACACCCGATTTCATTTGACTTTTACAAATATAGGGTGATTCATAATATCTGATACAGTTTTAATATGTTTTTTTTTTTTTTTTTTGTTATAATTTATATTTCAATACTCCACAATAATTACAGTCTTGTTTAATATACAATGTTACGAGCTAAGCCTTACGAGAAAGAAAACCAGCAACAAGCCTTTAACAATTAACAATATTTATTAATGAATAAAGACAAAAGAGTACAATAACAGTTAAGTTTGAATGAAATTTTGACAAGTTTTTATCCTAGAATAAGAAATAGAATAAGTCCCTCAAAATTAAGAATTATGTTTAGACTACAAAAAGTATGAAATTTCTGGTTCCTAAAACCTAAATTAACAATAGTTTTAACTTGCAGATAGATACGAGCAACCTGTTTAATAAAAAGATAATTCCAACTTACAGTTGTATATTCCAAATTAAATCCAACACTTTTCACTAATTCTGTATCCTCAAAGCCACAAGTCTAAATTCAAAATCCGTATCACCGAATAAGTCACTCCTATTTATATCAGCTTGGAAAATTCTAGATTAGTCTTTTCTAGAAAGATGACAACAAGCTATTTATAGACATGGATTGGTAAACAACTTGTTTACTAACAATCCTGTTTCTAAAAATAACCACAATGAAAAACCAGTGAATGTTCTTTATGTTTCTAGAATATTCTGTACACAGAGTGATAATGAAAACAGGTTACATGTGTATCCTATTACATAACAACAATTTTAAGTACTTTAAATACATGTTAAATAAAGCAGGTCAAACGTTTTCACATCAAAATGATATATGGTGTCACAACGGTAACTTTTGTGCACATTGAAAATATACAAAAAAAAAAAAAAACACTCTCTTCCACTGGCTGCTGCTGATTTCACGCTGCTGATTTCACGCTGAAGCGGGAGCCTTGCAGTTTTTTTTTTTTTTTTTTTATCAAATATATGTCCACTGTCTCACAAAAAGGTGCAGAAAATGGCATCATGAGCAATGAACTTTTTTGCTATTCCTCTTCAAACACATCAACCCTCGGAAAATCGCTGAGTCTAGGCCTTTACTGCTGATAGACTATACCTCTTTGCCAGGTCACATACAAAAAAGAAATGCAAAAAAAAAAATGCATTTATTCTCTGAAGAAATAATCGGATCAACTTCAGAAGCACATTTTAGACTTGTCCTATGATCTTTCATCATAAAAAAGCTTGGCAGAAGGGCTAGATATCAAAATTTCAAGTGGGACTTCCCGGAAGCATTACGTTCTAGTGTTAAACAAAATACGATATAAAGCGATGCGCGAAAGCGCTATTTTCAGTAACAGTATTCGATGATCGACCAATGAAAATTTCGGTGTTCCGTGATACATAAATGGAGATTCAAAGGCCTGTGGTTTTCTTAGTACTCGAAATCAGTATGAGGGAAACTGCAACAGGGATGGCATGATAATGCACAATCAGAGGGGTCATTATGCCTTTTTTTACACGATCTACCGTCAATAACAGAAACATCGTTTTAACTCTTTCCCACACAATTCAGAGTTTTAACGACCTTAACAAAGATGGCTTTTGAAAACAAAGTGAGAAAAGGAGAAAATGCTGGTAACCAGCATTTTCTCCTTTTCCCACCATGTTTTCTATCCCATCAAAAAAAAAAAAAATAAATAAATAAATAAAAAAATCATCATGAAAACTACATTTAATTTTCGTCTCCAAAATGCTTTGAATTTTGACCAGTCTAAAATTTTGTCGTTTGGTAAATTTTTATCTCTTGCAGACGACGTTCCATCGTTTCATGACAGCAGACCATTTCTGCCAATACCCTGGCTAAAGAAGAATTATTAGCATGATACCACCAATTCCTCCATCTGACAAATTGTTTGCATGTGAACACGTGTAGCCAAGTAAACCTAGGTTCAAGTTGGTAATCTTCCTTTAATAACTTTAAAAAACAATCCCGAATTTTAACGACAATGAGGGAGACTTTAAAAAAAAATCCTATCACTTGAGCCACATGTAAATTGTTGTCGTTAATTTCTTTGGAACTGGACTAGTTTAAGATTTTGTCGTTTGGTAAAGAGGCAAAGAATGTTTGCAAGGTACTCTGCAATAGAAGATTAAGGGTGAAAATTGCTTCAAACCGATTACGTGTCAGACACACGCTTTATCCTTAGGAAAATAGACGGACTGATAGACAGACAGACAGACGGACGCACGGACAGATGGACAGACGCACGGATAGTGACAGATACGATTCAGCCACATTTATGTAAATATCATTTTACATTAGATAGATAAAGTTAGCTACTAGTAGCTAGCTACTAGTAGCCAGCTACTTGAGCTGGTAAAATTGGTTATTTGAAGCCAGCTACTGCTAGCCACCTTCTAGTAAGCAGTCACTTGTAAAGGAAAATCTGGCAATTCGTACCCAGCGACCAATGTACAGGTAATTAAAATGGACGTTTTTATTGGTTTCCTAAAGGTACAAGTAGCTGGCGAACCAAATGTCGACGCTATAAACGAAATGTTTTTCTTCCATCCAGAATACTATATAAATGCATCAGAAAAATCAAAATCAAATAATTTCCTGTATTAAAGGGTCAAGCTACGAGATCTGTCAATAGAAATTTTTTTCACATTTGTTTTTAATTAGGGATTCAAAATGTACAAGTAACTGACGAGATTAAGACAGACATTTCAAAATATTTCAAAGAATCATATTCACTGTACTACGGAGAAATTGAAAATATCATTTTCAGTTCATTTTTAATTATTAAAGGGGCCAGCTACTCGTCATGAAAATTGGGACATTTTTTCAATTTCACTTAGAAAGGAATTCAAAGGTACAAGTAGCTGGCGAGTCTAAGAGCTGTTTTTGTAATTAATGGCTTGTTTTGAATAAAGTAGACTATAAATGCGTCCGAAAACTCAAAATTGAATCATTTCCAGTTATTAAAGGCGTCAGCTACTTAATATGAAAATGGGACAATTTTGCACTCATGCGAAATCATGATTTAAGATGTACATGTAGCTGGCTAGATTTAGAGAGATTTTTCAAAATATTTCAACAAATCATATTGAAGATACTTAGGAGAAATTAAAGATATCAAAATCAATCCATTTTTATTCATTAAAGGGGGCAGTTACTTGTCAGGAAAATGCGGATATTTTTCAATTTTACTTAGAGTGAAATCAAAAGGTACAAGTAGCTGGCGAGCCTAATAGCGAATTTTGAAATTAAATGCTTGTTTTGAATAACAGAGACTATAAATGTATAAGAAAACTCAAAATTGAATCATTTCCGATTATTAAAGGGGACAGCTACTTGATTTGAAAACAGTACAACTTTGCTGTTTTTCGAAGTAATGATTTCAAATGTACAAGTAGCTAGCGAGATGAAAAGAGATTTTTCAAAATATTTCAACAAATCTCTTTGTGGACACTTAGGAGAAATTAAAAATATCAAAATCTATCCATTCTTATCCATTTAAGGGGCCAGCTACTCGTCATGAAAATGCGGAGATTTTTCAGTTTTACTTAGAGTGAAATCAAAAGGCACAGGTAGCTGGCGAGCCTAACAGCGATTTTTGAAATTGAATGCTCGTATTGAATAAAAGAGAGTATAAATGCACGAGAAAACTTGAAATTGAAGCATTTCCGGTTATAAAAGGGGCCAGCTACTTGATCTGAAAATGGGACAACTTTGCACTTTTGCGAAATCATGATTTAAAATGTACAAGTAGATGGCTATATTTAGAGAGATTTTTCAAAATATTTCAACAAATCATATTGAGGATACGTAGGAGAAATTAAAGATGTCAAAATCAATCCATTCTTATTTATCATAGGGGCAGGCTACTTCTCAGGAAAATGCAGATATTTTTCAATTTTACTTAGAGTGAAATGAAAAGGTACAAGTAGCTGGTGAGCGTTAGAGCGAATTTGGATGTTAAATGCTTGTTTTGAATAACAGATACTATGAATGTATGAGAAAACTCAAAATAGAATCATTTCCGGTTATTAAAGGGGCCAGCTACCCGTCGTGAAAATTGGGATATTTTCATTTCAGTCAGAGAGGAATTCAGAGGTACAAGTAGCTGGCGAGTCTAAGAGCCATTTTTAAAATTTAATGCTTGTTTTACATAAAGGAGATGATAAATGCACTAAAATAGTCAAAATTTAAGCATTTCCAGCTATTAAAGGGGCCAGATACTGATTTGAAAATGGGACAACTTTGCTGTTTTTCGAAGTAATGATTTCAAATGTACAAGTAGCCAGCGAGATTGAAAGAGATTTTTCAAAATATTTCAACAAATCACTTTGAGGACACTTAGGAGAAATTAAAAATATCAAAATCAATCCATTCTTATCCATTTAAGGGGCCAGCTACTCGTCATGAAAATGCGGATATTATTCAATTTAACTTAGAGTGAAATCAGAAGGTACAAGTAGCTGGCGAGCCTAGCAGCGAATTTTGAGAATAAATGCTTGTTTTGAATAACAGAGACTATGAATAAATGAGAAAACTCAACAATGAATCATTTCCGGTTATTAAAGGGGACAGCTACTTGATTTGAAAACGGGACAACTTTGCTGTTTTTCGAAGTAATGATTTCAAATGTACAAGTAGCTAGCGAGATTAAAAGAGATTTTTCAAAATATTTCAACAAATCTCTTTGTGGACACTTAGGAGAAATTAAAAATATCAAAATCTATCCATTCTTATCCATTTAAGGGGCCAGCTACTCGTCATGAAAATGCGGAGATTTTTCAGTTTTACTTAGAGTGAAATCAAAAGGCACAGGTAGCTGGCGAGCCTAACAGCGATTTTTGAAATTGAATGCTCGTATTGAATAAAAGAGAGTATAAATGCACGAGAAAACTTGAAATTGAAGCATTTCCGGTTATAAAAGGGGCCAGCTACTTGATCTGAAAATGGGACAACTTTGCACTTTTGCGAAATCATGATTTAAAATGTAATAGTAGCTGGCTATATTTAGAGAGATATTTCAAAATATTTCAACAAATCATACTGAGGATACATAGGAGAAATTAAAGATATCAAAATCAATCCATTCTTATTCATTTTAGGGGCCGGCTACTCGTCAGGAAAATGCGGATATTTTTCAATTTTACTTAGAGTGAAATGAAAAGGTACAAGTAGCTGGTGAGCGTTAGAGCGAATTTGGATATTAAATGCTTGTTTTGAATAACAGATACTATGAATGTATGAGTAAAATCTAAATAGAATCATTTCCGGTTATTAAAGGGGCCAGCTACTTGATTTGAAAATGGGACGACATTGCACTTCTTCGAAATCATGATTTAAAATGTACAAGTAGCTGACTAGATTTAGAGAGATATTTCAAAATAATTCAACGAATCATAATGAGGATATTTAAGGGAAATTAAAGATATCAAAATCAATCCATTCTCATCATTTTAACGGGCCAGCTACTCGTCATGAAAATTCGGATATTTTTCAAGCCTAAGGAAGTTTTTTTTAATTAAATGCTTGTTTCGAATGAAGAAGACTAGAAAGGCGCCAGAAAACTCAAAATTAAAGTATTTCCGGTTATGCCCCTTTAATAACCGGAAATGCTTCAATTTTGAGTTTTCCGACGCCTTTATAGCGTACTATATTTAAAACAAGCATTTACTTACAAAAGTCCTTCTTAGGCTCGCCAGCTACTTGTACCTTTTGATTTCACTCTAAGTAAAATTGAAAGATATCCGCATTTTCATGACGAGTAGCTGGACCCTTTAACGAATAACAATGAATTGGTTTTAATATCTTTAGATTCCCATAAGTATCCTCAATATGATTCTTTAAATTAGTTTAAAATATATCTCTCTATATTTAGCCAGCTACTTGTACGTTTTTAATCATTAGTTCGCAAAAGTGGAAAGGTGTCCCATTTTAGATCAAGTAGCTTGCCCTTTAATAACCGGAAATGATTCAATTTAGAGTTTTCTCATGCATTTATAGTCATCTTTATTCAAAACAAGCATTCAATGTCAAAAATCGCTCCTGGGCTCGCCAGCTACTTGTACCTTTTGATTTCACTCTAAGTAAAATTGAAAAATATCCACATTTTCATGACGAGTAGCTGGCCCATTAAAAGGATAAGAATGGATTGATTTTGATATTTTTAATTTCTCCTAAGTGTCCTCAAATCGATATGTTTAAATATTTTGAAAAATCTCTTTTAACCTCGCAAGCTACTTGTACATTTGAAATCATTACTTCGCAAAAGTGGAAAGTTGTCCCATTTTCAAATCAGTAGCAAGCCCCTTTAATAGCTGGAAATGCTTAAATTTTGACTATTTTAGTGCATTTATCATCCCCTTTATGTAAAACAAGCATTTAATTTTAAAAATGGCTCTTAGACTCGCCAGCTACTTGTACCTTTGAATTCCTCTCTGACTGAAATTGAAAAATGTCCCAATTTTCACGGCGAGTAGCTGGCCCCTTTAATAACCGCAAATGATTCAATTTTGAGGTTTCTCATACATTCATAGTATCTGTTATTCAAAACAAGTATCTAATTTCAAAATTCGCTCTTAGGCTCACCAGCTACTTGTACCTTTGATTTTACACTAAGTATAATTGAAAAATATCGGCATTTTCATGACGAATACCTGACCCCTTTAAATGATAAGAAT
Source organism: Hippopus hippopus (assembly GCA_946811185.2). Taxonomy (NCBI): domain Eukaryota; kingdom Metazoa; phylum Mollusca; class Bivalvia; order Cardiida; family Cardiidae; genus Hippopus; species Hippopus hippopus. The sequence continues at coordinate 3,515,350 of OX328105.1, forward strand.
GGATTGATTTTGATACCTTTAACTCTCCCTATATATTCTCGATATAATTCGTTCAAATATTTTGAAATATCTCTCTAAATCTAGTCAGCTACTTGTACATTTAAATCATGATTTTGTAAAAGGGCAAAATTGTCCCATTTTCATATCAAGTAGCTGGTCCCTATAATAACCGGAAATGTTTCAATTTTGAGTTTTCTCATGGCTTTATAGTCTCTTTCATTCAATACAAGCATTCAGTTTCAAAAGTCGCTCGAACTCTCGCCAGCTACTTTTACCTTTTGATTTCGCTTGAAGTAAAATTGAAAAATATCCGCATTTTTTATGACGAGTAGCTGACCCCTTTAATGCATAAGAATGGGTTGATTTTGATATCTTTAATTTCTCCTATGTATCCTCAATATGATTCGTTGAAACATTTTGAAAAATCTCTCTAAATCTAGCCAGCTACTTGTACATTTTAAATTATAATTTCGCAAAAGTGGAAAGTTGTCCCATTTTCAGATCAAGTAGCTGGCCCTTTTAATAGTCGGAAATGCTTCCATTTTCAGTTTTCTCGTGCATTTATAGTCTCTGTTATTCAAAACGAACATTGAATGTCAAAAATCGCTCTAAGGCACGCCAGCTACTTGCACCTTTTGATTTCACTTTAAGTAAAATTGAAAGATATCCGCATTTTCATGACGAGTAGCTGAACGCTTTACTGAATAAGAATGGATTGGTTTTAATATCTTTAAATTCTCCTACGTATCCTCATTATGATTCGTTGAAATATTTTGAAAAATTTCTCTAAATCGAGCCAGCTACTTGTACATTTTAAATCGTGATTTGGCAAAAGTGGAAAGTTGTCCCATTTTCAGATCAAGTAGCTGGCCCTTTTAATAGTCGGAAATGCTTCCATTTTCAGTTTTCTCGTGCATTTATAATCTCTTTTATTCAAAACAAACATTGAATGTCAAAAATCGCTCTTAGTCACGCCAGTTACTTCTACCTTTTTATTTCACTCTAAGTAAAATTGAAAGATATCCGCATTTTCATCACAAGTACCTGGCCCCTTTAATAACCAGAAATGATTCAATTTAGAGTTTTCTCGTGCTTTTATAGTCATCTTTATTCAAAACAAGCATTTAATGTCAAAAATCGCTCTTAGGCTCGCCAGCTACTTGTACCTGTTGATTTCACTCTAAGTAAAATTGAAAAATATCCACATTTTCATGACGAGTAGCTGGCCCCTAAAATGGATAAGAATGGTTTGATTTTGACATTTTTAATTTCTCCTTAGTGTCCTCAAAATGATTTGTTGAAATATTTTGAAAAATCTCTTTTAACCTCGCTACCTACTTGTACATTTGAAATCATTACTTCATTAAACAGCAAAGTTATCCAGTTTTCAAATCAAGTAGCTAGCCCCTTTAAAAACCGGAAATGATTCTATTTTGAGTTTTCTCATACTTTCATAGTCTCTGTTATTCAAAACAAATATTTAATTTCAAAAATCGCTGTTAGGCTCGCCAGCTACTTGTACCTTTTGATTTAACTCTAAGTAAAATTGAAAAATATTCGCATTTTCATGAGCAGTAGCTGACCCCTTTAATGAATAAGAAATGATTGATTTTGATATTTTTAATTTCTCCTACGTATCCTCAATATGATTTGTTTCAATATTTTGAAAAATCTCTCCAAGTCTAGCCAGCTACTTGTACATTTTAAATCATGATTTCGCAAAAGTGCAAAGTTGTTCCATTGTAAGATCAAGAAGCTGGCCCCTTTAATAACCAGAAATGTTTCAATTTCGAGTTTTCTCGTGCATTTATACTCTCTTTTATTGAATACGGGTATTCTATTTCAAAAGTCGCTCTTAGGCTCGCCAGCTACTTGTACCTTTTGATTTCAGTCTAAGTAAAATTGAAAAACATCCGCATTTTCATGACGGGTAGCTGGCCCCTTAAATGGATAAGAATGGATTGATTTTGATATTTTTAATTTGTCCTGAGTGTCCTCAAAGTGATTTGTTGAAATATTTTGAAAAATGTCTTTTAATCTCGCAAGCTACTTGTACATTTGAAATCATTACTTCGAAAAACAGCAAAGTTGTCCCATTTTCAAATCAGTAGCTGGCCCCTTTAATAGCTGGAAATGCTTAAATTTTGACTATTTTAGTGCATTTATCATCCCTTTTGAGTAAAACAAGCATTTAATTTTAAAAACAGCTGTTAGACTCGCCAGCTACTTGTACCTTTGAATTCCTCTCTGAGTGATATTAAAAAATGTCCCAATTTTCACAACGTGTACCTGGCCCCTTTAATAACCGGAAATGATTCAATTTTGAGTTTTCTTATACATTCATAGTATCTGTTATTCAAAACAAGCATTTAATTTTTCAAAATTGGCTCCTAGGCTCGCCAGCTACTTGTACCTTTTGATTTCACTCTAACTAAAATTGAAAAATATCTGCATTTTCCTAACGAGTAGCTGGCCCCTAAAATGAATAAGAATGGATTGATTTTGATATTTTCAATTCTCCTACATATCCTCAATATGATTTGTAGAAATATTTTGAAAAATCTCTCTAAGTCTAGCCATCTACTTGTACATTTTAAATCATGATTTCGAAAACAGCAAAGTTGTCCCATTTTCAGATCAAGCAGCTGGCCCCTTTAATAACCGGAAATGCTTCAATTTCGAGTTTTCTCGTGCATTTATACTGTCTCTTATTCAATACGAGCATTGAATTTCAAAAATTGCTCTAAGGCTCGCCAGCAACCAGTGCCTTTTGATTTCACTCTAGGTAAAATTGAAAAATATCCGCATTTTCATGACGAGTAGCTGGCCCCTTAAATGGATAAGATTGGATTGATTTTGATATTTTTAATTTCTTCTAAGTGTCCCCAAAGAAATTTGTTGAACTATTTTGAAAAATCTCTTTTAATCTTGCTAGCTACTTGTACATTTGAAATCATTACTTTGAAAAACAGCAAAGTTGTCCCGTTTTTAAATCAAGTAGCTAGCCCCTTTAATAATCGGAAATGATTCAATGTTGAGTTTTCTCATACATTCATAGTCTCTGTTATTCAAAACAAGCATTTAATTTCAAAATTCGCTGTTAGGCTCGCCAGCTACTTGTACCTTTTGATTTCACTCTAAGTAAAATTGAAAAATATCAGCATTTTCCTGGCGAGTAGCTGGTCCCTTTAAAAGATAAGAATGGATTGATTTTGATACCTATAACCTCCCCTAAATATCCTCAATATGATTCATTTAAATATTTTGAAAAATCTCTATAAATCTAGCCAGCTACTTGTACATTTGAAATCATGATTTCGAAAAACAGCAAAGTTGTCCCGTTTTTAAATCAAGTAGCTGGCCCCTTTAATAATCGGAAATGATTCAATTTTGAGTTTTCTTATACATTCATAGTCTCTGTTATTCAAAACAAGCATTAAATTTCAAAATTCGCTCTTAGGCTCGCCAGCTACTTGTACCTTTTGATTTTACACTAAATATAATTGAAAAATATCCGCATTTTCCTAACAAGTAGCTGCCCCCTTTAATGAATAAAAATGGATTGATTTTGATATCTTTGATTTTTCCTAAGTATCCTCAATATGATTCGTTAAAATATTTTGAAAAATCTCTCTAAATCTAGCCAGCTACTTGTACATTTTAAATCATCATTTCGCAAAATTTTCAAAATTGTCCCGTTTTCATATCAAGTAGATGGCCCCTTTGATAACTAGAAATGCTTCAATTTTGAGTTTTCTGACGCATTTATAGTCTACTTTATTCAAAACAAGCACTTAATTACAAAAACATCTCTTAGACTCGCCAGCTACTTGTACCTTTGAATTCCTTTCTAAGTGAAATTGAAAAATGTCCCAATTTTCATGACGAGTAGCTGGCCCCTTTAATAATTAAAAATGAATTGAAAAAAATATTTTCAATTTCTCCGTAGTACAGTGAATATGATTCATTGAAATATTTTGAAATGTCTGTCTTAATCTCGTCAGCTATTTGTACATTTTGAATCCCTAATTAAAAACAATTGTGAAAAAAATTCCTATTGACAGATCTCGTAGCTTGACCCTTTAATACAGGAAATTATTTGATTTTGATTTTTCTGATGCATTTATATAGTATTCTGGATGGAAGAAAAACGTTTCGTTTAAGGCGTCGACATTTGGTTCGCCAGCTACTTGTACCTTTAGGGAACTAATAAAAACCTTCATTTTAATTAACTATACATTGGTCGCTGGGTACGAATTGCCAGATTTTCCTTTACAAGTGACTGCTTACTAGAAGGTGGCTACCAGTAGCTGGCCTCAAATAACCAATTTTACCAGTTCAAGTAGCTGGCTACTAGTAGCTGGCTACTAGTAGCTAACTTTACCTGAACAAGTAGCTGGCTACTATTAGCTAGCTACTAGTAGCTAACTTTACCTATCTTTTTACATTGACGATTAAGCGTCCACGCGCCAGGCAATTACTTTACCCATCCAGGCAAACAGGGTGACAGACAGGAGGAGAAACAAAATGATAGGGGTGCAGAAAGGGATAAAGATATCCAGACAGCCGGATGAACAGATAGATAAAACAGATTAAGTCGAGTTACAACTCGTACATATGTGGTGGACGGAAGTTTGCGGACGATCGATGGTCAGACAGTCAGAAAGATCATTCACCGCAGGCTAAGTTTCTTCCGTTCAAAGTAACCAAGCTTCTTCCTCTTTAAAGTAACTAACAACTAGATTTTTACCACAAAGAAATTAAAATAAAATAATGAAATCAGTAAAAAGAAAATCAACAAGAGTAACAATAGTGTACCGAAACCAAGAATTAAGATAATGATTCAGCATCCTATCTGACTGAACCACCGCGATAATTGAATATTTTATAACTTGTCACGTGATAAGGGCTATCCCGTGATTAACGGGGTAAAGAATTATACTAAAAGAACAAATACATCTGTGTACTTTTGGCTTTCGGTTTATATTCAAAAGTTTAGTCCAAGGGCCAACAGGGTCCGTATTAATCAACCATTCTTAAGAACATTGTTTAGTGTTATTCTGAAAAATGTTCACATTTTGAAAGTAGCGCAATTTCTGATTGGCTAAACCAAATGGTTTAGCCAATCAGAAGTTGTGTTACTTTCTAAATCTAAAATAAGACAAAGAATAGTCTTAAGAATGGTTGGTGAATACAGGCCAAGGCTTTCCTGTGTTAGTAAAGATTAAAAAAAAAAGACTTGGCAACACGAAATCAATTTGCTTTGTTGTTTTTGGCAGTTTGAAGCCCCTCAAAGCGCTATTTCAATCACAGACAAAAATTTTCAGTCAATAAAACACAAAAAGGTTTCAGAGATGTTTTTGCCGGATTACATTCTTCAACATTTCGAACAGTGTGGATCAAAGATCAGACTGCATTTCAAAGCACCAAGTTTACGTGTATCAAAAATATCCCTCCGTGAACTAGCCCTTTATCAAACGACCTCATGTTTAATTAAACGACCCTGCCGGGAAAGTCTTATAAAAATATCACGAGTAAGGGAGAAAATGCCAGTGACCAGTACATTCTCTTTTTCCCGCTATGTTTTCTATCCGTTCAAAGTAAAACCCCTGTATTTCAGCCACATCTCATATGTCGGCTGATACGTAGATCAGACGTGGTGTTCTGCTGGGGGTTCTCCTGAAAGACCTAAAAGCTACAAAAAGAAAACAATAGGGGGGTGAAATGCATTTAAATTTAAATCGTACCATTTAAAAAGTTTAGAAATTATTGTGAAAACGACAATCTGTTATTGTACGGTCGGTCAAAGTGATACTCGCAGGCAGAAAAATGAATTTTCAAATCAGCTAAACAGTAAACAAAAGATAAAGTGACCTGTCAACTTTTAACCAAGTTGTAGATTTCATCTTTCTGCGGGCGGCCAACAAATGGACCAGCTGCACAATAGCAGATGCCATCTTCAAAATAATTTACATACTTTTCAGTGGTATAATTTAAATTCATATGCAGTTTAACAGCAGCATTGTTTATTTTTGACAGCTATAGCACCTTTAAGTACGTGCGCCACAGATAATAAGTAGTCGAGATTGGGCGAGAAGGTCATATGAAAAAAATAACGGTGTTATATAAGACGAATTTATAAACGGTCTTATCAAATAAAGCCAGTGGCCAAAAAACAACGAACAACAAGGTCTGATTTAATTAAAAAAGAAATGCAATTTAGAAAAATTGATGGATTCAGTCCCGATGCTCGGCAAGAATTCGTTCAATCCTTTCAGCGCATAGAAGAAAACAGATTTAACTTTGCGGACGGTATAGAGCAAGATCAGACTGTACATTCTGTGCAGCCTGATCTTGATCTATACGGTCCGCTTGTTTAGTCATGCCTATAAGATAAGGATCAGTCTTAGAGTCAGTGGGTTGAATTTTTAGCCTATTTGATTAAATTTGCTTTTATTTATCGTCGCCACCGGTTGCCCATATGGGCGACGCCCCCTGAAGACTGTCAGTTTCGTAACAGGGATTGTGCAACGGGACAAAACCCATCCTAAGTTACGCCTGGTTCTTTAAAGTACTCGATGTATAGCACCAACACGACCTTGATTTAACGTCTCGCCCGAAAGCCTGTTAGTAATTTTAGATGGTCAGCCGTGGGGCTCGAACCCACACCCTCAAGTGTCCCAAGACTTGATGTTTACAAGTCCTACGCTCTACCACCTGAGCTATGCCTAAGAAAGAGATCGAACTTATATATACTACTCACACTTTGATAGGGATCATTTAGATATTTCAATATGGTTATATATTACAAAAATACATTTTCGCTTAAAAAACATTCATTTCCTCAGATGGTTTACTTCATCAGTGTGGTAATGTTTCATATTGAAAAACCATACCTGATGCATGCCACACATACATATCGGCTGAATCTAAGATGGTGATCCCTAGTAAATTTTGAGTAGTATACATGTATTTGGCGTTGAAAGAGCTAAGTCTTTAACTCTTTACCAAACGATAAAATTTTAGACTTCTTTAAATTTAAAGCATTTACAGACAACAAATTAAATATAGCTAAAGGATGGTAAATGGTAAATCTGTGAAAATGTAAAAAAAAAAACCCTTGTGGGAAAAGGAGAAAATGCTGGTTACCAGCATTTTCTCCATTTCCTACAAGGTTTTCAAAAGGCTGTTACATCAGGGTTGTTAAAACTCGGGCCTATGTAATAAAGAGTTAAATTATCAGTTATTCACATTGATAAAATTTGATAACAAAATGATGAAAATCTGTCTAAGTCTGGGTCAAGTTCAAATCTTAAGTCATTCAAGGTCAGCTACCCCCGTGACCTCATTTATTTAATTCTTTAACCGTTAACCCTTCACCAAACGCAAAATTTTAGACTTGGCCAAATTGAAAGCATTTGCTGATGACAAATTAAATGTAGCTCAAATGGTGAGATTCGTCTTTGATAGGATAGAAAAAAAAATGTGCAATAAAAGGGGGAAATGCTGGTGGCAAGCATTTTCTCCACAATACTTTCGAAAGCTTTCCTTCCATGGACCATGAAAACTCATGATAGTTTAATAAAGGGTTGAATGATTGATTGTTTGATTGTATGGTATTTTACGCCGTTTTCAACATTATTTTAGTTATATCGCGGCGGCCAGTGCACCTATCCATGCTTTCCTGGGGTCTCTTTTACCAGTACTCCGCACAATTTTCTTTCCAAGCCACTGGCTGCTTTTCCACATAACCATCGTTGAAATAGTGATCAGCGGTGAGAGAGGAATGAATCCTGTCGCAATGACTATCGTCAATCCTCGGAAAAAAAAAACTGACCGAGCCAGGGATCGAACCCATGACCACTGTCCTCAAATCCTGCACGCTACCGACAGAGCTACCGGGGCTCGGCAATAAAGGGTTGAAACACTGAATTAGCCGTAGTTGCTTTTGAGGATAATGCTGGTCAAGCCTCTGCTCTAAATGTGCAGAGTGATCATAGATCTACACTGCACAATATTTTACCAGATATCCTGACAAAAACATCCGTAACCCTTTACCAAACAATCCCGAGGTTAAATAACCCTAAGGCTTTTTAAAACATTGTGGGTAAAGGAGAAATTACTGGTAACCAGCATTTTCTCCTTTTCCCACAATTTTTCCACCCTGTCAAAGATAAATCCTGTAATTTTAGCCCTTTCATTTAGTCATCTGCAAATCCTTTCAACCTGGAAGAGTCTAGAATTTTGTCACGAGGTAAAGAGATGACAGTGCAATATTACAGGTTATTGCACTTGTATGGGAATATATTGTGTTGAACGAGTTCTTTTGGCAGAGTTGTCCGAGCTTGCGAGGGCAACTACGCCAAAAGAACGAGTTCAACACAATATATTCCCATACAAGTGCAATAACCTTTTTATTATATACTTTGATATTGTTTACATAATTTCCCGTGATTTCACAGTGTTTTCATCGAATTCGTTGATTTATCTTTTTAAAAATAGTCTTATTCATTCAAAAAACGACGAGAAATCTGTTTCGTCGCTATACCGTGTTTTCGCGGAATTTTCAATTTTGGCTTTTGATGACGTCACCGTTGCTAAAGATAAGTAAACAAACAAGATGGCGACCGAGGATCCTTTTTCATCGCTTAATAATTTCATCGTCGATAAAGATGTTCGATAGACAAATTTTTCATAACTTTATTCGGGAAACAAACATTCTGCTTATTTTTCATGTTTTTATTAAGAACTATGCATGGAAAAGTTCGTAAAATGTGATGTCTAACGATGAAGTTTATGATAATGGCGGCCGTTCATATTTTGATTTTTGGAGAAATGGCGGGTTTTAAAATAGTTCCGTACTTAGCAACGCACGCGAAAAAAGCTCTAAAGTATGTAATATCAAAGTATGCAATATGAAAAAATATTACACACTTTCATCCAGTGCAAATACATGGGGACAATATCAAAGTATATAATAAGATAGTTTTTGCATCATGAATTCATAATGTATTCTAGAAAACCAGCAAGCTCGGGCAACTCTGCCAAAAGAACTCGTTCAACACAATATATTCCCATACAAGTGCAATAACCTATATTATTTTCATGCTTTCCGGTAGTTTATCGAGAAACAACGGTGGAATATTTTTCGATATTTCATGGTTACGACCAGTGAAAAATAGCGATTTTATTTTCTAACTCTTCTATTGAAGGTGGAATCAGTTGTTCTCGCGCACTAGTTACCAAGGTAAAATGGGCGTGGCACTCAACCAGAAGGAAATATGACGTAAATTACCCTACATTTCTCGCGCTTTACGTAATAATAATATGAAAATAGGCAAAGCCTAGAAACGGGCGAAAGATACTTTTTTTCTCAGATACATTCAATCATAATCCGTACAACAACGAATCTGTTCAGATATGTTTATTTGACACTGCTCAGCAAATTTTTGATGGCAGTAGATATCTACTGCCTTGACTCTACCAAACGACAAATTCTACAGTCTTCAAAATTGAAAACTTCTTCAGAAAGCATTCGAGTTCCTCCTAAAATTACTAGTGTAATTGTGACAAAGTTGAAAACAGTTTTAAACACCATATAATCATACATCCACCCCTCAACCAATAAATCCAACTAGAGACCCTTGAGGGCCTGAAATCGCTCTACTGACAGTAATTTTCCTGGTTTTCTAGAATACATTATGAATTCATGATGCAAAAAGAAAAAAAAAAAGAAAAAAAAATGGGGGGGGGGTATTCTTGCAACTGGGCTTGAATCCACTAAGACAACATAAGCAGGCATGGTGAATTGAACAAACAGTGAAAAAAAAAAGAAGTGCAATTTCTAATCAAAGTGCTGTCAGCACTGTAATCGGTCGACAATGAATAACTACGTGGTTTGAAATCACAAATCAAATGGCAGTTGTTTGAACTATGTATGGGATAGACATTCTATAACCGAGTCACATAGGAACTCTCCGTCCCTTACAAATTAGTAGTTTAGGGGAATGCTAAAGATATATGTCTGCCAGTCGACAGCAATAAAACGTAGAATGTAAGTGACTATTCTGACCAGTAATACCGATTTTTAAGCTTTAGATATCACTCATCATGAATAACAGTACCTACCAACCTTTTATAAAAGATTAAGAAAATATAAATACATGTATTCTTTTCTGTAACTTTTGCAACTTTTGAAACTATACTGTAACATATTGTCAGATATTATCAATGATATCCATATTGAATGATGGATATAATGAATAAGTCGTATAGAATGTGCCTGTATTATGACTATCAAAGTGATTACTTTTAGCTGCTCGCGTTTATCTTGACAAATTGTCCTACCGTACGTTTTTCGGCTGGCTAAATTGTCTTTGGCAAGATTGTTCTGTCCAAAACATCGGCTGGCCAATTTCTCCCACATTACTTTCAAAGCATGTAGTATCTACCAAACCCTCAACCCTTTACCAAATGATGTAATTTTAGACTTGTCCAAAACGAAAGCATTTCCACATTACGTATAAAATGTAGACCAAATTAATGATGATTTGAATCGTTGAAATGGTAAAAAAAAACATTGTGAGAAAAGGAGAAAACGATGGTTATTTGCATTTTTCCACAATTTTTTTAACAGCCTTCTTCCTCGGGGTCATCAGAAACGGGAAAGTTTGGTTAAAACGCTCAGTTATGGCCTTTTATAGTCAGAAAAACAATATCCAAACATTACAATTTCAGTGTCGAGTTTTTTTTTTTTCATATGAATTATACGTAAACAGACAATTAAGATATTCAATATGTATGTCTGTGATACTGATCTGCATTGCATTCAAAGGAAACTCTGATCTTGATCTTTTATTGTCTTCAAAAGCGACTATACATGTCACTGGAGAACATGGGCCATTGTATTGAATCATTGTAATGAGCAAGAGCATTACTACAGTAAACCTTGTGATTTTAATCTGGAATATGGAGAAGATGAGAGTCAACAATATACTGATGAGACAAACATGTTACTGAGAGTTTTACACTAAAGCGCTCAATTAATGAAATAGATTTGATAAGCGTGGAAAAGCAGCCTAATTATAGCAGGGTCATTGCTGTCTTGACTACGATATCTCAAGAAATAGGAATAGAAGATCCAAAATTTGAGTGACTGCATGTTCTGTGCAGTCTGGTCTGAATCTGGTCTGAATCTGCGCCCTCCGAAGAGGCCTTTTCCCTGGTCAGTTGATTCAGACATGGAGAATATGACGTTAAGTGAGTTTTTTGTGTTGCAGTTTCAGGGTTTTTTTCCATCTAGGAAAATGCTCTGTTTAATTCTACCAAATGACAAAATGTTGAATATCTTTCAAATGATGAAAAAACGCTGTGAGGAAAAAGAGAATATGCTTAATACATGTATGCTGTTTTTCCCACTACATTTTTAAAGCCCGACAAGATTGTGTGGCCAACGGTTAATAGACTGATTCCAGTCTTAAGAATGTCATCAAAAAGAAAGATGTTAGTGAGCGTGTAAAATGGTAGAGCCGTAGCTTTAGGGAGAGGAAGAGGGGTTATGAAAACAATTTAAGCCTTAACCTGCTAATTAAGTGAAATGAAACTTTCAAGCTGACAGTAAAAACCCAGTTCTTTACTATTTCAAAAGTTTTTTTTTTTTTTGGAAAATATATCTTCTTGTCGGACATTAAAGATACAAAATCAGACAGCATGTAGTATACAGTCTGATCTTGATCTACAATGTCCGAAAAAGGTCATAAATTCGCGCTTAGTAGCCCTAGGTTTAATACATCCTACGCTGAGAGATGCATAATCAGATCTATACTGGTCAGTATTGTGAATGGATAGTCTGGTTTCCAAGGTTGAAAGCGTGGGATAACCAGACCATTCTGAAAATGTTTAGGTAATGGCTTCTCCACTTGGGTAATAACTCTTAAACAACTCTACATCCTTTGTCCACACTGCTTCACACGCTTCACCTTGCTTACATTTAACTACCAACGGCAGATTACTTTTTTAAACAGCTTTAACCACCAGCATATACATCAGTTTGCCCTAAGGCAAAACAATCTTAATTTTCAAATTCTTTTACAGCAATATTTCCTTACAAAGTCCGTTTCACTGCAAGTTTATCCTTGCTCGAGGCCAAATGACCTATCATCTTTTCAACACAAGGTGTGCTTACAAAATCCGATACTCCTGGATTCACTCTTGTTTCATTCATAAGTTGTTGCTTTATCTCTGACACCATTCCTTATCAGGGTTAAAAGTTCAACGTAATAAGGTCACAAAAGCTAGTATTAGTGTTATTAGACTGTAGGTAAAAGCTGTCACAAGTTGCAGTTAGATCAGTTTGCCCTCAGCAGACGGATTTCCGAAATTTGTGGTCTCTCTAATCGTCCGGCTCACGCCGACCGATTAAAAACTAATTGTTTGGAATCCAGCCAGATTTGATAGGGTTCCAGTATGCCTTGTATAAAACAGTCCTAGCAAATATCAAAGAAATGTGACTAATAATGTGGACTTAATTGCGTAAACAATACTAAGTCATCAAGTGGCTGCTTTTCCTGAATGGATTAATAGATGTTCTTCACTTTTAATAGAGTTCAATCCCTTGATGAACCAAATGATCTATGCAAGTTTCAAGAAAATTGGATCAAACCTGTGGACTTCATTGCCTAAACAAGAAATGGAAACTTTCAACTTTAAATGGCTACTTTTCCCATACTAATGGTTGGATTTTTTTCCCCAAAAAACTAATAGGGTTAAAGCTGTTGATAATACAAAGCAACTGTGCAAGTTTCATGAGAATCTGACAACAAATGCAGACTTTATCGCGTAAACAAGAAATGGAAATTTTCAAATTTAAATGATTACTTTTCCCATACTGTTTTTTGTAGGATTTTTTTTCAAAATCATTAGGGTTCAAGGTGTTGATGAGATAAAAAAAAAACTGCGCAAGTTTCACAACAATCTGATGACAAATGCAGACTTTATCACGTAACAAGAAATGGAAATTTTAAACTTGAAATGCCTACTTTTCCTATACTGTCTGTTGGATTTTTTCAAAATCATTAGGGTTCAAGCTATTGTTAAGATGAACAAACTGTGCACGTTTCATGAAAATCTGACCAGAAATGCAGACTTTATCGCGTAAACAAGAAAAGACTAACAGATGGATGGACGGACGGACAGACGGACGGACGACGGAAACCATACCACGACATAAGCTCTGCTGGCTTTCAGCCAGTAGAGCTAATAAACGACTTGGGTCAACAGAAAACAATGCATCAAGCACTCATTCTCTTTCTGTCGTCCAAAATCTCAGAAATATCTGATATCCAATCCTCTACATGTATGTATTTCCCAACTATCTATCCCTCGTCATCATGTCAGCTTTCTAAAAATCAACAATATTTACATTTTATTATTATTATTATTATTTTGAATTAAATAACCACTAGAGAAGTAATCTTTTCATGAGCCTTTCGAACAAAGTGTGAAAATAAATAAAGACGTTGATGAGGGTGCTGAAGAAATCAAAACGAATACGAAATAGGGCGAACTGCAAAAGGACGAACGGGATCAAGGCCGAACATCAGAAAAAAATGACGTCAAAGCAAGAATGTCGAACTGCGTAGTTCATACGTCATTGTAATTAACAATGTTGATAATTTTTCCAATATTTTTGTCATGATAAGCGACCAAGTGAGAAAAGTTGTAGATCTTCATCTTTATTTTAAGAAATTTTAACAAAAAAATCATTTAATTTCAATCTTGTGGATCTAATCTGACTGTGTAGAATTCTTCTTGCAATAAACCAACCTTCTGGTTGTCAAGGAAGTTGAAGTACGGATACAGTCCAACTTTTTCTCCATGTGGAGCAATTCAAAATGGCCGAAAAATTGTTCTTCAGGGTTAAAAATGACGTTATACGTGTAACCTATAGGCGGTCTTTCGCCCGTATAATGCGTTGTTATGCGGAGGGGGTACGCCACAGGGAATTACCGAAAAGAACTGTACTGGATTTTGATGTAAGCCCCCCACCCCCCAAAAAAAGGGGTTAGAAGCATGAAATAAATAGAATATTTGTTTCTTTCGGTGAAAGATCGAAATTTATTTCATCGAGTGAACATCATCGGTAATATTTTCACGAGTGGCGCATTTCATCGAGTGAACATCATCGGTAATATTTTTACGAGTGGCTGCGTCCGTAATCTAAGCAACCTTGCAACCGTCAGGCGCAATATTTGGCATGAAGATATAAAAATGACTATATTTTGATAAAATAAAGACAAAATGAGTTATAACTGGCTTAAAATGAGTATAAGGGCCTCTTTAAGGGATTTGAGACAGTGTAAGTTCTCCATTTTTCACAATGTTTTTAACTTTTGTCAACTTTTCATACCCGAATTGTGGGACAGTGTTTATTGGTTATCAAACTGAACTTGACCGACCAGACCGTTTATCGATACCTTGTTGATAACAATTTCGGTTGTTGTCACCGTCTTCACAAGTCATTACTTTCTCCTTGTAAACGTATTGTCGAAGTAATAGTGTCGAATATTTACGAAAACGTCGAGTATAGGTATCGTATGTTTTTGCTTGATTGACGAATTTTTTTTTGCATCTTTTATTTATTTGAGTCATGCCGTGTGAAAAGGGGGCTTTTGTGGATCCATAGCTAAGCGATGTCTTGCTTGGTATAATGTATCACGTAGATGCATTAAGCCCCCTTTCGCAAGAGAATGGCTCATTTATTTATTATTTATTTATTTATTTACCTTGTTTTATTTTATTTTATTCTTCACTGTTTTAATTGGTAATGTTGATCGCTTTTATTTTCAAGACAATCCTTATCATCCTGCATTTTTATTTAAATGTCTGTCTGTCTGTCTGCCTGCCTGCCTGCCTGCCTGCCTGCCTGTCTGTCTGTCTGTCTGCCTGTCCGTCCGTCCGTCCACCAATCCGTTTGTCCGTCCGTCAGTCTGTGTGTCTATCTACGTTTGCCTCTCTGTGTGTTTGCCTCTCTCTCTCTCTCTGTGAGTTCGCCTCTCTATGTGTGTGTTTGATCCTCTCCACATGTGTTTGTCTCTCTCTCTCTCTAGTCTGTGCCCTGTTTTTGGCCTTTAATCTGAATATGTCCTATCACGTACGGACCACATATTTGTCGGGGTCAAATCACAGCCCTTATAAGTGGTATATGAATAACAACAATGCGCATTGAGTAACGGTTAAAAAGTATAAAACTTACGACAGTGTTACATACAGTGGTAGAAAAATTAGTGAATCTGTAAATCAAACGTTATTTTGCTTAATTCTTTACCAAACTACAAAATTTTAAAAACCTGTCCGAATTCAAAGCATTTGCAGATGAAATATGAAATATTTATCTTTGAAAGGCTCAGTTTGAAAACATTGTGGGAAAAGGAGAAAATGCTGGTTAACCAGCATTTTCTCCTTTTCCTACAATGTTTTTAAATGCCTTTTTTTTCAGAGTCCATAAAAGTTTGGATAGTTTGGTAAAGGGTTAAAACGACCCCGGTAGTTTTGCGGGCGGTTAAGATTAAGATCAAACTGCATAAAACCTGCCTCTAATCTTGACCCTACACTGGCTGATACGGTTTAATTTTTCTCTCGAAAACGGCATTATAAAGTACAGAATTTAGTTTTAGGAGTAAATGTTCATAAATCGCGCAGTTTAAGGTTATACGATGGAAAAAGGGCCGACGTGGACGTGTTTTTCGCCATGGGTTAGTACTTTGTAGTATTGATAATCATTGCTGAATTTCTTCTTAAACGACAAAATTCTACAAGGTCATAATTGATTTGTTTTGTTTGTTTGCTTGTATTGGAGTTTAACGCCGTTTAAACAGTTTAGGTCATATCACGGTGGTCAGTGGACCTACGCATGTGTTTCCTGGCTTTCTCATATAAGTACTAACACAACTTTATTTCCAAGTCACTGACTACTTTTCGCACATGCATCAGAGGCAAGAGGCGAAAAATCGCCGGAAAGAAAGTTTGCTTCAACCGGGTATCAAACTCACAACCACCATATCACTAGTCAGATACGCTAAGCACTGAGCTCTCAGTCGGTAGCGTGCAGGACTTGAGAATGCGGGGTCCAGGGTTCGATCCCTGGCTACGACCCCTGGCTCGGCCAATTTCTTTCCGAGGATTGATGATAGTCACTGCGACAGGATTCATTCCTCTCCCACCGCTGACCATTGTTTCGACGATGATTATGTGGGAAAGCAGCCAGTGGCTTGGAAAGAAAATTGTGCGAAGTACTGGTAAAAGAGACTCCAGGAACGCATGGATAGGAGCACTGGCCGCCGCGATTTAACTGAAATAATGTTGAAAACGGCGTTAAACACCATACAATCAATCAAGAAGCACTGAGCTATCCGGGCGTGCGGTCAGAATTGAAAGCATCTGCTGACGTAAAATCATATTTTTCTCAAATGATGGAAATTATCCTTACAAGGGTAGAAAATATTGTAGGAAATGGAGAAAATGCTGGTTACCAGTATTTTCTCCTTTTCCCACAATGTTTTCAAAAGCTCACAGACCTAGGTCATTAAAACATGAACTCTTTAGTAAAAGGTTTAGGCGGCAGCGCAAGGTTAATTTTGTAAAATGTGCAGATCAAGATCAGACAGCACAGAAAGTTTACACTTTGCGAAAGTTCCGTATGTTGAATATTTTGGTCACGACGTCCTCAAAATGTTTAAAAAATAAAAGTGTTTTCATATTTTATATAATTCAGTATTAGTTGTTTTCATGAACATTGGCGAGTTCCGATTGGCTGAAAAAAATTTTTCATAGCTCCATGAAAAAAAAATTAGCAGTGCCGGAACTACTTTTGCTGTCAAACTAATGTAAACAAACATATTTACGAGATCTCATAATATTTTTCTTTCTGATTTTATATCCAGTCCGAGTTTCAAATTGCTAAATTTATTTTCTCTGAATATTGAAAAAAACATCCTACAGTAAATTCAAAGAGAGAGCTGAAAACTCATTGTCACTTTGCTGGGTTCTAACATCTTAGTTTCAACTTACTTCGAGCGTATTGAACTTCTAATAATAAATCAATTAAATCTGCAAATGTTCAATACTATAATGACTTAACGAATTTACGTCATTTTTTACGTCATGAACGAGCAGTTTTACCGCGCAATGAAATACCAATGACATGGACATTAAATAAATACGCAATGTTGGAATTACAAAAAAAAAAGCAGTTAGTATTATTTAAGTGCATAATTGTTGTCTGTGATATTGAATTATAAGGAATGAAGAAAAAAAATTTTTTTTGTTGACATGGAGGTATGAAAAAAAACCTAATTACACTTCGCGGTTTCATACAGTGTGACTAGGTTTTTTTTTCTAATACCTCCACGAAAAAAAAAAAAAATTCTCTTCATTCCTTAAACAGATTTAGCTTTAAAAAGGTGTAAAGTTAGATATATCAATTAAATTGATTTATGTTTTAATTTTTTGTAGTATCCTATTGAAAGGCAAACCTATGTAGAAAGAGATGCATAAATTCATGACTTATCGAAATGAATTGAAAAATTAAAATGGAAAACAAATGAAGAAACTAATCAAACCAAAAATAAAACAATAAATAAACATCTATATCAGAGAAGAATAACACATACATGTGCCAATAAATCGATAAAAAATATAGTTCGATGAACAGCATAGGAAAAATATAAATTTCTTTTCTTGCCACTATGTGTTCACACACACTCGTCTATCACACACCTAATCCATTTTATTTCATGCTTTCCGGTAGGTTATCGAGAAATATCGGTGAAATATTTTTCGATATTTCATGGTTACGACCAGTGAAAATACCGATTTTTATATTCTAACTCTTCGACTGAAGGTGGAAACAGATGTTCCCGCGCACTAGTTACCTAGGTAAAATGCGCGTGCCTCACAACCAGATGGAAATATGACGTAATTTACCTTACACTTCTCGCGCTTGACGTAATATTGTAATACGTTGCTATGCGGAGGGGGTACGCCACGGGGAATAACCGAAAAGAACTATACTGGATTTTTATTAAGTTCCCCCCAGAAAGGGTTAACAGCATGAAAAAAATAGATTATTTGTTTTTTTCGGTGAAAGATCGAAATTTGTTTCATCTCGTGAACATCATCGGTAATATTTTCATTCATGGCTGCGCCAATCGTGAAAATATTATCGACGATATTCACTCGATGAAATAAATTTCGATCTTTCACCGTAAAAAACAAATATCCTCTATATATTTGTAGTTTTTCCTACACACATATTTTCAAAGTATCTGCAGCAGAGGGTGCTGTGTTTAATTTAGCAGATAATTGAGCGAAGTTACCAGGGTCCGTGTCTACCAACCGTTCTAAAATTCGCCCTTACTTAAATGCTGAAAGTGACACAATTTCGGATATGCTTAACCATTGCGGCACCATAGACGAAAACAGTGACCTTTGCGGACGGCATAGATCAAGATCAGACTGCACAGAACGTGCAGTCTGATCTTTGATCTATACCGCCCGCTTGTGTGGTCAAGCCTTTACAATTAAAATCTTTGTAAGTTTAAATGGATTGTGTTTAGAGCCATAGAAAGAGGTCGAGTTTATTTATTTGGCACTGAAAGAGTTAACCATGAGGCTAAGCAAAACAGCCAGTGCGTTAATTTTAAATCTAGGAAATCTAGGAGAATTAGTTCAAGAATGAAAATAAAATAATTGGTCCAGGTTACGACTTAATTTCTCAATACTTTAATCTTTTCAAATCATCCTTAATCACTTTTGTAGTTAAACCTGTACCATGGCCATCGGAACTTTTAACAAGGAAATTGAAACGAAGAAGCAGGAAACCATGACAAATGGTGTGACTAAGAAGAATCTGGTCACCGAACCGAGAGTCAGCGAGTCTACTATAAATAGCAGCCAAGCTGAAAAATCGATAAATTCAAAAGAATCGGTGAAAGAGAGCCCAACAAGGGGTCCCAAGGCGGTGGCCATTCCACCTGATGGTGGGTGGGGATGGGTGATTACATTTTCATCCTTTATGGTTAGTTTTATTCTGGATGGTGTGTGCTTTACCTTTGGGTTCTTCTTTGCCGACTTCCAGAGCTATTTTGGCGCCAACAAGAGTACGACATCTTTCATCAGTTCATGTTTGAACGGTACTTATATGATAACAGGTAAGTGAAATATGATGTTTTTATCTTCATATTGGTGTCGGACTCAGTAATGTAGAAGTTACTAGCTCGAAATTAGAGTCATCATTCTTTTATCCTTCACATAAAAGACATGCTTTAAGTACCCTTAGGCAAAAGGGTTCAAAATACTTTGGAAAAAGGAGGAACTATTGGCCTTCTTTTACCATTATATTTCTTACATCTTATAGACTTAGTCATATGCAAAGCTTTTAACCCTTTCCACACAATCCCTACTTTAACAGCAATAATAATAACAATAATAATAACTTTATTATGCACACAAGTATACATACTCATTGTACAATCAATACATCGTAAACCATGCATATCGTTGAAAACTGTAGTCCAAAAGCAGTGTAACAAAAGGCTAAGTGAGAGTGTAATACTTACTGTAACATGAACTGGTTTCATGTTAACGACCCTCAGAGAAAATACTTTCGAAAACAATTTTGGATAAAAGAAAATGCTGGTGACCATAACTTCACACAAGGTTTTCTGCTTTTCCAAAAAACAAATTTCAATTTTTGAACCCCAATATTTTGTTGTCTGCGAATTTAGACTAGATCTAGTCTGAAATTTTGTCGTTTGGTAAATAATTAGTTTGGAATGTTGTAAAGTTTTGTCATCTAGTGGAGTGTTATCCAAATTATTATGACAGAACGTTTCCCTTGTTGAATCTCATACATTGCATCAACCATTTTGGGAAAAAAACGCACGTGTATATTGACCGGTCGAATAACGGAAATTTACCTGAAAAAAAAGGGAACAAACAACAATCTTATACAAACTTTTTACCTCTTATAAACTTTATTTTTTTTTAGTATATATTATACTGTCAAGGATATTCAATGGCAAAAAAAAAACATCCGACTTTTTTAACCCTTAGGCAGCTAAGCGCGACTCACCGACCTTTTGTGGACAGTGTAGATCGAGATCAGACTGCACAGAACGTGCAGTCTGATCTTTGATCTACACTGTCCGAAAATGTCATACTTTTCCTTCAAAGTTAGCCTTGAAATAGCAAAATTTGTGATTTTACAGCTTCTAAAGTTTCATTCTCATTTATTTATTCTCATTTCCCCTACTGTAAAAAGAAAAGAGGAAATTCCACGTAGTCACGAATAATATTATTATACAATGGTATTGTACATGCATATTGCTCGCATATCTTTTATTGTAAAGATTAGAGCTCAATAAAGTACTTTGAACTTTGAACTATTTAGTTGGATAAGTGTTAAAAGTAGATTTTTAACTAAATCATTTTTTCGCTGATCCCGAGAAATGAGGACGTTAATGTAGGCGCCACGTACATCGTTTCAAGTCTACTTACCAAGGATTTGTTGATTTAATTGCCAATTTAAATTGTTAGGACGTCACTAAATGTTTGAACCGAATGATATGGTGGCATATTTCTGCCACGAGATACGAGATAACTATCATTATAATTAAAAAAAAAACTATCGCGATAAGGCAAAGTTTCCTGGAAATTTTAACTAAATAGTGCAAAGTTTCCTGAAAAAAAATTTCACGATAAAATTTGTTACCTAGAAAATTTTACATTGATCAGTAAATATTTTAACGCAAAATTTCTCAATCGTGCACGGAGCTGACATTTGAGATAAACTTATCGTTATAGTTCTACCCGTTTCCCGATATCTATGAATAGAAAAGTCAACATCTGGATGAACTCGGTAATTTTTGACTTCAAAAGATGGCAGTAAGTGAAAATTCGAATTATTTACAATTATTGTAGCTTAATTAGTAAAGTTTGACCACGCTTGAAATGAACAGGAGTCTGTTGAACACAAAGACGACTCGAAATGCCTCCCACGAACAACTTTTAAACCGTTCAGGAAAAGGGAGAATTCATAAGGTTGTAGACGAAGTTGTTCCGAAACCATATCTAAAAATTGATACCGTGAATGTCAGTTGTGGGCACCAAAGAAAAAAAAATTCATGATAGCAGTTAGAATTATCGTGATATTTTTATCGTGAAACTTTTTATCATCTGGATAATATTTCCAGGAAAGTTTGTTTAATCACGATAGTTCTCTTGAATTATCGCAATAATTATCTCGTATCTTGTGGCAGAAATATGCCACCATAGAATGAAGACTTTTGTTTTCAGGACCTGTAGCTAGTGCTCTAGTAAATATCTTCGGATGTCGTAAAGTAGCATTTTTCGGTGCTGTGATGACGTCAGTGTCGTTTTTTCTGTCAACCTTTTCACCAAATGTCGAGGTCATGATACTATTGTATGGTGTGTGTGGAGGTAACGTTTATTTTCGAATTACTAAATTTACACTTGATTGCTATTATTATGGGAAAGTAATGTTGAAAGAGGAACATGCCAAAAAAGTAATAATTGCAGCAACAATAAGATATTACATTAGTATTGTTCAGACAATAAAGCGAGCAGTGAAATTTCTATCCATTTAATTTCCAGCGTAGCCAATAAACGCCTTAGGTGTGGTGATTAGGTGTGGTGCAGGTATTCTAAGTCCAGAGCAATTTTGACCTACTGAGCATTTGCATTCTAATTTCAATATTTCAGGAATTGGATTTGGTTTGATGTACCTTCCTGCTATAGTTATGGTCGGCTACTACTTTGACAAACGCCGCGCTCTGGCGACAGGTATTGCTGTATGTGGCAGTGGTATCGGAGGTTTCTTGTTCGCACCACTGTGCGAGGCTTTGCTCCAGCAGTACCACTGGAAGGGCGCAATGTGGATTATTTCTGCCCTTTGTTTGAATGGAATCGTTTTCGCTTCTTTCTTCCGACCCCTTGAAACAGACAATTCAAAACAAGCATCGCAAACTGACGTAGAAATGGACGCAGTCAAGCAAGAGCTACTTTCAGAACCCCAGACACTAATATATAGATGTAAATCATTGGAATTATACAATTGCGAGTCTTTATGCGACAAAAATTTCGAACTTGCGAGACTTGGCCATAGCTTATTCCTAGACAACGAGCCCAGATCGAGAAAGCATCTACTTGGCAGGCGCACGCATGCGCAGAGTCCGCTTGATAGGAAAGACGTATTCTATACCGGAAGTATTAAGAATTTACGCGAATACAAGATGGCGAACACGAAAGAAGATTTTGTTAAAAGTATGCTGAGTTTGAATGGATCGGTCTCGGATGAAATAAGATCTGATTGCAGTCTACAGTACATCAAACATCTCTTCTCCGACATATTTGATCTGTCCTTGCTGAAAAGTATAACGTTTGTTATATACAGCTTCTCCTGTTTCCTGTGCATGATGGGTAATTCTTTGCAATTATATATGAGCCATGCTTTGGGAAAAGGGGGGTTTAATGTTTCTCTGTGATGTACTATACCAAGTAAATCATTACAGTGGTGTCCGTGGTTGTGAGGTAGAGTGTCGGTCTTGTAACCTTAAGTTCCAAAGTTCGATACCTGGGAGCGGGTGTCAACTTTGAGATTTTTCATTGGCCCACACATTCGGCGCGAGTACTGGTGTAGTTCACAGAAAAGCAGAATTGAGAGAGATTAGTATAAGTTGTAAGAACTTGTTTCTCAATTGATGTAAAATAAATATGTTTAAACTATATGATTATGGATCCATAGAATTCATTTTGTCAATTTTGCTTAAATCGTAAGTTATAATCGTCTTTGGGCATGCAGAAAACTGACAAATAACAAAAAGGTTTCGATCCATGTCAGCCTCGGTCCGCGCAGGCTGACATCGATCGATACTTTTTGCGGATGCATTAAACCTATTTTTCACAGAGCGTGGCTCAATTATTTTTGAAAAAAAAACTTTTTTGAGTTTATGACTTTACTAGATGATCAGGTGTTGTTACGGGCCTAAGGGAAAAGACTCGGATAATTCTCTTGATTTCTGCCACATTTACTTTGTTACCTGAATCTGCTAACGTTTTCAAAGGCCAGGTATAAAATATTGTGGTCTGATTAAGAGTAATACTAATGTAATAAAGAAAAAAGAATTTTAAGAACAATGTGGAAAGGAGTGAAACTGCTCACAAGGATTAATTTCACATTTTCCCCCCAGTGTTCTTCCATAAAATCAATAATTCATGATCATATTTCGGCTAGTTTGTTTAAACACATAACCTTATCTGGATCTCTGAATAGTACATGTATTTTGATTAACTCTTATCCTGTAACTTGTCACCTTTGCGAGCAGTGATTTCCAAATCAATCTACACTCGAATCTTGGTCTGCACTATTTGCGGTCACAAATAGTATTAGATGAAAATGACGATTATTGTAAGGATAGAGGGAGGATGGCCACGACCTCCCCTATCCAATATAAGTGGCTAATAAAGTTAAACAAAAAAGAGTAATACTAATAGATGAACTTTCGTTGTAACTCATTAGGTTGAGAAAGTCACAGATTTTCATGGGCAGGGTGAGGAGAGGGGGCGATGGATTGGCATACAATATTTCTCCTGGTTTGGGAATACGCTATACTTAAAATCATAATACCCAATGATTCAAGGGTGAAGCAACCTTTTTCTGGCCGAAAAGCTTGATCCATAAAATCCATTTCGTCCAAAAACCGACTGAATCCTGAGGTAGACTGGTCCATGGACATGAAGAAAATTTACAAAAAAAAAGGACATAGGTCGATACCTTTTGCAGATGACCCGCTTTTCACTGATTTATGTTGTTTCAGGGTTCTTTGTTCCGTTTATCTACATACCTGCTGTGGCCCAAGAGCAGGGAATGACCTCAAGTGAGGTAAGTAACGTCGCATTTTTTTTTATTGGATGTAAACACGGTATCCAAAGTGAGAATATAATTTCATAACGAGAATTAGACACCTAAAACAATGATACAGAGCATCTTCTACCTATTCCTATTTCACTTTACGCCAGTTGAGCGTCCTCAGCATTACTCCCTTGTATAACTCTTTTCCAGACATTCCCGACTTCTGACAACTTTGAGTACAATAACTTTTGAAATCATAATGGGAAAAGAAGAAAACCAGCATTTTCTCCTTTTTCCACAATGTTTTCGACCCTATTTCGACCCTATCAAAGGCAACCAAATTTGATTTGACGTCTGCAAATGCTTTTGAAATTTTTTTATTTTTTTGAAATTTTTGTAGCGAAAAAATGGCTTGATTTTTCCACATACATACTATTTATTGCCATTTTTCGCCTGCAGTTTTTAAGCGTCAATTTAAGCACCGCGTATTAATATTTATCCTATGCAGGATAGTGATGCGTCATAGCAGACAGGTCAAATCTTCGAAGAAAATGACATGCGCAGACAACAATCTTTACATTTAGCATGCTAATGTCTACCGGAATTAAAGTATCTACGGGAATCTGACGAAATAGGGCTGCAAATGTTCCTCTGATTACAATGAATACTTCCACAATAAAATTATTTCAAAAGATGTGACGTGGAAGATTTATGTTATTATATTCCTATCAGTGAATTACTGGGATTTCATAGTGAATAACACCACTAGTGATGATATTTATGTTATCTACACTAGTACAGATATAGCTTCAAGATGTTTGCCGGAACTACTTTTTTCCCACATTTCTCATATTGTACCATTCTTGAAAATTATTAGAATAAAACAGGGTAAATGAGGAATATGATAAATAGGAAAATCAACTGATTGTGTGTGATATTAAAAATCTGTCACTCGAATGGGGTGTGATGCGGTTGAAAAACTCGTCCTTCGGACTCGTTTTTTCAACCACATCACACCTCTTTCTAGTGACAGATTTTCAATATCACACACAACCAGTTGATTATCCTCTATATACTTACAGACCACATGGATCATCTCCACAATAGGTATTGTGAACACAGCCGGTCGAGTGGGTGTCGGTTACATATCAGATAAATCCTGGTGCGACGCCATATTGGTGAATGGGGTGTCGTTGATGATCGGCGGCACACCTACCCTCTTTGTACCGTTCTACAATTTCTATCCCGTCCTTATTCTTTATAGCGTTGTTTTTGGATTCAGTATAGGTAAGAAAATTTTTATCTGATATCTAAGCCATACTCTTGCAACAGGTTTAATGCATTATACCAAGCAAGTCAAAAAAAAAAAAAAAATTCACACATTAAATCTATTAAGTATACAATTGATTGAGTCTGGGGGTAGAATGGTCCTTGGACATGTAGAAAATTTACCAAAAGCAAAAAGTTTCGACCCAGGTCAGCCTGCGCGGATTGCGCAGGCTGACCGGGGTCGAAACTTTTTGTAGATGCCGGAAGATAGCATGACGCCGTTCAGCATTCACAATGTAGATACGGGTTTCAAC
This sequence comes from Hippopus hippopus, assembly GCA_946811185.2. Classification (NCBI taxonomy): domain Eukaryota; kingdom Metazoa; phylum Mollusca; class Bivalvia; order Cardiida; family Cardiidae; genus Hippopus; species Hippopus hippopus. Next base: position 3,540,862 of record OX328105.1, read on the forward strand.
TGTATAGGATAGGAACGAATTATGTTGCAGTGACTTCCATCAATACTCGAACGAAGCTAATACCTGGTCTAAACCCGAGTTCATAACCTGTAGATAACTAGCCTTGGGCATTCATTCTGACCTTATGGGATTTGACTTTGCTTGCTGCTATCTGATTTTGGACATTGGGCATATAACAGGCCATATTGCTGTAATTTTTAGGTGGATTTTTTGGCTGTGATTTTTACGAAATATCGTAGAGGGTAAGTATAAGATTGCATAGTATAAATGCATGCTGATCTTGCTCTGTACCGTCTGTTTATTGCAAATGCAGTCCCGGATGTTACTAGTTTCAAGAGTAGTGCGAATGACATTGAGCATGCTATTTCTAACATTTAGCAGGCTACTTTTAAAGTAACAAATCAACCATTTCTAAGATGCGTGCTTCATACGGTACAAAGTATAATGTCTAGAACATTGTATCTGTATACATTATAGAGTTTATTGTGTAGTTTAATCAACTTTGAGATCTCTGTATCTTGTCTTTCTATTTTCAGCTGCATTTGTGTCTTTGAGATCTATAATTATCGTAGATCTGCTCGGGATCGATAAACTCTCGAACTCGTTTGGTATCGTCGTCCTTTGTCAAGGTTTGTCGACGTTCATTGGTGCTCCAATAGCAGGTGAGTGCTTGTACTCCATAGTTCCTCGAGATAAACTTAGTGGGAGTCGGGACCAGACGAATTTTGAAATAATAATGACACGTGATGTATGAGCCATGCTCTGGCTAAAGAGGGTTTAAATACAATTCCGTGGTGTCCGTGGTTGTGAGGTAGAGCGTCGGCCTCGTAACCAAAAGGTCCTGAGCTCGATACCCGGTAGCGGGTGTCAACTTTGGGATTTTTCATTGGCCCACACATTCGGCACGAGTACTGGTCTAGTTCCAAGGAAGCAGAATCGAGATTAGTATATTTTGTAAGAACTTGTTTCTCAATCGATGTAAAATAAATATGTTTAAACTAATATATTTCCGTGATACATTATACCAAGCAAGACATCACAAAATTGTGGATCCATTAAATCTATTATTCTGAGGTAGAATGGTCCTTTGACATGCAGAAATGTGACCAAAGGCAAAAAGTTTCGACACAGGGAGACTGACTTTGGTCGGTACATTTTGTGGGTGGATGCAACTCCCTTTTCACAGAGCATAGCTCATGTATATCTTTAAAGTAACAGTAAAGCCCAAAAGTAAACGGGTGTTTAAATGCATTTAAATCAATATGATACCATTTAAAAGTATTGAAACTAATGTGAAGATGACAATCTGTCATTGTATGGTCGGTCCAGGTGTTAGTTGCTCACAGAGAAATCTTTTTCAAAACTAGATTAAAACCTGCCAGGTAGCTGTGTCTTTTGTTTACTTTTTGCCTGATTTTGGAATTCATTTTTCTACCAGCGACTAACATATAGCCCGAACACACGATAACAGACTGTCATCTCCATAATATTTCCATACTTTTAAACGGTATGACTCAAATTTAAATGTATTATGACACCTGCTTTGATATTTTGGCTTCTACTGGGCCTTTAATGAGTAATTCCACACAAGTGTGAACGGATCTATAAGTATTGCAGCGAATAAATACGTCAGTATACAAGTCTTGGCATTTTTTAAAGTCCCGGTCTAAAACTCACTGTTTTTATTGCTACACCCGTTTGACTTCAGTTGAAAAGAAGAAAGAAACTAAATATAGCAAAAGATGTTCATTGATATTTCCAGTACTTTTTTTCATGCTTAACTCTCTCTTGACTGAAAATACCTTTTTCTCTCGTTTTTCGCAGGTGCCTTGTCAGATGCCACCGGAAATTACGTAGCCTCGTTCTATCTTGCGGGAGCAGTCATTATTTTATCTGGAGTGATTTGTCTCCCTTTGCGTAGATTGAACCGATGGGAAAAAGAAAGAGCACAGAGAAAGAACGAACAACAAAAATCATATAACAACAGCCAAAGTCACGTGGGAGAGATAAAGCCAATGATAAACCAGAATTCCCCGTGACGTATAGCACCGCTTTGGTATCATGGTTTATTTGTAATATCAACCAATAATTCAGAAAGACTGCGTTTACCAGTGAGATACATATGAGCACTTTACATGAAGATGCTCTTGAGTACGTTCTGTGCAATCTAGGGCTGTAATATAAGCCATGGTCTGGGAAAAGGGGGGGGGGGCGGCGATGCATCTCCGTGATACATTGTACCATGCTAGTCATCACATAATTATAGACCTATAAAAAATCTCTTTTTTTGCAACTTGCGACTGAATCCTGAAGTAGACTCGTCCTTTGACACGTAGAAAATTGACTCATAACGTAAAAGTTTCGACACAGGTCAGCCTGCGCGGACAGCGCAGGCTGACCTGGGTCAATACTTTTGGCAGATGCATTAAAGTCCCTTTTCATAGTGCTTGGCTCATACTTAAATATCCCTCTAATTTTTAGTTCAAACATTTACTATCTCATTGGCCAAGAAAAAAAAGTCTAGCCCAATCAGATAGCTAGTGTTGGAAATTCTAAATAGGAGCTGCAGAAAGGCAGATGAATAAAGAACCTGGGGTCATATTCAAAAACCTTTTTTTTTTAGAACATTCTAATCTTATTCTCATGAAATTTCTTTCCTTGAAAGTAACGCAATTTCTGATTAGCTAAACCAAATGGTTCAGCCAACAAGAAGTAGCGCTTCTTTCTAAATCTAGAATAAGACTAAGAATGAAAATAAAAATGGTTGATGAAAATGGACATCGATCTCAAATCTACGCTATCTGATATTTTGGGATGATATAAGTAAATCTATTCGAGTTGATCCTGCTATGTTAGAGAAGTTCTATCATTTCTGTAGACCATCTCAAAATATCAGACAGTACAGATAAAGGAATAGCCTGTAGTTTCTATGCATTCCTGAGAAGCAAGCGGAATCGTAACACTTTCCCAACCAGCAAATATTGACTCTTCCAAAGTAAAGGTGACTGTGGAAGACTCATTCGAAATTCGTACAAATTCATCATAATTTTGTGATTTTGTGATAGGGTCGAACACATTCTGGGAAACGGAGAAAATGCTGGTCACCAGCATTTTCTCATTTTCCCACAATATTTTCCAAAGCTTTCCTTCTTAGGGTCGTTAGAACTCTGGATTGTGTGGTATAGGGTTAAATGATTTTTATCAACAATACTGAAGTGCGTGTTCAAAATTGGTACAAACAAATTACAGTTATGCGATAGGATCGAAAACATTGCGGGAAAAGGAGAAAATACTGATCACCAGCATTTTCTCCTTTTCCCACAATATTTTCCAAAGCCTTTCTTCGTAGGGTCGTTTATCTAGTTTTCGCAAGAACAGCAAGGTGTTAAGAGGTTAATGAACCAGATACCAATTTGTCTTGTTTGTTTGGTACAATATAACGTTTGATTTTGACAACGGAACGATTTAATTCATCCTGAATTAAAGGACTATTTTTGCAGTTTTTATTGGTTGCTGTTTTATGAATATTAATCTTATGTTTCTTTGAATATGAGTAGTGTTTTTACAGCTGTGGTTCCATTATTTTTGGATTGGCAGTTGCCCTCGAACCGTTGACCTTTAAAAAGTGCGCGAACTAGGACAGGTGCGCGTGACAAGAAATGCGTAAACAAAGTAATCCATCATTTTGTTTATCTGATGGAAGTATCAATATGATTGAGCGCAGTGTCTGTCAACGAAATATTTGCTCGGCCAGGTGCCAGCTACTTGAGATCATTAATATTCAAAACTCGCGCCAGGTGCGTGTCAATTTTGACGTCAAACGTATTGGTTCATTGAAAATTACTTTGAAGGTCGTACTTAAAAGAATAACAATGTGAGAAATGTAGAATTTCTAACAATGACAGAGAGGTCTTTCCTTTTTTCAAACTGTTTTTGATTGTCTATTTTCATTGAAGCAATCGTTACAACTTCAAAATAATAGGAATTTCAAAGTTTGACGCAATTGTTTAAATAAATGTTTACTAGGACAGAGCAATTTCTCCTTTTTTCCATACTTTTTTATAGTCTTTTTCAAAAAGTAGACAACACTCCTTGCCCATTCGGTTTTTTTTTTGACATGGAGATAATTTGAGCTAGGCCAAACTCGTGGACAGAACTTACCTTTAACTGCGAGTCTTAAATCCGTCAAATAAATTAATCTCCTTTCCAAAAAAAAAAAAAGTTTCCAATCAGTGTTTTAAAATACCGAGAAAGCAGTGGCTTTTTTGTATAATATTGTAGATAAGTGTAAATGAAACTTTAACAAATAAGTGAAACCACCACAAAATCAGAAAACAATGGAGCCACAGCTCTAAACACACTACTAATATGTATGTGTACATATAAAGACCTTTCGTATTCTTCTTTGTTGCATTATTTACTTCTCCCATTCGGTGAGTTTTGATTTTACCATTAACCAAACAATCCCTATTAACAACCAGGAGGAGGACAGCCTTTTAAAATCAGAGTGGGAAAAGGAGAAAATACTGGTAACCAGCATTTTCTCCTTTTCCCACAATGTTTTCTACCCTTTCAAGCTAAATATCATTATTGGAGCTATATTTTTTTTGTTGTGTGCAAATACTTTCAAAATGGACGAGTCTAAAAGTTTGTCGTTTCGTATAAGGTTTGGAGCTGTATTCACCCATTTATTCTAAATTGATTTCTTACTCTAATGTTATAGAATTTTCTTATTTCAAAGCGCCGCAATTTATGATTGGCTGAATGAAAGCGACCAGCCTCTCAGAAACTGAGTAATTTCCTAAATTCAGGATAATGATAATCTAAACTGGCTGGTGAAGACGTACACAGAGCTAACACATACTGTCACAGTGCCCCTAAAACATGTATAAAGCTAAAAAGCACACAGTTGCGCTAATCAATTTCGGAACTCATGCCAACCTTAAAATGATAAAACAGGTGCAAAAAAGTACATAGAGGATAATTAAGTGGTTGTGTTTGATATCAAAAACCCGTCACTAGAATGGGGTGTGATGTGGTTGAAAAAACGAGTCCGAAGGACGAGTTTTTAACCCCATCTGAATGACAGATTTTTAATATCACACACAACCAGTTGATTATCGTATTTATTATATTCCTAATTCACCCTTTTTTATTCTAATAATTATCAAGGATGGTACAATACGAGCAATAAAGGAGGAAAGTAGTCCCGGCAAACAATCTAAAACTATATCATCACTAGTGATGATACCATATTTATCACCACTAGTGTTGTTATTCACTGTGAAATCCCAGTAATTAACTGATAAGAATATGATAAAATATCATAATTCAATTATCACTTCAGATTCAGCAGAAGAGTTTATAACTGTTTTATTTATCAAAATCAATTCATAATTTAAATAAGGCACACTTGTTTTGATCGTTGATTGTCATGTATACTGATAGATTCTTCTAACACCAATAGATAACACTGGTATTTTTAAGACACCAGCACAATAGTTTCAATACTGTGTTCAAATCTAAATAAACATATATACACACACTTAGAGTATGCAAGAAATATTGTATAAGATTGGAGAAGTCATAAAGTCACAATTGTAAAGATATTGCCAATATTTTAGAAGATTTAGGTAAACATGCATACGAACGACGCTCTCGCAAAGGAGAGTTCAATTCTTCTCTGTGATGCATTATACCAGACAAGTCATCATATAATCATGGATACATAAAATCCATTTGTCTAACAACTGATTGACTCATGCGGCAGAAATCCACCAATAGCAAAAACTTTCGACCCAGGTAAGCCAGCTCGGACCTGGGTCGGTACTCTCTGCAGCTGATGCATGAAACCCACTTCTCACAGAGCATGGCTCATATATTTTGTTGGTACACAACAACAGTTACATTTCAGATCTCGCTGTACGGAGCCAGCAGCGGTGGCACTAGGACATGCGATATTATATCACGTTCTGATGATGTGGTTTCCCGATGCCAGTTAATTATACAATTGTACAGGCTCATTCCCCATCTCATACTATCTTTCTCACAAACCTTCATTGTATACGCTTACGACTGAGGAAAAACAACGAACACAAAACAAATAAAAGAAAGATGGAAAATCGATTCGGTATATACGGAATATTATGCTATAGTGACTTTCGTAGTTACTTCGAGCAGCGTGAGAAAATTTGGTATCGCGCGAGACCGTAGGATGAGCGAGATGCTAAAATTTTCTTACGCAGCGAGAAGTAAATACAAGCTCCAGGAAAGTCACTACAGCATTATATTTCTTTTATAATATATCTACACCTTTTCATAGATAAAATATTGCCAATAATTGACATTTTATTTGAAAACGGTAAGCAAAATAAAACAAATAATCGTGTAGTAGCCAGTAACTTCGTTTTTACGAATGGCGGATGGATATCACAGCGCAAAATTTTGACCAATCAAATTCCAATTAGATACATACATATTGTGCTCGTGAGTTACGTCATCATACCATGTTTGGGACCGTATTTCACAGTGTGTAAATCTATATGGATTTTTTTTTTTTCTGTCCTGTGTGATATTTCATCCGCGTGCGAAGCATGTATTTTCTCCGGAAAACTTTCAGGTATATAATAAATTCAAATATCCAACAGACTTAAGAAATAACAACTACACTGTAAACTAAAAAGGTTGTGCAAATGCGTCTCACTGAAATAAAATACCATATCCCAAAGTCATAGACACATTTTTGTCGTGAATGCAGACGCTGAACCCCGGTAATCAAAGGGACCAGTTGTGAAGGACAGCCAGTAGGGAGCTGGAGACTACAAGAATCCATCCAGACACCGCGCAGACTGAGCCATCTGAAAAGAGAGATATTGCAAAACAGATGAGCCAATGCTCTGTGAAAAGGGGGCTAAATGCGTCTGCGAAAGGTATCGACCCAGGTCAGCCAGCTATTCAAACTTCACCCCCATCAGGGTCGTAAATACATTTTGGTAAAATGTCAACATGTTACCACCAACGGATCTTTTTTATTTTCAATTCACAGCAGACCACCTTGAAAACGTTCTGAAGAAAGGACCTTTATCGCTCGTAACGGGTCATATATCCTTTTGTCACAAAAGTGTCACATGTATTCATGAACTAAGACATTTTTACGAGCTTCTTTTCAAAGTTGCCTGTTGCAAATATGTTTTAGGGCGTACAAAAGAGAAAACAATACCGAAATGTAAGACTAAGAGATATCACGTATCACGACGATTGGCAACAAAAAGGAAATGAATGAATGAATGAATGAATGAATGAACGAACGAGCGAGTGAGCAAAGGAACCAACGAATGAATGATGTTTTAATACAATGTCACATAGTGCACATGACAAATAAAACAATGATAAAATTATCGATATGAAATTTTTGTAAGTTTTCTCAAAAAGGTGAGAGCAGCAAGTTGTATATACTGGAAAAGGGTAAAAGCTTGTGAAATACAAAGGACATTATGAAGAGGCTCAGCGATCCCTGATAAGCCCTTTTAACATAGTAAAAATATAAATTTAAACGGAGACAACTGAGTATCTAAGGACAACATGTTCAGCTGGAGAGCACATAACCCTTAGGCTGCTAAGCGCTACTCACTGACCTTTTGCGGACAGCGTAGATCAAGATCAGACTGAACAGAACGTGCAGTCTGATCTTGATCTACTCTGTCAGATAAGGAGATATATATATACTCCTCTAAAAATACCTAAAAAAAAGCAATATTTGGATTTTTACTATTGGGTTGAATGTTTCATTACTTTTATTTGGCATGATAAGGGTTAACATTAAAGAACAATGAGATCTTCAATGGGATCTAGACACAGACAGTGAGCACAACAGGAAATCACTTGTAGAGTAACAAATATTGTGTTCTAATTGCTAACCTAGAAGATATTCATCGAAAAGAAAAGCAAAACATTCTCGTGCTTAGCAAAGTCTATGTAAGAGAACGATAATTACAAAAAATAAAGATGGTAACTAACCGTATGGTACTGCATCGTCTGCAGTTGTTTCCGACATACTGCCTGTGGTTGGGGTACCTCCTGATGGTCCCTGTGTAGATGTTTGTGTTTGTCCTTTGGTAGAACTTTGTGTTGGGCCCTGACTTGGTGTGGAAGCCTGTGTTGAGCCCTGGCTGGGAATTGCTGTGGAACTTTGTGTTGACACCTGGTTTGTACTGGGTGTAGAACTCTGAGTTGGTGTCGAACTTTGTGTTGACACCTGGCTTGGACTGGGTGTGGAACTTTGGGTTGGTACCAGGCTCATTGTTGTAGAAGAACTTTGAGTTGGTGCCTGGCTCGATGTTGATATTGAACTTTGTGTAGGCAACTGGCTCGATGTTTGAGAAGAACTTTGAGTTGATGCTTGACTTAAAGTTGGTGAAGAAGTTTCTGTAGGAATCGCACTTTGTGTTGAGAATGAAGTGAGCACGGAGCTTGATGTTTGAGTTTCAGTTGAGGTTCGTATACTACTTGATGCTAGAGTTTCACTAGAGCCTTCAGTTGATGCTTGAGTTGGTGTCTGTGTTGTTTCAACTGAAAGTAGTGAAGGTTTTAATCTATAACTTTTCAATTATGACTTAAATCATATGAAATTATATTTGATTTGAAGAACTAAGAACTTGTCCCAATGTACAAAACTTGAAATCAATGCTAGCAATAGCATCTTATTTCTGAGCTTTCAATACAAATATTTTTATTATGTATTTTGCCATAAGGGTAAAAGAGAATCATGTCCATCTCGTCGTGGAAACACACTAGATTGACCAACTTTAACCCTAAAACTGTTTGGAGAGACCGAATCTCTAGGCACTCCTGCAAATACCACATTTACTAAAAAAGCAGACTGCTAGCTCTACAAACGCTGATAACTTTAGATTTTTCTAACTAAAATAGGGATGAAATATCCTTGATATACTTCTTTCCCAACCGCAGATGGCGATTGAGTTCCATGCACTTTTTCTGAAAAATATGAATTATTAACATTCTTTCTAAACAATTCTAATTTTACATTTTAACAGCACCACGATTTAACACATTTTAGGATTCTACTTGTCATTCTATACAAAATTCAAATATGTACATTGTGCTTAAGTAGTAAATATGTTCTTACGTGAAGACATTGTCGACGGCAGATCCGTTCCATTCACAATTGGCAAAGTAGGCGATGACGACTCGCTACTTAATACTGTAATAGATTTAGCAAAGAAGACTATAAAACTGAAATAAAAAACTGACTACACAGCACGGAACTAATTTGTATTTCTTTTATAATAATCTGCAAACAAATTTTGTACCATGAATTATAATTATTTTATTTCATGTTTTCCGGTAGGTTATCGAAAAATATCGGTGAAATATTTTTCGATATTTCATGGTTATGACCAGTGAAAATATTGATTTTTATATTCTGACCTTCCGGGCGGAAACAGTTATTCCTGCGCACTAGTTACCTAGGTAAAATGCGCGTGACTAACAACTAGATGGAAATATGACGTAATTTACCTTACATTTCTCGCACTTGACGTAATATTGTAATGCGTTGCTATGTGGAGGGGGATAACCAAAAAGAACTGTACTGGATTTTGATTATTTTCCCTCCAGAAAGGGTTAAAGGCATGAAATTTATAGAACATTTGTTTTTTTCGGTGAAAGATCGAAATTTATTTCATCTTGTGAACATCATCGGTAACATTTTCACGAGTGCTGCGCCACTCGTGAAAATATTACCGATGATGTTCATTCGATGAAATAAATTTCGATCTTTCACTGTAAAAAACAAATATCATCTATATATGCCAATTAAGTTTTTAACACTTCACCACGCGAGAAAATTATACTCTTGACCAAACTGAAAGCATTTGTAGACGACAAAATAAATCTAGTTCAAATGATGATGTCTGTTTTTGACTGGATAGAAAACATTGTGGAAGAAGAAGAAAATGTTGTTTTCCACAATGTTTTCAAAAGCATCCTTCTTAATGTTCATTTAAACTCGTGATTGCGTGGAAAAGGTTAATTAAAATGATGAGAAATCTTTCTTGCAAATATGTTAAGGTTGTTCTAAATCTTACGGGAAATCTTTCGTGCGAATATGTTTAGATTGTTCTAGTTCTTACAGGGAATCTTTCGTGCAAATATGTTAAGGTTATTCTCATTCTTAATTCGACCTCTTTCGACAGCTAAAAATATCTGAAACTTATAAGAATTTTTTTTAACTACGTAAGTGGACGGTATAGATCCAATATCAGACTGCATCCTTTGTGCAGTCTGATCTTAATCTACATTGTCTGCATAAGATCATTGGATATTAGCAGCCTAAGGCTTAAGATTTCCTTGAAAATACCCATAACAAGAAATATCTTAAAAAAAGATAGACGAGGTAAATTTCTCAACAAATAGGCAGGGGCCCTTAAAATAACCATGTCTTACATTTTTGACCAATCACAAATATCCATATATTCATTTGTTATCAATACCAACAAGTAGGTCAGCTACGCCAAAAAACACAGAAAATTAGAATGCCAGAAGTGATACAATTACATGTAGATGAGATAAAACACGTACCGCCAAAAACCTCCACCTCACAGAGAACTATTATTGTCCCAGACGGGCGTCTGACAGTTACACTTTGTACAATCTGCGGGGGTTGTACTTCAATGATAAAAACACCCTCGTTGTATGGGTCAACACTATTGTTATACAACAGTATCTCAGGAACAGATGGGCTCTCTGTGATGTATAGAAGAAAACCCTGGAGCTGCATACTGTTATCTGAAATAGGTAATATACGAAACAATCAGTTTTCTACACTTAACCATTTATCACACAAACCCGAATTTTAACGACCTTAAGGAAGAAGCTTTTTTTTTCAAAACACTGTGGAAAAAGGGAAAATGCTTAACCAGTATTTCCCCTTTTCCCGCAATGTTTTCTACCCTTCCAAAGGCATTTTTAAAATTCATAGTCATAATAATTTTGAAGTCTGCAAAAGCTTTCCAGTTGGGCAAATTTAAAATTTTGACGTTTAGTAAAGGGTTAAAGGTATATTCAAAGGTGTAAAAAGTAAGTTTTGCCGTTCTGTGAAATGGACTCAGAGGTCGTAATATTCAAATGCGATCCTTGATGACGATAAGCCATTCAGGAACTATGAAGTTGAATTTGGCATCTATTGACTAACGGAAAACAAACATTGCAGTATTTGAATATATTTAACGAGGTAAGCACAACAAAGTCATAAAGCTCGTTTTAAAATGCAGACAACAAAGTGAGGCATTTGATATTTCATATGGAAAAGGCTACGGTTCCGCTTAGGAGGGTGAACCCATATAAAAAATCTGAATGGGATAAATTGGATAAAATCCCAAACAAAATAAATGAATCATGCTCATTTAAATCAGGGTCCAATACATTTGCAAAAATACTGACTCAGGTCAGCCTGTGCAGCCTCCGCAGGCCAACCTGGGTTAACATTTTTGCTATTGGTGTATTTTCTGCTTGCCATAGGGCAATTCTAACCATTGATACAGCTTGTGTTTTGACAAAATTATGTAAGATAATACTAAGCCTGCTTAGATTCACTCAAGGCGCTTTTGTTGGCAGCGTTGATAAAAACTAAACTGCAAAAAACGTGCAGTCTGATATTGGTTGCACATTGTCCAATTCGTTCACATTTTTCGAGCAAAAGGATGTTCATTACCGGTAAGTTCGCAATATCTAGGGCTTTAGCATTTGCAGGACATTCTATTCTGTTCCTTCAGCAGTTTAACTCGTTACCAAAAAATCTCATTTTAACGACCCTACGGAAGAATGCATAAAATTTGCAAGCACTCTGGAAAAAAAAGAAATGCTGATGATAAGCATTTTTTTTTCCTCATTTCCACGATTTTTTCTACTCTTATCAAAGACATATTTCATCATTTTTGCCTCCTCGAATTTGTCGTCTGCAAAGCGAGTTCTGATTGGCTGAATTTTTTTTTCATAGCTCCATGAAAAAAAAAAAAAATAGCAGTGCCGGAACTACTTTTGCAGTCAACAAAGTAATGTAAACAAACATTTATACGAGATTTCATATTGTTTTTCTTTCTGATTTTAGATCTTTATCGAGTCCGAAGTTCAAATTGCTAGCTGAATTTATTTTCTGTGAATTTTGAAAAAAATACTCAACAGTAAATTCAAAGAGAGAGCTGAAAACTCATTGTCACTTTGCTGGGCTCTAACAATCTTATTTTCAATATAGTTCTAGCGTATTGAACTTCTAATAATAAATCTACTAAACCTGCAAATGTTCAATACTATAATGACGTCACGAACCAGCAGTTTTACCGCGCTGTGAATTATGAATGAAATGGATATCAAATAAATATGCAATGTAGGATTTACAAAAAAAACAGTATTATTTATGTGCATATTTGTTGCCTGTGATATTGAATTATAAGGAATGAAGAGAACTTTTTTTTGTTTTCATGGAGGTATGAAAAACTAGAGCTGTCACTGAATGTGACTTAATACCCCCGCCAGCGCTTTGACAGAAACAGGCAATTTAACAAAAAAAAATTCTAAGTTCAAGGGGAGATTACCCTTGAATCATAGGGAGTAGATGATTGAAAACTGCGTCTTGCACAACTTCAGTATACGATCAATGTATCAACAAACTTTCAATACAATAGCAGCAAAACTGTAGGAGGAGTTCGCGACACAAAATTACCAGTATTTTGTACACAGACGGGCACACGGACGGACAGATAGGCTGATTCCAGTATAACCCCAAAAACATTCGTTTTGCGGGGGTATGAAAAAACCTAATCACACTTTTGTATGAAACCGCGAATGTTTTCATGGAGGTACGAAAAAAAAAAAACATAATCACACTTTTCCGTTTCATACAGAAGTGTGATTAGGTTTTTTTTTTTTTCATACCTCCATAAAAACAAAAAAAAGTTCTCTTCATTCCTTAACTAGCAAAAAATTAGTTCGCATGATTATAGAATTTTACACCTTTAAGAGGACGGTTCGCAGATTTGCCCTTTTTCTGTGTAACGGCATAGAGGGAAAAGCTCCCTCTACCTATATGTGCACCACTTAGAGCCATATTAACCAGCTAACCTGCCGGACGTCCCGTCGCGACAATTCTAGACACCAGATACTGTCCTTGTAAATCCACAGTCCAGAAATTCTCCGATCCTCCCTCTGTTGCGCTACAACACTGTTGATTGTCAGGATCATCTCTCAATAAACAACCATCCACCGCCTTGTCCGCCGTCCAGAGAAAAATGAAGTCTACAGTAGAAAACTGGATCGCTGGTTTGTTCAACGCAACGTTCATTTCTACATAAAGCAAAAAAAAAAAACCAAGGAAATCATTATGGTCCTATGCAAAGTTCCATAAAGATACCTTGCTGAAATTCATGCACATTGTTTTTATCTACTTTTTGTGATAATGACTTTGACCTTTACTTCAGCCACAGAATTAGGTTTATTCATAATCTGAATATTGCCGTATCAAGTTTCATAAACCAACATTTTTAAGTTGTTGAAGATCAAGATGACTTCATTTTTTTCAGAAACACTGACTTCGACCTTTAGTTATTACATGACAGTATTGGCACAATCTGATTGTCGCATTTTATCACCATGTAACTTACATGTACCATTAACTTGGCTTAGTAAATGACACTTAAAGCCCTTGTTAGATTCTTGCTGAAGTGAGCTAAATTATATTTGTAGGAATCTAACGATAGGGTAGGGACACAAGCCTTCATTTAAAGTTCGTATCATATTTAACACATGAACATGTTTTGTTACTCAAAGATAATATCGTAATCCTGCACTGTCTAAACGAACTGATTTTGGACATTTGAGAATATATACTTTTGTGACAGAGATAGTAGGGAAGTCTAAAATACAAAACCTGCAGCGACGGTCGTTGTTGATCCTTCAGATGACAGTACCAAAGAAGGAGTTGACGTAGAAATTGCTGTCGTTATAACTGCAAAATTTGTATAAAATTCCTTCATAAAAAGCACGCCAAACACTCGTTAAAGAAAGATAAAAGTTTCTTATATTTTTGAATGAACAAAGCCTTGTAGAAATTAAGATCAGTTTTACTGTAAAATTGAGTCGTGCTCTGTGAAACAGGGCTTAAAAAACTGCAAAGGTATTGACCAAGGTCAGCCTACGCAGTTCGCGCAGGCTCACGACACTTTTTGCTATTTGTCAATTTTCTGCAGCTCGATACATCAGTTTACCTCATGTCTCACTTAGTTATTAGACAATTTGATTTTACGGATTCATAATTATCTGATGACTTGTGTGGCATAATGCATCATGGAGATGCACTGAACCCGTTTTAGCAGAGCTATAAATTTATCTCCAGAAGACGACAAACGGACTAATAACAGATTGGTCCTTTCAGCTGTATTTCTTTCTTTTTATCCTTGATTTCTTTCGGGATATTGTAATAAATACAATTTGATTTATGATAATATGTAAGGTCCCCATGTAATTTTTAGTCGAGATATTGTCTCAAGAACATGCTTGTGTAGTTCATGAAAATCGAAGACAAAGACCAAGTAACCCCCTTATCAGGACCAATGTTGTACTGAAGAGGTGTCAAGAGAAATAACTGAACAATGGCCCTCATTCTCAACTGAATTTGCTTTGGTCAAGAGATTAAAAAGATCAATAATCGTTCACTTTATCAGCCTGCATCATTACGGTAACGTCCCTTGTTTGAAACATCCTGTAAGACATAGATTTTTCTTATTTATCGTTTAGCCTTCAAGACTTCATGCTGAACATCCGTGTTTTGAGTGAAACATTGATTCGGCACTTCTAAGAGCGAAGTTCAATCAGACTTTAAAAGATACTCTCAATATATAGAACGGGTTATATTTTTAGTCTTTAGAACGCGGAAAAAACTCAAAAGCGGAAGTCTGAGGTGTTAAAGCTGGCATGCTCCGATGAATAGCGTTTGCGGTCAATCATTTCGAACATTGTGTCATTTCTGATTTAGCCATCTAATTCGCTGAGAATGAATTTCTCGTAGATCAGATGGCTAGCCAAAGGTGTGGAAATTAGAATAATAGAATGGTTGGTGAACATGGCCAAACATTGTGTGATCAGAGCAATACTTTCTCCACCCATGCTGATTTCAAAGCATCTACAGTAACTGTCAGCGTGCAAAAGACTAAAGAGTCTATTTAGTTGGTATATAAACTTACGGACGTCACAGTTATCCCCTTGCCATTCCGGTTCGCAAGGCCCTGGACATGCACCCGTAACAACATCACACGGAACGCCAAACAGGCATGCCCCACAAGTCTGTTCACAATCTTTACCATAATATCCAGGATCGCAGGCTGTCGAAGAAGTTGAAACAATTGTACTTGTTTTCTACTATCTGAACATTTCTTAGAACAAAACAACAATGTTAACATATCAATACTGACAGTAATGGAAAGCAAAAACAGCATTATGTAGGGCTAGATTACAAGTAAAAAAAAGCTCTCATCACAAATGTATAATAAGGATGAAGCCGTAGCAGTTAAAACCTTTACCAGACGACAAAATTTCAGCCGTGACCAAATTGAAAGCGTTTGCAGGCGACAATTTCAATATGGCTCAAATGGTGCAATTTTTATTTGATAGGGTAGAAAACATTGTGGAAAAAAGAGAAAATGCTGGTTCCATGCATTTTCTCTTTTCCAACAATGTTTTCAAAAGACCTCTTTCCCAGAGTCGTTAAAAGTAGGCATTTTGTGCTAAAGGGTTAGGAAAGTGTTCCTTTTATTGAGTTTCTATCAGTTAAATAATACACATGTGAGCCATGGTGTTTGATGCATCTTCACAAACCGTTAAACCAAGCAATTCATCATATAATTATAGACCCAAAAATCCGTTCTGTCTAACATCCGGCTGAGCCATGAGGTAGAATGGTCCTTAGAAATACAAGAACCTGACCAAAAGCAAAAAGCTTCGCCAAAAGTCAGTCTGCGTGGACTGCGCAGGCTGACCTTGATTAATTAATACCTTTTGCAGATGCATTAAACCCCCTTTTTCCAAAGAGCATTGATTATACTTTTTTCTAGACGTGAACCATGAATATTGTGACCAATGTTATCCAACAGATATAAGATGTTACGTGACATACACTTCGAGCGGAAAGTTTAAGGTAAAATACATTCAATATGAAAGAGTGCATTTTATCCTACTTACGTGTATTACACACAGGTGGTTGCCAACCTGGAAGACAACCGACTCCACATGCTCCAGTTACACTGTCACACGGTAAAAATGTAAGACAGTTACCGCATGGTGTACAGGTCTCGCCATATGTGTTTTCGGGGCAGCTTTCAGCTGTAGTTATAGATACAATAAAATATGACAACAAGGTAACTATGTAGCTTGTGTGCAAGTACAGGTTAGCAAAGTAAGAAGGAGAGTTTGAAAACATAAATGAATTTCGTAAACTCTGCTGTACATATCAGTTGATGGTAATCGAACGATGACAACAAGATAGTTCTCAAGCAACACAGAGAAATGTTTTGTGCAACAGATTCATTAAACTCACTCAAGTGATGACAATCATTTCTAAAGAGATTCACTGCAAGACGATAGAAGAGTTCTGCAGGTAGTCTGCGTTGACTCTTAAATAGCTAAATAACTTGAATAAACATCTTCAGACAATAGTACCGACCCAAGTATTGCAATTTTATGCCTCGCTATATTAGAGAGGGTAGATCTTATGATCAGTATGTATATTCTTTGCAATCTGATCTTGATCAGCATTCTCCGGGGGGGAAAAGTGCACTTAGTCCCTTAGTAGCCTAAAATTTAAGTGAGATTTAGACTAAGAGTTTTTCACATTTATCTGTAAGATTACCTGATGTCGCTATGGTTGTACTTGTTGTTGTAAAGCTCGTACTCATCGTCGTAGTTGGTTCATCTACCAAAGTAAAAAAAATAGGTTTCTTGCTTTGAAGACTTGTAAAACATCCTCGTAATATGTGGATAAGTAACAGGAAGTTAAAGGCCCAGTAATGGCCAAATGTAAGCAATGCTAGTGTTAAATTGCATCTAAATTCAAGTCATACCTATTAAAAGTATAGAATTTATTGTGAAGATGATAATTTGTTTTTGTACGGTCGGTTCAAGTGGTAGTTGCCGGCCAAAAAAATGAAGAAAAAAAAAAGTTTAAAAGTAAACAAAAGATAGATCGACCTGACAACTTTTTACTTTGTTTTTTTCATGTATTTTTTTCTGCCAGCGACTTACACTTTGAGCGACGGTAAAATAACAGGTTGTCATCTTTTAATAACTTCTATACTTTTAAAAGGTATGATTTAATTTTAAATGCATTTTGACAATCGCACTGCTTACTTTTCGCCGGTATTGGGCCGTAATTTCGATTTCATTCTTAATCCAATTTAACATCCATATTCTTTATCTTCGGCCGGCATTGGGCCTTTTAGTATGGTGAAACAATATAATTGTTAAACTGTGATTCAATCAATCATTGACGGAGACGAGGGAGGAGAAATTACAAGACACTGTAAATGTTGTTTTAATTTACATTCTAATACTAGTCATTTTATTGACGGAGACGATCTATCTTCAGAATTCAGAGATCACATCGTGAATAAGCGACTACGAAATGACCCTTGCTTTATGAAAAGGGCTTATAGCGTAGACTTTATTCACGATGCTATTTACCTGGTCTGCTATTTTTCTTTCTTTAAAATTTGCTTTGTCCTTAGTCAACTATTTGAACCCTTTACGAAACAATCACGAGTCTATTGATCCTTAAAAAGAAGGCATTTAAAAACATTAAGGAAAGAGGCGAAAATACTGGTAACCAGCATTTTCTCCTTTTCTCACAATGTCTACGTTTTGATAAAATAATTCAAGTTGTCTGGGAATGGCCAGATAACAGATTGCCTTTTTTTTAAAAGAAGAATTAAAGAGAAAATTGAAGGATCTCCCCCCTCTCTCTCTCACTCTCTTTCTCCCTCCCCCTCTCTCTCTCTCTCGGCAGGAGGTCGGAAAGGGGCGGGGAGCCCTTGGTCAAAGGAAAAGAGCACACACAGTTTGTGTAGCTCAGCTCTCTGATAACTGTAAGGCTTGCATGTATGCTAGAAATGCCGGATTTTAATTCGCACTTCACAAGACTTCCCTACGGGTTTGTCTGTTTCGTAATGGAAACATCCTGAGTGTTTTAAGTATAATAAATATTTCACTTTACTTCAGGTTGTCTTTATTCGTTGTAGCATACTGATTGACTCTATCATTAAACGACCCTTTCGAAAAAGTTACATACGCTTGTCTGTCTCTGAAACCAAACAACGACTTAAATTCATCTCTTTTGAATCAAAACGCTAAGCCCTGGAAACTCATAATGGTATGTTGATAAATGTAGCCCGGGGGTACTAACTGTTCCAACTACCAAAACAAACGAATGACTGTTATGCCTACCTCGTGTCGAATGTGTCCATCTAGTACGAACTACCGAAACAAACCAATCTCTCTCTCTGGGCGGGCGGGGCGAGGAGGGGCAAGGGGGGGGGGCATTTGTCAAAAAGGAGCACACACATTTTGTGGAGCTCAACTTTCTGCCAATTGTAAGGCTTACATGCATGCTAGAAATGCACGATTTTTATTCACAATTTACAAAACTACTCTACGGGTTTTCCGTTTTGAAAAATGGGAAATAGAGGTTCATGACATCTCAGCAGTGTTTTAAATATAATAAAATTTTCACTTCACTTAAGGCTGTCTTTATTTGTTGTAGCGAATTGATTGAATTGAACTATCATTTAAGTAGACTTACATACGCTTGTCTATCTCTGAAACTAAACAAACACTTAAATTCCTTTTAAAAATAAAACGTAAAAGTATTCTATCCCCTCATCTATATGTAGACAAATTTCAATTTTTGAGAAACAGTTTTCTTTTGTCTGCAAATACTTTCAATTTGGACAATAATTTTATCGTAACACTTCAACGTAGTTTGGTAATGAGTCAAATAGACGTGTTAACTCTTTACCATTTTGTAACATTTTGGACTCGACCAAACTGAAAGCATGAAAAAATAAATGTAGCTCAAAGGACACTTTCTGTCTTTGAATGGATGGAAAACATTGTGGAAAAAGGGAGAAATGCTTGTTAATGCCGGTTTAAACATAAAAGTAATTCCTGTAACAGCGAGGCGATCAATGCACCTATCCTGTAGTTTTTTTCTTCACCAATATTTTGCATAAGATCCTTTCAAAGGCACGAGACGATGTCTTGCATGAGAGCCTGGGTTGCGTAAGATCTTTTTAAAGGATCTAGACTCTGTCTGACATTAGAGCCTGGTGAATGAGAGAGAGGGAGAGAGAGAGACAGACATAGGTAGAGAGAGAGAGAGAGAGAGAGAGAGAGAGAGAGAGAGGGGGAGAGGGGGTGGAATTTTAAAGGGTACACTTATAAATAAAGTCAAAATGATAAGATAGCACAGAGGGTAAAAGAATGGATAAAAAGATTGATGATTTGAAGAAAAAAGCTGCTTGAAGAAAATGTCTATATTCGATATCAGGTAAGTATAATGGTCATTCTTTTGTTTTGATACCTTAAACAGTTAGTACCCTTGGGCTACGTTTATCAACATACCAATACAGATTTCGAGGGCTGGGCGTTCTGATTCTATTTATAGATGAGGGGATAGAACACTTTTACGTTTTATTTTTAAAAGGAATTTAAGTGTTTGTTTAGTTTCAGAGATAGACAAGCGTATGTAAGTCTACTTAAATGGTAGTTCAATTCAATCAATTTGCTGCAACAAATAAAGACAGCCTTAAGTGAAGTGAAAATTTTATTATATTTAAAACACTGCTGAGATATCATGAACCTCTATTTCCCAGTTTTCAAAACGGAAAACCCGTAGAGCAGTTTTGTAAATTGTGAATAAAAATCGTGCATTTCTAGCATGCATGCAAGCCTTACAATTGGCAGAAAGTTGAGCTCCACAAAATGTGTGTGCTCCTTTCCTTTTTGACAAATGCCCCCCCCCCCCCTTGCCCCTCCTCGCCCCGCCCGCCGAGAGAGAGAGAGAGAGAGAGAGAGAGAGAGAGAGAGAGAGAGAGAGAGAGAGAGAGAGAGAGAGAGAGAGAGAGAGAGAGAGAGAGAGAGAGAGAGAGAGAGAGAGAGAGAGAGAGAGAGAGAGAGAGAGAGAGAGAGAGAGAGAGAGAGAGAGAGAGAGAGAGTTTCGGTAGTTCGTACTAGATGGACATTCGACATGAGGTAGGCATAACAGTCATTCGTTTGTTTTGGTAGTTGGAACAGTTAGTACCCCCAGGGCCACATTTATCAACATACCATTATGAGTTTCCAGGGCTTAGCGTTTTGATTCAAAAGAGAGATGAATTTAAGTCGTTGTTTGGTTTCAGAGACAGACAAGCGTATGTAACTTTTTCGAAAGGGTCGTTTAATGATAGAGTCAATCAGTATGCTACAACGAATAAAGACAACCTGAAGTAAAGTGAAATATTTATTATACTTAAAACACTCAGGATGTTTCCATTACGAAACAGACAAACATGTAGGGAAGTCTTGTGAAGTGCGAATTAAAATCCGGCATTTCTAGCATACATGCAAGCCTTACAGTTATCAGAGAGCTGAGCTACACAAACTGTGTGTGCTCTTTTCCTTTGACCAAGGGCTCCTCGCCCCTTTCCGACCCCCTGCCGAGAGAGAGAGAGAGAGAGAGAGAGAGAGGGGGGGGAGAAAGAGAAAGAGAGAGAGAGAGAGAGAGGGGAGAAAGAAAGAGAAAGAGAGAGAGAGAGAGATCAATTTTTTCTTTAGATTTTTTTTTTAAAAAAAGGCAATTTGTTATCTGGCCCTTCCCAGACAAGTTGAAATTTTATCAAAACGTATTAAACAGTACGATAATACCTCAAGTGCTATTGAGGTTATTGTCTGTAAATGCTTTTGAATGGCCCATTCTAAAATGTTGTCTTGTGGTATAGGTTTAACCATGTGCGGAAATAAAGATGTTTTCCTGCCTGGCTTAGTGGTAAAGTGTAGGGCTCTTACATTAGAAGTTTCGGGTTCGAGCCTCAAAGTGCGCGAATGGTTTTTTGTGGGAGTTTCCTTGGGCAAGACACTTCAGAGCCTTAGTTAACTGATGCAACCCAGAACATACATGAATATGTTAGTTGTTGCTTCGTTATTACTAAAATAAAATGTTGAAAGTGATGCAAAACACCATTTATCTCTTCTACCAAATTTTAGACTGGTCCACATTGAAAGCTTTTGCAGAGGACACATTCAACGTGACGCAAAAACTGAAATGTTTTTGAAAAGGAGGAAAACATTGTGGGCAAGGGGGAAAAAATGCTGGAAACCAGCATTTTCAGCTGCATTTTCTCATTTCCCAACAATGTTTTCAAACGCCATTTTCCTGAAGGTAGTTAAGAATCAGCAAAATCCATTCGAGAGAGGAAAATTCACCTACCACTGTAAATGTTGTTTTAATTTTACATTCTAAAAGTAGTCATTTCATTGGCGCAGCCGAGCCCCGGTAGCGCAGTCGGTAGCAAACAGGAATCTGGAATAGGGGGTAGCTGGTTCGATCAACAGCTCGGCCAATTTCTTTCCAAGGATTGATGATAGTCATTGCCACAGAATTCATTCCTCTCTCACCGCTGATCATTGTGTCTACGATGGTTATGTGGGAAAGCAGCCAGTGGTTTGGAGAAAATTATGCGGAGTATCGTCAAAGGAAACTCCGGGAAAGCATTGATAGATGCACTGGCCGCCGCGACATAACTGAAATAATGTTGAAAACGGCGTTAAACATCATGCAATCATACAATCAATACAGTCAATCATTGGCGGAGACGAGGGAGAAGAAATTACAAGACACTGTAAATGTTGTTGTCTTAACTTACATTCTAATACTAGTCATTTTATTGGCGGAGACAATATGTCCTCAGAATTCACATCGTCAATAAGCGGCTACGAAATGACCCTTTCTCTATGAAAAAGGGCTTATAGCGTAGACCCTATTCACGATGCTATTTACCTAGTCTGCTACTTTTTCTTTGTTTCAAATCTGCTTTGTCTCTAGTCAACTATTTTAACCCTTTACGAAACAATTACGGGTCTTATTGTTCCTAAGAAAGAAGGCGTTTGAAAACATTGTGGAAAGAGGAGAAAATGTCAATAAACAGCATTTTCTCCTTTTCCCACAATGTTTTCCTCTCTGTCGAAGATAAAAAATTGCATCATTTGAGCCACATTTTGTCGTCAGCAAATTTCAATTTGGACATATATATTTAATTTTGTTTTGTGGTAATCAAAATTAACAATGTTTAACCCCTTCCCAAACAACAAATTTTAGACTCTTCTAAACTGAAAGAGCATACAGACGACAATTTTACATTTGATAAAAATGGCGGACATTTCTCCAGTACGGTAGAAAACACTGTGGGTAAAGGAGAAATTGCTCGTAACGAGCAATTTTTCCTTTTCCAACAGTGTTTTTCCAAAGACTTTTACTGCGGACACGTAAAAACATGGGTTTGTTTGGTAAAGGGTTAACAACTGGAATGTTTCATGTCTGCTCTCTCTCTCTCTCTGTAGGGGGTCGGAAAGGGGCGGGGAGCCCTTGGTCAAACGAAAAGAGCACACACAGTTTTTCAAAATACGACCTAGGTGAGTTCCTTTGATTCGATTAGCCTTTCTAGCTGCTGCATCTTGATTTTCGAATATGTTAAGACCAAAAAAAAAAACTGAAAGGTGTCTTTGGAAGGCAGGAAAACATTGTGGGAAAAGGGAAAAAAATGCTTGTTACCAGAATTTTCTCCTTTTCCCACAATTTTTTCAAAGACTTTTTTCCTTAATGTCGTTTAAACCCGTGATTATGTGATAAACGGTTAACAAGACCTTTTTGTGGACGGCATAGATCGAGACAGGATAGCACGGAACGCGCAGTCTAAAGTTTATTCGAGCATAAATTTTTCGTTCAATTGCATTTTTTCCAGAGCTTAGAGAATTAAATGCAGCACACTTAGAAAACTAAAAAACAAACATACGCGTAAAAGTGTTTATTTCGCCCTCTTTGACTTTGTTACTTACTGGTAATGATCTTGTGCATATTAACCCTTTTCACACAGTCCTGAGTTATAGCAAGCCTGTAGAAAGAAGTCCTTTTGAAAATATGGTAAAAACGAAGAAAATGCTGGAAATCAGCATTTTCTCCTTATCTTACCATGTTTACCAGCCTTTTTAAAACAAAGTTCAATTTTAAGAGAAACGTTTTCCTGCGTCTGCAAATACTTTCAATTTGGACAATGATTTTATCATATAACTTGTCTTTTGGTAAAGAGTCAAATAGACGTGTTCACTCTTTACCAAACGGTAACATTTTAAACTCGACCAGATTGAAAGCATGTGCAGACAACAAAATAATGTAGCTCAGAGGATACTTTCTGTCTTTGAAAGGATGGAAAACATTGTAGAAAAAGGAGAAAATGGTAGTTAATGCCGTTTTAATTCCTGTAACAGCGAGGCGATCAATGCACTTATCCTGTAGTTTCTTTTCACCAATATCTTGCATAAGTTCCTTTCAAAGGCACTATGCAATGTCTGACATTAGAGCCTGGGTTGCATAAGATCCTTTCAAAGGCACCAGACCCTGTCTGATATTAGAGCCTGGTGAAGAGACAGATAGAGAGAGAGAGAGAGACAGAAACAGACACACACAGAGGCAGCTACATGGAGGGGGGGGTGGATTTTAAGGTGTAAAGTAATGAATAGAGACAAAATGATAAGATAGCGGAGCGGACAAAAGACTAGAAAAATAGATGAATGACTTGAAGAAAAAAGCTGCTTGAAGAAGATTTTTATATTCGATATTAGATAAGTATAATGGTCTTTTTTTTGTTGTTGTTTTGTTTTGTTTTGATAGCTTAAACAGTTTGTACGCCTGGGCTACGTTTATCAACATACCAATATAGGTTTCCAGGACTTAGCGTTTTGATTCCAAATATAGATGAGAGGAAAATACTTTTACGTTTCAATTTTAAAGCAGAATTGAAGTGTTTGTTTGGTTCAGAGACAGACGAGGGTATGTAACTTTTTCTAAATTGTTGTTTAATTCAATGAATTTGCTACAACGAATAAAGACAGCCTTAAGTGAAGTGAAAAATTTATCATATTTAAAACACTGCTGAGGTATCGACGAACCCCTGTCTCATTTTCGAAACGGAAAAACCCGTAGGGAGGTTTTGTAAATTGTAAATAAATCCTGCATTTCTAGCATACATGCAAGCCTCACAGTAGACATCCATGAAGTGAAGGAAGTGAGAAAAAGTCAAAACGAAACATGATCAAGGCAAACCAATCATCCAAGCTTTCCTTAACTTTTTACTATAAAAGGGAATGTTAGACTCGTCCAAATTCAAAATGCAGACGACAAATTTATTGCTAAGATGATGGTATATATCTTTCAAATGCCACAATACATTCTGGGAAACGAAGAAAAGGCTTGTTATCAGCATTTTCGCTTTTTCCTGCAAAGCTTTTAAAAGCTGTCTGTCTCAGAGCCGGAAAAACACTTGATCTTTTGGTACAGGGTTAGATCTAACTGTCCTCCTGCTTGCATTTAAGATAACACTTTCGCTGTTTCTCTAACTCCACAAAACCATTAAATGAAAACTGCGATACGGCAGCCTAATGAAAACCTATTTAGATTTGCTCTCAGTAAAACACAAAATCATGTAATTTCAGCATCTCATTTGAATGGCTATTGCACTCTCATATCGGGATTTCCTTCAAACTCCAATATTTGTGTGGCGCATTTTCTCCCAAGAGCATTATGGTACGGGGTCGCTTTTGAAGTTAATCGTGATTGACTGACTGACTGGTGTGTACGCTGCTTTTCATTTTTGTTTCAGACATATCATGGCGATAGCTTAGTCATAGGCAATAGCTTAGTCATATTCACATTTTCTCTACGTGAAATAAAATACTTGGATGGGCCTCTAAAGTGCCTCGCACAAGACACAAAAACAAATATCTCAGTGCCTCGGATGAGAATCCAACCAAGGATCCCTAGATGAATACTCCAATACATCAACCACTTAGCCACGCATCTCCCATTACATTGTTCAAAGTGGTGTTATTTAGATCCAATCCAGATATAATAAACACCAATCATTCTTATTCTCCAGGTTTTCTAAATTTGAAAGTAACACAACTACTGTTTGGCTGAACCAAATGGTTTAGCTAATCTGGAGTTGTGTTACTTTTAAATATAGAAAATTCTGAAGAATAAGACAAGGAATGTTCTCAAGAATGGTTGGTGAATACGTACCCAGGTTACAATTGCTTAGAACATCTATACAAATGAAAGAACGCATTCAAATGAAAGAGAAAAAATATTCCGTATAGTTATCTCTATCAATATTTGAGAGTGATATCCATTAATTATTTATAACACAACCCTTTAACAGACAATCCCGAGTTTCGGCAAGCCTGTGGAAGAAAGCTTTTGAAAACATTTTAGGAAAAGGAGAAAATGTAGGTAAAAAGCTTTTACTCCTTTTCCCTAAAAGTGTTCTACCTTTTACACAATCAATTACAACGTTTCAGCCACATGTAATCTGTCGTCTGCGCATGCTTTCAATTTGGACAAGTCTAAAATGTCGTTTGATAAAGAGACAAAAAATGGACAATATAGAGAAAATATCCAACTTACCTGCATAGACTTCTACTTCACATATAACCATGATAGAACCTAGAGGTCGCCTCAAGGTCACAAATTGTGCAGGACTCGGGGTCGGTATATCAATGACAAAAATACCATCATTGTATGGCTGTCCAAAGTTATCATACACCTGTAATTCCGCAGAAAACTCATCTTGCTGGAGGTAGACAACAAAGTTCTCTAGCTGATTGCTGAAGTCTGAAAAGATTATACACTAGCCCATTACTAAACAATCCACAGATTTTTCAATCTTGAGAAAGACAACCTTTAAACGCATTTTGGGGAAAAGAAGACCGTTTCATGTTTTGTGTCTGCGAACGATTTCAATTTTCAGTTTCAAATTTTGTGGTCTTGCAAAGGGTAAAGTACAGCGTCCAGTACAATGTCCAGTACTCTATGGGATATCCTGACCGCAAAAAATGCTATATTATCTATGTGAACTCTATCTCACTTCTTTACTAAGTAATCAAACGGTTATCAGTTCGAATTCGGTTCGATAAAACTCTTTTCGAATATTGCAGATAGTTAGTTCGACAAGATTGATTCCTTTTTCTCAGCTTAACATTGGTTTGATGTTGAAAAGGGAAAGAAAAGTGAGTGCTTGAATATTAGAGTGTCAACCCTTTTGAAAGGGCCAGTTGATATCTGACAAAATTTTATGTCACAATTTCATGTACTTTTCAAGCCCTCAATAATTGTGCCAAGTCTCTAAGCAGGTATGCATTCGGTAACCGCTGTTTGACTGGCTAGCGGTTCAACTATTAGCCATATCAGAACACCAATTTTGGCCAAAGAAATTAGAACCTTCGACTTCCCGCTAGGTAGGCGAATGCCTTAAACTTAAGGCCAAGGGAAACTGATGAAACCGACAAATACTCCCTTTTCTTACCCTGACCAAAGTTGAAAATGGTTGCAGTATGCCGATAGTTATTTTCATTATAAACTAATCATTTGACGTTCGAGGAATACGAACCTGAAGGACGTCCCGTCACGACAATTCTAGACACCAGATACTGTTCTTGTAAATCCACTGTCCAGAAATTCTCCAATCCTCCTTCTGTTGCGCTACAACATTGTTGATTGTCAGGATCATCTCTCAGTAAACAACCATCCACCGCCTTGTCCGCCGTCCAGAAGAAGATGTAGTCCAGAGTAGAAAATTGAGTAGCTGGTTTGTTTAAAGCTACATTGTCGTCTGTTAAATAAACGCATCTCTTATATATCAAAGAAAACAAAACACAGTACCTCTATATTCATTGATAGAAAAAAATAAAGGAGCCTTTGATATTATTTTATTACGAGAAGCATACGATCATACAGATCATCTTAAAGCATATCCACACACACACAAACATGAAAGTTATCTTCGTTCAATACCGACGGCAACATTTGATGTCCGTCAGGAAATAACAACGAACTTCATGATATGTGTTGTTGTAACTTAGATTTAAAATGTCTGATGCTATTCAAGCCGACACAGCTGCAAAACTTGAAATATAGATTCCTAAAAACCAAATACTTTAATTAACCAGACTTTCCGATATTTAGTGAACAAAACTTGCCAGCAATAGGTGGAGTAGTTTGTCCTGACGTCGGTGCTGCAGGAATGGTGGTGGTAAAAGTTGGACTGACTGTAACGAGAAGCGCTTATAGTGTCAACATCTCAGTTAGTATGAGTTTTATCGGGCACTTTAGCGGGTTATTCTAGATCTACCCTGCTGCATGTATCTTACAGCCGGATCTTCAAAGTACACTGTTTTCAAACGATTTCACGTATTTTTAGTATCCTAGGCGTTAAAACAAAGACATCAATCTATGCATTGTAATGATTTCGTTCAATATAATATTTATTCATGCTATGGTTAAACCAATCCTACGTTGTGGGGCAGAACTGTGAGGATATAGGCATAGGGATATCGTAAAGAAAATCAAATCTCATCTTGAGAACAGTTTTTGTGTATAACTAAAAGTACCTGTAGCTGGTTTAGGTGAATGTCGTAGATTTCCCCAATGTCTTGAATATAATGTCAAATCTATAAAGTACTGGTGTAAAAATACAAATACCAACCCTAAGATACCCTAAACAATGTAGTTTGGTGTAAAAGAAACCAGATGATGATGATAGACACACTTATACATCAGAAGTTCAATACCTATTATTAAGTTATGAAGACGGATATGTATCGATCACGCAAGATATTGGGGACAAAAAAATTAATTATTTCAGGATTTAAACAAAGGCCTAGGGATTCTTCACAACGAGAATGGCATAATTCTCTAAATAATTCAATGAAAGGTCAGATTTACACACAATTCAAATCGCTTTTATATGTAGTATTCTCCCTTTTATTCAAGAAAAGCATTTGCAAGATTCCAGTGTTCGGATCACAGTTTAAATATCGTAGGAGAAAGATACTGTAATGCCTCGAGAGACCAAAGACTTTGCCATAACTGTCTCGAAACACTCGCAACCGAAATTATTGAAGACGAATATCACATATTTTCCTTAGCCAGCGATAAGATCATTTTAGGAAAACATGTATTAGCGAGTCAAGGAATAAAACATTAAATTTTGATTAATTCTTTAGATTCAGGTCAAATCTTAATTAATTCGCCTTTATAAATATTTCCAAATTCAAACATAAAATTGTACCTTTTAGGAATGAAAGTATTTCATCAACCAACCCTTTAACTACATGGTTTAAATAATTATGAACGATATGCTTCTTTTAACGGAAAATATCGCAAAAATGTTTGTATTATGGACCAGCAATTTCTTAATAAAAAAATTGAATTGAAATAGAAATATTACCAAAGCTACTAACCTGTTGTCGTTGTGGCTATCTCTGTTGTTGTTGTGGCTATCTCTGTTGTTGTGGGGGTTGAATCCAAAGTTGTCGAAGATGTTGTAGTGTCTTCTAAAACTGCATGAAAAAGTATAAACCCATAGGTGGTATCAGTAGCTGTTGCAACTGGCAGAGAGATGTACAGCAGCCGATGCGAATTTGGGATCAACACCATCAGTAACTAAATCTTAACCTACCACCTAAAACGCTTTGAAGTAGACTTGTATTCTGAGCCTTTTTACAAATACATAATGATCATTTGAAGTAAAAAAATACAGTAACCTTATAACACACTCAAACGTATAGAACACTATTGATTGAGAATTTGGAACTGTTTTAATTTTTAGAATACATTTTGACATTTGACTTACAACAGATGCCGTCACATGTAAATAGATAAAGATTCCAGATACCAAAGTTATAGCAATTTTTAAAGTTTTGGGTCGACCTTTTACCTGTGGGTTACAGTAAATAAGTTTGTTCAATGTTTAATGATACAACTGATCATCTCTAGAAATAAATTTCAAGCTGATGACTTGTAGAATATCCTCGTAAGCATATGGATAATTAACATGATCTTAAGTAGGATAAGTCAATACAACTGTCAACATTGTTACATTCATGTAGAAAATAAGTTCGTTACAAGAACATTTCTCCATTCTCCAAATTTCATTTTTCAAATATAAAAGTTTTAATATGCATAGTCATCTACAGGACGTGGTATGTTGTAGACACTGATGAAATGATGGAATGAAGAACAGTTAAAACAAAATATAATAAACGAAAACCCCTTTTTCAAGCTTTCCTCAACTTTCTACCATAAGAAGAAATATTCGTCTCGGCTTAATCAGAACATACAGACGACAAAAATATTGCTTAGATGACGATATATATATCTTTTAAATGCCATAGTACATTGTGGGAAACGGTGCAAATGCTGATTACCAGCATTTTTTCCACGTGGCTTTCAAAATGTGTCTTCCTCAGGGCCGTTTAAACAATTAACTTTTTGGAACAGGGTTAGTTGCCCTGCTGCTTGTAATCAAGATCATTTTTTCACCATCTTCTCTAACTACATACACCATTTACGGAAAACTGAAAAAATGCTACTTAGGGAAACCTATGTAGAATGAATCTCAGTAAAAGAAAACCATGTAAACTCAGCATCTCATCTGCATCGTAGTTGTTCCTTTTTACTGACGAAAACTAAACGTCCGACCGAAAAGAATGTTGAACTTTTCTGCAGACTTTAATATTTGTGTGATGTATTTTCCTCGAAGATCGTAGTGGTATAAGGTCGGTATTGAAGCTCATCATGATCGACTGTCTGGTGTTTACGTCACTTCCAACATTGTTTAAGACATACCACGGAGATAGATCACTCATATTCATGTATTCTTTGGGTGTCATAAGTATTTCGATGTGGCTCGAAAGTACATCACTTAAGACAATAATAAACAAATAGTATGAGGCCCCAACCAAGGATCCAGGAATCAGTATTCCTATACCTTACCACTGGGGCCCCATATCACCCCTTTGGTTGATCAGAGTGTAGTTAGTAAGACAGAATAAAAAAAAACTAGGTATGGTTGCATACAGAATATTCTCGTATATGAATAAAAGAAAGCAATAAATTTAGCAAAAAAAAAACTTTATCCGCATCACAATTTTCATCTCAATCGATCTTTGAGAGTGATCTTTAATATTTATTTCTCATATAAGAATAGACAAAGTAGAAAAAATATCTAACTTACCCACGTAGACTTCAACTTCACATATAACCATGATAGAACCTAGAGGTCGTCTCAAGGTCACAAATTGTGCAGGACTCGGGGCCGGTATATCAAGGACAAAAATACCATCATTGTATGGCTGTCCAAAGTTATCATACACCTGTAATTCCGCAGAAAACTCATCTTGCTGGAGATAGACAGCAAAGTTCTCTAGCTGATTGCTGAAGTCTGAAAAGATTATACACCAGCCCATTACTAAACAATCCACAGATTCTTCAATCTTGAGAAAGTCAACCTTTAAACGTATTGTGGGAAAAGAAGACCGTTTAATTTTTTGTGTCTGCGAACGATTTCAATTTTCATTTTCAAATTTTGTGGTCTTGCAAAGGGTAAAGTACAACGGCGCCTTAAGTTAGCTTTTATTTCTACTATCATACAAGTTGTTACAATGTCCAGTACTCTACAGGATATTCTGACCACAAAAAATGCTATACTTTCTGTGTGAACTCCATCTCACTTCTTTAGTAAGTAATCAAACGGTTATCAGTTCGAATTCGGTTCGATAAAACTCTTTTCGAATATTGCAGATAGTTAGTGCGACAAGATTGATTCCTTTTTCTCAGCTTAAGATTGGCTTGATGTTAAAAAGGGAAAGAAAAGTGCTTGAGTATTAGAGTGTCAACCCTTTTGAAAGGGCCAGTTGATATCTGACAACATTTTCTGTCACAATTTCATGTACTTTTCAAGCCCTCAATAATTGTGCCAAGTCTCTAAGCAGGTATGCATTCGGTAACCGCTGTTTGACTGGCTAGCGGCTCAACTATTAGCCATATCAAAACACCAATTTTGGCCAAAGA
The DNA here is from genome assembly GCA_946811185.2 of Hippopus hippopus. NCBI lineage: Eukaryota > Metazoa > Mollusca > Bivalvia > Cardiida > Cardiidae > Hippopus > Hippopus hippopus. Next base: position 3,572,078 of record OX328105.1, read on the forward strand.
AATTAGAACCTTCGAATTCCCGCTGGATAGGCGATTGCCTTAAACTTAAGGCCAAGGGAAACCGATGAAACCGACAAATACTCCCTTTTCTTACCCTGACCAAAGTTGAAAATGGTTGCAGTATGCCCATAGTTATTTTCATTATAAACTAATCATTTGACGTTCAAGGAATACGAACCTGAAGGACGTCCCGTCACGACAATTCTAGACACAAGATACTGTTCTTGTAAATCTACTGTCCAGAAATTCTCCGATCCTCCTTCTGTTGCGCTACAACATTGTTGATTGTCAGGATCATCTCTCAGTAAACAACCATCCACCGCCTTGTCCGCCGTCCAGAAGAAGATGTAGTCCAGAGTAGAAAATTGAGTAGCTGGTTTGTTTAAAGCTACATTGTCGTCTGTTAAATAAACGCATCTCTTATATATCAAAGAAAACAAAACACAGTACCTCTATATTCATTGATAGAAAAAAATAAAGGAGCCTTTGATATTATTTTATCACGAGAAGCAAACGATCATATAGATCATCTTAAAGCATATCCACACATACACACACACAAAAAAAACATGAAAGTTATCTTCGTTCAATACCGACGGCAACATTTGATGTCCGTCAGAAAATAACAACGAACTTCATGATATGTGTTGTTGTAACTTAGATTTATAATGTCCGATGCTATTCAAGCCGACACAGCTGCAAAACTTGAAATATAGATTCCTAAAAACCAAATACTTTAATTAACCAGACTTTCCGATATTTAATGAACAAAACTTGCCAGCAATAGGTGGAGTAGTTTGTCCTGACGTCGATGCTGCAGGAATGGTGGTGGTAAAAGTTGGACTGACTGTAACGAGAAGCACTTATAGTGTCAACATATCAGTTAGTATGAGTTTTATCGGGCACTTTAGCGGGTTATTCTAGATCTACCCTGCTGCATGTATCTTACAGCCGGATCTTCAAAGTACACTGTTTTCAAACGATTTCACGTATTTTTAGTATCCTAGGCGTTAAAACAACGACATCAATCTATGCATTGTAATGATTTCGTTCAATATAATATTTATTCATGCTATGGTTAAACCAATCCGATGTTGTGGGGCAGAACTGTGAGGATATAGGCATAGGGATATCGTAAAGAAAATCAAATCTCATCTTGAGAACAATTTTTGTGTATAACTAAAAGTACCTGTAGCTGGTTTAGGTGAATGTGGTAGATTTCCCCAATGTCTTGAATATAATGTCAAATCTATAAAGTACTGGTGTAAAAATACAAATACCAACCCTAAGATACCCTAAACAATGTAATTTGATGTAAAAGAAACCAGATGATGATGATAGACACTTATACATCAGAAGTTCAAATACTTATTATTAAGTTATGAAGACGGATATGTCTCGATCACGCAAGATATTGGGGACAAAAAAATTAATTATTTCAGGATTTAAACAAAGGCCTAGGGATTCTTCACAACGAAAATGGCATAATTCTCTAAATAATTCAATGAAAGGTCAGATTTACACACAATTCAAATAGCTTTTATATGTAGTATTCTCCCTTTTATTCAAGAAAAGCATTTGCAAGATTCCAGTGTTCGGATCACAGTTTAAATATCGTAGGAGAAAGATACTGTAATGCCTCGAGAGACTAAAGACTGCCATAACTGTCTCGAAACACTCGCAACCGAAATTATTGAAGACGAATATCACATATTTTCCTTAGCCAGCGATAAGATCATTTTAGGAAAATATGTATTAGCGAGTCAAGGAATAAAACATTAAATTTTGATTAATTCTTTAGATTCAGGTCAAATCTTAATTAATTGGCCATTATAAATATTTCCAAATTCAAACATAAAATTGTACCTTTTAGGAATGAAAGTATTTCATCAACCAACCCTTTAACTACATGGTTTAAATAATTGTGAACGATATGCTTCTTTTAACGGAAAATATCGCAAAAATGTTTGTATTATGGACCAGTAATTTCTTAATAAAAAAATTGAATTGAAATAGAAATATTACCAAAGCTACTAACCTGTTGTCGTTGTGGCTATCTCTGTTGTTGTTGTGACTATCTCTGTTGTTGTGGGGGTTGGATCCAAAGTTGTCGAAGATGTTGTAGTGTCTTCTAAAACTGCATGAAAAAGTATAAACCCATAGGTGGTATCAGTAGCAACCGATGCGAATTTGGGATCATCACCATCAGTAACTAAATCTTAACCTACCACCTAAAACGCTTTGAAGTAGACTTGTATTCTGAGCCTTTTTACAAATACATAATGATCATTTGAAGTAAAAAAAATACAGTAACTTAATAACAAACTCAAACGTATAGAACACGATTGAGAATTTGAAACTGTTTTAATTTTTAGAATACATTTTGACAGTTGATTCACAACAGGTGCCGTCACATGTAAATAGATAAAGATTCCAGATACCAAAGTTATAGCAATTTCTAAAGTTTTGGGTCGACCTTTTACCTGTGGGTTACAGTAAATAAGTTTGTTCAATGTTTAATGATACAACTGATCATCTCTAGAAACAAATTTCAAGCCGATGACTTGTAGAATATCCTCGTAAGCATATGGATAATTAACATGATCTTAAGTAGGATAAGTCAATACAACTGTCAACATTGTTACATTCATGTAGAAAATAAGTTTGTTACAAGAACATTTCTCCATTCTCCAAATTTCACTTTTCATATATAAAATTTTTAATACGCATAGTCATCTACAGGACGTGGTATGTTGTAGACACTGATGAAATGATGGAATGAAGAAAAGTTAAAACAAAATATAATAAACGAAAACCCCTTTTTCAAGCTTTCCTCAACTTTCTACCATAAGAAGAAATATTCGTCTCGGCTTAATCAGAACATACAGACGACAAAAATATTGCTTAGATGACGGTATATATATCTTTTAAATGCCATAGTACATTGTGGGAAACGGTGCAAATGCTGATTACCAGCATTTTTTCCACACGGATTTCAAAATGTGTCTTCCTCAGGGCCGTTTAAACAATTAACTTTTTAGAACAGGGTAAGTTGCCTTGCTGCTTGTAATCAAGATCATTTTTTCACCATCTTCTCTAACTACATACACCATTTACGGAAACCTGAAAAAATGCTACTTAGGGAAACCTATGTAGAATGAATCTCAGTAATACCACCTTCACACTAACGGATTTTTCTTACGAGTCCTTACGGATTGCCAACTCGTAGTCAATCGCAAGCATCAGTACATAACTCGTTTGCATCCGTTAATAACTCGTCACAACTCGCAGACACTCGTGAGGATCCGTGAAAGTAGAGACAAAATTTTTGACATGTCAAAAATTTTCTTACGAGTGTCCACGGATAAAATTTTCCGTAATTAACTTATAAATAATTTGTAACAATCCGTAAGTATCGTAAACCGGTTGTAACCCTCCGTAAACTACTCGCAAGAATCCGTAAATGTCTCGTAAACAATTTGTTTTACGATTTGTTACGGTTAGTTTGCAATTCTTTTACGGAATAATACGAGTGCTTAAATGACGTTACCGATTTTAATTGCGTTCAGTTACGATTGCTTTACGGATTGACAAGACTTAATTACGAGCAATTTATGGATATGTACGAGTACTTTACGAATACATATGTATATTTTACGATTTAGAAATGGTATAAAAGCGTGCAGAATTGAACAGATGCTTTCAGTTGTTATCAAGACGTCACAAGAGGCCTGATCTCTTCGATATACACTATTGATATACATTATCTACAAGCATGGGTCCAAAGAAAGCAAAAAAGGCAGCCATCAGAAAAAAGTGGACGTGTTCACCCTCCTTAGAACCACCACCTCCACAGCTAGAGCCCGCTGAGGTAGAAGACCTGTGTGTTAGCGAGGTCCTGCACCAAAATCTTCTGCATGCTGAACGTCTCTTCTGCCTAGGAATATCTACTTGCTGCTGGGCATCTTCCCGTTCTGCTAGTTGAAGGAGCAATTGTAGAAAGTGTTGATATAATTGCAATCTGTTTCTCTCGTATGCCATGTTGTCTCGCTGTATGTCAGCTGTTGAATGATGATACGCAGAGAATTGCATGCTTTTTGCACAAAAAAAACAACAGGACTCATAAATACACCTAACTTACTCGCAACTATTCGTAACAACACGTTAACATGTCATTATTTACACGTAAATGACTAGATTAATCGTAACCATCCGTAGTATACTCGTAACATTCCGTAAAGAGCTCTTAAAATGTCGTAACATGCTCGTATTTGTCCGTAATAACTCGGAACAAATAGTAGATATTTGCCGTAAATACATCGTAACAACCCTTAATAAATCGTAAATGGACATTAATTACTCGTAAAACGCTCGTACAAGCGGCCAGATCGTAACAATCCGTGTACTTTTACGGATATGTGACATCCGTAAGGCCTCGTAAGAAAAATCCGTAAGTGTGAAGGGGGTATAACAGAAAACCATGTGAACTCAGCATCTCATCTGCATTGTAGTTGTTCCTTTTTACTGACGAAAACTAAACGTCCGACCGAAAATAATTTTGATCTTTTCTGCAGACTTCAATATTTGTGTGATGTATTTTCCTCGAAGATCGTAGTGGTATAAGGTCGGTATTGAAGCTCAACATGATCGACTATCTGGTGTTTACGTCACTTCCAACATTGTTTAAGACATACCACGGAGATAGATCACTCATATTCATGTATTCTTTGGGTGTCATAAGTATTTCGATGTGGCTCAAAAGTACATCACTTAAGACAATAATAAACAAATAGTATGAGGCCCCAACCAAGGATCCAGGAATGAATATTCCTATACCTTACCACTGGGGCCCGATATCACCCCTTTGGTTGATCAAAGTGTAGTAAGACAGAATAAAAAAAAAACTAGGTATGGTTGCATACAGAATCTTCTCGTATATGAATAAAAGAAAGCAATAAACTTAGCAAAAAAAAAAACTTTATCCCCATCACAATTTTCATCTCAATCGATCTTTGAGAGTGATCTTTAATATTTATTTCTCATATAAGAATAGACAAAGTAGAAAAAATATCTAACTTACCCACGTAGACTTCAACTTCACATATAACCATGATAGAACCTAGAGGTCGTCTCAAGGTCACAAATTGTGCAGGACTCGGGGCCGGTATATCAAGGACAAAAATACCATCATTGTATGGCTGTTCAAAGTTATCATACACCTGTAATTCCGCAGAAAACTCATCTTGCTGGAGGTAGACAGCAAAGTTCTCTAGCTGATTGCTGAAGTCTGAAAAGATTATACACCAGCCCATTACTAAACAATCCACAGATTCTTCAATCTTGAGAAAGTCAACCTTTAAACGTATTGTGGGAAAAGAAGACCGTTTAATTTTTTGTGTCTGCGAACGATTTCAATTTTCATTTTCAAATTTTGTGGTCTTGCAAAGGGTAAAGTACAACGGCGCCATAAGTTAGCTTTTATTTCTACTATCATACAAGTCGTTACAATGTCCAGTACTCTACAGGATATTCTGACCACAAAAAATGCTATACTTTCTGTGTGAACTCCATCTCACTTCTATAGTAAGTAATCAAACGCTTATCAGTTCGAATTCGGTTCGATAAAACTCTTTTCGAATATTGCAGATAGTGCGACAAGATTGATTCCTTTTTCTCAGCTTAACATCGGCTTGATGTTAAAAAGGGAAAGAAAAATGCTTGAGTATTAGAGTGTCAACCCTTTTGAAAGGGCCAGTAGATATCTGACAACATTTTCTGTCACAATTTCATGTACTTTTCAAGCCCTCATTAATTGTGCCAAGTCTCTAAGCTGGTATGCATTCGGTAACCGCTGTTTGACTGGCTAGCGGCTCAACTATTAGCCATGTCAGAACACCAATTTTGGCCAAAAAAATTAGAACCTTCGACTTCCGGCTGGGTAGGCGATTGCCTTAAACTTAAGGCCAAGGGAAACTGATGAAACCGACAAATACTCCCCTTTCTTACCCTGACCAAAGTTGAAAATGGTTGCAGTTTGCCGATAGTTATTTTCATTATAAACTAATCATTTGACGTTCAAGGAATACGAACCTGAAGGACGTCCCGTCACGACAATTCTAGACACAAGATACTGTTCTTGTAAATCTACTGTCCAGAAATTCTGCAGTCCTCCTTCTGTTGCGCTACAACATTGTTGATTGTCAGGATCATCTCTCAGTAAACAACCATCCACCGCCTTGTCCGCCGTCCAGAAGAAGATGTAGTCCAGAGTAGAAAACTGAGTAGCTGGTTTGTTTAAAGCTACATTGCCGTCTGTTAAATAAACGCATCTCTTATATATCAAAGAAAACAAAACACAGTACCTCCATATTCATTGATAGAAAAAAATAAAGGAGCTTTTGATATTATTTTATTATGAGAAGCATACGATCATATAGGTCATCTTAAAGCATATCCACACACACAAAAAAAACATGAAAGTTATCTTCGTTCAATACTGACGGCAACATTTGATGTCCGTCAGAAAATAACAACGAACTTCATGATATGTGTTGTTGTAACTTAGGTTTATAATGTCCGATGCTATTCAAGCCGACTCAGCTGCAAAACTTGAAATATAGATTCCTAAAAACCAAATACTTTAATTAACCAGACTTTCCGATATTTAACGAACAAAACTTGCCAGCAATAGGTGAAGTAGTTTGTCCTGATGTCGGTGCTGCAGGAATGGTGGTTGTAAAAGTTGGACTGACTGTAACGAGAAGCGCTTATATTGTCAACATCTCAGTATGAGTTTTATCGGGCACTTTAGCGGGTTATTCTAGATCTAGACCCTGCTCCACGTATCTTTCAGCCCGATCTTCAAAGTACACTGTTTTCAAAAGATTTCACGTATTTTTAGTATCCTAGGCGTTAAAACAACGACATCAATCTATGCATTGTAATGATTTCGTTCAATATAATATTTATTCATGCTATGGTTAAACCAATCCTATGTTGTGGGGCAGAACTGTGAGGATATAGGCATAGGGATATCGTAAAGAAAATCAAATCTCATCTTGAGAACAATTTTTGTGTATAACTAAAAGTACCTGTAGCTGGTTTAGGTGAATGTGGTAGATTTCCCCAATGTCTTGAATATAATGTCAAATCTATAAAGTACTGGTGTAAAAATACAAATACCAACCCTAAGATACCCTAAACAATGTAGTTTGGTGTAAAAGAAACCAGATGATGATGATAGACACAATTATACATCAGAAGTTCAATACTTATTATTAAGTTATGAAGACGGATATGTCTCGATCACGCAAGATATTGGGGACAAAAAAATTAATTATTTCAGGATTTAAACAAAGGCCTAGGGATTCTTCACAACGAAAATGGCATAATTCTCTAAATAATTCAACGAAAGGTCAGATTTATACACAATTCAAATCACTTTTATATGTAGTATTCTCCCTTTTATTCGAGAAAAGCATTTGCAAGATTCCAGTGTTCGGATCACAGTTTAAATATCGTAGGAGAAAGATACTGTAATGCCTCGAGAGACTAAAGACTTTGCCATAACTGTCTCGAAACACTCGCAAGCGAAATTATTGAAGACGAATATCACATATTTTCCTTAGCCAGCGATAAGATCATTTTAGGGAAATATGTATGAGCGAGTCAAAGAATAAAACATAAAATTTTGATTAATTCTTTAGATTCAGGTCAAATCTTAATTAATTCGCCTTTATAAATATTTCCAAATTCAAACATAAAATTGTACCTTTTAGAAATGAAAGTATTTCATCAACCAACCCTTTAACTACATGGTTTAAATAATTGTGAACGATATGCTTCTTTTGACGGAAAATATCGCAAAAATGTTTGTATTATGGACCAGTAATTTCTTAATAAAAAAATTGAATTGAAATAGAAATATTACTAAAGCTACTAACCTGTTGTCGTTGTGGCTATCTCTGTTGTTGTTGTGGCTATCTCTGTTGTTGTGGGGGTTGGATCCAAAGTTGTCGAAGATGTTGTAGTGTCTTCTAAAACTGCATGAAAAAGTATAAACCCAAAGGTGGTATCAGTAGCCGTTGCAACTTGCAGAGAGATGTACAGCAGCCGATGCGAATTTGGGATCAACACCATCAGTAACTAAATCTTAACCTACCACCTAAAACGTTTTGAATTAGACTTGTATTCTGAGCCTTTTTACAAATACATAATGATCATTTGAAGTAAAAAAATACAGTAACTTAATAACACACTCAAACGTATAGAACACTATTGATTGAGAATTTGAAACTGTTTTAATTCTTAGAATACATTTTGACAGTTGATTTACAACAGATGCCGTCACATGTAAATAGATAAAGATTCCAGATACCAAAGTTATAGCAATTTCTAAAGTTTTGGGTCGACCTTTTACCTGTGGGTTACAGTAAACAGAGATCGTATATACACAGGGATAGGAAACACGGTATAACTTCCGGTTATTCACTGTCTTCTTTCGAATTGACCGCAAAGGAAAAAACGGCGGCCATCTTAAATTTCGGCATACGACGGTCACTGTTTTAATCAACGTTTTGCTTGGTTATCCCATACGTCCTTCTCAACAGGTAAGTTTCCGAATATTTACATGCTTAGAATATATGTAACATCAATTTTTTCGGAGATTTTGTTTTATATGCTTATTTTGGCGTTCAAAAATCATGACCTAATCATGTTTGCCCCGTAGGGGATGTTCGGCAGGAGGATTTAGTGACGTGCAAAAGTTCTTTTTAAATACATAAAGTAGCGTCCAAATAGCAACATGTTGGTAAAAATCACGAGATAGAGTACATCTCCTTGTATTAAAGCCAATTTTGTGCTGATTTTCGATTCCTAATTTAGATAATTATGGGCTCAAAACTGGGCTATTTTCGGTATTTCATCACAAAATGGCGGACCAATGTGGTGAATTTGGCGGGACCCTAGTGATAGTTGTAGCATTCTCAATTTAGTTTTAGAAATAAATCTGTTAATATTTTGACATATTTATAAGCAGTAAGTATTTCTTTTTGTTTTTTGATCAAATCTAGTGATTTTCGATGCCAAGGTTGGATAACTGTGGGCTCAAAAACTCGGCTATTTTCGATCTTAATTGCAAGATTGCAGCCTAAAAAGGGGTTATTTTAGTAAAGGTGGAAGCGCAGTACCGCACATTAGTCAAAAATGATTGGATCTCTGATAGTTGGCCATATCCTGAACAAATTCTCATTATAGTCTACCCATGTGAAAATAAAACCATATTTTGCAACGTAACTGAAGAATTGAAATGTTACGTTTTGTAAAAAGGAGAAATTTGAAATTCAGTTGGTTCTATATTTTTTTTCAAAATATGTATTGTGAGAGCACAAACACTTCAAAACATGGTTTCAAGAGCTGTCAACATACTGTTGTGATGCATCCTGTGAACAGAAGAATGACATTGAAGATGGTTTTGTAATTCTGCATAAAGTGTGCTAGTATAAAACTGAAGCTGGGCTTGAAAACTTGGAATATTAAAGACCAAATCAGCTGTGAACTGTACAAACCTGCAAGAAAAATGCTAAAGTGAAATTAATGTATTTGAATATGAAAGCTGTGAGCTTCTTCTACCACCAAAGTATATTTAGTATGTATAGCTCAATAAGCCACTAGAAGTATGGAGTTATTTAATTATCTGTGACAAATGCTAGTATTCCTGAATCCTAAGTTTTCACTAACCTGGGGAACATCCATACTTCCGAAAACATTGTGAACAAAGAAGAAACTACCGGTAAGTACATGTCACATTTTCTCATTTCCCCAGGAAAAACAAGTCTCCTCATTTCAGTTGCATTTCATTTGTCGTCTGCAAATGCTTTCAAATTAGACATGTCCAAAATTTTGTAATCTGGCAAAAAGTTAAGGATGGAACCTTGCTCAATTTGCAATGTTTCACAACATTTTAGTTGTATCAGCAGCCATTATACTTATCTATTTGTTTTTTGAATTTGCACAACTGTCTGCACAAGCTGCGTGTTGTTTTTCCTCCTCAAGATATTTTTTGAGGGAGAGAAGTATGTATCTGTGTTGTGCAAAATTCTCTGAGAATCATGATGTTGGTTTCCCACTACTCACACTATTGTCATAAAACACTAAAAGTACATGTATTAAATTTGACATACTTTTGGTTTCTTCAAACAACACAGTACATTCAGTATCTACAGTCTTATAAGCCACTTGTGGTAAGGAGTTATCTAATAATCTGTGACAGATGCCAGTATTCCTAAATCCTAAGTTTTCACTACCATGGGAAATATTTACACATCTGAAAATATTGTGGGAAAAGAAGAAAGTGTTGGCAAGCATGTTCTCATTTTCTCAGCAAAGACAAAAGTGACACATTTCATTTCTTGTCTGCAAATTATTCCAAATCAGACAAGTCTCAAATTTTGTTGTCTGGCAAAGTGTTCCTGAAGGTTGGTTGCTTTCAACATTTTGCAATTGTATCACAGTAAACAATGCAGCTATCCATATTCCATGTAATACTAGAGTTGGGAATGTTTCTACTCGAAAATCTCTGTTGAGGGAGAGAAGTATATTTTGGGCGTTTGTATGACATACACCAGGATTATAATGATAATTTAATATACCAATAATATCTCATATACCAATACTTTTACCATTATCATTAACTGCAACTTGCCACAGTGAAAAAGTTTTAAGAGATAAAAGTCTACATTCAATGAAAAAAGCATTTGCGGAAGCAACCAACCATTTGCATGTTACATTTTATCGCAAAAAGATTGGTCCTTGTGTCATACTGTTTTCCAAAGATTTCTACATTGGATTTATGTAAAATCAAATTTATTAGGCATTAAGTTAAAACTTGCTAAAGGAACACATTTTTCAGCACCATTTAATTTTGTAACACACATGTAGCTCAATATTCATGGCTGCCTTGATGTTTTTAGTGAGAAATTTTAAAATATCAATTTCAACATAAACTTTCTGTGTACAGTGTGAATTTTTTTGAAAATTTAAAAAATGAAAAACATTTGAAGGAAAGGCAAAAACATAATATTTTTAATAGCACAGAAATCATTTTGAAAAGAATTGATCACTGGCTGCAACTGGTCTTTACAAATGTTTTCCAATGCTGTCCACTGTATGAGGAGCGAAAAGTCAAATTTGTACAAAGTCCTACACAACTTATACTGTTTTCAAATTGGTCCAAAATCAAAGCTTTCAAAGTTATAAGATAACCTCAACTTCTCTGACACAGAATAAAAAACCATTATTAAAGAAGGAAAAATTGCTTGTCAAAAGCAACTTTTACTTTGCCACACTGTTAACTCTTTTTGAAACAACACAGAAGTAGACTTGTACAAAGTGAGAGCATTTACAGACAACAATTGAAATGCGACTCAAATTATGGAATTTGTCAATGATATAATTGAAAGCTTTTGGAGAAAAGGAGAGAATGTTGGTAACCAGCATTTTCTCCTTTTCCTGCAATGTTTCCAAAAGACTTCTTTCTCTTGGTCATCAGAACTCGGGGTTGTGTGGCAAAGGGATAATTACAGATTTGTCTTTTTTTTTTTTCTAATAATTATGCTACTGACTATTTTTTACCAAAGAACAATTTCTTGGGGGCCTTTGGAATCCCCAATTGAAAGTATTAGCAAACGGCAACTGAAGGTAGATTCAAACGATTGGATTTTTTTTTGCATGGTATTGAACATTGCGGATAAAAATGCTGAAAACAGGTACATGTGCTAGGCTAGCATTTTGTTCTTTTCCCACAATATTTTCAAAAAGCTTTAAATATTCCGAAGTCATCAAACACACAAGGTTGTAAGGTACACAGGTTAATTCGAAATGATGCAATTGTGAAGGTCACTGGTGTATGTAATTGATTCCAATGTATAAAAGTAGGAACAGAGTTGCATACAGGTCTTCACACTTCACGAGCCTACTTTTTCAGAAAGTTCACTAATTCTTTCCATTTTGCAGGAAATTCTCCTTTTTTTCTGTCAAAGACAGTGATTTAAGAGTAGCTGCAAGCTGAACTGAAAATGTACTGGAAGGTCCATTTAATGGGCAGTGAAGGCAATTTTCTGGTTCTATATGTCCTTTGTGTAGTTTGCTATTGAAAAATGGGTATATAACTATTAACAGATCTCTGTGTTTACCGGCCTAATGCATTGTACTACATACAAGTGAAATGTTTGTCACTCCTGATAACATGAGAAGCTTTTGACCTGACCAAATTGAAATATTTGGAGAAGAAAATCAGAAAATAAATATTTAATTTCAATGATGCGTATTGTCTATAAACAGAACAGGACACTACTGACAGTAGATGTGTCATGACAGATACACAACCTGATATATCCCACTTGTGATCATGTCAAATACAGGGAGTGGACAAAAGCAGCCCACTTTCGAAACGTTAGACGGACTTAATCCTTCAACAGGCGATGTGTGCTTTTCCCGAATTGTTTGCAATAGATATCCACTGCAGAAATATTAAAATATTTTAAGTTACTACGAAAACGAGGTAATGGGTCGTTTTGGCACCGGACCGTTTTGATCTCCATTCACAATTTACACTTCGTGTGAAATCAAGACTGACCTGTATATCTGAAACGCCCAATTAGTCGACACTTTAAATTTTCCAGATAAAAAAAAATAACACTTTAACTGAAGAAAACAATAATAGAAAAACATTGACATAAACATTGAAACGCATTTCATACTAAACGCTTCTTTGGCGGATATAAAAATTGTCGGAATCGGCAAGGAATTATATTATCTGAAAGGAAGATAATAACTCGCAAGGAACGACAACGGATTATTGGACGCCGTACAGGTAAGTCAGTGAAAAATCGATAATTGGTCTTAACTCCAGTTGCGTTGCCTATCCCTGAGTATATACGATCCCTGCAGTAAATAGGTTTGTTCAATGTTTAATGATACAACTGATCATCTCTAGAAACAAATTTCAAGCCGATGACTTGTAGAACATCCTCGTAAGCATATGGATAATTAAAATGATCTTAAGTAGGATAAGTCAATACAACAGTCAACATTGTTACATACATGTAGAAAATAAGTTCGTTACAAGAACATTTCTCCATTCTCCAAATTTCATTTTTCATGTATAAAATTTTTAATATGCATAGTCATCTACAGGACGTAGTATGTTGTAGTTACTGATGAAATGATGGAATGAAGAAAAGTTAAAACAAAATATAATAAACGAAAACCCCTTTTTCAAGCTTTCCTCAACTTTCTACCATAAGAAGAAATATTCGTCTCGGCTTAATCAGAACATACAGAAGACAAAAATATCGCTTAGATGACGGTATATATATCTTTTAAATGCCATAGTACATTGTGGGAAACGGTGCAAATGCTGATTACCAGCATTTTTTTCCACACGGCTTTCAAAATGTGTCTTCCTCAGGGCCGTTTAAACAATTAACTTTTTGGAACAGGGTTAGTTGCCTTGCTGCTTGTAATCGAGATCATTTTTTCACCATCTTCTCTAACTACATACACCATTTCCGGAAAACTGCCAAAATGCTACTTAGGGAAACCTATGTAGAATGAATCTCAGTAAAAGAAAACCATGTAAACTCAGCATCTCATCTGCATCGTAGTTGTTCCTTTTTACTGACGAAAACTAAACGTCCGACCGAAAAGAATGTTGAACTTTTCTGCAGACTTCAATATTTGTGTGATGTATTTTCCTCGAAGATCGTAGTGGTATAAGGTCGGTATTGAAGCTCATCATGATCGACTGTCTGGTGTTTACGTCACTTCCAACATTGTTTAAGACATACCACGGAGATAGATCACTCATATTCATGTATTCTTTGGGTGTCATAAGTATTTCGATGTGGCTCGAAAGTACATCACTTAAGACAATAATAAACAAATAGTATGAGGCCCCAACCAAGGATCCAGGAATCAGTATTCCTATACCTTACCACTGGGGCCCGATATCACCCCTTTGGTTGATCAAAGTGTAGTTAGTAAGACAGAATAAAAAAAACTAGGTATGGTTGCATACAGAATCTACTCGTATATGAATACAGGGGTAAAAGTTAAAAAATCTGAAAATACTGAAAACTGAGCTGGGGGCCTGGGGGCCGCTAGGGCCCCCGGTGGGTCCAGGGCAACGCCCTGGCCAGGGGTCCAGGGGGCCGGAGGCCCCCGGAAGCTCCTGAGATTTAGCTATTTTATAAGCATCAAATTCCTCTAATGAGATCCAGTTTTAGCATTTTAAAGTTGAAAAAATCTTGAAATGAATGAAAGATATGATATGCTAAAACCTAAGAAAATCTCAAAGTTTTTAGCACCCATGTTATTTTTGTCCTCTTTTATCTCCATTTTGTACACAGGACCTAATCAGATTAGCCCTACATCAGTTTTGTATTTGAAAGTACAACAAGTATGAGAAAAGGACATATCTAGTATTTAATATTTGATTCATTAAAATGCAATCACAGGTGCTAAATTTCTGTCAAAAGAATAAAATCAAATCTGTCAAATAGGAAAACAACACTCTCTTTAAGAATGGCTAATTTATCAGGGAGAATGTGACAGAGTGTGCTGTGCATTTTCTAGCTTGAGGTTTTTGTACCCTTTGGTAACTGGAGTTTGGAGTACACAAACAAAGATGGGTTTCAGATCTAAACTACATATTAATTTCATTAAAATATCAAGTTTTAATGACAGCCTATCAAAAGATAGACTGTTTTCATGTGACATGCGCAAACAAGATTTTATAGATAGATCTACATGTTCACTGTTAAAAGCTCTTCAAACACTTTAAGAACCTTTCCTAAAATGTGCAAGCATTTTTGGCAAAATCAATTCTAATGTTTGCTAAAACAAGCAGGTAAGTGATATACCATGGAACTGGTCCAATTCCTGTAAAAAAATCTATCAAATCGGCAGTGTGGGGCAATCAGTTTAAATGCAAAAATGATTATCACTTTGTAACCGGAAGAGCAAACCAACTAGGTATTGGTTGTACAATCGGTTTCTCCATTGAACTGAGAATGCCTTTTTGCTTTAAATACTTTGACAATTTGTCTACATGATATTAAGTTTATAAAGATGTGGTGTTTTGTACTTTAATTTTTTTTTACTTTATTTAATATCATTTAATTTGATCTTTAAATTTTAATTTCCAAACCAGTTAAAAAAAAATTCAGACATATTTCAAGCATTTGCAGACGGACCCCTTCCCCCTTTAGATCTATATTTTCATTTCAAAAAACAACAATTTTTTCACTCATGACAGAATTTTAGATTCCACTTATTGTTTTATTCAGAGATTTGTGTAAATTAAATGTTTAAATTCATTATTAAAGATAAGAAGATAGTTTGAAGTCACTCTGATCGGACGATGCCACGCTGATCATGGTAGTGTCATGGGTTTTCACGTTTTTTTTTGGCGATCAATTTTTCATGTCAATTAATTTCTGGAGAAGTATTACCACATGATTTGACATCAGTTAGTCATTTTGAATAGCAGGTAACTTTAAATTCTGTCACTTTACACTAGATCAGAGGATTAACATCGTTATTACGTTCTCGTAAATGACTCGCCAGCTTCATTAGATCACGCGCGTGTCCTTCACATTTTATACTGATCGTGTTTAGCCCATATTTCTGCCGGATGCGCACAAGCTAGTTTATATGAAACTCTTGACGATAATTTCATGCGTCAGATTGACAATTAAGCAAATATTTTTCAGCGTCAAAGACATGTCATTTCAAATTTCCAAGCGTCAAAACCCGGTCTCGGGGATCAAATAAGAAACTTGCCGAGTTGTCGAGTTTTCACAAGACATCCATGGACAAAAACTTCTTTCTCATTTTTCCGGCCAATGTTCGTGTTTGTTATCACTATATTGAATCCTAGAGTGTGATTAATATCAGTCACAAAACCAAGCGCTACAAACCAGTATTCACGTTTCACGACCGAGCGAGCTTCGGTACCGACTGCAATCGATTCCGGGATTTCTCAAGAGCTAATCGCAATCGGAAGCCAAAACCAACTGACTTTCGACTATAGTCAATCATTGGCCCACCACTACAAATTGGACTACAGTGTATCAGGGATCTTATATGTGTATATACGATCCCTGAGTGTATGAATGAAACTTTTCCCCCTTTTTCGGTCGCTTCGGCATTTGAGTAGCACGTACTGTCAACTTCGGAAGATAGTTGCCGATCCCCAGCTCTGACATCCATTTGTTATTGAAAAGAACAAAGATAATTTAAACTGAGCCATCTTTCGCTAGCAAATAATCAAATTGCAGCCAATATTTGTCCCCTAAAACGAAGGGCTTTGTTAATGCTTTATTGTTTTACAATCCTAGCGGCAAAAATGTTAAAAGTCGGCAAACCGATCAAAACACAGCCGCAACATTTTGGACACGAACAATATAACATCATACGATAACCTTAGAACGTTCCGGTTCAGCATCTATATTTAGAATCGGGAAACCCTAAGCAAGAGTGAATGACTGTAAACATTTCGGTGCAAATTATCCCCGAAATTACAAAATTCTTTGAATTTCATTGTTTTTAGGGCGAGTGCGTTTGACGGGAGACATTAATGACCGAGATCAGCCCGGACAAAGGAAATGCAATGGGGCAATAAATTTTATTGTTACGGCATCTGGAAATCTATTGACTTGCAATAGATACGAGATAAAGGGGTACCCCCCTCCCCCCCAAAAAAAAATTTCTCCTCAGATTTTGGAAAAATGACCTGGTCGGCCCCTGAAAATACGGAATTCCGTCACAATACGGAAAACTTTTACCCCTGTGAATAAAAGAAAGCAATAAACTTAGCAAAAAAAAAACTTTATCCCCATCACAATTTTCATCTCAATCGATCTTTGAGAGTGATCTTTAATATTTATTTCTCATATAAGAATAGACAAAGTAGAAAAAATATCTAACTTACCCACGTAGACTTCAACTTCACATATAACCATGATAGAACCTAGAGGTCGTCTCAAGGTCACAAATTGTGCAGGACTCGGGGCCGGTATATCAAGGACAAAAATACCATCATTGTATGGCTGTCCAAAGTTATCATACACCTGTAATTCCGCAGAAAACTCATCTTGCTTGATGTAGACAACAAAGTTCTCTAGCTGATTGCTGAAGTCTGAAAAGGTTATACACTAACCCATTACCAAACAATTCACTGAATCTGCGACCTTGAGAAGACAGCCTTTAAACACATTGTGGAAAAAGCAGAAAATGCTAGTGACCATAATTTCTTCTTTTGAAAACATGCTTTTAACACTTCCAAAGACAAATCTCGTCGGTATAGCCCCGTTTCAGTTCTCGTCTCCGAAAGATTTCAATTTTCAGTTTCAAGCTTTGTGGTCTTGCAAAGGTTAAAGTATAACGGCGCCTTAAGTTAGTTTTTATTTTTCTATAGAACAAATTCTTACCCTGTCCAGTACTCTACGGGATATCCTGAGCACGAAAAATGCCAAGGAACTATACTATCTAAATGAACTCCATCTTACAATTTTGGAAAGTAATCAAAGGGTTATCAGTTCGAATTCCATTTGCCAAAACTATTTTCAAATATTGTAGATAGGCAGTGGGACAGGATTGATTGCAACTTCTAAACTTAACATTGTTTCGATGCTGAAAAGTGGAAGAAAAGTGCTTGTGTATCAGAGTATCAACCTTTTTGAAACGGCAAGTCGATATCTGACAACTTTCTCTGGCACAATAACATGTACTTCCCAAGCCCTAAATCATTGTGCCAAGTTCACACATGTATGCATCAGTTACCGCTGTTTGACTAGCTAACGGCTTAACTATCATCCATATCAGAAAACTCTCTGTGGCAAAGAATTTCATACTTTCGACCTCCTGCTTCTAAGGCGGATGCCTTCATCTCAAGACCAAGGAAAACTGATGAAACCAGCAATACTCCCTTTCTCTAACCCTGACCAAAATTGAAAATGGTTTAAGTATGCCAATAGTTATTTTCATTATAAAACTGATCAAGGGATGTTTAAGAAAATACCAACCTGCCGTACGTCCCGTCACAACAATTCTGGACACTAGAAACTGCTCTTGTAAATCTACTGTCCAGAAATTCTCCGATCCTCCCTCTTACAACATTGTTGATTGTCAGGATCATCTCTCAGTAAACAACCATCCACCGCCTTGTCCGCCGTCCAGAGAAAAAAGTAGTCCAGGGTGGAAAACTGAGAAGCTGGTTTGTTTAAAGCTACATTCTCGTCTGTTAAATAAAAGCAACGTGTGCATATCAAAGAATACAAATACAATACAGCACTTTTATATTTGTTGACAAAAAAGGAGCCTTTGATATTGTTTTATTACGAGAAGCATACGATCATATAGATCATCTTAAAGCATATCCACACACACACAAAAAAAAAACATGAAAGTTATCTTCGTTCAATACCGACGGCAACATTTGATGTCCGTCAGGAAATGACAACGAGCTTCATGATATGTGTTGTTGTAACCTAGATTTATAATGTCCGATGCTATTCAAGCCGACACAGCTGCAAGATTGAAACATAGCGTCCTTAAAATCAAATACTTTAATTTACCAGACTTTCCGATATTTAATGAACAAAACTTGCCAGCAATAGGTGGAGTAGTTTGTCCTGACGTCGGTGCTGCAGGAATGGTGGTGGTAAAAGTCGGATTGACTGTAACGAGAAGCGCTTATAGTGTCAACATCTCAGTATGAGTTTTATCGGGCACTTTAGCGTGTTATTCTAGATCTAGACCCTGCTGCACGTATCTTTCAGTCCGATCTTCAAAGTACGCTGTTTTCAAAAGCATTTCACGTATTTTTAGTACCCCAGGCGTTAAAACAACGAATTCAATTTTGATCTACGTATTGTAATGCCTTCTTTAATATTTTTTATACTATGGTTAAACCAATCCTATGTTATGGAGCAGAAATGGGGGCGTATCGGTATAGGAACACCATAGAAAAAATTCAAATCTCATCTTGTGAACATTTTTGAGTCTAACTAAAAGTACAAGCTGGTTTTAGGTGAATGTGGTAGATATGCCCTATGTCTTGAGTATTATGTCAAATTTATAAAGTACTGGTGCTAGAGATACAAATACCGACTTATAGATACGCTAAACTATGTAACTCGGTATCGGAGAAACTAGATGATGATAATAGACACACTTATGCATCAGAAGTTCGAAACTTATTATCAAGTTATGGATACGGATACGTCTGGATCACGCAAGATATGGTGGACAAAAATTTATTTATTTTAGGATTTAAACAAAGGGCTAGGAATTCTTCACAACAAGAATGGCATAATTATCTAAATAGTTAAACGAAGGGTCAGATTTACACACAATTTAAATCGCTTTTATATGTAGTATTCTTCCCTTTTAAATAAGAAAAGCGTTCGCATAATCCCAGTGTTCGGATCACAGTCAAATATCGAAGTAGGAAGACACTGCAATGCCTCGAGAGACGAAAGACTTTGCCAAAGCTGTCTCGAAACACTCGCAACGTGAATTATTGAAGACAAATATCACATATTTTCCTTAGCCAACGATAAGATCATTTTAGGAAAATATGTATTGGCGAGTCAAAGAATAAAATATATGATTCATTCTTTAGATTCATGTCAAATCCTTATCAATTCACTTTTATCAATATCTCCAAATTCATACTCAAAACTGAACCAATTAGGAATGGGAGTACATTATCAACCAACCCTTTAACTACATGAACCACCACCAGAATGAAAGAACAATCGAAAATGTTGGAAATGTCTACCTAAATCCTGTCTCTAAGGCTGATTTGTAACAGTCATGGATGAGTTTCGGTGCAGGACCAGACCATCCTGGTGAACAGGCTAATACTGAGCGAACATCCATGATAAATAAACGAAGAAATATTGAAAAAACAAGTTTTTAAATTCTATGTAATAGATGAGTAACAGCCGTTTGTGAACTGTAAAACTCAAGATCAAACTAACGGGCTGATATTGTTAAGACAATGTCATTCAGAGGCAAATCCCACGGTTTGAGATACTGTTGATTTTTCGTCTGAAGACGCTTTCGCTTTAGACGAGACCAAAACTTTTTCAACTATTAAGGCGTCACATGTCACGGTTTAAATAACCGTGAACAATATGCTTCTTTTAATGGAAAATATCGCAAAAATGTTTGTATCATGGACCGTTGGCCTATATTTTCTAATAGCACAATTGAACTGAAGTAGAGATATTATCATAGCAACTAACCTGTTGTCGTTGTGGCCATCTCTGTTGTTGTTGTGGCTATCCCTGTTGTTGTGGTGGTTGGATCCAAAGTTGTTGAAGTTGTTGTAGTGTCTTCTAAAACTGCATGAAAAAGTATAATTATGAATTAACGAATTAAACCTTTAGGTGATATCAGTAGCTATTGCAACTGGCAGAGAGATGTACAGCAGCGGATGCGAATTTGGATCTACACCATCAAAAACTAAATCTTAACCTACCACCTAAAACGCTTTCTACTTGTAGTGGACTTGTATTCTGAGACTTTTTACTAATTCGTTATGATCCTTTGAAGTAAAAAATACAGTAACTTAATAACACTCAAACGTATAGAACACTTTTGACTGAGAATTTTAAACTGTATTCATTTTTAGAATACATTTTGACAGTTGACTTACGATAGATGCCGTCACATGTAATTAGATAGAGATTTCAGATACCAAAGTTATAGCAATTTGTAAATTTTTGGGTCGACCTTTCACTTTTTGGGTTACAGTAAATATGTTTGTTCACTGTTTAATGATAAAACTGATCATATCTAGAAACAAATTTCCAGCCGATGACTTGTAGACCATCCTCGTACACATATGGATAATTAACATGATCTTAAGTATGATAAATCGATACAACTGTCCATATTATTACATAGAGAATAAGTTCGTTACAAGAACATTTCTCCATTCTCCACATTTTATTTCTCATACATGATCTTTTTAATATGCACAGTCATCTAGAGGAGGTGGTGTGTTGTAGACACTCATGAAGCGATGGAAGGAAGAAAAGTCAAAACAAAATATAATAAACGAAATTCCCTTATTTAAGCTTTCCTTAACTTTCTACCATAAGAAAGAATATTCGACATGACTTTATCAAAACATGCAGATAACAAAAATATCGCTTAGATGACGGTATATCTTTTAAGTGCCACAGTAAATTGTGAGAAATGGAGCAAATGCTGATAACCAGCATGTTTTTTCACACGGCTTTCAAAAGCTGTCTTCCTCAGGACCGTTTAGACAATTAACCTTTTGGAACAGGGTTAGTTGTCTTGCTGCTTGTAATCAAGATCTTTTTTTTTTTTTACCATCTTCTCTAACTACATACACCATTTACTGAAAACTGCGAAAATGCTACTTAGGCAAACCAATGTAGAATGAATCTCAGTAAAAGAAAACCAAGTAAACTCAGCACCCCATCTGAATCGTAGCTGTTCCTATTTACTGACGAAACCGAAAAGAATGTTGAGCTTTCCTGCAGACTTCAATATTTGTGTGATGTATTTTCCCCGTAGATCCATGAATGAATGTTCCTATACCTCACCACTAGAGCCCCGTATCACCCTTTTGGTTGATAAAAGTGGTGTTAGACTGAATAAAAAAACTAGTTATGGTTGCATACAGAATCTACTCGTATATGAATAAACGAAAGCAATAAACTTAGCAAAAAAACTTTATCCGTATCACAAATTTCATCTCAATCGATCTTTGAGAGTGACCTTTATTACTTATTTCTCACATAAAAATAAACAAAGTAGAAGAAATATCCAACTTACTCGCGTAGACTTCAACTTCACATATAACCATGATAGAACCTAGAGGTCGTCTCAAGGTCACAAATTGTGCAGGACTCGGGGCCGGTATATCAAGGGCAAAAATACCATCATTGTATGGCTGTCCAAAGTTATCATACACCTGTAATTCCGCAGAAAACTCATCTTGCTTGATGTAGACAAGAAAGTTCTCTAGCTGATTGCTGAAGTCTGAAAAGGTTATACATTAACCCATTACCAAACAATTCACTGAATCTGCGACCTTGAGAAGACAGCCTTTGAAAACATTGTGGAAAAAGCAGAAAATGCTAGTGACCATCATTTTCTTCTTTTGAAAACATGCTTTTAACACTTCCAAAGACAAATCTCGTCGGTATAGCCCCGTTTCAGTTCTCGTCTGCGAAAGATTTCAATTTTCAGTTTCAAGTTTTGTGGTGTTGCAAAGGTTAAAGTATAACGGCGCCTTAGGTTAGTTTTTATTTTTCTGTAGAACAAATTCTTACCCTGTCCAGTACTCTACGGGATATCCTAAGCACGAAAAATGCCAAGGAACTATACTATCTATATGAGCTCCATCTTACAATTTTGGAAAGTAATCAAAGGGTTATCAGTTCGAATTTCGTTTGCCAAAACAGTTTAAACTATTTTCAAATATTGTGGATACGCAGTGCGACAGGATTGATTGCACCTTCTAAGCTTAACATCGTTTCGATTCTGAAAAGTGAAAGATAAGTGCTTGTGTATCAGAGTGTCAACCTTTTCGAAACGGCAAGTCGATATCTGACAACTTTCTCTGGCACAATAGCATGTACTTCCCAAGCCCTAAATCATTGTGCCAAGTTTCACACATGTATGCATCAGTTACTGCTGTTTGACTGGCTAACGGCTTAACTATCAGCCATATCAGAAAACTCTCTCCGGCAAAGAATTTCATACTTTCGACCTCCTGCTTCTAAGGCGGATGCCTTCATCTCAAGACCAAGGAAAACTGATGAAACCAGCAATACTCCCTTTCTCTAACCCTGACCAAAATTGAAAATGGTTAAAGTATGCCAATAGTTATTTTCATTATAAAACTGATCAAGGGATGTTTAAGAAAATTCCAACCTGCCGTACGTCCCGTCACAACAATTCTGGACACCAGAAACTGCTCTTGTAAATCTACTGTCCAGAAATTCTCCGATCCTCCCTCTGTTGCACTACAACATTGTTGATTGTCAGGATCATCTCTCAGTAAACAACCATCCACCGCCTTGTCCGCCGTCCAGAAGAAAATGTAGTCCAAAGTGGAAAACTGGGTCGCTGGTTTGTTTAAAGCTACATTCTCAGCTGTTTGATTTGAAAAACCGAATTAATTGTGTACTTTAGAATAGAAAAAGAAGTAACTTAAAGTTCCATATCCTAAATATGAAATATTAAATATAAGTTGCTTTTAAACTGAAAGATCATCTGTCTGCATACCTTTTAAAGTGTTTATAATATCGATGAATGTGGCTTTTCCTTAAAATTTTGGCATTTACGAGTGCCAAAACAGAAACTGTAGAACAAGACTTGAGTTTTCTATCGTTGGTGACTGAAATCTATACATTTTTACTGCATTTCCGTCATATTTATCCGCTTGTTGTAAATACCAGTAAGACTGTAGTTAAAAACAAAACGAAAACGAAAAAAAAAAAAAAAAAGAACTAACCTGTAATGGTAACAGTAGTCTGTCCTGACGTCGGCATTGTGGGAATGGTGGTCGTTGGACTGACTGTAACAAATTGTTTATTTCCTTCACTGCCAGTGACGTGAATTTTAAAAATACCTTATGTGGATGATGCAGATCAAGAGCAAAAATGTTGTCTGATCATCCGCAGTTGCTTCGGAAATTTACTTCATGGCCTTGACAAAAGGTTGAATTTATTTAGGCGGCAGCAAAAGACTTGAAAAGTACGTTTATTTGCTAGTTCCTCTGACATGCGATTTCCATCATTTACTGAAGTTGTAAAAACAAAATTACACGTCTATTCCATAATTTTGAAAGAATCTCTCTCTCTCCAAAGCTTTTTAAATTCATTTCGAAAGTTTACAATAAGAAATAATGCAGATAAAAATCACACATACGTGTATCACAGAGTATACCAGTCCAACCTGCTGCACATCCAGAGGTGCAAGTACCTGATTCTTTGTCACAAGGTTCGCTGTTCATGCAGTTCCCACAGAAACTTGCACACTGAAATCCGTAGCTGCCGTCTGGACAAGCTGTGATAAGGAATGAATAAGATACTTTCTGAAGAAACAAGAAATAACCGAAAAAAACAAAGTACGTAACTAACCTTACAAGTCACCAGGAATATCAACTGTAATTGATGAACTGCATCAGATTAAAGATATGTAAAACCGTTTTATTACTTTTTTTGTCACATACTCATTATTCATGTATTACTTTGTGGCGGTTGGTTTGATTTTTCCCTAGGCAATAAAATGTTTTATATCTAATCATATTTTCATTTCGATTTTCGGTCATTTTTAAAGTACATCATGCAATCGAAAGGATTATAACAAGAGAGTAGAATCTACCGTGCAGTGACGGTATAAATTCGTTTTCTGAATTTCAGACTAAAGAACCCTATATACAAAGAGAATTCAAATAAAAAAAGATGTCAAAGATTAATTACAAACAGTTTCAGACCCACAATGGCTAATTTAAGAATTCATATCCGAAGAAATACCAATTTAAAAAGAAAATCTTTATCTCACAAATTCTGTGTTATTTCAATAACAATGAAGGCCTTTTATAGTATGATGTTCTTCATGTTGGTGTTTTTCGGGCATAAACTCGAACAAGTTAGCGATTGTGCTTACGTTCATTACAAAGAGACGTTGTCCATCCTGGAGCACAACCCAAAGTACACTGTCCTGTTATCCCATTACATGGCTGGCCATTCAAACAATTTCCACACAACCCGAAACATCCTGGTCCATATAGACCGGCTGGGCATT
This sequence comes from Hippopus hippopus, assembly GCA_946811185.2. Classification (NCBI taxonomy): domain Eukaryota; kingdom Metazoa; phylum Mollusca; class Bivalvia; order Cardiida; family Cardiidae; genus Hippopus; species Hippopus hippopus. The sequence goes on from OX328105.1 coordinate 3,596,942, forward strand.
CTAAAATAAATGTATTTTTATAGATTTGGTCCCAAAAGATATTTAGATCCTATAAGCTTCTATATCAACTATAGTTACTCTATTGATCAAGATCACACCGAAAAGAACCTACATGTAGTTTTATCTCAGATCTACAGTACAAGAAGAGAAAACCTGGCATTGAAATTACAACATTTGAGTCTTTTTTTTTTCCTTTTTTTAACGAGGACGTTCATTTTGTGCGCATGGTATGATGATGGGTTAAACAGCAGCTTTATTAAGGCATAAAATTTAACGACAATTAGCCAATACTGCTAAATTTTCCTTTCTATCACCTACTGAATAATATGTTTAATTCAGAAAATACTTTATGCTTTGTATGCAAATAGCCAGATTGTCGATCCCGCACAATCTGTAGACTCTATAAGCTCGATGCTCCTTTTGTAATTGTGTAATAATGAAAATCAAAAAAAATGGAGATAAACATTTTGTCCTGTAAAGAACAAGCTTTATTCTGCCACTTTCAACAACTTTGACCGAGAAAAGTGGTGCCTGATTATTGTTTTCTTCGGTTACTCATGTGACCATAGGAGTGCCCACCTGTCATCTCGGATGACTTTCAAACAAGCATCACAATGATTTAGTGAAAGTACCACCAGAGATAACCGTCACTGATAGTGAATTTTTTCCTTATACTCTATCGATATCTTGAACAGCAGATGTGGATCACAACGGTTGGATAACGTTTGTTATTATTCCACTAGCGGTACGTAATTTCATGAAAATAAGAAGAAGAAAAAAAGTCCAGACACAATTAAATAAACACGTCGTCGCAATTCTTGCGAGTTGGTGTTGTTGTTTCATCATACACAACCAAAATAATATTATTTATATTAATAACTCCCAACATCTAAATCCCACATTTCTTTTACTTATATATTAAGACAGTAGAACAGACGTTTTGTCATTCTTTGACACACGTAATAATGTGATTCATGACGTCATCTTTGTTGATGCATGTACAGTCGCCTTTCAAATAAGTTTGTTATTGGTATTATCATTTTTTTTTTTTTTTTTTGTAATGGAACTTTTTATGGCAATTTTAGGTTTCCAAAAGATTTAAAGAGCAGCAAGTTAAGAATTCCGTCCTAGCTTTTATCATAAACAGTTTCATTTCGGGATCTGGGCCCGGTTTCACGAAAAAACTCAAGTCTGTACTCAACTCAACTGAGTTTACAGGCTTAAGTCCGTTAAATTGCTGAGTTGAGTCTGAAACATTGAGTGCGTTTCACGAACGCGTTCTCAGCTGAGTCGCTTATTTCGCTGAATTTTTAAACGTCTTAAGCGGTATTTTTGCTACTCTTCGATAACGGCGGTAATAAATTGTAAAAGTGCGGGAACAACTGTCAATATCGTAGTCGTCTGAAATAAAATAGACCGATTTTCTTGCGTGAAAAACGTACATGCAGTTGTAAAAAGCTATTTTACGGAATTCTAGCCATGTATTCATGCATCGGTATGCACTTCACTGTCGTAAATAAAGTGCTTCGCTGTGGTTCTAGTCAAAATTTATTGAAATTGTTTCACGTTTGAGGCCAAAAAACGAGGAAATTAAAAGGGATATACATGTATATGCATGATTCGCACTGATTCACTTTATGATAGTTGGGACTACAGTATTCCACAAGAACTGACTGTATCTTGTTAAACTGTCCACAATGCACTAAATACATAGGAGGGGATGTCTAAGTGCCGGTGAGGTTCGCCCCCCCTCTCCCCCCGGGTAGCTCAGTGGTTAGCTTTTCTGACTCGTGACCTGGTGGTTGTGAGTTCGATACCAGGTTGAGGCAAACTTTCTTTCCGCCGATTTTTCGCCTCTCACCTCTGATGCATGTGAGAAAAAGCCTTCACTGACTTTAAAAGAAAGCTGTGTCAATACTGGTGTGAGAAATCCAGGAAACACAGGCGTAGATGCACTGGCCGCCGTGATATGACCTAAGCAGTTAAAACGGCGTTAAACTTCAATACAATCAATCAATCAATCAAAGCTAGTGAGGTTCAACAAACTAGCAGCAGTTTTAAGAGAAAGATGGCCGAGTACTGTACTCATCTGTCTTCCTGTAATATCATGCAGCTGAAGGAGATGCACTTCTGAATAGATTTGAGACCACAGCTCAAACATGACTTCATTGTTACTAGCCGGAAATTTCTAGATTTGAACTTCTTGAACATACATGGCACAGCTCTGACTTTGCACCAATGCTTAAAAATCATCCCCCCTCCCTTCCCCAGGATAACAATACTGCCCTGTTCGTGAACAGCGACTTCATTTATACAACTGTTGATCTTACGTGAAAGAAGGTATACTCTACTGTACATATTTGTACATATTTAAATTCAGAGGGGACGGATATGCAAGCGTTTGCAAGTGGCTTCCACGGCATCAAAAACTTGTATGAAAGCATGCATGTATTATTCGTAATGAACTGGACAAATATCCAAATTTGTCTAAAAAAAGATGTACTGAAGTAAACAAACTGGTTTAATCCCCCGAGTGCAGTTTAACCCTTTACCACTCAATCCACAGTTTTAGCGATCCCTAGAAAAAAGCTTTTGAAATCATGGTTGGAAAAGCAGAAAATGTTGACAAGCAATATTTTCTAAAGAGAAATTATAATTTTATGAACATATAATTTGTCATCTGCAGTTTTTTTATGCTCTCAATTTGGTCCAGTCTAGAATTTTGTTGTTTGGTGAAGAGTTAAATGGACTTTTTCAGTCTTGGAAAAAGGAAAATAGCAATATAATTTCGCAAGCAATCTACTATAATATTGTTTACACAGAAGAACGGTATAGATCTAAGATCAGTCTGTACATTCTTTGCAGTCTTATCTTGATCTACACTATCTGTAAGAGATAGTTTGATCCTGAGCTAATTGTCCATGAAACTGGAGATCTAGCTGACTGGACATATGCAAGTAAACTTTTAAATAAACTGTGAGTTAAAAAGTAGTGAGAGCTTTATTGATTTTGAGTATATATATATTTCACCATAAAGTTACAAACAGCTAAAATATGATTTGGATGATAGATTAATTTCTGACTAGGTGTGAAGAATTGACTTGAGCCAATCTAGGTACATGTATAAGTTTTTTAGCTTTTGTGAAGTAGCAGATGTACAGGTTTAGAACAGTCAATCAGAAAAATGAGAGTCCTTACCTGGTTTGGAGTGAAAAAAAATATCCTCCATGTGTTCACATACATACAAAGGACACATTAAATACAGCACATTGATATTTGAACATTTCTCATGACTCTGGAACTTACTCAAATAGGGCATATACTTATAGCAGAGGAAAATATGATTTTTCAACAGCATCAAAAACATAATAGGATCACATGCAATTAACTTTTAGAAGCACAATCTTTTTTTGAAGCTAACAGCCTCACAGGCATAAAAATTGTTTTAAGTGCAGTTGAAGAGGGATGACAATATAAATTTGAATGTGGGTCAGTGTCAAATACAATATTATTAAGTTTCTTTTTCTGTAACATGCCATTACTAATGATTATACACACAAAATGTTTGTAATAAACTGAGCAAATATCCAAATTGTCAAAAATGCATGCACTGAAATATACAAATATCTTAAATGGTACCCCTAGAATGCAATTTAACTGTTTATCAAACAATCCAGGAAACACTGTTGATTAATTGAATGATTGAATAGTGTTTTATGCCACTTTCAACATTACTTCGGTCATATCACAGTGACAGCTCACATATTCGTGTATTTCCTGGTTTTACCAGTTCTAGGCTAGGGCACTGAAGTGTCTTGCCGAAGGACACTCTCACGAAAAAACATTGTTGGAAAAGGTGAAAATTCATAATTAGTATTTTCTTCTTTTCCCACAATATTTTCTAACCCATGATCTTTTTATCACCAGTTAATTTGTCGTGTGCAAATGTTTTTATTGTGATCCAATCCAGAATTTTGTCTTTTGGTAAAGTCTTAAATGGACTTTTGACAGTCTGGAATAAAAAGGACAATAGCAATATCATTTCCAAGGTATCTGCCATAATACAAAAGACAAAGGAACAGTATAGATCAAAGATCAGACTGTATATTCTTTGCAATCTGATCTTGATCTACACTATCAGAGGGGGTCTATCTTGAGCTAATTGTCCATTAAAAAAGGAATATCTGGTTGAATGGACATTTGCACCTAAACTACTTTTTCACTTGCAGATTATTTGGTAGGATATGGTGGTATGTTTTCCTACATTTCAGTGGTTTAAATAGCTTGGATTTAAAAAGAAAAACATTTATTGCACAAATGACAAATTCAAGGATCTTTTACTGCTTATGACAAACAATTGACTATTACACAAAAGCTCAATTGATTGAATGTAAATTCTGCAATGGCTCTCCATTTGAACTCCTCATGACACCAAAGGACCAGTCTGGAAAATATTGGTCTAGTACTGTCCAGGCATCATCATACTGCACTGAATGCCTCTGTTTTTACCTATTTAAAACAAAAAAATAAATCTTTAAAGGGTAAAAATTCATTGTTACCAAACAACTCTGTTTTAGCAACCCTAGGAAGGACTTTGTAAACATTGTGACAAAAGGAGAAAATGCTAGTAATCAACATTTTCTCCATAACCCACAATATTCAATACCTTTTAAGATTATTTTTATCACTTAAGCCACACTTAAATGTGTTGTCTGAAAATCCTTTCAAACTGCACCAGTCCTAAAGTTTGTTTGGTATAGAGTTGAGTGATGGATGTTATCTCTGAATGACAATTGCAAAAATCTATCCAGCTCACTTTAGTAACTAAGATGCTATCTACCATGAGTGAAAATTTGCTTTTGTACACCAAAATCAGTCTCTATGTTCATGCAATCTTTCTACAAGCTGTCAAGTTTTAGTTTCAAACTTTCACTCCTTTGAGAAATTTATCACAGAAAAAGTCTGTTGAAAGTTATAAATTGAAAATGATACAGAAAACTGTATAGATGTGGCAGTCAAGGTTATGGATAATGCACTGAAATATCCTTTTAAAGTGTATTATGACTGCCACAGATTTCTGTTTTTAACTTGTGATGTTTACTAAGTCTGATACCTACTGGAAATGAAAGCAACTACAACCATGTTTTTCTCACAATGTTCACCTTTTCATTTCAAGAAAGAAAATATCTTTTACAAGAAAATACACAAACCTGTTAAAACTCTCCACAATGAAGTACATTTTAAAACAGTATTTTTTTCTGCTAACAGTAGATCTATTTACCACAGTAGATATGAAAAAAATTTCACAATATGTTTTGAAATAGCTTTTGGAGACTATAGATCATGATCAGAGAGTGCAGTCTGCTACCTGATTTTACCAAAACTATCTTACAGTACACTGGTTATCTACTTTCAGACTATGAAATAAGTTAAATTTATTTGTTTTGGCAGCAAAAGAGTTCAAAGAAACATTCAATTTGCAAGATTGTTTAACAAGACATACCTGTCATTTTCTTAGAATGCTGACCTCCAGATCTTGAATCAGAAATGATGATGTGCAATGCTAACTACACCGTCCCTTTACTAATCTTTTCGTCGTCATCACTCCAATATGTGTTTATTTACCTAAGATGAGAGTAGCAGAAATGAAAGTTTTGTATTGAAAAAAATAAAACTAAAAAACAAAATGAAAACAAGAGGAAACCTATGTTGTGGGTGCTCATTGGAATTACAGATGGATATCTACCATACAGGTTTTAGAATTCCAATCACCATGTGATAATCAGAAATCAACCAGTTATCTGATCCTCTGTCAATTTACTAGAGAATGATTATGACTTCCTATATGCCTGATTGTTTGCCATAGAGCTCCCAGCCCCAGTTAATTTGAAGCCTAACTGAAGCCAGGTGATAACTTATAAATAGGCAAATAGTGATAACTTTCAACATCTAACATGTTCATCCTATTACACTTTCATTTAGTCAAGTTAACAAGAGATGCAAAACACAATTTCACTTCAATATCTGCCTTTGTATAACCAAAACCTTTAACTTTAAACCAAAATATAGGCCAACACACATTTGGCTACATACAGATTTTGAGTTTTCTGTTTCAAATTTAAGATTTTTGCCATTACCTGAATAATCATCGGACTCATAGTTAGATCTGTATATCTACATTTACAACACTGGATTCTGTACCAAGTTTGTTTTTCGTTTTCAAAAGTTGGGTAGTTTTTCACCCAAGACAACCGATAGCCTACGTTGTTCTGAGTCATTCAATCAAAACATTGTCCTGATACACGATTATTTCCATAAATGTAGAATCGTATTCAGTGGAAGAGTGAATTTACGCACTGATTTTTCCATTTTCTTTTCAAATTTTGGCGGACAATGTACAACAAGACAGTTGTCATAAACCTTTCACTGATTAGTTACCGATGACACAACTTCCGGGTCATTGAAAGTGTCGAAAAGTTGTATTTTCGCTACGAAATATTGCGATAGAAAGTCTCATTGCAAAATATAAAATACTCAAATCTTACCTAAGACATAATGTTGTATGTAGTCATCGTATTTGTCTTTAAAAGCCGTGTTTAGGGACGATTTCTGAGTTTAGGGTCGATTTTTCCAGTTTAGGGTCGATTTCTCCAGGGGACGATTTCTCCAGCAGCTTCAAAAAGATCCTACACAGATCATCTGTCATGTATATTTCGAATAGAGACGATCCTTGAAAAATTTCCTCCATGCTCAAGATTTGAAATAGACAAATTCTGTCTCCAAATGGACGTTCTGTCGGTTTACATCTTTCCAGCGGCGACCTGTCCGCCATATTTGAGTCGACAACAAGCAGCTTAAGCCAGCATAGGGGTAGACTCAAATTAACAGACTCAACTCAAGGTTTTGAGATCGTTACTGAGTCTAACTTTCGTGAAACGCAACTTAAATAACGAAGTCAATTTAAGTCAGAAACTGAGTCCGATAGCGGATTTGAGCAAAATAACGGACTTAAGTTTTTTCGTGAAACCGGGCCCTGCAATTTGACGCTCTTTACACTTTCCCAGTTTCCTTTATAGTGAACAAAAAATCGTCATTTGCGATATGATTAAAATATTAGATTAACGTAAGATGGATAATGGATGAACAAGAAGAGAAAGTATATTAGGCTCAGCTTTGAAATTTTATCGGATTTGTCTTCCACTCACCGGACGAAAATCCTATTTAATGCCAAATAAACCTTCCCAAACGAAGACACCAACTATCTATTTGCTATTACTTTGATTAATTTATCCGTCACAATTCTATGAGGCCATACTCCTATCTCCGTGGCTTTCATTATGCAAATAAGATCAACAAAAATTGCAGTTTTTAACTATTAGGATCAAATTATCTGCCCCGGCAGAAAACTCGAGAATAAAACGGAATGTACATACCCAGATCACATACTGTGCCAAAGTAGCCCGCTGCGCATCCTGACGGGCAGGTACCGTCATTGTTATCACAAGGTTCATTGTTTAGGCAGTTTCCGCAAGGATCACAGAACTCCCCATACGAAAATGGTGGACAACTCTCAGCTGTTGACATATCTTATTCCAAACAAAAGGAGAGATGTCAACATTTTATAGAAATTAAGTGAAAGGCTAATGTAACGTTGAACTTAGCCACCAGAGCGTAATCAACGTCCTGGAATGGTTATCAGTCATAAATTATAAATCTATTTTTCACTTAGCACAGCAAGTCTATGTTTGAATGGTATAGCTGACTTTATCCACTATAAAACTAATATTTGAATCAATTTACATGTATTTGCATGAAACTGTCAACAAGTGTGGCTTTTGAAGTACCAATGCGTTTTTTGAGGAAATCATGTTGATCCTTCATTTACTTGATTTTAAGACTTCCTTTTTTTGACTAATAGACAACAGCAATGGGACTACGGGGCTTCAGTAAACTTTTGAATTAACTCTGTACATGAAAATCATCCAACTGTTTCGTTTTTTTCCTGTCAACTGCGTAAAATATACATTTGTTACCCCTGTTACTTACAAAAGTGTCTAAAACTCAATACTTTATCAACCAACATGATGCTCTCAGAACTTTATAGACTTATATACACAGCCAGATGATGCAAAAACTATAGACCTAATACCATTATAACAAACTAACTTACCTGTTGATTGTTGAGGAGATGTTGACGGTTCTAAGGTTGTCGTTACGGGATTGCCCATGACTAAAATATCAACATCAAAGGGTTTTATATGGTATCAGAAGTTATGATAACAAGCAATGTTTGAAATTTGTTACATTACTTTCACTTTTACGTGTGTGGAGGGGGGGGAGGAGTTTGAGGGTAATATGTTTTCAATAGCCTCCTCAACACACGGTTATTAAAACATTGCTTGTTTTGTAAAGGGTTATATAATCAGTATATGATTATCAATACTATTTTCTGTGGTGTAAATAGAAAGTATATATTAGTGTAATAAAACGTTCTCCGCCTTCAATTATTTTCAATATATCTTATACGTGTTCAACGTGGCTTAGCATGGAATTTCAAAAGTATATCAATGTTACTTTATATACCTTTACCTCTTAGAGTATTTTCTCATCTTCTAGAGTTTATTTATCTTTTTTTTTTTTCATTCTTCTGGAATTAAGAAAGTCGTCATTTCATATTTTCAAACTCTCTGAAGCGTTTATAAACCTTTGATATCGAAAACGATCATACGTTACCTGCATACACTTCCACCTCGCAGAGTACCATAATGGTGCCTGTAGGTCGGCGTACAGTCACAAACTGAATTAGACTGGGAACTGCTAGTTCAATGTTAAATATGCCATCATTATAAGGTAGTCCAGTGTTGTTATATATTTCCAGTTCGGGGAAAAATTCATCTTGACGTGTCAAAACGACAAAGTTTTCTAGTTGATTACTGACATCTGAAAATTTAATAGAATAATGATTATCAATGTAAATTTACAAGAAAGATGTGTTTTTGTACCGCTTTAAGATATCCATCTGTATATCACCTCCCCTAGCTTTCCCTGGCCCTAATCCTATGTTCAAACGTGTGAGCTTTACACTATAAAGGTAGGAATTATTTTAAGACAATTTTCTAGATAAAAGTCCTATTAATGTTATCTTACCAGATTTTACGAGAATTTTTCTACTTGAAATAGTCAACTTGTTTTAAAAGTATAATAATGCTATGAATATAAAACTAAAAATGATTTTTCTCTGAAAACCATGTGTATGATTGGCATGGTTTATTACGATATCTTTGCGACTAACAAATTCACTAGAACTTCAAACACCTGCTGGACGTCCCGTCACGACAATTCTAGACACCAGATACTGTTCTTGTAAATCCACTGTCCAGAAATTCTCTAATCCTCCCTCTGTTGCGCTACAACATTGTTGATTGTCAGGATCATCTCTCAGTAAACAACCATCCACCGCCTTGTCCGCCGTCCAGAGGAAAACGTAGTCCACAGTAGCAAACTGGGTTGCTGGTTTGTTCAAAGCTACATTCTCCTCTGTTTTATTATGATAAATGTAAAATATATCAAAGAACATAAAATGCAGCACTATTTGTGAATTGACAGACAAAGTAAATTGATCTTTCATATTCTTAGACTGCAAGAAGTTTACGATCTTATAGACCACATTAGAACATACACGCGAATTACCTATTGGTAGATTTGCTTCAAGACAGTTTTATTCGCGCGCATTTGAAAATGCACACCAAGCCTAAGGATTTGTGTTGTTGTGACATAAATCTACAATGTCTTATTTGACTTTAAGTTGGTGTAAATGCAAAGTCAAAATGTAAGACACTCAGAAATGCTTTTCGTTATTTACCAGAAATCCCGAAACTTGATTAACAATACTTACCAACAGTAGGTGGAGTAGTTTGTCCTGACGTCGGTTCTGTAGGAATGGTGCTCGTGAAAACTGGACTGACTGCAACGAAAAACGATACTACTGTTAACACCTAAGAAGGTACAGTAAAACCCAACCAAACGACCTCTCGGTACAGCGGCAACACCCTATGACGACCCCTTTTTCCAGAACCAAACTCTGTGTTCTTTATTTTAATGGAGTTGCCTCCCGTCAAAACGGGCACCCCATATTCCGTATAACGACCAGCAAATTAAGAACCAATTAAAGGAAACAGACTAAAATGAAACCCGACTTACGACCATTACTTCACACCTCATGAAGTTATTATCAATACCAGGCGGCGAACAAAGTTGTTTACATTTGATCTAGGTTTTACAACATGTGATTTACGGCAATCACCAATTACGAATACCACAAACTGTTCAGTTTGTTTCGTTTTTAGAAGTTGTACTAAAATTGATTTGACTTATTAGACCTGACTGACAATTAATGACCACCACTTATTTGATTAAAGACTTTCATTCAAACAAAGTCTGTCTTTCGGCTGCACTGTTTTCAGACAGTTTAAAACAGTTCAAATAGGGAAAACACAGGTGGGTTTTTTGTTATTTTTTCTCCTAGTGATAATTTGAAATGTGAAAACATTGTGAAAAGAACGGTGAATTTACAGAGAATTTTTTAATGCAAAAACTTTTGTTTTACTTAAAAAAAAACTTCTTACAATATCGGTACGAGAAATCTCAAAGTGTGCAGTATGAAACAAACCTACCAACCTCTTATAACTGCTGCAGGCATGGAAAGTAAGGTCAAGTTTCAAACCTTTAATTGTCCGTTATTTAATCCAATTATCGCTATCTAGCTTTGACAGAACACAAAGTTCATCGAGATCTTGTCATGCATCGTTGCCTCACACGAGACAGTTTTTCCTGCAATCTTGAGTAGTGCTTGCACTGTCTCACCTATCAATGCTGAACACGACGTCTTCACATGTCTTCGCCAGGGGGGGAGGGGGCTAAAAAATTGCCTCGTTCTAGCTTTTACTAGCTGTATTTGTTCATAAAGTGTGTAGACATGAACTAACATAGACACCAAGCGATCTTACGTCATTCTTTCCGATGAAACCATCCAATCAGGTGAAATTTTAGTAGACAACGACGTACGTTTACTTCGGTCAGGTTATTCTCGAAAACCAAAGTGAAATGGCTAACCACAGATTGACACCCAAAGACACTTCAAAACAAATTTTTCATGACAGCGGAAGTGACGGACAGGGATCATTTAACGAAAATGAAGAAAAAAATATTCTTGAAGAAATTTTTATATATGCCATGGCTGGGATGATACAATCCCAAACCGATTGCGAGTTGGATTGTGACAAAGAAGGTGGATGGGGTAAAGTACATTTACCGCTGTCGATCCGCCGGACTGATTCAGATTACAAAGTTTCCGTAGCCATGTAGTTTGAAGTCGAAGGCTTTTGAAAAAAAAAAATATGGGAAAAGACGAAATCTCTTGGAGCGACTTTTCATGCCTCTGATATCATAGGCTTTTGAAAACATAATGAAAAAATAAGAAATTGCTTGGTACGACTTTCCATGCCTCTGAGATAAAAGGATTTTGAAAACATTGTGGGGAAAAAAAGACATTGTTCTGAATGAATGGATTAATTAAGCCTTTCCTTTATACAGACGACTTTCTACAATGCATGGCAGTCCAGATCCAGCATCAAGACCACCAGCTATTAAGACCATTTTGCACAAGAACCAAAGTGGTCTTAATAGTGATGTTTTACTGTACGAGATTTTTGGTTTACCTGAGTGGGAAATGTACATAAAAACCTTGCTGCACACATTTTGCATTCCTACGCAGTTTACAAAGACATCTTAATTCTCACATGGCATCTGTAGTGTTAATGAAATAAAGAAGTTACGATAGAAACAAACCTGTCGTTGTTGATGCCATGTCTGTTGTCGTTGTAATGGGATCAAAAGTTGTCGAAGTTGTTGTAGCGTCCTCGATAACTATATAAAAATTGTGTAAGTTAAAAATTAATTCTTTTTGGCAATATCAGAAGCTTCTGCAACTAGAACATAGATTATTACTCTTCGATGCAGATCACAGACCTGGCTCGTCAGTAACCGAATGTAACCTGCGGCCATAAATGCCCTCAGGTGCCGCATTTCTAGCCTTTTTTCAAAGACATACTTATTTTTTTTGTCCAAGTGATACAGGTTCACATATCTTGATAACACAGTCTGACTGCAAAACCGTTTTAGTGGAAGATTTGAAAGTGTATTGTTAGCAGAGATTTTCATATTCGACTTACAATAGATAATATAACATTCATGTAGATAATAGTGGCAGATTCCATTGTCAAAACAAGTTCTGCGTATTTTTTCTGGTCGACTAAGACTATTCACATAATTCAAATAATTGTTTTATATAAAAAGGTTGTTTTACATAAGAATAGCGTAACGAGAAATAATGAGTAAAGGGAGAAAAAGAAACTCACATGCAAACACCTCAACTTCACAAATAACCATAATGCTGCCAGAGGGTCGTCGCAGAGTTACATACTGTACAAGGCTGGGAGTTTGTAAATCAATGGTAAAAATTCCATCATTATAGGGTTGTCCGATGTTATCATAGACCTCGAGTTCTGGGAAGAACTGTTCTTGACGTGTGTAAAGTGTAAAGTTTTCTAGCTGCCCACTAAAATCTGAAACGTTTAGGTAAATCTTTAGAACTTTAGAGATAGCCTTTTTTAATTCAACTTTTAACTTTTGTTAGGTATCTGTTAAAATATTGCACAATTGCTCATATGAACATCAACAAATTGTACAAATAGTCCTTCCTTTTTTAGTAGGCTGTGCGTATGCATGTTTTTTGAAAGGATGACATAATTAAACTTTTGCAAGATATAGAATATTCTATCGTGACACTATCTCTCCGCATGTAAGCATCATTAAAATTGAACCTGGTCAAAGGCAAAAATATATTTACCTGCTGGACGTCCTGTGACGACAATTCTAGATACCAGATACTGTTCTTGTAAATCAACTGTCCAGAAATTCTCCGATCCTCCTTCTGTAGCGCTACAACATTGTTGGTTGTCAGGATCATCTCTCAGTAAACAACCATCTACCGCCTTGTCCGCCGTCCAGAAGAAAATGTAGTCTAGAGTGGAAAACTGAGTAGCTGGTTTGTTTAAAGCTACATTCTCAGCTGTTTTATAAAGATAAAATCAAGTAAGCGTATACTATAGAATATAAAAGGTAAATCAACATTCGAAATTCTCTGTTAAAGATCGTCTAAGTGCAAGTTGTTTTTCAGTGTACAGATCAGCTTAGAGCACTCGATTCGAAAAATAATACAATGTCAATAAATGTTCATGCCGTATCGACTTTTAATTTACAACGTAAGGCAAGTTTGAGTGCCAAAAGGAAAATGGGGATCATGTTTTGTTTTGTTATTAACATGGATCACAATTTTATTGCATTCACGTCCTGAATTTCTCTTTGTTACAACCACCAGAAATATTTTTCATGTAGGTAAAAATAAAAAAAACTAGCCTGCTGTGGTAACTGTAGTTTGTCCTGACGTCGGCGCTGTAGGAATAGTGGTTGTAAAAGATGGGCTGACTGTAAAAAAAAAAGTCGCGACTTTTAAAAGTAGCCTTTGTGGGTGATATAGATCAAGATCAAATTTGTAGTCTGATCTAAATCTAGACCATCTGGCACCAGATGCCGAACTATGACCGGAATCATCCGCAGTTGCAGTGGAAACTTACTCCAAGGCCTCGAAAAAGGTCAAATTTATTTTCATTGGCAGCAAAAGAATTCAGAAGTACGAGTACATCGGCTAGTTCCCCTTGAATGCGATTTCCACCTGTTATTGAGATTGTAAAATACATAATACGCCAATACCATGATTCTGAAAGAGACTCTCTCTCTCTTTCTTTCTCTCTATTTCTCTTTAAAGGCTTTTTCTTAAATCTTTTTTTTTTAGAATGAAAACAGCAAAATAATTTTTCTCATGTATAACTTCCTCTGATATGCACTGTTACTGGGTAACCTTATTTCACGCTCAAATCGGCTAAATATGAAATTTCAAAGACATCTTAATGCCACATAACATGCATAATACTGTTTCATTCTCTAATTTTCTAATCAATCTTAAGTATCTATTAAACTAAATTCAGTGGAGCATGAACTGAAGTTAGGAAGCACAAGCTCTTTTCGTTTAAATATGTTCTGATGGCACAGCTAGTATCGGATGAATAGATGTTGATCGATTTTATATTTACTTTTTGTCAAATGAGAAGATGTAAAGCAGATTAAATCATACATACGTGAATCACAGAGTATGCCAGTCCAACCTGCTGCACATCCAGAGGTGCAAGTACCTGATTCTTTGTCACAAGGTTCGCTGTTCATGCAGTTCCCACAGAAACTTGCACACTGAAATCCGTAGCTGCCGTCTGGACAAGCTGTGTTAATGAATACATAAGATTCTTTCTAAAGAAACAGGGAAAAAAAACTTAAAATTGAAAGTGTATATTTTTACATATAAATCATCATGTATTTTATTTACCATTGATGCACTGGATCAGATTTGAAATACGCAAACACGTTTTATAACTTTCTTCAGTTATAAGTTATAACCTTCTGACAGTTAGACCTATTTTTTCCGTAAGAAATACAATCTTGTATAACTAATAATATTTCAAATGGATTCTGGGCATGATTGAAAGTACATCATGTAATTGAAACATCAAAATGAGTGGGTAGAAGCTGTGGTGAAGTGATGTTATAAATTCATTATCTTTATTTCATACTATAGAAACCTGATTACAAAAAGGCCCAAAATAATAAACAAAGATGTCAAAGATTAATCACAAACAGTTTCAGACCCAGAATAGCTAATTTACGCTGTTACAGTCAAATAATAATTCAAACTGATAATCTTTATTTTTCCAATTCCGTATCTTTGTTTTGATAAAAACTACGCCCATTTCAGATAAAGTAGATTCATTTTATATCGATTGTGCAAGAATTTTAACAACTTATAATAATCACATTCGATGGAGAGTGCTTCCTGGAAACCCTAACAAGTAGTCCTACTCGTAATGTTCTTCGTGTTGGTGTTTCTCATGCATAAACTCAAACAAGTACATTTCTTTGCTTACGTTCATTACAGAGAAAAGTTGTCCATCCTGGGGCACAACCCAATGTACACTGTCCAGTCACCCCATTACATGGCTGGCCATTCAAACAATTTCCACACAACCCGAAACATCCTGGTCCATATAGACCAGCTGGGCATTCTGAAAAAGAATTTTTATACATCTTGGTTTGAAAATAATAATATTTTATCCTACAAGCCCCGAACACAAATATGTCGATCGAGACTAGACTGCACAAAACTAATAAAGCAGTCATTCCTTAGATCTACAATATCATATATATATTGAAATACTGGCACTGAAATTGCAATACTGGAGTCTTTCTTTTTCTTCACTAGAGATGTTAATTTTTTTATTTGGCGCTCCAGTGGTTTAAAGTCAAAAGATTTATAAAAGCGGAAACTTCAACGACAATTACCCAATTCTATTACCCGCCGATTTGATTGTATCAATGCACAGCGTTACTTTATACTTTTTTTTTGCAAACTGACTGATTATTGATCACGTGCAATCTGTAGACTTCTCTGAGGTCGAAGCTTCTGGAGAAAAAAGTTTTCATTCTCGAATTTACAGGAACTTTAGGTAAGCATTTTTTTCCGAATCTGGAACAAGTTTTATCCTGTCACTTTCAACAATTTCGACTGTATGAATGGATAACGGATATATTTTCTCAGCATCGGTTACTAAGGTGATCGTACCTGTCATTAACGACGACTCTCAAACAAACGTCTCAATGACAGAGTGAAAGTATCTTTATACTCTATTGATATCCAGAACAGCCGATGTGGATCGCAACGATTGGATAACTTTTGTTATAATGCTATTACTGGTACTTAATCTCATAAACATCAAAAAAAGTTCAAACACAATCGAGTACAGATGTCTTAATAATCCTTTTACTTACATTTTTTCACATCGTAAAAAACCGACTAAATTTTGTGAGGGTTGTTAGAACTCGGGATTGTGTGGTAAAAGGTTAATAAAGGTGAAAACTAGAACAGGTTTTTCTGAAATTGATATTCATGTTTATACATGTATCTATAAAATGCTTCCAACATGTAAATCCGAAATTTCTTTTACTGATGTGTCAAAACAGTAGAACAGAACTTTTGTCACCCTTTGACTCAACTTTTCCGAGGTAAATAATGTTGATCATAACGTCATCATTATTGATATATTCTTACGAACAAAGTCCGTAACAAAGAAACAAATGAATAAATGCATGGCTGAAATACAAACCGCATCTGGCGGGATTCGAACCCACGGCGGACAAGATCCTCGTTTTTCGAGGTTTAAAAGACCAATACCATAACCACTGAGCTAAAGAGATATCTCCCCAACGCAGCTGTCAGGTATTGTATTTAAATCGGGACGAAGCCATGCATGAAGGAGTGGTCTCCCGTAACACATCCCATCTTAAAGTAATCATTTATTGATGACTCAAAGCCTTATTAGGCAGTAAGTATATTATTTAGACAACAAATGTCCGTTTTTGGACAACAAATGGGATTAATGGCTCAATGGCCAATCCCGGACGAGCCCCCATTTTACGAACCACTGAGCTAAAGAGATATCCCCCCAACGCAGCAGTCAGGTATTGTATTTAAATCGGGACGAAGCCATGCATGAAGGAGTGGTCTCCCGTAACAATATCTACTACTACTTTGTTGATGATATAAAAATGTTCGATAATGTGATTTAACCTTTCCTTGCAATTTCAGGTTTCTACCGGTTTAAAGATGCGGAAAATTTACAATCACATTTTAACTACACGTAAAAACACAGAGTTGCATTTAGGTCTATGCATTTTTTATTGGCTAATTTCAAAGGCCACTTTACATGTATATACTTCCCAATCTTCCAGTATAGTACAAAAAATCGATAATTGCGATATGATCGAAATATTCGATTACATCGGATATGGATTATAAATTAACAACAGAATAAATGGAATACACCATTAGCGTCTTAAATTGGGAAAGTTTATTAGGTTCAACTGTAGAAATTCATCTGATTTGCCCTGGGCTTACAGGTTTAAATTTCCTGCTTCATGCGAAATAAACTTTCCCAATGCAAGACACTAACTATCTATTCGCTAGCACTTCGAGCAATATATAAATCTTTGTCACACTTCTAAGACACCACACTCCAACCTCCACAGCTTTTATCATACAAATGAGAACAAACATGTTAGTCTTCTATTATTTGGATCAAATTATTTGTCCCGGCATAAATCTCGAGAATAAAATAGCATATAAAAATATATACCTAAATCACAATTTGTGCCAAAGTAGCCCGCAGCACATCCAGACGCGCAGGTACCGTCAATGTTATCACAAGGTTCACTGTTGAGGCAGTTTCCACAAGGATCACAGACTTCTCCATATGTAAATGGCGGACAACTTACTGCCTCTTGTTCAAGGATAAATATCAAACTTTTATGACAAATGAAATAAAGTGCTCATGTTAGGCTGAACCTAACTACCTAAGCATAGTCTTAGAATTATTACACGTCGCAAGTTGTATATTCATATTCACGTAGCAAGGCAAGTATATGGTAAAACGATATACCTGACATTACCGGCGACTTAAATTAAACCTAACCGTTGCATGCATGTCCATGTAGTTGCACTACATTGTCAGCAACTGTGGCTTCTGATAGAAAGCAAATACTTTCGAAGTGCCAATGTGTTTTTTTGAGGAAATCAAGCCGATCGTTAAAAGAAAAAGATCAAAAGAAAAAAATCTCTTTCTTGACTGGTTGACAACAGCAAGGTGTCTACAGCGTACATAAAATCATTTAACTACAATTTTTTGTCGTTTTATTATTGACAACTGCGTAAAATGTACATGTGTTACCTCTATTATTTCAAAAATCTCTAGACTTCAACTCGTCATTAGCCCCTGATGCTTAGAAATTCATGCGCTTTCAAGACAGCTCGATGCTGCATAAATTAAAATGCCATTATTACAAACTTACCTGTTGATTGTTGTGGAGATGTTGATGAATCTAAGGTCGTAGTCGTTACAGGATTTCTTATAACTAAAATATCAACATGAATGGATTTCATATGGTACCAAAAGCTATATAATGAAACAGCCGTAAGTTACCTCGTTATGCTTTACATGACATTGTCATGAAAAGAGGAACTGCTCGCAACAAGGATTTCTATACTAATCTCACTAGTATTTGTGCAACAACCTTATTTCATGTTGATTTTTATCTACTCATACTGACGTTTACAAAAGTATATTCAAAATTGTCTGCTGCAAATTGTTAAGGAGGAAGATAATTCGCGATTTTTTTAGTAAAGTAATTAGAGGAGAACCTTTTCAATTAATTATAATTAATATAATAATATTACACTTCAACTTGTGTATCAGAAAAAGAAGAGTGATAAAATTTTCACTTCAAACTTTATTTAGATCTGTACACTGAATTTAAGAAGACAAGTAACATCTTAAGACAGTCAGGTGGGAGAGTAGTTTCACATGAAGGATTCCTAAAACAGTGGCCAATATACTTATACCTTGTTCTTCACTGTTTACCACACAACAAAATTTTAGACTCGGGCATATTGAAAGCATTTGCAATCGACAAATTAAATATTTACCAAATGATACAATTTCTTTTAAATAGGTAGAAAACGTTGTGGGAAAGCGAGAAAATAATGATAACCATTTTCTGCACCCCTCTTTTTTCCTTTCAAAGCCCCCCTCCCTTCACGGCCGTTAACACATAGGAGTGTTTTGTACAGGCTTCAAATCCTAAGATAATTATTAATTCTATTTTCTGTTGTATATACATGAAGTTTGTCTTTTTAATGAGGCAATAATTCCTTGACTCGTGATATTTTATCATCTGAGTATGGTGGCATATTTCTGCCGCGAGATACGAGATAGCTATCATGATAATTTTAGAAAACTATCGTGATAAAACAAAGTTTCCTGGAAATATTATCTAGATATTTAAAATTTTCACGGTAAAAATATCGCGATAATTCTACCTGTTATCACGAATTTTTTTGCTTTCGTGCCCATAAGTGACATTCACGGTATCTATAATTAGATACGGTTCAGGAACATCTTCGTCTACAACCTTATGAATTCTCCTTTTTCCTGAATAGTTTTAAAAATTTCGTAGGAGGCATTTCGAGTCATCTTTGTGATTTTACAGACTTCTGTTCATTTCGAGTCTTGTCAAAATTTACCAATTAAGCTACAATTATTGATTATTCGAACTTTTACTTACTGCAATCTTGTAAAGTCAAAAACTACCGAGTTCATCCAAATGATAAATTTTCTATTTATAGATATCGAGAAACAGGTAGAACTATCACGATAATTTTATCTTGCATGTCAGCTTCGTGCACGATTGAGAAATTTTGCGTTAAAATATTAAGTTTATCGTGATAATTTTTTTTCAGGAAACTTTTCACTATCTTGATAAAATTTCCAGGAAACTTTAATTTATTGCGATAGTTTTGTGACATCATAATGATAGCTATCTCGTATCTCGTGGCAGAAATATGCCACTATATCTGAGCAGAGATATTTAGATATATTTTACACACCTCTTTAAGTATTTCTATATTTCTTCTACAGCTTTCTTTTTTTTTTTTTTTCTTCATTTGTTGTAAGAAAGTCGTCATCATCTCATTTTTTTAAACTCTCTGAAGCATTCATAAACCTTTAATATTGAAAACTAACTCATGCCTTACCTGCGTACACTTCCACCTCGCAGAGTACCATAATGGTGCCTGTAGGTCGGCGTACAGTCACAAACTGAATTAGACTGGGAACTGCTAGTTCAATGTTAAATATGCCATCATTATAAGGTAGTCCAGTGTTGTTATAGATTTCCAATTCGGGGAAAAATTCATCTTGACGTGTCAAAACGACAAAGTTTTCTAGTTGATTACTGACATCTGAAAATGTACGAATAAAAAAAACAATACTGATGGTAATGTATAGTTTTAAAAGAGAGGTGCACTTGTACCGGTTTGAAATAATCTGTCTTTCGCTCCTTTAGCTTTCCCAACCCCGAATTTAATGTTTGAATGTACACATAGTGTATGACAAGCAATTTCGTTGAAATGATATCCCCCGCCGAAAAAGACCTTTTTTGATACAAACATATTAGAGGTATTGTGTGTTGCATGAACATGTGGCCTTTTTGTTAATGGTCCATGATAAATTACACATTAAGCCCCCTTTTTCCATGGCACAGCATTGCATTAAATGAAAAATATATAAGCGGTCCATAATGAGATAATACATTAAGTCCCCTTAAAATGAAAACAAGTGATGAAAATATACATCAAGCCCCCTTTTTTCATGACACGTCATTATATATATATAAAAGAAAATTGTATCAACGGACTATCCTAAGGAAGACATGCATGAAGTTTCATAAATGATCGTCAAGGACTTTAGAAGATATCTGTCCAGGTGGACGAATGGGCGAACTAACTGTTATTGGTCCATAATGAAATTATACATTTAGCCCCCTATTTTCATGACATGGCATTTCATGAAATAAAATCAAATAACTATTGTCTGTGGCTTAATAAAGATGAAGTTTAATTGCATTTTGTCCTGTAGTGAAAGACATATTGGTACATAATGAAAATATTTGTCAAGCCCCCTTTTTCCATGACATGACATTTAATGAACAAGAGCGGCAAATTGTGGCAAGATACGCCCGTCCCACCGCCAGTTGTCGAGGGGGGATAATAATCGTACAGGGCAGGTACAGGAAAATAGTAGTAGAGCAGAAATCATGTAAGTGATTGAAATAGGCATGAATGTCTCCTCTAATGTTAAGGAAACATGCATATAAAGTTTCAGGTCATTCCAACACCCCGCCCGGGTGGCTCAGTGGTGAGCGTGTCGGACTCATGACCTGGTGGTTGTGAGTTCGATACCCGGTTGAGGCGAACTTTCTTTCCGGCGTATTTTCTCCTCTCACCTCTGCTGAAGCATGTGAGAAAAGTAGTCGGTGGCTTCGGAAAGAAAGTTGTGTTAGTACTGGTGTGAGAAAGCTAGGAAACACATGTGCGTCACCGACCTATTTGATATGACCTTAGCTGTTAAAGTGGCGTTAAACCCCAATACAACCAACCAACATGAAAAGACAGTTATATTGTACAGAAGCATGAAAAGCTGTAAAAAAAAATAATGAATAGGGAATAATTCAAAAAGGGCATTAGGTAAGGTTACGGCTCCAGTGCATTGCACTTTTCGTAACTGCAACAAACATGTTTACCAAGTTTCAAGTCAATTTGACTTGAGGTGACAAAGTTCCGTTCTGGACAAGCAAGAAATACTGTAAAAATGAAGATAAAAGTGGAATTACTCAAAATCCGCACCAGGTAGAGTTATTGTTCTTGGGTACTGTACTCCGTAATATTGCAACAAACATCCATACCAAGTTTGAAGTCGTTTTGACTTGAGATGACAAAGTTATATTCCGGACAAGCACTAAATGCTGTAAAAATGATGATCAGAGGGAAATAACTCAAAGACAGCACGAGGTAGAGTTACAATTCTTGCACACTGCACTTCCAAATATTGCAACAAATAAGCATACCATATTTCAAATCATTCCTACTTAAGATGACAAAGTTATGCTCCGGACAAGCAAGAAATGCTATAAAAATGAAGATCTAAGGGGGAATAACTCAAAATTTGTGCTAGGAAGAGTTATGGTCCTTGTGCACGGCACTCTGTAATTTTTCAACAAGCATGCATTTCAAATTTGAAGATGTTCAGACTAAAAATGACAAAGTTGTATTCCGGACAAGCAGAAAATGCTGTAAAAATGAAGATCAAAGGGAAATAACTCAAAGACAGCACGAGGTAGAGTTATGGTTCTTTCGCCCTGCACTGCGTATTATTGCAACAAACACAAATGCCAAGTTTCAAGTCAATCGGACTGGAGATGACAAAGTTAAGCTCCGGACAAAGAACTGTACTGTAAAAATGATGATCAAAGTAGAATTTCTCAAAATCCGCAACAGGTAGGGTTATTGTTCTTGCGTACTGAACTCCGTTATATTGCAACAAACATCCATACCAAGTTTGAAGTCGTTTTGACTTGAGATGACAAAGTTATATTCTGGACAAGCACTAAATGCTGTAAAAATGAGGATCAAAGGAAAATAACTCAGACAGCACGAGGTAGAGTTACAATTCTTGCGCACTGCACTTCCAAATATTGAAACAAATAAGCATACCATATTTCAAGTCATTCCTACTAAAGATGACAAAGTTATGCTCTGGACAAGCAAGAAATGCTATAAAAATGAAGATCAAAGGGGGAATAACTCAAAATTTGTGCTAGAAAAAGTTATGGTTCTTGTGCACGGCACTCTGTAATTTTTCAACAATCATGCATACCAAATTTGAAGATGTTCAGACTAAAAATGACAAAGTTATATTCCGGACAAGCAGAAAATGTTGTAAAAATGATGATCAAAGGTTAATAACTCAAAGACAGCACGAGGTAGAGTTATGGTTCTTTCGCCCTGCACTGCGTATTATTGCAACAAACACAAATGCCAAGTTTCAAGTCAATCGGACTGGAGACGACAAAGTTATGCTCCATACAAGCAGACAATGCTGTAAAAATGAAGATCAAAGGGAAATAATTCAAAGAGCACCAGGTAGAGTTATGTTTCTTTCGCAATGCACTCCGTATTATTACAACAAACACAAATGCCAAGTTTCAAGTCAATCGGACTGGAGATGACAAAGTTATGCTCCGGACAAGCAGAAATTGCTGTAAAAATGACAATCAAAGGGAAATAACTCAAAGACAGCACGAGGTAGAGTTATGGTTCTTTCGCACTGCACTCTGTATTATTGCAACAAACACAAATGCCAAGTTTCAAGTCAATCGGACTGGAGATGACAAAGTTATGCTCCGGACAAGCAGAAAATGCTGTAAAAATGAAGATCAAAGGGAAATAACTCAAAGACAGCACGAGGTTGAGTTATGTTTCTTTCGCACTGCACTCCGTATTATTGCAACAAACACAATTGCCAAGTTTCAAGTCAATCGGACTGGAGATGACAAAGTTATGGGACAAGCAGAAAATGCTGTAAAAATGAAGACCAAAATTCACTCAACCGCGTAACTTAAAATCGCTCCCAGTCGGCCATTTTGCATCGAATAAAAAAAAACAAAAAAAAGTGTCTCGGCGGAATTGTTTATTGTACACACATATAAAGTTTCACGAAATTCCGTCCAATGGTATTGGAGATATTCAGACGGACACACGGACGGACACACGGACGGACGGAAGGAAGGACGGACGGACGGACAACGCTAAAACTATATCCCTCCTCCTTCGGCGGGGGATAATAACACGAAAACTGAATCGTCTGTCAAGACTTTTTTCCTAAATAAATGTCAATTTAGTATCATCTGTTCTGATTTTTACCTATGATTTTTGATTCCAAAGGGTCAGCTTATTTTGCAAGTATTTTCATGATAATATATGCATTCTTGTATTCCAAAGAAAAACAATTTGTCTGATAAACTTGTACATGTTTGATCTGGTTCGTGACGATCTCTTTGCCATTCCTAAATTTCAACAATACTTCAAATACCTGCCGGACGCCCTGTCACGACAATTCTAGACACCAGATACTGTTCTTGTAAATCAACTGTCCAGAAATTCTCCGATCCTCCTTCTGTAGCACTGCAACATTGTTGATTGTCAGGATCATCTCTCAGTGAACAACCATCCACCGCCTTGTCCGCCGTCCAGAGAAAAATGTAGTCCAGAGTGGAAAACTGAGTAGCTGGTTTGTTTAAAGCTACATTCTCGTCTGTTAAGCAACGAAAAACGCAACAATTAAATATCAAAGAAAAAAAAAAACTCAGTATTTTTATTTTAATCAATTGACAAAGTAAATCGAATTTTGATAAGTCTTTGATTGCAAGTCGTTTATGAGCTTTTAGATTATCCGAGAACATACACGCGAATTGCTCAGTATTAACTCATGCCACTTTTGTTTTTTAACTGTTTGAAGAGAGTTTTACAGTGCAACGCTAAGCTTGAGGGTTGGAGTTGTCGTAAACTGAATCTACATTAGTAGATAAAAAAGGAGAGAGCTAGGAAAACTCTTAACCCCGTCCTAATTCTTAACCCCGTCCTAATTCTTAACCCCGTCCTAATTCTTAACCCCGTCCTAATTCTTAACCCCGTCAAGGGGGCAAACAATAGACATATATCTTCTTTTGCTATAGAAGATATGTGTTCTTAATCATTCCACAACTCCTTCTCTTCCCAAATGCTTGTATAGTTTTCAAAACTGTTGGACACTACATCATCCATATAACGCGTTATTGCCAAGATTTTTTTGTATTCTTGGTACAAAGAATCATATGTGTCATATTCATACGATGGGATGGCTTTTTTTAAATGTTCGTACAATTTTTCTTCTTCCCATCCTTGGTATTTTTTGATCAAATCCAAAGTGTGTTCTAGTATGTCTCCTTCAAAAATCAACTTTGCTATCAGTTCTTCTTTGGTATATTCTATGGGAGTGTCTTCTTGGACAACTTCGACAACATCACCTTCACCCATTGCATCGATTGCCAAAGAATTGAACAGTGGGATGTATGTAAGGTGGAGATAATTTTTTATTTTTTTTATAGTACCTATAAAATGCATCAAGTGATAATTATTCATTGTGTATTTTTTATATATAAAAAAAATTACTTAAATTAAAATTAATTTTATTATGAATTCGTAATTATAATAAAATTAACAGGCCCTGTCTCACCTTGACTTACCTTGCTGCGTTAAGGATGCTTCGTCAAGTCTGCCTTGTCAGGGTTACATAATGTTAATCTTATATGAGCAAAATCCAATCTAAGTCTTTATCATAGTATGTCCCCATGCTAACGTATCGATAAATACTATATATTACTATATGGGAAAATATATAATATTTTTCAGTTCCTGTTTTTTAAATCAGTTATTATATCTAATATTTTTATTAAGTTAACAGTATTTTTCTTTTTATTTTTTTCTATATCTGTTTTTATATCATCTATTAATTCCATTACACCCGCAATGACTTTTTCCATTCCTTGAATACGTACATTTTGTTCACCAATCATTGTTAAAAGTTTTTTCTTTTTAATTTTTACGTCATCATCTTCTTTTCTATGAAAAATATTTATAAACATCTTTTTTATAATGTATTATAGATATTTGTATTAACAGTTTACAAGTCTAACTCTATCAAAATAGATATGTAAGAGTGTTCCGCAGTAGGGATGGTTGATCTTGAAATAAAGTTTATAATATCGCATTGTTTTATTTCAAGTGGTTTAGGAAAAACTACACAGCTACAAGTCTCATCTTTCTTTTTAATAATAGAGTAATCAACCAGCTCTACTCCGTTTACCACAATATTAACTTTTACCTCTTCTGGTACATTAGGGTTATTTGTAACAACCGATAAACTACCTCTTATAATTCTACCCGACGCATTCATACAATAACCACCCATCCTATGGCTAGCACCTGAAGCACCATTACCAAATGAAAACTCATAATTACCATTTCCTATTGGTCCATTTTCTTCAGCCCACACGGTTATAATAGGGAGGGAGACTTTTTTATCCACGTATGATTTTGTTGCTAAATCTCTCTCTTCTACTGGGGTTGCCGCGTTTTTAAAAGAAAAACCTTGGAGATTTACGTTAGCCACCACCGTGAAACTTCCATCTGGGTTTTTTATAATAGCTCCACCGTTATCAACATAATTTTTATTGACAGCAGAGTCACGGGATACAGGATTTGGTAATCCGGTAATCGAGTGATCATTCATATCTATTTCGCCAGCCATTAAAAAAGACCCATCTTGTTTTTTTGTCAAAGCTTTTTCACCCGCTGCAGCCGCCTCAACGATGGTATCTACGTAAAACTTATTTGCAGCTTGATTATGTTCTAAAGGCGTTCCGACGTTGCTAATTCTCCGCCCACCCATAGAAACGTCTGCAACTGCTAGATACCCTCCAAATGTGTAAACAAAAGCTCGCTTAGCACCATCTACGTAAGCCCTAGTCGCAGCATCTTGTGGATATGTGGGATCTATAAGATTGTTCAATGAATACCCTTTCATATCTATATTTGCAACAGCGGAAAAAGTGCCATCCGGTTCCTCTACTATTGCTTTATCACTCCTATCCACATAATTTTTAGTAGCAGCTTCATGCGGGTCTGTTGGTTCCTTAACGTTTTTTATCGGATTAAAACCCATGTTTAAATAACCATTTTTAACATGGTATCCTCCGTTTTCATCCAGCAACCCTGAGTTGGTGTCAACATAATCCTTAGTTGCCACATCCTGAGAATTTACTGGATTACTAACCCTAGTTAATGTATTACCATTCATGTTTATAGAACCAGTAACAACAGTTGTTCCATCTTTACGTAAAAAATTATTATTTATGTAAGCGAGTGACACACCATCACTGATTGTGCCATCATCTTCCATTCTTCCAAATTTGTTAACAGGCATTTTTATAATATTACTAAAAAAGTTTATTTAAAACATTTTGAAACTTTTCCCCTGTCACCTCCCTACCGATCGGTGGGGAGGATAACTCTTTTAGAATGTATAAACATAAATGACCACAAAATACTTGCCCAACTTGTTGTAATTGATCAGTATTGTACTGTATTGGGCTTTTTAAATACTCTCGAATTTCAATAGGTGGTTGTATACCATAACTATCAAAATAAATTTTAGTTTTACCGTTTTTATACCAAGCAACCCAATGTGTACCAGGTCCACCACTTTTATCAAAGTTTACTATGCCACATTCTTTTTTACTCGGTTTTCTCGGTAATGTATCTAGTAAAAAAACTCCTCTAAAATAAGGAATCTTTAATCTTTTTACCGCATCTTCCAATTCGAAATTGTTCAACGGTTTATTCGGTAAAATTATGTTTTCGATCGAAATGTTTTCCATTTTTTAATAGTTCAAATATTTGTAATGTCTTTATTGTCAACCCATGAATTAAATTCCTCAGGATAACCTTTCCACTTTACGAGAGATTTCTTTTTTCCTTTTTTAATAACCTTTTCTATTCTATACACCTCTTGACTGGTTTTCTGCAGTTCAGGTTCATAAAAGGTACCTTGTATTTCTTCTCCATTAAGATCCTTAATTTTATATGTTACAGGTGATGTAAGTTTTACTTCAGAAACTGTAAAAACCTCCTCAGTCCATCTTGTTGTATAACCTTTCTCAAAAGTCTTTTTCTTTTTACTTATCCTTACTTTGTCTCCAACGGAAAACTTAGGATTTATATCTTTTATTTCGAGAGGGTAAAGATTTCTCCAAACTCTCGTTTCATTTTCTGTTTTACTAGCGTCTACCGGAGTCATCTTAACAGATGAATGTCTCGTGTTATTATATTCTTTAACCAAATCCGGTAGCACATTGATGTAAACGTTTGTGGAGTTAGCGGAAAAATACTTCCACATTTTTCTTTCATTGTCCTAATCCATCTCTCAACAACACTAGATTTTTCCTCATTTTCAGTAGAATATAATTCAACCAAGTCTTTAACATCTTTGTTATAAAACTCTTTACCCTTATCCACCCACATTTTTTCGGGTTTTCTCTCCTTAAAAATACTTTTTAATGCTACAGCAACAGATTTCCCTGTTTTATCTTTTAATGGCACCAACCATCCATATTTAGAAAAAATGTCAATGACAGCGAGAAGGTATTTAACACCACGATTAAACTTAGAAAACGCTTGCATGTCTACTAAATCAGCAGCCCATATCCTATCTATACCGTTTACTATAACTCTCCTTTTCCTAAATTTTCTCCTTATAGGTTTATGTAATTCTTCCGCTAAAATTTCGAAGTTTTTTTTAACTCGCCCTGCTTCCCTCGCCGACCCTCGGGAGGTGTCGTCAGGGACACCCCCATTCCGAATTTTACCTTCGTTCCAATGAGTTTACTTACCAAACCCCTTTCCATTTTTTCTCTAATACTAGGATTGTAAATCCCCTCCAACTCCGTTAACATATTCTTATCACACACTGCATTTCTTGTAGCAGTGTCATTGTGTTGAAGATAGCAAACATCATGATTATAAGCGGTTTTATCAACACGGTTTATTGGTTTACTCCATTCCTTCGGTGTTAAATCTGGATTGAGTCTTTTATCTAGTTTGGTACCTGGCCCTGTAAAGTTGTGTCCTGGTAGATGCATTTCAACGGGTAAATTATTTATAAATTTGTTTAAGATGCTACTCCCGGTGGTTTTTTTTTTTATAAACTGAGTTTTAGTTAATCCACAAACCACACATTTCCCCTGCATCATATTTCTTCCATTTTTAGAAACAGAATATTTTATATCATTCGTATCTGTATGTTTTTTACATTTAACGCAATACATTTTATATATAAAAATTAAAAAAGTTATATAAAATGGATATTATAAACTTATCATGGAATTAAGTAGTATCAAAGAGATTTAATCACTCCCTTTTACCAAAAAGTATTAGAGGTTTAATTATAGGTAAATCAGGATGTGGTAAAACTACTTTATTGTTAAACCTTTTACTCAGACCAGGTTGGCTTGATTACAATGATTTGAGTGTTTTCGGAAAAAGCCTTTTTCAACCGGAATACCGAATACTAAAAAAGGCATTTGAAGAAAAACTGCCAAAAGAATGTATCTTAAGGTTGTTTAACATGCGTGATGAGATACAAGAATTAAATGTATCCCCTACAGCTTTAGTTGAGGAATGGGTTAAGTCGTTTAAAAACAAATCGGATATAAATTGCAACTTCTTTGAAAATGCTAGTGATGTGCCTGATCCAAGAGAGTTAAACTCAGAAAATAAAAATTTAATGATATTTGATGATTTACTTTTAGAAAGGCAAAATAAATGTGAGTGTTACTACATTAGAGGAAGGCATAGTAATGTTGACTGCTTTTACCTCTCACAGAATTATTTTAGACTACCGAGACAAACTATTAGAGAAAACGCTAATTTTATTTGCCTTTTCCCACAAGACCTAAAAAACATTAATCATATTTATAATGATCATGTAGGTGAAGATATGCCTAAGGATGAGTTTAGAAAATTTTGTCAAAAGGCATGGGAAAGACCTCATGGTTTTGCTATCATTGACTTAACCAGTAAAAAACATGATGGGAAGTATAGAAACGGTTTTGATAATTTTTAC
Organism: Hippopus hippopus; assembly: GCA_946811185.2. Taxonomy (NCBI): domain Eukaryota; kingdom Metazoa; phylum Mollusca; class Bivalvia; order Cardiida; family Cardiidae; genus Hippopus; species Hippopus hippopus. The sequence continues at coordinate 3,626,275 of OX328105.1, forward strand.
ATACCAAAGTTAGTATAACCCTCGACGAGCTCGGGAGTCGAACTCGTCACCGACTTCCCTTGACGAGCTCAGGAGTCAACGTTCGGTTAATAAATATTTAAATATTATAAAATGGATATAGATCTTTTAGAACAAATTGTAAAAAATACAAACCATAAAACATCATTTCAAATTATAGTAAGCGACAACAAAACACGTTTTAGAACGAGGTTTAATCCTCCAATTCAACTGGAAAAGGATAAAGTATATGAAATAGCTTTAGTAAACCTTGAAACTTACTACTCTTTTCCAAACATTGATGAAACAAACAACATATTTGTTTATTCTCCAGACAATGGTAATTCATGGGTTAAAATAAGAATACCTGAAGGAAGTTATGACCTTGTTGGCATTAATGACACCATTCACCAGGAAATGAGAAAAAAGGGTCATTATGACAGAGTTAATGAAGGGTATCCTATTAACATTTCTGCAAACACCAATACTCTAAAGTCTATTATTACCTTAGAAGATGGTTATCAAGTAGATTTTAATCAACCAGGCTCCATTGCCAAAGTATTAGGATTTACTCGAGCTAAATACACGCAAGGATTTCACGAGTCAGAGAATGTAGTGAACATTCTTAGCATAAATAGTTTGCTCGTTAACATAGATATTATTTCAGGAAGTTACGTTAATGGTTCAACAAAAAACACTATTTACTCTTTTTTCCCAGATGTTGCACCTGGATATAAGATAATTGAGTCACCAGTTAATTTAGTATACTTACCAATAACGTTAGATGAAATACATAACCTAGAGGTAAATATTACGGATCAAGATGGTAATTTACTAAATCTTAGAGGTGAAAATTTAACAATTAGGTTTCATATTAGAGAAGCGAGATGAGGGACCCAACAAGCCGACTTAAGATCGAAGATCCCGGGTGACCAAAGGTCACCTATGTTCGGATAACTCGCTTAGGCTAAATAAAAAAATAGTTATATATAAAATGACAAGTTACACTAATGTTAAAGTAAATATATCGGAAGGGCAAAAGGAAAAGCTTCAACATGCTGTTAAAGCTAGTTGTCCAGTAAGTATTCGTTTAGGTCGTGAAGATTTACGTGGTAATGATGTTTTAGCAATTACCGATTCACAAGCAAAAAAAATAGCTAAAGCCTATGAGGATGATAAGGGTATCACAATTAGAATGTCTGCAAAACAACTTAAATATAACACGAAAATAGAAGGAGGTTTTCTTGGAATGTTGGCTGGGTTAGCTGCTAGGGCTTTACCAATGATTGCAAAAACCGTTTTACCGGCTTTAGGTGTTGGTGCTCTTTCTGGATTAGCTCAAACAGGTGTGCAAAAAGCGATGGGATCGGGTCTTTACCTTAAAAAAGGAGGATGTATATGTCAGGTGGAAACTGATGGATCTGGATTATACTTAAAACCATACAAAGGTTCTTCTTTAGCGAAGATAAAGAAAGGATTATCTCACGTTGGTGATAGGTTGTATCTAAAGCAAGGAGGAAAATTGTATGATGGAAGAGGACTTTTACTCGGACCTAATAGTCCATTCGCTAATATCCCTATCTTAGGAGCTATATTATAAATATTATTTTCACCAAAATAAAAATGGACATACATAAACTCGGTATAAAACCTAATATTACTACTCAACATAAAACCATATTTTGGAAACCTCATTTACAAGGAGTAAGATTTCCACCCTTAAAGCATGATCCTCTAAAATGGAAAATATACTCGCAAGTAACTATCAAGATTCCTCCTCGTGATGGGATGAGACTTTCACTAGGATTTGGTTATATAACTACACGGGGAGTTGTAGTGATATCTGTTAGTAATAAATGGAAAGATAGTTTAACCATTCTTAATGGGATGCATCTTGATAATGAGGTTGATGATATCTTAGTCTACATTTATAATTTCTCGAAAAAACCTATCGAAATACCTCACGGAGAGTTATTCTGTTATCTTTGCTTCCGAGCGTAAGCAAGGAAAAAATATTTGGCATAAAAAAATTATTATATTAATAAAATGGCAGATACAGATCAAAAACACCCTAATAAAATATACCCCCCACTGCCCACTGCAAGTGCTCCACCTATAGAAATGCATGCAATGAGCTCCTCACCGAGGCTTCCCGCCTTCCGGCAGGAAGGTGTTGGAGGTGAAGATGACCAAGGTCATTCCTATCGTTTACAAAAAATATCAGAAGTACAAAAGTTTCTTGAGAAAGAAATTCAAACTAGAGAAGCTCTGTCCAAAAAGTATTTTCGTGCCTCTAGAATAGTAGACAACGTTGATACCGTCCTGGTAACTGTAACAATGGCTGCCGGTGCTGGTGGTATAGGTTTGCTTTCTACCGTTGTAGCTATTCCGGCTGTAGTAGCATTAGAAGCAACAGCTTTGGGAACCGGTCTTCTTTCATTGGTAGGTAAGTATGTTGTTAGAAATAGTAGAAGCAAAGGAGAAAAGCATCAAAAGATTAGAATGTTAGCTGATGCTAAGTTAGATACCGTTTCAACGCATATATCCAAAGCTTTAACTGACAATTATATCTCTGATGATGAATTCGAACTAATCATGGAAGAATTAGATAAATATAAAAGCATGAAGGAAGAGATACGTACCAAGATCAAGAAGAAGATTTCCTCAGAAAACGAAGAAAGCTTAATCGAGAGAGGGAGGCAAGAAGCGCGTGAGTCCTTTCGGAGGCTTGTTGAAAAGAATAATCCGTCCACAATGTAATCTTCCTGAGATTCGATGTAAGTGTATTTGTGAAATAGGTGATCCCTGCTGACCGCAGGGAAGCATACCTCAGACATGTAATATATAAGAGAATATATAATGCTCTTATATATTATCCCAAAATCTACGTTAAAATCTACGTTAAAAACTACGTTAAAAACTACGTTAAAAACTGTCTCGCCTTTGTCTCGACAAAGGTACGTTAAAAAATTATTTTAGTAATTAAAAATGTCTTTTCTAAAAATCGCTGATCCCGAAAAAAGGGACTTAATTGTAAAAGAGTATCTCGAAACGAGAAAGAATATTCGGGATAACCTAATAGCGGAGAAAACGGGTGAACAACAACTTCAAACTGATCTTTCAAAGTTTTTTAAACCTATAACGGAAACGCAAAAAGCTGCAGCGAGGGAGATTACTGAGGAACTTAGACCAATTAAAGAAGGTATCGAAAGCTTACCACAGGCTATTACTTTCCCGGACTCATCTATAAAGGCTATTGAAGGAATATTAAAAAAACAAGGAAAAGATCTCGGAGAAATAGCGAAGAGCTATTTAATGAGGCTTGGTGACCCAAAAATATCAGATACAAAATTTGGAGTAAGGTATGATAAAAGTAGTAATAAATTTAAAATCGGCAACAAAATGGTAATGTTTGATGAAAATGATATTATAATTGGTAAAGATGTATATGAGGGTACCCTCGGTCTATGGGAGTTAATCGTGTCTAATAACCCGGATGGTAGTATTTATGATGCCAAGGATTATGATAATTACGGGAAGATAATGGTAAGAACAAATGCTCTTAATCGGGATTACCATTCAAGCATAAACCGACCTAGTTCTAGCGGTAGTTTAAAATGGACTAGTCTACTATCTCCTATTTGGAAAAATAAGAGGAAGTATATGACAGGAAAGGGTATCATTGTTATCCCATCTGACCCTAACGCATTAATAGAAAGACTAGACCTGTTATTGGCAAGTAAAGAAGCAGGTAACACAGGTGTAAGAAACGAGTTAGTGAGCATTTGTGACGAATTAAAAAGACAAGGTGTTTTAAATTCAAACGCTTATAAAAATTTAATGTCTATACTATAAAAAGATGATCATTACTAAGAAACACGGATTTAGAAAAAGGTATTCATACGGTGGTGCCGGAATCTTTGATAGTGTTGCTAACTTTTTAACGAGGCTTTTTACTAGTAGCGCGGCTAAACAAATTGCGTCTTCTGCCGTTGATGTAGGAAAGAGTGTGGCTAAGGAAGGTGCAAAGAAAGCTTTAGAGGTTGGAAAAAGTGCTGCTGTAGAAGCGGGGAAGAAATTAGTTACGAAAGCGTTATCCCCAACGAAGCGGGGCGAGTTGACACCAAAATCGAAGAAGATTTTACAAAAATATGATGCACCTGACGAGAGAGTCAAAACGCAAAACATTAGTACATTAATAGATGGATCTTCTCTGGCGAAGACGGGGAGTGCCATTGCTATTCAAGACTTAGTTAAAAGATTAAACAATGGAGCGGGCATTAAAACGGTATAAAATTAATTTAAGAAATTATATTTATTATATAAAAAGAGAATGTTAAAATTTGATCGTGTAGATTATAAAAAATACAATACTAGTTGTATTACTATAGTAGGTGCATCTTTATCCCTAACGACACCTCCCGAGGGTCGGCGAGGGAAGCAGGGCGAGTCAAACATAAAAGATTGTGAAATCTTAGAAATTAATAAAACGAAATATGGTTATAAAAAAACTGTTGTGAAGTTATCTCCAGAAAAGGTAATCAAGATGAAAGAGATTGAGGAAAAGGTGAATGAATTTTTACGAAAGTGTGGGATACCTGAAATAACGATTGTATACGGTAATAAAGTTTATCCTAAAACTAAAATGGAAACCGCGAGAAACATTAAACTTGAAGGTGTGTTTGTTAATAATGAAAATAAGTCTTTTCCCCAGCTTTGGTTATCCCAATTATAATTTTTATTTTATTTAAAATTATAATTGCTATTATAAAATGGACATTTTAAGAATCACCGAACCAATTTTAAAAGATGATAGTATTGTTGAGTATGAATGCCAAGAATATGAACCAATCACAGGTACACAGCTCAACAACTCAGGAGGAGATATTAGAATTAACATCGAGACTCAAGATATTTTTACTCATCCTAGTGAGAGTTATTTACTTATTGAAGGACACTTAGTTTCACAAGCTGGTAATTACGCTATTGATTCTGATGTTTCTTTAACAAACAACGGTCTCATGTATCTTTTTAAAAATATTAAGTATCAACTTTCGGGCATGGAGATTGAATCCCTAATGAATCCTGGTCATGCTACTACGATGATTGGTTTGTTAAAATATCCGGATGATTTTTCTAAATCGCAAGGGTTAAACCAATGTTGGTATAAGGACTCCAACATCGCTGCTGATGGTGATCCTAATAATGCTGCTACCTATAACTTGGGTTTCGCCGTAAGAAGAAATTATATTATTAATAATCCTAATCCAAGAGGTACCTTTAGCTTCAGAGTTCCATTAAAACATATATTCGGTTTTTGCGACGATTACGATAAGATATTGTACGGGATGAAGCAAACTCTCACGTTAACGAGAGGTGGTAATGATGATGCAATTTTTAGGGCTAATGGTTTGAATATTGGTAGAATTAATTTAACTAAAATATCTTGGTTTATGCCGCATGTGATGCCCGCAGATGGAGAGAAGATGGAACTTTATAAAATTATCGAGAAAAAAGAAAAAATACCGGTTGGATATAGAATGAGGCAGTGCGACTCTATCGCGGTTCCTCAAGCACTCTCATTTAGCTGGAGACTCGGAGTTAAATCATCTCCCGAGGTGCCACGTTTTATTATTGTTGGCTTTCAGACTAATAAAAGTAATAATCAAGAACAAAATGCAGCCATATTTAATCATGAAAACGTTAATAATATTTATGTTACTCTAAATTCTACTAGATATCCCGCTGTTGACTATAATCTTGATTTTAATATGAATAAATTTAGTAGAGCGTATGGTGATGCCGCTCTATTTAGATCTAAGTTTTATAACATGAATGAAATGGTGTCAAACCCTAACATTACTCCCCCAGATTATAAAACCCTTTATCCTTTGTTTTTGTTTGACGTTTCCAAACAGAGTGAGAGATTAAAATACTCAGTAACTGATATCCAAATCAAAGCATTTTTTACTGCAAATGTGCCTGCGAACACAGAGGCATATGCCGTCATTATTAGTGATAGGCTAATTAACTTCCAGTCTGATGGAAATAAAATGAGCGTAGTGTATTAATTTAAGTAATTATTTTCTATATATAAAAAAATGATAAAGATTAACGATTTAAGAAAAATTCTTACAGAAAATAACATAAATTTTTACGGATACTGGGATAAAAAGCGGTTAGTTGAATTGGTGAAAGAACATAAGTTGTTACCAGAGGAGCCACCTAAAAAAGAAAAAAGTAAAGACCCTAAGTTTGATAGATTAAAGACTATTAAGCATAATCCTAAGAAAGTTACTTTAGAGGATGTTGAAACCGGTGAAATAAAAACCTTTTCATCGATTTATAAAGCAGGTAAGTTTATAGATCGAAGTCCGCAAACGATTGAGCATTGGAATGGGAGAACTTGGAATAATAAATATAATATTAACATTCTGTAATTTTATTATGACAATGACGAATTCATAATAAAATTAATTTTAATTTAAGTAATTTTTTTTTTATAAAAATGGAAGATGTTAATTATGATATATATTCTGTAACAGGTTTAAAAAATTTGGCAAGGTCTATAGGAATCAGGGGATACTCTAGACTTAGAAGAAGCGAATTAATTGAACGTCTAAGTAGTTCTCCACCTCCCAGTCTTGCTAATCAATTCCAAGGATTCACAGTAAAAGACTTAAGACGAGAAGTCAGGTCTATAGGAATCAGGGGATACTCTAGACTTAGAAGAAGCGAATTAATTAACCGCATACTTAACCGCTCCATTAATCGTGAAGCACCAATATTAGACTATAGTATTGATAATGGTGGAGCACCGATATTACAACCAACGCCTTACACACCACCACCTCCAACACCAACTCCGCCTAAAGACTCAATTAATGAGTTGATAAATTATTTAGATAATGTTAAAGAAATTCCGAGAAATATATCACCTAGGATAAAAACTTTAAAAGAAAAAATAATAAGATATATAAAGATAAAGAAGAAATAAGTATTATAGAAAGATCATCAGCACTAAGAGGGTTTACGAAAGAATATCTTATAAAAGGTAAAGAAGATTATACACCATATGATTTCCTTGATTTAGTGAGAAATAAAGTAACCAACGTTATGAGAAATAATCGGCAAACAAAAGTTAAACTCGTTATGAATTGTATGATGAAACACTCTATTACCGACGAATTTCAAGAGATGAATTTTCATTCTGGTTATCCAATCACTAATTTAGATGGGGATGACGTGGATGAAATATATGATGAAATGACGGATGAAATATTACGTGCTATAGCAGCGAAGGAAATGGAAAAAGATTATTGGAGAGTCGTTTACGTAATTGATTTAAGATTATACACAGTAGCGTATAATCCATTAAGAGGTAATTCTTGGTTTCCAACTCCTCCTAAGATATCGAATACAAAAAGTGTTATTAACCCGAAGAACACAGATGATGATATGTGTTTTGCGTATTGTATTCTTATAGCTTTAAACCCAACAATTGAACATCCTGAAAGAACTGAAAGACTAAAGCCATTATTAAACACTATTAATATGGAAGGGATCGATTACCCCGTTTCCCTTCAGGATAGAATTAAATTTGAAACCCAAAACCCATCAATATCGGTATCAATTTATGGATATAATAATTTCACCGGCGTTTACCCGCTTAGTATAAGTAAGGAAGTTTATAAAAGAGACCATCATGTTAATCTTTTACTCCTCGAGAAGGACGGCAAAAAACATTATTGTTTAATTAAAGACATGAGTAAATTGTTATCTAAACAAATATCTAATCATAACGGTAAAACTTATATTTGTGAAAGATGTTTAAATCATTTTAAAAAAGAAGAAACTTTAAAGAAACATTTAGAGTATTGCAGTGAAAAAGATGCTTGTAGAATAGACTTGCCTAAAAAGGGAACCAAAATATCTTTTCAGAATTTTTATAAACAACAGAGACATCCTTTCGCGATTTATGCGGATATAGAGTCTACATTAGAAAAGAAAAACGAAAATAAAGGTTACCCTCTATCGAAGGTAGAGAAGACTACAAGGGTAATTAATGTGCATAACATTTCGGGATATTGTTTTTACGTTAAATCGCTTTACGAAAATGTTTACCCTTCCAGGGTTTTCCAATATTCTGGTGAAAATGCGGCTAAGAAATTCGTAAAGGATTTAGAAAATGTTATAAGAGAAATAGATAGGATACCAACGAGGGAAATGATTTTTAAAGTTTATGATAAAAGAGAGTTTAATAAAGCGGTAAACTGTTGGATATGTGGAGAGGCATTTACGAAAGAAGATAAAAAAGTAAGAGACCATTGTCATTTTACTGGAAAGTTTAGAGGAGCCGCGCACAATGCATGTAATTTAAAATATAGAAGACCTACTTTTACACCCGTATTCTTTCATAATTTAAGTAAGTATGATGTTCATTTATTTATAAAAGATTTAATGAATACTCCTGGTGAGATGAATTGTATACCTACAAACAAGGAAACATATATAAGCGTGTCTAAAAATGTACCGATAGAATACGTTGTTAAAGGGACAAAGAAAATTAAAACGCATGAGATTAGATTCCTCGACAGTTTAAAATTTCTAAGTGATAGTTTAGACAAATTAGCTAGTAATCTAAATAAGGAAGAAAAGACTAATCTCATGAAATATTTCAATGGGGAAAAGTTCGAATTGGTCTCACAAAAGGGTATATTCCCATATGAATGGTTTGATAACCTTAGTAAATTAAAGGAAACGAAGTTACCTGAGCGAAGAGCATTTTACTCAAAACTTAGATGCAGTGGAATTAGTAAGGAGGATTATCAACACGCTAAAAATGTCTGGAAAACATTCGACATGAAAACTTTTAAAGATTATCATGACTTATATAATAAGACTGACGTTTTATTGTTAGCAGATGTCTTTGAGAATTTCAGGAATGTTTGCTTCGATAATTATGGGTTAGACCCATCTTGGTTTTATACAGCGCCGGGATTAGCTTGGGAGGTGATGTTAAAAACTACTAAGGTAAAATTAGAATTATTATCAGACCCTGATATGATTTTATTTATTGAAAACGGAATAAGAGGAGGTATCTCAACCATTTTTAAACGATATGCAAAAGCGAATAATAAATATATGGGTGAGAAATATAACCCGAGTGAGACATCTAAATTTAGTACTTATTTAGACGCGAATAATCTCTATGGTTGGGCAATGTCTCAAAAACTTCCTACTGGTAATTTTAAATGGATGGATGATTTAGAAAATTGGAGGGATCAACCATGTATATTAGAAGTTGATTTAGAATATCCTAAGGGATTACACGACTGGCACAATGATTTCCCCTTAGCTCCTGAAAGATTAAAGGTTGGTAAGGTTGAGAAACTTATACCTAATTTATACGATAAAAATAAATATATACTACATCGAGAAAATTTAAAGTTATATTTAAGTTTAGGTCTAAGACTTAAAAAGATCCATAGAGGGTTAACCTTTGATGAGAGTGAATGGTTAAAACCTTATATCAATAAAAATACTAACCTAAGAGCGAAAGGTAAAACCAAGTTCGAAAAGGATTTCTTTAAACTTATGAATAATTCCGTATTTGGTAAGACTATGGAAAATATTAGGAACAGAGTAGATATAAAATTAGTTAGTACCAGGGAAAAAGCGGAAAAATTAGCCGCTAAACCAAATTATTATGATATAAGTATCCTCGATGAAAATTTATGTATAATTCAAATGAAAAAATCGCGTTTATATTTTAATAAACCTATTTATGTAGGGATGTGTATTTTAGATTTAAGTAAGACATTAATGTATAACTTCCATTATAATTATATTAAAGATAAATATGACGAAAAAGTTGAACTTCTTTTCACTGATACAGATAGTTTAATGTATGAAATAGAAACAGAAGATTTTTATAAAGATATTAGTGGTGATGTTAAAGATCGGTTTGATACGAGCGAATATCCACCTGATCATCCTTCAGGTATTCCCACAGGATTAAATAAGAAAGTTGTAGGTATGTTTAAAGATGAGACAAGTGGTAAGATTATTGAGGAGTTTGTAGGCCTTAGGTCTAAACTATACTCTTATAAAATGTGTGAGGAGGAAATTAAGAAATGTAAGGGAATTAAAAAGGGTGTAGTAGAAGCATTTATGAAACATGATCATTATAAAGAGTGTTTGTTTAAAAAGAAGACACAATTAAGGAAAATGGTTGTTATTAGGAGTCATAAGCATGAGTTGTATACTGAAGAGGTTAATAAAATCGCATTAAGCGGAGATGATGATAAACGTTATATCCTAGAGAATAATATCGATACGTTAGCATGGGGACATACTATGATAAAGACTTAGATTGGATTTTGCTCATATAAGATTAACATTATGTAACCCTGACAAGGCAGACTTGACGAAGCATCCTTAACGCAGCAAGGTAAGTCAAGGTGAGACAGGGCCTGTTAATTTTATTATAATTACGAATTCATAATAAAATTAATTTTAATTTAAGTAATTTTTTTTATATATAAAAAATACACAATGAATAATTATCACTTGATGCATTTTATAGGTACTATAAAAAAAATAAAAAATTATCTCCACCTTACATACATCCCACTGTTCAATTCTTTGGCAATCGATGCAATGGGTGAAGGTGATGTTGTCGAAGTTGTCCAAGAAGACACTCCCATAGAATATACCAAAGAAGAACTGATAGCAAAGTTGATTTTTGAAGGAGACATACTAGAACACACTTTGGATTTGATCAAAAAATACCAAGGATGGGAAGAAGAAAAATTGTACGAACATTTAAAAAAAGCCATCCCATCGTATGAATGTGACACATATGATTCTTTGTACCAAGAATACAAAAAAATCTTGGCAATAACGCGTTATATGGATGATGTAGTGTCCAACAGTTTTGAAAACTATACAAGCATTTGGGAAGAGAAGGAGTTGTGGAATGATTAAGAACACATATCTTCTATAGCAAAAGACGATATATGTCTATTGTTTGCCCCCTTGACGGGGTTAAGAATTAGGACGGGGTTAAGAATTAGGACGGGGTTAAGAATTAGGACGGGGTTAAGAATTAGGACGGGGTTAAGAGTTTTCCTAGCTCTCTCCTTTTTTATCTACTTACATTGTCTGATATTATTTAACCGACATAATTGCAAGGTCAAAATATAAGAGGCTTGAAAATCCTTTTTTGTTTGTTTGTTTACCAGACATTCTGAAAGTTGAGTAACGATACTTACCAACAGTCGACGGAGTAGTTTGTCCTGACGTTGATACTGTGGGAATGGTGGTCGTAAAAGTTGGACTGACTGTAACAAAAATCGGTACAGTTGTCAAAACCTAAAATGGTATGAGTTCCTTCGGAAAGTTTTGTGGGTATCTTACATCTTGATCCAGTAGCACATATTCTGCGGTCCCATTTTCAACCTACACTACTTTCAAAAGCACCTTTACTTCTTTTTAGTATTTCAGGTGTTAAAACAACGAAATAGAGAGGTTATGACAACTAACCTGTTGTTGTTGTTGCTGCTTCTGTCGTTGTGGTGGTGGGATCCAAAGTTGTCGAAGTTATTGTAGTGTCTTCAGTAACTGTAAGAAGGAATGTACAACTTAACGAATAAACCATTTGATATTAGTAGCTTTTGCAACTGACAAAGAGCTTAATACCAGTCGGTGCAGATTATAGATCGGATCTACAACGTCAGTCGGATCTACATCGTCAATTATTAAGTTCGAACCGGAGGCCAGAAACGTTCTGCAGTTGCAGTGGACTGGTATTACTCACGTTTTTTTACAAAGTCAGGTTTATTCGTCTGATGTCGAAATAGTCAAGGTTCGAATAACTTGACAACACAAGTCTGATTACAAAAGAATGTAAACGAGGGATTTGATAATGTAGTTTAAGAACAACTTTTGACGGACGACTAACAATCGATGATATCATATTTGTTCAGGTAACAACGATGGACTCAATTTTCATAACAAGTGCTAATTTTTTAGTCGACTTTAACCACTTCAATATTTTCGAGATTCTAAAAATTGTTTTTGTTGAAAAAGGTAGGATTATACGACAATGGCGACATAAAAAAAATGGTGACTGACACTAGTTAAACTTACAGGCGAACACCTCAACTTCACAAATTACCATTATACTGCCAGAGGGCCGTCGCAGAGTAACATATTGAACAAGGCTGGGAACTGGTAGATCAATGATAAAAATCCCATCAATATAGGGCTGTCCGCTATTATTATAGACCTCGAGTTCTGGGAAAAACTGTTCCTGACGTGTGTAAACTGTAAAGTCTTCTAGCTGCCCGCTAAAATCTGAAATGAATAATGTCAAAGAACTGACAGAGCTCAACTTTGTAGAGCTTTGTGCAAGTCTTTAAACCGTTAAAGACCTTTTTATTTTGGAACTCGAAAATTGGGCGAAGATTTTTAATCCCTTGTTAAAAGGCTCAGATAAAATAAAAAAAATTATTGCAGTCAATAAAAAAATCGATATATCAATCCGCGATCAGTATTTTGTCTATTCAGAGCAAAAGCCGTCTCGCCACTCCTTATCCTGAAGCTACAAATATATAAATATTTAGTAGATATAATTAGAAAAACTGATACATAGCATTAAAATTAATATCCATCACTGATCCTTACATCCTCGATTTCAAGATATTGTGTTATACAGTTAAAGCTATTGATGCAGAAAACGACTTTAGATTGAAAAAGTGGAAAAAAATGTATATATTTGTAAATGAATATTTTTTTGTAAACATGCTTTTACAATGTCATAAACTTTCCAGAATTTAAATATTATTAATAGATACACGTTTCTTTACAAACAGAAATATATAGATCATATTTTAGACAACTGATTGGGTGGTTTCAAGTTCAGTTATTGGTTTATTTTATCTCTTTTATTATATCTTCTTTCCATATTTACCTTTTGATTTATTTTCTACCCCAATCGAGATGACTTGCTGTTTTAAATGCTAGAACATGACTTTTTTGTGGGTTTTTTTTTTTTTTATCCTTTAAAAAAAGTGGGTAGAAAACATTTACGGCAAAAGCAAGTAATTTCCTCGAAATTAGCATTCATAAAGTCTTCTTGGAATGTCAAGCTTTCAAGAAATTGTTAAAATTTTAGGCACAATTTAGACGGTAGTTCAAATTCAAAACAATTGTCATCTTCCTTCAGTAGAACTTGAAAACCGTACCATTTGGTCCCTTGATTTCAACATATTTATTTCAATGTAAACTTAAAGCCAATAAAAGACAATATTCCACACAGTATATTACCACCTTTCCCTCACTTCATTTTCGAACCTTTCATGTTTTGTATATAGAAAATCACAGATAAATCAATCAAGTTGTCTTCCTTTAAGACCAAATATATTGTATTTTAGGCAAAAGGTGCGTAAGGGCTTATGCGGTACTCCTTTGATATCAATGAGTATGCCATGTCACAAGCGTCCGGTTTTGTCCAACTTGTAAAATTATACACACCTGTCATATTGGACTGACTCTTTGTACGTGGCCGTCTATAACCCTTTTGATTATAAGTGATCTAATGTCAATTAAAAAATCCGGTAATCATTTTACCCTGCCACATACATGTAACTTTCGTTTGATAATTCAGTCTTGCGAATCTCGTAAAATTATTGAAGCACATATCGGGAACTAAATACTGAAAAAATCTCAGTAAACGTTGTTTAAACTATGAAATAATCTCATTTTTGTCCTGGTAAAAGGTAGATTGTAATAGTAGACCAATGATTCTATGACATTTTTAGGGCGTTGTAGTTTAAAAGTGTAACACATTATCACTATTGACAGTAAAAAGTGTAAGGTAGCATTTCTTCAACTTAGTTCGTATGAACGAAACTCTGTTTAATATCTACGGTGGCACAAACGTGACATGGAAGATATATTTTATACTACGTGCGCACGCAGTAGCTAATACGTGCGCACGTAATAACTAATACGTGCGCACGTAATACTATTGCGTGCGCACGTAATACTATTGCGTGCGCACGTATTAGCTAATACGTGCGCACGTATTAACTAATACGTGCGCACGCAGTAGCTAATACGTGCGCACGTGTTAACTAATACGTGCGCACGTATTAACTAATACGTGCGCACGTAATAATCGACCAATCAGTTTATAAGGATCAATAAATGTCTATCTTCCACTTCCATCTTGAAACAATGGCTTCCGTTCATGATTCTGATTGGTGGATTATTACGTGCGCACATAATACTACTGTGTGCGCACGTATTAGCTACTGCGTGCGCACGTAGTATAAAATATATCTTCCATGTCACTTTTGTGCCACCGTAAATATCAGATCTATAACTTCGAAAAACCCTAATCCAAAAGACGTACCTGCCTTTTTCTCGAATCGTCCCTTTGCCTATTTGTTTTAGAATAATCATTTCATTGTTAAAACTTTTTCTGGTAACTTGCACAGGTCTTCTGGCTAGGGGGTAATGGCAATATAATAATTCTAAAATATGCGTAAAAATTCTGATTCCCAGACTTCATGACATCAGTTAGAGGAGCGGTCCATCTTCTGTCGTTTGGTCATTTGTACAAAATTCCTTTCTTCATAAACTAGGGTTTTGCTGATGAGATGTACTAAATTTTTGCAAGATTCGGAATAATTTGTCGGTACAATACCATTTTAAAAAATTATCCTTCATTTATACGGATTTGATCTGCACATTCAAAGATGAAATCATAATTACCTGCCGGACGTCCCGTCACGACAATTCTAGACACCAGAAATTGCTCTTGTAAATCTACTGTCCAGAAGTTCTCCGATCCTCCCTCTGTTGCACTACAACATTGTTGATTGTCAGGATCATCTCTTAGTAAACAACCATCCACCGCCTTGTCCGCCGTCCAGAAGAAAATGTAGTCCAGAGTAGAAAACTGAGTAGCTGGTTTGTTTAAAGCCACATTCTCGTCTATTTGACAAAGAACGAAAGCGACATTGAAAAAATAAAGGAATACAAATGCATTTCGTATTTATGTCAAGAAACACAAAGTAATTAACCTATTTTCCGATATTATTTCATTGAAATTAGTCAACGCGCTTATAGATAGCATGAAAGCATACACACGTATTGTTCAGTATTAAGTCAAGCCATTTGAATTTTCTAAACGCACAAAGACAGTTTTGATGTACCAAAAAGACGTACACCAAGCTAAACCTTATATACGACATAACTGAACGTTCACAAAATAAGAGACTTTAAGCTCAGTTATTTTTTAGTTAAGCAGATTTGCTAAACTTTGATTTAGAAAACTTACCAGCAGCAGGGGAAGAAGTTTGTCCTGGAGTTGAAGCTGTGGGAATGGTGGTCGTAAAAGTTTGACTGACTGCAACGAGAAGCGATAATGTTGTCAACACCTCAAATGGTAAGAATCCCTTTGGGAAAATTAACAGACTATCTAGATCAAGACCACGCTGCACATTTCTAGCAGTCCGACCTTTTACTTACACCGTTTACAGAAGTACAGTGTATGTAAAGCTCTTCATAACATCCAAAGTGTTAAAACAACGAAATAAACAAGTTAGCAAAGAAACTGACCTGTTTTTGTTGTAGCAATTTCTGTTGTTGTGGTGGTGGGATCCAAAGTTGTCGAAGTTGTGGTAGTGTCTTCTAAAACTGAATGGAAAAGTATATGAGTTAACGAATTTAGTCCTTACGTGATACCAGTAGCCTTTTTCAGCTAGCAAATGGATCAATACCAGACGATGCATATATTCTAAAACTTAATTGTAACCTACAGTCAGAAAGTAATTTTCAATTGCCTTGAAATTGTAGCCTTAGCCCTCTTAAAAAGTAAAGCTAATTTTTTTGTCGTCACAGGGTTTATATTAAAATACCTTGATAACGCACTCCCAATTACAAAGCACTTTTTATAACAGATTTAAACTGTTTTTGCTTTGCTTTTGTTTTTAAATTGAATCCAAAATTGATTTATACTAGACGATATCATATAAATACAAAAATATAAATTCAGATTGTCAAAACAGGTTCTACATAAACTGTTGTGATGAAAAAGATTTGTCAGCAGACTCTGATAGGATTCAACTACATGTAACTGTTTACATAAAAGGGGGAGATTACATGAAAATAGGGTTTAAAGAAATAATGATTAAAACTGAAAAAAGACGTACATGCAAACACCTCAACTTCACAAATAACCATAATGCTGCCAGAAGGTCGTCGCAGAGTCACATATTGTACAAGGCTGGGAATTGGTATATCAATGATAAATATTCCATCATTATAGGGTTGTCCGGTGTTATCATAAACTTCAAGTTCTGGGAAAAACTGTTCTTGACGTGTGTACACTGTAAAGTTTTCTAGCTGCCCACTAAAATCTGAAGTAAAAAATATTCAGAGGAACTATACCCATTTTAGAAAAAAAAGTATGCAAATATACAAACATTTATATCCCGGGCACTTTTTTTAATTCAAAACTTTGAATATAGATCTTTGGAAACCTTTCTTCAATGCCAAGATGAATATTCCGACTTCCTTCATAAAATGGGTTCTATTTTATTTGAAAAGATTTAAAAAAAAAAACGTGTTTTGAAAGATGTAGAATAGACTTCCAATTCAAAATCTCTCCCTAGATACCTCTCAAATGAATGGATTGAAGCTACTCTTTCAAAAATGTAAAAATACATGTACTTACCTGACGGACGTCCCGTCACGACAATTCTAGACACCAGAAATTGCTCTTGTAAATCTACTGTCCAGAAATTCTCCGATCCTCCCTCTGTTGCGCTACAACATTGTTGGTTGTCAGGATCATCTCTTAGTAAACAACCATCCACCGCTTTGTCTGCCGTCCAGAGAAAAAAGTAGTCCAGAGTGGAAAACTGGGTCGTTGGTTTGTTTAAAGCTAAATTCTCGTCTGTTAAATAAAAGTAACTTTTACCTATTAAAGAATACAAAACACAGTACTTATATATTTATTGACAGAAAAAAATGAGCAGCATTTGATATTGTTTTATAATGAATAGTATGCGATTAAATAGATCATATTACAACATTTGATGTCCATCAGGTGACAACGAGCTTCATGATTTGAGTTGTTGTTTACCTCAGATGTATACTGTCCGATAATCATCAAGTCTACACACACACAAAGTTGACATTCTGATATGTAATGAACAAAACTTACCAGCAATAGGTGCAGTAGGTTGTCCTGACGTCGGTACCATTGGAATGGTGGTGGTAAAAGTTGGACTGACTGTAACGAGAAGCGGAAACATACTGTCAACACCAAGATGATATGAGTTTCTCTGTACTTTTTAACGGGTATTCTTATATCTACATGTAGATCCTGCAGCACATACTTTGCAGTCCGATCTTCAACCTACACGGTTTTCAAAAGCGTCCTAATTTCTTTTTTTTAATCCAAGGTGTTAAAACAACGAAATAAAGAGATTATCATAGCAACTAACCTGTTGTTGTTGTGCCTCTTTCTGTTGTTGTGGTGGTGGGATCTAAGGTTGTCGAAGTTGTTGCAGCGTCTTCAATATCTGTATGAACAAACGTATCTTAAACAATAAACCCTTTGGGCGATATTAGTCGCCGTTGCATCTTGGAGACATATAGCAGTCGGTGCAAATTTGGGATCTACACCATCAGAAACTGAATTTTTATCTTACGGCTAAAATTGCTCTGTAGTTGAACTTGTCTTTTATTGGTAAGATTTTTTTAACAAAGACTGATTATTAATTTTTTTGATTCAAGGAAATATTCATGATAAAATGGATTTTGACAGCTGACATACGATAAATGCCGTCACATTGAATTAGATAATGATTTCAGATACCATTGTCATTACAAGCTCTTAGTAAAATTTTGAGTCGACTTATAGCTTTTTGGTTCAGTAAATAAAGCTGACGTTTAAATTATTAATTTTGAAAAGAGACTATTACATGATATTGGTACCAAGAAATGAAAACAAACGTGAAATAAACTTACAGGCGAACACCTCAACTTCACAAACAACCATAATGCTGCCAGAAGGTCGTCGTAGTGTCACATATTGTACAAGGCTGAGAGTTGGTAGATCGATGATAAATATTCCATCATTATAGGGTTGTCCGGTGTTGTCATAAACCTCAAGCTCTGGGAAAAACTGTTCTCGACGTGTGTACACTGTAAAGTTTTCTAGCTGCCCACTAAAATCTGAAATGAATAATGTCAAAAAACAGTCAGATTCTTTAAATAGTAGAAATTTTGCAACTCTTTGAACCATTAAGAACCGGTTTAAAGTTTTTTTGGATCTGAAATTTTTGGGTAAGGTTTGGTAAAATAGTTAAACTGCTAAGGCGAATAAAGATCTAAAAAAAAAAGAATTTCCCTATTAAACTAGGTTGTGTTTTAATTGGTTTGACGGACTAAAAGAAATTTTGTAATATTTAGAATACTGTGCCATTACATTCACCGCTGTATACGCCTTAATAGAATAAATAGTTTCTGTCTACTCATAGATGAAAATATATCTACCTGCAGGGCGACCCGTCACAACAATTCTAGATACCATAAATTGCTCTTGTAAATCCACTGTCCAGAAATTCTCCGATCCTCCCTCTGTTGCGCTACAACATTGTTGATTGTCAGGATCATCTCTGAGTAAACAACCATCCACCGCCTTGTCTGCCGTCCAGAGAAAAAAGTAGTCCAGAGTGGAAAACTGGGTAGCTGGCTTGTTTAAAGCTACATTCTCTTCTAGAAAGGAAAAAGATATTGATAATATTAGGGAATCTTATCTTAATGAAAACATATCTCGTAGTTGTTGCGTTTTAATCGCACAATTATCGTAACCGATATCAAAATACATGTAAGCCATTTGTTAGCGCAAATGCTTTTCTTTTTGAAAATTTTTTGCCCTATACAACTGACTGAAAAATACAAACTATTAACAAATTAGTTCTGTGTCAGTTTTGTTTAAAACAACACATTCTATCAAAACTTACGTAATCAACCGCGATAGTTTTTTTTTATTCGATAAAGAGAAGCAAACATTGTAAATTCAATATTTGGTCGGAGTATATCACTATATAGAAAAGTGTGGATCCAAAATCAAACCGTAAGTTCTTTTCTGCTTGAACCTGACCTATACTCATAGGAAAAGCAGCTGAACTTTGACTGTCATGTCAAAAATGTTACAGTTACATTACAAGAGACTAAAAAATAAAGCGGTCTTCAAAATTTTGATTAAATGACGTTTTGTGCATAATGTGCAAATTCACCTGGCCTTAATTTCACACGAGATTTTGGTGTAAACTGCGAGAGTTACAAGATGGTGGGAAAAAAATACCTAACTTGTATGGTGGCATATTTCTGCCGCGAGATACGAGATAGCTATTGCGATAATTTAAGGGAAGTATCGTAATAAAACAAAAAAAAATCACAAAAAATATCGCGATAATTCTGTTACCAAGTTTTTTTTTACTTTCGTGCCCACAACTGACATTTACGGTATCTCTAATTAGATACGGTTTCGGAACATCTTCGTTTACAACCTTATGCATTTCCTTTTCCCTGAATGGTTTTAAAGTTGTTCGTAGGAGGCATTTCGAGTCGCCTTTGTAGTTTAACTGACTTCTGTTCATTTCGAGTCGTTTCAAAATTTACCAATTAAGCTATAATTGTTAATGATTCAATTTTTACTTACAGCAATGTTGTTAAGTCAAAAACTACAGAGTTCATCCAAATGATAAATTTTCTATTTATAGATATCGAGAAACAAGATAGGACTATCACGATAATATTATCTCGAATGTCAGCTTCGTGCATGATTGAGAAATTTTGTGTTAAAATATTAAGTTTATCGTGATATTTTTTTCAGGAAACTTTTCACTATCTCGATAAAGTTTCCAGGAAACTTTAATTTATTGCGATAGTTTTCTAAAATTATCATGATAGCTATCTCGTATCACATGGCAGAAATATACCACCATAAACTTGAATTCATTTCTAATGCTTTTAATTTTTGCATATAGGGTCACATTTGTGCTAAATCCTTACAAAAGTGAAACCAAGACATGGACATAACAAGCTTACATCAAACTGCCGTGGAGTTGAAATTGTGATGCCGTTAAGTTTGAGTAAAAGGTAATCTTGATTCCATTTAAGAATGCCGTACTGTTTAACAGAAATTGAATGGTTTAGCCAATCATAATTTGTGTTACTTTCAAATTTAGAAAACTCTGGCGAATAAGACTAAGAACGTTCTTAAGAATGGTTGGTGAATTTCCTTACCTGGCAGGTATGACGTGACTACTGGTGGCATGCACATAACAAGCACACATCAAACTACCATGAAATTGAAATTGTGATGCCGTTAAGTAAAAGGTAATCTTGACTTAATTTAGGAGTGCCGTACTGTTTTACAGAAGTTGAATGGTTTAGCAATCATAATTTGTGTTACTTTCAAATTTAGGAAATTCTGGAGAATAAGACTAAAAACGTTCTCAAGAATGGTTGGTGAAATTTCTTACCTGGCGGGTCTGACGTGACTGCTGGTGTGGCAGTTTCTGCAGTTACAGTAAGTGGCGAGCTGGTTGGAACAACTGAAATAACAACCAACTTGACTACGAGTAATTAACTTTTTTACAATATGACAAAATCTTAGACAATTGTAGAGGACAAATTGAATGACGAAACTTTATTTTGAAATGGCATAAAAAATTGACGGACAAGGAGAAAATGCCAATGATGCCAAAATGTTTTGAAAAGTCTTCTTTTTCAAAGTCTCTGGTTGTTTGGTAAAGGGTTAAATGGTGTTTGACTACACTTGAAAGATACATGTACGTCTATACTCGTTTACAGACAGTTTTCTTTTTTTTATTTTTTTTTTACTCCATCTTTATTTTACCCAACTATAATTTTTCTTGTATCTTTATGCTAAATTTTGCCTCTGACGGTTGCAAAGTTGCATATTACGACCGATAGAAAATGCATCTAATTTGTGACGATTCTGGTCTTAAATCGGAGATTTCCAATATTTGTGTGTATACCTTACACCATATAATTGGCCCGCAACACGCGAAAAGAGGCATTCGGACATTTGCGTAAAGTTTGATCTCAGATCAGCCTGCGCGGTCCACGCAGACTGATCCGAGACGAGACTTTACGTCTACATTCAATTTTGTCCTATTATTAGACTTGCACAAAACAGAAAAATTACGTAAGAATGGAAAGTGTCGTCTGGGATTGCCTGTGCGGACTGCGCAGGCTGATCCGGGATGATACTTTACGCAAATGTCCGAATGTATTTTTTCGCGTGTCGCAGGCCATTTATCGCTAATCTATTTTTACACAGCTGACTTAATTCTCAGTCATTTTCAAGTCTATCTAATTTAACCGGCGTTTTCTCTAAGTCTTCTCTCAGGCTGTAAGGATATATCTTTAAACAATATTTCAATTATGGTAACAGCTCGCTTACACAAAATTTGTCTTTCCTGGTTTATCAACAATGCTAGGATTCGCAGGCTCTGCAGGGGCTTCCAAAAAGAGCATAACTACCACGTGACCCACGCTAACCCGAGTGGGAGACGTAACCTCGGTTATCTGATTTCAAATCAAACGCGTTAACCCTGTATCACATCATCCTCACTCGTCACAACTCGGTCGATTCCGTACCTACATCTAACCTCGTCTGCATAACGGTCGTTTCCATTTAAACTGCCAATCACGTAATCTTAAACATGGCGGCGCCACTGTAAATCGTTTAGCAACGACATAAACAAGCTCGATGTAGTTATTCACATCTATCTATATATCGGTGAAAACTTCAATCGGAATTGATAAACCACGTTAAAAAATGAATGTACGTACAGTTTGTCAACTGAAATATAGTTAGAAAGTTTCGACTGAAAATTGAGACTCAAGTTTTCTTTTTTACGAGGAGCCTTACAATTTTCAGAACGGTAAACCGGCGTCTTTCCGGCTATGAAATGTACCGTGTAGGTGCATATCAAGCTATAAGATACAGCCGAGGGATTCGATGGCTCCCATCACCCGAGGTATGCCGAATGACATCATCCTTAATTTGAACGACCCCACCGCAAATTACTTACGTGTATCACAGAGTATACCAGTCCAACCTGCAGCACATCCAGAGGTGCAAGTACCTGATTCTTTGTCACAAGGATCGTTGTTCATGCAGTTTCCGCAAAAACTTGCACATTGAAATCCGTAGCTGCCGCCTGGACATGCTTTAAATACAATAATTTTCAAAATCAACACTTGTTTTACTATAGATACAGAGAAAGAAAAATTCACACCGGAAAAAACAGAGAGCCATACTCCTTTAAAAGGGGGTTTAATGCATCTGCAAAACGTATCGACCCATGTCAGCCTGCGTATTTCTCGCAGGCTGACCTGGGTCGAAACATTTAGTTGTCGATGTTTAATTTTCTGCATGTCAAAGGACCGTTTTACATCATGATTTTATTTATATGATGACCTGTTTTATATGGCCTGCAACACGCAAAAAGGATCATTCGGATATTTGCGTAAGGTGTCGTCCCGGATCAGCCTGTGCAGTCCGCGCAGGCTAATCCGAGACACCACTTTACGTCAACAGTAGATTTTGTCCCACATTAGACTTGCGTGAAACAGAAAATCGCACACGATCGGAAAGTGTCGTCTCGGATCAGCCTGTGCGGACTGCACAGGCTGATCCGGGACGACACTTTACGCAAATGTCCAAATGTCCCGTTTCACGTGATGCAGGTCATATAATGCCTCTCGAAGATATATGAAACCCTCTTTTACCAGGACAATAGCCAAGATGTAAATGAGAAATATGAAACATTGCGAATATTAGTTGTACGGTCAGGTGGCAGGCGACTTGGAAACTTGTTCACGGCTGTGGCAAATCATGTCGCCCCGAGCCGAACAGCCTTGAACAAGTTTCCAAGTCCCCTGCCACCTGACCGTACAACGAATTTATTATACTGCAAAGTTTTACCATTCCAACGTGTATTCGGCGAAATTTACCTGTTTTATGTATTCACGAAATGAGTACGCTGACGCAATCGTATTTCCCTTCTGAGTGCCAAAATTCAATGAAAAGTGACGTCACTGGGAAAAGACGTCACTAAAACCTTGGTAAAACGTGAAGTTTGGTGAATGAACTGGATAATGTCACTACGATAGGCATTTGGCGCATTTTTCTGTTAACGTGGATTCAAACAACTTCAAGGTAAAAAACTATGCATTTTAATGTTTTGTTGACAAAAATAAATGACTATTAGTTGCCTGAAATGATCAGTAGGTTATCGTTTTAACGCTACAATGTTCGAGTTTCATATGTTTGTCTTGTGAGCGGCTCGTATCGATAGACTCCGCCATTTCGGATGTTGTGCTGAAAGAATAATCATGTATACGGGGCTCCCGAAAGGGAAACTTGTTTTACGTGTATATTGCCAGTGTACATGATTATTTGTTCGGGGCATATTATCCAATCAGATCGCGGGAAATTTCTTTGCAGTATAATAATAGATACTTTATTGAAATTTCGACTGGAACATTTGAAGCTCATAGACAGAACGTTACTAAAATAATGCAATGGAAATCGAAATCCAAACAACATAACAAATCAACAAAGAAAAAGTTTCCAAACGACTATTGAAATTGAACACTTTACCATTCATCGTGAAAACGATTCTGAAATATCAACGTACTCGTACTTTCATTACTAAATCACTGAACGAAATCAATAATAGAAAAAATAGTTGTTCCTACTTTCATTACAGAGAGATGTTGTCCATCCTGGGGCACAACCCAAAGTACACTGTCCAGTCACACCGTCACATGGCTGGCCATTCAAACAATTTCCACATAACCCGAAACATCCGGGTCCATATAGACCAGGAGGGCATTCTAAAAGATCGTGATGAATCTTTATCTTATTTTTATTCTGACACACACGGAACTTCGATAGTCAAAGAATCACTTGGAATGCAGAACGTTTAATCATTTTCCTAGTTTCCGTTCGATCTTAATGAATTCAAACGTTGATCAAATAGCGGGCGGTATAGATACAAGATCAGACTGCACGTTGTTCTGATCAGTCCGATCTTGACCTATGCCGTCCTCAAAAGACCATGTTTTCGCCTATGGCACTAAATTGATTGATTGATTAATTGATTGATTGATTGTATGGTGTTAAACGCCGTTTTCAACATTATTTCAGTTATATCGCGGCGGCCAGTGCACTTATCCATGCTTTCCTGGAGTTTCTTTTACCAGTACTCCGCACAATATTCTTTCCAAGCCACTGGCTGCTTCCCCACATAACCATCGTCGAAACAATGATCAGCGGCAAGAATGGAATGAATCCTGTCGCAATGACTATCATCAATCCTCGGAAAGAAATCCCAGCGACCCCCTGTTCTTCAGTCCTGTACGCTACCAACTGCGCTACCTGGGCTCGGCCCTATCGCACTGAAAAGAGATTCTGAGATACACCATTTGTATGAAGAACAGATGGCTAAGAAAATCCGTTCAGTTTGATTTAAAACAACATACTATCGAATCAATTTAGTTGTTTACCTTAAGCATTCATTACTTTACTCATTATTTCCAGCAACAAAGAAATACTAGTCTAGAGAAAAAAAGAAAAAAAAAAAAAGACTTCGTGTCCTGTGTTCTTTCTGAAATATTTCAATGAATAGTCTTAAACACCCTCCTGCTAACTAAAAAGTTATTAGTCAATATTATTTCATAAGGCAAGGATTTAAACAAACCAATCATTTAAAACACTGGTCAATGTTTGCTTAAACATATATCTTTACTCGTTTTCATCCAGTTTTTTTAACCTTTTTTTTTTTTTTTCTTTATTTCATAAAACTATAATTACTCTTGTATCTTCATGCCAAATATTGCCCCTGATGGTTGCAAGGTTGCACAGATTACGACGGATAGAAAATGCATTTCATTCAGTGGAGGCTATCAATAGACATAACAACCACAGTTTCCGGTTTAAATCAAAGACAAATGCCTACAGTTTCTGTACCTAATACACCTTATATTGATTTTTTAGCTATGTTTACACAGCTGACTAGATTACAACACTGTCAAGTTTTAACAGCATTTGTTTACTCTCTGGCTGTTAAGATGTCTCTTTAAGACTAAGACCAAACTTCTCGGCCCGTATTCATCAACTTAATCAATAACATTCCTGATCTAATTCTTAAGAATTTAGTCATTTTCAAAGTAACATAACTTCTGACTGGTAGAAACAGCACTGTAGTTTAGCCAATCAAACGTTGGGTTACTTTCTTCATTTACAATAAGACTAAGAGTGCAACTTAAAATGAATACGGGCCATTTATTCTGACGTCTAGGCAACGCCGTCAGAGAATTATGAAGCTCGTTATAGATTTTTAACTCTTATTCTGCTAAGTTTAATAAAACTTTCAAGTCGATGTAAAAACCCTAATAATGCTATTTCAAACTTGTTATTATTATTGCTAATTTTTCCGGAGAAAAATATCTCCTTAACGGACAGCGTAGATCCAAGATCAGACTGCACGTTCTGTGTAGTCTGATCTGGATCTACACTGTCTGCAAAGGGTCAGTGAGCCACGCTTTGCACCCCAAGTGTTAATACATAACATATGCAAAAAGAAATATAAAATACATGTATTCTTAGAATACTGTGCAAGTGAAAAATTTTGCGACGTGGAAATTTTTGCGATTTCGCGAATTTAAAAGTTCGCAAACTTTTCTGTTCGCGTATTTTACCACAAGTATACTAACAAATAACGAATCTCTTGAATTTGCAAACATTTCCGTGCGCAAAATAACCTTAATCGTTGACATGCGTATGTATCAACGTATACAGTATCGAAAAATTAATCATAAAATACAAACCAAGATTGCAGATGGTGCCAAGGTACCCGGCCGCGCATCCTGACGCGCATGTACCGTCCATAACATCACAAGGTTCATTGTTCAGACAGTTTCCGCAAGCATCACAAAATTCTCCATACGTAAACGCTGGACAACTCGCTTCCGTTGAGGTCGCTTTTAAAACAGATATAAGAAACGGCATGGTTTTGAATTACAATCATTTGTGATAATTATCTGATTCTAAATTAATAATAATAATAATAATGATAACAATAATAATAATGATGATCTTAATAATAATAATAATTATAATAATAATAATAATAATAATCTGGACATCTCAGCGAAGCAGAGGACAAGTCTAGGAATTCGACTTAGAAATGAATACATTGATTGGTGAATACAGTATTAGATGTATCATCAAATCGTTGCGATGTATTAATTCATCATTTGAAAGCCCAAAAAGATGAACAATGCTCTGTAAAAAGGGGGCTTAATGAATCTGAAAAGAGTACCGTAGCAGGTCAGCCTGCGTGGACTACCTGGGTCGAAACTTTTTGTTTTATACTGTTTTTTCTGCATACCCAAGGACCATTCTACCTCAGGATGCAGCCAGTTGGTAGCCAATTTAATTTTATGGATAATCATTTTGAATCATAGATATTATTGTGAAAAGAAAATTGCTCGCTGTGAGAAAGATCTTCTCTTGCCTCATTGTTTTTATTACTGGCCGTCTGCAGATGATAGTCTGCCAATTTGACCGTCTGAAGATATGGCCAACCTAGCATTTTGATATCCAATCTTTTTTTGGATTTTCTGAAATTTTCACACGTCTTGTCAGCAACATTTTTTTTTGCATATTTGAATAAAACAAAAACAAATCAGTTATTCTACGTTAGTCGAAAATGTATCATATTCTACGTCGAAGTAAATTCACAGCCATTGTCATCCGTTTATCTTATTCTTGTATAAAAGATCATACCTGAGAATGCGCCATTTTGAAAAGATAAGCATAGTTAAGTACGTGGGGGGACGGGGAGGGTGGTGTTTACACCGACTGACAGCATTTTAATTTTACCATGGCTGCAACCGATCCTTGCATTCTCGCAGTTTCTTTTGAAAAACTATGTATACGCACAACATTTACTTACAATTAAGCTACTGGCTGCTTTCCCGCTTAAACAAAACCGAAAGATTGTTTGCCTGTGATGGACAAGTTTTTGCCATTTTTCTTTTTTCACAATAAAAACAAGAAAAAGGTATATATGTCTATGAAACAAATTTTGGAACATTTAAAACATAAAGGTCAAACCTTCGGTGATTGTCGTTGTTGTTGTGTCTGCCTGTGCTGAAAAGAAAGAAAAGGAACAGTTTGCGAATAAATGCTAATTCAACTCTTTTCTAAACAGCAAAGCTTAACACATGTCGAAATTGAAAGCAGTTGCAGACGACAGAGTAAAAGTAACTCAAATGATTGGGTTTGCTTTTGATAGTGGATAAAAAAAACATCGTGGGAAAAGAAGAAAATGCTGGTTACCAGCATTTTCTTCTTTTCCTACAATGTTTTCAAAAGGCATCTCCCTAAAGGTCGTCAAATGTCGGGATTGCGTGGTAAATAATGGGTTGACAACCAAATTATCAACGATGAGTAACAGCGATGATTATTTTTATCTTGTAGCTTGTTAGCGCGAATCGATTGTTTCCAGTGCTTTCCGCGTCCTCAGTGTAGATCAATTTCAGACTGCACATAATATACAGTCTAAACTTGGATCTACACTGTCAGATACGAAGAGAATTTTCTCGACGAAAAGAGTGTCCGGGTTTTAAAACAGTATAAGTGGATATATATACGCGTTTCAAAAAATTTGCAAATTACTGATTAAGGTTATTTTGCGTACGGAAATGTTTGCGAATTCAAGACACTCGTTAATTGTTGGTATTCTTGTAGTAAAATATGTGAACAGAAAAATTTGCGAATTTTTTAAGTTCGCGAAATCGCAAAAATTTCCACGTCGCAAAAAATTCCACTTATACTGTATCGGTTCCCGGATTTTATTAATTCATTTAGCATTTTAATGGTTAAAATGATTTTTAAATATCGAAACACACATACACACACCCCACTCACACCCACACATACATAAGAATAATAATGAAAAAAGTAGCCGATTCCAATAATGCCATTTACTTCATATAAGGCCATACACGTAAATTAGGGATTTAAGATTTACTACATTGACTCATGAATTTCGTTACGAGCCGTAACTCCTTTTGCCACGAAGTTTTCAAAAGGGGTCGGCTGCCGAACAAAAAAGAAGGCAATCTCAAGAAAGTAAAAGGTATACTTTGAGTTAAAGAACATACCTACGAACACTTGTACTTCACATAACGTGAGTATTCCAGGTCGCCGTATGACGATATGCCGAGCTAAACGAGGTGTTTCTAATGTTATTGTGTAAGTGCCGTCACCATAATTTTCTCCCAGACTGTCGTATATGAGAATTTCTTGTCCTGCCGTCACCTCCTGTCCGTATATTTGGAAATTTTCCAATTGAGTTGGAGTATCTGTAATTAAACGATTTACACCAATACCTAAATTTTCAAAATGTCTATATGAACCAATGGTAGATAACATTAAAAACAATGTAGTGGTGTAATTCACTGTGAAATTCCAGTAATTCACTGATAGGAATATAATGAAATGTGATAATACCTGATCGTCCTAAAATGATAATCGACTCCACAGAATAAGTCTCTCCCAGATCCACGCTCCAGAAATTGTCTCCTGGTTCTTCTAAAGAGCTGCTGCAGCACTGTTGATTTTCCGGGTCATCTTGTAGTATACATCCATCAACAGCCTTATCAGCTGTCCAAAAGAAGCCATTCCACTCCAGGTCTGACGTCTGGCTTGCCGGTTTGTTTAAAGCAATGTTGACTGCGAAACAATTAAAACAGTGGATCATTTGCAAAAAAACTAGTAAAATTATCATTCTAACATGACACGTGAATTCGGCTCTATAAACACAGTTTGGTTTTGTTTAGGTAAGTAAGTGGAACAGCCGTGCTTTATTCAATGGAAGATATTCCACATCCGCGTTTTTACACTAAGTATGAACTTGTTTTCCTTTGATTCAGAGTTAATCATGTTAGAATCGAAATAATCTTCTTTCTGTCGCCCTCGTGGATTATTTAATGTGCCTCATAACTCACAACCGTGGTTTATTCAACGATAAGCGGGATTCGAACCCGTGCAGAAAAGATCCGCGTTTATGGAGGTTTAAAAGACCAAAATCTTTACCATTGAGCCAAAGAGTTGTCAGGTATTGATTTTATACGGGAAGAAGCTGTGCAGTACGGAAGGAGTGATCTCCCGTAACAAGAAAGAAAATCCAATTGACTCATGTTAAATTGGTTGTCTGCAAGTGGTCTCAGTATGGCCAAGTCTAAAGTTTTGTCATATGGTGGTACGTTTCCCGCAACATAATTAGACTAATTAAAAAAAAAAAAAAGATAAATACATGTAAATAATCGAAAAAATGTACCAGTTTGTTTGTTTACGTAAAAAGGCAATGACGCGGCAGCCAATGTCGCGGCAGCCAGTGCACCTATCCATGCTTTCCTGGAGTCTCTTTTTACCAGTACTCTGCACAATCTTCCTTCCAAGCCACTGGCTGCTTTTTCACATAATCATTGTCGAAACAATGTTTGTGACATAAATATCGTGAGTTTCTTTCACCGAGAGATTAGGCGCATCTTAATAAATGAAAGTGATCGTTTGGCTTCTTTATTTATTTTTCTTTTTTAATAAATGAGCCATGCTCCAACAAAAAGGAGCTAAATGCATCTCCATGATGCATGATACCAAACAAGTCATCACATAATTATGGATCCATAAAATCCATTTTTTTTTTAAAGAAACAACCGTGAAAATCATGAGGTAGAATGATCCTTTGACACGTTTACAATTTAAAAGATACGAAAAGTTTCGGCCCATGTCAGCCTGTGCGGACTGCGCAGGCTGACATGGGTCGATACTTTTCTCAAAAGCATTAAGCCCCCTTTTAACAGAACCTGACTCAAATAAATGTGTTACGCAGTAATTCTGCTGCAGTTTAATAAACCAGTGCACAATTACTATAAGTACTTTAGTTGTTCTTAGTTGCAAAGAAGTAAAAACTAAAAAGAAATCTTAAAGAGACATCTTTAAAGCCAGAGAGTAAACAGATGCTGTTAAAACTTGACGGTGTTATAATCTAGTCATCTGTGTAAACGTAGATAAAAAATCTACATAAGGTGTATGGGGTAAAGAAACTATAGGGATTTGTCTTCGATTTAAACCGGAAACTGGTTGCTATGTCTATGGCAAGCCGCAATAGAATGAAATGCATTTTCTGTCTGCCGTAATCTGTGCAGCCTTGCAACCATCAGGGACAATATTTGGCATGAAGACACAAGAGTGATTATAGTTTCATAAAATAAAGAAAAAAAAAAAAAAAAAACGGTAAAAAACTGGATGAAAACGATTGAAGATGTATGTTTAAAATAAAAATGAAATAATAAAAAAAAAAATATATATATATATACCTTGTCCATGAACCAAACTACATGCTATCAAAAGAACAATTAGACGAGATAACAACAGCAGATGAGATGTAATACTAGACGTCATTTCCTGACGTGTCGTCTGCTATACACGCTGCCTTCCCTCACGACGTCTGTCTCTGAAAAATTCCAAGTGAAAAAAAGTTTATCATAAGTTCGATATTTTATATACTTTTATTGACTCAAAAGTCTGATAAGCTCACTCGAGGGCTGATCGTAAAGTAACAATACAGGTATTTTATTTCATGCTTACGGGTAATTTATCGAGAAAAAACGGTGGAATATTTTTCAATATGTCATGGTTACGACCTGTGAAAAATACTGATTTTATTTTCTAACCCTTCAATTGAAGGCAGAAACAGTAGTTCCCGCGAACTTTTACCTAGGTAAAAAGCGCGAGCTACTTAACCAGATGACGTCGTTTACCCTACATTTCTCGCGCTTTACGTAATATTGTAATGCGTTGTTATGCGTAGGGGGTACGCCACGGGGAATTACCGAAAAGAAATGTTCTGGATTTTGATGTAAGTCCCCCCCCCCCCCAAAAAAAAAAGGGTTAGAAGCATAATAAAGATTTAAAATTTTTTTTTGTGAAAGATCGAAATTTATTTCATCGAGTGAACATCATCGGTAATATATTTTCACGAGTGGCGTAGCCGAATTGAACGTCATCGGTAATATTTTCAAGAGTGGCGCGGCCGAATGGCTGCGCCACTCGTGGAAGTATTACCGATGATGTTCACTCGATGAAATAAATTTCGATCTTTCACCGAAAAAAAAAAACATATGCTCTATTTACTTAACTTTTTACGACACTACAAAATCGTAGACCAGTCCATGTTGAAAGCATTTACAAATGACAAATTATACTATAAAAAAATGGAATTTGTCCTTCCAATAGTAGGAAACAATGTGGGAAAAGAAGAGAATGATGGTAATCATTTTTTGCGGCGCTGTAAAGATACATCTGTACTTGTTATCAGGCAGTTTTCAGACAGTTTTTAACCAATTGCATCCTCATTTTATGAAACTATAATCATTCTTGTATCTTCATGCCAAATGTTGGCTGCAAGATTGCTCAAATTACGATGGATCAAAAATGCATTTCATGATTTGGAGGCCTTCAAAGCAATCGCTGTTGTCGTTTCTGTTTTTTTTTTAAACAAGGATAAGTCCCTTACGCTTTTCTATCCCTTAAACCATGTTTATTTGTAATTCATTTGTTTACACAGCTGAGCCATTCTATACACACTTTTAAGTTTTCTCTCTCTCTCTCTCTCTCTCTCTCTCTCTCCAGCTTTAAGGATGTATCTTTAAGGGTTAACAAACGTTGCAAGCGATTATACCTTTCATAACGCTTTTGTAATAAGTAGTAAAATTCGGCTACAGGAAAAAGAAAGTTAATGAAATACCTAATTTCTGATTCATGACGCCGATCCCCGGTAGCTCAGTTCATAGCGCACAGGACTTGAGAACAGAAGGTAGCTAGTTCGATCCCCGGCTCGGCCGATCGCTTTCCGAGGATTGATGATAGTCATTGCGGCAGGGTTCATTCCTCTCTCACCGCTGACCATTGTTTCGACGATGGTTATGTGGGAAAGCATCTAGCGGCTTGGAAAGGATATTGTGAGGAGCACTGGTAAAAGAAACTCCAGGAAAGCATGGATAGGCGCACTGGCCGCGGCGATATACTAGTAACTGAAATAATGTTGAAAATAGCCTTAAACACCATACAATCAATCAACATACAATCTGATACAGGACATATCTATCAGCCTGTGAAAAGCAGCATTAAGCACCTTTTAGGACATTATAAATCTGTACCAGACTGTATAAACAATGGTTAAATTTAACCACTGGGTTAAAAGTTTAGTTAGGAGAAAGTTTGCGTTAAATTATTGGTTAGCGATTGCATAAAGATCTGGTTAACTTTAACTAGAATCGAATGGCTGTTAAATTTAACCCACCTTAGAGAGAGAGAGAGAGAGACAGATGTGTGTGTGGGAGGGGTGTGGGGGGGGGGGGAGTGTGGGTGTGAGATATCATATGATTTGTCCAACCCTAAATAGCATTGAAATTAGTATATTTCGGTCGTTCATTCAACCTGAAAATATAAATTTGAGTCATGCTCTGTGAAAAGGGGGTTTAATGCATCTGCAAAAAGTATCGACCCAGGTCAGCCTGCGCAGTCCGCGCAGGCTGACCTGGGTCGAAACTTTTTGCTATCCGTCAATTTTCTGCATTTCAAAGAGCAGTTCTACCCCATGATTCAGTCGGTTGTCAGACAAAATGGTTTTTATCGTTCCATAATTGTTTGATGACTTGCTCGGTATAATGCATCACAGAGTTATGATAATTCTCTTTTGCCAAAGCGGCGCTCAATTATATAATTGGCCTGCAACACGCGAAAAGGGGCATTCGGACATTGGCGTAAAGTGTCGTCTCGGATAAGCCTACGCATTCCGCGCAAGCTAATCGGAGACGGCACTTTACGACTACAGTAGATTTTGTGCTACAGGAGACTTGCGCAAAACAGAAAATTACATAAATACGGAAAGTGTCATTTCGGATTAGCCTGCGCGGATTGCGCAGGCTGATCCGAGACGACACTTTACGCAAATGTCCGATGTCCCTTTTCGCGTGTCGCAGGCCAATTATAATTCAGGAATCGATGGCTTTCTCTTCGAGTGCCAAATATATGAATTCGACCTCTTCCAAAGGCTGAACATAAAATTTACTGAAATTCAGAACGTTTCTTATGTTATAACCTTGACTGAACAAGTGGAAGGCATAGATCCAAGATCAGATTGCACTCTCTGTGAAGGCTTATCTTGATTTATGCTGTCCAAAAAAGACCCTGTTATTTGCCTATGGCGCAGCAAGGATTCGATTTGAAAAAAGACATAATTGATTGCATGGTGTTTAACACCGTTTTCAACATTATTTCAGTTATATCGCGGCGGCCAGTGCACCTATCCATGCTTTCCTGGAGTCTATTTTACAAGTACTCTGCATAATTTTCTTTCCAAGCCACTGGGTGCTTTCCAACATAACCATCGTCGAGACAATGGTCAGCGGTGGGAGAGGAATGAATCCTGTCGCAATGACTATCATCAATCCTCGGAAAGAAATTGGCCCAGCCAGGTATAAACTAGAGCTGTCACTGAATGTGACTTAATACCCCCGCCAGCGCTTTGACAGAAACAGGCAATTTAACATTTTTTTTTTTTCAAGTTCAAGGGGAGATTACCCTTGAATCATAGGGAGTAGATGATTGAAAACTGCGTCTTGTACAACTTCAGTATACGATCAACGTATCAACAAACTTTCAGTACAATAGCAGCAAAACTGTAGGAGGAGTTCGCCACACAAAATTACTAGTATTTTGTACGCAGACGGACACACGGGCGGACACACAGGCTGATTCCAGTATACCCCCGAAAACATTCGTTTTGCGGGGGTATAAAAAAAGACATGAGAAATTTCGTGTCGGCCCCTGTCTATTACTAGATAAATACTTAAAACCTTTATAACGGTTATAAAAGCCCGGCAACAACTACGGCCAAAATGAGAAATAGATAACAGTTTCCACTGGTCGAACATTTTAGACTAACTGCTTTTTCAAACATAAATGAGACTTGCTCCAGGAAAAAGGGGCTTAATGCATCTCTGTGATGCATGATACTAAGGAAGTCGTCACAGAATTATGGATCTGTAACATCCATTTTGTATAACAACCGACTGAATCCTGAGATAGGCTGGTCCTTTGGCATGCAGAAAATTTACGCAAAGCAAAAAGTTTCGACTCGGGTCAGCCTGCGCGGACTGCGCAGGCTGACCCGAGTCGATACTTTTTGCAAATGCATTAAGCCCCTTTTCACAGAGCATGGCTCATTAAGGTTTGGAAAAAGTGATGGGGGTCGAAGGGGGAATCCCAAGGAACCAGAAAGGGAAAAATCATTGGTGGACAAAATCAGTTCCGATTGACTGAAAGTTTTATTTTTAGATTTCGAAGCGCTTCTATAGATGGTTTTTTTTTTTGTGGACAGTGTAGATCAAGATCCAGTAGCAAACTGCAGGTCTGGTCTTGGTCTAAAATGTTCGTCGTTTTTGAGATATTCAGAAAAATAAAAATAGTTTCAACATCTCGGAATTTTTACTGGCTGAAAATTATATTTTTGTCCCTAGGATCAAAAAACATAAACCCTTTATCAAAGGAACCCGTGTTTTTAACAACCCGTAGAAAAAAAAAGGCTTTTGAAAACATTGTCGGAAATAGAGAAAGCGCTGGTAACCAGAATTTATCCGTTCCCCACAGTAAATTTGTCGTCTGTAAATGCTTTTAATTTGGACGAGTCTATAATTTTTTAAAGAATTAAGTATTTCTCAAAACTGAAAGCATTTACAAAAGACTAACCACTGTGGCTCAAAAGGTTTGGTTTAGGATAGTAGAAAACATTGTAAGAAAAGGAGGAAATGCTGGTTTTTCAGCATTTTCTCCTTTTTCAACAATGTTTTTAAAAGCTTTCTTTCTACGGTAGATTAATAAGTCTTGATTTTGCGGTTAAGTGTTGGGGAAATAAAAGGAAAGAATACATATAAAAATATTGTGAAAAAAGGATAAATCAATTTGTAATGAGCAATTGCCTCATTTGACACTATGTTTTCAAAAGTTGTCTTTCTTCAGACAAGAAAAGTCACTGCGCGAAATTATGTGTTAAGCATTATCCTCCTGAGTAAGTAGAATGATACCTTCAAGTCGAAAGTAAAACCTCAAAATGTTGCTATTTCAAAATTATTTTGCGGAGAAATATATCTCCTTACCGGACAGTGTAGATCTAAGATCAGACTGCACGTTCTGTGCAGTCTGATCTTGATCTACACTGTCCGCAAAAGGTCTTTGAATCGAGCTTATCAGCCTAAGAGTTAAAAGAATGTGACGGATGATTGCTTTTTCATAAACCGTTGTACTCCTAATTGAAGTGGATTATTTGAAATATAGCGTACAATTTGACTGTTTGGTCATTGATAAAATCCCAAATTATCTTCTGAAAAAAGTATTTGACAAATACTTCAGGTAAATATAGTCATTACATGCGTGGTACACGAACGTTGTGAACTTTTTATGAACCTGCGTCTGCTTTTTTTTTTAACTTTTAAAAATTCAGCACCATAGCCGACAACAGTGGCTTTTGCAGACGGTATAGATTGAGACGAGACAACGCAAAATTTGCAATCTGATCCGCTTGTTTAATTAAAAACCCACTAGCTGCCAAATGTAAACAGTTTGTGAGTCATTTGCAGACAGATTTAATTAATACCATTTAAAAGTATGAATATCATTCATTTGGATTAACAAATTCCTCGATCAGAATGCCCATCTTGGTTGTCTAGTATTGATCAGAATTTTTGCAGGACTCTTTTATGCGCATATAGATCTATCGAACGTGGTAACCAAAGGTTTAAATTTTTTCTTTATCAGGGTGGAGACGGTGATTTTATTACTTGTATCAGATTAATTGTAAATTATTTGTTAAACGTGTATTTAAGTGTTTATTGGTGTGAAAACTCTCATAAAACTTGACCAGAGACAAGTCGCAATTTGTTCAAGTATCAGGACTATAAACTAGTACATGATCCACATGTGGCCCTTGTATGTATACGTAATTCCTTCACCTGATGTGAACTAGAGTGGGTTTTGAATGTTAGTTCAAGTAATAAAGCGTTATTTTACAGCTGAATAAAAGAAGGTTAGTGTTCAAAAGCCATTCTAAAATCTGATCTCAATCTCAATTTCAACACTAAACATTTGATTAGCCGAGACTGTCTTAGAGCAGTCTGTGTCTATATTCACCAACCATTCTTAAGAATATTCTTAGTCTTATTATCAAGAATTTTCTAAATTTGAAAGTAACACACCTTCTGATTAGCCAATCAGAAGTTGTGTTACTTTCAAAATCCAGATTTAGACCAAGAATATTCTTAAGAATGGTTGGTGAATACGGGTCCAGGACTTGAATAGACATCATGGGCAAATCACTTATATCATACTAATATCATCGATAACACGCTTACTGACAACAAGAGGGCCACAATGGCCCTGTATCGCTCCGCTAACTAATATAAATATGTGATCCATAACTGGCATGGACAGTGACATTAAATCTTATCGGAAAAATAAAATTTTGTTCTTGTCCTTATTGGAAAGATTTGCAAACAACAAGATAAATGTTTGATGAAAAGGTAGAAAACATTGTGGGAAAAGTGGAAAAATTCTGGGTACTAGCATTTTCTCCTTTTCTCACAACTATTTTGAAAACTTTGTATCTCAGTCATTAAAATTTAGGACTGTTGGACAAAGGGGTTAAGTAATAATACAATTATATTTTGTAGAGGAAAAAAACCAAGTCGTGTAAAGTCATTTTTTTTTTTTTTACACACAAAGATAAACATGATGGCAGTCTACTCAGGGAATATTTATTCCAAATACCCATAAACTTAACAAACAGTTTTCGATAGATTTTCAGCTGATCTCTTGAATGAGGAGTTAAAGATACATCTGAAGTCGTTTTACAGGCAGTTTTCAGCCAGTTTTTAACTCATCTCATCCTTGCTATATGAACTTATAATCGTTCTTGTATTTTCATGCAAAATGTTGCTCCTGATGGCTGCAAGATTGCATAGATTACAATAGAGAGAAAATGTATTTCATGCTTTGGAGGCCTTCCAAGCAATCACTGCTATCATTTCCCATTTCTTTTCAGGAGAAACTTTTAATACTTTTTATTCAGCTTCACTGCCATGTTAACAATGATTCTTGACGGGTTCGATCTGATTCAGCGTTTTCAGACAAGATATCTGATTCAGAGGCATACAGGCACTCACTGGGCACATGGCCATAACACATGCTTGGTGACTTTGACCAGAGGAGCTAACAATTAAATCATAATGTAGGAAACACAAGAAGTGCATGCACATGCATATAAACATATAAACCAGAGAACTGACTGTCACGGAGAGAGAATAGATATATAAGCAATTCAATTCAAACCTGCCTTGCTGTTGAGCTAGCTTTTACAATGATGCGGTTTGGTGCATCTCTCTCCATGGAAGTAAAGCAACGTGCGTTAGGTTAGTGCCTGGATGGGTGACCAGGCCGTTGCGCGTCACAAGACCATAAATAAAACACAAAATAAAAACAAAACTGCACTTTGTAGAAAATTTTTTTACTAAATATGAGTGGAAAATGACATCACACAAAGCACAATAAATGTTACAAAAACTTTTATGTGGAAAAGTGTATTGCACATAAATGTTATTATTGCACATGTTTATATGATATGTATTGGACTAAGTCAATAAACATCTATAGGAATACCATCTTTTCAAGGCACCGCAATAAAAGTTTTATTATAGTTTAAAAACACTGCTGAAAAGGAACAATTACTCATTTTTCCAACCATGTCTCCATATCATTAACAGTTCATGGTTAAAACAGCAGATAATAAAAATGCAATCACAACTTAGGGTGAAAAACCATCAAGCTAACCCTCTTCAAACTAACATTTTATTGATTATGTTTGCACTGGTATATATTCTCAAGATTCTCACATTAATCTGATCAAAACTGTATAAACCTTGACTTTGAACAAGGGATATCAAGAGTAATAGTGATAGGTAAAAAACGTATGTATTCTAAAAAGCTCGTAACATAAGCCCGTAACATAAACCAAGTCTTTAATGTACAGAATTTAATATGCCCTCAATGTCACAATTTAAGCCTACAAGACATCAAAATTTTAGACTTGTCCAAATTCAAAATATTTGAAGACAATAAATTAAACATGGTTTAAACAATTGCATTTGTCTTTCGAAGGAAAGGAAACATTACGAAAAAAGGAGAAAATGCTGGTGACCAGCATTTTCTCCTTTTCCCATAATGTTTTCTAACGGCTTCTTTTTCGGGATCCTCAAAGCATCTGATTATTTGGTAAAGGATAAATACAGAGCCTCTTTACGTGCTTTGTAAGATCTTGACCAAAAATTTGATATCTTATTCTTATGATGAATGGTCAAAAACTCATGATGAAAACTTAAAATGCTAAAGTAATGCCAAAATTCAATGTGATAAAACAAAAAGTCCATAATTATAATGAAACAATAACTTGTCATGTAATGGTAGCTTCTCAAGTTAGAAATTTCACTTGAAAAATAATCTCCCAAAAATTGGAACACTTTTCATTTTGTCAACTGGTATGTATGTCAATATAGTACAGGCCATCTTTCACTTTGCAAAGGAACCAAAAAAAAAAACCCCATTTATCCCTTTACCACACAATCCCAATTTTTAATGACCTTGAGGAAGAAGCCTTTTGAAAACACTGTTCCCACAATGTTTAGTATACTTTTTGATACAAATCTCATCATTCGTGCCATATAACTGTTGTCATCTGCAAGTTGGACCTGTCTAAAATATTGTCCCTTGGGAAAGAGTTAAATAAAGGATTGCTGAAAAAAAAATTGGGAAAGGACATGATTCTGCAGAAAGACAAAACGTTTTTGTCATTTTCTATGTTGAAACCACAAGCAGATTTCTGTTTTTAGATGGGGGCATGCAAATCACTGTGTGTAATGTCTAGAGATAAACTATCACAATTTCCCACCAATGTTTATAACTTTGACATGACAAAGTTTTCACCAAACCAAGATTTGTTTTCTCTGACAATTAGGATTTTATTTTTTTCATTCTTTAGGGCCATAAACATTGCTACTTTATTCATTTAAACACTAACATTCAAATTCTGTATTTGGGTTAAAATTAACTGAAAACGAATACTGTTGCATATTTAAAGGTTAACTCTTTACTAAATGACAGAATTTTAGACTTGTCTGAATTGAAAGTATTTGCAGAGGACATTATTATACTGCAAAGAAATTTCTCGTGATCTGATTGGATAATATGCCCCAAACATATATATCATGTACACTGGCAAAACCAACGTAAAAGCAGTTTCCCTTTCGGGAGCCCCGTATACATGACTACACTTTCAATACAACATCCAAAATGGCGACATCAAGATTAACATCAAGATTATGCACCAAACTGCACGTTTTACCAAAGTTTCAGTGACGTCAGTTCCCAGTGACGTCCGTTTTCATTGAATTGGGGCACTCAAAAGGGAAATTCTACATCGTCAGCATACTCAATTTTTGAAACCAAAAAACAGGTAAAATTCGCTTAACACATGTTGGAATGGTAAAACTTTGCAGTATTATTAATTAGTTGTACTGTCAGGTGGCAGGGGACTCGGAAACTTGTTCACGGCTGTGGTGAATCATGTTGCCACCTCGCCTTGGGCTCGGGGCGACATGATTCACCACAGCCGCGAACAAGTTTCCAAGTCCCCTGCCACCTGACCGTACAACTAATAAAGTAAATGTGACTCAAAAAACTGAAGGGTAGAAAAAAAAAAAGAAACTGCTGGTTACCATCATTTTCTCCTTTTCCCACAATGCTTTTAAAAGACTTCTTTCATAGGGTCGTTAGACCTTGGGATTGTGTAGTAAAGAAATGATGTAGGAACAGATCTTTACCACCAATTTTGCTTTTTTTCACCAAATTTTTTAACAGCAGCCTATTGCAATGCACACAAAGCCGAGACAAACACCGAAAAAAACTAAAGCACTTCAACCAAACTTGCTACTTAACAAACAAAAAAAGTTTTCATGCATCTGTATCATATGAATCTGAAAATCCATGTGAAAAACCATTTACATGCAGTTGCTCTTCCTTGTCTGCTTTCCCATTAATTTGCACAGACTGCTTTTGTTTGTCGTAGGCTGCATTATCAAAGCCTCCCTCATTGCGGAGAGTTGAAAAGTTGAACAAAGCACCAGAAGATCGTCGTTTTAAAAAGAACAAAATTCCACATGCAATGATCAGAACAATGGCAACACCAACAATAATGCCTGCAATCTGTGCAGCTGACAGGTCTGTCCCAACAACTACAAAAACAATTAACATAAAAGGTAACTTTCTGTTTGTTAACCCTTTACCACGCAATCTCGAGATTTTACGACCCTGAAGAAAGAAGGCTTTTCAAAACCTTGTGAAAAGAGGAGAAAATGCTGGTAACCAGCATTTTCTCCCTTTCCCACAATGTTTTCTACCCTATCAAAGACAAATTTCATCATTTGAGCCAAATTTCAATTGTTTTACTGAACATGCGTTCAACTTAGTCCATAATTTTGTCATTTGGTAATGGGTTAACTCATTACCAAACAACCAATTGCTAGACTTGTACAAATTGAAAGCATTTGTAGATGACAAAATCAGTGTTGCTCAAATGATGAGATTTCCCTTCGAAAAGTTACAAAACATTGTTGGAAAAGGAGGAAATGGTGGTTACCAGCATTTTTCTCCTTTTCCATCATTTTTTTTTTTTTTAAATGCTTTCTTCTTTCATATTGTGATTTTGTGGTTAAAGGTTCACTCAATACTGCTGGAGACATATACTATACTACTCACACTTTGATAGGGATCATATAGATATTTCGATGGGGGTATATGTTACAAAAATAGTCTTTCTTGAAAAATATTCATTTCCTCATATGGTTTATTTTGTGAGTGGCAATGTTCCATATTCATAAACCATACCTGATGCATGCCATACATACATATCGGCTGAATATAAGATAGTGATCCCTAGCAAATTTGGAGTAGTATATTTGAAGCAGAAAGTATCCTCAAAAATTATGAATTATCAACATAAATTAAAATTTCATGCATAAATTCAAGAGAAAAAGATTAGTGTGGTTAGAAAATTAATTGCTCATTTAGATCACTTCATTCTTTTTGAACAATGGTTGAAATATTACAGCTGCTTTATTTCAAAAAAGTTCCAGCAAAGCAGACAGGGTAGATAAACAAGAGGGCCATGATGGCCCTGTATCGCTCCACTGGCTATTAAGTAAAAACACTACAAGCCAAACATTACAATATTCAGCAAATTGATTTCAAACACGAGGACATGCAAACATTTTTCTATCTTATCCTACGAGAAAGTTGTGATCCATGGGCAAAGCCAATTTTGATCGCAAAGCTATAATTATTTGAATCCTGGTGGAGGTCCACAATATAAAGCTCCATACCAAATAATTCAGTTCCTGAATGTTATAAACAAGAAGATTTTCAAATTTTTCTCAATGAAAAGCCCTGTAAAACATGAAACCCATGAGACAGGGCTAAATCTAATAGCCTTAGTCTTTATAATGGTTAGTAACATGATGACTTAAGATAGTTTTCATTACAAAAGCCCATGTAAAACTGGTGACCTTGTGTTCCGTGGTGTGGGAACAAACTTGGGTCAAGGACTATAATTTGGGCCCTCCTTGTAGAGGCCCACTAGATAAAGCTACATGCAAAATTTGGTAGACCCCATGGCTATTATTTGAAGGAACTTGGTAGAGGCCCACTAGATACAGCTACATGCCAAATTTGGTAGCCCTAGGCCTTACAGTTTCAGAGAAGAAGATTTTTGAAAATTTTCTATATTTTTCAGTTTTGTTGCCATGGCAACCAGAGTTTTTGAAGGAATAAAATTCTGTCATGGGATTCTGAAGAAGACCATGGCAGGATCATTTCTTTGAAGTTTCATCAAAATTGGATAAGTAGTTTCAGAGATGTTTGAAATAAAAGTTAATGCACGCACGGACAGATGGACGGACGGACCTTCAGTGCCAGTAAAAAACAAGTATATACATCAATCTCAGTTTGAAATATATCTTTTTAACCTATTACCAGACAATCCCTACTTTTGATGACCCTGAGAAAGAAGGCTTTAGAAAAGCATTTTCTCCTTTTCTTACAATGTTTTCTACTGTTCACAAAACAAATTTCAAATTTTCAATCACTTTTATTTTGTCGTCTGCAAGTGCTTTCGATTTAGACAAGCCTAAAATATTATCGTTTGGTAATGAGTTACATGTGTGCTAACAATTGTCATAATAAATCACTAAGATTTTTTTTCAAACTTATTTTATTAATACTTTTTCTAAGCTAGTCATCATCAAACAGTAGACATGGTGTATTAATATGAACACTTCATAGTTTGTAAACACAGTCAGATATGTGGAGGATAATTTTTTGTTTTGGTGTATGATTGAAAATTCTTTTATTGAGTTGAAACAAATGCTAAAAGCTCCCCTTGAGCACGTTGTGCTCAAATGAGCTAAAAAGTTAACATACGGATGGACGCACAACGGACAACGGGCCATAACATAAGCCTGCTGGCCTTCGGCCAGTGGAGCTAAAAAACTTGTCTAGCACCAATCATGTATCACTGCAGCTTGATAATCAAGGGAGGTAAATAGTAACGAACTTTATCTTTCATAAAGAGTTATTTCCCTTGATTAATGTTTAAATTGAAGTGACAATATTTTGAAGCCCATGTTAAACTTGCGATCCCTGGAATGAAGGCAATTTTGACCCCAGACCTACAATATGAAACTAGAATGTGTGGTTATAAACAAAAAGATTTTTTAATCTTGCCCAATAAAAAGTCATGTAAAACAAGTTTGCTGAATAAAAGGCCCTGTAAAATATGTGATCCATGACACAGGTTTATCAAGTTTTCACTATAAAAGCCAATGTAAAACTTGTGACCCCTGGTGTGGAGTCAAACTTGACCCCCAAAGTTAAAATTTGGGCCCCCTTGGTAGAGGCCCATTATATAAAGTTACATGCAAAATTTGGTAGCCCTAGGCCTAAATATGGCTATGTACAAGTAGATTATTAAAGTTTCCTTATATAAGACCATGTAGAACTTGTGACCCCCTGGGGTGGGGCTACATTTGACCCCCTGGGCTATAATTTGGGCACCCTTGATAGAGACCCCCTAGATAAAGCTAAATGCAAAATTTGATAGCCCTAGCCCTTATAGCTAGATGCGAAAGATTTTCCTATATAAGCCCGCCCATGTAAAACATGTTACCCCCCGGAGCGAAGTCAAATTTGACCCTCGGCTATAATTTGGACACCCTTGGTACAGGTCCACTAGATAAAGCTACATGCCAAATTTGGTCGCCCTAGGCCCCATGGCTAGGTCAAAGAAGAATTTTAAAGTTCTCCCTATATAAGCCCATGTAAAACTTGTTATATAAGCCCATGTAAAACTTGTTACCCCCGGGCAGGGCCTAATTTGACCCCAGGGCTATAATTTGAACAATCTTGGCAGAGGTCCACTAGATAAAGCTACA
Source organism: Hippopus hippopus (assembly GCA_946811185.2). Classification (NCBI taxonomy): domain Eukaryota; kingdom Metazoa; phylum Mollusca; class Bivalvia; order Cardiida; family Cardiidae; genus Hippopus; species Hippopus hippopus. The sequence goes on from OX328105.1 coordinate 3,670,072, forward strand.
TGCCAAATTTGGTAGCTCTAGGCCCTATGGCTAGGTAGAAGAGGAATTTTAAAGTTCTCCCTAAATAAGCCCATGTATAACTTGTAACCCCCGGGGCGGGGCCAATTTTGACCCCAGGGCTATAAATTGAAGAAACTTGGTAGAGGTCCACTAGATAAAGCTACATGCCAAATTTGGTAGCCCTTGGCCTTACGGTTTCAGACAAGAAGATTTTCAAAGATTTTCAAAATTTTTCAGTTTTGTTGCCATGGCAACCAGAGTTTTTGAAGGAATTAAATTCTTTCAAGAAATTCTGAAGAGGACCATGGCAGGATCATTTCTGTGAAGTTTCATCAAAATTGGATGGGTAGTTTCAGAGAAGAAGACGTTTTAAAAAAAAGTTAACGCACGGACAGACGGACGGACGGACGGACGGACGGACTGACGGACGGACGCACGACGGACAACAGGCCATGACATAAGCCCGCTGGCCTTCGGCCAGTGGAGCTAAAAATCAGACTAAATGTACATTCTGTGCAGTCTGATCTTGATGCACACTGCCTGCAAAAACAACAAAAATTGTGTAATGCACTTTAACCCTTTACCAGACCACAAAATTTCAGCCTTGTCCAAACTGAGAGCATTTGCAGACTACAATTATTGGGTGGCTAAAATGATGCAATTCTTCTTTGATAGGGTAGAAAACATTGTGGGAAAAGGAGAAAATGCTGGTTACCAGCATTTTCTCCTTTTCCCACAATGTTTTCCAACGGCTTCTTTCCAAGGGCCGTTTGAAGTCGGCATCGTGCGGTAAAAGTCAAGGGTTAAAAATTATTAACAACATTAAAAATTTAAACAGTTGTCCAAACTTACCTGTTGTCCGTTGCTGTAGTTTGGCTGGGGATTTTACATTAGATGGAATACTTTGGGTTGGTTGCCCACTTGGCATGGTGACACTCAATGTCTTTATGTTTCCCTGTTGTGATGACATTTTAGAGGATTGGGGAGGTGTACCAACACTGGATGTAACCCTGACAGCTGATGACTGCGATACTACCTTGCCAGACGATGGTGTAAAACTTGTGGGAACTGTGGTGGTCGGAGTAGTTGAAATTGTAGTTGTTGGGGTAGTTGGACTTGTTGCAGGCACTGAAATAGGCATCCCAAAGCATGAAAAATAGTGTAGAATGTGTTTAATGCATTTCTGTAATACATTATATCAAGCAAGTCATCACATAATTACAGATCCATAAAATCTGTTTTGATTAACAACTGACTGAATCATGAGGTAGACTGGTCTGTTGATATGCAGAAAATTGATCAATAGGGAAAAGGTTTGACCCAGGTCAGCATGGCTCATAATGATGAAGGTACTACCCATTGCATCATGTAATTTAACCACTATCAATTTTCTTATATTATACCTGTACGAGAAAAGTATTATGTAGTATATACAATGTAATAGTATATAATATACAGCCAAATCTGAGACCTGTCCAATTTGAAAGCATTTGCAGATGATATATGAAAGGTGGCCAAATTGTGGGGAATTCACTTTTGATACGATAGAAAGCAATGCGGGAAAAGTAGACAAGAGCAATGCATCTGGGTACCAACGCTTTTTACAGTTGCCTGAATTTCAGTGAAATTCTAAGTCAAAAAAGGGACAAAACTGTGTCAAAATACTTTAATGGTTATCTGCACTTGTTTTATAGGTTCTCCTTTTGATAGTTAATAACTTGTCCAAGTTTGATTAAATATCTTCAATAATAACAGACATAACATAAAATGTGAAAGTTTTTGCACAACACCACAGTGCAGACAACAAGGCAGATGATAACAACAGGGCTAAGACAATAGCTGGACGTTTCTTCAAAAACAGCCAAGCACAATAGCTGCTAACCATTTTCTCCCTTTTTCCACAATGATTTCAAGAGCTTTCTTGCTCAGGCTTGTTTAAAGTTTGGAATGTAGGGTAAAGGGTTAAAGACAAATCCTTTAATTTGACCTGCATAGAATTTGTTGTTTGTAAATGCTTTCAATTTTAGCAAGTCTTAATTGGAGCCAAACTCTGTGGAAAAGGGGTTTAAAAAGTATGAACCAAGAGCAGCCTGTCTGCAGCATGCACAGGCTATGCTGGGTCCAAACTTTTGGCTTTGGTAAATTTTACGCATGTCCAAGGACCATTCTACATCAGTATTAACCCTTTCCCAAACAATCCCTGGTTTTCACGGCCCTGAAAAAGAAGCCTTTTGAAAACATCATGAGAAAAGGAGAAAATGCTGGTAAATGCTTTCAATTTGGACAAGTCTAAAATTTTGTCGTTTGGTAAAGAGTTAAGCCAGTTGTTAGACAAAATGGATTTTATGGATCTATAATTTATGTGACGACGATGGCATAATGCATCACGGAGCTGCATTTAACTCCCTTTTGCCAGAGTATGGTTCATCTGGTAAGTGTTGAAGCCTTTACCAAACAATCCCGACTTTTAACGACCCTAAAGAAGATGGCCTTTGAAAACAATGTGGGAAATGGAGAAAATGCTGGAAACCAGCTTTTTCTCCCTTTCCCACATGTTTTCTATCCTACTAGACAGAGAAATCATCTTTTTAGCAACATTTAATTTGTTGTCTGCAAATGCTTTGAATTTGGTCCAGTTCAAAATTTTGTCATTTGGTAAAGAGTTAAGGTATTCCTACACTGAAGCGGAACATCTATTTCCACTGTAATTTAACTCTGGAAAATATGGTATGATTAAAAATCATCACTATTGTAGCATCTTAAGTGAGCCACTATTGGAGGATTTGCCTTCATAGAATTATCATTTTCAATTCTAAAATCACTATATCCTCAATTCAAAGGGAGATTATTATTACCTCCTTTTACAAAAAAAGTAATAGAGGTATGAACCGAAACTTTTTATATAGACATTTAAAGAAATTCTGGGCGGTTGAAAGTGTTAAGAATTATTGAATCATTATAATTCTCAATAATCTAACAACAACAAAAATTATGCTATGTTGACCAGAAGCTTAAGGGGAGGAAAGCCTTAAAGAGATATACTCACAGCTTTCCAAGCAATACTCACATTTAGCTGTCTTACAAACATAGCCATTATGGTTCTCACAGTTGGCATCTTTCCACTTGCCACTTACTGCCTTAAGTTTCACACAATCATTACTTCCTGGGTTTGATTCCCAGTTTATATAGGCCACCTGGGTACCATCTGACCACTGGAAGTACCCATCTGAATAATATAACAAAAAAGTCTAACGCCTTTACCTCATGATTCCAAGTTTTAACAATCCGGAGAAAAAGCCTTTTGAAAACATTGTAGGAATAGGAGGAAATGCTGGTGACCAGCATTTTCTCCTTTTTCCACAATGTTTTCTACCCTACCAACGACAAACTCCATCATTTGAGCAACATTTACATTGTTGTCTGCTCTATGTTTGGACCAGTCTACATTTTGCTGTGTGGTAACCAAACAATCCAGAGTTATAACAACCCTGATGTAGAAAACTTTTGAAAACATATAATTAGTTGGAAAAGAAGAAATTCCTGATAACCAGCATTTTCTCCTTTTCCTACAATGTTTTCTACCTTATTGAAGACACATTCCATCATTTGGGTCAAATTTATATTTTTGTCTGCAATTGCTTTTAATTGAGACTAGTCTAAATTTTTGTTGTGTGGTAAAGAGTTACTGTATACTTGGATATATAAGTGTGCCAAAAAATTTGCAAACCACCAACTGAGGAGATTTTGCGTTGGAAAATGTTTGCGAATTCAAGACACTTGTTACTTGTTGTTATACTTGTTGTTAAATATGCGAACAGAAAAGTTCGCAAAATTTTTAAAATTTGCAAAATCGCTAAAATTTCCATGAAAATTTCCATAAAACTAGCCATGCTCTATGAAAAGGGGGCTTAATGCATTTGCAGAAAGTGTCGACCCATGTCATCCTATGCAGCCCTCGCAGGCTGACATGGATCGAAACTTTTTGCTTCGTGTAAATTTTCTGCGTGTCAAAGGACCATTCTTCCTCCAGATGCAATTGATTTTTAGACTAAATGGATTTGACTGATCTATAATTATGTGATAAGTTGGTTGGTATAACATATAATGGAGATGCATTAACTCTTTACCACACAATCCTGACTTTTAACAACCTTGAGAAAGAAAGCTTTTGAAAACATTATGGGAAAAGAAGAAAATGCTGGTAACCAGCATTTTCTCCTTTTCCCATGATGTTTTCTACCTGTCCCAGAACTAATTTCAATTTTTGATTCACATTTGATTTGTCGTCTAAAATTTTGTTGTTTGGTAAAGAGTTAAGCCCTTTTACCAAAGCGTGGCTCAAAAATATATGTATCTATGGAAAGACACTGCTTCTTTCTTATACAGTATTTTCAAACACTGTCTATTTGAGGTATGTTAGACCGAGTATAATACATTAAACCATTACCATACAATCCCAACTTTTAACGACCCTGAGAAAGAAGCCTTTTGAAAACATTGTGGGAAAAGGAAAAAATGCTGGTAGCCAGTAAAGAGTTTATGGAAAAACTTTGAAAAACCATATTGACAGTAGTGTGTTGACATTTTTCTCTGTATTAAAAATGTCAAAGTTGCCTTTAACTAACCAGCAAGCCAGATTTTTGGCCTATGGCCACATTTACATACCAACTTAAATTATTATTCATAATTCCATGACTTGGCACCTGATTGGCTGAACCATTTGGTCTCTTCCAATCAATTCATGAGTTTTTGAATGCAGAATAGAAGCATAATTTTAAATTGTTGTTGGTGATACATATCTTAGATAGAAATATTCAACAAGAATCAAATCAATACTGCACTTGCATACATATAAAATGCAACAAAATAATATGAAAGTAAATAGAGGATAATCAACTGGTGTGTGATATTAAAAGTCTCTCACTCGAATGGTGTTCTTGTTGAAAAAACTTGTCCTACCAGTTGATTATCCTATTTATTATATTCCTAACTTACCCTTTTTTTTTTCCTAATAATTATCAAGAATGTTACAATAGGAGCAATATAGAAAAAAGTCATTCTGGTAAACATTCTAAAACTATATCGTCACTATTGATGATACCATATTTATCATCACTAGCGGTGTTATTCACTGTGAAATCCCAGTAATTCACTGATAAGAATATAATAAAAAGGTTTTTACTTGATCTTTTGAATCCTAACCACAAGTCCACAGAATCTTGACTGGACTGATCCATCTCTCTTAAAAGGAAGCTTTCTTCATTTCTGTTTGTAATGCTAACCAGCTGCATACCTCTGCTAACACAATCTTGGTCTGCTTGAGACCACGTCTTGCCAGGACTCTATTGAAAAAAATATATCTTTCATTACATAACTGACTGCAGGTGACACTTTGTCTGACTGCAGACAATTTTCAAAAAACATTGTGACAAAATGACAAAAGCTCTTAACCCTTATCCTGTTAAATAAATTAACCCTTTACCAAACAATCCCGGGTTTTAACGACCCTATGAAAGCAGCCTTTTGAAAAGATTGTGGGAAATGGAGTTACCAGCATTTTCTCCTTTTCCCACAATGTTTTCTACTCTATCAAGGACAAATTCTGCCATTTGAGCCATCTTTAATTTGTCATCTGCAAATGCTTTCAATTTGGACCAGTCTAAAATTATGCTGTATGGTAAGAGTTAAATGAAACTTTCAAGCTGATTATGAAGACCTGAATATTGCTATTTTCAACTGACTTTTTGGAGAAAAATTTTTTTTCTTAACGGACAGTGTAGATCAAGATCAGATTGCACATTCTGTGCAGTCTGGTCTTTGATCTACACTGTCTGCAAAAGGCCAGTGAGTCGAGCTTTGTAGCCTAAGGGTTAACTTGTAATTTCTTCATTTTTGACATTACAGGACTTACAGCTAAAAAGCACAACTGGCTCAAAAGAGAAATATTTGAGGGAAAAATCGCCTTAATATGCATATTAAAAAAATATGGGGAAGAGTGCATTTCTCATAGCAAAGCAAAAACTGTCATTTCAAACTATCAACACATGCGCAATTTTTTATGCAAATGCAACTGACAGCATCTGAAAATGTTTGAGATAAGAAACAATACCGTAATTGTTTCTGTAGTGCCAATAGTGCAGTTTCAAAACAATCTGTTCGCCAAAATATGTACTGTAATTCGCCAATGTATTCGGACACAATTAAATAATTATTTTTTTTATTGTCCGAATATTTATGAAATTACCGTTGTGAAAAAATGGGGGTGGCTGAAAGAATAGGTTCTAAATTATTTAGAAGAAAAAAGTGTGTCCGAAATGATAAGGGTAAGTTCTCGTGCGAATTTATTCATGGTAACATTATGTAATGGTAGTCAGAAAACATAATTACGTGATATAGCGTCGGAGCGGGTTTTTTGTTTGTTCTTTTAAATGCATGTATTTTGTATAATTGCTTACCTTATTAAAATCCAGATAATTTTCCATCGATTTATAAGTTCAAAAAGAATAAAGCTAATCATTTACACCACTTTCTCAACACATGTGCACGTGTTCACCACAATACAAAAATTAAAGATGACGTAACATGTTTCGGCGCTTTTGATGTTGCTCGGCTCCGGTTGTGTTTGTCTCACTTGGCGTAAATTAGTCAATCAAGGAAGAGATTAAAGAACTGACTTTTTATTTGTATTTATTGGTAAATAGATGATTAAAAAATTAAATAGTTTGTTATGCTTACAAGTTTTCATTATGTCCAATCATATTTGTTCATGGAATTGTCTTAACTCCACCCCCATCTCCAACACATATTAAAACGCAATGGCAGGAAATGAACAATCTCTCATGTTTTTACGTGTCTGCAGTACAAGTCCTTTGAAAACACTGTGGGAAAAGGAAAATTGCTTGTAACAAGCAATTTCTCCTTTTCCCAAAGTGTTTTCTACCAGTTTGGAAAACTTTCCGCCATTTTCGTCAATTTTAAAATTGTCGTCTGCAAACTCTTTCAGTCTGGAAGAATCTAAAATCTGTCGTTTGGGAACGGGTTAACTTATTTAGCAGGATAAGGGCTAAAAGATTTTTTTTTAAATTAAAGTTTAAAACACTCCTTTGTCCTTTTATTCTTTCCCAGAAAACCATCCTTTTAATCTAGATCTATTGCTATTTTTTTAAAAAAAAAAACACATAGATCTACACTGCAATAATAGGATAGGACTTTCGCAAAGTTGTGTGCACGAAATAACTGGTGGTGAAGATCAAGATCATACTGCAGGATCTCTGAAGTCTGATCTTTATCTACGCAGCTAAACTCACTAAGCCATCGTAAGTGAAAGTCATTATGACCAATAGTACAATGACAAGACCCATGTCAAGGGGATTTCAAGCCAGCTGTGTGTACGCATTCAACTTCTCAGTAAAGGTGTGACGTAACATTTTGTTTGAAGGAATATAGGATTGTTAAACACACAACTGCTCCCTTAATTGAAAGTTACACACTGACCTCGACCATCCACAATCCATGCAATAAGACAATAACATACTTTCCCCCCTTACTCTGATACTGACTTTTTACACACAGTTATGAATAGAACACAACACTCGTGTCGTATGTTTTGTCTAGAGAGCAGAGATGTAAATCTCCAGCATTTTTATTGAAAGTTCATTGCTACTTAGTCTGCAAGTGATTAAAATAAATAATGTGTACGATGTGATACTATGGATTACCGGTAAATTAGATTTAAAAGAAACGGTTTAGTATGCAATGTTATCAGCACACAAGATGCATCTTACAAAACATTATTGGAAAAGGATACTTTTCAACAATCAAATCCTGCTTTTCCCACAATGTTTCCTACTAGATCTAGATCTATTATCAGCAGTGTTAACCAGGATTTGACTGTGTCTAACATTTGATTCTGGAAAAGTAGAATAGAAAGTTAATCTTCAAAGCGCCCTCACAATGCTATTTAAATTTGCTACCAGTGCAAATCAAGATCGGAATGAACGAATAAAATCCTGGTCTTTGATTTACAATGTCTGCGTTGCTGAGACACTTTGAATGAAGTAAATTACTTGTTTGGCTCGATCGCTTGGCTTATATGATCGAAAATAATCGCCGAGTTTAAGCGACAATCTACAGGACGTTTTGAAGTTGTTTGAAAAAAAAAAAAATGTAACTGATCATCGGCGAGCACACTTTGTCATAATTAATGGCTGTCCGATCTTTAGGAATATTAATGAAGAAGGCTGTCCGAAAGTTTGGAAAACTAATTTTGTGAACTGTCCGAAGTTTGGACAAAAAATAAATTATTTTTGAAAATAATTAAGGGTGTCCGAACGTTTTGGGTGTCCGAATACATTGGTGAATTACGGTAAGTAAAGTGAACACTGCAGATCAATGTAGTTCAGTCTACAACTTTTGCACAGCGTGATTTAGACCTACGTATTGTTTATTCACATAAAAGACTACATGAATGCTCCATAATTGAAAAAATGATCAGGGCAGGGCGTGTGATTATAAAAGTCTTCTCATGCTTAACTCAGCTAAGCATAAAGTTTCAAAATTATTCCAAACTGTGATACATCTCACAAAGCAGATTTTTATCCTTTTTAAATTATTGAATGAAAGTCTTTATTTCTCATCGTGGTATTTACAGAAGCACAAATGAAATTGAAAGTTTGAGCATAACGTCAGTTGAACATGACATAAGTATAACCCAAGACAACAAAATTTTAGCCTAGTCGCAATTGAAAGCATTTGCAGACGACAGTTTCAATGTGGCTCAAATGGTGCAATTTTTCATTGACAGGGTAGAAAACATTGTGGGAAAAGGAGAAAATGCTTGTTACCAGCATTTTCTCCTTTTCCCACAATGCTTTCAAAAGTCTTCTTTTTCAAAGTCATTCAAACTCGGGTTGTAGGGTAAAGGGTTAATAAGTATGTGCTCAGATTTCAAACAGTTTAACAGCAATTGATTGTATTGCTAGTCTGAAAACATCAATAGACAGGCAGAGAGTGCTGACCAAGATTTGACAGCATATAATCATGTGCATATTAATCTTAGTCTACACTCTGCACTCACACATCTTTATCAATATATAACAGAAACATTATGACCCTAAATGATCTCAGTTGAGGGTCAATAAGGGGGAATTTTATTTGCAATATGTACTGTAATTGATCTCTCAACAAATACTTGTCTTATGACCAAACAATTGAAAACCCCTTCTGATATGAATAGTGGGTATAAAACTGCCCAAAAATTTGTTAGTATTTGGAGAATGGTTCCTTGTACCCTTTGCTGCACAATCCCTTTTTGAACCATTAGGCTGCTGAGTGTGACTAAAGGACCTATTGCAGACAGTGTAGATCAGGATCAGACTGCACAGAACATGCAGTCTGATCTTGATCTAATCTGTCCAATAAGGAGATAGTTTTCCCAAAAAAAGTACCTTTCATGTAGCAACATTTGGGTTTTTAACATTGGCTTAAAAGTTTATCAAGCATATCAAGCAGGTTAACCCTTTACCACACTACAAAATTTTAGACTTGTCCAAATTGTAAGTATTTGCAGACGACAAATTAAAGATTGCTCAAAAGATGGGTTCATTCTTTAATAGGTAGAAAACATTGTTGGAAAAGGAGAAAATGCTGGTTATCAGCATTTTCTCCTTTTCTCACTATCTTTTCAAGAGGTTTCTTCCTCAGGGTCGTTAAAAGTCAGCATCGTGTGGTTAAGGGTTAAGGGTTAATAACCCTCGATGAGAGGCTTTTGAAAACATTGTGGGAAATTGAGAAAATCCTGGTAATCAGTATTTACTACTTTTTCCCACAATATTACCTACCTATAAGAGATCTTAAGCTCTTGTGTACCAATTTTGAATGTGTTGTATGCAGATGTTTTGAAATTGAAGAGTCTAGAATTTGCCAATTGGTAAAGACTTGAGCTACAATTTCTTGAAGCAAGGCTGCTGAGGCGCCTTTGAATTAAAAAACCTTTGCGAAACAGGAATCATTTTTATAAATAAAGGTTCAATAAAACAACTCAAGTGAAAACATTGTAGCTAAAGAAGACTGGTCCTTTAGTCAATTTTTCTTCAAAAGCTTTCTTTTCTGCAATAATTTAAAAACCTTTTCTAGGGCAAGGGATTACAGAGAGATATTTGAGTAGTAATGACTTGTGTCCTAAGAGCTTTTATGAAATGGATGATTTATGGCAGTTCAGGTAATATTGACCAAATGTCATTTTTTTTCATTTTATAACCAACAAAAAATGTGAACTGTTTGTTTTTGTTGAAAACAGATGTCTGCCCCAAATGCTTAGTCATTCTCCCGATGCAACAACAAAAGATCAAGTACATGTTAACATAAACCAACCCCCCTCTCCCCCTGTCTTCTTGAACATGCCACTGGATTTGGAATTCTACACTATGCATATCATTTCGTTAAGATGGACCAAACTGTGATTTAATTTTTTTTTAATCAAGCAAGGGTTTAGGTGCATTCCATGTGACTTTTGACCTTCTGCTGTGACCCCTTGGGGACTGGTATGTGAAACCTCCAGATTCACTTTGTCTGCTTAAATTAGACATGTATGTCAAATAGTTTTAGAATCTGACCAATGGATCAAGAGATATGGAGCAGACATGAGGCTTTAAAAAACAAGTCACCACTGAACCCTGAGTATGATCTCGACATTGCAGAATGGTATGTGAAACCTCCGCTCTGCATGCTATTGCAACAAGCTGGACATGTGCATTTATGCATGGATTTAACCCTTTACCACACGGCAAACTTTAAGACCTATCCAAATTGAAAGCATTTGCAGACGACAATTTCATAGTGGCTCAAATGACACAGCATTTTCTCCTTTTCCCACAATGTTTTCAAAAGGCCTCTTCTTCAGGGGCGTTAAAAGGCGTCATTGTGTGGTAAAGGGTTAAGAAATATGGAGCAGACATGATTCCAGTGCATATGACCTATAAAACCTAGTGGTGACGGTCACCTTGGAGCCCGGAAAGCTTAAAATCTCTAATCTGAGAGTAATCTTCTCAAGGTGGATATATGCATCAATTTTTTGTCAAGGTTGGGCAAGTGGTTTAGAAGTAATGTGAACTAGAACTTGTTTTTCTACAAGAAAACATATGTCTCCCCTCTTTTTGGTGTCAGAAGGATTGATATGTGACCAAGGCAATTTCTAACTGTAATAATGGTCATTTTTCTCTAAGGGTTCTCGAGTTATAGAGCACATGCGAAATTGTACGTAAAATGAGTAAGGAAAATAATCAAAGGGAAATAACTCGAAAAATATACAAGCCAGAGTTATAGTTCTTGTGCATGACACTTTGGCTTATGGTGCTTTACAAATGTGTGAAGTTTTATCAAAAAATCTTAAAAGGTTTTCGAGTTATAGAGCAGACACGATTTGTGACGGAAAATAATCAAAGGGAAATAACTCGAAAAATACAAAAGCCAGAGTTATGGTTCTTGTATATTACACTTCGTCTTATGATGCTTTACAAGTGTGTGAAGTTTTATCAAAAAAATCTTGAAAGGTTTTCGAGTTATAGAGCGGACACGATTTGCGACGGAAAATAATCAAAGGGAAATAACTCGAAAAATACAAAAGCCAGAGTTATGGTTCTTGTGCATGACACTTCGTCTAATGGCGCTTTACAAATGTGTGAAGTTTTATCAAAATATCTTCAAAGGTTTTCGAGTTATAGAGCGGACACTCACGAAAGCAATAATTATGTTATCCCACTGTATTATGTACTGAATAAATAGTGCTAGGTAAAAATTGCATAAATTTTCTACTGTGCAGAAACCAAGTTTATCAAATAATTCCAAATATTTTCACAGATAAAGAAAGCAAACTTACATCAAAACTGAAATAATAACAAAAGTCATCATTCTGTCTCCAGGTAACATCTTTACAATATCCACTTGGATAGCCTGTTGGGGGTGGAGGAGTGACTGAAATACAAAGAAAGAAAACTAGAACAGTAACCCTTAACAGCCTCAACTGTTAACAAACCTGAGGAAAAAAGCTTTTGAAAACAATGTGGGAGAAGGAAAAAATGGTGGTTACCTGCATTTTCTCCTGTTCAAACAAATTAAGGTTTCTTCTCTATGAAGCACAAGTTTCATTGTCTGAGTAACACTTATTCCTTGTCTACAAATTTTTTCAATTTAGACAAGGCTAAAATTTTACTGTTTAGTAAAGAGTTAACTCTTTAAGAGGATCAATACCTCTGGCATGTGCTTTGATAAAAAAAAAAAGATATGCATTTACACACAAAAATACGTAAGTTGAAGGGGACATAATTCTCCAACAATTAATCTTACATATGAAATTTGTGTCTTACACATAGATGGTTTTCGGTTCATTTGTGTTGTCATCTAGAAATAAAATGCAACTGCCTTATTGCATGGCCCAACATAACCCTTCGGGTTTTTTTTGCCATGTAACAAGGCTTAACATAACACCCTTTGGGCGTTATTTGCCACGTAATAAAGCAACTGCATTTTATTTCTCCATGACAACACTAAAATATGCACTCAACCCTAAATGGGAGAAGTTTGTAACACAAAATGTAAATGTACAACACGCTTGCAGACAGACAGGCTGTTTCCTTTATACCCCCTAAAACATTTGTTTTACAGGGGCATGATTAGCAAACGGCTTAATAATTTCATCAGGAAACCATTACTTCAGAATGAAATCACTTATATATGGATCTAATTCACTAAAAGAACAATCTGGGTCAGTATTCAACAACCATTCTCAAGACTATTCTTTGTCTTGTTCTCCAAGATTTTCTGAATGTGATAGTAACATAACTTCTGATTGGCTAAACCATTTGGTTTAGCCAATCAGAAGTTGTGTTACTTTCACATATAGAAAATTCTGGAGAATAAGACTAAGACACTCTTAAGAATAGTTGGTGAATACCGACCCAGCTGATATTGGATCTATGTTTATACCTGCCAAGAAGTTCAGGCCCTAAGCAGCCCTGACATTGCTAAAACTGGTCTGTCAGTTCTACTGCTTGAAAGTTTTGTGTTGTTGAAGAAAATTATGTTTTGATCGTATGTCAAAGTAATATTTTATCCTTTGTTTTTTTATGTTGTGATTAGATATATGTAGTCTCTAACTAGAAGTTATCATTACTTACAAAATAAGATTTTGCAGACAAATGGGTACAAATTATGACACATGGAGTCATTCCAGAAGCCCTGGTTGGTGGACACACACCCTTCTCCAGGCATGTATGTTGGCTCCCCTTTATTCCAGCTGGTGTACATAACAGGAGAATTGTCTGCCCAACTGTAGGTCCCCGTGTTCTGGAACACAAAGAACAATAACTCTTTATAATAGGCAACAATGCTCTAAACAAATCCTAATTGAAAGCATTTGCAGACAACAAATTAAAATGTAGTTTAAATCATGGGATTCGTTTTTAAAAGGGTTAAAAAAGTTAACTTTTTCCAAGAAACAAAAACAGCTGTCTCTTTTGCTTGTTTGTTTTGTTTGTTTGTATGACGTTTAACTCCATTTTCAAAATTATTTCAGTTCTATTGCAGTGGCAGTATATCTAGCAATGCTTTCCTCGGGTTTCTTTTACCAGTACTTCACACAATATTCTTTCCATACTCCTGGATGCTTTCCCACATAACCATTACTTAAACAATACATAACCATTATTTAAACAATGATCAGCAGTGAGCTGTCTCATTTACTTTAACCCTTTACCACACGACAAATTTTAGACCTGTCCTAATTTAAAGCATTTGCAGATGACAGTTTCAATGTCGATCATATGAAATGATTTTTCTTTGATAGGGTAGAAAACATTGTGGGAAAAGGAGAAAATGCTGGTAACCAGCATTTTCTCCTTTTCCCACACTGTTTTCAAAAGCCTTCTCTATCAGGGTTAACCAATTACCAAACAATCACAACTTTAACAATCCTATGAAAAAGGCCTTTTGAAAACATTGTGGGAAAATGAGAAAATGCTGGTAACCAGCATTTTCTTCTTTTTCAACCATGTTTTCTACCCTTCTAAAAGTGAATTTCTATTTCTGAGTCACAATTATTTTGTAGTCTGCAAAATTTAGGCAAGTCTAAAATTTTGTCACTTGGTAAAGAGGTTTGTCTATTGATTAGGTTGGGTTAAACTTCACTCCACTTAATAATATCTCTGCTTTTCATCCAGGAATGTCGCATTGAGCATGTCCAAGGACCCTCTCTAGCATTCAGCTTTGATCACGAGACCAGCAGTGGTACTCATAAAACCAGTAGTGGTCTTCACTCACATATCAACCCAGATGCTCCTGGCTTAGGGCCGTTGGGGACGGGCGTCGTTACCTGCGATGTCGAGTATAATCCCATGCCCAGATTTTGACATGGCTACCGGCAGTTAGCCATTGCTTGGCAGGCCGATATTACAGCTGTAAGGCAGAAGGAGTTTATTCAATATGCTTTCCTTCCACAATAAATTCCATGGGAGGTAATTTTTGCCCTGTGAGAGGGCTTTGCAGGCTGCTGGCCATTTAGCCATTGCTTGGTGTGGCCTCAGTCTCGCTGTTTGGCTGCTAAAGCCTTGTGAAAGAAGGTGAATGCTATATGGGCATGGGTTTTTGTTGATTTTTTCTCTCTCACACTTTACCAGACCACCAAGTTTATAAACTTGTCCACAATGAAAGCATTTGCAGACAACAAGTCTAATGTTGCTAAAATGATGGAATTTGTCATTGAAAGAGTAGAAAACGTTGTGAGGGCAACAGAAAGTTTTTTCTCCTTTTTCAATTTTTTTTTCAAAAGCCTTCTTTCTCAGGGTCTTACAAAACACAGGATTGTTTAGTAAAGAGTTTATCCTTTACAGAATGACAACATTGAGGATTTGTCCAGTTCTCAAGTATTTGCAGACAACAAATTATATGTGGCTCAATCGACTGAATTAGTGAGTATAAAACATTACGGGAAAAGAAAAAAATGCTGGTTACCAGAATTTTCTTCTTTTCCAACAATGTTTTCAAAAGCCTTTTCTGTCAGGGTCATTATAACTCAGAACTGAATGGCAAAGGGTTAGACAATATGAACATATCAGAGCAAAAATCTTACTTTCAAAGAGTGAAATACAAACCAATCAAGCTTCTATCCTCATAATAAATGGAGCACAGTCGGGACAAACAACATCATAGAAAAACAAAAACAAAAAAAACATTAATTGTATTGCACTGAGTTTTCAGAAGTCATACCAATCAATGCTTCACGGATTAGGGTTATTAATCCTTTAAGTGCCGGGCAAACCCCAGTCAGACATATTCATTCAAGCAACAATCCCTTATAAGAACAATTCCAATGTTGCTTTTGTCAAAATTGTCTGAACAAAGCAGACAGTGTAGATCAAAGATCAGACCGTGTGTGTCTTGAGTCTGATCTTGATCTACACTGGCCGTAATGGTAACTATAGTCAAGAAAGGTTCTTCAAGGACTTAGGCTATACCACGCAATCCTGTGCTTTAAAATCACTCCGGAGAAAAGCTTTTAAAAGCATTGTGGGACAAGAACAAAATGCATTTTCTCCTTTTCACACAGTATTTTCTACTCTTTCCTGTGATATTTTCTACTCTTTCAAAGACAAAATTCCACCAGTTGAGCCACATTAATTTTGCTGTCTACAAGTGCTTTCAATTAAGAGGACTCTAACAATATTATCATCTGGTAAATGGTTAAGTCTTTACTGAACGAAAAATTTGTAAACACAACTAAATTGAGAGCATCTGCAGATGACAAATCCTTAGATGGTACAAAATGGCCAAATATCTCCATGAATGGGGTGGAAAGCATTGTGAGAAGAGGAGAAAATGCTGGTAACCAGCATTTTCTCCTTTCTCACAATGTTTTCAAAAGCCATCTCTTTCATCGTCATTAAAACTCGGGATTGTGTAGTAAAGAGGTAATCAACACCTGGCACTGAAAAAAAAGAAAAAAAAACAGTAAAAAAGAAGGACACAGCAAAGAAAACCATTCTTACCGCTGGGTCTCTTAGACCAGTCCACACAGGTGAGTTAACCTTTCCTACCAAAGTATCGATATAGGCCTGCTCATAGACAGACATTATAGATGTAAGATAGGCTTGTTCGCCCTGGCAGGCTGCTGTGGCCTGGGAATATGTCTTCTGTTCATTATGCACCTTGTAGCAATCCAAACCATTAGATATATAACCCGGTTTCTGGCATGTTGGGAAACCTTGGGTCGGAGCTATAGAAGGATCTGTAAGTGAAATTAGTGATATTGATTCTATATGAACCATGCTCTGGCATAAGATGGCTTAACTCTTTACCACACGCTCCCGACTTTTAACGACCATGAAGAAGAAGGCTTTTGAAAACATTGTGGGAAAAGGAGGAAATGCTGGTAACCAGCATTTTCTCCTTTTTCCACATCGTTTTCTACCCTCCTGTAAACAAATTTCAATGTTTGAGTCAGGTTTATTTTGTTGTCTGCAAATGCTTTCAATTTGGACAAGTTTAAAATTTTGTTGTTTGGTAAAGAGATAATGCATCACCTATACTAAACAAGTTATTACATAATTATGGATCCATAAAATCCATTTTGTCTAACAAGCGACTGAATCATGAGGTAGACTGATCCCTATGACATGCAGAAAAACTGATCAACAGCTAAAAAAGTTTTGATCCAGGTCAGCTTGCAATGACTGTGCAGGCTGCTCTGGGATGACACTAATCAAAGGGCATGTAATATGGACCTCAAGTTTTTAGCGGGCAAATCAAAATTTTAGACTTGCTTGTTTCGAAAGCATTCGCAGGTAACCAATTAAATTTGGCTTAAATAATTGGTTTTGTCTTTGATGGGGTAGAGAGCATTGTTGGAATAAGAGAAAATGCTATTTATCAGTATTTCCTCTTTTTCTTGCAATGTTTTCTAAAGGTTTTCAACCCAAAGATTTTTAAACACAGATTGTTTGGTTCGAGTTGAATGTTAGAAATCTAGTTTATGCTGCATAGAATCTTTCATGCCAACACTCTGCCGCAGATGCCTTAAGAAATAGATAAAATTTTAAGTAAAAAGAGTGGCATAACTGTATCACTAATTTTTTGATGGTTACCTCTTACTTTGGTATGGGTTCCCCTTTAGATAGTTAAGTTAACATCCAGTAAGGTTAGTTTGCGGTAAATATCTTCAGCAATAACAGAGATATTATAAAATACCACACTGCTTGCGCCACAATAACAATGACAGAGAGATAAAATGCCAAAGTACTTGCACCGCAATAACAATGACAGAGAGATAAAATGCCAAAGTACTTGCACCGCAATAACAATGACATAGATAAAATGCCAAAGTACTTGCACTGCAATAACAATGACTGAGAGATAAAATGTCAAAGTACTTGCAACGCAACAACAATGACAGAGATAAAATGCCAAAGTACTTGCACCGCAATAACAATGACAGAGAGATAAAATGCCAAAGTACTTGCACCGCAATAACAATGACAGAGATATAAAATGCCAAAGTACTTGCACCGCAATAACAATGACAGAGATATAAAATGCCAAAGTACTTGCATCGCAATAACAAGAACAGGACTATGATAGTACCTTGATGTTTTTCTTCAAAAAACAGCCAGAAGCTTTCTTCAAAAACAGTCAAGCTAATAAAGTGAAGTAGTGAAGATAACTTACCTCTGAAAGCTTCACACACATATGGTCGAACAGTTGAACATCTCAAATTGTGCCATTTACCGCCATGTCTACTGTCAGACGACATGACCACACATTTACCCTAAAACATATCAGAAAAACTTTATAACTTGTTCTGAACCCTTTATCGCACAATGCCAACTTTTGACGACCCTGTGGGAGCAGCCTTATGAAAACATTATGGGAAAAGGAGAAAATGCTGGTAACCAGCATTTCCTCCTTTTCCCACAATTTTTTCTACCTTCAGAATGACAAATTGCATGTTTTGAGTAATATTTAATTTGTCGTCTGTACATGCTTTCAGTTTCAACCTGGCTGAAATTTTGTCGTCTGGTAAAGAGTTAAAGGATCTCAAAGAATGTAAATTTTTGTGCAATATTCTTGGAAAAAAAAAAAAAACCTTGAAGTTTTAAAAAAAAAAAAGTGTTTCTGGCTGACTGAAAATACATCTCTTCTTTTAACCAAAAAGTATGTCTTCTTATGACCAAAATGGTTCAATAATTTGCAATCCCAAAAAACAAGTGGTCTAGGGAGACACAAATGGTACATGAAGGTATCACCTGGATAGAGCACTGAATACAGGCAAATTCTGAAATCAAATATTTCAAAGGAAATTTCTCAACCTAAACTGTACATCCACAGCCAAAAAGTTTGTGATTTAAATCTCTACAAAGTTTCAAAACAAATGCAACAAAATTGTAAGAATTCTTGGCAACACCTATCAGCATGTACACAGGCAAATGGACAGACATTTTTAAAGGCTGTCCAGACAGCAGACAGACTGATTTCATCACTATCTTTTAACAAGAGGGGGTGGGCATGGGTGCAGGTGTTGGTGGGAGGTGGGATTGGGTGCAGGAGAGGGAGAAGGGGCAGGAGTCTGTTCCTATTTTGTCTCTAATAAACTGTTAATGAGACCAAAAAAAAACCCTTCAGACTTATTCTTTTTTAAAAGATTTTCAGCAGACAAATTAGATGTGAATCAAATGACCAGTTCGTAGAAAACATTATCGGAAAAGAAGAAACTGCTGGCGACTGTCGTTTTCTTCTCTTTCCGATAATGTTTTTAATTGTCTTCTTTCTCAACGTTGTTATAACAGGAAATATTTTCATAAAAGGCTTAACCCTTTACTACATAATCCTGTGTTTGAACAAAAACCACGACAAAGAAACTTTTTGAAAACATTGTGAGAAAAGGTGAGAATGCTGGTAACCAGCATTTCCCCACAATGTTTTCAACTCTGTAGAAAACAAATGCTATCATTTGTGCCATATTGAAATATCTGTCTTCAAATGCTTTCAGTTGTGACAAGTCTACAATTTTACTGTTTAGTAAAGGGGCTAAGACATATCTAATCTGTTATCTACAAAAGCTTTGAATTTGGAAAAGTCTAATATTTTGTTGTCTGGTAGAAATTTAACCCTTTACCAGAAGACTAATTTTAGCCTTGTCCAAACTGAAAGCATTCGCAGACGACATTTTCAATGTGGCTCAAATGGTGCAATTTTTCTTTGTTAGGGTAGAAAACATTGTGGGAAAAGGAGAAAATGCTGTTTTCAAAAGGCTTCTTTCCCAGGGTCATCGAAAGTTGGTATCATGCGGTAAAGGGTTAAACATAAATTTCACAGTAATTTCAATAATGAGACGCTATGGTGATTTTTTTCATACTTGGACATTTATTGTGCCCCATACCGTCTCAAATCCATTATAAATTTTCCGGTAGCAAAGATAGAGCGCTATCCTGACCTTTCTATTTCGTCAATTTTATCTCTGTTGCAGTGAAGTGCAATTAACTTTTAGTAACAAACATTACCAAAGACAAATTATTAAACCTTTCATTACCTTAAGAGCTTGTAGAAGTTATCTATAACATGTAAATCTCGGAAAAAAACTGACAAAATCGATCGTGTGTGGTGGCAATTTTGTGTGATTTCAGGAGCATAAATTACTCAAGTAACAGATGGAATGAACTGTTTTTTCTCATGTTCAGCATTTAAATTGAAAATATTTGTATTTCAAATGAAGGATTATTGATTACGCAAGCAACAGGTACGTTCAAATCCTAGTTTTGTGCTCTATATGTGTAATTATGAGAGTTCAAACTTGCGCACAAAATCTGTGTGGAGATTTCAACTGTTTTTGTCTTGATCATCTCTGTACCCAGAGGCGACCAATCAAGAAGTTAAACATCACCTTTGGGGACAGTTATCTGTACTAACCCCAATCTCCCTTAATTGACATGATCAAAATATCATAAGTGAATTTGTATAAAACTAATTGTGTGATCCAAATGATGGTTAAGATCTTCAATATTTTCCAATTAATGACAAAAAAGTGGGCCTTTTTTGGTACCGGGCCGTTTTGGAAGTGGGCCATTTGGTACCGGGCCGTTTTGGAAGTGGGCCGTTTTGACCCCAATCCATTAACACTCACCCCCCAGCTACTAGGCTGTCCCTTATCCCAGTTTGTAAGCAGCAGCTGTGAACTATCCTGCCAGGTAAATCTCTGATTGTTGTTCTGATCATTCAGTCCTATCCACACGTCCAAGTTATCCAGGATCAAGCCATTTAACATTGATACTACAATGGCTGTAAAACAAGAACATATTAATATACTGCAAAGAAATTTCTCGTGATCTGATTGGATAATATGGCCCGAAGAAATATATCATGTACACTGGCAAAATCCACTTAAAACCAGTTTCCCTTTTGGGTGCCCCATATACATAACTACACTTTCAACACAACATCTAAAATGGCGGCATTGATCGATCACCAGACTGTACATATATGCACCAAACTGCATATTTTACCAAGGATTCAGTGACGTCAGTTCCCAGTGACGTCAGTTTTCACTGAATTGGGGCACTCAGAAGGAAAATTCTATTTCGACAACATACTCAATTCGTGAGACCATAAAACAGGGAAACTTTGCTTAACACACTTTGGAAGGGTAAAACTTTGCCATATCATAAATTTGTTGTACGGTCAGGTGGCAGGAGACTTGGAAACTTGTTCACGGCTGTGGCGAATCATGTCGCCACCTCGCCTTCAGCTCGGGGCAACATGAGTCACCACAGCCATGAACAAGTTTCCAAGTCCCCTTCCACCTGACCGTACAACTAATAATGTATTGGAAGTTAGCTCTTTACTAAACAACAAACTTTTTAGACTTGTCCAGACTGAAAACAATTGTAGATGACAAAAAATTGATTGTCACTCAAATAATGGGATTTGCCTTTGATACCATAGAAAACAGTGAGAAAAGGAGAAAATGCTGGTAACCAGCATTTTCTCCTTTTGTCACAATGTTTTCTTTAAAATTCTTCCTCATTAGGGTTGTTAAAACTCAGGATTTGTGTGGTACATTAGGGGTTAGACATTAAATTTGCAGGCAAAAAAAAAAGCCCTTTCTTGACCCCCATCTATTCATTCCCATTTTAGGTCAAGAAACAAACCTTTCAAAACTGATACCAGAGTTACTATAAAAATACAAACAAAAAAACAAACATAAATACAGACAAACACAAAAATACTGCAAGAATAATTTCAAGTTCAGTTAAGAAACTATTTCGTAATTGTCTATTTTGCTGACAAAGGTAAAAAAAGAGACTTTCTTTTCGTTCCATTCATTTTTGAAAAAGGAAACTGAGAAAACATTGGTTTCAAAGAAGAAATCGCTTGTTATGAGCATGATTATTCTCTTTAAGTCTTAATGTTTTAGAAAGCTGTCTACTGCTTGATATTACAAAATTGCCTTCATATGTCCATGTGTAAATGAAAAAATGGAGTCTGAGCCACTATGAGATTGTCCTCTGCTTTCAATTTGGATGGTCTAAAATTTTGCATTGTGGCAGAGGTTTAACTATTACTTATTGTGCACTACTAACAGCATTTCATATGATAGGTAACAAATTAAATTCTTACCTAACTCTATGTGACTGTTCAAACTTGCAATATCAAAGCTGGAGCCTTGACTTCTACATGCATCCCTAGCCTTTGTGTAATTTTTACGGGCACTTGTATCTCTGGCTCCAAAAATTTTGAAGCATTTGTTTCCTAAGTCAAATACACAATAAAAAAGTACAGTAATACATTTCATAGTTAGCACCTCTATAACCCCTTACAGTGCCGTACAAACCATACAGACTTTTTCAGACTACAAATAGGACCCAAATGATTCCATTTTCATTGTTGCTGTTGTCTATAGTGTTTAACCTTTTACCTGACGACAAAATTTTAGCCTTGTCCAAATTGAGAGCATTGGCTCAAATAGTGCAATTGTTCTTTGATAAGGTAGAAAACATTGTGAGAAAAGGAGAAAATGCTAGTTACCAGCATTTTCTCCTTTTCCCACAATGTTTTCAAAAAGTTTCTTTTCCAGGGTCATTAAAAGTTGGCACTGTGTGGTAACGGGTTAAGCAAAGTGGACAGTGCAGATCAAATATCAGACTGCGTGTTTTGTGCAGTCTGATTTTAATCTACACTGACCATAAAGGCAACTATAGTTGTGAAAGGCACTTTAAGAGTTATGCAACCAACCTGTATTGGGTAAAGCATGATATTGTGTTCAAGAAAAAAGGCAAGCATGTTGTACCTGTGGCTCAAATGATGGGATTTGCCTGTAAAAAAGAAAAAAAAAAAAAAAACTAGAGCTATCACTAAACGTGATCATACCCCCCACCAGCTCCTTGTCACAAAACAGTTCATTGTCACAGAATGCAGAATGGTTTAGTACAAAAGTAAGAGTTGAAAAAAAATGAAACTTCCGACAAAGGGTTTGCACTCATTAAAGGGTTAGGTTAATTCGTCACCGTTAAAACACAGAGACCAAAGGTATATAATAAATCTTTAGCAATATACACTAATTTGAACTATTTTAGTGATATAGAGGTAACATTACCATTAATATTTACAGAACATGTTTTTCCATAGAATTGCAGCTGTAATCAAATGGTATTCACTGTAGTAATTCAGGGTGTAAGTGTTGTTATTCACACAAATTAAACACGAAATTCACATTGTCAAACACATTATTAAATAGTTTTGTACATTAAAAATTGTAGGAGTATTACACTGGACAAATTGTGAATTAAAACAATCAGGGTGTGAGTTTTGTTATTCACACAAATTAAATGCAAAATTCACATTGTCAAACACATTATTAAATAGTTTTGTACATTAAAAATTGTGGGAGTATTACACTGGACAAATTGTGAATTAAAACAATATTATTTAGCAAAAATTTCAAAGTTCGAAGGGAGATAATTCTGCAAAAACATCGCAGCAGAGTCATGAAAATTGCACATGCACAACTTCATATATATAGGAACATTGTGTGTAAATTTGAGTTCAGTACCTGAAAAACTGTAGGAGCATTTCAGCAAACAAATTTGTGTCTATGGACAGACGAACAGATTATATTAAAAACAGAATTCACAGTAAGAAACACATTATTAATTAGTTTTGTACATTAAAAATTGAAGGAGTATTACACTGGACAAATTTTAAATTAAAGCGATACAATTTAGCGAAAATTGCAAAGTTCAAGGGGAGATCATTCTGCAATGGATCGCAGCAGGGTCATGAAAATTGCACATGCACAACTTCATATATATAGGAACACTGCGTATAAATTTGAGTTCAGTACCTGAAAAACTGTAGGAGTATTTTGCCGGACAAATTTGTGTCTACGGACAGACGGACGGACAGACAGCCATGGCGATTCCAGTATACCCCCCTCCACTTCGTTGTGGGGGGTATAAAAACACTGTGGGAAAAGAAGAAAATGCTGCTTACCAGCATTTTCTCCTTTTCCCACAATCTTTACCAAGGTCAAGGGATTGTTTTGAAAAGAGTTAAGCAGGCATACTGTCAATCTTCCTTTGGTTCTTAAGTTTGACTGCATTTAGCTTACCAAACTAGTAATGTTTACATCATTCTGTATCAGAGGCATTTAAAAGACTACAAATCAAATGTGGCTAACCCTTAACCAAACAATCCACCAGGAAAAGAGCTTATGTAAACATTGTGTAAAAAGAAGAAAATGGTAGTTATCAGCGTTTTCTCCTTTTCTTACCATGTTTTCAAAAGCTATGCTTTGCTGGGTCACTATGGCTAAAAACAACCTTCACATTGCAATTATTTGAGTCTCTTTTCTTTTGGTCTTTAAATTTTGATTCAACGGAATATTAAGAATGATTAGTGAACATAACCTTTAAAATTCTTACCTGAATTGACGCCTGTGTAACCAGATGGACATTCACCCTGTATTAGGGATGTAGGAACTGGTGTGATAGGGTTGGTAGAACCTGGCTTTTTCTTGCAGATAAAGTGATAGTTCTCATTGCAGTCATTGTCATTCCAATGAGCTAGAAATATACAAAAATTTTTATATATGAGAGTCACAAGGCAGGTGAATTCAACATCCTTTCCTAAATGGTATTGATAACATTTCAAAGTTAACTCTGTACTAAACGATAAAATTTTTGTCCGAATTGAAAGCATTTGCATATGACAAATGTTGCTCAATTGCCCAGCTTTGTCTGTGTAAGAGTAGAAAGCATTGTGAGAAAAGGAGAAAATGCTGGTTACCAGCATTTTCTCCTTTTCCCTTAATGTTTTCAAAAGCCTTCTTTCTAAGGATCATTAAAACTCAGGATTGTCTGCTTAACGACAAAATTTTAGACTAATCCAAATAGAGAGTTTTTGCAGATAACAAATTGAATGAAACTCGAGTGATGTAATTTATTTTTTAAAAAAAAGTTGAAAAGGTGGGAAAAGTAGAAATCTTTCAAAGAGCTTTGACCTCAGGGTTGTTGAAACTTGGTATTGTGTGGTAAAGGTTTAAATAGATACAACTTTCAAAGCCATAAAGGCCCATCGCATCCAATGAAGAACTTACCATTATACTCTAGTAACTGTGCACATTTTTCAGAACCAAACGCATCATTGGGCTCATTGCCTTGCCATTTTGTGTAGTCTACTAGAGAACCATCAGACCATCTAAAACAGTATGAATTTTAAGTTACACAAAGAATGTCTAGTAAAACTATTGTTATATAACTCTTTACCAAACATCTAAATTGTTTACTTGCCCAAAATGAAAGCATTGGCAGATGACAAACTGAAATGACTCCAATGATTAAATTTGTCATTAGAAGGGTAGAAAACATTGTGAGAAATGTCGAAAATTCTGGTTACCAGTATTTTCTCATTTTCTCACAAGGTTTTCACAATGCTGGCACATCAAGGTCATTAAATGCCAGCATTGTTTGGTAAAGAATTAAGACCATGGCATAGATCACGATCAGACTGCACAGAATGTATTCTAATCTTGGGCCTTTAAAAGCGTCTGCTTTTTCTTTACATTCTGTGATTAAATCACCCATAAAAACAGTGAAATTTGAGTTTCTTTTTTAGCTTAAACTTCCTTACTTTAAAGTGATAGTAAAAGAAATTTTACACCTTTTATAAATCACTTTTAACAATTACTTCCTGGAAATTCAACCAGTTCCTTTGCCATGATGTGAAAAAGTCAAAAGATTGATACTGCTGGTCACAGAATTCCTATGTTGTGAAAGGCTGATAGGGATAAAAAATTTCCAAGACAAAAATTAAGCCTTGTCCTTGGAAAACACTGGCAGATGACAATTTCAATGTTGTTCAAATGGTGCAATTTTTCTTGGTTAGGGTAAAAAACATTGTGGGAAAAGGAGAAAATGCTGGTTACCAGCATTTTCTCCTTTTCCAACAATGTTTTCAAAAGGCTTCTTTCTCAGAGTCATGAAAAAGGGGACATTGTGTGGTAAAGGATTAAAAACTTGCACAGACATAGAAACTTTTCGCCAGATGACACAAGATGTCTGTTTGTAAAACAGTCATGTTGTTCAAATGGTGCAATCTTTCTTTGTTAGGGTAAAAAACATTGTGGGAAACGGAGAAAATGCTGGTTACCAGCATTTTCTCCTTTTCCAACAAAAGGCTTCTTTCCCAGAGTCATGAAAAAGTGGACATTGTGTGGTAAAGGGTTAAAAACTTGCACAGACATAGAAACTTTTCGCCAGATGACACAAGATGTCTGTAAAATAAAACAGTCATGCCCCCCTACTGCCACATTGATACAGGAAGTGGCACAGTTCATAAACTGATATCAAAAGAATTGATTGGGAAATATCGATGTCATCTTTTTGATTTATAGCCCACTTCAATTGTTAAAAGTGATAATCTGTCAACAGTTCGCATAATTATACACACCGCCGTGTATACACATACAAAATTGTAAACAGTCGCCGATACACAGACTGGGTTATCGATTTTCTTTTTGGCACGCGCGTTCGACTTCAGCTTTTTCCCAGTCGACTTTGATGCTTACTACGTCCTCGATAATACGCCAATAAAATGTTGGAGCCACATATGATGATTTTTGACACACTTTAATTTTTTTTTTAGCAAATGGCTCAAGTGGCAAACGGCAGCGCGGGCCCTGAATCATCTGGTGGTCACTGTGATCTTGACCTTTCACGGATTAACCTTAAAATCGATAGGGATCATTTACACTTCAAGATGAATATCTGTACAGAATTTGAAGGACCTAGGTCAATTCTGTGTCTAGTTATCATCTGGACAAGGTTTGGTCTATACATCATTAAGTTGAAGGCCACTGTGACCTTGACCTTTGATGGATTAATCTCAAAATCGATAGGGATCATCTGCACTCCAAGATGAATGTCTGTGCCAAATTTGACGAACCTAAGTCAATTCTGTATCTAGTTATCATCCGGACAAGGTTTGGTCTATATATCAACATGTTGACGGTCACTGTGACCTTGACCTTTGACTGATTGACCTCAAAATCAATAGGGATTATCTACACTCCAAGACGCATGTCTGTGCCAAATTTGACGAACCTAGGTCAATTCTGTGTCTAGTTATCATCCAGACAAGGTTTGGTCTATATATCAACATGTTGACAGTCACTGTGACCTTGACCTTTGACAGATTGACCTCAAATTCAATAGGGATCATCTACACTCCAAGATGCATATCTGTGCCAAATTTGACGAACCTAAATCAATTCTGTGTCTAGTTATCATCCAGACAAGGTTTGGTCTATATATCAACATGTTGACGGTCACTGTGACCTTGACCTTTGACTGATTGACCTCAAAATCAATAGGGATCATCTACACTCCGAGACGCATGTCTGTGCCAAATTTGACAAACCTAGGTCAATTCTGTGTCTAGTTATCATCCGGACAAGGTAAGGTCTACCTTAATTCGTCTGTTAATGCTTTGGATTGGACAAGTGTTACATTTTGTGGTATGGTAAAGGGTTAATCAGGCTAAACCAAAACGAAAATATCCTTCGATACTTTAGTGAAATGACCTTCTGTCTTTATGACCTGTATTGTGAAGGGTTTTGAAAACACTGTACAAGAAGTATTATAAGACAGTGTGGCTCTCCTAGAAAAATTAATCACTGAGAGTGGCAGTGTCTCGAAACAGCGACAGAGTCCCAGCCTAGGACAGAAGACCCAACACCAACTCCAGAGCCAGGATTATGCGAGAGCTTTTTCTGGAATTTGTCCAGCAAATTGTCTGTGACCTTGACCTTTTGGCAACAGGCATGAGCAGGGGTATAGCTGAATGAAGCTGTGGACCTATATCCATTATCAAACTAAATATGTACTAAATCAATTTGGTCTAGAAATTAGAAGCTCTAGAAAAACATTTTGTTTTCACAATTGGCTTAGGCTTCTTTCTGAAAACACGGTGGTTAAAAGGAGAAAATGCTGGAAACTAAAATTCTTCTTTTGACAATGTTTTCTACCTGTTCAAAGACATGGCACCATTTGAGCCAAAGACAATTTTGTTGTCTGCAAATGATTAACTCTTTACCACACATCAAAATCTTGGACTTGTCCAAATTGAAAGCATTTGCAGGCAACAATTTAAATGTGGCTCAAATAAGGAATTTGCCTTTAAAGGGTAGAAAACATTGTAGGAAAAGGAGAAAATGCTGGTTACCAGCATTTTCTCCTTTTCCCACAATGTTTTTTTAAAGGTTCCTTCATAAGGGTTGTTAAAACTCGGGACTGTGTGGGAATGGATTAAGTCTGAACAAACCTAAAATTTTGTTGCATAGTAAAGCATTAGATCAGATTTGAACTTATAAGAAAACAGTCTCACTTAAACTGGTTTTGTCCAACATCTTTCAATCCAATCCATGCATCTGTTTTTGTGGTAAATGACAACTGAAACAAGAACACAACTGTTAACTCTTTACCAAACAAGAAAATTTAAGACTTACCCAAACTGAAAGCATTTACAGACTACAATACTAGAACTTGTTTTTCTACAAAAGAACAGATGTCTCCCCCCTTTTTGGTGTCAGAAGGATTGATATGTCACCAAGGCAATTTCTAACTGAAATAATGGTCATTTTTCTCTAACGGTTTTCGAGTTACACGTTTCGGACACGAAATTGTACATAAAATGAGTAAGGAAAATAATCAAAGGGAAATAACTCAAAAAATATACAAGCCAGCGTTATAGTTCTTGTGCATGACACTTCATCTCATGGTGCTTTACAAATGTGTGAAGTTTTATCAAAATATCTTAAAAGGTTTTCGAGTTATAGAGTGGACACGATTTGTGATGGACAGACGGACGCACGGGGAAAAACAATATGTCTCCCGACCCTGACAGGGGGAGACATAATAAACCTTTCTCAAATGATGAAATTTATCTTTGATAGGATAGAAAACATTGTGGTAAAAGGAGAAAATGCTGGTTACCAGCATTTCCTCCTTTTCCCACAATGTTTCCAAAAGGTTTCTTCTCCAGGGTTGTTAAAATTCCGGATTGTGTGGTAAAGGGTTAAGACCTATAATAATAAAAATGAAAAATGTGCAAAAAAGGTAAGACAGCCAGATAAACATTGAGTCTATACCAGACAAGAAAAAGTTTGACCTGTCCCAATTAAACACATTTCCTGATGACAAATCAAAATTTGCTCAATTACTCAAATTTGTCCTTGAAAGGGTAGAAAACATTGTGGAAAAAGATTAAAATGCTGGTTTATCAAAAGCCTTCTTTCTAATGGTCATTCAAACATGTGCTCATGTGGTAATGGTTTAAAAGCCCAGCCCTGGTGGCTCAGTAAGGAGTATACCCTGAGAACAGGGTTTGATCCCCGGCCTGGTCAATTTCATTCAAAGGACTGATGACAGTCATAGCGAGAGGATTCATTCCTCTCTCACCCCTGATAATTGTTTCGACGATGGTTATGTGTGGAAGCAGCCAGTGGCCTGTAAAGAACATTGTGCATAGTACTGTCAAAAGAAACTCCAGGAAAGCATGGACAGGTGCACTGGCCACTGCAATATAACTGAAATAATGTTGAAAACAGCATTAAACACCATCCAGTGATAACAGGTTACGTAATCACTTTCACAATCAGAGTATTCTAGACTCATCAAATCTGGTGCTTGCTCAATACATGTTGGACTGTATTTCTGTCTCTTGTGAAAGACTAAATACATGTATATGGATTCAAATTTTCCTACATTAAAAGATCATTAAGTGAATGAAGTAAAATGAAAGACTATGCAATAGGAATAAAAGCACTTGCTCCTTTTTTAAGAATGTTTTCTAACAGTCAGAATCAGAGGCAAATAAATATGAGCTGTGCTCTGGCAAAAAGGGGTTTAATGGATCTCTGTGATGCATTACACCAAGCAAGTCAACATTATTAACATTATTTCATGCTTTGCAGTAGGTTATCGAGAAATATCGGTGAAATATTTTTCGATATTTCACAGTTACGAATAGTGAAAATACTGATTTTTATATTCCAACTCTTCAATTGAAGGCAGAAACAGTTGTTCCCGCGCACTAGTTACCTAGGTAAAATGCGCGTGCCTCACAACCAGATGGAAATATGACGTAATTTACCTTACATTTCTCATGCTTGACGTAATATTGTATTGCGTTGCTATGCAGATGGGGGTACACCATGGGGAATAACCGAAAAGAACTGTTCTGGATTTTGCACCACTCATGAAAATATTACTGATGATGTTCACTCGATGAAATAAATTTTGATCTTTCACCGAAAAAAACAAATATCTTCAATATCCATAGCATCCATTTTGTCTGACAACTGACTAAATCATGAAGCAAACAGGTCCTTTGACTTGTAGAAAATTGATCTAAAACAAAATGTTTCAACTCAGCTCAGCCTGGGCAAAGTGTGCAGGCTGACCTGGGTGGATACTTTTTGCAGATGCATTAACCCTTTACCACATGACCAATTTTAGACCTGTCTGAATTGAAAGCATTTGCAGAGGACAGTTTCAATGTGGATCATATGAAATGATTTTTCTTTGATAGGGTAGAAAACATTGTGGGAAAAGGAGAAAATGCTGGTTACCAGCATTTTCTCCTTTTCCCACAATGTTTTCAAAAGCCTTCTCTATCAGGGGTGTCAAAAGTCGTCATTGTGTGGTAAAGGGTTAAACGCCCTTTTCACAGAACATGGCTCTGACAATTGTTTTTGTCCAGCAGTATGTTCATATAACGTAGAATTTATTTTCTCATACCAAAGTGACTAAGTTGTTGTTTTCCTGTTCAGAGTGAATACTAGCCAGCTCTGCACCTTGTTGATTACAGTAGGCTCGAGCTTTATACCATGTGCGCCGGCTGTTCTGTCCAACTTTATCACTTATAAAGTAACAATAACCATTTAATAACTTCCAGCCGGGATACGCTGCACATTCAACTGAAATCAAACAGAAAAACTAAATATGTCATCCCAGAGTGTGCTATGTTTAACCTAACCCTTTACCATACAATAACATGTTTTGACTCAATGCCTCTGACGAACAAGGCTGTTGAAAACATTGTGGAAAAAGGCAAAAATGCTGGTAACCAGCATTTCTACGATTTTTTAAGATTTGCCCCGGTCACCTACTTTTTGACCCCATAGAACCAATATTTCAAACTTAAGCGAGATATCATCAATCTAAACATCCTGATAAGAGTTCCAAGAGTATCAGGCTCAAAATGTGGCCTCTAGACTGCACACTAAGATTTGGCCCAGTGACCTACTTTTTGACCAGACATGACCCAATTTCGAACTTGTCCATGATAACTCTAACCAAATTTCATGACTATCAGGTTGAAAATGTGGCCTCTAGAGTCCACACAAGGTTTTTCTAAGATTTGGCCCAGTGACCTACTTTTTGACCCCACATAACCCTATTTTGAACGTGTCCAAGATATCATGAAGAAAAACATCCTGACTGAAATTCAAGAGTACCTGGCTGAAAATGTGGCCTCTGGAGTGCACACAAGCTTTTTCTAAGATTTGCCCCAAAGACCTACTTTTGACCCAACATGACCCAATTTTGAACTTGTCCAAAATTTTATCAAGACAAACATTCTGACTAAATTTTAAGAGTATCTGAAAGAAAATGTGTGTCTAGAGTGCACACAAGGTAAATGCTGATGACCACACAACGAACAATGTATTACGGACACAGCACGATCACAAAAGCTCACCTTGAGTACTTCATACTCAGGTGAGCAAAAAACAAAATTTTAGACCTGATGAAATCCAAGCATTTGCAGACCATAAATTAAATGGGACTCAAAAACTAAAATTTGTTTTAGGAAGGACAGAAAATATTGTGGAAAAAGAAGAAAATACTGGTAACCAGCATTTTCTCCTTTTCCTTCAATGTTTTCAAAAGCTTTCTTTCTTAGGTCCAATCAAAGTTAGGATTGTGTGGAAAAGGGTTTATGAATATTGACCACAACATAATTATGGTTAATAGTATTTTCTCCTTTTCACACAGTTTTCCAAAGCTTTTCATCTCAGGTACATTAAAATTTGGTTAACCAGGACATATACAAATTACCTGGAGCAGTTGTAGGCTGAGTTGGCTTTGCTGTCTGCAGAGTCTTTCCTGTAAAACGAAAAGTAATTAAAATGATAATAAAGTAAACTTTTGATGTCTCTGCTGAACAATTTTTCCCTTTACCCCAATACTAAACAATCCTGTGTTATAAAAACCCTGAACAAGAAAACTTTTGAAACATGGTGGAAAGGAGAAAATACTAGAAACCAGAATTTTCTCCTCTTCCCAAAATGTTTTCTACTCTATAAATAACAAATTCCACCATTTGAGCAATAATCAACCTGTGGTTTTAGATGCTTTCAATTTGGATATATCTACATTTTTAGCGGATTTGTATAGCAAATCCGCTTACCGTGATCATTCTAACCGGAACCAAATACATCATGCGTAACGACGCATGTGCCCTCAATATGTACTATGATATCGGTTTGACCTGAACCAAATATACTGTCATACACCCTTGTGCTCCACTAGTTCTACTTCCAGTTTTAGCCAATACACCACAACCTTGCTTTAGTCACTACCACACATACGGTCCTACATGTGTATACATATAGTTTGAAATCCAATACCAGCGAAAAACTGCGTCAGATTGATGATCAAGTTATCACTCCTTAACAAGAAATAGAATAACATTACTGCGTGGCCCGCTTGGGAGAACAACTTTTACTTCCATGCCCTTGCTACCTCTATTAAATGATTATATACATGTGTTGCATTTGATGTTATTTTTTTATGGCAAAATATTACAGCTTTATGCTACTAGACAAATTCGCTTTCCAGGACTTTTGAGTCCTTTGATTGTCATCTGGTAATGAGTTAACCCTATACTTATCAATCTTGTGTTTCAATGACCCTGAAGAAGAAACCTTTTGAAAGCATAGTGAGAAAAGAAGAAAGTGCAGTTTACCACGATTTTTCTCCTATTCCAAACATTTTCTCCTGTTCCCATATTTTTTTCCACTCTTATAAAATAGCAACAAATTTCTTAATTTGAGCCACCCTTAACTCTTCACCACACAATCACAAGTTTCAATGACCCTGTGAAAGAAGGCTTTTGAAAACATTGTGGGAAAAGGAGAAAATGCTAGTAATCAGCATTTTCTCCTTTTCCCAAAATGTTTTTTACACTTCCCAATAGAAATTTCAGTTTTTGAGTCACATTTGTTTTGTTGTCTGCAAATGCTTTCAATTTAGACAGGTCTGAAATTTTGTCGTATGGTAAAGAGTTAATTCGAAGTCTGCAAACTCTTTCAATCTGGCTATGTCCATCCGATTTCTTAGTCAATTTTCTTTCGTTGTCCATTTTCAATTCTTCTGGTATTTTCTCCTACTTCCATTTTTTCTACCTTTCTCAAAACAAATTTCAACTTTTCAGTCACATTCATTTTGTTGTATGCAGATGCATCCAATTTGGACAAGTCTAAAAAATTTGTCCTGTGGTAAACAATTCATTCTACCAAACTATGACTTGCCAAAATTGAAAATATAAGAAGACGACATTTTTAATGTGACTAGAAAATTGAAATTTAATCTGGCAGAGAAGAAAACATTATGGGAAAAGAAGAAAATGCTGGTTACCAGCATTTTCTCCTTTTCCCATAATGTTTTCAAAAAGGCATTCTTTCTCAGGGTCGTTAAAACTCGGGATCGTGTGGTAAAGGGTTAATTCACTGATATCAATACATGTATCAATTTCATTTTTTTTGTGTAATTTTCACGAGTTTTGGCTTGGTAAAAAAAAAGCCTAATGACAACTGAAAGAAATTGAAAAAGAGACAATTCTAACACAAGCAGTACTGCCCTATCTACAACAGACACTGTTCTGTTCCTGAAATTCTCACCTTTCTTGATTTTACAAGCATATGACTTGGCAACATAGCAGGAGTTATCGTTCCATTTGTGTCCATAACTATAAAGCTCCACACAGTCATCAGTTCCATCGTTGTCATTGGGTTCACCTTGAGACCAGCTTGTGTAGTTAACTGCTGTTCCGTCTGTCCATTGGTATTCTATTCATAATAGAAATCATGTTACATGTATTAACCTTTTCCCAAACAACAAATTTTAGACTCTTCCAAACTGAAAGAGTTTGCAGACAACAAGGTTAAATTTGATAAAGATGGAAGAAAGTTCTCCAATAAGGTAGAAAACATTGTGGAGAAAAGGAGAAATTGCTCATTATGAGCAATTTCTCCTTTTCCCACAATGTTTTCAAAAGACTTGTACTGCAGACATGTAAAAACACAGGTTTGTTTGGGGAAGGGTTAAGCAGTGCTCTGGGAAAAGAGGGTTCAACTCTTTACCAAACGACAAAATTTAAGACTCATCAAAATTCAAAGCTTATGCAAACGACAAATAAAATGTTGCTGAAATGACTGGACTTTTCTATGAAAGATTAGAAAACATTGTGGGAAAAGAAGAAAATGCTGGTTACCAGCATTTTCTTCTTTTACCGCAATGTTTTCAAAAGGTTTTTTCCCACGGGTTGTCAAATCTCGGGATTATGTGGTAAAGGGTTAATGCATCCCCATGATACATTATACCAAGCAAGTCACCATATAATTATGGATCCACAGAATCCATTTTTTGTCAAAAAACCCACTGAATCATGAGGTAGACTGGTCCTTTGACTA
The DNA here is from genome assembly GCA_946811185.2 of Hippopus hippopus. Lineage (NCBI taxonomy): Eukaryota > Metazoa > Mollusca > Bivalvia > Cardiida > Cardiidae > Hippopus > Hippopus hippopus. The sequence goes on from OX328105.1 coordinate 3,704,363, forward strand.
GCAGAAAATTGGTCAACAGCGAAAAGTTTTGACCCACATCAGCCTGAGGGGACTGTGCAGGCTGACATGGGTCAATACTTTTTTCAGATGCATTAAACCCTCTTTTTACAGAGCGTGCTTCAGTTATACAGCTTTTAAAATGCACCAAATAAACAGAAATGGATACATGTATTTTATAGCTGGGAATAAGACTATACTGGTGTAATCGAATTTCGCCAACGCAAGGGAAACTACTCTTGCGGATTGCACAAAACAACAGTAATTTTCTTTCTGGCTAAATATCTATGAACTTGCATCTAAACACTTATGTAAAAATAATTTTTACCCTTTAAACATCTGAATTTATCTGTCTAAATATTGTAAGAAGTGAGACAGTACAAAGTCACCGTCTAGAAAAAGAGTAAGCCAATTTCGACAACTCTGGTTTTTTGAAAATTAGAGGCCCCAGAGAGGGTAAAATGAAATAAAAAATTCACAGAATCATTTCAGCAATATTCATCGCTTCCCGTGGATATTAACTCTACACTTACTTCCTACGAGAAAACCTGGAGAAAATAAAACAAAATGTAGCTCTCAGAAATAAAAAATGACAGTTGTGTGATTTTTCGTATAATTATTTCTGCCGTGGCACTAAAATATCACAATCTAAATCAGGATGACAGTGTTGGGGATAAAGAGGCTGTAAATCCAAAAAAAAAAAATAACCTTTTGTAGCTCACAGAAAAAGGTACCTTCTTGTCTATGCAGTGATTTTTGTACCTGATTCATCCTATTTTCCTAAGAAAAAGTCAATAAGGACCCCTCTGTCATTCACATTGATATATTTCCCTTTAGGTGCCCCATACGAAACTTCGGTTATCAAATTTCAAAAGATGACTTGTCAAACCAAAAATAGACGACACATACAAGTTTTAAGCTAAGAGAATCTTCAAAAATTTGCATATAAAGGAGACACCTGAAAAGTGATAATAAAATGGCGGGGAAAAGCATGTGATAGGTCGCTTATGAACTTTTTCCCTATTGACAGGTATTTTTCTGTCATTAGATTCAAATGACACTTCAAAACACCTTTACTGCTATGATATCAGTCATTTTCGTGAATGGATGATGTCACAGATACGAAAATATCACCTGTGAACAAAGTTGGCGAAATTCGATTACTGGCAAAATTTGCTTACGCTCCTATAGGATAACTGCAATTGTTAGACAAAGCAATAATCTAGAACATGTCTGATATTCATCTACTCTAGTAGTAAAAGCAACTACTATAGTCGTGAAAAATACTATTTGTTTTAGTTCTTTATGAGCTGACAAAATTTTAGTTTTTTTCCATACTGACAGTGCCCTAGCAGACAACAAACAGAATGTGGCTCATATAATGGGATCTGACTTTAAATGGGTAGAAACATTGTTGAAAGAAGAGAAAATGTTGGTAACCAGCATTTTCTCATATTCTTTCAATGTTTTCAAAACCTTCTTTGTAAGAGACAGACATTACTGGATCATTTATAGAAGAACTGACCATAATATCAGACATGCCGATGGTCAGAAATGATCCAGCATGTCACTGAACTGTCTTCAAGCTAAGCAAATGAAATTGACATTTTGCAGTCATAAGAGGGTGGTTCAAATATTGTATGTACAAAATTTCATTGACCATTATATCTGTAAGCCACTTGGTCAGTGAAGACCATGATCAAACTGAATTATCAGTGCAGCCTGATCTTGGTTTAATTTTGTCTACAATGAAATTGTGTTTTGTACCATTCATGAAGTTATTCCATAGGCCTCTGAAACTCCATTGGTCTATCAAGGGATAACGAAATTTTCATTATTGGACACTGCTACTATAAATAGCACATTGGGGATTCCCTCTGTATCGTATATAGTATGACAAGGTGTGCAACGAAATCGAAGAAAATTTTACCCCCATCACCTTTCAGAGATAGTATTTAACAGAAATGGATAAATGAACCTAGTTACCGTTGCAGATGGGTTCATTAATGATTTTTTTTCTGTGCCCTGACCTTCTAAAGTTCCAAACAGTTCTTGTCATCAAGCAATAGCTCTCATCTCAAAAAAATTAAAAAGCTTCCATATTTTCCAGATCGCCATGCGCTGACGTCACACGATTTGTAATCCTGCACCGGATAAGAATTAAATTCTATTTTTCAAACATAGAAAATTTTTTTGTTGGTGTACTGATGAAATTATCAAATCAACATTTCGTCTGATATAATTTATCTTTTATCTAATCCAGTTTCACGGTTTTCATCTCCCATTTCGCATATTTTCAAATGTGTTTCTATTGTTCATCGGTCAAAACCTTTGGCGCGTCTTTTGATAGCAAATTCACGTGATTTATAATTCGCTGTGTCATAACGAATTGTTTGACGTCAGCGCATGACGATCCAAAAAATGTGGAAGCTTTTTAATTTTTTTGAGATGAGAGCTATTGCTCGATGGCAAGAGCCGTTTGGAACTTTCGAAGGTCAGAGTACAGAAGAAAAATCATTAATGAACCCATCTGCAATGGTAACTAGGTTCATTTATCCATTTTCTGTTAAATATTATCTCTGAAAGGGGATGGGGGTAAAATTTTCTTCAATTTCGTTGCACACCTTGTCTTACTACATACGATATAGAGGGAGTCGCCAATGTGCTATTTATAGAAACAGTGTTAATGAAAACTTGAATATATATTCCGTGATATACAGGCGATGCACCAATGTGCTATAAGTGTTCGATCATCGACCAAGGACAATTTTAGTGTTCCGTGATAGACCAATAGAGCTTCATATGTCTGTGGTTATTCACTAATGGATCACTAAATGTGTACATCAAAACTATGTCCTAAACCTTTGGACTAAGTATCTATTTAGTGCCTTTGAATACACTATTAAAATGAATTGAATGAAGTGAGGAGTGATTGGCTTAATCAGCATTGACTCTTTCACTACCGCTCCAAGAAATTCAACTTTTTTTTCAAAGTATAAAAGAAGATTTCCGCTGCTTTTGAAGATGAATCTGGTCATAATGTAGCATGATGTCAGCTGATGGTGTATATCCAAGATCAGACTGCACACTCTGTGCAGTCTGATCTTGATTGATGCCAATTGCAAAAGCTACTGAAGTCATCATTGCTGGTGAAAGAGAAAGTTGTGTCAGCACTGGTGTGAGAAAGCCAGGAAACACATAGGTGTGTCACTGACTGCCATGATATGACCTAAGCTGTTAAAATGGCATTAAACTCCAATACAAACAAAATTAAAACTTGGTAATGAAACTCTACAACTTACGTTTTTCAATACCAAAGTCACTAAGACCAATCCAGTATGATGTTCCATATTTGTATCCAGTGCTGAAAAAGAGAAACATATCATAGAAGAATTTAGGACAAAGGAGGGAAACATATCAGAAAAATTTAGGACAAATAAGGGAAACATATTATCGAAAAATTTAGGACAAATAAGGGAAACCATATCATAGAAAAATTTAGGACAAAAATGGGAAACATATTATAGAAAAATTTAGGACAAAGAAGGGAAACATATCAGAAAAATTCAGGACAAAGAAGGGAAACATTATAGAAAAATTTAGGACAAAGAAGGGAAACATATAGAAAAATTTAGGACAAAGATGTGAAACATAGAAAAATTAAGGATGAAGAGGTAAACTGGTAGCAAATAGATTAATAACAAAGCAATTTTAACCTTAATTTCCAGAAAACTTTGATAAACATCATGTTATGATATGAATAATCAATACAAATTAAGGTTTGATAGATGAAAACACATGAGCTGTGCTCTGGCAAAAGGGGGCTTAATACATTTCTATGATGCAAGTTATCAAGCAATTCATTATATAAACTTGAATGCATGAAATCCAGTGTCTAACAACCGACTGAATCTGACAGTACAATGGTCCTTTTATATACAGAAACAGCAACAACAAGCATTGACCTAGGTCAGCCTGCCCTGACCTGGGTCAATACTTTTTTGCATGTGCATTAAAACAATTATCCAATTTCTTTTACGCTCTTCACTTTAACCTTTCTTTTTACATCTAATTTTTGTTCACATGAAAATATGTGTTTCTCAAGCCAAATAGAGCTACTTAATCTAGTCCGACATGGGCTAGCTGTAAAAATGACGTTGTGAGTATTGTTGACAACATCATAAAACATGACTTTCACCTGCTAAGAATTCATTCATGTTCTATAAATATCCGTGGTATGTCAAAAATAAAAGTTACAACATTCACTGCTGTTTATAACATTCACCGGTGAATTATAAAGATGTAAATCACTGTTGGATTTCTATAAACTACTGAAAAGCATACAAGAAAGATTCTCCCTTGCTTACTTTCTATATGAAAACACTTTGGATTGTTCATCAGAGGAGTGTAGACTGATCAGGTCGGCACCAATAGCTCGGCATGAATCTCTTGCTCCAAACCATGTTTGCCTCTCAGAATCAGCTGTATAGACCTGACATGTCACAGAAAAAATACAAAATCAATTTTTAGCCTATACCAAACAATCCCAAAAATTCAACAGAGAAAAAGAAGAAAGCATTTGGTTTCCAACATTTTCTCCTGTTCCAATAATGTTTTCTGCCATCTCAAAAACAAATATCAGTTTTTGAGAAAAGTTCTATGTTGTCTGCAAATGCTCTCAATTTGGACGAGTCAAAAATGTTTCTGTCTTGTACAGAGTTAAAGATAACATATAATACACCCTTGAATAACTCAAACGGGTGTGCAATTTTTCAATTTTCCCACTTGTCCACGGACATGTTGGAATGACTTTTCTACTTGTCCAGAGTTAAAATTTACTTGTCAAAATACATGGAGTAGATCAGTGGTGCATTGTAAATTTGTGTTGATGAATCTCACTGTTCAGTAATCTGCTCTTAAAAACAATATGGGTGAAAAAAAAGAAGTTGCTTGTAACTTTCTCTTACTCACAGGACCAGGTTCAGAGTGACAATCTCTAACCTGATGGCCAGTAGAATTACCATTTCACTGTCAGTTTCAGACACTTATTAGCTGTCACTTTTTGTTTTACAGAGAGATTTATGTACATAAATCGTTTAAAGTCATTATCAAAGCCAAAAAGACAGTCTTAAATGCCTTTGATCAGACAATATCAAACCGTCTTTTATTGTGTCATGAGTTTCCATGTTTTTTTGTGGCGATCTGTGTTTCACGCTACTTAATTTTTGGAGTGGTATTTCTGCTTTATTTGACTTAAACTTGTCAATTAGGGTTGCATATAACTTCAAATCTATAATTCTAAATGAGATATGTGGATTAATATCATTAATAGGTTTACATAACAACATACCACATTGATTAGCTGTGAGAAAGAGCGACTCGTGCATCCTTCACACTTGATACTCATTGTGTGTGTCAGAGTTTTGATCTTTCAAATATAATGCATAGACAGGAACTATTGCCTTAGATTCTCTAGTGCTTCAGGTTTGGAGACATTTCTTTATAACTTGTGCCAATTGGCGCCACTGGCGATTGACAACAGGAGACATGAAACCTATGCGTGCCTGCCCGTTTCTCTTCATATTTCTGGGCATGACCATTCAATTAAAAGCGTGAATTACACACAGATGCACGTGACTTGGAACCCCGAGGTTGAGATTTACCAAAGAACAGAGCTGAGGTCGTATCCATGGACTACGGAAACATTCTACAAACATGACAGTAGCGTAGCCTATTCAAACTATCTTCCTGTCAGCGCCAATAAAAGGCAGTAAATCAGCTATCCTTAAACACACGCATCTGCTTTGCATCATATTCTCTGTCTCTCTGCCCTTTAGATTCATGCTTTTCAGGATCTTTGAACCACCAGATCTAATGGCAAATTTATTGGTGCAATAAAAACCACTTAGCAACTATTTTACCAGGCATCATATTAAGTACTACAACACCTCATTTGCCTCGATAGTTTGTTTTTCTATTGAAAATAAAATAGTTTGTAACGTAAGATTGTCTATTTCTGGAAGTACAGATGTGGATTATGCAAAAGTTTGAATAAACAGAGCATTTGAGGATCGTAATTGATATAAAAACGGCATTTTCTTATTATGTATGGCTCCGAAATTCACTTGCCTGCGGACATGCGCTCTGGAAAAATTTACTTGTCCGCCGGCAAAAAAGTCCCAAATTGGACAAGTCTGGCATAGGAATTCCGCACCCCTGACTCATAGAAAACTATTAAAAAAAATAACTCATAGCAAAAAATAAAAGATAACTCATAGAAAATTAAAGAAAAAAATACTCATTGACAATTAAAGACAAAATTACTCATACAGAATTACAGATAACATAACTCATAGAAAGTTATAGAGGAAGCCTATTTTGACCTTTTACATAACAATACCAAGTTTTGCTTCTCATAATCAGCTGTATAGACCTAACAAATCATTCAATAAAATACCAGTACATTCTATTTTCACTTGCTACATCCTATAGCGATATGAAAACTTTGAAACATATTGGAAAAAGGAGAAATTGCCCCATGAAACAATGAGCAGTTTCCCCCTTTTGTCAAAGTTTTTTCAAAGTGGTCTGTTGATATATAAAAAAAGTTGTGTGTTGGTTATGAGTCACAAAATGTCACTACCTTACCTTATAGCAATATCCATTGTAATCATACCAACCACTTGGGCATACAGGGGGTGTAAGGGTAGTGGTAGTTGTTACCATTGGTGTTGAATAACCTGCCCTTGGGAACTGACAGATATACCTCTGTTGTATTAAACAGGACTGGTCTACCCACAAACCAACAACTGGTCCACCAGTCCGCATAGATATGCAGATAGATCTGGCATTCCCTGGAGTGGATCAAAAGTACAAATGAGCCTTGCTCTGTGAAAAGGGAGCTTAATGCATTTGTGAAACGTATCGACCCAGGTCAGCCTGACCTGGGCCAAAAGGCTTTTCACTATTGGTCAATTTTCTGTATGTCCATGGACCAGTCTACCTCAGGATTCAGTTGGGTTGTTTGACAATATGGACTTAATGGATCTATGATCATCTGATAACTTGCTTGGATCACGGAGATGCATCAAGACCCCTTTTGCCAGAGCATGGATCAAATGTTTTCACAAGGTTTGGAACTGATTTCAAAGAAAGCCTTATAAAGAAGAAGAATATTGTACTTATGTTGTAGGCTTTCTAATGACCTTTTAACTCTGTAACATAATACAAAGTATTAGACTTGGTCCAAATCTAAAGCTTTCGCAGTTGACAAATTAAGTGTAGTTCACATGTTAGAAATTGTCTGTGAAAAGTTAGAAAACATTGTGAGAACAAGAGAAAATGCTGGTAACCCATGTTTTCAAAAGCCATTCTCCTAAATGGTTTTTTAAAACTCCAGATTGTGTGGTAAAGGCTTAACAGACACATAGAAGAAAAAATCCAACCAGTCAAATAAAATTTGACATTACCAGTGTCTGATCCAGAGCGTGCAATTGCGAGAATCACACGAATTTTTCATCATTCACGCACATTTTCAAAACCAGTGCGCGACAATCACGCGCAAAATATAATTAGGCAATTAGTTTTGAACATTGATTAATGCTTGAACGCCGATGTGAAAATCACTTTCATGGGCAACACAACTGTACAGAGGATCGTATATAACATGTAATTTACGATCACTGAACTGTATTCATCCTATGAATCAAGAGTGACTTCCCTTTCTTACCACCTTGATTTTTATTTTATGCAAAAATGTCTGACTATTTTTTCTTCTTCTGGATTTAAGAATAGATCGATTACAGTTCTCCAACTCTTATTTATCAAAATAAATATGAGCAAAGGACTACCTTTTATATCCAAATACATACCAAGACTGTCAAGATGAATTTATTTTGATATTACTTTATTAGTTTCATATTAGAATAATACCGATTCCAGGAAGTTGATAGTTTTTTGCATGTAAACCTGAACAAATAGCAGATGATATTGACACTTCTGTTTTCTGCAATGGACAAAAACAAAACGAACAATTCGTTTTGGAAAATCTGTTGTTCAACATACACGTCACAGCCAGTGCGACACAGAGATGAGCGTAACTGATGAAAGCGTAGGGATTAGCGTAGTGGTACTACAGAATTGAAAGGGTTAAGTAAATGATCCAAAAGAGATCAGTTCTGTTTCTTGCGTTTTGTAGTTGATTTTGATCCATCATACTTTTTAGAAATCCCCATACTTTCCAGAGTGATGGGGGACAGTCCCCCACTTTTTTCAAATCCTAGATCAGACACTGCATTACCTTATTGGAGCACTTAATTCATTGATCAGACTAATAACAAAATGAAATCTATTACAAAAACTTCAACAAACCATGTATATTTATTTCATAGTGAATAATTTCTCTTTTTGCAACACTGTGTTCAAACGTTGCTGCTTCATAGTGGAGCAAGTTGTCTGTGGGAGGGTTGAGGAGTTAAGCCAATCAGAATGCCTGTTTATATTTTTTAGCCAATCAGAAGACTATAATTCAAATATAGACTGTATTTAGACTTGAATGAAGAGATTCTTTTTTTACCTGTATGATTACCAGACCATGCTGTGTAGTCAACTGGTCGCCCATCTATCCATTGTAAGTGTCCAAGCTGAGCCTTGTCACTCATACCAATCCAGTAGTACCCAAAGGTTCCAGCAATTTGAGAGGCCAAGAATGCTTGTTGATATCTGAAATTCATCATAATTTATTCACTAAACTCTTTCACTGTTAGCAGAGCTCTTGCAATAGGCAGGTAAGACTGCACAGAGCAAACAGTATCATCTTGTCTTTTTTCAGTCTGCTACCTAATACAAAACCTTGACCAGAATTAAATTTAATTTAATTGGAAATTTACTTTTAAATCTCAATAAAAACTTGATTTATGTAGTTTGGTTATACCAAACCCTGTCCAAAATCATCTTCAATCAATCAGATTTTAAACCTAATAAAAAAAGACTGAGATCTTTCATTGGCCCACACATTCCGTGCGAGCACTGGTGTAGTTCCCATGATGCAGAATTGAGGATGATTAGTATAAGCTGTAAGAACTTGTTTCTCAATTGATGTAAAATAAACATGTTAAAACTAAAACTGAATAAATAGAATTGAATACAGTTCCCACAGAAATGCCACTTTTTGAACAATGGCTTTAAAGCTGTCATACTTCAGGGGTTTAACTGTACTATACAGCAGTTTTTGCCAAAATGAAGGTGCTCTTGGATGACTAATTGATTTTTTATTTAAAATAATGAGTTTTGTCTTTGAAAGGGAGGAAATCATTGTGGGAAAAGGAGAACATGCTTGTTACCAGCATTTTCTTCTTTTCCCACAATGTTTTCAAAACCATTTATCCTAATGGGTTATTAAAACTTGGGATTGTGTGGTATAGGATTTAAAAAAAATGGTACTTTATACTGAAATGCATCTAAATATGTCACAGACAAGGTGTCAGAGTATTCCGGCCTCACAGACTAAAACACCAATTCTTTATTTCTTTACTAAAACCTGTGTTATGGGTACTCATAACACTTGTCCAAGTGAGACAATTCTGATGAGTACACACAGCATATGTTTCAGTGGGGAAAAAATATTTTTAGAATATAATGACATCCTATTTCATTTACCCTTTACTAAACAAACCATGTTTCAATGACCCTGGAGAAGAGGGTTTTAAACATTGTGGAAAAATAGTAACTAGCATTTTCTCCTTTTTCCACAATGTTTCTTACTCTTTCTCATATAAATTCTATCATCAGTGACACATTTATTTTGTCATCTGCAAATGCTTTCAATTTGGATCAGTCTAAAATTCTGTTGTTTGGTAAATAGTTCATTGGAACTCTGAAAAGGGTATCTAAAAGCAACCTTACCTGTCATGTATTGTGGCAAGTGTCCCACTGTTTGCTACACAGTCCAAATTTGCATTATCCCAAGTTTGAGGTGTTTGTTTGATCAAATAACACATGTATCCATATGCAATGGAGCCAGGCTGTCAAAGAAAAAAAAAAAGGAAAATTAATGTCTATGTTCACTGGTAAATTTCATTGAGCTAAACATTTCACACAGAATATGCAAGCACTATTTTCTTGTATAAGCCCAAATTCTTTATGCAAATATTTTGAGCACAGCTAATTGTCAAATAACATCCTTTTCTACATTCCCTGTTAGAGAGATGTTGACCTGCTGAGCCATATTTGATTTGCTATCTGGAAATACTATAAATATGGACCCAGTCCAGATTTTTGTGATTTGACAAAGAGTAAAAACACAACAACACCTACAAACCAATGACCGATTTGATTCTGAACATTTTCATCAAATAATCATGATTATTTCAGTGATTGCTATGTATATCTTTCCATTTGTATTTGAGCCATGCTCTGACAAAAGGGGGCTTAATGCATCTCCATGATCCATGGTACCAAGAAAGCCATCACATACTTATGGATCCATAATGTTCACTTTTTTTAACAACCAACTTAATCATAAGATAGACTGGTCCTTGGGCATACAGAAAATTGACCAATAGCGAAAAGTTTCGACTCAGGTCAGCCTGCGCAGGCTGACCTGGGTGGTCAGCCTGCGCAGGCTGACCTGGGTCGACACTTTTCGCAGATGCATTAAGCCCCCCTTTCACAGAGCATGGTTCAATTATATGTGAACCATGCTCTGGCAATACAGGGTTTAGTGCATCTCTGTGATGCATTATACCAGCAAAGTCATCACATAATCATGGATCTAAAAAATCCCTTTTGTCTGACAACCTGCTGAATCATGAGGTAGACATTTCCTTTCACATAATGAAAATTTACAATTAGCAAAAACTTTCAACCAATGTCAGCCTGCGCTGACTGCTCAGGCTGACATGGGTCGATACTTTTTGCTGATGCTTTCAGCCCTCTTCTGATAGAGCATGGATCATACATATTTTTTTTTTCAACAAAATTGACTATATGCCAAGGAAATACATATACTTACAACAGAACAGCCTTGCCCAAGATTTGCCTGGATGGCGGTACTTGGTAGAACAGCTTTTGGAGTTTTACATATAAACCCAATCCTGGAGGTGTAACATGGGGCATCATTCCATTTTCCATCCTGAAATATACATGTACATGACTGCGGTCACTCACACAGTAGGTCAGTTGAATACAAAACTGTAAAGTTGGAATAATGAAGCCGAGTTAAACTTCAGAAGATTCTACATAATAAACACTATATAATAAACACTATATCAGACTGCCTAAGGGAGATCAAAAGACAGATTAAAATTTTAATGGGCTGAACGCAATTTCATAAAAATGAAGGAAAAGAGAAATAATCATAACCACTTTTGGCTCAAAATATTACACAAATACAGCTACTGTTGGGAAAAAAATGACTGCATAGCCAAGCCGTGGAAAGTGCTTTTATAGGAAAGAGAGTTGTTGAAACTTAACATGCTTTGTGGACAAATATTTCTAGATTTAAGGAGATATGATTTCCACATCACCATGGTCAATACAATGATCTGCAGTAAGACAGGAATGAATCCTGTTGCAATGAATACCATCAATCCTTAAAAAGAAATTGGCCAAGCTGGGGATTCAAACCAGCAACCCCCTATTCTCAATACCTTTACACTACTGGAGCTTGGCTCATTTATAGGTATATAATATAATTCTTCAATCCTTTACCACAAAATCCTGTCTTTTAATGACCTTTGGAAAAAAAAAAACTTTTCAAAATATTGTGGGAAAAGGAGAAAATGCTGCCTTGAAGCATTTTCTCCTTTTTCCACAAAGTTTTCTACCCTTGACAAGGCAAGTTCCACAATTTCAGCCACATTTAATGTGTTATCTACAAATGATTTGGCTTTGTACAAGTTTAAAATTTTGTCATGTGGTAAAGTCTTAATGTCTCAAAACAGGTAAAAGAAAATGTCATCGTGCATATCCACAGTTTTCAGTGGTACAAACCTTTCATTTTAATACAAATACAGCAAAACTAGATAGAAAGTTTGTGACATTATATATATGAGCCATGCTCTGTGAAAAAGGGGGCTTAATGCATCTGCAAAAAGTGTCAACCCAGGTCAGCCTGCGCGGACTGCCAAAACTTTTCGCTAATGGTCAATTTTCTGTATGCCAAAGGACTAGTCTACCTCATGATTCAGTCGGTTGTTGGACAAAATGGAATGATGATCATGTGATGACTTGCTTGGTATCACACATCATAGAGATGCACTAAGTCCCCTTTTGCCAGAGCATGGCCCACATGTACAAACCTTTGACTGACAGACAGGTGAACGTACAGGCCAAGTCCAGTGTAAACCTCTCAACCAAAAAATAAATATTTTGCCGAAATATTAAAACATGCAACAAGGCAAGGGCACAGTTCAAGGACTGTGCAAAAGCTCTACTGAGTGAGCTTCCAGGCTACCAACTGTCCCTTGTAACTTAAAGTAATTCTATACAATAAGACTAAGACCTGTCAATATTTAAAGCTTTTGAAGACAACAAATCAAAATGACTTAAGTAATAGTGTTTTTTTTTTTTTCTTCCTTTTGAAAGGAAGAAAACATTGTGGGAAAAGGAGAAAATGCTGGTTACAAGCATATTCTCCTTTTTCCCACAATGTTTTTAAAAGCCTTCTTCAGGGTCATTAAAACATAGAATAGTTTGGTAAAGTACGAAAACAATGATACATACCCAGTGATAAATCGTGACACAGTCTTCCCTCCTGTCTAGGAAGTTATTTGGTTCTTTGTCATCCCAGTTAGTATATCGAACAGGTGTTCCGTCTGTCCATTTAAATATCATCTGTATATCTAGGTCGTTTAGTCCTATCCAGTACTGATCTGAGTTTTTATATCCTTTGTCAGCTGTAAAATAAGTGAAGAAAAATGTAATCTTTAATGCTATACCACATGATCCTCAGTTTACAAGACCCTGCGAAAGAAAGCTTTTAAAAACTTTGTGGAAAAAGGAGAAAATGCTGATGACTCGCTTTTCCTCCTTTTCTCACAATCTTTTCTAACTTTCCATAGACAAATGGGCCATGCTTTGTGAAAAAGGTGTTTTATGTATCTGCAAAAAGTACTGACCCAGGTCATACTGCACTGCCTACACAGGCTGACCTAGGTTGATAATCTTTGCTATTGGTCAATTTTCTGCATATCTAAGAACCATTCAACAAACTTCATGATTCGGTTAATTGTTAAACACAATGGATTTATTGGATTCATAATCATGCGATGACTTTCTTGTTGTAATGGATCGCAGAGATGCATTAAACCCTCTTTTCCCAAAGCACTGCCCAAATCCAATCATCTGGACCACAGTGAACTAATCATCTGTAAATGCTTTCAATTTGGACAAGTAAAAACCTGTATTGGCTTGTACAGAGCCAATTCATTTTCTCCTGTAACAAATTTACGACATGCAAAACTTATTATTCTTGCTAAGAAAGGACAACATCTATGAATTACAGATTATCTCTTTACCAAACGACAAAATTATAGACTAGTCCATATCCAAAGCATTTGCAGACGACAAGGTAAATGTGGCTCAATTTGTGTAAATTGTGTTTGAAAGGGTAAAAACATTGTGGGAAAAGAAGAAAATGCTGGTTACCAGCATTTTCACCTTTTCTAATAATATTTGATAGTATTTTCAAAAGCCTTCTTCCTCAAAGTCATGAAAACTTGGGATTGTGTGGTAAACAATTATACATAAAAAAGATGTGAAAACTTTGTAGAAAAGAAGAAAATTATAAATTGTGAGTAAATTCTATGACTTTTTCAACAATGTTTTCTAAAGTTGCATGAAGCAAGAAGAGAAAAAGATGTATGCAGGACAAAATTTGGTCAACTCTACCAAACAAGATTTTAGACAGGTCCAATTTAAAAGCATTTGCAGACAACAAATTAAATGAGACTCAAAAGGTGAAATTAGCTTTAGAAGGGAAGAAAACATTGTGGGAAAAGGAGAAAATGCTGGCTACCAGCATTTTCTCCTTTTCCCATAGTGATTTCAAAAGGATTCTATCGGTTGTTAAAAGTCGGGATTGTGTGGAAAAGAGTTAAAAAATTCCTGCATATGCAGAAACAGTGAAATCTTGATTTTTCCCACATGCAATACTTCAGACTGATACATTATTTCAGTTATATTGCAGCAGCCAGTGCACCTATCCATGCTTTCCTGGAGTTTCTATTATCAGTATTCCACACAATATTCCTTTCATGCCACTGGCTTCTTTTCCACATAACCACCGTCAAAACAATGATCAGCAGAGGAATGAATCCTGTCGCAACGACTATCATCAATCCTCGGAAAGAAATTGGCCGAACTGAGGATTGAACCCATGACCCCCTTTTTTCAAGTCCTGCACGCTACCGATGGAGCTACGTGGCTCGGCTTTTAAATTAAATTGGCAATTCTATGAAAATGTGTTTGATAATGTAAATTGAAGTGGGTTTTTATGTTTCAATCTGCAATCTCAAACCTAGATGTTATTGAATGAGACACAAACTTTGAAAAAAGTGTTTTCAGAATCTTAAAAGGCAAGAGAGTAATACCCTTTACTCAATACCAAACGACAAAATTTTACTCTGGACCGAACTGAACGCATTTGTAGATGACAGATTAAATGTTACACAAATGTTAAAATATGTCTCTAAAGAAGAAGAAAACATTGTGGGTAAAAGAGAAACTGATGGTTGCCAGCATTTTCTCCTTTTTCCCACGATGTTTTAATGTTTCAGGGTCTTTCAAAGTTGAGATTGTGTGGTAAAAATTTCTATGATGAAAGTCAACTACTACACTTACGCTGTATCTGACTAAAGACAAAGTTCTGTTCATTCTGATTGGCTATGCTGGCTAGATTGTAACCTTGGCCCTCACAATATTTGCGAGCATCTGTCCAACTTAGATTGGATGTTTTAAAGAGAAAACAGTTGTTCCCATAGCCCAGCCAGTTGGCATCAGGACATCCAAAAATTTTGCCGGCTAAAAAGGAGCAAACAAACAAATTACCTCCTGGAACAAATTTGCAGCAGATAATTTTCCATGTGAAAAAGGTTTACTTTTTCACTAAATGACAAGTTCTAGACTTTTCCAAATTAAAAGCATTTGCAGATGACAAATTCAATGTGACTCAATTGTTGAGATTTGTCTTTGGAATGGGTATAAAACATTGGAAAAGTTGAAAATAATGGTTACCAGCCTTTCCTTCATTTCCAAAAATGTTCTCAAAGACATTTTTCCTCATGGTCATTAAAACATGGGTTTGTATGGTTAAGGGATTAAATTAAACATTAGATAAGATACCGTATTTTGCGTAAGTTTTGGGACAGTAAAAAAATTTTTTTTTTTTCCTGTCCCAATACTTAGGTCTACAAAAAATAATTTTTTTGTCAGCTGTCCCAAAACTTATGGTCAGACAAGACAAGCTGTCATACTGTAAGTCACTGACCACTAACTAGTCGAATATTGCCGACGTTAAAATATTACTACATCAGTGATTTCAACAAACCTACAAACATTTGCAGGTTGGTCTATTTTTAGACAGATTGGAATTCCCGCGGTCAATTTGAGCACTAAGAGTTGAAAACTTCGCTTTTTCTCATTGTTTTCGTTGCTTATTAACTTGTCACTCATTATTGTCTGCATCCTGCAATCGTGATGAGGATTGTTATTTTGCGTTTGTAGATAAATTCACAACATATTTTACCTGCACACGTGAAGTGAACGACGTAAATTCCAATTTGACAAGTACCTGCTCGGCCCATTCTCAAATTTGATTGGTTCGTCGATCTTCGATCGATAAACATTCGTTACACTAGAATACTGTACCTTGATTTCTATTTATAAACAACGAACCTGATTGACCGTGAAACACATGCGTGTCAACCCTATGTCAACTTTCGGATGTACATGTATACTTTATGTATCTTGGATACAAGTTTATCACGCCCTTTTTACACTTCTATCGTTTTTTTTTTTTTTAATTGGGGGTTAAAATAGTCTGTCAGGTGATCAGGGTTTTGTCTTGAATCGGGAAACTCCCACTGAAATCGAGAGGGTTGGGAAGCATGCTTTCGACTTTACGTGTGTAGAAATGAAACTGCGCGACATAAATGCTTGTAAACAAAGGGTATCAAACAGGTTGAGAGATTTTTTTTAAAAATAGATATTCACTGTCCCAATTCTTTGGAACAAAAAAATACCGATCTTTTTTTGCAATTTTAAGTATGGCCCAAATCTTTGGGTCATGAAGAATAATCATTTTCGCGATTTTTGGTGTCCCAATACTTTGGGTGTCCCAAAACTTACACAAAATACGGTACACTCTATAAATATACAAGAAAACATGACAAAAAGCAAACTGCTTGTTTTGTGAATTTTTCTCCTTTTGCTACAAAGTTTTCAAAAGTGGTAGGCTGCAAGACAATACAAGTCATCCGTTGGTGAAGTAATGTGTAAAATGCAGGTGAAATTAAACATCATCATCTGAAATCACTGATGGTCTTATAATACTTCAATATGTTACTGGGCTTTTTCTTTAAAAAAGAAATGCAGGAAATAATTCCAAAATTATTCATTAGTGGGCTTAAATCTGAAAATTTTAAAGTGAGGTTACATAAAACAAAAAATAGCAGTGTACCTGCACTGTAGTTCATTACTAAAATAAATTTGAATGTCAAATCTTAAGAAGTTAGCACTGTCATAAATGACATGCAATGTCTTGATATTGGGAAAATTTGAGGAATGGCTTACTCTAAGTGACGTCTCCACTTGTCATAATGATTTTTAGACATCAGAAAAAAAAAAAAAATGACACAAGTATGCTTCTAGGTAAACACTGTCTTAAAGGTGGGTATTTAGATTTTTCACATCTCACCAAATTAAAAAATATATATATCACTGAAATTTATATGAAAAAACAATACAAATCATCAATAATTAAGAACCATAAAATTACAAAAAAAAATTTTTTTGATGGTGTTCCCTTAAAAGGCTACGTAGCCTCTTAAGGTATTTTTAGATTTCGTGCCAAAAATCAAAAAGGCATTGTGGGAATGTCAAGTGACTGGCACGTGACCAATGACGCTTAAATTCTATAACATAACAAACATGTAATTATTTTCCATAATGTCTTCTTTGGACGCTATGTTTGAAGCTTCGTCTGTGTATTTCCGGTATGTAAATGAGCGAGTTGCTCATGTAAAAATAGACCGTGTTTCCCATCGGTGTCGACCTGGGCCGTAGTAAATCTCTAATTTCTCTTGTTGTCGGATGGTTTTCGACTACTGGGGTTTTATGAATGAAAATTAAAAGACTTTGGGAGTATCAGGATGATTTTTTTTGTATTTTTCTAAAATTTTCATCCCAAAATCTGAAGGGCCACCTTTAAGTATCAGTATTGAGATCAAGAAAAATTAGAAAGAGATTCAAAACCTGGTACAGCCGGGGTAGTTAGTGGTGGTAAAGTTGAAAAATCTGAAAAACAGATAAGAAAATGCAATCAACAAAAGGAAACAAATATTTCTTAAAAGGTGATTTGTTTTACAGATTTTAAAAAATGTTCAAAAGAATCTAAAAAATTATATGATTCAGAAATTTTCTGGAAGGTGATTCTTCATAACAATTCCAAAACATATTTGTACTAAAATCAACAGAGGTCCTGTGTGACTCAGTGGTAAGGGTTTAGGATTCTGCTCTTTATCTAACAACAAAATTTTAGACTGGTCTAAATTGAAAGCATTTACAGACAACAAATTAAATATTGCTCACAAGGTCAGATTTGTCGCTGATAGGATAGAAAGCATTGTGAGAAACAGAACATTCGAGTTACCAGCAATTTCTTCTTTTCCAACAATGTTTTCAAAACCTTTTTTTTCCGGGATCTTTACAGTCAGGAGAAACCCTGCAAGCCCTAGATTTGATCCTCAGTCAAAAGACTTGACTTTTTCATAGCAGTGTCTTTAGGCAAGACACCTCAAAGCCCTAGATCAGTAATGCTGAAATCCAAGACATACATTAGTATGTGAGCTGGCATTATTATACTGCAAAGAAATTTCTCGTGATCTGATTGGATAATATGCCCCGAACATATATATCATGGACACTGGCAAAACCAACGTAAAAGCAGTTTCCCTTTCGGGAGCCCCGTATACATGACTACACTATCAACACAACATCCAAAATGGCGGCATCAATCAAGATTAACATCAAGATTATGTGCAAAGCTGTACATTTTAGCACGTATTACCAAGGTTTCAGTGACATCAGTTCCCAGTGACATCAGTTTTCATTGAATTAGGGCACTCAGAAGGGAAATTCTACTTCGTCAGCGTGCTCAATTTTTTAAACCAAAAAACAGGTAAAATTCGCTTAACAAACGTTGGAATGGTAAACTTTGCAGTATAATAAAATTGTTGTACAGTCAGGTGGCAGGGGACTTGGAAACTTGTTCACGGCTGTGGTGAATCATGTCACCACCTCGCCTTCGGCTCGAGGCGACATGATTCACCACAGCCGTGAACAAGTGACTGTACAACTAATAATGTATGACTAAAAAAAAAAACATTGTTGAAAGCAGTGTAAAACACCAATCAGTCAATCAAACTTCAACCTCTTTACACAAGTTTTTTTAACTTGATAGTTTGTTTTTTCCAATTCCCATATGTAATACATACGTTTTATAAGTCATTTTCAAGTACAGAAGATTCAAAATGCTATTCTGATGCTCATAATTACAGTACAATACAATACAATATTGTATTGTATTGATGCTAATAATTATATTCTCTAATCTACAAGTAAATGCTACGAGATTTTCTTAACCCTTTAATACACAATGACGAGTTTTGATGACCTCAAAGAAAAAGCTTTTAGGAAACATTGTGGGAAAAGGAGGAAATGCTGGTTACCAGCATTTTCTCCTTTTCCCACAATGTTCTCTAACCTTTCACAGACTTATCCGAATATTTGCGCCATATTTGGTACGTCGTTTGCAAATGCTATCAATTTGAACCAGTCTAACATTTTGTCGTCTGGTAAAGAGTTTAAAAAAAAAAAAGAATCAACAAACCATTGCTCTTTTTCTTGCATATATAACCTCGCCTCTCATTACAGTTGATATCATTCCACTTTCCATTTCTATCTCCACTGACAATAAACTCAGCACAATGTTCGTTATCATGAACGTTGTTTGGCTCCCCTGCAAATAAAAGTCAATCATAGGTAGTGCAGCCATTTTCATTTATTTTCTTTGCAGCAGATCACTCTCAACATTGTAGCAAGTGGACAAACTGCATATTAGAACCAACTTCTCCCTTTGTCAAAATGTTTACATATGTTTCACTGTAATTCTTGGAGATTATTAAAATTTTACAAGAACTGTTCACCCCGTTTCTACACAATCTGAAGTTTTGACGACTTTCAGAGAGACGACTTTTGAGAATATCATGGGTAAAGGAGAAAATGTTGGAAACCATCATTCTCTCCTTTTCCCGGATTATTTTCTATCATTTCAAATACAGAAGTCTTCTTTCGGGCTACATAATTATGATTTGTCATCTACAAATGCTTTCAATTTGGTGGAGAGCAAAGTTTGTTGTTTGGTCATCTGCTGAAAAAATGTGAGCCAACCTATATCACCCTTTATCACACAATGCCGACTTTTAACGACCCTGGGAAAGAAGCCTTTTGAAAACATTGTGGGAAAAGGAGAAAATGCTGGAACCAGCATTTTCTGCTTTTCCCACAATGTTTTCTACCCTATCAAAGAAAAACTGCACCATTTCAGCCAGACCGAAATTGTCGTCTACAAATGCTTTCAGTTTGGACAAGGCTAAAATTTTGTCGTCTAGTACAGGGGTTAAAGTGATGATTTGACCTGTTATACAAAAACAGTTTCGAATGACCCCTACAGAAGGACAATGTTCTTGTTTTCCTCTAGTATTTCTCCCTTGTCTCACTTAATACCCCGGTCACACCGAACTTGTTCTCACTCCGTTCCAAAAATCATTGCCAAACGGACTCAAACTGTGTTCAAACAGAGAGTACATAGTACTCGTAGTAATCTTTTATGATCTGTTTACAAACTTCATGGACGGGCTAGGAAGGGAAGGGTGCTCCAGAACTTTGAGCCTGTTCAAAATTTTTTGCCGTCCATCCCGTCCTGTAATAAGACGGAGTAACAACGTTCTTAAAATGAGATGGATGTTTTACAAACGGACTTCGATCTTATTAGGGACATGTTACCATGTGATGCAGTCAGGCATCAACTGGCAGTATGACTTTGTTTGCAGACCGTCCAAAATTGCGTGTTCTACCCCGACCACAACCCATTTTATGATATTGTTAAGACAGGGTAAAATGTTCTAAGATCTAGTTTGGTGTTACAGGTACTTTAGGCATTATTACGTAAAAATTACATGTTCCACCCCGTCCGCAAGCAGTTTAACGGTTTTGTTAAGACAGGGTTAAATGTCCTAAGATCTAGTTTGGTGTGACAGGGGCTTAAACTAGTCAAAGGTTTCATAACAACTTTAACAGTAATCAAACAATTCAATCATAACCAATCCTCCGATGTTCAAAAACCTTGAGGAGGATGGCGTTCGAAAACATCTTTGGAAAACAAATAAGAGGGCCATGATGGCCCTGTATCGCTCCACTGGCTCTTTAACCCTTTACCACACAAATCGAAGTGTTAATGACCCTGAAAGAGAAGGCTTTCAAAAACATCGTGAGAAAAGGACAACATGTTGTCAGCCAGTATTTTCTCCTTTTCCCACAATGTTTCCTAACCTATCAAAGACAGAAATAGTCTTTTACGCTACATTCACTTTGTCTTTTTGCAATGGCTTTAAACTTGGTACAGTAAAAAAAAAATTGTCATTTCTTAAAGATTAAAATTAATGTATCATGCGCTTAATTGGCATTGACAGAGACATACAGCATAAAAAGTCTGTATGGTAATAAACTTACTTTGAAAACATAACCTCCACCCTGCCCGCCAAACAAAAACAGTCAGATCTTTTTAAATGCAAAAATAATGTTAGTGAATACAAGCAGGTTTATTCATTAGCATGAAAGGTAAAGTTCTGAAAAAATTTGAGTGATAGAAACCTTACTTTAAATTAAACATTCCATTCATGTGAGCATAACTATTAGCATCAAAATAAATCACTCTTCCTTAAAACAGAACATTTCCTCTCCAAAAAACTTGAATACCAAACTCCAATAATGTATAAGTGCAGTTTGATGATCAAGGGAGGTAAATAGTAACAAACGTTATCTTGTATAACAGGAGTTATTTCCCTTGATTACTATTTTAAATTACAGTCACTATATAAGCCCATGTCAAACTTGTGATCCCTGGGGCAGAGCAAATTTTGACCCCAGGGCTATAATATGAAGAAACTTGATAGAGGTCCATTAGATAAAGCTACATGCCAAAATTGGTAGCCCTGGGCCTTATGGTTTCAGACAAGAAGATTTTCAAAGATGTTCAATATTTTTCAGTTTTGTTGCCATGGCAACCAGAGTTTTTGAAGGAATCAAATTCTTTCAAGAAATTCTAAAAAGGACCATGGCAGGATCATTTCTGTGAAGTTTCATCAAATTTGGATGGGTAGCTTCAGAGAAGAAGAAGTTTGAAAAAAAAAGTTAACGCACAGACGGACGGACGGACGAACGGACGCACAACAAACGCCGGGCCATGACATAAGCCCTCTGGCCTTTGCCCAGTGGAGCTAAAAATGATGCTAACAAGCATTTCTACTTTTCCATCAACAATGTCTACCCTTCAATGATAAACATAAGCCATGAGTGAAAAGGGGGCAAAAATTATAGACACATGTTAGCCTGAGCAGTCTGTGTAGGCTGACATGGGTCAAAACTTTTCACTAGATCTGTTTGTAAATTTTCTGTATGTCCAAGGACCATTCTACCTCATGGTTCAGTTGGTTGTACAATATGGAATTTATGGATGCATAATTATATGATTACTTGCTTGGTACATAATAATGCATCACTGAGACCCATCTAACCCTCTATTGCTAGTGCACATATAACTTTGAGATTCAAAGGCACAAAACTCAGGAATTCCTCAACTGATCAGGGTTATATATCACATGCACATCTACATATTCTAGAAAATTTGAGTAAAAAGCGTAGAATGAGATAGCTCTACATGAAATTGCTGACAACAAACACACAGACAGACCACCAGAGCCACAAAATACATAATATACACAAGATACATAAAACTATACCAAGCGTCAAAATTTTTGGACTGATCCAAATTCAAAGCATTTGCAGATGTCAAATTAAATGTGTTTGAAATAATATTAATTTGTCTTTGAATTTGGTAAAAAACATTGTAGGAAAAGGAGAAAATGCTGGTTACCAGCATTTTCTCCATTTCCCACAATGTTTTCAAAAGTCCTTTTCCTTCCGGTTGTTAAAACTCCGGATTGTGTGGAAAAGAATTAAACATAATGAGATAATGAAAAACAAAATGCCAAACCTGGTGCCCAGTTGATGTAACCAAATCCAGAACCGTCTATCCAGTTGTAACCACTGTGGGTATTAAGGTTGTTAACACCAATCCATAGTGCATCAGATTTGAATCCGTAAACAAAATCTGAAAATGTTTAAACGTATTTATTTTAAATCGATTTGAGAAACAACTTGTACTAATCTCTCTAGATTCTGCTTCCTGGGAACTACACCAGAATCCACACCGAATGTGTGGGCCAATGAACAATCCCAAAGTTGACACCTGCTCCCGGGTATCGAACTCAGGAGCTTATGGTTACAAGGCCGACGTTCTACCTCACAACCACGGACACCACACATTTGAAAATGGTAACATAAACCCTCAAAGAGTCAAATGTAACTTCAGTCAAATTTGCAAAGTAGACCAAGATCACACTGTATTGATTACACAGTCTAATCCTGGGTGTTTTATAAGATATTCTTACGAAAGTTACTTTCTGCAAACTTGTTTAATTTTGTAACAAACAATCCGATGTTGAAATGCTTTTAATCCTTTACGACATTTTCCCGAGTTTTGACAACCTTAAGAAATTATCCTTTTGAAAACATAGTGGGAAAAGGAGAAAATGCTGGAACCCAGCATTTTCTCCTTTTTCCACAATGTTTTCTACCCTTTCAGAGACAAATATCATCATTTGAGCAATATAACGACCCTGAGAAAGAAAGCTTTTGAAAATATTGTGGGAAAAAGGAGAAAATGCTAGAGCCCTTTTTCCACAATGTTTTCTACCCTTTCAGAGACAAATATCATCATTTGAGCAATATTTTGTTTTTCCTCTACAAATACTTTCAATTTGACAAGTCTAAAATTTTGTCACTTGGTAAACGGATAAAAAAATTAGCATTTTCTCCTTTCCCCATGTTTTCTACCCTTTCAAAAACAAATCCCATTATCTGAGTAACACCGATTCCTTGTCTGCAGACACTTTCAATTTTGACCACTATCTTCTTGCTATGGACTTTTTTGAAAACACTGTTACAAAAGGAGAAATTACTAACTTTGTCTGCATAAGCAGGTAAGAATGTGCTTGGTACTCTATAGGTTTATCAACAGGTAGAATGGAGGGATTGACTGAATTTACGTTTATTTATCATTGCCACCGGTCGCCTAAAGGCTGTTTGTATTGTTACGGGGGATAGTGCAGATACAGGATGAAACCCACGCTATGTTACGCCTGGTTCTTTAACGTGCTCTGTGTATAGGACCGTCACAAGGGACCTCGGTTTAACGTCTCATCCGAAAGACTATAAGTAATTTTAGATGGCCAGCCGAGGGGATCAAATCCACACCCTCAAGTGATCCGAAACATCATGTTCACGAGTCCTACGCTCTACCTATTGAGCTACGTGGGCTTAGGAAGGAGGAGACAGTCTCACCTTTTATAAATAATTCCTCATGGTATGTGTTGATACTTGTCAGCTGCGCACCCTCATTTTCACAGTTGTGACGAGCCTCAAACCATGTCATAGTATTGTCAGAGAACTTGTAACAGTACCCAGTCTTGGAATCTTTTATCCAGAATGGTCCACAATCTGTGCTCCATGTCACTATAAACAGATAGTATTTATTCATATAAATAAAACTTTGAAAGTGATATGCTTCTGTTGTAACTATAGAATGGGAATGTTTCTTTGTTTTATTTTATAGTTTAAAGATTAAAATAGCACGTTTAGATTTCTGTGCTGTCAATCCATTTCTGTTTAAAAACTGGTAAAAACTACCAACTATATATTTCTCTACAAGCGTAAAGAAGCTAGACAATGAAAAGATGCGATTTTGGCCCTTAGCCCTTTACCACACATTGCCAAGTTTTAACGACCCTGGAAAATTCGACTTTTGATAACATTGTGGGAAAAGCCTTTCAGAAACAAATCTAATTACTTGAGCATCATTTAGTGTGTTGTTTGTAAATGCTTTGAATATAGACAAGTCTAAAATTTTGTCCTGTGGTAAAGAGTGGAATAACTGGATGGTTGTGATGCAATTGGCAACACTGTCTACTTTTATGAAATCAAATACGATGTCATCATGCTAATTTATATATGATACTGCATAATCAACATGTGTGATTGATCATGTGACATTCCCACAAGTCTTTGCTAAATACTTGTGGAAAATCTAAAAATACCTTAACAGGCTACATAGCCCAGTTAGAAAATACCATTGAAAAAGATCGTTTTCTCACATTCATCTTTCTTCTATATGGTGATGGTTTGGCTGCTATCTCCTTACTTAATTCAGTGATGAATCATTTTCAAAGTTTGGTGAGATTTTAAAAATCTGAAAAGCTCCCCTTAACTCCTTACCAAACAACAAAATTTTAGAATTGGCAAAATTTAAAACATTTGCAGATGACAATTCAAATCTGGCTCAAATAAAGGAATTTGTTTCTGATATGGAAGAAGACATTGTGGTGAAAGAAGAAACTGCTGGTTACCAGCATTTTCTACTTTTCCCACAATATTTTCAAAAGGCCTCTTTCTCAGTGTCGTTTAAAGTTGGTGTTGTGTGGTAAAGGGTTAACTCTTTACGAAACGACAAAATTTTAGATTTGGCAAAATTGAAAGCATTTGCATAGACGTGACTAAAACCTGAAATTTGTTTTTGGAATGGCAGAAAACATTGTGGGAAAAGGAGAAAATGCTGGTTACCAGCATTTTCTCCTTTTCTCACAATGTTTTCAAAAGGCTTCTTTCTTAGGGCCGTTAAAACTCACCATTGTGTGGTAATGGGTTAAAACACTGACAATATTTTACATACCTGGTGATGTAGGAATTGTTGAAAAAGTAGATACTGTTGAGCCAGCTGTAACAGAAAACAAGACATTTTCAAGTGCATCAATAAAGCAAACGACCAAATAGGAATGCAAACGACCAAATAGGAATGCAAACTACCAAATAGATATGCAAACTACCAAATAGGAAAGCAAACTACCCAATAGCAAAACAAACTACCAAATAGCAAAAAAAACTACCAAATAGGAAAGAAAACTACTAAATATGCAAACTACCAAATATGAATGCAAACTACCAAATAGGATAGAAAACTACCAAATAGGAATTTTTCTTTCTCTTACAAAGGCTTCTGGTAATCAGCAAGCACTGGAAATAGACAGATTTTGTTTTTTTGTTTTGTATTGGAGTTTAACACTGTTTTAACAGCTTTGGTCATATCATGGCGGTCAGTGCACCTATGCATGTGTTTCCTGGCTTTCTCACACCAGTACTGACACAACAAGAAAGTTTGCCTCAACCGGGTATCGAACTCACAACCATCTGGTCACGAGTCGGACTCTAACCACTGAGCTACCTAGCCAGGTGGAAATACACAGATCAAAATATCAAAAATTTAGCAGCCTGGTACTGACTTTCACAACAGATATAACATGTCAGTGCCAATTTTCAACATACTTTTAGCTTTACATGCAGCTGTTGCTGGCAGCTGGCTGTTAGTGCTATTTGCTGATTTTTAGGTGAGCAGACGGGATCTTTGAAATTGATTGTCATGCGTAAGGCTTAAATAGCCGCTTTTCTATTAAGGAAAGTGTAACGGGAGATCACTCCTTCCTTACTGCATAGCTTCATCCCCTATAAAATCAATACCTGACAACTGCGTTGGGGAGAATTCTCTTTAGCTCAGTGGTTATGGTGTTGGTCTTCTAAACCTCAATAAATAAGGACCTTTTCCACCCGGGTTCGAATCCCGCCAGGTACAGTTTGTATTTCAGCTATGCATTTGTTGCAAACTTTCATGTTCGTAAGAAAAGATATAGATGTAAAAGTTTGCTGGAACCAAGAGCATGAATGATAACAGACTGTTTAGTCTGTTTCAATACAGTCCCTATTCCTAGCAGATGTAATTCATGCTAGTCTTTGCCAAACACGTCTCCTTATTTTTGGCGTAGCTAAATGCGCTGGCTTCTGACCTATTTCTTGGTACTGATAAAGAATGAAAAGATAGTAATTTGTGATTGGTCAAAAATGTGCACGTTTATCTGGCGGGCCCCTGCTTGCATATTTGCTCGCTAATTTATGAAACCACTATTAACAAGGGTTGCTATTGCTAATCCATACTTCTGGGTCTTGATTCATACCATAGAAAGTAAACTAATGTAGTAAAGAACAATTCCTTTTTTGTGCTATTTGGAAATTTAATATTTTCATAAATGTTACCCTATAACCCAAAACCTGTTTAACCTCTAAGCCTTAATCCTTTATGACTCGACAAAATTTTGGCATCGTCCAAATTGAAGGTATTTTGAAGATGAAAATTTCAAGGTGGCTCAAATGGTGAAATTTGTCTTTGATAGAGTAGAAAACATTGTGGGAAAAGGAGAAAATGCTGGTTACCAGCATTTTCTCCTTTTCCAACAATGTTTTCAAAAGCCTTCTTTCCAAGGGTCATTAAAAGTCGGCATTGTGCAGTAAAGGGTTAACTCATGTTGAATATCCCTATCTTACCAGTTGTTTTCAAACTTTCTGCAGCAAATTTATTGCAGGTAGTTATGTGTTAACCCTTTACCAGACGACAAAATTTTAGCCTGGTCTAAATTGAAAGCATTTTCAGACGAAAATGTCAAGGCCACTCAAATGGTGCAATTTTTCTTTGATAGGATAGAAAACTGGTTACCAGCATTTTTACCTTTTCCAACAATGTTTTCAAAAGTCTTCTTTCCAAGGGTCGTTAAAAGTCAACATTGTGCAGTAAAGGGTTAACTCATGTTGAATATCGATATTTTACGAGTTGTTTCCAAATTTTCTGCGGCAAATTTGTCGCAGGTGGATATTTGTCGGTATGTAGACACTTACTTGGAGCAGGTGTAGTCGGTATTTTGGGGACAAGCTGGGCTCGGATCTGACACACAAATGATTTGTTGCTCATACAGTCATTGGCTACCTGCCAGGTTCCATTCACATCATCTGGAAATAGAAAAAAAAAATGACTGAATGATTTCCCTTGTTTGACTGTTGTTCTGCTTTTAACAGTACTCCAGTTTTTTCACAGCTATGGTTTTGATGTCTTTGAAAATATGGTGGTAAAAAGTAAACTTGCATAAAATGAGCAATTTCTCCATTGCATTGGTTTTACACATATCTAATCTTGATACATAACTTTGTGCATCACCAACATGCTCAGACTGGTTTTTGGCATATTTTTGTAAGAGTAAATGAAATCACTTACTACACTGCCACTTGGTTGCAGTAAAATAATTGCTTATATGCCAAATAAAAAGCTCTACAGTTTCAAATAATTGAGCCATGCTCTAGCAAAAGGGAGATTTAATGCATCTCTGTAATACCAAGCAAGTCACCACATAATTATGGATCCATAAGATCCATTTTGTCTAACAACCGACTGAATCACAGGATAAACTGGTCCTTTTGACATGAAGAAAATTGACCAATAGCAGAAAGTCTTACCCCATGTCAGCCTGCACAGATTGCGCAGGCCAACATGGGTAGAGATATTTTTTGCAAATGCATTAAACCCCCTTTCCACAGAGCATGCTCAACTATATGGCCTGCAACACGCGAAAAGGGGCATTCGGACATTTACGTAAAGTGTCGTATCGGATCAGCCTGCGCAGTCCGCGCAGGCTAATCCGAAACGACACTTTCTGTTTTTATGTAATTTTCAGTTTTGCGCAAGTCTCCCGTAGCACAAAATCTAATGTAGTCGTAAAGTGCCATCTCGGATTAGCCTGCGCGAACTGCGCAGGCCAATCCGAGACGACACTTTACGCAATGTCCGAATGCCCCTTTTCGCGTGTTGTAAGCCATTTTGTTTCTTTTCAAAAAAAAAAGTTTCCAACTTTTCATCCTACAATTCAGTGATTTAATGACCTTGAAGTAGAAGGCTGTTTAAATCACTATGGGAAAAGGCAAAAATGCTATTTTTTTTTCAGCATTTTCTCCCTTTCCCACATTGTTTTCTATCCTTCCAAAGACAATTCCCATCAGATGATCCACATTTGTCTTAAATAAGTACTTTCAATTTGGACATGCCTTCACTTTGGCAAGCTGGTTAAGATTTAATTCTAAATCAACAGCCAAAGAAAGTCTTCTCCTACATACCTGTATATATGGTGTAACAATGTAACCCCTGAGCATTAGAAAGATTTTGTCCATTCAAGTTGTTGTATATGTAGGATGAGTAAGGGGTAAACAACTGCCCATCTGCCCACACCCCTCGACTGCCATTGTTAGCTGCAATAAAAAATAAAGAAACATATTTGTGAGATTTCACCAACACAAATTGTTGTAGAAGTAAACAAGGTGAAACTCAGAGATGAACAAAATCCACCCCCCCCCACAAACATCTGTCCAGGTTCCACATCTACATTAGTCAAGTGTTACAATAAACAAGAAAGCATGTTTGTTACTTTGTGCTCAAACAAATTTTTGTAGGAGTAAGGAAGGTTAGAATAATGCCTGACCCCTTTACCAAACAGTCCTTAGTTTTAACAGACCTGATGAAGAAAGCTTTTGAAAAAATTGTGGGAATAGGTGAAATCACAATTTTTTTCTACATCACCACAGACAAATCCTAAACTTTATCCTGCTAAATAACTAAAAAGAAACTTTCGATCTGATAATAAAAAGCCAAATATTTCTGTTTCAAAGTTATGTTTTGGGGATTAACATCGCCTTCTCAGACAGTGTAGATCCAAGATCAGACTGCACGTTCTGTGCACTCTGATCTTGATCTACACTGTCCGTAAAGGTCAGTGAGTCACGCTTAGCAGCCTAAGAGTTAATATTGTGTCACATATAGTTTGTTGGCTAAAAACACTTTACATTTGAATGAGTCTAAAATTTTGTCATCTGCTCAAGAAGTAACTAAGTTTATACAAGCACTGCTGACCTGATAGTCCCAGCCATATGCTACCAATACCCCGAGATCTAAAGGCTCCTAGGTTGGAATTGATAAAGTTCTGATCATCTGAACTGAAAAAGAAAACAACAAAAAATAAGTTGTTGCTGTGTACCTGACAACAGTATTTTAGATGTCCAATTTAAGAGCGTTTGCAGATGCTGTATTAAACACGGCTCAAAGGATGGGATTTTTCCCTGAGCTGGCAGAAAACATTGTGGCAAAAAAGAGAAAATGCTGGTTACCAGGAATTTTCCCTTTTCTTACAATGGTTTCTGTAGCCTTATTCCTCAGGCTTGTTAAAACATGGGATTGCTTGGAAAAGAGTCAATCATAGACCTGAAGTAAAGAACCTAAAAACAAGAATATATACCTCAACAGTTACCTTTTACCATATGACAAAATTTCGGACGACAAAATTGAAAGAATGCGCAGACGGAAAAATAAATGTGGCTCAAATTATGATCTCTGCCTTTGGGTAGAAAAAACCTTGTGGGAAAAGGAGCAAATGCTGGTAACCAGCATTTTCTCCTTTTCGGCATTTGCTCCTTTTCCCACAATGTTTTCTAAAGCCTGTCTTTCTTCATGGTTGTTAAAACTTGGGTTTTGTGGTAAAGGATTTAACAACTGAATAAACTAGGATGGAGATTTTCAGTATGCAGAAAAGATGATTACATTGTGATATGAAAGTCATTTTGGCAAAAACTTTACACAAAATATTAGTCAGTGTTGGCCCAAGACCAGACTGCATATTCTGCTCACTTGGGTCTGCATCTTCTCTGTCTGCAAAAGCTTGTAAATTTCATATAAGATTCTGAAAATTGAAAATATCCATAGAAAAAGGGCCAATCCGTGCCCTTGGCACACCAAGGGCAAATCAGAATTGTTACTCTTTCAATCAATTGTTGCATCAGATGCATTGCTAAAGACACTAACTGGCTGATTACAAAGCTATAGCCCAGCTACAGAACTGAATGCAGACAGACTGAGACATCAAACACTTCAATACAAGTAACCTTTCACCAAACAACAAAATTTTAGACTTTTATTGAAAGCTTTTGCAGGTTACAAACTAAATGTGGCTCAACCACGACGGTCAAGGAAACTGGGCACTCCCCACCATGGATTTTGCTTCACAATTTTGGGGAATAATATAAGAAATTTATGGAATGAATGTCAAGATGGTCAATACACAACTCCTGTGTATTCCCCATTTCAACATTCATTCATCAGTACATGCCTTGCATTATCTCCAAAAATTTGCCAAAAAAAAAACAGAGTTGAGAGTTCCGACATACTGGCAGAAATTGCCTGTGAAAGAGCAGAAAACCTAGGAAAAAGAAAAGAATGTTTATTAACAGCATTTTCTCTTTTTCCCACAATGGTTTCAAGACCTGCCTTCAGTGAGGGTTGTTAAATTTGGGATGAGTGGTGAAGTGTTTACCCTTTACCAAACAATCCCTGGTTTTTACGACCCAGAGGAAGAAAACTTCTGAAAACATTGTGGGAAAAGGAGAAAATGCTGGTTACCAGCATTTTCTCCTTTTCCCACAATGTTTTCTACTCTTCTGAGGTCAAGTTTCAATTTTTGAGTCAAGTTTATTTTGTCATCTGCAAATGCTTTCAATTTGGACCAGTCTAAAATTTTGTTGTTTGAGAAAGGGTTAAATACATCAAACCCTGCTGTCTATCTGGATATAAACCTTGTTTCCTAGTTTACCTTTGGATATGAAGCAGAGTGGCACCCCGCTGATCACAGTAATCTTTGGCACCCATCCAGTTGGTCGTAGGTCTTGCCACAAACAGATAGCAGGTGTATGCATTCTCTATCCAGCCAGCTGAACATCTCTCTGTAAATAAATTGATGCTAAAAACTGTAATTTTATCTCCATTAATTCTATTAGAGACTGAAAATTCAAATGGCCATAACTGGGAAAAAAATAATTGAACCATGACTTTCTGACAACATGCAAATGACCTTATATGGAAGCTTCCCATGAAGCTTTTGTTGAATTCCATGCGGTGATTGCGGAGAAATGGCATGGAAACAGAAGGATGCATCTTTTTCACACTTTCAAAAATAAATTGTATCATTTGATTTACCATTCAGTATGTCTACAAAATGTTTTCATATTTGTTGAGTCTAGAATTATGTTACCTGGTAAAAAGTTAAGTTTTACCTTTTGGTTTTTGACAAAGTGAAAATCTCCTTTCATCACAGTTTCCTGTCTGCCAAAGGTTAGGGTAGGCCAAAGAATAATTTGCATACACACAGGACTGGTTATAGTTAGAACTGAAATCAAACAATCATACAAATGTACACTAGAATACAGTAGTAATATTTATACAGGGTGTCCGGAAGGTAAGGAAACACTTTTGTACATTTACAATATGGCTATAAATTTCAGATGAAGAGATAAATATATATATATGTCTATATGAAATATGTAAGTTTGTTTGAGTGATAATTTCTTTCAATTTTCATGTCTTTAAGAACTATTACACAGATTTCAAATCAGAAGTACATTTCAGTCATTGGCGTCATTTTAGTAGTTAATGATGTTCTCTCACTGTGTTGTCTGTTTCATGTCTGTAAACAAGATAGGTAGTTTTAGGGAAATTGATAAAAACACTGTTGTACAGAGAAATCACTGCACACAGTTAAACAATCTGTATGGTGTGCATACACGGTGTTACTGGGCTATATGTCTTTAACGACATGATTAATTCCAAGCGCTACCTATAACTTTTGAAAACAAAGTTTGTTCCCACACATGAAAAGAAGTCCTCTACATTGCAACACACATGGTTTATGCTGGATGGTACTATGGCAGACACATCTTATACTGTGGTAGACTTTTTATACGATACAGGTAAAGGGGTGACAGGTAAATATCAAGACGATATCTGGAGGTAAAAATATACTGGCCTGCACACAGTCCTGACCTCAATTTGTGCAACTTCATTTTTTCCAAACGTCTACACTCCCATGCCAGACAGTTCACACATGACACAGGACATTTAATGTGAAATCAAGAAGATTGATATTGGAATGTGTGCTAGGGTGATTGACAGTTTCATCATGCATGTTCGGCATGGGATTAAAGCATAAAATGCTGTCACATTGAAAATGTCATTTATTACTTAAATGACGCTAATGACAAAAAAGTACTTCTGATTTAAAACAAAAAAAAAAAGAAAAGTCCCTGTTTAACAAAACTTAATCCTCATCATCATCATCGTCATCATCATTTAATGATTTGAGAACAAAAACCAGATGGAGAAGCAATCCCCAATATCAAATTTTCAGTCTTTACCCTTTATCAACAATCTCAGGTTTTAATGACCCTTGGAGGGAAGCCTTATGGAACATTAAGAGAAAAGGAGTAAATGCTGGTAACCAGCATTTTCTCCTTTTCCCACAATGTTTTCTACCCTATCAGAGAGCTTAAATATATGTTTACCAATTCTGAATTAATCATCTGAAGATGTTCTGGATATAATAAGTCTGTAATTTGTTGTTTTGGAAAGGGATAATACCTACAGGGCAACATCTTGAAGTGGAGTCTGACTATTGAAATAGAATGCCAGCATGTTCAATTTGGATCCGTCTTTGGTCTCCCAGGAAAAGTATGAAGTTGTCTGTATGGTAAATATAAATACTGTTCATTTACCAGACGACAAAATTTTAGCCTTGTCCAAATTGAAAGCATTTGCAGACGACAATTTCAATATAGCTCAAATGGTGTTGGATTTTCTGTTACCTATACTCCGCACAATATTCTTTCCAAGCCACTGGCTGCTTTCCCATAAAACCTTTGTAGAAACAATGGTCAGCCGTGATAGAGGAATGAATCTTGTCGCAATGACTATCATAAATCCTAATCCTTGGAAAGAAATTGGCCGAGCTGGGAATCAAACCAGCAACCTCCTGTTCTCAAGTCCTGTACGCTACCGCATGAGCTACTGGGGCTCAGCCAACAGGAAGCAAATTGAAATAACTTAACTGACATTGCACTGTTAGTGTGATTTCCATTAACCCTTCAATATGCGATACAATTTTAGACCTGTCCAAATTGGAAGTACTTCCTGATAAGGTGAAAAAAAATGTGGCTCAAATGGTAGCATTTGGTAGAAAACATTGTGGGAAAAGGAGAAAATGCTGGTGACCAGCATTTTCTCCTTTTTCCACAATGTTTCCAAAAGCCTTCTTCCTCCATGTCATTAAAACTTGGGATTGTTTGGTAAAGGGTTAACTCTTTCCCAGAACTTCAAGTTTTAGACATGCCAATACTGGTTACTAGCATTTTCACTTTTTCACAGTGTTTTAAAAGCCTTCTCCTCTAGCGTCAGAGGTTAAACTTGTTACAAAAACACCTGTTTTTTTTGACATTGTTAGTTCAAAACTTTCTTGGAAAAGGAGCAATCATACCTTTTAGCAACATGCCTCATAACTCTTTACCAAACAATCTTAAGCTTTCACTAACCTGGGGGAAAGAAAAAAAGGAATTTGAAAACATTGTGGGAGAGGAAAAAATGCTGCTAACAAGCAGTTTCTCTTCTTACCGGTGTATTTTTAACCCTTTCTGAAAAAAAAATTCGATCCTTTGAGCAATGTTTGATCTGTTGTGTCTAACTGCCTCCAATTTGGAGTAGTGTAACATTTTGTCATTTGGTATAAAGTTAAAACCTGTTTCTGCTACATGAATGAATGAATGTATGTTGTTTTATGGTGCAACAACACCTTGGGTCATTTAGCACGCATATCTGTATTAAATGATGATAAAAGCAGGTTTTTTCAGCTCTGAATTAGATTCTGCTAATTGAAAAAACCTTTCTCATATAAAGGACAAAAGTATTAAAACTGACTGCATTTCTGTATGCTCTCAACCCAATCCATAAATTGGCTTTTCTTGATTCTACAAAATTGAAAAGAACAGTTTCTGTCTCCTGGTCTCCCACCACAACCAAGTCTCCATTCTCTTTCTGACATTCAGCTCTGAAGGTAAGGAAAAGAACAAATTTGATACTACAAGAAAGTCTTTGGCAAGATACACAATGTATCTGTATACTAGTGTACATCAAACCTTATCCTTTTACCTTAATCTTGAGTTTTACTGACACTAAGGAAAAAAGGCTTTTGAAAACATTGTGGCAAAAGGAAAAAAATGCCATACTTTCTCCTTTTCTCATGTTTTTTACGCTGTCAAAGGCACATCCTATCAAATGAGACACATTAAATATGTTGATTGCAGAAGCTTCCAATTTAGAAAATTCTAAAATTTTGTCATTTAGTTAGGAGTTACGTCAATCAAACTTAATGACTGCTTCCAAGAAACCTAATTTTGCTGTCCTGTGAAGAGTTAACCAGAATTTTCTACTTTTCTCACAATGTTTTCTAGACTATCTGACTTGAATCCCATCATTTGTGCCATATACATTTTATCGTCTGCAGGTGCCTTAAAATTGGACACATCTAAAATATTGTGGTTTGAGAAAGAGTTAAAAAGTAAAGGATTGTATGAATTATAAAGATTTTAGAGTTTTGGACTGACTAATTCTACTCACCTTCCATCATCCCATGATAGAAGTTTTGTTACAATCTTGTAACACATTTGATTGATGCTCTCCCACCCATGTACTGCATCACACCATATAGCACTCTCTGCAGTGAAAAGAAAAGATGTTTTGATTTCTATTCAAATCTTTACCAACCAATCCTGTATTGTCACAATCAAAGAACAAGAGGGCCATGTTGGCCCTGAATTGCTCACCTGAGCCTATGTACATGTACCTTAGAGAACAATTTGAAGTATAGTCAATGTTTTCCTCTGATATGACCTGATGACCTACTTTTTGACCTGACATGATCTACTTTTAAACTCCTTTGAGAAATCATCAAGACAAACATTCTAACCAACTTTCATGAATATTGGACTCAAAATGTGGGCTCTAGAGTGTACACAAGACTTTTTAAAGATTTGCCATGGTGACCTAGTTTTTTACCAGACTTGACCCGCTTTTAAACTTGTTACGGATATGATCAAGACAAACATCCTGCCCACTTTGCATACATGTGTAAACATTGTGGCAAAAAGAGAAATAGACCTTAGCAAGAAACTTTTTATTATTTTTTCAGGATGATGTCAAAGCCGGTCTGTTAGAAGCACAAAATAAGTTGAAGTAGGGGTTCATGAGTATACAAAATTCTATATTTTGTATGTACACACACAGAATCAGAGGGTCAAAGAGTCCTTATGCCTAAAACTTCCATTCACATGCTAACATGCAAAATCTTTTTCTTTTTTTGCAACGCTGTATTCAGAACAGATCTGTTGCAACAAAAAGAAAAGAGCATGTCTATAGGAAGTCTCTGGCAAATATGAATCTAATACATTTGTGCACATACCTCTCGGTCTTTTACATACAAAGTACTGAGGGGTCTGACAATTCTGATGTCTCACACTACCATTTACGTACTCCACACAGGCTTTACTGTGGTCATATACCCCAGGCTCTCCAGCAACCCAGGGTCTGAAATTTGTAAGGAATAAATGAGCCAGTCTGGCAAAAGGGAGTTAACTCTTTACGACACAACTTTTAACGACCCCGAGAAAGAATCCTTTTGAAAACATTGTGGGAAAAGGAGAAAATGCTGGTAACCAGCATTTTCTCCTTTTCCCTCAATGTTTTCTACACTTCCATAGAGAAATTTCAGTTTTTAATATACATTTTTTTTGTCGTCTGCAAATGCTTTCAATTTGGGCAAGTTTAAAATTTTGTTGTTTGTAAAGGGTATATCTTTTATCAAAATCCATTTTTTTCAAAACCAAATGATTCATACTGTAGACTGGTCCTTTGACACACACAAAATTTACTGACAGCTATAAAAAAAAGTATCAATTCGGGTCAGTCTGCTTTAACTACACAGGCTTAATTGGGTTGATACTTTTTGCAGATGCATTAAACCCCCTTTTCACAGAGCATGGTTCAGATGTTTATTCACTGATATACAAAGTGACTGATATTTCTGGGTAAATGGCAGATATTTTATAATGATAACCAAAATGGTGGATATAATAGCAATGATGATTTTGGTGAAAATGAAAGTGATGCTGATATCAATGAAGAGATGATGATGATGATTCACTAATTGACAATTACTTGTATATACATGTCAAGCCAAAATGGGCAAAATCCATGTGTATGTGGGGGTTGTTTCACATCTAATAACTTTTCAATTAATCGATACTTTCAGGTGGTTTTTGGCTAATATTCAAAACAACATGCAAGACAGCCTGCATTCAAGATCAGATCACACACAGTACAGTCTGATTTTATTCTGCACCATCTGCTAAGGCACCTCAACTAATCCCACAACTAATCATCCCACAACTAATCATCACAACCCTGACAAAAAAAAGCTTTTAACAACATCATGGGAAACAAAGGAGAAAAATACTGGTGACTAGCATTTTCTCCAACTCCCTGTGTACTGACATTTCAAAATCAAGTCCCATCATTGAAGCCTTATTTGATTTCCTGTCTGCAATTATTTCCCGTTTTGGAGATGTTAAAATTTTGTTGTCTTGTAAAGAATAGTGTTTCACATTCAAAGCATTAATCCTTAGAGCCAGGAGTAAACGAAACAGACATTTTGCATTTTCATTCTAGAAAAAAGATCCTAATCCTTAACTCTTTACCACACGACAAAGTTTTAGCCTTGTCCAAATTGAAAGCACTTGCAGATGACAATTTCAATATAGCTCAAATGGTGCAATTTTTCTCTGATAAGATAGAAAACATTGTAGGAAAAGGAGAAAATGCTGGTTACCACAATGTTTTCAAAAGGCTTTCCCAGGGTTATTAAAAGTCTGTGTTGTGGGGTAAAGGGTTAAAGTGCTGAAAAAACCTATCAAATAACTCCAAATAACTCCAATTTCATGGTTGCGTTTGTTTACAGTCTTTCAGCAAAATGGACAGTATAGATCAAAGATCAGGCTGCACATTTTGTGCAGCCTGATCTTGATCTATTCTGGCTGCAAAGGCAACTATTGTACAGAAACAAGCTTTAAGGAAGCAATGTTAAGGTTGCCCTTGTCTGGAATGTCTCAGCAAAGTGGACAGTGTAGATCAAAGATCAGACTGCACATTTTCTGCAATCTGGTCTTGATCTACACTTGCCGCAAAAGCAACTAAAGTAGTAAAAGGCGCTTTAAGGGTTTAAATCTATACATACATGAAGTTATTTTTATCGGTATATACCTACATTAGATTGGACTGTACAGATGTCCCATCTGCCCATTGTACTGCACCATTGGTGTCATGGAGGCCAATCCACCATTCTGTGTGGGTGGGATAATATCCAGTATAGGATTTTAAAACATTGAACACCCAGTCCTGAAGGAAAATACAAAACAAAAAGCTTATTTGCTTATTACTTTCATTTCTAAAAATTTACATGTATCAATTTAGAGAAATAATTGGCACAGGAAAAATTGCTTCCTGTAAGCTGAATTAAAAAAAAACTAGGAAGAAATAAGATTTGATTCGAGCAGCGTGTTTCAGTCTTGTGCAATGTCAAAACTTTCTTACATGGCAAAAAGTAAATACAAGCACCAGGAGAGTGACCACAACAAAATACTCCATCTATTATATATCTACAACCTTCAACGACAAAATTGTGCAATTATTGACATTTTATTCAAAAAACAGTAAACATAATGAAATAAATAATGGTCTAGTAGCCAGTAACTCTGTTTTATGAATGGTGGATGAATATTATATCATAAAATTTTTTAACATTCAAATTGCAAATCAATACATACATGTTCCACACATGAGTTACATCATTATACATGTACCATATTTGGAACCATACTTCAGTGTGTAGATACAGATTTTTTTCTGTCATGTGTAATATCTTATCCATGTATGATACATGTTTTTTTTAGGTATATAATAAGAGTGGTTATTCCTTTTTCAATTTTCAAAATTTATCTTTTGTAGAGATTTACAATGCCCGTTTTTTATACGGAAATAAGAAAATCAAATTTGTTTCAAAGATTATAACTGCAATTTATGTTATTTCCATATTCAGGTCCTACTTCCTATGTTGCACCCATTGGCTGTCCTAAGATTGTACTAGTCTAGAATGTCTCAACAAAGCAGACACTGTAAATCAAAGATCAGACAGCAAGGTTTGTGCAGCTTAGGCAACTATAGCTGAAAGGTGCTAAAAGGATTAGCTCATTGAAACATGCAGTAGTAACTCAGACTTAGCTCTTGGCTATTCACTGGTAATTATAAAGCTATCAGTGATATAGTGTACTCAAGAACACAAGCCTCTCCAAGTGGTTAACCCTGTACCAAATAAATCCAAGTATAATAACCTTCAGGAGGAAGGATTTTGAAAACATTGTGGGAAAGGGCTGATAACCAACATTTTCTCCTTTTCCACAATTTGAGCCAAATCAGATTCATCTGAAAGCTCTGTCAATATGGAAGTCTGTAATTAATGTCATCTAGTTGAGAAAGTTCACTCATTACTAAATAATCCTATGCTTTAATGACCCAGAGGAACAGGACTTTTGAAAACCTTGTGGAAAAGGAGAAACTGCTTATAGCCAGCATTTTCTCTTTTTTCCACAACGGTTTTAACCGTTCCGAAGTCTAGCCTCATCATCTGAGCTTTATGTAATTTATCATTATCTACAAATGCTCTCAATTTGGATCAGTCTGAATTTTGTCATCTGGGCTGCTCTTCACTAGACTAGATTCACTTGAAATTTGCGTATGCCATTTAGGTAAGCAAGCATAAAATCTGAAAACAAGTTCACTAAACTGCATAATTTTACAATTTGAGTAAATATTTGTATAACTTTACCCAAGCTCATACCTTTGGTTAAAGCAGGGATCGTATGTGTGCATACACAATGCCAAACAATTTGCGTAAATCAAATAAAAGGACCTAGTTGCAATTTGGTTACCTTGCTTTTCATCTAAAAAGGGTAATAATCTGAATTTCACTTTTTTCTCCCATTGGAAAATGCAGAATTAACCCTTTACCAAACAATCCCTGGTTTTTACGACCCAGAGGAAGAAGCCTTCTGAAAACATTGTGGGAAAAGGAGAAAATGCTGGTAACCAGCATTTTCTCCTTTTCCCACAATGTTTTCTACTCTTCTAAAGTCAAGTTTCAATTTTTGAGCCACTTTATTTTGTCGTCTGCAAATGCTTTCAATTTGGGCAAGTCTAAGATTTTGTCGTGCGGTAATGGGTTAACTAAACATTAAATCTTAGGTACCTCCTGCTATTATCATAAAGCTCTTAGTGGAATACTGTTACTCCAGTTTTCAACCCCATGTAAGTGGTTGAAGAGGACAGCAAGGCCACCAAATACTTCAAAACTATGAAGATAAATAACTTGTTGAAATTTGCAGCAATAACAAATGATTGAAGCATGTACATGTTAGTTGATAATTGTTATCTTCTGGGGAGCATAATAAATGAAGGGCATCTTAATCCTTTACTAAACAATCTAGAGTTTTAACAACCCTGTTGGATCAATTGATTGTATGGTGTTTAACGCAGTTTTCAACATTACTTCAGTTATGTAACAGCACCCAGTGCACCTATCTATAGTTTCCTGGAGTTTCGTTTAACAGTGCTCCACACAATATTCTTTCCAAGCCACTGTCTGCTTTCCCACATAACTATTGTCGAAACAATGGTCAGCAGTGAGAGAGGAATGAATCCTGTCACAATGACTTTCATCCATCCTCAGAAAAAAATTAGCCGAGCAGGGGATCGAACCAAAGACCTCTTGTTCTCAAGTCTTGTGCACTACCCACTGAACTACGAGACTCGGTAACCCTGTTGGGAAAGGCTTTTAAAACATGGTGGGAAAAGGAGAAAATGCTGGTATTTCTCCTTTTCCCACAATGTTTTTTTCCATATCAGAGAACTTAAATATGTTTGTACTATTTTTAAATTTATCGTATGCAGATGTGTTGAATTTGGGCAAGTCCAAAATTTGTCATGTGGGGAAAGGTTAATCCTTGAAGCGCTTTTCACAACTATAGTTGTCCTTCGACATTACAATCAGTTCGGTCCTATTTCTCGATTGCATACTGTTTTATTCTAGGCCCAAGGGTTTTACTAGTTCTTTTTAGCAGTGTAGATCAGAATCAGGCTCCACAGAGAGACATGCAATCCAATCTTTGATCTACATGACCCAAAACTGCAAAAGGTATGCCTACCAAAACATCCTTGAATTTGCAATATACAAGTGCTTTTCATTTCAGCCATGCTCTGTGAAAAGGGATTTTAATGCCTCTGCAAAAAGTATAGACCCAGGTCAGCCTGAGCAGTCTACTCAGGCTGACCTGGGTCAAAACTTTTTGCTTTTCTGCTTTCACTCAATTTTCTGAATGTCCAAGGACTATTCTACTTCAGGATTTAGCTGGTTGCTACACACTATCAGATCTTATGCATCCATAATTATGCGATAACTTGCTCGGTATAATGCATCACAGAGATGCATTCAACACCCTTTTTTGATTGATTGAATCTGCGTTTATTTATCGTCGCCACCGGTTGCCCATATGGGCGACGCCCCCTGAAGGCTGTTAGTATTGTTACGGGGGATAGTGCAGATACAGGACGAAACCCATCTTAAGTTACGCCTGGTTCTTTTACGTGCTCAGTGTATAGCACCATCACACAGGACCTCGGTTTAATGTCTCATCCGAAAGACTATTAGTAAATTTAGATGGCCAGCCGTGGGGATCGAACCCACACCCTCAAGTGACTCAAAACATCACGTTCACGAGTCCTACGCTCTACCTATTGAGCTATGCGGGCTGGTCAACACACCCTTTTTACCAAAGCATCGCTTATATATTTGGTTCTCAAGTTTGAGTAGCACTCTTTATCATTATGCTTCAAAGAGCCCATAAAATTGACATGATAACTTTAACCCTTTACCAAACAATCCCTGGTTTTCACGATCCTGAGGAAGAAGCCTTTTGAAAAAACATTGTGAGAAAAGAAGGAAATGCTGGTAACCAGCATTTTCTCCTTTTCCCACAATGTTTTCTACCCTTCCCAAAACAAACTTCAACTTTTGAGTCACATTAATATTGTTGTCTGCAAAGGCGTTGAATTTGGACATGTTTAAAATTTTGTGCCGAGCCCCAGTAGCTCAGTCGGTAGCGTGCAGGACTTGAGAACACGGGGTCTAGGGTTCGACCCCTGGCTATTTCTTTCCGAGGATTGATGATAGTCACTGCCACAGGATTCCTCTCCCACCGCTGACCATTGTTTCGACGATGATTATGTGGGAAAGCAGCCAGTGGCTTGGAAAGAAAATTGTGCAGAGTACTGGTAAAAGAGACTC
The DNA here is from genome assembly GCA_946811185.2 of Hippopus hippopus. Taxonomy (NCBI): domain Eukaryota; kingdom Metazoa; phylum Mollusca; class Bivalvia; order Cardiida; family Cardiidae; genus Hippopus; species Hippopus hippopus. Next base: position 3,746,218 of record OX328105.1, read on the forward strand.
CAGGAAAGCATGGATAGGTGCACTGGCCACTGCGATATAACTGAATTAATGATGAAAACGGCGTTAAACACCATACAATCAATCAATCATTAGAATTTTGTTTGGTAAAGAGTTAAACTATGGTAGTGATTATTAGCATGTTCTTAAACAACCACTCAACTACTGTCCTCAGACGATAACAACAGCTTTTTACGGTCAGCCTATTTCATAATGATAGGGGAAATCAGTATTCTTTTCTTCTAAAATGCCTGTTGTACTGTTTATGAAATGAAGCAATGCGTTTAACCTGTCTTACCTATTATGTGTTTGTTTTGTTACATACTGTATGTCAACAAAGGCTGAAATTATCATCTGAGAGTAGTATTACTCTCAGACAAAAACCATGTCTTTTTACGGTCGGCCGATTTCATAATAATAGGGGAAACTGGTATTCCGTTCTTCTAAAATGCCCATTATATTGTTTATGTAATGTCGCAATGCATTTTACCTGTCTTACCTGTTATGTGTTTGTTTTGTAATATTGTGTTTGTCAACAAAGGCCAAGATTATCATCTGGGAGTAATACTTCACTATGATTTTACTGTGACAACAGTTGAATACTAGGACAAACAATGTCCTATTGCATTCTTAGTGAGTTTGCAGACAGTGTGGTTTCTGCAAATCTTGCTTCGACCTAGTCTCAATAGTGAATCATGTACGGTGCTTCTTTTCATATTTGGACATTTGCTGTGCATCACACCATTTCAAGTCCATTGTGAATTTGCTGGTAGCAAAGATAGAGCACTGTAATGACTTTCTGTTTTTTAGGTTAAATCTATTTTGCAGCAAAATTCAATTAACATTCAGTGACAAACATGACCAAAGATAATTATTAAACCTGTCATTACATTAAGCGCTTGTAGAAGTAGTTTATAACATGTACATGTAAATCTAAAAAAAAAAAAAACTGACGAAATTTATCGTGTGTGGCGGCCATTTTCGGAATATAAACCTCAATCAACAGATGAAATAAACTAATTTTTCTTATTTTTAGCCCTTAAATTGAAAATAATTGTATTTCAAACAAAGGATTTTTGAATAAACAACCAATAGGTATGTTCAAATCATAGGTTTGTGCTCTATTTGTGAACTTTCTGTATGTCAAAAGACTAATCTACCTCATGATTCAGTAGGTTGTGGGACAAAATGGACTTTAAGGATCCATGAACATGTGATGACATGCTTAGTTATCATGCATCACGGAGATGCATTAAGCCCCCTTTTGTCAGAGCATGGCTCATATATAAAAGCATGTGTAAGGAGCAAATTTTACCCTTTCTTGAGATGATTTCAGGACAAGTAGATCTCCTCCCATTTGATTACAAAACTTTTGTGCATCACTCCATGTTCTCTTGATCTTATTGGTCATCAAATAACAGGGCCAAGTCTCTGAATAACGTTTGGTACCCCAACCATACGGACAAGTTTGACTGGTAACTGGAAAGATAAAAAACAAAGACATTTTTTTTCTATTATATTCAAAGAGTTATTTTTACATACAAAATATGGGAAAAGAACTCAAAGCATGACTGAAACAAAAGACTTAAATGTTCATGTAAGATTTAATAAATACATTGACCCTCTATGTGACAAGTCTGACCTTGAATCTACACTGTTACATGTTTTGGCACGTTCTGTCAAAACCGCATTTGTTCTTTAAGAGCTAAGTTCTTTTTCAAAGACTAAAATTACCTCCTTTTCATTGACTGAAGCAAATGACAAAATATTAAACTGGACCAAAACTGAAAGCATTTGCAGATGACAATCAAATGTGGCTTAAAGGCCCAGTAAAGGCCAAAATATCAAAGCAGGTGTCATAATACATTTAAATTTAAATCATACCATTTAAAAGTATGGAAAATATAGTGAAGATGACAGTCTGTTATTGTGTGGCTGGGCCATATGTTAGTTGCTGGCAGAAAAAAAGGATTTTAAAATCAGGCAAAAAGTAAACAAAAGACACATCTACCTGGCAGGTTTTAAAATTAGTTTCTCTGTCAGCGACTAACACTTGGACCGACCGTACAATGACAGATTGTCATCTTCACAGTAATTTCCATATTTTTAAATGGTATGATATAAATTTAAATGCATTTGACTATCCACTTTGTTTACTTATTGCCTTTAATGTTACTTTAAATAGTGATTTCTTCCAAATTCAACACATCTGTATTCAACAAATTCAAAATTGGTACAAACATACTTACATGTAAGTTCTCTGATATGGAAGAAAACATTGTGGGAAAAGGAAAAAATGTTGGTTACCAGCATTTTCTCCTTTTCCACAATATTTTCAAAAGGCCTTTTCCTGCGGGTCGTGAAAACTCGGGATTGTTTGGTAAAGACTTAAAGCATTAATGGTTCAGGAAAATATTTGAGCCAAGTTCTGGGTCTGTATGCACAAAGCATTTGTAAGAAAATTCTTAGAATAATGATACTGTTAGAAAGTAACACAACTTCTGATTGGCAATTAAACTTACATAAAAGTCTTAAATTTAAACAGTTCATGTAACAATGGGTCAGGCTCAGTAAACACTATTTATCAAGATTTTGATAAGATACTACCAGTAAGTATTTCGTTCATTCTTGACAAAGCTTCACATCTTTTTGTAGGTAGCATAGGCGTAGCCAGGATTAAAATATTTATACGCACAATGATGAAGTTTGCTTGACAGCATGACTTCACGTGAAACATCACCATTTATTATAAAGCATACAGAAATTACCTAGTTAATACTTGCGTCTATTTAACCAATCTATATAGTTTAAAAAGGCGTGCAGATCTAGAGAAAAATTGATATATGTATATGATATTGTAATTTACACCTTTGGTTGCCGATAATTTTATACATTTACCTGTACATGCATATTGTGCAAAATGGGTGCTTTGCCCTTGGGTAGCCATATTATCAATTTATTTAATTCTTTACCGAAGACAACATGGTGGCTTTTACAAAATTGATAGCATATGCAGATACAGTATTGCTTAACTCTTTACCAAACGACAAAATTTTAGACTGGCCCAAACTCAAAGCATTTGCAGATGACAAAATGAATGTGACTCAAAAATTGAAATTTGTTCTGGGAAGGGTGGAAAACATTGTGGGAAAAAGAGAAAATGCTGGTTACCAGCATTTTCTCTTTTTCCCACAATGTTTTCAAAAGGCTTCTTTCTCAGAGTCGTGAAAACCCAGGAGTATTTGGTAGAGATAAATGATGGGATTTGTATCAAATGGATAGAAAATACTTTAAAAATGGAGAAAATCCCAGTTACTAGCATTTCTCTCTTTATCACGATGTTTTTCAAGAGCCTTCTTCCAAAAGGGTTCTGTAAAAACTGGACTATGTGCTAAATCATGTTGAGTCTTGCTGATGACTTATTTTATCTTGCTCCCAACCCATTTTGAAAATATTGTCGTTGAAGGGCAAATAGTTTGCAATGCACATAATTAGCTTGTGCCACAAAGATTTCATACATTTTAACTTTAAATTGTGTATATTATCAATCTTTAGAGGGATATTTTCACAAAGTTCTCTGCTTCAAGTTTGTCTAACACGGTATAGACTTTACTCTTTACCAAACAATCTGACATTGGTTTCAACAACCCTGTGGCGAATTTTTTTTTCTAATTAGCATTTTTTCCTTTTCCCACGATAATTTTCTACTCTTTCAGAGATAGGGACCATAATTTCAGCCAGTTAACAGTAAGTATTCTTACAACATAAGCTACTTTTGAAAACAGTGCAGATCAAAGATCAGATAGTGCAGAATGGGCATCTGATCTTCAGTCTTTGTTGTCCAAAACATCTTTGACTTTATGTAGGTTCTTAATCTTTAGGCTGCAAAGACTTGTGGACAGTGTAGATAAAGATCAGACTGCACAAAACAATGAGCAGTCTGGCCTTGGATCTACACCATCCAAAAAGAAGAATTTCATGTACTCAAAAGTACCTATGAAAAACGAAAATTTAGGTTTTTTCCACTGACTTGAAAATTTCATTTCACTTATTTAGCAGGTTAAGGGTTAACATTTTCAAGGATACATACATCAGAGAATTTGACTAGGATCAGCGCTCCAAATAAAGGGAGTGATTCTGATCTTAAAATTAAAAATATTAATTATTCTCCACCAAACCCTGTGTTATGGGTACTCATTGGAATCGTCTCATAGAGACAATTCTAATGAGTACCCGCAACATAGGGTTTGAAAGAGAAATAATGGATTTAGAATACCATCACTCCTGCTTATCTGGAGCTCTGTAAGATGTATCAATGCAGTCTACCCTGTGATGAGCAACCACCAAAAAGATACTCAAAATGTGCATGCTTATATAACATGACAGGTGCATATATTGCATAGATACCTTTAAGCATAATATTTATATTTGCCTTGGAAACAAATACCTAATCCTGTATTTCAATAATAAAAAGACTTTTGAAAACATTGTGGGAAAAGGAGAAAATGCTGGTAGCAGCATTTCCCATAATATGTTTTACCCTTTTTAAGACAAAGTCTACAATATGAGTGACATTTAAGGATTAAAACCCCCAACTCATCAGTATATATCATGTAACATCAACGTTTTCATATAGTTATTTCAACCAATCTCAGCAGCTTCCATCTTTTAATATGATAGTTAGGGGCCGTAGACTCACTAACTTAACGGTTAGTATCGTGTAACATCGACATTTTCATACAGGCTATTTGGCCAATCTCGGCAACTACCGTCTTTTAATATGAGAGTTAAGGGCTGTAGACCTTAATTTGTTGTCTGAAAATGCTTCTTGATATGGATGAGTCTAAAAATTTTGTCGTTTGGCAAAGAGTTAATACAAGTTGCTTGCTAAATAGAGGTGACCACAAGCACAGGCTTTACTGTATTTACATAGGGGAAAAGTTGTAATGAGTAGATATCATAAGTGAAGGTTCAATAGGTATTTATGCTATGATAACAGTCAATTTAGATAAGTAATGAGTTAAGGTGAGTACAATTGCCCTTATAAATTGTCATGTTAAAGCATGCACAATTTAACTCATACTGATAATATACTCATGCTAATTGTTGTCGATAAGTCGTAAGAGCTTTTGCATCAACCTACTTCAATAAATTCATACCCAAATGCTCTATTTTCTGATATACTGTCAATGTCAGCTAGCCAGGTCAACTGACACAGAGAAAAATATTCAAAGGAAAGCAAAGTAACTTTTTTTGGTGTAGGTGAATGTGCTGGCTTTTGACCTACTTTTTGGTACTCATAAAAAATGAATAAATAAGAATAAGTGATTGGTCAAAAATGTAGAAACGTTTATTTCATGGGCCCCTGCCTATGTGCTGGCAAATTTACACTGTCTGTCTTATTAAAAGATATTTCTTGTTACTCATGTAGAAATAATTTTGAAAAGGGAGGCAAGTGCTCAGGTAAAAAGACTTCACAAGCTTTCTTACAAAGAGTGTTAAAAAGTCATATTCTTCAACTCTTTACATAATGAGAATAACATGGACTTGACAAAATTGAAAGCATTTGCAGAAAACAGATTAAATGTTGCTAAAACGATGATTCTGTATTTGATAGGGTAGAAAACCTTGTGGGAAAAGGAGAAAATAATGGTTATACCAGCATTTTCTTCTTTTTCCATAAAGTTTTCAAAAGCCTTCTCTTACAGGGTCATCAGGGCCAGAATTGGGTGTTAAAGGATTAAGTAATGGGTTGATTATCACAGCTACCTGATTGTAGTGACACAAATTATTAACTCTACACCAGACTTGTTACAAAATTTTTGACAGATACAAACTGAAAGCAGTAAACAACAAATTACATTTGTTAAGGCTTGGTCAGACCAGCTAACGGATATGTAACGGAGGGAAAACGGACAAAAACATGCAGAATTTGGTTATCCGGTGACAAAATTCATTTCCTCTGCCGCTCGAGGCTCACGCGATCGGTGTGTGGAGCGAAGAAGCCACACAATGACCGCACGACTACCGCATATGTTACGGAAAAAACGCACTTTTACAGGATATGTACCAGATAATAAATGGTCTATTAACTGATATCACCGTACGAGTAACAGACTTGTACCGGATAAAACGAAAGTGCAACGCATGAGAACCCGACAAAATGTTCTTCCAACGTACGATGAACGAAAATGTACCAAACACCAACATACGAGGAACGTACCAGTCACGTGACATGCTGAGGGTATAAATAGTCAGATGCATCCAAAGTCTGTCATTTCCACCTCTCTGTCTGTTTTGTCCTGTGGAATTTTTGAACATGCTCAAGACTTCCCACTGGACGGAATGGACATAACTGGACATCGCCAGACAAGTAGCGGATTCACTGGATAAGAAACAGACATAAAATGGATACGAACGGTTGATTGATTGATTGATTGCATGGTGTTTAACGCCATTTTCAACATTATTTCAGTTATATCGTGGCGGCCAGTGCACCTATCCATGCTTTCCTGGAGTCTCTTTTACCAGTACTCCGCACAATTTTCTTTCCAAGCCACTGGCTGCTTTCCCACATAATCATCGTCGAAACAATGGTCAGCGGTAGGAGAGGAATGAATCCTGTCGCAGTGACTATCATCAATCCTCCGAAAGAAATTGGCCGAGCCAGGGGTCGTAGCCAGGGATCGAACCCTGGACCCCGCGTTCTCAAGTCCTGCACGCTACCGACTGAGCTACCGGGGCTCGGTGGATACGAACGGACACAAACGGATAAAAATGATATTTTATCCGTTACTCGTCCGTTAGCTCGGTGTGACCAAACCTTTACGTTTTAAATAAAATTTTATTTGAATGGTTAAAACACTTTGTGGGAAAAGGTGAAAATGCTGCTTATCAGCAATTTCTCTTTTTCACACAATGTTTTCAAGAGCGTTCTCCTTCCCAGTCCTGTTAACAAATGTTTGTTTTGTAAAAAGTTAAATGTTAACATTAGATTAAAAGCGGTTAAAAGTGCAAGTGAAGTTTATCAGTATGGACTATATACATTTTGATCGAGTTGTTGATGTACCGTGTAATTTTCAAAACAAAATATCCTTATTCATTAGATATATCATCAATACGACACGCTTTCTTTCCAAATGTTACTCAGTATGAGGGCTGTTCTATAAATTCGTGGAATTTTGTTGAAAAAATAAAACTAAGTAACCAAATGAGATAATATTTTAGCACACATATTTCACAATCTTTATCTGAAACATCCGTGAAATTTCATACAAATTCATAAAGAAATGCATTTTCAACAGAGAATTAAGCAATTAAGCAATTCATGAAAACAAACATTGCTCTTGATATGAAAAAGTAACTTCAACGCCATTACAACAATGTTAATTTAGAATTTTGTAAGTCCAAGTTATATGTTTCACTAAAATTGTTGGAGCTAATTTTGAATTTAAGTTTTTCTGAAACTTTATGTACAAACATATTGTTTGTAAGTGAGAACATAAATATAGAGGCATTCCTGCCATGGCGTCAACAAAAAGAAAGAAATTTTTCAGAAAGGCCAAATTTGCTGTTAGGCTTTTCCATAAAAAAGATTGTGTAGATGTACAGATTGAGAGAGGGGACAATGTAAAGTGCCTATGTGCCTCTGATTGAAGAGAAACCAAAATATTTACATGTGCTAGTTTAGTAAAATATTTAAGCACAGACTTTGTCTGTCTTGCTGCAGGCAACTTCATAACCATAATCTTTCCTTTTGCCACAATGTTTTCAGGCAAACCTTTATTCATGTGTTAAAGCTTAACACTTCACCAAACAATCCCTTGTTTTAACGATCCGAAAGAAATTTGCTTTTGAAAAGATGGTTACCATCTTATTCTTCTTTTTTAACCTTTTACAACACAGTCCCAACTTTTAACAACTCTGAGAAAGAAAGCTTTTGAAAAAATTGTCGGAAAAGGAGAAAATGCTGGTAACCAGCATTTTCTCCTTTTCCCACAATGTTTTCTACCCTTCCCAAAAACAAATTTCAAATTTTGAGTCGCATTTATTTTGTCGTCTGCAAATGCTTTCAATTTAGACACATCTAAAATTTTGTCATTTGGTAAAGAGTTGGTTGTCTCTACACATTCAAAGTCAAATCCCATCATTGGACTCTCATCAGATATATCATCTGCACATACTTTTAATAAGGAAGAGTTTGTGTAATTAGTAATAATTTTAGGTGTCTGAAAAAAGCTTATCATACTCTGGTGGGTTGAAAAAATAGAACATTATTTTACTATAACACTATACTATGACCTTGCTACCACTGAGCGATGATAGATTTGATAAAACTTTGTGCATAAATTAGTGCATTAGAATAAATTAATGATTAATATAGTATGATACGGAATAACTGCAAATAGGCAAACAAGCGCTTGTGTTACCGTGTGCAGGGAGATACATGGCCTGCTGCTGATCAATCTTTTAATACATGTATTGCAGTAGACTTTGTACAGCATTACAGCAAAAGGAAACAAATGCTCTTAACCAGCAATTTCTTCTTTGCCACTATATTCTTACAATGTTTTCATGCATGAAATCTTGGTTCATGTTTTTTTTCAAACTTTCGCAATGATGTTTAGAAATTTTCGGGCTGCAAAATCTGCTTTAGGAGGTAATGTGTTTAACTCTTTTTCCAAACGACAAAATTTTGGACTAGTCCAAATTGAAAGTATTAGCAGATGATAAAATAAATGTGAATCAAAAATTGAAATTCGATTTGGTAAGGGTAGAAAACACTGTGGGAAAAGGAGAAAATGCTGGTTACCAGCATTTTCTCCTTTTCCCACAATGTTTTCAAAAGCTTTCTTTCTCAGGGTAGTTAAAAGTCGGGATTGTGTGGTAAAGAGTTAACTCTTTCCCACACAGCACAATATTTTACTCATTCAAATTGAAAGCCTTTGCAGAAGACAAAATTTTTGTCTTAAAACATTGTGGGAAAAGGAGAAAATGCTGGTTGCCAGCATTTTCTCCTTTTCCCACAATGTTTTCAAAAGCCTCTTTCCCCAGGGTTGTTAAAACTGGGGATTGTGTGGTAAAGAGTCAAAAGCCCATCGGTTGCCTATCATAGAACACAAAGAAAAATTTGGTCCCATGCGAAAAAAGTGTACATGGCAGAAAAATACATGATTAAATATTGCTAAAATTGCAATCTCTTTGATACAGTAAAAAACATCGTGTGAAAAGGAGAAAATGCTGGTTATCAGCATTTTCTCCTTTTCCCACAATGTTTTCAAATGGTCTTGTCCGTCAGGGTCGTTAAAATTGAGGATTGTGTGGTTGAGGTTTGATACATGTATTGCAGCAGACTTTGTAAAGCATTACGGCAAAAAGAAACAAAAATTACCGGTAATGCTCTTAACAAGTCATTTCTTCTTTGCCACAATGTTCTCATAATGTTTTTTCAAACTTCCACAATGACATTTTCAAATTTGTCTGCTGCAAAAACTGCTTTGGGAGATAATTTACATGTTTAACTCTTTTGCACACACCACAACTATAGACTTATCCAATTAAAAGCCTTTGCAAAAGACAAGATTTTTGTCTTTGAACTGGTAGAAAACATTGTGGGAGAAGGAGAAAATGCTGGTTACCACAATGTTTTCAAAAGCCTCTTTCCCCAGGATTGTTAAAACTGGGGAATGCATGGTAAAGAGTTGAAAGCCCATAGGTTGCCTATCATTGAACACAGAGAAAAATTTGGTTCCATGCGAAAAAAGTGTACATGGCAGAAAAATATATGATGAACATAATAATATAAATTATGTATTCAGTCCTATTTTCAAAAATATGTACAATACACCTTCTTATGCAGAATCTGTTATATTTGTTATGCAAAATGGGTTATGAGCACTAGTTCAAACTAGAATTGTCACCTGATACTCATGCTAAATGTTCTCTTTCAAAACTAATGTCTAATATCTAATGGGTGCTATTCTTAAATGTTTAAATGGGTTCTACTCTTAAACATTTAAAAACAGATTATCAAAACTTTGTGCCTTGCACACCCACAGCTTCTGGTTGATAGTGGTACAAACTCTCAATACAATAAAAGCAAGTTCTTGACAAGCACATACAAAGACATCTGTATGTGTGCTAACAGACAAATGGAAAGACAGCAGAAGCATAACCAGGGGTTCAGAAGCATTATGCACTCTGAGGCAAGAGTGGTATTTCAACCTTAGACTGCTTGGTGTGATGCAGTGCGCTTTTGCTGATGGTGTAAATCGATATCACAGTACATCATCCATAGTCTAATCTTGATCTACACTGTCTGATATAGTGAGATTTTTTATCAAAAAGAAATATGATGAAATCTTAATATTTATCTTTTTACAATTGCTTGGAAATTTTCATCTCTCTTGAGCAATTTTAGGCATAATTATGATAAAGTTATTCTATACAACAAAAGAATTTTATGCCAGTTTCTATTTTTTTCTGCATTATACACTTGCTTATTGTGGATTATAGACACTACAACCTTGGACAACCCAAGAAAACATTCATTTTTTACTAAATAATGAATACTAAAAAGTAGCTCTACAGATTGGAGATACTAGTGCTCCATGAGGTATCATTTAATCAAGGTTTCCAATAGCTATGTGAGTAATAAATATGTTTGCTTTTCATCAGGTTTTTCATGTAATCGTAGGTGAAAAAGCCAGCTTGAAGGCTGTGATGTGCCATCATACTTATGAATCATAATGTCATCAACAATTTTTCCTTATTTCATGTTCTAACTTACCATACTGGCTTGCTTGTCCAAATGCTGATGTGAAAAGGACAAAAAATTATAAATCTACAATAATTATGATAACTATGGCATTTTTTACCCCTCCACCAATAAAAAAACCCATAAAATTTTAGGTTTGTTCAAATTGAAAGCATCTGCAGATGGCAAATCTAATATGGCTGAAATAATGACATTTGATCTCTAAAGTGTAGAAAACTGGTGGAAAAAAGACAAAATGTTGGTTGCCAGCATTTCCTTCTTTTCCAACAGTGTTTTTAAAAGCTTTCTTTCTCAGGGTTGTTAAAACATGGCATGGTTTGGTTTAGGGTTAAGAACAGCTATCTATCAGAGAGAACTAAAATTGACAAAGAAAAAAATTCTAGGAACAAAAGAAAAACCTAATGCATCAAGTTTTATCAAGATACATAATTTCTGTAATAAATACATAATGAGAAGCACACTGGCAAAAGGAGTTTTAACTTTTTCACTACTGAATAAATAAATTGCGTTTTCTCAAAAGCTAAAAATACATTTCCACTGCAAGATCAACAGACAATTTGGTCAAAATATCAAAGCAAGTGTCGTAATACATTTAAATTTAAATCATACCATTTAAAAATATGGAAAATACTGTGCAGATGACAGTCTGTTATCATGTGGTCGGGCCATTATGTGAGTAGGTAAAAGACACAGCTACCTGGCAGGTTTTGAACTAGTTTTGAAATTAATTTCTCTGTCAGCAACTATCACTTGGACCGACCGTACATTGACAGATTGTCATTTTCACAATAATTTCCATACTTTTAAATGGTATGATATAAATTCAAATGCATTTAAACACGCGCTTTGTTTATATTTGGCCTTTATTGTCACTTTAATTTTTGAGATAGAGTAGTCCTTAGACTTAGAAAATTTACAGACAGCAAAAAGTTTTGACTTGTGTCACCCTGTGCAGACTGCACAGGCTTACATGAATCAACACTTTTTGCAGATGCATTGAAGCCCCTTTTCATGGCTACATGTATATATCAGTCATACCAGTCATCCATATTTTTACAATGTTATTTTCAATGTTGTCTGCTGCAAACTTATTTCAGAGGGTAAAAAGTAAACAAAACAATATCTATTTGTAATGAAAACTACAACTTACCATAGACAAATGTTGTAAATAAGACAATCAAACAAATAATATTTTGCTTCATGTTGAAAGAATTTCTATAGCTGATCTGTAAGATTTAAACACTAATAAACAAATTAAAGTATCATGTGCTGGTTTTCTAAAAAGCCACACTATGTAAATAAGTAAGATTAACTAAACAACAAGATATTTTGCAACACTTTTGATGAATCAAATAAAGAAATGTCCACATGAATTAAAATCAGTGTGGGAGACACACACTCCCATTTTAGTCCATATAAGATATGCCGGCAAAATAATCATGTGTGGTCAATCACAGTTGCCTCCCTTTGTTAAAATCCCTTTACCCTATCACTGCCTTTCTTTGCGTAACTTCGTTTAACCCTCTACCACTCAATCCTGAGTTTTACCGACCCTGACAAAGAAAGCTTTTGAAAACATTGTGGGAAAAGGAGAAAATGCTGGTAACCAGCATTTTCTCCTTTTCCCGCAATGTTTTCTAGCCTTCCAGAGTCAAATTTCAGTTTTTGAGCCACATTTTCTTTGTTATCTGCAAATACTTTCAATTTGGGCCAGTCTAAAATTTTGTTGTTTGGTAAAGAGTTTAAACTAACTGATTTGCTAGAAGCGTTCATTTTATTTAACTTTTTCATCAAAAGTGGAAAAGCAAATACTTAAGAAGACATCACAAGATGAAAACTGAGAAATCAATTTATTTTCTTACTTTGGCTTTCTCAGTGGACACACTAAATGTGAAATCATATATCTGAAAACAAAGTTTGCCATTGTAGAAGACCACAGGCGGAAGGTCATAATGTTGTTTTAAATCTACAGATTTTGGTGAAAAGGAAATTGATGCTTATAGGTGGTATGGAAAGCTCAACCACTGCAATATCGAGGCTGTTTCTGCATGTACCAGAATATCTAAGAGACCTCATTATGCAATTTGATCTCGATCTACAACCTTAACAATAAGAACTAACAGTGTCAGAAGCATTTTAACACTTCAGCCATTTACCAACCAATCCTAACAAGGAAGGGCTTTGAAAACATTATGGAAAAAGAAGACAAAACTGGTTCCAACATTTTTACTGTTTCCCAATATATTTTTTACACTTTTAATGACAAAGCCATTTATTACAGCTACATTTGCCATCTGCGACTGCTTTCAAAATCAATTATTTAAAACTCTGTTATCTGGTAAAAAGGTTACTCTTTAAAAAATAACAAAATTTTAGACTGGTCCAAATTGAAAGCATTTGCAGACAACAATTTTAATTTAGATGACATGATGGTAATTGTCTGTCATAGTGTAGAAAACCTTGTGGGAAAAGAAAAAAATGCTGGTTACTAGCATTTTTTCTTTCCCACAAGGTTTTCAAAAGACTATTTCCTCATGGTTGTTAAAACCTAGTAGTATGTAGTAAAGGGTTAAAATGAATTTGAATAAATGAAAAAAAAAAGAAAAGTTGGGTTAAGGATAGTTTGAATGTGATTTAACAGGATTAAAAGATCAGTGAATATTATCTCAGTGGCAACTGATAACCGAGAGAGGTACCCATATCGGTTTTGTCCATTGTCGGTTTACTATCAATATCTTACTGATGTACAAAGGTTGCAAAGATTTCATATGACATTCCTTAACCAATAACCACACAATATTTTACATCCTTTCACTTGAAATATTTTGAAATATTGGGGCAAAAAAAGCACTTGATTGTACCAAGCAATAATCGCCATTTTTGGTCCATATTTTCTAAACAATTGAAACACAGTTTTCTTTCCTTTTCTTCAAATCTCTTTCCTTTGTGTCACTTTTCCAAGTTTATGACTGGTCAAAATAAGAGTATAAAGTATAAGGAAAATATCAAAATGTTTGTACAAACTATATGTGCTATGGTTTGGCAAAAGGATGATAAATTCATCTCCGTGATGCATTTTACCAAGCTAGTCATCACATTATTATAGATCCATGAAATACGGTAAATTTTAATCTAACAATTGACTGGATCTGGGAGTAGAATGGTCAATTGTGTAGAAAATACGGATCCATAAAATAACAATTGACTGCATCTTGGAATAGAATGGTCCTTTGACATGGTAAAATTGACCAATAGAGCAAAGCTCCGACTGAGGCGAGTCTGTACTGACTGTGCAGGCTGACATGGGTCTATACTTTTTATACATGCATGAAATCTCCTTTTCACAGAGCATAGTTCACAAATGGCTTGCAATACGCGAAAAAGGGCATTCGGACATTTGCGTAAAGTGTCGTCTCGGATCAGCCTGCTCAGTCTGCGCAGGCTAATCCAAGACAGCACTTTACGACTACATTAGATTTTGTGCTACAGTAGACTTGTGCAAAACAGGAAATTACATAAAAACGGAAAGTGTCGTTTCGGATTAACCTGCGTGGACTGCGCAGGCTGATCCGAGACGACACTTTACGCAAATGTCCGAATGCCCCTTTTCGCGTGTTGCAGGCCATATTATAAAGCACAGTAGAAATTACTAAACGGTATTTTAACATCAGTACATAATTTCAGTCCTATGTACTAACTTGTTACCAAACAACCAAACTTTAAGGGCTTGTCCAAATTTAAAGCAATTGTAGACAACAAAATAAATGTGGGCCAAAAATTGAAGTTTGTCTAAGTTGGGTACCGTAGAAAACATTGTGGGAAAAGGAGAAAATGCCGCAATCAGCGTTTTCTCCTTTTTCCATGATGTTTTCAAGACTATTCTTCTCTGGGTCTGTTAAAATTCGAGATTGTCTGGTATGGGGTTAAAAGTTGTAAGAAAACATTCAGGCTTTACAAAATTTGACAAAATTTTACACATATCAAAATTGAAAGCATTTGCAAACAACAAAATAGATGTGACTCAAAAAATGAAAACTGGTTTTGGAAAGGTTAGAAGACATTGTGGGAAAAGGAAAAAATGCTAGTTACCAGCATTTTCTCCTTTTCCAACATTGTTTTCAAAAGCTGTCCTCCTCAAAGTCGATGTAACATGGTAAAGGGTTAAAAGGTCAGGTATTCCCATTACGGTTCCTTACAAATCTGAAAGCATGCCTAAAGAATCTGCAATCACGCCATCCAAATCTGAAAGTATGCAATGGAAATTTGAAAGCATGCCTTACAAATCTGAAATTATGCCATACAAATCTGAAATCACGCCATACAAAGTTGAAAGCTTGCCATACAAACCTAAGAGTACGCCTTACAAATCTGAAAGTATGTCATACAAATCTGAAAGCATGCCATACAAATCTGAGAGCATGTCATTCAAATCTGAAAGCTTGCCATACATATCTGAGAGTATGCCATACAAATCTGAAAGCATGTCATACAAATCTGAGAGAATGCCATAAACATTTGAAGGCAGGCCATACAAATCTTAAAGCATAATTTGCATAATTACCTTTGGAGCCTGTACCCAATAATACCTTTTCTGTCATATGGCCTAAATATTTCAGAAAGAACAGAAACAAACTAGAATTATAATTCAAAGATTCAAGCAGTATTTTGATATTTTCCTCTTACTAATTAGTGTGCAAGCTACATGTACATCTAGATACAAAAAAAAAACCAAATCTAAATCTAAGAAAATCAGACCCGTTTGAAGGAAAGAAAAATACTACTGTATTTTCTGGACAATAAGCTGCTGCACTATATAGGCCGCACCCTGTCATTTTAGTCATTTTAGAAATGAAAAATAACGCTTAATCCGCACCGGCACATAGGCCATAGCCCATACGCTTTGTAAATTGCAATCATAAAAATAACATCCCAGAAGGCCTCTGATTTGGGGGTATACCGGTACATGTATTTTGATAAACACATGGAACAGAACTTTATCAGTCGTTTTTGCATTTTTTTAATTCCATTGGAGTAATTTCACCTTCTATAGATCAAATCACTCAGAGGACTTGAGTAGTTTATCCCTTGTCAAACGTTTTATGGAATTTTAAAATTGTCAAATTGTTACTTTGATTGATGATACACACCAAATGACACCTTTAATTACATTCACAGTTAACCACTGGTTGGTGCCAATTGACATATCAATCAACAAGTGTGAAAATCGAGGTTGGTCACGAATTTTAACAGATTTGTAAGTTTGCAAGCAGATAAGATTATCTACTAATTAAAGGAAAGTACAGTTGTTTGAAAAAATACTTTGGGGGCGTGAACCAAACTGGCACCCACATGGAGAATCTTAAACTGGTTTTGTTTTCAGTTTGACAGGCCACACTACAGCTCATTTAGAAAATTAAAATTAACATATAAGCTACTTCATCTTATAGGCCACAACCTTGAAATATTCCACTTTTTTAAGGGATAGGCTACTGCTTATTGTCCAGAAAATACGGTTCTATTCAATATAAGCAAAACAATTGGTGAGAAGGAGCAGTTACAGGCAATGGCTCCTTTAGCCACAACATTTTAACAGCTGCCAAAGTCGGGTTGGAAACAGTCATAATCGTATGGTATTCAGTTAATATATTACCGGCTTTATTTTAGCACAAAGCATCTATTTAAGTATAAGATTATCAATTAATGAAGAAACAATCTTTACCAATAAATCTGCAAAGTGAGAGGCAATCATTCTGATAACAAGCTAAGTGGAGAGCCTGTGTATTGTGAGGAGAACACCATATTTACACCTAAAAAGACAAAAGATAGGTAAATATTCCAACAGATCTATAATTATAAAGGTATGGCTTTGATTCTTTATCAGAATGGACTTTTGACTAATGCGTATTAAAAGCATTTGCAGCACAGATAAATAGGATGGATAGTCGCATTTTTCCCTTTTTTACAATTTTTTAGAAAAGTTTACCTAACTCCATATCATAAAAACAGGTTCATGTGGTTAAGGACCAACCAATGTGTGTGACCAAATGTGCCGAAATATTTGGTAATGGCCTCGCTTAACTCTTTACCAAACGACAAAATTCTAGACTTGTCCAAATTGAAAGCACTTGCAGACAACAAAATAAATGGGACTCAAAAATTGAAATTTGTTACGGGAATGGTTGAAAACATTGTGGAAAAAGGAGAAAATGCTAGTCACCAGCATTTTCTCCTTTTCCTACACTGTTTTTAAAAGGCTTCTTTCTCAGGGTCTTGAAAACACGGGATTGTTTGGTAATGGCCTAGCCAGGGATCTTATGTATATCCCTGGCCTCGCTTAATAAGGAACTTCAATGTTCATATTGTTACTAGATCTAGGCAATCCCTGCAGTTTATATATAGTCTATCGTTAGTAGATCTTGTCGGTAAAAAAAGCACATTTCACTGTATAAAATGACATGTCAAACATATGTCTATCTGCGGGTATTACAGAGAGCGAACTTTATTGCTTATCTGTTCGGATATAGAATTTGCTTTTATTTATCGTAGCCACTGGTTGCCCATATGGGCGACGCCCCTCTGAAGGCTGTTAGTATTGTTACAGGGGATAGTGCAGATACAGGATGACACCCATCCTAAGTCACGCCTGGTTCTTTAACCTGCTAAGTGTATAGATCTACCACCATCACAAGGGACCTCGGTTTAACGTCTCGTCTGAACAGGGATCGTATATAACATGTTAGATCTAGATCTATATCCCTGATCTGAAGGACAAATTTTAGACATTTTAGATGGTTAGGCATGGGAATCGAACCTACACCCCTAAGTGACCCGAAACATCACGTTCACTAATCCTACGCTCTACCAACTAGGCTAGATTCTATGCGGGCTGGTCGCCCAGGAAATACCCGGTACCGCTTTATATTTCAATAGAAAATCCATGGTGTCACTTGAGCTAGAATTGTAGAGGTCTATCATCTTTCTTTAATGGTCTAGAATAACTCTGTTCCTGTTGCAGTAGGCCTAATATAATTTGGTCCAGAGTGGATCTATTCGTGTAGATCTACTTCAGAGTGATTCAACCTTTTGTGCACATTGAAAAAAATCCACATGTAGCTCACTAATACAGATGCAGATCATCTCAAATTGGCGGGAAGCAGACGATTATATCACGTTCATAGTTTAGATGCCGAAAGTTCTCTCTCCTGTTTTTAAGCAGATCTAGAGCGCTCTAATGTAGATCTAGATCTAGATCGGATTCTTTTTGGTTAGATTTTGAAATTTTATCAGTAAAAGGTTGTTGGATAAATATTTACCGTTTAAATTCGTTGAGAAAGGTTAATGTTCAGTATTTCGTATGATTCGCCGCTTTCCTCCAGATACGGACTTTGCCGAATCAAAACGCTCATTTTCATTGGATGTTGGGAAAGTGAAGGTCGTGTACTATAAATAGCGTGAAACACATGGCCACAACAGAGACGATTTGTCACAAAGATACTGTAGAAATGGAAGCGAAAGGGAACCTTGGTAAGAAGTATTTTTATGTCAGATAGCTAAATACCTGATTATTATGATCAGAATGACCGAACAGATTTTACAGTTTGAGTTGTCAGTGTCTGTAATTTAAAAAAAAAAGTATGTTACAAAGTCGGTGTCACTTGCGAGCATTTAAACTGTTACTGTGGCGGAAATCGTTGTTTTTCTTTTAGTTTATTCTTTCTTCCACATCTAGAAGTTTTGATTTAAAGGTGTTTTAACTTTTATTATTTTATAGCAAGTTTTTCTCCTTTTAAACACGGGTTTGTCTTTGTTCCAGTAATTTATTCATTTTTTTGTATCGATTAAACAAAAAAGTAACCCCCCCCCCCCCGAGTTCACTGAAAGGTCACCAAGTGTAGGTGAGCATCCATGGAAGTCAATGAACGACGGTCACTATCGGTCAGAGACAGTAAATTTTTGTTTGTGCTACCTGAGAGGATCTTGTAAAGGTTTAACACTTTACCAGACGAAAAAATTTCAGACTGTTCCAAATTGAAAGCATTAGCAGACAACAAAATTAAAGTGAATCAAAAATTGAAATTTGTTTTGGGAAGGGTAGAAAACATTGTGGGAAAAGGCTTCTTTCACAGAGTCGTGAAAACCAGGGATTGTTTGGTAAAGAGTTGAATAAAAAGCGTGTCACACTTGGTTGAAAAAGACGTTTCAGAGTGCAGAAGTTGCAACGAGTGGTGTGTGTTGACTTTGATAGATACAAACACAGATTTTGATTTACCTCCATATGCAGTGTATGATACAGATGTGGAAGCCCTCATTTTCAGAAAATAAATTTTCAACTAACGTTTTGATTGTCGTTGAACCTTGACCTATCAATGACCTCGCAGACTGATTTAATTGAACCCACTTCTGGAGAACTTTGAAAAGATGAACAAATGAGGACAAAAATCTTTCACCTTTAAAATTTTAACTCTAAACCTTTTGTTTCAGAGTTCAGCTCAGTCATCTGTCAAATTCGTACTTTGGCTGTATAATGATTTATTGAAATAACACAACCTGATACATCCGGTCCTTTTAGGAGTAAACTATTCACTGTTTTCTTTCGTAGACCATAGGGTTTTTAATTTTTGACTACAAGAGCAGAGTCAGAGTGGTAGGCTCCTCCAAATTGGAAGCATTGTACAAGTGACTTTTATGATTGTATTTGTCTCTGATAGCATTGAGAACATTGTTGCAAATTAAGAATATACTTGGTGCCTCCAATCTCTCCTTTTCCCACAATGTTTTTGTTTCTTTATTCCTCAAAGGTTGTCAAGATGTGGATTGTTTTGGTAAAGGGTTAATAGTGAAGAGATATATCCTCCTATTGGAAGACAAAAATGAAGGATTTCACTTAATTTTAGAACAAACAATCAGGGATTGAAATCTTCTCAAAAGCAAGACCTGTCATTTGAGTCCAAGTGGAATTTTCATCTTCAAATGCTTACAATTCAGAAGTCTAAAATTTTGCTTGATACTTGATAATTATACATGTGCAATTTGTTTTTCTTTGACATAGCTTTGCTCAGTGTATCAGACAAGACAGGTTTGCTGAAGTTTGCTGAGGCGCTGTCTTCACTGGGGTTTAAGCTTGTAGCTTCAGGTGGTACTGCAAAGGCAATACGAGATGCAGGACTTGAAGTAAGGTAAATAGCACAATCTGAATCATGTAATGATTTGTAAAGCAACTGATTTATTGAATGGTGTTTTATGCCCTTTCGGCATGATTTCATATATCAGGGAAACAGGCCACTTTTTCATCCATCCCCCTGGGTTTCAAGAGTGAAGTATCTTGCTGAAGGATATTCTGGAGAAAAACCCAGGGCCTTGTCTGATCTGAGGATCGAATCCAAAACCCTTCAATTACTAATCTAACACATATCCAGTGAGTTATGCAAGACCCTGTTGAAAAACTGCAGGTGGCTAAAACAAGGGATTTAAGTCCTGCAAAAGGTGAAACAGATGTATTCAAACTTAACCCTTTACCACACAGCAAAATTTTAGGCTCTTCCATATTGAAATAATTTTCAGATGACAATTCAAATGTTTATCAAACAAAAGTATTTGTCCTTGAATAAATAGAAAACATTGTGGGAAAAGGAGAAAATGCTGGTTACCAGCATTTTCTCCTTTTTCCACGGTGTTTTCAAAAGCCTTTTTTTCTCAGGGTCATCAAAACTTGGCATTGTGTGGTAAAGGGTTAAGAATCGCAGTTCCAAGTCTGTTTGTCAGAATGTCTCACATAACATTAGACAATGTAAATCCAAAATCTCACTGAATATTCTGTGAAGTCTGATCTTAATTTTAGCTGTCTAAAAAAAAAACACACAGTTTCTGATTGGGTTCATCATTTTGTTTGGCCAGTCAACCATTATGTTTCTTTGAAATTTAGAAAGTTTTCGAGAATAAGAGTAAGGAAGCAATTTAAAAATATTGGTAAATCCACACTTATGTTTTTGTTTTGTTTGTTTGATGATAAATTTTTCTTCCTAGAGATGTATCCGATGTCACAGGAGCACCAGAAATGCTTGGAGGACGGGTGAAAACTCTGCATCCTGCTGTTCATGGAGGTATGGTGAAAATAATTATGGTGTAAGATGCACTAGCAAAAGAGGGTTTAGTGCATCATTGTCATCCATTATACGAAGCAAGTTGTCTCGTTACATGGATACAGTTTGTCTAAAAAACTGAATCTTTTGGTAGAATGGTCCTTTGACATGCAGAAAATTTACCCATATCAAAATGTTTTAAATCTTAACCACACGACAAAATTTTAGACTTGTCCAAATTGAAAGGATTTACAGAGGACAAAGTACATGTTACTCAAAAATTGAAATTCATTTTTGAAAGGTTAGAAAACATTGTGGGAAAAGGAGAAAATGCTGGTTACCAGCATTTTCTCCTTTTCCCACAGTGTTTTCGAAAGGCCTTTTTCCTCAGGGTTGTTAAAAGTTGGGATTGTGTGGTAAAGGGTTAACCCAGGTCAGGCTGCGCTAGCTGACACGAGTCGATACTTTTTGCATATGCATCAAACCCCCCCCCCCCCCCCCCCCTTTTCATAGGGCATAACTCATAAGTACAGTCCAGGGATCCCAAATTTGAATCACTGTTTGGTTTAACTGCTTTCTTTGATTGATGATAGTCAGTGCAACAGGATTCATTCCTCTCTCACTGCTAAACATTGTTTCAACAGTGTTTACATGGGAAAGCAGCAGCGGGCTTTGAAAGAGTGTTGAACAAAGTTATTCTAAAAGAATATCCAGGAAAAGATGGATAGGTGCATTGGCACCCATGATGTGACTGAAATGATGTTAAAAAAGGGCATTTGACTCAAAAACGATATCTTTCTGCCTATAAAAGTAGTCTTGTGATGGGGTTTGGTAAACATAAGCAATGCCCAAGATAATTTCTGTCATCGGTGAGATTGACAAGTTTTATGATAACTGATACATGGAAGGCATGGTGGGACTGCTTGTTATGAGTAGTCTCTCCTCTTTCCACAATATTTTCAAAAGTTACATAATACAAGAAGACAGAAGTTGTATGTCAGAGTTCTTGGAGGTTATATGTATGCATTATTCATATTTTTTGTGTCATAGACAATTAAAAACAAAAACTCCTTACCAGACAATCCCTCGTTTTATTGACCCTGGAGAAAAGCTTTTTCGAAAACATTGTGGGTACAGGTGAAAAGGCCGGTAACCAGCATTTTCTCCTTTTTCCACGCAGTGACAAGTGTTGTACCTTTTTGTAGACAAATTTTGGGATTTTGGCCACATTTACTTTGTCTTCTGCAAATGCTTTCATCTTGAAATAGCTTAACGTCTGATGGTTTGCAAAAGAGTCAACCCTTAACCTGCATAAATAAGTGCAATGAAACTTCCAAGCCAATAGTAAGAGCCCAAATTTTGCTGTTTCATAGGTATATTTTTGGGATGATATCTCCTTATTGGACAGTGTAGATCTAAGGTCAGAGCGCATATTCTGTGCTGCGATAATGTATACCTTCTTGGAACTTAAAATTGCAGACAGCAAAACAATTGATCCTTCGATGTGTTGGAGAGAGAGGAGGTTTAAAAAACCTTGATGCCAGATAAGAAATGACAATATCAACAATGATTCCAGTAGGTCTAATTAATCTTCATAGATTTTTACAACTCTCCGAAAGAATGCATTTGAAAACTTTGTAAGGAAAGGAGAAAATACTGGTACTGGCAATTCCTTTTAATCCCTTACCACACATTTCTGAAATTTAATGAACTTGAGAAAGAAAACTTTTGAAACCATTGTGGGAAAAGGAGGAAATGCTGGTCACCAACATTTTCTCCTTTTCCTACAATGTTCTCTACCGAATCAAAGACAATCACCACAACTGAGCCACATTTACTTTGTTTTCTGCATGTGCTTTTGGTTTTTACAAGTCTAATATTTTGTCATATTGTAATGTGTTAACCCTTTGTATTTTCTAAAACTTTACAGATCTAGATCCCTTCAATTTAGCCATATTGAAATTTATCATCTGCAAATGTGTTTAATTTGTGGTTTGATAACGTGTTAAATCTTTACAAAACGACAAAATTTTAGACTTGTCCAAATTCAAAGCATTTGCAGACGACAAAATAAACTTGACTCAAAAATTGAAACTTGACTTTAGAAGAGTAGAAAACCTTGTGGGAAAAGGAGAAAATGCTGGTTACCAGCATTTTCTCCTTTTCCCACAATGTTTTCAGAAGGCTTCTTCCTCTTGGTCGTAAAAACCAGGGATTGGTTGGTAAAAGGTTAAAGTAGATGTAAATGAAAAAGTTATTGATATGTCTTTATACAGGAATTCTTGCACGAACCACCGATTCTGATCAGGAAGATTTACGTAACCATGGATACCAGATGATCAGGTAACTTGTTTTTTGTTTAAAATATTGGGCTGTTAGGTTTAACCCTTTGCCACACAATCCTGATTTTTAACGACCCTCAACAAAAAGGATTTTAGAAAACATTGTGAGGAAAGGAGAAAATGCTGGTAAGCAGCATATTCTCCTTTTCCCACGTTTTATTAGTTTAAACATACTTATTTTACACTGATTGAGAAAAATGTTCTTACAACTTGTACTAATATCTCTCGATTCTGCTTCCTGGGAACTACACCAGTACTCGCGCTGAATGTATGGACCAATGAAAATCTCAAAGTTGACACACGCTCCCGGGTATCAAACTCGGAACCTTATTACTAGGCCGACGCTCTACCTCACAACCACAGACACCACAAAGTTTTCCCACAAAGTTTTTTTACCCTTTCAAAGACAAATTTGATCATTTGTGTGACATATAATTGGTCGTCTGCAAATGTTTTCAATTTGGACAGACTAAAATTTTATCGTTTGGTAAAGAGTTAAAGACCTGCTGTTGACAAAAGAAATATGAACACTTAGATACGTTAAGTGCACAGGTTACCCTGACATAAGCTGAGATATTGTTGAAAATGGCATGAAACCTTTCAGAGCCAAAGTGGAAATCACAGACTTTTGCAGATGCCATAGGTCAGTATCAGACTGCAGAGAACATGCAGCAGTCTGGTCTTTAATTTATACTCTCTGCTTGATTCATCAAGCCTATTGGATAAAATTTTCCTGAGTTGTAGTCGACAAAAAAGGTCAAGTTTAAATAATTAGTACTGAAAAAGAAAGAACAAGCTTAAGGGAAACAGGATTTCCACTCTGCAACTTGCCTATAAAAGAAAGGAAAAATAATAATTCTTACATCATCTTAAAATTTTGACTGTACTTGCCATTGCAGCAAATGTAGATTAAGATAAAACAGTGCAATAGTCTTTGATCTACACTGTCAACTTTTGCTGAAACACTTTAGACAAAAACAACCATGAATTGCAATACATGGATCTTATTTCTTAAAAAATGTCTGTTTGGTTTGAGACTAATCTTATCATTCAAAGGCAACTTGATTTGTCTTCTGCAAGTGCTGGCAACTTTGGCGAGTCTGAAATGATTTTTATCCTGTTATGTGTTAACTCTTTACCAAATGACAAAATTTTGGACTGATCCAAATTGGAAGCATTTGACGACAAAATTAATGTGACTCATAAATTGAAATTTGTTTTGGGACGGGAAGAAAACTTTGTGGGAAAAGGAGAAAATGCTGGTTACCAGCATTTTCTCCTTTTCCCACAATGTTTTCAGAAGGCTTCTTTCTCAGGGTTGTGAAAACCAGGGATTGTTTGGGAAAGAGTTAAAAGATGTCCTTTTTACTCTTTACCAAACAATCCTGGGTTTTCACAACTCTGAGAACGAAAAAAATTGTGGGAAAAGGAGAAAATGCTGGTAACCAGCATTTTCTCCTTTTCCCACAATGTTTACAACCCGTCCCAGAACAAATTTTAATTTTTGAGTCTCATTAATTTTGTTGTCTGCAATTGCTTTCAATTTGGACTGGTCTAAAATTTTGTCGTTTGGTAAAGAATTAAAGCGTTGCAGTATCTATTCTGAAAATTTCCATTCCTCTCGAAGGCAAATCACATAATTTTAGACATACTAGTATCTAATTTGTCTTCTGTAAATGCTTTTAATTTGGACAAATCTAAAATTTTGTCGTCTGGCATAGATTTACATAAATCTATATTTGTTTGACAGGATAGTTGCTAATAACCTGTACCCTTTTGCAAAGACGGTTGCTAAACCAGAGGTGTTTGTACCTGAGGCTGTGGAACAGATAGATATTGGTAAGTGACATTTATACGGCTATACCAGATGCCGAGCCACAGTAGCTCAATCGGTAGCATGCAGGACTTGAGAACAGGGGGTTGTTGGTTTGATCCCTGGCTTGGCCAATTTCTTTCCGAGGATTGATGATAGTTGTTTCGACAGGATTCATTCCTCTTCCACCGCTGACCACTGTTTCGACAATGGTTATGTGGGAAAGCAGCCAGTGGCTTGGAAAGAAAATTGTGCAGAGTACTGGTAAAAGAGACTCCAGGAAAGCATGGATAGGTGCACTGGCCACCGCAATATAACTGAAATAATATTCAAAAGGGCATTAAACACCATACAGTCAATCAAGCACTATACCAGACAAAAATTTTTAACTCTTTCACTACTGAATTTATAAATTGCATTTTCTTAAAGGCTAAAAACACATTTCCTCTACAAGATTAAGAGACAGTTCAGTCATAATCTAGAATATAGCAGTGGACAGTGTAGATCAGAGACCAGACTGCATGTTCTGTGCAGTCTGATCTTGATCTACACTGTCCACAAAAGCACTGCCAATCTGATAGAGTTATATCTATAGATTTTTTTTTTTTTTGTTTTTAGCACTCTTGTGCATAATTATATGGCAAAAAAAGAAGTCTCAAGAGACAGCACAATATTATTGGAACCTAGACCATGCCCTTAACATAGCCAAATGGATTACTAACCCAGAAGGGGAAAATAAAATGGGAAATGAAAAGCCTTATATACTTAATAAACACTTTCTTTGAAAAGGCAGAGAGAATTTTGTGAGTAAAGAAGAAAAAGATGTTTACCAGTATTTTCCCTGTTCCCACACCGTTTTCAAAAGACATCTTCCAAGGGTCAAACATGGTATTGTTTGGTAAATGGATATACTGCAAATTCTTAAACCCTGAACCCTTCTGACAGCCCAGAGGGAGAAGACTTTTGAAAACAATATAGGAAAAGGAGAAAACATTGTTAACCGTATACCACACAATCCCGAGTTTTAACAACCCTGAAAGAGAAGGCTTTTGAAAACATTGTTGGAAAAGGAGAAAATGCTGGTAACCAGCATTTTCTCCCTTTTCCTACAATGTTTTCTTAACTATCGAAGACAGAAATCATCATTTGATCTACATTTCAATTGTCATCTGCAACTACTTTCATTTTTAACCAGTCTAAAATTTTGTTGTTTGGTAAAGAGTTAACCCTTTACCACACAATCCGGACTTTTAACGACCCTGAGGAAGGGGGCTTTTGAAAACATTTTGGAAAAAGGAGAAAATGCTGGTAACCAGCATTTTCTTCTTTTCCCAAAATGTTTTCTACCCTTTCAGTAACAAAGTTCATCATTTGAACCATTTTAGTTTCTCCTCTACAAATGCTTTCATTGTACATGAGTAAAAAATTTTTTATCTGGTAAAGGGTTAACGGGTATTATGTAGTGTTTTTTGAGCAACGTAATTCTACAACAGACAAAAAAGTTTTAGACCTATCCATATTGAAAACATGTGCTGACAACAGCTTTAAGTCTTTACCACACAATAAAATTGTACACTTGTTCAAATTGAAAGCATTTGCAGACGACAAATTAAAGGTTGCTCAAATGGTGGAATTTGTCCTTGATAGAGCAGAAAACATTGTGGGAAAATGAGAAAATGCTGGTTACCAGCATTTTCTCCTTTTCCCATAATGTTTTCAAAAGGCTTTTCTTCATGGGTCGTAGAAACCCGGTATTGTGTGGTAAAGGGCTAATGTGGCTCAGATGATGAGATTTGTCTTTGGTATGGTAGAAAACATTGTAAGAAAAGGAGAAAATGCTAGTTTCTACATTGTTTACAAAGGCCTTTTATCTTTGTGTTGTTGTAAAGTCATGATATAGATTTATGATATTTTATCTGGTCAGACAACAACAATTTTCTACATATGTCTGTTCCTTTTTGTGGTACAGGTGGAGTTACACTGTTGAGAGCAGCAGCAAAAAATCATGCTAGAGTTACAGTGGTGTGTGACCCTGCTGACTATGATAGGTGAGTGCTTGACCTTCATCCTGTCTGTCAAGGTCAAAATAGAATCTAAAGAGTGAATGGCCTAATTATCAAATGTTGGTGGTTGATTAAATATTAGATTGATCCAAAAGCTTTCTTCTTATCATTATGTGTTTATGTTTATTTGTTTAGAGTACTCCTAGGAACATCAATGTATAAATATTTTTAAACCGTAAGTTCTCTTCTATACAGAATTTTAGGCTAATCCAAATTGTAAGAGTTTCAGGCGTCAATTAAAATATCATGACTTTAATAATGAAATAATTTTTCTTTAAAAGGGTAGAAAACATTGTTTGACATGGAGAAAATGCTGTTTTGCAACATTTTCTTTTTACTTCATGGATTTTTTCAAGGGTTTATCAACACAGCTTCAAAGAAAACAAAGTGTTAAGTCTTAATGCACCTGTGACAATTGAAGTTGTCTTTACAGCTAATGTAGATGAAGACCAGACTTCACAGAACTTGCAGTCAGATCTTTGATCTACACTGTCTGCTTTCCTGAAACTCTACTATTGTAGATTTAAAATGTCTGTTGAGTTTATTTGGAGCTCTAAGAGTTAAGATTGATGAGATTTGTGTTCAGAAATTGAAAATCATGTTTTCAATTACTAATTCAATCATAACAGCAGTATTATTATTAATTGGATATTTTAGTTAACCTTCTACCACACAATCGGACTTTTAACGACCCTGAGAAAGAGGTCTTTTGAAAACATTGTGGGAAAAGGAGAAAATGCTGGTAACCAGCATTTTCTCCTTTTCCCACAATGTTTTCTATCTTTTCCAAAGCAAATTCTGATATATATTTTTTTTTTTGTCACATTTATTTTGTTTTCTGCAAATGCTTCCAATCGGAACAAGTCTAAATTTTTTTTTGTGTGGTAAAGAGTGAACCCTTTACCACACAATCCCGAGTTTTAACGACCCTGAATAAAGAAGGCTTCTGAAAACATTGTGTGAAAAGGAGAAAATGCTGGTAACCAGCATTTTCTCCTTTTCCCACAATGTTTTCTAACCTATCAAAGAAAAATTATTGCATATGAGCCACAGTGAAACTGTCATCTGCAAATGCTTTCAATTCGGACAGGTCTAAAATTTTGTTGTGCGGTAAAGGGTTAATGTCTCTTTTTTTTTTAAATCAGAGTTATATCAGAGATAAGAGGGTCAGCTGAGAAGGATACAAGTTTGGAAACAAGACAAAAACTGGCTGTGAAGGTATGTAACTATGGTTTACTTTTAAATCAATTTAACCCATAGCCATTTTAACATTGGAAAAAATTTTGTATTTTTAAAAAGCTTTTGAAAACCTTGTGTAAAAATAAGAAGATGCTGATAACCAGCATTTCCTCCTTTTCCCACAATGTTTTCTACTCTTTCAAAACAGAAATCGTGTAAATGATTAATTGATTTGTTACTGAAAATGTTTTCAATTTTGAAGGATTCAAATTTTGTTGCTTGGTGAAGAGTTTTAAAAGTCAACAATTTTTCAGTTTTGATCAGTTTTAAGTTGTTGATAGAAAAATGAGTTAATCACATTTACAATCCATATTTTCAGGCATTCAACCACACAGCTGAATATGATGGAATGATTTCAGACTATTTCCGACGACAGTTCTCAGATGGGGTTTCAAACCTGCCACTGAGGTATGGAATGAACCCTCATCAGAAACCAGCCCAGCTTTCTACCATCCTGTCAGAACTGCCACTGAAAGGTTAGTGATCCGTTTTATTACCTCTTTACCACATATTTGCGAGTTTTATCAACCCTGACAGGGAAAGTATTTGAAGACATTGTGGAAAAAGGAGAAAATGCTGGTTACGGAGAAAATGTTGGTAACCTGTATTTTCTCCTTATACCACAATGTTTTCTACCCTATTATGGACAGAATTCATCATTTGAGCTAGATTTGATTTGTCTGAGTACCAAGTACATCTTATGTTGCTTTTAAGGGCAGTGTTGATCAAGATCAGACTGCAAAAATTTGCATTTTGGTCTTGGATCTACACCATCTTCTGCTTTGTAACATATTTTGCTGAAAAAGAAAACCCTTGAAAATGTAGTATTTTTGCTACTTTTCCTAATAAGAAAAGTCTACTTCATTTTTCAGTGCTTTCAAGGTTAAATGCATTCATTTGGCTAAACAATGTAGAGATTATTTTTTTCATTTGTCTTCAGTTGTTAATGGTTCCCCTGGTTTCATCAACCTTTGTGATGCACTGAATGGTTGGCAGCTTGTAAGAGAACTGAAGACTGCTTGCGGGGCGCCAGCTGCTACTTCCTTCAAACATGTCAGTCCAGCAGGTAAATAGAGCTTCCTTAAGGTCTATGACCCCTAACTGTCATATTAAAAGACGGAAGCTGCTGAGATTGGCCAAATAGCCTTTATGAAAACGTTGATATTACACGATATTTACTGATGAGTTAGTGAGTCTACGGCCATTAACTCTCATATTAAAAGATGGAAGTTGCCTAGATTGGCCTTAAAGAACTCATCGATGTTTACCGATGAGGTAGGGGCCATAGACCTTAATTCATGCTTTCCGGTAGTTTATCGAGAAATAAAGGTGAAATATTTTTCAATATTTCATGGTTACGACTAGTGAAAAATACCAGTTTAATTTTTTCAACTCTTCAATTGAAGACAGAAACAGTAGTTCCCACACACTAGTTACCTAGGTAAAATGCCCGTGCCACTCAACCAATTGGAAGTATGACGTAATTTACCGTACATTTCTCGCACTTTACGTTAAATTGTAATGCATTGTTATGCGGAGGGGGTACGCCACGGGGAATTACTCAAGAGAACTGTACTGGATTTTGATGCAAGTCCCCCAGAAAAGGGGTTGGAAGCATGAAATAAATTTTTTTTTTTTTTTTTTTTTTTTTAGTGAAAGATCGAAATTTATTTCATCGAGTGAACATCATCTGTAATATTTTCACCCGTGGCTGCACCACTTGTGAAAATATTACCGATGATGTTCACTTGATGAAATAAAATTCAATCTTTGACTAAAAAAAGACCCAAATATCCTCTATGTATAGCATGGCAATAAAGTTTTTGCCACTTAACTCTTTACCACACAATCCCGAGTTTTGACAACCTTGGAAGAGAAGGCTTTTGAAAACATTGTGGGAAAAGGAGAAAATGCCGGTAATCAGCATTTTCTCCTTTTCCCACAATATTTTCTTCCCTTTCTCAAACAAATTTCAATTTTTTAGTCACATTTATTTTGTCGTCTGCAAATGCTGTCAATTTGGACTAGTCTAAAATTTTGACATGTGGTAAAGAGTTAAGCCTTTCCCAAAAGACAAAATTTAATATTTGTCAAAACTTTTAGCATTTGCAGACGACAAATCAAATATGCACCCAAAGGATAGGATATGTCTCTAAAAGACTTGATTGTATGGTGATTGCATGGTTTTAACACCGTTTTCAACATTATTTCAGTTAAGTCGTGGCCCCCAGTGCACCTATCCATGCTTTACTGGAGTTTCTTTTACCAGTACTCTGCACAATATTCTTTCCAAGGCAATTACTGCTTACCCACAAAACCATTGTCGAAATAATGATCAGCAGTGAGAGAGGAAGGAATTCCGTTGCAATGACTATCATCAATACTCGGAAAGAAATTGGCTGAGCTGGGGATCGAACCAGTGACCCCCCCTGTATGCTGCCGACAGTGCTACTGGGGCTAAAGGGTAGAAAACATTAGGAGAAATGGAGAAAATGCTGGTTACCAGCATTTTCTCCACTTCCACAATGTTTTCAAAAGCCTTTAAAATCGTTTAAACTCTGGATTGTGTGGTAAAGGGCTTATGTAACCCTAGACTATCTTGTATTTTCTTAGTTCTGACGGAATCGACCTTTTGAAAACATTGTTAAAAAAGAAAGAAAAGAAGCTGGTAACCAGTACTGTCTTCTTTTTCCATGTTTTCAGCTTCAATTTATGTTGACAATTGTTGTTTACAAGGATATTTTCCAGGATGTCTGCTGTCAGTTTTTAAGAATGTTTTAACCCTTTACCACACAGTCCCAAGTTTTAACGACCCTAACGAAAAAGACCTTTGAAAACATTGTGGGAAAAGGAGAAAATGCTGGTAACCAGCATTTTTTCCTTTTCCCACAATGTTTTATACTCTTTCAGCCACAAATTGCATTACTTGTGCTTCGTTTAATTTGTCGTCTGCAAAAATGCTTTCAATTTGGACCAGTCTAAAATATTGTCGTTTGGTAAAGAGTTAAGATCAAGAAAGTGTAGATATAGAATTGTGCCAATTACATGTAGTTTAAATCTGCAGATTGTAAAAGCATTAACCCTTTACCAAACAATCCCGGGTTTTAATAACCCTCGGAATAAAGCCTTTTGAAAACATTGTGGGAAAAGGAAAAAATGCTAGTAACCAGCATTTTCTCCTTTTCCCACAATGTTTTCTGCTCTGTTAATGACAAATTCTGCTATTTGAGTCACCTTTAATTTGTCGTCTGCAAATTCTTTCAATTTGGACAAGTCTAAAATATTGTTGTTTGGTACGGAGTTAAAGTCACTTTTTTCACAGAGTGTGGATAATTATGTTTATCAATTGGATTTCCATTTCATGTGTTACAGGGGCTGCCATTGGGGGACAGGGAATGTCTGTAGAAGATCGTAAAGTATGTATGGTGGATGACATGGAGAATTTACCTCCCTTGGCTGAAGCCTATGCAAGAGCTAGAGGTAAAAATTTTAAAAAAATTATGATAGTATGATAAGGTTATCTTTTAACCCTTTACCAAACGTCAAAATTTTGGACTTAACCAAATTGAATGCATTTACAGACGAAATGTAGCTTTAAGTGGTGATTTTTGTATTTGATAGAGGAGAAAACACTGCAGGAAAGGAGAAAATGCTGGTTACCAGCATTTTCTCCTTTTCCCACAATGTTTTCAAAAGGCTTCTTCTTAAGGTTTGTTAAAACTCGGGATTGTGTGGTCAAGGGTTAACCCTTTACCAAACAAGCTCATGCTTCTATGACTCTCAGAAGAAAAGCATGTGGAAAGATAGAAAACATGAGAAAGGAGGAAAAAAGCTGGTTACTAGCATTTCATTTTTAGCTCCACTGGCCGAAGGCCAGCGGGCTTATGTCATGGCCCGTTGTCCTTCGTGTGTGCGTCCGTGCGTCTGTCCGTGCGTTAACTTTTATTTTAAACATCTTCTCTGAAACTACCCATCCAATTTTGATGAAACTTCACAGAAATGATCCTGCAATGGTCCTCTTCAGAATTTCTTGAAAAAATTTGATTCCTTCAAAAACTCTGGTTGCCATGGCAACAAAACTTAAAAATATTGGAAATCTTTGAAAATCTTCTGGTCAGAAACCATAAGGCCTAGGGCTACCAATTTTGGCATGTAGCTTCATCTAGTGGGCCTCTATTAAGTTTCTTCAAATTACAGCCCTGGGGTCAAATTTGACCCCGCACCAGGGGTCACAAGTTTTACATGGGCTTATATAGGGAAAACTTCAGAAATCTCCCTGTACCTAGCCATAAGGCCTAGGGCTACCAAATTTTTCATGTGGCTTTATCTAGTGGGCCTCTACCAAGAGTGCCCAAATTATAGCCCTTGGGTCAAATTTGACCCTGCCCCGGGGGTCACAAGTTTTACATGGGCTTATTTAGGGAAAACTTTGGAAATCTCCCTGTACCTAGCCATAAGGCCTAGGGCTACCAAATTTTGCATGTGGCTTTATCTAGTGGGCCTCTATCAAGATTACCCAAATTATAGCCTTGGGGTCAAAATTGGCCCTGCCCCGGGGGTCACAAGTTTTACATGGGCTTATATACAGAAATCTTAAGAAATCTCCCTGTACTTATTCATAAAGCGTAGGGCTACCAAATTTCGCATGTAGCTATATCTAGAGGGCCTTCACCAAGAGTGCGTAAATTAAGCCCTAGGGTGGAATTTGATTCATCCCGAGGGGTCAGAAGTTTTACATGGGCTTATATAGTGAAATCTTTAGAAATCTTCTTGTTACTAACCATATGAACTAGGGCTACCAATTTTAATCCTGTCTCAGGGGTCTTATGTTCAAAACCAATTGGCCAAGTATTGTAATGTTTGGCATGTAGGGATTTTACGTATTAGCCAGTGGAGCGATACAGGGCCATCATGGCCCTCTTGTTTTCTCACCTGTCACTTTTTCTAAAGCCTATGTACTCACAGTCTTTGAAACATGGGCTCGTGTGTTGAAAGTGCCTTCTTCGAGAATGAAAAAAAAAAGAAGTTATTCAGTAATGGCTTTACAATACATCTCATTCGAGTGACCAGTGGTACTCTCTCTAATCTTGGATCTACACTGGCCAATACTTTGTGAAAAATTCTAACAGAATTATTTTTGAACTTTTTTTCCTTTATTCTTTCTCTACTAAATTTAAACAACCATGTTATTTGGCTATTACTCTCAGAATGAACACTACATTTCAAGATGATGAAACTTCAGACTCGGCCATAATGAAATCATTTGCAGCCGATAGATAAAATGTGGCTCCAGATAAGATATTCTTTGAATTAGTAGAAAACATTGAGGGAAAAGGAGAAAATGCCGGACTCTAGCAAATTTTAGCTTGGCTATTTTCAAAGAAAACATGGAGGTAATCTCATATCCCTGACGTCGTCATTGTTGTTATTATTGAGCAAAAACTTTAACATTTTATAAAACCTGTAATTTTAGTAAAGATATTTACCTCAAACTCTAGCTGTTACCTATCAAAAGGGGAACCAAAATAATGAAGGCAGGTAACCATCAAAATATTTTTGACACACTTATGCCCCTTTTTCAACTTTCACTCAAAATAATTCTATTTCTAAACGCAACTGCAGTGGAGCATTAGCACCCACATGAAGTGCTCTTGCCACCTTTTCCCACATTGTTTTCAAAACCCTTCTTCCTTTGGGACACAAGATGAACAAATACACAAGATACATTTGTAGATAGAGTTTGTAATTCATGCCTACAGGAGCTGATAGAATGTCTTCTTTTGGTGACTTTATCTCCCTATCTGATGAATGTGATGTGCCTACAGCCAAGATTATTTCAAGAGAGGTAAGTTTAACAATTTGTTAACTTCGTTGCAAGAAATCCCATGTTTTTTACAACCTTGGGGGAGAAAAGGCATGTGAAAAATATTGTTTGGAAATTAGAAAATGCTGGTAACGAGCATGTTCTTCTTTCTCCTAAATGTTATCTACCCTTTCAAAGACAGTTTCAGTCGATTGAACATCCAAACTGTTGTCTGCAAATGGATTGAATATGGACAAGTCTATATAGCTGTTGTTTGGTAAAGAGTTAACTCTTTACCACACAGTCCCGACTTTTAACAATGAGGAAGATGCCTTTTAAAAACATTGTGAGAAATGGAGAAAATGCTGGTAACCTGCATATGAGATAAAAATTTTATTAAACTCATCAAGAAAAAATGTTATTAAGCGAGCCTGTACATTTTCCTTAGACTTGTTTAATAAAATTTTATCTTTAAGCCAACTCATGTCAGATCCTATATTTCTCTTCATCTTCTGTTACAATTTTGCAGCAGACAATTTTGAAAACATTCATTGGAAGTAGGGAAAATCATCTTCGGTTAATTTTGGCAAAAGGAGATATTGCTTTCCCTTCGGTACATTGTTTTCAGAAGTGGCCAGAGGTAAGACAAGATGTACAGTTACCACACAATCCCTAGTTTAAACAACCCTAAAGAAGAAGACCTTTTCAAAACATTGTGGAAAAAGAGAAACTTTTATGTAACCATTATTTTTTCCTTTTCCTATAACCCTTTCGAAATCAAGTTTCAATTTTTGAGTCACGTTTACTTTGTTGTCTGCAAATTCTATCTATTTGGACAAGTCCTTAATTTTGTTAAGTTTTGTTGCACCAGGGCTCAGTTTCACTAAAAAACTTAAGTCTCTTATTTTGCTCAAGTCTGCTGACAAACCCCATTTCTTACTGAAGTTGAGTTTGTCACTTGAGACCTGTTTTACTAATATTAACAGACTTGAAAAACATTGTGAAATCCTCAGTTGACACAACATTTCACACTCAGCTCAGCAAAATAATGGACTGAAGTCTGTTAAAATGACTTAAGTCCATTATTTTGCTGAGCTGAGTTTGAAACTCTGTGTCAGCTTACAATTTGAGAATGTTTCTAAAGGCTGTTGATGTTAATAAAATGCGTTTGAAATAATGAAGTCAACTTAAGTCGGAAAATAAGTTTGTTAGCGGACTTGAGCAAAATAAGAGACTTAAGTTTTTTTGTGAAACAGGGCCCAGGTCTTCTTTTCTTCTGGCAATGTTTTGAAAATTAACAAAATGCCAATCAACTTTTGTAGGTCTCGGACGGAGTGATTGCACCAGGATATTTACCAGAGGCTTTGGAAATACTGAAGAAGAAGAAAGGGGGCAGCTATTGTGTTCTGCAGGTTTGCATTCTTGTTTGTTATTAAGATTTAACCCTATACCAGACAATTCTGAGTTTAAATGACTCTACAGAATATGATTTTTGTAAACATAGTGAAAAAGGAGAAAATGCTGAAAATCAGAATTTTCTTTTCCTACAATTTTTTCCACCTTCTCAATTCACTTCAGTTCATTTGAACTACTTTCAGATATATCACCTGTAGATGATCTCAATTTGGAAGAATCTAAAATTTGTCATTTGAGAAAGTGTTTTACCATTACTGTTATGATACAGGCTTTGTTAAGGATTACGATCCCTAACTCACTGGTAAATATCATGAAACATCAACATTTTCATGAAGGCTATTCAGCCAATCTCGGCAGCTTCTGTCTTTTAATATGATAGTTAGGGGCCATAGACTCACAAACTCATTCGTAAATATCATGTAACATCGACGTTTTCGTAAAGGCTATTCAGCCAGTCCCGGCAGCTTCGGTCTATTAACATGAGAGTTAGGGGCCGTAGACCTTAATTTTTATCCTACAGTACACAACTGGATCTATTTTGCAGAAAGTGCACACTAAGATCAGGTGGCATGTGTAAGCAGTTAGATCTTGCTTTACACTGCACATCTTTATCAACCCTTTACCAATCAATCCAAAGTTTTAACAACCCTGAGAAAGAACCCCTTTGAATACATTGTGGGAAAAGAAGAAAATGCTGGTTACCAGCATTTTCTCCTTTTCTCACAATGTTTTCTACCCTATCAAAGACAAATTCCAACATTTGAGCCACATTTAAAATTGTCATCTACAAGTGCTTTCAATTTTGACAGGTCTCTATTTTACTGGTGCTTTTATATACTACACATATAATCACCTATAACCCTTTAACAGAGAATCTTTCGGGTGACAGAGATTGGGTCACATTCTGGCCACCATGATGTCACCGAAATTATGCTGTCTTGAACAGTAGTATAACCAAAACCAAACCCAAATTCGTTTCCAAGTTTATTGAATTTGTGTTGTGTCTGTATGGTGTAAAAAACATGTGGTGGCGTACACTCATACCAAACAGGAGAGCTGTTACTCCACATATACAGTACTGAACATTATTGCTCCACGAAGTTGCATGACACGCACGAGCATAGCCGCAAAAACAAAAAATAATAAATTGAATTTCCTAAAAGGATATAATACTGCACAACCAAAGGTACTCTATAAACAATAACTAAAATGATTAGCCTTATCGAATAATGAAAGGTTTTCCTATAATGGTTACCAACAATCATTACTTGTTAGAGTTTGAGATTACTGGAAACAATTAAATCGAAATAACTAAATAAAACACTGCAAATGTTTCAGCTGGGTAATCTTTCTTTGGTAATGCAGAATATTTCACATACAATTATACTGATCCAGTACAGAAATACTACTGAAATTGGCATTGTATCACCAAACAAACACTTACCTTTTCTCTTCAGATTGATCCCGAGTATAATCCACCTGAAATGGAGACTCGAACTTTGTTTGGGCTACAGATGACACAGAAAAGGAATGATGCCCTAATCAACAAGATGTTGTTTAAAAATGTTGTCACCTCCAACCAAAAGGTGAGTGGATTGTCACCACAAGTTCAATTTCAGGTAAACATAGGAACAGCCACAGGTGAAAAAAAGATCTATCCATCTCTGTATTCATGTATAGTTTCTGGATATATGTGTATCTATGTGATTTACAACGGATAGTGGTAGGAAAATGGAGTCCTTATTCACCAACCATTCTTAACTTCATTGAAAGTCCAATTATAGATAAAGAAAGTAACACAACTTGTGATTGGCTAGACTAAATTCTAATTGACTAAACTATTCAGATTAGTAGGTCAGAAGCTATGTTATATTGTTATTTCAAATTTTAGAAAATTCTTGTGAATAATCCTTTACCACACAACCCCAACATTAAACGACCTTAACTCTTTACCAAATGACAAATTTTTGGACAGGACCAAATTCAAAGCATCTGCAGACAACAAATTAAATCTTGTTAATATGATGATTTCTGACTTTGATAGGGTAGAAAATATTGTGCGAAAAGGAGAAAATGCTGGTTACCAGCATTTTTTCCTTTTCCTAGAATGTTTTCAAAAGGCTTCTTTTTCAGGGTCGTTAAAACTTGGAATTGTGTGGTAAAGAGTTGAGGAAGAAACCCTTTGAAAACATTAAGAGGAAAAGAGAAATTGCTGATAAGCAGAATTTTCTCCTTTTCCAACAATGTTTTCTTCCCTCCCAAAGGCAAATTTTAGTTTTTGAATCATATTTATCATCAATAAATTCTTTCACTTTGGACTAGTCAAGATTTTGGTAAAGACTTAACCCTTTACCACATGGCAAAATTTAAGACCTATCCAAATTGAAAGCATTTGCAGACAATTTCATAGTGGCTCAAATGACGCAACTTTTCTTTGATAGGGTAGAAAACTTTGTGGGAAAAGGAGAAAATGCTGGTTACCAGCATTTTCTCCTTTTCCCACAATGTTTTCAAAAGGCCTCTTCTTCAGGGGCGTTAAAAGGCGTCATTGTGTGGTAAAGGGTTAACATAATTGAATGTCGGCAAAAAGATACTGATAAACTGTTATGTAGGTCAAAGTCACAATATCTGGTTAACCCAATATCTCACTTTTCTGCAGAATATTTTTAATAAATATTTATTACAGATCTCTGACAGGAACATTAAAGACCTGATTGTAGCCACAATTACACTCAAGTACACACAGTCCAACTCTGTATGCTATGCCAAGAATGGCCAGGTAATATACAGTATTCCTACATATTTTGATACACTTATTAACTAGGCTGTTTTTGAAGAAAACATCAAGTTAATGTTGTAGCCCTGGCATTGTCTTCGTGCAAAAATTTTGGTATTATATCCCTGTTATTTCTGAAGATACTTACTTCAAACTTGGACAAGTTGTTAACTATCAAAAGGGGAACCCCATACAACAAGGGCAGATTACCATCAAAGTATTTTTGAGGCTGTTATGCCCTTTTCAGATTAGAATTTTGTCTGAAAATCAAGCAATTGCAGCCAAGTGTTGTTACCCGCATGCGGTGCTCTTGTTATTTCTTGCCACATGTTGTTTGATTATATTATTTCGGCATGTACTTTTTACTCTTTACCAAACAAAAAAGTTTTAGACTCAGTTATCAAATATCAAAGCATTTGCAGATGACAAAATAGATGTGACTCAAAATTAGAATTTGTGTTTTGAAGGGTAGACTGGGGGCAAAAGAGAAAATGGCCTGCAACACGCGAAAAGGGACATTCGGACATTTGCGTAAAGTTTCATCTCTGATCATCCTGCGCAGTCCGTACACGCTAATCCGAAATGACACTTTCCGTTTTTATGTAATTTTCTGGTTTGCGCAAGTCTACTGTAGCACAAATTCTAATGTAGTCGTAAAGTTCCGTCTTGGATTAGCCTGCACGGACTGCGCAGGCTGATCCGAGACGACACTTTACGAAAATGTCTGAATGCCCCTTTTCGCTTGTTGCAAGACAAATGCTGTTGTTTTGTCATATAAAAGGACTTGTCTGATATTGGCCAAGTTTGTCATTTGGTATTGGAAGAACTGTTTACGTCATATAAATGCAATAACACAGTAACTGTTTGTTAATTAATAACCTTTTTTTGACCAGGTAATTGGAATTGGTGCAGGGCAACAATCTAGAATACATTGTACCAGACTGGCTGGAGACAAAGCAAATAACTGGTAAACATTCCTTGAGTTTTTATTCACCAACTATTCTTATTCTAACTCTCAATTTTAAGATTAATGGTATAAGAAGTTAGAAAGTTCAGTTCTGGCCAATAGGAGAGCTTCTCTTGGAATTCAAAATTAGACATGAATTTGCTACAATTGCTTGATACTGCCCTTTATTTCTTAATCGTATGACTGCCAATTAAACTCTGTGCACTTTTGCAGACAGTATAATATCAAGGTAAGATTGCACTGAACATGCAGTTTGATCTTGTATGTACACTGTCTGATAAATCAAGATTTTTGACAAGCAAAAAGAATTTGAAAATGCCAATAGTTTTGTTTCATTGACTTGAAATTTTCATTTCATTTATTCAGTGGTCATTTATGTAGCAATAAAATGGTTAAACCAGAACTCTATACACCAATAAGACAACTGAAATGGTTTCCTGAAAAGGAGAATCTGAAATCTTCTTACTATCTTATTACATGATAGAAAAATTCAAAGATAGATAGAGGAATTGAATGTTTCCAGAAACTGTCTCAACTTTATCTGATCTTGCTTTTGGACTTTTAAGTTAGATGCACACAACAATTGTAAACACTAGTTTAACTCTTTACTGCACAACAATATTTTAGACTCTTCAAATTGAAAGCTAATGCAAATGACAAATGAGCTATATATCGGATGATAGGATTTGTTCTGAATTGTTAGAAAACATTATGGGAGAAGGAGAAAATACTGGTCACCAGCATTTTCTCCTTTTCCCACAATGTTTTCGAAAGTCTATTTTCAAAGAGTAGTTACAACTCGGGATAGTGCAAAAACTGGGTTAAATGACAATGAACTCAAAGCATCTGTGTAATTTTGCCTTTCATAACTGATTATGATTGACACAGGTGGTTGAGACAACATCCCAAAGTGTTGAACATGAAGTTTAAGAAAGGGACCAAGAGAGCAGAC
This sequence comes from Hippopus hippopus, assembly GCA_946811185.2. Taxonomy (NCBI): domain Eukaryota; kingdom Metazoa; phylum Mollusca; class Bivalvia; order Cardiida; family Cardiidae; genus Hippopus; species Hippopus hippopus. Next base: position 3,786,442 of record OX328105.1, read on the forward strand.
ATGGCTAATGCTATAGACCAGTATGTCCTGGGAACAGTTGGCATTGTATGTAAAAAGGTTTTAGCTCATCTATTTATAAAGTAAACTCAGAGTTATTGTCATAGCCCAGGTGTCAGTGTCTGTGTCATCCTGCCAAAACTTTGACGTTTTATTATATCTCTGTTATTACTGAAGATATTTACTTCAAACTTGGACAAGTTATTAACTATTAAAAGAGGCAAGTAACCATCAAAATTTTTTTGACACAGTTATGCCCCTTTTTTGACTTAGAACTTTCTCTGAAAATCAATTGCAGCCAAGCGTTGGCACCCGCATGCAATGCTCATGTTTGCATTATCTTAGTTAGATTACATTTCTGTATAAAGGCTATTAGTTAACTCTTGACTACACAACAAAATTATAGACTAGTCCAGATTGGAAAACATTAGCAAACAACAAAGGAAATGTGGATCAAATGATAAACTTTGTCTTTGAAAGGGTAGAAAACATTGTGGAAAAAGGAAGAAATGCTGGTTGCCACCATTTTCTCTTTCCTCCGCAATGTCTTCAAAAGGCTTCTCCCCCAGGGTCGTTAAAACATGGGGTTTTTTGCTAAAGGGTTAAGTATAGACCAGTTGACATAATTCCAGACTTGTCTGTATTGAAAGTACATGTACATGTATTGGCAGATGACAAGTGGGGTTCAAAAGATAGGATTTTTCTTTGAAAACAATGTGGTAAAAGGAAACATTGCTGGTGGTGGGTGGGGATCTCTATTTCCCACAAAAGCAAACATGTAGTATTTTATTAATATATTCATTTGAATGATTGCAGGATTACGACAGGAAAACCTGGGAGACTGTATATGAAGAAACACCAGACTTGCTGACAGAGGTAAATATGTTTGATGTACCATACTCTAGTAATGAATATTATGTTTTGCATTTAGATAAATTAAGAATTTTTCTCAATTAAAGTGAAAACAAGACCAGGGGAAAGTAAATTTGGTTCAAATTGTGGGCTCTGCATTTGAATGGGTAGAAAAGGATAAAATACTGCTTACTTTTAGGAATACATGTAATGTTTTGCATTCAGATGAAATAGGAATTTTTCTCAGTTATAGTGAAAATAAGACAAGGGGAAATTAAAAGTGGTTCAAATTGTGGGATCTGCATTTGAATGGATAGAAAACATTGTGAGAAAAGGAGAAAATGCTGGTAACCAGCATTTTCTCCTTTTCCCATGATGTTTTCAAGCTTTCTTCCTCAAGGTCATTTAAAGTCAGGATTACTTGTTAAAGGGTGAAATACTCGGCAGTAATAGATTAAGTCACAATGAAGCCCTCTCGAAGAGGAATTGAAATCCCATTGGTCTTGAATAACGGAGGATCATACATGGTTGGTGGAAGTTTTTTGCCCCAATAGTTCACGTGATGGAGCATAAGACCTGTGAACATCAAATTTTTTGCCACTTTAGGGTGTGGGTTTGATTCACATGGCTAGCCACCTAAAATTACCCGAACATCTTTCGGGTGAGGCATTAAACCTAGGTCATGTGTGACACTGCTACACACTTAGCAGAAGAACCACGAAGAATCATGCCAGTGGCTTGGGAAGAGTATTGTGCAGAGTTAATGGGTAAAGAAACTCATGGGAAGTATGATTAGGTGAACTGGCTGCCATGATATTACTGAAATAATGTTGAAATTAGCACAAAACAACAAACAACCAAATGATAAAGATGTGGATTTGGAGCAAGGAAATCATAGTTCTACATTTGCTGGTTGCAGTGGGTAGTTTTGAGTCTCTTACGGCATGCTACTGGAGAGCTCCCCAGCCTGGCACTTATGGTATCAGGAAAGATATTAACTCTTTACCAGACAAAAAAATACTATTAGACTAATCCATTTTGAAAGCGTTGCAGACAAATAAAGTTCTATGATGCAAATTTTCTGAAAGGGTAGAAAACATGGTAGGAAAAGGAGAAAATGCTGGTTACCAGCATTTTCTCCTTTTCTTACAATGTTTTCAAAGCTTTTCCACTTCAAGGATGTTTAAACACTTGATTTTGTGGTAAAGGGTAAAGAGATGAGCTGTTGCCATGATACAGCTGAAACATCATTCAAACTGACGCAAGTCTTCATTAAAATAAAACTGATGCTAAATTTCAACAATACTAATTTTATAAATTCTGTTGTATTGCAGACTGAGAGAAGAGAGTGGGTGTCCAAACTGAAGGGTGTCTCACTAAGTTCTGATGCTTTTTTCCCATTCCGAGATAACATTGATAGGGCTGTTCAGGTAGGGTTATACGTAGGCATCTGTTCTTTTTGTCAAATGAATATGGCAAATTCTTTCTGTTCCCACTTATATACCAATTAACCTTTGAAGTGCCAAACATTTTTAGTCTAAAAATATGACTCAAAAGTAACTACATTTTCAAGTTTTCTTTTTGCCAGATTGTATTAGAAAAGCAGACAGTTCAGATCAAAGATCAGACTGCTTGTTTTGTAACCAGCACTTTCTCATTATAACGATGTTTCAAAGGCCTTCTTCTTCATGGTCATTAAAACGGAGAATTATTTAGCAGATTTCAATTGGATTATTTACTAATGGGATGCTATTTCAATTACAGTATATTCTATTTATGAGACTGACATTTTAAGCTGCACAGTTCCTACCTTTCAATACCTATTATTAACACTCTATTTTAACTGTAAATGAGTCGTTGCAATATCAATTTGTTGGACTTAGGCCAATGGTAATTATCTTTTTCTTAAGTAGCAAAATTTAAAAATAAAGGGGGGAAAATCTGGGGAATAAGAAATAAATAATTTTCTTCTTTTCCTACGATTTGAAAAACTCCCTCAACTCTCTACCAGATGGGAAAATATACTGATACATTTTGAAAGCAATTGCAAACAACAAATCAACTCTGGTCAGAATAAAAAGAATTTGTCTTTGAAAGGATAGAAAATGTTGGAAAATGAGAAAATGCCAGTAACCAGCACTTTCTCCTATTCCTATGGTGCTTTCAAAAGACTACTTTTTTAAGGGCATTGAAACAGAGAATTGTTTAGTCAGATGCTAACAAATAAAACTGTGGTCATTAGTTACATGAAAAAATAAGTAAGTTAGCCAACCTGCAGAGGATTCGTCTTGTTTTGCAGCAGGATATGTCTTGATACAAAGAGGCTAAAAGAGAAACGCATAAGAAAAGGGATTCTTCTTTTGCCTCAGTACCTTCATATGCATTTATGTTTTACTCCCTTATTATGCATAAAATCCATAATTTAGATGGGAAATACTGGAATAAGTAAGCTGTCTCCATGATGTATCCAAAAACAGTGTTGGCCTTGCCCTTAATAAAAATCAATGAACCCTTTTCCAAACAATCCCCAGTTTCAAAGAACCTTTATAAATCTTCCCCCCCCCCCCCAAAAAAAAAACATTGTGGGAATAGGAGAAAATGCTGGTAACAGCATTTTCTCCTTTTTCCACATTGTGTTCTGCCGTTTTTGAAGACAAATCCAATCATTTGAGCCAATTATCTTCTTCATGTGCTTTTAATTATTGACTAGTCTGAAATTTTGCCCAGTGTAACAGAGTTACAATGTTTTCAAATTCATCTGAGAGTAATCAGTCAAATTAATGCAATGATTATATTTTACAGAGTGGAACAGAGTTTATTGCAGCACCAGCTGGATCTACAAATGATGAGGCAGTTGTGAAGGCTTGTGATGACCATAACATTGTGATGATCCATACAGGCTTGCGACTTTTCCACCATTAAGTCTCGGGCTCTGTTTGTCACACTGTTTGTTACTTCAAAAGCTATGATTGTGCCATGGACTAAACATTTAACCAATTTCCACATAGGCTTTCTGGGAGTCACCAGAAAGATGGAGAAAAAAAAATAAAACTGACAAAAATGGAATTGTTCATAAAATTTTGCGCAGGTATAGGAAGTCACATGAAAAGTGCTTATTATGTAATAGCCTAATTTTCAACATTGTTTTCAGAAGTCATCCACTGCAACCAGAAATTTGTTAAAAAATGTGTACCTGTGGAGTAGTGGGGCAAGCTAGGCAAATTAAAAGCTTTCATGAGTAGTATATTGTAGTGCTAGTTAGAAACAATTAAATTTGCAGTTTGTATGAATTTGAAATTATTAATCAATTTAAAGTGTTCAATTATTCCATGTTTGAAAAAGGAAAAGAAGTTTACTTTCCTGATTTATTTGCTGTTTTCTGTTGGATTGTTCTTATCAGTGTTTCACATCTTTGATCATTTTACTTAATACTATTGTTACTTTGATTTACAACATCAAAATAGGTATAGAGATACATTATGATATGCAAGTATCGAAATTTATTGAAGGATTTGAAATGTTAAGTACTCATTACCTGAGAGTAAAGTTTACCTTACTGATATAATTGTTGAATTAATGATTCAAAAATAAAAGTTTTTTGAGATTCATGACTTAGTTGCTTTTACCCAGAACTTAGAGCTATTTCATGGAATAAACATGATGCGCACATGCCTAGGTCTTAAAGAAATTACTTATTGATTTCAAGTGTTTAGCTACTGAATATTACAAAATAAATTTTATTTTCTGATAAATTTGTCTTTAATATTGATTTCTTGCTACTTGAATGTTTTGCCTTGAAACCAAGTACTATTACTCTATACTTCAAGAAAATCTAGGCAAGCCCCAGTAGCTCAGTCAGTAGCACACAGGACTTGAGAACAGAGGGTTAGTGGTTTGATCCCCGCCTCAGCCAATGTCTTTCCCAAGGTTGATGACGGTCATTGCAACAGGATCCATTCCTCTCCAGGAAAGCATGGTCACTGGCTGCCATGATATAATTGAAATAATGTTAAAAACGGTGTTAAACACAATACAATCAATCAAGACACTCTCTCTAGAAGAAGACTTATCAAGCAGCAAAGTTACATGTAGAAACTGAGTGCTTCTACAGATGATGAATAAAAAAGATCCAAAAAATGGGATTTTGCATTGACAAGGAAAACATTATGGGGAAAAGGAGAAAGTTCTGATAATCAGCATTTTCTCCTTATCCTACAGTCTTTCCAAAAACCTTCGTTATGATCATGAAAGCACAGAAAAGGGATACTCGTAAGGGACCCTTATAATTCATCTTAAAAAAAGAACTTGCAGTCTTATCTAAGTTGTAGCCTGCATCTTCTTATTCTATCACATCGCTTTCTTACCTTTTAAAGATAATTTCCACTTTTTTAACCACATTTGCATTATCTGCTTCTGATTTGGACAAGACTAAAATTTTTTGTTTAGTAAAGAGTTAAAGTTTTGATAAAAGCATACATAATGTATAAATAGAAAATGTGACTATAGGAAACACCCATTTTACCCTTTAACACATAATCCAGAGTTTACACTACCCTGAAGGAGAAGACTTGAAAACATTGTGGGAAAAAGAGGAAAAGCTGGTAACCATGTAAGAACTACTTCAGGAAGAAGAATGTTGTCTGCAGTTTGTAATAAAAAGGTATTAATAGCAGAGATTTGGATATATGGAAAATCGGAGCAAACGCAGTGAGCTTTAAACAAATCCTCAAAGTAGCTACTTATTAAACTGCATAAATGCTAAAGGAAAAAAAAACATGACAGCCAGCGAAAACAAATGAGCCATGTTCTGTGAAAAGGGAGCTTAATACATCTACGAAAAGCATCGACCCAGGTCAGCCTGCGCACTCCAAGCAAGCTGACCTCGCCGAAACTTTTCGCTATTGGTCAATTTTCGCTATGTCCAAGGACCAGTCTACCCCATGATTAAGTCGTTTTTTACAAAAAGTGGACATTATGGATCCGTAAGTATGTGATGACTTGCTTGGTATCATGAATCATGGAGATGCATTAAACCCCCTTTTGCCAAAGCAAGGCTCAAATGTAAACAAATAAATAGAGGATATTTGTATTTTTCGGTGAAAGATCGAAATTTATTTCACCGAGTGAACATCAGTAATATTTTTACGAGTGGCGCAGCCACGAGTGAAAATATTACCGATGGTGTTCACGAGATGAAATGAATTTCGATCTTTCACCGAAAAATACAAACATTCTATTTATTTCATGCATTTAATCCTTTCTGGGAGAAACTTTATCAAGATCCAGTACAGTTCTTTTCAGTTATTCCCCGTGGCGTACCCCCTCCACATAGCAATGCATTACAATATTACGTCAAGCGCGAGAAATGCAAGGTAAATGACATCATATTTCAATCTCGGTTGTGGGTCACGCGCATTTTACCTAGGTAACTACAATATTAAAATCGGTATTTTCACTGGTCGTACCCGTGGAATATCGAAAAATATTTTCACTGCTATTTCTCGATATCCTACCGGAAAGCATGAAATAATAACTCATTCATCACTGCCTTGTATAACTAAGCCATGCCCTTGCAAAAGGGGATTAATGCATCTCTATGACGCATTATACCAAGCAAGTCATCACATAATTATGGATCACTAAAATCCATTCTGTTTAACAACCAACTGAATCATACAGTAGAATGGCCTGTTGACATGCAGAAAATTTAAAAACAGTGAAAGGTTTCAGACTGTGCAGGCTAACCTGGGTCGATACTTTTTACAGATTGATTAAGCTCCCTTTTCACAGAGCATTGCTCTAATAAGAATCGGACAATTTCAAAAACATTCTTGTTAAACAGTTATCCCTCAAAAATCACAGCATAATTTTTACCAAACAACATTTTAAGCTTTTTCCAAATTTAAACTACTCACAGATGACAAATGTGGCTAAAATGATGGGATTTGAGCTTTAAAGGGTAGAAGACATTGTGGAAAAAGGAAAAAATACTGATTGCCAGCATTTTCTTCTTTTCCCAAATTATCTTCAAAAGCTTTGTACTCCAAGGTTGTTAAATTTTGCGACTGTATAGTATACAGTTAATGCATCTATATGTATAGGAAAATACTGTCGACAAGGAGAATTTTACTTTTAACATGTAACTGCTACTTTAGCTACACTGTTAACCCTTTACCAAATGACAAAACTTTAGACTGGTCCAAATTGAAAGCCTCTGCAGATGACAGATAAAATGTGTCTAAGAACCTATAATTCCTCCTTTGAAGGTTAGAAAAAGTTATGGGAAAAGGAGAAAATGCAGGTGACCAGGATTTTCTCCTTTTCCTACAATGTTTTCAAAAGTCTCCGTCAGGGTCGTTAAAATCTGAGATTGTTTGGTAGAGGTTTAACCTTTACAGAGCAAGATAAACCCAGATCATATTCTCAGTCTGAAATAAAAATCCTAATGAGAGCAAACTCAAGGTTTCTTTTACCGAGAATGGTTCCACATAACAGACAGTGTAGATCAAAGATCAGACTGCATATTTTTTTGCAACCTGATTTTGGTCTATACCAGCTGCCAAAAAACCAGTAAAAGGCTCTTTAGGTGTAAACAAAAATGGTCTACAGAGCAATCGTTTTGAAAAAAAATCTTGCAAACACTTGTTGGGTAGATTTAAGATCGGACTGCCTAGAATGTCCAGTCCGACTTGACATAGCCCTTTCTATACAATCCCAAGTTTTAAACACACTGGTGGAAAAAGCTTTTGAACACATTGTGGGACAAAGAGAAAATGCTGCAAACCAGCATTTTCTCCTTTTCCCACAATGTTTTCTAGATAAAAGAAATATCCAAACAAGAGGGCCATGATGGCCCTGTATCGCTCCACTGGCTAATAAGTAAAACCACTACATGCCAAACTTTACAATACTTGGCAAACTGGTTTTGAACATGAGACCCCTGAAACAGGACTAAAATTGGTAGCCCTAAGTCTTACGGTCAGTAACAAGAAGATTTCTAAAGTTTTCACTATATAAGCCCATGTAAAACTTCTGACCCCTGGGGCAGGATCAAATTCAACCCTAGGGCTATAATTTGGGCACTCTTGGTAGAGGCCAACTAGATATAGCTACATGCAAAATTTGGTAGCCCTAGGCTTTATGACCAAGTACAGGGAGATTTCTAAAGTTTTCACCATATATGCCCAAGTAAAACTTGTGATCCCCGGGGTGGGGCCAAATTTGACCCCAGGGCTATAATTTGGGCACTCTTGGTAGGGGCCCGCTAGATAAAGCCACATACAAAATTTGGTAGCCCTTGGCCTTATGGCTAGGTGCAGGGAGACTTCTGAAGTTTTTCTCTATATAAGCCCATGTAAAATTTGTGACCCCCGGGGCGTGGTCAATTTTAACCCCAGGGCTATAATTTGAAGAAACTTGATAGAGGTCTACTAGACAAAGCTACACACCAAATTTAGTAGCCCTAGGCCTTATGGTTTCAGACAAGAAGATTTTCAAAGATTTCCAATATTTTTAAGTTTGTTGCCATGGCAACAAGAGTTTTTGAAGGAATCAAATTCTTTCAAAAAATTCAAAAGAGGACCATGGCAGGATCATTTCTGTGAAGTTTCATTGAAATTGGATGGGTAGTTTCAGAGAAGAAGATGTTTGAAATAAAAGTTAACGCACGCATGGATGGACGCACGACGGACACCGGGCCATGACATAGGCCCGCTGGCCTTCGGCCAGTGGAGCTAAAAAGGTCTACAGAGGTACATTTTGAAAGAGTATCTTACAAATAGTTGTAGGGTCGATCCGAGATCAGACTGCCCAGAATATTCAGTCTGAGCTTGAGTTGACCCTTTACGAACCAATCAAAGTTTTAATGACCCTGGCAGAAAAAAAGCCTTTGAAAACATTGTGGGAAAAAGAGAAAATGCTGGTTCCCAGCATTTTCTCTTTTTCCCACAATGTTTTCTACCCTTTTATAGAAAAGTCCCATCATTTGAGAGACATTTCACTTGTCATCTGCCAATGCTTTCAATTTGGATGAGTCTAAACTTTTGTTGTCTGCTAAAGCAGCTTGTCCTAAAAAGCAGCTTGAGCCTCAATATTTGACTCTTTACCACATTATCCTGAGTTTTTATGACCCAGAGGAATAGGGCTTTTGAAAACATTGTGAGAAAAGGAGAAAATGCTGGTAACCAGCATTTTCTCCTTTTCCCATAATGTTTTCTACCCTTTAAAAAGACAGAAATAATCTTTTGAGGTACATTTATTTTGTCATCTGCAAATGCTTTCAATTTGGTCTAGTCCAAGATTTTCTTGTTTGGTAAAGAGTTAAAAGGTTAAAAATTCATCTACACAGAATAAAAAATCAAACCCTTAAATCTGGTAATAAATGAAATACATTTCTTATGAATTAAACAAACAATTTCACAATTCAGATTCAAGAATTCCAATACAAATACATGCATAGAGACATTTTGGTCACAGTTCAGAATCAAGCAAAGTTCACAATCTCGGATCAGACTGCATTTTCTGTCTATTTGATGTTGATCAATACGATCAGCAAAAGCCATTTTGTTACCAATGGTGCTTACCTCTTTACCAAATGTCTAAAATTTTAGACTTGTCAAAGTTCAAAGCATTTGCAGATGACAAAACAACCATGACTCAAAAATAGAAATACGCCTTTACAAGGGTAGAAAACATTGTGGGAAAAGAAGAAAATGCTGGTTACCAGCATTTTCTCCTTTTCCCAAAGTGTTTTCAAAAGGCTTCTTCTCTAGGGTCGTTAAAAGACAAGACTGTGTGATATAGGGTTAAAGATTTACAGAAAAGAAGTCTAGAACACTGAGACTGAAAAGATTTCAATGTGCCAACTTCAAACAAGAGCGCAAAACAGGGCAATATAATGCCAGAAGGAAGCTGTTAAAGACACATCGTTACTCGTTTTTATCAAGTTTTTAACCCATTTCATCATTATCTTATGAAACTATAATCATTCTTGTATCTTCATGCCAAATGTTGCTCCTGACAGTTGCAAGGTGGCACAGATTACGACCGATAGAAAAGGCATTTCATTCCTTTAGGGCCATCAAAGGAGGCACTGTTGTTGTTTTCGGTTTTAAAATGAAAGACAAATCCCTTGAGTTTCTTTATTCTGTACACCATATTTATCAAATATTTATCTATGTTTACACAGCAATATCTGAACCATTACACACTGTAAAGTTTTAACAGTGTTTTTGCTCTCTGCCTGTAAAGATCATGCATCTTTGAGAATGTCACATTTGACGTCCCTACTGTAACTCTGACCTTGGAACCTAGCATCTGAAACCTCTCCTCTGCATATCGTGTCATCAAACGGCGACAAATTTTTGTAATGACCCAATGGTTCAAGAGATATATAGAGAGCTGATACAAAATATCGAACAGAGAGACGCACAACCAGGGGTATAATGTAATACATTAAAAATGAATATAAAGCTGTATTACATGTAATTTGATCCTATAAACCTTTAACTATTCACCATACAATCTCAAATTTGAAGGAAAAAGCCTTTTGAAACATTGTGAGAAAAGGAGAAAATGCTGGTAACCAGCATTTTCTCCTTTTCCCACAACGTTTTCTAACCTTTCGAAAACAAATCAGATTTTAGCCACTCTATTTGTCGTCTGCAAATGCTTTGAATTTGCATGTGGCTAAAATTTTGCTGTATGGTAAAGACTTTAAGACTGCTAATTGAAAAGGATAACTTCGATCTGAAGCAAATGCTTTTTTTTGCAAAATCAAGGTGTTTTGGCATAAATTTTTCTCGCACTATATTGACGATAGTTTCACTACTGTTGCATTGATGATGCTCTCAATCGCCGTATGTATTCTGTTCCCCATTCACGTAGTAAACCCTCACAGTAGTTAAATGTACGTGAAAGGCGGCTGTAGATATGCTGCATCTCGTTGTCATCATATAAATATCGGGCAATTTCTTCTGGCATAGGCTGAAAATTAAGAGAAATATATTTCTGCTTATTATCATAGTAACTGAAAGAATATCCATCAGAAATGAATTCAGACAGATATCCAGTATAGCCTTTCTACATTAACTTTCTGGAAAATCAAACTGAAAATCTGTGAAAAATATTGACAAGAAATAATTAAGCTAAGATATGTGAGAAAAATTCTGGTAATAAAAATATTTCTTGTTTTGAGTAATTTCTCCTTGTGCTACCATGTTCTCAATCTCGGTTTCAAGAAAGACAGCTGCAGCTGGTGTGAACCCATTACTGCACTGGCAATATCTGCGGAAGGTCAGTATGTGTACTAGAGACACACAGGAAATATATAATGAAGGAAAAGAAATTTTGAGCCAAGCACTGGCAAAAGGGGGCTTAATGCATCTCCATAATGCATAATACAAAGCAAGTCATTACCTGGTCATGGATCCATAAAATGTATTTGGTCTAACAATCGACAGAATCATGGAGTAAACTGGTCCTTAGACAAGCAGAAATTTGTCCAAAAGCGAAAAGCTTCAGCCAAGGTCAGCCTGCACAATCCTGGGTCTATACTTTTCGCAGATGCATTAAGCCCCCTTTTCATAGAGCACGACTCGTATGTTTTAACTCTTTACCAAACAATCTAGAGTTTTAACGACCTTAAAGAAAAGGACTTTAGAAAACATTGTGAGAAAAGAAGAAAATTCTAGTAACCAGCATTTTCTCTTTTTACCATAACTTTTCCACCCTTCTAAAAAGAAATCTAAATTTCAGAGTTACATTTTATTTTGTTGACTGTAAATGCTTTCGATCTGGACTAGGCCAAAATTTTGTCGTTTGGTAAAGAGGTAATTCACATGGATACTTGAAACAAGCCATTGCTCCTTTTCCACTTAATTTCAACCTTGTACCAAATATTTCCATGTTTTAAAGATCCTATGAAAGAAACAATTTGAAAATATTGTTGGAAAGGAGATTTATTCTTTCTCCTTTTTCCATGATGTTGTCTGCCCTTTCATAGACATATCCTGTCATATGATTCAAATTTAATTCATCATTCTCAGAATGCTTTCAGTACGGATGAGTGTCTGGAAAAAGAATTACCAAATTTATGGAATACTGGGGTTTGTGTACATGTACATGTATGTGTCTCTGCAATCAATAGTTTAGGAGAACAGACAGGAAGTCTTTGCAACAAGCATTTGTGTTTTTTTCAAATTTCATTTTCCATGAGAAAAATGATGTGTTTACTTTAAACTGTTTGTCTTTTTTGGGAATCTTTTTTGACTTGTCCAGAAACAAACCGGTTGGAGATTATGCAAGTATTATTCAACTCTTTACCAAAAAGCAAAATTTTAGACTGGTCCAGACTGAAAGCAGATGCAGACGACAAATTGCAGACGACAAATTAAAGATGGTCCAAATGACAAAATTTGTCCTAGATAGGTTAGAAAACATAGTTGGAAAAGGAGAAAATGCTGGTTACCAGCATTTTCTCCTTTTCCAACAATGTTTTCAAACAACTTCTTTCTTGGGGTTGTTAAAACTCAGGATTGTTAGGTAAAGGGTTAAAAAGCTAAATAAACATCTTACATTTGTAATAAATGATAAGAAATTAGCCATACCATGACTCCTTGTGCTCTGCTAATAGCTATGCGCCGTGCTAAGTAGAGCAGTGTTGAAGCTACGATGCGTAAATTTCTCTCCGCCATGTCACTGAGGGGTTGTGTGGAGAGGCCATAGTCTATAGGTTTCATCAAGAGCTAAAACAAAATATAAACAAGTCATACTCTGTGAAATGGGGTTTTAATGCATCGGTAAAAAAGTTTTGATCCATATCAGCTGGCGCTGTCCTTGTAGGCTGACTTTGATAGGGTAGAAAACATTGTGGGAAAAGGAGAAAATGCTGGTTACCAGCATTTTCTCCCTTTCACACTATGTTTTCAAAAGGCTTCTTTCCCAGGGTAGTTTAAAGTTGGCATTGTGCCATAAAGGGTTAATGCATCATGGAAATGCATTCAACCCCCTTTTCCCAGAATGCTGATATAATCTTTTCAAACTTCTTTGCTCATTTCGTTTCTCCAGACATCGTTTTAGTTCAACTTTTTTCGAATAAAATGACATATTAAAATTTTCATAACCCAGTCTTCATCAGTGTTTGTGTGGTAGTGTGAAAACTTTTGAACTTTTCTAATATCTCTGTCATTACTGAACTCATTTACTTGAAACTCAGGCTACTTGCAATTGTTCTGTGTCAAAAGGCGAATCCATGCCAGAGGGCAGCTAACTCGCCAAATATTTTTGACACAGTTATACCCCTTTTTGGAGCTGGGATATTCACTGGGAAAGCAACTGAAGCCAAGGGCTGACACCCATATATAGTGCTCTTCTTCTATTTTGCAGTAGATCGTTAAAACATTTTTGAAAAACCTGTGTCTTTGATGAAAAGAAAGTAAAAAATAAAACTATTCTTGAGGTCTTACCGTTGTAATCAAACTTCTTGAAATGAATATACCGGTTAATAACAGAAAACATTCGGCATCTCCCAGATTGAATGTTCTTCCTTGTTCACTAAACTGAATTCTGTCCTGTAAAAAAGAATTCACCACTAGGAGTGTTGAAAAAACCCAATGGGCATTTTCATTCAGAAAAAAGATGCAAGTAAGAGTAATCTCAAACTTCGCCTTGTCCAGTATGTCTCAGTTAAGCAGACACCATAGATCAAATATCAAACAGAATGATCAATGCTGTCTGATCTTGATTTACACCAGCCAAAAAGGCAATTAACCCTTTCCCAAACAATCCCTGGTTTCTACGACCCTAAGATAGAAGCCCTTTGAAAACATTGTGGGAAAAGGAGAAAATGTTGGTAACCAGCATTTTCTCCTTTTCCCACAATGTTTTCTACCCTGCTGGAAACAAATTTCAATTTTTGAGTTACGTTTATTTTGTCATGTGCAAGTGCTTTCAATTTGGACCAGTCTAAAATTTTGTCGTTTGGTAAAGAGTTAAAATACTGAAACATGCTTTGAGGAATAATATTGTTTCCTTAACCCTTTAACACACAAACCCGACTTTTAATGACCCTGAGTTAGAAGCCTTTTGAAAACACTGTGAGAAAAGGAGAAAATGCTGGTAACCAGCATTTTCTCCCTTTCCTGCAATGTTTTCTTCCCTATCGAGACAAAAATCAACAACATTTATTTTGTCGTCTGCACATGCTTTGAATTTGGTTGAGTAAAAAAATTTGTTACGTGGTAAAGCGTTAAGTGCTTATCAAGAAAAATCTGCCTATCTTTAGTTCTTTACCAGACAACAAAATTTTAAACTTATCCAAATCCAAAGCATTTGGAGGTTACAAATTGAAATTCAAATGGTGAGATTTACTTTCAAAAGTGGAAGAAAATATCATAGGAAAAAGGCAAAATGATGGATACCAGTATTTTCTCCTTTTCCCATGATTTTTTCAAAAGGCCTCTTTCTCAAGGTTGTTTAATTTCAGGATTGTGTCGTAAACGTTTAATATCACCACAGTAGATCACATTGTTTGTGTTGTGTATGCAATTATAAGCAGCACAACCACAATGCTAAAAAACAAACATCAATCTGAAACAATGAAAATCTTATTGATCATGCTTTTCAGGGTTACGACCCTAACTTATCAGTAAACATCGACGTTTTCGTAAAGGCTATTTACATCAATCTGAAACAATGAAAATCTTATGGATCATGCTTTTAAGGGTTACATCCCCTAACTTATCAGTAAATATCAGCCTTTTTCGTAAAGGCTATTCGGCTAATCTCGGCAGCTTCCGTCTTTTAATATGAGAATTACAGGCCATAGGCTCACTAACTCATCAGTAAATATTGCGTAACATTGATGTTTTGGTAAAGGCTATTCAGCCAATCTCAGCAGCTTCCATCTTTTAATATGAGAGTTAGGGGCCATAGACCTTAACAAGAAAAGAATCGCCACTTTTCTATCAAAAGATGTAATACAAATGGAATATTACAACAACCTGCATTTTTGTGTGGTTTAATCAGGTTGAGTTGCATGTGTAAAGAGGTGCCTATCTGATGGTTGGTCTGATGCAAACTTCTTTACACATGCAACCAGACATGATCCGACCAGACACAGATGCAACAAATTGTAACCTTCCCTTTATAACAGTACAAAAACATCACAAAATAAATTACGAAAAAAATCTGGGTCTGTATCCACCAACCCTTCATAAGAATGCTCTTAGTCTTAATCTGCAAGATTTTCTAAATTGGAATGTAACACAACTTCCGACTGGCTAAAATGGTTTAGCCAACCAGAAGTTGTGTTACTTTCTAATTTAGAAAATTCTGGAGAATAAGACTGAAAACATTTTTAAAAATGGGTGGTGAATACGGGCCCTGAATGCTGCAATTTCAGAATTTGATTGAAGGAGCAAAACGTACATACATAGAAAGAGTCAATGAAGATGATGATGTTCTACTTAGAGTACATGTGTGATGCGGACAAACCTACACAGAGTACATGTGTAATAAAAAATGTACACTTGTCTGTTCTATGTATGTATGAAATGTCATCGATATTTTAGTCAGATCATTTATGGGTATATGATAAAAAGTGATACAAGTCAGCCTCAAAAAGTATCACATTATTCAATATCTTTACAGGTGAAGAGTACTTTCCTGAGTGGCATAAAACAACTTACCATTTCTACCCGCCAGAAATAGCCGTCAGGAAATCTCTTCCCACTTCTAATCAGTTCAAACACAGCCGACTTTCTGTGTGTCCCTAAAACTCCGGTGCTTGGCTGTAAAATAGATTTTCAGAGATATATGACCCGCCCCTATGCCATAGGAAGCAAAATGTGAGGAGGTGGGGGAGGGGCAGAGGGCACACAGCGTCCAGTATCTAGCTTCTTGAGAGGAAAAATATACTATCCGATGGTAATATATATATATATATGAGCCATGCTCTGTGAAAAGGGGGCTTAATGCATTTCCGTGATGCATGATACCATGCAAGGCATCACATAATTTTAGAGCCCTATAATGTATTTTGTCTAACAACCGGCTGAATCCTGAGGTACATGTAGAGTGATCCTTGGACATGCAGAAAATTGACGAAAACACAAAAAGTTTCGACCCATGTCAGCCTGCGCGGACTGCGCACGCTGACATGGGTCGATACTTTTTTGCAGATGCATTACGCCCCCTTTTCACAGAGCATGACTCATTTACTTCTTGCCAAACAACCTGATCTTTCACTTGTCCAAATTGAAAAGATTTGCAGGTGACAAAAGAAATGTCGCTTAAATGCTTAGATTTGTCATTGAAAGGAAAGAAAATATTATGGTTCTTTTCTCACAATGTTTTCAGAATCCCTTTCCCTCAGGGTCGTTAAAAGATAGGACTGTATGGTAATGGGTTAAAAGGCCTGTATGATAGATTTGGGTAAATATGACGATCATGATGATATCGTCACTGAAGCTATTGGTAACATGCGTGACAGACAGAGTTCTACGCAATCTCCTACTGTCAGTTGTGCGGAGCCACAGTAGTGTAGTCGGTAGTGTATTGGACTTGAGAACAAGGGTGTTGCTGGCTCAAATCAAACCAGCTTGGCCAATTTCTTTCAGAGGATTGATGATAGTCCTTGCGACAGGATTCATTCCTCTCTCACTGTTGAGTATTGTTTTGGAGATATGTAGTCATGTGGGAAAGCAACCAGCTTGCCCAATTTCTTTCCGAGCATTGATGATAGTCCTTGCGACAGGATTAATTCCTCTCTCACTGTTGAGTATTTTTTGGAGATATGTAGTCATGTGGAAAAGCAGCCAGTGGGTTTGGAAAGATATTGTGCAAAGTACTGATAAAAGAAACTCCAGGAGAGCATGGATAGGTGCACAAGCCACCACAATATTACTGAAATAATGTTGAAAACTTTGTTAAACACCATATGATCAATGAATTACCACCAGCTATTTACATGATTAATCAACCCTTTACCAAACAATCACTTTTTTCAAATGGTAACCAGCATTTTCTTCTTTTTTCAGAATGATCTAAGATCAGACTGCATGTTCTGTGAAATCTGACCTTGGTCTACACTATCTGCAAAAGCAACTTAGGGTAGTTCTGGTGCTTTAAAAGCAAACCACACCAGTATCACTGTTGGTTATTTACATTGCCAAATGTACAGCATGAGAGAAAAGAAAAGCCAGACCAGGTCTCAAACCTCAGACCTATCACTCAATGTATCAGTGCTGCAATATTTGAGGTATCATGCCATTCTGACACCACTATTGGTTTAAATTTTGTATTGATAAATGAGCCATGCTCTGTGAAAAGGGGGCTTCATGCATCTGCAAAAAGTATCAACCCAGGTCAGCCTGCGCAAGCCGCGCAGGCTGACCTGGGTCGAAACTTTTCGCTATTGGTCAATTTTTTGTATGTCTAAGGACCAGTCTACCTCATGATTTAGTCGATTGTTTATAAAAAAAGGGCTGTTATGGATCCATAAGTATTTGATGTCTAGCTTGGCATGATGGATTGCGGAGATGCATTAAGCCCCCTTTTGCCAGAACATGGCTCAAATAAATGCATGATACCAAACAAGTCATTGTATGATTATGGATTCACAGAACCCATTTTGTCCAACAAACAACTGAATCATGAGGTAACACTGTCCCTTGACATGCAGAATATTTACCAATAGCTAAAAATATTAACCCAGGTCAGCCTGTGCAGGCTGACTTGGGTTGATACTTTTTGCAGATGAATTAAACCTGTTTTTCACTCAGCATGCCTCAAAAGAAATGGACATTCTCAGTCAAAACTACATATATCTGTCAAAAAAAAGCAAACAGTGTAGATTCCATATAAGACTGAACAAAACATACAAACTGGTCTTGATCTACACTACCCACAAAAGCAATTAAATATCAGCTCAGTACCAAAAGGTTTAAATCTATTAGTGGAATAGTTAACCCGACTGCATGCGTACCATGATTTCTGTGATGTGATAAATCAAGTTCTCCACCACATATTGTAACTCTTGTACTAACACACTCTCCTCCCTCTCTGTCAGCTGACCTCCATGGACCAATGCAGAAAGGTCGTAGCAATTAGGTCCTATAATGTCATTTAACACTGGGTAGATATTTCCACTTGGCTGCAACAGAAGAAAAGTAATGAATGTTAAATCTCAACCTGGTGACATATTCTAGTCCCATTCATATTAAAAGCATTTGCAGAGAATAAAAAACAACTGTGGCTCACAGAATGGACTTTGTCTTTAAAAGATATATATAAAACATACTTGGAAAAGGTGTCAATGCTGGCTTCTTGCATTTTCTCCAGTTCCTATGAAGTTCTTAAAAGTGTTCTTCCACAGGACCATTTAAACATGATCAAGCATTTCTTAAGTCTTTACCTGAGACAAATTCGAGACTTGTCTAAATTGAGAATTTGTAGACAACTAGGATATGGCTGAAATGATAGTATTTGTCTTAAAAAGAGTAGAAAACAATGTGGGAAACGGAAAAAATGCTAGTTACCAGCATTTTCTCTTTTTCCACAATGTTTTCAGAAGTCCTTTTAGTCATGGTCATTAAAACACAGGATTTAGTGCTGCCATAGTCTTTATGCTCTTCTAGTAACATTAGATCAAAGATCAGACTGCATTGCTATCCTCAATTTCCTCAGTAGCACAAGAATATTACATAACGAGGCTTGCTGCTTCATCAAGACAAACTTAGTATTTGTTTCTTGAAAATGTCTTAGTTCCATAAGTACTGGACTGAAAATGTTGCCTCCAGAGTGTACACAAGGTTTTTCTAAAAATTGTCCCAGTGACCAATCTTTTATTTTACCTGATGGGAATCATATTCAATCTTGTCTGAGATATCAGGACAAATATTATAACCAACTATTACAAGTATTGGACAGAAAATGAGGCCTCTAGAATGTACACACACTTTTCTAAAACTTGTCACAGTGACCAACTCTTGGACCTGACATAACCCCGTTTCAAACTCTTACAGGATATCAAAACAAACAGTCTGACCAAAGTGAGTAGTGGGCAGAAACTGTTGCCTCTAGAGTGTACACAATGTAAAAGTTGACAATACATGACAGACACAGCACAATCACAAAAGCTCACCTTGAGCACTTCATGCTCAGCTGAGCTTTAAATGGAGCTTTAAATCAATGATAAAATGTTAAGACAAAAACAAAACTTACGTTAAGATAAATTCTGTGTAAAGCAGCCACTATCTCTTTCAGGATAATTCCAAATAAAAACATGCTACTTGGTCTGTTGTTTAGATTCTGTAAAACATATGCAACAGTCTTGAATTGAACAAACAGTCATCTTATGTCTACAGAAAAACAAGAACACTGGAACATGATAGAACTTTGCAAATGCTCAGCTGCAGTTGATTTTTAAGTGAAAATGCTATGTTTAACTCTGTACCAAATGACAAAATTCAACCCTAGTCAAAACTGAAAACATTTGCAGACGACAAAGGTGGCTAAAATTGCGAAACTGGTCCCTGATAGAGTAGAAAACATTGTGGGAAAGGGAGAAAATGCTGGTTACCAGCATTTTCTTCTTTTCCGACAATGTTTTCAAAAGGCTTCTTTCCAAAGATCATTTAAACCAGGAACTGTTTGGTAAAAATATTTTAAGATTACCTGCCCTTGTTGAGTGGGTTCCCTGTTTGACGATTGACAACTGCCCCAAGTTTTAACTAATTAAATCTTTGGTAACAGAGATATGTGAAGATGTGGACACAGATGGAGACAATGTTAGGGCTTTTTTTTTTTAAAACAGACAAGCTGACAAGGCTATATTCACTTTTTCTAATGATAACTACGGTACATTCCCCCCCACCAGTAGACAGTCTTTTTGATTGCAGCGGACCAGTTTCAAAAAAATTGTCACAAATCCTTGTAGTCTGCCAGAAAATGTTACAGAGCTGTGTTAATGATTTAGGAAGGCATCAAATGAATTTAAAATAAACTAAGAAAGCTAGCACTGTCTTCCTATCAAAATTAACACCTTTCTTTTATGTACTCAGGTTCAAACAGTCTATTTCATTACTGCAGCACTTGAAAGCATTTATGAAAAGGATGAATCAAAAGTTATCTCAAAATCTGAGAAAAGATATTAAGGTCTACGGCCCCTAACTCATCGGTAAACATTTACGTTTTGGTAAAGGCTATTTGGCCAATCTCAGCAGCTTCCATCTTTTAATATAAGAGTTAGGGGCTGTAGACCTTAAACATAAGACTTTCTAGGTGAAAACACTGATTTGGTGAAATATCTCAATACAAACCATGTCCAGTCATTCTATTGTACCTCCTGGCGATAAGTTTTTTTTTCTTGTAGCATATCACTTGAAAACATTGTAACAAAAAAAAAAAGATATTGCTTCTACATACATGTAGCAATCCCTCATTCTGAATAAAATCATATTACCGGTACAATGTTTTTCTACCAATATATTTATATTTCAGATGGCAAACTAAGTGAGCATAAAATGATGCCATGTGTGCCTTTTACAGAGAAGGAAAATGATGGAAAAGGTGAATATGCTGGGTAGCAGCATTTTCAATTTCTCCCATATTGTTTTCAAACGCCTTTGTCCTCCGGATTGTTTAACTGTTTACCACACAATCCAGAGTTTTAAGGATCCTTAGAAAGACAGTTTTTGAAAACATTGTGGGAAAAGGAAAAAATGCTGGTTAACAGCATTTTCTCCTTATTCCACAATGTTTTCTCCTCTTGCAAAGACAATTTCATCATTTGAGTCACATTTGATCTGTTCTCTGCAAGCAATTCCAATTTGGATGAGTACAAAAATTGTATCATGTGGTATAGAGTTAAACATGGGATATTGTGGCAAAGGGTTAAAAGTACTTAGTAATTTTGCTACATTTTTCTCCTTTGTATTTTAGAGATACATACTAGAAAAATCACACACAATAATTGGGTTAGTGAAACAAACTACAAGTGCAATAGACAAGAGAGCCATAATGGCCCTCTATTGCTCACAAGAGCATTGACATCTTTTAGAAATTACGAATAATTAGTTCATTCAAAAACAAAACATTGTCAAGACTTCCATTCTGACAATGTTTCATGAAGACAACAAATGAAAATGGAAAGCAGCATTGTGCTTAAAGCAAAATGTGTTATAACTTCCACAATAATTGGATTTACCCTGAATCCAAAGTCACTCCCACAAAAAAATGCAATGAGTCCAGCGAGTCTCAAATATGGGGCCTCCAGGTTATGACTCCTACACTTTAACACTGAGCTAAACAAAACCCTACTGATAGTTCAAAAAGTTTAAGAATGGAAACATTTTTTTCATGATCTATATTTGAGATGTGCATTTAGAATGCTGTGCTACTGTATCCCCTCCCTGCTTAAAGGGGGGGGGGGGGAACAAAAGATCAATAAAATGAGGCATATTTAGATTTTTTCAGTTTCTAAGAAAAAAACAAGATGTTGCAATCTCTCTCATTCGATTAGGATACTTTACAAAACAGGGGCCAGTATAGATCTAAAGCATTTTATGCAATCTGTTCTTGATCAACATTGCCAAGTTGTGCTTCATACTTTTATTCTGTACAAGATGACAAAATTTTAGACTTTTGGAAGCATTTGTAGACATTAAAGTGAGGTTAAAATTATAGAATATGTCTTTGGAAGTGTAGAAAATATTGTGAGAAAACAGGAAAATGCTAGAAACTGGCATTTTCACCGATTCTGATGTTATCGAAGGTCAGTTTTCTCAGGGTCATTAAAACAAGATATTATTTTCTAAAGGATGAACATTTTCAATGTGCATGAGTGAAGAAAAAGCAACACAGTTAGTGATGGTTAACTCTTTACCAAACAATCCCGGGTTTTCACGACTCTATAAAAGAAGCCTTTTGAAAATATTGTGGGAAAAGGAGAAAATGCTGGTTACCAGCATTTTCTCCTTTTCCCACAATGTTTTCTACCCTTCCCAAAACAAATTTCAATTTTTGAGTCACTTTAAATTTGTCGTCTGCTAATGCTTTCAATTTGAAAAAGTCTAAAATTTTGTAATTTGGTAAAGAGTTAATAGTTAGTACCTTCTACCTTTCTAATGTTAGATTTTAGTATTTCTGTGAAAGCAACTGCATATGCTACATAACGAAACCTGCTCAGGGCTTCTGAAAAAGACAAACACAGACATTTAAATAAATCTTTTTGTTCCACTTCGTTACTTGATTTATAATATTATAATGTGGCGATATCACATCATGTATATCACATCATCAGAAAAAAACTTTTTACCAAATTTTAACACATTTACAGAATGTTCTACTGATTGACAAATTGATAATATTTTCACACATCTGTTCAACATGTGACTTAAGTCTTCACCAAATGACAAAACTTTAGACTGGTCCAAACTGAAAGCATTTTCAGATGAGAAATTGAATGTAGCTCAAATGACGACTTCTGTCCTTGTGGGAGAAATTAGAAAATGCTGGTTACCAATATTTTCTCCTTTTCCCACAATGTTTTTAAAAGCCTTCTTTTTCATGGTCATTAAAACCTGGGATTGTGTGGTAAAGGATCAAAAGACTTATTTCCTGTGATAATGTATCTGCTGTAAGTTGGCAATTGAGATGAAAAATTATCAAACTACGAGGGCTGTTCGGAAATTATTGAGACAATGTATCTTTTGGGAGATAAAACTTAACGCATGTTCATAAAATTTTCCATAAACGTGAATTAATCTTTAATAAATTGAAAGACTTAAATGAAGTCTGTATTAGTTACACGTTATAATTGTATATCATCTAAAATCAACAAGAGTAACTAGAGCTCGCCGTAAAAATGAGTTAGTTCAAATGAATCTCACTTGAATAAAAACTTGAATGGTATTAAAATAGCGGGTTTAAGTCAATTAAAATGATGCCACATACACTATGTTATTCTGTTGATTTTCCAGTAAAGTTTCATAAAGTTCACAAAACAAATAAACAACTTTTGACAATTTTCTGGAAGTTCATGCTACCAGAGAAACAGCGATAAAATGGATAATGACGTAAAGGCAGAGCAGCGAGCTTACATAAAGTTTTGCGTTGAACTAGGAAAAACTTCTATTAAAACAAAAAAAAAAGATGTTAGACATGACAAGGAGCAGAAAAAGTGTGTCTCCGGCTCTTGTTTATCAGTGGCACTATCAGTTTGTGAAAGATGCATCATCTCTGTACATCACAAAAGGAGGTTGGAACCGATGATAACTGACATCCAGTTGAGAGGTATGAGATTCAATAATTCAGTGAACTGAAGACTGCGGCACTAAATGTAGTGAGGTAATTAGATAGTGAATGACGTAAAACTGTACGACAAATGGGTGCAGCAACATATGAAGTTAGATTGAATGGTGTTTATTTTGAAAAGGAATGGCATGCAGTAGTTTAAACTTGCAATAATGTTGATAGGACATTACGTTTAAAACGTCGTCATGCTCCAGACCGAGTGAGGTGGTATATTTCCCAAGGGCACCAACACTCATACAGAAAACCCAGCAGCCTGATATTTGGCATGAGATATTAAGTAAGTCTTATTATTCTGAAATTACAAGCATTGTCTCAGTAATTTCCGAACAGCACTCATAGTCTAGAAAAATTTAGGCCAGTCTTTTGGCATTTTTCTCAGTAAGTTTAAAGAAGATTTTATTTCAAAAACCAAGATCTGCAACTCTCTTTTTATCATATGTAGCTGTACTCTAAGAATTATAGTTCATTAGATTTTAATCCATAGGCCCACATCTACACC
This sequence comes from Hippopus hippopus, assembly GCA_946811185.2. Classification (NCBI taxonomy): domain Eukaryota; kingdom Metazoa; phylum Mollusca; class Bivalvia; order Cardiida; family Cardiidae; genus Hippopus; species Hippopus hippopus. Next base: position 3,810,104 of record OX328105.1, read on the forward strand.
AGTGTTGAATTCAACATGAATAAAACCTTCTCAGTTCTTAAACTCTTTCAGTGCCAAATAAATAAACTTGACCTCTTTCCACGGCTCTAAATACAATCCATTGAAACATACAAAGATTTTAATTGTATAGGCTTGAATACACAAGCTGACGGTATAGATCAAAGATCAGACTGCACGTTCTGTGCAGTCTAATCTTGATCTATGTGTATGCAAAAGTCACTGTTGTCGCCTGTGGTGCCAAAACAGTTCTGGGTTGTGTGGTGAAGGTAAATTGAAAGCAAGATATATTTACTTACTTTGCCCCGACTTAAAAGGTTTCTTTTTCTTCCTCACCCCCTTTTTAGCTGAAAAAAATACAAAATAGAATAATATTATTAATCAAAGAATGTCACTCACAACTTTCTTTACCTTTGCAGTATAAATCCAGATGATACTGCACACAATGTACAGTCTCATCTTCAATCTATACTGTCCTCTACTTTGAAACATAATTATTCTATCCAAAACAAGTTTAAAATTGTGATGTGAACTCTTTACCAGACGACAAAATTTCAGCCTTGTCAAAATTGGAAGCATTTGCAGACAACAAATTAAATGAAACATAAAAAATATAAATGTGTCCTTAATAGGGTATAAAACATAGTGGGAAAAGGAGGAAATGCTGGTTGCCAGTATTTTTCTCTTTCCCCCCAATGTTTTCAATGGTAAAGGGTTGAGTAACCTTGTAAAGATGAAATGAGCCTTCTTCAATTCAGAAAAAAAGCCCTGACCCGTTACCACACCATTCCGAGTTTTAACAAACGCTGAGGAAACAGCCTTTTGAAAACATTGTTGGAAAAGAAGAAAATGCTGGTTACCAGCATTTTCTCCATTTCCCTCTATGTTTTCTACCCTATGAAAGACAAGTTTGTTATTTTGATATTACAATTAATTTGTTGTCTGCAAATGCTTTCAATTTGGACAGATCTAAAATTTTGTCATTTGTAAAGAGTTAATACATGTCAATCATTGTCACAAAAACAGAAATTCCTTGTTATGTGAAATTTCTCCAGACAAAATGTGACTTCAAGACCATAAAAGCCACCTGCAAGTCATAAAATTCTGAGACATAATTTTGTTCTTTTAGGCGATTTCTTATGCATCTTAAGCACACACCTTTTGTCAAATAATCACATTTTAAAGAGAGAAATATAATATCAAAAGTATACAATGACCATTTCATATCTATTTCTGTCTATGTTTTTCATTGGTTTGCATGACAGTAAAAATACCGTATATGAGCCATGCTCTGACAAAAGGGGGCTTAATACATTTCCGCGGTCCATGGTACAAAGCAAGCCTTTACATACTTATGGGTCTATAATATCCCCTCTTTTCTAACGACCAACTTAATCATTAGGTAGACTGATCCTTGGACAGACAGAAAATTGACCAATAGCGAAAATGTTTCAGCCCAGGTCAGCCTGCGCGGACTGCGCAGGCTGACCTGGGTCGATACTTTTCGTAGATACATTAAGCCCCCTTTTCACAGAGCATGGCTCATATACTTTTACAGACTCTTCAAATCTAGATCAAAATTTTAGACATATTAGTAAATTTCAATCCATATGAGACTGTTTAGTACAGGATTGACTTTGTAGAATTTTCTTGACTGACAATTTTTGATGCTTGTGAGATTGGGGGAATGTAAAAACATGGTGACAAATGAAAAAAAGTTTCATGATTAAAGTAATTTATTCGTTTTAGCAAAATTTTCTTAATCGCATTAACAACTTTACTTAATTATCATCCATTTTTTTCTGCAAAAAATCTTCCATAGAGGGTATTCTTGGAATAAAATAACGAAATCGATTTATCCTAACTACACAATCCCCACTTTTATTGACCCGAGGAAGAAGACTTTCAAAAACAATGCAGGAAAAGGAGAAAATGCTGGTAACCAGCATTTTCTCCTTTTCCCACAATGTTTTCTACTAGATAAATTTAATATTTTCAGTTAAATTTGTTATCTACAAATCCTTTCAATTTGGACGAGACAAAAATTTGGTTGTCCGTTGACGAATTACAAAGACATTGTCATACACGAGAGACCATTTGTGACAGTGTCACTTTATTAACACTAAAGGATTGGTGAATACTGTCAGTGTGCTATTATGCTTTGTAAAAAAGTCGTTGTAGGGAGGACTTAATTTTGAATTTGGCAGGAGTCTTTCATAAGAATTCAATGAAAATCATTTAAAGTCTGTCTGATGTCCTTCACTAAAGTCTTTAAATACATCTATGTACTCAAAAATCCTTTGGAAGCAGAACACTATTGATACCGATATTGTAATAGCAAAAGTTTTCATATCTCCCTACATAAAAACAGTGTGCCTTTTTGTTGAAATGCCTTGACAATTCATCAATCCTTCAGAACCACACTATTCTATCTAAATTTTCAGTATTTTAATAGAAAAGAGCAAAACAATGTTTAATACTCCTTTCAAAGACAGAAAAACAGTTTTAAGAATTTATCAGCACTTGATACCCAATTTCCAATGGAAAATATTGCTTCAGAATGCACCAGTATTTGATGAGTTTTTTACTTATATTCTTGAAGTTGTGCAAGCTAAAAGTCATAAAATATTTAAAAAGCATGTGCATAAAAGAAAAAAAAAACCTCTTAGCGCATCTGAAGTCAATTATGGTTGCTAGAAATTGCCAATATACGTCTTGAGACACTTTTATAATGACTTGAATTTCATAGAAAATGTTTAAGAAGTGGTCTGCAGCAAGGAAACTGAATGTCATCTGTTGGTGGAAATGTGCTAAACCCCACCCACATGACAAGTAATTTAACTCTTTACCACACAATCTTGACTTAACGACCCTGAGGACAAAGGCTTTAGAAAACATTGTGGGAAGAGGAGAAAATGCTGGTAACCAGCATTTTCTCCTTTTCCCACAATGTTTTCTGTCCTTCCAACAACAACTTTCAGTTTTTGAGTCACACCTAGTTTGTCGTCAGCAAATGCTTTCAGTTTAGACCTGTCTAAAAATTTGTCGTTCTGTAAAAAGTTAACCCTTTACCAGGCGACAAAATTTTAGACTTGACCCAACTGAAAACATTTGCAGTAGATAAATAAAATTAAGCATAAAAGAATACTTCTGTCTTTATAATGGTAGAAAACATTGTGGGGAAAAAGAGAAATTGCTTGTTACCAGCATTTGCTTCTTTTCCCACAGCAGAGCCCCAGTAGCTCAGATGGTAGCAAACAGGACTTGAGAACAGGGGTTCACTGGTTCTATTCTCGGCTCGGCCAATCTCTTTCAGAGGATTGATGACAGTCTTTGCTACAGGATTCATTTCTCTCCCACCATTGACCATTGCTTCGACGTAGTTATTTGGGAACGTAGCCAATGGCTTGGAAAGAATATTGTGCGGAGTACTGGAAAAAGAAACTCCAGGAACACATGGCTAGGTGCACTGGCCGTAGTGATATAACTGACACAAAGTTGAAAACGGCTTTACATACCATACAACCAACCATCTTTTCCTACAATGTTTTTCAAATGCACTGTTCTTTAGGGAGGTTATAACCAGGTATTGTTTGGTAAAGGGTGAGCCAAGTAAGGCCCAACTTCTGTTAGATCCCAATCAGAGCATTTTAAGGTTGCTCTAGTCCACAGTGTCTCAGCAAGCATACAGTGTGGATCATAGATCAGACTGCACATTAGACTGCACACAATGTGCAGTCTGATCTTAGATCTACAACAGCTGCAATGGCAACTATAGCTGTGAAACACAGTCTAGTTGACTGACTGATTGTATGGTGTTTAACACCATTTTTAACATTATTTCAGTTATATCACAGCAGCCAGTGCACCTATACATGCTTTCCTAGAGTTTCTTTTACCAGTACACTGCACAATATTCTTTCCAAGCCTATGGCTGCTTTCCTACATAATCAGTGTCAAATCAATGATTAGCTGTGAGAGAGGAATGAATCCTGTCACAATGACTATCATCAATCCTCAGAAAGAAATTGGCCGAGCAGGGGATTGAACCAGCAAACCCCCTGTTCTTGAGTCCTGCACTCTTACGACTGCACTACCAGGGCTTGACTGTGATACAAACTCTAAGAGGCACGATGTAATCTAATTCAATTGTGCAATATGGTAATAACATCCTAATAAAATCTGCCTCAATAAGTATTTCAAGCCAATTTCTATCACAAAACTTATTTTAATGTGTCTGACATTTTATCAACTGAAAACATGAAATAAGATCTTGCCAGCATTGTAACTTCAAAGCTACTTCTATCTAAGTATATCACAAAATAAGATATAGTATATATCCTAGATCTATTATTCAAGAAGTTGTATAAAGCAAATTGTGAAATAGAAACCTAATTCTACTGATTTTAGAACATAAAAGAAGGTCATCTGATAGTTACAAATGGTCTAAAGAAAACCATTAAAAACAAAAACATGAAGAAAATCTCAAAAACAGAATATTATACAAATCAAAGTTTGCCAAGCACCAAGAATATTTAGGGACAGAGCCAGGGGTGTACACAGTTATGTAGTAAAGATTTATACATACATAAGGAGGTGAAATAGTGATCATGCCTTCCACCTTTTTCTCACCCACTTTTTTTGAAGGGCATACTTGCAAAATGGATGTTGAAGCTCTGGCTTAAAAGCTTCCGCCTGGGTTCACACATGCCAGTTTTTTATAGTTTAACTGATAGTATGATTTTTTTTTTTCATATATTCACATAGGAAAATAATTTAATGTTGCAGACAAGGGAGTTCATTCTTTTAATAGTGTTTTACATTAATTTTACAATTCTTAAAACTTTACCAAGTAATCCTAACTTTTAAGGTCAAACAGAACCAGGTCTGTAAATTAAGACCAGCCTGCATAGCTCAGTAGGTAGAGCGCAGGACTCGTGAATGTGATGTTTCAGGTCAGTTGAGGGTGTGGGTTTGATTCCCACGGCTGGCCATCTAAAATTACTAATAGTCTTTCGGATGAGACGTTAAACCGAGTTCCCGTGTGACAGTGCTATACACCGAGCACGTAAAAGAACCAGGTGTAACTTAGGATGGGTTTTGTCCTGTATCTGCTCTACCCCTTGTAACAATATTAACAGCCTTCATGGGGGCATTGCCCATATGGGCAACTGGTGGTGACGATAAATAAAAGCAAATTCAATCAATGAGGTCTGCAAGTATATCCCGGTTGATTCAGACCAAGATCATTACCCCACCCACAGAATCTTTTAACCCTTATCCTGCTAAATAAGTGAAATGAAACTTTCAAGCCGATAGTAAAAACTGATTTTGCTATTTCAAGGGTATTTTTTGGAGAGAAAGCTATCTACTTATCGGACAGTTTAGATCCAAGATCAGACTGCACGTTCTGTGCAGTCTGATCTTGATCTACACTGTCCGCAAAAGGTCAGTGAGCCGCGCGTAGCAGTCCAAGGGTAAACCCCTTACCATATAATCCCGAGTTTTAACGACCCTGAGGAAAAAGCCTTTTGAAAAGAGCTGGTAACCAGCATTTTCTCCTTTTCACACAATGTTTTCGTTTTCTAACCTTTGAAATAAAAATTTCTTAATTTGCCCAATACTGAATTTGTCATCTGCAAATGCTTTTAATTTGGACCAGTCTAAAATTTCGTAATTTTGTAAAGATTTAAGTGGCCTTTGCCATACTCTTACATGCCTGTCAGTGTAGTAGAGGCAGTATCTGGGCTCATCTGTCAAGAAGACAGGTTGCTATGTCCTTTCTAGCCTAACAAACAAAGGCCCATTCCTACTATAGCCTGCAGTGGCTCGAGAGCAAGATGCACATACAGTGTCTTCTAAACCAAAGACCCCTAATGAACCATATGTTTATCATTTGCCATGTCCTTATTGTTTGCACTTATCAACTATGTGTTTATTGTTTGCACAGATACACAGACATCAGATTCAATGTAAAGGCTGAAGCAAATTTCGCGGTTGCAACAGGGCCTCTGCTTGCCTAGATTATCAAAAGACAGTCTTATGATGCAATGGTTACCCTTTCTCTGCCATTACAGTACCATCAGACAGATGTTGAAAACTTGTCAACAGGCTCTGGTGACAATGGTGTGGTTAATTCTAGGGGCCATGCAAACACCTCAGTGAGTAGTTCAATGCTTCAACATCCCTGGTGACTTCCCTTCATTTTGAAAACTCAAATGGCAAACTTACATCTTTATTCTTAGAGCTTAGAAAACTTTGAGATGTTATAATTACATGGTTGAGAGACAAAAGTTGTCTCGTAATGCTAACTAATGACTAGAGTGAGTAGATTAACCCTTTACCACACAGCAAAATTTTAGACCTATCCAAATTGAAAGCATTCGCAGATGACAATTTCATAGTGACTCAGATAACGCAATTTGTCTTTGATAGAGTAGAAAACTTTGTGGGAAAAGGAGAAAATGCTGCTTACCAGCATTTTCTCCTTTTCCCACAATGTTTTCAAAAGGCTTTTTTCTCAGGGTCGTTAAAGTCGCCATTGTGTGGTAAAGGGTTAAATGAAGGGGCTATATGTGTATAACTCAGAATTTTAACCCTAAGAGTGCCGAAAAAACACTACAGACATATTCAGTTAGATTATGAGACCTAAATAATTGCAATTGAATGGTTGATTTTGTCTACAGTGTTGAAAGATACATCTTTACTCGTTTTCATCCAGCTTTTTAAGCAAATTTATCTTATTTCAAAGAATATTTTAATCCTTTACCACACAATACTGACTTTTAAGGACCCTAAAGAAGAAGACTTTTGAAAACATAGTGGGAAAAGGAGAAAATGCTGGTAACCAGCATTTTCTCCTTTTCCCATAATGTTTTCGACCCTTTAAAAACAAATCTTTAATTTTTGAGTCACACTTAGTTTTTTGTCTGCAAATACTTTCAATGCGGACAAGTTCATAATTTTGTTGTCTAGTAAAGAGTTAAAATTTTGTCTGATGTTAGAGGAAAGAATGTCTGTAAGAGGTCCTACGTTAATTGAAGAACAAACCCTTTTTCTTATGATTAATGTAAGTGTTTTACTTTTGTTGCTTTTGGAATAATTTTGTCTTTGCAGCTTAATGTTTGAAAAAGAAAAATAAAATCATTGCCAATGTTGAAAGTGCAAATGCAATTAGGCTTCAGTGAATACATAATTGACTGAGGGTTGTGGCAACATTATTACTGAATTATCTTAAAATAAATGCAAATCTCATATCTGCAGTGTTTCAAATGTTACTATTTTAACTAACATATAAATCCAATTCCATGAAGAAAAAGGGTTGAAAAAACTCAAAGCCATTATTTTCTGCGGTTTCACCTACTAACAGATTCAAAGCACAGAGACTTACGCGGTTTTATTACCCATGGCCCTTCCATGGATGGACGCTTCATGAGGATCGGAACAGGAATTATGTTAGGCCCTTCAAAAAAGTGCCAAATATTCCATGAGTATAAAACTTTTACTCTGTCTTTCAAAGGTATGTGTGCAGTTACAGTGAAATACAATACTTGCATAAAAATAGTAAACCTGCTTATAAAAATTATGTGTGATTCTAGAAGGTTCCAAAGCCAAACAGTTGTAAAAGAATGTTCAAAATACAGTTTTTATTCTTTCGTTGGTGTCCAACATATTTCTTTTTTTTCATTCTTGTTTTATAAATGAATGTTTAAATTAATGTCAACATCAGATTCATTGATGCAAGTTATTTTATTTCACGCTTTTCTCAATTTTTCTATGAAAATCTATGACTGTTTGAATGCAAGCCAATTTATAAAAGAAAGAAAAACAACCAAGATAATCATGAAAAAAGGATTTCTTTATCTATGATTTTCTCTTACTGCAGATAAAAGAAAATGCTTCACTTTTTAGGTACACGTAATGTCATATACATGTAGTAATTTCTTTTACATATATTTCACAATTTAGACTTTTTTCTATAAAAGTTTGTTTTCTATGCTTGCATTCATTTCCTCACAGTTTTAAAAGAAAAACTGACATATTTGACTGATACAACAAGGGAAAAAGTCAAAATAAAACTGGGTTAGCCATTATTCTTACGCTGCTGTGGTGGAGCCGGGTGCATAACAGGTGGTACCATGGGCGACATCTGTCTTGGTGGTCCTTGGGCTCCATACTGTGGTTTGCGTTCTGAAACAAGATCATCTTAATTACGTGATTACGGCGAGGCTATGAGCAGTGAGTAAATGAATATGTGGCATTTAATGGTTCCAGCACTCTCTCCTTTTTCCATAGTGTTTTCTACCCTGTCAGAAAAAATGCATGATCCTATTATATCTATTTCAGGCTACTCTTGCCAACATATGACCCATACTCTGGCAAAAGGGGATTTAATGAATCTCCCTGATGCATAATACCAAGCAAGTCATCACATAATTATGCATCCATAAAATCTATTTTACTCAAAATCAGCTGACTTATGAAGTAGAATGGTCCTTGGACATGCAGAAAATTTACCAAAAGAAAGATTTTTCCAAACATGTCAGGCTGACCTGGGTGGATATATTTTGCAGATGCATTAAACCCCCTTTTCACAAAGCATGGCTCATCTCTAAGAGTTTACCATCTGTTAGTCTGATATTCTTCTACATTGTCCTTAGTGCTTTTTGGGTCAACTTTTTACCACAACACAATATTTTAGATCATTGGTGGTTGCAACTAAAAGCACTTACAGACATTAAATTAGATAAATATAGCTAAAATGATGGGATTTGTTCTTTGAAAGTATAAACACATGGAGTGGTATCTAGCATTTTCTTTTTTTCCTGCAATGTTTCGAAAGACTTGGCAAGACTCATTTAAAAGTGAAATTGTTTTGTAAAGGTTTAACTCTTTAGCAAACGACAAAACCATAGACTTGTCCAAATTGAAAGCATTTGCAGACGACAAAATAAATGTGACTCAAAAACTAAAAGTTATTTTGGGAAGGGTAGAAAACATTGTCGGAAAAGGAGAAAATGCTGGTTACCAGCATTTTCTCCTTTTCCTACAATGTTTTCAAAAGGCTTCTTTCTCAGGGTTGTTAAAAGTCGGGATTGTGTGGTAAGAGTTAAACAATATATAGAACTTCTGATGTTGGTTACATACCAAAGCTCATGAATAAAGCTTCATACTGAGGGCCTATGATTCTCATCAGAAAAATTTTCTTGATAAGTTAAAAAATATAGAAAACAAGGTTAAAGTTTAAACTTTTTTTGAAACCATTTGAACTTTTCCAGGGTCACATGATACATACAATCAGAATGCTTTCTATAATGATAAAAACAAGAGGGCCAAGATGGCCCTGTACTGCTGAAATGCCTTATTAATAAATGTGCCATACCTTTACTTAGCATTGAAAGTTATTAAACTGAATGAAGTCTGCTGTGCAATAAAATTTCTTTGAGAAAATAAACCAAACCCTCAAAAACATCGTATTTTTTTATGTGTAAAGATCATCTCAACAAATACAAGCACTGGTGTAATCAGGTATTATTCATACCAAACATCAATGAACCTTACCCAGGAGGGCTTTTGACAAGAAGATTTCCATAAAGTTGATATCAGACATTCTTTTTCAGAAAATATTTTAAATAAAAGTTAACACATGCATAGATTTATGACAGACACAGTGCCCTAGCACAAGCTTGCTGGCCTTTAGCCAGTAGAGCTAAAAACTATACAAAAGCTTTCCTGATGTTAAAAATTGAGAAACTTCCAAAGATCAAGACAATCAGTCCAAATAACCAAGTGCACACCACAACCATTTCATACCACAATAAATCTTGTTCAATCTTAAAAAAATAAAAGTTGAATGAAATAGAATGCAAAAAGAACAGATTAATTTTTGTTGTTGCAATTTTCAAATGTTTTAGACCAAATATCTTACAAAATATTGCTCAGAATTGATCAAACATCAGACTGTGCATTCTTTGGAGATTACACTTGACCCATACCACGTGTAAAAGTACATTCAGTTTTCCCACACATCCCAGAAGAGCTAATTCTTTTTAAAAAAAAATGAAATTTTAGACATGTCCAACTTGGAAGCATTTGCAAAACAAATTAAAGGTTGCTCAAATGACAAAATTTGTCCTTGATACGGTAGAAAATGTTGTGGGGAATAGGAGAAAATTTTGGTTACTAGCATTTTCTCCTTTTCCCACATTGTTTTCACAAGCCTTCTCTTTCAAGGATTGGACTGTTTGGTGTAGGGTTAAAGCATTTCTGTATTTTTTTTTTACAAAGTACCAACTGCAGAGGCATACAAAGTTGGATTTATACATTAACTCATTACCAAACTGCAAAATTGTAGTTTCTTCCAAATTGAAAGCATTTGCACACGACAAATTTAATGTGACTCAAATGATGGAATTGGTCTGTGATGGGGTAGAAAACATTGTGGGAAAAGAAGAAAATGCTGGTTACCAGCATTTTCTCCTTTTCCCACAATGTTTTCATACGGCCTCTTTCCCAGGGTCGTTAAAACTCGGGATGGTGTGGTAATGCACAGATCATAGCTTTCAGTTTGGGCAAGCCATCGGTTGTCTGGTAGAGAGCCAATGGACTAGGTGCAAGATCCATCTTTATTTCTTTACCAAACAACAAAAAAATTAGACTTGTTCAAACTGAAAGCATTCGTAGATGACAAATAAAATGTGAGTCAAATAATGGTTTTTGTCAATAAATAGGTAAAAAAAAAACATTGTGGGAAAAGGAGAAAATGCTGGTTACCAGCATTTTTTCCTTTTCCCCACAATTTTTTCAAACACCTTTTTTTTTCTAAAGGTCATAGAATTTCAGGATTGTGTGGTAAAAAATTAATTGATTGATTGTATGGTGTTTAACGCTGTTTTCAACATTATTTCAGTTATATCGCAGTGGCCACTGTACCTATCCATGCTTCCTGGAGTTTCTATTACCAGTAACCCGCACAATATTCTTTCCAAGCCATTGGCTGCTTTCCCACATAACCATCATTGAAACAATGATCAGCATTGAGAGAGGAATGAATCCTGCAGCAATGACTATCTTCAATCCTGGGAAAGAAATTGGACCAGCCTGGGATCGAACCAGTGACCCCCTGTTCTTGAGTCCTGTACCCTACCAACTGTGCTACTGGGCTTGGTGGTAAGGGATTTATTGATTTGGTGCAAGAGAAATCAACTTTGTTTGGTATGAAAATCAACAACAACAACAAGAAGTATGATTTTAAGTGTTCACAATACCGCTTTTCTCAGTAGGTTTTGTGTCTGAAATGACAGGCAGAATAGAAATAATTAGAATTGAAATGACAGGCAAAATAGAAATAATTAGAATTGAAATGACAGGCAAAATAGAAATAATTAGAAATTAGGTTGATTTACTATAATTATGCTGAAACCAATACGAACAAAATATTTAACTGAAATTCATAAATTTGTAGCACAGAAACATATAGAAATGGTATGAAAAATGAACAAATATCAAACTCTGCAATAAATCTTTCGGCAGTCATTTAATAATACCAATACATACACGCAATAATACACTCAGCAAAACCTATAAACTGCCACTTTTAAGCTGTAATTCCCCATTGACCATTTTTCTGTCCAGAAAAGAGATGTTCCATTTGGTTTGACTTTTTGCATAATGATTGATCAGTGTAAAAACATACCTTAGCCTCAGTTTAAAAAAAAAAAATATTGATTCGTTTTTGTTAAAGGAGCTTATTTAACATCCATTCACTCAACACTGAAAATTGAAAAACCAAATTTTTGAAAAATTCAAACTTGTTTTCCATGATTATATGTTGGTGCAGAAAATAATGTTCATGTTTTTCTAATCGCTGACAAAATTTCAGTACCAGTAATTTAGGCTTCTCTTTTAACCTGTTTTGGCTCTTAGGCACCATGCATGCTCAATCGATGTGTTTTCCCTCTTTTTAAAAGGACATGTCTTCTGTTGGCAGAATCGAGAATCTTTTCACTACAATACCATGGCTAAAGTCAAGATATATATTACAATTTGTTTCCATTTACTGGTCTATAAATCTTGATCAAATGCAGGCAAAACAAAAGTGGCAGTTTATAAATTTTACTGAGTATATTTGAACTATTATCCCTTTATCAAACCACAAAATGTTAGACACTTCCAAACTGTAAGCATTTGCAGACTGCAAATCAGATATGACTCAAAAACTAAAATTCGTCTTATGAGGGGTAAAAAACATGTTGGTATAAGGAGAAAATGCTGGTAACCAGCATTTTCTCCTTTTTCCACAATGTTTTCAAAGGCCTCCTGTTTAAGGGTTGTTAAAACATGAGATAGTGTAATAAAGGGTTAAATAGTGAAATAATTCAGATTTCACAGATCAGTCAAACCTTTCTTTAAAAATCTATACTAAGTAACCAACTGCATTGAGAGACCACTGTTTTAGTTCTACATACATTCTTTCCTAAACTTAGTTGAACTTGCCTTGAGAGACTACCTGATGTAAGAGACCACTCTTCCAACTTCCTATGGGTGGCCTCTGCATACAGGTTTAACTGTGTATGAGAAACTTTTACCCTTTTCTAAACTGACAAATCTTAGTGTTTCAAAATTGAGAGGATCTGCAGACAATTGTTCTCTGAATTGGTGCAAATGAGCTGAATTTCCATGATAGAGTAGAAAACATTGTGGGAAAAGGAGAAAATACTGGTTAACAGCATTTTCTCCTTTTCTCACAAGGTTTTTGAAAAACTTCTCCCTCAGGGTCGTAAAACGAAACTGTTCAAGATATGGGACTTCTGGAATGAAAGTTTTAAAATAAGTAAATCACAGAGGTATTAGACAGTAGAAAACTTATAATCTAAAACCTGAAATAAAATAACATTTTACCACATCACATCCCCCACTTTCAGTGTAATATACTCATTACAAATTATCTTACAAATCTTACATATGTATGATATAAACTTTATGTGACTTTAAGATTATGACATCATATGTGAGACTATTTCAAACTTCTTTCCGAGAAGTAAATTGGCTTTTATTCATGGAAATATCATGTGTGTATTTATGTTGTGCAAGAATCTGACATTCTGTTGGGTTTTGAGGTAAAATTTTATTAAACTCGTCCACAAAAGGCTGGCTTCATATCATTTTTCTATACTTGTTTGATAAAAATTTTATCTCAGATGCCAACTCATGTCAGATACTTCATATATCAAACTCTAAAAGCATTGTATAATCTTTTTAGCTCCTCTTTTAACCCTTTACTCCACAGATACTCATTTTGACGCATCAAGAACAGACAGCTTTTGAAAACATTGTGGAAAAAGGAGAAACTGCTCGTAACGAGCAGTTTCTCCTTTTCCCACAATGTTTTCTACTCTATCAGATATCTGTATCTCCATTTGTCCACATTTTTGACATCATATCTTTATTTGCTGTTGAACTGGAAGAGTCTAAAATTGGCATATCAGGTATAGGGTTAAGAAAGGAACCATGGTAACATCTACGACATCAGTATCTTGGTGCCATTGTACCAAAGCCCTTCTGAAAGAACAAAAAAACCTGGTCATTCCCTGCCTAATTTTAAGCACTAAACCGTCATAGTTGTTAGCTGAACAAGAGCTCTACATGTGGCTACCAACACTCGTCAGTGGATACTTTTTCAGTGAAAATTCTAGATCAAAAGAGGGTCATACCAGAGTCAAAAATTTGTTGAGAGTTGCCGGTTTCCCTTTGATAGCAAACAATTACCCCAAGTTTTAGGTAAATATCTTCAGATATTAGAGATGAGAAATATGTCAAAGTTTTAGCACTGTACCAAGCTATATCTGATATTACAATACCTCGATGTTTTCCTGAAAAAAAGCAACACTGAAAATGAAAACATGTTTGAATGTACATGTACTATGTAAGGTGACATGATATGAAACTATGGCTGCATTTTGTACTATTTCAAGCTAATAAAGGATCAATGCTTTACCTGGATAGTAATTCGGTCCAATTGAGTAACCACCCCACATGGGCATTAAAGATGGGGGTCCCATGTAACGAGGCTGCCGCGGAGAAAAATATGGATACCCGTTATAGTATCCTGGGTGTATTGGCGGAAAGCGACTGGGATAGAATGACATCCCAGGTCTGTTTTGTCCTCCTCGACTAAGTGCCCTAAAATGATCAGCCGGTAGCTGAGCTGTTATAGGTACAATCCTTTTACTTCCTTCTAATGCAGGAGTAAACACCGGCTGTCTCTGACCCTGACGACTTGTCATTTATTGTCTTTGGCATTTCAAAATGTCTTTCAGTAAACACACACTCACTTGTACTTCAATCACAATACCAAGATGATAACTACTAAGTTACATTGTATTTCTAAAAGTAATAGGGAAATTCCAACTACCAGTATGATATACAACTTAAGGTATCTGTCATTTAAAACTTATGTATCCAATGAATTTCCCCAAGTCCGAGTTGAATGTAAAGATTTACAACAGTGAAACAAGTGAACATAAAAATTAGTCTAATAAATAAAAGTTAAATATAAAGTTGAATACTCAACAAAATTTTAGCATATTACTCCCGATCACAAAATTTAATCACAAAATTAATGTAAAACCATTTTATCAATACAGACCGAGTTTAAATAAGCCATGCACCTTTCTATTCAATTTACATACCTTAACCCTTTACCATGCAATCCCAAGTTTTAACAACCCTGAGAAAGAAAGTTTTTGAAAACATTGTGGGAAAAAAAGGAAATGCTGGTAACCAGCATTTTCTGTTTTTCCCACAATATTTTCTTACCTTTCATAGACAAATCCCATAACTTCTGCCATATCCACGTTGTCGTCTGCAACTGCTTTTAATTTGGACCAGTCTAGAATTTGGTCATGTGTTAAAGAGTTAAAGAGCAATGAAAGCTTTCAAATACCCTCAAAACTTTGATTTAGTTTACTTTGGAAAGAATAAACTACCATTCCTCCATATATTGTCAAATCAGATCAAATGGCTTAGAACAGCCTTAAAATTGCATTACATGTATTTGAATTTTTTGTAGAATGTAATATATCTATTTATTTTTGTCCTTTTTTGGATTTAAAAGAAGAAAAAGAGGTGGTTTTTCTTGGAAGCAGTTTACATTGAAACATCGATATTTTTAACTGTTGCCTGAATAATTTCAAATATTTAGTTTTATACAATACAGCCTACCAATTTCATATTGCCAAAAACCACTTCTGAAATCAGCTAGCTCATAATAAGTACTTGCTCCTTTTGCCACAATATTATCAAATTTATTCATGTGTTAAGTTTGTAATCGGTGTAAGAAATGCCTGATTTACAAGGATGTTTATTGCAAGTGTTCAAGCTTTTATCACTCGAAAACATTTTCTATTTTCGACTAGTCTAAGTTGAAAGCACTTGCATACGACAAATTTAAAATGACTCAAGTGATATGATTTGTTTTTTGAAAGGGTAGAAAACTTTGTGGGAAAAGGAGAAAATACTGGTAACCAGCATTTTCTGCTTTTTCCACAAAGTTTTCAAAAGTCTTCCTCCTTAATCATCAAAACTCAGGAATATTTGGAAATTTGCAAAGGAGGTAATTTAATGTGTCAAATCATATCCGACTTAATCCTTTACCACAAAATGCCGAGTTTTAACGACTTTTAATGACCCGAGGAAGAAGCTTTTTGAAAACAACATGGGAAAAGGAGAAAATGCTGTTTACCAGCATTTTCTCCTTTTCCCAATGTTTTCTACCCCATTAAAGAAAAATCTCATCATTTGAGCCATATTGAAATTATCGTCTGTAAATGCTTTCAAGTTAGACAGGTCTAAAATTTTTTCGTGTGGTAAAGGGTTAAAAAGACATACCTCTTGTTGAGAACTTAGAGTAACCATTAAATCTTTTTCAGACAATTCCCACTTTTCTTGGATCACGAAACAGACTGCTATTGAAAACACTGTGAGAAAAGGAGAAAATGCTTTACAAGTACCTGATCTGGTGTACAATGCTTGGGTGCTGAATTGATGAACTGGGCTGCAGAAGTCATAACCTCTTTACCAGACGACAAATTTAAAACTTTCCCACATTGAAAGCAATTGCAGATGACAAATTAGATATGATTCAAATGACAGTATTTACCAATGAAAGGGTAGCAGACATTGAGATCATCAAAAATTTCCCTCTTTCCTACAATGTTTTCAAGTCTTCTTCTTCGGAGTCGTTAAAACTCAGGGTAGCTAAAAACAGATCAAGATTTCAAATCCCTTGGCTCTATCATTATGAGGGATATGCACCTACACCTTACATTTCTTTGCCCAAAATAGACCTCTTTATTGCTCATAAAATAGTAAGACTCCACTTACAAAAAAAGCACATGATTCGCACTTCTCAATCAAAGTCTTTTCAGCAACTAACAGTTTGTAAATTTGATTTTTAACATAATTTACCATCTTCATTGGCAGTTCTCAACAATGGGTTGATAGATATGAATAAACTTCACTGTAGTTCTTGTCATTACCAATCATACTTTTCATGGGCGCTGCCATGTTTAATATCATATGACTAAAAGCATTTCAAAATGGGAGCCTCCTTGATACAGACGAGGTTAGATGTAGTTACGGAATTGGCTGAAGTGTGACGAGAGAGGCCTGTTTTGATACTGAAACCCTAGAACTGTGGCCTACATGGCAACAAGCTGTTCCTTCACAATCAAAACCTGTTTTTGAGGTTTAAGTCTTTACCGAATGTCAAAATTTTAGACTCGTCCAAATTCAAAACATGTGCAGACAACAAATGAAATGTGGCTCAAATAATGAGGTTTGTCTTAAAGGTGAAACAAAACATTGTGTGAAATGGACAAAATGCTGGTTAACAGCATTTTTCCCTTTTCCCACAATGTTTTCAAAAGTCTCTTTCCTCAGGGTCATTTAAATTTGGGATTGTTTGGCGAAGTGTTTGACACATCAAGTGCCACCATAAGGGATTAAACTGGGAACCTAAGTGTAGATATTGAGAATATTTGTTTTTTACGGTGAAAGATTGAAATTTATTTCATTGAGTGAACATCAGCGGTAAAACATCACCCATGATGTTCACAAAATGAAATAAATTTCGATCTTTCACCGAAAAAAACAAATATTCTATCTATTTCATGCTTTTAACCCTTTCTGGGGGGAACTTAATCAAAATCCATTACAGTTCTTTTCGGATATTCCCTGTGGCGTACCCCCTCCACATAGCAACGCATTACAATATTACGTCAAGCGCGAGAAATGTAAGGTAAATTACGTCATTTTTCCATCTGGTTACGAGGCACGCACACTTTACCTAAGTAACTAGTGTGCGATAACAGCTGTTTCCACCTTCAATTGAAGAGTTAGAATATAAAAATCGGTATTTTCACTGGTCATAACCATGAAATATCATAAAATATTTCACCGATATTTCTCGATAACCTACAGGAAAGCATGAAATAATATAAATCCAATGCCATATACATGTATCAATACTTATTGCCAATCAGATAAGGTCTGTCTTTAAGCACTCTTTTGCATATATGGTAAGAAAATGAACAAGTCTTGTGGGACACAGTATGATAGTATTAGAACCTAAATGTTGCCCATTACAGAGCTATATCGAGAATAGCACTAAAAGAAATTATGCCTTCTTACAAACATGGAATTTTGAAACAAATGCATAGCTCAAAATAATACAAAGTGCACCTGACTTGATTCGAACCCTTGCTGAAAAGATCCTCGTTTTTCGAGGTTTAAAAGGCCAACTACTTAACCACTTAGCTAAAGAGAATTCTCCCTAATACAGTTGTTAGGTATTGACTTGATACAGGAAGAAGCTATGCAGTAAGGAAGGAGTGATCTCCTGTAAGATGCCTCAATTAATGTTGGCTAATCCTCTTTTACAAGGATTTTTTTAAAGTTATCAGTTTCAAACTTGTGTGAAGTGGTAAAAAAAAAAAAAGCCAATGGTCATTGAATGTCAACATCAGAAAACCTTCTTTTGACCAAAGTTACTTACAAGTAAATAAAAGGCAATCGATTGTATGAGCCTCAAACTTTCCAATTGTGAAAGGTTTTGGATCAGGCGCAAAACATCCATTGAAATGATTTCTATGAAACATTCAAAATGTTCTTTGGTCTGCATTGAATTCTTTCAAAAAGATGTGAGAATACCCCACCAATACAGAATTATTGACTTAAATTTTCAAAATAAATCAATACCTTTTTTCATCAATGGGATTGATTTTATCAAATGCAGACATATAGCATAAAATATATATACCTAACCTTTTAACACGCAATCCCAAGTTTTGCAGACCATGAGGAAGGAGCCTTTTGAAAACATTGTAGGAAAAGGAGAAAATGCTGGTAACCAGCATTTTCTCCTTTTTCCACAATGTTTTTTACCCTTCCCAGAACACAATTTGATATTGTAGTTACATTTACTTGGTCATCTGCAAATATTTTTCATTTGGACAAAAATCCAAATTTTTTTAGTTTGTTAAAGAGTTAACCTTTTTACCATACAATCCTGAGTTTTAAGGACTCTTTCGTACATGAGTCTTTTGAAAACATTGTGGGAAAAGGAGAAAATGATGGTAACCAGCATTTTTTCCTTTTCCTACAATGTTTTCTATCCTTCCCATAACAAATTTCAATCGTTGAGCCCCATTTATAATTGCTGTCTGCAAATGCTTTCAATTTAGACAAGTCTAAACTTTTGTTGTCTGATAAAGAGTTAATCTTTCAATTTACTCTTTGATGATGTTGGGTATGTGAGTTGCCTAGCAACAAGAGTCATTAACTCCAAGGATTGTTACATTTTGAATTATCTCCCTTCCACCATACTATTTCCTAATTTATGCATGGTTGATAACCAATTTCAACCCTTTACCACTCAATCCCATGTTTAAAAGACCTTGTCAAAAAAAGCTTTGAAAACATCGTGGGAAAAAAAAAAGAGAAAATGCTAGTAACCAGCATTTTCTCATTTTCACACAATATTTTCTACCCTTCAAAAGGCAAATTAGTTTTTGAGCTATGTATATTTGTTGTCTGCAAGTGCTTTAAATTTGTACCTGTCAAAAAATTTTGTTTTTGCTAAAGGGTTAAAGGACTTATTTTCACCAAGACTACGATTTTATACTTTTTTTTTCATATTCTTTTGTTATATTGTTTTGCGGATGATATAGACAAACTTTTTCCCATGTAACAAAATTTGTACTAGTCCAAATCCAAAGCAAATGTAGCCATATATCAAAATGTGGTTTATGTTGCAGAATTAGTCTCTGAAAGGGTAAAAAACATCATGCGAAAAAGGGGGAAAATGTTGGTTACCTGCATTTTCTCCTTTTCCAATTCCAATCTGCAATGTTTTCGAAGGTCTTCTTCCGACAGATTGTTCAAAGTCAGGATTGTGTGGTATAGAGTTAAGTTCAGACTGCACAGAATGTGTTGTTTGATCTTGGATCTATATTGTGGGCTTGTTAACCCCTTATTTTGCTAAATAAGTTAAATGAAACTTTCAAGATGATAATAAAAAACCTGAAAAAATGTTGTTCCAAACTTATTTTTTCAAACTGAGTTTTGGAGAAAAATTTCTCCATATCAGACAGTGTAGATGCAAGATCAGACTGCACATTCTGTGCAGTCTGATCTTGCATCTACACTGTCTGCAAAAGGTCAGTGAGTCATTTTTTTTTAATTAAGGTCAGCGAGTCATGCTTAGCAGCTGAAGGGTTATGGAGCCTATAGTAGTAAATCTTTCCAAGTTTCAGTGGATTGTACATCCAGATCATATAGGCAGCTCTTGAAAGAGGTCTTGCACAAATATTTGGCATTGAAAAAGTTACAAGAAGACGCTTTAACCCGTTTACCATTTCACACTTTTAATGACCCTGAGAAAGAAAACTCTGGAAATATTGTGGGGAAAAACCAGCATTTTTTCCTTTTCCTATGATGTCTTTTACCCTTTCAAAGACAAATTTCGTAACTTGTACAACATTTGTTGTTAGCAAATTTGTTAAATTTGGACCAGTCCAAAGTTTTGTTGCTTGGTAAAGAGCTAATACACCTTCTGTATGAGAACATAATAAGCATACATGATTTATTGTATGTATGGGACATACAATGAATACACACAGACAGCAGTAATAGACTTGTACAGGGAGAGTTGAAAGTCGAGAACGAAAGCCAAAAGTGGAAAACTCAGGGGTCGTATAAATGCCTTCCACTGAATAAAGTATATAAAGCTGATTCAAATAGCGTTAGAGTTTCTTCAAACATTACTGATAGCCTTGTATACTTTGACTGTGAAATTATAGGTTTTGACAGTGGTGAATGTGTTCGGTCTGTATAGCATGTTGATAAAATCTGCACATAAAATTAATGACTTCTTGACAACAAAGCATAGCTGTCCAACGCAATGCATGAGGTATTTGAGGCTAGTTGCAAAGCTCTATACACAAACATTTGGTTTTCGAAACGGATTATAAGGATTTTGAGGAATATAGTATTTTGACTGTAAAGTATACCTTTTGAAAGAGGTGACTGTGTATGGTCATTGCTTTTTGTTTTGATAAAATCCTTATTGTCTGTTTCCAAAACCGAATGTACACCGACACCACTTTCAAAACATATACTTTCACAATCAAAATACACATTTTGGTAAAATGGATGCTCGCAAACACCATCATCTTATTGAGGCAATACTTTTGTGCCAAACGCCACCTGATTTCATACAATATCGTACATATGCAGCGGCTTTACGGGATATTTTATTATACTGCAAAGAAATTTCTCGTGATCTGATTGGATAATATGCCCCAAACATTTATAATCATGTACACTGGCATAATCCACGTAAAAGCAGTTTCCCTTTCGGGAGCCCCGTATACTTAACTACACTTTCAACACAACATCCAAAATGACGGCGTCATTCGATTAATACGAGCCGCCCACAAGACAAACATACCGAGTGGCATGCACCACATTATTACTAGTTTCCCTTGCTGGTTGTCATTTAAATGGAAAAAATAGATTATTTTTGAAAAATAAATGAATATAGCCACATGTATTATTGTTTGATGTCATTCTAAAACAAATACATGGGGGGGGGGGGGGGTTAAAACAAGCCATCCCTTCGTCAGATAAGCAAATTGTGAAGTGTCAAAACTCATACATTGTGCCGAACTTTTGAAGGATAACCTAATGGTCGTTTGAGGCAACTAATGGTCGTTTACTTTGCCAACAAATCACTAAATTCAAAATTACTTACCTTGAAGTTTTTTAAATCCATGTTTGAATAAAAATGTGTCAAATATCTATCGCAGTGACATCATCAAGATTATGCACCAAACTGCACGTTTTACCAAAGTTTCAATGACGTCAGTTCCCAGAGACGTCAGTTTTCATTGAATTGGAGCACTCAAAAGGGAAATTCTATTGACTAAAGTCAGCATACTCAATTCGTGCGACCATAAAACAGGGAAATTTCGCTTAACACATGTTGGAATGGAAAAACTTTGCAGTATAATAAATTCGTTGTACGGTCAGGTGGCAGGGGACTAGGAAACTGTGGCCTTCGGATCGGGGCAACATGATTCACCACAGCTGTGAACAAGTTTCCAAGTCCACTGCCACCTGACCGTACAACTAATAATGTGCCAATTACCGCCAAACCAGTTACAGATTGCATTATGATTTTTGACAGTCAAGTGTGTTCTGGGAGAAATGTTTTTCGAATGATGTTGTCGACGACACAGATTTTCTGAAGCAACGGGTGAGAGCCCGGAAACATTTCTACAATTAGTCGATATTGTAGAATTACCCAGGGTTGCCAAATATTTTGCTGAAATGCAACAGTGTTCTCTCATTTATGACTTGATTGCAAACATACCCGATATATAGAATGCTTTCAACACTTTTCAATGTGAGTTTAGCAACTGTTTAAAAATGAGATACAGATGGCTATTGCAGCATTTTATGCATGTTTAGCATGTTACATTCAATAGCTATCAGTAGATGAGTGACGAAATTGAGGCAGCTTTAGACACCATTAATGCGAATAGTCATCATCATTATCATTGTTTTCACTCAAATCATAATTGATTGTTTGGGTACTATTCACTATAATGAGTCTGGCATTCTCAGCCACAAGATGATCCACTGCAGTTTCGTTTAATGTGCTAAACTAGAGAAGATTTGCCTTTTTTGCCTTTTCTAAATGAATGTGCATTATTTAGGAAATAATCTTCTTTCTATCGTGGTTTATCGTTCAATAAACCATGGTTGTGAGTTATGAGGCACAATAAATAATCCAGGAGAGCGATAGCCCGAGTGGTTTATTCATTGTGCCTCATAACTCACAACATGGTTTATTGAATGATAAACCACGATAGAAAGAAGATTATTTCGATTCTAACATGACCAACTCTTAATCAAAGGAAAACAAGTTCATACTTAGAGTATAAACGTGGATGCAGATTATATTCCATTGAATAACTTACTTACTTCATACAGAATGACGTCACTCTATATACATAGAATGACATCACTCTACATAGAATAACGTAGATTTTACCACACTTTCATTGCATTGTGTTTATAGAGCCGAATTCACATGTCATATTAGAATACGAGATATAAATGATCCTAACAGTCATCCAGTGATAACTCCTTTCAATGCAGCGCAATTACACAGAGTTCAAGATCCACGTCCTTACGGGAGGTTCAACTACTATCATAGATGATACCGTGTAGCTGTTGAGCATGCTGTTGCACGAACCAAAGTTTACAATGCTATCAGCAGTATTTGGAAAAACCCAAAGAAATATTTGTTCGAAACAGTTCATATCTGTTGTGCATTGGTATGCTATAAGAAAGACATAGGTCTTATCCTCTGAAACTAAAATATTGCTTGGAAAAGCTAACACTATTTGAATCAATTTTACATACTTCTTTCAGTGCAGCACATTTATACAACCCTGGAGTTTTTCCGCTTTCAGCTTTCGTTCTTGACTTTCAACTCTCGCTGTACATGTCTAATACTAAAACATTCCATAATGAAAATGGTAAGGGCATGAAAATCTTGGAGCAAGCTGACATTTTCCATCTATCAAAATGACCCTGAAGTTACACTTTCAATCATTGAACGAAAATAAACGCCAATGTATATTCAAGCTCAGATTGCATGTTTTGTGCAGTCTGATCTCGACCTGCTTTGTCAACAAAATTGGTCCTGATTTGAAATAACAACAGTGACCAGTGTATATTCAAGATCAGACAGCATATGCTGTGTAGTCTGATCTTGATCAGACCTGTCAACAAAGGCAAAATTTATATTTAGGAGATCTAAGGGTGAACAGTATAGTTTGGTTTGTGCTCAGTTACTTTTCTTCCAAATTTTAAATCAAAACCATTATTTTTCTGAATTAAATAACACTAAAACTCCTCTTATTTTTGCAAATTATATTCTAAAATTTAATAAGTTATCCTAAATGAAACTTACAACATCTTTAATATTTTCATATTCACCTAGCAATAGTTTACAAAATATTTATCACTAACATTTAATTTTCATACTTTGCAACAATTTATAAAACTCTTTCATGTATTCAATAGGACATTCTCCTAACACTTTTATCTTCTTTAATTCTATATTTTATATAAAAAAAAAAATAGCATCCCTAATTTGAAATAAGCTTATCTCCCATTCATGCAACTTTTACAACTAAAATATATGAGCTGTGCTCTGTGAAAAGGGGGCTTAATGCATCTTTGAAAAGGTATTGACCCAGGTCAGCCTGCGCAGTCCGCGCAGGCTGACCTGGGCTCAAAACTTTCCGCTGATGGTCAATTTTCTGTACGTCCAAGGACCAGTTTAAACCATGATTCAGTCGGTTGTTACACAAAATGGATTTTATGAATCCACGACCATGTGATTCCGGCTTACTTGGTATCATGTATCACGGAGATGCATTACGCCCCCTTTTATCAGAGCATGGCTCGTATGAGTGTCGCTCTAGTAAAATGTGGTTCGATGTATCTCCTTTATGCATTACCAAAAGCAATTCATCACATACTTAGGGATAAATAATTTGGCACTCTGGCAAAAGGGGAGGTACAGTGCATCTCAAATACATTACTCGAAGCAATTCATTGCATAATTAGGGATCCATAAAATCCATTTAGTGTAACAATTAAATGAATCTGCAGAAAATATGGTCCTTGGACATGCATAAAATTTACAAATAACAAAAAGTTTTGACCCAAGTCAGCCTGCACAGAATGTGCAAGCTGACATGGATCTTTACTTTTTGCATGTGCATTAAGCCTTCTTTTCACAGAGGATGACTCATATATGGCTTGCAACACGCGAAAAGGGGCATTCGGACATTTGCGTAAAGTGTCGTCTCGGATCATCCTGCGCAGTCCGCGCAGGCTAATCCGAGACGGCACTTTACGTCAACATTAGATTTTGTCCTACAGTAGACTTGTGTGAAACAGAAAATTACCTAAAAACGGAAAGTGTTGTTTCGGATTAGCCTGCGCAAACTGCGCAGGCTGATCCAAAACGACACTTTACGCAAATGTCCGAATGCCCCTTTTCGCGTGTTGCAGGCCATATGTCACCGAAACATGTTCTTGCAATGTCTTTGCCTTTACTAATAGCTGAACTCTTTACCAAACGACAAAATTTTAGACTTGTCCAAATTGAAAGCATTTGCAGACAACATAATAAATGTGACTCAAAAAATGAAACTTGACTGTAGCAGAGTAGAAAACATTGTGGGAAAAGGAGAAAATGCTGGTTACCAGCATTTTCTCCTTTTCCCACAATGTTTTCAGAAGGCTTCTTCCTCTGGGTCGTAAAAACCAGGGATTGTTTGGTAAAGGGTTAAGCCTTTACCAAACAATTCCATGAGAAAGAAGACTTTTGAAAACATCATGGAAATAGGAGAATATGCTGGTATACAGTAGCTTCTTCTTTTCCAGGTTATGTCTAAAATTTTATCGTTTGGTAAGGAGTTATACCTGTCTAAAATGATGGAATTTGTCTAGACTTTCAGCAAACAGGAGTGACCAGTGTTTCTTCTTTTCCCAAAATGTTTAAAAATCCTTAATTCCTCTTCAGGGTACAGTAGTTACAAAATGGAATTATTTGATAAATGCTTAACAGATCAAAATTATTAGATGTTCAATGATGTTTTAAACATATTTTTTCTGTTTTGTCATAGAAACTAATGCATCTATCCATGTGCCCCTGGATGCTTTTTTCCCCTACCCGTACTAGGCAAAACAATCTTTACAAGCCATTGGCTGCTTTCTCATATAGACAATATAAATGGCAAGTTTAATCATTTACACAAAAAAGTAAGTATGTATTATATATAATGCTTTGGTACAAATTACATAGCTACGGAGTAAAGTCTCTAGTCCAATATATTAAAAAATAATCAAAGAGTAATCATTCAAACAGAATTGCCAAAAACAATCTGATTATGACATTTTCGTTATTCTCCATACACTTAAAACATAGCCTAAAATACCTTCTTGAACAATGGCACCACAACTATGTGTTAATATTTGGTTGCAGTTGCTTCTTTAGTGAAAATTCTCTGTCCAAAAAAAAGGGGGGCATAACTATGTCAAAACTAATTCTGAAGTATCTGCCCTGAAACTCTTTCTGAAGCTTAACAACTAGCCCAAGTTTACAGTAAATATTGTCAGTAATTACAGAGATATCAGAAAATGTTTTTGCATCACTGCATTGCAGATGACAATGGAACAACTGCAATACCTATACAGTTTTTTTTGAAAAATTGCCGAGCTAAAAATGAATGAGCATTAACTTTTCCATCAAATTTGTTGCTTAGATTTCAGCCTTATTTTCAAAACAATTTATTACAGTATAGGTTGGCTGCCACACCTTTTTCTCTATTAGTGGTATCACTACTCCACAAACTGGAATATCAAAACTGCAATACTTACCACAAAAAAAAAGTTTCTTTTTTCGACATGTTTTAACTCTTCCCCAAACATCAAAATTTTCGACTTTTCCAAAGTAGAAAATTTTTCAGACGATAAAATAAAGGTGAATCAAAGATTCAAATTTGTTTTTTTGTAGAGTATTAAAACATTGTGGAAAAGGGAGAAAATGCTGGTTACCAGCATTTTCTCCTTTTTCCACAATATTTTCAAAAATTTTCTTTCTCAGGGTCTTTAAAAATCGGAGTTGTGTGGTTAAGGATGGAAAAATATGTTTCCCTTAGGTAAGACAGGCAGTTTTTGGACCATGAGTAATATGTTGTAGTACAAACCCATTGGAAAAATCCACCTTGTTCACCCTGGGTCTTGAATGTTATAAAATATTTGGCAAAATGTAAAAATACCTGTCTCATTTACAGTGACACCATAGATCAAAAGTATAAATTTATCCTGAAGTAAAACCCTTGATAGTTTAAATCCAATAAGAACTAATAAATCAGTTCATACCCTCATTTTAACCCTTTAACAACCAGTCCCCAGCCCCACTAACTACGATAGAGATGAAGACTTTTGGAATCTTTGTGAAAAATCCTGGTAACCAGCATGACCTCTTTTCCCCACAATGTTTTCTTCTATTTTCAAAACAAATTTCAATTTTTCAGTCACTTTTATTGTGTTGTCTGCAAATGCTTTGATTATGGACAAGTCTAAAATTGTGTTTGGTAAAGAGTTTATGGGAAATAATAGACTTTTAGTCAAATTTAAAATAAAATTCTCAGTTTTAAGAGTGTGTCTAGTCAGCTTGAGAGCTGTATTTACCACAGTAAAGCTTTCAAAATAATATTCAACAGTAGTACTATTGTATTGACTTTTGTTGGAAAATATAAAAAACCTGTCATACTCCATTTTCACACACACCATTCAAGTCTGAAAGCATATAACTACCCTTTATCTGTCAGTTCACAACCGCGAGGGAGACGCTTTTGAAAACAGTGTTGGAAAAGGAGAAAATACTGGATACCAGTTTTTTTCTCTTTTTTACAGTGTTTAACCCTAAAGAAGACATATCAAATCATATGTGCCAGATCTATCACATGTAATTGTTTGCAATATGAAAGAGTCTAAAATTCTATCATCTGGTACAGGATTAAACTTTTGGGGCTTTACTGTATACAGTAATAGCAATGATGTGCTAAATAAATCTATGATCTAATGGCATCTAATCCTTTCTTGCACAGAAACGTACATACATACACACATGTATACATTTATATGCAAGAATTGCAAATAACACTAGACTTGTTGCCGGCCAAACTAGTCTTGTCACTGGATCAAGAAAAACTTCAAAGGGCCTTAACTCCTATAACTCTTTACCAAAAGATAAAATTTTAGACTTCCAAATAGAAAACATTTGCAGAGAACAAAATAAATGTGACTTGAAAACATGAAATTTGATTTCTGAAGGATAAAAAACATTGTGAGAAAAGGACAAAATGCTGGTTACATGCTGGTTACCAGCATATTCTCTTTTTTCCTTGATGCTTTCAAACGCCATTTTTCCAGCACTTTAAACCTTAGAATTCTTTGGTAAACAGTTGGATTAGTGAGTAGTAGGTCTGAAATTGTTGAGCAATAACAAAATACTCCAAATAAAAATGCCTAAAGAATACAAGAGGTCCACAAGAGCCCAAATTGCCCTACTGGCTTTCACTTGCATATGCATTTTACTGAAAAGGAAACCTGTCATATCATGTCTATTTTTTCATAATATGGTCATTCGTTTAAAAAAAAAATTATCTAATGGCTTCTTTTCCTTAATGGTAGTAATCCATTCTACAAGTTTAATACCTCGATGATACAAATAACCTGTGCAAATTTGAAAGAATTAGATAGTTTGTAAAGTATTGAAAAACAGCAACAAAATCAAACAAACAGTGTTACACTAAACCATTGTTAATCTTTACACCTCCTTTCACAACTATACTTGCTTATGCAGCCAGTGAAGATCAAGATCAGACTGCACAAAATATGCAGTCTGATCTCTGATCTGCACTGTTCGCTTTGCTATGTTCAACAAAAACAGCCTTGATATTGCAATTATTTATGTTTTATTTATAGATCAAAAGTTTTCATTTTGCTTTATTCGGCACTTTAAGGGTTAACAGCACAGGTGCATCCATTCATGCTAGACTAAAAATAACACAAAATAAAATAACAAATAAGCACTTGTAAATGCAAAGAAAGAAATGCAAATGGAATGATGTGAACATGTGGCCAAAAGTAGAAAATAGCAGCAACACATTTTCAGTCACAAACTAAACATCTGCAACAATTTTCTCAAAGTACTTTTTAGATCCTAAATTAACACAAAAATTGTTTAGGGTTTGTATTCCGCAACCAGTTGAAATACTCCTCTATTTCTAAACTTGAAGTCAAGCCATCTAATAGGCTGAAACAAAATGTCTATTCCTGGAACTGACGGTTCAATTTTTTGAATGGTCAATACATATAAACCAAGGTCTGTATTGAACTTTAACCCTGCTATATTTTTTTCTTTAAATTTAGACTGGTTGGTGACTGAGTATGCCCCAAGATCTGTATCTAAATTCGACCCTATTATATTTTTTTCTTATACCCTCAACCACACAATTCTGAGTTTTAATAATGCTAAAGAAAATACTTTTTTAAAAGCATTGTTAGATAAGGAGAAAATGCTGGTAACCAGCATTTTCTCCTTTTCCCACAATGTTTTCTACCCTATTAGAGACAAATTTCACCATATGAGTCTTATCTAATTTGTTGTCTGCAAATGCTTTCAATTTGGAGCAGTCTAAAATTTCGTTGTGTGGTAAAGGGTTAACCCTTTAACATTTTTTTCTTCAAATATTTAAAGATTTCTTTTTTTCTAGAGAGTAGTTCCTTTCCTTTCAAAAGTTTCCTTCTTCATGATAAAAGTATCACTTTTTGTTATGTTCAAAAAAAAAAAAAATGCCTTTAACCCTTTACCAGACGACAAAATTTTAGCCTTGTCCAAATTGAAAGCATTTGCAGACGACAATTTCAAGGTGGCTCAAATGGTGCAATGTTTCTTTGACAGGGTAGAAAACATTGTGGGAAAAGGAGAAAATGCTGGTTACCAGCATTTTCTCCTTTTCCCACAATGTTTTCAAAAGCCTTTTCCAAGGGCGTTAAAAGTCCGCATTGTGCGGTAAAGGGTTAAAGTAGTTGGATATTCCATATCCCCATGGAGAACTAACAGATTTTTACATTCTGTAAAAAGAGAATTTGCAACATTCTCACTAACTCCTTGCAGACCAGACAGTCCAGTGTTATAATTATCCTGAGAAAGAATGCCTTTACAACACTGTAGGAAAGGAGACATTGCATGTTATCAGCAATTTTTTCCTTTTCCAACAGCGTTTTCTACCCTAGAAAAGACGAATCCCTGCCACTATAATTTGTTGTCTGCAAAATGTTTCAATACAGCCAAGTCTAAAATTTTGTCCACTGGTTCAAAGCTAACTATTTATTCGAATGTTACACGCCCCCATTTTCTGATACTAGATAAAATCAATGATCAAACTACCTTGCGTGTTTCACGTTAATAAACCCTTAAGATGCTTTTCACAACTTCAAGTGCTGTTTTGGACAGTATAGGTCAAGATCAGATGGTACAATATGTGCAGTCTATTTTTGGACCCACACTGTCTTGAAGTGGAGATATTGTAGTTATGAAAAGGTAATGAAACTGAAAAATTCGCTTTTCTTAAATCTTTTTCTAGAATGAAAATGTTAATATTGTTCATTCAGAAATTCTAAGGGCTAAAAATAGCACTATTTTAAATATTGACCTGCCAACTTCAGACCCTCCCACCATGACACAGGGTTTTCCATGACCCTGTGTTTCTTTGAATTTGGACTCCCAGATTTTCTAATTGTCCCCAAAAATTGAAATGTTTGCATTCTTATATTCATTTGAAACAGGTCAAATGACTGTTTTTTGAGAAACAAAGGAAAACTCTAATGACATCAACAATTTCAATCTCTTAATTTAACACTTTACCAAGCAAGAACATTTTAATCTTGTCTAAAATGAAAGCATTTGCTGATGGCAAATTAAATGCGGCTCAAAAGTTGGCTTTAGTCTTTGACAGAGTAAAAAACACTAAGGAAAAAGGAGAAAATGCTGGTTACCAGCACTTTCTTCTTTTCCCTCATTGTTTTTCAAAACCATTCTTTCTAAGAATAAATAAAATCTGGAATTGCTTGGTAAAGCATAAATATAACAGTATCGTAACCAAATGTTGTCATAAAATATGAGGACTGATCACGTGCTTGAGCATGGGTCTTGGCCTGGGTTCTGGTCTCATCACTTTCTCCATGTATAAATATTTTTCTGACGTTTCTTTATCAGTGATTACCCTATTACAAAACCATCCCATGTTTTAACAAATCTGAGGCACTAGACTTTCAAAAACATAATGAGAAATAGAGAAAAATTGATGTTAACCAGAATTTTCTCCATTTTCTCACAATGGTTTTTATTCTTTCACAGACAAATCTCATATCATTCACATTTAGTTGGTGTCTAAACGATCTTTCAATTTCAGCTAGTTTATAACTTTGTGGTCAGGTATAGGGTATACAGATTATTGCAAAAACATATCTACCTAGACTGCAAAAAGGAGTACTGGGGTGAAAGAAACAAGAGGGCCATGATGGCCCTGTATTGCTCCACTGGCTAATACGTCAAAACACTACAAGTCAAACATTACAATACTCTGCCAACTGATTTCAAACTAGAAGACATACAAATTTTCCCTATATAAGCCCATGTAAAACTTGTGACCCACAGGGTGGGGCCAAATACGACCCCTGGGCTATAATTTGGGCACTCTTGGTATAGGCTCACTAGATAAAACTAAATGCACAATTTGGTAGCCCTAGGCCTTATGGCTAGGTACGAGAACATTTTTACAGTTTTCCCTATATAAGCTCCTTTAAAATTTGTGACCCCTGGGGCGGGGCCAAATTTGACCACAGGGCTATAATTTGAAGAAACTTGGTAGAGGTCCACTAGATAAAGCTACATGCCAAATTTGGTAGCCCTAGCCCTTATGGTTTCAGACAAGAAGATTTTCAAAGATTTTCAATATTTTTCAGTTTTGTTGCCATGGCAACCATAGTTTTTGCAAGAATCAAATTCTTTCAACAAATTCTGAAGAGGACTATGGCAGGATCATTTCTGTGAAGTTTCATCAAAATTGGATGGGTAGTTTCAGAGAAGAAGATGTTTGAAATAAAAGTTAATGCACACACGCACGGACTGACGCATGCACGGATGCACAACGGACACTGGGCCATGACGTAAGCTCGCTGGCCTTCAGCCAGTGGAGCTGAAAACATCTTGAAACCTGGACCCAGGCTACACAGAACTGCACATATTGATATTCTAAACCCTTTCCTAAACAATCTCCTGTTTTAGCACACAAAAAAAAGAAAGACAGCTTTAGAAAACTTTGTCGGAATTTGGGAAAATGCTGGTAATCAGCGTTTGCTCACTTTCCCATGATGTTTTCTACACATTCTGATACACATCTCATCAAATGTATGACACTTAACTTGCCATCTGCAAATATTTTCAATTTGGACTAGTCTAGAATTTTGCTGTTTGGTACAGGTTTAAGCCTTTACCATACATTCCAAAGTTTTAACAACCCTAAGGAAGAAGACTTTTGAAAACATTGTTGGAAAAGGAGAAAACGCTGCTTACCAGCATTTTCTCCTTTTTCCACAATGTTTTCTCCCCTTTCACAAACAAATTCCATGTGTTGAGCAACATTTATTTTGTCTTCTGCAAATCCTTTCAATTTGGACTAGTCTTTAATTTTGTCGTTTGGTAAAGAGTCGATACAAATATATGCATATAAACAACTATATAATAATCACATTTTATCGAACTATCACAGATTACAAACACTAAAACATGAAACAATATCACAGTTATGTCACAGGTTATTATAAAACTTTCTATATGTCCTGATTTATGTCCTTGAAGTAAATGAAAGACAAATGTCAAGGTCAGTTTAAATGTCAAGGTTGTTTCCTTAGTGATAATAAAAGTAATTATTTCCCTCATCAAAACCAGAGAAGGCGTATCCAGGACCGGTGTAACCAGATGCATATCCTGAAAAAGAATGGAAACATTAAGGATTCAAAATATTTCAATGGCTCTTTGTCAAATGGAGGGGTTTACCATATAATTATCCTTGAAACATCATACCAAGCAAGCCATCACATAATTATGGATCCATAAAAATCTATTTAGTCTAATAACCCACTGAATCATGAGAATGGTCCTTGGATATGCAAGAAATTGACCAAGAGCAAAGAGTATCAACCCAAGTCAGCCTGCTAGGGCTGTGCAGGCTGATCTTGATCTATACCTTTTGCAGACACACTATAAGCCCCCCTTTCAACACAGCACAGCCCATTTAACTTTTGGAACCATTAACCCCATACATACCAAGTTTAGATCCCATTAAAAACTAAAAAACATCTCACAAAGAAGGCATTGAAATAATTTCATGGATGTTGAGGCAGCCAGTGAGCCTATCCATGTATTCATGGCATTTCTTTACCAGCAATGAGCTCCATACTCTGTCCAAGCCACTGGCTGCTTTCCCATGCAAACAGAGTCAAACCAAGGTTCATCTGTAAGAGGGGAATGAATAAAGTTGCAATGACCTTCATCAATTCTAAAGAGGGCTTTGGACAAGCCTGGCTTTGAAACCCCTGCACTATCACCACTCTGAGGTGTGGCCAAAGGTTTGATTGACTTTCAACAATATTTGCTTTATATCACAGCAACAGCTAACTTATTCATATCTTTCGTTGGTTTCACCAGTACAAGGCTTTGGCTCTGCGTTGTCTTGCCAAGGGAACCAATGTGACCAAGATTTTCTGATTAAATATCCAGGAGTTTAACCACTGAGCAAAAAGGACATACTTTTAGCTAAGGAGGACATACTTGAAAGAAAACACTTGCATGGAAAAACATTGTCAAACAAGAGCGGCAAATTGTCGCAAGATACGCCCATCCCACCGCCAGTTGTCGAGGGGGGATAATAATCGTAAAGGGCAGGTAGAGGAAAATAGTAGTGCAGCAGAAATCATGTAAGTGATTGAAATAGGCATGAATGTCTCCTCTAATGTTAAGGAAACATGCATATAAAGTTTCAGGTCATTCCAACATGAAAAGACAAAGTTATATTGTAGAGAAGCATGAAAAGCTGTTTAAAAAAAATAATGAATAGGGAATAATTCCAAAAGGGCATTAGGTAAGGTTACGGCTCCAGTGCAGTGCACTTTTCGTAACTGCAACAAACATGTTTACCAAGTCTCAAGTCAATTTGACTTCAGGTGACAAAGTTCCGTTCCTGACAAGCAAGAAATACTGTAGAAATGAAGATCAAAGTGGAATTACTGAAAATCCGCGCTAGGTAGAGTTACTGTTCTTGTGCACTGTACTCCGTAATATTGCAACAAACATGCATACCAAGTTTGAAGTCATTCTGACTTGAGATGACAAAGTTATATTCCGGACAAGCACTAAATGCTGTAAAAATGATGATCAAAAGGAAATAACTCAAAGACAGCACGAGGTAGAGTTACAACTCTTGCGCACTGCACTTCCAAATATTGCAACAAATTAGCATACCATATTTCAAGTCATTCCTACTTAAGATGACAAAGTTATGCTCCGGACAAGCAAGAAATGCTATAAAAATGAAGATCTAAGGGGGAACAACTCAAAATTTGTGCTAGGAAGAGTTATGGTTCTTGTGCACTGCACTTCATAATTTTTCAACAATCATGCATACCAAAATTGAAGATGTTCAGACTAAAAATGACAAAGTTATATTCCGGACAAGCAGAAAATGCTGTAAAAATGACGATCAAAGGGAAATAACTCAAAGACAGCACGAGGTAGAGTTATGGTTCTTTCGCAATGCACTACGTATTATTGCAACAAACACAAATGCCAAGTTTCAAGTCAATCGAACTGGAAATGACAAAGTTAAGCTCCGAACAAAGAACTGGACTGTAAAAATGAAGATCAAAGTGGAATTACTGAAAATCCGCGCTAGGTAGAGTTATTGTTCTTGCGCACTGTACTCTGTAATATTGCAACAAACATGCTAACCAAGTTTGAAGTCGTTCTGACTTGAGATGACAAAGTTATTCCGGACAAGCACTAAATGCTGTAAAAATGACGATCAAAGGGAAATAACTCAAAGACAGCACGAGGTAGAGTTACAATTCTTGCGCACTGCACTTCCAAATATTGCAACAAATTAGCATACCATATTTCAAGTCATTCCTACTTAAGATGACAAAGTTATGCTCCGGACAAGCAAGAAATGCTATAAAAATGAAGATCAAATTGGGAATAACTCAAAATTCGTGCTAGGAAGAGTTATTGTTCTTGTGCACTGCACTCCGTAATTTTTCAACAATCATGCATACCAAAATTGAAGATGTTCAGACTAAAAATGACAAAGTTATATTCCGGACAAGCAGAAAATGCTGTAAAAATGACAATCAAAGGGAAATAACTCAAAGACAGCACGAGGTAGAGTTATGGTTCTTTCGCAATGCACTACGTATTATTGCAACAAACACAAATGCCAAGTTTCAAGTCAATCAAACTGGAAATGACAAATTTAAGCTCCGAACAAAGAACTGGACTGTAAAAATGAAGATCAAAGTGGAATTACTGAAAATCCGCGCTAGGTAGAGTTATTGTTCTTGCGCACTGTACTCTGTAATATTGCAACAAACATGCTAACCAAGTTTGAAGTCGTTCTGACTTGAGATGACAAAGTTATTCCGGACAAGCACTAAATGCTGTAAAAATGACGATCAAAGGGAAATAACTCAAAGACAGCACGAGGTAGAGTTACAATTCTTGCGCACTGCACTTCCAAATATTGCAACAAATTAGCATACCATATTTCAAGTCATTCCTACTTAAGATGACAAAGTTATGCTCCGGACAAGCAAGAAATGCTATAAAAATGAAGATCAAATTGGGAATAACTCAAAATTCGTGCTAGGAAGAGTTATTGTTCTTGTGCACTGCACTCCGTAATTTTTCAACAATCATGCATACCAAAATTGAAGATGTTCAGACTAAAAATGACAAAGTTATATTCCGGACAAGCAGAAAATGCTGTAAAAATGACGATCAAAGGGAAATAACTCAAAGACGGCATGAGGTAGAGTTATGGTTCTTTCGCACTGCGCTCCATATTATTGCAACAAACACAAATGCCAAGTTTCAAGTCAATCGGACTGCAGATGACAAAATTATGCTCTGGACAAGCAGAAAATGCTGTAAAAATGACAATCAAAGGGAAATAACTCAAAGACAGCACGAGGTAGAGTTATGGTTCTTTCACACTGCACTCCGTATTATTGCAACAAACACAAATGCCAAGTTTCAAGTCAATCGGACTGGAGATGACAAAGTTATGCTCCGGACAAAGAATTGGACGCCATCTGCCCGCCCGTTCGCCATGGGTGATCCCATAAAACGTCCCGTCTTCGACGGGCGTATAAAAAGGGGCAATAACTATTTTTTGTTTCAGCAGTTGTTCCTTTTCTTGCATTTTTTATTAAAAAATGTTTTATAGTAGGGTTGTAAAAAGTTGTATTTGTGCAGCAATTGGTTAGAATCTTTTAGAGTAAAATTTTGTACACCTCTATCGAACTCTTTCATTAAATCATTTCAGTAAAAAAACAAAATTGTAGTTTGAAAAATCAAAATGTTAAAAACATAATTGGTATCAGACAAATTTTTGTCCTATGACTGATATAATATATGTTTAAGCAGTCTAAGAATATGCTGAGAAAATTACTTTATAACGATATTTTTATGCAAAGAATCAAATTTAAAATGAATGTATTATATACCAGTTATTAGTATCAAGCAGAAGCACAATTTTTACACAAAGCTATGTTTGTATGTATTTCAGTAAATGTGTCAACAACAATAACAACACACCTTTAATTACACCCAAGTATACACAGTATACAATAAGGGCAATATACAAAATAATATATGAATGGAGATATAAAATATACGACTTCCGAAAAGATTACAAAAAGTGGATGCGGGAGACGGTTGAGATGGATGATTGAGAGGGATAGAGCCATTTGCACGCACCTGCTGGTCACGTGAACTCACGTGGGAAAAACAGGTTGCGCAAACCCCTACTTAAAAGCCGCAGGTAAGTTGTTTTTATTTTTTCATAAGTAATGTGTCCTATTTCAGAAGTTCAAGCATTGCAACACTAAGCAGAGCTCCAGATAAGGGGGAGTGATGGTTTTCTTAATCCATTATTTCTGTTTCACACCCTTTGTTGTGGGTATTCATAAGAATCGTCTCGTTAAGACGATTCTAATGAGTATCCAGAACATAGGGTTTGGTGGAGAATGATTAAAATTTTTAATTTTAAAATCATAATCACTCCCTCTATCTGGAGCTCTGACTAAGTGCTTTGACAAACTGTGTAGATTTAGATCAGACTGTACTGTGCAATCTAATCTTCAATATACATTACATAATAAATCAAGAAATAATCTTGTTAAGTCATCCGACAACAAGGTCTATTCTCTAGGCTGTTATTGCCCACTTTATTAAAAAATTTTGTTCTTCGGGTAAAAACAGCATTTTAACAGCAGCCTACTCATTCGCAGCATAAAACTGACATTACCTCAATTTTGGGTCCTAGCTATTGTGTGACTGACTCATAGACTGAATAGTGTCTTACAATGCTTTCAATATAATTTCAGTCAGCGATTATGTGAAAGATTGTGACAAAGTCTGCCTGTAAATTCCATATCTGTCTTCTATCCAGCCTTATAATGTAACAGGGTACATTTCCTACATTTTATACTCCCCATGTTAAGATAGAAATCAAAACAGATTTTCTAGGTCTTTACCAGATTATTAAATTTCAGACTTGTCCAAATTCAAAGCATTAACAGATGACAATTAAATGTGGCTTAAATGGTGAATTTGTCTGCCAAGGGATATTAAACATTTAAGGAAAATGAGAAAATGCCACTAACGAGTGTTTCCCCCTTTTCCAACATTGTTTACAAGAGGCCTCATTTCCTGGGCTGTTAAAACGGGATTGCTTGGTTAAAGATTAATTTTGTAATGTATAAGAAGTCAGCTATTAGATTTGTCAGTCAAAACTCAGGAAAGGTCAGACAAGTCAAATTTGAGCGTCAATAAAGCTAGAAAAAACTACATGTATTTAGTGTCAATCTAATGTTACAAAAGTAAAGCTTTAATAATCTGTGACATATTAGAAACATAACTGTGAACATTGTTATCATGTGCTTTGAAAATAAAAATCTAGAATATAACTACTCTTTGTTATCAGTTGCAAAATATAGCTGTGAACATTGTTATCATGTGCTGTGACAGTCTAATACATGACTACTGTTTGTATTCAGCTGCAAAACGTAACTGTGAACATTGTTATCATGTGCTGTGATAGTCTAAAACATAACTGCTGTTTGTATTCAGTTTCAAAACATAACTGTGAACATTATTATCATGTGCTGTGATAGTCTAATGCATAACGACTGTTTGTAATCAGTTGCAAAACATAACTGTGAACATTGTTATCATGTGCTGTGATAGTCTAAAACATAACTACTGTGTGCAATCAGTTGCAAAACATAACTGTGAACATTGTTATCATGTGCTGTGATAGTCTAATACATAACTACTGTTTGTAATCAGTTGTAACTTATCTATCAATCCTATACTAAACAACAAAATTATAGACTGGTCCAAATTCAAAGCATTTGCAGATGAAAATTTTAATTTAGCTCAAATGATGGAATTTGTTTTTTAAGTGATAGAAAACACAGTGGGAAAAGGAGAAAATGCTGGTCACCAGCATTTTCTCCATTTCCCACTATGTTTTCAAAAACCATCTTTGTTAAGGTGGTTAAACTTGGGATTGTGTGGTAAAAAGTTAATCCTTTACCAAATACCGTAATCCAAAGTTTTCACCACCCTAGGAGTGAAGACTTTTGAAAGCATTGTGCGAAAAGGAGAAATGCTGTTTCACAGCATTTTCTCCTTTTCCTACAATGTTTTCTACTAATTTATAGACAAATCACATCATTTGAGTTCCATAGAATATGTCGTCTGTAAATGCTTCCAATTTGGACAAGTCTAAAATTTTGTCGTCTGGTAAAGAGTGAACAGAAGTTATCAGGTACAGAAGCACAGAAAAAGTTTGCGAAGACAAAGAGTCAGCTAATAGTAACAGCTGTAAACATGTTGAAAGTCATATGACCAACGGTTAACCTTTTACAACACTACCTCAAGTTTTAACGACCTTGAGGAAAACTTTTGAAAATATCGTGGAAACAGGAGGAAATACTTGTTACCAGATGGATGACAGATAGTCAAAAAGGAACTTGCAAAATGATTTTGTTCTGAATCTAAAGATGATAAAATTCGCAGCATTGTCACGATCATCAATTCTGAAAAGTTAATTTCACAGATAAATCTAGGTCTGTGATGTTTTAGAAATGAGGAGTATGAATACAGAGGCTTTGACCAAACACAGAGATATTTGCTTATCTCAAATGTGTCGTAAAGGCTGGATTATACTGAAAAGAGCGTAGTTATGTTATAAAACTTTCATCTTTACTTAAACTCTAGCCAAGTATAAAATTCTCTCTTTATGAACAAAGTTTATTGCACTGTTTTACCCTGATTTGTGCATATTACAGCCAATAGCTGCAATTTCTAAAATGAAAGTTGCATGTTCTCTAATGATTGAATACAATGGTTACCAGTCCATAATTTTCTACTTCTTGCCCATGTAAGTCTTAGACAAGATACCAAAAGGACCATTTTTTTGTGTTGTTTCGTTTTTTGTTTTTTATCCAAGATAAACCCTTTACCACAATATCTTTTGTTTTAATAACCTCGAGGAACAAGCCTTTTGAAAATGTTGTGGGAAAAGGAGAAAAAGCAGGTTACACCACAGGATAGTTTGGTAAAGGGATAATTCTAACTTCCATGACTAGTCACCTGATTAGCTGAAACATTCAATTTCTATTATTCAGACTTACTGTAGATTTAGAATGGTTATTCCTATGCTAATCTTACAGGGTGAGAGATCTAATCTAGTTCTAATACAAAACAGAAAACATTGCAGAGCTGAAGCTGTTAAGTAAATAACAAAACAGTGCATGCAAATCATCATAACACCAGCAGGCATCATCTTGCCATACTTGTTGGTCACTTTTACAAGAACAGAATTTATTTTGTTCTTAAGAAAAAGCACTGCTTTTTTTGGCGCAATTACATAATTATGCATGATTACCTGGTAATCGAAATAAAAAAAACCCCTAGATTTAAGACTTCAAAACAGGCATTAAGAAGTTAAATAAAGCACTTTATTACAAAATGGTTTTAAATACCACAATGATTCTAATTTCAAGCCTGCATCAAATTTCAAAGCTATAAATAATAAAATAAGTGGCTTGGACAATATTAGACATTTAGTCTTGGCCGATCAGAAAGTTAGTCTTGCAATGTACAATACAGAACAATTTGTTGACTCAAATGGCAGCAGCTATATAAGTTAAAATGCCTGCTATGACATGAAGATTTTATGTGCCTACAGATTTTGATAATTACTCTTTCTCAACATTAAAATTTGTTGTAATTTGTAGCAAAGTCACACCAACAAAAATGTCTTTGCAGAAGAGTGTCTCTGGCAATCCACCAAAAATGTTTGCAAACCACTATTTTTTAATCATTGGATCCATCAAAACCATTGGACTGCTTACTTTTTCAAAATACAACTCCTGAGCTATTTTACTTGTTTCTGCAGTGTTAAATGAAAAAAAAACCCAGGCTACAACAAAACAGTTGTGGACATTTACCCAATTTTGAATGGCTTCTCTGAATCTTTGGTTTGTAAGAAAGCTCTTGTATATTCTTTGAAACATTTGCAAGTACAAACTTGCTCATGTAAAATTTTGTCCATATGTACATGTACTGGTATTCAACAAATCAATGGGAAATGTAGTTTTGAAATGCTTTAAAAACTACTTTACAAGAAG
The DNA here is from genome assembly GCA_946811185.2 of Hippopus hippopus. Taxonomy (NCBI): domain Eukaryota; kingdom Metazoa; phylum Mollusca; class Bivalvia; order Cardiida; family Cardiidae; genus Hippopus; species Hippopus hippopus. The sequence goes on from OX328105.1 coordinate 3,850,301, forward strand.
CTGCAGTCAATTCTATAGAAGCAATTGGTACATAAATTTTGCTCAACATATATTTTATTTGCACATAACTGCACATAAGTAAGCACAATAGATCTTCATGGCATTGTTGTAAACTTTAAACTTACAGGCTTTCATGATAGGTAAGTAAAGAAGTATACATTTTGGCATATAAGCTCTATTAATTTTGCTACACATTTCTCCAGTTTGATTCCATATCTTGTCATTTATTTCAAAATTAATTTCAACAGTTGGGAGAATACTTGCATGCTCTTGCAGTGGCAAATGTGATACCATTTTGATTTTGATTTTTTTTTTTTCATAGACAAAAGAGATTTGTAATCTTATATTTTAACCAATTGCAACATGCACAAGACATTTTCCTCCATATGGTGCTATTTTGCAAAACAAGACACTGCTTGTCATCCAATCTTATTTGAATCATGCTCTTAGAAAAAGGGGCTAAATACATCAAAATAAATATCCACCATCATCAGCCTGTGCAGACTGACATGGGTCAAACGTTTCTGCCATTTCGTAAATTTTCTGCATGTTAAAGGACAATTCTAACCCATGATTGAGGTGATTGTTTGACAAAAAAGTATTTTACTGATTCACAATAATGTGAAGATTTGCTAGATATAATGCAATACAGAGTGTAAGAGCGCCATTCAGTTCTAATTGTAAATTCCAAAACTAGCCATCTGACTAAGCAAATCACACTGCTAGTCTTGGAGCTTCAAATTAGAACAATTTGTAGAATGGTTGGTGAATACAACCACTTCAGTTGAATTAATAGATAATGCTCTAAAAGCCACAGCAAAAGTTTGGGTAACACATGTGCCAATATAAGAACAATTCAGATGATTTTGTTGACAAATAATTTTCTCCTATCAAAAGAATCAGATATATGTATACTTCTTTTTCCTTCTACTGCATTAGAGCTATTACAATGTACAACATCGAGATTCAAAGCACTAATGGTTGAGTACAGAATGTGACCAACAAAAAGCGAGAGGATACTCTACCAGAGCCATGGTGACAGTTGCATGATGGGACAGCCAGCTTCACTGGTAATATTCATAAAAGGGTTGGTATTGATAAGTAGTATAGGCCTCAGGCATATAACCAGAGAGGAACTCACCCCTTAATGGATAGCCACCTCTCCTGAAATGACGAAAAAAGAACATACACTTATATCAATACGCCAGTTCCCAACTCAGCCAAATTCTTTCTGTTTCTACTTTTTCAAAGAAAAAACCCCATCATTTGATTCAAATTTGTTAGTTGCAAGCGACTCCAATTGAGCAAGTTTAGAAACTTGTTGTCTTGGAAGAGGTTATTTGATGTAGTGAAAACTTCATGGTCTACTGTACCTCTCTGTGAAGTCATAGAGCAGATTTTTAATCAGTCGGCTTTAGCTGGCCAATTAGAGAGGCCACAAATTTCGGAAACCCATCTGCTGAGAGCACACTGTTGTAACTGTATCTCATAACATCTTTTACTCACAGCATTTTGATGCTTATACCTGCTGTGGTGATCATATTACAAAAGCTACTTTAACCCAGATAAGCGTAAGAATAGTAACAAGTAGTAAACAGGTAAATAAGCAATCCCAAGCTTAACTTTTCAATTATGTAATGAATGGCAGTTACAGTTTGTTTAGTGCTGAATCATGTCATAATACCAGCATTATCATAATCTCTGGTTTTAATTTACTTTTATGCTTTAGTTTTTATGTGCTATGAGAAAAATACAGCCATCACAAACAGTTGATTTTGCTGCCCCTGTAGGTCCTGCATGGCTCAGTGGTATAGTGTATTACTTGTAACCTGGAGGCACTGGGCCCAAGCCTTATTGGAAGCACTATTTTTTTTTTCGTTTTTTCTCGGGAGTGCCCTTGGGCAAGACACCTCAAAGCCCCAGCCTAGAACTGTTGAAATCCAGGACATACATGAGTAAGCGAGCTGTCGCCATGATAATGACTGAAATAATGTTGAAAGCAGCGTAAAACACCATTTTATCAATAGTATGCTCAAAATTTATCGGTACATTATGGGATAAGGGAGGTAACTTACATCTCCATTTGAGGCATTTGTGAATAATGATGAACAGCAGGTTGACTGGCTGGAGGAGATGTATAGTGATGGTGGTGGACCGCCCCTGAGGCTACTGGTCTAGGAACCTGTAGAATGTGCGAAGAAAATATCTCATGATTAATGATTACTTCTATTACCACATTATTTTCACATGTATAAAACCTGAGTTAAACTTAAAAACCTTGCTGATTATCAGTATTCAACTCTTAATGTGCCTTTCACAACTTAAGTTGCTTTTACGGCCAGTGTAGATCAAGATCAGACTGCACAAAATATGCCATCTGATCTTTGATCCACACTGTCAGCTTTGCTGAGACATTCCGGACAAAAATCTGCCTTGATACTGTGTTTATTAGCTGGGGTCTTATTGCTGGATGTATAATGTCTGTTTGGTGTATATGCCGCTTGAATCATTAAAATGTTTTCAAATTTGTCTGCTGCAAACTTTATACAGGAGGAAAAGCATGCAATATTTTGAGTTTCAGTGTACTTAACTCTTTACCACACAACAAAATTTTAGACTAGTCCAAATTGAAAGAATTTACAGACAACGAATTAAAGGTGGCTCAAATGATGAAATTTGTCCTTGATAGGGCAGAAAACATTGTGGGAAAAGGAGAAAATGCTGGTTACCAGCATTTTCTTCTTTTTCCACAATGTTTTCAAAAGCCTTCTTCTTCAGGGGTGTTAAAACTCTGGACTGTGTAGCAAAGAGTTAACTCTTTACCAAACGAAAAAATTTAGACTGGTCCAAATTAAAAGCATTTGCAGACGATATATGGCAGAAATAATGGGATTTGTCTGTGAAAAGTTAATATACATAGTGGGAATTGGAGAAAATGCTGGTTACCAGCATTTTCTCCTCTTTCTCAATATTTTCAAATGCCTTCACCCTTATGGTCCTTAAACTTGAAAGACACAAACATAGTGAATCCAAGACTGCTTTGGCCAGACTGGACAAAAAATTAATCTTAATGAGTAATCAGGTTGCCCATTTTATGCAGTCTGATCATGAGCAAGACTGTTTGCATAAACAGCTGACCTCAATAAGCCATAAAGTATAAGAGAATATGAGGAATAAAGTCCTTTTTTTCTGTTTTATCTCAGTAATCTAACTAGTTCTCTCTTAAATTTCTTTCAAATCATCATTGTGAGCTTGACTACATTTTCCCCTAAATTTGTGATGAAATCATAAAAAGGTATTTTTTTTTTTCCCTATGATTTATTTAAGCTATGAGCACAATTTCAATGCTTTTATCAACCCTTAGTTTAAACATATTTATTTTACATCGAATTAGGAACAAGTTCTTACAACTTATACTAATCTCTCTCGAATCTGCTTCCTGGGAACTACACCAGTACTCGCCATCAACCCCTAGGCTGCTAAGTGTGACTCACTTTGCAGAATGATGATGATGACGACCGCAACTACCACAGGGCTGTAACAATACCTCAGATTTCTTCAGAAATTATTAACACTACAGTTATCTATGAAATTCCTGTCATGATTATTTAAAGTAACAATAAAGGCCAAATGTAAACAAAGCGGGTGTTTAAATGCATTTGAATTTATATCATACCATTTAAAAGTATGGAAATTATTGTGAAGATGACAATCTGTGATTGTACGGTCAGTCCAAGTGTTAGTCGCTGACAGAGAAATTAACTTCAAAAGTATGCTAAAACCTGCCAGGTAGCTGTGTCTTTCGTTTACTTTTTGCCTGATTTTAAAATTCTTTTTTCTGGCAGCAACTAACATACAGCCTGACCACACGACAACAGACTGTCATCTGCACAATATTTTCCATACTTTTAAATGGTATGATTTAAATTTAAATGTATTACGACACATGCTTTGATATTTTGGCCTTTACTGGGCCTATAAGTTTGGAAAATAAACTAAGCATTTCATGACATTCAGAAAAATTAGTACTATAACTTTTAAACTGAGGAAAAAGGTATCCAATTATAATTTAAGTTGCCTGAAAGATAATTGTGCTATTAAAAGAATCTATGCTATACCTAAGTCTAAACATCTATATACTGAATGTGGTGATTCACAAGTAAGTGCAATAAGCCATGAAAAAGCTGGTGAAGGATAGTTGATGGCAAAAGATTTTGGTCTAGTGTAAAAACAAAAATAGAATCTCATTCGGACTCTAATGCTAAGTGCTCTTGCCTTCCAAGTAAAGGTTCTAAGTAAAACAAGATGGCAGTCTAAAGGTCAGCTTTATCCATCACCACCAATTGTTTTTGAAAATCTTTACAGGGGTCAAAATTTGACCATTGAAAATCTTTGAAAGCGTTCAGACAACATGAAGCAACAAAAGCATGTTTTGGGCAGACAAATGCACAGACAGAAAGACAGACTTAGGTAGCTGAAGGCCATGACCCAAGATATATGATATTATTTCATGCTTTCCAGTAGGATATCAAGAAATAGCGGTGAAAATATTTTTCTATATTCCACGGGTACAACCAGTGAAAGTACCGATTTTTATATTCTAGTTACCTAGGTAAAATGCGCGTGACTCACAACCAGATGGAAATATGACGTCATTTACCTTACATTTCTCGTGCTTGACGTAATATTGTAATGCGTTGCTATGCGGAGGGGGTACGCCACGGGGAATAACTGAAAAGACTGTACTGGATTTTGATAAAGTTCCTCCCAGAAAGGGTTAAAAGCATGAAATAAATAGAATATTTGTTTTTTTCGGTGAAAGATCGAAATTTATTTCATCTCGTGAACACCATCGGTAATATTTTCACTCGTGGCTGTGCCACTCGTGAAAATATTACCGAAGATGTTCACTCGATGAAATAAATTTTGATCTTTCACCAAAAAAAACAAATATCCTCTATATCATGGGTTCTGCATATCATCTGTTTGAACCAAACACTTCTCAAAATTCATTTGATAATCCTTACAGAGTTGAAGGAGTTATGCAGCTGACCAGAGGTTCTGCAGGGATATGTATCAGACAAGATTTAACAGCATATGATCTTTGATAACTAACCTTCCCCCTTTTCTACTGTGACCTCAACCTTTGAGTTTGTGGTAGGTCAACATGACCTCATGCTTTAACTCTTTACCTGACAACAAAAATTTTGACATGTCCAAATGGAAAGCATTTGCAGAAAACAAATTAGAGGCAGCTCAAACAATGGAATTTGTCTTTGAAAGGGTAATAATTTTTTTTTGGTAGATTGAGATAATGCTGGTTACCAGCATTTTATCCTTTTTCCACAATATTTTCCAAGTATTCTTCCACAGGGGCACTAAAACTCGGGATTGCTTAGTAAAGGGTAAAAGCAACATTTCCACCCAAAACAGTATTTTTCAAGGTCGAAGTTGGGATGGGGTTGGCATATTAATCATGCCCTTTTCAGAATTATGTAAAATATCTGTCTCTGCAAAGAGAGGATTATATTGCAAATAAATCTAGTTACAAGCTCATGTGAAAGAACTACTGAAATTTCTAGATCTATAACACACAAAAAATTGGTCTACAAACATCTATAGTACTGTGCTGATAACCATTAGAACTTTCCTAATGGCTGCTTTTGTGATAGGAGAATTCATTTTAGAAGGTACTGATTATCACTTTATTGCACATAAAGGCAACCAGCCCAAAATACACATAAAGATAAAAAATAAATATTAGAGTTGTGTAATACACCAAATAGAAAACCAATCATCATGATCAACATTTACATCATTACCATTTTAAGGTGTATTCTTCTTCACAAGCTTATGTTAGAAGTCTGTTTTATGTTCTAAATGTTTAACACATAAAGATTTCCTACAAGCAGTCAAGGAGCTGTGATGACAATGCCCCCTGGAAGATGAAAAGTGGCTGTGCTGCAATGAAATGATTGAAGAAATTACAAGTGCATCTACTGTTACAAGCTCATGCTAGTAGTAGTAGTCTATTGTAAGTTCTAAATGTAGAGCACAAATAGTTGGACTACAAGTAAACAAGAGGCTGTGAAGACATTGTCCAAAAGAAGACAAGCAATAGCTGTATTGAAATAAGAGGATTTGAGCTGTGCTCTAGGAAAAAAGGGTTTAGTGCATATCTGTGATGTTTTATACCAAGCAAATCACCATAATTATGGGTTGATAAAAACCATTTGTCCACAATCAACTGAATTAGGGGCAAAATGGTTCTTTGACATGTAGAACAATTACAAACTGCAAAAAGTTTGACCCAAGTCACCCCCAGTGAACTGTGCAGGCTGACATGGGTTGATACATTTTGTAGATGAATTAAACCCCCTTTTCACAGAGCATGACTCACTTATTTTGATATGTCACAAATGTATTTACTTTTACAAGCTTGTGTTAAAAGACGGCTAAAATTTCTAGATGTGTAACACATACAATTGGACTACAAGCAATCATTGGGCCAGGAGGACGGCACACTTTGGAGCATGCAGAATGACTGCGTTTGCCATGCGAGGATTTTGTTTGTGTCCCACCCAGTCCATTTAGCATAACTTGTTGCATGACAAGCTGGTGTAACTGAGCATTCTGCATCATCATCATCTCGCCAAATTCTGGAACATTAGTAAAATAAACCCGTGAAATTTTGTCTTATTTACAATAACCAGCAGAGCACTAACCACTATCATGTTGCTTTTGCAGACCAATACAAAAACGTTCAAAAAAATCATTGAAAATAAAATAATTATGTTGCCCCCTGCAGATGACTATTGAAAACATAGATGAAAGAGGAGGAGTTACTCATCAGAAGCAATGTCTCCTCTTTGGATTAATAATTCTACATGTATTAACCCTTTACTAAACAATCCGGTGTTTTAACAACCCAAAGGAAATAAGCCTTTGGAAAACATCATGCAAAAAGGAGAAAATGCTGGTAACCAGCATGTTCTCCTTTTCCTGTTATGTTTTCTATCCTTTGAAAGATAAATATAATACTTTAAGTAAGATTTGAATTTTCATCTGCGAAAACTTTAGTTCATGTCCATAAACCACATTTTGGTAGTGTGCGTTTGTTCTGAGCTAATGGAAATACTCTCAACTAAAACGCTTGGTATTAAGGAGAAATTTGATGTTCATCCTATTTTGTATGACTGAAAGATTAAATGATTCAGAGAATTGTTTACATGTAAAACTATGGTAAAGTCTTTGAAGATTAAAAGTTGTTTGCTGCTGACACTGTATCCTCCCTATGATAAAAAGAAACTTTTTAATCTTATGATATCAAGGTTGACCTGAAACTGACACAAACTTTTCAGTTTTTATTTGTCCATGTGACCATTTATATTTACTAACATAAGGTTGCTTCCAAACAAAATCTAAAAGTATGTTTATACAGTTGAAGTCAGAATTTCTAGCGAAAGTGTTTTATTTTCATTTATCTTTTTTACTTTTCAATCATACTTTGAAAGTTGGGCAGTCAAGATTAAAGAGGTGATGACAGAAAAGTATCTAAGTAGTCCTGAAAATGTTTGCCATTATGTATCCCATTTCACTACACCTAAAAGCAAAATCATTTGAGCAATAAGCTGGTGAAAGTGATATTTTCACATTCTAAAAAAAATCTTTCTACCGCCATTCTCTCAATCTTTTTCATCTGCATGCAATACTTCCCATTCTACAGATTTTGCTGTGAAAATCAATATGTGTAACAGACTTCACACATCAGGGATTTCAGTCCTTTGATATTTAATTTCATATCAAAGGACTGAAATCACTGAAACTGTTTACTTTTTTTTTTGTTAACACTGTTTGTAAATTTACTCCAATTATAATGTAGCAGCAAGTGCTCCTACCCATGCTTTCCTGGACTTTCTTTTACCAGTACTTCTAACATTCTTTCAAAGCCACTGACAGCTTTCTGATATAAAATTCTCTGCACAGTGTTTAGGAGTGAGAGGGGAAATAATGTTATCAAAAGTCTTCCCGAGTCTTGTGCACAAATGCAATTCCTAACATATGGCATATGAACATTTTTATGTATATATTACAATGTATCTGTTTCTTAAAATGTTTATGAAGAGCTAGCGCCAACACCCATAGCAGTCAAAAGCATCAAGTGCTTCAATGCTATCAAAGACATTTTCAGCATAGACCAGATGAGGAGCAGTGTCCAGTAACTAAAGATTGACACGAGGAGACAAAAAATGAAAATATCTCATCTATATTGAGTTTGTAAGAACAAATGGTGTATGTCTGAGATACTGAAAATACAACTATGACATTAAAAAGCATTGCAGCAACTCTATATTAATATAGATACATGGTGACATGGATATACTTCTAGAACATATCTAATTTTTCCCACATCAAAATCTGATATTTTATGTCAATTTGAATGACCTACAGTATCTTTTCCAGCTATTTACTAGGTTTTTGCTTTTCAATGGAAAATTTTCTCCGGCTAATTAATAACATTTTACATAGGCAAATGTTTTGGTCATGTAATTCAGCTTGAGGTTATTTCCAAGACAATTCATACGTTTTGTTAATGATGTAATAATATCACTATAATACAAGTCAATTATCTATGACATATACATGACAACTTTTATTGCAGATTCTCTTTTTTAGTTTTATTACAGCTCTAGTAGTACCATTCCAATAAGTGTATTGAGACTTTCAAAAATCTGTGATGAATTTTTGGATATAAATGCAAATCATGAATAAATTCTGGCAACGTTTTGAAAAAAAAAGTTAGAAAATGAAAATATGTTTTCCAAACTAAAATATTACCAAACATAAGATATCTATTTGATGTGGAAAAAATTACATTTTTGACCATAGAAAGGGGTGAATCAAGAGGCCTGTTTCTCCTAAAATCTATAATTTTTAGGCATCAAAAGATTTTGTACAACATAATTATTTCTTCAAAACTATGACAATAGCCTTTTTAGCCAATAAATCAGACCCTTTCTAGGCCTAGATCAATGGAGTTTTATGCAAATCTTTGACTTTCTTATACACATATTTAAATAATAAAAAGTCTAGGAACAGTCTATAGTTTATTTCTATTAAATGATTCTTTGACAAATATTTCATACAAGTCAAGCAATAACAGAAGCTGATCTTGAATGACTATCAGAGACCTATTTCAAATTTGAATCTCATAGATATTTTCTCTGAACAAAATTCATATTATTCTTACAATTGATCTGCTATAAGAAAGTCAAAGAGGTCTGGTTCCAAACTCTTCTAAATTTAGGTCAAAATTTCTAACTAAGACTGGCCTTCTGATTGGATGAGACAAACCCTCTCAGTAAGTCAGAAGACTAGAATTTGACTGGTCGTAAAAATGTGAACTAAAATTTTGAACAGTTGGTTCATAAATGCCTACAGAGCTAATTCAGAACAAACTGTATGACAACACTAGAGCAAACTGTGAAATCCTACTGGCAAACAGTCATAATATCCTGGATAACATCCCATCCATCCTCCACCATGACATAAATAGTGGCCATGACCATGGCCGCAGGAATCATGGCAGGAATCATGGCAATTGTCATGGCAACGATCATGTGGGTGGGCTAAATTTCCCAGCATTAGTTTCTGCATCACCATCTGGTGCATTTGAGCATTCTGCATCATCATCATTTCACCAAAATCTATATTTAAGAAACAAAATATTTAGATATGAAATACATAATAGTATTTGTATTTTTATGTCCGGCATTTCCAATAAATCAACATGTTTGATACATCACCCATCACCTCACCTGTATATATAATTGGAAAAACATATGCATGTCACATTTTAGTGTAGCCATAAGGCCTAAAACAAGTAGAACACAAATTGATATGATATACCAGGGGATTTTCTTCCTTTCTTGCGGGTCCGAATTTCGGCCCCATTCCCAATTGAAAAAAGTGTATTTTTTTCCCAAAGTTCTGAAAAATATCTGGCCTTATCTAGACCCTGATTTTTTTCCCCTCTCAAATTTTGAGTGGTTGTGCTTCGTCTTTGTCTTAGGAATCGGCCGTATAAAAGGTGAACATAACTTTTCCTCGGCTGAAATAGATACTCTCTATCAAAAACAAGGAAATTCATACTCGGACAAAAAAAGTCATCAGTTATGGGTCATAAAATCACAATGTTAATTAAATAGCCGGTATCAGTATGGCTGTGGGACTATCGATAGATGTACCCGAACTCGCATGACCCAAAAATCTAGTGTGAGGTTTCCTCTCCACAATTAATTTTAACATTTTTTTTTTTCAATACTGTGTTAGGTCTACCACAAAAAATGACGATTTATCAATCTTTCCATATGTGTCAAGACAAACAAAAAGTCATTTTCAGAGATTAATTGTCATGGAAAAAAAACACGAAAACTCATGACAAAACTAGAGCTGTCACTGAATGTGACTTAATACCCCCGCCAGCGCTTTGACAGAAACAAGCAATTATTTGTACACAGACAGACACACGGACGGACGAACGGACGGACACACGGACGGACAGGCTGATTCCAGTATACCCCCAAAAACATTCATCTGAAAGGAAAGAAGTTTGAAAAAAAGAAGCAGCATTGATTCAGTAGTACATTAAATACCTTATTAAGTTTATTGTAAGGTTAAATGTGTTCCTAACTTTATATGTTTTGTCGATATTTTTTTCCCAATTTTGACATTTGTCGATGATTTTTTTCCCACTTTGGCCAGGGACCTTTTCCCAAAATGCCTGGATAAAGCCCTGTATACAGGATTCATCATGTAATTATGTAACACATACAAAAAGGGGAAAAGACACAAACAGTTTCTACAACTAGCATAAAAAATACCTAGTAACACTTTTAACTCCATTTCCTAGCATCAACAAAGGCAGGGAAAGACAGGCAAACATAGTGTGACTGATTACCCTAGAATGATGGGAGGCAACTGCATGACTAGCAAATTCTAAGCCACCACCAAGGTCTTTGGTACCTTGTACACAGAATCAGTGATTGTACTGTCCTGTAAGTATTTATTGCCCAAAAATGTGCGTAGTAACATGTGCTCCAACACCATTTGATGCATTTGTGCATTTTGCATCAAAATCAAGTTCATGATATCTGAAAGATGGCATAAATAGCTGCTTTATTATTCATGGTGAGCCTCATCGAGTGATAACCATTATGGTAGTGACTGATTTTAATGACATCATTGTGGCAAAAGGAGAAATTACACATGCATTTTCTGCTTTTGCTACCATGCTGTCAAACAAGAGGGCCATGATGGCCCTGAAGTCGCTCACCTGAGCCTTTTGATCAAACATGACCCATTTCCAATCTCTTCAGAGATATTAAGACAAACACTCTGACAAACACTCATTAGTACTGGGCTTACAAATATGGCCTCTAGAGTGCACACAAGCTTTTTCTAGAATTTGTCTCAGCGGCCTACTTGACATGTAGAAATTATCCAGACATACTTTCCGACAAACTTTCATGAGTATTTGAGAGAAAATGTGGCCTGTAGGGTGTATAAAAGGTTTTTCCGAGATTTGACCTAGTGACCTAGTTTTTTATCTAACATGACCCATATTCATACTAGTCTAAGATATTATCAAGACAAACATTCAAAGCAAATTTCAAGATTACTGGACTGAAATTGTGGCCTCTAGAGCATACACATGGCTTTTCAAGGATGAAACTTGGTGACCTAGTTTTTATTCCACGTGACCCATTTTCAAACTCATGCAAGATATCATCAAGACAAACATTCTAACAAAAGTTTAAAGAATATTGGACTGTAATTATAGTGCAAAAGGTTTCTCCGAGATATGACCTTGTGACCTAGTTTTTTATCCAACATGACCCATTTTCATACTAGTCTAAGAAATTATCAAGACAAACATTCTGACTGAATTTCAAGATTATTGGACTGAAAATGTTGCCTCCAGAGCTTACATAAGGTTTTTCTAAGATTGGACCTGGTGACCTAGTTTTTGACCTGACATGACCCATTTTCAAACTCATCCAAGCTATCATCATGACAAACATTCTGACCAACTTTAAAGAGCATTGGACTGAAAATGTGGCTTCTGGAGCATACACAAGGTTTTTAAAAAATTTGACCTAGTGACCTAGTTTTTGACCCCACATGGCCCACTTTCGAACTCGTCTGCGATATTATCAAGACAAACATTCTGATCAAATTTCAAGAGTATTGGACAGAACATGTGGCTTCTGGAGCATACACAAGGTTTTATTAAGATTTGACTTAGTGACCTAGTTTTTGACCCAACATGGCCCTCTTTCAAATTTATCAGAGATATCAAGACAAACATTCTGACCAACTTTCAAGAGTTTTGGACTGAAAATGTGGCCTCTAGAGCGTACACAAGGTTTTTCTAAGCTTTGACCTGGTGACCTAGTTTTTGACCTGACATGGCCAATTTTTGAACACGTCTAAGATATCATCAAGACAAATATTCTGACCAACTTTCAAGAGTACTGGACTAAAAATATGGCCTCTAGAGCGTACACAAGGTTTTTCTAAGATTTGACCTGGTGACCTAGTTTTTGACCCGACATGGCCCATTTTCCAACTTGTCTGAGCTATCATCAAGACAAACATTCTGATTAACTTTCAGGAGTATTGGACAGAAAATGTGGCCTCTAGAGCGTACACAAGGTTTTTCTAAGATTTGACCTAGTGACCTAGTTTTTGACCCAACATGACCCATTTTCAAACTCGTCTGAGATATCATCAAGACAAACATTCTGACCAAGTTTCACAAGTATCGGACTGAAAATGTGGCCTCTAGTGTGTACACAAGGTAAAAGTTGACGACGGACGCCTGACACAGCACGATCACAATAGCTCACCATGAGCACTTCATGCTCAGGTGAGCTAAAAAGGTCTCCAAGATGACTGAAGTTGTCTGAAAGTAGTAACACTGGACAGAAAGGCAACAGAATAAATTCAGGGTCTGTATTACCAGCCATTCTTATGAACATTCTTCATCTAATTATAAATTTAGAAAGTAACACAACATCTGATTGACTAAACCATTTGGTTTAACTCTTTACCAAACGACAAAATTTTAGACTTGTATAAATCAAAAGCATTTGCAGACGACAAAATTAATGTGACTCAAAAATTGAAATTTGTTCTAGGAGGGTTGAAAACATTGTGGGAAAAGGAGAAAATGCTGGTTACCAGCATTTTCTCCTTTTCTCATGATGTTTTCAAAAGGCTTCTTAGAATTGCTGGTGAATACAAACCCAGTGTGCTGCCACCAAGACAGTCTGCACTGTGCTCTTAATACCTTATTATCTAAAGAACTACTGGTTCTTAACATCATATGTTGTAAAACCATTTGATGCATCTGTGCATTCTGCATCATCATCATTTCCATGTAATCTGTCAAAGTTAGTAACATTATTGTACTCAAATAGAGGTCCAGAGTAGAGGGACTCAAGGGATTCTCAGAAACATTAAAACTTATGTCATGTTGCACTCAGACAGAGGTCCAGAGTACAGGGACTCAACAGATTCTCAGAAACATCAAAACTTATGTCATGTTGTACTTGTACAGAGGTCCACAGTACAGGGACTCAACAGATTCTCAAAAACATTAAAACTTATGTCATGTTGCACTTATACAGAGGTCCAGAGTAGAAGGACTCAACAGATTTTCAAAAAAATTAAAAATTTTGTCATGTTGCACTTATACAGAGGTCCAGAGTAGAGGAACTCAACAGATTTTCAAAAACATTAAACCTTATGTCATGTTGCACTTATACAGAGGTCTATAGTAGAGGGACTCAACAGATCCTCAAAAACATTAAAACTTACGTCATGTTGCACTTATGCAGAGGTCCACACTAGAGGGACTCAACAGATTCTCAAAAACATTAAACCTTACGTTATGGGTACAGTTTTGACGTTAGTGTTTTCAAATAATGCTGTTGTAGCCTCACAGCCCCAGTGCTACCATTCTATTTAAGGATAGGGCACCCTAATGGGATTCGTTTAACATCGCCTTTCATCACTGAAAAAACGTACAGATTCGGCCAAGACTCAGGTGATCCGTATTCAATCGGCCAATAGACGCTGTTTCCCCGCATCAATTACGTATTACCCGAGTCTTAGCCAAATCCCTATGATTTTGGTGATGAAAGGCGATGTTACATGAATCCCATTAAGTTGCCCTATCCTTAATTCTATACCAAGGTATAAAATCTTTGAGTCTCCATATTGCAGACAATAAAATATATGTGGCTTGCAGGTGACGAAGTAAATTGGGCTAAAATAATGGAAAGAGTAGATCATCAATATGTTTGTTGGAATATTGGAATGTTTGTTTGTATGGTGTTTTATGCTACTTCAACTCTTTGCCAGATGACAAGATTTTAGACTGGTCCAAATTGAGAGGATTGCAGACAACAAATTAAATATTGCTCCAATAATTAGATTTCTCTTTGGTAGAATAGAAAACATTGTGGGAAAAGGAGACAATGCTGATTACCAGCATTTTCTCCTTTTTCCACAATGTTTTGAACAGCCTTTTTTTTCACCTGGGTCATTAAGACTCCGGATTGTGTTTTAAAGAGAGTATTTCAGTCGTAACACTGTGACAGCTGACTTTCAGAAAGCTTTCCTTGGTTTCCAAAGGTATAAGGCCTGGACTCTGCAGTACCTTGCCAGAGGACAGTCTCATGTGAACAGAGCCATAAAACAGAGATCAAAACCAAGATTTTCTGAAAATGAACTTCATGCTTAACCAAACAATCCCATGATTTAATGACCCTAAAGAATAAGACTATTCAAAACATTGTGGAAAAATGAGAAAATGCTGATAACCAGCATTTTCTCCTTTTCCCACAATGTTTCTAACTATCCATAAGAAAAAAATCAATTTTTGAATAATTTAGTTGTCTGCAAATCCTATCAATTTTGGCAAGTCTAAGTTTTTGTTCTTTGGCAAAGAGATAACTATTGCTATAGAAAACATCCAAAAAGTAAACAAAGAACTTCAGACATCAATGAATTATGTCCATAGAAGTTCAAAAATATTTTTTTTTTGTCTTTTCTTAACCTTTTGAACTTTTATCAATTGTGGTAAATACATTAAAATGAAAAATGTTGACAGTTTGGAAATCCGTATTATTTATGTATCGTTAAAATGCTTAATACATAAATTTGTTTTCAAGCAAATGTGATAGTCCGAAATCCTATAAACATGTAAAGGTATGCAACATGAATTTGGTATGAAAGTTAACCATTTATGGTACGTACAGTTCAGTTCTTTTTAACAATGAGAGAGAAGGCTTCGAAAAACATTGTAGACAAGATGAAAATACTGAAAACCAGCATTCATCTTTTTCCACAATGTTATCTATCCTTTCAGAACAAATCTTTTCAGGACAAATCCTTTCATTTCAGCAACATTTGTCTTCTTGAATGTCTTAAAGACAGACAAGTCTTCACCCATTACCGCACAATCCTGAGTTTTAAGAGACGCTGGGCAATTGTACTTTTGAAAACATTATTGGAAAAGGAGAAAATGCTGGTAACCAGCATTTTCTCCTTTTCCCACAATGTTTTCTAGCCTCCAAGAACAAATCCAATCATTTGAGCAGTGTTTACTTAGTCGTCTGCAAATGCTTTCAATTTGGACCAGTCTAAAACATTGTTGTGTGGTAAAGAACTAAATAATATTGTCTGGTAAAATCTTTGTGAACCAGTCTTTACCAAAGCTGACAATTCGCACTCGCAAACTTATCTCCACAGGTGTGCAGCCTTACATACATCTGCAGTCTGTTTTGTCATGAGATATTTTGATCAATACAGCCTTTGAAATGCAGTATCTGGGCTCGTATTCATACACCATTCCAAATTGCATTCTTAGTTTGCACCTTTTTCCACAATGTTATCAAATGTCTTCTTTCTTTGAGTTGTTTGTTAAAGGTTTAACTCTTTACCACACAATCCCGACTTCTAACAACCCTAAAAGAGAGGGCTTTTGAACACATTGTTGAAAAAGAAGAAAATACTGGTAATCAGCATTTTCATCTTTTCTCACAATGTTTTCTACCCTTCAAAAGACAAATCTTATCATCTGAGCCACATTCAATTTGTCGACTGCAATATTGCTTCGGATTTGGACAAGTGTACAAATTTTTTTTACATGGTAAAGAGTAACCCTGCTAAGTCTGACTCAGGGCACTTTTGCAGACAGTGTAGATGAAGATCAGACTGCACAAAACGTGCAGTCTGATCTTTGATCTGTACTGTCAGATACAATATTTTCTTTCTGGTGAAATCAACTTTGAAACCACAATACTTGGGTTTTAATTATTGAGTGGAAATTTTCGTTTCATTTATTTAGCACTTAAGGGAGTTAAATGACATATAGATAAAACAAAAATCAACGCACCTGCTTTGTTAAACATGGATTTACTTTCCTGAGGTTGGCCCGTAAGGTTCTGTACGATTGGTTGGGGTATCTGCTGGATCACATGTTGGGGTGGGCTTTGTATAATTGCGGGTGCTGGCTGCTGCATGATCTGTGGGGGTGGGGGTGGCTGTATTATCACACCAGGAGCCGGGGGCAATATTTGAGGAGGTGGGTGGGTTATCGGAGGCAAGCGAGGAGGAGGCGGAGTTTTAACCTTGTGTTCTATAACATGCTTTACTTGTGAGACATCTGCAAATAGAAATAGAGGATATGTCACATACTGCAAAAAGACAAACAAAGCTTGCATTTTGAAAAAAATCCTAAAAAGTAGATCTGTATCAATGCAAACATAAATGGGTTCATAAAAATAACAATTAACTCTCATACAACAATATATTCTGAAGTATAGGATCTGACACGAGTTGGCGTTGAGATAAAATTTTATTAAACAAGTCTAGGGAAAATGTTATTAAGCGAGCCTTTGGCGAGCTTAATAACATTTTTTCTTGACGAGTTTAATAAATTTTTTATCTCATACGCCAACGAATGTCAGATTCTTTTTATCACATGACAATATTTCACGAAATATAGATCAGATGATGCAAAACCATTTTAGATGCACCCGCGGTAATATCCATAAAACCTGTTCACTTCTATGAAATACGTACAAAATGACGTCAAAAATGACATCACACAAATATGATATCAAACGTGTATAAGATAAGAAAATTCATAATGGGTATATTACACTGAAAACAAGGGAAGTTATGTGATAAATTGAGATGTAAATGTAGTTCCTATACCAAACAATCCCGACTTTATACAGCCCTGAGGAAAATGGCTTTTGAAAACATGTAGGGACAAGAAGAAGATGCTGGTCATCTTCAAAATAATTTCAATACTTTTAAATGGCATGATTAAAATCTAAATGAATTTTACCATCCCATTGTTTACTATTGGCAGCTATAGGGCCTTTAACAGAGGTGGCAAGAAGAACATAATTTACTCTATACATGTATCTACATAAAGATGTCACTATGTACTAGTAAAATATTGATTATTTGTAATTCATGGCAATTCCACAATTGGTTTTGTTAGAATATCTCAACATAGCAAACAGTGTAGATAGCCTGCGCAACCTTGATTTATTTTTATTTTTATTTTTTATTTTACCACTGAATGTACATACATATGGCTTTAACAGTAACACACAACATATTCAAATAAAAAGTTAGAGTAACAATAAAGGCAAATGTAAACAAAGCGGGTGTTTAAATGCATTTGAATTTATATCATACCATTTAAAAGTACGGAAATTATTGTGAAGATAACAATCTGTCACTGTACGGTCGGTCCAAGTGTTAGTCGCTGACAGAGAAGTTAATTTCAAAACTAGGTTAAAAGCTGCTAGGTAGCTGTGTCTTTTGTTTACTTTTTGCCTGATTTTAAAATTCTTTTTTCTGCCAGGGACTGACATATAGCCCGACCACATGATAACAGACTGTCATCTCCACAATATTTTCCATACTTTTAAATGGTGTGATTTAAATTTAAATTGTATTATGACACCTGCTTTGATATTTTGGCCTTTACTGGTCCTTTAAGTATGATGGAATTGCATTGAACCATATCAGGCACATCAGAAACAAGAATATCACAAAAAAGGAAAAGAATCCCTTATTTCCATTGTGGTCTGATAGTCTCGATAGTCTGATCTTGATCTACAATAGCTGCAAAAGCATTTGTTACCAGATGACAAAGTTTATACTTGTCCAAAATGTAAGTATTCTGAGGACAAACTGAGACGGGATCAAATGATGAAGTATGTCTTTGAAAGAATAGAAGATATGGTTGGAAAAGGACAAATTGATGATTACTCAAAAGGTTATTCAAAAGCTCAACTCCAAGGGGTCATGAAAACTGAATTATTTATTAACCCTTTACCAAACAATCCCTGGTTTTTGCGACCCAGAGGAAGAAGCCTTCTGAAAACATTGTGGGAAAAGGAGAAAATGCTGGTAACCAGCATTTTCTCCTTTTCCAACAATGTTTTCTACTCTTCTAAAGTCAAGTTTCAATTTTTGATTCATGTTTATTTTGTCGTCTGCAAATGCTTTCAATTTGGACAAGTCTAAAATTTTGTCCTTTGGTAAAGAGTTAAAAAGTAAAAGGTGAATCATAATGGCTTATGCTGCTCCAGATTAAATGAGTGGCACCATGACAAAAAGGGGGATTTAATGCATCTCAATGATGCATTATACATATAGGATCTGACATGAGTTGGCGTTGAGATAAAATTTTATTAAACGAGTCTAGGAAAAATGTTATTAAGCGAGCCTTTGGCGAGCTTAATAACATTTTTTGACGAGTTTAATAAAATGTTTATCTCATACGCCAACGAATGTCAGATTCTTTTTATCACATAACAATATTTTTACAAATCATACATAAGAAGATGCAAAACCATCTATAGATGCACATGCGGTAATATCCATAAACCCATTCACTTCCATGAAATACGTAAAAATGACGTCAAAAATGACGTCACACAATAGTGATATTAAACATGTATGAGATAAGAAAATTCGTAATGGGTATATTACACTGAAAACAAGGGAGGTTATGTGATAAAAAGCAAGTCATCACATAGTTATAGATTGGTGTAATCCATTTTGTATAAAAGCCAACTGAATCATGGGGTATGCTGGTCCTTTGACATATAGCAAAAAGTTTCACCCAGGTCAGCCTGTTCAGTCCCCACAGGCTGACCTTGGTCAATACCTTTTGAAGATTTTCTCCTTTTCCCACAATGTTTTCTACCCAGTCAAATACATATTCCATCATTTAAGTTACATTTGAATTGTTGTCTGCAAATGCTTTCAATTTCGACAAGTCCATATTTTTGTTGTTTAGTAAAGGATTAGATATCAAATGAAAAACAAAAACTTTACATGAAATTTAGACACCTTGAAATTGCGCCTAATTAAAATATCTTTTTATATTTATCATTCAAACTAAAGCTTTGATGTTGAGTTCCTATAGCCGACTGGTATTTCACGTAGTTTCTTCGTAACCCGTTATAACTAATTACATCCTGAAACAAAATTGCAGTAGACAACTGTTTGAAATAAATTTTATCTCTTTTAACTCTTTCACTACTTAATAAATAAATTGCATTTTCTCAAAGGCTAAAAATACATTTCCTCTGCAAGATCAAGACACAGTTCGGTCATAATCTAGAATATAGCAGTGGACAGTGTAGATCAGAGACCAGACTGCACATTCTGTGCAGTCTGATCTTGATCTACAATGTCCACAAAAGCTCCTGGTGTTGTCTGTGGTATGGAAAGAGTTAAAGATTTAATTTCATTGCTTTCTCAATCAGATTTGGGGTCTACATGTATTTTGGAAACATCCTTTCAAAAGATGGGCAGAAAGCATCCTCATAAAATGGGGATTATCAAAATACAAATGAGTTATGCTCTGGCAAATGGGGGCTAAATACAGCTCCATGATCCACGGTACCAAGCAAGCCATCACGTAATACTTAATCCATATCAGCCAGTTTTTTTTTTAATAACTGACTTTATCATGAGGTAGACAGGTCCTTGGATGTACAGAACATTGATCAATAGGAAAAAAGTTTCCGCCCAGGTCAGCCTGTGCAGACTGCACAGGCTGACCTTGGTGAAAATTTTTCGCAGATGCATTAAGCCGCCTTTTCACACAGCATGGCTCAAATTAATTTAACGCTTTACAAAACAAGCCGATGTTTTGACTCTTTACCAAACAACAAAATAATAGCCTTGTCTGAATTGAAAGCATTTTCTGATGAAAAATTAATTGTTACTGAAAACATCAACTTTCCATTTCAATGGACAAAAAATCATAGAGGAAAAAAGGAGGAAATACTGGTGACCAGCACTTTCTCCTCTTTCTACAATGTTTTTAAAAGCTTTCATCCTCAGGGTCATTTGGATTGTGTGGTAAAGAGTTAAAGACCCTGTGGAATAGGCCTTTTGAAATGATAATGGGAAAAGGAGAAAATACTGGTAACAAGCATTTTCTACCTTTCCAAAAGCAAAGTTCAATTTATTGAGTCACATTCATTTTGTCATCGGTAAATGCTTTTGATTTTGACAGGTCGTAAGTATTAAGTCATATGGGAAAGAGTTAAAGAACACATTGAAAACTCTGTAGGAAAAAGGAGAAAATGCTGGTAACCAGCATTTCTCCTTTTCCTACGTTTTCTACCTATTCAAAGACAAATACTATCATCTGAAAAACATTTGATTGGCCATCTGTAAATTCTTTAACCCTTTACCAAATAATCCCAGGTTTTCACGACCCTGTAGAAGAGGCCTTTTAAAAACATTGTGGGCAAAGGAGAAAATGCAGCTAACCAGCATTTTCCCCTTTTTCCACAATGTTTTCTACCCTATCAAAGCAAGATTGCACCATTTGAACCACCTTGAAATTGTTGTCTGCAAATGCTTTCAATTTGGACAAGGCTAACATTCTGTCATCTGGTAAAAGGTTAAAAATGGATGAGTCTAAAATTTTGCCGTGCAGTAAACAGTTAATGCATTTCCATGATGCATTTATACCAAGCAAGTCACGGAAAATTATGGTATTGTAAAATCCATTTTGTAAAACAACCTGCTGAATCCTGGGTTAGAATGGTCCTTGGACATGCAGAACATTTACTGAGAGCAAAAACTTTTGTCACAAGTCAGCATGCACTGACTGCACAGGCTGACCTGGGTTAGGTTTTTCTGCAGATGCATTAAAGCCACTTTTTCACAGAGCACAACCAATTTAAATGTGGCTAAATTGACTGGATTTGATTTTGAAAGGGTAGAAAAATTTGCAAGATGAGGAGCAAAATTACTGCTTACCACAGTGCTTCCTGGATAGCTTGTTACCAGCTGATATAATTTCAAGCCAGATGACTCCCAAACCTTAGTTGTGTAACATGGACAGTCAGCATGAATTACGGTATAACACGCAAATACATATGAAACCAGCATTTTTTTTTTCCTTTTCCCATAATGTTTTCTACCCTTTCAAAGACAAATGCAATGGTTTGAACAGCATTTAATTGTCGTCTGCCAGTGATATCAGTTTAAATGTGTCTAAAATTTTATCATCTGCTAAAGAGTTAACCCTTTTCCACACAATCCTGACTTTGACCCTGAGAAAGAAACATTTTGAAAACATTATGGGAAAAGGAGAAAATGCCGGTCACCAGCATTTTCTCCTTTCCCACAATGTTTTCTCCATTTCCCAAAAGAAATTTCAATTTCTTATTGAAAGGTGTCGTTCTCATGGTCAGTAAAACTCGGCATTATGTGGTAAAGGTTTAAATCTGCTTATACAACAAGGTCTTTAAATTTCTGGTGTAATGGCTCTAATATTAATGTTGTAACACTGTATTAATCACCATCATTTAGAATGCAACAACTGTATATTTATGGCGCAACAATGAGAGGGCTCATATAGCCATCCACCACATCATCAAGTGTTTTAGTGACCCCTAACACTTTCCCTAATGACAATATTTGAGACAGGTCCAATTTGAAAGCACTTGCAGACAAAAACATTTATACGGCACAAATGATCGGATTTGTATCAGATAGTCTAGTAAGTATTGTGGGAAAAGGAGAAAATGCTGGTTACCGTCATATTAATTCAGTGCTGTACATGTTAAAGAGAAAACAGGAACCAATCTCTCATAGACAGGAAGGGTATTTGACATTTTCATTTGACGCCTTCACTTCAGAACCCTCAAATTTCATTTGCTTGTGTCAAAGGAGAACAGAATTCAACAATGGAAAAATTGAATACGATTTCAATGCAAACATTACAAATCTTTTTGTGCTATTATGAAATCTTATTCAGACAGGTATTGATGTAAATAAAAAGTGCTGTCTGTGTTAAATATCATACAGCTTTTATTATGCATCCATCCACCTTTTAACTTTTACCACACAATCCCGACTTTTAATGAACTTGAGAAAGAAAGCTTTTGAAAAAATTGTGGGAAAAGGAGAAAATGCTGGTAACCAGCATTTTCTTCTTTTCCCACAACGTTTTCTTATCTTTTACCGACAAATCTCTTTACTTGTACCACACTTACTATGTCCTTCGGAAAATACTTCCAAGTTGGATCTGTCTAAAATTTTGTTGTGTGGTAAAGAGTTAAAATGTGCAATAAAAAGCATTTAATACCATATAACTTTTTATTAAACGACAAAATTTTAGACTTGTCCAAAATGAAAGCATTTGCAAACGACGAAATAAATGTTACTTAAAAACTGAAATTTCTCTTTGGAAGTGTAGAAAACGCTGTGGTAAAAATGGAAAATGCTGGTTACCAGCATTTTCTCCTTTTCTCACAATGTTTTCAAAAAGCTTCTTTCTGGGGTGTTTTAAAAGTCTGGATTGTGTGGTAATGGGTTAAGTTCCAGAAATAAGTGCAATTGAAAGGTTGCTCTTCTGCAAAATTTCCTTGAAAAAGCGGAAAGTGTAGATTAAAGATCAGGTTGCATCTTTTGTGCAGTCCGATCTTGATCGACACTGGCAGCACTGGCAATTTACATTGTAAAACATGCTCCAGGGGTTCAATATTGAAATCTTCTGCCTGTCACATCTTGCAAGAAGTTTTGTGCAAAACTTGGAAAGAAATCATTCGAAAGCCTTAAGACAATACTTATTGTTGCCAGTCTGATATCTATCTGTCTTTAAGCACTCTCGTGCACATATAGTAAGAAAATGAACAGGTTTCTCAAGATAGCGCAACACTGATAGAACCTGCAAGATGCACGTAATGTAGCCAAATTTCTAAGTAATTCATAACAGGAACTGGGAAATGACAGACCTCAGATACTGATAATTAGACACTGCATTGCAATGAAATGTGCCTCCGCTAGGACAGATGGCTGTTCTGATTGTACATAATTCATATAAAGTGCTATTTAATTTTGTACTGGTAATATCGCTCACAATGAGAAATTTCTCCATTTTGTCTTAAGTTTTGTTGACTATCTATATACAGATCAAGGCATTATTTATCTGAGGTAACACTGTTCCTTTTGCTATTTTTGTAAAAGTTCAGTCCAGAAACTGCCAATGCTTCAAAAGATAAGCTCATTTTGTCATGTGAGCCACTGCTTTGCGACAATGGGGTTTAATGCATCTGCAAAAAGTTTTGATCCAGGTCAGCCTGTGCAGTCCGCACAGGCTGACCTAGGTCAAAACTTCTTGTTATTGGTCAATTTTCTCTATGTCAAAGGACCAGTCTACCTTACAATTCAGTTGTATGTTAGACAAAATGGATTTTATGGATCAATACTTATATGATTGATTTGCTTGGTAAAATGCGTCACAGAGATGCATCAAACCCTCTTTTGCCAGAGAGTGGCTCCTATGCCTGTTTTGTGACTTCCCCAAAATGCCAGCAAAGCCGGAAAAAAAATAGATTGAGAACATTCTGTAGCTGCCTTTTCATACTTTGCTCATTTGCAAATTTTTGAAATTTCAAAATTTGAGACATCTTGCAGTGCTATAAAAAATATTGTTATGAAATCAAAGAAAATGGTCATTTCTTTATATGGTAACAAAGTCAAAAAGAGAAGAAAGCAAGGTGAATAACTTCATAACTTGCCTAAAAGACTGCTAAATAACAATACACTAAACAATGAGCATACATTGTATCCTAAAGAAGCATACAGACAAAAAAAACTTCAACTCCTATACCCCTTTACCAAACAATCCCTGGTTTTTACGACCCAGAGGAAGAAGCCTTCTGAAAACATGTGGGAAAAGGAGAAAATGCTGGTAACCAGCATTTTCTCCTTTTCCCACAATGTTTTCTACTCTTCTAAAGTCAGGTTTCAATTTTTGAGTCACGTTAATTTTGTCGTCTGCAAATGCTTTCAGTTTGGACTAGTCAAAAAATTTGTCATTTGGTAAAGAGATAACTTGCCTGAAAGACTGCTAAATAACAATACACTAAACAATGAGCACACATTGTATCCTAAAGAAGCATACAGACAAAAAGAACTTCAACTCCTGTTAGAATGAAAAAACAAAAATTTTGGCTGTACCTGACTTGATAGATCGACGGTCATCATGAATGTAGCCTTTCACAACTTGATCTCCCACATTTTTCAGCCAAGATTCAGGTATCATAATATGTTAAAACAAATGTCTAAATGCCACCATGCCACAATGGCATAATTCTAAAAAACTTGTACTGTTGCACACTACTAGACAAAAAAGTAGTTCCTAGGAAAAAATAGTCCCTTGCAAAAATACATCGAAATTCCCAGTCATGGCTATACATCATACATTTTGACAAGTTTATTCACTTTTCTTTTTTAGTTCTTATTTCTACTTACCTTGATATACTAAAAACTTTATTGATTCTATTGAATGTTTTGTGAAAGAAATCCAAATACTATTGATATTCAGAAACCAGCCGGCAAAATTTGAATTTTTATGGTTATATTTGTGCATGAAGCGAAACATCGACTAAAATTCGGATCAATATTTTCTCTACAATATTTTCAAAGGTAACCAATGAAATGCACATAAATATTGACACTCCTTCATATTTTTTTTCATTTTTAAATGGACATCCCAAACCTGTAAGAAATGTTACTAGGTGCATCACACATGTAATTCCCTCTTGTATATAAATACATAGAAAGTGTATCAATTGATTGAGATAAAAATTAAGCAAAACCTTTGCAGTTATCTAAAGCTAAATTAGGTGCCCATCATAGTACAAGAATACCTCTTTTCGAATGTCAACCCTAAATAAAGCATCTTTCACAACTATAGTTGCCTTTGCGGCCAGTGTAGATCAAGTTCAGGCTGCACAAAAACATGCAGCCTGATCTTTGATCTACATTGTCCACTTTGCTAAAACACTGCAGACAAATTAGCAACCACTAAACTGCAATTGTTTGGGTCCTATTTCTAGGATGAACATTTCTGTTAGTTTTATTTGGCACTCTACAGGTCAGCATTTTTTACCAAAGCTTCAACCAGAGAAGTCATGTTTCTGGTGTTACTACAAACAAAATGTCAAGTAAACAGGCAATTTTTTTTTAGGTTTTTCTTTGATAAATCAATGGGATACTTTATTGTAAACTTCAAAGATCTAGGCCGCGTGGTTTTATTTTTTTTTAGATTTTCCATTGATAAATCAATGTGATACTTTATTGTCAACTTCAAAGATCTAGGCTGTGTGGTTTAATTCTAAGGGCCTTGACATTCTACGGGTCACCTGTTTTTATTCTAGAAATGAAAGTACATGTATTTATATATCAGTATGTTAATAAATATACCTGATAAACAAAATTATTTTCAAAATACTTTTGACGTCATGCCAGCTTATTTCAGATACAAAAATCTTCTATTCACCCTTTACCGCACAATGCTGACTTTTAAGGACCCTGGGAAAGAAGCCTTTTGAAAACATTGTGGGATAAGGAGAAAATGCTGGTAACCAGCATTTTCTCCTTTTCCCACAATGTTTTCTACCCTATCGAAGAGAAATTGCTCCATCTGTGCTTCACTGAAATTGTCGTCTGCAAATGCTTTCAATTTGGACAAGGCTAAAATTTTGTTGTCTGGTAAAGGGTTAATACTTTTGATCTCTTTAAAAGGAACTGGCTGCAAACAGCTTCATGCTTTACTAACGACTAAGTTTAAACTGTTTAAGACACTGCAAAATTACAGAATTGTCCAAACTGTAATCATTTAATCCGTTGCCACACAGTCCCCAGTTTTAATGACCCTGAGGAAGAAAGCTTTTGAAAAATTGTGGAAAAAGGAGAAAATACCCTTTCTCAGACAACTTTATCCTTTTGAGCTACATTTAATTTGTCGCATGCAAATGCTTTCAATTTGGACAAGTCCAAAATTTTGTAGTTTGGTAAACAACAAAATTTTAGACCAGTCCAAACTGAAGGCATTTGCAGAAGCCAAAATAAATGTGACCTAAGAATTCAAATTTATTTTGGGGAGGATAGAAATTATTGGGGCGGAAAGCAGAAAATGCTGGTTACCAGCATTTTCTCCTTTTCCAACAATGCTTTCAAAAGCTTTCTTTCTCAGGGTCTTTAAAAGTCGGGACTGCGTGGTAAAGGGTTAAGACAACAATTTAAATAGATCTATGGTTCAAATGATTGGGTTTGTCTTAAAAACAACAGAAAACATTGTGAAAAATGGAGAAAATGCTGCGTACCAGCATTTTCTCCTTTTTCTCAAAATGTTTTCATAAGACTTCTTTCCCAGGGTTGTGTGGTAAAGGATTAAACAGGTACAATCAACATGGATAAGATATCATGGTGGAAACAGGAGAAATTTCTCATTGTATCCAATTGCCCCCTTTGCCAAACTGTTTACAAGGTCCTTCATATGGTACAGGCAATATGTTGCTTATTGATATTTCTCTTCCTTAAGGATTACGACCCATAACTCATTGGTAAATATCATTTAACATCAATGTTCTCGTAAAGGCTATTCAGCCAATCTCGGCAGCTTCAGTTTTTTGATTTGAGCGTTAGGAGCTGGTAAATATCGTGTAACGTCGACGTTTTCATAAAGGCTATTCAGCCAATCTCGCCAGCTTCCGTCTTTTAATATGAGATTTAGGGGCCATAGACCTTAAGATACTAACTCTGCGACAGCAGAAGAGTTCTTACAAGCACCTGGCACAAGCTTACTTGCTTTTGCAGATCATGTAGATGAAGATCAGAGTGCAACTGATATTCAGTCTGACCTTGGATCTACTTTTTTGTTTCAAAATAATGAACAACAGTTTCTTTCTTTCATAGAAACCTATAGAAATATACATAGTTCTCTGTTTCCAAATCAATAAACATTGTATTTAAAAAGCAAGAGGACCCTGATGATCCAATATTGCTCACCTAATATGAACACTATGAACAAATTCTAAAAACAAATGCAAAAAAAAAATGGGGGAGTGAAGGTGAGGATGGGTTCTTGTGACCCCTAGGTCCATCCTAAACTCCACCACAAGTATTCACCAACCATTCATAGTTTCATTCTTGGCCTTATTCTAAATATAGAAAGTAACACAACATCTGATTGGCCTAATCATTTGGTTTAAAAAATTTAAAATATTCTTGAAGAATAAGACCAAGATTATTCATGAGAATGGTTGGTGTGTATGGATCTAGGAATCAGCATAATTTGGATAAATGATTATTTTTATTTGTCTGTCAAAAATTAAATCCACTGGCCAATTTTGGAAATGCGAGTGGCACATACAAGAAACATTTACAAGACGAAAAATAATTCTGTGTTTTTTTCTTTTGCAAAAATACTGTTGGCAAAAAGCAAATGCCTGTAGAAAACAAATGCTTAACAACATAGACTAAAGTTCAAGCTGCACATGTGTTACAGTCTGATCTTGATCTATATTTGTAAAAAGTACTTTAACCCTTTCCCAAACAATCCCAGGCTTTCACAACCCTGAGAAAGAAGCCTTTTAAAAACTTTGTGGGAAAAGGAGAAAATGCTGGTAAACAGCATTTTCTTCTTTTCCCACAACAGTTTCTACCCTTCTGGAAACAAATTTCAGTTTTTGAGTCACATTTATTTTGTCGTCTGCAAATGCTTTCAATTTGGACAAGTCTAAAATTTTGTCAAAGAGTTAAAGTGCCCAATATACCAAAAGCACATTTTTAGTCCAAGAGTACAACCAAAATAAGTTCATAATAAGTGTTGTTTTTTTTTCAACCCTTTACCAGACAACAAAATTTTAGACCTTTCCAAATGAAAGCAATTTGCAGACGAAAATTTCAGTGTGGCTCAAATGATGTGATTTTGCTTTGATAGGGTAGAAAACATCATGGGAAAAGGAAAAAATGCTTGTAACCAGCATTTTCTCCTTTTTCTACAATGTTTTCAATAGGCTTCTTCCACAGGGTCGTTATGAGTCAGCATTGTGTGACAAAAGGATGTCTCGGAAAAGCTGACGGTGTAAATCAAAGATCAGACTGCAAATTTGATTCAGCCTGATTTTTATCTACACTGAATATAAAGGCAACGAAAGTCGTGAAAGTGCTACATGAAAAAAATTTAACTTTGTCCAAATTGAAAGCATTTGCAGATGACAAATTTGATATGTCTCAAATAGTACCATTTGTCTGTGAAAGGTTAGAAAAAATTGTGGGAAAAGGAGAAAATGCTGGTTACCAGCATTTTCTCCTTTTCCCGCAATGTTTTCAAAAGCCTCTATCCTCACAGTTGTTAAAAGTCGATATTGTGTGGTATAAGGTTGAGGGTTAATTTTGTATGGTTACGGATTAAGAATTTGGTGGGAGTCTGATTAACATATGAAAGCTGCCGTATCCAATAAGCAAAAAAGAAACCAGCCATATTTAGTAACATCTACCTTAGATACTGAAGTCTATAAACCCTTGGCACAATAAGAACAAATTTAGCCTGATCTTTTTTTTTAACAGTGCAGATCAAGATCAGGCTAAACAACAGGTGGAGTTTGATCTTCGATATACCTGGTACATGTACATGTATTCTGTTTGAAATTTTATGAGATATGTTTGCATGAAAAGCCATGATCTGGCAGTATTTAGGTCTTTTCTCCCCTGACTGAAAATGTTTATTTCATTTATAAGGAACGTAACTTTCTACCTAACAATCCCGTGCTTTGATAATCCTAGGGAATAAAGCTTTTGAAAGCATTGTGGGAAAAGAAGAAAATGCTGGTTAACCAGCATTTTTCTCCTTTTCCCACATTGTTTTCTAACTTCTCCAAGATAAATAACATCATTGGAACCATATTCAATTTGTCATCTGCAAATGTAAATGTCCATTTTGGATAACATTAAAAACTTCTCATTTGGTATAGGATAAAAGATGAATGGCAAGTTACTGGCAAACTTATCATGAATAAAGAGCGGAACAAAATGTCAAAATAAATGTTGCCATACTCTCAAGTAAACAGGATGGGGTCATTGATTGATTTATTCAGTGGTGTTTTATACCACTTTTAACATTTTTCCACTCATATCACAGCAACAGTTCACCTATTCATTTATGTCTTGGGTTTCATCAATACAGGTCTTGACCTGAACTTTAATACAATATAATCTTCCTATTTCAACTTGAAAAGTAACAAAGTGAGAAAAACCTATTCGATTTCAATTGATCATCAAAACTGTTTTCCATACATTAGATTTTAACTTTTTATCATCCTACAAAATTATTGATTTAATCCAAATTGAGAGGGTTTGCATACAACAAAATAAATCTGACTCAAAGATTAAAATTTGTGTTTAAGAGGGTAGAAAACATTGTGGGAAAAGGAGAAAATGCTGGTTACCAGCATTTTCTCCTTTTCCCACAATCGTTTTCTAAAGTCTTTTTCTTTAGGGTCTTTTAAAGTCAGGATAGTGTGGTAAAGGGTTAAAGAACTAGGTTACACAGATATAGAAAATGTGGTGCTCTGTTCTTACAATGGACTCGGCCGTTTTAGTTCAGCTTGCAGCCCAAAAACATTTTTGTTTAGACACAGTACACCTTCATAAATCTATGTTTTATCCATCAGAGCTTGAGATTGCTCAGAGCACTAGCCGCAACTTCAGTTGTTTCTACAAACAGTGTAGAACAAGGTGAGACTGCCTTTTGCAAACAGTGGGAAATGTTCTCCTGGTATCTTTGACATAATGCCGGATATCTTTTGACAGATATTTCTTATTAACCATCTACAGAACAACAAAACTTTTGACTTGTTCAATTGGAAAGAATTTGCAAATGGCAAATTAAATATTTCTCCAAACCTGAATTTTGTCTTTCAATGGTGTCCGTGGTCGTGAGGCAGAGCGTCGGCCTCGTAACCAAAAGGTCCTGAGCTCGATACCCGTGAGCGGGTGTCAACTTTGGGATTTTTCATAGGCCCACACATTCAGCGTGAGTACTGGTGTAGTACCCAGGAAGCAGAATCAACAGAGATTAGTGTAAGAACTTGTTTCTCATTCGATGTAAAATAAATATGTTTAAACTAAAGGGTGGAAAATGTGGAATAAGGAGAAAATGCTGGTTACCAGCATTTTCTCCTTTTCACCATCATTGTTTTCAAGAGATCTTTTTCTCAGGGTTGTAAAAAGATGGAACTGTGTGGTATTGGGTTACTTTGCAGTGTTTCTATCCATGTTTACCCTTTTCAAAGATGCATCGTTTTTGACAAACTTTGGAAAAAACTACACTGTTTCAAAACATTGTGGGCATTGGAGAAAATGATGGTATAAAGCATTTTCTCCTTTTCCTGCAATGTTAACCACACATTCAAAAATAAATTCCATTATATGACCCACATTTTTTTTCTCTATTTGCAAATGCTTTAAATTTGGTTTACAATTTTGTCACCTAGCAATAAGTTAACTATTTACCAAATGACAAAATTTTAGACTTGTCCAAATTGACAGCATTTGCAGACGACATATTAAACTTAGCTGAAAGGATGGTAATAATCATTGAAAGTGTAGAAAACATTGTGGGAAAAGGAGAAAATGCTGATTACCAGCATTTTCTCCTTTTCCCACATGGTTTTCAAAAGGCTCCTTCTTCAGGGTCGTTAAAACCAGGGATTGTTTGGTAAAGGGTAAAATGTCACATTATTTTCAAAAGCCTATCACCAAAAAGCCATCAAAAGGAAACTGAATGTGGGTTGAGAATAAATTGCCACCAAAAAGCCATAAATAGGAATGGAAGCTGAATATGGGTTCAGAATAAATTGCGTATCATGCTGAAAGTTTATATGGTTATCTCCCTTTGTTAACTAAATGTCAATATTTCTTTAGCGAACAATATTTGAGCCATGCTCTGACAAAAGGGAGCTTAATGCACCTCGGCGATGCATGTTACCAATCAAATCATCATCTGATCATAGATCCATAAAGTCTGTTTTGTCCAACAACCGACTGAATCATGAGGTAGACTCTCCTTGAACATACAGGAAATAGACCAATTGTGAAAAGTTTCCAGCCAGGTCAGCCTGCGCGTACTGCGCAGGCTGACCTGGGTGTATACTTTTTGCAGATTCTCTAAGCCCCCTTTTGACAGAGCATGGCTCATTTAGTTTTGGCCAAATTGAAAGCATTTGCAGACTGTAGTTGCCTTTGCAACCAAGGTAGATCAAGATTAGACTGCACAAAACATGCAGTCTGATCTTTGATCTACACTGTCAGCTTTGCTGAATCTTGAATTTGTTATCTGCAGATGCATTGAATTTGGAAGAGTCTAAAATCTGTTATTTGTGAAAGGCTTAAGTGTTAAAAAAATTAGCCAAGCTGGGAATCAAACCAGTAACCCTGGATTTCAAACCCTGCATGTTGCCAAATGAACTACTGAACTTGGCATTTCAGGAGACTGAGGTGTCAAAGGGCAAAGAAACGTTTGGCACCAACCTGGTTTTGATCTGTTTGTGTCTGCACCAGTGTTATAAAAATTGTATCGTGCAAAGTCCGGTAATGATCTCCTGGATGGAGGTATAGGGAGCGGTGATGGGGTATATCTTCGCCGCTCACTGTAAGATCTCGGTCTCTTCGTTTCTTCATTTAAAAGTTGTTCTCGCTGAAACATAGTGCAATAAATTGAATATGTATACAAGTCAACCACTTGATTGACTGAATGGTGTTTTATGCTGTTTTCAACATTATTTCTGCCACATCACAGTTGCACCTCACTTATACATTATTTATTCTGGGTTTCACCAGTGCTCGGCTCCGCAGGTCCTTGTTCGGGAACACTCCCAAACAAAACAAGAGCACCGAATCTGGGTGCCAAGGCTAGGATGCAGATGCTTGATTTTGAGTGAAAATTCTAAGTTGAAAAAGGGGCATAACTGTATCAAAATATTTTGATTGTTACCTACCTCTGTTGTTAGGTTACCCTTTTGACATTTAAAAACTAGTCCAAGTTTGAAGTAAACATCTTCAGTAACGACAGAGATATTACAAAATGACAAAGCTTTTGAAAATGTCAATGTTTTTGCACCATGACGATGCAGACAGCAAACGGGCTAGGACGATATCTCAATGTTTTATTCGAAAACAGCGGAGCTAAACAGTATGAAAAAACAAATTTTGCTTCATCTTTAATATTCAACAAATTTGAGCTTAACTCTATACCACACAATCCCAACTTTTAACGACCCTGAGAAAAAAGCCTTTTGAAAATATTGTGGGAAAAGCAGAAAATGCTGGTAACCAACATTTTCTTCTTTTCCTACAATGTTTTCTACCCTTCCCAAAACAAATTTCAATTTTTCAGTCACTTTTATTTTGTCATCTGCTAATGCTTTCAGTTTGGACTGGTCTGAAATTTTGTCGCTTGGTAAAGAGTTAAACAGAAAAATAAATCATGATGACAGAATAGTGATCATTTACTTTCCAGAAACTTTGACTGTACACTACCAACCATGTTATAGTGAAGTATGATAATAAAGGGAGATCAATGGTAAGATCTGTCAAGATAAAATTGAAGTTATGTCCCTTTGACCATTGTATGCTTACCTACAGCTTGTCATTAATAAAATATATCAAATATAATTAAGTTTGTACCTGAAAACTATGATTTTGAAATATCTTTGGCCGTTAACATTTAATTCCCAACACGACAATCAATTATTTCGATCTAAAATTCATGCCCAATCAAATAGAGTAGCACGCAATCATTGAATGAACAAGCCATGGGACGAACTGGTTTTGGAACGAAAAAGCCCAGGACCAAGTGATCGGTAGACAAATTTTGTATCATTGTGCCAATAGAAGGCTATGAGCAAGTGAAGCTATTTTCAATCAAAAATTAGTATTTCCAGGATCGATGGCCTCACTTAGTGTATTTTAACATGCCATTTCCAATTACATATCTGAGTGCTACCGAAAAATCATTTGCCTGAGAAAAATTGAGTTTAATTCCTTTGGCTTTGCACAAAATACGATACATGGTCTTCAAAATTCAATATTGAACTCATAGTGGTATTGTCTTTGACAAATACCACAAAAATGAGCTGAGATCATTGCAGCCATGTTCTTTGACAGATAAATGTGATATAAAGAAAAACCTCAGCACTTTACCAAACGACAGAATTTTAGATTTGTTCATATTGAAAGTATCTGCTGATGACAAAATAAACATGACTCAAAATTTGACATTCGTTTTGGGACTGGGTAAGAAAACATTGTGGGAAAAGGAGAAAATGCTGGTAACCAGCATTTTCTCCTTTTTTCCACGATGTTTTCAAAAGCTTTCTTTTTCTGGGTTTTTGAAGGATCCGTTGTGTTAAAGGGTTATAGAGGCACACTCACGAGTCATTTATGCCCATTTTCAGAAAATTACCGTTGTCTGCGCATGTCATATTCTTCGAAGATTCGACCAGTCTGCTATGACGCATCACCCATCCCCCGATACTTGGGAAAAGCAGGGCTTATACCAAAGCTATACCCAAGCCTGTATGGACTGTTTTAATAAATGGACGGTGCATAGGTTACCTGCTAGCTGATCATAACTGAATGAATTGCACCAGGTAGCATTTTATTGAGTACCGGTAAACGTTTATTTTATTTTGAAATTTAAAGTAAAGGATGTCATTTTGAATAATTAGTCCGGTTCTGTACCCAGAATGCCCATATTAGATAGATGTGTATTTGTAGAATGCCATCTAGCGGGAGATAATGGAAAATTACAGCAAAAGATTTAGAGAAAGAAGATTTTTCATTTTTTCAGTCACATTTATTTTGTCGTCTGCAAATGCTTTCTAATTGGACAAGTCTAAAATTTTGTTGTTTGGTAATGAGGTAAGATATAGAGGATATTTGTTTTCTACGGTGAAAGATCGAAATTTATTTCATCAAGTGAATATCATCGGTAATATTTTCACGAGTGGCGCAGCCATGAGTGAAAGTATTACCGATGATGTTTACGAGATGAAACAAATTTCGGTCTTTCACCAAAAAAAAAAAAAAACAAATATTCTATTTATTTCATGCTTTTAACCCTTTCGGTTATTCTCCGTGGCGTACACCCTCCGCATAGCAACGGATTACAATATTACGCCAAGTGTGAGAAATGTAAGGTAAATTACGTCATATTTCCAGCTGGTTGTGAGGCATGCGCATTTTACCTAGGTAACTAGTGCGCAGGAACAACTGTTTCTGCCTTGAATTAAAGAGTTAGAAGATAAAAACCGGTATTTTCACTGGTCGTAACCATGAAATATCGAAAAATATTTCACCGATATTTCTCGATAACCTACCGGAAAGCATGAAATAAGATGTCAGACTGTACTCACTCTGATCTTATCCAGCAGCTCCTGTCTTCTCAACATGGCCTGCTGGAGGCGTGCTTGATTCTCAAGGTCATTTGAGGTACCTACAAAAAAGGAGAAGAAAACTCAGTTTGTTTGGTGTTTTATGTTGCTTTCAACAGTATTTCATTCATATCACATCAATGCCTCACTTATCCATGCAGGGCTTGACAATGACTCCAATAGTAAGTGTCTGAAAGCTTTTGTTTAATTTACATTTCATCAAGAAAATGTTTCTACCGTCAACTGATGTCAATAGAATGATTGACTGATTTATTTGTTGTCGCCATCGGTTGACCATATGGGCAACTCACCCTTAAGACTGTTAGTTTTGTTACGGGGGATAACGCATAATACAGGACGAAACCCATCAGGGGACCTTGGCTTAACATCTCACCTGAAAGACTATCAGTAATTTTAGATGGCCAGCCATTGGGCTCCAACTCACACCCTCAAGTAACCCAAGACTTGATATTTTCAAGTTCTCAGTTCTACCGCTTGAGATAATAAAATGATGACCTGCTTACAGCTTTTGAAGTATCAATAATTATGATGTCATTCAATAACAGCAATTAATTAGCCAATGAAATGTCTTGTTACAAAATGCGGAGCTCATGCATTAAATACAGTGCAATCATATTGATCTGGAGATACGGTTTTGGATGTTAGCAAGAGGTGCTGCTATATGTAAATTGCTGCATGTCATAGGACAGTTCTGCCTGTAGGTTCAGCCAGTTGTTAGACGATTTTAGGGATCTGTAATTATGTGACTGGTTACTCGATATAATGCATCACAGAGATACAGTAAACCCCCATGGCTCATCTTTCCTGGGCTTCTTCAGTGCCAGGCTGGGGTGGTAAGATGCCTAGCAACAGGACACTCCAACACGTCCACCACCATCAATAAAAATGAAACAAAAACAACATTTAACGAATGAGCAATGAAGATGGGGTACAAAATTATTTGAATACACGAATTACACTATTAAAACACTGAAAGAAAGTGGATGCAGATTTACAAACATTAAATTTTGTAATTTGCATGGTAATTTTTTAGCAGATGACAAATTTGAGATAAATCCAAATTGAGAGGGGTTCGCAAAGAAACTGAATATGGCTAATTTGATGAACTTGTCTTTGAAAGGTTAGAAAAACATTGTGGAAAAGGGTGTAAATGCTGGCTAGTGTTTTTTCCGAATCCAACAATTTTGTGTAAAGCCTTTTTCTATTAAATTTCCACTACATAACATTACATAAGGTTGATTTGTAAAAAGATAAATGGAAAAAATATCAGAAACTAGCTATCCAATTGAGACTAAAGCTACTTTTCCACCATTGTTTAGCAATCACACTATTAAGTTTATAAAGACATGCTACATCAAGAAGGAAGGGATAATAGCATTGCTTAGGAACCAGGGTGACTGCAGAGAGGCTGTTTTGGTATGCAGTATAAATCTTCTAAAATCATTTTGCCTTTCATTCTAAAGGTAATCATTTAACCCTTTTCAAAACAACAAAATTTCAGACTTGTCTGAATTGCAAGCATTTGGAGATGAAAACAGATGTCCCTCAAATGAATGGATTTGTCTCTAAAAGGGAAGAAAAAATTGTGACAAAAGGAAAATGCCGGTTACAGCATTTTCTCCTTACCCCACAATTTTTTCAAAGCTTTCCTCTTCTGGGTCGTTCAAAAAAAGCATTGTTTGGCATTGGGTAAACTCTTTCCCAAAAGAGAAAAAAGAATGTTCAAATTCGAAGCATTTGCATGCAAAAAATAAAGTGTGGTTAAAATGTTAAATTTTGTCTTTCATGGGGAAGAAAAAATTGTGAAAAAAGGAAAAAATGCTGATAAAGAGCTAAATGAAGGACTTTTTGTCACTGAGTAAAAATAAGTCACTATTCTTGATTAGTAGTAACTCCTTTTCTAATCATGTTTCCCTGTGATTTCTAAAACAAGGGTCATTAGAATCCCATTAAACAACAAGCAATTTCGTTGAAATGATATCCCAACCCGAAAAAGACCTTTTCAAGAAATTTATGCGACCGCGTAACTCAAAATCACTCCCAATCGGCCATTTCGCATAAAATAAAAAAAAAAAAAAAAACGAGAGGGCAAGCATGAAAATTTTTGGGGTCACTTGGACAATCTGGGGGGGTCCATATTTAAATAAACAACGGTTCAGAGAAAAACCCTGCCTTTCCTCCTTTACCGATCATGCAACTTAGGATGCAGAAAAAACAGGTG
The DNA here is from genome assembly GCA_946811185.2 of Hippopus hippopus. Lineage (NCBI taxonomy): Eukaryota > Metazoa > Mollusca > Bivalvia > Cardiida > Cardiidae > Hippopus > Hippopus hippopus. Next base: position 3,887,402 of record OX328105.1, read on the forward strand.
AAAGAATATTAAGTCAAAGCATGCTAAATACGGCCTGCAACACGCGAAAAGGGGCATTCGGACATTTGCGTAAAGTGTCGTCTCGGATCAGCCTGCGCAGTCCGCGCAGGCTAATCCAAAACAACACTTTCCGTTTTTATGTAATTTTCTGTTTTGTGCAAGTCTGCTGTAGCATAAAGTCTAATGTAGTCGTAAAGGGCCGTCTTGGATTAGCCTGCGCGGACTGCTCAGGTTGATCCGAGACGGCACTTTACGCAAATGTCCGAATGCCCCTTTTCCCGTGTTGCAAGCCATATGTAGCCACTGTGTTTTTGCTGCTTATGTAGATTCAACCCTTATCATGCTACAAAACTTGTAAGAAAATTTTTGGGCGATAGTGAAAGCCTGAATTTGGATGTTCCGAAGTTATATTTCGGGGAAAAAATATCACCTTATCAGACAGTGTAAATCCAAGATCTGACTGCACGTTTTGTGCAGTCTGATCTTGATCTATACTGTCTGCAAAATGGCATAGAGTGGCACTTTGCAGCTTAAGGGTTAAAATTCAATCATGCCTTTATCCTTTACCAAACAACAAAACTTCTCAAAATTGAAAGCAGTTTTAGATAACAAGTATAATGTAACTCAAATGATGATATTTGTCTTCAAAATTCCAGAAACTTGGTGCCATAAGGATAAAATGCTGCTTACCCACATTTTCTCCTAATGGCACCAAGTTTCCTTCTCCCACCATGTTTTAAAAAGCCTGTACCTCAAGGTTGTTAAAATGCAAGATTGTTTGGTAAATGGTTAAAAGTATAAAAATGCAGCAGGTGACTGAAAACCCCTGTAAATCTGGAAACTTAACATCAAATGAGCTTCAATGCTTTAGTACACAGGTACTCATAATAACAATGTGGCAAAAAAAAAAAAACTTATAATGAACAATATCTCCTTCTGGCAATATGTTTTGAAAAGTGGATCTGTTGTAAGATGAAAAAAGTTGTTAGCAGATTGTAAGGAAGGCAGTGTTCTGCCAATGACTTCTAAATTGGGGACAATTGTTCCTGAAATATGCAGAAATAAGGGATATTTTCAAAATAATTGTGACAAATGTATCAACAACAATCAGAGTTTTCCAATACCTTCTTATACCGGGTCATTTGACATCATTTAAATAAATCACAGAAGATGTTTCTATTCTGGGGAAACACTGACAAAATTTTAGTGTCCAAAATCAAGGACGTAGGAATCCAGGAAAAATTAATTCAAAGGGGATGCAGTCCCTGGCATACCTGTAAGCATGGTGATGGAACGTTTCTTTAAATCTCTTAATCAATGGGACAATGAATGCCTTGGCAGAGGAATGGCAAGGGTTAAAACCAAGATTAAGGAGGATGTAGAAAATATTCATTTCTAGTATAGAGCTAATCCTACAACTTCATTAACACCCAGTTACCATATCAGGGCTTTAAAAATCCCCCCCATGATAGAGATTACCTACCTATATACACAGTGAACTGACTTTTTTTCTCTTTTAAACCCAATCCTGCCCGAAATAACTTTTCATTTACTTGTCTGACATTATGGAATATCTATTTATTTGAAGACTTACCCCGTTACCACACAATCCTGACTTCTAACCCTCAGGAAGATTGCTTTTGAAACAAGATGTCTGTTTGTAAAACAGTCATGCCCCCCTACTGCCACATTCATACAGGAAGTGGCACAGTTCATAAACTGATATCAAAAGAATTGATTGGGAAATATCGATGTCATCTTTTTGATTTATAGCCCACTTCAATTGTTAAACGTGATAATCTGTCCACAGTTCGCATAATTATACACACCACCGTGAGTATACATACAAGATTGTAAACAGCCGCCAATACACAGACTGGGTTATCGATTTTCTTTTCGGCACGCGCGTTCTACTTCCGCTTTTTTCCAGTTGACTTCGATGCTTACTACATCCCAGATAATACGCGAATAAAATGTTGGAGCCAGAAGTTGAGCCACATATCATAATTTTTGAGACACTTTAATTTTTTTTGAGCAAATGGCTCAAGTGGAGAACGGCAGCGCGGGCCCTGAATCATCTGGTGGTCACTGTGACCTTGACCTTTCACGGATTAACCTTAAAATCTATAGGGATCATTTACACTCCAAGATGAATATCTGTACAGAATTTGAAGGACCTACGTCAATTCTGTGTCTAGTTATCATCTGGACAAGGTTTGGTCTATATATCATTAAGTTGAAGGCCACTGTGACCTTGACCTTTTGATGGATTAATCTCAAAATCGATAGGGATCATTTACACTCTGGAATGAATATCTGTACAGAATTTGAAGAACCTATGTCAATTCTGTGTCTAGTTATCATCTGGACAAGGTTTGGTCTACATATCATTAAGTTGAAGGCCACTGTGACCTTGACCTTTGATGGATTAATCTCAAAATCAATAGGGATCATCTGCACTCCAAGACAAATATCTGTGCCAAATTTGACGACCCTAGGTCAATTCTGTGTCTAGTTATCATCCGGACAAGGTTTGGTCTATATATCAACATGTTGACGGTCACTGTGACCTTGACCTTTGACCGATTGACCTCAAAATCAATAGGGATCATCTACACTCCAAGACAAATGTCTGTGCCAAATGTGACGAACTTAGGTCAATTCTGTGTCTAGTTATCATCCGGACAAGGTATGGTCTATATATCAACATGTTGATGGTCACTGTGACCTTGACCTTTGACCGATTGACCTCAAAATCAATAGGGATCATCTACACTCCAAGACGCATGTCTGTGCCAAATTTAACAAATCTAGGTCAATTCTGTGTCTAGTTATCATCAGGACAAGGTTTGGTCTATATATCAACATGTTGATGGTCACTGTGACCTTGACCTTTGACCGATTGACCTCAAAATCAATAGGAATCATCTACACTCCAAGACAAATGTCTGTGCCAAATTTGACGAACCTAGGTCAATTCTGTGTCTAGTTATCATCCGGACAAGGTAAGGTCTACCGACCGACCGACCGACGAACGGACCAACCGACCGACCGACATGTGCAAAGCAATATACCCCCACTTCGTTGAAGGGGGGCATAAATATTGAGGGAAAAGGCAACCAGCATTTTATCTTTTTCCCACAAGGTTTTCTACCCTATTAATGGAAAATTTAATGTTATGAGGTACAGTTGATTAATTTTTTCGTCTGCAAATGCTTTCAATTTTGACAAGGCTGAAAGTTTGTTGTTAAGTAAAGAGTTCATATGCATCCTGATAATCTTCATTTGGGTAACTGTGCGATAAGTGTATAGATCTGCTTTGGGAGCAAGTTGCACAGTTTGCAAGCTATTGGCTCACTATTATCGGAACCCTTAAAGCGCCTTTCAAGACTATAGTTGCCTTTCCGGACAGTGTAGATCAAGATCAGGCTGCACAAAACATGTAGCCTGATCTTTGATCTATACTGCCTGCTTTGCTGTAACACTGTGGACAAAAGCAGTAATGAAATCGCAATTATTCGGATGATATTTCTGCGATGAAAATGTCTGATAGGTTAATTCCGTGCTCTACAGTTTAATCACCATTTACTGTCCAAATCAGAATATGGGTAAATTCATCTAGGAAGGTTTCTTGATGGTTATGTTGTTGTTAATGTTATTGCCTACTTCATTTAACCTGATTCTGACCTTTATGCTGAATATATAAGTAGGCATATAAATAGAACTCCAACTATTATTTGGGAAGTTTAGTCCGTATTCGCTGAAGTTACGCAATATTTCCATGACCATTCTGGACATACATGTATGTAGAAGGCAGCCTCGTGCGATGACGTGGGTTAAAATAGAATTTTAATTTATGTAAATGATGTTGACCTGGGTCAAGTAAATTGAACTAGGCAATGCATATATGTTACAGTATATCACAGTGTTTCATCCAGCATTTGAGCAAAATGGGGGGATTGGTCCCCTTACTTTGAAAAATATTGGGGAATTTCAGAAAAAAAACAAGAGCCATATGGTTAGTGACTGTTTTATGATTTCTGTAGGTAACAAAAATAACAAATAGTGTTATTTTCAAGCTTCACTGGCATGTTTTTAACCTTTTACCACACAATCCAGAGTTTAAACATACTTGAGCATACTTGAGGTAAAAGGCCATTGAGAACATTAAGTAGATAAAAGTAAAAATGCTGGTAACCAGCATTTCCTCTTTTTCCCGCAATGCTTTCCAACAAGGCCTTTTGAAGAAAAATCTCATCAGTTGAGCCACATTCAATTTGGCATTTGCAAATGCTTCTAAATTGGACAAGTCTAGCACTTTGTTGTTTTGTAAGAAGTTAAGGTTTGATATAATACATACAAGCCATGCTCTGTGAATGCATCTCTGTGATGCATGATACCAAGCAAGTCATCACACTGTTATAGATCCATGAAATCAATTTTGTATAACAACCCACTGTATCGCTAGGTACACAAGTCTTTTGACATGCAGAAAATTTACCAAAAGCAAATGCATTAAGCCCCTTTTTGACAGAGCATGTACAGATATCAATGGTACAATAGTACTCACTTTCTTCAGTCCCTGGTCTGTTCATTAGCCTGTCTTTCTCATTGGCTATTTTCTGAAAATATATAAAACATAACACAAGTCTAAAAACACTAAAAAGCTCTCCCTTTATAAAGTCTTAGTTGAACACCGAGTTAGGGTGATTTTTCAGTCATTTTAGCTTACTGCATAATATTATATTACAGTATAAATTAGATGTTCATCATGAAATCAAGGTGGCCATTTAGTTTACAGGTCTTTCAACATTTAAAACTCCTTTAGAACCTGAACTTTTGAGTATTGACAATTACTACATTCTGAAAGAAATATTCTGTCATGATTTGAAACACATCTGATTTGCCAGCTTCAGATGCTTTCAATTTAAGCCAGACTTAACCCTTATCCTGCTAAATAAGTTGAATATAACTTTCAAGCCGATAGTAAAAACCAGAATAATGTTACTTCAAACTTATGTTTGGAGAGAAATATCTCCTTATCGGACAGTGTAAATCCAAGATCAGACTGCACGTTCTGTGCAGTCTGCTCTTGATCTACATTGTCCACAAAAGGTTAGCAGCTTAAGGGTTAAATTTTGTCTCTTGGTACAGAGTTAAGTAAACATAGGTCTATATACTCAACTTTAAAAAAAGTCTCTGATTCTCTTGCAATGGTCCAAGGCTTCAAAATTTATATCATAAACTGGGTCAATAAAAGCTTTTTATCCCTAGGAAAATATAATTTATTTCCTATTCTTAAAATGAAATTAAGTCAACAGTAAGTACCGGTACTGAAGTAAATGCAATGCTCTTTTAACACAAACTCACTTAACCCATAGTCTGCTAAGCGCGACTCAAGGACCTTTGGCAGACAGTGTAGATCAAGATCAGATTGCAGAATGTGCAGTCTGATCTTGAATGTACACTGTCCAATAAGGAGATGTCTTTCTTCAAAACTACCTCTGAAATACCAAACTTTGGGTTTTTACTGTTAGCTTGGAAAATTTCATTTCACTTATTTAGCAGGATCAGGGATAGCTCTTTATCACGTGACAATATTTCAGTTTCGTCCATATTGACAGCTTTCGTAGACATTGATATAAATGTGGGTTAATTGATAAGGAATGTTTCTGTAAGGGTAAAAAACATTGTCGGGAAATGGAGAAAATGCTGGTTACCAGCATTTTCTCCTTTTTCCCCCACAATGTTTTCGATAGTTTATATCCTCAAGGCCAATAAAACACATTGGATTGTTTAATGAAAGGTAAATTTTTCTACAGTTTAAACATTTGTAAATTTCAACAGATTGATCAATTTTACATTTATCTACATGTAGTTGCCACAAGTTTGGCATATTGGCAATGTCACCAGAGGCTAGGTTCTTCCAACTTTATGTTCCACAATACAAGACAAAACCCATCTTTAGTTATGCCTGGTTGCTAAATGTGTGTGTTCACTGTTTAGCTAGAAATTGAAACCACAGCCTCAAGTATCCTGAAAATTGTCCCACCACATAAACTGCTTGGCTTACACTTTTGTTAGAAATATTTCAGCTCAGGCTATAAAACATCATAATTACCCTGACATGTTGCCAAGCCATTTTCATTTTTTGTTAACCTTTACCTCACTACCCCAAAATTTAATGACTCTTTAGTCTTAGTGAAAAGCTCTTTTGACAACATAGTAGGATAAGGAGAAAATACCCCTAACCAACATTTTCTTCCTCCTTATGTTTTCTAACCTTCCAAGACAAAATTCAATTCTTGAGTCACATTTGCCATCTGCAAGTGCTTTCAGTTTCAGTTTTGACTGGCCAATTTTTTTTGTTTGAATTATGCTCACCATAATAATCTGTGATTGCTTTAAAATTGAACAGTCCAAAATTTTGTCGCCTAAAATATTTCAGTTGGGATGGAGGTTGACAGCAAGTCAGAAGATCGCAAATGAATAAATGAACATCTGCAGTGAAGAGGAACTAGATCTAGATGATATCTATGTCTGTAGTGCTATAATTTAGCTCACAATGATTTGTGTTTTAATTGCCGTTTAATTAAGTATGGGCAAGTTTCGGTCTGAATTTGAACTGAGCCATCCACAAATGTATCTCAAGACGCATTTTGGCACCGACATGCCATGGTCAACACGAGATTTTTTCAACGTCCTCTTATTTCCAGTGCCCTTACAGCACTTTGATTTTTGCTGCTATTTCGCCCCATTTTCGCTCCGTTGATTTCAACAAGAGACTCTTTCGAGTTTGACCTAATGAGCAAATTTTATCATGCTTACCATTCATTTTATTTTTAATTCAATAGTAGGGCGAATAAACCTGTTTCATGGCTGTGTATTATTCATTTTGAATTATTCACAAGAAAAAGAGGAATTGTTTCCTCTTTATGTCAAATTTCGAAACGGTAATTTTACGACATTCTCCTTTGTAGAGAGTTTTTGACAGTTTTCCGGCTTTTTTTCTACGCGAGACGCAAAATTGGGCCCAGTAAAAAGAAGAGTTTATTATGCGGCTATCGTTTATTCTGCCAACGGTTGCATGCGATTGTAGCGCTTGTCGTAAGTGTACTTCTGCTATACCAGATACAGTATAAATAAGAAATAAGTGAAATGTGCTACATCATAATTATTACTGAGACAAATACTTGGTATGGATTTAACTCTTTACCAAACTACAAAATTTTAGACTCGTCCAAATTGAAAGCATTTGTAGACAATTTCAGTGTGGCTCAAATGATGGAATTTGTCAATGATAGGGTAGAAAATATTGTGGGAAAAGGAGAAAATACTGGTTACCAGCATTTTCTCCTTTTCCCACAATATTTTCTAAAGGGTTCCTCCTCAGGGTCGTTAAAAGTTGGGATTGTGTGGTAAAGAGTTAAATCGGTCATCATGACTTACACAATCTGAATAGAGTGGATAAACATCTTTTCCAGCAAATACTCACTATAATTTCTAGATGACACTGTTTTCAAACTTTTAGAGAGGATCAATTGCAAGAAAACTCTCGTCTCCTCTCCGGCCTTTCGCTAAAAAAAAAAGCTACGGGTCACTTCTTCTGCTTACCTTAACGCCTTGCAATTTCGGTACAAGACGAGTTTGTCAAGGTCGCCTCCCTAATGTAATATTTTTCGACGCCCCTCAGGTTGTTTCAAGGAAGAATTTTCGGTATTTACTGCCAGTCACGTGACGTAAAAATGATCAAGTGATCCAAAGAACTTTGCGCCTCGACTGGACGAGACCATGGTATCCTAAAAGCCACACAGTAAGACATGTCTACCAAATGATGGCGTATGTTATGAACCTAAGGAAGAAGGCGGTTGAAACGATCAGTTGACTGATTTTCCGTTTATTTGTCGTCGCCACACGTTGCCCATATGGGCAACGTCCCCTGAAGGCTGTTAATTTTGTTACGGGGGATAGTGCAAGATACAGGACGAAACCCATCGTAAGTTACAGTTGGTTCTTTAACGTGCTCGGTGTATAGCACCATTACACGTGACCTCAGTTTAACGTCTCATCAGAAAGAATGCGAGTAATTTAAGATGGCCAGTTGTGGACTCGAAGCTACACAATCAAGTGACGGTAAAAATGTGATGTTTACAAGTCACACGCTCTACCACTTGAACTATGCTGGTCATTGAAAACATCGTTGGACCATGGATCGTATATAATCTTATCTATGGTTACGCTGAAAAGAGTAATGCTGATAGCAGGCAATAGCTCCTATCCCGGCCACAATATTTTCTACCATTCGAAAGAAAAAAAAAAAGCATTATTTGGACAACGATTCCGTCTGCAAATGCTTTAATAATGGACAAGTCTAAAATTGTGTTGTCTGGTTAAGAAGTAAGCATATAGCCGTCAGTTTCTGTCACCTTATCTGTTAACATTGAAAGGCTTTTCTGAATAAAGTAGTTTTATGTGTCCCTTTAAAGCGACATTCACCGCAATGGTTGCCTTTGTCACCAGTGTAGATCAAGATAGACTGCACAAAACGTGTAGTCTGATCTTTGATCTACACTGTCCGTATGGCTTAAACCCCATAGACAAAAGCAAATATAGAAGTGCAATTGTTTGGTTCTTATTTCTAGACTGAAGTTTTGTGTATGTCTTATTCGGTGCGCAAAAGGTAGCGTCATTAACAGCAATTTAACGACTTATGTCAGGCACTAGGAGGTATTATGTACAATATTAATTGTACTATTTGTATTAACCGTTTGGGTTTATCAGCCCCCAAGGTACGTCAAGTGGGACTGTTTTTGTTTATGTAACCGTTGATACATGTGCTTTGAATCAATCTCTCTCTCTCTCTCTCTCTCCCTCTCTCTCCCTCCCTCCCCCCTGCCCCCCCCCCCTCTCTCTCTCTCCAGTATCCCTTAACAGTTACACATAAACACACAATCGGATGAGACGTTAAACCGAGGTCCCGTGTGACGGTGCTATACTCCGAGCACAGTAGAGAACCAGGCATAACTTAGGATGGGTTTCGTCTTGTATCTGCACTATCTCCCGTAACAAAACTAACAGCCTTCAGGGGGGCGTCGCTCATATGGGCAACCGGTGGCGACGATAAATATACGCAAATTCAATCAAACAATTCTGAAATTCCCACTCGTTATTCCTGTATTACAAATACGAGTACAAACCAAGTTTGTAACTGAGTTTTAGGCTTGTTGAGATCAAAACATCTAAAATTGCACTCGGTGTATGTGAGATTAGCAGAAGGGAACAGAATAGAACAGAACTTTACTTTATTTCCTCCCAGGTACAATTTTCCTACATCCACAAAGATAGTTTATGCATTAATTACGACCAACAGAAGACTTGTGTTGCAACAGGCCACCATACAAAACATTTTGGCAAAAGAAGAAATTACTCGTTGCAAACTTTTTTTCCTTCTACTATGGTGTTTTAACATGAATAAAATTTCAACCTAGGTTGATTATCCGTATTTTACAATGATATTTTCAAATTTGTCAAATTTATTTTAGGAGGTTTACTCTAATAACTTGGTAATGGTAGGGAAAAAATCTCGGACCGGAATTCAAGCCAAATTTTTGTCATTCGCGACGTTGATTTATTGATCTTCAAATTGGAATTAAAGAGAAAGCGATTGTTATATTAACAAATACATGATAGATCTTTCAATGTAGGGTGTGCATAGAAAGATTAACCCTTTACCAGACGATAAATTTGTAGACTTGTCCAAATTGAAAAACTTTGCAGACAACAAATTGAACATGACTGAAATTATGTAGTTTGTTTTTTGAAAGGGTAAAAAACATTGTGGGAAAAGGTGAAAATGCTGGTTACCAGCATTTTCTCCTTTTTCCACAATGTTTTCAGAAGGCTTTTTCCTACGGTTCGTTAAAACTCGGAATATTTTGGCAAAGGGTTCATACTGCGTTGTTCAAATACAAAATGGTTTCGATATGGCAACAGTAAATGAGTTCGAAAATGTGCGTTTATTTAGTCGTTAACTGCCAAAAAAACGTGTTCAACATTTTCCGATGTTTAAAAGCACCATTTCACTGCAAATTAAGGATAATTTTTGGTAACAGTATAAACACAGGAGCGAACGTTGTAGATCAAAGATCAGAATACACGTCATGTACAGTCTGATCTTGATCTTCACCGTCTACCAAAGCTACTTTGGTCGCCCACGGCAGGAAAAGAGTGCATGTTGGTTTGGGTGACATTCTTACCCCTGTAACTGCATAGTTTCGTGGTGTACAGTTGAGAATTAGGCGGGTAGGCTACCTTTTACTAAACTGCGTACGCACGAAATTTGCGGTTTACGAACTCGTAGGTAAGCCAGCATCAAGTCTGAAAACAAATTTCACTTAACCCCATAATTTTACGATTTGAGTTAATATTTGCCTAATTGTACGCCAGCTCATACACTTGGGTAAAGAAGAGATCGTATATGTGTATATACAATCCAAAATAATTTGCGTAACTTTTCGCAGTTTCGTGAAAGGTACCCCTGATGTATTGGTCACAGTGTTGTAGCATTTCGGACAAACAGCCCATTATTGTAGTGTAGTTCCGGATGGCACCGTCCGTGCCTGCGTTCAAAACCATAGCCAGGCCGCGAATTTCGTTGTATTTGACTGGTTTGGGCGTATTTTGGCCTGTTGCAAGCATTGGTCGTAAGAATGAGGATCGTCCGAGACAGACCCAAATAGAATATTTGTGTCCTAAACGGACTTAGTGACCCCAGTTGATGAAAAAATTAACAGGATCAGACAGTATATGCCACACATCCCAAATTGCATTTCAAATCTAATTCCAAAGACTTTTTTCTAAATTTCAAATGGACGCAGTGTCTGATTGGCTAAACAAAATAGAAATTGCCTTCCTTAATAAATTTAGAATAAACATAAGAAGGATATGTATATAGACTGGTTAGTAAGTGTGGGCCCGGTTGGATTGTATGGTGTTTAACGCCGTTTTCAACATTATTTCAGTTATATCGCGGCGGCCAGTGCACCTATCCATGCTTTCCTGGAGTCTTTTTTACCAATACTCCGCACAATTTTCTTCCCAAGCCACTGGCTGCTTTCCCAAATAATCATCGTCGAGACAATGGTCAGCGGTGGGAGAGGAAAGAATCCTGTCGCAGTGACTATCATCAATCCTCGGACAGAAATTGGCCGAACCAGGGGTCGTAGCCAGGGATCGAACCCTGGGCCCTGTGTTCTCAAGTCCTGCACGCTACCGACTGAGCTATCGGGGCTCGGCTGGGCCCGTTTGGAAGAGGGGTGATTGAATGAATGGTGTTTGTTCTGGGTTTCACTAATACTAGGCTCTGAGGTGGATTGCCCAAGTACACTTTCACGAAAAACAGAGTACTTCAAGTGAGGCTTGGAACCGGAATCTCCAGGTTACGAGTTCTACACTTTACACTGGCCCACACAGGACCTCAGTTTTAGGAAGGGGATGGGGTTATAGTACAGTGGGTCGGTGTTTCCACCATGATTATGACAAACAAAACGTGGGAATCGAGACACGAGAATAGGTTCCGAATTTAGCTTGTAAATCCGTCCTCTTGCGAGTACGTCACGAAATTAAAAGTTCTCCCAGGTGTTTAATCAAGGCATTATTGATGATTAATGACGCTGCGCATGTCAGTTTTTGCGATATAATAACATAAAAAGGAATTCACGCTTTATCTCGACATCAGTGCTTTGATCCCGTGAATATGTACAAAATTTAAAACAAAAATTCGAAAATACGTGTTCTCTGTAATCGCGATTGTTTGCATATCCAATAATTCGATCTCAGATAAACCTGTTTTCAGACACCACAAAGGGAAAGTGGTCTTTTACAGCGTGTGGTCGTTTAATGCAAATTTAATTATCCTGTATAGCGCCAAATAAACACCCTGGGCATATACGGTCTAGGAAAATAACCCCAAATAATTTGCCGAGGCCAGGATATTTCTGGATAGCGGACAGACTAGATCAAGATCAGACTGCACGTTTTGTGCAGTCTGATCTTGATCTACACTGGCCGCAAAGGCAATTACTCGTAGGTCTCTTCAAATAGAGTGTAGTCCGATATATGTGAACTCTAAAGCAGGTAAGGTGCTGCGTGGCTCAGTGGTTAAGTGTAGGACTTGTGACCAGGAGGACCCGGGTCAAAGCTGGTAATGATATTTCATGCTGTACCCTTGTGCTTCGTTGATAAGCATTCAAACTTATGAGCCACGCTCCCGAAAAAGGTGTTAAATGCATCTCCGTGATGCATTACACCAAGCAAGTCATCACATAATTATGAATGCATAAAATCGATTTTGTTTAACAACCGACTGAACCATGAAATAGAATGGTCCCGTGAGATGCAGAAAATTGACCAATGATAAAAAGGATCGACCCAGATCAGCCTGCGCGGACTGCTCAGGCTGACCTGGGTTGATACTTTTTTGCAGATGCATTAAGCCCCCTTTTCATAAAGCATGTCTCTTATTTAAATGCTTAGTAACAATCATCAACTCTTTATCAGAAGACAGAATATTAGACTGTTCCAATTTAAAAGCATTTTCATACGACAAGTTAAACGTTGCTTAAATAATGGATTACTAGTAGATCTATGTCTTTGGAAGGGTAGAAAGGATTGTTGGAAAAGGAGAAAATGCTGTTACTAGCATTTTTTCTTTTTCCTGCAATGTTTTCTGAAGTCTCTTTTCTCTAGCGTTGTTAAAACACAGGACTGTTTGATAATCTTGAATTAGATTAGGAAGCATATATGCGTTTCACCCTGAGGTAATTGATATTTATTACTTATGATTTTTTCAATTACTTTTTGCGTCACAAGGGCTCCGCTGGTGGCTTATTAGAGATTATTAAATGTCTGTCTAAATTCCTTCCCTTGACTCTTTATCAAACAACAATACTGTAGATTGCTTCAAGTTAAAGCACTTGCAGACGACAAATTCACTGTGGCTCAAGTGAAAGAATTGGACTTTGATAGGATAGAAAACATTGTGGGAAAACCTTTCGCTGGTTACCAACATTTTTATTTTTCCAACAATGTTTTCGAAAGCCTTTCTCACTCAGGCTCGTTTAAAAATCTGCATTGTGTGGTAAAAGGTTAACAGAGATAGAGGATATTTGTTTTTTTTTTCGGTGAAAGATCGAAATTTATTTCATCGAGAGAACATCATCGGTAATATTTTCATTGAAACATTGAAATATCTGTTTAACTTTCTACTAAACGACAAAATAATAAACTTACGCATTTTGTTTTGAAATAAAAAAAGTATAAACATTGTGCGAAAAGGAGAAAACACTGGTTACCATCATTTTCACCTTTTCCAGAGATTTTTTCAAAATCCTTTTACCTCATGGTCATTAAAATTTGGTAAAGGGTTGAAGCTTAGTGGCATTAACGGTGTACTAACGACCCTGAGGATGACGGCTTTTGAAAAACTTAGTGCGAAAAGGACTGGTAACCTGCATTCCCTCCTTTTGGCACAATGTTTTCTCCTCGTATGAGACATTTTGCCATAGGGTTAAGTAAGTACACTTCTTTTAACTATCTCCATTTCAGTTTTTTTTTTTTACATTCTTGTACTTGTGATAAAAGATGCCTTTTTGTAAAGATATAACACTGATCATCATGATACGCCATCTTAACCTCACACTCTTCACCAGACGTTAACATTTCACTGCTTAACTCTTTACCAAACGACAAAATTTTTGACAGGACCAAATTGAAAGCATTTGCAGACGACAAACTAAATGTTGCTATATTGGTGACTTCTATCTTTGATAGGGTAGAAAACATTGAGGGAAAAGGAGAAAATGCTGGTTACCAGCATTTTCTCCTTTTCCCTCAATGTTTTCAAAAGGCTTTTCTTTCAGGTCGTTAATACTTGGGATAGTTTGATAAAAGCTTGCACACTTCAATAAATAAGATGAAAATTTCAAGCAGAAAGTAAAAAACCTATGGTTGCGATTTCAAAGTTCTTTTTGATGGAAAAGCCTCACCGTGACAGATAGTTTAAATCTAAGATCAGACTGCCGTTCTGTGCTGTCTGATCCTGAGCTACACTGTCTGCGAAAGCACTTTAAGCCTAAAAACCCAACTGTTAACTGTTGGGCTGCTAAGTGCTACTCACTGACAATTTGCGGACTGCGTAGATCAAGATCAGACTGCACAGAACGTGCAGTCTGATCTTGGATCAACTGTGTCCAATAAGGAATTATTTTTCTCCAAAAATTAAAGGTCCTGCGTATCTCAGTGGCAAAGTCTAGGACTCGTAACCTGGAGGCCCTGATTTCGAGCCGCACTGGATCCACTTGGTTTTTCGTTGGGCAAGACACTTCAGAGCCCTACCTTAGTACCGGTAAAACTCAGAAAATACATGAGTATGTGAGCTGTCGCCGTGATATTACTGAAATAATGTTGAAAGCGGAGTAAAACACCAATCAATCAATCAATCAGTCCATAAATTAAGTTTGAAATAGTATTATTCGGATTTTTTTTTTTTATCGGTTTGAAAGTTTCATTTCACGTTTTTGGCAAAACAAGGTTTAAATAGGATTAGAGATTGGATGACAACAGCCAGGTTAATCTTTTTCATACCGATCAGGAATTTTTTTAAAATGAAAAGATATTTCTGTTTTGTAAGCGGAAACACTCTCGTTAAGAGTCGGATCTAACGTGCTCGTCGTTAAGATAGATTCATTCTCCGTCCATAATGGTTCGGTGAGTAAGTCAGATTCAATCATGAAGAAACGGCGTTACTCCCAGCTTGCAAAACGAATGACGCTAAAGAAGCGAGTAAGCCGCATGGAAACAAACTGTCCAATCAAAAGTCTCCCTTCTTGGATACGAAGATGCTCATTTGTTTACCTTCACAACAAAGCGAGTCGGTTTTCATCCTTCGTCTGCGAAGCGCGACTCACTTACCTTTTGCGGACATTATAGATCAAGATCAGACTGCACAGAATGTGCAGTCTGATCTTGGATCTACACTGTCCGATAAGGAGTTGTCCATCTTCAAAATATTAACTTTGAAATATCAGCAATTTGGTTTTTACTATAGGTTGTTGTAGATTTCAATTAATTTATGTAGGAGTCTTAAAAGCTGAATGAATCGGTCCTAGAAGTAAAATTCACCCATCGCACAGTCAACTAAAGATCTAAGATCAGACTGTGCGTACTATGCAGTCTGATTTTGATCCCCACTATGAGCAAACGCAAGGAGTAGATCTACACTAGATATTAATCTTTATCATGCAAAAAAAAATCAAATGAAACTTTCAAGCTGATGGTAAAAATCTAAATATAGCAAATTCAAGATTTTTTTTTTTTGGGGGGGGGGATATCTCCTTATCGATTGATTGATTGTATGGTGTTTAACGCCATTTTCAACATTATTTCAGTTATATCGCGGCGGCCAGTGAACTTATCCATGCTTTCCTGGAGTCTCCTTCACCAGTATTCCGCACAAAGCCACTGGCTGCTTTCCCACATAACCATCGTCGGGACAATGGTCAGCGGTGGGAGAGGAATGAATCCTGTCGCAATGACTATCATAACCCTTGGAAAGAAATTGGCGGAGTCGGGGATCGAACCCTCGATCCCCTGTTCTCAAGTCCTGCACGCTACCGACTGACCTATTGGGGCTTGGCTCTCCTTATCGGACAGTGTAGATTCAAGATCAGACTGCACGTTTTGTGCAGTCTGATCTTGATCAACACTGTCCACAAAAGGTCAGCGAGTCACGCTTAGAAAACTCAACATCTTCATCTCAGTAGCAGATTTTGCCAAAAAAAATTTGCATTCATAAAGCATACAGTGACCAGACAGTTTAAATAGTTCAAACATTAAATTACCAGTGAGAGTGAGATTTATTACACTCTCATAGATCAAGCCTATTCTTTGAACTTCAATTTATTACTAGTTTCTTTGTAATAGAATAGATACGGGGGCAAAATCTACCTAACCCTTAACCTTTTATCACACAATCCCGACTTTTAACGACCTCAAGAGAAAAAGCTTTTGTAAACATTGTGGGAAAAGGAGAAAATGCTGGTAAACCAGCATTTTCTCCTTTTTCCACGATGTTTTCTATGCTATAAAGGACTGGAATCTTCATTTGGAAAATATTCATTTTGTCATGTGCAAATGCTTTCAATTTGGTTGAATCCCAAATTTTGTCATTTGGTGAAGTGTGAAAAAACAATGTGGGAAAATAAGTTCTTGCTTAAAACAAGGAATCGCTGCTTTTCTCATGATGTTTTCCACATATTGTCATACATAAAATTTGTAATAGCTTTTGCATGGAAATTTACAGAATACATGTTTAGAAATGGGTTACTAGCATTTTCTCCTTTTCCCACAACGTTTCTATCCTTCCTAAATCAAATTTCAAGTTTTGAGGCACATTATTTTTGTCGTCTGCAAGTGATTTCTATTTCGACAGGTCTAAAATTTTGAAAACATTGTGGGAAAAGGAGAAAATGCTGGTAACCAGCATTTTCTCCTTTTCTCACAATGTTTTCTATGCTTCCCAAATCAAATTTCAAGTTTTGAGTCACATGTATTCAAATGCCGTCTGCAAATGATTTCTATTTGGACAAGTCTAAAAGTTTGAAAACATTGTGGGAAAAGGAGAAAATGATGGTAGGCAGCATTTTCTCCTTTTCCCACAATGTTTTCTATCCTTCCAAATCAAATTTCAAGGTTTGAGTCACATTTATTCAAATGTCGTCTGCAAATGATTTGACTTTGGACAAGCCTATAACCTTGTTGTCTGGTAAAGGGTTAAGTAACAAGATGGACATTTTGTTTTATTTTGGAAAAGAGGCAGAAACGGTACTATTTCTGCCGTGTTTGTAATAGAATATTTCTAAAAATAGCAGCGTGTAGATCCCTCATCAAACAATTGGTTTTGCGTCGCATGATCTTAACCTACACTGTCTATAAAGGGAACTTAAGTTTTGCTCAACGCTCAAATGGTTCAAGAGCTTGCCAAAGATACAATGTGACAAGAATTAAAATTCCAGAACTTTCATGTTTCCGATCGTTTGGTTTAAAACGAATTAACCTTTTATTATTAAATCCCAAGTTTTAAGGACCTTGAAGAAAGAGCCCTTTGAAAACATGTTACCAGCATTTTCACCTCTCCCACAATGATTCTTACCCTTCCAAAGGCAAATTTTAGTAAGAAAGTATTTGGGTACATTAATTTGTCGTCTGCAAATGCTTTCAATTTGGACCAGTCTAAAATTTAACTTTTTGCAAAGAGTAAAATATTTAGCTCATTCAGCGCTCATTCTACAATTTGTATCTTAGACAAAATTTTAAGCAAAGAAAAAAATGAAGAGACCTTTTGGGGGGACAGGGTTAATTCTGAAGTACATATTAAATCATTATTAAATCCAAATATCAGGCCAATTCTATACAATAAACATCTTTTAAGAACGAGGTCCATACATAAATACAAACGAATGGGTTTCAATAGATTCTTTTCAGTCTCGATCCACACTGTATATTCTCCACAGCATTGACTCAATACATCCGAAATGTTCATTTTGTTTACGATTGATAAATCAAACCTAATCGAAGATCGATATGATGTGAAGTGACATTGTAAAAAGGGACGTAAATCTGCATGTTAGTAGATCAATGTGAACAGCTAATAAAATTGAGCCGTGTTCTGTAAAATGGGGGCTTAATGCGTCTGCGAAAAGTATCGACTCAGGTCAGCCTGCGCAGTCCGCGCAGGCTGACCTTGGCCGAAACTTTCTGCTACTGTTCAATTTTCTGTATGTACAAGGACCAATCCACCTAATGATTAAGTCCGTTGTCAAAAAATGCATCACGGAGATCCATCAAGCCCCCCTTTGCCAGAGCGTGGCTCAATGGTTAATACCATGGTACCTAGCTCGGAAGGGCAATGATATCTGTTTGGAGTCGACTCGGTTCGAATCCTGGATAGATCATTATTTCGATAATATTCTGTCTCTCTCTGTCTCTCTCTGTCTCTTCCCCCACCCTCTCTCTCTCTCTCTCTCTCTCTCTCTCTCTCTCTCTCTCTCTCTCTCTCTCTCTCTCTCTCTCTCTCTGTGTCAAAGAAACCGTGATTATGATGCCTTGTTATTCCCTTTGATTTCCTATTCTCTCCATTCAACACATTACAAAACGAAAACTTATCACTAGCTAGTTCAAGGGACACAAAGCGAAATGATGGAAGGATACAAAAACAGAATTTTTGAAAACACTGCGGAAAAATTGAGCAATGGCTAGTTTACAACACTTTGATACGTTTTCAAGCGATTCAAACTTAAGAGGCGTAAATCTCATACTGTTATACCATATGGAAAAAGGTTAATTCTACGTGGTTCCTAGATATGAACTATTTATGAACCGGTCAATGAGTACTGTACAAAATTACAGCTATATTCACATTACTAACATCAGAAGTCTTGAGATGGTGTCAAATTTTCTTGTCAATTCATTCTAAATAACACTCGGCACTAGCAGTATCTAACTACGACTGACCAATTAGACATTTAGCACATTTATCATTAAATCAGTTGTCAATGATGACCGTAGGTCAGTGGAAAAGTGACCTATTCTATCTCTTTTGAGCTAATCATGTTATCTGTTCTTGATTGGGTGAATTGAGTGTATAACTATTTATTTCTTTGAACACTTACTTCTTAGGACTTAGAGCACTACACAGATATAACTGCTTCTGCGACCAGTGTGGATTAAGTTAAGACTACACACACGAATAACGTGCAGTCTGATCTTTATCTGCAATATCGGATATTTATATTCTGTAAATCAATTAATCTGGCCGCAAAAACCTTATAAATGCACCTTTTTTTGTCTCTTTTTACCGACTGAAAGTGCTACGGGTTAATCAACTGTCAACTTCAGCTTTTGGAAATCTAAAACTTGCGTTGCTTAAGTCCAAAAGTGTAGGTAGTTCTTTAGATAAATTCAGCATTTAACTTTAGATGTGTTTAGAATAACTTCGATGATAAAAAGACGTCTTCATGTTTCATAAAAGACTACAACAGTAAAATCATATATACGAGTCGTGATATAAAAACTAGTACGGTAAGTGTTTCCTGAGTTTCTCTTCCCTCAGCTCAGACACTTACCAATGGTTCCTGCGTGGTTCAATGATAATGATGTAGGATTCTAAACCAGGGTTCGTATTTCGCAAACCGTTCTTTAGAACAGTTTTAGTCTTACTCTAAAGATTTTTCTAAATTTGAAAGTAACACAACGTCTGATTGGCTAAACCAAATGGTTTAGCCAATCAGAAGTTGTGTTACTTTCTAAACCTAAAATTAGACAAAGAATGAAGCTAAGTATGATTGGTGAATAGGGGGTGATCCCAGATTCGATCCCTACTCGAGACGCTGGGATTTTTGTTAGAGTGTCTATTAGTAACACGCATTTAAATATAAGAGTCCTAGCATGGTACTAGTGAAACATAGGACCTACGTGAATAGGTGAACTGTTCCTGTGATACGAAAAATGTTGGAGGCGGTGTAAATACATTTAAATCAATCAAGAAGAAGCCCCCCTCTTTTTTATTCCTGTGAATCTAACTGTGTTTCTCCATTGGTCGAATGGCCATACAAACTGACCAAACTGCACATTCTTTAAAGTAACAATAAAGGCCAAATGTAAACAAAGCGGGTATTTAAATGCATTTGAATTTATATCATACCATTTAAAAGTATGGAAATTATTGTGAAGATGACAACCTGTCATTGTACGGTCGGTCCAAGTGTTAGTCGCTGACAGAGAAATTATTTTCAAAACTAAGTTAAAACCTGCCAGGTAGCTGTGTCTTTTGTTTACTTTTTACCTGATTTTATTTTTTTTTTCTGCCAGCGACTAACTTATGGCCTGACCACACGATAACAGACTGTCATCTCCACAGTATTTTCCATACTTTTAAATGATATGATTTAAATCTAAATGTATTATGACATCTGTTTTGATATTTTGGCCTTTACTGGGCCTTTAAATTAGTCTTGTTCCGTGAATTGGGGCATCTGCAAAAAGTATCGACACAGGTCGACATGGGTCGAATCTTTTTTCTACTGGGCAATTTTCTGCATGTCAGAGGACCAGTTTACCTCCCGATTCAGTTAGTTGTAATACAAAATGCATTTGTTGATCCATCATTGTGTGATGACTTGCTTAGTCACATGATCTAGTGCATCACGGGGATGCATTTTAAAACCCCCCATTTTTCAGAGCATGGCTCAAAAATTTTATAATCAAATAACAATGCCTAGTTGTCGTTTTACTAAGTAGCCCCAAGAACAAATTTGAAACAGTCTCTTTGAAACCAATCTTGCAATAAAGTGATGAGAATTATGGTCTAAATCTTTTGCCTTTACCAATCGACAAAATTTTAGACTGGTGCAACTTGAAAGCATTAGCAGTCGACAGATTTTATGTAAAGAACAAAATTTTAGACTTAATCATATTGAAAGTTATATGTGCGTTTCATTATGGGTTTCTTCTTTGTACGAGTTTAAAACATCGAGGGAAAATGCAAAAATGCTGGTGTCTAGCATTCTCTCTTTTTCTCTCCATATTTTCGAACGCCTTCTTCTTCAATGTAGCTAAATATTGGTATTGGTAAATACTGATTGGCGAAAGTTTGAAATATGTATAAAGTGAATATCCGTCGTTCCTTCCCTACGTATGTATGTATGTACGAGTATGATGTACGTTAGAATCCCAGCTCGGCAAAATTTCTCTACGAGCCTTTATGAAAATTAATGGGACAGGATTCATTCTTCTCTTACTGTTTAGCATTTTCTCGACTTTTCTCGGTCTGGAAAAAGTGTTGTGCCTCGGACTGGTCATGTGAACTTTATCAATGCATGCCTAGGTGAACTAGGCCACTGTAAGATATCTTCAAGTTCTGTTAAAAGTTGCAGAAATAGAAAATGTTTGCGTGTTTGTTTAAATGCGATTTGTCTTAGACCTGCGGAACCTTGGAAAATTGTTTGTCTGTATGGTGTTTAACATTGTTTTCAACATAACTTCAGATACATCGCCGCGGCCAGTGCACCGATCCATGTTTTCATGGAGTTTCTTTTACATTTAATTCGCTCAATATTCTTCCCAAGTCAGTGGCTGTTTTTCCACATAACCAACGTCGAATTAGCGGTGAAGAGGAATGAAATCATGGAAGATTAATAAAATCAAGCCTTTAAGCTGTAACACTCCAAAGCATATGGATCATGCTTTGGCAAAATGGATTTATGCATCGCAATCATACCCAGTAAATAAATCAGTATTATAGTCATGACTCCATAAAATCTTTTTTTCTTTCTGACAACCGACTGAATCAAGAAGTAGACTGATCCTTTGACATGCAGAAAACCGATCAATAACAAAAAGTTTCGACTCAGGTCAGCCTGCGCATAGTATAGCATGACTTATATTAACATGACGCGACGATGGTTGCTATTGAAATGATGTTGTGTAGGGGAATTTATTTATAAAGATAAATAAACAGAAATAGTTTACAGCAATTTCCTTTTAAATTTAACACTTCTTTTTCTTTAATCCTTTCGGCACCATAGCCAAAATTATCGACTTTTGCGGACAGCATAGATCAAGATCAGACTGCACAGAACGTGCAGTCTGATCTTTGATCTATGCCGTCCGCTTGTGTAGTCAAGCCTATACAATAAAAATCTTTGTAAGTTTTAATAGATTGCATTTAGAGCCGTCGAAAGAGATCGAATTTATTTATTTGGCGCTGAGAGAGTGAATCTCTTACCACACTATCCCGAGTTCTAACGACCCTGAGAAAGAAGGTTTTTGAAAACATTGTGGGGGAAATGAGAAAATTCTGGTAACCAGCATTTTTTCCTCCACCGCAATGTGCTCTCTCCTTTCAGGGAAGGATCCAACCATCTGACCAACATTTAATTTGTCTTCTGCAAACGTTTTCAAATTGGACGAGTCTAAAATGTTGACGTCTGGTGAAGATTTTATCTAATTCCTCGACATTTATCAGTGCTGCACACATATAATTTAGTACATATAACCAACATCGTGACCTGTCACGATATTTTAAAACGACAGACTATTTATTTGCACATTTGAGAGGGAGAGAGAGAGAGAGATCCATCCATCCATTCATCCATCCATCCATACACAACTTGCTTTTTTCTTTAACGGGAACTTTTCTGCGTAAATACTGTTTCTGAACTATATATGTAGTATTTGAATACTATTCTCGTATAATTCTTCAGTAGAATGGTCGTATACTTTCTACTGGAATAGTTCTTGTATGTGTTTTAACTTTGCTTTTTATACGAATGAGATTTAAACATATTTTATTCTACAGAAGTACAATATACATAAACAATACAATTCAATTGATTAACAAAATATAATACTGCAGAAATGAATTGGAACGAAAGCAAAGCTTATAGAGTTCCTCTCCAATTTCCGGTTGATGTATGTATAAAGTACGATATAACGAACAAGTCTAGAAGACAAATAAAGAAGAAAGAAATGGAAGAGAATACGGGGAGGGGGTGGGGGTGTGGAGTGTTAGGCCTACTGATGAAA
The DNA here is from genome assembly GCA_946811185.2 of Hippopus hippopus. Classification (NCBI taxonomy): domain Eukaryota; kingdom Metazoa; phylum Mollusca; class Bivalvia; order Cardiida; family Cardiidae; genus Hippopus; species Hippopus hippopus. Next base: position 3,910,043 of record OX328105.1, read on the forward strand.
CTGTCACCTAAAAGGAAACCAAACATAAAGACGATGAAAACTTACAACCTGACCGTCACTACGACGTAAGTGTTTGCTAGTGCAGTTTATTATAATGAGACTAAAGATAACAACAAGATAAATGTTGAACTGAACAGTTTGCCTGCGCGGTACAACATTTCTACATGACGCAACAATCATTCCTTTTGAAATGATGTTGAATAGAGGATTTTATTTAGACAGATAAATAAACTAGTTTACAGCAATTTCCTTTTAAATTCAATATTTCTGTTTCACCTTATGCATACCTCAATCTTTACCTCTATAGGCATTTTAACCTTGTACCATACAATCCCGGCCATTAACGACCCTGAAGAAGAAGACTTTTGAAAACATTGTAGGAAAAGGAGAAAATGCTGGTAACCAGCATTTTCTCCTTTTCCCACAATGTTTTCTGCCCTTTCAAAGCCACATTCCATAATTTGAAGTATACTTGATTTGTTGTCTGCAGCTTCTTTTAATTTGGACCAGTCTAAAGTTTTGTGGTCTGGTAACGAGTGGAAAACATTGCGGGAAAAGTAAAAAGGCTAGCCACCAGCATTTTCTCCTTTTTCCCACAATGTTGTCTGTCCTTTCACGGGCAAACCCAATTATTGAACAACCCCGGAGGGGAAAAAAAAAAAAACATTTGAAAACATTATGGGAAAAGTAGAAAATGCTGGTAACCAGCATTTTATACTTTTCCCACAATCTTTTCTGTCATTTTACAGGTAAATCCATTAATTCATCCACATTTAATCTGTTGTCTTGTTGGTTCGAAAGGAGTTAAAATATACTTTATGTCAAAAATCGGAGAATTTTCATTGGTCGTCATTTATAAAAAGGAATTCCATTGTTTCTGTCTTCGTTGCCCGAAATTCAAAGCATTTACGACTAACCAAATGAGGGGCATGATGCATTTTTTGTCTTTGAATGAAAGAAAACATTGTGGGGAAAGGACAAAAACGCTCAGCATTTTCTCCTTACCACACAATATTTTCAAAAGCTTTTCTTCTCAGGGTCGTGAGAATATGGGATTTTTTTGTAAAGAGTTCAGATTGATCGATTGAATTGGAGTTTTACGTTGTTTTAACAGCTTAGGTCATATCACAGAGGTCAGTGCACCTACGCATGTGTTTCCTGGATTTCTCGCACCAGTACTGACACAACTTTCTTTCCAAGTCACTGACTACTTTCTCACATGCATCAGAGGAGAGAAGCGAAAAATCGCCGGAAAGAAAGTTTGCCTCAATCGGGTATCGAACTCATAACTATTAGGTCACGAGTCCGATACGCTAACCACTGAGCTACCCGGGCGGGCTGTAAAGAGTTCAGAGAAGACGCACTGTGACTCTTTGAAATTCTTCTAATTCTAATAAATGAATTCATGAAAACATGTGATTTGGACTATTTTCATATTACACATGTATACATGTGCTATATGACGTACATGTCATTATATTGAATAGCCCTTTTAAAAGGAACGGCACCAAAATAATCAAACATTTTTAACCAAATACAAGTCAAGTAAAATGTTATTAAAGATTAAAAGAAACAGACCAGTCATTTTTAGATAGTCAATAAATACTCTCTGGACGCAACAGTTGCTTTTATAAATTTGACGAGCAATTGCTCCTTTTCTTACAATGTTTTCAACAGCTCTATCCCGAGCATTTTCCCCCAATTTGACACAACTTTTTCTTGAATTACAAATGTTCGATTTTAAAATAAATTCAGTCAAACTTAGCCTGAAAGTCACTTTCACAACCGAAAGTGTCTATGCGTACAGTGTAGATCAAGATCAGACTGTAAAACACATAAAGTCTGATCTTTAGAATCTACATTGTCGGCAATGGTTAACACTACACACAAAAACCCACCATGATAATTATAATTATTTGGGTCTTATATCTGGACCGATGAGTTTATTCGGCCATCTAATGGCTAACACTTTATCATGAAATCCCGAATTATAATGACCATGAGAAAAAAAAGCTTTTGAAAACATTGTGGAAAAAAGGGAAAATGCTCGTAACGAGCATTTTCCCCTTTTCCCGCAATGTTTCCTACCTTTCCATAAACAAATTCAGTGTCAGAGTCACATTTGTTTCGTCCACTGCAAATGCTTTCAACTCGCACAAGACTAACATTTTGCCGTTTGATATAGAGTTAAGCGTTATTTCGTCAACAATGTGAGGTTATTGTAGCATTCATGTCGGTGAAATGTTTGTTGATCCTGTTTTATTCCCGTAATTCTATATTCTTCTTATCTATTATGTACAAAATGGAAAGCATACAAAACATTGTATTTCTTCACGACAATACTTACAAAGTACCCCGATTAAACAGAGCGCCGAATAAACGCGAAAATTTGGCTCGTAATATTCTTTCCAAGCCACTGGCTACTTTACCACATAACTATTGTCAAAACAATGGTCAGCGCTGAGAGAGGAATGAATCCTGTCTCAATGACTATCACCAATCCTCGGAAAGAAATTGGCCGAGCCGGGGATCGAACCCTGTTCTCAAGTCCTATACTCTACCGACTGAGCTACTGGGGCTCGGCAAACCTAAAAAAAAAGTTTTGCGGTCTAAAAAAGAGACCAAATAATCCCAAGTTCAAAGTTTCTCTTGTCTAAAATAACCGCAAAGAAGACAGTGCACGTTTTGCGCAGCCTGATCTTGATCTACACTGGCTGCTAAGGAAACTAGAGATGTGAAAGACGCTTGAAGTCCGAAAGTGGCATATAAATGAATAAATTTGCAGGAAAATCTATTTGAAAGGGTAAAAAGCATTGTGAGAAAAGGAGAAAATGCTGGTTACCAGCATTTCTGCGCTTCCAAGATTTTTTAAAAAAGCTTTCTTCTTTTAAATACTTTTGAAAGTGGCGCTAGAATACCTCAAAAATGTTTTTTTTTTTTTGCTTCAACATTGATTGATTGATTGACTGATTGATTGATTGATTGATTGATTGATTGATCGACTGACTGACTGACTGAATGATCGACGGACTGATTGATTAAATTGCGTTTTACTCCGCTTTCTACATTATTTCAGTGATCTAGTGACAAAATGACAGTGTATATGAGATCATACTTGTACACGAAAAAATGTATTTTTGTTTTCGCCCTTTGCTACACTATCCCATGTTGTAACGACCCTGAAAAGGAAAGATTTTTTAAAAACATTGTGGGAAAAAAGAGAAAATGCTGGTAACCAGCATTTTCTCCTTTTCCCACAATGTTTTGAACCCTTTTGAACCACATTAAATTTGTCGTCTGCGAATACTTTCTCTCTGGACATGACTAAAATTTCGTCGTTTGGCAAATAGTCGCTGTATATTCAACATACATGTAATTATTTTTTTTGGTTGAGCAACCATAAAAACCTGTCTTTGTTTCTGGTATTGAGTTATAAACCTTCGCGCTACCAACAGCAAATCTAGTTGCTTTAGCGTGAAGATTAAGATCTGACTGCACAGAGCGTGAGCGTCTTGATTCTACTTTGTCCGAATTTATTACAGATATTCTGATAAAAGTAGTCTTGAAATTGGACCAAATTGGTCGTTCATTTGGACAGAATATTATATGTTACAAGTATTTAGCGTTTAGAGAGATAAGGACGCAATGAAAATTGATATTGTATTGTTTTTGTGGATTAGTCATGAACACCTATCCCTGTTTTGTCGTTCCTATAGTCTTTCTGTATGTTGTTCTGTCCGTCTGCGTTACCGTCTGTCTACCCGTATGTGTGTTGCTTCCCGGATTGACCTTTTAATATTCTGTCAGTCAGTCAGTCAGTCAGCCTCTCTCTGTCTCTTTCTCTCCCAAACAATCTGTCTATCAAATAAATTATTTTCCCCGTATGTAGAAGATAGGATTCTCTCCCTATCTCTCTGTTCCTCGTACGTTCGGATCAAATAATGCAATTTGTCTTGGAAGGTGCAGATAACAAACTGTGGGTAAAGGAACAATACCTATTTAAAAAAGAAAGATATTTGCATTTAAATAAAAAATGGAGGGAAAGGAATTTCACCTCTCTCTCTCTCTCTCTCTTTCGCTCTCTCTCTCTTATTCCAGAATATGTAGATTAAAACGCCTTTATATTAGAGAAATATAGGACTCCAAGTGAAATAAGCAAATGCAATTTAAACATACAATCTTCTATGTCTATCAGGATTACATTTGTCAAAAATATATGAACAAAATATTTAATTGAACACGAGAATTTGTTTGCTGGATAATAACAAGAATTGACCCTGTGTGAGACTATCCTAATGAGTACCTACAACATAGGTTTAAGTGAAAAATTCATAATATCCACTATTTGTTCGTAGTTAGATAACTCCATAGCAGCAAACGAATATAAGTGATCTCTACTTTACCAATTAACCTTTTCTCAACCAAATTTGAAAGAGTTTTTATATACAGTATAGATCAAAATCAGGCTTCACGGAAAGAGCAGTCTGATCATAGGTCTACACTATCCGACAGGGTGGAATTCTACCTGCGAACAAAACTTAGAAATCGCATTTTTAGGCATTTTCCCAGTGGCCGTGAAATGTCTTTGAATATATTTACCAGATAAATCCTCTTGTAAACAGTCTCGACCCCGAGGAGGAAAGCTCTTGAAAACATTGTGAGACAAGGAAAAAATAGTGGTTAACAGTTTTCACACAAAGCTTTCTATCCCTGTTATGACAAGTTCTACCAGTTTAAGGCACATTTTATATGTGACAAGCCCCAGTACCTCAGTCGGTAGCGTGCAGGACTTGAGAACAGGGGTCGTGGGTTCGAACCCTGGCTCGGCCAATTTCTTTCCGAGGATTGATGATAGTCAATGCGACAGGATTCATTCCTCTCCCACCGCTGACCATTATCTCGATGATGGTTATGTAGGAAAGCAGCCAGTGGCTTGGACAGAATATTGTGCGGAGTACCGGTAAAAGATACTCCAGGAAAGCATGGATAGATTTACTGGCCGCCGCGATATAACTGAAATAATGTTGAAAACGGCGTTAAACACCATACAATAAATACCATACATTTTATATGTCGCTTGCAAATCCTTTCAATTTGGACAGGGCTAAAGTTGTGCCGTTTGGTAAAGAGCTACGGTTTAAAGCCTGAGAACTAAATATCAGTTTGTGCCGAACAATTCCGTGTTTATATAACTACACCTTGGAAAAAAGCTTTTGAAAACATTGTGGGAAAAGGAGAAAATGCTGGTAATCAGCATTTTCTCCTCTTCCCATAATGTTTTCCACCTTTTCTCAGACAAATCGCAACATTTGAACCACATTGATTTTGTCATCTGCTAATACTTTCAATTTGGATAAGTCAAGATTGTTTCGTTTCGTCAAGAATTAATACGTATATTTCTTTTCCATCCATACCTGCTTCACCATTTGCAGACGAAGCCGAGCCATGTGATCTTTAATGCTGTTCGTTTCATCGGTTGACATGGTGACGGGTTTCTATTTATAAACCGAACACTAACACCACACAAAAAATATCACAAACTATTATCAATCCATTTTCTTTTTTCACAGTCTTAATTTACATAATATTAATTAACTAATAGTCGAGTTTTTTTTTTAAAGTTATTAAGTCCTATAGAAAGAACGCTTCATTTGATAAAAACGCGGGTTGAATTTCAAGTTTGTTTTAACTTCCAGATATCGATCCAAAGTTGACACTTAACACCTACGGTAAAAACGAATTGGAATGGACAGTTTTAAAGTCAACGATAAACCCACCGATATCACAATTTAAATGTTATTTTTACTATCGGAATATTACGACAACGACAAAATATCACACAATGAAGCCTCAAGTTCAGCCTGCACGTAATGTGCAGTCTGGTCTTAATCTACATTCACCGAAATTTAAGCACTACACATTTAATTTTATTCTGAAAAGGTCTTAACGGGGATAGTATTCACATTGGCAAATGAATAAACACGTATATATACCTTTGAGAGTTTCAAAAGAAACTCATGAGTTTTTTTTTTTAGAATTCGAAATAGGTTTCAAAACGCAAACTATTCAATGATGTGTCTGAGAGAGGGGAAAACAGTGCAGAGAAAGGAAAGTCTACATCAGGAACGAAAGTTGTTGCCTCTAGAACATTTTTTTTTAAAATTTTCACGGCGGTATAAGGGCTGTTTAACTCTCTCAGTGCCAAATACGTGTGAGCCATCCTCTGCGAGAAGGGGGCTTAATGCATCTGGAAAAAGTATCGACCCAGGTCAGCCTGCGCAGTCCGCGCAGGCTGACCTCGTCCGAAACTTTTTGTCATGGGCCAATTTTCTGCACCACAAAGAACCAGTGTATCTAATGATTCAGTCAGTTGTTATACGAAGTTGATATTATGGATCCATAAAAATGTCATGTCTTGCTTGGTATGCAGCAAGCCCCCTATTGCCAGAGCATCTTATGTACATAAACTCAACGTCTTTCGACCGTCGCAAAAAACAATCTTCTAGACGTGAAGCAGATTTTTTATCTTATAGGCTTGACTAAAAAAAGGGGACGGTACAGATCAAGATCAGACTGCACGTTTTGTGCAGTCTGATCTTGATCTGTACCGTCCATAAAAGCCCCCCTGTTTTCGCTTGTGGCGCTGCAAGGGTTTTAAAATCATTTACTTGTAAGTTACCATTTTAATCCAGAAAATATGTTTTGGCATAATTCATAACTAAAACACGAGAGTTAACGTATCCCCCCATATCTCCCTCAGGGGTTGTGTTTAAGACGGTGTTCACATTTTTGTGGACTGCACCTGTAACCTCTGATCTGACTTTTAAGGATAGGGCACCCTAATGGGATTCGTGTAACATCGCCTTTCATCGCCAAAATCGTACGGATTCGGCTAAGACTTGGGTAATCTGTGATCGATCGGCCGATAGACTCTGCTTCCCCGTATCGATTACGGATTACCCGAGTCTTAGCCGAATCCATACGATTTTGGCGATGAAAGGCGATTTTACACGAATCCCATTAGGGTGTCCTGTCCTTAACTAGTTGTGCATCGATCTTATATGAAAGTCCGTACAAACTGACAGTTCAAAGGTTACAGAAAGATTAAACAAATAACATTTTTCATTATAGAATATGAAATTAATGTCCGATAAAAAAAAACTATAGGCATACTCTAGAAAACGGAAAGCATATTTTTTGTTCTTTTTAGCCTAACTGAAAAATGATTTACGCCTCCAAACCCGGATCTGTCTGTTTGTGTGTGGGCTGCGGTGGGGGTCCCTCGGAGTAACAAATGTTTCTAAGCATAATCTACCAACAATCGCTGGATGCTATGCAGATGATATGGTTTCCGGGCCGTTGTTTCGCAACCATGTCGCCACAGACCTTTATCGTCTCTGTTTCTCACGATCTTCCACTACGTGGCATTTTTACATACCTATGGGGCCAAAGCAATGGTTTTTTGCCATATCGAAAACAGAGTGAAATACACCTTTGAAGCTTCACAGATCGCTTAGTGGCAAACCTTTGGCTTCTCCATCAGTTGCTCCCAAAAGTAGATCCACAGTCCTTCAAACAAAAAAAAAACATGTCAAACGATTGCGTTTTTCGCTGAATTCCAATCAACACAAGTAACATAGAATTTGTTCTGTCAAAAACACCTTTTCACGGCCATGACCCCAAGTTTTCGTTCCCACAGAGACACAAAATAGTCTTGTCAATATACAATAAAAAGACACATAGAAGTGACCCCCTAAAATAATAGCAAATCTAAGTTACACACCACCAAGCCCTCTCAGCTCCACGAAAAAGTGCTACTGCAAAATTTCATATGGGACTGCTTATGACTACTACGACCCGGAAGCACTCTCGTAGTGGTGCGACACCATAGTTTGACTACTACGACCCGGAAGCACTCTCGTAGTGGTGCGACACGCTAGGGGTGTCGCACCACTGCGAGACTGCTTCCGGGTCGTAGTATCAAAAGTAATCCCATGTGAAATTTTGCAGTAGCACTTTTGTTGCACTGTTTCATGGAGCCAAGAGGGCTTAGTGGCATATAATTTAGATTTGCTTCAAATTTAGGCAGTGGGGGACCACTTATATGTGTTTTTATTGTATATTGAGTCGACTATTTTGTGTCACTGGAGGAACAAAAAAATGGGGTCATGGGGGTGAACAGGTGTTTTTGAGAGGGAAAATTCTAGGGTGCCCGTGTTTGTTGGGATTTAGCGGAAAACGCAATCGGTTGACATGTTGTTTTTAATGCATTTTTTTAAGGACTAAGGACGTACTTTAGACAGCAAGAGACAGAAAAGCAACAGGTTTACCAGTAAGCGATCAGTGAAGCTTCAAAGATGGCCAATTTCACTCTATTTTCAATATGGCCAAAAACCGGTGGTGTGACACCCTATCTGATTTGAGCATTCTGGGTACAGAACCGGACTACTCTTCAAAGTGGCAATTGATTCTGCGAGTTTCATAGGTAATTATATACTTTTATTATTTGTACGATTCATCCAGCCATGGTTAGCTACCATGTAACATATGCACCAGTTATTTATAAACACAGCCTCTACAGGCTTGGGAAATAGCCCCGGTATAATCCCAGACATATCTTGTTTGCAAGTCTGTGGAAATCCTGGTTTCCCTAAACTCTGTATTTAGAAAATGTATTCAAAGATATGCAATAAACAAAGGTATTTTTCAAAAATATTTTTCCCGTTTTGAAATAATCATTTTTTTTAAAAAAGAAATTTGGAGCGAAAAACAGACTAGAATTTTTATACAGAAGTATTGTTTATAGCCATTGCTACTTTTTTTAGCGGGAGAGATTTAGTTTACACACCTCGTATTGATATTTATCCCGTACAATATAGTGATGCATCATAGCAGACAGGTCTAATCTTGGAAGAATCTATGCAGACAACGCCCTGTTTCTGGTCGTGAAAAGGCTGTCCGAACCTTAAAAGACAACGCCCTGTTTCTGGTCGTGCCGAAAAGGCTGTCCGAACCTGTAAAATTTAGTCTCGAATCATCCGGCATTTTAAGCAAAGCATAATTTTAAACTATTTTGCAACATCGAAATGTTTCAGCTTACTAAAATTGCAAATACAAGCATTTTGTATTATCTTTTGTCTAAGGAATAAAATTATCACATACCAAAATCCGAACATTGCGCCTCCAGACTGTACGAGTCTCGTGTGTTGTTTCCTAATGGTTTCTCGAACAACGCAAAAGGCCTACCTTGCATGGTTTTATGATGCTGCCTGAAGTTTACAAAGCGAGGAGTGAATTTCGTCAAAAACAAATTTTCCTTCATTAACTGTTCGAGAAACAAGCACGTGTTTTTTTTTTCACCACCCTCAGGTATGAGCTCTTAAAAGATAAAGTTGTTGGGAAAGAAGAATATGCTTGTAATCAGCATTTTCTCCTTTTCCCACGTGTTTTCTACAAGTAGACAAATCCCAGCAAATTAGCCACATTAGATTTGTCGTCTGCAAATGCTCTGAATTTGAACGAACTTCGACCGTTAACGTCTGATGAAGCGTTAACATTTACCGAACAATCCCGATTTCTAACGACCCTAGAGAAGAATTCATTTGAAAAGATTGTAGAAAAAGGAGAAAATGCTTGTAACCAGCATTTTCTCCTTTTTCCCCACAATATTTTTTACCCTTTCAGATACAAATCCAAGCATTTGTGCCACATTTAATTTGTCGTCTGCCAGTGCTTTTCAATTCAACAATTCTGAAATTTTGTCGTTCGGTAAAGTGTTAACTCTTTACAACACAACAAAAATGAAGACTTGTCCAAATTGAAAGCGTTTGCAGACGACAATTTAAATACGGCCTAATTGATGGAATTTCTTTTTGATGGTGTTGAAAACATTGTGGGAAAAGGAGAAAATGCTGCTTACCAGCATTTTCTCCTTTTCCCAAAATGTTTTTAAAAAGCTTCTTCATCAGGGTCGTTAAAACTCGGGATTGTGTGTTAAAGGTTTAAATGAATTTATTATACAAAAAGCAGACACAAGTGGAAATATGGAACCTGAGAGTCTGAAAATGACGCCATTGGGAACGCTTTCTCGTTGACAACGAAAATGTAAATATATTTCTATTCATAACAACACAATATTCTCTCGTACTTTTATCATTTTGTCGGCATTTTTATTTTCCATATGGAATTAGATGGAACTGTCTTCTACAGAAACTTAAGACGCAAAGGTGCATGTACATGTATATTAATATGACATGCAGGTACTTTAACATATAAAATAGGATTTGAATGAAGAGATATCGTCACTCGGAAATAGCTATCAAAAAGGAACAGTTGCTCCTCAGATAGAGATGTATCTTCAAAGACAGGTGTGTTATTTATGTATTCATTCATTCATTTATTTATCTATTTGTTTATCTATTTATTTGTTTATTTATTTATTTACTTATTCATTCATTTATTTATCTATTCATTTATGACAAACTTAATTCATTTATAGAATAATCACAGGTTTATTTCCGTAATCAACAAGATAACATCTGTAGTTTGACTTCCTACTTGAATAAAAAACTGATATCAAAAGAAAGTATTATTAGTTAGATTATTTTGAAGGTAAAGAGAGGTTGAGATGCACCACATAAAGAATAAATACTGTTATATGGATTCGAATTCATCATCTTTAATTCTCTACCAGTCGACAAAATTTTAGGCATGTCCAATCTGATATTTTCGAAAAAATAATGTATATCGCTTTATTATGTAATTCGTATAGAAAAGTGTAGAAAAAAAATTTGTGCAACGGAGAAAATGCTGGTCACCAGCGTTTCTCCTTTGCACACAATGTTTTCAAACATATTATTCGAGGATCGTGAAAACTCGGGGTTGATTGGTAAAGGCCGGGATTAAACTATGTGTCAGCGTCTCTGCGTCTCTACTTACAAATACTATGCATAATTGGTAAATGTTTGACTAGCCTTGGTTCCAGTCCAATCATTTTTTTATATTTGGAAGTTACTTTGTCATTTTTGACAAAGCAAAGTCCGAATAGATGAAAGGAAAATATGATCGGGCTGGAATCCAGGCTAATGTTTGACTGGTAGTTCTAACTGGCATATATCACGTGATAGCGGCAAGTCCGTGATTAAAGGGGATAAAAAAAATAAATAAATAGATAAATAAATAAATAAAAGAAAAATACTGGGTAAAAATGAAATAAACTTCGTGTTTTTAAAACATTTTCTTTCAATAGCTTTACTTGAAAGCCATCAATGTAGACGAAAGTAGATTATCAATTTTCGTCAGGATTTCTACCCTGAAACGAAATCTACGGTCTGTTTGCTTTAACCCTAAAAGCACTGAATTATATGTAATCAAAATTGAAATATTGCTGTTTCGGTTGCCAAGAATAATGAACGAAGTAACGGATGGTGTAGATCAGAAGATCCGAGTTCACGTTCTATGCATTCTGACCTTGATCTCAACGATCCGCAGTTGCAAATTAAGCCGACGACGCTATGCCTTGAACCTAATCGTACAAAATTTTTGTCCTTCAAAATTTCGGGGTTACTGAAAAATAGGCTGACAAATTAAAAAAAAAACAATGTTCATCAAGATCAATCTATACATTGGTTCATAGTTATAGTAAGATTAGCCTGGGTTCCAGTCCGATCTTCTTTTTTTTTTTTCCTTCATATTTGGACGTTACTTTGTCAAAAATAACAACCTCGTTTTAGACAAAGTAAAGTCCGAATATATAAAGGAAAAAATGATCGGGCTGGAACCCAGGCTATAGTAAGATATTACAAGATACATATATACATAGTAAAGTATGTCTATGTCTATGGATACACTGAGTAGTTGATGAATAAAATTTATGATTACGAAAAAGTAATTAATTTCGCTTTATTTCTATCCATACTGTATGAACATTACTTTTACGATAGGGTTTCTCTTTGAGAGACTGGCAAACGATTTGGGAAAAAGACTGAATGCTGGTTCCCTATTCAGCATCATTATTTTGGGCCTTGCTCTGGTCTAATGAATATGCACGGCTCATATCTATTTTTTTTATTCTCTCCAGATCGCGGTCTCTTTCTACGGTCTATACAGATCTGTGATAAAACTGCTTATCGGTTCTTTAATCATTGGAGTAATTTTTGACAAATTACCGTCCGAAAGCACTCGTCACAACTCGGCCAATTCCGTACCTACATCTAACCTCGTCCATATCAAGGGGGTTTCCATTTTGAAATACCGCCAGTCACATGATCTTAAACATGGTGGCGCCCTGTTAATCGATTAGCAACGGAACGATAGTAAGTAACCTATCACTGAAAAATGCCACGATAATAATCAACGTATCACTGAAAAATGCCACGGTAATAACCAACCTATCACTGAAAAATGCCACGATAATAAGCAACCTATCACTGAAAAATGCCACGGTAATAAGCAACCTATCACTGAAAAATGCCAAACATAACTGATAGACCGAGCTAGAAAATAAATATACAAACTGTTTGTAATCAGACATGCATTTAGAAAGGTTCCCAGAATTCCCAGAGATTTTACAAAATAGTGACTTGCGTTTGCTTTCCAAGTGGAGTGTTACAATTTTAAGAACGATGAAGCGGTGTACTTCCGGCGAAGAAATGTACCGTGTAGGTGCATATCAAGCTACGTGATACAGCCGAGGGACTTGATCACAGGATTACCCGAGGTATGCCGTATGCGTTCGACTGTATAGATAAAAGGAAACATTAAACGGTTGAACTGGAACCCGATCATGATATCATTTCATCCGATCATGATATAATTTCTGTCCAAGATGTAGCAGACGCCTTGGATAACATCTGAGTTTACTGTTTACCAAAAGACAAAATTTTGGACTGGTCCAAACTGAAAGAATTTGCAGATGAAAAATTAAATTTGGCTAAATGATTGATTGATTAATTGTATGGTGTTTAACGCCGTTTTCAACACTATTTCAGTTATAGCGCGGCGGCCAGTGCACCTTTCAAAGCTTTCCTGGAGTTTCCTTTACCAGTACTCCACACAATTTTCTTTCCAAGCCACTGGCTGTTTTCCCACATAACCATCGTCGAAACAATGGTCAGCGGTGTGAGAGGAATGAATCCTGTCGCAATGACTATCATCAATCCTCGGAAGGAAATTGGCCGAGCCAGGGATCGAACCCACGACCCACTGTTCTCAAGTCCAGCACGCTACCAACTGAGCTACCGGGATTCGGCAAATTTGGCTAAAATTATGGAATTTAAGTGTGAAAGAGTAGAAATTGTTGGGGGGGGGGGGGGGGGGGGGGGGGGAAGGGGAAAATGCTGGTTACCAGCATTTTTCCTTTTCCGACGCAGTTTTTGAAAGTTTTATTCTTCAGCGTCGTTAAAGCTCGGGATTGGGTGGTAGAGGAAAATATGAGTAATAAACATAAATTTGAGTATAATAAATGTATATGAATGTATACGAAACAATGTGGTAAAAGTGATATTAGCGCCAGATTTTTATCTTTCTTTTGCAATGTTAAGGGGACTTGAGCCATGTCAAAAGGTCAATTTGGACGAGTCCAAATTTTGCGATCTGGTTAAAAAGTGAGAGAACTACTACTACATCTTCTTACGAACAATGTCCGTAACAAAGAAACAAATGAACAAATGAATGGCTGAAATACAAACCGCATCTGTCGGGATTCGAACCCACGGCGAACAAGATCCTCGTTTTTCGAGGTTTAAAAGACCAATACCATAACCACTGAGCTAAAGAGATATCTCCCTAACGCAGTTGTCAGGTATTGTATTTAAATCGGGACGAAGCCATGCATGAAGGAGTGGTCTCCCGTAACACACCCCCTCTTAAAGTCATCATTTATTGATGACTCAAAGCCTTATTAGGCAGTATTTGTATTTAAATCGAGACGAAGCCATGCATGAAGGAGTGGTCTCCCGTAACAATCTTTATTGTATTAAAACAAACATGTTTTATAGCAATTACAAAACATAAATGATAGAAGCATTTCATGAAGAAAAGTGATTTACATCGCTTAACTGAAGAGCACATGATGTTACTTGGAAAGAAATACAACAATGATTAATTTCTCAGCAGGTTACCATAATAGATAAATTTCGACAAATTGTATAACTTTTTTGGCGATTTTACAGACAAAAGATTAGTAAATTTCTGTATTGTTGGCCAAGTATAATATTATTTTTTAAGTAATTTTGATCCGAGTTCTGAATACTTAGTACTACATCTGGGCCATGCTCTGTGAAAAATAAAGTTTGGTGCATACGCAGAAAGTTTCGACCCATGTCAGCCTGCGCAGACTGCGCAGGCTGACATGGGTCCAAACTTATTGCTTTCGGTAAATTTTCTGCATGTCTAAGGACCATTCTGACTCAGGATTCAATCGGATGTTTGACAAATGGATTATATTGATCCATCATTATTGGATATCGTGCTTAATACAACGGATTACGAAGATGCATTTAACCCCATTTTCCCGGAGCATGGTTCATTTGTAAAGGAATCACGGCGTTATCATGTATCATTTACTTTTACGAATATTGACGATGATAACTTTGTGAACGGTGACTTGAATTGGCTGATGGAGGTAAATCATCTTGATTCAAATTAACATAATTACCAATCAAATGTTCCTTATATACTGAGTTCCATAAATAAGTGTGCACTTAATTTTCTTTTATTTCTCGTCGCATGTTTTGCTGAAGACCAACGAATTTGGTATCATACTTTAGTTCCGAGTCTGTAGAAAATGCCAGGCTAATCAGATTTTGACTAACAGAGAGTTTAAGTTAGGTTTTTGCAGTTTAAATGAAGGTGGTACTAAAACCAAAGTTGCAAAAGTACTCAAAGACTAAGGTAACATTGAAGTTAGGTTTTTCTTAAAGTTCTTGTAATTTTTCAATCAATATCTTGTATGGCCACCTCTGTTGTCGATACAGGCAATCATTCGACGTCGCATAGACCTTACATAACGTAAAATCATTGCATCAGGAATATTATTCCATTCCTGAACGAGAGCGGTGGCCAAAACCTAACTTTAATGTTACCTTAGTCTTTCAGTACTTTTGCAACTTTGATTTTAGTACCACCTTCATTTAAACTGCAAAAACCTAACTTAAACTTTCTGTTAGTCAAAATCTGATTAGCCTGGCATTTTCTACAGACTCTGAACTAAAGTATGATACCAAATTTGTTGGTCTTCAGTAAAACATGCGACGAGAAATAAAAGAAAATTAAGTGCACACTTATTTATGGAACTCAGTATATATACATATACCATAGGAAACCAAAGCCCCGTTCTTCTATCACAGTTTGATTGATTTTCCTTTTTATTTATCGTCGCCACCGGTTGCCCATATGGGCGACGCTCCTTAAAGGCTGTTAGTGTAGTTACAAGGGATAGTGCAAGATACAGGACAAAGTCCACAAGGAGATACGCCTGGTGCGCCAACGTATAGCACCATCACACGGGGCCTATGTTTAACGTCCCATACGAAAGACTATTAATGGTTTTAGATGGCCAGTATTGGGGCTCGAACCCACATCTTCAAGTGGCCCAAGACCTGAAGTTTACAAGTCCAACGCTCTACCACTTGAGCTATGCAAGTTGGTCTAAAGTTTACCACGGAACACCAAAATAACACGATATGCGTTATAGGGGCGATGCGCAAGTGTACTATTTTTAGTAACGATGTCCGATGATCGATCAATGAAAATTTCGATGTTTCGTGATAGACCAGAGGAGCTTCAAAAACCTGTGGATATTACGTAGATCTTCGAAAGTCTCGAAATTCTTCATTCTACATTAAAAACGGTCCTAACCGATAATGGTTAGAGTGAAGTACAGGCAGAAAATGTTTTAAAATGTATTAATGCACGCACAGATCACAGAACTTTGCGGTGAAATATGAAATTGTGCAAAAAGGATTTTTTTGCGTATGTCACGTGTCCTTTTATTTTTTTGCAGGTCTAAGAATAAGCTGTGCAATAATAGGTCCCCGAAGACGAATTAAAAGCTGATTATGTTTCTTATGAATCGAGCGGTTTCCCACATATTGCATTTCCAAGACTGTGGAAAATATCACCTTTCAAAAGACACTTTCTTTCCAATAAATTTCTCTTTTGAGAATCGAGAAGTTCGCGTGAAAACAGCTGTGGTCCGCCTACGATATTGTCTTTCATGGTTTTTCGAATAGTTAATACTGAAGCGCTTTCATAGTGATTCAAAACAGGAATATCTTTACTCTTTATCACACAATCCCGAGTTTTAACGACCCTGAGAAAGAAAGCTTTTGAAAACATCATCGGAAAAGGAGAAATGCTGGTAACCAGCATTTTCTCCTTTACCCATAATGTTTTCTACCCTATTTAACACAATGTCCATCTGTTGAATGATATTCAATCGGTCGTCTGTAAATGCTTTCAATTTGGGTTAGTCTAGAATTGTGTTGTCTTATAAAGACTTCATAAGGAAAAGACATTATATTCTTATTACAAAAAAAAAAAAAAATCTGAAAATGCAGTGAGATCCCGAGTTGACAGACAAGTGTTGATTCTAATAAGTTCATTTACGCTTATCCAATATGACAGCTTTTGGAAAGCAGGTTTTTGCAGGTTTGTATTGGAGTTTGAAACTTAATAACAGCTTAGGTCATATCACGGCTTTCAGTGCACCTTCGCAAGTGTTTCCTGGCTTTCTCACACCTGTACTGACACAGCTTTCTTTCCAAGCCACTGACTACTTTTCTCACATGCAACAGAGGTGAGAGGCAAGAACTCGCCTGAAAGAAAGTTTGCCTCAACCGGGTATCGAACTCACAACCACCAGATACTTGGAATGAAGTATCAATCCTGACTGATAAGACACGCAAAAGAATTCTATGGTGGCATATTTCTGCCACGAGATACGAGATAGCTATCATGATAATTTTACAAAACTATCGCGATAAATTAAAGTTTCCAGGAAATTTTATCGAGATAGTAAAAAGTTTCCTGAAAAAAATATCACGATAAACTTAATATTTTAACGCAAAATTTCTCAATCGTGCACGAAGCTGACAAGCAAGATAAAATTATTGTGATAGTTCTACCTGTTTCTCGATATCTATAAATAGAAAATCCATCATTTGGATGAACTCTGTAGTTTTTGACTTCACAAGATTGCAGTAAGTAAAAGTTTGAATAATTCATAATTGTAGCTTAATTGGTAAATTTTGGCAAGACTCGAAATGAACAGAAGTCTGTAAAATCACAAAGACGACTCGAAATACCTCCTACGAACACTTTAAAACCATTCAGGGAAAAGGAGAATTCATAAGGTTGTAGACGAAGATATTCCGAAACCGTATCTAATTATAAATACCGTGAATGTCAGTTATGGGCACGAAAGCAAAAAAAAAAAATCACGATAACAGTTAGAATTATTGCGATAGTTTTATCGTGAAATTTTTTATTATCTAGATAATATTTCCAGGAAACTTTGTTTTATCACGATAGTTTTCTAAAATTATCATGATAGCTATCTCGTATCTCGCGGCAGAAATATGCCACCATAGAATTCATCTTTCACGGATTTCTAGGGAAAAATAAAGACGTTCAAATTATTACCATTCAAAAACGTACGAGAAATAAGTTTTATACACAAGGCACCTGAGTGTGGTCAGGCAACTACTAAACACCCCCCCCCCCCGCACACACACATACACAAAGCACACCTACAACTTTTTTATCAAAAACTTCTTGGTGACTGGTAAATAACAATACTAGTTTCTTTTACCAGTACTTCGCTCAATATTCTTTCCAAGGCAGTGGCTGCTTTCCCACATAACCATTATTGAAACAATGGTCAGCGGTGAGAGAGGAATATCTTGTCGCAATGACCATCATCAATCCTCGGAAATAAATTGGCCGAACCGGGGATCGAACCAGCGACCTCCTGTTCTCAAGTCCACTTCGCTACTGACTGAGCTACCGGGGCTCGCCTCCTAGTGAAAAAAAAACTAAATGGTCTTATGGGTTTTTTTTATCTCGTCATATCCATATTGCTTGCAAACAAGGCTTTATCACCTTGGATAGGCAACTGCGTTGTCGTTTTAATTTCTCGCGTTGACCTCACACTGGTGCCTGTATTTTATAAGAGTAATACAGTCATATCACAGCACAATATTCACCGGTAAGTTATTACGCAGGGGTTCCTGCAGGGGTACTGCAGTGTTTTCAGTGTTTTGAATTTAACCCTAAGGCTGCTAAGCGCGACTCAAAGGCCTTTAGCGGACAGTGTAGATCAAAATCAGACTGCACAGAATGTGCAGAATGTGTCCGACAAGTAGATGTCTTTTCAAAACAACAACAACAAAAAAAACTTTGAAATAGCAATTTTTGGGTTTTTACTATGGGTATGAAAGTTTCATTTCACCTTTTTACCAGGTTAAGGGCTAAAGGATGAAGAAGAAATTCACTTCGTCGGTAGGGGCGAAAAGACATGATTATATTATCGGTGTGTGAGGGGAGGGGGAAATATGGGGGATGCAAAACACTTTGGGCAGCGGGTTTTACCCGCTGTCATAGTGACCACATCACGTGTGCGTGTATATACTGGTTTTCGAAGCCTACCATCTTTATCTAGGTCAAATTTTTGCTTCCGGCAGGTTTTCCATGGATATGCATGTAAACAAAACTAGTTTCGTACACTAACAAAATATTTTTACCATTGATATTAAAAGAAAGCACTTAAACTTGATACTGTATGTTCCCTGAAAAAAATTAAAACTTCTCATGTTTACGTTGTCTTTAAAATTTAAGATAACAAAATAATAGCCCGTGCCAAGTTTAACACCACTCCACAATCCGGTGCACTTATACAATAACACAGCTGGTTGCTGGAGAACTCGTACCCTGAAGAACTCGTACTCGAATCTCTAAGGTATCAGTTCTCTGTTTTAGTTTACAAGGAAAATGTCCCAGAACATACCTATTTATTAGTATGTATTCAGTGCCAAAAAAGAAACCCACTGCCTTCAGTGCGTTAGCACTTTGATATAGGAAGGAATATAGTTTAAGAAATTATATAGTTAAAAGGTATGTAGCTAAGAAGTCGCCTTATAACCGCACTGTTTTTTTGTTTTTAGGACAGGACGACTGCAAGATGGATCTTGGAGATTTTCATTGTCTTCTACAACCTTCAGAGCATTCAAGCGATTTCTGAGGAGAATTCAACACCGAGTGTTCATAGACTCACAGTTCAAAATCCAGCGATAAATTCCATTGTTCGTTTCTTTATAAACAGACACTTAGGCGGCGGTATTTCAAATGTTTATCAGGAGCATTCCGATCATCCTGTCGACCAATCAGAGAACGCTTTACTTCTCAACGCTTCCGCTATTCTTGGCTGCTCACCAAATCCAGTATGGCGTGATCTAGGAGATCTGATGTATCCAAGGCTTGTCTTAGAAAATCTTTGCACCCCGACGCCGTGTTTATTTGGCTATTCAACTTGTGAATCAGTTTACCATAACATAAGTATTCTTACAGTTCGTAATCCTTTAGTACATGCTGAAGACCTGACCTTGCCGACTGAACTGCGCCACGACTGGATGTTCACCCCGGTACAGCTGTCTGTCGGTTGCACATGCGCAAAAAGACTGTAGCCGATTTTGCTTACTTTTAGTTCCACACTTAGATAAACGAAAGGAACATTCCGCTATATGCATCCTTTGGTATAATCGTTAAAATGGTGACAAATTAAATGGAGATTACAGGGAGATTTTGCAATTTTTGCCGATTCTTTGAATTGCAACATCCCGGTTTGTTTCTAATCTTTTGAATATATCAACAAAATTACAAAATCATCATCCCTTCATTTCTATTGAAGTATTTGTACGCTTTCGGAGTTGTACGGAGTGTATTTACTAGGCACCCTATAGAAGCACGTGTATTTAAAGCCTTTCAAAAAAATGGAAGAAACAGTGGTGTTGGGAGCCAAAATTTCGTGGTCGTTGGTCACGTGGTGTACAAGTCGTTAACTGCAAGTGATAGGTTTTGTTTTTTTTATTATTATTATTTTAAAGGCGCTTAATAGACGATTACACAAGATTGACTGGACTTAAGTCTTAACCTTTAACCTGCTACATAAGTGAAATGAAACTTTTCTAGTCGATAGTATAAACCCAAATATTGCTATTTCAAAGTTATTTTGGGGGGAAAATATCTACTTTTCAGATAGTGGAGATCCAAAATCAGACTGCATATTCTGTGCACTTTGATCTTGATTTACACTGTCTGCAAAAAAAGTCCTTTAGTCGCACTTAGCAGCTAAAGGGTTAGTAATTTTCTGAAATAGAAGATACATGTATCTGAAAAATTCTGTCCCAACACACCGATACTATTTAGTCTTTTTCAATCAGGTTTTCAGTATCTTATACAAAACACTGAAAAACAGAAGAATTGTGTTTTGATTTTAAGCAACCAAAAGTAAACAAAGCGGGTTTGTAATTCATTTGAATTTAAATGATACTATTCAAAAGTACCTTATAAGTATCAAATTATTGTGAAGGTGACATCTGTTATTCTACGGGTCGGCCCAAGCGGTAGTTCTAGGAAAAGGAGAAAATGTTGGTGAAGAAAAGTCTTTTTGAAAATATGAAAAAAAAAAAAAGTATAAATAAATGCTGGTAACCACTACTTTTCCTAATATGTTTACCAACTTCTAGATAAAAAATCAATTTTTGAGAAAAAGTTGTGTTTTATTTATTTATTTATTTATTTATTTATTTTTATTTTTTTTATTTTACTTTATTTTTGTCTGCAAATACTTTCAATTTGGAAAATAATTTTATTGTTACATTTTGTCGTGTTGTAAAGAGTTAAATAGACGTGTTACCTCTTTGCCTAACGATAACATTTTGGACTCGACCAAATTGAAAGCATGTGCAGACAACAAAATAAATGTAGCTCAAAGGATGATTTCTGTCTTGATGGAAAACATTGTGGAAAAAGGAGAAAACGCTGGATAATGCCGTTTTAAGCATAATTTCTGTAACATCCAGGCGACCAATGCACCTTATCCAAAGTTTTTCTTCAACAATATTTTACATAAGATCCTGAATCGCATAAGATTCTTTTGAAGCCACTAGACCCTGTCTGACTTTAGGGACAGGTAAAGGGGGAGACAGAGAGACATACAGACAGACAGAGAGAAAGAAAGAGAGAGAGAGCTTTTAAGAGTCAACTATTGATAATACTTAACGATAAAATGATAAGATAGGGAAACGGATAAAAGAATGGATAAACAGATGAGTGACTTACGAAATACTAGTAAGCTGCTTGAAGAAGATTATGTTTATTCGATATGAGTAAGCAAAATTGTCATTCTTTTGTTTTGATAGTTTAAACAATTAGTACCCTTGGGCTACGTTTATTACCATACCATTATGGGTTTCCAAGGCTTAGCGTTTGATTCTATATTTAGATTAGGGGATAAATCACTTTTACGTTTCATTTTTAAAATAGAATTTAAGGTCTACCCCTAACTCTCTTGATAAAATACGGAAACTGCCTAGATATGGCTGAATAGCCTTTACGAAAACGTCAATGTTTCACGATATTTACTGATAAGTTAGGGGTTGTAATCTTTAAGTATTTTTTTGTTTTCAGACACAGACGAGCGAATGTAACTTTATGCTACACGGAATAAAGACTACTGAAGTAAAGCGAAAGGTTTATTATACTTGAAATACTACTGAGGTATCGATGAACCTGTCTCCTTTTCTAAACGGACGAATCCGTAGCGTAGTTTTGTTAATTTTGAATAAACCCTTCATTTTTAACATACATGCAAGCCTTACAGTTGGCAAAAAGTTGAGCTCCACAAAACGTGTTTACTCCTTTCCTTTGACCAATGGCCCCCGCCCCTCCCGACCCTCGAGAGAGAGAGAAAAGAGAGAGAGAGAGAGCGAGGGAGGGAGGGAGAGAGAGTGAAAGAAAGGAGAGAGAGAGGGGGAGAGAGAGAAAAGAGAGAGAGGGAGAAAGAGAGAGAGAGAGAGGAGAGGGAGAAGAGAGAGAGAGAGAAAAGAGAGAGAGGGAGAAAGAGAAAGAGGAGAGAGTTCAATCCGAAAAGGAGAAAATTTCCCTCCATTTTTTGTTTAAATACAAATATCTTTTTCTCTTTTTTCAAATTAGGCATTGTTCCTTTACCCACAGTTTGTTATCTGCACCTTCCAAAAACTAGTTGCATCATTTGATCCAAACGTACGTGTAATAGCACCTCAAGTGCATAGCCAAATTAAATGCAAAACACTGTAAAAATAAAGATATAGTGCACAGCTGTTTAACACCGTTATAATAGCAGACTAGAATCATAGAAAGGCTAAAATAGCAGACATTAACAGCAGCTGTTAAACAGTGTTAACTCTTTACCACACGACAAAATTACAGACTTGTCAAAATTGAAATATTTGCACACGACAAAATACATGTGGCTCAAATGATGCAATTTATCTTTGACAGGGAAGAAAACACTGTGTGAAAAGGAGAAAATTTCGGTAACTAGCATTTTGTCCTTTTTCCACAGTGATTTTAAACGTATTCTTTCCAAGGATCAATAAAGGTCGTGATTGTGCCGTAAAGGGTTGAAATAACTGACTAGGGACAAAGCAAATTTTAAGCATAAAAAAAAGGTAGCAGACTAGGTAAATAGCATCGTGAATTCAACAACGGTATAAGCCCTTTTCCTAGAGTAGGAGTCAAATTGCAGTCCTTATTCACGATGTAAATTCTGAATTCTGAAGAAAGATCGTCTCCGCCAATGGAATGACAAGTTTTAGAACGTAAAATTAGAATAACATTTACAGTGCTTGGTAAGCTCTCCTCCCTCGTATGGAATTTGATCATCGTTAACGACTTCTAGGAAAAAGGCGTTTGAAAACATTGTTGGAAAATGAGAAAATGCTGGACCCCAGCATTTTCTCCTTTGCCCAAAATTGTGTTCATCCCTTCCAAGGACATTTCAGTTTTTGAATCACGTTTGCCATCTGCAAAAGCTTTCAATGTGGACCTGTCTAACATTTTGTCATCTGGTAAAGAGTTAAATGGTGTTTTGCACGAATTCAACATTATTTCAGTCATATCGAAGTAATTGTCTCAATAATGAGACGCTACGGTAATTTTTTTTCTTTTCATATTTGAACATTTATTGTGCACTGTACCGTCTCAAGTCTATCGTAAATTTTCCGGTAGCAAAGATAGAACGCTCACGTATTCATGTTCTTGGTTTCACAAGCAAGCAAAGACTCTTATGTGTGTGTGTGTTTTTTTTTTTTTTTTCACAGGATACTCCCTTAAAAAAACCCATTGCGTACAGTGATACTCGAACCCAGAACTTCTAGTTAAAGAGCCCTACACTTTACCAACAAGCCAGGCAGGAAAACATCTTTATTTTCACACCCTCTACAACAAGACGAAATTTTAGGATTGACCATTTACAGGCAGTAAACTCAATTTGGCTTAAATGGTCACATTTGTCTGTGAAAAGGTAAAAAATAAATTGTGGAAAAAGAGAAACCGGTAGCACCTTCAGAAAAATGTTAGTTATGTTCCCATCCTAAGTTACGTCTGAGAAATATTGCCTGTTTGAAATAAAAGATATTTGCATTTAAATAAAAATTGTACGGAATTTCCTGTTCTGATCTCTCTCTCCCTCTCTCTCCCTCCCTCTCTCTCTCTCCCTCTCTCTCTCTCCCTCCCTCTCTCCCTCTCCCTCTCTCCCTCTCCCTCTTCTCTCTCTCCCTCTCTCCCTCTCCCTCTTCTCTCTCTCCCTTCTCTCTCTCTCCCTTCTCTCTCCCCTCTCCCTCTCTCTCCTCTCTCTTTCTCTCGGGGGGGGGGGTCGGGAGGGGCGGGGGGGTACATTGGTCAAAAGAAAGGAGCATACACATTTTTCTGGAGCTCAACTTTTTGCCAACTGTAAGGCTTGGATGTTTGCTAAAAATGCAGGGTTTATTCAAAATTTACAAAACGACCCTACGGGTTCGTCCGTTTTGAATAGAAGACAGGTTCATCGATACCTCAATAGTGTTTTAAATAATAAATCCTTCACTTTACTTCAGTTTGCCTTATTCCTCGTAGCATACTGATTGAATTAAACGATCATTTAGAAAAAATTACATACGCTCATCTGTCTCTGAAACAAAACAAATACTTAAATTCTGTTTTAAAAATGAAACGTAAAAGTGTTTTATCCTCTAATCTATATATAGAATCAAACGTTAAGCCCTGAAAACCCATAATGGTATAATGATAAACGTAGCCCAGGGGTACTAACTGTTTTAACAATCAAAACAAACGAATGACCATTTTGCTTACCTCATATCGGATGTACAAAATCTTCTTCAAGCAGCTTACTAGTATTTCGACAAGTCATTCATCCATTTATCCATTCCTTTATCCGTTTCGCTATCAATCATTTTGTCTTTACGTAAAATCAATAGTTAACCCTTAAAAGCTCTCTCTATCTCTCTCAATCAGAAAGAGAGAAAACAATTCCTTCTTTTTATTGCAATGCAAATATCTTATTTTTGTTGTTGTTGTTGTTTTTTCAATAAGGTATTGTTCCTTTACCCACAGTTTGTTACCTACACCTTCCAAGACAAATTGCATTATTTGATCCAAACGTACGTGTAATAGCACCTCAAGTGCTTAGCCAAATTAAATGTAAAACACTGTAAAAAATAGAGACAAGCAGCTGTTTAACACCGTTATAATAGCAGACTAGAATCATAGAAAGGCTAAAATAGTAGACATTAACAGCAGCTGTTAAACAGCGTTAACTCTTTACCACACGACAAAATTACAGACTTGTCAAAATTGAAATATTTGCACACGACAAAATACATGTGCCTCAAATGATGCAATTTATCTTTGACAAGGAAGAAAACACTGTGTGAAAAGGAGAAAATCTCGGTAACCAGCATTTTGTCCTTTTTCCACAGTGATTTTAAACGTTTCCAAGGATCAATAAAGGTCGTGATTGTGTCGTAAAGCGTTGAAATAATTGACCAGGGACAAAGCAAATCTTACACATAAAAAAAGGTAGCAGACAAGGTAAATAGCATCGTGAATTGGGACGACGATATAAGCCTTTTTCCTAGAGCACGGGTCTCATCGTAGTCCTTATTCACGATGCGAATTCTGAATTTTGAAGATAGATCGTCTCCGCCAATGAATGACTAGTTTTAGAACGTAAAATTAGAACAACATTTACAGTGCTAGGTAAACTCTCCTCCCTCGTGTTGGTTTTGTTCATCGTTAACGACTTCTAGGAAAAAGGCGTTTGAAAACATGTTGAAAAATGAGAAAATGCTGGAAACCAGCATTTTCTCCTTTGCCCAAAATTGTGTTCATCCCTTCCAAAGACATTTCAGTTTTTGAATCACGTTTGCCATCTGCAAAAGCTTTCAATGTGGACCTGTCTAACATTTTGTCATCTGGTAAAGAGTTAAATGGTGTTTTGTGCGACATTCAACATTATTTCAGTCATATCGGAGTAATTGTCTCAATAATGAGAGGCTACGGTGATTTTTTTTTTCACATTTGGACATTTATTGTGCACCGTACCGTCTCAAGTCCATCGTAAATTTCCCGGTAGCAAAGATAGAACGCTATACTGACTTTCTGTTTCGTCGGTTGTATCTGTATTGCAGTGAAATGAAATTAACTTTTAGTAACAAACATGACCAAAGACAAATTATTAAACCTTTCATTACCTTAAGAGCCTGTAGAAGTCGTTTATAATATGTAAATCTCGGGGGAAAAAAAAACCTGACAAAATCTATTATGTGTGGCGGCCATTTTGTGTGTTTTCGGGAACGTAATTTACTCGAGTAACAGATGAAATGAACTGTTTATTCTTATGTTCAGCGTTTAAATTGAAAATATTTGTATGTTCAAATCCTAGTTTTGTGCTCTATTTGTGAAATTATGAGAGTTCAAACTTGCGCACAAAATCTGTTTGGAGATTTCACCTGTTTTTGTCTTGATTGTCTCTGTACCCGTAGGCGACCAGTAACATCGCCTTTGGGGACAGTTATCTGTACTAATCGAAGCAACAGCCTACATATTCATGTTCTGGGTTTCACCAGTAAGCAAAGACTCTGAAGTGTTTTTTTTTTTTTTTTTTTTCAAAGGATAGTCCCTTGAAAAGCCCATTGCGAATAGTGACACTCGAACCCGGAACATCTTGTTTAAGAGCCCTACACTTTACCAACAAGCCAGGCAGGAAAGCATCTTTTTTTTTTCTTCCCGCACATGGTTACCCCTTTACCAAAAGATATAATTTTAGGATGGACCATTTACAGACAGTAAACTCAATTTGGCTTAAATGGTAACATTTATCTGTGAAAAGGTAAAAAACATTGTGGAAAAGGAGAAACCGGAAAAGGAGAAACCGGCAGCACCTCCGGAAAAATGTTAGTTATGTTATGGGTGATGGCCCTTTCACGCGCTCAGTGTATAGCACCGTAACACGGAACTTAGGTTTAATATCTCATTCAAAAATTATTTTTGTAAGTTTAGATGGCCAGCCTTGGGCATTGAACCCACACCCTTAAGTGGCCCGAGAATAAATCTTCACATGTCCAATGATTTGTAAACTAGCTGAGCTATTGGGACTAGTCTCCTCTGCACGGTCCAGTATGGCGAGAATTTATACTTCGACAATGCAAAAACATTTGTGTTTGTACCATAACTGACTGAAATAGTTGAGCACACAAGGGCATTCCGCCCATAACGCACCATACGCAAGTGCAGAAAAGCAATTTGCGCTTTTACCATTTCTGACCGAAATACTCGTAATAGAAAACACAAAGGAGTAGCGCCCATAACGCAGAATTCACAATTGCTTAAAAGAACTTGACATAACAATTTTTGTGCTTTTCCTTTTACTTGCTTTTTTGTGGTTGACTGAATTAATATTAAACGCAAATGCACAGCGCCCAAAACACAAAATATGCAACTGCGTAATGTTAAAAAAGGAAACGTGACGGGGTTTTTTTCTAGAGAACAATGTCTTTCACATTGATAATCTTTTACTGAACAATCTCGTTTTTAACGACCTTGGAGAGGAGGACCTTTTGAAAACAATGTCGGAAAAGGAGAAAATGCGGGTAATAAGCGTGTTTTTTTTTTTTTTTGAAAGACAGATATCATTTTTATGCTACCCTCAATATTTCTTCTGCAGATGCTTCAATATGGACATGTCTGTAATTTTGGTAAATAGAAGTCTTCATCCGGAGTGCGTCATGATTTTTTTAAACCTGCTCAGGCCCCTGAAAATAGATATTACTTGTTGCCAGTTGTTTCCTCTCTTTTTCCAAAATGTTAAGGACAAACTTTAGAGCCATGCTCTGGCAAAAGGGTGTTAAATAATCGTTCATCTCCGTGATTCGTTTTACCAATCCAGTCATCACATAATTATGGATCCATAAAATCTATTTTGCCGTGCAACTGACTAAATCATAAGGTCGGCTGGTATTTTGACACGCATAAAATTTACTAATAGCAAAAGTGTTCGACCAATGCAAGCTTGCGTGGAGTGGGAGTGTCCTTGGGCAAGATACTTCAGAGCCTTAGCTTACCGGTGAAACCCAGAATATACATGTGTGGATATGAGAGCTGTTGCTTCGATATGACTACAATAACAATGAAAGTGGCGTAAAACACCATTCAACCCTTACCAAACGACAAATTTTAGACTGGTCTACATTGAAAACTTTTGCAGACGACAAACTGTGACTCAAAAACTGAAATATGTCTTTGGAAGGTTGCAAAATAGAGAAAATGCTGGTTACCACATCTTTTCAAAAGGTCTTTTTTCTCTAGGTTGTTAAAACTCGGGATTATCTGTTAAAGGGTTAACAAGGGCTTTTAGTGAACGGTATAGATCAAGACAAGACAGCACAGAGCGTGCAGTCTAAACTTGGATAGGTAGCGTCCGCATGTTTATTAGAGCATAAATCTTTCGTTTGATTGCATTTTCCGGAGCCGAAACAATTAAATGCAGCGCACTTAGAAAATAAGAAACATACGCGTAAAAGTAATTTTTCTCCCTTCTTTTTTTAAATTTGTTTCTAACTGGTAATGAGCATATGTACATTAACTATTTTTCACCCAGTTCCGAGTTTTAACGATCCTTAGGAAGAGTCTGTTTGAAAACACTCTATTTACCGCCCTTAAAAAATCCATGTTAGAGAATCACATTATTTTTCTTTTTTCAAAAAAAACACAACCTTTCAATTTGGACAATAGTTTTATTGTTATATTTTTGAGTTCGGTAAAGAGTTAAATAGACGTGTTACCTCTTTGCCAAACGATAACATTTTGGACTCGACCAAATTGATTGATTGATTGATTGTATGGTAATTAACGCCGTTTTCAACATTATTTTAGTTATATCGCGGCGGCCAGTGCACCTATCCATGCGTTCCTGAGTCTCTTTTACCAGTACTTCGCACAATTTTCTTTCCAAGCCACTGGCTGCTTTCCCACATAATCATCGTCGAAACAATTGTCAGCGGTGGGAGAGGAATGAATCCTGTCGCAGTGACTCGACCAAATTGAAAGCATTGCAGACCACAAAATAAATGTAGCTCAAAGGATGATTTCTGTCTTTCACATGATGGAAAACATTGTGGAAAAAGAAGAAAACGCTGGTTAATGCCGTTTCAAACATAATTTCTGTAACATCGAGGCAAGCAATGCACCTTATTCAAAGTTTTTCTTCACCAATATTTTACATCAGATCCTGTGTCGCATAAGATTCTTTTGAAGCCACTAAACCCTGTCTGACTTTAGAGCCAGGTGAAGAGGGCGACAGACAGACAGAGGTTTTAAGGCTTAACTTTTGATTGTACTTGAAGACGAAATGATCAGATAGCAAAGCGGATAAAAGAATGGATAAATAGATGAATGACTTGACGAAATACTAGTAGGCTGCTTTCAAGAAGATTTTGTATATTCCATATGAGGTAAGCAAAATGGTCATTCTTTTGTTTTGATAGTTTAAACAGTTAGTACCCCTGGGCTACGGTTATCAACATACCATTATCGGTTTCCAGGGCTTAGCGTTTGATTCTATATATAGATTAGGGGATAAAACACTTTCACGTTTCATTTTTAAAACAGAATTTAAGTATTTGTTTGGTTTCAGAGACAGGCGAGCGTATGTAACTTTTTTAAAAGATCGTTTAATTCAATCATTCTGCTAGAAGGAAAAAAGACAAAGTGAAGCAAAGTGAAAGATTTATTATACTTAAAAAACTGTTAAGGTGTCGATGAACGTGTCTCCTTTTCAAAAAGGACAAACCTGTAGGGTCGTTTTGCAAATTTTGAATAAATCCTGCATTTCTAGCATACATGCAAGCCTTACAAATGGCAAATGAGCCTCACAAGATGGTGTTGCTCCTTTCCTTTGACCAACGGTCCCCGTCCCGTCCCGTCCCGAGAGAGAGAGAGAGAGAGAGAGAGAGAAGAGAGAGAAGAGAGAAGAGAGAGAGAGAGAGAGAAGAGAGAAGAGAGAGAGAGAGAGAGAAGAGAGAAGAGAGAGAGAGAGAGAGAGAGAGAGAGAGAGAGAGAGAGAGAGGGAGAGAGAGAGAGAGAGAGAGAGAGAGGAGAGAGAGAGAGAGAGAGAAGAGAAGAGAAGAGAAGAGAAGAGAGAGAGAGAGAGAGAGAGAGAGAGAGAGAGAGAGAGAGAGAGAGAGAGAGAGAGAGAGAGAGAGAGAGAGAGAGAGAGAAGAGAAGAGAAGAGAAGAGAGAGAGAGAAGAGAAGAGAGAGAAGAGAAGAGAAGAGAGAGAGAGAGAGAGAGAGAGATCTGCACCTTCCAAGACAAACTGCATTATTTGATCCAAACATACGGTATAATAGCACCTCAAGTGCATAGCCAAATTAAATCTAAAATACTGAAAAAATAGCGAAATAGAGACAAAGCAGCTGTTTAACTCCGTTATAATAGCAGACTAGAATCATAGAAACGCTAAAATAGCAGACATTAACAGCAGCTGTTAAACAGTGTTAACTCTTTACCACACGACAAAATTACAGACTTGTCAAAATTGAAATATTTGCACACGACAAAATACATGTGCCTCAAATGATGCAATTTATCTTTGACAAGGAAGAAAACACTGTGTGAAAAGGAGAAAATCTCGGTAACCAGCATTTTGTCCTTTTTCCACAGTGATTTTAAACGTATTCTTTCCAAGGATCAATAAAGGTCGTGATTGTGTCGGAAAGGGTTGAAATAATTGACCAGGGACAAAGCAAATCTTACACATAAAAAAAAAAGGTAGCAGACAAGGTAAATAGCATCGTGAATTAGGACGACGATATAAGCCTTTTTCCTAGAGCACGGGTCTCATCGTAGTCCTTATTCACGATGCGAATTCTGAATTTTGAAGATAGATCGTCTCCGCCAATGAATGACTAGTTTTAGAACGTAAAATTAGAACAACATTTACAGTGCTTGGTAAACTCTCCTCCCTCGTATGGGTTTTGTTCATCTTTAACGACTTCTAGGAAAAAGGCGTTTGAAAACATTGTTGAAAAATGAGAAAATGCTGGAAACCAGCATTTTCTCCTTTGCCCACAATTGTGTTCCTTTCTTCCAAAGACATTTCAGTTTTTGAGTCACGTTTAATTCGTCATCTGCAAAAACTTTCAATGTGGACCTGTCTAAAATTTTGTCATCTGGTAAAGAGTTAAATGGTGTTTTGTGCGACATTCAACATTATTTCAGTCATATCGAAGTAATTGTCTCAATAATGAGACGCTACGGTGATTTTTTTTCTTTTCATATTTGAACATTTATTGTGCACTGTACCGTCTCAAGTCCATCGTAAATTTCCCGGTAGCAAAGATAGAACGTTATAGGCCTTTCCGGAAACTAGGTAGCCTCCCCTTGAGTACTCTTCGACTACGCATGCGCACAGGCGCAACTTCTACTTCCGAGGACTACATAAGCACGGAAGCAATATATGGTAGTAGAGACTACGAATGAACTTACCCTCTATAACTTGTGTTAAAGCGCAAATCCTAAAATATTTTGACCAGACTGTTTTTTTCCTTTAATCAGCTGCAAATGATGTCTGTTAAACATGTGTCCCTCATTTTTCATAAATACCACCCTATAACATGCCATAAACCACGGCCGAATTGTCACGCTGATATACGGCCCTAAAAATGGTACATGGCTTACTTCCCCTGATTCGCTTATCTCCCGTGCATGTGTGACGTCATTGTCGAGTCACTCTGTGTATACCGTCAGTAGACATTAAGTAGGAACGCGGATGATTGTATGCAGATATCTGAGTATTAACTGAGAATTGAGCCGAAAAAATGGTAAATTGTGCAGCCTATGGCTGCAACGTCGATTCGGGAACTCATAGAGGTAGTATTTTCAAATTTCCGAAGGAATTAAAAAGGAGGAAACTATGGATTCAACTTTTAAACCGGGGCCGGACAGTAGCAACGGATTTTTTGCCATCGGTTCATTCGAAATTGTGTCTGAAATACTTCGATGACAGTCAGTTCTTAATAAGTCCAAAACTCGCAAAAGAAGTTGGTTATAGGAATTTTAGCCTGCGGTTAAAACCTGACGCTGTGCCCACATTATTCGAAACTCCGAGTCGAAAGGAGATAGGCCTTAAACCGAAACTCCGAAAGACAGACATTCCGCAACGGCATATTTCCAAAAAGAAAATCCAACATGAATTAGGTAATTTCTTTTTTCTTGAAACTGGAATACATTCATGAATTGTTATTCGTACTAATTTACCCTTTTCTACATCCGCTTCATTCTGAACAAAGAGAAAATGCTGCCGTTTTCTCCCTTTTCCAAATGATTTCAACATTTAACAAAATTATAGATTCATCCAAATTCATAACATAAATTTTGCAAATAACAAAGTCGACATTGTTCAAATGATGTAAACTTTCAAGGGATAATAATCATTCTTTGAACAGCAAACATCATTTTCTTCCCACACTGTTTTTCAAGCACTCTTTCTTTTGGGTATTGGAAACTAGATCTAGGGTTTGTATGGTAAAGGGTGAAATCAGTATCTGGCTACCCCTAATCATGGTCATAAATGTAAATCCATCACCGACCAGTTGAAACAATACAGGAAATGGTTACATAACATTTGCATATCTCACCCCTTTACACTGTAATGTTTGTTGGTGACAGTAAACCCATGTTACAGCTTTTATCCCATAGACTACTTCTCTTTGACATTTCACTCTTAAAAATGATTTGACAACTTGCATGCATTTTGAACAAATTTTGAATTATATCTATACAATTTTGATTTGTGGATATATTTCCTTTTCCTATCCATATTATGTCTTCTAGACAGGCTACTGAGGAAAATGTTTTGAACATGTCAGTATGAAAATTTTGAAAATGCATATAATTTGACACAAGTCATTTTTTCTGATAATCAGACAAAAGTGAGAAAATTAAAATAACACATTTTTTTTTTTTTAATTAAGAAACAGAATGTTTTTGACCAGGCTCACACACCAATTCTTTTACCTTTTACCTCAAAATTCTGATCTTCAACCACCCTAATGGAGAAGGCTTTTGAGGACAGGGTGAAAAAAGGAACAAGTCCTGATTCCCAGAGTTATCTTCTTTTCCTACAATATTTTCTACCCTCAAACCTATTGTCAAGGCCACATTTGATCTGTGGTTTGCAAATACTTTCGGTGTGGAGTGGACAAGTCTAAAGTTTTGCCATCTGTGTAAGGGTTTAGCCTAACCCTTAACCAAATGATAAAAATTTAGAATTAGAATATTTCAAATCCACAGCATTTAAATATGACCGATAAAATGTGATTGTTCATTGGAATTTAGTTTAACTTAGTTTAACCCTTTACCAAACAATCCTTTGTTTTAACGACCCTTGTGAAGAAACAAAAACCGTTTGAAAACATTGTAGGTAAAGGAGAAAATGATGGTAGCCAGTATTTTCTCCTTTTTCTACAATGATTTCTACCCCATCAAAGACAAGTCCAAACATGTGAGTAAAATTTAATTTGTTGACTCCAAATGCTTTCAATTCGGTTGCGTCAGGGATCTTATATACGACTGAAAAATTTCGTACGATCGCCCAGCCGAGCGACTGATCGTCCCAGGAAAAATTTCGGTAAAAGTGTATTTTGCCCATTTCGGTATACCGTAGTACCGATTTTCATCTTTATTATACACCTATCTATGATCCGAGTAAAATATGGGCGTTATCTAACTCGCTAATACAACTCGACAGAAAAATTTTCCGTATCAGTCTAGTACCGTGTGTAGAGCATAGTCGTGTAGACGCACTATGTGTTTTGACGTTCGGGTCTTTTTGCCAAATTCCTATCACGTTCGGCCCGCATGAAAATGCACAAAAAAACCATTTCTAGAGTACCTATAGCTATTTCATCAATTATTTGTCATCTATTTTTTTTTTTTTACAGGGATAGGAAACGCGGTATAACTTCCGGTTATTCACTGTCTTCTTTCGAATTGACCGCAAAGGAAAAAACGGCGGCCATCTTAAATTTCGGCATACGACGGTCACTATTTTAATCAACGTTTTGCTTGGTTAACCCATACGTCCTTCTCAACAGGTAAGTTTCCGAATATTTACATGCTTAGAATATATGTAACATCAATTTTTTTCGGAGATTTTGTTTTATATGCTTATTTTGGCGTTAAAAAATCATGACCTAATCATGTTTGCCCCGTTGGGGATGTTCGGCAGATGGATTTAGTGACGTGCAAAAGTACTTTTTAAGTACATAAAGTAGCGTCCAAATAGCAACATGTTGGTAAAAATCACGAGATAGAGTACATCTCCTTGTATTAAAGCCAATTTTGTGCTGATTTTCGATTCCTAAGTTAGATAATTATGGGCTCAAAACTGGGCTATTTTCGGTATTTCATCACAAAATGGCGGACCAATGTGGTGAATTTGGCGGGACCCTAGTGATAGTTGTAGCATTCTCAATTTATTTTTAGAAATAAATTTGTTCAGATTTTGACATATTTATAAGCAGTAAGTATTTCTTTTTGTTTTTAAATCAAATCTAGTGATTTTCGATGCCAAGGTTGGATAACTTTGGGCTCAAAAACTTGGCTATTTTCGGTCTTAATTGCAAGATGGCAGCCTGAAAAGGGGTTATTTCAGTAAAGGTGGAAGCGCAGTACCGCACATTAGTCAAAAATGATTGGATCACTGATAGTTGGCCATATCCTGAACAAATTCTCATTATAGTCTAACCATGTGAAAATAAAACCATATTTTGCAACGTAACTGAAGAATTAAAATGTTACGTTTTGTAAAAAGGAGAAATTTGAAATTCAGTTGGTTCTATATTTTTTTTTCCAGATATGTATTGTGAGAGCACAAACACTTCAAAACATGGTTTCAAGAGCTGTCAACATACTGTTGTGATGCATCCTGTGAACAGAAGAATGACATTGAAGATGGTTTTGTAATTCTGCATAAAGTGTGCTAATATAAAACTGAAGCTGGGCTTGAAAACTTGGAATATTAAAGACCAAATCAGCTGTGAACTGTACAAACCTGCAAGAAAAATGCTACAGTGAAATTAATGTATTTGAATATGAAAGCTGTGAGCTTCTTCTACCACCAAAGTATATTTAGTATGTATAGCTCAATAAGCCACTGGAAGTATGGAGTTATTTAATTATCTGTGACAAATGCTAGTATTGCTGAATCCTAAGTTTTCACTAACCTGGGGAATATCCATACTTCCGAAAACATTGTGAACAAAGAAGAAACTACCGGTAAGTACATGTCACATTTTCTCATTTCCCCAGGAAAAACAAGTCTCCTCATTTCAGTTGCATTTCATTTGTCGTCTGCAAATGCTTTCAAATTAGACATGTCCAAAATTTGTAATCTGGCAAAAAGTTAAGGATGGAACCTTGCTCAATTTGCAATGTTTCACAACATTTCAGTTGTATCATAGCAGCCATTATACTTATCTTTTTGTTTTTTGAATTTGCACAACTGTCTGCACAAGCTGTGTGTTGCTTTTCCTCATCAACGTATTTTTTGAGGGAGAGAAGTATGTATCTGTGTTGTGCAAAATTCTCTGAGAATCATGATGTTGGTTTCCCACTACTCACACTATTGTCATAAAACACTAAAAGTACATGTATTAAATTTGACATACTTTTGGTTTCTTCAAACAACACAGTACATTCAGTATCTACAGTCTTATAAGCCACTTGTGGTAAGGAGTTATCTAATAATCTGTGACAGATGCCAGTATTCCTGAATCCTAAGTTTTCACTACCATGGGAAATATTTACACATCTGAAAACATTCTGGGAAAAGAAGAAAATGTTGGCAAGCATGTTCTCATTTTCTCAGCAAAGACACAAGTGACACATTTCATTTCTTGTCTGCAAATAATTCCATATCAGACAAGTCTCAAATTTTGTTGTCTGGCAAAGTGTGCCTGAAGGTTGGTTGCTTTCAAAATTTTGCAATTGTATCACAGCAAACAATGCAGCTATCCATATTCCATGTATTACTAGAGTTGGGAATGTTTCTACTTGAAAATCTCTGTTGAGGGAGAGAAGTATATTTTGGGCGTTTTTATGACATACACCAGGATTATAATGATAGTTTAATATACCAATAATATCTCATATACACAATACTTTTACCATCATCATTAACTGCAACTTGCCACAGTGAAAAAGTTTTAGGAGATAAAAGTCTACATTCAATGAAAAAAGCATTTGCTGAAGCAACCAACCATTTGCATGTTACATTTTATCGCAAAAAGATTGGTCCTTGTGTCATACTGTTTTCCAAAGATTTCTACAGTGGATTTATGTAAAATCAAATTTATTAGGCATTAAGTTAAAACTTGCTAAAGGAACACATTTTTCAGCACCATTTAATTTTGTAACACACATGTAGCTCAATATTCATGGCTGCCGTGATGTTTTTAGTGAGAAATTTTAAAATATCAATTTCAACATAAACTTTCGTGTACAGTGTGAATTTTTTTGAAAATTTAAAAAATGAAAAACATTTGAAGGAAAGGCAAAAACATAATATTTTTAATAGCACAGAAATCATTTTGAAAAGAATTGATCACTGGCTGCAACTGGTCTTTTACAAACGTTTTCCAATGCTGTCCACTGTATGAGGAGCGAAAAGTCAAATTTGTACAAAGTCCTACACAACTTATACTGTTCTCAAATTGGTCCAAAATCAAAGCTTTCAAAGTTATTAGATAACCTTAAGTTCTCTGACACAGAATAAAAAACCATTATTAAAGAAGGAAAAATTGCTTGTCAAAAGCAACTTTTACTTTGCCACACTGTTAACTCTTTTTGAAACAACACAGAAGTAGACTTGTACAAAGTGAGAGCACTTACAGACAACAATTGAAATGCGACTCAAATTATGGAATTAGTCAATGATATAATTGAAAGCATTTGGGGAAAAGGAGATAATGTTGGTAACCAGATTTTCTCCTTTTCCTGCAATGTTTCCAAAAGGCTTCTTTCTCTTGGTCATCAGAACTCGGGGTTGTGTGGAAAAGGGATAATTGCAAATTTGTCTTTTTTTTCTAATAATTATGCTACTGACTATTTTTTACCAAAGAACAATTTTTGGGGGGGGCCTTTGGAATCCCCAATTGAAAGTATTAGCAAACGACAACTGAAAGTAGATTCAAACGATTGGATTTTTTTTGCATGGTATTGAACATTGCGGATAAAAATGCTGAAAACAGGTACATGTGCTAGGCTAGCACTTTGTTCTTTTCCCACAATATTTTCAAAAAGCTTTATATATTCTGAAGTCATCAAACACACAAGGTTGTAAGGTACACAGGTTAATTCGAAATGATGCAATTGTGAAGGCCACTGGTGTATGTAATTGATTCCAAAGTATAGAAGTAGGAACAGAGTTGCAGACAGGTCCTCACACTTCACCAGCCTACTTTTTCAGAAAATTCACTAATTCTTTCCATTTTGCAGGAAATTCTCATTTTTTTTTTTTCTGTCAAAGACAGTGATTTAAGAGTAGCTGCAAGCTGAACTGAAAATGTACTGGAAGGTCCATTTAATGGGCAGTGAAGGCAATTTTCTGGTTCTATATGCCCTTTGTGTAGTTTGCTATTGAAAAATGGGTATATAACTATTAACAGATCTCTGTGTTTACCGGCCTAATACATTGTACTACATACAAGTGAAATGTTTGTCACTCCTGATAACATGAGAAGCTTTTGACCTGACCAAATTGAAACATTTGGAGAAGAAAATCAGAAAATAAATATTTAATTTCAATGATGAGTATTGTCTATAAACAGAAGAGGACACTACTAACAGTAGATGTGTCATGACAGATACACAACTTGATATATCCCACTTGTGATCATGTCAAATACAGGGAGTGGACAAAAACAGCCCACTTCCGAAACGTTAGACGGACTTAATCCTTCAACAGGCGATGTGTGCTTTTCCCGAATTGTTTGCAATATATATCCACTGCAGAAATATCAAAATATTTTAAGTTACTACGAAAAAGAGGGTTGTTTTGGTAATGGGTCGTTTTGGCACCGGGCCGTTTTGATCTCTATTCACAATTTACACTTCGTGTGAAATCAAGACTGACAACATGACCTGTATATCTGAAACGCCCAATTAGTCGACACTTTAAATTTTCAAAATAATTTTGAGAATTAAGTCTTAATAATCTTGGAACATATTCTTTTATCAAATTTCAAGCTGAAATCAAGACTGACAACATGACCTGTATATCTGAAACGCCCAATTAGTCGACACTTTAAACTTTCAAAATAATTTTGAGAATTAAGTCTTAATAATCTCGGAACATATTCTTTTATCAAATTTCAAGCTGGTTAACAGTATTTCAAAATATTCTAATTCTCATGAAAATCGTGATTTATTGTGTAACCCTTCACCCACGAGAGAATAAACTTGTACTCGTCAATGTTTACAGAATTCTTTACAAGGTACAAATATCAACGAGGACCCATCAACAAATAGTTAGAACTAACATCTCACGATTATCAATCGTAAAAGTCAAAAAAAGGGTTATTTGACATGAAAATAAAGTGTCGGGGAAATGTCTTGTCGTGGAACTGTCTTGAAACCGTATTTTTTTATTTTTTTTTTGTTGTTGTTGTTTAATTCCGCCCGTTAATCTACTGAAAATGCTTCACGTGAAACAAAGTTTATGCCATACACTTAATTTTATCATGTATAGAATAATATTTCTGTAAGCGATGTTCGCCCCTAATAGACGTATTTCAATAGCGCGCAATACTCAACATGTTGAAAAGTCCGGCACAACATCGTCATTTTCGTCATCAGTGGGCGAAAAGTTACTTTTATACTCATCATCAGAAACTTAATAAGTTTCTTTAAAAATTGGCTCGTACATGTACGGCCTTACCGGCCCAGAATCGTCTATTTCTTCGTCTTCAATATCGCTCAGTTTACTATCGTAAACAACGTCCATATTGAAACAAGCTCTCCTATGACGTCACAAATCAAGGGACGCAACAATAAGTAAGGGAGATAAGCGATGCAATAAAATTTAATAAGCAGAAATATGAATTGAAAAAAAGTACTTTTACTAATTTTTTTTTCTAATTACAACATTACCATTTGATAAGTGTAGATTTGAAAATTAACCATATCTGAAACTTGTTGATTTGCCCTTTAAATTTCAAATCTATCCACAAATAAACAACAATTGAGATCAAAAACAGTTAAGAAGAGTCTGTTTAATCCTTTTCCAAACAATACCCGGGTTTTAACGACCTCGAGGAAGATGGTTTTCGGAATTATAAGAGAAAAGAAAAAATGCTGATGAATAAATTTTTCTCCCTTTCCCACAATGTTTCTACCTTTTCAAAGAAATAAAAATTCATAATTCGAGCAACATTACTTCATTCTTGGTAAACGCATTCAGTTTACACTAGCTTAAAATTTTGTCGTTTAGTAAAGGGTTAATGTGACACGTGCGCGTTAATTTGTACATTACAGCTCTTCGGTCGCCCACCCGGCAGTGCGATACCGAGATCAAAGGAACACACCGAATTAACCCTTCACACATTTAAATGAAGAAGAATT
The DNA here is from genome assembly GCA_946811185.2 of Hippopus hippopus. Taxonomy (NCBI): domain Eukaryota; kingdom Metazoa; phylum Mollusca; class Bivalvia; order Cardiida; family Cardiidae; genus Hippopus; species Hippopus hippopus. Next base: position 3,949,261 of record OX328105.1, read on the forward strand.
TTGACGTATGTCTTTTTTACTCAAAAAGATGATGGAATATAAATATTTTGTGAAGGGAGACTGGAAGATTTAAAATTTGAACTAAAGCTACATTTGTTATGTTCATAATCTAGACTAATAGTTATGACATTTGTCTGAAGGAACATGATAATTTTTTGAGATAAGGATTTTCTTGACAATTCAAGGTATGCATGTAGTGCTGTAACCTCGGTAAATGGACTGTTCCTGCCTCTTTAGAGACACTTATTACCCTTCTACCAACCAAACAATCCGGAGTTTTAACGACTCTGGGAAAGAAGGCATCTTGAAAAAAATTTGAAAAGGAGTAAATGTTTATAAACAGCATTTCCTCATTCCCCGCAATATTTTCCACTTTTTCAAAGGCAATTACCACCATTTGATCCACGTTTAACCTGTTGGCTTCAAATGCTTTGGATTCTGACTTGTCCAAAGTTTTGCCGTTTACCGATCCCGGTAGCTAAGTCGGTAACGTATATGGTTTGAAACACTGGGATCATTAGTTCGATTTATTTATTTGAAATGTTGAAAGTGATAATATTTTGTAATCTAAGAAAAAGGAAATGGATAGTCCGTTTATTTAAATCTAAAACCCCATATAGTTTGAATTTATTTAAAAAAAAAAAAAAAAATACCCCCCCCCAAAAAAAAAAAAAAATAAAAAAATAAAAATGTCTAAATGCTTTTTTGTCATCCTCCTGTTTGAACTACCAAATATATGACTTTTACAACAAGGGCAATTCAAATTTCAAACCTTCCATTCCTCCTCCTCCAAAAAAAAAAGTAATTCCAGCTTCATTATGAGTGGCGAAATATGTTCCGTAATTGCTTTCGTTGAGAAGCCGGTAAAGGATTAGCTGGGTGTTCTCTGATCTCGGTATTTCACGGACAAAGTGGGTGATCTACAGAAGCGTTTCGGCACACATGCTAGGCGCAGATTAACACAGACGTGTCATATTAAAGTCTCGTTCCTTTTCAATCTTATATGCTGATCATTTGTAAATATAGGGTTTGGAATTATTAAAAAAATGTTACAGAGGTTAAGTCCAATTTTAAATTCGACGCCAAATGGTGTATGTTTCTTGTCCGAACACATTCTGTTCTCATATGCATTGTTATAGGTCACTGTTTTAACTGCATGTAGAAATTCATCGTTTTTTTTTTTAATTCCTTGTTCTATAAAACCAGGGATCGTATTATGATCCATGGTAAAACCATGGAAGTCTGCGAAAAATCTGTTATTTCTATCGCGGGGCTTCGTTTTGGTCAGTAATAACATTTTTTGTGTCTTTCGAAAGTGATAGTTGATGCAACTACCGACACTGCAGATTTTTTGGCATATGCGAGTAAATGACGTTATCTTAATTGCAACAAGTTTAGGCGTCTCTACCACCATTGTCCGAGAAATTCAACATAATTTAATTGAACAAGTCCGTTACGTTTGCAAACAGAGTGTGATACAGAGCAGCAGGTCATACGTGTTACTTATCTCCGAGTAATAATTTTTAGGAGCGAGGTATTGCAGTTTTGGAAAGTTAACTGGATGACGAAAATCACGAATGATTTCTTTTTTTTTCTTTGCTCGGCCATTGTTATCACAGGGACTCGACACATGATAATTTGTGTTTAAAGACAACATTTTGATAAAAAATCCGAATATCTGTATACAAATATTTATATACAGATAGATCTATTCGGATTTTTTATGGAAATGTTCTCTTTAAGCACAAAGTAGCACAATCATCATGTGCCGAGCCACTACGATTGTTATGATGGTAGTCCCCGGAAATGGGGATTTCCGCAAGGGAGATAATCTTCGAAGGGAAGTAACCGAATTTCCGTAAAGGCCTATACTGACTTTCTGTTTCGTCGGTTGTATCTGTATTGCAGTGAAATGAAATGAACTTTTAGTAACAAACATGACCAAAGACAAATTATTAAACATTTCATTACCTTAAGAGCCTGTAGAAGTCGTTTATAACATGTAAATCTCGGGAAAAAAAACCTGACGAAATCTATCATGTGTGGCGGCCATTTTGTGTGTTTTCGGGAACGTAATTTACTCGAGTAACAGATGAAATGAACTGTTTATTCTTATGTTCAGCGTTTAAATTGAAAATATTTGTATTTCAAAGAAAGGATTAATGAATACGGAAGCAACAGGTATGTTCAAATCCTAGTTTTGTGCTCTATTTGTGAAATTATGAGAGTTCAAACTTGCGCACAAAATCTGTGCTGAGAATTCAACTGTTTTTGTCTTGGTCGTCTCTGTACCCGTAGGCGACCAGTAACATCGCCTTTGGGAACAGTTATCTGTACTAATCGAAGCAACAGCCCACATATTCATGTTCTGGGTTTCACCAGTAAGCAAAATCTCTGAAGTGTTTTTTTTCTTTTTTTTTTTCAAAAGATAATCCATTGGAAAGCCCATTGCGAACAGTGAGACTCGAACCCGGAACATCTTGTTTAAGAGCCCTACACTTTACCAACAAACCAGGCAGGAAAACATCTTTTTTTTTTTCTTCCCGCGCATTGTTAGCCCTTTACCAAAAGACGTAATTTTAGGATGGACCATTTACAGACAGTAAACTCAATTTGGCTTAAATTGTAACATTTGTCTGTGAAAATGTAAAGAACATTGTGGAAAAGAAGAAACCGGCAGCACCTTCGGAAAAATGTAAGTTATGTCATGGGTGATGGCCATCAAACGCGCTCAGTGTATAGCACCGTACCACGGGACTTAGGTTTAATATCTAATTCAAAAATTATTTTTTTAAGTTTAGATGGCCAGCCTTGGGCATTGAACCCACACCCTTAAGTGGCCCGAGAATAAATGTTCACATTTCTAATGGTTTGTAAACCAGCTAAGCTATTGGAACAAGTCTGCCCTGCACGGTCCAGTATGGCGAGAATTTAAACCACCAATATACTTTGACAATGCAAAAACATTTGTGTTTGTACTACAATTGACTGAAATAGTAGAGTACACAAGGGCATACCGCCCATATACGCACCATTCGCAAGTGCAGAAAAGCAATTTGCGCTTTTACCATTTCTGACCGAAATACTCGTAATAGAAAACACAATGGAGTAGCGCCCATAACGCACAATTCACAATTGCTTAAAAGAACTTGACATAACAATTTTTGTACCTTTCCTTTCACTTGCTTTATTGTGGTTGACTGAATTAATATTAAACGCAAATGCACAGCGCCCATAACATAAAATATGCAACTGCGTAATGTTAAAAAAGGAAACGTGACGGGGTTTGTTCTAGAGAATAATGTCATTCACAATGATAATCTTTTACTGAACAATCTCGTTTTTAACGACCTTGGAGAGAAGGACCTTTAGAAAACAATGTCGGAAAAGGAGAAAATGCATATTACAAGCGCGACAATCAACATTATTTCAGTTATATCGAAGCAACAGCTCACATATTCATGTTCTGGGTTTCACCAGTCAGCAAAGACTCTGATGTGTATTGTCAAAGGGCACTTCCTTGAAAAATCCAATGCATAAAGTGAGGCTCGAACCCGAAACTTCTAGTTTAAAAGCCCTACACTTTACCAACAAGCCAGGGAGGAAAACATCTTTCGCACATGGTTAACCATTTACCACAAGATGAAATTTTAGGATGGACCATTTACAGACAGTAAACTCAGTTTGGCTTAAATGATAACATTTGTTTGTGAAAAGGAAAAAACATTGTGGAAAAGGAGAAACGGGCAGCACCTCCGGAAAAAAATGTTAGTTATGTTATGGGTGATACTCCCCACTGCAGGATACAAGATGAAACCATCCTAAGTTACGCCTGGCCCTTTAACACGCTTCGTGTATAGCACCGTACCACGGGAGTTAGGTTTCATTTCTCATTCAAAAAACTGTTTTGTAATTTTAGATGGCCAGCCTTGGGTATTGAACCCACATCCTTAAGTGGCCCGAGAATAAATGTTCAAATGTCTAATGATTTGTAAACCAGCTGAGCTATTGGGACTAGTCCCCTCTGCACGGTCCAGTATGGCGAGAAGTCATACTTCGACAATGCAAAAACATTTGTTTTTGTACCATAATTGACTGAAATAGTAGAGGACACAAGGGCATATCGCCCATAACGCACCATACGGAATTGCAGAAAAAATTGGCATCGCACTGTTTGCGCTTTTACCATTTCTGACCGAAATACTTGTAATAGAAAACACAAAGGAGTAGCGCCCATAACGCACATAATAATATTTGTGCTTTTCCTTTCACTTGCTTTTTTTGTGGTTGACAGAATTAATATTAAACGCAAATGCACAGCGCCCACAATATAAAATATGCAGCTGCATAATGTTAAAAAAAGGAAACGTGACGGGGTTTGTTCTAGAGAAAAATGTCATTCAAATTGATAATCTTTTACTGAACAATCTCGTTTTTAACGATCTTGAAGAGGAGGACCTTTAGAAAACAATGTCGGAAAAGGAGAAAATACGGATTACAAGCATTTTCTCCCTTTCTCACAGCATGTTCTATTTTTTTTAAAGACAGATATCATTTTTATGCTTCCCTTAATATTTCTTCTGCAGATGCTTAATTTTGGTAAATAGAAGTCTTCATCCGGAGTGCGTCACGATTTTTTTAAACCTGCTCAGGCCTCTGAAAATAGATATTAGTTGTTGCCAGTTGTTTCCTCTGTTTTTTTTTTTTTCCCAAAATGTTAAGAACAAACTTTAGAGCACACATAATTATGGATCTATAAAATCTATTTTGCCGTGCAACTGTCTAAATCATAAGGTCGGCTGGTATTTTGACACGCATAAAATTTACAAATAGCAAAAGTGTTCGACCTATGCCAGCCTGCGTGGAGTGGGAGTGTCCTTGGGGAAGATACTTCAGAGCCTTAGCCTACCGATGAAACCCAGAATATACATATATGGATATGAGAGCTGTTGCTTTGATATGACTGAAATAACAATGAAAGTGGCGTAAAACACAATTCAACCCTTTACCAAACGACAAATTTTAGACTGGTCTACATTGAAAACTTTTGCAGACGACAAACTGTGACTCAAAAACTGAAATATGTCTTTGGAAGGTTGCAAAATAGAGAAAATGCTGGTTTCAACATCTTTTCAAAGGGTCTTTTTTCTTTAGGTTGTTAAAACTCAAGATTATCATTCTGTTAAAGGGTTAACAAGGGCTTTTTGTGAACGGTATAGATCAAGACAAGACAGCACAGAGCGTGCAGTCTAAACGTGGATAGGTAGCGTCCGCATGTTTATTCGAGCATAAATCTTTCGTTCAATTGCATTTTCCGGAGCCGAAACAATTAAATGCAGCGCACTTAGAAAATAAGAAACATACGCGTAAAAGTGACTTTTCTCCCTTCTTTTTTTAAATTTGTTTCTAACTGGTAATGAGCATATGTACATTAACTATTTTTCACCCAGTTCCGAGTTTTAACGACCCTTGGGAAGAGTCTGTTTGAAAACACTCTATTTACCGCCCTTAAAAAAATCAATGATGGAGAAACAATTTTTTTCCTCCTTCTTTTTAAAAAAAAACTTTTAATTTGGACAATAGTTTTATTGGTACATTTTGTCGTTCGGTAAAGAGTTAAATAGACGTGTTACCTCTTTGCCAAACGATAACACTTTGGACTCGACCAAATTGAAAGCATGTGCAGACAACAAAATAAATGTAGCTCAAAGGATGATTTCTGTCTTGATCGAAAACATTGTGGAAAAAGGAGAAAACGCTGGATAATGCCGTTTTAAACATAATTTCTGTAACATCGAGGCAACCAATGCACCTTATCCAAAGTTTTTCTTCAACAATATTTTACATAAGATCCTGAATCGCATAAGATTTTTTTGAAGCCACTAGACCCTGTCTGACTTTAGAGCCAGGTGAAGTGGGAGACAGAAAGATAGACAGAGCTTTTAAGGCTTAACTTTTGATTACACTTAAAGACGAAATGATCAGATAGCTAAACGGATAAAAGAATGGATGAATAGATGAATGACTTGACGAAATACTAGTAGGCTGCTTTCAAGACGAAGATTTTGTATATTCGATATGAGGTAAGCAAAGTGGTCATTCTTTTGTTTTGATAGTTTAAACAGTTAGTACCCCTGGGCTACGTTTATTAACATACCATTATGGGTTTCCAGGGCTTAGCGTTTGATTCTATATATAGATTAGGGGATAAAACACTTTTACGTTTCATTTTTAAAACAGAATTGAAGTATTTGATTTGTTTCAGAGGCAGACGAGCGTATGTAATTTTTTCCAAATGATCGTTTAATTCAATCATTCTGCTAGAAGGAAAAAAGAAAAAGTGAAGTAAAGTGAAAGATTTATTATACTTAAAAAACTGTTAAGGTATCGTGAATCTGTGTCCTTTTCAAAAAGGACAAACCCATAAGGTGGTTTTGTAAATTTTGAATAAATCCTGCATTTCTAGCATACATGCAAGCCTTTCAGTTGGCAAAAAGTTGAGCTCCACAGAGTGTGTGCTCCTTTGCTTTTTGTCCAATGGCCCCGCCCCCTCACCACCCATCCCCCCCCAGAGAGAGAGAGAGAGAGAGAGAGAGAGAGAGAGAGAGAGAGAGAGAGAGAGAGAGAGAGAGAGAGAGAGAGAGAGAGAGAGAGAGAGAGAGAGAGAGAGAGAGAGAGAGAGAGAGAGAGAGAGAGAGAGAGAGAGAGAGAGAGAGAGAGAGAGAGAGAGAGTTTTATTTAAATTCAAATATCTTTTGTTTCAAATAGGCATTGTTCCTCTACCCACAGTTTGTTATCTGCACCTTCCACCTTTCAAGACTAATTGCATTATTTTATCCAAACGTACGTGTAATAGCACCTCAAGTGCATAGCCAAATTAAATGTAAAACACTGTAAAAAATACAGACATAGCAGCTGTTTAACACCGTTATAATAGCAGACTAGAATCATAGAAACGCTAAAATAGCAGCTGTTAAACAGTATTAACTCTTTACCACACGACAAAATTAAAGACTTGTCAAAATTGAAATATTTGCACACGACAAAATACATTTGCCTCAAATGATGCAATTTATCTTTGACAGGGAAGAAAACACTGTGTGAAAAGGAGAAAATCTCGATAACCAGCATTTTGTCCTTTTTCCACAGTGATTTTAAACGTCTTCTTTCCAAGGATCAATAACAGTCTTGATTGTGTCGTAAAGGGTTGAAATAATTGACCAGGGACAAAGCAAATCTTACACATAAAAAAAAAGGTAGCAGACAAGGTAAATAGCATCGTGAATTAGGACGACGATATAAGCCTTTTTCCTAGAGCACGGGTCTCATCGTAGTCCTTATTCACGATGCGAATTCAGAATTTTGAAGATAGATCGTCTCCGCCAATGAATGACTAGTTTTAGAACGTAAAATTAGAACAACATTTACAGTGCTTGGTAAACTCTCCTCCCTCGTATGGGTTTTGTTCATCTTTAACGACTTCTAGGAAAAAGGCGTTTGAAAACATTGTTGAAAAATGAGAAAATGCTGGAAACCAGCATTTTCTCCTTTGCCCACAATTGTGTTCCTTTCTTCCAAAGACATTTCAGTTTTTGAGTCACGTTTAATTTGTCATCTGCAAAAGCTTTCAATGTGGACCTGTCTAAAATTTTGTCATCTGGTAAAGAGTTAAATGGTGTTTTGTGCGACATTCAACATTATTTCAGTCATATCGAAGTAATTGTCTCAATAATGAGACGCTACGGTGATTTTTTTTCTTTTCATATTTGAACATTTATTGTGCACTGTACCGTCTCAAGTCCATCGTAAATTTCCCGGTAGCAAAGATAGAACGTTATAGGCCTTTCCGGAAACTAGGTAGCCTCCCCTTGAGTACTCTTCGACTACGCATGCGCACAGGCGCAACTTCTACTTCCGAGGACTACATAAGCACGGAAGCAATATATGGTAGTAGAGACTACGAATGAACTTACCCTCTATAACTTGTGTTAAAGCGCAAATCCTAAAATATTTTGACCAGACTATTTTTTTCCTTTAATCAGCTGCAAATGATGTCTGTTAAACATGTGTCCCTCATTTTTCATAAATACCACCCTATAACATGCCATAAACCACGGCCGAATTGTCACGCTGATATACGGCCCTAAAAATGGTACATGGCTTACTTCCCCTGATTCGCTTATCTCCCGTGCATGTGTGACGTCATTGTCCAGTCACTCTGTGTATACCGTCAGTAGACATTCAGTAGGAACGCGGATGATTGTATGCAAATATCTGAGTATTAACTGAGAATTGAGCCGAAAAAATGGTAAATTGTGCAGCCTATGGCTGCAACGTCGATTCGGGAACTCATAGAAGTAGTATTTTCAAATTTCCGAAGGAATTAAAAAGGAGGAAACTATGGATTCAACTTTTAAACCGGGGCCGGACAGTAGCAACGGATTTTTTGCCATCGGTTCATTCGAAATTGTGTCTGAAATACTTCGATGACAGTCAGTTCTTAATAAGTCCAAAACTCGCAAAAGAAGTTGGTTATAGGAATTTTAGCCTGCGGTTAAAACCTGACGCTGTGCCCACATTATTCGAAACTCCGAGTCGAAAGGAGATAGGCCTTAAACCGAAACTCCGAAAGACAGACATTCCGCAACGGCAATTTCCAAAAAGAAAATCCAACATGAATTAGGTAATTTCTTTTTTCTTGAAACTGGAATACATTCATGAATTGTTATTCGTACTAATTTACCCTTTTCTACATCCGCTTCATTCTGAACAAAGAGAAAATGCTGCCGTTTTCTCCCTTTTCCAAATGATTTCAACATTTAACAAAATTATAGATTCATCCAAATTCATAACATAAATTTTGCAAATAACAAAGTCGACATTGTTCAAATGATGTAAACTTTCAAGGGATAATAATCATTCTTTGAACAGCAAACATCATTTTCTTCCCACACTGTTTTTCAAGCACTCTTTCTTTTGGGTATTGGAAACTAGATCTAGGGTTTGTATGGTAAAGGGTGAAATCAGTATCTGGCTACCCCTAATCATGGTCATAAATGTAAATCCATCACCGACCAGTTGAAACAATACAGGAAATGGTTACATAACATTTGCATATCTCACCCCTTTACGCTGTAATGTTTGTTGGTGACAGTAAACCCATGTTACAGCTTTTATCCCATAGACTACTTCTCTTTGACATTTCACTCTTTAAAATGATTTGACAACTTGCATGCATTTTGAACAAATTTTGAATTATATCTATACAATTTTGATTTGTGGATATATTTCCTTTTCCTATCCATATTATGTCTTCTAGACAGGCTACTGAGGAAAATGTTTTGAACATGTCAGTATGAAAATTTTGAAAATGCATATAATTTGACACAAGTCATTTTTTCTGATAATCAGACAAAAGTGAGAAAATTAAAATAACACATTTTTTTTTTTTTTTAATTAAGAAACAGAATGTTTTTGACCAGGCTCACACACCAATTCTTTTACCTTTTACCTCAAAATTCTGATCTTCAACCACCCTAATGGAGAAGGCTTTTGAGGACAGGGTGAAAAAAGGAACAAGTCCTGATTCCCAGAGTTATCTTCTTTTCCTACAATATTTTCTACCCTCAAACCTATTGTCAAGGCCACATTTGATCTGTGGTTTGCAAATACTTTCGGTGTGGAGTGGACAAGTCTAAAGTTTTGCCATCTGTGTAAGGGTTTAGCCTAACCCTTACCCAAATGATAAAAATTTAGAATTAGAATATTTCAAATCCACAGCATTTAAATATGACCGATAAAATGTGATTGTTCATTGGAATTTAGTTTAACTTAGTTTAACCCTTTACCAAACAATCCTTTGTTTTAACGACCCTTGTGAAGAAACAAAAACCTTTTGAAAACATTGTAGGTAAAGGAGAAAATGATGGTAGCCAGTATTTTCTCCTTTTTCTACAATGATTTCTACCCCATCAAAGACAAGTCCAAACATGTGAGTAAAATTTAATTTGTTGACTCCAAATGCTTTCAATTCGGTTGCGTCAGGGATCTTATATACGACTGAAAAATTTCGTACGATCGCCCAGCCGAGCGACTGATCGTCCCAGGAAAAATTTCGGTAAAAGTGTATTTTGCCCATTTCGGTATACCGTAGTACCGATTTTCATCTTTATTATACACCTATCTATGATCCGAGTAAAATATGGGCGTTATCTAACTCGCTAATACAACTCGACAGAAAAATTTTCCGTATCAGTCTAGTACCGTGTGTAGAGCATAGTCGTGTAGACGCACTATGTGTTTTGACGTTCGGGTCTTTTTGCCAAATTCCTATCACGTTCGGCCCGCATGAAAATGCACAAAAAAACCATTTCTAGAGTACCTATAGCTATTTCATCAATTATTTGTCATCTATTTTTTTTTTTTTTTACAGGGATAGGAAACGCGGTATAACTTCCGGTTATTCACTGTCTTCTTTCGAATTGACCGCAAAGGAAAAAACGGCGGCCATCTTAAATTTCGGCATACGACGGTCACTATTTTAATCAACGTTTTGCTTGGTTATCCCATACGTCCTTCTCAACAGGTAAGTTTCAGAATATTTACATGCTTAGAATATATGTAACATCAATTTTTTTCGGAGATTTTGTTTTATATGCTTATTTTGGCGTTAAAAAATCATGACCTAATCATGTTTGCCCCGTTGGGGATGTTCGGCAGATGGATTTAGTGACGTGCAAAAGTACTTTTTAAGTACATAAAGTAGCGTCCAAATAGCAACATGTTGGTAAAAATCACGAGATAGAGTACATCTCCTTGTATTAAAGCCAATTTTGTGCTGATTTTCGATTCCTAAGTTAGATAATTATGGGCTCAAAACTGGGCTATTTTCGGTATTTCATCACAAAATGGCGGACCAATGTGGTGAATTTGGCGGGACCCTAGTGATAGTTGTAGCATTCTCAATTTATTTTTAGAAATAAATTTGTTCAGATTTTGACATATTTATAAGCAGTAAGTATTTCTTTTTGTTTTTAAATCAAATCTAGTGATTTTCGATGCCAAGGTTGGATAACTTTGGGCTCAAAAACTTGGCTATTTTCGGTCTTAATTGCAAGATGGCAGCCTGAAAAGGGGTTATTTCAGTAAAGGTGGAAGCGCAGTACCGCACATTAGTCAAAAATGATTGGATCTCTGATAGTTGGCCATATCCTGAACAAATTCTCATTATAGTCTAACCATGTGAAAATAAAACCATATTTTGCAACGTAACTGAAGAATTAAAATGTTACGTTTTGTAAAAAGGAGAAATTTGAAATTCAGTTGGTTCTATGTTTTTTTTCCAGATATGTATTGTGAGAGCACAAACACTTCAAAACATGGTTTCAAGAGCTGTCAACATACTGTTGTGATGCATCCTGTGAACAGAAGAATGACATTGAAGATGGTTTTGTAATTCTGCATAAAGTGTGCTAATATAAAACTGAAGCTGGGCTTGAAAACTTGGAATATTAAAGACCAAATCAGCTGTGAACTGTACAAACCTGCAAGAAAAATGCTAAAGTGAAATTAATGTATTTGAATATGAAAGCTGTGAGCTTCTTCTACCACCAAAGTATATTTAGTATGTATAGCTCAATAAGCCACTGGAAGTATGGAGTTATTTAATTATCTGTGACAAATGCTAGTATTGCTGAATCCTAAGTTTTCACTAACCTGGGGAATATCCATACTTCCGAAAACATTGTGAACAAAGAAGAAACTACCGGTAAGTACATGTCACATTTTCTCATTTCCCCAGGAAAAACAAGTCTCCTCATTTCAGTTGCATTTCATTTGTCGTCTGCAAATGCTTTCAAATTAGACATGTCCAAAATTTGTAATCTGGCAAAAAGTTAAGGATGGAACCTTGCTCAATTTGCAATGTTTCACAACATTTCAGTTGTATCATAGCAGCCATTATACTTATCTTTTTGTTTTTTGAATTTGCACAACTGTCTGCACAAGCTGTGTGTTGCTTTTCCTCATCAACGTATTTTTTGAGGGAGAGAAGTATGTATCTGTGTTGTGCAAAATTCTCTGAGAATCATGATGTTGGTTTCCCACTACTCACACTATTGTCATAAAACACTAAAAGTACATGTATTAAATTTGACATACTTTTGGTTTCTTCAAACAACACAGTACATTCAGTATCTACAGTCTTATAAGCCACTTGTGGTAAGGAGTTATCTAATAATCTGTGACAGATGCCAGTATTCCTGAATCCTAAGTTTTCACTACCATGGGAAATATTTACACATCGGAAAACATTCTGGGAAAAGAAGAAAATGTTGGCAAGCATGTTCTCATTTTCTCAGCAAAGACACAAGTGACACATTTCATTTCTTGTCTGCAAATAATTCCATATCAGACAAGTCTCAAATTTTGTTGTCTGGCAAAGTGTGCCTGAAGGTTGGTTGCTTTCAAAATTTTGCAATTGTATCACAGCAAACAATGCAGCTATCCATATTCCATGTATTACTAGAGTTGGGAATGTTTCTACTTGAAAATCTCTGTTGAGGGAGAGAAGTATATTTTGGGCGTTTTTATGACATACACCAGGATTATAATGATAGTTTAATATACCAATAATATCTCATATACACAATACTTTTACCATCATCATTAATTGCAACTTGCCACAGTGAAAAAGTTTTAGGAGATAAAAGTCTACATTCAATGAAAAAAGCATTTGCTGAAGCAACCAACCATTTGCATGTTACATTTTATCGCAAAAAGATTGGTCCTTGTGTCATACTGTTTTCCAAAGATTTCTACAGTGGATTTATGTAAAATCAAATTTATTAGGCATTAAGTTAAAACTTGCTAAAGGAACACATTTTTCAGCACCATTTAATTTTGTAACACACATGTAGCTCAATATTCATGGCTGCCGTGATGTTTTTAGTGAGAATTTTTAAAATATCAATTTCAACATAAACTTTCGTGTACAGTGTGAATTTTTTTGAAAATTTAAAAAATGAAAAACATTTGAAGGAAAGGCAAAAACATAATATTTTTAATAGCACAGAAATCATTTTGAAAAGAATTGATCACTGGCTGCAACTGGTCTTTTACAAACGTTTTCCAATGCTGTCCACTGTATGAGGAGCGAAAAGTCAAATTTGTACAAAGTCCTACACAACTTATACTGTTCTCAAATTGGTCCAAAATCAAAGCTTTCAAAGTTATTAGATAACCTTAAGTTCTCTGACACAGAATAAAAAACCATTATTAAAGAAGGAAAAATTGCTTGTCAAAAGCAACTTTTACTTTGCCACACTGTTAACTCTTTTTGAAACAACACAGAAGTAGACTTGTACAAAGTGAGAGCACTTACAGACAACAATTGAAATGCGACTCAAATTATGGAATTAGTCAATGATATAATTGAAAGCATTTGGGGAAAAGGAGATAATGTTGGTAACCAGATTTTCTCCTTTTCCTGCAATGTTTCCAAAAGGCTTCTTTCTCTTGGTCATCAGAACTCGGGGTTGTGTGGAAAAGGGATAATTGCAAATTTGTCTTTTTTTTCTAATAATTATGCTACTGACTATTTTTTACCAAAGAACAATTTTTTGGGGGCCTTTGGAATCCCCAATTGAAAGTATTAGCAAACGACAACTGAAAGTAGATTCAAACGATTGGATTTTTTTTGCATGGTATTGAACATTGCGGATAAAAATGCTGAAAACAGGTACATGTGCTAGGCTAGCACTTTGTTCTTTTCCCACAATATTTTCAAAAAGCTTTATATATTCCGAAGTCATCAAACACACAAGGTTGTAAGGTACACAGGTTAATTCGAAATGATGCAATTGTGAAGGCCACTGGTGTATGTAATTGATTCCAAAGTATAGAAGTAGGAACAGAGTTGCAGACAGGTCCTCACACTTCACCAGCCTACTTTTTCAGAAAATTCACTAATTCTTTCCATTTTGCAGGAAATTCTCATTTTTTTTTTCTGTCAAAGACAGTGATTTAAGAGTAGCTGCAAGCTGAACTGAAAATGTACTGGAAGGTCCATTTAATGGGCAGTGAAGGCAATTTTCTGGTTCTATATGCCCTTTGTGTAGTTTGCTATTGAAAAATGGGTATATAACTATTAACAGATCTCTGTGTTTACCGGCCTAATACATTGTACTACATACAAGTGAAATGTTTGTCACTCCTGATAACATGAGAAGCTTTTGACCTGACCAAATTGAAACATTTGGAGAAGAAAATCAGAAAATAAATATTTAATTTCAATGATGAGTATTGTCTATAAACAGAAGAGGACACTACTAACAGTAGATGTGTCATGACAGATACACAACTTGATATATCCCACTTGTGATCATGTCAAATACAGGGAGTGGACAAAAACAGCCCACTTCCGAAACGTTAGACGGACTTAATCCTTCAACAGGCGATGTGTGCTTTTCCCGAATTGTTTGCAATATATATCCACTGCAGAAATATCAAAATATTTTAAGTTACTACGAAAAAGAGGGTTGTTTTGGTAATGGGTCGTTTTGGCACCGGGCCGTTTTGATCTCTATTCACAATTTACACTTCGTGTGAAATCAAGACTGACAACATGACCTGTATATCTGAAACGCCCAATTAGTCGACACTTTAAATTTTCAAAATAATTTTGAGAATTAAGTCTTAATAATCTCGGAACATATTCTTTTATCAAATTTCAAGCTGAAATCAAGACTGACAACATGACCTGTATATCTGAAACGCCCAATTAGTCGACACTTTAAACTTTCAAAATAATTTTGAGAATTAAGTCTTAATAATCTCGGAACATATTCTTTTATCAAATTTCATGCTGGTTAACAGTATTTCAAAATATTCTAATTCTCATGAAAATCGTGATTTATTGTGTAACCCTTCACCCACGAGAGAATAAACTTGTACTCGTCAATGTTTACAGAATTCTTTACAAGGTACAAATATCAACGAGGACCCATCAACAAATAGTTAGAACTAACATCTCACGATTATCAATCGTAAAAGTCAAAAAAAGGGTTATTTGACATGAAAATAAAGTGTCGGGGAAATGTCTTGTCGTGGAACTGTCTTGAAACCGTATTTTTTTATTTTTTTTTTGTTGTTGTTGTTTAATTCCGCCCGTTAATCTACTGAAAATGCTTCACGTGAAACAAAGTTTATGCCATACACTTAATTTTATCATGTATAGAATAATATTTCTGTAAGCGATGTTCGCCCCTAATAGACGTATTTCAATAGCGCGCAATACTCAACATGTTGAAAAGTCCGGCACAACATCGTCATTTTCGTCATCAGTGGGCGAAAAGTTACTTTTATACTCATCATCAGAAACTTAATAAGTTTCTTTAAAAATTGGCTCGTACATGTACGGCCTTACCGGCCCAGAATCGTCTATTTCTTCGTCTTCAATATCGCTCAGTTTACTATCGTAAACAACGTCCATATTGAAACAAGCTCTCCTATGACGTCACAAATCAAGGGACGCAACAATAAGTAAGGGAGATAAGCCATGCAATAAAATTTAATAAGCAGAAATATGAATTGAAAAAAAGTACTTTTACTAATTTTTTTTTCTAATTACAACATTACCATGTTACCATTTGATAAGTGTAGATTTGAAAATTAACCATATCTGAAACTTGTTGATTTGCCCTTTAAATTTCAAATCTATCCACAAATAAACAACAATTGAGATCAAAAACAGTTAAGAAGAGTCTGTTTAATCCTTTACCAAACAATACCCGGGTTTTAACGACCTCGAGGAAGATGGTTTTCGGAATTATAAGGAGAAAAGAAAAAATGCTGATGAATAAATTTTTCTCCCTTTCCCACAATGTTTCTACCTTTTCAAAGAAATAAAAATTCATAATTCGAGCAACATTACTTCATTCTTGGTAAACGCATTCAGTTTACACTAGCTTAAAATTTTGTCGTTTAGTAAAGGGTTAATGTGACACGTGCGCGTTAATTTGTACATTACAGCTCTTCGGTCGCCCACCCGGCAGTGCGATACCGAGATCAAAGGAACACACCGAATTAACCCTTCACACATTTAAATGAAGAAGAATTTTGACGTATGTCTTTTTTACTCAAAAAGATGATGGAATATAAATATTTTGTGAAGGGAGACTGGAAGATTTAAAATTTGAACTAAAGCTACATTTGTTATGTTCATAATCTAGACTAATAGTTATGACATTTGTCTGAAGGAACATGATAATTTTTTGAGATAAGGATTTTCTTGACAATTCAAGGTATGCATGTAGTGCTGTAACCTCGGTAAATGGACTGTTCCTGCCTCTTTAGAGACACTTATTACCCTTCTACCAACCAAACAATCCGGAGTTTTAACGACCCTGGGAAAGAAGGCATCTTGAAAAATATTTGAAAAGGAGTAAATGCTTATAAACAGCATTTCCTCATTCCCCGCAATATTTTCCACTTTTTCAAAGGCAATTACCACCATTTGATCCACGTTTAACCTGTTGGCTTCAAATGCTTTGGATTCTGACTTGTCCAAAGTTTTGCCGTTTACCGATCCCGGTAGCTAAGTCGGTAACGTATATGGTTTGAAACACTGGGATCATTAGTTCGATTTATTTATTTGAAATGTTGAAAGTGATAATATTTTGTAATCTAAGAAAAAGGAAATGGATAGTCCGTTTATTTAAATCTAAAACCCCATATAGTTTGAATTTATTTAAAAAAAAAAAAAAATACCCCCCCCCCAAAAAAAAAAAAAAAAAATCAAAATGTCTAAATGCTTTTTTGTCATCCTCCTGTTTGAACTACCAAATATATGACTTTTACAACAAGGGCAATTCAAATTTCAAACCTTCCATTCCTCCTCCTCCAAAAAAAAAAGTAATTCCAGCTTCATTATGAGTGGCGAAATATGTTCCGTAATTGCTTTCGTTGAGAAGCCGGTAAAGGATTAGCTGGGTGTTCTCTGATCTCGGTATTTCACGGACAAAGTGGGTGATCTACAGAAGCGTTTCGGCACACATGCTAGGCGCAGATTAACACAGACGTGTCATATTAAAGTCTCGTTCCTTTTCAATCTTATATGCTGATCATTTGTAAATATAGGGTTTGGAATTATTAAAAAAATGTTACAGAGGTTAAGTCCAATTTTAAATTCGACGCCAAATGGTGTATGTTTCTTGTCCGAACACATTCTGTTCTCATATGCATTGTTATAGGTCACTGTTTTAACTGCATGTAGAAATTCATCGTTTTTTTTTTTTTTTTTTTAATTCCTTGTTCTATAAAACCAGGGATCGTATTATGATCCATGGTAAAACCATGGAAGTCTGCGAAAAATCTGTTATTTCTATCGCGGGGCTTCGTTTTGGTCAGTAATAACATTTTTTGTGTCTTTCGAAAGTGATAGTTGATGCAACTACCGACACTGCAGATTTTTTGGCATATGCGAGTAAATGACGTTATCTTAATTGCAACAAGTTTAGGCGTCTCTACCACCATTGTCCGAGAAACTCAACATAATTTAATTGAACAAGTCCGTTACGTTTGCAAACAGAGTGTGATACAGAGCAGCAGGTCATACGTGTTACTTATCTCCGAGTAATAATTTTTAGGAGCGAGGTATTGCAGTTTTGGAAAGTTAACTGGATGACGAAAATCACGAATGATTTCTTTTTTTTTCTTTGCTCGGCCATTGTTATCACAGGGACTCGACACATGATAATTTGTGTTTAAAGACAACATTTTGATAAAAAATCCGAATATCTGTATACAAATATTTATATACAGATAGATCTATTCGGATTTTTTATGGAAATGTTCTCTTTAAGCACAAAGTAGCACAATCATCATGTGCCGAGCCACTACGATTGTTATGATGGTAGTCCCCGGAAATGGGGATTTCCGCAAGGGAGATAATCTTCGAAGGGAAGTAACCGAATTTCCGTAAAGGCCTATACTGACTTTCTGTTTCGTCGGTTGTATCTGTATTGCAGTGAAATGAGATGAACTTTTAGTAACAAACATGACCAAAGACAAATTATTAAACATTTCATTACCTTAAGAGCCTGTAGAAGTCGTTTATAACATGTAAATCTCGGAAAAAAAAACCTGACGAAATCTATCATGTGTGGAGGCCATTTTGTGTGTTTTCGGGAACGTAATTTACTCGAGTAACAGATGAAATGAACTGTTTATTCTTATGTTCAGCGTTTAAATTGAAAATATTTGTATTTCAAACGAAGGATTAATGAATACGGAAGCAACAGGTATGTTCAAATCCTAGTTTTGTGCTCTATTTGTGAAATTATGAGAGTTCAAACTTGCGCACAAAATCTGTGTGGAGAATTCAACTGTTTTTGTCTTGGTCGTCTCTGTACCCGTAGGCGACCAGTAACATCGCCTTTGGGAACAGTTATCTGTACTAATCGAAGCAACAGCCCACATATTCATGTTCTGGGTTTCACCAGTAAGCAAAATCTCTGAAGTGTTTTTTTTTTTCAAAAGATAATCCATTGGAAAGCCCATTGCGAACAGTGAGACTCGAACCCGGAACATCTTGTTTAAGAGCCCTACACTTTACCAACAAACCAGGCAGGAAAACATCTTTTTTTTTTCTTCCCGCGCATTGTTAGCCCTTTACCAAAAGACGTAATTTTAGGATGGACCATTTACAGACAGTAAACTCAATTTGGCTTAAATTGTAACATTTGTCTGTGAAAATGTAAAGAACATTGTGGAAAAGAAGAAACCGGCAGCACCTTCGGAAAAATGTAAGTTATGTCATGGGTGATGGCCATCAAACGCGCTCAGTGTATAGCACCGTACCACGGGACTTAGGTTTAATATCTAATTCAAAAATTATTTTTTTAAGTTTAGATGGCCAGCCTTGGGCATTGAACCCACACCCTTAAGTGGCCCGAGAATAAATGTTCACATTTCTAATGGTTTGTAAACCAGCTAAGCTATTGGAACAAGTCTGCCCTGCACGGTCCAGTATGGCGAGAATTTAAACCACCAATATACTTTGACAATGCAAAAACATTTGTGTTTGTACTACAATTGACTGAAATAGTAGAGTACACAAGGGCATACCGCCCATATACGCACCATTCGCAAGTGCAGAAAAGCAATTTGCGCTTTTACCATTTCTGACCGAAATACTCGTAATAGAAAACACAATGGAGTAGCGCCCATAACGCACAATTCACAATTGCTTAAAAGAACTTGACATAACAATTTTTGTACCTTTCCTTTCACTTGCTTTATTGTGGTTGACTGAATTAATATTAAACGCAAATGCACAGCGCCCATAACATAAAATATGCAACTGCGTAATGTTAAAAAAGGAAACGTGACGGGGGTTTGTTCTAGAGAATAATGTCATTCACAATGATAATCTTTTACTGAACAATCTCGTTTTTAACGACCTTGGAGAGAAGGACCTTTAGAAAACAATGTCGGAAAAGGAGAAAATGCATATTACAAGCGCGACAATCAACATTATTTCAGCTATATAGAAGCAACAGCTCACATATTCATGTTCTGGGTTTCACCAGTCAGCAAAGACTCTGATGTGTATAGTCAAAGGGCACTTCCTTGAAAAATCCAATGCATAAAGTGAGGCTCGAACCCGAAACTTCTAGTTTAAAAGCCCTACACTTTACCAACAAGCCAGGGAGGAAAACATCTTTCGCACATGGTTAACCATTTACCACAAGATGAAATTTTAGGATGGACCATTTACAGACAGTAAACTCAGTTTGGCTTAAATGATAACATTTGTTTGTGAAAAGGAAAAAACATTGTGGAAAAGGAGAAACGGGCAGCACCTCCGGAAAAAAATGTTAGTTATGTTATGGGTGATACTCCCCACTGCAGGATACAAGATGAAACCATCCTAAGTTACGCCTGGCCCTTTAACGCGCTTCGTGTATAGCACCGTACCACGGGAGTTAGGTTTCATTTCTCATTCAAAAAACTGTTTTGTAATTTTAGATGGCCAGCCTTGGGTATTGAACCCACATCCTTAAGTGGCCCGAGAATAAATGTTCAAATGTCTAATGATTTGTAAACCAGCTGAGCTATTGGGACTAGTCCCCTCTGCACGGTCCAGTATGGCGAGAAATCATACTTCGACAATGCAAAAACATTTGTTTTTGTACCATAATTGACTGAAATAGTAGAGGACACAAGGGCATATCGCCCATAACGCACCATACGGAATTGCAGAAAAAATTGGCATCGCACTGTTTGCGCTTTTACCATTTCTGACCGAAATACTTGTAATAGAAAACACAAAGGAGTAGCGCCCATAACGCACATAATAATATTTGTGCTTTTCCTTTCACTTGCTTTTTATGTGGTTGACAGAATTAATATTAAACGCAAATGCACAGCGCCCACAATATAAAATATGCAGCTGCATAATGTTAAAAAAAGGAAACGTGACGGGGTTTGTTCTAGAGAAAAATGTCATTCAAATTGATAATCTTTTACTGAACAATCTCGTTTTTAACGATCTTGAAGAGGAGGACCTTTAGAAAACAATGTCGGAAAAGGAGAAAATACGGATTACAAGCATTTTCTCCCTTTCTCACAGCATGTTCTATTTTTTTTAAAGACAGATATCATTTTTATTCTTCCCTTAATATTTCTTCTGCAGATGCTTCAATATGGACATGTCTATAATTTTGGTAAATAGAAGTCTTCATCCGGAGTGCGTCACGATTTTTTTGTTTTTTTTTTCCAAAATGTTAAGAACAAACTTTAGAGCACACATAATTATGGATCCATAAAATCTATTTTGCCGTGCAACTGTCTAAATCATAAGGTCGGCTGGTATTTTGACACGCATAAAATTTACAAATAGCAAAAGTGTTCGACCTATGCCAGCCTGCGTGGAGTGGGAGTGTCCTTGGGGAAGATACTTCAGAGCCTTAGCCTACCGATGAAACCCAGAATATACATATATGGATATGAGAGCTGTTGCTTTGATATGACTGAAATAACAATGAAAGTGGCGTAAAACACAATTCAACCCTTTACCAAACGACAAATTTTAGACTGGTCTACATTGAAAACTTTTGCAGACGACAAACTGTGACTCAAAAACTGAAATATGTCTTTGGAAGGTTGCAAAATAGAGAAAATGCTGGTTTCAACATCTTTTCAAAGGGTCTTTTTTCTTTAGGTTGTTAAAACTCAAGATTATCATTCTGTTAAAGGGTTAACAAGGGCTTTTTGTGAACGGTATAGATCAAGACAAGACAGCACAGAGCGTGCAGTCTAAACGTGGATAGGTAGCGTCCGCATGTTTATTCGAGCATAAATCTTTCGTTCAATTGCATTTTCCGGAGCCGAAACAATTAAATGCAGCGCACTTAGAAAATAAGAAACATACGCGTAAAAGTAATTTTTCTCCCTTCTTTTTTTAAATTTGTTTCTAACTGGTAATGAGCATATGTACATTAACTATTTTTCACCCAGTTCCGAGTTTTAACGACCCTTGGGAAGAGTCTGTTTGAAAACACTCTATTTACCGCCCTTAAAAAATCCATGTTAGAGAAACATTATTTTTCTTTTTTCAAAAAAAACCACAACTTTTCAGTTTGGACAACAGTTTTATTGTTATATTTTTGAGTTCGGGAAAGAGTTAAATAGACGTGTTACCTCTTTGCCAAACGATAACATTTTGGACTCGACCAAATTGATTGATTGATTGTATGGTGTTTAACGCCGTTTTCAACATTATTTTAGTTATATCGCGGCGGCCAGTGCACCTATCCATGCGTTCCTGAGTCTCTTTTACCAGTACTTTGCACAATTTTCTTTCCAAGCCACTGGCTGCTTTCCCACATAATCATCGTCGAAACAATGGTCAGCGGTGGGAGAGGAATGAATCCTTTCGCAGTGACTCGACCAAATTGAAAGCATGTGCAGACCACAAAATAAATGTAGCTCAAAGGATGATTTCTGTCTTTCACATGATGGAAAACATTGTGGAAAAAGAAGAAAACGCTGGTTAATGCCGTTTTAAACATAATTTCTGTAACATCGAGGCAAGCAATGCACCTTATTCAAAGTTTTTCTTCACCAATATTTTACATCAGATCCTGTGTCGCATAAGATTCTTTTGAAGCCACTAGACCCTGTCTGACTTTAGAGCCAGGTCAAGAGGTTTTAAGGCTTAACTTTTGATTGTACTTAAAGACGAAATGATCAGATAGCTAAATAGATAAAAGAATGGATGAATAGATGAATGACTTGACGAAATACTAGTAGGCTGCTTTCAAGAAGATTTTGTATATTCTATATGAGGTAAGCAAAATGGTCATTCTTTTGTTTTGATAGTTTAAACAGTTAGTACCCCTGGGCTACGGTTATCAACATACCATTATCGGTTTCCAGGGCTTAGCGTTTGATTCTATATATAGATTAGGGGATAAAACACTTTTACGTTTCATTTTTAAAACAGAATTGAAGTATTTGTTTGGTTTCAGAGACAGGCGAGCGTATGTAACTTTTTTAAATGATCGTTTAATTCAATCATTCTGCTAGAAGGAAAAAAGACAAAGTGAAGTAAAGTGAAAGATTTATTATACTTAAAAACTGTTAAGGTGTCGATGAACGTGTCTCCTTTTCAAAAAGGACAAACCCGTAGGGTCGTTTTGTAAATTTTGAATAAATCCTGCATTTCTAGCATACATGCAAGCCCTACAAATGGCAAAAAGTTGAGCCTCACAAGATGTTGTTGCTCCTTTCCTTTGACCAATGGCCCCCGTCCCGTCCCTCGAGAGAGAGAGAGAGAGAGGGAGAAGAGAGAGAGAGGGGGAGAAGAGAGAGAGAGGAGGGGAGGAGGGCAGAGAGAGAGGGGAGAGAGAGGAGGGGAGGAGGGCAGAGAGAGAGGGGAGAGAGAGGAGAGAGAGACGAGGAAGAGACGAGGGAGTGAGAGAGATCTGCACCTTCCAAGACAAACTG
Organism: Hippopus hippopus; assembly: GCA_946811185.2. NCBI lineage: Eukaryota > Metazoa > Mollusca > Bivalvia > Cardiida > Cardiidae > Hippopus > Hippopus hippopus. Next base: position 3,972,271 of record OX328105.1, read on the forward strand.
CATTATTTGATCCAAACATACGGTATAATAGCACCTCAAGTGCATAGCCAAATTAAATCTAAAATACTGTAAAAATAGCGAAATAGAGACAAAGCAGCTGTTTAACTCCGTTATAATAGCAGACTAGAATCATAGAAACGCTAAAATAGCAGACATTAACAACAGCTGTTAAACAGTGTTAACTCTTTACCACACGACAAGGCTTGTCAAAATTGAAATATTTCCACACGACAAAATACATTTGCCTCAAATGATGCAATTTATCTTTGACAGGGAAGAAAACACTGTGTGAAAAGGAGAAAATCTCGGTAACCAGCATTTTGTCCTTTTTCCACAGTGATTTTAAACGTCTTCTTTCCAAGGATCAATAAAGGTCGTGATTGTGTCTTAAAGGGTTGAAATAATTGACCAGGGACAAAGCAAATCTTACACATAAAAAAAAAAAGGTAGCAGACAAGGTAAATAGCATCGTGAATTAGGACGACGATATAAGCCTTTTTCCTAGAGCACGGGTCTCATCGTAGTCCTTATTCACGATGCGAATTCTGAATTTTGAAGATAGATCGTCTCCGCCAATGAATGACTAGTTTTAGAACGTAAAATTAGAACAACATTTACAGTGCTTGGTAAACTCTCCTCCCTCGTATGGGTTTTGTTCATCGTTAACGACTTCTAGGAAAAAGGCGTTTGAAAAAACATTGTTGAAAAATGAGAAAATGCTGGAAACCAGCATTTTCTCCTTTGCCCACAATTGTGTTCCTTCCTTCCAAAGACATTTCAATTTTTGAGTCACGTTTAATTTGTCATCTGCAAAAGCTTTCAGTGTGGACCTGTCTAAAATTTTGTCATCTGGTAAAAAGTTAAATGGTGTTTTGTGCGACATTCAACATTATTTCAGTCATATCGAAGCAACCGCTCACATATTCATATTTTGGGTTTCACCAGTAAGCAAAGGCTCTTAAGTTGCTTGTCAAAGGATACTCCTTTGAAAAAAAAAACAAAACAAAACATTTACATACAGTGAGGCTTTAGGTTTTTAAAACTTGTGTTTATCTATTGTTCAATTGCATTTATTCAGAGCAAAAAGAATTAAATGCAGCACACTTAGAAAATAAGAAACATACGCGGAAAAGTTCATTTTCCCCCTTCTTATCTTCACTTTGGTTTTTCTGCCTGAATATAAACCACCAAAAGAACCTCAACAATGCAAAACATTTACATGTGTTTTTAGTATTGTAAGAAAATGGGCAAAAAAAGAAATCAATACAACGATCATTGCCTGTGAAAGGTTAATTTGTTCAGCATGGGGTCAAAAATGAAAAATAACAAACTTACAGTTTTTCTACTAGTAAGGTGTGTTACCCCCATTGCTGCCCGTTACAGCTAGACACCGTCTCCTCATGCTGTCAATTAGTGTCCTGATCATATGTAGCACTGTCTACTTGGTGTCCGACACCTTTCTTCAGGGAGCGTCCTCAAGTTCTTTGATATTATTGACGTCATGACCTTCTCGCACTCTACGTCCCAGGTTATCCCAGAGATGCTCTATAGGAGACAAATCGGGGGAACAAGCTGGCTAAGTGTTGGAATGTTCAGTTGACTAAGCGTGTCAGTCTAGCGGCCCGTAGTCGGTCACTAACACGGGTGCCAGTTGCTTGCTGCAAGCGATTTTCGAGCTTTTGTTGAGACATGAAGCAGTTACGTCTCCAAGAAGTCACTAGGTATCGGTCTTGACGGGCAGTGGTTTTATATGGCCTTCCTGAACGTGTACGGTCAGAAACACGCCCTGTTTGGCGGAACCTTGACTTCAAGTAATGAATAGTTCGTTCACTAAAGTTGAAATGCCAAGCAGCATCTCTAAAACTGTACCTGGCGGTCAGGTTCCCGATTGCCCTGTAACGTTGGTCTGGCGACATGCCAGCACGGCGTCCTATATTGGAATAGTCTGCTGATTTTTCTGAATTTCAATATTGTAATTAAAGTACAGTGAATATACAGGCACTGACCGATTTCAGGCTGGTCAATTTACCGAACTGGCGGCGCACGTGCATTTTGCCTTTTACTCTTTCTTAACCGAGAGGGGTACGGCAAGGGAAAAAATCAGTATCTTTCGAAAAGTTAGTCTCTTAACAAATGTACATGTATTCTGGTGTTTAAAAATACTTTTGTTTACAAGCTTTTTAAATGCCGAGCATATTAAAAGTATGACTAAACTTATTTTGCTCAGTATATAATTGACTGAAAAAGTACAGCATACAAGAGTATATCGCTCATAACGCACAATTCACAATTGCTTAAAATAACTTTGACATTACAATATTTGCAGCTTTACTATAAACGTTACTTGCTTTTTGTGGTTGACCGAATTAATATTAAACGCAAGGGCAGAGCGCCCAAAACACAAACCATCCAACTGCGTAATGTAAACAAGAGGGCCAAGATGGCCCTGGATCGCTCACCTGAATTTCTGGGAGGACCATAACCAACTTTTTTTAAAGTATTGAAATTTTGGAAACAAAATCAGTATTTTTCCAAGCAATTATGAAAAGGTCACCTGTAAAAATCATTTCAAAATCTGTCACCACCCCTACAATCATCACCACAGCCATGTTTTTGACGAATCAGAATTCTACAAATAAATTTTTGGATAGGTCACCCAAAGACCTTATCTTGAACAAGAGCACATGCCCGATAGTGGCTAAAAGTTGAACAAGAGCACCTCATGAGAGTGCCAATGATTGGCTGTTGGAACCTCGCTGGATAGTAAAATAAAATTCCAAGTCGCAAAAGGGGCATAATTTGGACAAAACAATTTTGGAATTAACTGCCCTTGTTGTATGGGTTGCTTTTTACTAGTGAACAATTATTCCGAGTTTTAAGTACATGTGTTGAGTGGAAGCTGAGATATAACAAAATGTCAAAGTTTTTGCACAACAAGAACAACGCAGATGACGTCAACAGGGCTATGTCAATACCTCGATGTTTTCTTTGAAAACAGCTAAGCTAAATAAGGGGTATAATAAAAGGATCATTTCTGTGAAATAACTTCAAAATCTGAATAGTGATTTCAGAGAAGACAAAATTTTTAAGAATTTCTTCATGTCCTCATAGAGCAAATAGCTTCCACCCACCACAGCCATGTTTCTTGACAGATCAAAATTTCGCGAATAAATTTTCAAAAGGGACACCTAAGGAACATTTCTGTGAAATTATTTCAAAATCTGACAAGTGGTTTAGGAGAAGAAGAATTTCAAAGAATTTCTTTAAGTCCATACAGTGCAAAGATGCCCATCCCCACCCAGGCTATGTCTTTCGACGGATCAAAATTACACAAACAAACTTTAAAAAGGGTTACGGAACATATCCGTGAAATTATTTCAAAATCTGACCAGTGGTTTTTAGGAGAAGATTATCAAAGAATTTCTTGGAAAATTCCATTTGGTTGCCATGGCAACCAGAGTTTTTGATGAAATCAAATTCTGTGAACATCTTTTAAAAATGGCCTTCCAAGGAACATTCCAGCCAAGTTTGGTCCAAATCGGCCAAGCGATGTAGGAGGAGAAGATGTTTAAAGAATTGTTGACACCGCTGGACGCCAAGAGCCCCCCTCCATCACGGCCATGTTTTTCGACGGATCAAATTTCGCGAACAGTTTATGAAAAGGGTCACTCAAGGAACATACCTGTAAAATTATTTCAAAATCTGACCAGCGGTTTCAGAGGAGAAGATTTTTATAGAATTGTTGACACTGCTGGACGCCAAGAGCCCCCCCCCCCCCACCACGGCCATGTTTTTTGACGGATCAAAATTTTGCGAACAGTTTTTGAAAAGGGTCACCCAAGGAACATATCTGTGAAATTATTTCAAAATCTGACCAGCGGTTTCAGAGGAGAAGATTTTTAAAGAATTTCTTGGAAAATTCCATTTGGTTGCCATGGCAACCAGAGTTTTTGATGAAATCAAATTCTGTGAAAAATTTTTAAAGAGGACCTCCCAAGGAACATTCCAGCCAAGTTTGGTCCAAATCGGCCAAGCAGTGTAGGAGGAGAAGATGTTTAAAGAATTGTTGACACCGCTGGACCCCAAGAGCCTCCCCCCCCCCCTACGACGGCCATGTTTTTCGACGGATCAAAATTTCGCGATCAATTTTTGAAAAGGGTCACCCAAGGAACATATCTGTGAAATTATTTCAAAATCTGACCAGCGGTTTCAGAGAAGATTTTTATAGAATTGTTGCCACCGCTGGACGCCAAGAGCCCCCCCCCCCCTTCACAAAGGCCATGTTTTTCGACGGATCAAAATTTCGTGAACAATTTTTGAAAAGGGTCACCCAAGGAACATATCTGTGAAATTATTTCAAAATCTGACCAGCGGTTTCAGAGGAGAAGATTTTTAAAGAATTTCTTGGAAAATTCCATTTGGTTGCCATGGCAACCAGAGTTTTTGATGAAATCAAATTTTGTGAACAATTTTTAAAGAGGACCTCCCAAGGAACATTCCAGCCGAGTTTGGTCCAAATCGGCCAAGTGGTGTAGGAGGAGAAGATGTTTAAAGAATTGTTGACACCGCTGGACGCCAAGAGCCCCCCCCCCCCCACCACGGCCATGTTTTTCGACGGATCAAAATTTCGCGAACAGTTTTTGAAAAGGGTCACCCAAAGAACATATCTGTGAAATTATTTCAAAATCTGACCTCCAGTTTTAGAGAAGATTTTTATAGAATTGTTGACACCGCTGGACGCCAAGAGCCCCCCCCCCCTTCTACCACGGCCATGTTTTTCGACGAATCAAACTTTCGCGAACAGTTTTTGAAAAGGGTCACCCAAGGAACATATCTGTGAAATTATTTCAAAAGCTGACCAGCGGTTTCAGAGGAGAAGATTTTTAAAGAATTTCTTGGAAAATTCCATTTGGTTGCCATGGCAACCAGAATTTTGTGAACAGTTTTTAAAGAGGACCTCCAAAGGAACATTCCAGCCAAGTTTGGTCCAAATCGGCCAAGCGGTGTAGGAGGAGAAGATGTTTAAAGAATTGTTGACGCCGCACGACGGACGACGGACAACGCACGACGCACGACGGACACAGCGTGACCCTAAAAGCTCCCCTTGAGCACGTTGTCCTCAGGTGAGCTAAAAAGGGAAAGAATAATGTATTCACATTGATAATCTTTTACTGAATAATCTCGTTTTTAACGATCTTGAGGAAGAGTACTGTTTGAAAACAACAGCAATTCAATATTTGCGCTAGAAAAGTCCTGCACCTAAGGATATCCATACTGGTATTGTAGCAACAGTAGGGAATGATGCCCCTTCATAATTATGTTACGTTGAAAAGTCGGGGTAGAATTTAAGCGTGGCAAGCAAAGCCTGGAGAATGACGCCCGTTCTGAAAGGTGTCATTGTTACAAGCCCAGAAATGGTCAATAAAGTCCATGATATAGTCATGGCTGACAGGCAAGCTACAGAGAGATATATAGCCAGTACAGTTGGGATTAAACGAGGAAAATTACTTTCCATTCTTACAGAAAATCTTGCAATGAGAACACTCTGAGCCCGTTGGGTACCAAGACTTAGAACTGACAGATGTTCAGAAATACACTAAGCAAACTTTGTCACATGCTAGCCTGGGCCATTTTGAGGCAGATCCTGCAAACTTTCTGCAAAGGTTTGTGACTATGGATGACACGTGGGTCCATCATCTCACTGCAAGGGCCACACGACAGTCTAACAAGAGGGCCATGATGGCCCTGAATCGCTCAACTGGCTAATAAGTCAAAACACTACAAGCCAAACATTACAGTACTTGGCCAATTGGTTTAAAACTAGAAGACATACAAAATACAAAATCCTACGAGAAAGTTATGACCCCAGGGCAAAGCCATTTTTGACCACAAAAACTACAATTACTTGAATCTTGGTGGAGGTCCAAAAGATAAAGCCCCATACCAAATAATACAGGTCTAGAATGTGTGGTTATAAACGAGAAGATTTTCAAAGTTTCCTCAATAAAAGGGCCTGTAAAACATGAAACCCCGAAGACAGGGCTGAATTTAGTAGCCGTAGGTCTTATGGTTAGTAACAAGAAGATTTATATAGTGTTCACTATAAAAGCCCGTGTAAAACTTGTGACCCCTGGGGTGGGGCCAAACTTGACCCCAAGGCTATAATTTGGACCTTCTTGGTAGAGGCCTACTAGATAAAGCTACATGCAAAATTTGGTAGCCCTAGGCCTTATGGCTAGGTATGAGTAGATTTTTAAAGCTTTCCATATATAAGCCTATGTAAAACTTGTGACCCCCGGGGCGGGGCCAGATTTGACCCCAGGGCTATAATTTCGAGACTCTTGGTAGACACCCACTTAATAAAGCTACCTGCCGAATATGGTACCCCTAGGCCCTATGGCTATGTACCAGAAGAATTTTAAAGTTTTCCCTATATAAGCCCATGTAAAACTTGTGACCCCCGGGACAGGACCAAATTTGATCCCAGAGCTATAATTTGAAGAAACTTGGTAGAGGTCCACTAGATAAAGCTACATGCCAAATTTGGTAGCCCTAGGCCTTATGCTTTCAGACAAGAAGATTTTCAAAGATTTTCAATATTTTTCAGTTTTGTTGCCATGGCAACCAGAGTTTTTGAAGGAATCAAAATTTTTCAAGAAATTCTGAAGAGGACCATGTGGAGCTAAAAATTGAAGCATCCTGGTTCATCCCTACCAACGAGGGCATAGACTGTTCCATAAGGTGGAAAGGTCATGGCCTCAATTTTCTGGGTTGCTGGTGGTATTCTCAAGGCAGATTTTCTGCAAACATTCAATTGCACATATTATGCATCATTTCTAAGGGAGTTAAGAGAATATGTTAAACTCAAGCGCCGCGGAAAACTTAGTATAGGTGTGTTGTTCAACGAGGAGCCTGCCATTGCCATGGCTGCCTTTCGCAATAGTGGCTTTGAATTGACTGAACATCTGCCTCTTTCTTCTGATCTCGCTCCATCACACTCTATTTCCAAAATTGAAAAACGGCATTTTTGGTACCCACTTTTGGTCGGATGATGACGTCATACATGTAGTACTTAGAGGACTTCCTAAAAAGTCAAGACTGATTGATTGAGTGTATGGTGTTTAACGCCGTTTTTAACATTTCAGTAATATCGCGGCGGCCAGTGCACCTATCCATGCTTTCTTGGAGTTTTTGCTACCAGTACTCCGCACAATATTCTTTCAAAGCCACTGGCAGCTTTCCCAGAAAACCATAGTCCAAACAAAGTTCAGCGGTGGGAGAGGAATGAATCCTGTCGCAATGACTATCATCAATTTTCGGAAGGAAGCTGGCCGAGCCGGGGATTGAGCCTGTTCTCAGGTCCTGTACGCTACTGACTGAGCTATCAGGGTTCGGCTAAACAGCCAAGAAAAGGACTTCTTTAAAAATGGTATAAAGATGCTGAAGTCTGTACCAGACGACAAAATTTTAGATTGCTCCAAATTGAAAGCATTTGCAGATGACAATTGAAGAGTAGCTCGAATGAGGATTTTTGTCTTTGATAGGTATGACAATATTGTTGGAAAAGGAGAAAATGCTGGTTACCAGCATTTTCTCCTTTCCCAACAATGTTTTTAAAAGGCTACTTCTTCGCGGTCGTTAAAACTCGTGGTTGTGTGGTAATGGGCTAAAGTAACAATAAAGCCCAAAAGTAAACGAAGCGGGTGTTTAAATGCATTTGAATTTATATCATACTTTTTAAAAATATGGAAATTACTGTGGAGATGACAATCTGTCATTGTACGGTCGGTCCAAGTGTTAGTTGCTGACAGAGAAATTAATTTCAAAACTAGGTTAGACCTACCAGGTAGCTGTGTCTTCTGTTTACTTTTTGCCTGATCTTAAAATTCTTTTTTTCTGCCAGTGACTAACATATGGCCCAACCACACGATAACAGACTATCATCTCCACAATATTTTTCATACTTTTAAATGGTATGATTTAAATTTAAAAGTATAATTATACTTGCTTTGATATTTTGGCCTTAACTGGGCCTTTAATAAAACATCGCTGGCAAAAGTGTGTAGATACTGAAGATGATTATGTTGAAAAATGCAGTATGACCGCCAAAAGTCAAACCCTAAAATATGAGCCTCACAACTTATCAATAAGCCATCACTATTAGTCTGTATTTAACTAACAATGTAGATCAAGATCAGACTGTACAGAATGTGCTGTCTGATCATGGATCTACATTGTTTGCTTTTTTTTTTTTTTTTTTTATTTACCCCTGTGATCTACTTTTTGACCAGATCTGACCCAATTTTGAGCTTGTCCGAGATATCATCGAGACAAATCTTCTGACGAATCTTCAAGAGCATCAGGCTGAAAATAATGAGGCCTATATAGTTCTATGATTTAGCCTTGCGACCTACTTTTTGATCCCACATGACCCATTTTTCAAATTATCCAATGTATCATCAAGACAAATATCGTAAGCAATTTTCAAAAGTATCGAACTGAAAATGTGGCCTCTAGAGGTCACACAAGCTTTTTCTAAGATTTAGTCTAGTGACCTACTTTTTGACCCGATGTGACCCAATTTCCAACTTCTCCGAGATATCATTAACACAAACCTTCTGACCAAGTTTCAGGAGTATTAGGCTGAAAGTGTGGACTCTAGAGTGCACAAAAGTTTTTTTCTAAGATTCAGCCTTGTGACCTACTTTTTGACCTGATGTGACCCAATTTCAAATCTGTCCGAGATATCATCAAGACATTCTGACCAAGTTTCAGGAGTAACCAACTGAAAATGTGGCCCCTAGAGTGCAAATGAGGTAAATGTTGACGCCTGGATGACGTACGAAGGACGACACACACAGCACGATCACAAAAGCTAACCTTGAACACTTTGTTCTCAGGTGAGCTAAAAATTGGATCAAAATCCTGTTGAATGTCCTTTTCACTTTTAAGGGTTAAACTTTCGTTTTGTTGGGTGTCAAGCATGACCTTGCTCAGTGACCTTTGGCCTCTCGCTTGATTTTGGCCTCAATGTACTCACTGCTTGGATGGAAGCAGTGTCCTTGACATTTTGTTGTAGACAGCATAGTAGAATACAATCATGTGAAACCTTTGCCACATAATGAAGCAAAAACGACCCCACAAAGAAAGAAGACTCTTGAAATTGTTCAGGAAAAAGGAAGAAATGCTGGTAACCATCATTTTTTCTTTGTCCTACAATGTTTTTTATCACTCTAAAACCACATCTCAATTATTGGGGCACATTTATTTTGATGTCTGCAAAGGCTTCCAAATTTGGACAAGTCTAAAATTTTGCTATTTGGCAAATGGTCACTAGTAAACCTTGGCCTCCTGAAAAACAAATTGCAGTGAAGGACTGCTGGTACCCTGCACTTTCTCCCTTTCCACAATGTTTTCAAAAGCATTCCTGCTCGGGATCACAAACATTCTGGATTGTGTAGTGAATGGTTACAGTGAAAATCAAGTATCAGACTGCGCTTACCAGCAATCTGATCTTGATTGAACATATTTACAAAGCATATTAGAGTTGTACTTACGTTGTATAATTAAGACTACACTACTTTTTCTTAAGATAAGAAAAAATGAATTTAAAAAAAAATTAAAACAGTGATAGCAAGCAAGAAAAAAAAGAAGTATGTTTTACCAACTTTATTTTATATTGTAGAACACTGCACTACATGTAACAACTTTCATAAACTCTACAAAACTCTCAACAGTTAACCAAAAATACTTTATTCTCCTCTAGCATGTCTGCCTAATCCTTTACAAAATGACAATATTTTAGCTCAGTCCATATTGAAAGTATTTGTGGACGCCACTTTTTCATGTGGTTCAAATGATGGTACTTGTCACTGAAAGAATAAAAAACATTGTGAGAAAAGGAGAAAACACTCACAAACAACATTTTTTCCGTCCCCAAAATGTTTTCAAAATTTTTTTTTCTCAGACCTGATTACCGGCGTTTTCTCCTTTTCCCATAATGTTTTCAAAAGCCTTTTTTCTCAGAGTTGTTAAGACTCAGGATTGTTTGGCAAAGGGTTAACTCGTTTTAACGACCCTTAAAGAGAAAGCTTTAGAAAACATGGTGGGAAAAGGAGAAAATGCTGGTATCCAGCATTTTCTCCTTTTCCCACATTGTTTTCTACCCTATCAGAGAGAGATTTTATCATTGGAGCTCCTTTAAACATGTCGTCTGATTTCGTCAAATGCTTTCATTTTGGTCCAGTCCAAAATTTAGTCGTTTGGTAAAGAGTTGAGTAGCCTGGTGCAGCAGACTTCCATCATGTTCGAGACTTCAAGCTATGATGCCTTGATCACCGAAATCTTTTATGTGACATTTTGATTCATGCTTTCTTCTGACTACATTGTGCTTGAACCCCTGCCCGCAATAATCGCAGGTGTAAGGTGTCTCCCCTGTGTGTAATCTTGTGTGGACTTTTAACGTCCAAAGTTCTCTGAATGGTTTCCCACAGTAGGTACACATGTGACTTTTGATTGTAGTGTGTACTCTCTCATGCCTAACCAATGTTTGTTTGGTAACAAATCTCTTTTCACAAAATGAACACTTGAAATCCTTCTGTTTAGTGTGAATAAATTTCATATGTCTTATCAAACCACTGCGGTGTCCAAATGCACAGCCGCACAATTCACATATATAAGGTCTTTCTCCTGTATGTTTCCGCATGTGCAATTTCAGCTTGGATGGATCTGAAAACATCTTTTTACAGACATCGCATTCAACTTTCTTCACACAACATCGAATGTGTTTTAAAACCTGAGTACGATTTGCGAAGGCTTTACCACAATATTCACAAATATGACATTTAACACCAGAATGTGATAATATATGAGAATCTAGAGAAAGTTTCTTTTTATAAGCGTTTGGGCACAGATTACACTTAAATGGTTTTTCACCAGTATGTGTAGTAAGATGCTCAGTCAAATTCAGTTCCGATGAAAATTTCTTGAAACATACTTGGCATTCATACTGATCTTTGTTGTGTGTGTTGACATGTTTTTGTGCGTCAAACAAGGAAACAAGCCTCTTATCACATTTGTCACATTTGAAAGGTAACAGATTGTCATGGTGCTTTTTAAAATGCTTTAGAAGTGGAAACTTTCTCCGAAATGACACATTTTCACATAGAATACATACATGAAGATTGTTGGCTTTCAAATATTTGTGGTCCTGCAGATCTGGGTGTTCATAGTTGTGGTCAGAGATAATATGTAAAATTTGTTCTTCAGTATCCAACTGTTTACTGGGACATTCTGCGGTGACTTCTTTTTCATCATTCTCCATCATATCTGGCAAGCTGCTAATCAGGTTTGTGTCACTTACAGTCACATTCAGATTTTGAGTCACTTCTAAATCATTTTGTCTATCATCTATATTCATTATTTGATCTTGTATTTCATGTTCCTCAATATCACCTTCAAAGGTCTTCATACAGTCCTTACTTACTAGAGTAATCTGATTTCTTTCACTTTTTTTCCTTGAGTTATTTTTACAACCTTTATTACTCTTTTTAGATGTTCTACATTGCCTTCTTTTGGCAGTGATTTTGGCTGCTCTAGATTTTGATGTAGCCTGTGTTATAGTAGTGTTTTCTGGTTTATCGTGAATATTATCAGATTCTTCATTCAATTCTACTATATGATCCACCACCTCATTTTCATGATAAACAAAATCAGAGTTCAAGTATGTACTGTCCAGTGTTTGTACGAGAGCAAAGTCAATAGGTTCCGTCTGGCTTCCGAAGGATACAAGTTCATACCTTGGATAAGCTGTTTGTGAAATGTGACAGAAGTAATAAGATCCTCCACTACCATGAAACTGTTGATGATCATGAAGATCTAGTACCTTCTTGGCTGAAAAAGATGAAAAATAACATGTGAGCGGCCCTTTGACAGAAGGGAATTTAATGCATCTCTGTGATCCATTTTACCAGCAAGTCATCACATAATTATTGATTGACTGGGTAGAAATTGTTGTGGGAAAAGGAGAAAATGCTGGTTACCAACATTTTCTCCTTTTCCCACAATGTTTTCAAAAGGCTTCTCTCCCAGGGTCATTAAAAGTCGGCATTGTGCAGTAAAGGGTTAAGGTATACAACATTGAATTCAGTCAGTATGTGCACTGCAGAATAGCCCTAGTTCCAATTCGCTCATTTTTTTCATTTATATATAATATTTACATGTTACTTTGTCAACAGATAATAATTACAGAATCAATCAACAGTTTTGCCACAGATCTGTAAAGACCGTGAAAAAAAAAGATAGCTTTAAGGTGTGATTAAAAGATTATTACAACCTGGACCCAGGCTAAATGCAGAACCACAACACAGACTAATAGGTTCTACTTTGTATACATCTAACAGAACTCAGTATTTAACCTAAGCATGTCAAATATCCTCATGAAACATTTTGTTCACTCATCTTCAACAGAAAAACTGTCTCAACAAATGCATTGCTCAAGACAACATTGACCAAAATGTGACATTACAAAGCTGTAACACTGAATGCAGACAAGCTGAGGCCTCGACTTACATCCACATCAAATTCTTTATACTCATAGTCTATGTACTGAATCTCTGATCACCACTATACATGTACTTCACAAAGTCTTTAGCTCAGTTGTTATGGTGTTGGACCTTTCGCCAGGGCATTCTAGGTTCGAATCCTGCCCTGTCCCTGTATTTCTGCCATGCATTTGTTCATTTGTTTCTTTGTTACGGACCTTGTTCGTAAGATGGGGGCTCGTCTGGGATTGGCCATTGAGCCATTAATCCCATTTGTTGTCAAAAAAGGGACTTTCTGTCTAATAAGGCTTTGAGTCATCAATAAATGATGACTTTAAGAGGGGGTGTGTTAGGAGAAACCACTCCTTCATGCATGGCTTCATCGTGATTTAAATACAATACCTAACAACTGCGTTAGGGAGAATTCTCTTTAGCTCAGTGGTTATGGTGTTGGCCTTTCGTCCGGGCGTTGTAGGTTTGAATCCTGTCCGGTCCCTATATTTCTGCCATGCATTTGTTCATTTGTTTCTTTGTTGCGGATTTTGTTCGTAAGACTTCCAACTGTCTTCAAACGTTACAACACAACAAAATTTACATCAACAAAAAAAAATCCTTACTTATAAAATCACAGGCTCCGCATCTAAGCCATCTTTCTTCCAAAACTTGTAAGTCTTGTACAAGTAATTCATCCATCTTGATCACTTTCTGCAATAGCCAGACAAGTCAAATATACATACAGGATATTTGTTATTTTGGTGAAAGATCGTAATTTACTTCATCGAGTCAACATCATCAGTAATATTTTCATGAGTGGCTGTGCCACTCGTGAAAATATTACCGATGATGTTCACTCGATGAAATAAATTTCGATCTTACACCGAAAAAAACAAATATTCTATTTATTTCATGCTTTTAACTCTTTTTGGGAGGAACTTAATCAAAATCCATTAGAGTTCTTTTCAGTTATTCCCCGTGGCGTACCCCCTCCGCATAGCAACGCATTACAATATTATGTCAAGTGCGAGAAATGTAAGGTAAATTACGTCATATTTCCATCTGGTTGTGAGGCACGCGCATTTTACCTAGGTATTTAGTGCGCGGGAACAACTGTTTCCGCCTTCAATTGAAGAGTTAGAATATAAAAATCGGTATTTTCACTGGTCGTAACCATGAAATATCGAAAAATATTTCACCGATATTTCTCGATAACCTACCGGAAAGCATGAAATAAATTTGTTTATTTGTTTCTTTTGGTGAAAGATCATAATTTAATTCATGGAGTGAACATCATTGGTAATATTTGCATGAGTGGTGCAGCCACGAGTGAAAGTACTACACATGATGTTCACGAGATGAAATAAATTTTCACTAGGGAAAATAAAAAATAATAATCTATTAATTTCATGCTTCTACCCCCTTTTTTGTTGGAATTCTCATCAAAATCTAGCCCAGTTGTTTAATTCCCTGTGGCATACCTCTTCCACATAGAAATGCATTACAGTATTACATAAAGCGCAAAAATGCAGGGTAAATGCGCGTGAAATACGTCATATTTCCGTCATGTTGAGTGCCACACACTGTTTACCTAGGTAACAAATGCGCGGAAAATACTGCTTCCGCCTTCAATTGAAGACTTAGAAAACATGATATCGGTATTTTTCACTGGTCATATCCATAACAAGAGGGCCAAGATGGCCCTGGATCGCTCACCTAAATTTTTGAGAGGACCATAGCCAATTTTTTTGAGGTATTGAAACTTTGGAAACAAAATCATTATTTTGCCAAATACTTTTGAAAAGGTCACCATTAAAAGTCATTTCAAAATCTGTCACCACCCCTACAATCATCACCACAGCAATGATTTTGATGAATCAGAATTCTGCAAATAAATTTTTGGATAGATCACCCAAGGACAATTTCTTGAAGAAGAGCACATGCTCGATAGTGACTAAAACCACAAGTCGAACAAGAGCATCACATGCAGGTGCCAACAATTGGCTGTTGTTTTTCGACGGATAAAAATTTCCCTAACACTTTTTGAAAAGGGTCACCCTAGGAACATTTCTGTGAAATTATTTCAAAATCTGACCAGCCGTTCCAGAGAAGAAGAATTAAGAAATTCCTTTTCATGTCCCTGTAGTGCAAATAGCCCCCACCATCAGAGCCATGTTTCTTGACAGATCACGATTTTGTGAACAAATTTTGAAAAGAGTCACCAAGGAACATTGCTGTGAAATTATTTCAAAATCTGACCAGCCGTTTTAGAGAAGAAGAATTTTTAAGAATTTCTTCATGTCCATATAGTGCAAGTGGGCCCCCCCACCCATCAGAGCCATGTTTCTTGACGAATCAGCATTTTGTGAACATTTTTTGAAAAGGGTCACCGAAGGAACATTTCTGTGAAATTATTTCAAAATCTGAACAGTGGTTTCAGAGAAGAAGAATTTTTAAGAATTTCTTCATTTCTGTATAGTGCAAGTAGCCCCCAGTCACCAGAGCCATGTTTCTTGAAGGATCAAAATTTCGCAAACAATTTTTGAAAAGGGTCACCCAAGGAACATTGCTGTGAAATTATTTCAAAATCTGACCAGCGGTTTCAGAGAAGAAGAATTTTTAAGAATTTCTTCATTTCTGTATAGTGCAAGTAGCCCCCAGTCACCAGAGCCATGTTTCTTGACGGATCAAAATTTTGCGAACAATTTTTGAAAAGGGTCACCCAAGCAACATCTCTGTGAAATTATTTTAAAATCTGACCAGTGGTTTTAGAGAATAAGAATTTTTAAGATTTTCTTCATTTCTGTATAGTGCAAGTAGCCCCCATTCACCAGACCCATGTTTCTTGACGGATCAAAATTTCGTGAACACTTTTTTGAAAAGGGTCACCCAAGGAACATCTCTGTGAAATTATTTCAAAATCTGCCCAGTGGTTTCAGAGGAGAAGATTTTTAAAGAATTTCTTAGAAAATTCCATTTGGTTGCCATGGCAACCAGAGTTTTTGATGGAATCAAATTCTATGAACACATTTTAAAGAGGACCTCCCAAGGAACATTCCAGCCAAGTTTGGTCCAAATTGGCCCAGCGGTTTAGGAGGAGTTGATGTTTAAAGAATTGTTGACGATGCACGACGGACGACGCACGACGGACGACGAACGACGGACACCGGGTGATCCTAAAAGCTCCCCTTGAGCACGTTGTGCTCAGGTGAGCTAAAAAAGTACCGAAAAACAACCGAAATAGTGATATTTAACCCTTTAACTCACAATAATGACCCTAATGAAGAAAGCTTTTGAAAACATGGTGGGAAAAGAAGAAAATGCGTAACCAGCATTTTCTCTTTTTCCCACAATATTTTCTACCCTAACAAAGACAGAATTCACCATTTGAGTCACCCTTGATTCGTTGTCGGTATATCCTTTGAACTTGGACAAGTCTAAAATTTTGTCCTTTGGTAATGAGTTACCTGACATTTTAAACATGGAAATTTGGCGGAATGGATGACAAGATGAGAATCAGATTTTTTGATACACTTATATAGATTAATGATTGAAATTTGATGAAATGCTACGGAAAATGGCTTTTTCTAACTTCTGTGCCTATTCTCACAAATTTAATCTTTATTTTAAATGTCATTGCAACTGCTCACTTATTCATGTATGTCCTGGGCTTCACTAGAACTAGGTTAGGGCTATGAAGTGTCTTGCCTAAGAATACTCCCACAGAAATCCTGCTAGGGCCTGAAAGTTTCAAGTCCTAAACTTTGCCACTAAGTCACATAGGACCCCCATGGATTTATGACCAGATGTAATGATATCATAATGGTGTCACAGAAATCAACATTCTTTGCAAACACCTTGCCATAAAGTTTTAACTCTTTATCAGACAAACCTAAGTTTTAACTACCCTTCTGAAAGTGACTTTTGAAAACATTGTATGAAAAGGAGAAAATGCTGATTAACAGCATTTTCTCCTTTCCCTACAATGTTTTCTGCTGTTCCAAAGGCATGCAAATTTCAGATTTTGAGCAATGTTTAATTTGTCATCTGCAAATGCTTTCAATTTGAAACTAAGCGATAAGTATCAAGACTAAACGGGTCGGATTTCCTATCCTGGATGTGACAGGTTTGAGTGGGAATTTATGCTTTCATGAGGACCTCAATATCACTATGACACCAATATTCATGTCAACCCTGGCTTTCACAAGTACCAGGTTGGGGCTCTGTAGGGTTAATCTGGGTAAATACAGATGATTTTTACACAGCTCACCTTCGTTTGTCAACTACTCTTACAATTTGAAAGCTATGACCTCTAAGACCTATTTGTTAATATTTCATTTTCCACTCTGATATTTCCGCTCTACTGTATAGTTTACCCTGCAGAAGATAATGCAAGAATGCAGTTAAAGTCACTTAGTCAAATCCGGGAAAATACAGATATGTGCGGTAAAGTATGGACACAGACTGGAAAATTACGGACACCTTACTTTAAGTAAGAAAAAGACAAAATTGCTTGGTATAAGCTATAAAATTTCCTCTTTTCCTATAATGTTTTCTAAAGAACAATACTGCCATAACATAGTAAAACAATGGATTGTGTGCATCCTAAACAGATAACAACAGTAATAGACATAACATGGCCTGCACAAACACAGGATAATAGTTACAAAATGAAGTGAAATGAAAGATCATTCCTTTAAGCTAAGTATCGGTAGTGCTTAATGTGTTTATTTTTGGGATAGTATCGCATTCTCCTTTATCAAATCCAAATCGTCCGACACTACAGTGTCTCCAACTCGAGCTATTACTTTACCCGATATAGATCGCCTCCTTTTCAAATATTTGATAAACATGAATTCTGTAGCACAGAAGAAATATCGTTTGATTAGTGTCCATAATTTTAGAGTGTGTTCAAATAACTGGTTTCATATGGACACTTGTCTTTTTCTTCTTTACCTTAGCTAATGTGTATTTTGCCTGTTTTTGATAAAATAATACTTATCTTCATTCATTATTTTAGATTTTAACATCTTTAGGGCTTAGTGTAAAATTTTTATATTCCGTGAAAGCGTTCATGTACCTTTCAAAGCTGTAGCACAAATCTTTAAACTCAAGTGTGACTGACAAAGGGTGAATCGCACATGACGTTTATGTGCTTGCGTCATCACATAAACTTAATCGTCATCAAAAATAGCACACTTACACAGAAAAAAGATGGGAATGCTTTAAATAGACTGTAGCAAGGATATTGAGAATTAAAATACAGTCAAGGATTTTCCAAAATGTAGCGTGTGTCTGGAATTAAACCTCTGTAGGTGTTTACCCGGACTGATCCTAATGCCTTCCAATTGCCCCCACGCAAATCTTCGAAAGACAAGTGTGCTAGGCTGCAATTGACCAGTAGATGACTCCGCCTACTGCTTTTAATTGATTGAACCAAGATTCCCAGATTACAAAAGCTAGTTAATGCTTGTAAACCAGTCCTACATGGCAAGGGCCGAGGGAAAAACGTTACTGAAATCAAAGTGGGAACAGGAGAAAATCTAATAACCAAAATTCTCCTCTTTTTCCAAAACGTTTTCTATCACATCAAAAGAAAAATAAGCTCACTTGGACCACACACTAAATGACAAATTTACAGAAATAAGACAAAGTAAGACAATTCAGGTCCAAGAACACTTCTTAAAAAATTGCTGAGTAAAGATTTCGTCATGTAATGACCATCTTATGAAAAAAAAAAAAAAAAAAAAAAATTACGGGGGGGGGGGTTCGCAATGACCAGGTGTCGAAATAACCCTCAGTCGAAATGACTGTCAAGGGATTGGAACTGGGAACATGTTTATGAGAGGTTAAAGCTCTATCTCGGATGCACACATGAGACATTGTATGATTTTATATTCATGTTAATTTACCAAGTTTTGCATGATGAATATTTTTGACAAATGATGTATAAAACAAGAGGGCCATGATGGCCCTGAAATCACTCACCTGAGTCATTTGACCAAACATGACCCATTTTCAATCTCTTTTGAGATATTATGACAAACATTCTACCAAGATTTTCATGAGTTATTGACTCGAAATGACCCACTTGCAAACTGGTGCAAGACCAATATTCTGACCAAGTTTCATGAGTATTGCATTAAAAATGAGGCCTCTAGAAAGTAAACAAGGTTTTCGAAGATTTGACCTAGTGACCTAGTTTTTGATCCAACATTACCCATTTTCGAACTCTTACAAGATATTATCAAGACAAACATTCTGACCAACTTTTAAGAGTTTCGGACTAAAAAATGTGGCCTCTACAGCATACACAAGTTTTTTCTAAGATTTGGCCTAGTGACCTAGTTTTTGATCAGACATTACCCATTATCATACACTTTTGAGATATCACTAAGACAAACATTCTGACCAAATTTCATGAGTATTGGACTGAAAATGTGGCCTCTAGAGCGTACAAAAGGTTTTTCTAAGATTTGACCAAGTGACCTAGTTTTTGATGCAACATTACCCATTATCAAACTCTTTTGAGATATCACCAAAACAAACATTCTGACCAAGTTTAAAGAGTATCAGACTGAAAATATGGCCTCTAGAGCGTACACAAGGTTTTTCCAATTTTTGACCCAGTGACCTAGTTTTTGACCCCACATGACCCAAATTTAAATTCATACAAGGTCTGATCAAGACAAACATTCTGACCGAGTTTCAGGAGTATCGGACTGAAAATGTGACCTCCAGAGCGTAAACAAGGTTTTTCTAAGATTTGACCTAGTGACCTAGTTTTTGACCCCACATGACCCATTATCAAACTCGCTTGAGCTATTATCAAGACAAACATTCTGACCAAGTTTCAGGAGTTTTTGACAGAAAATGCGGTTTCTACAGCATACACAAGTTTTTTTTCCAAGATATGACCTAGTGACCTAGTTTTTGACCCCATATAACCTATTTTTTAACTCATCCAAGATATCATCCAGACAAACATTCTGACCAACTTTCAAGAGTTTTGGACTGAAAATGTGGCCTCCAGAGCGTACATAAGGTTTTCCTAAGATTTGACCTACTGACCTAGTTTTTGACCCGACATGACCCATTTTCAAACTCGTCTGAGATATCATCCAGACAAACATTCTGACCAACTTTCAAGAGTTTTGGACTGAAAATGTGGCCTCCAGAGCGTACATAAGGTTTTCCTAAGATTTGACCTACTGACCTAGTTTTTGACCCGACATGACCCATTTTCAAACTCGTCTGAGATATCATCAAGACAAACATTCTGACCAACTTCCAAGAGTGTTGGATTGAAAATGTGGCCTCTAGAGCGTACACAAGGTTTTTCTAAGATTTGACCTAGTTTTTGGCCCGACGTGATCCATTTTCGAACTTGTCCGAGATATCATCAAGACAAACATTCTGACCAATTTTCAGGAGTGTTGAACAGAAAATGTGGCCTCTAGAGCGTACACAAGCTTTTTCTAAGATTTGACCTAGTGACCTAGTTTTTGACCCGACATGACCCATTTTCGAACTCGTCTGAGATATTATCAATGCAAACATTCTGACCAACTTTCAGGAGTATTGGACAGAAAATGTGGCCTCTAGAGCGTACATAAGATTTTTCTAAGATTTGACCTAGTGACCTAGTTTTTGACCTGACATGACCCATTTTCGAACTCGTCCGAGATTTTATTGAGACTAACATTCTGACCAAGTTTCATGAGTATCGGACTGAAAATGTGGCCTCTAGAGCGTACACAAGGTGAAAAGTTGACGACGGACGACACACGCCGCACGCCGGACACAGCACGATCACAATAGCTCCACATGAGCACTTCGTGCTCAGGTGAGCTAAAAAAAAAAATACATCAGACCTAGAACAAAGATATAAATGAGTTATGAGTCATTGAAACATTCATCATAACACTCCACACCCCCTTGTTCTTTTGTTATCTCCCCCCTCTTTTATTTCTAAATTGACTTGAATATCGTTTTCTGTAAAATTTATAGTAATGATATGATCGTGCATTAACCGTAACCCGAAATTTGGAGAAGAACTTAATAAGCCTAAGCTTTAGTTATTATTATTTTCTTCAGTATATTAGATTTATGATTGTATTGTATTGTCTTTTGTAAACTTGTATATTATCACGGGTAGGAAACTTCATATTCAGAGTCAGTGGCTGTGACGAGAAAATGTTGTGTTGGTCTTCCGTTTCTGAAGATGTCGGCTGAAAAACAACCAAAAAACAGGTAAGCTTGTCATTATTTGTAATCGTGTTTTCTTGTATCTTTGAAATTCCAAAAAAGGAGAATGTCATGCAATGCTTTGGTCTTTCAACGTGTTTTCTACACTATTGAAAGTTGTAACAAGTGTACGATGTTGTCTGAATCATTTGTGGCGTGGGTTGACCTTAGCTAAAATAATACGTCACGGACCTAAATTCAGTCTATTATTGCCATATAATTGGCAAGTAAAAGAGAGTCTTGCTGTCCCAAA
Organism: Hippopus hippopus; assembly: GCA_946811185.2. NCBI lineage: Eukaryota > Metazoa > Mollusca > Bivalvia > Cardiida > Cardiidae > Hippopus > Hippopus hippopus. The sequence continues at coordinate 3,993,307 of OX328105.1, forward strand.
ACCGTGAATTAATGTCTTGAAATGTTACATTCACTGCTGGTAAAGAATTGAAAAGAATTAGCACAAAAATGATGAAAATAAAGAAGGGCTCCGATTATGTGGTCAGGCTCTGAATATGTAAGTCGGCACCGATTGATGAGTGCTTCATTTCAAAAATTTAGTTTTCTATAAAAAATTACTTAGGAAGTACGCTTAGTTTTTCCGTTAACACCTTTCAGTCCAAAATATGGTTTTATTGTTGGATGGAACATGACCGAATTTATGAAAAGACAAAAGACTAGTATTGTCACGATTGAAAAATCCTGTCGAAAATTAGTCTATCTAAATTTTGAAAATACTTTAGTGTAGCTTTCGAGTAACAGAATGGTCTATACATGTACATAGCGTTTGTCATGCTTTCGTCGTAAGTGCAGCCCACAGGTAAGCAAAAATAATGAAAAAATACTTGGCATCTTTGGAAGGCTCTTTGGTCTTGAAACAGTCATTAAAAAGCTAGATGGAAAATGTACCGACCGTAGCAGAGATGATGAATAAATAAAAAAAACTTTTACAAAACGTGAGAAATACAATTGACCTTTTCGCAATACACGCCTCAGGGTATATGTGTGAACACTCTTAACTCTTTTTAATACTTAACACTACACAACATGTCAGGTGGGTGGGGTATATACAAGTCTTTAACAACGAAAAAGAATCTATTTCACAAGCACGTATAGACCAAAAAAAAATGTAATGTTCATAGATCCCTGATTCTGATAGTACTTACTCAGATCTTTTAATGTTCAATTAACCAGACGCATATTAGATCAGAAAATGTCACATAACAGTTATCTTTAGGCTGATGATAAAGAAATATTCATCCAAACAAACAAACGATCACGTTTTGTGCAGTCTAATATTGATCTATACTAGCTGCAGAACCAACTTAAGTTGTGACAGGCACTTTAAGGGTTCATAATAAATAGCTTCGAGTTTTTCATTTTTCTTTTTCCGTCCTAGATATTTGTATGAATGTCCTAAACATTGTCGTTTGCACTTGTTTCAGAAATCTTACACCGAACCCTCCCCATTTCTAATGTAATCATTAGAAATCATTTACTTTACGCCGTAATTAGATTGAGATTGCAGCTCCAATATCATGAGTTACTGAGTGTGTATGCAGTTAGCTGTTTTGAGTCATTATTTAGGATAAAAAGGCAGTTTGAAGGGTCAATGAGCGGTTTTAAGTAAATTTAGCACCTGTTTTGTCGTGAGTTTTCGTGTTTTACTGTGCCGAGTAATTTTGATTAAGTAAAAAGTAAAATTCTTTAAAAAAAATCCTGCGTATTGTACCGTTTAATTCGTATCCATTTCGTCTGCACATGCTTAAAAGGATTTCGGACATCGGATATTTCTTTCGGAGCAAGGTTTTTCAAAACTTTCAGACTTTTAATGCTTTCTTTAAGCAGACGTACGCGTAATATACATCCTCCCTAAAAACTGAAAACTCCCTAAACTGTTCGAAAAAATGACGATAGGCAGTGTTTTTTTTGTTTTTTTTCCCTCAGAACTTTACTTTTTACTTAATCAAAATTACTCTGGACGGCAAAACACGAAAACCCACGACAAAACAGGTGCCAAGTTTACATAATCCACTCAAAGACCCTTCAAACTGCCCTCTACTCATATATAATGACTCAAAACAGCTAATTTGCATACACACTCAATATATCATGATATCGGAGCTTGAATCTCAATCTAATTACGGCGTAAAGTGAATGATTTCTACATTATAAAGGTGGAGGGGTCGGTGCGAGATTTCTGAAACAAGTGCAAACGACAATGCTTAGGACATTCATACAAATATCTAGGACGTAAAAAGAAAAATAAATAACTCGAAGCTATTCATTATGAACCCTTAAAGCGCCTGTCACAACTTTAGTTGGTTCTGCAGGCAGTGTAGATCAAGATTAGACTGCACAAAACTTGATCCTTCGCTTGGATGGATGTTTGTTTATCATCGGCTTAGAAAATAACTAATATATGACATATTCTGCATTGAAAGATCTGAGTGAGTATAATCAAAATCAGGGATCTATGAACATTTTTTGGTCTTGACGTGTTTGTTTGTTTTTTTTTTTTTTTGTTAAAGACATGTATATACCCCACCCAGCCAACATACTGTTGTGTCGTGTTCGGTGTTGAGAAGAGTTTAGAGTGGTCACACATATACCCTAGGCGTGTAATGCGAATAGGTCATCTGTATTTCTCGAGCTTTGTAAAAGTTTTTTTTTTCTATTTATCGTCTCTGCTATGGTCGGTACAGTTTACATCTAGTTTTTTAATGACTGTTTGAATACCAGATAGTTTTCCGAAGATGCCAAATTTTTTTTCATTATTTTTGCTTACGTGTGGGCTGCACTTACGATGAAAGCATGACAAATGCTGTATAGACCATTCTGTTAATCGAAAGCTACACAAAAGTATTTTCAAAATTTAGATAGACTAATTTTCGACAGGATTTTTCAATCGTGACAATAACAGTCCTTTGTATGTTCATAAATTCGGTCATGTTCCATCCAACAAAAGTAATATATTTTGGACTAAAAGGTATTAACAGGAAAAAAAAGCCTACTACCTAAGTAAATTTTTACAGAAAACTAAATTTTTGAAATGAAGCCCTCATCAATCGGTGCCGACTTACATATTCAGAGCCTGACCACATAATCGGAGCCCTTCTTTATTTTCATCATTTTTGTGCTAATTCTTTTCAATTCTTTACCAGCAGTGATTGTAACATTTCAAGACATTAATTCATGGTTTTGGGACAGCAAGACTCTCTTTTACTTGCCAATTATATGGCAATAATAGACTGAATTTAGGTCCGTGACGTATTATTTTAGCTAAGGTCAACCCACGCCACAAATGATTCAGACAACATCGTACACTTGTTACAACTTTCCGTAGTGTAGAAAACACGTTGAAAGACCAAAGCATTGCATGACATTCTCCTTTTTTTGGAATTTCAAAGATATAAGAACACATGATTACAAATAATGACAAGCTTACCTGTTTTTTGGTTGTTTTTCAGCCGACATCTTCAGAAACGGAAGACCAACACAACATTTTCTCGTCAGAGCCACTGGCTCTGAATATGAAGTTTCCTACCCGTGATTATACTGTTGAATAAAATACTGTATATTGAAACAAAATTAGTTATGCTCTGTTATCAGGTAGTGTAATGCATAGATCTGTAAATAGAATCGCACGGGATGCGGTTAAAACGTACCCAAACCAGAACGTACCCAAAAAATAAGTAAAAAAATACACAAAAATAAAGTCAAAATGTACCCAAAATTTAAGTCAAAACGTACCTAAAATAAAATTTTCTTTGCATCAATTTCGATGTTAGATATGAATAAAACACGGCATGTGTTTTTTACCTTTTAAGAACGGTTTAACTCCTAACTTTTTTTTTTATATATGTTTTCAGCCCCAAGTTACATTCAGTTATGGCCAATGTTTTTTAGTCGGGACTTATCAGGTGTTACAAACTAGTTGTTATTAACTGTTTTATTTGCATAAAAGATAATTTACACTCACAACAAATTGTTACATGTATAGTATTATGTTTAGTTGATCTCATTTGTTATTTTTTGAAGGTTAACAAATAATAGGTTTGTCAATTTGTTTCAATTAAGGAATGAAGAGAATTTTATTTTTTTTCATGGAGGTATGAAAAAAAAAAAAACCTAATCACACTGTATGAAACCGCCGCTTCACGGTTTCATACAGTGTGATTAAGTTTTTTTTTTTTTCATACCTCCATGAAAAAAATAAAATTCTTTTCATTCCTTATAATTTAATATTACAGACAACATACACCCACGGAAATAATTCAAACTGCATTCATTTTCTTTATTCTTAAATCCAACGTTGGAGTTTCTAAAGCCCCTTCCACTCATATTTGCATGGCGCAAGAATACAATAGCACAGCCGCTTATCTCCTAAATCACAACATTCGGTTGTGTATAAAAATGTGTTGAGGGGATGTCCGGTTGCAGTTGAGGGGAAGCGACAATTCGGCGGGTGAAAGGTGAGTGTCATCGTTAAATCGAGATTTTTTTGTTTCTAGCCCAAAAATCAAAAATCGGAGAATGTGCTGCAACCCTTTATTCATTTTCACTTATATGTGAGCCCCATCCAAAGCCGGATTCCCAGACTTGGACGCAAATCTAATTTCTCCCTGAGCAAGGGTAGCCAAAATAATGACATTTCGACTGTTCTGATATGCGTTTGTGGAGTTTCTGTGTGCGAATGGTCCTAAATCTTTGTGTATTATAAAAGAATTGTATGTAAATTACAACTTACAAACAATATTTTGTTAACTTACTGTCGATCTTCGAAGAAAATGAATATTTACGGTCAGTTTGTGCTTGAGGAGATAGGTTGTGATTAAAGGGATAGGTTGCGATTTAGGGGACAGAATGTACTCATTGCATTTAATGCCACTTGTTATTTTAAAGGCGGGTTCAGCCTAACGAAAATCACTCTCAGTGATCTGACCTACCTTAAGGAAAAGGTTGTGTCTGTTTATCGGCAGACAGAGGTCGTTTCTTAATTTGAGACAATACTCCGTCGAAGATTATGGCATATAGAGGAAGTTTGAAACATTACAGGATTTGGGAAAACAAACAAACAAACAAACAAACAAAAAAACGGTTTCAACAAGTTGACATCGAGTCCCGGCCGCGCCGCTGGACACGTGCGTATGTCCTTGGGAAAGGCATGTAGATCCCAAGCTTAGTGCTGATGACACTCAAGAAGCACATGAATAAGTGAACTTCGCCGTGACATAGCTGAAAGATTGTTCAAAATGGTGTAAAACAAACCTACACGCACGTAAGTTTAACACCTAGTAAACGAGTTAACGTTTTTCTAGTTGCAGCACATTCTCCGATTTTTTATTTTTGGGCTAGAAACAAAAAAATCTCGATTTAACGATGACACTCACCTTTCACCCGCCGAATTGTCGCTTCCCCTCAACTGCAACCGGACATCCCCTCAACATATTTGTATACACAACCGAATGTTGTGATTTAGGAGATAAGCGGCCGTGAATAGGGAAGCAGTTTTCAGATCCCCAATACTGAAAATTAACCAATAGAACGAAAGTAAATGAACAGCAGTGTGTAGGACCCGCAAAAGTAACCTTCAGCAAAAGTAGTTCCAGCACAACATGATTTTTTTTTTTTTTTTCATGGAGCTATGAAAAAAAATTTTCAGCCAATCAGAACTCGCCAATGTTCATGAAAACAACTTGAAAGCAAGTGATATTAAATTTTATCACATAAAACCTCCTCCGGCAGTGTATTAAACCCATGACTAATTTTTGATAATACACTAGTGTATTATCGTTCTTTGGGTCCCGGTTCTGATCAATTTTCAGTCATGAGCGCGTGAAGCCAGAGAAACCAACCACACCATGCGCGGGAATTTGTACTGTTACTCCGTTTCATGGAAAAATGACGTCATTGTTGCTAGGACGTATCCGCGTGGAAAGTTTTTGATTTTCATGTTTGATAAAAAACCAAGAAATACAGCGAAAGTCTCTTAAAATCAATATTATTGCGGAAATAGGTTGACTTAGTCCCTCTATAAACTATTTTATTCTTCTTTCGGTGTAAATGTCAGAGAACTATTTACTTTTGTATATACACGTTTGAAACCAAACTACAACTGTAAACATGGACCCGTGAATGGTATAGAGGCTAAAGGTGATGATGCAGGATATTTTCTGTCTGTCATTCGTTTTATGTGATAAATAGAATCTCACATTCGTGTTTATGTATTATCATTTTTATCAAACTCGTTGACTAAAATGTATTTGACGCTCGCCACGGCTCGCGTCATACAATTTTAGTCAACTCGTTTGATAACTAGAGGCGCTTGAGCGCCTGTATCGCTCCACAGGCCTGATATTTCTATAATGGCGAAAGGAAGTTTTTAACAATTATCATTCAATCCTGCATTTTAGCTCACTGAAGAAACAATTTGGTAGACAACCACCATAGGAACTTACCTGCAAAACAACAATGAAATCCAATGAATAGTTTTAGAGAAGAAATTTTTCAAAGATTTTACTTTATACCATAAAAGGAAAATGAGTCTCCAATAAAAGCCATGTTTTTTGACAGATCTTTTTTTTTTTTAAGGAATTCTGTAAACCTGTATCTAAGGAACATTCCTGCAAAATAATAATGCTATCCAAATAGCAGTTTGGGAGGAGAAGATTTTTAAAGGTTTTTTACTTTGGTTGCCATGGCAACCAGAATTCTTCATGGAACACAATTATTTGAAGGAATTTGAAAGAGGACCACCAAAGGAACATTCCTGTGAAATTTGGTAAAAATCCAGTCAATAGTTTCTGAGGAGAAGTTTTTTAAAGAAAAAGTTTACGGACGCACGCACGGACGAACGGACGGACGGACGGACGCACGACGGACACAACGCCATGACAATAGCTCGCTGGCCTTCGGCCAGTGGAGCTAAAAATGATAATACATAAACACTCATGTAAGATCCTCTATATATGAAAATGTTATACACAATTAATTCAACAAGGTTTTTTTTTCCCCACTAATAAGTACAAGTTACCTTTAACCATACAGTCCAGAGTATTAAAAACCTTTCTGAAAATGGCTTATGAAAACAGTGGGAAAAGGAGAAAATGCTGGTAACCATTTCTTCCTTTTCTCACAAAGTTTTCTACCCTTCCTAGCATCATTTAATTTGTTGTCTGCAAATGTTTTCAATCTGGAAAAGTGAAAGGTTTTATTGTTGGGAAAGAGTTACGTTAACATTTTTTTCCATACAGAATATATCTTGTACCTTCCCCCCCCCCCAAAAAAAAAAATGTTAACATTTTAAAGAGACATCTCTACAGCCAGAGAGTAAACAAATGCTGTTAAAACTTGACAGTGTTATAATCTAGTCAGCTGTGTAAACGTAGATAAAAATTAATATAAGGTGTATGGGGTAACCGTAAAGAAACTGTAGGGATTTGTCTTGGATTTAAACCGGAAACCGTGGTTGTTATGTCTATGGCTAGCCGCAATAGAATGAAATGCATTTTCTATCTGCCGTAATCTGTGCAACCTTGACACCATCAGGGGCAATATTTGGCATGAAGATACAAGAGTGATTATAGTTTCATAAAATAAAGAAACAAGAGGGCCATGATGGCCCTGTATCGCTCCACTGGCTTTTTAACCCTTTACTACACAAATCAAAGTGTTAATGACCCTGAAAGAGAAGGCTTTCAAAAACATCGTAAGAATAGGACATGTTGTCATCCAGTATTTACTCCTTTTCCCACAACGTTTCCTAACTATCAAGGACAGAAATAGTCATTTAAGCTACATTCAATTTGTCTTTTTGCAATGGCTTTAAACTTGGTACAGTAAAAAAAAATACAGTTAAAAAAAACTCTCTCTTAAAACAGAACATTTCCTCTCCAAAAAACTTGAATACCAAACTCCAATAACGTATAACTGCAGTTTGATAATCAAGGGAGGTAAATAGTAACAAACTTTATCTTGTATAACAGGAGTTATTTCCCTTGATTACTATTCTAAATTACAGTCACCCTATAAGCCCATGTTAAACTTGTGATCTCCAAGGCAGAGCCAATTTTGACCCCAGGGCTATAATATGAAGGAATTTGATAGAGGACCATTAGATAAAGCTACATGCCAAATTTGGTAGCCCTGGGCCTTATGGTTTCAGACAAGAAGATTTTAAAATTCTCCACCATACTTTGAAGCAAGGAAAAAAGATTTAGACTATAAATTATAATGTACTGGAACAGCAACGTTTTGAGTGCATTTATATTTGCATGGACAGAACAAGAGTTATTTCCTTTTATCAGTATGTAAACTTAAATCATATAACCAGTTATAATCTTTAATAAAGCCAAGCCCACAGCAGCCACGTCCATTGCCAGATCAAATTTTTAGCAAAGAATCTGAAATATGTAACCCACAACATAGGGTTTGAACGAGAAATAATGGATTTAGAATATGATCACTCTCTCTTATCTGGAGCTGTGCTTTCATTTTGAATTTCTTTTTGTGACTGAGCATATCATTGTATTTTTAAGGGCAGTATCTTTGTTTGTTATGTAGCAGACCTCTGAATCCTTATTCTGCTAAATAAATTAAATGAAACTTTCATGTAAATAATAAAAACCTAAATATTGCCATTTCATAAAGCTACATGCCAAATTTGGTCGCCCTAGGCCCCATGGCTAGGTCAAAGAAGAATTTTAAAGTTCTCCCTATATAAGCCCATGTAAAACTTGTTATATAAGCCCATGTAAAACTTGTTACCCCCGGGCAGGGCCTAATTTGACCCCAGGGCTATAATTTGAACAATCTTGGCAAAGGTCCACTAGATAAAGCTACATGCCAAATTTGGTAGCTCTAGGCCCTATGGCTAGGTAGAAGAGGAATTTTGAAGTTCTCCCTAAATAAGCCCATGTATAACTTGTAACCCCCGGGGCGGGGCCAATTTTGACCCCAGGGCTATAAATTGAAGAAACTTGGTAGAGGTCCACTAGATAAAGCTACATGCCAAATTTGGTAGCCCTTGGCCTTACGGTTTCAGACAAGAAGATTTTCAAAGATTTTCAAAATTTTTCAGTTTTGTTGCCATGGCAACCAGAGTTTTTGAAGGAATTAAATTCTTTCAAGAAATTCTGAAGAGGACCATGGCAGGATCATTTCTGTGAAGTTTCATCAAAATTGGATGGGTAGTTTCAGAGAAGAAGACGTTTTAAAAAAAAGTTAACGGACGGACGGACGGACGGACGCACGACGGACAACAGGCCATGACATAAGCCCGCTGGCCTTCGGCTAGTGGAGCTAAAAAACGGTTAAAAACGTGGATGAAAACGAGTGAAGATGTATCTAATTAGTAATTAAATGATGATTAGTACACATGTCACTGATAATGATAAATGAGTGCGACTGAGTCACTACTCCCAGACAACCAGATTTTAGACTTGTCCATATTTAGGGCATTTCCAGATGCTAAAAATGTTATAAACAATGGCCTTTAAAGGGTAGAAAAGGAGAATAAGAGAAAAAAAATTCCAGCAGATAAGTTACTGAATTTTAAACATCAGCCCTTTAGTTAATTATCTGATTTCCTTTAATTCACTGAGTGAACTGTCTCTCAATCAATAAAGTCTTAATAATAAAATGTTTACAGAGAAATTAAATTAATTACCATGCAATGTACAACTGGTTAAAGACCATGTGTGAATGATCAATTTGTTTCCTGCTTAAAGATTGTTACACTCTTTTTGAGTGTGCAAATTGCACCTTTGCTATTCAAACAATATATTATGTACATGTATCTCATTTCTTTAAATCTGTAGATGTTGTGAATGTTTAAAACTATGGATAAAATGTATTGTCAGTAAATAACGATGTATAAATATATTTAGGTATCTGGTGCTTTTTCATTAAGATCAAATATCTTAAAAAAAGACAGATATTTTCCAATGAAGCATTTTATCTACTTAGTTATGTAATATGTTTCATCACTGGTTTCAATAAAATAAGGCAAATCTAAAATAAAGCAGCATTAAAAATCATTAACTTCAAAATGGTGAATACAACAATTTCTATTAATTTGTACAGAGATGAAAGATAAAATCACTATGAAAATCATGGGTACATTTTGACTTCACATTGGGTACGTTTTGACTCCACTTGGGTACGTTTTGACTCCACTTGGGTACGTTTTGACTCCACATGGGTACGTTTTGACTTGGATATGTTTTGGTTTGGGTACGTTTTGTCTGTAAACCAAATCACACTCTGCACTGACTGACATGATTCGTTAAAAATGTTGAACGCTCTTGGTAAATTTTCTGCATGTAAAAGACAAATCTGCCTCATGATCCACCAAGTTTTTAGAAAAAATATCTATAGACATTTTATGCTACAATGCACTCTCTCTCCAAGAACGACGCATTGTGGTCTTAACAACCGCTAAAAAGTGGGCTCTTCAGTTTCTATACCATTCAAGTCTCTTTTTTGCGGACTTGGAAATATAGCAAGTCCGCTTACTGTGATTGTTTTGAACTGAGCCAAATACATCATGCATAACGACGCATGCGCCCTCACTTTCACTTTTGCATGGCTGGTGTATGGGACGAACAACACAGATCTACAAATGATATTCAGCTCTGACTTTGAACAAATCATACAAATTATGTTTGATGTCTTTATCGAAATTTCGTCAAAACTACAAAAATTGTCAGTTTGAAATACTTTAGATCTAAGTACTTAATCAAAGTTTGTTCTTTTTCTTTTCATTAAATATTGCCATATGCGTATGAACAGTGTTTACATAGACTGCCCCCCGTTTTCATTCAAGAAATGTTCATTCACAACTTGTGTTGTCCGCTGCCAAAATAACCAAGGAGATTAAGCAATAATTCCTTACTGAAATTAAATTTTTCAACTATGCATTATATAAAATATCTTTAAATGTTCAGATAGCTAGCTTGAAATTAGCTGTAAATAATTTAAAACCCTTACGATAACGAATACACAGAACCAAAAAAGTCGATTCGCCACCTTCTGTAAGTTGTTAGGTACTGCCCTTCGTACAGCACAATAATTCCTTCCTTCGTACAGCACAATAATTCCTTACTGAAATTAAATTTTTTAACTATGCATTATATAAAATATCTTTAAATGTTCAGATAGCTAGCTTGAAATTAGCCGTAAATAATTTAAAACCCTTACGATAACGAATACACAGAACCAAAAAAGTCGATTCGCCACCTTCTGTAAGTTGTTAGGTACCGCCCTTCGTACAGCACTATCGATGAATTTCCGAATTATTATAAACATTTCTGTGAAACGTTTAAAGAAATGGAGATCGTGTAGTCTATATAAAAAAAAAAAAAATATTTGACGTTTGATTCATGCAAGACTGCTTCCAAGATTTCTCTCTAGTTATCGATGGGACATAAAGAAATCCATTGTCCACAAACAGCCCCGATCAAGTACGAACCCATGACATGAATTTATACTGTGGATTTTTTTTATGAGAAATAGTGTCCTTCTCAGTTAACTAGACAGCCACTAACTTAACCTAACATCCTGGACTTTAAGCCTCAGTGACTCAGTTGTCTTCAAGGTGTAAAAGTCCATTCATAGTTCTTCTAATACGTTTGATTTTTAATTTGTAACGTTTCATGAAAAAAAATAAACAAGAGGACCATGATGGTCCTAAATCGCTCACCTGAAATGCAACTCAGCTGTCATTGTTATGGCCACTTGCCTCTTGTTTTTTGCTGGAATGTTTTAGTTTTGAAAATGATTCATCCATATGACAATACCAACAATCAGAGCAGGTAAGAAAATGATAGAGCCGAAATTATAGGCCCTAGAAGGTAAACAGTGGAATTGTCATCAAGATCCCCTATTTTGATGCTTTTAGCTTGTCCCCATTTTGATCAGATTTGTCCTTAGATCATTATGAACATCCAGGGAAATTTTGAGTATGACTGAGCCAGAATTGTGGTTGCTGAGTGTGTTCATGTTCATGTTCACAACCTTACAAACATTCTGGGCGATGGATCAAGATTATGCTGGAATTCCGATAGCTATATAATAAACAGTGGAATTTTGACGACGCATATTCAAGGATACATAAAAGCTAACCATGAGTATGTTATGCTCAGGTGAGCTGATAGGGGGTTTTCAGACAGAATCACATGCCCAATGTATGTTGTGGACCATACAATATGGAACAGGAGGATTCCAAGAATACACTCTTTACACATTTGATCCCACATTGTGACTACAAAGGACTTTTTGTGATTCCAAGGAAGAAATTTGGTAAATGCTATTAGCAAACAAGAGCCGTCAAGTGGTTGTAGAGAAATCGCTTCGGACGGACAGACAGACAGACGAAGTGGCGACTATATGCTCGCCCTTACGGGAGCATAACTATCCACCAGTCCATGCTGAATATGAAAGCTCTAGGGTTAATGTTTGGATGAAAGAAGATTTTAAAAGATCTTTTATTTGGATGTGGAAATTGGGATCCAACAACAAAGCACTTTTTTTTCGTCTTAGTGAGAGTATTGTAATGAGTATTACCAACAAAGGCTTTTCTTGAAAGTAAGGTATTATTTGAGTGCAAGAAATGTTGCCACTCCATGTAATCTGAATAAGTTTTTGTTGCATTAAGAGACCATTTTCTAAAGTGACCAATTTTGGCAGTCCCTTGAGTGGTCGCTTAATACATGTTTTACTATATCTCTTAATCATGGTCAGAATGTGTTGGGTAGCCTACATTTGTTTCCAAACCTGAAAGACAATGTATGACGGACAGTCATTGATAACATAAGTTCACCTCATCCTTAAGTTGAGTCTTTCAAGCCTAGATAACACAATGCATGTACTAACCACTACCCATGTTTTCTCATAGGTAATGAAGGTAGTTATGTTTCTTGTATACTGAGATGTTTTACAAAGGTATTAACATTTGTGCATGGTTTAAAGGTGTTCCATGATGCGGTGTTTGAGTCAACGATGGTAAAAAAAAAATCGACTTTTCTGTGTGTTTTATAAATATAAGCTTTTTTGAAACAACTGAATTAGAAAGTCTCCATTAGATAGGAAATGGAAATACACTAAACTCCGGTTATAACGATACACAACAGACCGAAGCAAATATATCGTTATATCCGAATATCGTAATAATGCTTATTCTAAGAAAATTACTCCATTGGGACCTCAAACCAACTTCGTTATAAGCGGTATATCGTATAAAGCGATATCTTTATAAGCGGCGTTTACTGTGTTTTATAATTCGGTATTTAGGAGCATTGGGACAAGAAGATTTTTAAAGATTTCCTTCTTTATCTCTATGTGAATCCGAGAACCCACAACATAGGGCCAATTTCCACACTAGGGCCATAATTTGAAGTATTTTGGTAGAGGGTCACTAGATGATGCTACATGACATATATGAAAGCTCTAGCCCTTACGGTTTAGGACAAGAAGATTTTTAAAGATTTCCTTCTTTATCTCTATGTCAAATCCGAGAACCCACAACATAGGGCCATTTTCAACACTAGGACCATAATTTGAAGTATTTTGATAGAGGGCCACTAGATGATGCTACATGCCAAATATGAAAGCTCTAGCCCTTACGGTTTGGGACAAGAAGATTTTTAAAGATTTCCTTCTTTATCTCTATGTGAAATCCGAGAACCCACAACATAGGGCCAATTTCCACACTAAGGCCATAATTTGAAGTATTTTAGTAGAGGGCCACTAGATGATGCTACATGCCATATATGAAAGCTCTAGCCCTTACAGATTGGGACAAGACGATTTTTAAAGTTTTTTCTTTCGGTTGCCATGGCAACCAGAGTTCTTCATGGAATTCAAATCTTTGAAGTATTCTGAAAGTGCATCACCTAAGGATCATTTCTGTGAAGTTTCATTGAAATCTGATTGGCAGTTTCAGAGGAGAAGATATTTTAGTAATTGTTTACAGACAGACGAACAGACAGACGGACGGAAGGACGGACGGACGACGGACATTGACCAATCACAGTAGCTCACCCCGAGCACTATGTGCTCAGGTGAGCTGAAAAGAATGCAGAATTTGCAGTTTTATAGAGGGACCAATTCCTTTGACCCTCAGGCTTCTAAGTGCTACTCAAGGACCTTTGCAGACAGTGTAGATCAATATCAGATTGCAACAAATGTGCAGTCTGATCTTCGATCTGTACTACCTGGTAAGGAGGTATTTTTCCCCCAAAAAATAAGTTTGAAATAGAAATATTTGGATTTGTACTATCGACTTGAAAGTTTCATTTTTGTTATGTAAAGGTCAATTTTTACTTTGCATGGCAACTTGTAACACTGAGTGTGATCATGTCCATTCTGGCTGCTATCGTGCCTTCAGCTGTACCCAGGGCAGCGATTTACAGATATCAAAAAAACAAATAATTTCTGGACTATGTTCTTCCAGGTGATAAGTGGTGATTTTAATTCTTTTCTTAAGACCATCGAGATTTTTCTACTTATCGGAGACATAAAATTTTGAGTCGTATGTAACTTACGCTCACATTTCCGAAGGTGGCCAATACTGAAGCCTAGTTTCAAAGGACGAAAATATTGATGAGAAGGGGTCACGACCTTTTCATGTGAACAGCCTTTTTGGTTACATCATTGAAATATGAGCACAAAAACTGGAAAGTTTCTTGCCTGTGTCCATTCTGACCTTTAACTTAATGAATGATGACATGAGAACAAAATGGCCTCCCGTGATACGAACACGCTGTGAAACAAATGATTTAATAAAAGTACAGCGTGAATTCACAAAATCAATAGTAAGTATTCAATAACTGAATATTTCTTAGTGACTTGTTTTGTTGAACCGTAAAATTGAGCATAACACACGATAAAAATATAGTTGTAATTCCATTCCGTTGGTTACAAAGACATCAATTTAGCTTTATTAGAGGAATATTGGTTATGTAAAAGAAATAGCTCTGAAAGAGGTATTTCTCACATTGTTTTCTTTCTTTTAGAAAGACACATTAATCACTAGTTCTCATGATATTTCTGTTGAGGATTGTAGATGTAAAAGTACTAAAATTAATTCAGAGAAATGAAAAGTGTGAAGTGGTATACAAAATTTTGTGTCTTTGTAACTTACAATTTGTTATATTCTTTTTGGTTTCACATTATTCAAACGGTTATAAAGGAGACAACATGGCACGCAAAGCCATTTCATATTACATACTGGATTATTCATACATTATTTAACATGTCTAGGCTTTTTATTTATTCTGGAGTAGAAACATAAAATAGTGAAAAAAGTTTAAGTTACGGTGTCCACATTACTCTCTCCAATACGTCTTTTGAAAAAGTGGTTTAGAATTCTATTTATGTACACAGAGAAAGTGATAAGATGACAAAATAGGATATTAATTTCAATTTTATGTTGTTCAATTGAAAAATAGCAGTAAGAGGCAGTAATTACACACCATGTAACTTACAGAATTATTTCATTGTTCATATTGAATGTGGAATGGACACCAGACAGTTGAAAAGATTATCTTTTCACATTAAGAATTTTGAAAAACAGTATTTCATCTGTTGAAATAATACTATAAATGAGGTTTAGAATAAATTTGAAAATTTGAATCTGATGTAACACTTTTGTTCCCAGTATTGAATTTTTACATGTACAAAAATTTCATATTGCATACATGTGTAAGTAGCAATATATTGTACGCTTTGATCAAATTTGTTCATGACTGCTGAAACTGATTGACAGCTGTAGACCTTAAACACTTTGTTTTTACAGAAATATCATTATATATCATCATACTATTTCGTATATTTCTTTTTTATTCTTAATAATCAACAATTGAAGTGTTCCATATATTTGTCAAATAACTTTTACTTACATAAATACATCTTGGGTTTTTTTTTTTCAGTCCTACGCATTTTTACAGTCCTAAATATAATACTAGCATAAAAAAAAAAAAAATCAAATCATTGGATCAAAGTACTACTCTAATAAGTAGTAAAATAACAGTTGCTGCGCAGCACACTTGGTAGAACAACTTCGACTCCCATTGCCCTTGCTTACTCTACTAATTACTTACATATTATACATGTATTACATGTGATAAAAAAAATAATAATTTTCATTACATCAAATCATAGCTTAAAACTGTTCAACAAATCCGCTTTTCAGGACTTTCAGTCCTTTGATTTTATAATCTCCTCAGCATCTCTCTCTCTCTCTCTCTCAATTCAGTGGTGTATTATACTGAAGGAATCCAGTAAAACCACTGACTGAGGCTAGTGGCCTCCGTCAAATGGTATTGGGGTTAAAACGGCTCACTTCCAAAACAGCCCGGTACCAAAACCGCCTGGTACCAAAACGGCCCACTTTTTTGTCATTAATTAAAACCCATTGAAGAACCGTCATATGGATCACACACTTACTTTTATAAAATTCACTTATTTGGTTTAAATCTCCGCACAGATTTTTTGCGCAAGTCTGAACTCTCATAATTTCACAAATAGAGCACAAAACTAGGATTTGAACATACCTGTTACTTGCATATTCAATAATCCTTCGTTTTAAATACGAATATTTTCAATTTAAACACTGAACACAAGAAAAAATAGTTCATTTCATCTGTTACTCGAGTAATTTACGTTCCCAAAAGGACACAAAATGGCCGCCATTACACGACACTCGTCACAACTCGGCCGATTCCGTACCTACATCTAACCTCGTCCGTATAATGGTCGTTTCCATTTGAACTGCGCATCACGTGATCTTATACATGGCGCGCCACTGTCAGTCATTTAGCAACGACATAAACAAGCTCGATGAAGTTATTCACATCTGTTTATCTGTCGGTGAAAACTTTAATCGGAATTGATAAATAATGAATGTACGAACTGTTTGCCAACTCAACTGAAATATAGTTAGAAAGATTTCGATAGAAAATTGAAACTCAAGTTTGCTTTTTTAAGATGAGCCTTACAATTTTCAAAACGGTAAACCAGCGTATTTCTGGGTATGTACAGATCTGGTGCATATCAATCCACCAGATACAGCCGAGGGATTTGATGGCTCCCATCGCCCGAGGTATGCCAAATACATTACACGATAGATTTCGTCAGTTTTTTTTTCCCCGAGATTTACATGTTATAAACGACTTCTACAAGCTCTTTAGGTGATGAAAGGTTTAATAATTTGTCCTTGGTCAAGTTTGTTACTAAAAGTTTATTGCATTTCCCTGCAATACAGATTAAACCGAAGAAACCGAAAGTCAGTACAACACCCTATCTTTGCTACCAGAAAAGTTACAATGAAATTGAGACAGTACGGTGCACAACAAATGTCCAAATATGAAAAAAAAAAATCACCATATCATCTCATTATTGAGACTAATAGAATCTTAAGATTTCAATTATTTAAATTTGAGATAAAAGCATTTGAAATGTGTCATTTTTTTTTACAAAAATGTTTCAAAACTTTTAAAAGATAGAAATCCAGCCCCAATATTTCAAACTTTATTTTTTCTTTGATTTACATAAGAATGACATGGTGATAAACTACTTAATTTAAGCTTTGAAATGGTACTTTGAAAATTAAATTTGACGCAGGCATTGTTGAGTTATAAGCGCTTTAATTTCATCCATTTTCTGAGAAAAATATTTTGAAAATTGAATCGAGTTACATACCCAGCCCCAATATTAAAATTTAAATGATTCATCAAAATTCATATAATATAAATTCAAAGTTCATTTAATAAGCTCTTTAATGGTATATAGAAATAAGAATTTGATATAGGTTTTTCTGTGCTATAACGGTTCAGATTTTATTAATTCTTGGAAAGATATACATGGAATTATGGGAAAATTAACATACCTGGCCCCCATGTTTTGGTCTTAATAATGTATCTAAGATCAGGTTTTTAATGAAATTAGACTGCATAGTACCTATAAGCTTTTGAACGAAAGCTAACCCCGTAAACTTTCAGTCAGAAATATTTTTTCGACGTTTTTGATGAAATAAAGGATTTAGCATAGGGGCAGGATTTGAGAGGAAGGTCATTAAATTTCATCGTGGGTCGATCATTTCAAAGATATATAGAGGATATTTGTTTTTTACGGTGAAAGATCGAAATTTATTCCATCGAGTGAACATCATCGCTAATATTTTCATGAGTGGTGCAGCCACGAGTGAAAATATTACTGATGATGTTCACTCGATGAAATAAATTTTGATCTTTCACCGTAAAAAACAAATATTCTATTTATTTCATGCTTTTAACCCTTTCTGGGGGAACTTAATCAAAATCCTGTACAGTTCTTTTCGGTTATTCCCCGTGGCATACCCCCTCCGCATAGCAACGCATTACAATATTACGTCAAGCGCAAGAAATGTAAGGTAAATTATGTCATATTTCCATCTGGTTGTGAGGCACACGCATTTTACCTAGTGCGTGGGAACAACTCTTTCCGCCTTCAATTGAAGAGTCAGAATATAAAAATCGGTATTTTCACTGGATGCAACCATAAAATATCGAAAAATATCTCACCGATATTTCTCGATAACCTATCGGAAAGCATGAAATAAATTATTCTATTATTTTCTATCAAAATTTATTCATTTCCATACTTTTGGACAGCTTAAACCACACACTTTCATTTAAAAAAAGTTTCTGCGATGTTTCCTACTAAATAAAGGATTTAACACAGGGGCTGGATTTGTGTAATTCATGAAATATCTTGAAGAAAATACGAAAATGTTTCCTAATTTTGATCCACAATATTTCAAAAAGTATTTCAATGATCATAATGTATTTTATATCATATAAAAGGGTGATATCTAGGCTTTAATTTGATACCAATTTCTGCAGAATCAAATGATGAATAAAAGATTTAGATAAGGGGGCCGTTAGGGCCGGAAATTCTGGCTTATTTTTCGAGTGGGACCGGGGAATACACTTTGCACTTGGAATCTAGATGGCTACCAAACTAACGAATCATTCGGCATACCTCGGGTGATGGGAGCCATCAAATCTCTCGGATGTATCTGGTGGATTGATATGCACCAGATCAGTACATACCCGGAAATACGCCGGTTTACCGTTCTGAAAATTGTAAGGCTCCTCTTAAAAAAGCAAACTTGAGTTTCAATTTTCTATCGAAATCTTTCTAACTATATTTCAGTTTAGCTGACAAACAGTTCTTACATTCATTACTTAACGTGGTTTATCAATTCCCATTGAAGTTTTCACTGACAGATAAACAGATGCAGTGTTCTGCCAAGGTTTTGAGCTACAGGGGCCACTGGCCCACCCATGCTTAAAAAGTGGGGCCATCTTCATGCTACATGGGGCCAAGTCAGTCAATCAGACATAGAATGGAGATTTTTTTCCAGGCAGATATCCACTGATTTTCTTGCAAGATTTTCCAACAAATTCAAAAGAATGTCATATTTTGTTATCGGAATACTTCTTTGGCTATCCAAAATACAACCTTCAAAGCTGACAAGACACTACTCTCTTACTGATCAAAAATATGCTTGACACTCTTCTGGAGGTTACCAGTCATCGAATCTGCAAGGACTGCAGCTTTATGATCGGAGCTATCTGCATGCCTCATTAATGTGCTAGTTCTGAAGTTTTTATTAGGTTCCATGAGAGAGTTGTGCTTTTTTTGTGCCTTATACACACAATGAACAAGTCCTGGATTTTTTTCAGAGTCATACTGCAACCTGGGAAAATCCAAGAGCCATTTATTTTTTAAAACGTTTTTCATACGACAAACTTTTTGTCTGGGGTTAGGATTTATCATCATCTGTTGAAGTTTCTGAGTGTTCAGAGTCTGTATACGGCCGATCGGTAGGCTCAAGCTGGGTGTCTGTTTTGGCCTTTTCTGTCGCAGATTGACCAAAGTAAATGAGTATGGATCTAGTTTTTTTGTCGGCGTCTTTTCAGCCATTGCAAAGACTGCGATCATCTGATGCTGAACGAACTCGAAAACGTGTTCAGTTTTGTTGCAACAAAGATATCTATTGGTCAAAATTGGGAAATACCTTGTTGCTGAAAAAGTTTATCCAATGAAAATCGCTGATACGAACAACAACTTTATTCCAAGCGTCTCTCTGAATATTCCAATAACTAAACGGATAAAGCGGGTACCACTTTATACCAGTTGATTCGCCCCACATATTTTTCGGACTTATGGCCAACGCTGCGTATTTTTGATGCGCCAGTTGGCCCATTAGACATAATTTTAATGCGCCGTCTGTAATTTTTTAGCGCCAATCCCGCAATGGCGCGTCCTCGGCAGAACTCTGTAGATGTAGAAACGGAATCGGCCGAGTTGTGACGAGTGAATAACGAATCTGAAATCTTGACCGTTATGCTTTTTTCCGTGGTGTCCGTGGTAGTGAGCTGAGCTGGGCGTCGGCCTCATAACCATAAGGTCCTGAGTTCGATTACCAGGAGTGGAAGTCAACTTTATGATAGTTCATCTGCCCACACTTTTGGCAAGAGTACAGGTGTAGTTCGTCATAATTACTCCAAACAAACAATGTCATTATCCTAGTTTAAAAGCCGAACATTCTTCAACCCATCTTTTCTCAGTTTGTCCAAATGGCTCATAATTTACACACCAGGGTTTGCTTATATTAAAAATAAAACTCTCTCTGCGACAATGCTATCTAAAGTTATCCGCTAAGGGCTTTTTTTTTTTTAACTAAGAAAGTGACGCCAATAGTCTTCCCCTCAGCAAATTTTCCCCCAAAAATGTAGTTTACCCCCTGAGCAATCAATTTTCCCCTAGGAAATAGACTTTCTCTACTGTAATACAAACTTCGCTTTTTTTTACTGTTTTCATTGATGATTAACTTGTCACTCATTACTGTCTGCGTCCTGGGATCGCGATGAGGATTGTTCTTTTGCGTTTGTAGATAAATTCACAAAATATTTTACCTTACATGAGGTGAACGACTAAAATTCCGCTCTGACAAGTACCTGCTCGGCCCATTCTCAAATTTGATTGGTTCGTCGATCTTCAATTGATAAACCTCAGTTAGACTAGAATACTGTACCTTGATTTCTATATATGAACAACAAACCGGATTGACCGTGAAACACATGCGTGTCAACTCTATGTCAATTTCAGATGTACACGTATACATTATTTATCTTTCATACAAGTTTATCACACCCTTTTTACACTTGTATCGGATTCTCTTTTTTTTGAATTGGGGTTTAAAATAGTGTGCCAGGTGATCTGATTTTTTGTCTTGAATCGGGAAACTCCCATTGAAAACAGGAAGGTTGGGAAGCATGCTTTCGTGCGTAGAAATGAAACTGCACGAAATGAATGCTTGTAAATAAAGGGTATCCAATGGATTGAAAGATATGTTTTTTTTTATAACAGATATCCACTGTCCCAATCCTTTGGAACAAAAAAATACCGATCTTGCTTTGCAGCTTTTGATATGGCCCAAATCTTTGGGTCATGAAAAGTAATAATTTTCGCAATTTTTGATGGTGTCCCAATACTTTGGGTGTCCCAAAATTTAAGCGAAATAGAGTACTTTATTTTTTTTCGAGGTTAGTTTTGATATTCCTAAGGTTGTCATAAATTACGATTTATTCTGACAGAGGAAAACAGCTGTTGGACACAGTTAAAAACATGTAACTAAAGGTATGATAAACATTAAGCAGCAAAATCTTCCTTTATAATGGCAAAATATAGATGGCTACAGAAGATTGTAAGAACATACTCTTACCCTGGGTAACTTTATAAAGCTATTAAAAACCCTGTTTTGATCACACCCTAAAACAAAATTTTAATATGACAAAGTAAACAGTTAATGCACTTTCATTCCAGTAACTCGAGTCTAAAAGTGCTCGAAAAATATCGGGTGTCGAAATGACCAAATTTTGCAAAAAATTCATCGTGGGTCGAAATGACCAAAAAGGGTTGAAATGACCGGGTGTCGAAATGACTCATTCCACCCCCAAGTATACTGTGTTTCTCGTACCAAGAAAAGCAACTAAATTGCACACATCAAAAATGCCCCGAAAAAATCAGCAAATGGTAACTTTACATAAAGGTCGACACATAAAATACCTCAATATCGAAGTTGATTCCACTTCTTTCTGCTGTCAAATCTTGTTTGTCAGCCATTTTAAAATACTTTATTTCGCCGTTATTTATTTTCCGAATATAAATGCTAAATTAGTATTATTTTGAAACATCTAGATTATTTAAATACTTCTAATGATTATTTAACCCGTGAATTTTTTTCTATTATTATCTTTTGCAGAGTAAAATATAGAAATCAAATATTTTCATTATTCATTTTGTTTCGTAGAATATTTTACAGGCCTTTTTATTCAACACAGAAAGGTTCGATAAAAGTACTAGTAAATACTTTCAATGTAGCGATTTTTTTCTAAACACAGAATTCTTAACCTTAATAAATTATTATGTAATAATAACATTCAATTGAAATTATTTTCAACTTATAAAAGTTCTATATGATCGAATAAATTGAAAATAAAGACCTATGGATACTCGAGTAAATAAATTTCAAACGCGACTGACATTTCGCCCCCGTGACACTTCCCCAATGGTCGTTCTCCCCCTAGTCATTTCGACCCTATTTTTCGTCCCAAGTCATTTCGCCCCCTAACTCTGGTCGTTTCGCTCCCAATCTATTTCCCCTTGTCATTTTTGCGCCAAAACCATTACCCTATAGCCATTTTTATATTATTTATATAAAAAAAAAATTATTAACGCAGTTATTTCATTGGATTTGTCATTTATAGATCAGAACATTGTGGAAAAAGGAGAAATGCTGTTTCATTTATCATAATTTTCTCCTTTTTCCACAACGATTTAAAAAGCCTTCTTCCACTGGGTCGTTCAAAGTCGAGATTGTGTGGTAAAGTATTTTTCTCATTTCAAATAATTAAATTTTCAAGATATTTCGAGTGAAAAACAGGCTACATTTTTTCCACAGATGTATTGATTATAGCCATTTTCTCAATTGCTACTTGACTAGCGTCGTATTAATTTTCTCCAGTCCTAGAGATGGTGATTTGTCATAGCAGACAGGTTGAATCTTCGAAAGATATGACATGCGCAGACATGAGAGACCAATAGAGCCTCAAACGCGTGTGATTTTAGTCTCAGTACGGCCAAAGCACAATAATGATAAAATCAAGACAATGTCTGTGCATGCCATATTCTTTGAAGATTTAACTGCTATGAAGTATCACTATCCTGTATAGGATGAATATTAATGCGCGGTGCGCAAAATCAAAACTCTGCCGCTAAGTAATAGTAAATTTATACGACAATAGGTCTGTGAAGAAATCAAGCCTGTTTCGGGCCCCAAACATAATACTTGCAAAAAAAAAATTAAAAAAGAAAATGATTTTGTTTAATGCAAATATATCTATGTTTTTTAGATATAGATAAGGGGAAAACTCGAAGTTGTGCAGGGTTTTTCACAGACTTAAAAGCGCGGAAAAAATTTTCCCCACCATGCTTGGCATACACCGTGTCTATTTCCCAGGCCAATAGCGGGTGTATTTATAATTGAATGATGTATTTATTTTGTGCTGTTAAAAATCCGAAGACTGGGCTCGTCTAAAACTTGCAGTCATTCTAAAGTTGATAGTCTGAGCCTCGGTAGTCAATGTCACACAAAGATTCTTTACTGTTTGACTGTTAATCCTTAAGTGAAATGAAACTCTTGAGCCGATTATAAAACCCCGAGTTTGTCTATTTCAAAGGTATTTATTGGGAGGAAAAGTATCTCCCTATAAGACCGTGTAGATCCAAAATCAGGCTGCACGTTCTGTGCAGTCTCTTCTTGATCTATTCTGTCCGCCAAAGGTCATTTAGTCGCGCTTAGCAGCCAAAGAGTTAACTATACCGTCAATTTTTGGTCTAAGGGAGGAAACTCGGGATATGGTCAAAACGGCCCACTTCCAAAACGGCCCGGCCCAAAACGGCCCACTTTACCGAAACGGCCCAATGTTATGGATACCAAAACGGCCTACTTTGAACTACGAATTACTGTTTTATTTCCACCAATTTTGACAGGGTGAATTTTCTATCTTTCTTTACTTTTATCTATTTTCAAATAATGAATTTAATTTATGGAGCTTGGGCCGCGATTCTCCATACTTGTGTGGGTTGTACTCTGCATTCCTATCCGATGTTATAATGTGAGTTCATTTGTCTCCCCCATATCTTCAATCTGAACGGTTGCTCCGATGTTATTTTTTGTTATTGGGTCTAGCGGAGAAACAATCACAAAAATAACATCGGAGCTAGTCCCCGAATTTAGTCGGGGGTATCTCCCTCCTCCTCCGTTCTTTTCTCATGATCAACTGAAGTTTTTCTATAAAATGTATACGTTGTGGTTTGCTTTCATACAATCTTTTTACCTCAGTTATGCGCAAAGTACTTATGTTGAAAACGACAGCTCCAAACTTTCTAGAAAGGATACATCTGTACATGTCTCGATAAATTCGTAGTAGGAGACCATCTCGCTCGATTCACATGATCAAAATTCAGGTTATAAGTAAATTTTATAAAACTAAACAAGTGAATTTTATAAAAGTAACTGTGTGATCAAATGACGGTTCTTCAATGGGTTTTGATTAATAACGAAAAAGTGGGCTGTTTTGGTACCGGGCCGTTTCGGCACTGGGCCGTTTTGGTACCGGGCCGTTTTGGAAGTGGGCCGTTTTGACCTGATTTACCGATCCACTCGTCACAACTCGGCCGATTCCGTACCTACGTCTAATTTGATGGCTCCCATCACCCGAGGTATGCCGAATGACACCGATCCTTACTCTTGATTAAGTGTTACGCGAAGTGTCCTAAGTGTATGACTTTTAACCCATATTCTGCTAAATACATGTAAGTGAAATGAAAGTTTCAAACTGATTCAGTTTTTGCTATTTCAAAGGTAGTTTTGTGGTAAAATTTCTTAATAATGGAGAGAGTAGATTCAAGATCAGACTGCACGTTCTGTGTAGTCTGATCTTGATGTACACTGTTCGCAAAAGGTCAGTGAGTCGCGCTGTACCGAACAATTTATAGTCCAAGAGAGAACACTCTTACATATTTCATCGTGATATATACACGAGTCTCCTCCCTTAGAGACTGGGCCAGCATAAAACGGAAGACGAACAAATTCTTTTCTCCATAGAAATCGTCCCAAAAAACAAGTTGGGGAAAATATTTTTCCAGGGGACAATATCTCCAACACTCAAATAATATGCATATTGCGTTGTGAAAGACGAACGCACGTGTTCCAGTATATTCTAGATGCAGAAGTACTTTTGTATTTTCAACAAATGTCAAATTTGCACGAATTAGTCAATAATTTTGAATTCTCTGTATCTGTATAGGAAAGAAGCCTTATATTCACCAAACCAATCTTTGTACAAAAAAAGGGAGTCTCATAAATCAACAAAAATACTCTAATTATTTTGATCGTTTATAAAACTCCCCTCTTTGTACAAAGATTGGTTCGGTGAATGTAATTTTATTTTATGTTACTAAAACTATACATGATGTCTGAATTGCCCAAGTAATTTATTACACGAGTTGTTATTAAAGTAAATAGATAAAAAGTTGTGAATCCTTTGAATGCAATTTTCTGAAAGTGACAAGGCCTTTAATTACAGCAGCGAAACTTATGGCGATTGAATATGTGACGAAGTAGCTAATCTTCCCGTTACCGAGTCATTTCGTCAAAAAACCATTTCCTCCTCTATTTGTTTCGTCCCCAATACGTTTCCCCCTGACCTTTTTAAATCCAGATATCCCCATGGTCGTTTCGCCCGTATACAAGCAGTACTCTTGCTGCCAATCGCAATTATCAACATTTGTCTATTATTTCATCTGTGAATTATTTCTTCCAACTGTCATTAAAAATCGTCGATCACTTTCTAAAGAAGGGCAGAATTTATTTAACCCTTTACCAAACGACGAAATTTTGGACTTTTTTTAAGTGCACAGTATTTGCAGACAACAAATAAATTGTGGCTCAAATGGTAGAGATTGTTTTAGAAAGATTAAAAAACAGCGTGAAGGGGAGAAAATTTCTGTCATCTGCATTTTCTCCTTTTCGCATAATATGTTTAATAGATAGTCTCAGTAATGAGACGCTACGGTGATTTTTTTCATATTTGGACATTTATTGTGCATCTTACCGTCTCAAGTCCATTGTGAATTTTACGGTAGCAAAGATAGAGCGGTACACTGACTTTATGTTTCGTCGATTTAATCTGTATTGCAGCGAAATGCAATTAACTTTTAGTAACATACATGACCAAAGACAAATAATTAAACCTTTCATTACCTTAAGAGCATGTAGAAGTCGTTTATAACATGTACATCTCGGAAAAGAAACTGACGAAATCTATCGTGAGTAGCGGCCATTTTGTGAGTTTTCGGGAACGTAAATTACTCGAGTAACATATGAAATGAACTGATTTTTCTTATGTTCAGCGTTTAAATTGAAAATATTTGAACTTGAAACGAAGGATTATTTAATACGCAAGCAGCAGGTATGTTTAAACCCAAGTTTTGTGCTCTATTTGCGAAATTATAAGAGTTCAAATTTGCGCACAAAATCTGTGCGGAGCTTTCAACTGTTTTTGTCTTGATCGTCTCTGTTATCTGTACTAGTTTAATAGCTTTCTTCCTCAAGGTTGTTAAACCTCGGGATTTTGTGGTAAAGTGTTAACTTGCCTCGATCATGTGTTTGTTTGCATCGAAACCAGGGTTCTTGCCGTCTATTACCATTATTAACAAATACTACAATTTAGATAAAAAATGAAGGATTGACGAATCTACTGCGACAAGTAATGGATATATAATATTTTCGAAAGATCTGAGCTCCGCCATAAACAGTAAGCTACAAGTTCCAACAAATAGTATTTCAATTAATCTCAAAGATAGGCAAACAACCGACTTCACGATTACTCTGGCACCTCCACATTGATTCTGTGCCAAAAATTGCTCAGACAGCCCCGTAAGGTCCAGATTCCCTCGACACTATCTGGCTGAACAATGTCAGTTTCACATTGTCCGATCAGAAGAACTTCAGATTTTCTTTACAGCTTTAATAATGACTTTAAGCAGTAAACTGACATATATATAAGTATAAAACAATAAGCAGATGCTTAAATTTCTTTTTAGAAAGTGACTATTTACCCGACCGTCGTGTACGCACTGAAGAAAATTCATATTGCGAGTACGACTGTCGTGTACTCAATGAAGGAAAACTTCTTGGGTGCCCGATTGTCGTGTACTCAATGAAGGAAAACTCGTTGGGTGCCCGACGGTCGTGCACGGACTGATGAAATTTCGTCTTGGGGGCACGATGACGTGCCCGCTATTTCCGATTTCTTCATTCAGTACACGATGTGGTCGTGTACGCACTGAAGAACTGGAGTCTTACGTACACGTATTAATGGATTGGACCAAAACGCAGACTGCTATGTGAACCAGCACGGCGTAAACCGTCTCAGTGGAGCAATAGTCATTTATACAGGGTGTCATGCCCGAAGGGTCGTATTATGTTATACACCCGGTCGTCCGGTCGTCCGTCCGTCCGTTAGCAGTTATTTGTGTGCGCAACTCCTACAATTTCCATCGGAATTAGATCTACTTCAAACTTGCCACAATGAATCCCCATGATGTCTAGTTGTGCATGTGACTCTCAAAATTTGGATTGTTGTTTATATTCTGAAATTATCTACCCTTGACTTCTGAAATAGCCAACTTTTCACTTGAATTTCTGTTCAGGCCATAACTTCCAAGCTATCAAAATCAAAGGACTGATAGTCCTGAGAGTGGCGTGGTGGGCGATGTGTTAGGAATTTTCACCATTACTAAGCTTTCAAAGGTAATCTATTTCAAACGTTGAAGATAATATGAAAATATGCAAATTATAGAAACGGGGGAAAAGGATTTTTCCCCTCAGATAATTGAATCATAATTCGTACAACAACAAATTTGTGCAGATATGTTTACTTGACACTGCCCGGCAAATTTTAGCAGGCAGTAGCACTCTTCCAAACGACATATTCTACTCTCTGAAAACTTCTGCAGAAAACATTCGAGTTTCTCGTAAAATTACTGGTGTAATTGAAACTATGTCAAAGACAGTGTTAAATACCATAAATTCATACATCCACCCCTCAATCCATTTATCCAACTAGAGGCCCCTGAGGACCTGAAATTACTCTATTGGCAGGAATTTGGCTTTTTTGCAAGCATGCATTATGAATTCATGATGCAAAAATTTGAATCCACTAAGACCGCATAAGCTGCATGATGAACAAACAGTGAAAAAAAAAGAAGTGCAATTTATCAAAACTAGATCTAATTGCTTGGAATCAAGCCAGATTTGATACGGATTTTCAAAGTATTTTGTGTTGAAAGGCTGCTAGCCTAGGCAGAGGCGGTGCTGAGACATACTGTGTTCATGTCTTGAATCATAAACAAAGTTTCTGTTTTATTTAAGATACGACTTCGAGAGAGAAAACAAAGCATGAAGAAGTTTTATCTAAAGTACTTTTATACATAAAATAACTTATTTTAGAGGGCACATAGAGATTTTGTTCCAATATGACTGAAAAGGTGGTGACGAAAAAGCCTGGAACCTTTAAAAGTATTGACTAGAGACTCTATACACTGATGGAACAAATTATGGAAAAGTGCTGTTTTTAACACTTTGAAATATAATTAAAAGGGGAAATGCTTCAGATATGAAAGACAGGCCCTAAGTGTAAATAATATCAAAGGGAAATTGCTTACAAAAAATGGCAACAAGTCAGGAAAAAAAAAATGCCAGGTTATGGTTCTTGTGCACTGTACTTCTCAATGATGTGTTCTATTACTATCCATTAGTCTTTGAAGTTTCAAAATAATGGCTTTTAAAGTTTGCAAATTAACTAAGGGCAATGATTTAAAAAAAGATGGCAGATTTATGGTTCATGTGCACTGCACTTCCCCATAACATGTTCTATCAGTGTTTAATAGCTTTTTTAGTTAGTAAGTTATGGCCTGGGCATTCAAACGTAAAATTAACAAAGGGCAATAACTCAAAAAGGGTAGTAGAGTTATGGTTCATATGCACCGCACTTTTCCATAATTTTTTCTATTAGTGTATATAGTTTCTAGTTGATACCTTTAACTACTTGGAAGTAACGGCTTGAACAAAAATTCAAAGTGAAAAGTTGGCCATTTCAGAAATCAAGTGCAGATAATTTTAGAACGCAAACAGCGACCCGAATTTTGAGAGTCACATGCACAACTAGACATCATAAAGATTCACTGTGGTGAATGAGTCATTTCGACACCCGATAATTTTGACACTTTTAGGTCGTTTCGACTGCTGGTGAAACTCCAAGTTATTCATTAAACTCCAAAAACAAACACACACAAAACAACTATTAACATATTCTTGTCACTGCAAATTTAACTAGTTATTTCCCACAGCACATATAGTATATGTAGCTGAATTTCAATTGTATCTGCTTTAAATACTTTTTGGGATACCCCTATCTAGATAACTCTTTGAATACATGTAGGCCTACTCAAATGAATTAGTAATACTTTTTATCTACAATTTGTTGCTAAAAAAAATTGTGGGTCGAATTGACCAAAATATGGGTCGATACGACCAAAAAGTTTCGAACTGACTGGGTGTAGAAATGACTTGGTGCCGAAACGACTGAATACCATTGTGGCAAATTTCAAATAGATCTAATTCCGATGGAAACTGTAGGAGGAGTTGCGCACACAAGAAATTCCAAACGGACTGACGGACGACCGGGTGTACAGTATGAGGTAATACGAGCCTTCGGACGTATAAAAAGGATGCCAGCTACGCTTGTGCATGCATTTGTTCTGTAACACGCTGTATAAATGACTATTGCCGTGTGCTCCAATGAGACTGTCTACGCCGTGCCGATTCACGTAAAAGTCTGCGTTTTGGCCCAACCCATTTACACGTGTACGTAAGACTCCAGTTCTTCAGTGCGTACACGACCGCGTCGTGTACTCAATGAAGAAATCGGAAATTGCGGGCACGTAATCGTGCCCCCAAGACGAAATTTCATCAGTCCGTGCACGACCGTCGGGCACCCAACGAGTTTTCCTTCATTGAGTACACGACAGTCGGACTCGCAGTATGAAATTTCTTCAGTGTGTACACGACTGTCGGGTAAATATCATCGGCCTTCTTTTTATTAAAGACAGGATTTTTTTTAATATAAATATTTTCAGATTGATGAGTAGATTGTCTGACGTTTTATCGCTGCTTTCAACACCATTTCAGTCATATTGTGGCGGCCTATCAATGCTTTCCTGGCGTTTCTTAACCAGTACTTTGCACAATATTCTTTCCAAGCCCCCGTCTGCTTTCCCACACAACCATCGTCGAGGAATGAATCCTATTGCAATGACAATCATCAATTCCTGGAAAGGAAATTGGCCGAGCAGAGATTGAACCAACAACCCCCTGTATTCAAGTCCTGTTATCAATTCACTGAGCTACAGGGCAAAAAAGAAAGACCGAAGACTGAAGTAAAAGGGCCTTTGAGTAGATGAGACCTTTATTTTTTCCAAAGACAAAAACAAATGATACTTGAACCCTTTACAATCCCGACTTTGAACTACCCAGTGGAAGAAGGCTTTTTAAATTGTTGTGCAGAAAGGAGAAAATTATGATAAACGAAACAGCATTTCTACTTTTTCCACAATGTTCTGACCTATGAATGACAAATCCAATGAAATAACTGCGTTAATAAACTTTTTGTATAATTTACATAAAAAAAGGCTAAAGGGAAATAGTTTGGGGCAAAATGACAAGGGGAAATGGTTTGGGGCGAAACGACTAAGGTTATGGGGCAAAATGACTTAGGACGAAAAATGGGGTCGAAATGACTAGGAGGAGAACGACCATTCGGGAAGTGTCACGGGGGCGAAACGTCAGTCGCGTTTGAAATTTATTTACTCGAGTATCAAGATAGGTCCTTATTTTCAATTTATTCGATCATATAGAACTTATGTATGAATCAGCTAAGTTGAAAATAATTTCAGTTAAATGATATTATTACATAATAATTTATTAAACTTGAGAATTCTGTGTTTAGAAAAAATCGCTACATTGAAAGTATTTTACTAGTACTTTTATCGAACATTTCTATGTTGAATAAAAAGGCCTGTAAAATATTCTATGAAACAAATGAATTAAAGAAAATATTTGATTTCTATATTCTACTCTGCAAAAGATAATAAAACAAAAAAAAAAAAAAAGAATTCACGGGTAAAATACTTATTTGAAGTATTGAAATAGTCTAGATGTTTCAAAATAATACTAATTTAGCATTTATATTCGGAAAATAAATAACGGCGAAATAAAGGGTGTGACTAAAACGCCGACGCGTTAAGCGGACAATATAGACAAAGAGGAAAAAAGCGGACGATATGAAATATAGGGGAAAAAGCGGACGCGGTCTTATACTTAATTAGGAGTCTAATATTAGTTTGTTTTTGTTTCAGAAAGTTGAGCAATTTTTTTCAGTTTGCTCTACTTGATACTTTGGTATTTAATGAGATATTTATATTTCAAGGTTTTTGAGAAAGCTGAACAAAAATTATTGTATATTGTATTTCACTTTCCTTTATAAGTTGATCAATAAGGACATAAATATTCATGTACGGTTTGTCATTCATATCAGAGGGGAAGATTATTAAAAATTAAAAAATTAGAGCCATAATTCAATAAATTAAACAAGATGACGCCCATATTATTTGATTAACAGGGGACAAAAAAAAAAACGCTTAAGCCGTAGCAGGCAAGTAAAGGTAAAAATAGGGGAAAAAACGCGGACGATATAAAACAAAGAAAGAAAACGCAGACGATATGAAACATAGAAGGAAAACATGGACAATATGAAACATAAAGGGAAAACGCAGACGCCTTCTTACACTTATTAGGGTGCCTAATATTAGTTTTTTTTTTGTTTTTTTTTTAGTTTATTAACAAATAATTTGATAATTAATGATATACTTGTACATGTATACATTTTAAGGTTTTTGAGAAAGATTAACAAAAATCAGTGTATACTTTATTTCACTTTCCTAGCTATACTTTGATCATTAATACATATATAAATATACCAAAACCAGTGTCTATAATTGATATCACAGGGGAAGATATTTGAAGAGTAGAGTTTTAATTCAATAACCTAAGGACACCCGCGTTATTTGATATTTATACGGTGGACAAAAACATGTATGCCGTAGAAAAAGGGAAAACGCGGACCATATGAAACAAAAAGGGAAAATGCGGAGGATATGAAATATAGAGGGATAACACGGACATCCATATTATTTGATTTTCAGGGGATAAAAATGCGTATGCTGTAGCAGGCAATATAAACAAAGTATTTTTAGAAATTATATCCCCCGCTGAAAATGACCTTTTTTTATACAAGCATATAACAGGTATTGTGTTCAGCATCTACACGTGGCCCTTTGGTTATTGGTTATATTGAAATTATACATAAGAATAAAGAAAAAGAACCGTAATTATTTATGGCTGCAAAGCCATTCGTAGGGATTTGCCAAACAATCATCCCCACTCATTAGTAATAAATTAAAATAACAGAAACGATCTATACTGATTCTTTAGTTTTTGTCCAACACGGCGTCCGTGATTTTCCTACTATGTACTATGTCGTCCGCATTTTCCCCATATGTGCTATATCATCCTCTTTGTGTCATATCGTCTGCGTTGTCCATCTTTGTGTATATATATATATATATATATATATATATATATATATATATATATATATATATATATATATATATATATATCCCCCCCCTCCCTCTCTCTCTCTCTCTCTCAGACCTAATCAGTTGATCCAAATTTACATGGACGTGTTATAATAATTCAAAAATATTATTTAAAATGTTAATACCAGATACTTGGTTTGGTGAATATAAGGCTTCTTTCCTATACAGATACAGAGAATTCAAAATTATTGACTAATTCGTGCAAATTTGTGGGTGATTTGACATTCGTTGAAAATACAAAAGTACTTAACTTAATCCTTTAGCTCTGCATCTAGAATATACTGGAACACGTGCGTTCGTCTTTCACAACGCAATATGCATATTATTTGAGTGTTGGAGATATTGTCCCCTGGAAAAATATTTTCCCCAACTTGTTTTTGTGGACGATTTCTATGGAGAAAAGGATTTATTCGCCTTCCGTTTTATGCTGTTCCAGTCTCTAAGGGAGGAGACTCGTATATATATATCACGATGAAATATGTAAGAGTGTTCTCTCTTGGACTATAAATTGTTCGGTACAGCGCGACTCACTGACCTTTTGCGAACAGTATACATCAAGATCAGACTGCACAGAACGTGCAGTCTGATCTTGAATCCTCTCTCTCCGTTATTAAGAAATCTTTCCGCAAAACTCCCTTTGAAATAATAAAAACTGAGTTGTACTGTCGGTTTGAAACTTTCATTTCACCAGGGATCTTATATACATATACGATCCCTGATTTCACTTACATGTATTTAGCAGGATATGGGATAAAAGTCTTACACAGGACACTTCGCGTAACACAGATCGGTGTCATTCGGCATACCTCGGGTGATGGGAGCCATCAAATTAGATGTAGGTACGGAATCGGCCGAGTTGTGACGAGTGGATCGGTAAATCAGGTCAAAACAGCCCACTTCCAAAACGGCCCGGTACCAAAACGGCCCAGTGCCGAAACAGCCCGGTTCCAAAACGGCCCACTTTTTCGTTATTAATCAAAACCCATTGAAGAACCGTCATTTGATCACACAGTTACTTTTATAAAATTCACTTGTTTAGTTTTATAAAATTTACTTATAACCTGAATTTTGATCATGTGAATTGAGCGAGATGGTCTCCTACTACGAATTTATTGAAACATGTACAGATGTATCCTTTCTAGAAAGTTTGGAGCTGTCGTTTTCAACATAAGTAGTTTGCGCATAACTGAGGTAAAAAGATTGTAGGAAAGCAAACCACAACGTATACATTTTGTAGAACAATTTCAGTTGATCATGAGAAAAGAACGGAGGAGTGGGGAGATACCCTCGATTCGGGGACTAGCTCCGATGTTATGGAGAATCGCGGCCCAAGCTCCATAAATAAAATTCATTATTTGAAAATAGATAAGAGTAAAGAAAGATATAAAATTCACTGTCAAAATTGGTGTAAATAAAACAGTAATTCGTAGTTCAAAGTGGGCCGTTTTGGTATCCATAACATTGGGCCGTTTCGGTAAAGTGAGCCGTTTTGGGCCGGGCCGTTTTGGAAGTGGGCCGTTTAGACCATATCCCGAGTTTCCTCCCTTAGACCAAAAATTGACGGTATAGTTAACTCTTTGGCTGCTAAGCGCGACTAAATGACCTTTGGCGGACAGCGTAGATCAAGATCAGACTGCACAGAACGTGCAGCCTGATCTTGAATCTGAAGTAAATCAAGGGAGAAAAGTGTGCCCGACGCGGGACTCGAACCCACGACCCCCGGAACACTAGTACCGCAGCTCTACCAACTGAGCTAGCCGGGCATCTGGTCGTGAGTCCACCCAACGTCATATATCACAACACTCCTCCCCCTCCTGAATTTTTGGGAGTAACCAACTCCCCCTTTAGTCCCCATGGACCGCTGGTGCCGCTATCCCGCGTTCACCAATTTACCTCGTCGCCAATGAAGTAAATCAAGGGAGAAAAGTGTGCCCGACGCGGGACTCGAACCCACGACCCCCGGAACACTAGTACCGCAGCTCTACCAACTGAGCTAGCCGGGCATCTGGTCGTGAGTCCACCCAACGTCATATATCACAACAAATCTACACGGTCCGATAGGAAGATACTTTTCCTCCCAATAAACACCTTTAAAATAGACGAACTCGTGGTTTTATTATCGGCTCAAGAGTTTCATTTCACTTAAGGATTAACAGTCTAACAGTAAAGGATCTTTGTGTGACATTGACTAGCGAGGCTCAGACTATCAACTTTAGAATAATTGCAAGTTTTAGACGATCCGAGTCTTCGGATTTTTAAAAGCATGAAATAGATACGCCATTCAATTATAAATACACCCGCTATTGGCCTGGGAAATAGACACGGTGCACGCCAATCATGGTGGGGAAAACTTTTTCCGTGCTGTTTAAGTCTGTGAAAAACCCTGCACAAATCCGAGTTTTCCCCTTATCTAGATTTAAAAAATATAGATATATTTGCAGTAAACAAAACCATTTTCTGTTTCTAATTTTTTTTTTTTTTTTTTTGCAAGTATACGAAGAGGCAAAAGAAATTATACACCTTCTAATTTTGGCTGTTTTGGCAAAATATTTAAACCTAAGCCCTTGCAATCTTTTTCTTGCGATAGTCCAGTCATTTTTAAACGGCAAAACAAAAAAAAAAATGTCAGCAATAGGCCTACACCATTATTAACAGAAAACAAGGGAGTTATTTATCAAAGGTTAGCAAAAGACAGTTTTTTGTTACAACGGGGTTTTCAATGGTTGATGTACTAAATGGTGTTTCACTTCGCTCTCAACATTATTTTAGTCATATCACGACATTAGCTCACTTCATCAAACTTATTCATGTTCATCATGAGTTTAACCGATATACGACCGGGCCCTCAAATGTCTTACCAAAGGAAACTTGCACGAGATCGGACCACCTTGGGTCGGGATCGAACTCTTTACTTATAAGCCATGCGGGTCCCTATTTCTTTTAAAGAAAAGAAAATATTTCCATTTCAATCTCTAAAAGTATTGTCAGACTCAATTTGCTTCAATAATCAGGCCTCTGGATGGGTATCTGTGACAAGTTAACTTTCTTTGGCATACTTTTTAAGCAGTTCCTCCGAATTTCCAGACACCTTCATGTGATTTTACCAAATTTCATTCCCATTTAATGACTGCAGATCTCAAATGATTCAAAACCATGTTCATGGCTTCGAATTTGACTAAGTTTGATCAGGGATCTTATATATATACGATCCCTGGTTTGATTGAGTGCAGACACTGTACATCACCCCGATTCACTTTCACTTAAGTGATTCACTAGGACCTCGCAATGTTGATTTTATGCATCATTCCACCCCCAACTCCCGATGTACTGGTCTTACTTCGACATGATTACTTTAGGTCAAACAGACGGCAGTTCCTTCAACTCATAGCACCTTCGCAGCCGATCAACCGTGACTTGTGTACATTGCAAGTAATAAGTTAGGCTACAGACCGGTCTTGAACGACCAGCTTCCAAAATCTTAATGACACAATTTCTATCGGCTTCTGAAAGCCGCACCATTGTTCGATAGAAAAACGAAAAGGCTGTGGTTTTTTGTGGTATTTGTCGAAGACAATACCACTATGAGTTCAATATTGAATTTTGAAGACCATGTATCGCATTTTGTGCAAAGCCGAAGGAAATAAACCCAATTAAACTCAATTTTTCTCAGGCAAATGACTTTTTCCGTAGCACTCAGATATGTAATTGGAAATGGCATGTTAAAATACACTGAGTGAGGCCATCGATCGTGGAAATACTAATTTTTGATTGAAAATAGCTTCACTCGCTCATAGCCTTCTATTAGCGCAATGATACAAAATTTGTCTACCGACCACTTGGTCCTGGGCTTTTTCGTTCCAAAACCAGTTCGTCCCATGGCTTGTTCATCCAATGATTGCGCGCTACTCCATTTGATTGTGCATGAATATTTATAGATCGAAATAATTGATTGTAATGTTGGGAATTAAATGTTCGGCCAAATATATTTTAAAATCATAGTTTTCAGGTACAAACTTAATTTTATTCGATATACATGTATTCACATGATTTCTCTCTCTATCCATCATGCATCCTACTGTCAAGGGACATTACTCCTGACTCCTCCTAATGATCAAAGGGAGACCACCAATACACAAATAATCCTAACTTTGTCATGAGTACTCTCCCTTCAACCAAAAAAGGTATTCATTTGCTTAGTAGGTTGACTTTCAAGACAATATTTGAATAATATTTCTCTTTTTCTTTCAAATTATTAATTCCACACAATGGCTTCCTTGACAAATACCACTTCAGTGTTCTCAACGCTTTGATTTACATTATCGACTTAGAAACCAAATACCGATTTCCAGCGATATGTTGATTGTTCAACAGGTTGCAGGTGCAGATATACAAAATCGATATGTACCTGCACTGTAGCCAGTCTAGTGTGTCAGTTTGTAAATTAATGACAGAATATCATTTCAAACTTAGTAGCAATGGGTTTTTTAAGATTTCAGGTCAAAAATATGAAGAATGAGAAAATTATGACAGATCAAAAACTGTATACTTTCTTTTGCCTTTGAGTATATTACGTTTGGGGCCCAAAACATGCTTGATTTCTTCACAGACCTATTATCGTATTTACTATTACTTAGCGGCAGAGTTTTGATTTTGCGCACTCATCCTATACAGGATAGTGATACTTCATAGCAGTTAAATCTTTAAAGAATATGGCATGCACAGACATTGTCTTGATTTTATCATTATTGTGCTTTGGCCGTACTGAGACTAAAATCACATGCGTTTGAAGCTCTATTGGTCTCTCATGTCTGCGCATGTCATATTTTTTGAAGATTCGACCTGTCTGCTATGACGCATCACCATCTCCAGTACAGGAGAAAATTAATATGACGCTAGTCAAGTAGCAATTGAGAAAATGGCTATAATCAATACATCTGTGGAAAAAATGTAGCCTGTTTTTCGCTCCAAATATCTTGAAAATTTAATTATTTCAAATAAGAGAAATAGTTTTCACAAATACTCTTGTTTTACTGCACGTCTTAGAAAACAGTTTCTAATTATAGACTTTAGGGAAACCAGGATTCGTGCAAGATTTTTCCACAGAGATATCAACAAGAAGTGTCTGGGCTTATTAAGAAGTGTCCGAAGCTATTACCCAAGCCTGTAGGGGTTGTTTTAATAAATGGCCGGTGCATAGGTCGCATACCAGCTGATCATAGCTGAATGAATCGAACCAGATGGCGTTTTATTGAGTATTTATTTTTTCCAAAGACAAAAACATATGATACTTGAACCCTTTACCACACAATCACGACTTTGAACGATCCATTGGAAGAAGGCTTTTTAAATTCTTGTGGAAAAAGGAGAAAATTATGGTAAACGAAACAGCATTTCTCCTTTTTCCACAATGTTCTGACCTATGAATGACAAATCCAATGAAATATCTGCGTTGATAAACTTTTTGTATAATTTATATAAAAACGGCTATAGGGAAATAGTTTTGGGGCAAAATAACAAGGGGAAATAGATTGGGAGCGAAAGAACTAGGGTTGGGGGGGCCAAATGACTTATGACGAAAAATAGGGTCGAAACGACTAGGGGGAAAACGACCATTGGGGAAGTGTCACGGGGGCGAAATGTTAGTCGCGTTTGAAATGTATTTACTCGAGTATCAATAGGTCTTTATTTTCAATTTATTCGATCATATAGAACTTGTATATGTTGAAAATAATTTCAATTGATTGATATTAATACATAATAATTTAAATAATACACAATACATAATAATTCAAAGTTGAACATTCTGTGTTTAGAAAAAAATCACTACATTGAACGTATTTACTAGGACTTTTATCGAACCTTTCTATGTTGAATAAAAAGGCCTGTAAAATATTCTACGAAACAAAATGAATAAAGAAAATATTTGATTTCTATATTTTACTCTGCAAAAGATAATAATAGAAAAAAATTCACAGGTTAAATAATCATTAGAAGTATTGAAATAGTCTAGATGTTTCAAAATAATACTAATTTAGCATTTATATTCGGAAAATAAATAACGGCGAAATAAATTATTTTAAAATGGGTGACAAACAAGAATTGACAGCAGAAAGAAGTGGAATCAACTTCGATATTGAGGTATCTTAAGTGTCGACCTTTATGTAAAGTCACCATTTGCTGAATCTTTCGGGGCATTTTTGATGTGTGCTATTTAGTTGCTTTTCTTGGTACGAGAAACACAGTATACTTGGGGTGGAATGACAGTCATTTCGACACCCGGTCATTTCGACCCTTTTTGGTAATTTCGACCCACTCGAATTTTTTTTTTTTTTGCAAAATTTGGTCATTTCGACACCCGATATTTTTCGAGCACTTTTTAGACTCGAGTTACTGGAATAAAATTGTATTAACTGTTTACTTTGTCATATTATTATAATTTTGTTTAAGTGTGTTATCAAAATATGTTTTCAATAGCTTTAAAGCCCCTATAAAGTCCAAACATAGGTAATTTTCACCGTTTATAACTCGAAAATATATTGGATAACCCATCACAACACACATATATAAGATAGGAGAAAACTCGAACGTGTCAGTTACTGCATTGGTTGCCGTGAAATACGGGTGTGAAAATGCATGGAGATGCCCGTCGGTTTCAGGGACGCCATTGATTGAGACAACCTTCGTTATCGTTCGTGTATATTCGAACTAGGCCTTCGAGAACGTCACGTGATACCATTGCATCTCATTAGTGCTACACAGGACTACTGTTTATACTTTCAATAGTATGTCATCGGAGAGTAAGATTGCTCATTCTGAACCTGTTTTCTTATTTAGATGTAGTAAACTCTTCCCGTATTAATGATAAATGAATAAGCGATGATCAGGCTGTGTCGTCGTTTTGTTTACAATGTCGATAAACTTACGTCAGAATGGGGGCAAAAAGATCAAGTGAATGAAGGGTTTGTTTTGACGCCTTGAATGATCACGTGGTGTTTACTTCACTATCACGTCACTGCGGAGATTTACGACGAAAAATCGGCTAATCGTCGGCCATCATCGATGCAGGGATCGTACATGTATATAAGATCCC
The DNA here is from genome assembly GCA_946811185.2 of Hippopus hippopus. Classification (NCBI taxonomy): domain Eukaryota; kingdom Metazoa; phylum Mollusca; class Bivalvia; order Cardiida; family Cardiidae; genus Hippopus; species Hippopus hippopus. The sequence goes on from OX328105.1 coordinate 4,032,895, forward strand.
TGATCGATGTAAACAAACAGATAATGCGGCACGGTAGGAATTGTTCTAGTTTCAAAATTCTTTTTTCTGCCATTGACTGGAACTTTTACAAACTGCACCTTTACATATCGTGAAAGTCATAATAATCGCCATATTTTTACATGGTAAAAATGAAATTTACTTTTATTTTGTAAACAGGTATTTTTACATTTGGACTTTACTGAGACTTTAAAGTTACCCCAGGTAAGAGTATGTTCTTACAATCTTCTGTAGCCATCTATATTTTGCCGTTTTAAAAGAAGATTTTGCCGCGTAATGTTTATCATACCTTTACCCGTCTTTAACTGTGTCCGACAGCTGTTTTCCTCTATCAGTGTAGGTCACAATTTATGACAACCTTAGAAATATCAAAACTACTAAGGAAAAAAATAAAGTATAATTATATCTTTGGCACATTCAAGATAAAAAGGTATCTATATACTTCCATTTTACCGAACTTGAAACTTTCGTAAATCGAGCACAGCTGACTTTCTCGTCGTGCAGCGGGTAACATTTGATAGCATTGTTGCAGAGAGAGTTTTATTTTTAATATGAGCAAACCCCGGTGTGGAAATGATGAGCCTGGGCATTTGGACGAACTGAGAAAAGATGGGTTGAAGAATGTTCGATTAATGGATGGGTGCTTTTAAACTAGGATAATGATATTGTTTGTTTGGAGTAATTACGATGAACTACACCGGTACTCTCGCCGAAAGTGTGGGCCGATGAACTATCCTAAAGTTGACTTTCGTTCCCGTGAATTGAACTCAGGACCTTATGGTTACGAGGCTGACGCCCAGCTCGGCTCACAACCACGGACACCACGGAAAAAAGCAAAACAGTCAAGATTTCAGATTCGTTATTTTGGTATTCATTTAGATACCAAGTTTGACTAATGTTAAAAAAAAGGAAATGTTCTGAAAAATATAAACCATTTTTAAGTTTTAAATGTAAATTCTGTTGGATTTACTAGAGCTTCGGTAAATAACGGGTTCGGTTAAATGCCCTATTAAGGCACCCTTTTTCACCATTAATATTTCAACCTTTTATTTTTCTTTGTCTTTTTCTGAAGTGTGCTGATAACCATAAAGTGTTACTTCATTGCGTGTTTACTCTGAGAGATTAAAACAGTTTTCGGTCAGTTTCTTTAAAGCCAGGTAAAGGTGTGAAAAACATTACATTGCATCACCCATTTTTAATCACGATTATGTTTTTTTGAAACCTCAAATCAATTTGCTCTGTATGTCTCTTTACTGACCTGAAGCATATACACACCAAATATTTTCAATCATAGTTATTGAAATAAACAAATTTCCCTAACACAATATTATTTAAACAAAGCTAATACACATACTTTGATCACACACTAGAACAAAATTAAGATGATACGACAAATTAAATATGGTTCGATCCCCACGGCTGGCCATCTAAAACAGGGATCGTATATAAGATCCCTGTCTAAAATTACTAATAGTCTTGCTGATGAGACGTTAAACCGAGGTCCCGTGTGACGGTGCTATACACCGAGCACGTAAAAGAACCAGGCGTAACTTAAGATGGGTTTCGTCCTGTATCTGCACAATCTCCCATAACAATACTAACAGCCTTCAGGGGGGCGTCGCCCATATGGGCAACCGGTGGCGACGATAAATAAACGCAATTTCAATCAATCAAATTAAATATGCATAAATAGCAATTATGAAGCAATAAAAAAGAACATAAAAGTACATGTAGAGATTTAGTTATTCCTGACAAATAACACATCATTGGTCTTCTACATATAGCAGCCTCGGCATAAAGATTTCAATGGATGTAACAGTCAACATAGTTTTTTATCTTTAAAAGAATTACCAAAGAAGTAAACACAAAGGCAACTTTCGATATGCTGCAAAAATACTGCAAAAATACGACAAGGTCAATTTAAACATTTGACCTTCAACTGTGACCTTGACCTTGGGCGTATCGAAACAAACTTTTCACATGACACTAGTATTTGTTTAGGAGAACAAGTGTGCGAAGTTTTTTTGAACTCCATTGATAAATGTAGAAGTTATGCTCCGGACAAGGTCAATTTAAACATTTGACCTTCAACTGTGAACTTGACCTTGGGCGTATCGAAACAAACTTTTCGCATGACACTAGTACTTGTTAAGGAGAACAAGTGTGCGAAGTTTTTTTGAAATCCATTGATAAATGTAGAAGTTATACTCCGGACAAGGTCAATTTAAACATTTGACCTTCAAGTGTGACCTTGACCTTTGGGCGTATCGAAACAAACTTTTCGCATGACACTAGTACTTGTTAAGGAGAACAAGTGTGCAAAATTATTTTGAAATCCATTTATAAATGTAGAAGTTATGCTCCGGACAAGAATGGGACACACTAACACACACACACACACACACACACACAGAGACGGACACAGGTAACTCTATATGCCCCCCCCCCCATTTCATGGCGGGGGCATAAAAAGTAGACATTCCAAGTTGTTTTTTTATAACAGTATTCCAGTACAGGCACTGGTCCACTTTCTTTCTGATCACCCCTCGTATGTACTCAAAAGCAACGCAATTACCCCTCCCTCTGTTTTTGATGCCATTTAGATCATCCAACACTAGACAAGTGTTGTTCCTTTGCAACCAGCGAAGTGCGGTTTCTGGTACATGCAACCAGCAAAGTGTGTTTTCTGGAACATGCAACCAGCGAAGTGTTTTTTTTTTTTTTGTACATGCAACCAGCAAAGTGCATTTGCTGGCACATGGGTATTATGATCTAATCTTAACCCTTTACCAAACAATCTTCTTTTTACAAACCCGTGGAAGAAGACTGATGAAACATTGTGTGAGAAGAAGAAAATGAAAGTAACCAGCACTTTCTCCTTTTTCAATCTGTATTCTCTTTCAAATGAAATTCATATAATGTATGTGCCAAATTGGTCAACACAGAAATGCTTTCAATATGGACCGCTGAAAATGTGCCATCGAGTGGCGAGGTGATTAGATTTTGAAGGATTTTGTTTAATTTTGGAATAGTTTTCAATACTGGTTCACTGATAACACAGTGGAGGGATCCTGCTTGGCTCAGCGTAGGACTTGTGACCGGGAGGTTCCTTGTTCAAGCCTCACTAAGAGCACTGGGTTTTGTAAGGCCTAGCATAGTGCTGGTAGAACTTAGAACAGACATGTTTAGGTGAGCTTTAGCCCTGATATAACCGATATAATGTTAAAATCAACACAAGACGGTATTCATACAAACAGTCACAGTGGCCAGAGCACCTTTCCATGCTCCTTAAATTTTTTTTTCCTGCACTTCACATAACTTTCCAACCCAATGGCAGCTTTTCCAAAGAAATGAACTACAACTGGCCATGTCCAAGGGTAAATAAGAAATAAATCCTGTTGCAATGCCTTTGTGCTTTGATCAAACAATCTCGTATCTAACTACCTACTTGGAGGGATGCATTTGAAAACCTTGTACGAATAGGAGAAAATACTGTTTTCAGCATTTTCTCCTATTCCCACAATGTTTTACTTTCTTTCAAAGGCAAATTTCATTTTTGAGTTGCTTTTATTTTTTCCTCTGCAAATAGCTTCAATTCGGAGAGGTCTACAAGTTTGCCTTTTGATTAAAATGTAAAAAATATCCTGAGCTCACAACCCCTCGATGACAAGCTCCATGCAATACCACTGAGATAGCAGCAGGTTCTGCAATATTTTTTGTACAAGGGTATATCGAGGGTATATCGAAACCTGTTTCTTGTTGGAAAATATTTGAACAGCTGGACTTTGGGTTAACCCATTATTGTACACGTTATTTTTGAGATACTAGATAATGATACAAGTCGCATGGATAATAATTAGTTGAAGGAAAAGGAAATGTCTGTTTTCAACAGCATGGAAAAGAAAATAGGAAAAAGTAATTACTTATTACAAATAAACACTGTTCCTTTTCCTACCATGTTTTCCCAAGAGGTCAGCAGCAAGGTCAGAATATGTGTTTGCATGCTAACACATTAACCCTTAGCCACACAATTCTGATTTTAATGAGGAAGAAGGTATGGGAAAAAATTGTGGGAAAAGAAGAAAATGCTGGTAAACAGCATTTTCTTTTTTTCCTACAATGTTTTCGACCTTTTCATAAAAACATTCAGTTAGCTCAGCCACATTAAGTTGTCTGTCTGAAAATTGCTTTCAGCTTGGAAAAAGTCCAAAATTTTGTTGTGTGGTAAAGAGTTAAAATGTATAACACTAGTATCATAAAATATATAAACTCATGATGTGATTAATGATTTATTTTATGTACATGTACATCTACATGACTATTAACCATTCAACAAACAGTCTTGGTTTTTAAAACCCTGAAGAGGACTTGTGAAAACATTGGGGAAAAGAGAGAAAATGAAAAAAAAAAGGAAAACAGCATTTCAAATTTTCCAACACTTTTTAGCTTTTTTACTCACTACCACACAATCCTGAACTTCAACCACCCTGAGAAAGAAGCCTTTTGAAAGCATTGTTGGAAAACAATAAAATTCTTGACCAGTGTTTTCTCCTTTTCCTACATTGTTTCTACCCTTTCACAGAAAAATCCAATTACTTGAGCCACATTAGTTCTTCCGCAGGCTTTAAATCAAACAAAATTACATTAATTGATCTTAAAATATCCTCAACAAACTTTTGCTGTCTGGTAAAGAGATAGTGAACAGATTTCCTGCATAAAATATAAACTGCTGTTTTTCAGAAAACTGTAAATCTTCAAAAAAAAACTATCCACAAAACATGACAACAAATATGTACAATTATCTTATTGAGGTTTATACAGATTCTCTATTAACAAAACCAGCTTAGAAATTATTGTCAGTAAAGCAGTACGTTAATTCTTGGTCTAAACCACTTGCTCCTCTTCCCACAATGTTTTCCATACTTTTTAACAGTGCCAAGTTTGTGTCTTTCACATGGTTTTATTCCATGTGCTTTGTTATCAAATTTTACCAGTCGGGTTCCCAGGTTCAAATCCCCAGCTTGGCCAATTTCTTTCAGAGGAATAATGATAGTATTTGCGACAGGATTAATCCCTCTCTCACTGTTGATTATTGTTTAGACAATGGGTATGTGGGAAAAATAGCCAGTGGCTTTGGGAGAATATTGTGCTCAGTATGTGAAAAAGAATCACCAGAAAAATATAGATAGGTACACTCTCTGTTGCATTATTACTAAAATAAAATTTAAAACTACCATAACATCCTACCAAACAATCAAATCATTTAAAAACTCTGAGGAAAATGGATTCTGAAAACACGGAGGGAACAGGAGCAAATACTGGTAACTAGCATTTTTAACTTTTTTTTTCCCACAATGTGTTCTGCTCTATCAAACACTCATTATACCCCCGCAAAACGAATGTTTTCGGGGGTATACTGGAATCAGCCTGTCTGTCCGCGTGTCTGTCTGTGTGTCCGTCTGTGTACAAATAATTGCCTGTTTCTGTCAAAGTGCTGGCGGGGGTATTAAGTCACATTCAGTGACAGCTCTGGTTTCTTCAGTTGAGCCACATTGGACTTCTCGTCTACAAATGCTTTTAATTCCAACATGTATAAACAGTTTAACTATATTGTTTGATATGGAGTTAAATACCACACAAACAGGTATAAGGAAAGAGTTAACCCCTTACCAAACAATCACAAACTTTAACGACCCTGAGTCAGAAGGCTTTTAAGGCTTTTGAAAACATTGTTGGAAAAGAAGAAAATGCTGGTAACCAGCATTTTCTCCTTTTCCTACAATGTTTTCTACCCTATCAATGACTACTATCGTCATCTGAGCCATCTTTGTCGTCTGCAAATGCTTTCAATTCAGACTTGTCCAAAATTTCCTCGTTTGATAAAGAGTTAAACACCATACAAACAATCAAACTTCTTCCACAAAAATTGTACTCTTCAAATAGAAGAGATCTGTACAAAATATTGTACTACAAGAGGGCCAAGATGGCCCTGGATCGCTCACCTGAATTTTTGAGAGGACCATAGCCAATTTTTTTTTGAGGTATTGAAACTTTCAAAACAAAATCATTATTTTGCCAAGCAATTTTGAAAAGGTCACCTGTAAAAGTCATTTCAAAATCTGTTACCACCTCTACAGTCATCACCACAGCAATAATTTCGATGAATCAGAATTCTGCAAATAAATTTTGGGATAGATCACCCAAGGACAATTTTTTGAAGATAAGCACACTCTCGATAGTGACTAAAAACATAAGTTGAACAAGAGCACCACATGCAGGTGCCAACAATTGGCTGTTGTTTTTCGACGGATAAAATTTCCCTAACAATTTTTGAAAAGGGTCACCCTAGGAACATTTCTGTGAAATTACTTCAAAATCTGACCAGCCGTTCCAGAGAAGAATTAAGAAATTCCTCTTCATGTCCCTGTTGTGCAAACAGCCCCCACCATCAGAGCCATGTTTCTTGACAGATCACAATTTTGTGAACAGTTTTTGAAAAGAGTCACCCAAGGAACATTTCTGTGAAATGATTTCAAAATCTAACCAGTGGTTTCAGAGAAGAATAATTTTTAAGAATTTCTTCATGTCTGTATAGTGTAAATAGCCCACAGCCATCAGAGCCATTTTTCTTGATGGATCAAATTATCTCGAACACCTTTTGAAAAGGGTCACCCAAGAAACATTTCTGTGAAATTATTTCAAAATCTGACCAGCTGTCTCAGGGAAGAAGAATTTTTAAGAATTTCTTAATGTCCATATAGTGCAAGTGCCCCCCCCCCCATCAGAGCCATGTTTCTTGGCGAATCAGCATTTTGCTAACTATTTTTGAAAAGGGTCACCAAAGGAACATTTCTGTGAAATTATTTCAAAATCTGACCAGCTGTTTCAGAGAAGAGGAATTTTTAAGAATTTCTTCATGGCCATATAGTGCAAGCAGCCCCCATTTACCAGAGCAATGTTTCGTGATGGATCAAAATTTCGCAAACACTTTTTGAAAAGGGTCAACTAAGGAACATTTCTGTGAAATTATTTCAAAATCTGACCAGCCATTTCGGAGAAGAAGAATTTTTAAGAATTTCTTCATTACCGTATAGTGCAAGAAGCCCCCATTCACCAGAGCCATGTTTCTTGAGGGATCAAAATTTCGCGAACAAGTTTTGAAAAGGGTCACCAAAGGAACATCTCTGTGAAATTATTTCAAAATCTGACCAGCCGTTTCAGAGAAGAATAATTTTTAAGAATTTCTTCATTTCCATATAGTGCAAGTAGCCCCCAGTCACCAGAGCCATGTTTCTTGACGGAGCAAAATTTCGCGAACAATTTTTGAGAAGGGGCACCCAAGGAACATCTCTATGAAATTATTTTAAAATCTGACCAGCTGTTTCAGAGAAGAAGAATTTTTAAGAATTTCTTCATTTCTGTATAGTGCAAGAAGTCCCCATTCACCAGAGCCATGTTTCTTGACGGATCAAAATTTCGCGAACAGTTTTTGAAAAAGGTCACCCAAGGAACATCTCTGTGAAATTATTTCAAAATCTGACCAACGGTTTCATCAGAGAAGATTTTTACAGAATTCCTTAGAAAATTCCATTTGGTTGCCATGGCAACCAGAATTTTTGATGGAATCCAATACTGTGAACAATTTTTAAAGAGGACCTCCCAAGGAACATTCCAGCCAAGTTTGGTCCAAATTGGCCCAGCGGTTTAGGAGGAGTTGATGTTTAAAGAATTGTTGACGACGCACGACGGACACCGGGTGATCCTAAAAGCTCCCCTTGAGCACGTTGTGCTCAGGTGAGCTAAAAAACGATAAACATAAAATGAGGTGCAATACTCAAAAATGAAAATATATGTAGAAAGATTATTAATTTTTCTATCATTTCTCCTTTTGTTTTCTAAACTTCAAGCCACTGTTCCAACTCATTCAATTCTTGAGACATTCAATTTCAATCATGAAATCGAGGTTGTATCCCAGCGGGAGGTGCCAGTCTCTCCAAAATGTCTTTGGACAGGGCAATGCAGAGCCCCAGCTAAGTATTGGAATCCTGGAACCACAGAGGTAAAATCAGTAAATTGTCACTATGATATCCCCAAACTTGTCTGCCTCATTCAATACTTTATCAAACGACAACAATTTGGACTGGACCAAACTGAAAGCATTAGCAGATGACAAATTTAAATGTTGTTATATTGCTTAGTATTGTCTTTCATAGGGTAGAAAACATTGTGAAGAAAGGAGAAAATGCTGGTTACCAGCATTTTCTCCTTTTCCTACAATGTTTTCACATGCTTCTTCCTTAGAGTCCTTAAAACTCGGGATTGTGTGGTAATGAGTTAAACTGATTGCACAATGCATTAAATCATCACCAAACAACAAAAATGTTGGACAAATCCAAATTTGTAAACGAGAAGTCAAAAGTGGCATAAATGATGAAATTTGTCTTTGAAAGGGTAGAAAACATTGTGGAAAAAGTAATCAGCATTTTCTCTTTTTCCCAGAATGTTTTCAAAAGGCTTCTGGTTCCATGTTAAAACCTAGGATTGTGTGGTAAAGGATAAATCCTTTGCCAAACTAATCCTTTTTTCATTAACCCTCAGGATCAAGCCTTTTGAAAACATTGAGGGAAAAGGAATAGAATGATGATAAAACTGAGATATAAAGAAAGAAAATTATTACAGAACAACATGCTATAGTAATTATACACAATTTTTACATAAATCCTGAAATATTTTCTTGGTCATTATCATTTGAAGTTCTTGTCTCATTTTTTCAGAACAACAAGATTTAACTCTTTACCACACAAAAAGATTTTAGATCAGTCTAAACTGAAAGCATCTGCAGACAATAATATGAGTGAACAATTGTCCACAATACGACATCAGAGAAGAATTTGTTTTGGGATGGGTAGAAATCATTGTAGGAAAAGGAGAAAATGCTGGTTACCAGCATTTTCTCTTTTTCTCACGATGTTTTCAAAAGGTTTCTCTCCCAGGGTCATTAACAGTCGGGATTGTGTGGTAAAGGGTTAAAGCAAAAGGGATGATATATCATGGAGATTTAAATGAACATTTTTTCCAACCCTTTAAGAAATTAATTCCTGATGCCTCCGCAGTATATAATGCTTTCAAAAACATTGTGACAAAACAAGAAATAGCTTATGAAGTGCAATTTCAAAAAAATTTCTCCAATAACAATAGTGCTTTCTTTTCTATTTCAAACAAAAGGTCAACTCTTTACAACATAACAAAATTTTAAACCCGTCCAATTCAAAGAAGATCTAGTTTCAGACAACAAATAAAATGCATCTCAAATGATAAAATTTGTTTCTCAAGGTGTAGAAAACGTGGGAAAAGAGAGAAAAAAAAAAACACCCACTGGGGCTCACTCTTTTTTAATCGGAAACCCTCTTTCCTCAGGGTTTATCACATCATCGAATTGTTTGGTAATTTGGTAAAGGGTTGACCCTGTACCAAACAACAAAATTTTGGACTTGTCCAAATCGAAAGAATTTGCAGGCGACAACTAAAATGTATCTCTAAAGTGAAAAGTAGTCTGAGAAAGGGTAGAAAACATTGTGGGAAATGAAGAAAATGCTGGTTACCAGCATTTTCTCCTTTTCCCACAATGTTTTCAAACGCCTTTACCACACAATCCCGAATATTCACAACCCCAAAGGAAAGGACTTTTGAAAACATTGTTTGAAAAGAAGAAAATGCTAGTAACCAGCATTTTCTCCTTTTCCCACAATGTTTTCTACCTTTCCAAAGACAAATTTCATCATTTTTGCTACAATCAATTTACCCTTTGACAATGCTTCCAATTTAGACCAGTCTAAACTTTTGTGGTTTTGTAAAGAGTTAGAAGGCTTTTCAAACCATCATGGGATGGAGATAAAAAAAAAAAAAATGCTATAAAGAGGATTATATGCTGGTGACAAGCATTTCTCCATTCCCACAATATTTTCTACCCTTTCATAGACAAATCCCACTATGAAAGCCACATGCAAAGGTTTTCAATACAGATGATCCTCAGATTATGTCATCTCGTTCACCACACAATCTCAACCCTATGGAATAAAGGCTTTTGAAAACATTGTGGGGAAAGGAGAAAATGCTAGTATACTTCCAAATAGAATTTCCATTTTTTGAGTCACTTTTAATTTGTTGTCTGTATTAATTGTATTCAAATTGGACAAGTCTGAAATTTATCATCTGGTAAGAGTTAGAGAGTATTTTTGAAGCACATTTTTGGTGCTGTGGAATATTCAATCAAAACTCGTGACTTAAGGAATGCAAGTCTTTTCGGTGCTTCTGTTACAGTTGTGACCCTTTTCATCAATGGTGTTGCTGATTTTCCCTTAACCCAGTATCTATGCAAAGTTACCAGCTCTTTTGGCTGTGGATCATACAGTTCATAGATCCACTTGTTATTTTCCTTCTTCTTTTTATAGTACTTTCCCTCTTTTTCTATGACAAATGTCAATTTGTTGTCCGATGTTAAACTGTACTTTTGATTGATGGTCGTCCCTGTTTTAGAATCCCACGAGTATTTGTCTCGTAAAACTTTTCGTCTGTCTGCTGCATCTTTCTCCACCTCTACAACAACAAAATTCCTACCTACAGGCTGATTTCTAACACACGAAACAGTGGTTTCTGTGAGCATTACCTCAAATGAATCTTCTGTACTCATCATTTCTTCTGAAAAAGGGCCACACAATTTTTTACCAGCAGCACTTTGTTTCGGAGATACAGTAGCAACATTTTGTTTTGGAGTTACAGTAACATCCTTTGTAGTCACTTTCTGTATATCATCTGTTTCAGGCTCATCCTCCTTCTGATCATCATCTTCATGGCTGATCTTTAATCTTTTAACCTGTCTGTTCTTTAGTCTCTCGGACCGGTAGGACCTTTCCTCATTTGGAGGGGTGAAATATGGCTTACTGTACAATGATTTTGACTTGTGAGGTACAAGTGAACTTTTCACTTTACTGTTTCTTTCTTTTTTCTTTACTGTTTTGGCAGATTCCTCTTGAATTGGGCTTTCATCTTCACTTGTCTCTGTCATGTCTTGATCTGAGCAGTGTTGTATATTTTTGTCTTTCTCCTGAGTACTGATTTCTGTAAATGATTTTAGTATTGCCACATCATCCAATTCATTATCCCCAATTTCCTGTTTTAAGTATTCAATCACAGTCTTTGTTTTCACATGAGAAAACTTCTCTGGTGCATCAATGATTTTTGAACAACGCTTTCTGTACCAAGGCATACTCTTCAACTTCATCCAAGTTCTGCGAATTGTCACAATCTGTTTGGGCTGCGGTTTAATGGTTTCATAAACAAATGCCTTCTTTTCTTTTTTTTTTACAGAGTAAAGTCCATCCTTGATCACGACAGTCCTCCCAAGTTTCTCACCATCAAGAACAAAAAGTTGATTAGTACACTGGAATGAGCAGCCGTCCCATGCCAAACCATCTTGGCAAGGTGCACTTTTCATTCCTTCTTCCCCTGTCTCATCTGTGGTAACAACTATGAAATCTTCGTGATGAGGCCCCGACAGGACCGATGACACAGGTTCTTCAGATAGTAGAACCTCCCATGTCTGGCTCCCTGTCATAAACATACTGGTAACAGGAAGGTAAACTGCAACTTCCTCGGTCTCTTCATCAACTGCACAACTGTTTACCTGTGAATCATCAAGCTTGGGTTTCCATTCATCCATATTCTCAGCCAAAGAGCTGTCTGGAGTTTCATCAGCATCTTCCATTTCTTCAAACTTTCTTTTCACCTGTTGATTCTCGTTTTGATCCATATCATCAGAGATGTCTCTTTGTTCTCTTTGTTTTCCCCTGCTTTTAAATATTTCCTTCAGTTTCATAGGTATGCTGATATTTGAACTATATGACATTGTATAATATTCAACCAAAGCCTTTGATTTCAGAAAATCCAGCCTCTCTGGAGCTTCTAGTATACTGGTTATTCTTTTTCTGTAAAGGGGACAACTCTTTAGAGCTGTCCAATATTTATGTAGTATTATGATTTCCTTTGGCTGTGGATTTACTGGGACCCAAACATTCTTCCTATCCAAACGCTTTTTCATACAGTACTTGTCTCCTTGTTTGCTTACTCCTGTAAGATTGTTTGATTCATCAATGGCAAAAGTTTGGTTAACACTGGTCCCTAATCTGTTATCCCAAGCACACCCATCCTTAAGGAAAAATCGACTCTTTCCATTAGCTTTTTCATTTCTAATAACCATATAGTTTCTGTTATTCTTTTCTTTTAATGCCCCTTCTGTGCCATCAAGTATAAGTGTTTCTAAAATTTGCTCATTACTCATGGATGAACAGGCTGTTGACATCTGCATAAGGTCATTTTGTTTTTGATTCATATCAGCAGTAGACAGAGCCAATTCCTTTTGAAACTCCTTGTCCTGTGGATAGAGTTTTCTGTTAAGTATAACCAGTTTTGTCTTCCCATTTTCATCTACTTCTTCTTTAGGTATGATGCATTTTTCACTGCAATATTCAGTGACATGCTTGTGCAGGAGGTTACTCCATCTCTCTGGGGCAGACCATACTACAGTTTCCCTCTTTAAGAATGAGTTACTATCCTTCAGTTTGAACGTACACCTCTGTAGTACAAGGAGATTTTTTGGTTGTGGAAAAAGCTCCTCATACTCTTTCGCAGATCTTTTTGGTAGGACTCTACAATACTTTCCATTCTTTTTAACAACCAGTGTACACTGATTGTCACTGCTTACACTGAAAGTGAGATTTGTTGTTGTATTTACTTGCCAAAATCCAAATTCATCCACTCTTTGGAATCCATTATAATTGGATGTAAAAACTCTGTAGTTTTTAGTTTCATCTACAGAGGCATTATCATCAAGAATCACCTGTAACAGCTCGTCATTGTTCAGGTACTGGTAGCTTGTGATGACAGGTTGTTTGACTAGATAATCAGTTTCATCTTCATTCTTTGTTTTGTCATTATCCTCCTGATACACATCAACATTTTCAGAAATATCTTCGTTGTTTACAACAAAGCTGCCTAAATCATTATTATCTGTTTTGCCTGTGTTGAACAATGTTATTGCATCATGTTCTGGAACTTCTTTAGAGACACCAGGATAAAGCATCTCTTTCAGTTTGGTACAATCTGGTATAGTGACCTTAACTTGGCTGTCTGCTACACTCACTTTACGTACAGATGCAATGTCCATATAATATTCTACTAAACATTTTGTTGTCAGAAATCCAAGATCTTCAGGGGCCTCTGCTATCCTAGAGATCCTACGTCTGTATGATTCATTACCTTCAAGCTCAATTGTTACTTTCTGAAATGTGATTATTGATTTAGGCTGTGGTTGTATACGTTCATAATGCCATTGCTTCTGGTGAAGACGCTTGTAATAGTAATCTGTTCCTTTTTTGTAGATCTTAGTGAGATTGTACTCAGCATCAACAGCAAATGATTGTTTTGAAGTCTTCCTTGACTGACTCTTCCAAACCACACCATCTTCAAATATAGGCATACCTTTATATCCCTCATTTCTAATCACTAAGTAGTTTTTCTTTTCACTGTTTCCCCCAGAAACATCTGGTTCTTCATTCAATAGAACATTGAGAATCTCTTCATTACTCATGTATTTATAACTTAATGGTATCTCTACTAATGGACTAGACTCGGGTTTTGCAACAACTTCATTCTGCAGGTCAGTGTAATCCTGTATCTCTTCTAAAGTATCTGTCATGTTGTCCACAATCACACTTGCATCCTGCACTGTTGTCTTTGGATCTGACTCTTCCTCTCTTTCCTCTCGCTCTGTACTTTTGCTGATACTTGTGTCTAATTCAGGAATGAATCTCAGGCTATTTCCAGTTCTAATAATATCATCCGAAGATATCTCAACTAAAAGTTCTGTTTGTGTGGTTGCATGGCTTTGCCTGTACCTTGGAAATGCAGTTCTTGTGTCTTGGCAGAAGAAGAAAGATCCACTATCCGAATGCTGTCTCATATGAATGTGTAAACTTTTCAAGTCAACAGCTGTAAATAAACAAAGTACAACATATATTTGAAGTTGTTCCTATAGCCTTTCCACACAATCCTGAATTTTAAACAACCCCGAGGAAGAATCCTTGTGAAAACATTTTTGGAAAAGGAGAAATGCTGGTAACCAGCATTTCCCCCTTTTCCCAAAATGTTTTCCTGTGTCAATTATTTGAGCTACATCTAATTTGTCTTCTATAAATGCTTTCAATTTGAATGTATCTAAAATTTTGTTATGTGGTAAAGAGTAAAAAATTAACTCTTTACCACACAACAAAATCTCAAACTTATCAAAATTCAAAGCATATGCAGGCAACAAATCAAGGATGAGTCAAATGATGAAACTTGCCTTCAACCAAGTAGAAAACACTGTGGGAAAAGGAGAAGATGCTAGTTACCAGCATTTTCTCCTTTACCCACAATATTTACAAAAGCTTCTTTCTCAAGGTTGTTAAATCTCTGGATTAAGAAATCATGTCACTGGAAATGAAAAGCTGTAATTGACAAGTAAAAATTTTGGAAAGATAGAAAATGCTGTTTCAGAAGCATTGCCTGTCTTATTGATTGAAACTAGGGAATGCACGATGAGCTAAAATAGTAAAAAGAAATTACAGATTTTACAAAATGACTCAATGTATTTCTTTGGAAACATACCATTATCAAGATGTTAACTAGTAGAGAAATTCCATCACAGACATTATGTCAAAAATGTCATCAATATATTGAACCTAATGTTAACAAGGGAGACCCCATGCAGGTGCCTATGCCTGGCTGTAATTGCTCCATTTCACAAAAAATTCTAAATCAAAAAAGGGGCATAACTGTGTCAAATAGAATTTGATGGTTATCTGCCCTTGTTATTTGGGTTCCTCTCTGATAGTTAACAACTTGTCCAAGTTTGAAGTAAGTACATTCAGTAATAACAGAGATAATAATATTATAAAATCTCAAAGTTTTTGGTATGGCGACAACAACGCACATGAATAGGGCTACGACAATACCTTGAAGTCTTCTGCAAAAACAGCCCAGCTAAAAATGTCAAAATACACTTTAAGATTATTCTAAAAGCCAGGGTTCGACACTAACGGTGTCCCAGGTTCCCGAGGATCCCAAATCATATGGAGGTATCCTACAAGTTTAAGGATTGGGATCCTGTTGGGATCCTTAATTTTATGATGATTTATAATATAATAAACACAAGCTTAAAGAGAAACCTCCATTACACCCCGTGTCCTTAAAAAGTATTCAGAAAAACCAGTCTAACAATAAATGTTGCTTGTATCACAATCGCAATGTCTTATAACCTATTAAGTCATTGAAACGCTCTTTAAAATCAAATTGGTTTGTCAAGCATCCAGTTGGTATAGTTTTGGTCGAAAATTGTCTTGAGTTTTCGCGGTGCAGATTTTTTAAAATTTTTTTGCAAAGCCCATATGAAACAGTGCCAGGGCCCCTATCAGCAAAGGTGAAAGGATGATTTCAAATGGATAGACGACTTTTGAATCATCAGACCATTTCCTCACTGGATTAATGCAGTAACTTGTAACAATGTTTTCAAAGGCTTTCTTTTTCAGGGTCATTAAAACTCGGGATTGTGCGGTACAGGGTTAATTAAACTGTTCCCGTGATCTACTTTAGCCAAGCGTGGTAGTTTAGTTGGTACAGCCAAGGGCTACTAGTAGGGATTTTTGAGTTCGAATTCCAGCTGAGCTCGACCAAGCTCTTTTCAATGGCTTCCATCCAACCCTTGTTATTATCTTGTGGAAAAGCAGCAAGTAGCTTGAAAATCTTGTTTTGCAAGGCAGGTGATAGGCAAGTTGCCTGAGGCAACACCAGTAACGTATAGGTAAGTGCCCTGGCCACTATGGTACAACTGAAATATTGTTAAACATGTTATCAAGTTCCAAAAGTTATAGTTGCTGAACTTAACACATACAGGATAATCAACTGGTTGTGTGTGATATTGAAAATCTGTCACTGGAATGAGGTTCGATGTGGGTGAAAACATGAGTCCAAAGGACAAGTTTTTTAACCTCATCAAACCCCATTTGAGTGATAGATTTTCAATATCACACACAACCAGTTGATTATCCTATTTATTATATTCCTAATTCACCCTTTTTATTCTAATAATTATCAAGAATGGTACAATTTGAGCAATTTAGGTGTAGTTCGGACTAGTTCCAGCAAACCCTCTTAACTATATCGTCACTAGTGATGATACCTGTTAAGAAAATAAGAAAATTTGTTACTTACTCGTAAAGAGACAGGCCCCACACCTGTAATTTTCTACAATTGATATTTGGTAGTAACCCTCCATGGCAAGTCTGAAATACATACATTGGACTAAAATTTTATTAACCCTTTACCACAGAAGCCCACATTTTAACGACCCTGATATAGAAGGCTTTCCAAAACATTGCAGAAAAAGGAGAAAATGCTAATAACCACCATTTTCGCATTTTCCCATACTGTTTTCAACCAGTTTAACCCTTTACCACACAATCCCGACTTTTCACGACCATGTAAAAGATACTTTTTCAAAATCTTGTGGGAAAAGGAGAAAATGCTTGTAACCAGCATTTTCTCCTTTTCCCACAATTTTTTCTGTCCTTCCTAAAACAAATTTCAATATTTCAGTCACATTTAATTTGTCATCTGCAAATGCTTTGAATTTGGACATGTCCACAATTTTGTCGTTTGGTAAAGAGTTAAAGACAAATCCCACAATTTGAGCCACACTTAACTCTTTACCAGATGAGGTAATTTTGGTCTGCTGAAATTGAAAGAATTTGCAGACGACAAATTTAGAGTGGCTGAAATGGTGGTATTTTTATCTGTAAGGGAAGAAAACACTGGAAAATGGAGAAAATGCTATGAGCATTTTCTCCTTTTTCCACAGCATATTCAAACATCTTCAACCTCAGAGCCGTAAAAACCAGGGCTTATCTGGGAAAGGGTTAATTTGTGGTCAGTAAATGCTCTCAATTCAGAAGAGTCTCAAATTTAGCATTACACCTGTTAAACCAGTTGAACCCGCATCCAGTGTGGACTCCTTTGGGTTGTGATCAAAGAGATCATATGATAAGCTAGCAATGAATGTCATCCTAAAGTCTTTCTAAGGCTTTATTAGATAATGACAATTCATATTTGTACAAGAGGGCCATGATGGCACTGTATCGCTCCACTGGCTAATAAGTCAAAACACTGCAAGCCAAACATTACAATACTTGGTCAATTGGTTTTAAACTCTCCCCTTGGTAGATGCCCACAAATAAAGCTACATGCAAAATTTGGTAGCCCTAGGCCTTATGGCTTAGGTACGAGTAAAGTTTTCCCTATATAAGCCCATGTTAAATTTGTGGCCCCTGGGGTGGGGCCAAATTTAACCCCAGGGTTATAATTTGGGCACACTTGGTAGAGACCCACTAGATAAAGTTACATGCAAAATTTGGCAGCTCTAGGCCTTATGGCTAGGTACGAGAAAATTTTCAAACTTTTCCCCATATAAGCCCATGTAAAACTTGTGACCCCAAGGGCCAGACCAAATTTGACCCCAGGGCTATAATTTGGGCACTCTTGGTAGATGCCCACTTGATAAAGCTACATGCCAAATTTGGTAGACCTAGGCCCTATGGCTAGCTACCAGAAGAATTTTAAAGTTTTCCCTATATAAGCCCATATAAAACTTGTGACCCCCGGGGCGGGGCCAAATTTGACCCCAGGACTATAATTTGAAGATACTTGGTAAAGGTCTACTAGATAAAGCTACATGCCAAATTTGGTAGCCCTGGGCCTTGTGGTTTCAGACAAGAAGATTTTCAAAGATTTTCAATATTTTTCAGTTTTTTTGCCATGGCAACCAGAGGTTTTGAAGGAATCAAATTCTTTCAACAAATTTTGAAGAGAAAAGATAAAATTTCCAGGAAACTTTGATTTATCTCAATAGTTTTCTGAAATAATCATGATAGTTATCTCGTATCTCGTGGCAGAAATATGCCACCATACTATAGTTATGTAAAACTTACTAAAATTTTGTTCGTAACTACCTTAGTAAAACAGGGCCCTGGAACATATTTTATTCATAAACTTTCATGCTGGCAAACAGTCTTTAATAATGTCTAGTTTCTTATTTTCATGACAATTGTGAATCATCATGGATTCACCCATGAGCGAATGAATACCTGACAATGTATGTAAAATTCTTCATCGCATGGTACAAATACATGTAGTCCTATCTCAATACACCAACTATCTACTAATATTTCTAATTTCTCATGATTATCAATCATAAGTCAGAGAACAGGTCATCTGACATGAAAAAAAAGTGTTGAGGAAATGTCTTCAAATCTGTCAGGGAACAGTCTTCAGATCAAGTTGGGAAATGTCTCCAAAATTTCAGTCTGGGAATTGTCTTGCCAGGAATTTTTTTTTTTGATGATACTTCCCCAGGGTTCGACATTAAGGCACGTCCGAACGACATTGTCTAGCAAACAATCGGTTCGGGCTAGTAGAGGCTGCGTCCAGCTAGCCCGAATGGTCTAGTGCAAAAATCGAGACAATTAGTTTAATTATTAATTTCATACTTCACAAAAGTGACGAAAATCAATCTTACATGCTGTTCGCCGAAAGAGATCTACTTGTGATTTTGTTTAAACAGCGATAATGTATTGACAACTTCTAAATTGTTAACAGGAAGACAGTCGCGCATGCAGGTAGGCCATATCTTTAATAATGGAAAAACCAACTCGAACTAACAACAGAGTTAGTAGATCGGAGCCAACAGTATTTCCCGATTATGTCGTGGAGGATAAAAGTCATAACTTTAATCGTAATTGTTATCATTTTGTAAGAGTACTTTATCTTTTAACAAGAATTTCTTTCATTTAGATCTAGCTCTTTTTTTTAAATACTGAGTTTCATTTTGACGACAACCGAAAATGAGTCGTCCAGATGTTTACATAGACAACGGAGCAGACGACCAGGGAATAACATCTGATCGGGGAAGAGCGAAGTCATAAAATGAAGCTTAAAAAATTAATTAAAAAATGCAAGTAGATCTAGAAGAATAGAATTAGATCTAGATCATAGTAAAAAGATCATTTTTGACCTTGACTCGAGTGGAAAGCTGAATTCGCGCCGTTGGTTTGTGTTTTATTCTGGGGAAAATGTCACGTTTTCTTTGTGAACACTTTAAAAAACAAAAGATTTGCTGTAGTGTAGGATCTAATAACGTTATACCACAATACTTTTACCCTTTAAAACACAAATACTGTTATTTGAACCTCAGACTCATATGTTGTCTGCAATTGCTTTCAAAATGGATAAGTCTAAAACTGTCCTCTAGTAAAGAGATCGTAACTAATTAATTAATGGGAAAACTCTCATTGATCATTACTTGCCATGACTGTCATTTTTTTGTCACAATTTTGGCACAATAACAAGAAAAATAATATAGATTTTGATCTAATTTATATTTTTCTACATTTTGCAGTCACTTTTTGTCATAATTTTGGTATAATAACACGAGAAATAACATACATTTTGATCTATTCTATATTTTTCTACATCTTGCAAAAGTGGTTTAGTAGAAATCTGAAGAGGTCTTGTAAAATTTGCATATTACTGGTCCACTGGTCTAGTTGAAAAAATGTTAATGTCGAACCCTGTTCCCAAAATCAGTGTCTTCGTTGTTTCTTCTAGTTATACCGAGTAGTGCCCACATTTAAAAAATCTTTGATAAATATTGAATTAAACAATGACCCTTTAAACTTTACTTGAGTAACGGTGTTGAAATATGAAGAACGAAATCCAAAGCAATGACTGAATGAGGACAAACACGCCAATTTAGTAAGTGAAACGGATGTTCTTTTTGGCATAGTAAATGATAGTAGTCTATCCGAAATGTTTATCCGGTTATTGCTCATTTCAAAATCTTGACAAACTGGTAAATGTGGGACTCATGGACTTGCATTCTTGCTTGAATTCTCAATGAGATTAGAAAACTGAGTAATTTTACTACCTTTTTTATGTTTCTCGTCAAAACTAGACAAAAATATATCTGCTTTACAGCGCCTTCGTATTCCTCTTTTTCATGGCGTCGGTTGACCTACATGTGAGAAAAGACACGGAAGGAACGGAAAAGGGCGAAATGGTATTGATTAGTTACCTCCCCTGGTATAGTTCAGTGCATTTAAAATGTTATTGACGAGGTTTTTCCTGCCTTCCAAAGAGATATTTCAGTTTTTGAGTCACAATCTGTCGTCTGCAAAAGCTTTCACTGTGGACCAGTCTAAATGTTGTCGTTTGGTAAAGGGTTAAATGATGTATTACGCCACTTTCAATTTTATTTGAGTCGTAACGAAGCAACAGCTCATCTTGTAAAGGGTAAGAAACAGAAATAAGACTAATGTAAACAGCATCTTTTATTGGCATAAAAATTGTGTACTTTGTTTATCTCTTTACCTCACAATCCCGTGTTTTGTGGTGTTGGGGTTGAGGTTTTTTTTTTTTTTTTTTTTAACATTGTGGGAAAAGGAGAAAATACTTTTTACCAGCATTAACTCCTTTTCCCAAAGTCTTTCTAACATTTCTTAAAAAAAAAAAAGAAAAAAATCCAGTCGCTTTATCCACCTTCAGATTGTCGCCTGCAAATGCTTTAAATTTGGGCAAGTCCAAGATTTTGTTCAATGGTAAAGAGTTAAATAACATTAAATGGAGTAGTAGATTTTATTTAATGAAATGAACCAGTTACAATAAAAAAAAAAATAGAAAAGATTATTGGTCTAGTTAAATAATTATTTTTTTGTTTTACAATTAGTGAAAGTTTGCATCACTTCTAAAATGCTGTGATGAAGGCAATCCTCCTAGGTAAGCCCCTACAATCTAATGGCTCGTATTACTTAAACATTCGTGAAATAATATTGATTTGTAGAGGTCTAAGATTATAATGAATATATGTATCTTACCTGGGATCGTATATATATGTATATATACGATCCCTTATCTTACTAAGTGCAAAAATTATTTTAGTAAATTTAGTAAATGGATATCTAGAATTCAGATAAATTCCTACCTTATTTTCATTCAAAAACGTATTTGAACTAAGTAAAATTGAATAGAAACATTGCTCCAACTGATCTGTGTAACACTGATTTGGAAATTTCAGCCATTTCATGAAAAGCCTGGAATTTTAGTCATTTCATGAAAGGGCCTAGTGAATTGGTCATTTCATGAAAATGCTAAAATTTTTGGCCATTTCATGTCATGGCTTATTTCACAGATTGACTGTTATATGTACATGTATATTCTGGGTTTCACCAATACATGTATGTATATTCTGGGTTTCACCAGTAGGCTAAGGCTCTGAATAATCTTGCCTAAGGACACTCCCACTCCGTATCTATAGGCTAACATGGGTCGAAACTTTTGCTATTTGTAAATGTATTGCATATCAAAAGACCAGTCTACCTTATGATTTAGTCAGTTGCAAGGCAAAATAGATTTTTATGGATCCATAATTATGTGAATTATGTGATGACTTGCTTGGTAAAATGGATCATGGAGATGAACGATTATTCAACCCCTTTTGCCAGAACATGGCTCAAAAATTTGGTCTTAACATTGTGAAAAAGAAAAACGAGGAAACAACTCGCAACAAGCGATATCTGGTTTTACCCCCGATTAGGTTTTCAGGTGCCTGAGCAAGTGACGCTCTCCGAATGAAAACTTCTATTTAACAAATTTATAGACATGTTCATATTGAAAGCATCTGCAGAGGATATATTTAGGTAGCAATGAAAAAATGATATCTGTCTTTGAAAAAATAGAACATGCTGAGGGAAAAGGAGAAAATGCTCGTTACCAGCATTTTCTCCTTTTCCGACATTGCTTTCAAAAGGTCCTCTTCCCCATTGTCGTTAAAAACGAAATTGTTCGGTAAAAAATTATCAATGTGAATGAGATTTTTCTCTATTTTGATAACACCCCCCTTCATGTTTCCCCCCCCCCCCCTTTTTTTTTATACATTACAGAGTTGCATATTTTGTGTTATGGGCGCTCTGCCTTTGCGTTTAATGTTAATTCAGTTGACCACAAAAAAAAAAGGCAAATAAAAATAAAAGCACAAATATTTTAATGTCAAAGTTTTTTTTTTTTTAAACACTTGCACATTGTACATAATGGGCGCTACTCTATTGTGTTTTCTATTACGAGAATTTCAGCACTTGCGTATAGTGCTTTATGGTCGATGTGTGCTCAACTATTTCAGTCAATTGTAGTACAAACACAAATGTTTTTGCATTGTCAAAGTATATTCATGGTTTAAATTCTCGCCATACTGGACCGTGCAGAGGAGACTAGTCCCAATAGCTTAGCTGGTTTACAAACCATTAAAAAAGTGAACATTTATTCTCGGGCCATCTAAACTTACAAAAATAATTTTTGAATGAGATATTAAACCTAAGTCCAGTGTTACGGTGCTATACACTGAGCGCGTTAAAGGGCCATCACCCATAACATAACTTACATTTTTACGGAGGTGCTGCCGGTTTCTCCTTTTCCACGATGTTTTTTACCTTTTCACAGACAAATGTTACCATTTAAGCCAAAAGACATTATTTTCTAGAACAAACCCCGTCACGTTTCTTTTTTTAACATTACGCAGTTGCATATTTTGTTTTGGGCGCTGTGCATTTGCGTTTAATATTAATTCAGTCAACCACAATAAAGCAAGTGAAAGGAAAAGCACAAAAATTGTTATGTCAAGTTCTTTTAAGCAATTGTGAATTGTGCGTTATGGGCGCTACTCCATTGTGTTTTCTATTACGAGTATTTCGGTCAGAAATGGTAAAAGCGCAAATTGCTTTTCTGCACTTGCGTATGGTGCGTATATGGGCGGTATGCCCTTGTGTGCTCAACTATTTCAGTCAATTATGGTACAAACACAAATGTTTTTGCATTGTCAAAGTATATTGGTGGTTTAAATTCTCGCCATACTGGACCGTGCAGAGGAGGCTAGTCCCAATAGCTTAGCTGGTTTACAAACCATTAGAAATGTGAACATTTATTCTCGGGCCACTTAAGGGCGTGGGTTCAATGCCCAAGGCTGGCCATCTAAACTTACAAAAAATTTTTTGGAATGAGACATTAAACCTAATTTCTGTGTGACGGTGCTATACACTGAGCGCGTTAAAGGGCCAGGCGTAACTTCGGATGGATTTCATCATGTATCCTGCATTGTCACCTGTAACATAACTAACATTTTTCCGGAGGCGCTGCCGGTTTCTCCTTTTCCACAATGTTTTTACCTTTTCACAGACAATGGCTACCACTTAAGCCAAATTCAGTTTACTGTCTCTCTGAAATGGTCCATTCTAAAATTTCTTCTTGTGGTAAAGGGTTTACCATACGCGAAAATAAAGATGTTTTCTTGCCTGGCCTAGTGGTAAACTGTAGGGCTCATAAAGTACAAGTTCCGGGTTCGAGTCTCACTGTACGCACTGGACTTTTTAAGGGAATGCCCTTAACAAGACACTAAAGAGCCTTTGCTTACTGGCGAAAGCCAGAACATACATGAATATGTGAGCTGTTGCTTCGATATGACTAAAATAGAGTTGAATGTCGCGCAAACCACCATTTAACCCTTTACCAGATTCAAAAAAAATTAGACAGGTCTACATTGAAAGCTTTTGCAGATGACAAATTAAACGTGACTCAAAAACTGAAATGTCTTTGGAAGGAAGGAACACAGTTGTGGGCCGAGGAGAAAATGCTGGTTTCCAGCATTTTCTCATTTTTCAACAATGTTTTCAAATCCCTTTTCCTAGAAGTCGTTATTTTAGCGTCGTTTTACAATGGCTATGATTGTAGTCTGCTATTATAACCGTGTTAAACAGCTGCTGTGTGTCCATTTCGCTATTTATACAGTGATTTACATTTAATTGTCGAGTCCCGGTGGCTCAGTCGGAAGTGTGCAGGACTTGAGAACAGTGGGGGTCGTGGTAACCAGCATTTTCTTCTTTTCCCACAATGTTTTCTACCCTATCAAAGTAAAATTGCACAATTTAAGCCATCTTGAAATTGTCGTCTGCAGATGCTTTCAGTTTGGACAAGGCTAAAATTTTGTTGTCTGCTAAAGGGTTAGACATAAATCCTAACATTTGAGCCACCCTAAATTTGTTGCCAGCTTTCAATTTGGACAAGTCTAAAATTATGTAGTCTTAAAATAATAATCGTCCTGCAACACGCAATAAGGGGCATTCGAACATTTGCGTAAAGTGTCGTCTCGGATCAGCCTGCGAAGTCCGCACAGGCTAATCCGAAACGACAATTTCCGTTTTTATGTAATTTTCTGTTTTGCACAAGTCTACTGTAGCACAAAATCAAATGTAGTCGTAAAGTGCCGTTTCGGATTAGCCTGCGCGGACTGCGCAGGCTGATCCGAGACGACAATTTACGCAAATGTCCGAATGCCCCTTTTCGCGTGTTGCAAGCCATGTAGAGTTGCAATAGGAAACTTCTGATACAGACCTCGTTAACTTGTTTTACTGCAATATAAATTGGCCATGTTCTGACAAAAGGGAGGTTAATACATCTCCGTGATGCATGATACCAAGCAAGTCATTAAATGATCATGGATCCACGAAGTCTATCTTATTTAACAAACGACTGAATCATTAGGTAAACTGGTCCTTTGACATGCAGAAAATTGACAGAAAGCAAAAAGTTCCGGTCCAGGTCAGCTTGCGCGGACTGCGCAGGCTGACCTGGGTCGATACTTTTTGCAGCTGCATTAAGCCCCATTTTCACAGAGCAAGGCTCAAATGTATTTGACCTTTGCATGGGCTTAAAAATGCTATAGTATATAAATAAAAAGTTTTTAGTGTCATGTTACCATACAAAGTAGCGGATGGTGAGGATCCAAGATCAGACGGCAGGGGCGGATCTAGATTTTTTTCGGGGGGGGGGGGGGGAGGGTGCCTAGAAAATAGAATACATCATTAGATCTACATATTCAAATTTGCTACTGCAAAACATGTTTGTATTTCCTGTCAGTGTGTAAACCGATATAATAGTATATCTGCGAACAAAGTTACCAGAAAACCTATGCAAAGAAATGATCAATAATCTACAGCTACATTCATACATGGTCAAAATTTTAGGCAGATATCTGTTACTTTGAAAATTCTAGGGGGGTCGGGGCACCCCTGAACCCCGCCCCGCCGATGGACGTACCATTCTGTGCAGTCTGATTTTGAGCCACTCCGACCGCAAAGCCATTTTGGTCGCAAGACAGTAAGAGCAAGAGTTAACAGGGTGTAAATATACTGTTAAAAGTGCATAAAGAATCTATCACAGACTCCTGTTTTTTTTTTAATAACCCGTATTGAAACAAGCGACTTAATTAATCGATTTCAACACAATGGACAGCACCAATGATCACTTGGTTCCACTCAAATTAACCTCCTTTTCCAACAATGTTTTCCTCTCTTACAAAGCCACAGACACCATTTTAACAACATTTAATTTGTCACCTTGAAATACTTTTAATTTTGACAAGTCCAAATAGTTGTCGCCGAGTCCCGATAGCTCAGTAGGTAGCATACAGGACTTGAGAATAGAGGGTCGCTGGTTCGATCCCTGGCTTGGCCAATTTCTTTACTAGGATTGATGATAGTCACTGCGACAGGATTCATTCCTCTCTCACCGCTGACAATTGTTTCCACGACGGCTATGCGGGAAAGCAACCAGTTGCTTGGAAAGAATGTTGTGAGGAGTGCTGGTAAAAGGAACTCCAGGCAGGGATCGTATATACACATGTATATACGATCCCTGCTCCAGGAAAGCATGGATATCACTGGCCCACCGCGATATAACTGAAATAATGTTGAAAACGGCGTTAAACACCATGCAATCAATCATCAACCAAATATTTGTCATCTGGTAGAGTTGATAATTGGACATCAAAGAGGACATGATTATTCATTGTTCTCGTCACTTATCATACACAGCACAACGAAAGACATTTTTGTTTTTTTAATAATACACAGTATTTCTGACACGTAAACTATATAATGTGTATGTTACAAAATTATGTTAACTAAGAAAACGAAAAGTGACAACGAATCATGCATTAATAACCCTGCTGACTGCGATTCACTGACCTGTTGCGGACAATGTAGATCAAGATCAGACTGCACAGAAAGTGTAGTCTGATCTTGGATCTACACTGTCCGATAAAGAGATATCTCCTCTCTCTTCCCCCCCCCCCCCCCCCCCCCCCCCCCAGTAAAGACATTTGAAATAGCAAAATTTTGGTTTTCACTATCGACTTAAAAGTTTCATTTCACTTACATGAGCAATCTCTCCTTCCAATCTCCACATCTCTACCACGATAGATAATATACCGGTAGCAATACATAGATACATAGATCTACACTGATAACTATGTTATATGACAGATTTTTTCCCGAAAATTAAAATTAACAACCTCTGCAAAAAGTAACAAACGCAATTGCTCTGATATAAAAGAACTGTCATTGACTCGTGATTCATCCCATACAAAAACGATATACAAGTACCAATTGTCAGATCCTATCACAGTTGCAAAGTTTAAAGTTTAAGGAGGCCGAATACACGGTAGATCTACTTTATTTTGTCTTGTAGATATCATACACAACTTATTTTGAGGCTTGATTATGCTTCATTTATCATATTCTAATCAGTGAATAACTTGGATTTCACAGTGAATAACACCACTAGTGATGATAAATATGGTATTATCACTAGTGACGATACAGTTTTAGAATGTATGCCGGAACTACTGTTTTTCCTATGTTGCTAATACTGTACCATCCTTGATGATTATTAGGGAAAAAAAAGGGTGAGATAGGATTATAATAAATTTCGGACTCGTTTTTTAACCGCATCACACCCCATTCAAGTGACAGATTTTTAATATCACATACAACCAGTTGATTATCTTCTATTTACTTATAACATGTCCTAAACATCGATTTTATTGAATATATGTTTAAGGAGACTTCATTATACATTATTATACTCATATCTCACGTGATGCAGTTGACACATGTATGTCGGTTAATGAAGGCGTAATTATGTATCACTTTTCACATCACTTTTACACAGCACAGTTTAAGTAAGGCTGCATTATGCTTCATTATACTCATCACATATAAAGATCTCAATTAGCTGGTACATATATAGCATAGATTATGCTTCATGACACTCATCACATATACAGATCGCAGTTGGCAGATACAGATGAAGAATAGATTACGCTTTACTACACTCATCACATATACAAATCTCAGTTAGCTGATACTTATATAGCATAGATTACGCTTTACTACACTCATCACATATACAAATCTCAGTTAGCTGATACTTATATAGCATAGATTACGCTTTACTACACTCATCACATATACAAATCTCAGTTAGCTGATACTTATATAGCATAGATTACGCTTTACTACACTCATCACATATACAAATCTCAGTTAGCTGATACTTATATAGCATAGATTACGCTTTACTACACTCATCACATATACAAATCTCAGTTAGCTGATACATATATAGCATAGATCTCAGTATGCTTCATTGTACTCATCACATGTATACCACGATGAACCTTATGCGTTCAAGTTGAAAATTAAGACATTCTGTTCTGTTCTGTTCAACAAAAATCTCAGTGGACTGATATAACATGGGTAAAGGAGGCTTGATCATCCATCATTTTCTTCCATCACAGGTTAGTATCAAACACAACACTGTTGATTCGTGGTTAGAGAGGCTTGATCACACACTGTTATAAATATACACTGGTTGAAGGAGACTTGAATATAGATATCATTTTTCTCATCACATATCATACACAACACAGTTGATACATGGTTATGACGGGCTTGATAATAGATCTACACCATTTTCCACATTTCTGTATCAACTTCAACGCTGTTGATTCATAGTAAGAGGAGGCTTGCTGCGACATCAGTTTTCTCATCAAATCATACACAAAACTGTTGATCAATACATGTTTTAAAGAAGACTTAATCATACATATAGGATCTGACATGAGTTGGCTTTTGAGATAAAATTTTATTAAACGAGTCTAGGGAAATGTTATTAAGCGAGCCTTTGGCGAGCTTAATAACATTTTCCTTGACGAGTTTAGTAAAATTTTTATCTCAAATGCCAATGAATGTCAGATTCTTTTTATCACATAACAATATTTCACGAAATATAGATCAGATGATGCAAAACCATTTATGGATGCACCCGCGGTAATATCCATAAAACCCATTCACTTCTATGAAATACGTACAAAATGACGTCAAAAATGACGTCACACAAATATGATATCAAACGTGTATAAGATAAGAAAATTCGTAATGGGTATATTACACTGAAAACAAGGGAGGTTATGTGATAAATAATTATACTCATCATATGATAATATATAGGCCTACATGTATGATACACAACCCAGATGATACATGGTTAAACACAACACAGCAGACACAGTCATGGTTCAGGAAAGCTTGAAAATACGACCTTCCTGAAGTCCTTACCCAATAATTGCTCTTTCACTCTCAACTAAGAGCAATAACATTGATATTCCTATAGAAAAAATCAACCTAGAATACAGAGATAAACAAGTACATGCATAAGAGCCAATTGCATAATAATAATTGTAACGTTAGTTTGATAATAACCAAGCAAGTAACAAAAAAAAAAAACCCAAGTCGAGCATTACCCTCTTATAACCGTAGATTTTCTTAAGTCTGGTCTTTCAAAGTTTATGAAATGGAACACCATTTGTTGTTCGACTGATTTTGAGAGCTGCTTGGCTGAGAGCTGCTCGGTCTTGCTGGTCTACCGCCAGGTGATGCCACGGAACGTGGTGCGGTGGATGGCCGACGATCTCCTCCAGAACGAGGCGTCGTGATTCGCAACAATCGTGGCTTGTAATGTTCCATTGGCGTGAACCAGTTTTCCTGTAACCAGCACAGTCTGCATGCCATGATTCGTCGGACTTCTCGACTTTCCCCGCCAATAAGTAATTCTCGTGAGATTACAAATCGCCTCGAAACCTTGTTGATCTCGTAAAAATTATTGTCGTAATCTTTACAGAGATCGTCGCAGACGAAAACGCATTTGTTGAGAAGAACATCTGGCGACAGCAAAAAACACATTAAAATAAGCCGATCGATTTCTGACTCCGTTAGCCGAGAATAGTTCTTGAAGTCACAGAGTTTTCTCATTTCGGCATCAGTCTGTTCGCCTTTAGGTTTCAACAGTGTGTTAACACAGCTAAGATAGTACATCAGATGTGACTGCGGATTTATTGGCACAATAATCGAGTGCCCGAACTCCTCCGCTCCAGTCTCGCTTGTTCCCAAAGCTATGGCTGCGTCACTCATCTTTGGTTGTCACAAATCAGTTCTCAAACACGAAAAACAATTCGTCCAGCAGGCTTATATCTGTCTGTTGTAGATCTATATATGTATTTAATTTTTACCGATGTAGATATAATTTGTAGAAAATATTTTCTTCCTCTTTCGATTTCAAACGGAGTGTAACGCGCATGCGTTGTGAATCGCATCGATCATCGGACAAATTAGCAGCATACTTTCTCTTTCTTTGTATTTAGCAAGGTAACAGTAATATGCTCACATCGAAAATAGATGACGCATCCGATTTTAACTCCTTACCAAACAACACAATTTAGACTCGTCCATGTCCAAAGCTGTAGCAGACGACAAATTTAAAGTGGTTCTAATATTGAAGCCCCCCCCCCCCCGTCGGTAGCATATAGAACTTCAGGATGGGAGGGGGGGGGATCCCCGGGTCGAATCCACAGCTCGCGGAGTTTCTTCCCGAGGATGAGTGATGTCATTGTGACAAGATTCACTATCACAGCTGATCATTGTTTCGACGATAGTTTTTGTGGGAAAGCAGCCAGCGGCGTGGAAAGATTTTAAACCTGTCGAGGTGACTTCGTTCGTGTTAACTAGAAAACAGAAAAATAATCATGATATCAAAGTATTTAAGCCATGCTCAAACAAAATGGGGCTTAATGCGTCTCCGCGATGGAGGATACCAAGCAAGTCATCACGTGATCATGGATCCGTAAAATCCATTTTATCTAACATTCAATTTAATCATGAGGTAGACTGGTCCTTTAACATATAGAAAATTTACCAATTGCGAAAAGTTTAGGCCCAGGTCAGCCTGCGCGGACTGCGCAGGCTGACCCGAGTCGATACTTTTCGCAGATGCATTAAACCTACTTTTCCCAGAGCATGGCTCATTTAAAAATATCTAGAACCAACGTAGGTAATACACCTGATCGTGTATATAATTTATGATTCCTCCTAATAGCTAAAACGGTATGTGCAAAATGGATTCCAAAGGATGGTGCAACTTTTTTATTGTTGATTTGTTAACCATTCGGTACACCTGGTGACAGTTTAGAGAAGTAACCGGAAAATAATCTATGGTATTTATCTCGTTTCATGAAAAAAAATAATAATAAATGATAATCAAGAGCTATCATTATAATCTTGTAATCTTATAATCTTGTAAAAGGTGAACTTTTCCGTTGTTTGGGGGAAAAAAAATCGCCATTATTTATCAGAACAGTGGTGGTAGTTCCAGGCCACCATATTAAACCAATTAGAGAGCAAAAATATATGAGCACTCCTCTGGCAAAAGGGGGCTTAATGTATCTCCGTGATGCCATCACATAATTAGGGATCCACAATTGCCACTTTTTCTAGCAACCGACTTAGTCATGAGGTAGAATGGTCCTTGAACATGCAGAAAATTTTCCAATAACGAAGAGTTTCGGCCCAGGTCAGCCTGGGTCGATACGTTTCGCAAATGCATTAAGCCCCCTTTTCACGGAGCATGACTCATATCAAATTGACTTCATTCAAGCCGGGAAAGAATACATCTTCGCTACTGGTCAGTTTTCTGTATGTCCAAGGACCCGTCTACCTCATGATTTAGTCGGTTGTTAAAAAAAAGACCTCTTTGCCAGAGCATGGCTCATATAGTATGGAAGAGAGACTGCCTGATCATGATCGACATAGTCTAATAAACAAGTTGTGCATGACGCTTCGAGTTTAACTCCCTATCAAACGAGAAAAATTCAGACTGGTCCATATTTTGATGGTGTTGATCATGATCAGAGTGCTCAGAACATGCAAACTGATCTTTGATCTACACTGTACGCCACCAGATATTTAGATACATGTATGAATATACCATAGTTGTCTTCATCTGCACTTTAATCCTTTACCGCACAAAGCCGATTTTTAACAACCCTGAGAAAGAAGCCTTTTTGTAAACATTGTAGGAAAAGAAGAAAATGCTGGTTAATCCTTTATCGCACAAAGCCGATTTTTAACAACCATATATATACACACACACACACACACACACACACCCCACACCCACATATATATATATAGAGAGTCGCCATTCGCAGTGAGAGTTCAGGTATAACAAGAATACCCCTAGGCTGCTAAGCGCGACTCACTGACCTTTTGCGTATAGTGTAGATCAAGATAAGACTGCAAAGGACGTGCAGTCTGATCTTGGCTCTACACTGTCCAATAAGGATATACTTTTCCCCCCAAAATTGAAATAGCAACATTTGGGGTTTTTTACTGTCGACTTGTAGTTTCGTGTTAGTTATTTAGCAAGACAGGGGTTAAAAACAAAGGGAAAAACAGGGAGCTGGTGTTGATGAGAAGGAATGCTGGTTACCAACATTTTCTCCAGTTTCTACGATGTTTCTTTTAATTTGGTCAAGTCTAAACTATTGTCATCTGGTTAAGAGTGGAAAATAGATTAAAACTGCAGTTGTTTCAACGATGATTATGTGGGTAAGCGGCCAATTACTAGGGAAGAATATTGTACGAAGTCCTGATAATAGAAACTCCGGAAAAGCAAGAATAGTTGCACTGACCGCCGCGCTGTAATTGAAATAATGATGAAAACGGAATTAAATACCGTAAAAACACTAAATCTAAATACCTGGTAGTGAATGGTGTAGATCAAAGATAAGATTGTATGTTCTGAGCACTTTGACATAATCCACACCATCTGCAAATTTCCTGTATGTCGCCATAGGCAGTGAGAGTTAAAAGGATAGCATGAATGGATTAAAAACGAAATTAAGGGAAAAAAGGATGAGAAAGGAAACACAATGTGTAAAACAATGAAGTCTGTCTTTATTATCAATAACCATGTGACACTATTTACATCCAGTTTCAAATAAAACAATTCACATTTAAAAAAAAAAACAAAGTATGCAAAGATATCTCAACATCATAGATAGCTTCATTAGAGTAAGTCTAAGGTAACGTAATACATTTATTTATAGTAAAAAAAACTTCCGTGTTCAATTATCGCGCCATTTTCTTATTAATTCTGAAATTCGACTGCATTCTAACTATGGACAGAGTAGATCAAGGTCAGACTGCACATATCATAGTCTGATCTTGGATGTACTATTTCCAGTAGCTTGATTAAAACTAAAAAAAAACACCTTAAAATTGCATGTATGGACTTAATTTCACTATATAACAGAAATGTTAATTTCATTTTTCCAATCATAAAATCATTAATTATTTCATTTCCTTTTCCTAAACATTCTCTTGTTTTAACAACCCAAAGCAGAAGAGCCTTTGAAAACATTGGTAGAAAAGGAGAAAATGCTGGTAGCCAGCATTTTCTCCCTTTCCCACCAAGTTTTCCTACTCTCTCCAAGACATCCCACTTTGGAGCCGCTGTTAATATGTCATCTGTAAAATGTCGACATTTTGTCAGCTGGTAAAGAGTTAGAACCTGTTGTGGAGATCTGCACTAGATGTCACATTACAATCATTCTATAGGGTATCCACAAAATATGATATTTGAGTGAGTGACAAAGGTGAGGTCACTTAACTCTTCTGAAGCTAAAAATACATATCCAATCTTATGATGCTCAATAGTTGAACATGTCCCAAAAGTAAACTTATAGACTACACCCATCTCAAAAGTGGCTGTTTGAATCAGGGACTTTTCTTTATTCCTGAGGGGCACTGGACCCTTGATCTTTGAAAAATGGTTGCATAAAACTATCAAATAGGAAATTCGTGTAATGCTTTTTACAGTCTTTGAAAGCCTTGCTTGAAATACATGTAGTCTGTGCCCACCTACAGATCTGGTTTTTTTTTTTTTCACTAATAATTATGCAATATTCTTAATAAAAAAAAAAAAAAAACCTGAAGCAGCTGTTAAAAATGTAATTCTAAAATTACCAAAACTACTTGTAAGGAAAATGCTTTATGGCAATTCAATATGAGAAGCAAGCTCTGCCATTATCTGTATAGGTCCCACATCAAAACGCAAGCTGGCTAATGGCAAGCCCAAATAAACACAGTTCATGACTTTTTTGAGAATTTTGAGAGGGAAAACAACCTGAATATGGAAATTATTTTGGGTCAATATTTGCCCTGAATTCGGCGTAGGAAAATCCCTGTAATTTTCCAGCTGTATCATGAAGACTTAATGACAGCCCCATGAAATTTTGCACACGCCAAGATGGAATGAGCTGCTAAAAATGAACACAACACAAATTTAGGTTGGTCAACTTTCTGTTATATTCCTGTCTTTTAAGATGGCATCAGGCTCCCTGTTTATTTTTTGTCCTTTTAAAACTTTACGAACTTCCTCTTTTTCCAATGTGCCATACTTCAGTAGACTTTCCGCAAGGTTTTCTAGTTCACTACGTCTTGCAGTCAAAATTACCTTCACCCTGTCATAAGATTCCTGGAAAGAAGGAGAAAACAAGAGGACTATGATGGTCCTATATCGCTCACCTGAGTATATTTGTAACTTATATGGTTTATCAAGGGCAGGCTATTCTTTTCAAATAAGGCATACCCTGGTTTTGAGCCGATGAAATTTTTGGTTTTTTACACAACTGCCGGTAGGTTAAACTGAACAAATGCATGAAATTATATCAAAATCATCCTAACATATTCAGAGATTTCATCTGGAATCGGAAAAGCAGATGAACAGAGAGACAGACAGACTGTGCTGCCAAAAACAACAGCGGGGAGACATAATTTTAAGTTTTGGATAACTGGACTGACATAATGCTCTGAATCCATCAATGTGGGGGCATACGAGACACAAGAGCACCGCATGCGGGTGCCTACGCCGAGAACGCCAACAACGTGGATGCCAAGGCTATAGGAATACCTCAGATTTTCTTTGAAAACAGCCTAACTAATAAAAAACATGACTTCATGATAGGCTTTCCTTTATTTTTCCAAGTGAATTTCCAACTTGAAGGATTAGTACAACTAATGCAATACTATTAATTGTTGTAAGTTGGTAAACAGTGTATAGGCATCTTTTACCATTTGCAACACAGGCAGTTGTTGTATATAATGTGATAGTTTTGCCATTTACAAAAAAATTATAAGAAAAGGTATCCAACTGTAACCAAAGCTTAACATGATTGGTAAGTCATTTATCTATGATATTTCAATGCTGAAAAATCGGATGATGATTAAGACAGAGGTTTAAAGTTTTGGCTGAGATAGCTTTGGCCAAACCCTATGCAAAATGGCAATTAAATAGGGCTAAATGTAAATCTTTGTTTTTTGATTGGCCATTCAGGTAATAATAATAATGGTTGTTTGAAGAGGTAACAAGAGCGGCAAATTGTCGCAAGATACGCCCATCCCACCGCCAGTTGTCAAGGGGGTATAATAATCGTAAAGGGCAGGTAATGCAACAAACATGTTTACCAAGTCTCAAGTCAATTTGACTTGAGGTGACAAAGTTCCATTCCAGACAAGCAAGAAATACTGTAAAAATGAAGATCAAAGTGGAATTACT
Organism: Hippopus hippopus; assembly: GCA_946811185.2. Taxonomy (NCBI): domain Eukaryota; kingdom Metazoa; phylum Mollusca; class Bivalvia; order Cardiida; family Cardiidae; genus Hippopus; species Hippopus hippopus. The sequence goes on from OX328105.1 coordinate 4,067,893, forward strand.
CGAAATCCGCACTAGGTAGAGTTATTGTTCTTGCGCACTGTACTCCGTAATATTGCAACAAAGACGCATACCAAGTTTCAAGTCACTCTGACTTGAGATGACAAGTTATATTCTGGACAAGCAGAAAATGCTATAAAAATGACGATCAAAGGGAAATAACTCAGACAGCATGAGATAGAGTTATGGTTCTTTCGCACTGCACTCCGTATTATTGCAACAAACACACGTGTCAAGTTTCAAGTCAATCGGACTGGAGATTACAAAGTTATGCTCCGGACAAGCAGAAAATGCTGTAAAAAATGACTATCAAAGGGAAATAACTCAAGACAGCACATGATAGAGTTATGGTTCATTTGCACTGCACTCCATATTATTGCAACAAACACAAATATCAAGTTTCAAGTCAATCAGACTGGAGATGACAAAGTTATATTCCAGACAAGCAGAAAATGCTGAAAAAATGACGATCAAAGGGAAATAACTCAAAGACAGCACAAGGTAGAGTTATGGTTCTTTCGCACTGCACTCCGTATTATTGCAACAAACACACATGCCAAGTTTCAAGTCAATCGGACTGGAGATGACAAAGTTATGCTCCGGTCAAGCAGAAAATGCTGTAAAAAATGACTATCAAAGGGAAATAACTCAAAGTCAGCATGAGGTAGAGTTATGGTTCTTTTGCACTGCACTCCATATTATTGCAACTAACACACATGCCAAGTTTCAAGTCAATCAGACTGGAGATGACAAAATTATGCTCCAGACAAGCAGAAAATGCTGTAAAAATGATGATCAAAGGGAAATAACTCAAAGACAGCACGAGGTAGAGTTATGGTTCTTTTGCACTGCAATCCGTATTATTGCAACTAACACACATGCCAAGTTTCAAGTCAATTGGACTTGAGATGACAAAGTTATGCTCCGGAGAAGCAGAAAATGCTGTAAACAAGAGGACCATGATGGTCCTATATTGCTCACCTGAGTACTAAGCAGTAAAGGTCTAAAATAAAGATAAATACCAAATATCGAGGTTCAAGGCCAAATGATAATGAAACAAGAGCAGCAAATTGTCGCAAGATATGCCCGTCTCACTGCCAGTTGTCAAGGAGGTATAATAATTGCAAAGGCCAGGTAATGCAACAAACATGTTTACCAAGTCTCAAGTCAATTTGACTTGAGACTTCAAAGTTCCGTTCCAGACAAGCAAGAAATACCGTAAAAATGAAGATCGGAGTGGAATTACTCAAAATCCATGCCAGGTAGAGTTATTGTTCATGCGCACTGTACTCGGGCCTAAAAAAAAATACCTGTGTTTCGGGTTTCCCGACCCTACCTAGAAAAATGCTGCCAACCCTAAACTTTTTTTTTCCACTACGATCGAAAAAAAAAAAATTGTTAGGTGCGATCTTGGTACATCTCGGTACTTTTTGGCTGTTGCAATTTTGTTCCCTGTCACTCGTCTGCATCGAAATATACTAACACCTGTTGTATGTCCCGTAGCCGTCCAAAAGAGTTGATACGAAGATCGATAACAAACTAGGTTTTGTCTAGTTACATACCAAACATGCGTACACGCCATAAAATGCCAATCAATCAAATGTCAACTTTGCCACGCCCCATCTGCAAACTCGGGAATCACGCACGAAATTTAGTGCTCTCATTTCGTGGCCTTCACTATCTATAGAACAGTTCATGAACATGTATTAAGGAACTGAAAAACATCGTGTGCACCAAACTCAACTAAAATGTTAACTGTCACGAGAATGAACTGTTCTGAACAGCATAAATGACCAGTTCTAAGTCAACTGTCTTCAGTTTCTGAAGCGCAATGAAGGGAACAGATAAAATCAAGGCGGCCATTGGCCCTTTCTTTACAGTAGCTCTACAATACCTGAATAGCTAAAATTAAGACCTTTTGGTGCCTTCTATCAGTTTACATGCACCTTTGAGGACAGATTAGGAATTTTTCAAAAACTTATCTCATAAAGAATCTGAAAATATTGAGTGTCTTTAAAAAAGGGTTGTACTCTCAGTAGCAGCGAGTGTTCTGGAAAAATTGTTCAGTCATAAGTGACAGAACGAAATAGGTCACGAAATTCTCTGATCTAAATATAGATCAGAATCTTGTCACATTATTCCAGTATGGTTATGTGACTTTTTGGCATCTACACTATGTCACATGTTGGGAACTTTTCAGGATTAAACTTGAACTTTAAACGGAGAATTTAAATTGGGCACGTATCGAGTTTAAAATGGCAATAAGAAATTTGTCACTAAAACTGATCTTTCCTTTAGAAACATGCATACTGTCTGCTTTTGTTGCATTTCGTAAATTAACAGTGGTTACTCCGTTATTTACATTCAAACAAGCAGTTGACACAAAATGGTGACGTCATTCACTTTATAGTTGCAAGGAAAGTGGGATATCATTTCGGGTTCAAAAACAGGTATTGCTCCAAAATTGGTCGGTCTACAAATCCATATGTATTTAGTGACGGCCGAACAGGCTGCCAGTTTTGCATTAAAGAAAAAAACTGACATAGTTCTCGTTGTATAACCAATATGATATGCGATAGCCACCAGGTGAGGTAGCCAATTTACAAAAATTGAAAAATTAGGAATTAAAAGAAAATCTAGGCACGGGTCTTTATCTAATATCGCAACATTTAGGCAAATTAAGGGGTATAAAAGCCGATAAGATTGTATCACACATGTATGATTTCAAGCGTCCCTTCCCTGGGACTAAAACTTGCCTCCTGCTGTCAACAACTACAAGAGAGTAGCGAAAGTGCAGCATTTTCATATGACCAGTGACTCCGGGTTCTGATGCTTGGAAAGTTGAAATGAACGTTTTTGACGCTCAAAAATTATCTTTCTTAGAGTCAATCTGGTGCATGTGATTATCGGCTAAAGCTCCATATGAAATAGTCTAGCTCACGTGCATACGGCAGAATAATGGGCTTTAATAAACACATTCAGTAACAAATGTGAAAAACGCGCGCTGCTCTGTTTATCACAGCTCGTGAACCTGGCGAGTCAATTATGAAAATGTGATATAGATGTTGGTCCACTTATCTGGTGTAAAGTGATAGGTTTGAATGTTACCTGCTACCATAATTGACAAATTCAAGACAAATTATGAGGTAATACTCCTAAAAAATTAATTGGCATTCATAAAAGAGTGCTAGAAAAAAACGCGAAAACCAATGACACAACAAAGGCCATTTTGGCATCGTCTGATCAGAGACACTTAAAACTCTCTTTACATCTTTAATAATTAATTTAAACAGTGAATTTACACAAATTTCTGTATAAAACAATAATAAGTGGAAGCTAAAATTTCTATTTTTGAAATCTTGACATGGTCCATGTATAAAAAAAAAAAGAAAAAAAAAAACTAGAAAAAAAAATTTTTTTCCTGACCGACCCTACCTACTGCATCTAGGACTGAAACCCGAAACACAGATATTTTTTTTTAGGCCTCGGTAATATTGCAACAAACATGCATACCAAGTTTGAAGTCGTTCTGACTTGAGATGACAGTTATATTCCGGACAAGCACTAAATGCTTTAAAAATGACATTCAAAGGGAAATAACTCAAAGACAGCACGAGGTAGAGTTACAATTCTTGTGCACTTCACTTCCAAATATTGCAACAAATAAGCATACCAAATTTCAAGTCATTCCTACTTAAGATGACAAAGTTTTGCTTCGGACAAGCAAGAAATGCAATAAAAATGAAGGTCAAAGGGGGAACAACTCAAAATTCATGCTAGGACGAGTTATGGTTCTTGTGCACTGCACTCTGTAATTTTCAACAATCATGCATACCAAATTTGAAGATGTTCAGGTTGCAGATGACAAATTTATATTCCAGACGAGAAGAAAATGCTGTAAAAATAATGATCAAAAGGAAATAACTCATAGACAGTATGAGGTGGAGTTATGGTTCTTTCACACTGTACTCCGTATTATTGCAACAAACACAAATGCCAAGTTTCAAGTCAATCGGACTGGAGATGACAAAGTTATGCTCCGGACAAAGAACTATTCTAAAGAACTTTCTAATTCAAGGGCAAATAACTCCAGTCGTTCCGGTCCGATTAGACCCATAATGGAACTCATCCCAGATCTTACAGTCATATATATTTTGACCAAGTTTGGTGCTGATTGGTTGATATTTGTAGATGCTAGAGTGTAAACAAAGTCAAATATAGCAATATTTCTAATTCAAGGGCAAATAACTCCAGTTGTTCTGGTCCGATTAGACCCATAATCGGTATCATCCGAGATCTTATGGTCATATATATTTTGACCAAGTTTGGTGCCGATTGGTTGATAATTGTAGGTGCTAGAGTGTAAACAAAGTCAAATATAGCAATTTTTCTAATTCAAGGGCAAATAACTCGTCGTTCTGATCAGATTACACCCATAATCAAACTCATCCAAGATCCTATGGTCATTTATATTTTGACCAAGTTTAGTGCTGATTGGTTAAAAATTGTAGATGCTAGAGTGTGAACAAATGCAAATATAGCAATTTTTCTAATTCAAAGACAAATAACTCCAGTAGTTCTGGTCCGATTAGACCCATAATCAAACTCATCCGAGATCTTATGGTCATATATATTTTGACCAAGTTTGGTGCTGATTGGTTGTTATTTGTAGATGCTAGAGTGTAAACAAAACAAGAAGATTTTTAAAGATTTCCTTCTTTATCTCTATGTGAAATCCAAAAACCCACAACATAGGGCCAATTTCCACACTATGGCCAAAATTTGAAGTATTTTGGTAAAGGGCCACTAGATGATTCTACATGCCAAATATGAAAGCTCTAGCCCTTACGGTTTGGGACAAGGAGATTTTTAAAGATTTCCTTCTTTATCTCTATGTGAAATCCGAGAACCCACAACATAGGGCCAAATTCGACACTAGCGCCATAATTTGAAGTATTTTGGTAAAGGGCCACTAGATGATGCTACATGCCAAATATGAAAGCTCTAGCCCTTACAGTTTGGGACAAGGAGATTTTTAACTATTTCCTTCTTTATCTCTATGTGAAATCCGAGAACCCACAGCATAGGGCCAATTTCCACACTAGGGCCATAATTTGAAGTATTTTGGTAAAGGGACACTAGATGATGCTACATGCCAAATATGAAAGCTCTAGCCCTTACAGTTTGGGACAAGAAGATTTTTAAAGTTTTTTCTTTCGGTTGCCATGGCAACCAGAGTTCTTCATGGAATTCAAATCTTTGAAGTATTCTGAAAGTGAATCACCTAAGGATCATTTCTGTGAAGTTTCATTGAAATCTGATTGGTGGTTTAGGAGAAGATTTTTTTGTAATTGTGAACGGACGGACAGACGGACAGACAGACGGACGGACGGACGACGGACATTGACCGATCACAATAGCTCACCTTGAGCACTTCGTGCTCAGGTGAGCTAAAAATGACTATCAAAGGGAAATAACTCAAAGTCAGCATGAGTTAGAGTTATGGTTCTTCCGCAATGCAATCCGTATTATTGCAACTAACACACATGCCAAGTTTCAAGTCAATCGGACTGGAGATGACAAAATTATGCTCCAGACAAGCAGAAAATGCTGTAAAAATGACGATCAAAGGGAAATAACTCAAAGACAGCACGAGGTAGAGTTAATGGTTCTTTTGCACTGCAATCCATATTATTGCAACTAACACACATGCCAAGTTTCAAGTCAATCGGACTGGAGATGACAAAGTTATGCTCCCGACAAGCAGAAAATGCTTTAAAATTGACGATCAAAGGGAAATAACTCAAAGACAGCACGAGGCAGAGTTATGGTTCTTTTGCACTGCACTCCGTATTATTGCAACAAACACACATGCCTAGTTTCAAGTCAATCGGACTGGAGATGACAAAGTTATGCTCCGGACAAGCAGAAAATGCTGTAAAAATGACGATCAAAGGGAAATAACTCAAAGACAGCACGAGGTAGAGTTATGGTTCTTTCGCACTGCACTCCATATTATTGCAACAAACACACATGCCAAGTTTCAAGACAATCGGACTGGAGATGACAAAGTTATGCTCTGGACAAGCAGAAAATGCTTTAAAATTGACGATCAAAGGGAAATAACTCAAAGACAGCACGAGGTAGAGTTATGGTTCTTTTGCACTGCACTCCGTATTATTGCAACTAACACACATGCCAAGTTTCAAGTCAATCGGACTTGAGATGACAAAGTTATGCTCCGGACAAGCAGAAAATGCTGTAAAAACGACAATCAAAGGGAAATAACTCAAAGACAGCACGAGGTAGAGTTATGGTTCTTTCGCACTGCACTCCGTATTATTGCAACAAACACACATGCCAAGTTTCAAGACAATCGGACTGGAGATGACAAAGTTATGCTCTGGACAAAAACTGGACGCCGCCTGCCAACCCACCCGCCTGCCAGCCCTCCCGCCATGGGTGATCCCATAATACATCCCGTCTTCGACGGGTGTATAATAACTCAAAAATTAAGCAAGCAAGAGTTATGATTCATTTGCATTGCACTCCCCCTTAATGAGATCTATCCACCCATGAAGTTTCATAACCGTAGCTAGCATAGTTTTGGAGATATGCTTTGGACAAAATTCAAGTATGAATATAAACAAAGGGAAATAACTCAAAAATTAAGTAAGCAAGAGTTATGATTCCTGTGCACTGCACTCCACCTTGATAATATCTATCCACCCATGAAGTTTCATAACCTTAGCTAGTATAGTCTTGGAGATATGCTCCCGACAAAATTCAAGTATGAAAAACAACAAAGGGCAATAACTCAAAAATTAAGGAAGCAAGAGTTATGATTCCTGTGCACTGCACTCCCCCTTGATGAGATCTATCCACCCATGAAGTTTCATAACCGTAGCTAGTATAGTTTTGGAGATATGCTTCGGACAAAATTCAAGTATGAAAAACAACAAAGGGCAATAACTCAAAAATTAAGCAAGCGAGAGTTATGATTCCTGGGCACTGCACTCCGCCTTGATGAGATCTATCCACCCATGAAATTTCATAACCGTAGCTAGCATAGTTTTGGAGATATGCTCCGGACAAAGAATGGGGACGCCGCCCGCCCGCCCGCCACGGGTGATCCCATAATATGTCTCGTATAAAAATGGTTTCAGCCTGTTTGACTTATGATGTATGATGACAAGATTTGTAAGGAAATTGTGAACAGGCAGCTTTGGTATAGGCTCAAGACAATGATGCTATATACCACATACAAATAATAATATATCAAAGCCAGAAGCCATTCTTTTTTGATAAGGCATACCCGGGGAAGGGGAGGAAAGCCATAATGTGACCCCAATAAGAATTACTCTAACAACTTTTGGCAGAGGGTCACCAGAACTTTGCTACAAACAAAACATGAAAGTTTTAGTCTCTCACTTGTCACATGTAATTTTCTTCCTTTTCAACGTTAAATAGGGTGCACCCGGGCAGAGCCAAAACTCCACCCAAGGGGTCAATTTTTAAAGTTTTGGTAGAAAGTCTCAAGATGATGTTACATACAAATTAAGAATGCTCTAGCCCTTATGATTTGTCAGAACGAGAGTTTTAAAAGATTTCCTTCTTTGTTTCTATGTAAAATTGGGTGCACCCGAGCAGAGCCCAAATATGACCCCAAAGAGATAATTTTAACAATTTTTATAAAGAGTCACCAGATGATGCTACATGCAAAATATGAATGCTTTAGCCCTTATGGTTTGTCACAACAAGATTTTAAAAGATTTCCTTCTTTAATTCTATGTAAAATAGTGTGCGCCCGGGCAGAGCCCAAGTATGACCCCAAGGGGATAATTTTAACAAATTTTATAAAGGGTCACTAGATGATGCTACATGCAAAATATGAATGCTTTAGCCCTTATGGTTTGTCACAAGAAGATTTTAAAAGATTTCCTTCTTTGTTTCCATGTAAAATAGGGTGCGCCCTGGCAGAGCCCAAATATGACCACAGAAATATAATTTTCACTATTTTGGTAGAGGATCATCAGATAATGCTACAAAGCAAATATGAATGCTCTAGCCATTATGGTTTGTCAGAAGAAGATTTTTTTAAAGATTTCCTTCTTTGTTATTATGTAAAATAGGGTGCGCCCAGGCAAAGCCCAAATATGACCCTAGGGGAATAATTTTAACAATTTTGGTAAAGGGTCACCCAATGATGCTTCATACAAAATATGAATGCTCTCCGCCTTATGGTTTGTCACAAGAAGATTTTTAAAGATTTTTTTCCATTTTCAGCCATTTTGTTGCCATGGCAACCAGAGTTTTCGATGGAATTAAATTCTTTTAACAATTTTTGTAGAGCTTCATCCAAGGAACATTCCTGCCAAGTTTTATCAAGATTGGCCATCTGGTTTTGGAGGAGAAGATTTTTAAAGAAATTGTTAACAGACAGACGGACAGATGGACGGACGGACGGATGACGGACCATGACCGATCACAATAGCACTCAGAGCACTTCGTGCTCAGGTGAGCTAAAAATAGAAATATAGAATTATTTAACTCTATAACAGACAACAAAAATTTCATACTCTTCAACATTAACCCTTTACCACACAACAAATTTTTAGTCTTGTAAAAACCCAAAGCATTTGCAGACAATGACTTAAATGTGGGTCAAATTATAGAAGTTTCCTTTGATACGAGGGAAAACATTGTGGGAAAAGGAGAAAATGCTGGTCACCAGCATTTTCTCCTTTTCCCACAAAGTTTTTAAAAGGCCTCTTCCTCAGGGTCGTTAAAATTCGTGATTTTGTTGTAAATGGTTAAAGGAGATGGTAGAAAGCATAGCACTGATGGTGAAGGAATTTGTTTTTGAAGGGAAGAAAAAACAGTGGAAAACACAGAGGGAAAAGGAGAAAATGCTGGTTGCCAGCATTTTTCTCCTTTTCCCTCATGTTTTCAAAAGCCTTCTTCTTCAGGGTTGTCAAACATGGAACTGTTTGATAAGGGGTTAAGAGTTGTAAGCCAATACCAATCCGGGAAATGTTATTTGTCTATTTTTAGATATCCTTATCCTTAGTGCAAACAGAAATGAAATTTGATGGAAAAGGAGATTATCTTTTATTCGACCGCAAAGGAATATTTGGCCGAAAAATAACAACAAATGCTCCTCTTCTCAGAGATTTCCATAGCCATCTTCTGCTGGGGCATAACAAGGCTATTTTTTAGAATGACAGCTTCACTCGCTGCCTTAATCTATGTAAAAGAAGTAAGTTTAACTCTACCACATAATCAGGAGTTTTAACAACCCTGAGGAAACAGCCTTTTGAAAACCTTGAGGGAAAAGGAGAAAATGCTGGTAACCAGCATTTTCTCCTTTTCCCTCAAGATTTTCTACACTTTCACAGACAATTATCACCACTTCAGCTAAATTTAATATGTCGTCTGCAAATGCTTTCAATTTGGACTAGTCTCAAATTTTGTCGTTTGGTAAAGAAAAAACTTGCTGCTTCTTAAAACAACCTTCCAGCAGACAAATGTGAAAAAGAAAACGACTCTTGAAAAATAGGAATTATTTATATAAATAAAACTTAAAATGTGAAACATATAAAACATTGTGGCAAAAGGAGAAATTGCTGGTTATTTCTATTAATACATGTTTTCACAAGTGGCCTGCAATATGATGGAAAATGTCTTCAGTGAAAGGTTATGAGGATATTGCTGAAGTTTCTCCCACATTTGAAACATCCTGTTTTCCAATCAGAGTCTTTCTATTTCTTAAGTCTTTACCACTCAACAAAATTGTAGACTGGTCCAAACTTAAAGTAATTGCAGACAACAATTTAAATATTTCTTTAACTATGTAGGTGTCTTTGAAAGTGTACAAAACATTGTTGGAAAGCGAGAAACTGCCGGTTACCTGCATTTTCTCCTTTTCCCAAAAAAGTTTTCAAAAGCCTTCTTCCTTAGGGTAGTCAAAAGTCAGAACTGTGTGCTTGAGCGTTTGATAAGTAAGAAATTATTCTTAAACTTACCTTTAAAATTTTCTCTATTTCACTGTCAATTACTTTTTGGTACTCTGGGCTGGTTTCATTCACTTGAATCACTTCCCTACTTCCTGTATGAGTCCGGAAACCAACCTGAATGATTTACAATAAGAACTCATCAATAATTTATTATTGCAATTGGATTATTTTGACAAATTTCCATGCTATTTGGAAAAGGATGTCCTTTTGAACATGGCTGCAAAGAAAAAGTCTAAACGCAAAGTAAATACAGAAAAGAAGCCTTCAAAATGGCTTCTATCATCAACTGGCAAGGAACTTGGATGTCTGCTTCATTGTGGGGTGAAGACTTAGAGTCTAACATCTGACATAACTGGTGTCAAAAAAAAAAAAAGACCTAAAATAAGCATAAATTCTGTGCATTCTATTAGTGTCTGAACATAAGAGGGCAAAGATAGCTCTATATCTCTCCACTGCCTTGTAAATACCGGTAAATGTGCCATAAACATAATTGGTACTAAAAGAGACATTTAATCATAGGAAGCCTGTATTGAAACAGAATTTCATAAAGAGAATAACGAGAATATAACCCTAGCCTAAAAAGAGCCCTATCTTTTGCCAAGATGTGGTCTATGAATAAAAGCATATTTAATCAATTCACACCAAATATCAAAGAACTCTGACAAACAGTTTTTTCACAGGAAGAGTACCAACAAGTTAGTAGCACAAAACAATTTTTCTATACCAAGAACGTTTAAGTCATGTAAAAGTGAAAAGGACATAGAGGATCTGTGCCACGAGTGAAAATATTACCGATGGTATTCACTCGATGAAATAAATTTCTATCTTTCACCGAAAAAAACAAATATTCTATTTATTCCATGCTTTTAACCCTTTCTGGGAGGAACTTTATCAAAATCCAGTACAGTCTTTTCAGTTATTCCCCGTGGCATACCCCCTCCGCATAGCAACGCATTACAATATTACGTCAAGCGCGAGAAATGTAAGGTAAATGACGTCACATTTCCATCTGGTTGTGAGTCACGCGCATTGTACCTAGGTAACTAGAATATAAAAATCGGTATTTTCAATGGTTGTACCTGTGGAATATCGAAAAATATTTTCACCGCTATTTCTCGATATCCTACCAGAAAGCATGAAATAATAATAAAACTTTTATTCATATAAATATTCAACACATCAGAGCATAACCATTATCATCAAAATACATCATCATGCAGAAAAAATGAACATTTTCTATCAAGAAAACTTATATGTACAATACCAACCATTTAACAGTTTAGCTTGACAATCAAAGGAGATAAATGGTGACATACTGTCAACAGGGGCTATTGCCCTTAAATATTGTAAGCTTAACTATAGCTTGTTCTGACTGTTATTAAGCCCAACCAAAAGCCATCAAAATTATAAAAAGAAACTTAAAAGGGATCAACCACAGGATCGTTTTAGCCAATTTGTAGAGAATTGCAAATTATTAAATTTTATTTTAAGTTTGAATTTTATGAAAGAGTTTTACTTACTTATTTTACTTTACATACAGGATTTTACTCTATGTTTACGTTCAGACTCGCTTAGACGCTTATTCTAAAAATAGAGCGTCTAGTGATCATGATCACAATGGCACAACCATGTGTAGTCAGTTTTATTTAAGTTGAAACGTTTCCCAACCAAGAATTTACAAGTAGGGGAGGTGGTGGGAAACAAGTAAAATAAGTAAGTAAAACTCTTTCATAAAATTCAAACTTAAAATAAAATTTAATAATTTTATTTCATTCGTTTTACTTACTTATTTTACTTTACATACAGGATAGATTTCAAAGCAATGCTTACCTTCTATCCTGGAGGAGAAAAACTTGTCTTTTTCTTGGTGAGTTAAGATTCTTCAACCTCTTCTTTCACCAGCTGTACATTCTATATACATCACTGAATTAATCTAACACAGTGTATCCCTTCTGTAGTCTGTACAGAATGTTATATACATGTATACATCATAACATATTACTACTTTTTTAACATAAAACAGTCAGATTTCGATTCGCGACTCGCTAAAGTGTAAAACAACACCCATTTCAGAGCTTACCTAGCTCTGAGATGACATGTCCCTCAGATAGAACTTTACAAAAGTAGATTCACGACTCCAGTCAGCCGCAGATAGGATTGAACTTAAAGAAGCACCTTTAAAAAGAGCATATGAAGTTCCAATAGCTCTAGTGCTATGTCCTCTTATTTTTGCCGATTTATCTCCAAGTGACATTTTAATTGTTTGCGCAATCCAGTTTGAAATGGTTTGTGAGGATACTGGCCTATGTGGCTCATTCAAACTAAGAAAAACACTTAGCTCTTCTGAACCATCCGTTTTCTGTCGAAAAGGTTCTGTTTTCTTTAAATAATGGTACATGCATCTTTTGGGATCAAGTTTCTTGTTTTCTAGGAATGTTGGAATGAATATTGAGGTACCGTAATGACCTTCTCTATCTTGTTTGGCTAAACCATGTCTCACAAATGTCAATCCTTTTTGTTGAACGTTCACAGAACCCTCACCGAGCTGCAGAGACTGAATATTGCTACATCTCCTGAAACAGGTAATAGCAACTAAAAACACTGTCTTAAAGGTAATGTGTTTTAAGGATGCTCTCTTCATTGGTTCAAAAGGTTTTTTCTGCAAGGAAGAAAGAACAACCTCCAAGTTCCATTCCGGCACTAGACGTTTTTGTGGCGGCCTGGAATTAAAGACACCTTTGATTAATCTGATTAGATCAGGGTGTTGACCTACTTTGAAACCTTCTATTGGTGGTAGGACATTTGACAGCATCGACCTATAACCAGCTATAGTGCGGTACTGTAAGCCTTCATTGAATAGATGTGTAAGAAAATCTGATATTAGGGTTAAAGATACATCATTGGTATCAATTTCCCGTTGACAACACCAGCTACGGAATCTTCGATACTTTGCATCGTAATCCCTTTGTGTACCTTTGCGCCATGAAGCTCTGAGGAGCTTTCGAGACTGTTCCGAAAAGCCTCTATTTTTGAACAATCTGTCGACAGTCTCCATGCCACTAACTGAAAAATTTGAGGATTTGGGTGATAAATCTTGGACAATGGTTGAGCCAACAGATCTGGAATCTGTGGTAATCGTATTGGTGTTGCAATGAGAAACTGAAGTAGTTCTGTGTACCAGTGTCTGCGTGGCCAACGGGGTGCTATTAAGATTATCTCGCACTGGAATTGAGACATGTGTTTCAAGACCTTTGGAATCAGACAAATTGGGGGGTACGCGTAAGCAAACATGTTCTCCCAAGTAATAGATAAAGCATCTGTTGCAAAAGCTAGATGAGAGGGGAACCAAGTGCAGAATACTTCCGTCTGATGGTTCTGTTCCGATGCAAACAGATCCATCAGTGGATGACCCCAAATCGTAAAAATATTCTGCACTATTTCCTTCTTCAGAGACCACTCTGTTGCTAAAACTTTCTGACGACTCAGCTGATCTGCTAATACATTGTCTTTGCCGCAAATATGGACTGCTTTCAAAGTCATTTGATTCTGAATTGCAAGATTCCATATCTCCCAAGTTTTCATGCACAGTTTGCTGGACCGAGTTCCTCCCTGGTGATTGATATACTGAACACAGGTCATATTGTCTGATTTGATTAGAACAGATTTCTGGTTTATCTGGGGTAAGAAATGTGTCATTGTCAAAAGAATAGCTTCCATTTCCAAGAGATTGATATGCCAATTTTGTTGCTGTATATTCCATCTGCCTTGTACAAACTGGCTGTCCAAATGACCCCCGTACATCATTTTTGAAGCATCTGTTGTGATTGTTACTCCTGTCATCGTTTTTTGAACAGAGCGACCCTTGAAAATGTTTGCTCTCTGTCTCCACCAAGTCAGATGAGATCTGAGATGATGAGTACAAGGAACCAACTTTTCCAATGGGTCTTTGGATGGTTTCCAAAAACACAGTAGATGTAACTGGATTGGCCTCATGTACAAGCGTGCATTTGGGACCAGTTCTATACAAGATGCCATCAGACCTAGTAGGTGCAAGAAATCTCTGGCTTTGACTGTCAGATGACAAAAAGAGATCAGAGCTAACTGGATTTTGGCAAACCTTTCCTCTGTTGGGAAAATCAGTCCCCTTCTGAGACTGAGAAGAGCCCCTAAATATATCAAATTCTGACTTGGGTTTAGTTGTGATTTTTTCAAATTGATCATGAAACCTAGTGAGACCAGAAGATTCAGACATAATCTGCAATCCTGCAGTAAAACGCCCTTGTTTTGGTTCAGATTTAGCCAGTCGTCTAGATAAACGGCTAATCTGACATTTTGAATTCTCAGGTGGGCAGCAACCACTGACATCAGTTTTGTGAACACTCGGGGAGCCGACGTGGGACCGAAGCACATCACCTTCCACTGGTAACACTGGTTTTTGAAACAAAATCTTAGATATTTCCGGTGACCATGAAAAATTGGAATGTGCAGATATGCATCTGACAGATCTATTGTTACAGCCCAATCTTTTGGTCTCAATAGATTTATTACTTTGGAGAGAGTGTCCATCTTGAAATGTTTCTTTGCTAGATATCTGTTGAGGGGTCTGAGATTTATTACTGGACGCATTTTCCCATTCTTTTTGGGGACCAGAAAAAAGGTACTGTAAAAACCGTCCTGAGCATTTTGAGCATTCACTTTTTCTATACAATCTTTTTGAAGCAAATTGTCTATTTCTAGAGAAATTAATTCTTGATCTAACACAGGTACAACTGTGGGACGAATCCCTGTTGGTAGGGGAATGCTCAGGAACTCTAGCTTGTAGCCTTCTTTTATGACAGATAATACCCATTGATCTGATGTGATCTTTTTCCAATTGTCCAGAAACAAAGTCAGACGACCCCCGACAGGTATCTGTGGAAGTTTGGCCAGAATAGTGTTTTGAAAATCTCTTACCATGGAGTCATTTTTTCTTTGGGATACGAAAAGGTGGAACAGCTGGTTCCAACTTTCCTTTGTTGTAAGGCTTCTCTGGCTGGAAAGTAGATGTACTTGTTCTGTTGAAGCCAGATTTGAAATTTGACGCTGTAGAAGAAGACTTGTTTACGAATGTTGACGTTTTTTGTCTCTTGTCTTGCTTTTCATAGTTGCCAGACCAGTTTCTTTTCTTATTATCAAAAAGTTCAGGTACAAGGTCACTCAACTGATCCTTTTTTTCCTTTCTATCTTTAAGTTTGTCCTCTAATCCCTGGCCGAAAACACCTTGACTGTTAAGAGGAAGATCAAGAACTTTGACATGAATGTCTTTTGAAGTATCTAAGCCAGTGTCCGCAACAACTGCCTTGCGTCTAATGATGTGATGGTATGCTCCAGAACGCCCTATCTGATCCAAGGCTTTGGAGGACATATCAAATAAATCTCTGACTGTCTGTACTGATTTGTCAATGTTTGGATCAGGGACACTTAAAGAGTTCATGAGAGAACCAAGCCCCTGTTGTAAATAAGATAATGCTAAGATGCCATACCGACTAGCCATTTGTCCCTGATAGCCTAGGGATTCTATGGATTTCAAAGGTTGAGTAACTAACTGTTTACCTTTACTCCATGTCTTAATCGACTTAGAACCATGACGTTTCCTAAGCATTGGTTCAACCAAATCATCAAGTCCTGGAACTTGTAAAAAATCTGAAGACGATTCACTGACAGGAAAATTAAGCCTGTATTCATCCTTGTAAGCATTCAATTTACTTGGATTGTCACATCGCCAAGATTTTTTAAGAATGTCTCTTTGGATATTGTCTAACACAATCCCTTGTTTATCCTCTGTCTTGTCTGTAGTATTGAATAAAGTGGCCAAATTGCCACCACTACTGGAATTTACAATGTAAGAATTGTAAGAGTCATGTTTCACTTTTTTTCTTTTAGAAAAAGAAACAGAAGTTAGGTCCGACGAGGAATCACTATCCGAAAACAAATTTCGAACTTCCGACGTCGATGGGTGGATAGACAATTCATCTATGTCCGGCGCCGGCATGTCGCCATTGTCATTAGTTTTCGCGGAAGACTGACGAGCCCGAGTCTCGTCGTTGTCTACAGCGTTCGTTGTCTGACCCTGCCCCGAAGGCCGGTCCTGCAACATTTTTATAATAGCCTCAAACTTTGCCTCCGTGGCAGACTGCATTTGTGACATTCGAAGTTCCAAATCTCTGACAGTAGTGCGTTTGCACTTCTCCGTAACAGGCTCCGAGCGAGTCGAAGGTGAAACCGGAGAACAAGGCTGTTCCTCGCGTGAAGCTCTAACAGCCGCTTCAGCCATGCTAATCCAAAGAAGTGAAAATAAATTCACAACCAAAAAAATACGTCCGAACGTTTCAACGCTAAAGTAAAAACTGACTACACATGGTTGTGCCATTGTGATCATGATCACTAGACGCTCTATTTTTAGAATAAGCGTCTAAGTGAGTCTGAACGTAAACAGAGTAAAATCCTGTATGTAAAGTAAAATAAGTAAGTAAAACGAATGAAATAAAATTGAGGCAACAGCAACCACAGTTTTCTATAACATGAAATTTCTTCGAAGAAATTCTGAAGGGGACCATGATGGATAAGTTTTGTCCAGTTTTGTCAGTTTGTTTGAATGGTGTTTTACGCCGCTTTCAACATTATTTCAGTCATATCGTGGTGACAGCTCACATAGTCATGTTTTCCTGGGTTTCACCAGTACTAGGCTGGGCTCTGAAGTGTCTTGCCCAAAAACATTCCTGTGAAAAACCCAGTGGAGCCAGTGCGGCTGGAACCTGGGGTCTCCAGGTCACGAGTCCTACACTTTACCACTGAGCCACACAGGACCCTTCCACTTTTGTCAGAATTTCATTGGTAGTTTTAGAGAACAAGTTAGAAATAAAAATAACAACATATGCACAGATGCATGACCAACACAAAGCCATGACACAAGCTTGCTGGCCTTTGGCCAGTGGAGCTAACAATGTAGAATATACTTTTACATATGAGTGTATGTTAACTATATATAATAAAATATGGGAATGTGAATATGGTCCTAGCCATATGTACAGGTGGATAACCATATATGCAGTATATATGAATTGACATAAATGGTAATAATTTCTACATCATTTTCCTGCCTCACCTTTTCTGACATTCCAAACTGCTTCACCATATTTGTTGCTATTCGAGTTGCTTGTTGAAAATCAGATGATGCACCTGAAGTAAACAAAACATCAGCTTACACAGTGAAAATACAAATTCATTCAAATATCATACAGTTACATAGATTTCAGAATTGAGGTTATGCTCTTAATAAAAAAAAAAAAAAAAAAAATCAATAAAACCAATCAGCGATGAGCATTTTTTCTATTCAGAGTGGTATTAGGTAGTTGCTCAGTAAGTAAATCTTTTATGGCTTTCTGAATAATAAGCAGGTGAGACAACATATCTTGTAGCGTTAACAATTTGAAATTATCATGGCCCAGCAACAATCTTTTCGAATGATATGGCCATCTAAGTGCCATCTTGCATATCTGTACAACCACTGTGTGGTCGTTCTTGAAAATTGGTAGAGGATCGCAGATTATCATGGCAGTTTATGATGAATCTAGGCATTTTTCTAAAATGCACAACACTCTTCATATCAGAACAGTTGCCTCAGGATTTATCACACTGAACTCTCTTTACCATACACGAGAATTTTAGACTTGGCCAAATTAAGAGCATTTGCAGATGACAAATCAAATGTTACTTGAAACATGGAATTTGTCCTTTGATGGGTAAAAAATATTGTAGGAAAAGGAGAAAATGCTGGTTGTCAGCATTTTTTCTTTTTCCATATAATGTTTCCATAATCTTTCATCTCATGGCCTTTAATCCTTTACCACATGTTCAAAATTTGAGACTTAGCCAAATTAAAAACTTTTGCAGAGGACAAAACAGTTACAACTCAGAAATAGAAATTTACCTTTAGAAGGGAAGAAAACGTTGTGGGAAAAGGAGAAAATGCTGGTTACCAGCATTTTCTCCTTTTCCCACAAAGTTTTCAAAAGGATTTTTTTTTAGGGTCGTTAAAAGTCGGGATTGTGTGGTACAGGGTTAAAGTGCGGTAAAGGGTTAATCATACTTAATCATGGACCAAGTTGTGACAATAGAACCTTGGTCTGCATTCACCAACCATTCTTAAGAACATTCTTAGGCTTTTTCTCAAGGACTTTTCAAAGTTGAAAGTAACACAACTTCTGATTGGCTAAACTGAATATTCGGTTTAGCCAGTCAGAAGTTGTGTTACTTTCTAAATCTAGAATAAGATTGATTGATTGACTTGGAGTTTAACGCCATTTTAACAGCTTAAGTCATATCAGTGGTCAGTGCACCTATGCATGTGTTTCCTGGCCTTCTCACACCAGTACTGACACAACTTTCTTTTTAAGTCACTAACTACTTTCTCACATGCATCAGAGGTGAGAGGCGAAATATTCCTAGAAAGAAAGTTTGCCTAAACCAGGTATCGAACTCACAACCACCAGGTCACGAGTCTGATACGCTAACCAGAGCTACCTGGCTGGGCAAGTCTAGAATAAGACTAAGAATGAAACTGAGAACTGTTGGTGAATAAGGGCCCTGGGCTTAACAACAGTGCAGGATCTTGCCATAACAACTGACAAGAGACCATACATACCACTGGTAACGTGATCTTGTCCGTACTTCAGCTCTTCCGCAACTCGACCGCCCATGGCAATATCAATAAGTGCTATCATCTGAATCTTTGACTGACTGTAAGCATCACTTTCAGGCAAGTACGACGTCTGAAATACACAGTGAACTATGATTTAACTCTTTACAAAATGACAAAATTTTAGGCTTGTCCAAACTGAAAGCATTTACAGTAAAAAAAATCAATTGTGGTTGAAATGAAATTTGTCTGTAAAAGGGTAGAAAACATTGTGGGGAAAAAGAGAAAATGCTGATTACCAGCATTTTCTTCTATTTCCACAATGCTTTCAAAAGGCTTCCTGGGGTCTTCAAAGTGCAAAGATTGTGAGGTACAGAGTTCAGGTGTCCGAGGTGTATACCTACAAATTTTCCAGCTCAAAAATAGAAACATTTTTTTTCTGTTGTCTTATTTTTTATGTGTGCAATTCATGTACATGAATTGCACACATATAAAATAAGACAACAGAAAAAAAAATATTTCTATGTCATTATGGTATTATGGTGTAACATGAGAACAAGCTATTTTCAGACAGGTTTTCTATTTAATTGGTCAAAATCTTATGTTATAAGATTTATCTGCTATTCATTAAAAGAACCAGTATTAATTAAACACATTTGTTGGTATTTCTACATATTTCTTAATAACATTGGCCATAATTCTGATACTTAGTTCCTTTTTTGTTAAAATTCGTAGGTATATAATTAAAAAAAATATAATGCAGTTTAGGTAAATTTTGATATCTTTCTCTACCCTCATTCTTGCTAAGGAGCCAATTTTCCTATATGCACCTGGAAGCAAGTACAAGCACCAAGACAGTAACTACACAATAATATCCCTTATTACATTCTGTTACTAATAATAATAACATTTTCTACCGAAAATGGTGTAATATCAGTGTCACGCGAGGGCAGATATGGCGGGGCAACGGGCTGATATCTGATATCCTGCCCGTTGACAAGATATTTGTTCTAAATCTATAGCAACAGAACACTTGCTCGTAAACTTACGTTCTTAAAACATCCATTTTGAAAAAAAAAAAAAAAAAAAAAAGGCTGAATCAGTCCGTCAGTCGCTAGCAGTCATTTCTTCAGAACTATAGACAATGGTAGAATCGCAAAACCAGCAAAGACACGATGAATAAAGAATAGATTGTTGTTGTCTTAGATTGGGAAAGTTTATCGGGCAAGGCGTGGTGTCTATAGGCTAGTACTTCTACGAATTTCATCCGTTGAGTCTGGGGAACCGAGCCTGATTAAGTTTCACAATCCAAAGCACCAACCATCTATTCTATTTATTCCTGTTTGTCATTTATAACACGTTACATACTAAATTGAATATTTGGCCTAATAAAACACACATACTGGCATCTTTTTAACTATTAATAAGTATAAAAAACTGTTTATTTAAGATGTCCTTATACTGTACATGCAGCTTCGACAGTGATGATGAATGATGCATGATTACCTCATGAACATGACGTTTACCCGCAGAAAAAAAGAATTTCTCTGTTTTAAGTGTTTAAACATGTAAGAAAACAAAGTAATCGAGCAAATGATCAATGAATGTAATAAACAGGTTATTATATGGCTGATGAGGGCCGGAGAGTGATATCAGCCCGCCACCTTGATATCTGCCCCGAGGGCTTGGGCCAGAGAGTGATATCAGCCCGCCACCTTGATATCTGCCCCGAGGTAAAGCCCTCGGGGCAGATATCAAGGTGGCTGGCCGATATCACTCTCCAGCCCTCATCAGCCGTGTAATAACCTCTATATATAAGTCATCCTCTGGCAAAAGTGGACTTCATGCATCTCAGTAATGCATTATAACAAACAAGTCATCACATAATTATGGATCCATAAAATCAATTTTATCCAACAACATTCTGAATCCGAAGGTAGAATGGTCCCTTGACATGCAGAAAATTTACCAAAACAAAAAATTTCTACATAGGACCTTTGATGCTTTTTGTAGATGCATCAACCCTTTACCAAACAATCCGGGGTTTAAACGACCCTGAGAGAAAAGGCTTTTGAAAACATTGTGAGAAAAGGAGAAAATGCTGGTAACCAGCATTTTCTCCTTTTCCCACAATGTTTTCTACCCCTCCCAAAACAAATTTCAAATTTTGAGCCACATCTATTTTTTTGTCTGCAAATCTTTTCAATTTGGACTAGTCTAAAATTTTGTCGTTTAGCAAAGGGTTAAATCCTCTTTTCATACAGCATGGCCATTATGTATTTATCATGGCTTCTCATACTCACAAAACCAAGAGATTTTCCACGTGGTAAGATGGTGACTTTATTGAGCTCTGGAGCTTCTTTAGTGTACAGTGTAATAATGGTGTGTCCTGCTTCATGATATGCTGTTTTTTCCAATGCCTTCTTTTTCATTCGTTTGTTCTTCCATGCTGGACCTAGACATTCATCATCAAAATGTGTATTCACCTTCTACAAGACAACAAAAGTTTAGACTGGTCCACATTCAAAGCTTCAGCAGACAACATATCAAATGGTGCAAAAATGGCTGGATTTGAAGATATTGAATGAAAAACTTAGCATTTTCTCCTTCTCACAAAATATTTAGACACCCACAGCTTGGAACCTGTCACCCCGAACTTTGTAGTCTATCAAATCTGCCAACTAAGCCATGCTGGCAAGTTTTGAACTACCCTTTTGAAAAAACGTGTCCATGGCATGCAACTGAGCCTCCCTGTGACAACTAAGATTACATATTTTATAGAAAAACCTATTAAAAGAACAGTACATTAGTCAAGTTTTGTATATGAATCAACTCATTGTAGGAGCACGTACGTCAATGATTTACTCTTCAGTTCTACAGAACAATTACTACAAAAACAAAGGAAAAAAAAAAAAAGAAATATCCTAGATTCAAATGGCAGCCATCTCTGATAAAATCTGATAAAACAAGCAATTTTGTTGAAATGATATCCCCCGCCGAAAAATTTACTTGACCGCCTAACTTAAAATCGCTCTCAGTCGGCCTTTTTTGATCGAATCAAAAAATAAACAAGAGATGTTTGTAAAACATGTATGCCCCCCTAATGGCATCCAATTCTAAATATAACATGTGATTATAAACTGTTAAGTTCAAAGTGTAAAAACGAACAAAGGGCAATTACTCAAAAATCATTACTGATAAATTAATAATTCTTGGGCACTGCACTTCCCATTTATGTGAACTATTAACTTTTAAAGTTTCGTGATTTTACCTCGCATACTTTTTGAGCTATGCTCCGGAAAAAAAATAAGTACAAAAATCTACAAAGGGGAATAACTGCAAAAATATAATGGGCAGAGTTATGGTTCTTGTGCAATGCACTTCTCCTGAATAAGATCTATCCACATATAAAGTTTCAAGATGATATCTGAAAAACCTTTTGAGTTATGCTCCAGACAAAAATTAAGTATGAAAATCAACAAAGGGCAATAACTCCAAAAATATGATGGGCAGAGTTATGGTAATTGTGCACTGCACTTCTCCTTAATGAGATCTATCCACCTATGAGGTTTCAAGAGGATACCTGAAATAATTTTAGAGTTATGCTCTGGACAAAAATTAAGTATGAAAATCAACAAAGGGCAATAACTCCATAAATATGATGGGCAGAGTTATGATTCTTGTGCACTGCACTTCTCCTTAATGAGATCTATCCACCTATGTAGTTTCAAGATGATACCTGAAATACTTTTTGAGTTATGCTCCGGACAAAAATGTGGTCTACGGACCGACCGACGGACCGACTGACCGACGGACCGACTGACCGACGGACCGACCGACAAGTGCAAAGCAATATACCCCCGCTTCTTCGAAGGGGGGCATAAAAAGAAAAGAATTCGGCGGAATGGGTTATTGTACACATGTATAAAGTTTCACGAAATTCCGTCCAATGGTATTGGAGATATTCTCCCGTACGGACGGACAGACAACACTAAAACTATATCCCTCCGCCTTTGGCGGGGGATAAAAAGTTTATATGAAACAGCACACATACATTCACTATGAAGTGACCTACCTGATGGGAATTTTTACCACACAATCCAGAGTTTTAACTCTACCAAACGACAAATTTTTGTACCCCACCAAATTGAAAGCATTTGCAGACAACAAAATAAATGTAGCCCAAACGATGATTTCGGTCTTTGATAGGGTAGAAAACATTGTGGGAAAAGGAGAAAATGCTGGTTACCAGCATTTTCTTCTTTTCCCATAATGTTTTAAAAAGACCTTTTTCTCACGGTCGTTAAAACTCTGGATTGTGTGGTAAAGGGTTAATGACCCCCCCCTACTGAGAAAGTTGTTGGAAAAGAAGAAAATACCAGTGGCACACAATTCTCCTTTTCTAAAAATGTTTTCTACCCCATCATTGGCAAAATCTTGATTTAAGCCACATTTGTTATCTGCAAATGCTTCCAAGTTGAACAAGTCTTAAAATGTACCATGTGGTAAGGGTAAAACAATGGATAATGGCTATTGTGTTAAATCTTGATGAGGCTGATCTTATGTCTTTCGTAGCATAGACAAACTACACACAAGCAATACAAAAACTAGAGCTGTCACTGAATGTGACTTAATACCCCCGCCAGTGCTTTGACAGAAACAGGCAATTGAACAAAAAATTTTCTAAGTTCAAGGTGAAATTACCCTTGAATCATAGGGAGTAGATGATTGAAAACTGCGTCTTGCACAACTTCAATATATGATCAATATATGTGCAAAGTTTCAATACAATTGAAGGAAAACTGTAGGAGGAGTTTGCGACACAAAATTACTAGTATATTGTACACAGACGGACACACGCACTGACACACGCACGGACGGACAGACAGGCTGATTCCAGTATACCCCCGCAAAACGAATGTTTTGCGCGGGTATAAGAAGAACACAGCTAACTCACCCATTCTTGACTTGTCCATGGCATAGTCTAAATCTTCCCACTGGACCAGACTTCTTCCCTTGAGTGCAGCCCTTATGGCAGCCTGATTTACCACGTTACTAATGTCTGCCCCTGCATAAATATAATGAAACATTAATAGTACAGAATGTTTGCTACAGTGAAGGTTTGGTCCCCATATCACAGCCTTTTAACTCTTTACAAGCAATCCCGACTCTTGACAACCCAGGGAAACAAGGCTTTTGAAACCATTGTGGGAAAAGGAGAAAATGCTGAAAACCAGCATTTTCTCCTTTTCATCCATTGTTTTCTATCCTATCAAAGACAAATCTCACTATCTGAGCAATATTTGTCTTCTGGGAATGCTTTCAATTTTTACCTGTCTGCCATTTCTACTTTCCTAAAAAGTTCAGACCATGTTACTGATGTCTGCACCTGCATACCTCAAGTCAAACCTTGCTAAAGCAACACATACTGAATATTATGTTGCAGTTACTTCCCTGGTGCTTGTATTTGATTTGAGCAGAGAGAAAAAATTTTCCTACAAAGCGAGAAGGAAATACAAGCACTAGGAAAGGTACTACAACAAAATATTCCTTTTATTAAATACCTACAATTTTCATCAACAAAACTTTGCAATTTTTGAAATTTTATTCAAAAACAGTAAACAAAATAAAACAGATAATGGTGTAGTGGGTAGTAACTTTGTTTTCATGAATTGTGGATAAGTGTAATAGCGTAACATTTTGACATTGTATAGATACAATTTTTTTTTTTTGATCATGTGAGATATTTTATCTGCTTGCTACGCACGTATTTGAGCCGCAAATTTTTCAGGTATATAATAAATATTTTTATTAGACAGGAAAAACAACTTAAGCTGTGTATAGTACTCCATTAGGACCACATTACTGATATCTGCACCTACATACCACAAGTCAAACGTTGTTAGTGCAACACATATTTTTATAGGGCAAGTTTGGTCCTCCAACTTCGACCAAAGTACTGAAGTATGCATGGATCATACAATCTAATTGTGATCAACATTGTCTGTAAAAGACAGTTTGATCATGCTGTACATTGTTTGGAAAAAAACTAAAGTTGTGTAAAGCACTTTAAGAATTACCCTTTTACCACACAATCCCGGGTTTTAACAAAAAAAAAAAAAAAAAGCTTTTAAAACATTGTGGGAAAAGGAGAAAATGCTGGTAACCAGCATTTTCTCCTTTTGCCCCAAATGTTTTTAATCCTTTTTGGCACAAAACTGCATTTCTCGTCTAGAAATGCTTTGAATTTGGGCCAGTCTAAAATTTTGTTGTTTGGTAGGAGTTAAAGAACTACAAGTCTATCTGATAAGGGAATACATGTATCTTTATCTTCGAATTCAGTAAGATGGGAAGCTCTGATATCACTAACCTGTCATCCCAGCACTTATCTTTCCCAACCTTTTCATGCTTAAATCTGCAAAAAAAAACCCCAAAGAATCATATACAGCTATAGATATACAAAAAACACCAAGACACGAATGTACTTTAACTCCTTACCACACAATCCCCAGTTTTCATGACCCTGACAAAAAGAGATACATGTAATTAAAAAATGTGGGAAAAGGAGAAAATGCTGTTAACCAGTATTTTCTCCTTTTCCTTCAATAATTTCTATACTTTTAGAGACAAAATCATTATTAGAACCAAATTTTTAAATTTCTAATTTGGAAATACTTTCAATTTGGAAAAGTCTAACATTTTTGCATCTGGTGAAGGGTTAAGCAGTGGACTGGTCCACAATGAAGGGGTGTAAAGCATATGAAGGACCACAAAATTTGATTGGCTGATTATATGGTGTTTAACGCCACTTTCAGCACTATTTCAGTTATATCGTGGTGGCCAGTGCATCCATATTTTCCTGGAATTTCTGTTACCAGTACTCTGCACAACATTCTTTCCAAGCCACTGGCTGCTTTCCCACATAACCATTGTCGAAACAATGGTCAGCAGTGACAGAGGAATGAATCCTGTCACAATGACTATCATCAATCCTCGGAAAGAAATTGGCTGAGCCAGGGATCGAACCAGTGATCCCCTGTGCTCAAGTCATGTTCGCTACCGACTAACTACTGGGACTCAGCACACAAAATTTGAGATTTGTATTCTAAAGCATGAGTGTATGATGTAATCTTACATAGTCATTTACCTAGAATGACTGACTGAAACATTTCATGTTGTAAAAGTAAGTTTGATACCTGCAAATGTTATTTAACAAATACCTGTTCTACCAGGTACCTCTTAACTAAACACTATTGAAGACTTATCCATTTTGAAAGCATTTGCAGACAACAATTTAATTGTAACCAAAATGATTTGACTTGTCTTTAAAAGGATGAAAAACATTGTGGGAAAAGGAGAAAATGCTGGTTACCCGTATTTTCTCCTTTACCCACAATGTTTTCAAACAACTTTTATTTCCGAGGGCTGGTAAAAGCGGGGATTGTTTGGAAAAGGGTTCACTTGTGCATATATGTTCAGTCATTTTTGGTATATCTTATATAATTAGACCAGAATAACAGCGAATGCAGGAAAACATGGTATGATCCAGGGGAGAGAATACTTGTGATAATAACTTGATTCAAATTCTCAGATATTGACCCTGTTGCCACCAGCAGATCACTTATGAAATTAATGCAAAACAAGAAATTGCTTGCGATTCAAATAGTTGCATCATTGTCAAATTTTATCAAAAACAGTGAATATCAGTAAATCCTTGAGTTTTTTCTTTTTGCTTGAGTAGCGGAAAATGATGATTTGATTATGTCAAGAGTTTTTCATTGATAAAATATATGAGGGCAAGGGCATGGAACAACCATCGAGGACTTGCTTGACAATGAATGACATCACTTCATATAGAATGATGGCGATTTTAACACGCTTCAGTTGCACTGTGTTTATTGAGCTGAATTCACATGTCAAGGTAGAATTCCTTTTTTGCCATATATTTTCAGATTTTTTTAAAAGGCTTCTTCCTAAAGGTTGTCAAAACTTGGGATTGTGTGGTAAAGGGTAAAACCTCTGTAAAAAGCAAATGTTTTCAAAAATTTCCCTTATTAAATCTTCCTCTCATACTTGTTCACAAAGCTATCGTGGTACATTAATACTATTTCCATAGACGAGGGTCTTCGAATAATATCCAGAAAAAGTGGCAAACTTTTTTCAATACTAACAATTTTCCTGAAAATTCAATGACAGATACCTTGATATATCTTTTGATATCAGATAATAGATAAACTTAGCCTAAGAAAACCGATAACATTTCCTAACTATTATAGCAACGTCAGGTAGCTTTGTGCGGGGCAAGCACACCCATTAACTCCTTAACAAACAACAAAATTTAAAATCTGTCAAAATTAAAATCATTTGCAGACAAGAAATATTGAGGTAGTAGACGCCTAATCGAAAACGGCTATTTCCACTGTAATATTATCCTACAAAATTCGCTATGATTAAGAATGAATATTATTGTACTACTTTTTCCTTTTTTTCCTTCATAGAATTATCATTTAAAATCTAAAATCACTATAATCTCATTAAGAAGGGAGATAATAATTACCTCCCTTTTCAGGAAACTAACAAAAGTATCAACAAATAATTTCAAGATAGAACATCAAAGGAATTTCTGGTCGGTTAAAAATGTGCAAAAGTATTATATCAGCATAAATCATTATTTATCAACTAACAAAAAATGTTATTCCATGTTGCACTAAAAGCGTTACAGGTCTTCTACCTTAACTGTGGTTTCAATGATGAAATTTGCTTTTACATGGATAGAAAACAACAGTTTATATATGACTCAAGAGATAGGATTTGTCTTTGAAAGGATAGGCACATTGTGGGAAAAGGAGAAAATGCTAGCTACCAGCATTTTCTCTTTTCCTCCCCACAATTTTTTCACAGGCCATTTTCCTCAGGGTCATTAAAAGTCCGGATTGTTTGATATTGGGTTAAGGTGGCTTTTGAATTTGCACAATCTTTCAAACACATGATTTTAAAAAATTAACTTTGGATGTACACATCGTCCACCTACAGACTTAGCCCTTTAACAAACAAACCAGTGTTTCAACAACCCTGTGGAAAAGGGCTATTGAAAACATTACGGGTAAAGGAGAAAATGCTGGTTAACAGCATTTTCTCCTTTACCCACAATGTTTTCTAAATTATTTGAGGCAAATCTTATTATTTTAGCATTTTCTAATTTGTCATATGCAAATGATTTTAATTTGGACCAGTCAAAAATTTTGTTGTCTAGTAAAAAGTTGATTGCTAAGGCATGCTGTTCTATAGGGCCCCTTGTGGAAAAGTGGCAGAATTTCCCAATCCTACAGCCTGAAGCAATATTATTTTAAATCTAATTCAATGCAATATTCACTTCCATCCAACCTGTAACATGTAAATGAATTCTTATGTTAACTTTACTCACTTGGATCACATTTCACTCTGTCCAGATAGAGACGGAAAATTTCCTCTCTTCCCTTGGTATCAGGAGCCCTCACACCCACTTCAACATCAAATCTACCTGGGCGTAATAATGCTCTGAAAGAGGGAGACAACTATGTGTAATTTCCTGAGTTTTGATGACCCATGAATAGTAAAGTTTTGGAAGAAAAAGATAGAATAAAACAAAGCTCACTTCATGTTGAATATTCAATACATATGACCATGACTATTTACAACAAAATAAATCATTTTGATTCTAAACTGAACATTTTCTATCCAGAAAAACATAAAGCCATGCTCTGTGAAAAGGCGGCTTAATGCATTTGTGAAAAGTATTGACCCAGGTCAGCCTGCGCAGTCCGTGCAGGCTGACCAGGGCCAGAACTTTTTGTTATTGGTCAATTTTCTGTATGTCCAAGGACCAGTCTACCTCATGATTAAGTCAGTTGTAAAAAAAGTGGCTATTATGGATCCGTAAGTATGTGGTGGCTTGCTTGGTATGATGGATTACAGAGATGCATTAAGCCCCCTTTTGCCAGAGCAAGGTTCATATACAAAACCGACTATGTCACAGTGTAATATGACAATCAGGGGAGATAAACGGTAATTCTTACTGATCATTGTAATCCTACCTATAACTAAACTGTAAGTAAGCAAAGCACACAGCAACCATGTCCTTTGCCAAACCAAAATTATAACAAGAAATCTCAAAGAAGTCCACAAATCAGTTGATTATACCAACTAGTACAGAGTTCTAACTTGCTGTTTTGGATTTTTAAAGATATTTAATATCTTTCAATTTGTTGCAATTGCAACAAAAGTTTTTTTTTTATGAAATCAAGTTCTTTGAAGAAGTTTTATTTTCAAGTAGGATGGGCAGTGTAAAAGCAGTTGTCTGAAACAAGAGCTAATGCACAAAAGGACTGCAACAGGCACAATGCCATGAGATAAGCTTGCTGGCCTTCAGGCAGAGGAGCTAACTAGGCCATAAATCAAATCAAGTGACTCTGGCATCAAGAGTAAGGTCATTGTGATATCACTTGAGACAAATTTCAAATCATCAGCTATATTTGTCTATATATTTAACATTGGACAAAATTTCTGACCCTACATCTTGATTAGAAACTATGAAGTACATCCATTCAACTTACTCATCCAGATTTCCTTTTTTATTTGTCGCTCCAATCACAGTAATGCCTGTGGAGGAATTAAATCTGAAACACAAAAAGAACACAAAGACTTAGGCTTAACCATGTAAAAATTAAAGTCGAAATAGTTAATGCAACTGTCAAAATAGATCATCTTCTATCAGCCTCGCATTAAGTTTAAAAGGGTCATACAACTTTTAACTCTTTACCTAACAAACCTGAGTTCTAACAACCCTAAAAGACAAGCCTTTTGAAAACGTGGGAATAGAAGAAAATGCTGATAATCACCATTTTGTCCTTTTCCCAAAATGTTTTCTAATTTTTATAATAATCATGTCATTCAAATTTTTACAATAATCAAGTCATTAAATTTTGAGCCACATTCAATTTGTCGTCTGCAAATGCTTTCAAGTTGGACAAGTCTTAAATTTTGTTGTTTGGTATTGAGCTAGTTCTATTCTACAGCACTGAGGGCGTAAAAAACATACACTGTTTTTGTAGGCTATGTAGATCAATATTGACTGCCTTTTGAGAACAGTATAGATCAAGATCAGACTGCATGAAATAGTTTGATCTTGGATCTATACTGATCAGTATTGAGTGAAATATACGGTAAAATACTTAAAAAAGTACATTGATTTAGTTTGTTTTACTGATTGAGAAAGTCAGTTTCATCCACTCAGAATCTTGACAGAGCTCCAGATAAGAGGGAGTGATGGTATTCTAAATCCATTATTTCTCTTTGAAACCCTATGGTGTGGGTACTCATTAGAATCGTCTCGATGAGACGATTCTAATGAGTACCCACAACATAGGGTTTAGTGGAGAATAATTAATATTTTGAATTTTGGAATCAAAATCACTCCCTCTATCTGGAGCTCTGTTTTAAGAGTTAACTTGTTACGACACGACAATATCTTAGACAGGTCCAAATTGAAAGCATCTGCAGACGACAAATTAAATGTGGGTCAAATGACTGGATTTGTGTCTGATCAGTTAGAAAACATTGTGAGAAAAGGAAAACATGCTGGTCACCAGCATTTTCTCCTTTTCCCTCAATGTTTTGGAAAGTCTGATTTCCCAGGGTAGTAAAAACTAGGGATTATGTGGTCAAGCGTTGAATACTTATTACTCTAAGCAAAGGAAGATTTTCTTGTATGAAATGCAGTTTTAGTGTAACATTATTTACTCTCCTAGACACAGGTGAATGACATGTGCAAAAGCAACAGGAAATGACCCTTCATAACTTTGCCTTAGCAGCCTGTCTAGATCACAATCATACTGCAGAGAACATGCAGTCTGATCTTTAATATACAAAGTTCACTTTTCTAAGACATTCTGGGCAAAAGCTACCATGAATTTGCAAATTATTTGGGTCTTATTTCCAGGCTGTAAAATGTCTGTTTGGTTAATTCAGCACTTTAAGGGTTAATGTACTTGCTATATGGCCTGCAACACGCGAAACGGGGCATTCGGACATTTGCGTAAAGTGTTGTCTCGGATCAGCCTGCGCAATCCGCGCAGGCTAATCCGAAATGACACTTTCCTTTTTTATGTAATTTTCTGTTTTGCGCAAGTCTACCATAGCACAAAATCTAATGTAGTCGTAAAGTGCCGTCTCGGATTAGCCTGCGCGGACTGCGCAGGCTAATCCGAGACAACACTTTACGCAAATGTCCGAATGCCCCTTTTCACGTGTTGCACGCCATATAGTAACAACAAATTGATCCCTACCCATCCATTTCTGACAGCAGCTGATTGATGGTCTGGTTAGCATAGGGATGAATAGAGGAATTTGTTCTTTTGGCTCCAGCACTGTCTATCTCATCAATAAATACTACACAAGGAGCACTAGCCTTTGCCTTAGCTGAAACACAGATAATTGAACATTTACCCAAGACGCTATGGCTTTCAATTACTTTTTAAAAAAAAAAAAACTGAATTCCCACAAGTCTATCAATCTTAACTCTTTTGAAGACCAAAAGAAGTAAGCAACCTGGCAACTTTTGACCTATTTTTGAAATTCATTGTTCTGCCAGCAACTAACACATAGATCTACAGTATAATAACAGGTTGTTTCGGGAGATCATTCCTTCCTCACTGCATAGCTTCATCCCCTATAAAATCAATACCTAACAACTACATTTGGGAGAATTCTCTTTAGCCCAGTGGTTAAGGTATTGGTTTTTCTGAACCTTGAAAAAACGAAGGTCTCTTCGGCACAGGTTCAAATCCCGCCAGGTGCGGTTTGTATTTCAGCTATGCATTTGGTGTGGACTTTCATGTTTTTTTAAGAAGGTTGTCACCTTTACAACAATTTCCATACTTTTGGGGCATTAAGGCCATAAAATGAGGGAGTATTGGGCAAAGGGTTAATAGGGGAAATGTTAAAGAGTGGCCTTTTACTCTAAAATTCCTATATGAGGTATAGAGCTACAAATTTTCACCAATGTTAACCAAGAGAACAGTTTTCTATCACTAATTTATCCCTGGGCAAGACAATTCAATCCCCTAGCCCAGTATAAGTGAAACCAAGAATATCCATGAATATGTGAGCTGTCATCATGATATGAAAGAAATAATATTAAAGGCAGGCTAAAATACCATTCAATCAATCAACCTATCACTGATTTCTCCATGGGTGCTCAATTTCAAAACCTCACATGGGACAAGGTCTAGAAATATTGCATGTGCGTAAAAGTAGCTCATAACAAGATTGAATATTCCGTGGAGTCCAATCTCAAGCTAAACCATTGATCTTAACATGGTATGTCTTGAAATTATTTGAAAAGCAAATAACTGATCAGGTATTACTCAAACAAATTGACATGAAATGAATGACCTCTATTACCATATATTACACGCTTGAATTATTGTCTAAATTTAGCTTCGGCTATTTTCGTCTGCATACGGAACTAGATGAACAATTTTCAACTCTTTATGCCGCTAATAGATTTATCATGTCTTTAGAGAATACTTAAAATAACTAAAATAAACATTATTTTGTTGGTTTAAATTGGTAATACACGGCAGATGATATTGATCTATGATGCACTTTCTGTGCACTCTGACCTTGATCCATGTCATCCACACAAGCTCTCATATTTTGACTATGCTACTGTAAGGGCCAAACCCGACATTTACTGTTTTAAAAAATTTCCATACCATCCGATTATACCCGATGATATAGATATTCACTCTTTAATTATTCCTTGCATAGAGGTCAATTTCAAGTCAATTTGTTCGAATAATATCTTTCAATTTCATTAACCAGTTACCAAACATTCCTGAGGTTTAACACACATAGGGACAAAGATTTTCAAAATACTGTGGTAAAAGGAGTAAAAAATAAGTGGAGTCGAAGGTTTATCATTAGGGAAGGGATTAATCCTCACCGAAAAGCTTTCTTACTCTTCTGGCTCCACTTCCCACATATATATCATCAAACTGGGCACCAGCTGCATGAAGGAACGGGACACCGGCCTCCCCTGTAAGGCAATACAAATGTGAAGTGTACAGTGATTGGTTACCACAGTGTCAACCTTAACTCTTTAATATACAATCCCGAGTTATTACAACCATGAAAGAGAAGACTTTGGAAAACATTGTGGGAAAAGGAGAAAATACTGGTAACCAGCATTTTCTCCTTTTGCCTCAATGTTTTCTACTCAATCGAATACATGTGCATAAATTACCACGTAAGCTATATTAATTAAATTTGTCATCTGCAAATGCTTTCAATTTGGTCCAGTCTAACATTTTGTCGTCTGGTTTAACATCATTTTCAACATTATTTGAGTTATAATGCAGGGGCCAATACACACACAAATACATACCCTCCTTGAATTTCTTTTACCAATATTACAAAAATAGTTTTCAAAAGCCACTGGCTGTTTAATCACTTTGCCATTGTTGAAATGATGATCAGTAGTGTCAGTTTACTGCTTCCTGTCTCAAAAAAATAATTGGCCAAGCTGAGTTAAGGATTTGAACCAATTACCCCTGGGTTTAAGCCCTGTACTGTGCAGACTGAGTACCAAGTTTGACCATTTTGATAGGGCCAGCTAATATCTGACATGTGAGAAGCCTTTGTCCGCAATATTTGCTTCTCAAGCCTATCTTTTAATGCCTTGTGCATCTTGTGGCTAGGCACTAAGTATTTCATTTTTCAATAATCTAGTGACTCATTGAGCAAATGTTAGGAGTCACAATTAAAGGCCCAATAGTGGCCAAAGGTAAATAATGGGCGTGTTGAAATGTATTTAAATTTAAATCAAACTACGAGGGGTGTTCCAGAAGTTCATGGAAGTTCTTCATATATCAATCACCTTCCTTCAAAAGCCATTGAAATTTCCATATGATACTAATTTTTTTATGATGGACTTCATATAGAAACTAATTATGCCTGTATTCCTCAAAGATCAGTGGATAGATGTTGCCATTGAAATATACACAACACAAAGCAGCGAAAATGTGCTCTTTTATGATACCATATATGTGTTTGGTCCATTTAACACCGACTATTATCAGAATTTAGGCCACATTTCACGTGACTCCAGCAATGTTATTTCTGCCAATTTTCAAAGCTGTAATATTGTCCATTACTGAACCACAGTGCCGTGAACAACACAGGTAGTTTATGTAATAACACCGCCCTGACGTCAACTGACAACCTTGAATCACACACAGCGAAAAAAGTCATACCTTATTTCGGTGCAGACTGATATAGAAACACTTTCGATAAGCAAATTGCCGGACTTAGGAAGTGCATTTGCGTTGGAGGTGATGTGTGAATGCAGTAATGCAGCAAATTGTATTTTCATTGACTTAACCCGTTGAAAAATATTGTGAAAGTCCATGAACTTCTGGAACACTCCTTATATTTACAAGTATGGACATGATTGTGAAGATGTCAATCTGTTATTGTACCTTTGGTCCAAGTCGCTGGCAGTAATTTAGTTTTTAAAGTAGGTCAAAAGTTGCCAGGTCACTCTATTTTTTGTCTTTGTCTTCTGCTAGTTAGTAACACTTGCTTGGAATGTATTCTCATCTTCACAATAATTTCCATAGTATTAAAAGGTATGATCAAAATTCAAAAGCATTTTAAAACCAGCATTGTTTACTTTTGGCTGCTATTGTGTTTTTAAGGTATCATCTGCAAGCAGATTAAATGACACAATATGACAAATTCATTTTTACAAATTGTCTGCAACTAGATTACCAGCATTTTCTCCTTTTCCCACGTTTTCTATCTATAACTGTTTTACTGAAAGACAAATGTGATACCTGCAACTGCTTTAGCTAATAAAGTTTTTCCAACACCAGGGGGACCAACCAGCAGAACTCCTGTAATCAAAGAGTTTTTATGTTAATACTTCATGGGGTAAATAATCCAAACAGAAATTTTCAGTTCTACACATAAGATCCATATAAATGCAACATCAAGGCTGCCTATTTTGATCTACACTGACACTTACAGCAAAAGCAACCTAAGTTGTTAAAAGTGCTTCAAACACTAATATTACATAAACCTTGTAAATAAAGGCAGTACTATTTGCGGAAATCTATTCTTAACTCTTTCGGAAATCTACGACAAAATTGGGTTAAAAAAATAAAAATGCAGGTTACCAGCATTTTCTTCTTTTCCCATAAAGTTTTCTTTTCCTTGAAAAACAGCTTTAATGTTTTGAGAAACATTTATTTTGCAGTCTGCAAATGCTTTCAATTTGGACAAGGAAAATATTTTTTGTCATTTGGTAAAAAGTTTAATGTTGCTAAAATTATAGGATTTTTCTAAAAATGGGTAGAAAATATTGTGAGAATACTAGAAAATGCTTGTTATGAGTGTTGGGATAAAGGGTTAAACACTAAGTGTATTATTATACTGCTAAGAAATTTCTCGTGATCTGATTGGATAATCAGTTTCCCTTTCGGGCACCCCGTATACATGACTACACTTTTAACACAACATCCCAGATGGCTGCGTCGATCAAGATTAACATCAAGATTATGCACCAAACTGCATGTTTTACCAAGGTTTCAGTGACGTCAGTTCCCAGTGACGTCAGTTTTCATTGAATTGGGGCACTCAGAAGGGAAATTCTACTTCGTCAGCGTACTTAATTTTTGAAACCAAAAAACAGGTAAATGTCGCTTAACACACGTTGGAATAGTAAAACTTTGCAGTATAATAAATTCGTTGTACGGTCAGGTGGCAGGGGACTTGGAAACTTGTTCACGGCTGTTGCAAATCATGTCGGCACCTCGCCTTCGGCTCGGAGCGACATGATTTGCCACAGCCGTGAACAAGTTTCCAAGTCCCCTGCCACCTGACCATACAACTAATAATGTACCTGGAAACATCAAGTTCTAATGGTTTGAAATGATCCCTTGACATAAGCCAATATTAGGGTAAAATTACTGCCATATTGACATTTCTATTGAAATGTTCGTAAACAAAAACATAGAGGAGTAATTTGGTAATTATGGGAAAAAACATAGAGCAGTAATTTAAAAATTAAAGTATTGACTATTTTGAAAAAAATGTGAAACATTACAAGCATCTTTTCTCAAACAAATAGAATTGTACCCTTTGGTAATTTTGCTCCAATAGCCTCAAATTTTTCAGGATGTCTAAGAAATTCCACTGCCTCTTCTAATTCTTGTTTGGCCTCGTCCACCTACAATTACACAAAATAAAATGTCATAAAAGATTCCATTTTTCCTCATCTTAAGGGCAATAACTCTTTCCCACACGCCAAAAGTTTTTAATTGTTCAAATCCAAAGCATTTGCAAACGACAATTTGAATGTGGCTCAAGATGTGGGATCTGTTTTTTGAAAATGAAGAAAACATTGTGCAAAAAGGAGAAAATCTGTTTACCAGCATTGTATTCTTTTCTAACAATGTTTTCAAAAGGCCTCTTACCAAAAGATCGTTTAATCTCCGGACTGTAAGGTAGAGAGTTAACTCTTTACCAAATAAAACAGTTTTACATCCGCGAGTAAGGAGGCTTTAAAAGCATTTTCTCCTTTTCCAAGAATGTTTACCCATTTTTTTTTCTTTTTTCTTTAAAACATTTCTTTATAAAAGTCACATTTATTGAATGCATACAGTATTAGTAGTACGGTCAGGTGGCAGGGGACTTGGAAACTTGTTCAAGGCTGTGGCAAATCATGTCGCCCCCGAGCCGAAGACGAGGTGGCGACATGACCTGACACAGCCGTGAACAAGTTTCCAAGTCCCCTACCACCTAACCGTACAATGAATTTATTATACTGCAAAGTTTTACCATTCCAATGTGTATTTGGCGAATTTCTCTGCTTTATGTATTCACGAAATGAGTATGCTGACGAAATCTTATTTCCCTTCTAAGTGCCCAAATTCAATGAAAAGTGACATCACTGGGAAATGACGTCACTGAAACCTTGGTAAAACGTGAAGTTTGGTGAATGAACTGGATAATGTCACTACGATAGGCACTCGACGCATTTTTCTTTTAACGTGCATTCAAACAACTTTAAGGCAAGTAACTATGCATTTTAATGATTTGTTGACAAAGTAAACGACTATTAGTTGCTTTAAACGATCATTAGGTTATCCATTTGACACTGCAATGTTCGAGTTTCATATGTTTGTCTTGTGGGTGCCTCGTATCAACAGACGCCGCCATTTTGGATGTTGTGTTGAAAGAATAATCATGTACACGGGGCTCCCGAAAGGGAAACTTGTTTTACGTGGATTTTGCCAGTGTACATGATTATTTGTTCGGGGCATATTATCCAATCAGATCGCGAGAAATTTTTTTGCAGTATAATAATATGTTCTTAACTTGCACAAGTCTAAAAAAATTTTGTTGTTTGGTAAAGGGTTTACTCTTTCCACGACCACAAAAATTTATACTCTTCCATACCAAAATCTGCAACTAAGAAAGTCAGTTTGGCTCATATATACCAATCTGTATTCATAATGCCTAAAGCCAAGTCCCAGTAGCTCAGTCGGTAGCGTGCAGGACTTGAGAACAAGGGGTCGTAGGTTCGATCCCTGGCTCGGCCAATTTCTTTCCGAGGATTGATGATAGTCATTGTGACAGGATTCATTCCTCTCCCACCGCTGACCATTGTTTCAACAATGTTTATGTGGGAAAGCAGCCAGTGGCTTGGAAAGAAAATTGTGCGGAGTACTGGTAAAGAGACTCCAGGAAAGCATGGATAGGTTCACTGGCCGCCATGATACAACTGAAATAATGTTGAAAACGGTGTTAAACACCATACAATCAATCAATTATAATGCCTAAAAAAAAGGTAATCAGAAAAGGAGGGAATGCTGGTTAAAAGCATTTTCTCCCATAATGGTTTCGAAATCCTCCTTCCTGTGGTTTGTAAACTTTGAATAAATTAGGTTGTTAAACACCTGTTACTGCCAGTACAAATAATAATAGAATTAAGATTATCTGTTGATTAACCCTTTACCAAACAATCCCTGGTTTTTACGACCCTGAGATAGAAGCCTATTGAAAACATTGTGGGAAATGGAGAAAATGCTGGTAACCAGCATTTTCTCCTTTTCCCACAATGTTTTCTATCCTACAGGAAACAAATCTCAATTTTTGAGTTATGTTTATTTTGTCGTCTGCAAATGCTTTCAATTTGGACCAGTCTAAAATTTTGTCGTTTGGTAAAGAGTTAAGCAGCATAGGAATTTACTGGGAAAACTGTTTTGCAGCAAAAACGTCATACGATGTAGTGTAGGGGTGTAACTGACAAAAAAAGAGAGGGGAGGAAAATGCCCTGACATCCCCCGCCACACACAAACACACTTTAGCAAACACATCATTCCTTAGCAGATCCTTCTGACCTAAGGCAGTTATGAATTCTTTGTTTTGCCCTCGATGGAAGGAAATCCAACAAAAGAGGGAAGAATCACAACCCCTTTGCTTAACCCTTAACCACACAATCCCGAGTTTTAATGACCCTAAGAAGGAAAGCTTTTGAAAACATTGTAGGAAAAAGAGAAAGTGTACTCACCCCTCTTACATCACTGAAAGTAACCGACACATTTTCTGCCACATACTCTGGTGTATCAAATAAATTCAATGCTGAAATAAAAGAAAAAAAGGTGCAGTATGAATTCAAGCATCAATGATTTTGTGGGGAGTAGCCTAGCAAATGTGGCTAAATAGATTTAATCTGTATCTGTTCTAAGGATCTTGAGGAAGAATGCTTTCCAATACATTGTGAAACAAGAGGGCCATGATGGCCCTGAATCGCTCACCTGAGTCAATAGGCAAAATTTCACTCCACATGCAAAATTCAATTTCTGACCAATTGCCAGGTCAATTGAGCTTAAAATGTGGCATCTAGAGCATCCACAAGAAATTTCCGTAAGTTGACCTAGTGATCTACTTTATCACCATACGTGACCAAATTTAGAACTCATCAAAATAATTATCAAGACAAACATTCTGAACAGTTTTCAAGTTAATTGAGAAATAAATGTGGCCTCTAGAGTGCACACAAGGGATTTCTTTAATTTGACCTAGTGACCTAGTTTATGATCCCAGGTGACCCAATTTCAAACTCATCCCATATTTCATAAAGACAAACATTCTGACCAATTTTCAAGTCAATTGAGCAAGAAATGTGGCCTCTAGAGTGCCCTTAAGGTATTTCTTTAATTTGACCTAGTGACCTAGATTATGACCCAAGGTGACCCAATTTTGAACTCATCTTAGATTTCATCAAGAGAAATATTTTAACCAATTTTCAAATCAACTGAGCACGAAATGTGGCCTCTAGAGTGCCCTAAAGGTATTTCTTTGACCTAGTGACCTAGTTTATGAGCCCAGTTAACCCAAATTCGGACTCATGTGAGATTTAATCAAGACAAACATTCTGACCAATTTTCAAGTCGATTGAGCCAAAAATGTGGCCTCTAGAGTGCCCTAAAGGTATTTCTTTAATTTGACCTAGTGACCTAGTTTATGACCCGAGTTGACCCAAATTCAAACTCATGTAAGATTTGATCAAGTCAAATATTCTGACCAATTTTCAAGTCAATTGAGCCAAAGATGTGGCCTCTAGAGTGCCCTAACGGTATTTCTTTAATTTGACCTAGTGACCTAGTTTATGAGCCCAGTTGACCCAAATTCAGACTCATATGAGATTTAATCAAGACAAACATTCTGACCAATTTTCAAGTCAATTGAGCAATAAATGTGGCCTCTAGAGTGCCCTAAAGGTATTTCTTTAATTTGACCTAGTGATCTAGTTTATGACCCGAGTTGACCCAAATTCAGACTCATGTGAGATTTTTTTATCAAGACAAACATTTTAACCAATTTTCAAGTCGGTTGGGCAAAAAATGTGGCCTCTAGAGTGCCCTAGAGGTATTTCTTTAATTTGTCCTAGTGACCTAGATTATGACCCCAGGTGACCCAATTTTGAACTCATTTTAGATTGCATCAAGAGAAACATTTTAACCAATTTTCAAATCAATTGAACAATAAATGTGGCCTCTAGAGTGCCCTAAAGGTATTTCTTTAATTTGACCTAGTGACCTAGTTTATGACCCGAGTTGACCCAAACTCAGATTCATGTGAGATTTTATAAAGACAAACATTCTGACCAATTTTCAAGTTGATTGAGCAAAAAATGTGGCCTCTAGAGTGCCCTAAAGGTATTTCTTTAATTTGACTTAGTGACCTAGTTTATGATCCTGGGTCACCCAAATCCAAACTCATCTGAGATTTCATTAAGACAAACATTCTGACAAATTTTCAAGTCGGTTGGGCAAGAAATGTGGCCTCTAGAGTGCCCTTAAGGTATTTCTTTAATTTGACCTAGTGACCTAGATTATGACCCAATTTTGAATTCACTGAACATGTTGTGCTCAGGTGGGCTAACAAACTTAGAACAGGTTCACTACATACCAAATATCAAAGTTCCAAGCCTTCCAGTTTCACAGAAGAAGAATTTTTAAGTTTTCCCTTTTTTGTTCATATGTTCAAACTTGTGACCCCTGAACAAACTTGGTAGAGGTCCACTGGGAGATGCTACATACCAAATATCAAAGCTCTACACCTTCCAGTTTTAGAGAAGAAGAATTTTAAAATTTTCTTTCTTTGTTCTAACTTGTGACCCCCGGGGCGGCGCCAGTTTTGACCCCAGGGGCAGCGTATGAACAAACTTGGTAGAGGTCCACTAGGAAATGCTACATACCAAATATCAAAGCTCTATGCCAACCAGTTTTAGAGAAGAAGAATTTTAAAGTTTTCCTTCTTTGTTCCTATGTTTAAACTTGTGACCCCCGGGGTGGGGCCAGTTTTGACCCCAGGGGCATCGTATGAACAAACTTGGTAGAGACCCACTAGGAGATGCTACATACCAAATATCAAAGCTCCAAGCCTTCCAGTTTCAAAGAAGAAGAATTTTAAAGTTTTCCCTTTTTTGTTCCTATGTTTAAACTTGTGACCCCCGGGGCGAGGCCAGTTTTGACCCCAGGGGCATCATATAAACACACTTGGTAGAGGTCCACTAGCAGATGTTACATACCGAATATCAAAGCTCTGTGCCTTCCAGTTTCAGAGAAGAAGAATTTTAAAGTTTTCCTTCTTTGTTCCTATGTTCGAACTTGTGACCCCCCGAGGCGGGGCCAGTTTTGACCCCAGGGGCATCAAATGAACAAACTTGGTAGAGGTCCACTAGAAGATGCTACATAGCAAATATCAAAGCTCTACGCCTTCTAGTTTCAGAGGAGAAGATTTTCAAAGATTTTGCAATTTTTTTCCTTTTAGTTGCCATGGCAACCAGAGTTACGGGTGGAATTCAATCTCTTGAACAACTTTGGTAGAGCTTTACCCAAGGAACATCCCTGCCAAGTTTCATCAAGATTGGCCCAGTGGTTTAGGAGGAGAAGATGTTTAAAGAAATTGTGGACGACTGACGACGCACGACGGACATTGGGCGATCACAAGAGCTCACCTTGAGCACTTCGTGCTCAGGTGAGCTAAAAAGGGGGGAAATGCGGGTAACCTGTATATTCTCCCTTATCCAAAACAATTTTTACCCTTTCATAGACATATTTCATTACTTGTTCTGCATTGTCATCTACATTTTTTTTTAGTTTGGTCAAGTTCAAAATTTTGTCTGGTAAAGACTTAATGACTGTCACTGCAATAGAATCATATCTCCCCTAAGACTAGAGATCCTACAAAAAGGATCGTATCTCCCCTAGGACCAGAGGTCCCGCAACAGAATCATATCTCCCCTAAGACTAGAGATCCTACAAAAATGATCATATCTCCCCTAGGACCAGAGGTCCTGCAACAGAATCATATCTCCCCTAAGACTAGAGATCCTACAAAAATGATATCCCCCCCAGGACTATAGATCCTACAAAAACGATATCTCCCCTAAGACTAGAGATCCTACAAAAATGATATCTCCCCTAGGACTAGAGATCCTACAAAAATGATATCTCCCCTAAGACTAGAGATGCTACAACAAGGATCATATCTCCCCTAGGACTAGAGGTCCTGCAACAAGGATCATATCTCAAATAGGACTATAGATCCTCTTACAAGGATCATATCTCACCTAGGACCAGAGGTCCTGCAACAAGGATCATACCTCCCCTAGGACTAGAGGTCCTGCAGATCCTACAACAAGGATCATATCTCCCATAGGACCGGACGTCCTGTAACAGCGATCATATCTCCCCTAGGACCAGAGGTCCTGCAACAGGGATCATATCTCCCCTAGGACCAGAGATACTGTAACAGGGATCATATCTCCACTAGGACAAGAGGTCCTCTAACAAGGATCATTTCACCCCTAGGACCAGAGGTCCTGTTACAAGGATCATATCTCCCCTAGGACCAGAGGTCCTGTAACAAGGATCATACTTCCCCTAGGACCAGAGGTCCTACAACACAGATACCTTCCCTAGGACTAAGGGTCCTGCAACAAGGATCATATCCTCCCTAGGACTAGAGATCCTACAACAAGGATCATATCTCCCCTAGGACCAGAGGTCCTGTAACAAGGACCATATCTCCCTTAGGCCCGGAGGTCCTGTAACAAGGATTATATCTTCCCTAGAACCAGAGGTCCTGTAACAGTTATCATATCTCCCCTAGGACGAGAGGTCCTGTAACAAGGATCATATCTCCTATAGGACCGGAGGTCCTGTAACAAGTATTATATCTCCCCTAGGACCAGAGGTCCTGTAACAGGGATCATATCTCACATAGGACTAGAGATCCTCTTACAAGGATCATATCTCCCTTGGACCAGAGGTCCTCTATCAAGGATCATATCTCCCCTAGGACCAGAGGTCCTGTAACAAGGATAATATCTCCCCTATGACCAGAGGTACCGTAACAAGGATCATATCTCTCCTAGGACCAGAAGTCCTCTAACAAGGATCATATCTCCCCTTGGACCAGAGATCCTGTAACAAGGATCATATCACCCCTAGGACCAGAGGTCCTCTTACAAGGATCATATCTCCCCTGGGACCTGAGATCCTGTAACAAGGATCATATCTCCCCTAGGACCAGAGGTCCTGTAACAATGATCATATCACCCCTAGGACCAGAGGTCCTGTTACAAGGATCGTATCTCCCCTAGAACCTGAGATCCTACAATGAGGATCATATCTCTCCTAGGACTAGAGGTCTTATAACACAGATCATACCTTCCCTAGGACTAGAGGTCATGCAACAAGGATCATATCTCCCCTAGGACTAGAGATCCTACAACGAGGATCATATCTCCCCTAGGACTAGAGGTCCTACAACACAGATCATACTTTCCCTAGGACTAGAGGTCATGCAACAAGGATCATATCTCCCCTAGGACTAGAGATCTTACAACGAGGATCATATCTCCCCTAGGACCAGAGGTCCTGTAACAGGGATCGTATCTCCCCTAGGCCCAGTGCTTCTGTAACAAGGATCATAAAACACCTAGGAACACAGCTCCTTTAACAAGGATCATATCTCCCCTAGGACCAGAGGTCCTGTAACAAGGATCATATCACCCCTAGGACCAGAGGTCCTGTAACAAGGATCATACTCCCCCTACGACCAGAGGTCCTACAACACAGATACCTTCCCTAGGACTAAGGGTCCTGCAACAAGGATCATATCTCCCCTAGGACTAGAGATCCTACAACAAGGATCATATCTCCCCTAGGACCAGAGGTCCTGTAACAAGGACCATATCTCCCTTACGCCCGGAGATCCTGTAACAAGGATTATATCTTCCCTAGGACCAGAGGTCCTGTAACAGGGATCATATCTCCCCTAGGACCAGAGGTCCTGTAACAAGGATCATATCTTCCATAGGACCGGAGGTCCTGTAACAAGTATTATATCTCCCCTAGGACTAGAGGTCCTGTAACAGGGATCATATCTCACATAGGACTAGAGATCCTCTTACAAGGATCATATCTCCCCTAGGACCAGAGGTCCTCT
Organism: Hippopus hippopus; assembly: GCA_946811185.2. Taxonomy (NCBI): domain Eukaryota; kingdom Metazoa; phylum Mollusca; class Bivalvia; order Cardiida; family Cardiidae; genus Hippopus; species Hippopus hippopus. The sequence continues at coordinate 4,111,651 of OX328105.1, forward strand.
ATCAAGGATCATATCTCCCCTAGGACCAGAGGTCCTGTAACAAGGATAATATCTCCCCTAGGACCAGAGGTACCGTAACAAGGATCATATCTCTCCTAGGACCAGAAGTCCTCTAACAAGGATCATATCTCCCCTTGGACCAGAGATCCTGTAACAAGGATCATATCACCCCTAGGACCAGAGGTCCTCTTACAAGGATCATATCTCCCCTGGGACCAAAGATCCTGTAACAAGGATCATATCTCCCCTAGGACCAGAGGTCCTGTAACAATGATCATATGACCCCTAGGATCAGAGGTCCTGTTACAAGGATCGTATCTCCCCTAGGACCTGAGATCCTACAATGAGGATCATATCTCTCCTAGGACTAGAGGTCTTATAACACAGATCATACCTTCCCTAGGACTAGAGGTCATGCAACAAGGATCATATCTCCCCTAGGACTAGAGATCCTACAACGAGGATCATATCTCCCCTAGGACCAGAGGTCCTGTAACAAGGATCGTATCTCCCCTAGGCCCAGAGCTCCTGTAACAAGGATCATAAAACACCTAGGAACACAGCTCCTTTAACAAGGATCATATCTCCCCTAGGACCAGAGGTCCTGTAACAAGGATCATATCACCCCTAGGACCAGAGGTCCTGTAACAAGGATAATATCTCCCCTTGGACCGGAGGTCCTGTTACAGGGATCATATCTCCCCTAGGACCAGAGGTCCTGTAACAAGGATCATATCTCCCCTAGGGCCAGAGGTCCTGTAACAAGGATCATATCTCCCTTTGGACCAGAGATCTTGCAACAAGGATCATATCTCCCCTAGGTCCAGAGGTCCTGTAACAAGGATCATATCTCCCCTTGGACCAGAGATCCTGCAACAAGGATCATATCTCCCCTAGGACTAGGCAGTGCTCACACTGATTCTGTTTGAATGTTCCAGCTGAAGAAAGCTTTTGAACTCATTGCGTGAAATGGAAAAAATTCTTGAAACCTTCATTTTCTCCTTTTCCCACAATTTTTTCTACATTACACAGACCGAAGTCATCTTCTAAGCAACAATGAATCTACATTTTTTGTTAGTTGATAAAAAAAGTAAGCTGTGATGAACTAGCATGAGTATCCTCTGCCAGAGGGGGAATAATTATGTACAGAGAGAAAGTCCACCAGAAAAATGGACAAATGGATGGAAAACACCGAAAAATTTGCCTTCACCTCTTTGCGGGATATAACTTCAGTCCACTTACGGTTTGCTCCGGGATCGTCCATACCACGCATGTTTCTCATCACGGACGAAATAAAATAAATAATAACGACTGCTACAAACACCTTCCAAGCGTTATTCTTCATTGACGTCAAATATGCTGAAGAAGAGCCCTGAATATTTATATGGATGTTTCCTTTGTTCTGTTTCACAATGTCCTCGAAAGAATTTTTCAGGTACTGGTAAAAGAAAAAAAAAAAAGTAAAAAGATATTTACTTCACAATTTACCACCTGCGGTCACTTTTTGTGTCTTGCAGCAGATCAATTTTGGAAACATTGACTTTTGTGACATAAAAGGAGAAATTAAAGGAAACCTGTTCTTCTTTTTCTGCAATGTTCTTACCTTTATTAACAACAAAATTTTAGATTTGCTGAGCACAACTTGAAAAAGGCAAAAATCATGAGATTTGTCTGTTACAGTGAACGAAACATTGTTTGAAAAGGAGAAAATGCTGCTAAGTTGTTTACCAGCATCTTCTTTTCCCACAATGTTTTTAAAAGGCTTCTCTCTCAGGCTGTTTTCCCTGTAATGATTTCAAAAGGCTTCTTTCTCAGGGTCCCTAAAACTCTGGATTGTGTGCTAAAGGCTTAACATGCAGGGCAGACATAAAACATTCAATCATCATTATGAACTGATAGTTTATAGTATAGAGGATAATCAACTGGTTGTGTGTGATATTAAAAAATCTGTCACTTGAATGGGGTGTGATACAGTTAAAAAAACTCGTCAAAGGACTAGTTTTTTAACTGTATCACACCCCATACTAGTCACACACAACCAGTTGATTATCCTGTTTATTATATTCCTTATTCACCCCTTTTTATATTTTAATAATTACCAAGAATGGTACAATATGAGCAACCTATAAAGTAGTTCCGGCAAACATTCTAATACTATATCATCACTAGTGTAGATACCATAATTATCATCACTAGTGGTGTTATTCACTGTGAAATCCCAGTAATTCACTGATAGGAATATAACAAAATACCTTAAGTTGATAGTTTCATATTTTATAAATTAAACCTTAGAGCGCCAAATTAGCTCAATGGTTTTTTTTTAGTCAAGAAAAAAAACCCAATGAATTCCATCTTCAACTTTGCTTTTGTCCAAAATATCTAAGCAAAACTGACAATGTAGATAAAAGATCAGACAGCATGTTTTGTCTGATCTTGATCTATTGTGTCCTAAAAGGCAAATTAGCTTGTGAAAGGTGCTTTCAAGGTTAACAGTTTATGGAAATGTTCTTTTTCCCAAAAATAGAATTATAGTAAGAATATTTCATGAATCTATGGTTTAAAAACCAAATGTAATTACCTGTAGACCCTGTGGTGAAACTTGAGCCTGAAACAAAATACAAAAGATACAGTTAGTTTACCTTAGGCCAAAACAAAATATATATGTGGTTCTGGTTACCCAACAATGTCTAATTTTTACACCTGACCCTAAACATATTTTTCACCTGTTGATCGCTTAATATTTTGTAACACCATAATGTTATCGTCATTCTTGGAAAATTCTAAAAATTCTGTTGTTTTACCTCGATTAATTGTCCCAGGGGCTTGTTTAGAGAAAAAAATAAAATGAAAAAAAAAAAAAAAAAACTTTTGTCCGATCGACCCTAATTCTCAACAGTATGTAAACAGAACCACAAATATATTTTGCTTTGGCTGTACATACATGCATTTACACATTGACACAGTCATGAGCTCAACTTTGATTGCAGTCTGAGGAGATAATGCCTAAACCACGGCCCATTCACACCGAAGCTGTACAATCAGATTAAAGGCTAAAATATTCACATATACGACATTGCCGTAAAAGATCTTTGAATCGGAGCTAAAATGGTAAAAACAGAAATATTTTAATCCCCATTGGTGATCTTGAAAGTATTCAGACATCTTCCGAAGCAAAAAAAGTCGACGTGCAAAAACAGCTGCATATTATAACGACCCTGTTGTATCCGGTGAATGCAGAGGTACACCAAATGTGTATTTTGGGTTTCAAGAATTCAAAGATCATCTCAAGTTGCTGTTTATCAATCGAAATGTCATTTTGTGCAAAGGGTGAACATTTGTGTTTCACTGCTTAATGTTACCAACAGATATTTGTCTCAAAATCCCCTATTTTCTGCTTGTCCACAGACAATTAGATTGAAAAAAGTCACTTGTCCGACACCCAATTTTCCCGAGTCGGACGTAGAATTTCCGCACCCCTGGATTGTCTATGCAGACATTGTAAATCAGTGTCAGATTAGATACTTCTTTTCACATTACGTGAATGACCACTTTTTTGAAACATAAAGGACAAAGAGGCAATTGGATTAACAAAAACATCTTATCATTCACATGAGATTTTTTCATTGCTCATATGTTTCCTTTTTGTGTCACTTTGAAAAGGTTAACATGTGTCAAACTAGAACTATCACATACTGACACAACAAAATTAGAGACTTCTCCTATTTGAAAGCATTTTTCAGACAACATATGTGGCTCAGACTGTAAAAATGGTCACAGGAAGAAGCTATGCTGGTTACCAGTAGTGTCTCTTTTCCCCCCAATCTTTTTGTAAGACTTCTTCAGCCGGGCTGGTAAAGTGTTAAAACCCTAGTGAAGTGCTTTGATAGAGAAGAAAAAAGTTAGGATCTAAACCTAGAGTAGATTGTGCATAAAAATGTCTCAGTTCAAGGTGAGACCATGCTTCTTTTTACCAAGTCTTACAAACAAAGTCCGTAACAAAGAAACAAATGAACAAATGCATGGCAGTACAAACCGCATCTGGCGGGATTCGAACACATGGCGGACAAGATCCTCGTTTTTCGAGGTTTAAAAGACCAATACCTTAACCACTGAGCTAAAAAGATATCTCCCTAACGCAGTTGTTAGGTATTGCATTAAAATCGGGACGAAGCCATGCATGAAGGAGTGATCTCCCGTAACACACCCCCTCTTAAAGTCATCATTAATTGATGACTCAAAGCCTTATTAGGCAGTAAGTCTATTATTTAGACAACAAATGTCCGTTTGAAGGAGTGCCATGCATGAAGGAGTGATCTCCCGTAACACAAGCAATCCCTATTTAAACTTGTGCATCTTTAAATGACGTCATTTCATTTGGCATGGCAACACAGGACCTAGACAGTTTAGAAATGGCTGACAGAGGTAGCCTTATATGGACACAATTGATATTGATTTCATTGTGGACATGTTTAGTTTTTCAACTTTACAAATATTACGCACTGGAATGTGGGCTTTGTGCTATGAATGAAAAGAAAGCGTGAAATGTGGCCACCTCATTTTTCATCATTTGCACTAGTTGCTTTTTAGAAACATAATTAAAGCATACTCAGATTTGTCTGTATACACTTTTTTCACAACTTACCTCCTCTTTTTGTGGTTTCTTTTTTCCTCCAAAACCTTTAACATCCTGTATGTATGTTCTTTTTTGTTGAAAAACTGCAAGGATAAACCAAATAAAAAATTGGTGTGTGTTCAAATCAATATAACTTCAGTCCAATACTGTTGTCAGTTAGCACCTATCAGTGTTTGCTAGGCCAAGCACAAGTACTATAGCTTAACCATTTACCACACTATCTGGACCTTTAAACACCCTGAAAATTATAGCTCTTGAAAACATTGTGGGAAAAGGAGAAAATGCTGGTTACCAGCATTTTCTCCTTTTCCCACAATGTTTCCTACCCTTCCTAAAACAAATTTCAATTTTTTGAGTCATATTTATTTTGTTGTCTGCAAATGCTTTTAATGTGGATAATCCTTAAATTTTGTCACTTGGTAAAGAAGTAAGGAACATGACTGTCATCACGATCAGCTCCATTTAATATTGAACCCTGGACATCGGTGTTATGAATTCCATGCCTTTTCCACTGGTCACAAAAGCATCCCCCTCTCTCTTTGTGCCACAATGTTTTCTCAGGAATTTACGAATTAAATCTTAACTCATGACTATCACCCATGTTTCACACCAATGTTTTCAAAGTCCTCCACACCAAATTTGTTTTGGAAAATAAAGAGTTACTTTGCAATGGGTTTTGTCAATTCCAGTTCAGTTAATTTGATTGGCTGGTTGGTTGTATTGGGGTTTAACGCCACTTCAACAGCTAAGGTCATATCATGGCAGTCGGTGACGCACATGTGTTTCCTGGCTTTCTCACACCAGTACTAACACAACTTTCTTTCCAAAGCCATCGACTACTTTTCTCACATGCTTCAGCAGAGGTGAGAGGCGAAAATACGCCGGAAAGAAAGTTCGCCTCAACCGGGTATCGAACTCACAACCACCAGGTCATGAGTCCGACACGCTCACCACTGAGCCACCCGGGCGGGGCTCAGTTAATTTGAAAGGGGAAAAAACCCACAGTATCAAATAGCATAATTTGCATTCAAGTTTATGTACAGGGTGACACAAAAAAAAATGCCACCCATGAAATTGTTAATAAAATTCACAATCCTCTCTGCAATCCAGCCATATTTGGTACAAATGAACTTCAGTCTATGCCTTACATGTCCACCAAGTTTCAGCCATGAATGTCCAACAGTCTTTGTTTTATCTCCATTCCATGATAGGCTCCGAATGTGCACATCTGCGATGCAAGCACACCTTGATAAGACATGCAAAATTGTCAGTAACTCTGACACACACTCCTCCCTCAGTATTTCCCTGATTTTGGCGATGATGGCCCTCTTCAGTTCAGGAACAGTCTAGGGGTTGTTTGATAGACACTATCTTTGAGATAACCCCACAGGAATAAATCTGAGGGGGGGTTAAGGTTTGGTGAGTGTGAAGCCCATCCAGGATCACACCTCCTACCAATGAGACGATCACCAAAGTGTCCCAGCAGCCATTCCAACGAGTCATTTGAAGTTAGGGAGTTGCTTCATCGGTTGAAACCACTGTTCATCCCTCACAACACCTCTTTGTCTGCCCAAAACTTCTTAACAACCACTAGGTAGCGCTCAGTATTGATCGTGATTGACTGTTCATTCTGGTCTTCAAACCAGTACAGACCGATGATCCCATTTTTTGACATCGCAACCCATACAGTGTACTTGATGGAGGGCACCCAGGCCTCTGCAGACAATCTTCTGGTAGGGTTGTCCCCCACAAGATGTTACTCTTTGAGTTCACTCAAAGCAATCAATAGTGAGGGACGAGTGTGTCCGAGTTATTGTCAATTTTGCATGTTGCTTGCAATGCGAAGTGCACATTTGGAGCATATCATGGAATGAAGATAAAACAAAGACTGCTCGACATTCATGGCTGAAACTTGGTGGACATGTAAGGCACAGACTGAAGTTCATTTGTACCAAATATGGCTGGATTGCAGAGAGGATTGTGAATTTTATTAACAATTTCATGGGTGGCATTTTTTTTTTGTCACCCTGTAATATCTATTAATCTTACACTGGTACATCCGTCTTTTTGCTGGGTTAACTCTTTAATAAGCATCAACAAGAGGGCCATGATGGCCATGTATTGTTCCACTGGCTTTTAACCCTATACCACACAATTCTGAGTTTTAACGACCCTGAGAAAGAAGCCGTTCGAAAACACTGTGGGAAAAGGAGAAAAAGCTTGTAACCAGTATTTTCTCCTTTTCCCAAAATGTTTTCTACCCTATCAAAAACAAGGTCCATCATTTTAGCCATATTCAAGTTGTCGTCTAAAAATGCTTTCAATTTGGATAGGTCTACATTTTTGTCGTTTTGTAAAGAGTTAACCCTTTGCCACACAACAATAGTTTAGTCTTGTAGAAACCCAATGCATATGCAGACAGTAAATTAAATGTGGCTCATATTTTAGGAGTTGCCTATGATGAGAAAGAAAACATTGTGGGAAAAGGAGAAAATGCTGGTTACCAGCATTTTCTCCTTTTCCCACAATATTTTTAAAAGGCCTCTTCCCTAGGGTTGTTAAAATTCGGGATTGTGTGGTAAAGGGTTAAATGGTGGAACCCATCTTTGATAAGAAGAAAAAATGTGGTAAAAGGAGAAAATACTGTTTACCACTATTTTTTCTTTCATCTCACAATGTTTTCAAAGAACTTCTTCCTAAATGTCTTAAAACTTAGGACTGTGTGGTAACAAACCTGGTGGCTTTGCCAACAGCAAAGGTTTAGTAGGAAATCCAAACAGCTTAACAGTTCCTCTATCTGTTTCCTCCAAAGACTTTTCTGGGAAACCTACAAAACAAACAGAAGAGGTCTAGACATGTAGGCAAAGTGTTCTGAGAAGGCAGGAACTACGACACATTACACCATTGAATCAGATAAAGTCTCATCGTGCGCTTGAGTAATTAGCACATGTTTTTTGCTCATGTAAAAAGTGGCAAATGAAATGACAATATAACTATTTTTCTATTTTTATCTCCAACTCGTTTAGAGGGACAAGTGCACTAACTCTTTTCCAAATCACAAAATTTTGGACTGATCCAAATTGAAGAGCATTTGCAGACGCCAAATTCAATGTGAGCAAAAAACTGCAATTTCACTTTGGAAGTGTAGAAAACATTGTGGGAAAAGGAAAAAATGCTGGTTACCAGCATTTCCTCCTTTTTCTACCATTTTTTATCCCTTCAAAGCATTATTCCTTAGAGTCGTTAAAACTCAAGACTGTGTGATAATAGGTTAAAGGCTTTTTTATTTTAAAAGAGGGGATTACCTTGTAGAAATTGTTTGAGCAATTTTGGTAGAGGATGAATCTAACAAACATTCCTGTGAAATTATTTCTCAGTCCTTCCACACTTCCCTTTGATGTGGCTTAGACAATAGGAGAGGTCAAAGGGAAGGATGAAAACATTGTAAGAAAAGGAGAAAATGCTGGTAACTAGCATTTTCTCCATTTCCCATAATGTTTTCAAAAGCCTTCTTCTTCTTGATTTTTTCAACAAGGTAAGGGCTTAATATTTTTCTCCTTTATTTCAGCTGACAAGAAATGAGACAAAATGGCCAACTGGCTGGTAATGAAGATTAGTACTTCCTTACCTGTTCTGTTTTCATAAAATGTATCAGCTGAAATATAACTTGTGGACCAGATATTTTCCTCTAGTTTAGACGTTGGTGTTCTGGCTTGTAGTGGTAGAATTCTGGACAAGTTTTCTTCTTTCAACAAAATTGTTATGCACTCTTCCAAATCCAAAGGCTTTTTCTGAAACACAACAACAGCAAATGAGAGTTAATCTTTGTAAATAAAAAAAAAACACAAGATAAAAAAGTTAGTATTGCAATATCATTTCTTTGTTCCTTTAACCCATTACCACACAATCCTGAGTTTTAACGACCCTCCAGGGCCTGAGAAAAAAGGCTTTTTGAAAACATTTTTGGAAAAGGAGAAAATGCTGGTAACCAGCATTTTCTCCTTTTCCCAAAATGTTTTTTCTTCCCTTTGATTAACAAGTATCATCATTTGTACCGTGTAAAGTTCCTGCTCAGCAAATGCTTTCATTATAGATGAGTCAAAAATTTTGTTGTGTGATAAAAGTGTCAACCCTTTACCACACCAACTCAGTTTTAAATGACTCAAAAGAAGGCTTTCAAAAACATTACGCAAAAAGGAGAAAATGCTGGTAATAAGCATTTTCCCCCTTTTCTCTCAATGTTTTCTACCCTTTCAAGAACAAATTCCACCTTTTGAGCCACATTTTATTTGTTGTCTGCTAATGCTTTCAAATTGGACAAGTCTAAAATTTTTTTGTCCAGCAAAGAGTTAACCCTTTACCAGGCACACAATGACGACTTTTGATGACCCTGAATAAGAAGCCTTTTGAAAACATTGTGGGGAAAGGAGAAAATGCTGGTAACCAGCATTTTCTCCTTTTCCCACAAAGTTTTCTACCCTATCAAAGGAAAATTGCGTCATGTGAGCCACTATGAAATTGTCGTCTGCAAATGCTTTCAAATTGGACAAGTCTAAAATTTTTTTTGTCCAGCAAAGAGTTAAGGCTTACACAATGTTAACTGTAAAACTATTATTTTGTTACCTTAGAACAACAACGTCATAAGTGATAACATACTGTTGTGATAAAACTTGGAAAAGACAAAAATATTTCTGTAACTACAGTAATGCTTCTCTTAAAAACCCCTTTCAGCACCTGTATTGGACAACATAACAGGGTCCAATTTCACTGAAATTGCCACAGAATGATTTATCTTGAGATACCATCATTGATTTAACCCTTTTTCAACCAATCCTGAGATTGATTGTATGGTGTTTGATTGTATGGTGTTTCACGCTGTTTTCAACATTATTTCAGTTATATCGCTGCGGCCAGTGTACCTATCCATGTTTTGCTGGAGTTTCTTTTACCAACACTCCGCACTATATTTCTTCCAAGCCACCGACTGCTTTCCCACATACGGTCAACAGTGAGAGAGGAATGAATCCTGTCGCAATGACTATCATCTGTCCTTGGATAGAGATTGGCCGAGCTGTGGATCAAACCAGCTACCTCCTGTTCTCAAGTTCTGTGCGCTAACGACTGAGTTACCAGGGGTCAGCAAACCAATCCTAAGAATAAACCACCCTGAGGAAGAATGACATTAAAAACATTTTGGGAAAGAGAAAGACTGCTGTTCATCAATTTTTTTTCTTTTTCCTATCTACCCTTTCAAGACAAATCCCTTCATTTCAGCCACAACTAATTTATCGTTGGCACATGTTTTCAAGTTGGATTAAGTTTAATATATGTTGTCAGGTAAAGAGTTAGACATACAACTGGTACAGGTAATACAATGGAGAAATCCATAAATGAAAGGAAAAAGTTATTTCCAAATAATGTAAAAACGTTTCGGAAAGGGATCAATTATTATTACAAGCAATTGCTACTTTCCCCTCAATGTTTTTTTTTTGGAACTTGTATACTGCGATATTGTAAAATATATCATCTGTAGTGTAATGACAGGAGACAATACTTCTCTTATTGAAAGCTCAGATAAATGGATTCCAAAACTTGGATAAATGGATTCAGACAATTTTGCGGTAAAACATTATTTATCAAATCTGGTTAGGTTATAAAATTCCATCAACACTGAACAGAAATACCTTTAAAGAGACCTTCTTTGATTTTTTGTTGCTTTTCTTCAAGTTGACAGAGCCAGTTTCTGCATGACTAGATTTCTGATTGTTCCTTCTGAATGATGTACTTGAGAAGCCCTGTCTCAGGTTGCTAAAAACAGCTGACACTTGGGGCAACCCCACTGCAACCTTGAAAATAATAAAACAATCTAGCTACCAAAAGAAATCATACAGTTATGTCTCACTTAACCCTTTACCACACAATCCTGAGTTTTTAAAGACTATGGGAAATTACACTTTTGAAAACAATGTGGGAAAAGGGGAAAAAGCTGGTAACCAACATTTTCTTCCTTCCCAACAGTGTTTTTTAACCTTTCAGATACAAATCCAATTGTTTGATCTACATTTTCTTGTCTATAAAATGCTTTCAATTTTGACAGGTCTATAATTTTGTCGTGTGGTGGGTTAACCCTTTAGCACACTGCCCTATGTTTCTACCACCTAAAGGCCATAAGCCTTTTGAAGTCATTGTGGGTATAGGAGAAAGTACTGGTCACCACCATTTTCATCTTTTTCCACAATGTTTTCTACCTTTTCAAAAATAAATTCGATCATTTCAGCCACAATGGATTTGTCATCTGTGACCATGCTTTCAATATACTGTACATGATACTAATCTCTTTTAAATTCTGAAAGTACAGAATGGGGCTATGCAATATAACAAATTTCAGGCTAATTAACTCTTTACCAAACAACAAAATTTTAGACTTCCAAATTGAAAGCATTAGCAGACGACAAAATTAAAGTAACTCAAAAATTGAAACTTGACTTCAGAAGAGTAGAAAACATTGTGGGAAAAGGAGAAAATGCTGGTTACCAGCATTTTCTCCTTTTCCCACAATGTTTTCAAAAGGCGTCTTTCACAGAGTCGAAAAAACCAGGGATTGTTTGGTAAAGAGTTGAATAAATCGTTTGACTTTGAGAAAAGTATTGGGAATAAATTCAGGGCAAGAACTGACCAAGTGTAATGTACAACTAGTGTGAACTGAGAAACTGTATATATAAAGCATTTTAAAGTTTCAGGATATTTACATGCATTTATGTAATGCTGACAAACTTAGAAACTGTACAGCAAGTTCCAGGACATAGTACTGTATGCATAGCTAGGGCTGACTGTAATTATAGCATTTAAATGTTTTAGTGAATTCAAACTCAAAATGTGCTTATTTCACTTTCTCTGTTCTTAGATGTATATTTCAGAGTAGAAAATCTTAGCAATCTTGCCCTTTTTCTGTAAGAAAATACAGGTAAATGCAACTAGATCAGCCCCATTGACATCTAATAAAAATACAGGTTAAGTTGTCTCATTTATATTTTTTTCCTAGCCCCGTCATATCTTCTTTTTTTTGCCCCATTATCTTGCCAATTAGCCCCATTGTGTATTGCCCCTGATAAGTGGTAATCTCTATTACCTGGTAAAGAGTCAACAATGTTTTTATTCAGTAACCAAAGAAGGCCAGAGAGAGGGAGTTAGATCTTTACGCAAAACTGAAGATACAATCATTGCAGTTTTACGGCCAGTCTAGTCAGAACTCTTATAATAATATTGGTCAGTATCTAAGATCAATCTGCATGTTCTGAACAGTTTGATAATATTTTGAGAGCTGAAAATAAACACACAAGGCGGTGCTTATGATAATGTAATTAACTCTTTCCAATACAACAGATTTTGAGACTTACCAAAATAAATATATTTGATATAGATATTCGAGCAATTCTCCTGTTATTACTACTGGTGCTAGCTGTTGTTTCATTCATGTATTAATAAAACACACATAGTCGTGACCATTAAAATCTCAACAAATATGCATTTCAATCACCATTAATTATATGACAGCTATAGCAGGTTTAATACTAGGAAAGCTTCAAATCATAATGTGATATGCTACATTGTGGCACACTAAGGCAGCAGGGCTAGACATAATGGTTGAAAAGAATTAAATGAATGCCAAAGTATAAAAGGCCTAATTGATCAATCAGTTCAGTTATCAAAGCTGCATCAATTATGACTGCTATTTAAAAATATTCTTCCCTTTCGATCTTGATTGGAAAAGAGTGCCATTTATGAGTAGTGCTCAGGCATGACAACATAATGATTATAACATAAAATGACAAATTAGGTTGAGTCAAAACAATTCCAAAGCAGCCTGGTCAAAAACGGCCCACTAAAATAGGTATTGAAGAAGGGCAGTTTTTAACTGTGAGTAACTATTATTGTATTAATTTCATAAAACAAATTATATCACTTTCTTATTCTTATTGATTAAAAAAAAAAAAAAATGTGAATTCAATAACTTGCATTTGGATCTTTTTTGCCCATTCTTGTATCGGTTGTAGTTTGCACTCGTATTTCCTGTTAACATTTTTTTCATGTGCTCCATGTTCTTGTCTCATGATAAATATTGCCGTTGGTATACAATTACGAAAACAGACAGGCTGAGGGACGGAAAGACAGACTAAACGAAAGCTGTATGTCCCCCGGGGACATAAAAAGTAATAATAAAAGTCAAGACTTTTTAGAATAATTGATGGAAGTAATTTTCACTTTTTGATGCATTTTTACAGTTTAGTTGTGAGTAGTGTTGGCTGCTTCTGAGTACCTTGAGTAAACAAGCTGTGACGTCAATCTTCTTCCTCTTCAATCCTATTCCTTCAAACGAGTAAACTTTAACTGCCGTCAAGTTGAAAATTCAGTATAACTTGTCCAAGGACAAGCGGGGAAAATTCCAAAATTGGTCACCCCTTTTAAGGTATCTGTAATTGGGATACTTCCGAAACTATGTCACTTGGAGATTAAGGATGGGGAAGGAAAGTGAGTAGCTTTCCTTGCAGCAGGAAGAAAGTAACTTAAGAGAGAGTATATATCCAAACTGAATAAATGTCAAGTCTTATCATGTCTTTGATAAAAATGAACATCATTGAAATTAGTGTAACAGAAGGAATCTTTGCATCACTTTTTCTTTTTTATGATTCAGCACACATGTCGGGAACGGATGTCACTGATGTAAATACGAAATTAGACAAAAAGAAAGATAATTTATTACCTGTATGGCCGGGAGTTGCTGAGAAAACATGACAACGTTCTAATTCAACCCTTGGCTGTAAAAGCTTTAGTCTGAGAACCTAGAAAGTATGTTTACGTTATGTAAATGCGCTCTACCCTTCAATCGACTTCAGTGAATGTTACTGCAATCTGATGTTATGTATCAGAAAATCCGATTGGCTAAAAAGTAGAACAGCCCAATGAAATAAAGTTTATTATTAGATTTTCTTTTGTAATCTGTTTAGTTTGCGGACTCTTTAGAAGATCTACACCACAAAATGGGGTGGACAAGTGCAGAGACGCTAGAAATTGTATAAGCATGCAAAATTGTTAAAGTAATCATAAACATGATAAAAGTGATTATCTGTCCATTCCTAGTCTAAGACAGTATTTTAAGAATGAAGTCTGCTATTAATTCAGAAGAAAAATTAAGAATTTATTTTTTCAGCAATTTTTTGGCAGCCTTATCTTTTCTTCATAAGTACTTAATAATTTTTCTTTGAAAATTGAGGTATTTCAAAATTTGAATTAACCCTCCTTTCTGTAAGGACAGTAGTCTCAGTTGAAATGTAAAAGTAATCTTTTTCAGACAATTTTGCTAGTTATATTTTCACGCTCTCAGAGATTTTCACGAAACACCGTTAGGATTGAACTTCCTTAGAAACGACGTCATTGATTATGGAAACCATACAAGTTGACAGAAAAAGAACCCTTTAAAAAAATCGTTCATCAGTTTTTAAAAAATATCTAGACAAACTTTAAGAGAGCAAGATGTCATTACATTTTTCTGCCAACCAGGTATGTCAAAACCATCATATTTAACTGAACAGTAGATCTAGATCTAGATGTCATGTGAAAATGATGGATTCAAATAAAAAATACGGATTCCCTTTCAGTCCAGGTGCCATGTTAAAATTCTTAGCAGCTAGAAATGTCTTGAAGCATTTAGATCTATGTTTTTTAATCTTTACTGCACAGAATAACATTAGTCCTACCACAGGGTACCACCAAGAGTACAAAAAATGAGGGAAAGTAAGATTTTGCTAGATCTAGATAGATCTAGATCAATCAATCTAGCCTTGACTCACTGACGATCTCGATGTTAACCTGTATTCCCATGCTTTTGATAGCCTTTTCTCTATTGTTACTGCATGCGCATTAAGCAATGCAGCTAGAAGAAGGGAGACCTCTACAACATGTTCAATATTCTTCTAAACAGTGATTTTCAAAATAACGCTTTAGGAAAAGCGCAACTAGATCTAGCACATCTTTTCGATATATCTGATTGGTTTTTCTCCTTCTGGCATGTGAGTTGTCAAAATGTATATCAGCCATACTCTGTGAAAAGAGGGCTTAATACATCTGCAAAAAGTATCGACCAAGTCAGCCCGGCAGTCCGTGCAGGCTGACCTGGGCTGAAACTTTTTGCTATGAGTCAATTTTCTGTATGTCCATGGTCCAGTTTACTGGATGATTTAGCCATTTGTAAGACAAAATGGACTGTATGGATCCATAGTCATGTGATGAGTTGCTTGGTATCATGCATCACAGAGATGCATCAAGCCCCCTTTTCACGGAGCATGGCTCATATCTACTGTAATATTCAGTATCTGTGTTCCATATGTAGCCAATGTAAGACAAAGTTTATCATTTGATCCACATTTCTTTTGTCATCTGCAAATGCTTCCAATTCGGACTGGTCATCATCATCATCATCATCATCATCATCATCATCATCACCACCACCACCATCACTACCACCACCACCGTTTTTGATTATAGACAATTAAAGCGGGAATTAGAGACCACCTGTTAGAAATGAGTAGTCTGTTACAGGAAGGGGGAGGGGGGCTTTAATTACTATATTTATCTTATATTTAATACTAATTAAGTTGATTTAAGACAATTAAGATGTAGAACCAAAAGGCCATAATTTAGTTGGTTGCCTTGGTTGCCTTGCACAGGGGGTCCCTATGACAGGTTTGACTATATTTTAATTTATTTATTTGATTGTATTTGAATTTGTTTCAAACAATTTCTTTTCAGTATGAAAGAAACTTCAAACCAACACTTCTGCAAAACTGGGAGGTTCCACGTCAGTACAGAGAGGTAAACACACTACATGTTGTTTTACATGGATATAAACTGTTTAATATACAATCATTTTTGCGCAAAAGGATATCTATATAATAGCACATCGCACACATGAGGCAACTCTGGCAAAAAGGGGTTTAATGCATCTCAGTGATGCATTATACCAAGCAACTCATAACATAATTATGGTTCTTAAAATCTATTTTATCTAACAACCAGCTTATTCTTAGGGTAGAATGGTCATTTGACCTGTAAAAAATTTACCAAAGCGAAAAGTTTTGACTAAGGTCAGCCTGTGCGGACTGCGCAGGCTGACCTGAGTTGATAATTTTGTTCATGCATTAATTCCCTTTTCACAAAGCACAGCTAATGTATGTATAGATAATTAACCAAGTTATTGTATGTAGACTTGTCTGATTGTAACAGATATGGCCTATGGCACATAGTTACCAACCATTCGAAATTTGAATTCTTTGTCTTATTCTAGATTTAGAAAGTAACATACTTTTTGATTGACGAAACCCCAGTTAGTTTAGCCAATCAGAAATTGTATTAGTTTCAATCTTAGAAAATACTTGAGAATCAGACAAAGAATACCATTTTGGATGGTTGATGAATATGTAACATGCTGAATCTAAGTAGAAGGAACAGTTAATGAGTTTGATTAATTACGGTAATTGAATAATGGTACAAATTTTTCTTGACAAATTTAAATTTTTGGACAAATTTAAAATTTTGTTGTAAAGAGTTAACCCTTCTCCACATAATCCCAAGTTTTAACAACCCTGAGGAAGGAGCCTTTTGAAAGCATTGTGGGAAAAGGAGAAAATGCTGATAACCAGCATTTTCTCCTTTCCCCACAATGTTTACTATCCTATCAACGACAATTTCCATTTCATGAACCACATAAAATTAAATGCTTTCAATTTGGACAAGTCTAAATTTCTGTCATGTGGTAAAGAGTTGACAGGAATGCATGTATTTGGTAAGTCATCTATTGCAAATTCTAACATGACACGCGAATTCGGTCCTATAAACATAGTGCAACAAAAGCATGGTAAAATTTTTGTCATTCTATATGGCTTGCAACACGCGAAAAGGGGCATTCGGACATCTGTGTAAAGTATCGTCTTGGATCAGCCTGCGCAGTCTGCGCAGGCTAATCCGAGACGGCACTTTATGTCTTCATTAGATTTTGTTCTTCAATAGACTTGTGCAAAACAGAAAATTACATAAAAACGGAAAGTGTCGTTTCGGATTAGGCTGCGCAGACTGCGCAGGCTGATCCAAGATGACACTTTACGCAAATGTCTGAATACCCCTTTTTGCGTGTTGCAAGTCACATAGAGTGACGTCATTCTGTATAAAGTATGTTGCCTTTGGCGATTCCACGTCTTTGCCCTCCGATATGTTATCAAGGAAAGTCACTTGACGTAAACAAATCATCAATTTCTGCTCCTTGACCAAGGAGGAAGGAAATTTCTCAATATTAACTGTTTTGATAAAAGTTTTGACAACAGTGGAACTATTTGATATATTACCAGTAAACATATGTAAATCAAGTGTCTTTTTCAATGTGAAGGTTAGTTCAAAATTGACCGGTGTTGCATTGGAAATGGGATTGGGAATGGGTGGAGTAATATTCAGAGCATTTAAAGTAACTACGACTCTAATGCTTGACAAAACATTCATTCTTCTTTGTCATTTGAAAGGGAGAAAATATATCAGTAAAACATTGCGGGTTTTTATGTTGTGTTTGATGCTTGAGGTTTTATTGAAATTTTGATTCTTTTCATATTTACCAACTGCCAGTGGGGTTTTGTTTTGGTTAGTAAGTGAAACAGCCATGGTTTATTCAAGGGAATATAATCTGCATCTGCGTTATTAAACTAAGTATGAACTTGTTTTCTTTTGATTAAGAGTTGGTCATGTTAGAATCAAAATAATCTTCTTTCTATCGTGGTTTATCATTCAGTAAACCATGGGGTGAGTTATGAGGCGCAGTGAATAAACCACTCGGGCTATCCCCCTCGTGGATTATTCATTGTGCCTCATAACTCACAACCGTGATAACTGAACGATATACCACGATAGAAAGAAGATTATTTCTTAAATATACTTCATAGGGAGTGAGGTAATCAAACATAGATTGACCTAGAGATAGGCAGAGGATGGTGTAAGCCAGAAGGATATACTTCAGATTTCTGACAAGTTTTTCACTTAATTTTTTTTCTGTAGATTTTTATGATTTAACCTGTTTTAAGTAGCAATTAATCCTGCACTTTTATGGCCTTTAGGGAGATTGCTTTTGAAAACTTTGAGGAAAAAGAAGAAAATGCTGGTAACCAGCATTGTCTCCTTCTTCCTGTAATGTTTTATACTCTGTACCGGAACTTAAGCTCAGTTATAGCAAATTCAAATTTGTTGTATGAAGGTGCTTTCAATTTGGAATAATTCAAAATTTGTTTTACTTTTTTGGGAAAGATCTCATACATCATACATGAGCCTCCAATTTTTAATCATTGGTTTTAATGTTGTGTTGACTGTTTTCCCTTTATGGTAGAAAATGGAACAGAGAGGGCTAAGAGATTGTGTAAGTAAGAGTGTCTTTAGCCATACATCTTAATACTGAAGTAATCTGCATGAATTCTCTTCAACAATAATGTTTCAGATACTTTTTCAGGCCTCCTGTATTGCCTTGACAATAAACAAGCTCCTGCTATTTCTGTTAGTGTTTAATAGCATGTCAATAACTAACTTTGAGAGAACAATTAGAGATCAGGATTTCTAGTGAAAGTTTTATTTGCTGTTGTGATATTTTCCAACCTTTTTTTTTAAATACCATGATAAAGACTAATTCTCAACCTTTTAACAGACAGTCCTCAGTTTTAATGACCCGGAGGTAAACAGTTTTTGTAAACATTGTGGGAAAAGAAGAAATTGCTGGTTACCCGCATTTGCTTCGTTTCAAACAGTGTTCTTCACCCTTTCAAAACCAATGGCATCATTTAACTCTTTACCACATGACAAAATTTTATACCTGTCCAAATTGAAAACACTTGCAGAAGACAAAATAAACGTAACTCAAAAATCGAAATTTGTTTTGAGCAGGGTAGAAAACATTGTGGGAAAAGGAGAAAATGCTGGTTACCAGCATTTTCTCCTTTTCCTACAAATTGTTTTCAAAAGCTTTCTTTCGCAGGGTCGTTAAAAGTCGGGATTGTGTGGTAAAGAGTTAAGCGTTATTGTCAACTCTTCTAATACTAAATAAATGGAATAAATAAATAAATGGAATGGACATTCATAGAACAAATGGAGATATTAAATTGCAATTTCAGGGCATTTCTTGTCAAAATAGATAATCAGAAAGAAAGTATCAGGAAAGAAATTTCGGGGATAAAGTATCAATTTATGCTAGGGAAAAAAGTATCAGGAAAAAAAGTATCAGTTTCTGTAAGTTAAAATTGTGATACTTTATCAATATTTATTTCAAGTTCTATAATTATGATTTTGATACTTTATCCGTGAATACTGTACGTAAAGTGAAGGTTAAAGATTAATAAAAATGAAATAAAATCATTATTAGGGACAACATACTATAAACAGTTTGCGTGGTGTCCTTGGTTGTGAGTTAGAGTATCAGCCTCATAACCATAAGATTCTGAATTTGATCGGATCGATACCTGTGAGCGGGTGTCAACTTTGGGATTTTTCATTGGCCCACACATTTGGCGCAAGTAATGGTGTAGTTCCCAGGAAGCAGAATCGAGAGAGATTAGTGGAAGTTGTAAGAACTTGTTTCTCAATTGATGTAAAATAAATATGTTTAAAATATGAAAAGTTTGGCAATATCAGAGACTTGGTCGAAGTGAAAATTAGACCTCAATTAGGATTATACAGATTGTAGATCTGATTTTTTCTGATATTTTTTCTCCTGATTCCTTTTTTCGTGATACTTTCTTTCCTACATTGGTCAAAATATATTGCAAAATAGTGGGGAGTGTAGATCCAGGATCATACTGGATGCTATGTATACCGGTAATCTAATCTTGATCTATGCTGTCCACACAAGCAATTAACCCTTTACCAAACAACAAAATTTTAGATTGGTCCAAATTGAAAGCATTTGCAGACGACAAAATTAATGTGACTCAAAAATTGAAATTTGTTCTGGGAAGGGTGGAAAACATTGTGGAAAAAGGAGAAAATGCTGGTTACCAGCATTTTCTCCTTTTCCTACAATGTTTTCAGAAGGCTTCTTTCTCAGGGTCGTTAAGAGTCGGAATTGTGTGGTAAAGAGTTAAGTTCATGTGTGCAGAGAGTATACCAAGACTTAGACTATCACAATAAAGCCTTTGCTTTAAAATACTTCATAACTTAGCAATAGCTTGAAATGCATTATCTTGCCATTTACTGCTTGCTTTACTACATGATAGATATCAGTATACAGTGATCGATTGGAAATAACTAATGGCATGTTGTTGAGCTCTTCACCCAACAACAAACCGTTCTATTCATTTATAT
Source organism: Hippopus hippopus (assembly GCA_946811185.2). Taxonomy (NCBI): domain Eukaryota; kingdom Metazoa; phylum Mollusca; class Bivalvia; order Cardiida; family Cardiidae; genus Hippopus; species Hippopus hippopus. The sequence goes on from OX328105.1 coordinate 4,131,662, forward strand.
AATTGAACCATGCTCTGGCAAAAGGGGGCTTAATGCATCTCTGTGATCCATAGTACCAAGCAAGCCATAAAATACTTATGGATCCATAATAGCCACTTCTTTTAAAAATCGACTTGATCATGAGGTAGACTAGTCTTTGTACATACAGAAAATTGACCAATAGCGAAAAGTTTTGGCCCGGGTCAGCCTGCGCGGACTGCGCAGGCTGACCTGGGTCGATACTTTTCGCAGATGCATTAAGCCCCCTTTTCACAGAGCATGACTCACACACACACACACACACACACACACACACACACACACACACACACACACATAGCATTTGTAGACGACAGCTTAAGTGTGGCTCAATTGATGGAAATCATCTTTGAGAGGGTAGAAATACTTGAAGGAAAAAAGGAGAAAACACTAGTTACGAGCATTTTCTGTGTTTTTTCCACAACATTTTTTGAAGTCTTGTTTCGAGTGTCATGAAAACTTAGTATTGTTTGGGTAAGGATTAACCCTTTACCACACAATCCCGACTTTTAACGATCCTGAGAAAGAAAGCTTTTGAAAACATTGTGGGATAAGGAGAAAATGCTGGTAACCAGCATTTTCTCCTTTTCCCGCAGTGCTTTCTCCCCTTACCAAATCAAATTTCTATTTTTGATTCCTGTTTATTTTTGTCGTCTGCAAATGCTTTTAATTTGGACTAGTCTAGGATTTTGTCGTTCGGTAAAGAGTTAAACCTGTTTCAATCACTTTCAGTTGAACTAACCCACTCTAGCTTCTCAGAAAAACCTGGCAGCATACATCTGGACCCTTCTGGAGCACTGAAAAAACCTAATAGAATTTTAAATCTAAAATTAAGACCCCCCAATAAATGCAATATCAATGTAGATTTTGTCTAGAATCTCTCAGCAAGGTAGGAAGTGTAGATCAAAGATCAGACTGCAGTCTGATCTTGATCTACACTGGTCACAAAAGGAACTATAGTTGTGAAAGGCACTTAAAGTTTAAAATCTAAAGAGTCAACATGTATCAAGAGTTATTGTTTGAAAACATGTGAAAATAATGTAGCTAGATAATAAATTGCTTTTTACCAGCAATCTTTCCTTTTACCATAATGTTTTCAAAACACCTCATCTTATTAGAACTTTTTTCATGCTTTACTTCTTTTCTCTGTAACTCTCCTTTTGATAGAATATATATTTTCTCGGACACACCCTTGTGTAACATGGTTGTATGCCTTGCAGGGCCCTTTTAGTAGAAGTAAGATAGGGGATTTTGAAGAAAAAAGAATGCTTTTTTGGTATTTTTTTAACCCTTTACCAAACAATCCTGAGATTTCACCACCCTGAAAAAGAGGCATCATGAAAACTGTGTGGGAAAAGGAGAAAATGCTGGTAATTAACAGCATTTTCTCCTTTCCTATAATGTTTTCTACCCTTCCAAAAGCATCTTTCAAATTTTGAGTCGTGAACATCTACTTTGTTGTTTGCAAATGCTTTCAACTTAGACAAGTCTAAAATTTTACTGTGATGCAACACTTTGACGCTTTCTGAAATAAAAAAAGAATTAGATTCTTCCATTTTAAAACACCTGCAAACAATTAACATCTTCAAAATTGGTACATAACAATTTGAGTTCTCTTGTAGGATCAAAAACAAAGTAGGAAATTTGAGAAAATGGTGATCACCAGTATTTTCTCCTTTTACCACATACTTTATGAACGCTTTCTTTATTGGGTTTAAATCTCATTTAATCTCTCTAAATCTTTGAATTTTTTGGTAAAGGTTTTACCCTTTTCCCATAATAATTTTTCCAATAATTTTTTTCTACTGTACCAACAATAATTTTCAATTTTTGAATCACACTCTTCTTGTTGTCTGCAAATGCTTTCAGTTTAGACATGTCATTTTGTCATTTGGTAAAGACATAACAGAAGATATTGAAGCAACTGTGCTCAAGCATGTGGGCATATTGGTATATCCTGGGATAACTCATGTTTTTACAATAATCCTGCATGCCTCATTGGTGACGATGTTGCATTTGCATTCTGGAGGATTCACCAACCATTGTTGATTTCATTCTAAGCCTAATGATAGATAATATAACACAACTTTTGATTGGCTAAAACATTTGGTTTAGCCAATCAGATATTGTGTTACTTTCAAATTTAAAAATTTTTGAAAATCGGACTAAAAATGTTCTTAAGAATCACATGTGAATATGGACCCTGGGGTTTATCCTCACCTTCTTTGCTCTTTGTTTAAGTGACCTTGGGCAAAACGCTTCAGAGACCTTGCCTGAGGTAGTCAAACCCAGGACATGCAATGATATTCAGTTAATATGGAAACGCTTGATAAATCATAGAAATCTTACAGGCTGTTTCGGCTAGAGCTCTATACTATCTTTCAAAGTGTTGTACTGTGTAGGTTAATGATCAGACTACATCGTCTGTATTATCTGATTTTGAGTCTACTTACTTTTGTTTCTAACAGCAGCAGATATTGCTCCTTCCATGCATAGATTTGATGTCACACCATTGTTCTGCTAGAAATTAGAAAGTGAGATGATTGAAAACAAAGCATCCTTATGTTAAAGTGATAGGAGTCTTTGAAAATCTTCTTTTCATTACCGTTTAGAGCGTCAAATAAACCTAGAAGACATCAGTCCAGAAATAATACCCAAATACCTGTACATGTAATTTCAAGAATGCTCTTGTTGAGGTTGATTTCTCAACAAAGCAGACTGTGTATATCAAAGATCAGGACCAGTATGCACCATCCGTTTTGTATAACATTCTAGCTGTGTTAAATTTTCAAGAATTTTTCTGGATTTGAAAATTAATGGTTTAGTCATGTTACTTTCTAGATCTAGAGTAAGTCAAGACTGTAGTTTAGAGCAGTAGGTGATTAACTCCTTACCACACAGTCCCAACTTTTGACAACCCTGAGGAAGAAGCCTTTTGAAAACATTGTGAGAAAAGGAGAAAATGTTGGTAACCAGCATTTTCTCCTTTTCCCACAATGTTTTCTACCCTACTAAAGACAAAATTTATCATTTTAACTACATTTGATTTGTTGTCTGCAAATGCTTTGAATTTGGTTGAGTCCAAAATTTTGTTGTTTGGTAAAGAGTTAACGGCCTAGACTGCATGTTTTGTGCAGTGTGATCTTGATCTACATTGACTGCAAGGGCAAAAATGTAAAACATTTTTAAGGGTCAGTACTGGTGACACATAATCTCATTGGTACATGTTTTATATAAATCTCACTTTACTGATTTCAGAGGCCCCGGGCATTTATAGGGTTCACACAGATTGTGGCTAATGACCGAGGACATTTGCTTCCAGGGGTCAAGAGATCCAGAGAATCACCATGGGGTGCTTTTGTCGGGACCTGGGATCTGCCCATCAAAATTCCAGGTACTTTACTTCATTGGATCATGCTGCGTGAGAAGGTTCTTACGAACAAAGTCTGTAACAAAGAAACAAATGAACAAATGCGTAGCAGAAATACAGGGACCAGGCAGGATTCGAACCTAGAACGCCTGGACAAAAGGCCAATACCATAACCACTGAGCTAAAGAGAATTCCTTCTAACGCAGTTGTTAGGTATTGTATTTAAATCGGGATGAAGCCATGCATGAAGGAGTGGTCTCCCGTAACACACCCCCTCTTAAAGTCATCATTTATTGATGACTCAAAGCTTTATTAGGCAGAAAGTCCGTTTTTGGACAACAAATGGGATTAATGGCTCAATGGCCAATCCCGGAGGAGCCCCCATCTTACCAACAAAGTCCATAACAAAGAAACAAATGAACAAATGCATAGCAGAAATACAGGGACGGGGCAGGATTCGAACCTAGAACGCCCGGACGAAAGGCCAACACCATAAACACTGAGCCAAAGAGAATTCTCTCTAATGCAGTTGTTAGGTATTGTATTTAAATCGGGGTGAAGCCATGCATGAAGGAGTGGTCTCCCGTAACACACCCCCTCTTAAAGTCATCAATTATTGATGACTCAAAGCCTTATTAGGCAGAAAGTCCGTTTTTGGACAACAAATGGGATTAATGGCTCAATGGCCAATCCCGGACGAGGCCCCATCTTACGAACAAAGTCCGTAACAAAGAAACAAATGCATAGCAGAAATACAGGGACCGGGCAGGATTCGAACCTAGAACGCCCGGACGAAAGGCCAATACCATAATCACTGAGCCAAAGAGAATTCTCTCTAACACAGTTGTTAGGTATTGTATTTAAATCGGGGTGAAGCCATGCATGAAGGAGTGGTCTCCCGTAACACACCCCCTCTTAAAGTCATCAATTATTGATGACTCAAAGCCTTATTAGGCAGAAAGTCCGTTTTTGGACAACAAATGGGATTAATGGCTCAATGGCCAATCCCGGACGAGGCCCCATCTTACGAACAAAGTCCGTAACAAAGAAACAAATGCATAGCAGAAATACAGGGACCGGGCAGGATTCGAACCTAGAACGCCCGGACGAAAGGCCAATACCATAATCACTGAGCCAAAGAGAATTCTCTCTAACGCAGTTGTTAGGTATTGTATTTAAATCGGGATGAAGCCATGCATGAAGGAGTGGTCTCCCGTAACAAGACTTTAGTGGTTTAATGCATTTGCAAAAAGTATGTCGGTGAAGAGTGTTAACCCTTCACCACACAATGCCAACTTTTAATGACCTTGAGAAAGATAACTATTGAAAACATTGTGAGAAAAGGAGAAAATGCTGGTAACCAGCATTTTCTCCTTTTCTCACAATGTTTTGTACCCTGTCACAGACAACTTCCTTACTTTTAGCCTCATTTGATTTGGCATTATCAGAATACTTTGGCTTTGGACAGGTGTAGAATTTTGCTATGTGCTAAAAAGTTAAAAGAGTAAAAAATATTGTACAGATGCATTAGCCCCCTTTTTTCAAGAGCCATGCTCATATTTATCATAGATTTTGATAATTAATCACTTTGTCCTAAAACACCTTTCTGTTGTTTTTTCATGTTTACCAAGCATTTACATGGTATCAATTATTTGTCATTCAACTCTTTTTATTGCTATCATCTTGTTCAAACCTTTTTAGCTAAAAAAATCTGCTTTTAGCATCATTTAATACAGACATGCGTGCAAAATGCCCAAAGCTGTCGATGCACCATAAAACATTCATTCATTCATTCATTCATTCATTCATCCATCCATCCATCCATCCATCCATCCATCCATCCATCCATCCATCCGTCTGTCCATCCATCCATCCATTCATTCATTCATTCATTCATTCATTCATTCATTCATTCATTCATTCATTTGTCGCTCATCAACCTTTCTGAAATAATTTCACATTCTAAACTCCAAGACTAAAGATCTAATTAGCTGAGACAGTCTGCCACAATTAGCTAGACTGCCATGATGGCGTTGAAAAAAAGAATTTAATTCAAAATGGTCCATGAATAAGTACCCTGGTAAAAATTTTGTCTGCCATAATCCTTTGTCTTAGTATATGTTTGGTTTTTTGTTTAACCTTCTACCAAACAATTCCGATTTTTAACGACTCCAAGTAGGAGGGCTTTTGAAAATATTATGGGAAAAGGAGAAAATGCTGGTAACCAGCATTTTCTCCTTTTCCCACAATGTTTTCTACCCTTCACGAAACGAATTTCGGATTTTCAATCAAGATTATTTTGTTGTCTGCACACGCTTTCAATTTGGACAAGTCTAAAGTTTTGTCCTGTTGGGAATGCCTTAAGCCATGCGACGTCATAGCGCCACCACACTATTACATTGCATGTCGTTACGTAAGGTCCTGCATGACGTTATTTGTTTGGAAAACAGGATTTCAAAAAAGGTAGTAAAGCAGTAACACTGACAAGACATTGAGTTCGTTTTACCTCCCAGCTTCAAATAGAATAACCAAAGTCCTTTGGTAAAGACTTAACTCCCAATTTAAACTTTATGTCAGTCATGTTGCTATTGCCAGAGCACCATGGTGCACCGGCCAGTTACAGATTAACCCTTTTAGTGCAAAGCACATATAAAATTGCTTTTGCAGAGAGTGTAGATTGAGATCAGGCTACAGAAAATGTTCATTATAGTCTTTGATCTACACTGTCTGCTACCTTTATTGATATTTTGGCTAAAACAGCCTTTTGAAGTATTATGTCTTAAGATGTACCATAGACTGAAAGTGCACTCTATTTTATTACTCTTGTTGCTTGTTCATTTCAGGTAACAATATGATGAATTCCACTGCAAGAACAGTAAATGCTCTGCAAAGACTAGAAAGAATAAAAACTGATGGAGATATTGTTCTGGGTGGAAAATTAAAACAATGCAAGGTAAGAAATATTATGTGACCTTGCTTAACACTGTACCAAACTATCACAACATTTTAAGGTTCTTGAGGAAGAGGGCTTTTGAAATCATTGTGGGAAAGGAGAAAAAGGACTCTATTTTTTTTCAATAAAATATTTTTGTAACAGTGTGGTATCAAGTTTTTTTTTTTTCTAAATTCATCAGCAGTTTGAAATGGAAGATTATAAAAAAAATTTGACTCATGGCTTCATGAAACAAATGTGCAACAGATGCCTTTGAGCTCATCTTTGTAAAACCAACATACCTATTAATTTATGGTTGGCATATGAATACATATGAAAACATAGGTATAAGGAGAACTTGCTTATTAAGGGCAGTGTTTCCTTTTAGTATAAAGTTTTTGAAAATGATCTGCTGTAAGACCAAAATGTTGTCCCCATGTTCTTATGTGCTAACCTTAACTAGACAGCCCTGAGTTTTAATGACCTCTAGAAAGAAGCATTTTCTCCTTTTCCCACAATGTTTTCTACCCTGTTAAAGACAAATTCCATCATTTTAGCCACTTTTAAATTATTGTTTGCAAATGCTTTCAATTTGGAAAATTCTTCATTGTTGTTGTTTACAATTGTGAAGGGTTAACCCTACAAAATGTGATTTTGATCTGCATTTTCTCCAAAAGCAAGTTGGGTTGTGCTGGGCAGTCTATTTGGTTAAATTGTTTTGTAGAAGGGGAAAAAAAATCTGGAAATAAAACCGATAATGTTTTTCTCTAAAATCTAGGTTCCATTACCACTGCCAGTTAAAGCTGATGTGGACGCTGATAAAACGCTGTCACCTAAAGCTGCTCAGGGAACAACTCAGCTCACCAGCCCCGGAAACGGAGAGAGATCTGGGGCCAGAAACCCCGAACCCAAATCTTCAGTTGAAGTACCTGGCTCACCTGGTATAAGAACCCCTATTAAACCTTCAACTCCAAACATAACCTGGCCCCAACCAGTTGTAGAAGGGTCCCGTGCAAAATCTGCCAGCCCAAAAGCCGGCTCCCCACTTCCACCGATTACTTCCCCCAAACCAGGGGGTCCTGCTCCTGCCCAAGATTTAAAATGGCCCTCTCCAAGGGCTGATGAGCAGCCATTGGCAGTGTAAAAACTATGCTCATCTTTCTGTTCAATTTTTTGTGCTAATTTATATTTTTTTGTTCTGTTTTTTTTTTTTTTTTTTTTGCTCTAGGACAAACAACAATAAATAAAGAATATAGAATTGTTTTGGAAATTGCTTATAATTTCATAATATTCAGATTTAGGGATTATTTAGCTTATATCAATTTTAAAGTTTACTGTATTCATTCTTTTGATATAATTCTTTTTATATTTTATAGGAATTTATTGAGTACCTGTAGAGTGATGTGAAAGAATGATAAGAATAGTAAATAAGTGAAAAATAGAATATCAGAATCATGAAAATGTTTAACCATTTACCACACAATCCCGAGTTTTAACGACCCTGAGAAAGACAGCTTTTGAAAACATTGTTGGAAAAGAAGAAAATGCTGGTAACCAGCATTTTCTTCTTTTCCAACAATGTTTTCTACTCTATTAAAAGCAAGTTTCATCATTTGAGCCACCTTAAAATTTTCGTCTGCAAATGCTTTGAATTTGGGCAAGTCTAAAATTTTGTTGTTTGGTAAAGTATTAACATTATAAATTAATTTTCAAATGAATGTTTTGGTAAATGCCTGAATGAAGTTTTTCTGTTACCCGTATTACCACATAGGTATATGGCTTTTTACATCATTGCATCTAAGAAAATTAGAAGGAAAGGAAAAGAAAATTTTGTACTATTACAAAAACTGTCAAAACATTGTGGTGAAAGAAGCAATTATTAATGACAAGTCATTACGGCATCAAAGATATATTTGAAATTATTTCAGTATAGAGAAAGTATCATATTTGAACCACGCTATGTGAAAAGGGGGCTTCATGCATTTGCAACAAGTATTGACCCATATCAGCCTGCACAGTCCATGCAGACTGATATGGGTCAAAATTTTTTTGCTACATATAAATGTTCTGCATGTCCAAGGATAATTCTACCTCCAGATCCAGTCAATGTTTAGACTAAAAGGATTTTATGGATCTGTAATTATATGGTGACTTGGTTGGTAAAATGCATCGTGGAGATGCATTAAGCCCCCTTTTGCCAGAGCATGGCATTTCTAGTGTCAAAATAATAAAGATGTGTGGAAGTAATAATGAATTCGTAAAATATCTGAATATTGTCAGGTTTTGTGAAAGGCAGGGTGTGGCCCACAGGTAATAAAATAAAAACACATTGGGTGGTGAAACATGGTCGCAGATGATTGGAAACTTCTCTTTTCTTATAATTACTCCTTACTTTACATTCTGTGACTGTCAAGTTCTACCTATCATCCATTTAACCTTTTACCACACGGCAAAATTTTAGACCTTTCCAAATTGAAAGCATTTGCAGACGACAATTTCATAGTGGCTCAAATAAGGCAATTTTTTCTTTGATAGGGTAGAAAACCTTGTGGGAAAAGGAGAAAATGCTGGTCACCAGCATTTTCTCCTTTTCCCACAATGTTTTCAAAAGGCTTTTTCCTCAGGGTCATTAAAATTCGGCATTGTGAGGTAAAGGGTTAACCTTTCATGAAATAATCTAGTATTTATACAACCGTGGGGAAGAAAGCTTTTGAAATGATTGTAGGGAAAGGGGAAAAATGCTGGTAGACACTTCTTCCTTTCCCACAATTTTTTTTTATTACATTTCAAAGCCTAAATCTCATTGTTTAAGCAACATCTATGGTAATTTGTCAACGTCATCGCCTAATGGTTTTTAGATGAACAGGTCTAATTTTTTGTTGGCTGGACAGATGTGTTGGGTAGAGCTGTACTGGAAAACTTGAAACTTTTGCCAACTGTCAAGTTATTGTTCTTGGTATATCTCCTTAGTGATGGTTATAACAATGGTATCCTCTCTCACAAAGTTCTGTGGTGTGAGTTTAACTGCAGATGACAAAATGGTTGTGACTACAATACTTGAAATTCTTTTTGAAAGTGTAGAAAATATTGTGGGAAAAGGAGAAAATGCTGGTTACCAGCATTTTCTCCTTTCCCCGCAATATTTTCAAAGCCTTCTACCTCATGGTCATCAAAACTCCAAATTGTGTGGTAAAGGGTTAACTTTGATTATACAAGATTTGCAATACTGATGACTTTGTATAGAATATGCCAAGAGAAGTCGGTGAGGAAAATTTGTGGTATAATAACCTAGATACCTGAAACTTCATTGCCTGAAACTGATATACAAAATGAGACATCTTTGATCATATACCATCTTTACTGGTAGTCAAAGATTTCAAACAGAATTGAATATGTACTACATATAGGCTTTTTACGTACATTTGTTGTTCAATTGTTAAGATAATCACTAAAACATTTTGTGTCATTTTGAAAAATGATACAATTAGTATCAGTTTTTTTGTAGGAATTTCTGTCATTTCAATCAGAACTATTAAAAATATATTAGAAATATTAAATGTTAAACTAAATACCCTACAAATTTGAAGTGAATATCCTTTCTTTCACTGCTTATTTACTGGAAAAGATTATCCATGTTGCCGACAGGACAAACTACAAAGACCATCAAATGTAGTAGACAGTTGTCAATCAGTGAAGTGTTAAAACCAACACTGGCTAGTAGTGATTGATATTTTCTTCTCATTTTTCACAGACCTGTCCTTTTTTAAACATTTTCTGTTTTCTGTTGTCCATGTGACATGACTTTGTTCATGTGGCATGATTTGTACGATCATGTGATATGATTATGTTCATAAAACATGACTGTGTTAATGTAACATGGTTCGTACAATAATGTCACAGTAATTTTATCAATGTGAGATAATTTTGTTCATGTAGCATGACATTCCTGAGGCATGAGTTGTACATGTAACTGAATTTTGTTCAAATGACTTGATTTTGTTCATGTGACATGATTCATTCATATGACCTGATTTCAATCATGAAACATGACATTCATGTGGCATGATTTGTACATGTCATATGACTCAACCTTGAGACACAGTTTTGTTCACGTAACATGACATTCACATGGCATGATTTGTACATGTGTTATTTTTGTACATGTGACATGATTCAATAATGTGACATTTTGTTAATGCAGCATGACATTCATGTGGCATGAATTGTATATGTGAATTTAAATGATTTTGTTTTTGTGACTTGGTTTTGGTCATGTGGCATGATTTTATAAATGTGTGTTGGTGAGAAAGGGTTTGTTTGTTTGTTGTAAGGCTAGGATTTGCAATGGACAGTGTGTATCCAGATCTTAGTCATTGCTAGCACCATGGTATTGCAGTTATATAGCACTGGAATCACAATTTGTGTTACTGTTTTTTATTTCATGCTTCCCGGTAGGATATCGAGAAATAGCAGTGAAAATATTTTTCGATATTACACGGGTACGACCAGTGAAAATACCGATTTTTACATTCTAGTTACCTAGGTAAATTGCATGCGACTCACAACCAGATGGAAATATGACGTCATTTATCTTACATTTCTCGCGCTTGACGTAATATTGTAATGCGTTGCTATGCGCGAGGGGTACACCACGGGGAATAATTGAAAAGAACTGTATTGGATTTTGATAAATCTCCTCCAAGAAAGGGTTAAAAGCATGAAATAAATAGAATATTTGTTTTTTTTGGTGAAAGATCGAAATTTATTTCATCTCGTGAACACCATCGGTAATATTTTCACTCATGGCTGCGCCACTCGTGAAAATATTACCGATGGTGTTCACTTGATGAAATAAATTTCGATCTTTCACTGAAAAAAACAAATATCCTCTATGTATTGGTTAGAAGTTTATTTCTGTGATATTGTTATTCAAGACTAAATTACTGATATAATTCAAACTCTTTCTGACTCTTTCAAATACATGTACTGCCAAAATATTGAAGTTACTGGGTATAATATACACTTTTTTTTTTCAGCGTGCCATAAGAAAAAAATGTAATCAATATAATCAATGACATGAAATTGGTATTGGGCCATTTACCAATCAATCCTGTTTCTATAACCTTGAAGAAGAAGACTTTTAAAAACATGTAAAAGAAAAAAGAGAAGATGCTAGTAATTATAATGAGCATTTTTGCTCCTTCTCCCATGATGCATGTTTCCTTTCAAATACAAATGGATCCCCTCATTTAAGCTGTCTATAAATTGTTGTCGGCAAATACCTTTTCAATATGATCAAGTTGAACACTTTGTTGTCAGGTATAGAGTCAATAGGAGTAGAATTTATATATTGAAAGATTAGAAAACATTATGGAAAAAGAAGCAAATGCTAGTTGTAAGTCTTCTCTCCTTCTCCCACAATATTTTCAAGTTGTCTTCCTCAACATTGTTTAACCCTTTACCACACAATCCCAACTTTTAACGACCCAAATAAGGAAAGGTACTGAAAACGTTGGAAAAGGAGAAAATGCTGGTAACCAGCATTTTCTCCTTTTCCTACAATATTTTCTACATATTAATGGACAAATAGTATCAACTGAAAAGCATTTGAAATGTTGATACAAATTCCATCAGTATGGGTGAGTCTCAAATTTTGTTTTGTGGTAAAGGGTTAAAGACGGGGTTGAGTGTTAAAGACTTAGTAAACTTTGTCAGAAACAAGGAATGAACTTGTGTCACAGTAAAATACACAGGCAAGTATCAAAACATTAATGCAAAGGAGAAGTTGTTTGAAATGGACAAATTCTTCTCGTGCCACAATGTTTTTTTGTGCTAAAGTAAGCTATAAATTAGCGTAGTGTAGTACATGTATCATTATTGAAACAAGAGCGTATTCAAGTTCAATTGAATAGTTTTTGTTATGATGTTCGGTTTGCCCTGTTGAAAATGCAGTACAGACAAGGTTTTGGTAGGTTTCATCCAGCACCAAATAAATAAGCGTAATGTTTGGTGTCACTTACAAGTTTTATTGGGAGCTGAAATTGTTAGAAAATGGCACTCTAGCTTTCCTTTGATTTCTTCTTTTCAGGCTTGGCTTGTATAATTTCTAACATTAGGAAAAGAATTACAATTACATGAATCAAGTACAATTTGTTTGATACTGATAAATGCATATATAAGTCACAAATAAGCATGAACAACTTTCAACATACATTTCTCCTAATAAAAGCTCCTGGGAGCTATGCAAAACATAGATAGGGAGCCTTTATTTTGTACCCAATTTGCAAAGCAAAAAGTCTGTCCAATTTTGTATTTCTTTGTGTTTTAGTGATTGTTAAGAGGAAATATTAATCAAATTAGAGGAAATGTTCATTAAATTCTTCAAATATTGTCATTTTAATCAACTAATGTATATTAGGTTATCATGATTTATGGGTTTTTCGAGGGGGGGGGGAGCTACTATTAGGGAGGGCGCTTTTATTAGGAGATATATGGTACATGTATATGAGTCACGCTCTGTGAAAAGGTGGTTTAATACATGTGCATCTGCAAAAAGATCGACCCAGGTCAGCCTGTACAGCGTTTCTAAGCATTCTAAAGGATTCAGTTGGTGTTCATGAATCCTTGTTGTTTGAAATCTAAGTCATGACAGATCAGAGACAAGAAGGCTCAACTCTATAACAGTTCTATATTGATATAATCTGTAAGCTCAAATACAGTTCTGTTTTTTTTGCTGTCTATAATTTTAGATCATAACTCTATCTATCTACATGTATATATAACTGTTTTTTGTTAAATCTTATTTATTTTTTATGTAGATTTTATTTCTTGTCTTGTTATGTTGTGCTATCTTTGATAATCTCTCTCTGTTCTTTTTCAAAGTCTTAGCAGGTATCTGACATTGCTTTTCAAAGATCTGGATCTAGGCATACATGCAGTAGGTTAATCCTGTTCCACACAATCCCATTTTAATGGCCCTGAGAAAGAAGGCTTATGAAAACATTGTGGGAATTGGAGAAAATGCTGGTTACCAGCATTTTCTCCTTTTCCCACAATGCTTTTTTACCTATTCAAGGATGAGTTTTAATGACACTGAGAAAGAAGGATTTTGAAAACGCTGTGGGGAAAGGAGAACCAGCATTTTCAGCTTCACCTACAATGTTTTTTATCTATTCAAGGACAAATACTATCACTTAAAATGAGCCATACTCTGACAAAAGGGGGCTTAATGCATCTCCGTAATACATGATACCGGACAAGTCATCACATAATTATAGATCCATAACAGCCACTTTTTTTAAAACATCCAACTTATTTATGTGGCAGACTGGTCCCTTGACAAGCAGAAATTTAACCAATAGCGAAAAGTTTCAGCCCAGGTCAGCCTGCGCGGACTGTGCAGGCTGACCTGGGCTGAAACTTTTTGCAGATGCATTAAGCTCCCTTTTCCCAGAGCATGGCTCACATACTTTTGAATTGTTGTCTGTAAAATCCTTCAATATGGAAAAATTCAAAATTTTGCAGTGCAGTATAGGGTCAATTGATAAACTCAGGCAAACAGTTTTCTTGTCTCACCGTAGACCACAAACATTGTGGCCAGAAGAGAATTTTATTATTTTTGAGCCAAATTCTCTTTTTTTCCACAATGTTTTCTCATGTTTTCAGGTACATAACCCTTTACCAAACACTTTAGTATTCAAATGACTCTTTGGAAGAATGCTTTTGAGGACATTGTGGGAAATGGAGAAAATCTTGGCAAAATTACCAGAATTTCCGCCTTTTTCTACACATGTTTTTTACTCTTTCAAAGACAAATCTTGTCATTTGAGTAAAGTATACTTTGTGATTGCAAATGCTTTGAATCTTGACCAAACAACAAAACTTAAGACCTGCCAAAATTAAAAGCTTTGCACATGACAAAATGGATCTAATTGTGTCTTTAAAAATTCACCTTTGATAGTTCAGAAAACATAGGAGGAAAAGGAGAAAATGCTGATTACCAGCATTTTCTCCTTTTCCCACTATGTTTTCAAAACATCATTTTTTTAGGGTTGTTAAAACTTGGGATTAACTTGATAAAGGATTTATTCCGAATTGATTGATTATTTATAGCCCTCTACCAAACGACAAAATTTTGGACTCGCCCAAATTCAAAGTATTTGCAGACGACAAATTAAGTATAGCTAAATTGATGACTTTTGTCTGTGATAGGATATAAAACATTGTGGAAAAAGGAGAAAATGCTGGTTACCAGCATTTTCTCCTTTTCCCACAATGTTTTCAAAAGCCTTCTCTTTCAGAATCATTAAAAGTCGGGATTGTTCAGTAAAGGGAAAGTTTAAAATGATGGTTTCACAGTACAAGGCATAGAAGTCAGAAGGTTATTGATGTATCTTTATTAATTAATCAGATGCTATACAATCTTTTTTCAAAGTTTTCTGTTTTTATACCCGGTAAATGTCTTTTTCTATTAACACGTTTATAGAACATGTTTATATCTACATTTTTTCTTTTTTTTCATCTGAGAAAATTCTTTCCTGTTTTCATACTTACGGCTGCCTATATCTTTTGATTCAACATAATGAGATGATCAGAGTTTAGTTTTGTTGCATGTATCAATAAAGTTTTGAAAATTGAAATATTTTCAGTTGTGTTCTTTTACTATGCCATGTGTCTAAAGAACTGGAAGTGGTGAGTTACTTGCTTCTCTGTGCTCCCTTTTGGCCTGTCTCTGTGGACAGAGAAGAACTCTTAAAGGTGCATCTTTACTCGTTTTCATCCCGTTTTGTAACCAATTTTATTCTTTATTTTATGAAATTATAATCATTCTTGTACCTTCGTGCCAAATGTTGCCCCGGACGGTTGCAAGGTTACACAGACTACGACGGATAGAAAATGCATTACATTCTGTTGTGGCTAGCCGTAGACATAACAACCACAGTTTCCGGTTTAAATCGAAGACGAATCCCTGGTGTCTCTTTATCCCATACACCTTATATCGATTTTTAATGTATGTTTACACGGCTATCTAGATTTTACTCACGGTAAAGTTTTAACAGTGTTTGTTTACTCTCTGGCTGTTAGGGGGCATCTTTAAACTCCTTCCCAAACAACAAATTTAAGACTGGTCCAAATTGAAAGCATTTGCATACGGAAAATTAAAGGTGGCCAAAATGACAAAATTTGTCATTGATAGGTTAGAAAAAATTGTGGGAAAAGGAGAAAATGCTGGTTACCAGCATTTTCTCCTTTTCCCACGATGTTTTCAAAAGCCGTCTTCCTCAGGTTTGTTAAACATCAGGATTGTGTAGTAAAGGGTTTTAAAAACTAATTCTCAAGCATTTTTCTAAATTTTAAAGCACAATTTCTGATAGACTAAAAAAATGGTTGAGCCAATCAGAAATTGTTACTGTGGAATTTAGAAAGTTCTTGAGAATTATTATCAAATTGAAATGGACCCCTAAGCTTTTCAGCATGTAATGGGTATTGAGAAGAATCTAAATAAGTAAGAGTTATCAGGGTCAAAGGCCAAGGTCACTATGCAAGGCCGCCAAAAATTATGGAACAAATTGTTACCCAGATCTCATTTTCACTATATACCTTCATGTAAATTAGATATGTACATGTATGTCTAGTTATTGGTCATGGATAGGTACAAATCAACTGTCCTCGATGTTTAGAGATGAAGTTCTCTATACAAGGATTGATAAATTTTCTCAAACTATTATTGTCCTAGAGCAACCTTTCATGCACACACACTGATAGCTTCCAGCAGTGTTGGTACATGTGGCATCGGTGTCACAGTAAGGGGGTTCGATGTCACAACATTCGTCGATATCTATAATGATCATGTAGAAAATCTATATATTAATGTATTTCTATTTCTTATCATATACAAAATGATTATAAAAAAACCCTGGCACTTCATTCAGCACATATGACGGTTCACCCCACTTAACTTCCTTCTATCTTCATGAAAAGGATGTCTGTTTAGTGTTTTTGCAGCATTTAAGGCATATCATGGTTTTCCTTGGTATCATCAATACTCAGCTGGGTTATGCAATGCCTTGCCCATGAAATGGGTTCGTATTCACCAATCATTCTTAAGAATTTTCCGAGTCTTACTCTTCAAGATTTTCTAAATTTGAAAGTAACATGACTTCTGATTGGCTAAACCGTTTGGTTTAGCCAATCAGAAGTCGTGTTACTTTCAAATCTAGAAAATTCAACTCTCATAAGTTCTGTTACTTTCAAATCTAGAAAATTCTGGAGAATAAGACTAAGAACATTCTTAAGGTAGTAGACCCCTAATAAAAAACAGCTATTTCTACTACAATATTATCCTACAAAATTTGCTACGATTAAAAATGACTGTTATTGTACTACTTTAACCGAGCCACTTTTTCCTTTCTTAGAATTATTATTTATAAATCTAAAACCACTATATTTTCATTACAAAGGGAGATAATAATTACCTAACAAAAGTATCAACAAATAATTTTCAAGATACATGTAGATATCAAAGGAATTTCTGGTCGGTTAAAAATGTGCAAAAGTGTTATGTATCAGTATAAATCTTTATTTATCAACTAACAAGAAATTTTATTCCATGTTGCACTAGAAGCGTTATGGGTCCACTACCGTATGAATGGTTGGTGAATATGGGCCCGGATCTGAGTATTACAAATCCAATGCCCCACTGAACTACAGTAAGCTGCTGTGAGAAAAAGAACAATTGCTTGTAGGTCCTTTTCCCATGTTTTGAGTTTCTTATAAAACCGGTATGTGTTTTTCTTTTTGGGTAACCAGCATTTTTCTCCTTTTTTCAAAAATGTTTTCTAACCTTCAATACAGTTTCCATAGGAAACGCATCTAATTTGTTATCTACAAATCCTTTCAGATGACAAATGTGTCTCCTATGAAAATCGTGTTGAAGGTTAGAAAACATTTTGTCATCTGCAAATCCTTTTGCCGAGCCCGATAGTGCAGTCGGTAGCGTACAGGACTCAAGAACAGGGTGTCACTGGTTCAGTCCCCGGTTCGGCCAATTTCTTACCGAGGATTGATGATAGTTATTGCCACAGGATTCATTCTTCTCTCATCGCTTATCACTGTTTCGAAAATGGATATGTGGGAAAGCAACAAGTGGCTTGGAAAGAAGATTGTGTGGAGTAGTGGTAAAAAGAAACTGCAGGTAAGCATGGATAGGGGCACTGGCCACTACGATATAACTGAAACAATGTTGAAAACGGCATTAATCACCATACATTCAATCAATCAATCAGCAAATCTTTTCAATTTGAACAGGCCTAAAATGTCGTCATAATGTCACATGTCATACAGAGCAATCTATGCATGGATCAAATCAAAACACAGGAAGCTAGTTGACAATGTAACAATATTTTGAAAATTTTATTTATTTTTTTATTTCCTTGTCAAAAGGAAAACAACAAAACATTGACAAAAAAGGAAAGAAACTGTTCCAACATAATTTGATTAATTAAACAATGTTCTACAATTGAGAAATAAACAAGGTATATTTACATCTTTTGAATATTAACAGTTCTGCTACCAAATTGACACATTAATTTTTGTACAACTTTCCCAACTTTAGTTGCCTTTGCTACCCATGTAGATCAAGATCAGACTGCACAAAATAAATGTGAAGTCTGATCTTCAATCTACATGGTCTGCTTTACTGAGACATTCTGTACAATAGCATTCTTGAAAAATCTTTTATTTCAGTTTTATTTCTAGAGAGATTTTGTCTTTTAGGTTTATTTGCTGGTCTAAGGGTTAACTCTTTACCACACAACCAACATTTAGACTTGTCCAAATTAAAAGCATTTTGCAGATAACAATTTAAGTGTGGCTCAAATGACAATTTCTGCCTTTGATATGGTAGAAAACATTGTGGGGAAAAAGGAGAAAATGCTGGTTACCAGCATTTTCTCCTTTTTCCCCACAATGTTTTCAAAAGGCTTCTTTCTCAGGGTTATTAAAACTTGAGATTGTGTGGTAAAAGCTTAATTGGTACATCAAGAGGACTTAAGAGCACAAATTGGTGCTTTTGCAGACACTGTCAAGCATAAATCAGGTACAGTCAACTCCCGTTTGAACGACATCCAATACATCGACATTTTCACTTACCGACACAAATTTGTTGGGAACGGATTTACACAGTCTATTTTTCATCCGTTACAACGGAATTCTTGTTTTCCGACACCGACACAATTTTTTTCGGGAACGAAAGTACAGAATCCCTATATATTCTTATTCAATACATCGACAATATATTTATTGTCTTTTCAGGTAAATTCCCAGCGCTATTTTTAGCACCTCACATAAGGTGATAATCGATAAATTGTGTGCGTGTATTTTATGTACGATTAGGGTTTTCCCCTTTGGCAATATCGATTATCATACCATCGACACAATGCCCCTAAACAATTAGCGTTGTAGGTTTATAGTCATATTGTCGTAAGTATGCACAAAACGTGAATTATTTAGACCACTGTTTAACTGACGCGAATCATTTAGACCACTGTTTAACTGTAGACGAAAATGGTAAGTAGTCATTATGTTTTGAGTGATTGTCATTCAAACAACTCGTTCGAACTTTTAAATGTATTGTATGATTATATGTTGCATTTTAGAGCGTATATTATAAATAAATGACAAAAAACTCATCATATTCCAAGCTTAATGGTTCATTTTCAATACACCGACATTTTCGTTACAACGACATTTTTGCTGGAAACAAACATGGTCCTTGTAACGAGAGTTGACCGTATTACTATACTGCAAAGAAATTTCTTGTGATCTGATTTGATAATCTGCCCGGAACATATATATCACGTACACTGGCAAAACAAACATAAAAGCAGTTTCCCTTTCGGGAGCCCCGTATACATGACTACACTTTTAACACAACATCCAAAACAGCGTCATCGATCAAAATTAACATTAAGATTATGCACCAAACTGCATGTTTTACCAAGGTTTCAGTGACGTCAGTTTTCATTGAATTGGGGCACTCAGAAGGGAAATTCTACTTTGTCGGCATACTCAATTTTTGGAACCAAAAAACAGGTAAATTTCGCTTAATACACATTGGAATGCCACCTCGCCTTCGGCTCGGGATGACATGATTCACCACAGCCATGAACAAGTTTCCAAGTCCCCTGCCACCTGACCGTACAACTAATAATGTCTCTGGTCTATGATGCCTCTATAAGAAATTTAGGTGAAATATGTGATAATTTCTTTTTTTATAAAACTTAGACAAATTTTGAAAAAATATGGCAAAAGTAGATCTAGAAATTGCTAGTTATGAGCAAATTCTCCTTTTACCAATGTGTTTTCACATTTAAAACATGTGTTTGAAAACTTTGTACATACTGAATATCTTTATTTTACAAGGATATTTGTCTGCTACTTTTTTAGGAGGAAATGAGTTACATACATCAGTAGACAAGAGGGCCATTGACCCTAAAGCGCTCACCTGAGTAAATTCCAAAACTGTCTGAGATTTTATCAAGACAAACATTCTGACCAAAGTTCATGAGTATCTGACTGAAAATGTGGCCTCTAGAGTCCACACAAGGTAAATGTTGATGACCGCACAATGCACAATGGACCCCAGGCACAGCACAATCAAACAAGAGCGGCAAATTGTCGCAAGATACGCCTGTCCCACCACCAGTTGTCGAGGGGGAATAATAATCGTAAAGGGCAGGTAGAGGAAAATAGTAGTGCAGCAGAAATCATGTAAGTGGTTGAAATAGGCATGAATGTCTCCTCTAATGTTAAGGAAACATGCATATAAAGTTTCAGGTCATTCCAACATGAAAAGACAAAGTTATATTGTAGAGAAGCATGAAAAGCTGTAAAAAAAAATAATGAATAGGGAATAATTCCAAAAGGGCATTAGGTAAGGTTATGGCTCCAGTGCATTGCACTTTTCGTAACTGCAACAAACATGTTTACCAAGTCTCAAGTCAATTTGACTTGAGGTGACAAAGTTCCATTCCGGACAAGCAAGAAATACTGTAAAAATGAAGATCAAAGTGGAATTACTCAAAATCCGTGCTAGGTAGAGTTATTGTTCTTGCCCACTGTACTCTGTAATATTGCAACAAACATGCAAACCAAGTTTGAAGTCGTTCTGACTTGAGATGACAAAGTTATATTCTGGACAAGCACTAAATGCTGTAAAAATGATGATCAAAGGGAAATAACTCAAAGAAAGCATGAGATAGAGTTACAATTCTTGCGCACTGCACTTCCAAATATTGCAACAAATAAGCATACCATATTTCAAGTCATTCCTACTTAAGATGACAAAGTTATGCTTCGGACAAGCAAGAAATGCTATAAAAATGAAGATCTAAGGGGGAATAACTCAAAATTCGTGCTAGGAAGAGTTATGGTTCTTGTGCATTGCACTCCGTAATTTTTCAACAATCATGCATACCAAATTTGAAGATGTTCAGACTAAAAATGACAAAGTTATATTCCAGACAAGCAGAAAATGCTGTAAAAATGACAATCAAAGGGAAATAACTCAAAGACAGTACAAGGTAGAGTTATGGTTCTTTCGCACTGCACTCCGTATCATTGCAACAAACACAAATGCCAAGTTTCAAGCCAATCGGACTGGAGATGACAAAGTTAAGCTCCAGACAAAGAACTGGACTGTAAAAATGAAGATCAAAGTGGAATTACTCAAAATCCGCGTTAAGTAGAGTTATTGTTCTTGCGCAGTGTACTCCGTAATATTGCAACAAACATGCAAACCAAGTCTGAAGTCATTCTGACTTGAGATGACAAAGTTATATTCCTGACAAGCACTAAATGCTGTAAAAATGACAATCAAAGGGAAATAACTCAAAGACAGCACAAGGTAGAGTTACAATTCTTGTGCACTGCACGTCCAAATATTGCAACAAATAAGCATACCATATTTCAAGTCATTCCTACTTAAGATGACAAAGTTATGCTCCGGACAAGCAAGAAATGCTATAAAAAAATGATAATCAAAGGGGGAATAACTCAAAATTTGTGCTAGGAAGAGTTATGGTTCTTGTGCATTGCACTCCGTAATTTTTCAACAATCATGCATACCAAATTTGAAGATGTTCAGACTAAAAATGACAAAGTTATATTCCAGACAAGCAGAAAATACTGTAAAAATGACAATCAAAGGGAAATACCTCAAAGACAGCACAAGGTAGAGTTATGGTTCTTTCGCACTGCACTCCGTATTATTGCAACAAACACAAATGCCAAGTTTCAAGTCAATCGGACTGGAGATGACAAAGTTATGCTCCGGACAAGCAGAAAATGCTGTAAAAATGACAATCTAAGGGAAATAACTCAAAGACAGTACGAGGTAGAGTTATGGTTCTTTTGCACTGCACTCCGTATTATTGCAACAAACACAAATGCCAAGTTTCAAGTTAATCGGACTGGATATGACAAAGTTATGCTCTGGACAAGCAGAAAATGCTGTAAAAATGACAATCTAAGGGAAATAACTCAAAGACGGCATGAGGTAGAGTTATGGTTCTTTCGCACTGCACTCCGTATTATTGCAACAAACACAAATGCCAAGTTTCAAGTCAATCGGACCGGAGATGACAAAGTTATGTTCCGGACAAAGAACTGGACGCCACCCGCCTGCCCATACGCCATGGGTGATCCCATAATACGTCAGTCTTCAACGGGTGTATAAAAAGCTCACCTTGTGCACTAAAGTGAGCTAAAATAGCAATGAATTTAATGATTTTGACTATTGTAGACAATTCCAAAATCACACCAGCTGGGGGAAAAAAAGCAAAACAAAAGTAAAGACACACAGATAATGTGATAACATAATTGAAAATGGCAGAAAATCACAAGCTTAAACAGCATTTAACTGGTTTAAATTCTGGAAAACAGATCTCAAAAAAAAAAATAAAGAACAATTTATCATGTTTGGATTAAAAATTTAAATCTTAATGTGCCTTTCACAAAAGTTACTATAGTTGCCTTTGCTGCTAGTGTAGATCATGATCAGACAACACCAACCATGCGGTCTAATCTTTGATATACTTTGATATACACTGTCCACTTTGCTGAAATACGATAGACACAAGTAGCCATAAATTTGCATTGAAAATGTCTACTGAGTTTATTCAGTGCTATAACAGTTAGGTGTCTTTCAATAGTTAGTTATCGAACAAAAAAAAATAAACATTGTACCTGAGCATGCTTTGGTATTTGAATACCTATATAAATTCTTTTTTATAGTGTGCTGGTAAACTGTAAAATCCCAACTGTGTTCATTTTGATGGGACATTTTTCTTGTTTGATGGTGATTATATCGCAGAATCTCTACCTTGACAGAACACTGGTACAAAAAAAATGCAAGTTAATGCATAGGTATTACATGAAATCTGCATAATAATCCATATTTAGCTATCTAATTACATCTCATCAAGTAACAATACACATGTACACTTCTTCAAAATAATAACACAAGGGAAAATATCATACACTTATCCTCTCAATTACAAGTTTTGGCACAATATTGCTGTTTAACAACAAATCAAATGTGGCTTAAATGTTGGAAACTGTCTTTGAAATGGAAGAAAATGTGGGCAACAGAGAAAATGCTGTTACTGGCACTTTCTCCTTACCACACAATATTTTAAAAAGCCTTCTTCCACAGGGTTATCAAAATATGGGATTGAGTTGTACAGTGTAAAATCCTTACCAAATGAAAAAATCTTAGACCAGTCCAAATTGGAAGCATTTGCAGACAAAAAAAAACCCAAATAAAATGTGGCAAAAATAATGGTGTCTGTCTTTGGAACGATAGAAAACATTGTAATGAAAGAAATAAATACCGGTAACCAGCATTTTCTTCTTTTTCCTCAAGGTTTTCAAACGTATTATTCTTGGGTGTTGTAAAAAAACATCTGATTGTGTGGTTAAGGGTTGAAATTATTCACAGAAAAGGTTATTTTTTTTTTTACATTTGCCAAGATGTTTTCTACTATCTTGTATTACAATCTTATTATTCTGTATCTTCCTAGTTTTCAAAATTACTATCATGCAGATTTTAATTTACTTTAACTCTATACCAAGCAACAAAATTTTAGACTTTATCAAATTCAAAGCATTTGCAGATGACAAACGTTGCTCAAATGGCGGAATTTGTCCTTGATAGAGAGGAAAACATTGTGGGCAAAGGAGAAAATGCTGGTAACCAGCATTTTCTCCTTTGCCCACAATGGTTTCAAAAGGCTTTATTCCCACAGTTGTTAAAACCCAGGATTGTTTGGTAAAGGGTTGAAGGAATGACACAAAGGCTATAATATATTGGTAATTGCAAGAAAATTGTCTCTTTGGAATGATACATGAAATATTGCTGGAAGAGGGGCAATTGCTAGTAACCAGTACCAGTGAGTTCCTACTTTTTAAAAGAAGCCTTCTGTATGGAGGAAAAGAATTATATTTATAAGGCAGTAGTTTAGAATTACATTTTTAGAATTACAACTGAAAATTTTATTTATAAGCACATTCACTTGCAGTGATTAACATAAAAAAAAAAAACTATAAAAATTAGTGCATTTACTTTCATCCCCAAAGCATAGGAAAATTTATTCAAAGTCGTTACTTCCTGAAGTAAAAGATAATTGTAAAATTGAGACGATCAACATAAATGATCTCTTTGCAAGATGGCAGAATTTTACAAATGCCCAAAAAGAAAGCATTAAATTTTGCAGAAGCAAAATTAAACCCTATACCACATGATCCCGAATTTCAACATTGCTGAAGAGGAAGCCTTTTGAAAACATTGTACAGAGAGGAGAAAATGCTGGTAACCAGCATTTTCTCCTTTTCGTACAATGTTTTCTACTTTTGATCTGGTTAATCGAGCAACATTTACTTTGTTGTCTGCAAATGCTTCCAATTTTGCCAAGTCTGAACTTTTATCATTTGGTAAAGAGTTAAGTGTGCCTTTGAAAGATTTTAAAAAAAAACTTGATAAGGAAATGAGAAAATGGTGGTTTCCAGCATTTTTGTGTATTTTCCTTTGATGTTTTTATAAAAGAAGGTAAATCAGACAGAGGAAAATAGTGGAACATTTTTGACTCATAAATAAAATGTCAAAGGAAAAGATGCCACTGGTCAAACCGAGAAATAATTCTTATTTTAGAATGCTTTTTGAGGTCATATTGTACAGATTTATTATTGCAGTGATGGCCTCAAATCATTTAATTGAGCATTTATATCTTTCTGAAGTGATTTTATCATTTATCGTAAATGACAAAATACTAAGATGTTTTTAAGACTTAATCTAGTGACCTACTTTTAGACTCAAGATAATCCACTTTGAGATTTTACCAAGACAAACATTATGACCAAGTTTTGTGAGCATTGAACAGAAATGGTGGTTTTTGTATTGGAGTTTAACACTGTTTTAACAGCTAAGATCATACCAAGGCACTCAGTGCATCTATGCATGTGTTTCCTGGTTTTCTCACACCAGCACTGACACAACTTTCTTTCCAACCCATTGACTACTTTCTCACATGTATCAGAGCTAAGAGGGGAAAAATCACCGAAAAGAAACTTTGCCGCAACTGGGTATCAAACTAGCAACTACCAAGTCATATGTTGGATACCCTACCCACCAAGCTACCTGGCCAGTCTAGACATTATGGCCTTTTGTGTGCACATAAAGTAAAATTTGACAACTCATGACCTACATGTGTGACAGCATATAAACAAAAGGTCACCTTGAGCTTTTCATTCGAACAGATGCTAAAAAAAAAAAAATCATAATTTTTACAAGTTTATGGCACATAAAACTTTTCAAACAATATCAACTCAAAGGAAAAATACCTGAATTTCCTAAAAAAATATTAACTGAAAGAAGAAAATAAAAAAAAACAACACATGCATTTCAAGAAGCATGCAAGTAAAGGTGCATCTGACACTACACTTGCAATTTACACTGCAGATTTCAACAATTATTTTTCAAAACATTCATAAACCACACATCAACCCTCCTGAGACACAGGCAGCATAAGGGCATAGCAGATGGCATACATGCAGATCAAAATCAGTCTGCACAGAATACATATCTTTGACCTATACACTACTCTACTTTATTTTAAACAATATCACACCAGTCCCTTCATTCAAGAGTGGAAATTTATTTCAGACCTAATAACCTTACTTAATTCAAAACAAAAGACATGAAACAAGAGCACCCTATTAGATTGCCAAGGTTTGGCTGCAAGTGCTTTAGTACAAATTTTAAGTCGAAAAAGGGGCATAACTATGTCAAAAATAATTTGATGGTTACTTGCACCTGTTGTATGGGTTCCCCAATTGATAGTTAACAACTAGTCTGAGTTTGCAGTAAAAATCTTCTGCAATGTCAGAGATATCATAAAATGTCAAAATTTTGCATGACACAGACAACAACAATGCAGATGGCACCAGGGCTATTACAATACCTCCAGGTTTTCTTCACAAACACCCGAGCTAAAAATGGGCACACAAAGCAAAAAACCACCAAAAAAAACCAAGAACCTGAAACTGTCACATGCAGACAAATACCCCCACCCACTTGTTGGCACTGTGGCTGGATCAGGAAATAATTTCAAGGACTATAACTTCTGTAATTCTTAATCAATCGTAATGAAAATTGCAGTTTCATGTTTTGAGGGCTTCCACTAAAATTTCAGCAAAAACGGTTGAAAAACACAGGAGAGGTAAAACTGTATCAACAATTACACTGACTAACAACCCAAATCCAGCAAACACCACCCACTCCCATTTTGTTGTGGGAGGGGGTGGTTATGGATACGGAAAAAAAAATCAATTTTAAAAGGTAGGTCAGTACTCTGAAGACAGAAACAGGGAGGAACAGGAACAGTTTTTCCTATTCAAATAAATTGCACAGAACTTTTTCAGAAGTATGTGTGCTACCAATTAGTTTCTTCATTTACTTGATATGAATTTCTATATACATGTATTACAAAATATTCTCATGATAACAAAAAAACAAGGGATATATTTGATAATCATTCAAAAGAAGTGCTTTCTAATATATACACAGCAATATATAATATCATAATTTTCTTTGACCAAAAGAAAATACATGTATACATGTGATACTAATGCATATAGTAACAAAATTGTTATAAATTAATTCACTCGAGATTGAATTAGTCGGGAATGACTGGATAGTACATAATCATAACTTTACCCTTTACAAAACAATCCCATGTTTTAATGACCCTTGGGAAAAAAAGCCTTTAAAAACATTGTGGGAATAGGAGAAAATGTTGGTAACCAGCATTTTCTCCTTTTCCCAACAACTCTCTTTATCCTTTTACAACATGTTGCATCACTTCAGCCACATTTATTTTCTAGTCAAGTGGTTTCAATACGGACATGTCTAAAATTTTGTCTTTCGGTCAAGAGTTAACTCTTTACCACATAACAAACAAGCACATTTGTTGAAACTGAAAGTATTTGTAGACAAAAATTAAACTAGAGGCACTTGAGTGCCTGTATCGCTCCACAGGCCTGATATTTCTATAATGGCGAAAGGAAGTTTTTAACAATTATCATTCAATCCTGCATTTTAGCTCACTGAAGAAACAATTTGGTAGACAACCACCATAGGAACTTACCTGCAAAACAACAATGAAATCCAATGAATAGTTTTAGAGAAGAAATTTTTCAAAGATTTTACTTTATACCATAAAAGGAAAATGAGTCTCCCATAAAAGCCATGTTTTTTGACGGATCTTTTTTTTTTTAAGGAATTCTGTAAACCTGTATCTAAGGAACATTCCTGCAAAAAAATAATGCTATCCAAATAGCGGTTTGGGAGGAGAAGATTTTTAAAGGTTTTTTACTTTGGTTGCCATGGCAACCAGAATTCTTCATGGAACACAATTATTTGAAGGAATTTGAAAGAGGACCACCAAAGGAACATTCCTGTGAAATTTGGTAAAAATCCAGTCAATAGTTTCTGAGGAGAAGTTTTTTAAAGAAAAAGTTTACGGACGCACGCATGGACGAACGGACGGACGGACGCACGACGGACACAACGCCATGACAATAGCTCGCTGGCCTTCGGCCAGTGGAGCTAAACATGACTCAAATTATGAATATGTCTTTGATAGGGTAGAAAACATTGTGGGAAAAGGAGAAAATGCTGGTTACCAGCATTTTCTCCTTTTTCCAAAATGTTTTCAATAGGGCGTCTTCCTCAGAGTTGATAAAACTCGGGATTGTAAGGTGAAGAATTTAGCAGTTTTGTCATTCTGCTGTCTTATCTGACTGACCAGGTCAATAAAGGATAAATTCGTAAATCAACAACACATTTAGGTTTATAACAATGAATTATTTCCAGATGAATTCTTTTTGCTATGCAAACCCAAGCCATTCAAAGCTTGTCTTTTGACCATGTAACCTTGTAGCTTGTTCTCTGTAAGGCAAATTACTCACTCTTTATCCTGTTTTGACACTCACAAAAATTTTTTTTAAATTTTCGGGCAATGTGGCAATAATGTCTATGGTTTACATCTTGGAAACATGATGTACAGGAAATTCCAGAACAAGCATGCTCAAAAAACATCAACGGAGACAATTCTGCATACAGTAAGTTTGAATAGGTATAAACACATGGACGGGAATTTAATTTCGCATATTAGTTTTATGACGGGGCACACTGGATTCGCTCATGTGGCCCTGAATCACTGTCTGAGTCAGAATGAGACGATTCATCACTTAGAGTGTCCTCCTCCTCCTCCTCATCATCATCATCATCATCATCTTCTGCTGGTGATTCTCCCCTTGCTCTTCGAGCTTCTCTCTCCCTCTGAAATAACATCAAACTAGACTGGCAAAAAAACCTAGATGTACTTTTTCATCATACTATACTATAACCCTGTATATTACAACGAAGATTATGACTAATCATAAATGAATGCAATAGCAGACAAAAAAAAAAAAAAAAAAAAAATCAAATGTTACTCAAATGCTAGAATTTGCCTTTGAAAGAGTAAAAATTATTATGAGAAAAGGAGTAAATGCTCTTTACCAGCATTGTTTCCTTTTCCCACAATGTTCTAAAAAGCCTTTCTTCTCAGGGTTGTTAAAGGATTGTTTGTTAAAGAATTACAGTAACTGGGTATAATTTTTTGTTCAATTACTTCAGAGTCAAGACATACAAGCCCAAAGGCTATCAAATTGCAAAATTCCTCAAAGATTTGCATATATTAACCAAAATACTGCAAACTAAATGAAACCACATGCAGCTGTCAATACTCACATGCAGTTGCGTTTAGAAATAGATTAACTTAAGTGAAAATTCGAAGTAAAAAATGGGGCATAACTGTGTCAAAAATATTTTTATGGTCACATGCCCCTATAAATTTCCCTTTTGATAGTTAACACTTAGTCTGACTTTGATTAAGATATTTTCAAAATGATGGGGATATTGTAAAACATCAAACTTTTTTCACGAAAACGATGCATACGACAACAGGGCTCTGACAATACCTTGTCAGTTTCTTTGAAAACAGCAGAGCTAAAAACATGATAAAAGGAGAAAATGCTTATATTAGTAATTATATATCTAGAATTTCTTCTTTTTTCATATTGTTTCTGCCATTTTCACTCAAGTTCAAACAGACCAAAATTAATTAAGCTATTAATATCTCAAATATCCAATTGTCTAGATTAAAGATCAGATTGCATGTTCTGTGTAGTCTGATCTTGGTTTACACTCAAAAAAAAGCAACCTGAGTTTCTGCAAACCTATGGGTTTAACCATAGAGTACCTAACTTTCAACCCTTTGATGGATAACAAAATTTTTGTCTTAACCCTTTACCACACAGTGACGCCTTTTAACGCCCCTGAAGAAGAGGCCTTTTGAAAACATTGTGGGAAAAGGAGAAAATGCTGGTAACCAGCATTTTCTCCTTTTCCCACAAGGTTTTCTACCCTATCAAAGAAAAGTTGCATCATTTGAGCTACTACGAAATTGTCGTCTGCAAATGCTTTCAATTTGGACAGGTCTTAAATTTTGCCGTGTGGTAAAGGGTTAAACAAAAGCATTTGCACAAGACACCTTACATGTGGCTCAGATGATGTTATTTATTTCTGAAGGGGTAGAAAACATTGTGGGAAAAGACAAAAATGATGGCAAGATAATGGTAAGAATCTGACTTAGTCCTAAAAAAGCATAGAACTAGTAGAAACAGATATGAATATCTATTTACTGCAGATACTGTTTTCATTTCTTTTCTCTGTGGATAACTTTTTTGCAAAAGGAAACCAAATTTTAACCCTTTCACATATGACAAAATTTTGAGTCTTTTAAATTCAAAACACCTGCACGCGACACTCTCAAAATTGGAACAAGTGAGCTCGAGCTCTCTGATAGAGCAGAAAACATTGAGAAAAAAAGAGGAAATGCTGGTTACCAGCATTTTCTCCTCTTCCTACAGTGTTTTCAAAAGCCTTCTCTTCCAGGGTCATGAAAACCAGGGATTGTTTGGTAAAGGGTTAATAAATAAGAATCTTGGACAGTATTGACCTTCATGTCATTACTACATGTATCAATGATTAAGTTACAAGTGAAAACCTCTTAGTGAGAAGTTAAAAGAAATCAAAATAGCAGTAAGTCTGCATCATTCAAAACTGAACAGGAAGTATAAGTAAAAGTGTTCAGTAACAATCACTTTCTGA
Source organism: Hippopus hippopus (assembly GCA_946811185.2). NCBI lineage: Eukaryota > Metazoa > Mollusca > Bivalvia > Cardiida > Cardiidae > Hippopus > Hippopus hippopus. The sequence goes on from OX328105.1 coordinate 4,161,755, forward strand.
ACCAACCAGCAGCAGAAGGTAAAATAAAAGTGTCTGAAATGATGGGACTTGTCTTTGAAAGGGTGAAAAAAGCGTGGAAAAGCAAGAAAATGCTGGTAAATAGCTTTTTCTCCTTTTGCCTTCTTCTTTGGGGTGGTTGAAATGTTTCCAACAAAGTTCAGACATAAAAAATTATCTGTTGGAGATAATGGGTTATTGTAAATCTTACCCGACGGCGACCTCGTCTAAGATGATGCATCAAGTACCATAACATGGCTCCATCCACCATTCCTCCATCACTTGAGCGTTCTTGTTCTCGTTCTCGGGAATTCCGTTTTGTTAGCTTAGAAGAGAGAGTATTTCGGCTTTACATAAGCTTACAGAAATATTTTTTGTTAGTCTACAGAGAGAGAATTCAGGTTTAATTTGATCACTGCATCATACATGAAACAGTGCTGACAAATAACCTCGCAAAGCAAGTGATGAACCCTTAACCTCCAGGTTCCAAGTCGAACGCTCTACCACATTGCTACAAAAGCTTGCTCTATAGCAAGGCAGTATAAAGTGTCCCTCTACATAAACACAAGTTATACAAATATATCTATCTGTGGGATAGACCAGTATACTACATAATCCCAGCAATATGAAGATTTGTCCATGAATCCTTCATATACTGTTACTCTATTTCTCAACCAAGTGGGTTTTTTTACGTTGGGGGCAAATGTAACAGTTCTAACAAATAACCTCCTAGTGCTGGGATTGAACCCAGGACCTCCAAGTCCCAAGGTGAACGCTCTACCACGTCGCTACAACAGCTAGCTCTATAGCACGGCAGTATAAATTTCCCCTTACACAAACACAAGCTATACATTTATATCTTTCTGTAGGATTACAGGCCTTTGAAGCTCTATTGGTCTATCACGGAACACTAAAATTGTCCTTGGTCAATCATCGAACACTTATAGCACATTGGTGCATCACCTGTATAATCACGGAATATAGACTAAAATTTTCATTAACACTGTATCTATAAATAGCACATTGGCGACTCCCTCTATATCGTATATAGTAAGACAAGGTGTGCAACGAAATCGAAAAAAAATTGACTCCCGTCCCCTTTCAGAGATAATATTTAAACAAAAATGGAAAAATAAACCTAGTTACCGTTGCAGATGGGTTCACAAATGATTTTTCTTCTGTACCCTGACCCTCGAAAGTTCCAAACAGCTCTTGCCATCAAGCAATAGTTCTCATCTCGAAAAAATTAAAAAGCTTCCACATCGTTGCACACCTTGTCTTACTCTCTCTCTCTCTCTCTCTCTCTCTCTCTCTCTCTCTCTATATATATATATGTGTGTGTGTGTGTGTGTGTGTGTGTGTGTGTGTGTGTGTGTGTGTGTGTGTGTGTGTGTATATATATATATGGAATCCCCAATGTGCTATTTATAGTAACAGAGTCTGATAATGAAAATTTTGTTATCCCTTGATAGACCAGTGGAGTTTCAAAGGCCTATGGTAGGATTGACCAGTATACAATACTTTATTACATTCTGTTACTAATAATAGTAACATTTTCCACTGAAAATGGTGTAATATCAGTATCACGCGAGGGCAGATATGGCGGGGCAACGGGCTGATATCCTGCCCGTTGACAAGATATTTGTTCTAAATCTATAGCAACAGAACACTCGCTTGGAAACTTACGTTCTCAAAACATCCATTTTGAAAAAAAATGGCTGAATCGGTCCATCAACTGCTAGCGGACAAATCTTCAGAACTACAGTCAATGTTGAATAGTTAAACCAACAAAGACCCGATAAATAGAGAATAGATTGTTGTTGTCTTGGATTGGGAAACTTATCAGGCAATGCGTAGTGTCTATAGGCTAGTACTTCTACGAATTTTATCCATTGAGCCGGGTGAACCGAGCTTGATTAAGTTTCATAATTCGAAACACCAACCATCTATTCTATTTATCCTCTTTCTCAGTTTTGATCCGTATCACACAAAATTGAATATTTAGATCGGAGAAACAATAATGGCAACACCTGTTTAACAATGAACAAACATGAAGAACTTTTTATTTAAAACGTCCTATACTGCACATATACGCAGCTCTACGATAGTGATGGTGAATGACGTCATGAACGTGACGTTTACCCACTGAAAAAAGTTGTGTCGAACGAAGACAAGAATGCTTTTGTTTTAAGTGTTTAAACATGTTAGAAAACCAAAAAAAATCGAGCAATTGATCCATGAATGTAATAAACAGGTTATTACACGGCTGATGAGGGCCGGAGAGTGATATCGGCCCTCCACCTCGAAATCTGCCCTCGAGCTACAGCCCTCGGGGCAGATATCAAGGTGGCGGGCTGATATCACTCTCCGGCCCTCATCAGCCGTGTAATAACCTCTATATATGTAGATGTCAAGATAAACTGGTACAGCATTAATTCTGGTACATAAGTAAGCAATTTTACTACTGTTATTTCATTCTTTTGGGAAAGCTGTGAATCTATGCCTTTTTGATAGTATAAGAAGTTGAATAATTGTATGGGCTACCTGTCCAGGGAAAGAATGTATCTAAATTGATTAAGTCATATTGTAATGAAATTTTGACAATTTTTCAGAAAAATTCTGTCCAGCAATAAACCAAATATTAAATCAAACAATTTAACACTTGTCATTTTAGTGTAAAAAATGTTTACCCAGCATTCCTTTGCCTGTTTTGTATAGAATAGACCAGAGCTCCAGATAGAGGGGGTGATTTTGATTTCAAAATTGAAAATATTAATCATTCTCCACTAAACCCTATGTTGTGGGTACTCATTAGAATCGTCTCATCAAGACAATTCTAATAAGTACCCACAACATAAGGTTTGGAAGAGAAATAATGGATTTAGAATACCATCACTCCCTCTTATCTGGAGCTCTGATGGACTATGACAATTTCTTCTACTGACCAAAATACTGTATTGTAATTTGAAGAGTGTATGCACCGTTATCCTAATTATCACCTTTAACAGTAGATCCAACATCAGACCTCACACAGTGAAAATGTGCAATCTGATCTGAAGCTACACTGTCGACACTACACTGTGCTTAGTGTTGCCCTTAGTATACTCACTGACATAGCATGAGGTATGCATACAGGGTGGCTAGAGTGTTGAGCAAATCAAGGGAAACTGTCAAGATCTATATCTATACTAATTACAATTTACTTACAGGTCATCTACTGGGAAAAGCCAGTTTAAGTGTAGCCTGGGATCCAGTCCATTCATTTTTTCCTTTTCTATCATTCGGACTTTACATTGTCAAAAATGATGGCCTGGAGACATTCGAAAACTGATTGCAGTGACATCTACTTTATTCCATCTCACCGGGGTGGGGTAAAATAGATGTCGCTGCAATCAGTTTTGGAACGTAAATGGCTAAAAATAGATACAGAAATTCCAATAACCTTGGTCTGATCACTTCCTTTTTGTGAGCCATCATTGAAAATATTGACAACAAACTTTCAAATGGGTTATTTGCAATGACTTTGGAGGATAGTTTAACAATAACAAGGGTTGCTTAAGGTCACGATGTATTCTTGATGGCATTGACCAGTTTCGAGAAAGTCACTCGAATGTGAAATCACTGTATTTGAATTGGTCTAAAAATGCGCGAATCTATTGTTTCCAATATTCTGATGTCACAAGATAAACAAGTCTATAATTAGATTAGATTATTTGCACTATTAATAGCCATGGGGAGACCCTTGAATGTCCCCAGGCGGTAATAATAACGGAAGCGATAAAGAGATAGCTTCCTAAGTTCTACAGCAGACTGCCGCAATTAAGATAGCATGATACAGAGTAATTAAATAGAGTTTATTTCATCAGCTTGTGGTTAATATGGGGAAATATTTGCCGAAAAAGGGAAAGGTCCGCGAAAATAACTTGTGCCTTACGGCACTCGTTATTTTCGCATACCTTTATTTCCCCATATTAACCACAAGCTGATGAAATAAATTATATATTATATTTCCTCTGATTATTTTGTCAACGAATGCCACATTTAAAACTTAAAAACTTAAAAAACTTAAAAAAGTAGTTCCAGATTTTCGGCAGGAGGAAAATATTCACTGTGACAGGGGAAATAATTCCCCCCAGCTTAAATTACGACATTTCTTTACCCATAACATTTCTAACAAGAGGGCCAAGATGGCCCTGGATCGCTCACCTGAATTTTTGAGAGGAACATGATCAATTTTTTTGGGGTATTGAAACTTTGGAAACAAAATCATTATTTCGCCAAGCAATTTTGAAAAGGTCACCTGTAAATGTCATTTCAAAATCTGTCACCACCCCTATAATCATCACCACAGCAATGAATTTGATGAATCAGAATTCTGCAAATAAATTTTTGGATAGATCACCCAAGGACAATTTCTTGAAGAAGAGCACATGCTCAATAGTGACTAAAAACATGAGTTGAACAAGAGCACCACATGCAGGTGCCAACAATTGGCTGTTGTTTTTTGACGGATAAAAATTTCCCTAACAAATTTTGAAAAGGGTCACCCTAGGAACATTTCTGTGAAATTATTTCAAAATCTGACCAGCCGTTCCAGAGAAGAAGAATTAAGAAATTCCTCTTCATGTCCCTGTAGTGCAAATAGCCCCCACCATCAGAGCCATGTTTCTTGACGGATCACAATTTTGTGAACAATTTTTGAAAAAAGTCACCCAAGGAACATTGCTGTGAAATTATTTCAAAATCTGACCAGCGGTTTCTGAGAAGAAGAATTTTTAAGAATTTCTTCATTTCTGTATAGTGCAAGTAGCCCCCATTCACCAGAGCCATGTTTCTTGACGGATCAAAATTTCGCAAACAGTTTTTGAAAAGGGTTACCAAAGGAACATCTCTGTGAAATTATTTCAAAATCTGACCTGCCGTTTCAGAGAAGAAGAATTTTTAAGAATTTCTTCATTTCTGTATAGTGCAAGTAGCCCCCATTCACCAGAGCCATGTTTCTCGACGGATCAAAATTTCGTGAACAATTTTTGAAAAGGGTCACCCAAGGAACATTGCTGTGAAATTATTTCAAAGTGTGGCCTGCCGTTTCAGAGAAGAAGAATTTTTAAGAATTTCTTCATTTCTGTATAGTGCAAGTAGCCCCCATTCACCAGAGCCATGTTTCTTGATGGATCAAAATTTTGCGAACAAGTTTTAAAAAGGGTCACCCAAGGAACATTGCTGTGAAATTATTTCAAAATCTGACCAGCGGTTTCAGAGGAGAAGATTTTTAAAGAATTTCTTAGAAAATTCCATTTGGTTGCCATGGCAACCAGAGTTTTTGATGGAATCGAATTCTGTGAACAATTTTTAAAGAGGACCTCCCAAGGAACATTCCAGCCAAGTTTGGTCCAAATTGGCCCAGCGGTTTAGGAGGAGTTGATGTTTAAAGAATTGTTGACGACGGACGACGGACACCGGGTGATCCTAAAAGCTCCCCTTGAGCACGTTGTGCTCAGGTGAGCTAAAAATAGACACATGAAATATAATATAAATTATTACCGCCAGGACCAAGGCTAGTTTAAGTGCATCAGAATGATGCATCATACCAAGCAAGTCATAATATAATTATGGATCCATAAAATCCATTTTCTCAAACAACCAACTCAATCATGAGGTAGAATAGCCCTTAGACATGCAGATAATTAAAAAAAATAGCAAAAAGTTTCGACTCAGGTCAGCCTGCACGAACTGTGCAGGCTGACATGAATCGATACTTTTTGCAGATGCATTAAACCCCCTTTTAACAGCGCATCGCTCATACAATATTTACCTTTTTCAGTCCTGTAAGGTTAAAAGGATGTTCTCCAGTTGGAGCCCATATTTTGATGTCATGGTCAAGGCCACTTGTAGCTAATACTGGTGAGAAGGGATGGGGTTCCAACACATTGATCTGAAAATACAATGACATTATTATGAGAATTACTTCTTTTTACACATGCCTTTTATGTCAGATTTTGCATGATTTCTTCAAAGTACTCTCCATATTTACTCTGATACATGACACTATGCTACTGTCAAGCCCAGGCAGCTTTGTGGTAATAAATATGAGCCATGCTCTGGCAAAAGGGGGCTTAATGCATGTCCGTGATGTATTATACTGAGCAAGACATCGCATAATTACGGATCAATAAAATCCATTTTGTCAAACAACCGACTGAATAAAATGGTAGAATTATCCTTTGACATGCAGAAAATTTGAAAATAGCGAAAAGTTTCGGCCTATGTCAGCCTGTGCTAAAGTCGATACTTTTCGCAAATGCATAAAGCCCCCTTTTCACAGAGCATGGCTCATACAATACTTATCAATGCTAGTCCAATGGACTTATCTCTCTGTAAGCACTCTCTTGCCTTTTTGGTAAGAAAATAAACATGCATTACCATACAGTGAGATATTATCGGGACATACAGGGTGCTTGTAACATAGACAAGATGTTAAGTGACCTAAAAGGAGAATAACAAATAAAACATGACAGCCTTATTTAATGAATATGCTTATTAGACACTGCATTGCAATAAAATATGCCTCCTGTAGTATAGATGGTTGCATTTGATTATATTGCACATATACTCAACAGCAAAAGAAACGCATATGTTTTCTCGAGTTAATTTTATTGATCATTCTAAGAAAATTCAATAGAAGAACAATTTCAAACTTCAATTCATTTCACTCAGAATTTTAGAAAAAAAAGAAAAAAAAACTATTTCATTCAGTCTGTACAATTTTGTTCATGACATGTCCAAAATAAGACACTATCACAACTGACTTTCCTTAGAGTAGGCCCCTATTCATCTATGCATTTCTTTTGCTGTTGAGTATAGGATTCAATTGATTTTTGTTAACACATGGTTCCAATAGTAAGTCTTAACACTGATTGAACTTGAAGACTTGAACTAAAAGAAATAACAAGCAGGGCTTATTAATCCACGAGTTAGTTTAGTTTAAACATATTCTATTGGCAAATTCGTATGAATTGTACATGATACATGTAATTTACAAATAATTCAGAATTTTCTGCAAAATGGATCAGAACAAAAGCAGAGCTTATAGTCTTCTTCTCCAAACTGGTGGCTTAGAATGAGTAAATGTCATTTAAGCTTATATACTATACAGTGAAAGAAAAATGATACTAGTAACTGTGCAGGTACGGAGGAGAGATATATTTTAACAGGAAAATGTGAGGAGTTAGACTAAGAAGTACAGGAAGAGGACGGGAAAAGATAGGGTGATGGAAGAGATACAGTAGAGGAGGGTTCTTGAAAGATTCTTATACAATACAAATATGAATTTGTTCCAAACAAAAGTCCAGGAGTTGTTAACTTGAATCCAAAAACTCTTTCTGAGGACTGCTGATTATCATTGCAACATGAATCATTCCTCTCTCACCACATATATATTTTCAACCTGACGAATCAAAGAAGTCAGTGGCTTATAACGAGTACTGAGTATTAGTAATGTTATAAGTAACAAAAAGAATGCAGAAATAGGAATTGACTCTGTCCTAACATAACTTGAAAACTGTTGAAAATGACATCTAAACAAAGAAACATGCACTCTGATTAGAGGTTTTTCAATCATTCTTGGTGTTCTGTGCCATCTGATCTTGACCTACACTGTGCACAAAGACACTTAATGATCTGCTCCGCTTTTCAACCCCAAACCAAACAATCTCATCTTTTCACTACCTCGAGAAAGAGGTTTCTGGGAACAATGTTGGAAAAGGACAAAATGCTCATACCAGCATTTTTTCCTTTCCCCTTTCAAAGACAGTTTCAATCTATCTGGGCCGAGCCCCGGTTGTTCAGTCGGTAGCATGCAGGACTTGAGAACAGGGGGTCGTGGGTTCCATCCCTGGCTCGGCCAATTTCTTTCCCAGGATTGATGATAGTCATTGATACAGGATTCAATCCTCTTCCACCGCTGACCATTGTTTCGACTATGGTTATGTGGGAAAGCAGCCAGTGGCTTGGAAAGAAAATTGTGCGGAGTACTGGTAAAAGACTCTCCAGAAAAGCACGGATAGGTGCCCTGGCTGCTGTGACATAACTGAAATAATCTTGAGCATCGCGATATAACTGTAATAATGTTGAGCGTTGTGATATAACTGAAATAATGTTGAAAACGGCGTTAAACACCATACAATCAATCAATTCAATCTATCTGGACACATCTTAATTGTCTCTTGCAAATGCTGTAAATTTGAAGAAGTCACAAATATCTTCATCCGCTACAGTGTTAATCCTTTATCAAACTGGCCCTTGTTTCGATGACCCCGAGGAAGAAGCCTTTTGAAAACATAGTGAGAAAAGAAGAAAATGCTGGTAACCAGCATTTTCTTCTTCGTCCACAATGTTTTCTACCCTATCAAAAAGCGTAAGTCCAAATTTGAATTTATCGTCTGCAGATCTTTTGAATTTGAAAGCGTCTAAAATTTGCCGTTTAGGAAAGGGCCACAGGTTCAAAGAGATATAAAATCAACTTACCACTCCTCCGTCGTCACCTGCCATGTACTTCACGATATTTTCTGTTGCCTTGTCCCACAGAAATATGTGTCCGCAATCGCTGCCACTGACAATAAACTCGCTCTCAGGACCATAAAAATTCACGCCCTTCACTGTCTGGTTGTTTCTGTGACCTGTGTACTTGTGAATGTAGTTGGCTCCGTCAGAATGCGTATTGCTAAACAAGTAGATGTCCTCGTCATTGTATGTTCCAAGGACCTCTTTCAAAAAGCAAGTAAAACATGATGAAATGTTAGTAACTGAAGAAGCAGTCCTGATAGCTGAAGTGAGGTCTCAAAATAGCTACCACACAATTTTATCAACCCTTTACCACACAATCCAAAGTTTTAACGACTATAAAAAAATATTCTATTAAAAACCTTGTGGAAAAAGGAGAAAATGCTGGTCACCAGCATTTTCTCCTTTTCCCACAAGGTTTTCTACATCTTCACCAACGATTACCACCAGTTCAGCTAACTTTAATATGTCGCTTGCAAATGCTTTCAATTTGGACCATCCTAAAATTTTGCTATTTGGTATAGCGTAAAGGTAAAGACTTGTAAATAAAAAACAAAAAAAAAAAAAGAAAAAGCAGTGTGATACAGTGAAATTGTCTGATGCTTGAACTATCATAATACAGTGGTAATAATGAAAATAAAAGTAAAGTTGTTTAATGGCTTAACTCTTCACCGAACAATTCCCACTTTAAATGACCCTTAGGAAATAGGCTTTTAAAAACACTGTTGAGAAACGCCAGTAACAAGCTTTTTTTCCTTTTCTCTACAGTGTTTTCTACCCTGTCAAAAAAACAAATTTTAATTTTTTCGCAAGATTTATTTTGTCGCGTGCAAATGCTTTTGATTTAGACATGTCTAAAATTTTGACCTTTGGTAAAGAGTTTATATATCAATGTAAGTAAAAGGCATTACAGCAAGGAGAACTAGAGCGGTCACTGAATGTGACTTAATACCCCCGCCAGCGCTTTGACAGAAACAGGCAATTATTTGTACACAGACGGACACACGGACAGACACACGGACTGACAAACGGACGGACAGGCTGATTCCAGTATACCCCCGAAAACATTCGTTTTGCGGGGGTATAACTAGCTTAAACATGTAGTGAAAACTGATCACAAGCATTTCAAAACAAGGAAAGTCTTTTGTGGTGATATCACGTAGAGATAGTGATCGATGGGCAATGACTCTTGTCAAATAGCTGATTTTGCATGAATCCTATTGTGCGGTCATGTGTCAATCAGTGAGTTACCCTTTACCGCACAATCCGGAGTTTCAACAACCCTGTGGGAAAGGGTTTTGAAAACATTGTCAAAAATACTGTCTTTTCCCTATATATTTTCTACCCTACTATTAAAGGCCCTATGAAAGAAGCCTTTTGAAAACATTGCAAGCCACTGGCTGCTTTTCTCACATGCATCAGAGGTAAGTGGCAAAATATTGCCAGAAAAAAGTTTGCCTCAACTAGGTATCAAACCCGCAACCACCAGTTCACGAGTCAGATATGCTAACCACTGAGCTACCAGACAGAGCTCTAAAATTTTGTCCAGTGGTAGAAATATAAGGTACGGTATCAAAGGAATAACAAATAAAGGCATGACCAGCCAAGGCTTATAATCCCAACGAGAAGCATAATGTGGGACGCTGTTGGCTGAGAATGTTGACAAAAAATAATAATAAACTCACCTGTTCCATTATAATTATAACAAGCACATGTAACATTGGCTTTGGAATCAGGTTTATCTCCAGTAGTCTACAATGCAAAACAACTACACTAACTCTCTTACAATACAAAACCTGCTAAAACAAATTTTGCATAGCACAGCTTTCAACCATTTACCACACAATCCCGACTTTTAACGACCCTGAGAAAGAAGCTCTTTTGAAAGCACTGTGGGAAAATGCGAAAATGCTGGTAGCCAGCATTTTCTCCTTTGCTCACAATGTTTTTCAACCCTTCCCAAAACAAATTTAAATTTTTCAGTCACATTTATTATGTCATCTGCAAAGCTTTCAATTTAGACTCGTCTAAGATGTTGTCATTTGCTAGAGAATTAAGACATCATTCTGAAATAGGGCTGACTTATGTGGCTCAAATCATGGGTGTCATAGGTCTTTTTGAGGTAAGAAAACATTGTGCGAAAAAAAGGATAGGAAAAAAAAAAGAAACAGTTACAAACATTTTCTCCTTTTCTATCAATGTTTTTGAAAGCCTTTTTCTTAACCCATTACCACACAATCCCAAATTTTAACGACCCTGGAAAATCAGACTTTATAAAACATTGTGGGAAAAAGAGAAAATGCTGGTAACCAGCATTTTCTCCTTTTCTCACAGTATTTTCTAACCTTTCAGAAACAAATACAATCATTTGAGGCACATGTAAATTGTCGTCTGCAAATGTTTTCAATTTGGACCAGCCTAAAACTTTATAGTGGGGTAAAGAGTTAACTCTCTACAAACCAATGAAATATTGGACTCGGCCAATTGACAGCATTTGCAGACGACAAATGAAATGTGGCTCTAAACGTGACCTCTGTCTTTGATAGGGTAGAAAAAACATTGTGGGAGAAGAAGAAAATGCTGGTTATCAGCATTTTCTTCTTTTCACACAATGTTTTCAAATAATACCTTTTTCAGGGTTGTTAAAACTTGTGATTATGTTGTAAAAGGTTAAAGGTGGTGAAAACACAGAATAAAGATTTATAACCGACTATTTCAAAGCTGTTTTGGTTTGATTATCTCACAAAATAATAGAGTAAATCAAGATCAGACTGCATGTTCTTTGCAGTCTGAATTTGGATGTACAATGTCATCCAAAGCAGGCTGCTCCGAACATGCAGTCTGATCCTGGATCTACATTGTCTGATAAGATAAGATAAAACGAGCAAAAAAGAACTTAAAAATAGCAATATTTGTGTTTTTTACTATTGGCTGGAAACTTTCATTCGACTTATCAGCTTAACTCTTTACCACACAATCCTGAAACTGGACAAACCTGAGGGAGAAGCCTTTTAAAATCATTGTGGGAAAAGGAGAAAATGCCAGTTACCAGCATTTTCTCCTTTTGGCATAATGCTTTTCACCCTTTAACTGTCAAATTTCAAGTTTTAAGTAAGATTTAAATTGTCGCATGCAAATGCTTTCATTTTGGACAAGGTCAAAATTTTGTAATCTGATAAACGGTTATGGGTTAAACATAGATGAGCCATGCTCTGTGAAAAAGGGGCTTTATGCATTAGCAAAAGTATCGACCCATGTCAGTCTGCGCAGTCCGCGCAGTCTGACATGGCCCAAAACGTTTCGCTATCTCCCATTTTCTGCATGTCCAAGGGCCATTCTACCTGATGAATCAGTCAGTCGTTTGACAAAATGAATTTTATGGATCTGTAACTATGTAATGACTTGCTTGATATTATGCATCACGCAGATGCATCAAGCCCCCTTTTGCCAGAGCATAGCTTATATACAACTTACCAAGTGATGTGGGCAAAATTTCTTGACCAAGCCATCATCGACCTCCTGAAATCAATCATTTACTTTTTTTTTACATATATTTCTTTAAAAAAAAAAAAAAAAAAAAAAAAAAAAAAAAGAAACACTAAGCACAGCTTCAGTTGGTTTTGCAGAGTGTCTAAATCAAGATTAGACTGCTGACAGCAAGCTGTCTGATCTTATATGCAATGTTAATGACTTGATAAAGCAAATAGACTGTAGCAGAACAATCATTAACTTGCAGTACTTGAGGATTTTTTTCACTGTCTGAAAGTGGCAATTTCATTTTTTGATAACTTGGCTGGCATTCAGTAGACATGTTTATGACTGAAAGGTAATGATGCATATGTCCTATGGAAACATAATTCAACCTCAGAATATTTTATCATTACATAAGGCTTGCTTTAACTCTCTACCAAACGACAAAATTTTAGACTTGTCCAAATTGAAAGCATTTGCAGACGACAAAATAAATGTGGCTCAAATGATGAAATTTGTCTTTAATAAGATAGAAAACATTGTGGGAAAAGGAGAAAATGCTGGTTACCAGCATTTTCTCCATTTCTCACAATGTTTTCAAAAGGCTTCTTCCTCAGGGTCGTTAAAACTCGGGATTGTGTGGTAAAGAGGTAAGTAAAATTTATCAATGTACTGGATATAAACCTCCATGCAATGCCTAATGAAGAATTTCAATCCATGCAGGGTCAAAGTTGACTTTTACAACGTAACAGCAACCAATGCTAAGTCATTAACACCTGAGCTGCCATGCATGACACAGAATACTTTCAAAACTGGTCCGCTGCATAGTAAAGAAAACAGTCTGAAAAATTATGGCAATGAGTAGCAATTAATATAGAAATACATGTACATGTAGTTCATATTTGCAATTCCTATAAATAGCCAACAGTTTTTCTAACAAATTAACCTTTTACCACATGACAAAGCACTTTGGACTTATCCAAACTGAAAGACTTTGCAGATGACAAAGTAATTGAGGTTCAGGTGATGAGACTTGCCTTTGAAAGGGTAGAATAGACTGTGAAAACAAGAGAAAATGCTGGTTACCAGTATTTTCTTCTATTCCCACAAGGTTTTTTAACTCTTTTCCAGAGAATGAAACTTTGGACTCTACTGCATTGAAAGCAAATGCAGGCAACAAATTAAATGTAGCTCTAATGATGATTTCTGTCTTTGATAGAGTAGAAAACATTGTGGGAATAGGAGAAAATGCTGGTACCAGCATTTTCTCCTTTACCCACCATGTTTTCAAAAGCCTTTTCTTTCAGAGTCGTTAAAACTCGGGTATTGGGTGGGATAGGTGTAAGGCATTTCCTTTCAAGGTCGTTAAAATTTGGGATCTTTTGGCCTTCCTCTTTGGGGTCATTAAATTCAGGGATTGTTTGTTAAAGAATAAAGTACAAATGTGAAACAGCATACCTCGTTGATCTTTCTTTTGTCGTAAATTCTGATAAAATGGTCTCTTCCACTTACTACAAATTCGTTAGAATTACTTGGGTTTGAATGTATGGAGTACAGGGCAACTTTGCGATCATTTTCCTTTGTAATGACCAGTCTGAAACAATGTATATATGGATAATTATTTCAGAATCATCAGCTATTAACTTGTAATCTGGAGATGCATTCATTAATAATTCTAAATTCAATTCTGTTAAAAAATTCCAAGGCAAGCCATGTAAGTGGACAAGAGAAAATGTCCAGGCCAATCCCCTTGGTTATCTTTGAATTTTGAATTAGAACACTTGTGAGAATGGTCGATGTCTGCAAATCATGGTTAACTTAACTCCACTTCATAACTAATAAATGAATAAATGAAATCATAGCTCTAATACTGTAATTGAAATGTAAGAAAGTTTTATGCTGTTCATGTGAGTGGGAAAGAACATAAATAGAGGATATTTGTTTTTTACGGTGAAAGATCGAAATTCATTTCATCGAGTGAACATCATCAGTAATATTTTTATGAGTGGCGCAGCCATGAGTGAAAATATTACCAATGATGTTCACGAGATGAAATGAATTTCGATCTTTCACCGAAAAAAACAAATATTCTATTTATTTCATGCTTTTAATCCTTTTTTGGGGGAACTTACATCAAAATCCAGTACAATTCTTTTTGCTTATTCCCTGTAGTGTACCCCCTCTGCATAGCAACACATTACAATATTACGTCAAGCGCGAGAAATGTAGGGTAAATTACGTCATATTTCCATCTGGTTGAGAGGCATGCGCATTTTACCTAGGTAACTAGTGTGCGGGAACAACTGTTTCCGCCTTCAATTGAAGAGTTAGAATTTAAAAATTGGTATTTTTCACTGGTCGTAACAATGAAATATCAAAAAATATTTCGCCGTTATTTCTCGATAACCTACCGGAAAGCATGAAATAAAAATCAATAATATCCAGATTTTTCTTTTAGATGGCTCCCTCTAATTAACACTCAACACCTCTTTTCTACCTACAATGGACTTACCCAGCCACCAATTCAATGGTAAGTTGAAATAAATTTGCAGAAATAAAGTAAGGAAGTCGATATACAGGTTCCCTTAATTATTTCACAAATCAATGTTATTGACTCGTTAGGAAACAACAAAATTTCAAAATTGTCTGTACTGGACATACCTGCAAGCAATATATTTAATCTGGCAAAAACATGGGATTTGTTTGTGATTTGGAAGAAAACATTGTGGAAGAAGGAGAAAATGCTTGTCATCGGCATTTTCTCCTTTTCCTACAATCATTTTTTTCCTTTTCCTACAGTGTCTTCAACAGCCTTTTCCATCAGGGTCATTAGAATTCTGGGTTGTGTGGTAAAGGGTGAAACATGTAACCAACTAAGGGCAAGCTTTTTTTCATCCTACAACCCACTACTTTTGAAAACATTGTGGAAAAATGAGAAAGTACTCATGGATTTATATATCAAACAAACAGACAAATCATCATTGACAACATACATGTGAGAAATTTGTTTCAACCCCATTCATCCTTTGAGAGACCTATTTACTCACTTATTTGCTTTATCACATCTAAGATCTATTTCGAATGTAATGGCGTCTTCACCACAACTCAAAAACACATGTGGAGAATCCATCTCAAGTGCAAGCTGAAATGTCAGGAGTATTATACAAATAATTATCTCTAAAAGTGCTTTTCACAACTAGTTGCTTTTGCGACTAGTGTAAATCAAGATCAGATTGCACAAGACGTGCTGTCTGACCTTTGATTTACACTTTTCTCTTTACTGCGACATTTTAGACAAAATCTACCTTGATACTGCATTTATTAGGGTGTTATTTCTAGATTTACATTGTCTTGGATTCATGCTGCCCTCCAAGGTTTAAAATGTATAATACATGTACTTGTATAAGGATACATGTATGAGTGTGTAGAAGTCTACTTTTGTTACAAAGATCTTACAAAAGTTAACCCTTAAATTCAAATAATAACATGTTTTAAATACCCTGAGCTGGACCTTTGAAAATGTTGTTGGAAAAAGAGAAAATGTTGGTAGCGCTATTTTTTCCGTTTCCCACAATGATTTCTACCCTTGCAAAGACAAATATCAGCCATATATGATCTAAGGTCTCTCAAGCTTTAAATGTAGACTAATCTAAAATTTTATTGTTATGGAAAGGAGTTACAGTCGAAGATGGTCAGGGCTCATAAAACTTGTGTTCATGCAAAACTGAGTTTATCGTTTAAGTAAAAAGCTAATTAATGTTTCTGTAAGAAATTTAGTTTGAAATCATAAGACTTAATTTAAAATGAAGACACATAGAAAGAAAAGTTAAAACATTTATGACCTTCTGCATAGCACTTAACTCTTTACCAAACAACAAATTGTTTGTTGTCTTGTGCTCGAAAAGTAAATAAACACTAAGTGTGTTTTACAATATCTTCAAAAAAAATAGGGCCATGATGGCCTTAAATCGCTCCACTGGCTATTAAGTATAAATCATACACACCAGATATTACAATTCTACACTGGCTTCCAACAAGAAGACTTATCAAGTTTTCTCTACAAAAGCCAATGTGAAGTTGTGACCCCAGGGCAAAATTATTTTTGAGCACAGAGCTATAATTACTTGAATCCTGATAGAGTTACACAAGATAAAGCCACATGCAAAATAATACAGATTTAGGCCATGTAATTATAAACAACGCCAGGAACAAGTAGATCTTTAAAGGTTTCACTGTATAAGCTTATGTGAAAGTTGTGACTTCTGGGGTATGCCCAAATTTGACCCTAGGGCTATAATTTGAACAATCTTGGTAGCAGTCAATTAAATATATACAGGATATTTGTTTTTTACACTGGAAGATCGAAATTTATTCCTCAAGTGAACATCATTGGTAATATTTTCACAGGTGTAGGTAAACTGTCATATTTCCATCTGGTTGTGAGGCACACGCATTTTACCTAGGTAACTAGTGCGCGTGAACAACTTTTTCCACCTTCAATTGAAGATTTAGAACATAAAAATCGGTAGTTTCACAGGTTGTTACCATGAAATATCAAAAAATATTTCACCGATCTTTCTCAATAACCTACCGGAAAGCATGAAATAAAAATGCAAACTTTGGTGGCCCTAGGTTTAAAAGTTTTCATTATGTAGGCCAATGTAAAACTTGTGACTGCTATGGCTAGGCCAAATTTGACCCGGGGGCTATAATGTGAGCTAGTTTGGTAGTGGCCCACTAGATAAAGCTAAAAATGCAAAATTTAGTAGCCCTAGGCCATATAATTAGCAGCAAAAGGATTTTTAAAGTTTTCACTAAATAAGCCAGTGTAAAACTTGTAACCCCCCCCACCCCCCCACCCGGTTTGGCCAATTTTGACCCCAGGGCTATAATTTCAAGAATCTTAGCAGAAGTCTATTAGATGAAGCTACATGCCAAATTTGGTAGCCATAGGCCTTTTGGTTTAGAACCAGAAGATTTCTTAAAGTTTTCAATATATAAGCCTATGTAAAACTTGTGATCCCCAGGGCTAGGCCAATTTTGACTCCAGGGCTATAATTTGAGGAAACTTGGTACAGGCCCTCTAGATGAAGCTGCATAACATGCCAAATTTAGTAGCTCTAGGCCTTATGGTTTCAAAAGAAGATTTTCAAAGGTTTTCATAATTTTTCAGTTTTGTTGCCATTGCAACCAGAGTTTTTGATGGAATTAAATTCTTTTAAAAAAATCCTGAAGAGGACCATGGCAGAATTATTTCTGTGAAGTTTGGTTGAAATTGGACAGGTAGTTTTAGAGAAGAAGATGTCTCAAATAAAAGTTAAAGAACAGATGCACAGATGAAGAGACGCATGCACGGACACAGGGCCATGACACAAGCTTGCTGGCCTGTGGAGCTAAACACATCAGAACAAAAGGTTTGCTAACAGATGAAATGTTCAGTTCCTTGTATTAGCTTTTTCATAATGGAAGGGGGGGGGGGGTAGGTTTGAGATAGTACATGTATATACATTTAGGTAGCTACCTTATGAGCTGCTCCTCTGTGCTGAGCTAACTTTTTTGTTCCTTTGCAAACACCTGTTGAAGACAGGTCAGCTAGCCTAACCTGACCATCTCTGGCACAGCTGACTACATGGCAGTCTCCGCTGAATGGCATAAATTTGGACTACAAATAAGCAAAGAAATTTTTTGATAAAACTATTTTTCGATTACATCAACAGCAGAAACACATTAAATGCTACCTACTGAAACAAATATACAAAGGAAACTTTGAAACATCTAAATGGTTTAGCCAATCACATTGAGTTACTTTCTAGATCTAGAACAAGATTGATTGATTGATTGATTGATTGATTGATTGAAATGGAGTTCAATGCCATTTTAACAGCTTAGGTCATATCATGGCAGTCAGTGCACCTATATATGCATGTATTTCCTGGCTTTCTCACACCAGTACTGACACAACTTTCTTTTCAAGACACTGACTACTTTTCTCACATGCCTCAGAGATTAGAGGCGAAAAATCGCCGGAAAGTAAGTTTTCCTCAACCTGGTATCAAACTCACAACCACCAGGTCACGAGTCCGATATGCTAACTGCTGAGGTACCCCGCCGGGCGTCTAGAACAAGACTATGCATGCACTTTGGAATGGTCGGTGACTACCAGCAAAGCTTCCTAATTACAAGTTCAAAGACTTACACCTTTAACAAACAATCCTGAGTTTTAACGACCGTGACTGAGAAAGCTTTTGAAAAAATTGCAGGAAAAGGAGAAAATGCTGGTAACCAGCATTTTCTCCTTTTCCCATAATGTTTTCTACCCTTCAAAGGAGGAATTTCAGATTTTTTAGTTATGTTTAATCTGTTGTCTGCAGACGCATTTGATCTTGACTAGTCTAAAATTTTGTCGTTTGGTAATGGGTTAAACTTTTACCTCACAATCATGAGTTTTTACGACTCTTTGGTGGAAGGCTTTTGATAACAATGTAGGAAAAGGAAAAAATGCTTGTTACCAGCATTGTCTCATTTTCCCCCCAATATTTTCTTTACATTCAAAGACAAACTAATCATAATGTGCCACATTTAATTTGTAGTTTGAAATTGCAATCTGTTGGATTTCTATCAGTGAATTACTGGGATTTCACAGTGAATAACACCACTAGTGATGATAATTATGATATCATCACTAGTGACAATGTAGTTTTATAATGTTTGCCAGAACTACTTTTTTCCTACAGTGCTCACATCGTACCATTCTTGATAATTATTAGGGTAAAAAAGGGTAAAGTAGAAATAAATAAATAGGATAATCAACTGGTTGTGTGTGATATTAAAAATCTGTCACTAGAATGGGGTGTGATGCAGTTGAAAAATCTCTTCAGACTCGTTTTTTCAACCGCATCACACCCCATTCAAGTGACAGATTTTTACTATCACACACAACCTGTTGATTATCCTCTATCGATTTAATTCAAACATATTGTTGTTTAGTATAGATTTAACCCACCTGGAAGACATTACTCCTGTGTCCACTGTCGTATACAAGAGCTGTTTTGTTCCTTATCCAGTCCCAGATCACAATACTGAGATCATCAGATCCACTTGCGAGCCAGGTTCCTGGAACACAATTATCAATCTGCAACATTTTGTACATTACCTCATAAAATTATTCTATCTAAAAGATAACTCGAAAAAAAAATGTTTAATTGTTGTAATATCTAACCATTAGATCTAAACAATACCATTCCTATAAGCAACTTGTTATGAATAACAATCTAAGTAATACAATAACCGTGAATTGTCTACTTTAAATGCTCTTGTGGGCATTTGAGAGAGAGAAACAGACAGACAGACAGACAGAGGCAGACAGCGACACAGAGAGAGAAAGAGAGAGAGACACACACAGAGAGAGAAAGAGAGAGAAAGAGAGAGAGAGAGAGAGAGAGAGAGAGAGAGAGACAGAGACAGAGACAGAGACAGACAGACAGAGAGAGGGAGAGAGAGAGATAGAAGGAGAAACAGAGAAAGACAGTTACAGTTTATACACATGACTGCTACAGCCTTTGTTTCTTTACGCCTTGACTTTTTTAACCCTTTACCACACAATGACGACTTTAAACGACCCTGGGAAAAAAGCCTTTTGAAAACATTGTGGAAAAAGGAGAAAATTCTGGAAATCAGCATTTTCTCCTTTAACCACAATGTTTTCGACCCTATCAAAGAAAAATTGCACCAATTGAGCCACACTAAAATTGTCGTCTGCAAATGCTTTCAATTTGACAAGGCTAAAATTTTGTCGTCTGGTAAAAGAGTTCACACATGTATTACTCCAGTTGTCTTATCTTGTACCAATGAGGAAAATAAAGTATTTGATTTATAGATTTGTTTTGGAATGTTTCCAAAATATCGTCACAAGAACTGATAATCAATTATCTATAGTTGCATATCAAGACAGGATCACACGTTTCCTCAATAGACCTCTATAGAAGGCTTTGGAACATATTGCAGGTAAAATTTGAAAATGCTGGTTACCAGCATTTTTCCTTTTCACACAATAAATTATGTTCAAAGGCCTTTGACCTAGAGGCTGTTAAAACACAAGATTGTTTGGTTAAAGGCCTAGTAGCTGCCATAAGTAAGCAATGTGGGTGTTAAAATGCATTTAAATCTAAATCATCCTATTTAAAAGTACGGTTGATTGATTGTATGGTGTTTAACGCCGTTTGAAACATTATTTCAGTTATATCGCAGCTGCCAGTGCACCTATCAATGCTCTCCTGAAGTCTCTTTTACCAGTACTCTGCACTATTTTCTTTCCAAGCCACTGGCTGCTTTCCCACATAACCATAGTCAAAACAATGGTCAGCTGTAGGAGAGGAATGAATCCTGTCGCAATGACTATCATCAATCCTCGGAAAGAAATTGGCCAAGCCAGGGATCAAACCCACAAACCCTTGTTATCAAGTCCGGAATGCTACCGACTGAGCTACCGTGGCTCTGCATTTAGAAGTATGAAAATTATTGTTAAGATGACAATCAGTAATTGTACAGTCTGTTCAAGAGGTAGTCACAGGCAGGTAAAAAGTGTTTTAAAACCAGGTACGAAGTAAACAAAAGATAGAGTGCTTTGGCAACTTTTGACCTTGTTTTAAAATTCATTTTTCTGACAGCAACTAACACTTGAGCTGCCTGCACATTAACTGATTGTCATCTTCTTTTAAATGGTATGATTTAAATGTAAATGCATTTTAACATCCACATTGCTTACTTTTCACCGCAATTTGGCCTTAACCCATTACCACACAATCCCGAATTTTAAAGACCCTGGGAAATTAGACTTTAGAAAACATTGTGGGAAAAGGGGAAAATGCTGGTAACCAGCATTTTCTCCTTTTCCCACAATGTTCTCTAACCTTACAGTAACAAATCTTATCATTTGAGCCACATCTAATTTGTTGTCTGCAAATGTTTTGAAATAGGTCTAGTCTAAAATATTATTATTTGGCAAACCAGAGCTAATACACCAGGTAGCTTCTATAACATTTCTTTGCAGCCAGTTGTTTTCACATATTTTTATCTGATTGGTCTTAGGAACACTGGCTACATTGATAAGCATTTCAGGATATGCTGAATATATTGCACTATAATTCAGTATTAGTTATTTTCATGAACATTGGCAAATTCTGATTGGCTGAAAAAAAATTTTCATAGCTCCATGGAAAAAAAAATAAGCAGTGCCGGAACTACTTTTGCAGTCAAACTAATGTAAACAAACATGTATACGAGATTCCATGTTTTTCTGTCTGATTTTATATCTAGTCCGAATTTCAAATTGCTAGCTAAATTTATTTTCTCTGAATATTGGGAAAAAATATCCAACAGTAAATTCAAAGAGAGAGCTTAAACTCATTGTCACTTTACTGGGTCCTAACAAACTTATTTTCAACTTACTTCTAGCGTATTGAACTTCCTATAATAAATCTTCTAAATCTGCCAATGTTCAATACTATAATGACATCATGAATTTATGTCATTATTACATCATGAACAAGCAGATTTACTGCGCTATGAAACATCAATGAAATGGACATTAAATAAATACGCAATGTTGGATTTACTAAAAAAAAAGCAGTTAAAGTAAATTTAAGTGCATATTTGTTGTCTGTGATATTGAATTACAAGGAATGAAAAGGACTTTTTTTGTTTTCATGGAGGTATGAAAAAAACTAGAGGCGCTTGAGCGCCTGTATCGCTCCACAGGCCTGATATTTCTATAATGGCGAAAGGAAGTTTTTAACAATTATCATTCAATCCTGCATTTTAGCTCACTGAAGAAACAATTTGGTAGACAACCACCATAGGAACTTACCTGCAAAACAACAATGAAATCCAATGAATAGTTTTAGAGAAGAAATTTTTCAAAGATTTTACTTTATACCATAAAAGGAAAATGAGTCTCCCATAAAAGCCATGTTTTTTGACAGATCATTTTTTTTTTTTAAGGAATTCTGTAAACCTGTATCTAAGGAACATTCCTGCAAAATAATAATGCTATCCAAATAGCGGTTTGGGAGGAGAAGATTTTTAAAGGTTTTTTACTTTGGTTGCCATGGCAACCAGAATTCTTCATGGAACACAATTATTTGAAGGAATTTGAAAGAGGACCACCAAAGGAACATTCCTGTGAAATTTGGTAAAAATCCAGTCAATAGTTTCTGAGGAGAAGTTTTTTAAAGAAAAAGTTTACGGACGCACGCACGGACGAACGGACGTACGAACGGACAGACGGACACAACGCCATGACAATAGCTCGCTGGCCTTTGGCCAGTGGAGCTAAAAACCTAATCACACTTTTGTATGAAACTGCTTCGCGGTTTCATACAGTGTGATTAGGTTTTTTTTTTTTCATACCTCCATGAAAACAAAAAAAAATTCTCTTCATTCCTTAAATAAAATTAACAAGTCTTCACCTTTACTTAAACTCTTCACCACACAACAAAATTTTAGACCTATTCCAACCAAAAGCATTTTCGAACAATAACTTCAATGTGGCCCAAACGGTGCAATTTTTTTGATAGGGTAGAAAACAATGTGGGAATAGGAGAAAATGCCAGCATTTTCTCCTCTTCCCACAATGTTTGCAAAAGGCTTCTTAAAGGAATAAATCTTTACAACAATCTTTACCCAAGTTTTAATGGCCCTGAAGAAGGAAGCTTTTAAAAACATTGTGGGGGAAAAAAAGGAGAAAATGATGGTAATCAGCATTTTCTCCTTTATTCACAATGTTTTCTACCCTATCAAAGACAGAAACCATCATTTGAGCTGCATCAATTCACCATCTGTAAAATTAATGTTGTCATTTTGGTACAAAATTTTGCTGTTTGTTACAGATTTAACTCTTCACCACACGTCAAAATTTTATTCAAACCAGAAGCATTTTCAGACAACAAATCAAATGTGGGTCAAATTGTGTTAACTGTCCTTCACAGGGTAGAAAAAACTGTGGGAAAAGGAGAAAAATTAATGCTAGTTAGCAGCATTTTCTCCTTTTCCAACAAAATTTTCTAAACTCTTCTTTCTCAAAGTCATTAAAAGTCAAGATTGTGTGGTATAGGCTTTAAGTTAAGAAATTTGAGTTTTTGTGTATCTGCCCGACTACAAGTTTTGGACTGTCACAGAAAAGGGCTAAAATGTTAGCTAGAAACAAACCAATCATGTCTCATTCAGGTTTTTTTTTTACAAGCACAGCTGTTTTTATACCTCATAGCACTGTCTTAGATTCATTGGCAACTTGAAAAACTTGGGCTATGCTCTGTAAAAAGGGGGTTTAATGCATCTGCAAAAAGTATCAACCCACGTCAGCCTGCGCATGTCAATTTTCTGCATATCAAAGGATGAGGATGCCTCATGACTCAGTCGGTTGTTAGATGAAATGGATTTTTATGGGTCTGTAGTTATGTGCTGTTTTACTTATTATGATCACGGAGATGCATTAAGCCCCCTTTTTCCCAGAGCATGGCTCACTTGTTATCATTTATTTGATCTAGTATGGAATAACACAAATTATGAACGCCATTAGCAATTCTAGTTGATTACATGTTTCATTAGCTACTTAAGCCTTTACTGCACAATGCCGACTTTTAACGACCCTAGGAAAGAAGCCTCTCTAAAACACTGTGGGAAAAGGAGGAAATGCTGGTAACCAGCATATTCTCCTTTTCCCACAATGTTTTCTACCCTTTCAAAGACAAAATTTATCTTTTGAGTAACAATGAAATTGTCGTCTGCTAATGCTTTCAATTTGGACAACGTTAAAATTTTGTCGTCTGGTAAAGGGTTAAATCTTTCACTAATAGAAAAATAACCTTTAGTTTTTTTATTGGCTACAAATACAGTTCCTCTGTAAGATGAAAAGACAGTTCAGTTATAATCTAGAATGAAAGAGTGGACAGTGCACATTGTGTGCAGTCTGATCTTGATCTACACTGTCCACAAAAGCTTCTTATATCATCAATGGTAAAGAAAGAGTTAAATCATTACCAAACAACAAAATCTATGCTCATACAAACAAATGCAAATGACAAATCAAATGTAACTCAAATGATTTTACTATTATTGAGCGAAAGAAAATCATCGCAGGGCAGAGGAGAAAATGCTGGTTACCAACAGTTTCTTCTTTTTCTCACAATGTTTTAATAGGCCTTCTTTATTGGGGTGGTTAAAGTTTAAGATCAAGTGGTGAAAGATTAAAATACAGTCAAATCTATGCTAGCAGCCACACGTGAACAGCAGCCAATCTGTGTACAGCAGCCAACACAAGTCGGCCTGTGCATATTTCTTCTCTATGAATCTTGTGCATAGCAATAACCTGCCCAATGCAGCCAGCAGTCACCTTAATTGGTATGATTTCACTGTTTATGATACCTACACAACACCCACCTTTATCACATGTGACCATCTATCACATACTGTTTACTTGAAAAACTTGATAATTACAACTCGACATCTCCTTCTCTCACAAATTGACTGCTGTTCATATGTGGCTGCGTGCACAGATTTTACTGTAATGTTTAAAATTAAGGTTTTTTGGAACTGTGTTTTATTTTTTTTTCTTTAAATAAAAAGAGATTGAAAGTTCATTGCAAACAAACCTTGATCTATTGGAACCATTATATTCACAGGGCAATGTACTGCAAGAAGTGCATATTATGGACAACAGCCAATCTGTGAACAACAGCCACTTTTAGAACTTCCCTTCAGTGGCTGCTGTACACAGATTTGACTGTAATTATATCATTAAGATGACACTGTAATGTGATTGAAGGTAGTTAAGAACACTATCAGCTCCCCAGGTAATTTAAGATGCTCAGTAAACAGTGCAGATCAAGATCAGTTTGCAGAGTCTGACCTTAAACCAGAAGTGACTACAACTTGACTCTTAACTAATACCAAATATCATCTTAAACTAAAAAAGAACTTTATCTCTAGCTTTCTAGATGCAAAAAAATTGTCTGGGGGTGACAAACAGATGTAAGATAATGGAATTTTACCTGATCTATTAAAGTGTAGTGCATTAACACATCCCTCGTGTTTTTCCATCTTATACTGTAGATCAAACCTTTGCACCATTTGTAGACTACCTTGAGTTTTCTTGCGGAAGTAACCTGGTTCACTTCTATTTGGATACCCATGTTCCCGGTCTCTGAGATCAAATAAAGCCCTCCATTTGTGTTTTGGAGGACCAAACTGACTAAGTTCCATGGGGGTATCATCAGCTTCAGACTCAGATGATTCATTTTTAGCTCCTAATTCTACATCACTGGCATCACTATTGTCCTCACTTTCCAAACCAGAGTGTCCTCCAAATTCTGCCTCACCAATTTCAGCATGTCTTAACATAACTGGAGTACCATCATTCTCTCCAGTACTTTCATTATCTGAATTATCATTTAGTTCTGACTTGCGTTTTCTGAAAAATTTACTAGCTTTGTCTATCCCAGGTTCTCTAGAACTTTGTCTCTCACTATCAGAGCTGTCATAATCAACCAGAGGTTTAACTCTTTTGCTACTTGCTGGCTTCCAGACATCTGAATCATCTGAATTTTTGTAAGCAATATCTTCAAGTATTTCAACCTGTTGATCAGAACCGTTCAAGTTGAAAGTGTCTGTATCACATAATTCTTCAGTATCTTTAAGACTGATATTACATGCATTAGAATTATCACTATGCTTTGCCTTTTCCGTAACAGGGGTATGATTTATATCTGCAACTTGATTGTTTTTTTCCACAGTTTCACTGTCATCTAGCTCAAATGCACCACCATCATTTAACCCTGAATTATTTTTGTATTTCTGCTCAAGACTTGCATTTTCTTCAAAGCTCTCTGTGATGCTTTCTGTTAAATCTCCATCACTCACTTCCTTCACAATTCCACAAACTGGAGACTTCTCTGAATAAATGCCACTGTCATCTTTTTTCATCCCAGAACAATCGAAACTGAGTTCCTCAGAGACGTCTGGGCTCAGCTTGTTCAATGAATAGTTGGTCTTTGGAGTGACATCTGGTGTGGAAGGCATCTCTGTGACAGAATTCAAGCAACTGGTTGTACTATACACGTTATGGTTATTACAAGGTGTGCTTTCATTTAAATCCACACCAATGCCCGATTCATTGATCTCCTGGGTCTGCTCTTTCATTGCTCTATCTGTTGATGCTTCTTCCATATCAGAAACTTCCTCCATCTTTGTATTTCTAGGATATCGTCTATTGACCTGTAATACAAACATTAAGAAAAAACAGTATAATTTGCCATTTCGTCTTTTCTGAATGTCTGAAATTTGGAAAATGTAGTGTTTGAAATTCTGGGACGTTGTCTAATAGAATTGGAAAAATGTCCAATCATACTGCATATTCCATAAAGGTAGAACGTTGCCCCTTTCAAATTTATTTAAGTTTTGAACTCTTTACCAAGCAACAAAATTTAATTTTCATATTCAAAGCATTTGCAGACGACAAAGGTCACACAAATGACAAAATTTGATCTTGATAGGGTAGAAAACATAGTGGGAAAGGGAGAAAATGCTGGTTACCAGCATTTTTTCCTTTTCCCACAATGTTTTCAAAAGCCTTCTTTCTCAGGGTTGTTAAAAGTCGGAATTGTGTGGTAATAAGTTAAAAAGTAGTCTTGAGTACATTTGTCTCCCTATAAATTTTAAAAGCATCTTTTATTTCTTCAAGTTTACGGAACAAATGTCCCCACTCGGAACAATTCTGGCAGAACATTGCCTCTGAAACTCAAAGTGACCAGATATATCACTATTAGAGAGTTTTCCCTTGACTTTCAGATTTGGGGGTCATTTGACCCTATTTAAATGAATGAAAGAAAGCACATATATAAATTTTTGGGGTCATTTTGAAAATTTGGGGGTCAAAATTCAAAGTAACAAGGGGTCATGGAAAACCCTGCTATTACTACTGTGAACTCTACCAATCAGTTCTCTCTAGCTCACTGGTTTGAAGGTGGAATGTGGAATTCCCTGATGGTGTAGTCTCAATAATAAGACACTTTGGTGATTTTTTTTCATATTTGGACATTTATTGTGCACCGTAGCGTCTCAAGTTCATCGTAAATTTTCCAGTAGCAAAGATACAGCGCTATACTGACTTTATGTTTTGTCAGTTGAATCTGCATTGCAGCGAAATGCAATTAACTTTCAGTACCAAACGTGACCAAAGACAAATTATTAAACCTTTCATTACCTTAAGAGCATGTAGAAGTCATTTATAATATGTAAATCTCGGAAAAGAACTGACGAAATATATTGTGTGTGGTGGCCATTTTGTATGTTTTAGGCAACGTAAATTACTTGAGTAACAGATGAAATGAACTGTTTTTTCTTTTGTTCAGCATTTAAATTGAAAATAACTGTATTTCAATCGAAGGATTATTAAATACACAAGCAACAGGTATGTTTAAATCCTAGTTTTGTGCTCTATTTGTGAAATTATGAGAGTTCGAACTTGTGCACAAAATCTGTGCGGAGATTTCAACTGTTTTTGTCTTGATCATCTCTGTACCCAGAGGCGACCAGTCAAAAAGTAACATTGCCTTTGGGGACAGTTATCTGTACTACCTGATGGTGGTGCCAGTCACATAACCTGCTCCTCACATTGCGCCACTGTTTTTTTTTCTCATTTTCTATTTCAAGGGGCATTAAATTCAGAGTTTCAGACACAAATCATTATCATAATACACATACTTTACTTATGCCTTCCCCTTATCAAGCCAACAACATAAAAATATTTGTAATTTTATGATGATCAAATTTTCGGTCATGGAAAAGCTGAATTTACTTGGCCAGAAGATTCAACTTGTAAACAGACAACAAAATCCTAGACATGTCTGAATTGAAGGAATTTGCAGACGACTATCAAATATGGCTCACCTGAAGGTTTTTGGCTTAATCCTTATCCTGCTAAATAAGTAAAATGAAACTTTCAAGGAAGTAGTTTAAACCAATATTTTCCTATTTGAAAGGCATTTTAGAGGGACAAATATCTTCAAATCGGACAGTGTATATTCAAGATCAGACTGCACATTATGCGCAGTCTGATCTTGATCTAAACTGTCCGAAAAAGGTCCTTGAGTCGCGCTTTGCTGCTCAAGGAATGAAAACCGTGGAAATCATTGTGGGGGAAAAAAGAGCATTTTATCATGTTCCGAAAATATTTTCAAAAGCTTTCCTCCCTGGGGTCGTAAGAACTCGGGGTGCAGACGGATACTCATATACATTCATGCGACATTCTTTTTCCATAATTCATACGTAAACCGAGGCTAGACATCGCAGTTCGTTTTAACGGAAAATGAACTTCATCATGAAGTTCATGGTCGCAAGGCAAATTTTCCAACAAAGAAATTCATCTCTAGTTATTGATAAAAATAATGACAGTACTTAAAAAAGAACTAATAGAGTAAGTGCGAACAGACTGAGTAGACATGATACATAAAAAGTCGTTTAAATAGACCCCAGCAAGAGATTTTTTCGAGGTACATACAGATGGATCTCTTGTTTTTATTTTTTTCTTGAGTCTGACATTTGCTGCGACATGCGGGGCACTTGATTGGTCGAAAATTAAGAATTTTTTCATTTTAACTGAAATAAAGAATTATTATCACTTTAAAGTATTTTTAATCACATGAAGTTTAATGCCTACATTTTAAACATTAAAAAAAATGATGAAGTATTTATTAAATATCTGGGAAGGGATGGTTCCAACTTTGAAATATTCTCTCAATTTTTAAGGAGGAACCAGCTTTACTGTCGGATTCAAAATGGCTTCCATTGGGTACCTGTTACGAAAGGCCAGCCTTTCGGGGGTTAAATTTTGCCTGAATTCTATGAACAAGTCACTGCCTTCTACGTCAGTTTTAAGGTAATTCATGTATTTGTTCATTTATATTTTTTCACTAGCTAGTTGATGCTTTGAAAGCAAACGACGTGCTTAATTGTTGTGCAGCTGCATGACCTAGAACTCCTCACAAAATTAAGACAAATGTCATTGTCAAATTCCAGTTCTCAGTTATTGATCAAACTTGTACATCGCATTTAAAAGACTATTTCAAAGGCTCCGTTATCGTTTTCAATCTAGCACTGCAAAAAAAGCTGTCTTGAGCAAAAAATCTATCAAGAAGGTGACTGGTTACACAACTTCTTGAATTGAGGTTCAAGGCATTTTCTCTAGCTCTGATGGGCTGCTATGGTGAACTATATAGAGAGTGATCTTGAGGCCAGACCAAAGTGCAGGCAATTAAGTTTTCCCAGATGGTACCACTCTGTCCAGAGGCAAAAGAATGGCAAAACAATCACTCATAAGTAGCCACTGATTGCCATTGATCCTGAGAGGTCATACAGAGGAGACACAATTGTTGCCCAAATATCTCTTGTTGGTCACCTAGATTGCTTCAGTTGGGTTGGTTGTCACACTAAGGAAACACTATCAGGAAAGATCGATTAGTGATCATTTGGTCATGGCTGATGGGATCATTGATTACAAATACCAAAAATCAATTATTGGACTAAGCCAGAGTAAAACAGACGTAACCTAGGGATGCAGAACTCAACCAAGGGATGCGACTTCAACAAAAAGTGAACATGAAAGCTTATGACAAAAATGGTGACTCACTCGGTCAGACAGCTTGAAATACCCACAATTATGCTAATACAAACTCCAGAGCTCCAGATAAGAGGTAGTGATGGTATTCTAAAGTCATTATTTCTCTTCGAAACCCTATGTTGTGGGTACTCATTAGAATTGTCTTGATGAGACGATTCTAATGAGTACCCACAACATAGGGTTGAGTTGAGAATAATTAATATTGTCAATTTTGAAATCAAAATCACTTCTTCTATCTGCAGCTCTGAAACTGAAGTTTGGAAGTATTTTTGCTTCCACAAAACAATATGAGCTCCAACCAGGGCTCCTGTTGTATATTGCCAGTGGTGCCAAATCAGGATTCTCACTAAGTCCTGTCACTGTCTATTGGGCCCAAATTTTCAAGAGTCAAAATGGAATTTTCAAGAGTCAAAATGGAATTTTCAAGAGTCAAAGAGAAATGTCCAAGAGTCAAAATTACACAGTTATTTTGCAGAGAAAAGTTTTTTCTTTTGTCAGATTTATGTTCTTTATTTATGCACAGAAATCAAACAAAAAAATACCTCATCTCATGTAGAGACCTCTTGGAATGAATTGGACAGATGAATTTTAACTTGCAGTCATAGCGTACAATTCATCATAATGAATAAATGGACACAAACAGTCTTTTAACTCTTTACCATACGACAAAATTGTAGACTTGTTCAAATAGAAAGTGTTTGCAGACGACAATTTGAATGTGGCTCAAATGATGGAATTTGTCTTTGATAGGGAAGAAACAATTGTGAGAAAAGGAGAAAATGCTGTTACCAGCATTTTCTCCTTTTCCCACAATGTTTTCAAAAGGCTTACTTCTTAGGGTCGTTAAAACTCGGGATTGTGTGCTAAAGGGCTAACTGTTTACCAAACAACAAAATATAAGTCTTGTTCATTTTTTCAGCATTTGTCAACAACAATTCAAATGTGGACCAAATGACTAAATATGTCTTTCATGGCTTAGAACATTGTGAAAAAGGGAAAAAGTAAAGGCCACATTCATTAAAAATCTTTTTCATTCTAGTCTTCTTTTTTTGTATGAATGTCCAATACTTTCCTATTGAACACTTAGTGTTGTTCCAGTGCTAACCGGAAACGTCAGTACTGTCGTCCGAGACGACAACTTTTCCCGGCAGACGACAAAAATCCTAAGAAAGGATTCCACCAGACAACACTTTTTTCTGGACATGCTTTCCTAATCAGCTGCTCAGCTTGATCAGTATATAACATGACACTGTACTTAACGATCCCTGGCTTGATTTGTTCATCAAGTGTTTATGTACGAAGTGTAAAAAGGCAAAAAATCCAATACATAAAGGTAACCACTAAAGTCGGGTTGCCAAAGGGGTAGGCGTGGCTGTCTAGTAGACTAACAATCAATCAGAATGTGTCATTCTTTATCACACGCCCTGTACCCGGTAAACTATGGATGACAAGTAGCTAGTACCATAATTGCCCGCTGTGTTGTTTGACATTTGCAATTTATGCATTAATCAACGGGTTACAGACTAATTTATGTGGATAATTAATCTATAAACTCGTTTAGAAAAAGGCGGTGAACATTTAAAGATGCGCTTGACTGACATTCAGCATCGCAGGTAATATCAATCAATCATCGAGCTAAGTGGGACTGTGCATCAGTGGGGTCATAAATTACAAAGCAATCAAAACTCATATGGTCAGATTTCTGTTCTAAAAGTCAACTGGTTGATAAGAATCCTTTTTTTTTTTTTTTTCTTTAACTCTTAACTAAACGACAAAAATGTAAACTTGCCCAAATTGAAAGCATTTGCAGAGGACAATTTAACTGTGGCTCAAATGGTGGAAGTTTTCTTTGATAGGGTAGAAAACATTGTGGAAAAAGGAGAAAATGCTGGTTACCAGCATTTTCTCCTTTTCCTACAATGTTTTCAAAACATTTTTTTCTAAGGGTTGTTAAAATTCAAGATTGTGTAGTGGAGTTTTAATATGCAAATCATATCCAAAATAAAAGAGTCTACTGTTTTCTGCTAATGGTAGGCATACAGAAATTGTTTCATGATATTATCGAGTTGATAGAGTAGGTCAAAGATCAGATATCATTCGTTGTGCAGTCGGATCTCAATCTACACTGACCACAGAGTCAGTTGAAGCTTTGAAAGGCTATTTAAGGGTAAATAGGGTGGACAGACGTTTTGGCCACAGATGTTTTGGCCAGACGTTTTGGCCAGCTAAATGTACAAAGTAGGATGTTTTGGCCAAATGCTTTTTAACACAGAAAAATACAATAAATGAACTTTCTATGCTTTCAAGTATACATTATTTAAATAACATTTTGCCAAAACATTGAGTTTGATTTGCAATCTTTTATAACAAACTGCTTCAATTTTAAATACTTCGTTGCAGAATAGAAATTTTAAGTTATTGTTCAGTCGTTATTAATTGATAATTGGCAGTTACAGCAATCACCAAATACAGTTTTGTCCCCAGTTGAGTATAAAAGCAAAATAACACTTGAAAGTAAGTAATTCTATTCAGTATCACCAATCAATTAAAAAATGAAGAAGTTAAGTATTTGTAACTCCATTAAATTTTTTTTTTTTTTTTAAATTAACCCAAAACTCATTATACATGTATGTCAATTATATTAATTTCTCATTTTCCTACAGTGTTTTTTAAATCATGTTTAATGGGGCAAAAATTCACGAAATTAACATTTGACCAAAATGCCCTACTTTGTACTTTTAGCTGGCCAAAACGTCCGTGGCCAAAACGTCCTACATTCGGTAAATAGAGTGCATATTTTTATATTTCAGGAGGCATAAAACATATTATTATCCAACAGATGCAGAGAAAGATCAACAGCAGAGTGTTCATTATTACCCAAGAGATCAAGATCCTAGTAAACCAGAACCTTATGCACCAAGAGGAACTAGTAAACTGAATTTTTATAAATTGATAACCAAACAATTGTAGCATTAACCAGTCTTTCCGAAAGCTGGCCAGCTCTTATTGGACATTCGGTCTGGTAAAAAAAATCTTGTAT
This sequence comes from Hippopus hippopus, assembly GCA_946811185.2. NCBI lineage: Eukaryota > Metazoa > Mollusca > Bivalvia > Cardiida > Cardiidae > Hippopus > Hippopus hippopus. Next base: position 4,194,496 of record OX328105.1, read on the forward strand.
CAGACCGATTTTTTTTTACCAGACCAAAAATAACAAAAGATTGAAATGTCTACATGAAAAATTTATAGAATTTTATAGGATAGCAATTAGCTGTAGTACAGAAACTTAAATTAGATGAAAGCAAAATATAGCTTTCAATTTCATTTGTGTTTTTTAACATTTGCGTGTGAGGAATTATGCAAACACGGTCACTGTGTATCCTAAAGAAATGTTCTATAAATGACGCTGAATTTTTCATCTGACAGTCGGTCCTGTGAACTGCAGAATTTTGATAGGCCCATCTGACTTTTACCAGACGTGTCTGTTGGACCGAAGGCTTTTCGGAAAGACTGACATTTAACAATTGAAAAAAAAAACCCATATATCAAGTCTGTAAAATGATTGTAATAAAAACATGCTGTGCATTGACAAAATTTTAGACTAGATCAAATTGAAAACTTTTTGCATACAACAAAAATCATTTGTCTCATAATGACGAGACTTGTCTTTGAAATAAAAGAAAAAAAATGTGGGAAAAGGAGGTAATCCTGGTTACAAGCTTTTTCCTCTTTTTGCACAATATTTACCAGCATTTTCTCCTTTTCCCACAATTTTTTTCAAACCTTCCAAGAACAAACCAAATTATTTCAGGCACATGTAATTTGTTGTCTGCAAATGCTTTCAGTTTGGACAAGTCTAAATATTTGTCGTTTGGTAAAGAGTGAAACAGTATAAAAAACAGGGAATGGTTTAGTAAAGGATTAGACTGACAAACAATGTATATTGTACATGGCCAGTGCTTCAATCATTTATTATTCTAGACTCTGTTATAATTCTAAAACCAAAGACTGAACCCTTTATCAAATGACAAAATTTTTTTTAATCCCACCAAATTGAAAGCATTTGCAGAAGACAAATTAAATGTTGCTCACTTGATGATTTCTGTCTTTGATAGGATAGAAAACATTGTGGGAAAAGGAGAAAATGCTGGCAACCAGCATTACCAGCATTTTCCCATTTTCCCGCAGTGTTTTCTACCCTTCCCAAAACAAATTTCAATTTTTGAGTTATATTTATTTTGTCGTCTGCAGATGCATTGAATTTATACTAGTCTAAACTTGTGCCGTTTGGTAAAGATTTTAATGGAAATACATGTGGATAGAATGCTCTCAATAAGAAAAAAATGTTTAAACTGATGTACTGGCTGTAGTGACGAGGTGATGTTCTGTTGAAAACCGCGTTAAATTGTAACTTTCTGCAGAAGACATTTTTTCATGGTGAATAAGACTGCTTTATAACCATTATGGCCGTAGGAGAAATTGTTCAGATTGAGCATTTACTCCTTTTCAACTGAATCATAGTTAATATTTAACCTTCTACCAAACGACAAAATTTTAGACTTGTCCAAATTGAAAATATTTGCAGACGACAAATCAAGAGTGGCTCAAATGGGGGGCGGGGATTTGTCTTTGAATCAGAGTAGAAAATATTGTTGGAAAAGGAGAAAATGCTGGTTACCAGCATTTTCTCCTTTTCCAACAATGTTTTCAAAAGGCTTCTTTCCCAGGGTCAATAAAAGTCGGCATTGTGTGGTAAAGGGTTAAAGCACACTTCACTTCTTCTATTGCCGTTGTGGTCAGTGTATATCAAGATCAGACTGTACGAAACCTGTGGCCTGGTCTTTGATCAACACTGTATGCTTTACTAAAATATTCGGGACAAAAACAACTTTAATATTGCATTTATTAGGACATTTTATTCTTGACTGAAATTGTGAGCTAGGTGTATTTGATGCACAATCCTTTCTCAAAGATATGTTACTGAAGAACTTGTTATAAAATTTTCAGTGGAACATTCAGGAAGTGAGGTAACAGTGGAAAACATGACACTGAATTTTGGGCCTCAACACCCGGCTGCTCATGGTGTGCTGAGATTGGTTGTAGAGCTGCACGGAGAGGTAAGTGTGATTTCTTTTGGTGTTTTTTTTTTTTTTTTTTTTTTTTTTTTTTTCTTTCAACGATGTTTCAGTTATATCAGGGCAGTCAGAAGACCTATCCATGCAGTCCTGGTTTTCTTTTTTTACTTGTACTTCGCACATCACTGACTCTTGTTAGGCCACTGACTGCTTTCCTAAATCTAACCCTTAGGGTGCTAAGCGCATCTCACTGACCTTTTGCGGACGATGTAGATCAAGATCAGACTGCACAGAACGTGCAGTCTGATCTTGGATGGACACTGTTGTATAAGGAGATTATTATTCCCCCAAACATAACTTTGAAATAGCAATGTTTGGGTTTTAACTATCGAACTGAAAATTTCAATTTAGTTATTTAGCAAAATACGGGTTTAAGCTATGTTCTGTGTTGAAAGAGGAATGAATTCTTTAGCAATGATAATACTGGTAATCATCAGGACTTATGGCCCAGCTCTGTCCAGAATCTACAACCTCTATATGACTAGTCCTTTGCAATTCCAACAGAGCTTACTGAACAGAGTATATCTGAAATCTGTTTCAGATATATTGGATCTGACATGAGTTGGTGTTTGAGATAAAATTTTATTAAATGAGTCTATGGAAAATGTTATTAAGCGAGCCTTTGACGAGCTTAATAACATTTTTTCTTGACGAGTTTAAATGAATTTTTTTTCTCAAACGCCAACGAATGTCAGATTCTTTTTATCACATAACCATATTTCACAAATTATAGATCTGAAGATGCAAAACCATCCATGAATGCATGCACGGTAATATCCATAAAACCAATTCACTTCTATGAAACCGTACAAAAAGATGTCAAAAAACAAAAAAACATGTATACAAGTAAGATACAAGTAAGATAAGAAAACTCATAATGGGTATATTACACTAAAAACAAGGCAGGTTATGTGATAAAAGTTGTATAAGATAAGAAAATTTGTAATGGGTCTATTTCAACTGAAAACAAGGGAGGTTATGTGATAAAAGTTGATGACTTCGGGTCTCAAAGAGAGAAATCACCCCATTTCTGCAACCAGTGTTGCTGGTACTCATTGAATAGGCCATTAATGAAAACTGTATGAAGAGGAAGTGATATGATAACTGCAAAAACATGAATATCAGAAACCTCTGACATTTTTACCGCACACCATCAGAAACTATCTAAATTTGTTGCATATAGCATACAACCTTATACCCAAACAGTCTTATGTTTTAACGACCCAGAAGTAACATGCTTTTTAAACATTGTGCAGAAAGGGGAAAATGATGTAAATTAGCGTTTCCTTTTTTTTTTCTACAATATTCTTTATCTTTGAAAGATAAAATCCATTAATTTGGACCTCATGTAATTTGTCTTTCGGAAATGCTTTCATTTTGGACTAGTCTAAAATTTTGTAGTCTGGTAAAGTGTTGCTTTCACAGAGTTTCTTCACAACTTTTATAAACAACATTCCATGTAAGCCACTGGCTGTCTGCTTTCTGACAGAAATATATTTGATGTTAGACTAGAATTAAACATGAAAACATTTCATTAAAAAAAGAAAAAGAATGTATAGATGTAAATCTATGATACAAATAGAAGCTGAAAGTCATGGGTATAACCGTTTTTTTTAACCTGTGAACAGATTGTGAACAGATGTGACCCACATGTTGGTCTCCTGCACAGAGCCACAGAAAAGTTGATTGAATACAAGACATACACACAGGTGAGGCAGTATTGTAGTATAAAGGAATACCTTTTCATAGTCTAGCTAAAGACTGTATTTGCTATCCTCTGAACCTTTGGGCTGCTAAGCAAAGCTCACTGACCTTTTGCAGACAATGTAGATCAAGATCAGACTGCACAGAACATGCAATCTGATCTTGGATCTACACTGTCCGATAAGGCGATATTTTTTCCCCAAAAGATAACTTTGAAATGGCATAGTTAGGGTTTTTACTATTGAGTGGAAATGTTTGATCTATTTGTTAAGCCGTTTAAGTGTTAAGTTTTAACCCTGTACCACACAATCCCGATTTTTAATGTCCCTAAGAAATAAGCCAATTGAAAACATTGTGGGAAAAGGAGAAAATGCTGGTAACCAGCATTTTCTCCTTTTCCCACAATGTTTTCTACACTTCCCAATACAAATTTCAATTTTTAAGTCACTTTTATTTTGTCGTCTGATAATGCTTTTGTTTTGGACTAGTTTGAAATTTTGTCGTTTGGTAAAGAGTTGAGTTCATTAGTTTATCATTATTTAACACCCCACACTCATGTACAGAAAAAAGTTGGGGGTTGGGTATACTGTATAAAATCTTGTGTCTTCTCTTCAGCTCATGTTTTTGTCAAAGATTTAAAAATGAAAGATGTAATGGATGCTGCTATGATCAGTTGGAAAACACAGATAAAGCAGATGTAATCCTTTGCATGACACAATTTTTTTACATTTTTCCAACCCTTTCAAAGAATAATTCCATTATTTAAGCTGCCTTAAATTTAGGTAAAGCTGTTGTATCAAGTATTCATGATGAATTATTATTAGCTCCACTGGCCGAAGGCCAGAGAGCTATTGTCATGGCGTTGTGTCCGTCGTGCGTCCGTTCGTCCGTGCGTGCGTCCGTAAACTTTTTCTTTAAAAAACTTCTCCTCAGAAACTATTGACTGGATTTTTACCAAATTTCACAGGAATGTTCCTTTGGTGGTCCTCTTTCGAATTCCTTCTAATAATTGTGTTCCATGAAGAATTCTGGTTGCCATGGCAACCAAAGTAAAAAACCTTTAAAAATCTTCTCCTCCCAAACCGCTATTTGGATAGCATTATTATTTTGCAGGAATGTTCCTTAGATACAGGTTTACAGAATTCCTTAAAAAAAAAAAAAGATCTGTCAAAAAACATGGCTTTTATGGGAGACTCATTTTCCTTTTATGGTATAAAGTAAAATCTTTGAAAAATTTCTTCTCTAAAACTATTCATTGGATTTCATTGTTGTTTTGCAGGTAAGTTCCTATGGTGGTTGTCTACCAAATTGTTTCTTCAGTGAGCTAGCGAGCTATTGTCATGGCGTTGTGTCCGTCGTGCGTCCGTTCGTCCGTCCGTGCGTGCGTCCGTAAACTTTTTCTTTAAAAAACTTCTCCTCAGAAACTATTGACTGGATTTTTACCAAATTTCACAGGAATGTTCCTTTGGTGGTCCTCTTTCAAATTCCTTCAAATAATTGTGTTCCATGAAGAATTCTGGTTGCCATGGCAACCAAAGTAAAAAACCTTTAAAAATCTTCTTCTCCCAAACCGCTATTTGGATAGCATTATTATTTTGCAGGAATGTTCCTTAGATACAGGTTTACAGAATTCCTTAAAAAAAAAAAAGATCTGTCAAAAAACATGGCTTTTATGGGAGACTCATTTTCCTTTTATGGTATAAAGTAAAATCTTTGAAAAATTTCTTCTCTAAATCTATTCATTGGATTTCATTGTTGTTTTGCAGGTAAGTTCCTATGGTGGTTGTCTACCAAATTGTTTCTTCAGTGAGCTAAAATGCAGGATCGAATGATAATTGTTAAAAACTTCCTTTCACCATTATAGAAATATCAGGCCTGTGGAGCGATACAGGCGCTCAAGCGCCTCTAGTTTTTTGTTGGGCTGCAAACTGCACAGAATTAGGAGGTTGATCCATTATTAGCATCAGGCTTCATTTCTGTCGTAATTTTAAATTCCAGGGTTAGACAATGACATCTGTCTCAGGAAATCATATGGTTAGTCTCTGGAACAAAGAATTTGAACCTTGCTTATGACTGTTGATTGATACAGCTGCAATTTATGGATCTGTTCTGTGTAGCAAAAAATTCAATTTTGCCCACAGGTTGCAATTGAAGCCTGTACCCTACAATTTCAAACTTAACCAGCCCTGAGAAGGAAGGCTTTTAAAAACAAAGTAGGAAAAAAACTTGGTTTTACAGACCACAAAGGAGAAGGATTTTGAAAACATTGTCGGGAAAGGAGATGGTGCTGGTGACCAGCATTTTCACCTTTTTGCAGTTGTTAAGTTTTCTACTCTTTCTAAGACTGATCCCATCTTTTGATACACATTTAGTTTTTGAACTTCCAGTGTTTTTGTTAACCCTTTATCACACAACTGAGATAAAGGCATTTGAAAACATTGTGGGAAGAGGAGAAAATGCCGGTAAACAGCATTTTCTTCTTTTACCACAGTGTTTTTGACTCTTTTCAAAGACGAAACTCATGCTGGAGACCCAGTGATTTTTTTTTTCCGCTAAAGTTTTTGAATTTGACAAGTCTAGAATTGTACACATATTTCCTAGTAAAAGTCTAAGGATGAGTTATCATTCAAATGTTGTCTGGTCATGAGTTATACTTATTTATCTCCCTTCTTTGTATTCTATTTTAGGCATTACCTTACTTTGACAGACTGGACTATGTATCAATGATGTGTAACGAGCAGGCATATTCTCTTGCCGTGGAAAAACTTCTCAACATTGAAGTACCACTCAGAGCTAAATATATTCGTGGTAAGTGTCTTGATCAGGAATGATAATCAAAGTCCATGATTCTGAACTCAAGCCTGAGCTGCAGATTTTTTTTGCAGAGACATGCGTTCTCAGATAATCAGATGGCAATTTTTTAGCTCCACTGGCTGAAGGCCAGCGAGCTATTGTCATGGCGTTGTGTCCGCCGTGCGTCCGTTCATCCATTTGTCCGTGCGTGCGTCCGTAAACTTTTTCTTTAAAAAACTTCTCCTCAGAAACTATTGACTGGATTTTTACCAAATTTCACAGGAATGTTCCTTTGGTGGTCCTCTTTCAAATTCCTTCAAATAATTGTGTTCCATGAAGAATTCTGGTTGCCATGGCAACCAAAGTAAAAAACCTTTAAAAATCTTCTCCTCCCAAACCGCTATTTGGATAGCATTATTATTTTGCAGGAATGTTCCTTAGATACAGGTTTACAGAATTCCTTAAAAAAAAAAAGATCTGTCAAAAAACATGGTTTTTATGGGAGACTCATTTTCCTTTTATGGTATAAAGTAAAATCTTTGAAAAATTTCTTCTCTAAAACTATTCATTGGATTTCATTGTTGTTTTGCAGGTAAGTTCCTATGGTGGTTGTCTACCAAATTGTTTCTTCAGTGAGCTAAAATGCAGGATTGAATGATAATTGTTAAAAACTTCCTTTCGCCATTATAGAAATATCAGGCCTGTGGAGCGATACAGGCACTCAAGCGCCTCTAGTTTAATTAACTGTTTACCAATTAAAGAATTCTTTACACTTTCAGTATTGTTTGCGGAAATAACCCGTATTTTGAACCACTGCATGGGAATTGGAACACATGCCCTGGATGTGGGAGCTATGACACCATTCTTCTGGCTTTTTGAGGAGAGAGAAAAGGTATTTTTACCCTTAACCCTTTGCCACACAATCCTGACTTTTAATGACCCTGAGAAAGATTGCTTTTAAAAGCATTGTGGGGAAAGGAGAAAATGCTGGTAACCAGCATTTTCTCCTTTCCCCACAATGTTTTCCACCTCTTTTCAAAATAAATTTTGAATCTTGAGTTATATTCACCTTGTCATCCGGACATTCTGTTAATTTGGACAAGTGTAAAATTTTATCGTCCGGTAAAGAGTTAAAGCTCCTCTCAATACTTCAGTTGCCTTTGTTGCCAGTGTAGATAAGGATCATATTACACAAAATGTGCAGTCTGATCTTTGATTTACAATATCAAGAGTCATTCTGGGTAATAGCAACCTTAAAACTGCTCTTATTTTGGTCATATTTCTAGAACGATAATGTTTGTTGATTTCATTTGGCAGGTTAATGGTTAACATAGACATGATCCTTAAAAGGCTGAATAAATGAAATGAACATTTAAGTTTATCAGAAATGGCCAAAATACAATGAATTAAAGGTTTGATAGACTAGCTCACAAAATCTCAGATGGTGTAGATCCAAGATCAAACTGTTTGGTCTTCAAAAGTGCCTGAAACAGTCCATTGCATCCATAGAGTTGAACTCCCTCATGATGCTTTTACCATATCTAAGAAAGAACATGAATGATTACTGAGATATTTTAACTCAGAAAAGGCCTAGAACAATTCCAGTTGCTTTGCAGAAAAAGTAAATGGTCACTAGACTTCAGACAGCTTACACAATGATCTTATACTTGCAATGGCAGACTGTTCTGTGATGAAGAAGTTGTCAGACCAAAGTAGTGTCCTCAGACCAAAAGGACCCATAAAATTTTGAAAACAAAAATTATATTTTTATTTATGATATTATCTAGTGATTGATGAAAAGAGCTGCAAAACCTGAAGACAAAATATAAATGGAGGGAAGGAATATCAAGTATTTTGGCAAATGAGAACATTGCTCGATATTTGATTCAGTAGTTACTACTGATAACAGCCACATAAGGCAAAGCATTAAATTCTGGTTATTTTTCTTTCTTCTTTCTTTTCAATTTTCTAGCTTATGGAGTTTTATGAAAGAGTATCAGGAGCCAGAATGCATGCAGCTTATGTCCGTCCGGGAGGAGTAGCTCTGGTATGTTTTATCTAGTTATAAAATTTTAGATTAGTGTGTATGTATAGGTTGTTAGCTGGCTATTACAGCAGTTGTGTAATTTTGTAGACTTTTTTGGTCATATGAGCCACATTTATACTTTAGAATATTGACTCATCTAAAATTTTTGTTCTATTGTACAGTTAAAGAAGTAATGAATTTAGATGTTTAAGGGAATTTTCACATATATGTACAGAGCTCCAGATAAAGGGAGTGATTTTGATTTTAAAATTAAAAATATTATTCTCCACCAAACCCTATGTTATGGGTACTCATTAGAATCGTCTCGTCGAGACGATTCTAATGAGTACCCACAACATATAGGGTCTGAAAGAGAAATAATGGATTTAGAATACCATCACTCCCCCTTATCTGGGGCTTTGCATGTATACATGTATTTTTAAAGGACATGCCCCTTGGTTTGATGGAGGACATTTATGAATTCACATCCAAATTTGGACAAAGAATAGATGAGGTTGATGATGTCTTGAGTAACAATAGGATCTGGAAACAGCGTACCGAAAATGTTGGCACAGTTTCTTATGAAGACGCCTTGCTTTACGGAATGAGGTAATGTTGAGTGTTACTGATGACTCTGTCAGGTTCTTTTCAGTACAGCCTGTCACATGGACATGAATGTTAATGAAACATGATGTCTGTGCCTCATGCCCTTTTTATGTTTTGGATTGGCTGTTTCGAAAAAACACTGGAAATATTGTCATAGCCCAGTCTAAATTGTTTGTGTTGTCGTTGTCACAGGAAAGCTTCGACATTTTTTCAAATCTCTTTTTTTACATAACCTTTTACCAGGCAACAACTTTTTAGCATATGCACATGACAAATTAAGGTAGTAGACCCCTAATGGAAAACAGATATTTCCACTATAATATTATCCTACAAAATTTGCTACGATTAAAATGAGTATTATTGTACTACTTTAACCGAGCCACTTTTTCCTTTTTTTCCTTCTTAGAATTATCATTTATAAATCTAAAACCTCAATATATTCTCATTACAAAGGGAGATAATAATTACCTCCCTTCTCAGGAAACTAACAAAAGTATCCACAAATAATTTCAAGATAGACATCAAAGGAATTTCTGGTCTGTTAAAAATGTGCAAAAGTATTATATCAGTATAAATCCGTATTTATCAACTAACAAGAAATTTTATTCCATGTTGCACTAGAAGCGTTAGGGGTCTACTACCTTAAGTATGGCTCAGATGGTGGATTTCTCTGTGAAAGAGTAGAAAACATTGTGGTAAAAGAAGAAAAAGCTGGTTACCAGCTTTTTATTCTGTTTCCCACAATTTTTCTAAAGGCCTTTTTTCACAGGGTTATTAAACCATACAACAAGAGCAGGTAACCCAAAACTATTCTATCACAGTTATGCCCCTTCCTCATCCTGGAATTTTCACTGAAACATTCTGTGCAGGCCAATCTGGATTTACAGTGTCTGTAAAGTTGAACTCATTAATCTGTTTAAGTAGATAACTCATAATATTCTGAAATACATCTGCAGCAGAAAAATTTTGGAAAGATAATTAGCATCTCTTTAACTTAATTCATTAAAGAATTTGTGAAAACATTATGACTAGGGGAGAAATTCCTCATCCTGATTATAGCTGTTATAGCATGAGGCACAGGTGTTAAGGTTGCCTCTATTGACAGTGCTTGTTTATTTCAGTGGAGTGATGCTGCGTGGATCTGGAATAAAATGGGATCTGAGAAAAGTGCAGCCCTATGATGCATATGACTTGGTTGACTTTGATATTCCAATTGGTGTGAATGGAGATTGTTACGACAGGTACAAAAGATTCTTTTTATATTTCACAAAAAGTACTTATTTTAACAAATGTTTGTGTATACATGTAAACACCTCACACTGAAATAGCTTACTGCTACGCGTAAGTTTTGTTTTAACAGTAAAAAGAATTGATGCTAATTTCTCTCATGGGAAAACGTGCTTCACAGGATTAGAACAAACATCAATAATTTCAATGATTTTTTCCCCCCAGTATTCAGTTTTTTCTTTTGCCACACAATCCTGTGTTTTTAGCAACCAGCTGTTGCCGTGATTTGAATGAAATAATGTTGAAAGCAGCTTCAAACACCACTCAATCAATCAATCAATCATTGAAATACAAATAGTAACACAGAGGTATTGTATACATAAGTCTTAGCAAACAACTTTCGGAGTATAGCCTTTCAAAGTCCTGAATAACCCAGTATGATTACTTGGAGTTTTAGGGGATGTTAATACGTTTCTAACTTTGTGTTTGTGTTACAGATACCTCGTCAGAATGGAAGAAATGAGACAAAGTTTGAAAATAATAGAACAGTGCTTGAACAAGATGCCTGCGGGAGAGGTCAGGACCGATGATAACAAAGTTGTGCCACCACGTAGAGCAGAAATGAAGGTATGTGTAATTAAAGTATCATTTATAGTGCATCAAGTCGGGTTCTTAACTCTGTACCACACAGTTTTGAATTTATTTACCCTGACAGAGATTGCCTTTGAAAACATTGCAGGAAAAGGTGAAAATGCTGGTAACCAGCATTTTCTCCTTTTCCTGCTATGTTTTCTACCCTTTCACAGACAAATCACATAATTCAGTTATGAATTAATTTGTGGGTTTGAATAAGGATGAGTCTACAGGTTCATTATCTGTTAAAGAATGAGGTCGAATCCAAGCTCAGCCAAAATTATTACAAATGATTAACCCTTTCCCAAACCACAAGTTTTAGACTCTTTCAAACTGAGAGCATCCATAGATGACGAACTCAGAATTGGTACAAATGAGCTTTAGGTCTCTGATGGGGTAGACAACATTGTCACCAGCATTTTCTCCTTTTTCCTCAATGTTTTCAAAAGCCTTCTCTCAGGGTCGTGAAAACTAGGGATTGTTTGGTAAAGGGTCAATGGAATTTAGTGCAGTAGGAGTCACTCCTCTTCTACTGCCAAACATGCTTTAGACTTTTGCTTTTATGAGGAAAAGAAGCCTGTGGCTGTTAAAGAGATTTGTGCGTAGTACTTGTTAAATCTTTACCAGACAACAACCTTTCAGACATGTACATATTGAGAGCATGTGCAGACAAGAAATTAAACACAGGTGACTTATCAGATTTTTTCTCTAATAGAATGGAAAAATGTTCATTTTGTGAAAATAGAAGGAAATACTAGTTACTAGCATCTTCTCCCTTTCTTATGCTGCTTTCCAAAGCTAAAGTCCTCAGGGTCAAAAAAGCATGGGATTGTTCGGTATAGGGTTTAAAAACTACAGGAGCACTATTGATAGGTTAACTGGCTACCATGCCATGACTTAAAACATTTTTCCTAGACATGTTTAATAAAATTTTATCTCAAACACCAACACATGTCAGATCCTGTATATATTCCAAGATTACCTTTAACCCAATACTCAACCCTTTACCAAACGGCAAAATTTAAGACCTGTCCAATTTGAAAGCATTTGCAGAAAACAATTTCATAGACTCAAATGACGCAACTTTTCTTTGATAGGGTAGAAAACTTTGTGGGAAAAGGAGAAAATGCTGGTTACCAGCATTTTCTCCTTTTCCCACAATGTTTTCAAAAGGCCTCTTCTTCAGGGGTGTTAAAAGGCGTCATTGTGTGGTAAAGGGTTATAAAACAAAAAGGCAACTTTAAAATGTTCTTGTAAAATGGAGAATCATAAATATTGTTGAGCATAGAGTTAGCTATGTATCAAACTACAAATTTTTAGACTAGTCCAAATTCAAAGCATTTTCAGAAAACAATATAAATGTGTCACAAATGATGGAAATTTTCTCTGAAAGGGCAGAAGAAATTGAGGAAAAAGGAGATAATGGTCATCAGCATTTTCTCCTTTTCTCACAATGATTTTGAAAGCCATCCTTCTCAAGGCGGTTAAAACACATGTTGTTTGGTAAACAGTCAAACAAAATCTTACTTTTTTCATTGCAGAACTCTATGGAGGCCCTGATCCACCATTTCAAACTTTACTCTGAGGGTTACACAGTACCTCCAGGGGCCACATACACAGCTGTTGAGGCACCAAAGGTAATGCCATTTGTTACTGTACAAAAGCTCCCTCCTGCGGGTTCCAAATTCAGTTGTTTTCTTCAGAAACAATAGGTCTTAATTCTCTTAATGTTTCTTAATGAGAGTAATAGCAAGAAATTTTTGCAATTGCATGAAATAGCTGACCAATGGATTGAAAATCTTCAGAAGGGACCAAGCTGATACCAAAACTTGATTGGCCTACACAGTCTCATTAACTGGATGGTTGTAACTGGACATTAATTGTTTACCAAACCACAAAATTTTAGACATGTCCAAATTCATAGCTTTTGCATAAGGCAATTTAAGTGTAGGTCAGTTGTTAAATTTGTCTCTGAAAGGTTAGAAAACATTGTGGGAAAAGGAGAAAATGTTGGTTACCAGCATTTCTCCTTTTTCCACTATGTTAGTAAAAGCTGTCTTCTTCATGGTTGTTAAAACTTGGGATTGTGTTGTGAAAAGGGAACTTATTATTTCATAGGGAAATGAAGTATTATTTAAAATGCTGACCAAGGCCATCAAACTAAATACTTACAATTTAAAATTTCATATGGGAAATGTCGTCTAGCAACAAGGCATATGTTGAATATGTTACTGGATGTATGTGTTATTTTTCAGGGTGAATTTGGAGTATACCTGGTATCTGATGGCTCAAACAAACCTTACAGATGCAAGATCAAGGCACCAGGATTTGTACATTTGGTAAGTTAGACTAAATTTTTTTTTTCTAGAGGTCTACAAAACATCTTGCGTGGATATTTTATCTTGCAGCTAACTACTTTTTACGACCCTAAAAAGGAAACTTCTGAAAACAAAGGTGGCAAAGGAGAAAATGCTGGCTACCAGCATTTCTGCCTTTTCCTGCATAGTTTTAGACTGTTTATAATCTCTAAAGATGGCATAATAACTGTTTCGTAAAATATAAAGACCCTCTTGGTAGCCAGGGGATAGCATGACCACTGGTTTTCTGGTGTCAGTATAATGTGACTGGCTATACAAAATTTAACCCTTTGCCAAACAATCCAGTCTTAATGACGCTTTGGAAAAGTACTTTAAAAAACATTGTTGGAAAAGGAGAAAATGCTGGTGTGTTTTCAGTTTTTCTTCAATTTTGTTGTTGGAGATAGTGTCAGAGTTAATCCTTCATAGTATGATTCTATGTTTTTACCACCGTAAGAAAAAAAAACACATTTGAAAGCATCATTGGAAAAGAAGTAAAGTGCTTGTATCTAGAATTTTCTCCATTTCCCAGAATATTTTCAACCCTTATAGAGACAAGTACCAACATTAGAGCCCCATTCAATTTGTCGTCTAAAAATATGTTTAAAATGAACATATTATCATTTGATAAAGAGTAAACTGCAGCATTCTGGCAAAAGAGGGTTTAATGCATCTCTTTGATGTGTAATACCAATCAAGTCATGGCATTATTATCAATCCATGAATTCTGTTTTGTTGAACAACTAACTGAATCATGAGGTAGAATGGATATGCAGAAAATTTTTGATTGCAAAAAGTTTCGACCCATGTCAGCCTGCGCGAACTGCGCAGGCTGACATGGTTCGATACTTTTAGCAAATGCATTAAACATCATATTCACAGATAATTACTCACTTATTTATGTCTATCATACAGGCTGCCATGGACCACATATCAAGACATTGTTATGTTGCTGACATTGTGGCCATTATTGGTACCCTAGATGTGGTGTTTGGTGAAGTCGATCGATAATCCTTGTCACACGGTGAGCTCATATAAATGAACCATGCTCTGGCAAAAGGGTGCTTAAAACATCTCCATAATGAAGTACACCAAGCAAGTTATCACCTAATTACGGAACAATAAAATCCATTTTTTTCTAACAAATGACTGAATCCTGAGGTAGAATGGTCCTTGGACATGCAGAAAATGGACCAACAGCAAAAAGTTTCGACCTAGGTCAGCCTGCGCAGACTGCGCAGGCTGACCTAGGTCAATACTTTTTGCAGATGCATTAAGCCCCTTTTTCACAGAGCATGGCTCAATTGTTATAATAGGTCTATCTGTCACAGGCCCTTGATGACCTACAAACAACTGTTTGAAGATTGAAGGACAAACGTTTTTGAAGAAAGTAACTTTATTTCAACATTATGGAAAAACCTTTTTTTACAACCTGGAGTAAGACGCCTGTTGAAACATTTTGGGCAACGGAGAAAAAAATGCTGGTAATAAGCATGTTCTCCATTTTCCACAGTATTTTCTACTTGTTCTGAAATAGTTCCCATCATTTGAGTCGCACTTAATGTGTTGTCTGCAAAATGTTGTGAATAAGGAAGAGATTTTAAGAGTATTTGTTACCCACTGATCCAGCTATTCTTGTTGCTTATGAATACAGGGAAAGTGCCCCATCATTTACGGATTTTTGCATTAAAAAATTACTTGATACTCAGTTAACTGAAAGCATATGAGCCATATTCTGGCAAAAGGGCGCTTTAAAGCAAGCCAATAAATACTTATGGAACCATGATAGCCACTTCTTTTAACAACCAACTTAATTATGAGGTAGACTGGTCCTGATACATACAGAAAATTGACTATTCGGGAAAAGATTTGGTCCATACTGCACAGGCTGACCTTGGTCAATACTTTCGCAGATGCATTAAGCTCCCTTTTCAGAGAGCATGACTCAAAGTTTTACACACATTTTTGCACATGATAGAAACAAAAATTTAACTTGGTTGCTCACCAACCAACCTGCTATGTTTTGTTCAAAAGTGGGGGTGGGGGGGAATATGCAGTATTGGTTGCAGTACATGAATTTTCTTGAAATGTTGGATGCTACAGTCTGTTGACTGTATTCAGTACTCTAGCTTTGTGGTGTTATAATATTTTTCTGATTGAATGACATAGCTATACAATTAATGTGGTTCTTTATTTAACCGTTTCACTACTGAATAAATAAATTGCATTTTCTCAAATGCTAAAAATACATTTCCTGTGCAAGATCAAGGAAAGTTTGGTCATAAACTAGAATATAGCAGTGGACAGTGTAGATAAGAGATCAGACTGCACGTTCTGTGCAGTCTGATCTTGATCTACACTGTCCACAATAGCTTCTAGTGGTGTCTATGGTATGGGAAAGAGTTAATCCTTTACCACACTGACCTTTGTTTCAATGGTCCTGAGGCAGAAGGCTTTTGAAATCCTTGTTGGGGAAAGAAGAAAATGCTGCTAGCCAGCATTTCCTCTTTTTAGCTCACCTGAGCACGAAGTGCTCAAGGTGAGCTTTTGTGATCACCCAATGTCCGTCGTCCACAATTTCTTTAAACATCTTCTCCTACTAAACCACTGGGCTCATCTTGATGAAACTTGGCAGGGATGTTCCTTGGGTGAAGCTCTACCAAAGTTGTTCAAGAGATTGAATTCCACCCATAACTCTGGTTGCCATGGCAACCAAAAGGAAAAAAATAGCAAAATCTTTGAAAATCTTCTCCTCTGAAACTAGAAGGCGAAGAGCTTTGATATGTGGTATGTAGCATCTCCTAGTGGACCTCTACCAAGTTTGTTCATATGATGCCCCTGGGGTCAAAACTGGCCCTGCCCCGGGGGTCACAAGTTTGAACATAGGAACAAAGAAGGAAAACTTTAAAATTCTTCTTCTCTGAAACTGGAAGGCATAGAGCTTTGATATTTGGTATGTAGCATCTCCTAGTGGACCTCTACCAAGTTTGTTCATATGATGCCCCTGGGGTCAAAACTGGCCCCGCCCCGGGGGTCACAAGTTTGAACATAGGAACAAAGAAGGAAAACTTTAAAATTCTTCTTCTCTGAAACTGGAAGGCATAGAGCTTTGATATTTGGTATGGAGCATCTCCTAGTGGACCTCTACCAAGTTTGTTCATATGATGGCCCTGGGGTCAAAACTGGCCCCACCTCGGGGGTCACAAGTTCGAACATAGGAACAAAGAAGGAAAACTTTAAAATTCTTCTTCTCTGAAACTGGAAGGCATAGAGCTTTGATATTTGGTATGTAACATCTGCTTGAAGACTTATACCAAGTTTGTTCATATGATGCCCCTGGGGTCAAAACTGGCCCCGCCCCGGGGTCACAAGTTCGAACATAGGAACAAAAAAGGGAAAACTTTAAAATTCTTCTTCTTTGAAAGTGGAAGGCCCAGAGCTTTGATATTTGGTATGTAGCATCTCCTAGTGGGCCTCTACCAAGTTTGTTCATACGATGCCCCTGGGGTCAAAACTGGCCCCGCCCCAGGGGTCACAAATATGAACATAGGAACAAAGAAGGAAAACTTTAAAATTCTTCTTCTCTGAAACTGGTGGGCATAGAGCTTTGATATTTGGTATTTAGCATCTCCTAGTGGACCTCTACCAAGTTTGTTCATACACTGTCCCTTGGGTCAAAACTGGCCCCACCCCGGGGGTCAAAAGTTAGAACAAAGGAACAAAGAAGGAAAATTTTAAAATTCTTCTTCTCTAAAACTGGAAGGTGTAGAGCTTTGATATTTGGTATGTAGCATCTCCCAGTAGACCTCTACCAAGTTTGTTCATATGATGGCCCTGGGGTCAAAACTGGCCCTGCCCCAGGGGTCACAAGTTTGAACATACGAACAAAAAAGGGAAAACTTTGAAATTCTTCTTCTGTGAAACTGGAAGGCTTGGAGCTTTGATATCTGGTATGTAGTTAACCTGTTCTAAGCACTCTAGAGGCCACAGTTTTTGCTCAATATACTTGAAAATTGGTCAGAATGTTTGTCTTGATAAAATCACACATGAGTCTGAATTTGGGTCAACTGGGCTCATAAACTAGGTCACTAGGTCAAATTAAAGAAATACCTTTAGGGCACCGTAGAGGCCACATTTTTGGCTCAATTGACTTGAAATTTGGTCAGAATATTTGTCTTGATCAAATCTTACATGAGTTTGAATTTGGGTCAACTTGGGTCATAAACTAGGTCACTAGGTCAAATTAAAGAAATACCATTAGGGCACTCTAGAGGCCACATTTATTGCTCAATTGACTTGAAAATTGGTCAGATTGTTTGTCTTGATGAAATCTCGGATGAGTTCGGATTTGGGTCATCTGGGATCATAAACTAGGTCACTAGGTCAAATTAAAGAAATAACTTTAGGGCACTCTCAATTGACTTGAAAATTGGTCAGAATGTTTGTCTTGATAAAATCTCACACGAGTCTGAATTTGGGTCAACTGGGCTCATAAACTAGGTCACTAGGTCAAATTAAATACCTTTAGGGCACTCTAGAGGCCACGTTTCTTGCTCAATTGATTAGAAAATTGGTTAAAATGTTTCTCTTGATGAAATCTGACATGAGTTCAAAATTGGGCCACCTGGGGTCATAATCTAGGTCACTAGGTCAAATTAAAGAAATACCTTTAGGGCACTCTAGAGGCCACATTTCTTGCTCAGTTGACTTGAAAATTGGTCAGAATGTTTGTCTTTATGAAATATTGGATGAGTTTGAAATTGGGTCATCTGGGATCATAAACTAGGTCACTAGGTCAAATTAAAGAAATACCCTGTGTGCACTCTTGAGGCCACATTCTAAATTAACTTGAAAACTGTTCAGAATGTTTGTCTTGATAAACATTTTGATGAGTTCTAAATTTGGTCACGTATGGTGATAAAGTATGTCACTAGGTCAACTTACGGAAATTTCTTGTGGATGCTCTAGATGCCACATTTTAAGCTCAATTGACCTGACAATTGGTCAGAAATTGAATTTTGCATGTGGAGTGAAATTTCGCCTATTGACTCAGGTGAGCGATCCAGGGCCATCATGGCCCTCTTGTATGCACAAAGTTTCATACCATTTCAAAGACAAGTATGATATAATTTGTCATCTTCACATGCTTTTGCACAGTTTCATACCCTTTTAAAGACAAGTATATACAATTTGTCATCTTCACATACTGTCAACTGGTAAAGTCTTTAAGATTTTGTTATTTGGTAAAGAGAATTAGCAGTTGAGACATAAGTTATGTTATATAGAATTTTTTTATGATATTTCAGGCAACAGTAAGGAGGACGCATGAGGAGGAAGAAGCCTGGACTTGCATACTGTTACAGCTTTCTCTTTTTTTAGTGAAACAGACTAAAGTATTGAACTAAATTTTCGGAATAACTGCAGTTGAGATATCACATTCTGAAGTGTGTAAATGCAAGTTTTGTGTTTCAGTACTATCAATTGGTTTTCATGGAGTTTACATGAACTTGATATTGGTATTGTACTCAAAATATGACAACTTAATTGTTATAGAAGTGAAAATAAACTGTTTGTTTTAGAAGTTGTTTTCATCTATTTCTTGTATGCAGCCAATTCTATGCAGGAGCATGTTGGAGCACTTTCCCCAACCATCCCTCATTATGGTAAATAGTTTAAAAATTGTAATTCTCAAGTCATTAAATTTCAAAGGAACACATGATTGACTAAACCAAATGGTTGTACTTTTTATGTGCACACAGTTATATATGATAATGGTTTGGAGTGTGATTGGTTGAACAGCTGAGGGAAGAAAACCGTGGTTTATATCTGTAGTAGGGATATATGGCAACTCCCCTCAGAAAAACCTGGGACATAGCCCTCAGAAAACCCGACTTTTTAGAATTTCGGGATCTTTCCTGATTTCAATAAAAGTGTTTTGTGTGACACTTTGAGCTTGAAATGAATAACGTGTAAAAATACTCAAGACAAATATATATGTGATATACGTTGACAAAACATATCACATATACATGTATTCCATACTTTATTGACTCAAACTTCTGTTGAATTTGGTGACGAGTTATTTTGCCCTTCAGTATAAATAGGTTTACCAGTAAAAGTCTTCTTAAGCACAAAGGAAGGCTTTTGAAGACATTGCGGGAGAACATTTTCTATGACATTCTGTACTCTCTTAAATACAAATCCTATAATATAAGCAACATTTTATTTGTTGTCTGCAAATGCTGTCACTTTGGGCCAGTCTAGTTCTGTTGTCTGGTAAATTTGTTTGTATGGTGTTAAAACCATTTTCAACATCATTTCAGTTCAAGTGACCAGTGCACCTATCCATACTTTCCATTTTTTTTTACGAGTACTTTGCACAATTTTCTTCCTAAGCCACTGGCTACTTTCCCAGGTAAACGAGACAATGAACAGTGGTAAGAAAGGAAAGAATCCTGTCGTAATTCCTATCATATCCTAGTTTCAAGTCATGTTTGCAACCGACCACTCGTCTGATAAAGAGTTAACTTTCATCCCTTTGGTTACAAGCCCTATTTTGAAGCTTCTGGCTGCTTCGACACAACCAAAATTTGATGTCAATGACTTGGTTCAAATCACTTACTTATCTTTGAATTTTTGCCATGATTGGTTTAATCCTGCATCCTTTATATAACGAGCCAACAGAAAGTCCTTTGAAAACATTTGTCCCTCTTTGTTTTCTACATCTCCGGAACATAAAACTGCAAAAGTTAACACTTTACCAAACAATCCCAAGTTTTAATAACCCTGAGGAGGACAGCTTATGAAACAATTGTGGGAAAAGGAGAAATTGCTTGTGACAAGCAATTTCTCCTTTTCCCTCAATGTTTTATATTGATTTATAGATATAGTCAGAAATCATTATTTGAGTGACATTCAATTTGTTGTTGGCAAATTCTTTCTATATGGACCAGTCTAAAATTCTGTCATTGGGAAAAGAGTACAGGAATACTGTAATAGTTTTCTGCAAATACCCTCAAGATGCAAAGTTGTAATGTTATGGGTTCTGGTAAAGAATTGGCTTACGTCCCTTAGACTACAAGCACTGTGTCTTGTGGACTGAAATATCTGGGGCATGAAAAGGGTTCTTACAAAGACACAACACTTCAAACAACTACACATTATGTATTAAGTTCATTTATTATCATTTATTCAAAATTATGTCCAAGCTTGCAATTACAAAACCTAAATAAATGTTTGTACCTACATATGAAAACAACATGACAACACAAAACTGAAACCAACTTTGTTCAGGGCAATAATCTTTCTATTTATATGCATAATTTTATTTTCTTTATCAACATGTACATGAATAAAGTGTCTGAGAAACAGCCATCAATAATTCACATTATTTTCTCAAGTATTGGTTAGAAATATTTTTTTTTTCCACAAGGACAATCTTTAAAACATATCTGTGAAAGAAGTCTTTTGAAAAATTATTAAAGTAAGGGGAGAAATTGCTGCGATTTTTATTTTCATTTTTTTTTACCTATAGCTTGAGCAGCCTTAACTTATAACTGTTTACCACAAAATCCCGAGTTTTAATGACCATGGGGAAGAAGCCTTTTGAAAACATTGTGGGAAAGAAAAAAATGCTGGTAACCAGCATTTTTTCCTTTTCCAACAATGTTTTCTAACCTTCCCAAAACAGTTTTCAATTTTGGAATCAAATGTGTTTTGTTGTCTGCAAATGCTTTCATTTTGGACAAGTCTAAAGTTTTGCCGTAAAGAGTTAAACAAACAATCCAAGGTAATAGCACTTGGTGATCAATAACTAACAGCTCCAAGAATCTGATCCTAAATACTGTAAATAGCTGTCCTTTAGCTCAAACATGAGTGAACTGTTTAGCCTGACTTTATAGAATTTCAAGATCATTCCCTACAAGATGGAAAGTGTAGATCCAAGATAAGAATGTTTGTTCTGTACTGAAGATGTCTGATCTTGATCCACACCATCTGCAAACCTGAGTGCAACAGGCTAAGGATGAACCATGTGAAGAACTTTATGTCACATAAATATGAGGATCTCTAATCTCAGAGACCAGGGACTTCCACAGTTGTGTCGACGTTTTCCTTGAGACAATCGACAGTTCAACAATTTACAAACAAATACAAAACACCAGTATGCTGATGAAATATCTCAGGATGAACTTTTCTTATATGTTGGTCTAATGATTCTTCATCTGAAATAAAAAACATTCCCTGTTTTAAGATCCTGAGGAAGAAGGCTTTTGGAAACACAGTGGGAAAAGGAGAAAAAGCTGGTAAGCACCATTTTGTCCTACTCTCACAGCCTTATAGATAAGTGCACTTGCAGCTGAAACATAACTGAAATAATGTTGAAAATGGCCTTAACCCTTTACCACACAATGATGCCTTTTAACGCCCTTGAAGAAGAGGCCTTTTGAAAACATTGTGGGAAAAGGAGAAAATACTGGTAACCAGCATTTTCTCCTTTTCCCACAAAGTTTTCTACCCTATCAAAGAAAAGTTGCGTCATTTGAGCCACTATGAAATTGTTGTCTGCAAATGCTTTCAATTTGGATAGGTCTTAAATTTTGCCGTGTGGTAAAGGGTTAAGCACCATACAATCAATGAATCGACACAAGTCTAGATTTTTGTCATCTGGGATACTTTCTCTGCACTGCATAGGCATGAAATTTGCGTAAGCAGTTTAGGTTAGTAAGCATCAAGTCTGAAAACAAGTTTCACTGAACTGCATAACTTTACGATTTGAGTAAATATAAATTTACGCCAGCTCATACCTTTGGGTAAAGCAAGGATTGTACATGTGTATATTCAATCCCAAAAAATTTGCATAAATCTATGCAGTTTAGTGAAAGGTACCCAACATTATGGAATATGTGCAATATATTTCAGCCCAAGCAAGCATAGACCTGAATTACATTGGGCTTGTCTACTGACCACCTCAGAATCAGTTTAACACGGTACATATACAGATTCAAGATGAAAAACACTAGAACAAACCTGTACTGACATACTTTAATTCTGTGTAAATAAACAACAACAAAAAAATCTTACCAAGAGTCCTGATATCTAATTAAGTTTCAGAGCTGAAATGCAATAAAATAAACCTAGTAAAAATCCATACACATATGAGCCATGTTCTGGCAAAAGGAGGCTTAATGCCTCTCCGTAATCCATCGCACCGAGCAAACCATTACATACTTATGGATCCGTAACAGCCACCTTTTTAAATAATCGACTAAATCATGAGGTAGACTGGTCCTTAGACATACAGAAAATTGATCAATAGCGAAAAGTGTCGGCCCAGGTCAGCCTGTGCGGACTGTGCAGGCTGACCTGGGTCGATACTTTTCACAGATGCATTAAGCCCCCTTTTCACAGAGCACGGCTCATATTCTATTTTCTAACCTTGCAGCTATGGACAGTTAACCCTTTACCGCACAACAAAATTTTAGACTTGTCCAAAGCCAAAACATCTGCAGATGACAAATGATTATGGCTAAAATTGTAACAGGTGTCTTTGATAGGATACAGAAATACTGTAGAAAGAGGAGATTATGCTGATTATCAGCATTTTCTCCTTTTCCCTTGGGTGTTTTAAAAAGCATTCCTCCTCCAGGTCATTTAAAGTCAGGATTGTGTGGTTAAAGGTCAAGTTTATATTTTCTAGTTCAATCATTCATTTTGCACAAATCCACACACACTCCTTTCTACCCAGCAGCAGACCGATTTCAAATCCAACTTTATGGCAAAGAGTAATTTTTCTTTTGAAGCAATTTCTTCTTTTGAACGACATACATGTATATTATTTTACCCTGCAGCAGACCAATTACAAAACCAACATTATGGCAAGGAGTAATTATTCTTTTGAAGCAATTTCTTCTTTCGAACGACATAAATGTATATTATTGAGCATTAGGACTTTGATTATGCTCTATTTAGATGCTTCAAGATGCTATTGCAAATTTAATTCATGATGTGTTATAGCTTAAGCATTTAAATCTTTGAGTACAAATCCTGCATCTACCCACTTCCTACTGTAAACCTTTATCTAATAGGAACACAAACTGACACTCACAAAAAAATAAAAGATAGGTTTCTCAATTAACAAATCTAATTTAAGGATAGGGCACTCTAATGGGATTTGTGTAGCATCACCTTTCATCGCTGAAAAAACGTACGGATTCGGCTAAGAATCAGGTAATCCGTAATCGATCGGCAGATAGACACAGTTTCCACACTTCGATTACGGATTATCCAAGTCTTAGCCGAATCAGTGTGATTTTGGCAATGAAAAGCGATGTTACACAAATCCCAGTAGGGTGCCCTATCCTTAAAAGTACTTCAAACTTTCCCCCAATCTTTTCAAAAACTGTCAAGAAGTAGTTTGACCTTTTTGCAAACGACAAACTGTTGACTCTTCCAAATTAAAAGTAACTGCAGGCAACAAATTTGAACTTGGTACAAAAGAGCTAAACTTCTCTGACAGGCTACAAAAGATTTGTGGAAAAAGAAGAGAATGCTTGTAATTAGTATTTAGCATTTTCTCCTTTTCC
The DNA here is from genome assembly GCA_946811185.2 of Hippopus hippopus. NCBI lineage: Eukaryota > Metazoa > Mollusca > Bivalvia > Cardiida > Cardiidae > Hippopus > Hippopus hippopus. Next base: position 4,218,379 of record OX328105.1, read on the forward strand.
CACAACATTTTCTTCCTCATGGTTGTTAAAATTGGGGATTCAGTGGTAAAGGGTTAACACTTTCCTCACCATTGATGACACAAGAAGCTTTAGTGGACAGTGTAGATCAAAATCAGACTGCACGACTGATCTACACTGTCCACTCTTTTATTCTAGATTGTAACTGAACTGTCTCTTCATCTTGTAGCAGGACTATATTTGTAACCATTGAAAGAGTAAAGGTTATTTTTATAGTAATGAAAGAGTTAATAGAAATAAAGAAACTTACCATCTATTGCTTCTAGGGCAAAGTGACGTACATCATCATCACTGTCTGCCTTTAGTTTTTCTAAACATGGCTTCATCTGGCTATTAACAACTCTGAAAATATAACATGCAACAACTGATTTAGGGAAGCTGTTGTCTTGTAAATTTGTTACGACTTTTAAACTAATTTAATAGTACTGTAGCAATATCCACTGCAGCTTGTGCACAAACTGCACAAACTCTGCATTCCCAGAATTTCTTATGCCTCAACTTTGCTCTTTCCAAGCCACTGGCTGCTCTCTTGCATACTGTAAGAACAGTGTTAAGCTATGGAAGAGGTATCTTTTGTATTGACTCATTGATCATTCGACAAGATTTTGGCAGAGAATAGTATCAATCTCAAATTATTATGTATAATACTCCTGGTGTTACCAAAGATACTGTCATTAACTCTCTACCAAACGACAAAATTTCAGACTGGTCCAAATTGAAAGCACTTGCAGACAACAAACTGGATGTGGCTCAAATGATGAAATTTGTCAATAAAAGGGTAGAAAACATTGTTGGAAAAAGGAGAAAATGCTGGTACCCAGCATTTTCTCCTTTTCCCACAATGTTTTCGAAAGGTTTATATCCTCAAAGTTGTCAAAACTTGGGACTGTGTGGTAAAGGGTTAAGTAAAACTGTCGTCACTTTCATTTGTTTGAGCCATGCTCTGGCAAAAAGGATTTAAACTCTTTAACTCTTTACCAGACAACAAAATTTTAGACTTGTCCAAATTGGAAGCATTTGCAGACGACAAAATAAATGTGACAGAAAAATTGAAACTTGACTTTAGAAGAGTAAAAAACATTGTGAGAAAAGGAGAAAATGCTGGTTACAATGTTTCAGAAGACCCACAATGTTTTCAGAAGACTTCTTCCTCTGGGTCGTAAAAACCAGGGATTGTTTGGTAAAGGGTTAAAACATGAAAAAATTTTAGTCTGGTCCAATTGAAAGCATTTGCAGACAACAAATTAAATGGGACTCAAAATCTAAAATTTGCATTTGGAAGGGTAGACAGCATGGAAGGGAAAGGAGAAAATTCTAATTACCAGAATTTTCTCCTTTTCCCACAATCTTCTCTAAAGCCATTTTCAGAAAGGTAATTTAAACTCGGGATTATGTGGTAAAGGGTTCATGTATCTCTGTTATACACTATACCAATCAAGTCATCTCATAGTTATAGATCTATAAAACCTATTTTGTCTCACAGCCCACTGAATCATAAGGTAGACTGGTCCTTTCACATGCAGAAACTTGATTAATAGCAAAAAGTGTTGACCCAGGCTAGCCTGCACGGACTGTGCAGGCTGGCCTGAGTTGATATTTTTTGGTGTTGCATTAAACCCTCTTTCCAGAGCATTGCTCATTTAAAACAAGAGGGCCATGACGGCCCTGAAATCGCTCACCTGAGTCTTTTGACCAAACATGACCCATTTTCAATCTCTTTCGAGATATCATGACAAACTTTCTACCAAGCTTTCATAATTATTGGACTGAAAATTTGGCCTCTAGCTTATACACAAGCTTTTTCTAGAATTTCTCTCAGTGACCTAATTTTTAGCCAAACATAGCCTATTTTTCCATTGTAGATATTATCAAAACAAAGATTCTGACCAGAAGTATTGGACAGAAAATGTGGCCTCTAGAGTGTACACAAGGTTTTTCCAAGATTTGACATGGGGACCTAGTTTTTTACCCAATGCGACCCATTTTCAATTTCATCATATTGATCATCAAGACAAACTTTCTGACTAATTTTCTTAAGTACTGGAAAGAAAATGATGACTCTAAAGCTACACAAGCTATTTTAAAGATCTGACCTGATGACCTAGTTTTTGACCCCATGTGACCCATTTTCAAACTCATTTAAAGAATCATTGTGAAAAACATTCTGACCAACTTTCATGAGTATTTGACTGAAAATGTGGTCTCTAGAGGGTACACAAGGTTTGTGTAAGATTTGAACAGTGACCTAGTTTTTGACCCGTCATAACCCATTTGCAAACTCGTCCAAGAAATCATCAAGACATACATTCTGACCAAGTTTCATGAGTACTGAACTGAAAATATGGGCTCTAAAGCATTTACATGGTTTTTAGATTTGACCTAGTGACCCAGGTTTTTACCAAACATGACCCATTTTCTAAGTTGTATGCAATATCATCAAGACAAACATTCTGACCAACTTTCAAGTGTTTTGGACCAAAAATGTGGTCTCTAGAGCATACACAAGGTTTTTTAAAGATTTGACCTAGGGACCTAGTTTTTTAACCCGACATGACCCATTTTCGAACTTGTTTGAGATATCATCAAGACAAACATTCTGACCAAGTTTCGTGAGTATCAGACTGAAAATGTGGCCTCTAGATCGTACACAAGGTTTTTCTAAGATTTGACCTAGTGACCTAGTTTTTGACCTGACATGACCCATTTTTGAACTTGTTCGAGATATCATCAAGACAAACATTCTGACCAAGTTTCATAAGTATCAGACTGAAAATGTGGGCTCTAGCGTGTACACAAGGTTTTTCTAAGATTTGACCTAGTGACCTAGTTTTTGACCTGACATGACCCATTTTCGAACTCGTCCAAGATATCATCAAGACAAACATTCTGACTAATTTTCAAGAGTTTTCGACTGAAAATGTGGCCTCTAGAGCGTACACAAGGTTTTTCAAAGATTTGACCTAGTGACCTAGTTTTTGACCCAACATGGCCCGTTTTAAAATTTGTCAGAGATATCATCAAGACAAACATTCCGACCAACTTTCAAGAGTTTTGGACTGAAAATGTAGCCTCTATAGCATACACAAGGTTTTTCAAAGATTTGACCTAGTGACCTAGATTTTGACCCTACATGACCCATTTTCCAACTTGTTCAAGATATCATCAAGACAAACATTCTGACCAAGTTTCATGAGTATTGGACTGAAAATGTGGCCTCTAGAGTGTACACAAAGTAAAAGTTGACAACGCACATCACATGATGGACACAGCACGATCACAAACGCTCACCTTGAGCACTTCGTGCTCAGGTGAACTAATTACATATACCTGTACAGTAACTAGGACGGTAAATACTTCCTTCAGAAAAGGGCTAAACAAAACAATTCATCTTGAGCTGTTTGTTTCCATTTACACAATATAGTATCACAAAATAAAGAGGAGTAGATTTGGTTTGGTTTGTAGAGAAGTTTAACACCATTTTACTAGCTTAGGTCATATCATGGTGGTCAATGACGCACCCATGTGTTTCCTGGCTTTCTCACTCCAGTACTGACACAACTTTCTTTCTACAGCCACTGACAACTTTTTTCACATGCATCAGAGGTGAGAGGCAAAAAATCATTGAAAAGAAAGTTCGCTGCAACCAGGTAGTGACCTGCAACCTCCAGGTCATGAGTCAGATACGCTAACCACTAAGCTACCTGGCTGGGCAAAAAAGAGTAGAGAGATCAAGGTTGTGCAGTAACTTACGTAGAATCCAAAACTTTGCCCAGTTTCTGTAGAGACTTCGCTACGTTAAATCTTACATTGGCCACAGAATCATTTGCCATACTCAGTATCGTAGGTAACATCATCTTCGCCGTCATATCTGGGCCACAGGCCTCAGCTAGTAACTGTAATAAAACATCATGTGGTCAGTCAATTTATTCTTACTGTTACTTTATATATGAGCCATGCTCCAGCAAAAGGGAGCTCAATGCATATCCGTGACCTATGCTACCAAGCAAGCCATCACATCAGGGTCCAAAAAATCCACTCGTCCGCTCGTATTTACGAGTAAGAAATGGATGAGGACGAGTGAAATATCACTCATACTCGTCCGGCATGACGAGTGGTGAATAGGAGATAGTAAAACAAGTTTTTCAGATGAATATTTAACTTACACGAGACAAAACGGCCATTCAATTATTGAATAAGCGAATTAAGGGTATTCAAGAAATAAAATTTTGAAACAGAACATAAAACGTGCTGGTCCCCGCCCTAAATAAAGACCGGTTTCAAGTCAGCCTAATGATATAACCCGGGACCTTTCATTGCAAACAAAAATCTCATAATATGCTTCGGGTGTACCTAATTCAATCTGACCGACTTTGCTAATTATTAAAACGAACGATATTAACATTAACGCAAATACTTTCCCGAAACCAGTTCGAAAAACTGTGTTGTTTTGGCTTTATTAATTTCTGTAAATTGACCGGATAACTGGTACCGGTTTTTAAAACCCGGTATTTAAGGTTCGTTGTAACGTTTCCGTTTCGTCTGAAAAAAAAAAAAACCCGTCAGAGTCCAATACTTGAAGGGTTTTTCTCGGCGGACGAGTAAGAATCAAAGCAGGACAAGTGTTTTTTCAAAGTCACTTGTCCTACAGGACGAGTGCCTTTTCTGGAAATTTTTGGACCCTGCACATGCTTAGGGATCCATAATATCCACTTATTTTAACAACCGTTAAAATAACTGGTCCTTGGACATACAGAAAACTGACCAATAGTGAAAAGTTTCGGCCCAGGTCAGCCTGTGCATTCCGCGCAGGCTGACCTGGGTCGATACTTTTCGCAGATGCATTAAGCCCCCTTTTCACAGAGCATGGCTCAAATATTGTTAATGATCCTTTAATACACATCTTTTGAAAGTATTAAAGGAATTGGAGCATTTGCTTGTAAAATTCAAATACCACTTTTCCACCGAACGAAATTGATCTCATTCAAAATCTTACAGATTTTCCTTTCCTTTTAGACATTTCTCCATAACTTCACTTGTGCAAGTCAGTCTAAGTATCTCCTATAGATTAATAGGTCAATACAGCCAACATTCATAAATCATATAAATGGGAACTTATACTATGGTTATACTAAATCAAATATCAAGAATTAGTCTTTCAAGTAAAGGAACAAATGTAGTTCCTCTTGCAAACAGTGTACATCAAGATGTATATAAATATCTAAATGGTTTGTTATATTTTGAGCTTTAAACTTTTTTGTTGTGAGTTGTAAACTGCAGTGTGACCTTTTTCATATATTTTGCACACAACCTTTAAGAAGTTTCAAATAATAAAGAAAGTATCATTTATAGACAGCTTTGTCTTGTGTTTCATGCCACTTTAAAAAATAATTCAGTTTACTGCAGCAAGTACACATATTGATATAAAACTGCTTTTTCCTTTTACCAGTACCATGCAAAACAATCTATTAAAACCATGGCTGCTTTCCCACAAAAAAAAAAAAAAAAAAAATCAGTTGTGAGAGGAACTAAGTCTCTCCACATTGACTATCGTCAAATCCTGTTAAAGAGTTTAGCAACTTGCAACCCCTGGATTACTGTCCCAGTGCATTCCCACTGTGGGGTCTCTGCACACAAAGCTACAGCTAGAAATGTCGTAAAAGCCAACTCACCATAACCTGCGAATGCTTAGAGAGGACATATTTAGAACTGATAAGCACTGTGCACAAAACTATTTATTCTTCCAGGCATAACCCTTTACCAAACAATCCTGAGTTTTAACGACCCTGAGGAAGTAGCCTTTTGAAAACATTGTAGGAAAAGGAGAAAATGCTGGTGATACAATTTCTCCCTTTCCCACAATGTTTCTACCTCACCATAGACAGAAATCATGATTTAAGCAACATTTAATTTGTTGCCTGAAAATACTCTCAATATAGTCCATTCCAATTTTTTTTTTTTGTTTGGTAAAGAGTTAATGGCACACATCTGAAAATGGCCCCTTACAAATCTAAAATTTCACTGTCATAGTTGTACAAATTGTACAACTATGACAGTGAAAGTGTAACAAAGATCCACTGCAGGGTTTTCCGTGACGCACAACTCCTGCTTCAATGACGCAATTTATCTCAAATGACCCCCAAAAATAAAAAACAGTGCGTCATCAGTGACGCAACCTTCCAAAATCTAACTCATCTAGGAAATTGAATAGATCTAAATCGTCATAAATCCAAGTCTGTTCTTGCTTACATATCTCAGCCGAACACCATTCTTTTTTCAACTACATTGTTTTTTACGATAAAAGTGGTTTTCTGGTTATTTATTTATAGAATACGACTGGTTTACACATTATTACCACAAAGTACAGTGGACAGTTGTCGTAAATAGGGGCCCAGTCAAAGTCTTAGTTGGGTTCTCTGTAATTTATAGCGTATTTTACGTGACTTCCAGTAGACTGAAGTACACATTACCAGTCTGTTCTGTTCGTGGAAAATAATTTAACAACGAAGTGACCTGAAGCATTCTTTTTTACTGTCTACAGCTGCCGATCAAGCCACATCAAGCAGCGATTCGGACGGGAATGTATCATCTATTAAAAATTGAAGTTGAGCTTTCCGTCAGAAATGACTTAAAAACATTACTTTCTTGAAGTTTAAAGATGAAATGTATTGTAATCTATCTTTGATGACCAAGAGACCCATATAAATGATTTCTTTTGACCCCCTAAGTTGAAGAAATGACCCTCAACTAAAGAGGCAAGGGGTCACAATGACCCGCAATTTTTAATGCCGAGGGAAAACCCTGCAATGCAGTAATCGCTAGACTGTACAAGTTTGCAAATTTCAATATAGCCATATGAACATAAACAGATAGACAGACAAATGAACATGCTAATTCCAGTATACTCCAAAAAACAATTGTTTTACAGGGGAGTAATGTAAAACAAAGATTTCATACATTTATACAGAAAAGACAGGTCATTCTGTGTAAATAGTTGCCGTCCTGTGACAGACTTATCACTTTAGGTATGGCAGTCTGTTGGGCCCATTCTGTTCCAAACTTCTCCACCAACTTTTGTAAGTTCTTTGTTGCTGCGTCCCTTATAGCAAACACTGAAACAAAACAAACATTATCTAACTCATTACTGTTCAAAAATACCCTTTTCATATTCCTGCTGCATCATGGGAAAAGTAGCAATAGCTCGTAAAAAGTATTTGCTCTTTTTCCCAAAATGTTTCTCTAACAGTTGAAAGATCATACTTTTTTGTCCTTCAAATGTATTTTGGCCTTTTCATTTTTTAACGATTTGCAGTACTATTTTTAGCCGAGTATTCAAAAAAAAAAAAGACAAAGTTCAACAGTAATGCGTTCCATGTAAATGGACTAAAACTATGCAAGTGTTTCAACAATATATTGTCTCCACTCTGTATTTCTATCCTCCTAACTCTACAACTCAACCAAAAACAAAAGTTTTACTATGACAAAAGGGAAGAAAATTTTAATATGCCAAGAGGGAGGAGAAAATGCCACTAACCAGCATTTTCTCCTTTTCCAAAGTTGTTTTCAAAAGCCTTCTTCAGCAAGGTAGATAAAACTCCCAATTTTTTGGTAAAAGGATTAAAGTAGGTATAAGAAAGATACAGAAAAGGCAAGTCACTCCATGTAACATAGAACCAAATTTGGAAGAATCTAAAACATTTCGTTTTGGAAAGGGTTAATATACCTGAGCATGTAATAAGTTAATCTGTAATGAGAAAGAATTAACATATTTCTTCCTGAAACAAACCTGCAACAGACTATTTTTATATAATCCTTGTGAAAGATAATCAATCAATATAAATCACGGTCTTTTACATCAATATATATGCGAATATTGTTAACCCTAATATCTCCTAATCGGACAGTGTAGATCCAAGATCAGACTGCACTAACAAAGGTTAGTGAGTCACGCTTGGCAACCTAAGGGTTAAAATGGGAGAAAGTGGTCATTAAGAATGATTTCTCCTTTTGTCACAATCTTTCTTTACGTAATTGCTGTGAGAAAAAGATGTCAATTCAAGAATTACAGGATTTAAAACAAAGATATATAATAATGTACTATTAAGCTACTTTATGAATATTCAAATGATATGGCTCAACAGCATAATTATTATGGCTTATGATACCTCGAATCATGCTTTGGACAAATATCTTTAGACTACTGCAAATGCAATCAGGGTACGTATTCGCCTACCATTCTCAAGAACATTCTTCGTCTAATTCTAGATTTGGAAAAAGAAACAATTTTTTATTGGCTAAGCCAAATGGTTTAGTCAATAAGAAGTTGTGTAATTTTCATATATAGAAAATTCTTGAAAATAAGGCCAAGAATGTTCTTCAGAATGGTTGGTAAATACCAACCTAGAAAAGCAAAAAAGAACATGTTTGTGCAACTACTTACCATGATCCACCAACCATGTCATACATAAAGAGTTCAGTTTCTCATCAAAAAACTCCATACCCTGAAAAAGTGGATAAAAACCATTACAGATAAATCAAGAAAATCTCTCCTATGACTTTGTTCACTTTTTTTTTCAACAACAACAACATCTCCATTGCAGTTCTCAGCCGGATAAGAATGGCAAGAGGTAACGAAGTCAGAAGTATTGAGAATAGGTGTCACTTTCCAAGCTAGATTTGTTTGTTTAATTGGTATTTTCAACATTATGTATTCACTCTTTACTAAACGACAAAATTTTAGACTTATCCAATGTGGAAGTATTTGCAGATGAAAAAATAAATATGACTTGAAAACTGCAATTTTTTAGGAAAGTGTAGAAAACATTGTGGAAAATGGAGAAAATGCTGGTTACCAGCATTTTCTCCTTTTCCCACAATGTTTTCAAAAGGCTTCTTTCTCAGGTTCGTTAAATGTCAGGGCTGTGTTGTAAAGGGTTAAAGCAACAATTACACCTATGTTTTCCTTTCACATACTTTACCAGCATTTTGCACAACACCATTTCCAAAGCTGCTTTCCCACATAAACATTGTCAAGGAGAGTGGAATGAATCTTAGAAAGAGATAAACTGAGCTAGGATGTAAACTCACTATCTTTGGATTACAATCCTTGTGCATTACCAACTGAGGTGCTGGGCTTACCATTGAAGTTCGATACATAAATACATAGGTTATTTGACAGTACTAGGACTGTATTTACCAAGATTTGTAAGTTTGAATTCAAAACCAAGTCTTTTGACTGGCATAGAAATTGTCTGCATTACATCTCAGGCAATTACATAGCCAGTCAAGGTAACTTTTTCTCTTCTTTTTTTTTTTTCTTCATCCAATTTCATTCTTCTTACTTTCAAACCACTCACTGCTTTCCTCACGAAAAACAGGTCTGAATAGCTTTTAAAATGATTGATCTGGCAATAAATTCAACAATCAGGCCTTGAACAAAACAGGTGCATTTAAACTATAGTTCAAATGAATCCAGCCCAGCCCAAGAGGTCAAAGAGAGCTTATAATGACTTACCAGTTGACCAGCTAACAATGGCATGTATTCAATGATGGCCAGTCGAACTCTCCATTTTGAATCCTCGGCTAAGTCTACAATGGCTGGCAGGAGACTCTGTGACAATTGCTTAATTCCAATAACCTGAAAGAAAATAGAGGTTTTGATAAGGATTGTAGGTATTGATTATAGAGGATATTAAGAGTCAATGTACAATTTTTTACTTTCTTACACTTGACAGCTTTAGCAAAAACAGCAGAGAAATGGGCAATTGCCAGCAACAAGCAACTTCTCCTTTTTTAATAGCTTTTTTCCATACCTTATTTTTCCTTTCCTACAAATGTATTTCCTCAATGTAATTTATGTTTGTTAACATTTTATGAGACAACAAAATAACAGTCAGGTTCAAATTAAAATTACATGCAGATGCCAACTTAAATAGGGATAAAATAAGGGATAAAATAACGAGATTTGTCATGGAAAGGGTAGAAAACATTACGGAACAAGGAGAAAATAATGCGCCATTTGTGAAAATATTACCGATGATATTCACTCGATGAACTAAATTTCGATCTTTCACCGTAAAAAACAAATATCCTCTATGTAATATAACTACTTCAAGGAGACTTTTTGAACCCACCACTTATCATGGTCTTTGGAGAAAAAACCACTGACCTTGTACAATGATTAAAACTTGTACAATGATTAAAAGATGATTCAGAGAGAATCATGAAAAAAACACTATGAAAATTAAAGAAAACACTTGTTCTGAGGATGAACAAGAACAAGCAATTACTCAATTTTCCACACTATTTGTAAAGCTTTCTTATAGCACAGAAATCAACAGGCACAGCATACAGAAAGAAAGGACAAGTACCTCATTGACACAATCCAGGTTGGAGATAATGTTAAGTCGGACTTCTGGGCAGTCGTCCTTCAGCTGAGTGAGGAACAAGGGTAGCAAGTGTTCTATTGTGCTGTAAAAAAACAAAACAGTTGGTCAATCCTTTGCCAAATACTGTATACTATGAGGTTATTTAACATGCTTGGGTACAATACTGAATTCTATTGGATGAGTACACTGCAGAACCAGTCTATATTTTGGACTCGGCTGTCGCCTCGTCCAAAATATAGACTGGTTCTGCAGTGTATGAATCCAATAGAATTCAGTATTGTACCCAAGCATGTTGAATGACCTCTTTATTTCACACTTCCGTATTGACTTTAAAGTAAACGACAAGTACAGGGCCATTTCAGTTTAAATAAAAACATATCAAAAGAGGTTTTGAAATTGCTTTTTTTGACAACGGACTTCGGTAGACTGCACTTCCGGTCAAAATATCGATATTCGGGACTCTAGCCTCGTTTTGAAAAATCCATATTGGACTCTTGCCTCGTTCTGAAAAATCCATATTGGACTCTACAGCGTCCAATATGGAATAAGGTATTCTGTACTCACGTGGTAGTATTAGAGCGATTTCATTGGACGCTAAATAGTAGGTGTGAAATAAATAGATATATTCGTGTCAAAAAATTTGCGAATTACCGATTATCCACATTTTGTGTACGAAAATGTTTGCAAATTCAAGACACTCATTATTTGTTGGTATACTTGTGGTAAAATACGTGAACAGAAAAGTTTGCAAACTTTACGAATTCGCGAAATTGCAAAAATTTCCACTTCGCAAAAATTTCCGCTTATACACTGCAGAAAAAAGCTTGTTTAAACAGTATGTGAAAAGGAGCAAAAGCTGATGTCATGTATTTTCTCCTTTCCTATGCTGTCTACCATTTAAACAAGGAATTCCATAATTCAAATCACATTTTATTAGTTGTCTATGAATGCTTCTAATACAAATATTTTTTGCTGATTAGTAAAGGTTCAAATTGAGAAATTGGCACACACTACATGTTTCTTTTAATACTTCATAGCAATAGATTCTTGCAAAGATGGCATTTTGGTATAGGTCAACAAAATAACTGTTATGTAAGCAATATTGCCGTCAGAAGTTTTGTCACATGATCTCAAATCTTCAGCAGCTCAATACAATTGCCAATGACAAGGCAAGTATTGCTACAGAAAAATGTGTAGCTCTCACTTGGGAAAAGCAAGTCTGACCAGTACAATAGAAAGAAAATCTATAAAATCAAAATCTGTAAGTGCATAACTTGACCCTTTACCACACAATCCCGAGTTTTAATGACCCTGAAGAAGAAGCTTTTTAAAAACACTGTGGAAACAGGAGAAAATGCTGGTAACCAGCATTTTCTCCTTTTCCCACAATGTTTTCTAACCTTTCAAAGAAAAATTTCCTAATTTGTGAAACCTTTGATTTGTCTTCTGCAAATGCTTTTAATTTGAACCAGTCTAAAATTTTGTCATCCGGTAAAGAGTTACAGCTTACTTTGTCATTTTTACTCTGTTAGAGAGTTGAAATACACTGATAGATAATTGGTTTTTGATCTTTCTTCTGACAATGTTGCACAATTAATATGGAACTAAATTTTCAAGTTGTTTCTACAAATCCTTTATCAAACAATCCTATGTTTAACCATTTATCAATCAGCAAAATTTGAGACTGGTCCAGATGGAAAGCATCTACAGAGGACAAATAAATGTGACTAAAGAAACTGAAATTCCTACTTAGAAGAGTAGAAAACATTGTGGGAAAAGGAGAAAATGCTGATTACCAGCATTTTCTCCTTTTCCAACAATGTTTTCCAAAGCCCTTTCTATCAGGGTTGTTAAAACTCAGGATTGTTTGGTAGAGGGTAATCAACCATGTGTAAATAAGCTTTTACAAAACATTTTTTGAAAATTTTCCCATCATTTGCGTCAAAATTCATTTGTTTCCTGCAAATACTTTAAAATGAGGGCATTTCTGTAAGAATATGTCATCTGGTTGACCTGTCACAATACAGATGCAAATATTTGCCCCTGAAGTAGATAGCTTCACAAAAACATTGTTTGGAAATGAGCAATGGCGTTTGACTTAGGGTCTACGACTCCAAACTCATTGGTGAATATCTTGTAACATCAACAACTTCATAAAGGCTATTCAGCCAAACTCAGCAGCTTCCATCTTTTAACATGAGAGTTAGGGGCCATAGACTCACAAACTCATCGATAAATATCGTGTAAAATTGACGTTTTGGTAAAGGCTATTCGGCCAATCTCGGCAGTTTCTGTCTTTTAATATGAGAGTTAGGGGCCGTAGACCTTAAATTAATCCTATCAATGTTTTCCGTATGGTTAACAAGCCATTTTCCTACACTTCAAGTATGTCTCATTTGTCACTAGCACCAGGAACAAAAATGTCCTCACTTTTAACTCTTTACCACACAACCCTGGATTTTAACGACCCTGAAGACATAAGACTTTTGAAAACATTGAGGGAAAAGGAGAAAATGATGGTAACCAGCATTTTCTCCTTTTCCCACAACGCTTTCTCCCCTATAAAAAAACAAATCATCATTCGAGTAACACCCATTTTGCTGTCTACACATCTTTTTAATTTGGTCGAGTCTAAAATTATGTCATGTGATAAAGAGTTAAAGACTTTACCAGTCAACAAAATTGTTAAGTCCTGTCTATATTGACTTGCCCATGGACAGCACAAATGTGGTTGAAATTTGTCTTCAAAAGGCTAGGTAAGGAGCATTTTCTTCTATTCACAGTATTTTCCAAAGCCTTCTACATCATGATTGTAAAAACATGTTTGGTAAATTGGTGAAAAAATCTAGTCTTCTTAGTGTCCCTTTTTATCCATGTTAACCTAGTTAACTCTTTATTCAACGACAAAATTTTCGACTGGACCAAATTGAAAGCATTTGCAGACCATAAATTAAATGAACCTCAAAAGATGATTTCTGTCTATGGTACAACAGAAAACATTGTTAAAATCGGGATAGTGTGGGAAAGAGTTAAAGAGAAAAAACAAAATTTACATACTTGTCTTTGCCTAAGATTGGTGACAATCCCATGATGACTGAAGCCAAGGCAGATTTAACATGTTGGTTGGCATCAGAAACCAGATCTTTCACACAGGGTAGAATGTTAGTCATAATGATTTCTTCACGTACATCAGCTGACAAGTTCTGACAAAATTCTGCAAAGGATCAAAGAGATAAAAAGGTGCTCTTATAGTACTGATTATAGACGTAGAAAGTTCCAAACACATTTTGTCTACCAAACAAAACTAGAACTTGTTTTTCTACAAAAAAACAGATGTCTCCCCCCTTTTTGGTGTCAGAAGGATTGATATGTGACCAAGGCAATTTCTAACTGAAATAATGGTCATTTTTCTCTAACGGTTTTCAACTATAGAGCGGACACGAAATTGTACGTAAAATGAGTAAGGAAAAAAATCAAAGGGAAATAATTAAAAAAAAAAATACAAGCCAGAGTTATGGTTATTGTGCATGACTGTTTGTCTCATGTTGCTTTACAAATGTGTGAAGTTTTATCAAAATATCTTAAAAGGTTTCGAGTTATAGAGCGGACACGATTTGTGACGGAAAATAATCAAAGGGAAATAACTCAAAAAAATATACAAGCCAGAGTTATGGTTATTGTGCATGACACTTCGTCTCATGTTGCTTTACAAATGTGTGAAGTTTTATCAAAATATCTTAAAAGGTTTTGGAGTTATAGAGCGGGCATGATTTGTGACGGAAAATAATCAAAGGGAAATAACTCGAAAAATATACAAGCCAGAGTTATGGTTCTTGTGCATGACACTTCGTCTCATGTTGCTTTACAAATGTGTGAAGTTTTATCAAAATATCTTAAAAGGTTTTCGAGTTATAGAGCGGACACGATTTCTGATGGACAGACAGACAGACGGACAGACGCACGCACGGGGAAAAACAATATGTATCCCGACCCTGACAGGGGGGAAGACATAATTCTATCAGATGACTACTGAATGAGCAACATGCAATAAAGTCCTTACTTCATCAATATTAGAGAGCTAAAACAAAGGATATGGTGATTTCACTGGAAGGAAATAGAGTTGTTTTTAGTTTCAAAGTTATTTCAGTACATATATCTCACAGAGTATTAGATTCAGTCTTATCACACTTTTTGTCCTGTCCGACTTTAATTTCACACTGTTTTATGTATATCTACACAAGATAGGCAGTTTGATCTTAATCTTTGTACTGCTAACTATATACGATAGACATTCTAAGTCAGTACTGATGAAAAAGATGCAAAAATTGCACTTTAGGGTGGTTTTTTTTTTTAGTCAAAATACCCGGTATGTGGCAAAGAAGCAGACAGTGCAGAAACAAGATAGGCTGCACATTTGATGCAGTCTGATCTTGATTTACGCTTCCCATATAAGCAATTAAATCCAGTTTTGCATATGAGTTAAAATATAATGTGCACAAAAACAACTATAGCTGCTCATGGCATCATTACACAACACATAATTATAGTGTAAAAGTTGATCGACAAAAATAGAAAACTTAAGTTAAAGACTGACCTTTGACCTTGTGTGAGGATGCAGCCCTTACTTCAGCTTCACAATCCTTCAATAAACTGCAGAAAGCAGGAACCAGGTCTTGCTTTGTTATCTCTGGGCCAACAGCTTTTTGTAACTAGAAGAGAAAGAAGACATGTTTGAACAAAAGAAATGAAAACATTAAGAAATTGTTTGCTAATGTCAACACACAGACATCATATATCTGACACTTTTCTTTCATATCCTAAAATAACCTTTTTAAGTTGCCCATTAACCCATTAAACGTCTTTAACCCTTTACTACACAGTCTTAAGTTTTAACGACCCTGAAGTACAGTTTTTGAATACGATGTGGGAATAGGAGACAATGCTAGTAACCATCTTTTTTACCTTTTCCCACAATGTTTTCTATCCTTTAACACACAAATCCTATCATATGAGCCACATTCGTCTAGTTATCTTCACATACTTTAAGTACGGACAGATCTTAACTTTTGTTGTGTGGTAAAGCGTAAACAAGATAAACTTTACAACTAAACTACACTATAACAGCTTAATACTACATTATGAATGGACTTTTATCATTCATCATAAATCATACTAGCCAGATATCAATGAATTCTAATGCTAGATTGATTTATCTGTGCTCCATGCCATTTTTAGTATCATTTTACATACATCATGGCAACAGCTCTCTAATTAATATGTGTCTTGGGTTTTAGCTGTATTAGGCAGGGGCTATGAAATGTCTTGTCCAAGGACACTGCTTTGAAAAACATAGTCTCAAGTGAGGGTCAAATCGGGGACACCTGGTTGCAAATACCAATCCTATACTTTCACCACTAAGCCACACAGGACCTGGAATCTCATACTAGAATTTTTGTCACAGTACAATTACACACAAACAATATTCTACAGAATAAATAAAAAGTTCCAAACAAACTGGAACAAACAAAACCCTTTACCTATAAATACCAAGTTTTAACAATTCTTAGATATTAGGTATTAGGTAAGCTTTTAGAAAACAAAGTGGGAAAAGGAGAAAATGCTGGCAACCAGCATTTTCTCCTTTTCCCACAATGTTTTCTACCCTTTCAAAGATTTGTTTGTTTGTTTGAATGGTGTTTTACGCCGCTTTCAACATTATTTCAGTCATATCACGGCGACAGCTAACATATTCATGTTTTCCTGGGTTTCACCAGTACTAGGCTTGGGCTCTGAAGTGTCTTGCCCAAGGACACTCCTGTGAAAAACCCAGTGGAGCCAGTGAGGCTCGAACCCGGGGCTTCCAGGTCACAAGTCCCACCCTTAACCGCTGAGCCACACAGGACCCCTCCTTTTCAAGGACAAATCCCATTACTTGAGCTCCGATTCATTTTGTCATCAGCACATGCTTTATACTTTAAGGTGTAAAAAATTATCAGGTCTGGTGAAGAGTTAAAATAATACCAAATACTCACATCTGTGAATTTATCTGCCACCATGTATCTAACCCTCCATGACTTGTCCTCGGCTGCCTGCTTCAGTGTGCTCATCACATACTTTTCAATGTCATCGGGTGACAACAGGGACGCAATACTAACAGAAGCCTCCACAGCTAGTAACCTCACTGAGTCCTGAAATATTGAAGTCACTGATTCAGTATCTAGGCTCTAATGGGGTGGGGGGGGGGGGGTGTTTGGTAATGAATTAACCCCTGCAGATGACTTTTTATGCAGCAGCCCATTTAAAATACAAGAGGGCCATGATGGCCCTAGAGTCCCTCACCTGAGCCATTTGACCATACATGACCCATTTCAAATATTTTTGCGATTATGACCAACATTCTAAAGGATACACAAGGTAATTCAAAAGATTTGACCTGGTGACCTAGTTTTTGACCTAATATGACCCATTTTCAAAGTGGATCAAGACATCCTCAAGACGAACATTCTAACCAACTTTCATGCTTATTGGACTCAAAATGTGGCCTTTAGAGTGTACACAAGCTTTTTCTAAGATTTGTCCAACTGGCCTAGTTTTTGACCTGACATGACCCATTTTCAAACTCATCCAAGATATCATAAATACAGAGATTCTGACCAACTCTCAGGCGTATTGGACTGAAAATGTGCTCTCAAGGGCGTGCACATGGTTTTTCAAAGATTTGACCTGGTGACCTAGTTTTTGACCAGACATGATCCATTTCTTAACTCTGACATCAAAAATGTCATTAAGACAAACACTCTGACCAATTTTCAAGAGTATTGGACTCAAAATGTGGCCTTTAGAGTGTACACAAGCTTTTTCTAAGATTTGACCTGGTGACCTAGTTTTTTACCAGACATGACGCATTTTTTAACTCATTCAAGATTTCATCTCTAGAGACAAACGATCTGACCAAGTTTCATGAGTATTGGACAAACATGTGGCCTCTACAGAATACACAAGGTTTTTCTAAGATTTGACCTGGTGACCTAGTTTTTGACCTGACATGACCCATTTTCAAAGTCGTCCAAGATATCATCAAAACAAACATTTTGACCAAGTTTCATGAGAATTGGACCAAAGTTGTGGCCTCTAGGTTGTACACAAGGTTTTTCTAAGATTTGATCTAGTGACCTACTTTTTGACCCGGCATGACCCATTTTCGAACTCATCCAAAATATCATCAAGAAAAACAATCTGATCAAGTTGCAAGAGTAACGGACAAAAAATGTGGCCTCTAGAGCGTACACAAGGTAAAAGTTGAAGACGAACGACAGACACAGCACGATCACAAAAGCTCACCATGAGCACCTCCTGCTCAGGTGAGCTAAAAATCCATTGAAGTAAAAAGAGAAATAGTTTATAACAAGCCATTTCTCCTTTGCCCACCTCTTTTTATAGATTTCCTGTATTGTTCCTTAATTCATTTAATTGTTGATATGTCACAGGAATGTTATGTAAGTCCTCTGCCACAAATTTGTTTTAGGAGGTAATGGGTTAATTATGCATGACCGCAATCAATGTATAGCATTCTGAAACTGAGACAAATAAATGAGCCGTGCTTTGTGAAATGGGGGCTTAATGTATCTACAAAAAGTATCGACCCAGGTCAGCCTGCACAGTCTGCAGATGCTGACCTGGGCCAACACTTTTTGCTATTGGTCAATATTTTGCCAGTCCAAGGACCTGTTTACCTCATGATTCCATTGGTTGTTAGTCAAAATGGACTTTATGGATCGATAATAATATGATGAATTGCTTGGTATAATTCATCATGGAGATGCATTAAGCCCCCTTTTGCCAGAGCATGACTCAAATATTAACTCCGGAGAAATTGGCCCCACCAAATATCCTGAACAACAACCGGTCTATTTTAACTTCTTGCCCCGAACAAATCCGACTTCCTATGATGCGAGGCTGGGAAAGAAAGGAGGAAAACACCTATTTCAATTTCCAGCATGTTTGAAGTGTTTTTTTGCAGACTGTGGACATAGATCAAGGTTTGACGGTACAGATTTGCTGTTGAAATTTCAATCTTCACTCAGATATTCTAAGATATTCTGGAACCATCATCCTTCAAACTGCGAAATCTAGATCACAAATAGTGAGATATATCGGCTTATCTAAAATTACGCTTGAAATTTGATTTATAAATGCTCATGAAAGTAGGCTTGGACTTGATTCATACTATTCTGCTGTCAGCCATCACTTCAAGGATAATTTTGAACTAATCTGAAGAAAAGAAGAGAAAAAAAATATGGACCAAAGTGTTTCATTTAATATTTCTTCATTGACAGCGTGTGCAAATTCTTACTTTTGTACTAATGGAGATGGCTTATGAATGGAGAAGTAATTCATTACATCCTGTTTTACATCTTTCAATAGCCCATTTTGAAAATATTATTGCAAGAGAGAAATTGCTTGTGGCCACCAATTTTCAATTTTCAACATTTTTAAATAAGTTTTCTTGCTTTAAGCCTATATTCAAGCTGATTATCAAAATTTAAAAGTATATTTCAAAATTACAAAAAGTACCTGATGAATTTAACACTGATGATTTACTACACAATTATTATTACAACAAATCCTGTCCTTCAATGTTAATACCTATATTTTACTTTTAACCCTTTCCCACACATTGATGACTTTTAACGACCTTGACAAAGTAAGCTTTTGAAAACATTGTGGGAACATTGTGGGAAAAGGAGAAAATGCTGGTAACCAGCATTTTCTCCTTTTTCCACAATGTTTTCTACCCTATCAAGGACAAATTTCGTCATTTCAGCCACCATCAATGTGTCCTCTGCAGATGCTTTCAATTTGGACCATTCTGAAATTTTATCGTGTGGTAAAGGGTTTATGTAGCTTTTTATCTTGGTTAAACATGTCATGATCTGCACAAGTACATGCGAAATCATATAACTGGTCCAGTGACTCGATAGATTGTAATCAAAAGGAGTGCCATGTTTGAACCCAAAAGTCTGACTACATATTTTCTCTTTCTTCCTAAAACAGCGAAAGTATGTGCAGGCAAGGGCATTGCTTGGTCCTACTAAAAGCTTGTGCAACGCTCAAATCACTTTTGCAAGCTTTAATTTCTGAATGATGAAATTAATCAACAAATTTCAAGAACAGAGGGGTGCATGCCACTTCAACTCTAAAATGAACAATTTCAAGTTTTAATGACACTGACAAAAAAAAAAAGGCTTTAGGAAACATTACGGGAAAAGGAGAAAATGCTAGTAACCAAGGTTTTCTCCTTTTTCCACAATGTTTCCTACCCTCCCAAAGACTATTTCTGTCACACAATCTCTAATTTACCTGTCTCAATTGGAGCCCAGGTCCAAAATTTTGTTGTGTGGTTTAGAGTTAATACCTCAAAAACGAGTACAGAAGAGATGCTTAGGATGGCAGTCACCGATACTTCTATCTATTGTCTTAATTCCAGAACCAGCTGTCTGATTGCCTAAGCTGATCAGTTAGCTAGTACAGTTAAGTATTTACACAATATGCAAAAGTCCCAGGTTTTTATCCCAGTTTTGATGCATTTTATTATTGTCTTACCATGTGTAAAAGATAACTTCAACATAAATCTCTCTGTTCTAAAAATTTGTGTTCACCTGTGATACTGCATGTTTACATATACTTATATTTGAAATTTATAAAAATCTTTAATGATCAGATATCAAATAAGAGCACCGCATGCGGATGCCAACACTCGGCTGCAGTTGCTTGATTTTCAGTAAAAGTCCTAAGCTGAAAAAGGGGCACAGCTGTGCCAAAAATGCTTTGATAGTAAGAAGCCCTTGTTGTATAGGTTCCCCTTTTAAAATTTATAATTTAATACCCTCATTCCACTGGGCGGCAATTCCATTGCGCTCATGGCGATCACAGCATTTTTCCAAAATCTTCTGAATCGCCGAATAGAACGCCTACTTGTGCAACATTTTGGGACTTAAGTGTTTCTAGTATGCTTACGGAACGCTTCAATCACAATCTCACTGTGCTGGTCACAATCCAGTCGTGTTATTATTGCGCTTCCAACATGCTTCTGCCACACTTCCACTACAGCAAAGGATTTCAGGCTTACTACTTTGCTGCTGCAACCTTGTTATGACCTATGCGCAGATGCCTCTGTTGCGCTTCTGGAACATTTCCATATAGCAGCAATTGACTATAACTGCAGCCGAGTGTTGGCATGAAGCTTCTGATAACCTTGAACTATGATCAAAGCGTTTCTACGGTGCAGTTGCTGTTTCTCCTGTGATTCATGGCGCTTTGACCAAAATTCATTTCGAAGCTTAGCTGTGAAATGGGGGTATAACCAAGTTTGAAGTAACAAGATGTCTGTTTGTAAAACAGTCATGCCCCCCTACTGCCACATTGATACAGGAATTGGCACAGTTCATAAACTGATATCAAAAGAATTGATTGGGAAATATCGATGTCATCTCAGGAAAGGATTAAGGTAATTGTAAGTGAAGCTAGAATTGGTCACTGTGACCCTGACATTTGACCGATTGACCTCAAAATCAATAGGGATCATCTACACTCCGAGACGCACGTCTGTGCCAAATTTGACGAACCTAGGTCAATTCTGTGTCTAGTTATTATCCTGACAAGGTAAGGTCTACCGACCGACCGACCGACCAACTGACCGACATGTGCAAAGCAATATACCCCCACTTCGTCGAAGGGGGGCATAAATATCTTCAAAAATAACATAGACATTATAGAATGTCAAAGTTTTTGCACAACGATGAAACAGATGGTAACGCCAGGGCTATGACAATACCTTGATGTTTTCTCCGAAAACAGCCAAGCTATAAATGGAGAGATGAATAAAATAGCTCATACATTGCCTACCTGTTCATCTGAGGCAAGAGTTGTGAACAGGGGGATCAAATCAGATTTCAAGTAGTCCAGCTCCACCACTTTTGCGAACTCTCCAAGTTTTCCTGCAGCTGCACGGCGCACCATGGGGGTATCATCAGTACATAGATTGTGGAAATGTCTGAAAAAGAACAAGAACACATGACCATTTACAGACTTCTTTGTTATGCACCAGAAAACTTACGAAATCGTGGTGGAAAAAACATGTTTTGATAACGTATTCACAGACTAATACATATGATAATTTACAAGTATCAGTTAACCCTTTCCCAGAGACAAGTTTTAGACTCTTCTAAATTAGAAATATCTACAGACAACAATTCAAAATTGGTACAAATGAATTCAGGTACTATGAAAGGGTTGAAAACATTGTGGGAAAAGGAAAAAATGCTGGTTACCAGCATTTTCTCCTTATCCCACAATTTTTTCAGAAGCATACCTTCTCAAGGTCATTAAAACTCGGGATTGTGTGGCATAGGGCTAACTTGTTAAAAAGAAAACAGACCCGTTAATCTTCAGGCATTTGAAGTAGACATATTTCATGTGCGTAAAATGATTAAATTTGTCTTTGAAATGTCAAAAACATCACAGGAAAAGGAGACAATGCATGAATACCAGCATTATTTCGTATTCCAATAATGTTTTCATAAGTAGCAAAACACATGCTCCAATGGTGAAGGGCTCAATACAGCCATATGCAAATTAAAACCTTCATTTTCTTTTTCTTGCAGCAGACCAATTTCAAGAACATAGTAGCAAGTGAAAATCACTAAATACAGGCTATTTCTCTTTTTGCAAAAATGTTTTCACCCATATTCATTTATTTATCATTTTGCTTATGTTATAAATAATAGATCTTCTGATCAAAAATAAAGATATTGTGTTTTCATGGCCTTTCAGACCAAATAACATTTCATTATATTGGCCAGTGTAGATTCAGATCAGACTGCCAGCTCTACCCACAATCCATAAAACACCTATGGCTGTTCTAGACTTATTAAACCTCCAGACAGTAGTTAAAACATATTTATTTTACACTGATTGAGAAACAAGCTCTTACAACTTATTCTAATCTCTCTCGATTCTCCAGACAATAAGATTTTAGACTCTATCAACTGAAGAAGTAGCAGGCAATAAACTTAGCTGAAAGGATGTGATCTGTATTTGAATAGGTAGAAAACTGTGTGAAAAGGAGAAAATGCTGGTGACCAGCATTTTCTCCTTTTCCAACAAGGTTTTCAGGTCTTCTTCCTCAGAACCATTAGAAAACGGGACTGTTTAATTTAGGAAAAAGCATTTAGACTTAATTAGTACTTACTGTCTCAGCTCAGCTTTAACAGAGCTGGATGATCTTTTGTACGAAATCGAGAACAGCCCACACGCAGAGGTTCTGGATGTAAACCAGTCACCTAAAATACCAGAAAGTATACATACTCATATCTAACCATACAAGTTTCAATGATCAGCTGGTTATACCACACAAGATTTGATCTTCATTTCATTTTGTTAGGGTACTTCAGTTAAAAACAAAAGGGCCATTGGCCCTAAAGTGCTCACCTGAGTAAAGTCATCTATGGTTAATAAAGCTGAAGAGATCCTGGTTTCAATGATGTAAAATGCATGAGTTTAAGTGACCTACTATTTGACTATCATGACCGACTTTTGAACTTGTCAGATATATCATCAAGACAAACATTCTGATGTTTCATGAGTATCAGACTGAAAATTTGGTTTCTAGACTGCACACAAGATTTTTTCAAAGATGTGGCCCAGTGACCTATTTTTTTTTATCTGTTGTGATCCAATTTCAAACTAATCTGAGAATTCAGAAAGTTAACCTTTGTGATCTAGTTTCATAAGTATAAGGCTGAAAATGTGGCCTCTAGACTGCACTCAACATTTTTCTCAGATGTGGCCCAATGACCTACTTTTTGACCCAATGTGACCTAATTTAGAACTTAATCAAGTTATCATCAAGACAAACATTCTGACCAAGTGTCATGAGTATCAGGCTGAAAATGTGGCCTCTAGAGTGCAAACAAGCTTTTTCTACGATTTAGCCCTGTGACCTACTTTATGACCCGGCGTGACCCAATTTCAACCTTGTCTGAAATATCATCAAGACAAACATTCTAATTTCCAAGAGCATCAGGCCAAAAATGTGGCCTCTTGAGTGCAGACAAGGTTTTTCTAAGATTTAGCCCTGTGACATACTTTTTGACCAGGTGTGACCCAATTTCGAACTGGTCTGAGATATCATCAAGACAAACATTTTGACCTATTTTCATGAGTAACTGACTGAAAAATGTGACCTCTAGAGTGCACACAAGGTAAATGTTGGTGCCTGGAAGATGCACAACGGGTGATGGACAAAGCACGATCACAAAAGCTCACCTTGAGCATTTCATGCTCAGGTTAGCTAATAATGTTTCTTTTGAATTGATATCACTGCAAAATAGGGCATAGTTATCTGCAGGAATAAAAAAATCAAAGCGAAGGCCAAACATGCAGAAGGACAGCCAAACAAGACTATCACAATATCCTTTTGCCTTTCAGAGAGAATTTATGGCAAAGGGTATCTGGGCCTACAATTAGTCAACATGTTACCAGCCAGTGATATTTCTGATAACATCTGTCACATCTAACTTAGACAGCTTGCATGGCAATCAAGGCACAATAATGAAATCAGGACTAGTGGGTCCACAAAGATCCTGGTAAACAATACTACTGGCATACCTGGACATAATGAGGTCAACAGAAGAAGTGTGATAAAATGATAAGCTTTATGAAAGAACAATAATAATCCTGAAAGCAAGTGGCCCATTTTAGATGCTTTTGCGGTTAACTGTAGATTAAGAAAAGATTAACTTTTGCAGACAGAGCATAATTATGAAGATTAATGACCACAGTGTTTTATACTATCCCTAAGGCAAATCTCATCATCTGAGCCACCAATCATTTGGTGTCCACAAATCCTTTCAATATAAGCAAGTCTTGATTGATTGATTAATTGATTGTATGGCGTTTAACGCTGTTTACAACATTATATCAGTTATATCCAGCAGCCGTTGCACCGATCCATGCTTTCCTGGAGTTTCCGTTACCAGTACTCTGCATAATATTCTTTCCAAGCCAATGGCTCCTTTCCCACATAACCATCATCAAAAAAATGTTCAGCGATGAGAGAGGAATGAATCCTGTAGCAATGACTGTCTTCAATCCTTGGAAAGAAATTGACTGAGCCAGGGAATGAACCACCAACCCCCTATTCTTGGTTCCTGTAGGCTATCAACTGAACTACCAGGGCTCGGCAATTGCTATCTGTTATTGCTATCTGCCATTGCTATAAAGGGTAAGGTAAGCACACATGACCTCAAGCCACTCTAAATACTCTGAGAATGTAAAAGAAAGAAGACTTACCCCCTGCTAACCTCTTCACCAGAGGGACAAAGTGGTTTTCAAGATCACTAGGTGAATGCTGCTCTGCTATATTTCTCAGAGATTCTACAGCCTTGTCCCGTACCACGGTCTCCTCTACAGTGGCCAAACTTTCGAGTGGTGGCTGTAATAAAATCAAAGTTACTTATACATGTACTATTACCATACTCTGTTAACACTTTCAATGCCCTGGCAACCAAAAGAGTTTGCAGTTGGTGCAGGTCAAGGTCAGACTGCACAAAATGTACTACAAGTATCCTCTACTTTGTACTGAAGTATGACCAAAAAGTTGCCTTATCTGCAGAACAAACATACTTCTATACATGAAATAATGTTTAACATATGAATCATCTGCACTAATCTCAAGAATTTTAATAAGCTTCCACATTTACAGGATCACTGTGTGCAGATTTCACACACTTCAATATCCTGCAGCCAATTTTAGTCACATGAATTTACTCTCAAAAGGTGTTATTAAGCTTCTAACTTGTTAGGAAACAGTAAATACACAAAGATGGAAAATGGAAGATGAAATTAAGCACTGTATCAGATGGAAAAAAAAAATATAAATGGCGAAAAATGATTCTAATAATTTCATTTATAAATCAACAACAACAAAATTCATCTGTCGCTAAAACAGTTATTTGAATTAAGATTTGCTGTGAGAGAGTGAAATGTGTGGCGTCAGGGCATGGCCATCCCTAAAACGTGAGTAGATACATGTATATGAAAAAAGAGGGACTTCTTTTCAAAGTTTTATTTATCTTGGATACCTGCATATGCACCTGCCACCTGTATTATAAAAAGATATAACTTCAACTTACCAGTAAACAATGCACATACTCAGTACCTCCAACAAGTGGTGTGAACTGACCCAGCTGTTCTGCCAAAGCTAATAATACTTCATCCTCATCATAGATGGTATCTGTAACAAAAATATTCACACATTATCTCATGTTTTCCGGTAGGTTATCGAGAAATATCGGTGAAACATTTTTCGATATTTCATGGTTACGACCAGTGAAAATACTGTTTTTTATGTTTTAACTCTTCAATTAAAGGCGGAAACAGTTGTTCCCGCGCATTAGTTACCTAGATAAAATGCTCATGCCTTACAACCAGTTGGAAATATGACGTAATTTACCTTACATTTCTCACCCTTGACATAATATTGTAATGCGCTGCTATGCAGAGGGGGTACGCCACGGGGAATAACCAAAAAGAACTGTACTGGATTTTGATTAAGTTCCCCCCAGAAAGGGTTAAAAGCATAAAACAAATCGAATATTTGTTGTTGTTTTTTTTGGTGAAAGATCGAAATTTATTTCATCTCATGAACATCATCGGTATTATATTCACTTGTGGCTGCACCACTCATGAAAATATTACTGATGATGTTCATTCGATGAAATAAATTTCCATCTTTCACCGTAAAAAACAAATATCCTCTATATATCCTTTATCTCATTACCAAACAACAAAATTTTAGACTTGGTCCAAATTGAAAGCATTTGCAGACGACAAAATTAATCAAAGTGACTCAGAAATTGAAATTTGTTGGGGGGGGGGGGTAGAAAACATTGTGGAAAAAGGAGAAAATGCAGGTTACCAGCATTTTCTCCTTTTCCCACAATGTTTTCAAAAGGTTTCTTTTTCAGGGTCATGAAAACCATGGATTCTTTGGGAAGAGGTTAAGCTCCTACAGCACTGAATAAAACTAACAGGCTTTTTAAATAAAACCCAAATAATTGCAATATCATGGTTGCTTTTGTCTGTAGAGTTTCAGGAAAGCAGTGCAGTCTGATCTTGAACTACACTGGCTGCAAAGGCGACTACAGTCGTGAAAGGCGCTTTAAGGGTTAAATCATTTGAAATTGTAGCTATTGCTTGCTATTTAACTAAACAGTATTTCACTGTAAAAGCTTGTTTATGCATTAGTTTCTAGAGTGTCACTAGTAATGCTTGGTTATGAAAAGCCTTGCCCAAAGACACTGCAAGATTACCAGCACTATAAGGGAAGCAGACTAGGATTATCTCATTACATATCCATGTCTTAGCCACTGAGCCATGGAAGACAGCCAATAACAGTGCTAGCTCTGGCCCAAGTAAAACAATGGCCAATAACTTTTTCTTGAAAAAAATAATAGACAAAGTTAGCGCGCAAAGTTGGTTAAATGAAAGAAAACATGCACATGTAGCATTGAACAAACTCTATTTTTTACTCATAGTTTCAAACTTTCATACACATAAAAAATCTGTATCATAAAAAAAATATTGTGGGAAAAGGACAATTTGCTCTATACCATTTCCTGGGATAGTGCTCCTTTTCCCCAAAATATTTGCCTAAAAGTATTAAGATTTAAAAGTCCTAGTTTCTTCTGATGAATGGTAACTCCTTTACCAAACAAAATTTTATTTTAATCTTACATTGTAGAAAATGTTGTGGGAAATGGAAAATATGTTCTACACTATTTCCTTGGATGGTGCCCCTTTTCCCGCAATATTTGCATAAAAGCATAAATACTTTTATGTCCTGGTTTCTTTTAATGAATGGTTACTTCTTTACCAAACAACATTTTTTTTTAAAATTTTTGTAATAAATGATGTACACAAGTAAATGGGGAAAGACTTCTATTACATGATGATTTACCTCCCTTTATTATCTCTTGACCTTAATTATTTTCGAATAAGGTCAATGAGGTATCGTAGTAGGTAAGTCACGCTGTATGTTGAAAACAGCTGAAAAAGTCCTGTAGATCTACTCGATAGTACCTTAACAGTGAAGCAAACAGAGGGTACCAACCTTTGAATTATCATTTTCTTATTTTCGCCACCATTTAAAAAATGCCGGTTTTCGTAACCTGTGTAAACGAATCAATGATTTTTTTTGTTGGTTTCATCA
The DNA here is from genome assembly GCA_946811185.2 of Hippopus hippopus. Lineage (NCBI taxonomy): Eukaryota > Metazoa > Mollusca > Bivalvia > Cardiida > Cardiidae > Hippopus > Hippopus hippopus. Next base: position 4,246,054 of record OX328105.1, read on the forward strand.
ACTCGCCATTGCAATTTTTGATGGTATTGAAATCCAATCACTGCGTCAATTTAAATGGTCAGGGTTTTCCTTGACGCACGATTTTGTGCGTTTTGACGCATTTTTATGGAAAATGACCCGCAATTTTTTCAACAGTGCGTCATTGTTGACGCACAAATACGATAGGCATTAATAACGATCGTATATATACTACCGAAAATGTAACATCGCGAGTAGAATAAAAATCTGGAGTACGAAGAGAAAATGGGACGAAAAACTGGACTATGTATCGATTTTACTAGAATACCGTCGGTCTTTAAATGGGTCTAAACTAAACCAGTCGATCTCTAATGAAAACAATATGGCTCTGTCAAAATTGACGTCATTCTTGCTGTCTGCAAGGAAGAAGAGACCTTAAACAAAGATCAGACAATACAATGCCTGGTAAGAGCACCCAGAAACACATTTCAAGGTCTCGAGGGTTTACTGTAAGTTAGCTAAAGAGATACACTTGGTTATTCACTGTAAACAGCGGCATGAATGCGACCCGTGTGTTGAAACACAGGAATCGGCCGTTTAATTGGTGAAAATAGTTTATTTTCGGCCGATATGGATATTCTCTATCAAGAAAAAATAACGGAGACTTCCCAATCCGGCCAACAACAAGCTATTATCACCAATTAAACGGTCGATTCCTGTGATAAAAACAAAAAGAAAATAACCCTTTACCACAGAGAGAGGCGGCACATAGGCCTACTTCGAAATTCAACCCTTTTGCATCATCAAAACACTAGCGGTTGTGGGAATACCCTTGAAAGATTAAAATTTCTTAGAAATATGGCAGCTTGTCTGCAGCTGCAGCATATTTGATTAGGCTTAAATAAAGCATACTACAGATACTCTTTATAAGAAGGTGCCACCAAAGCTGTAAGCTCCCTCTATATAGAGAATCTCTGGTGTTATGTATCTATCACCATGTAATAATACATACCTGATGTATATGGGGAAAACAAAGATGTACAGTAAATAGAAAACACAAAAAACACGTAGTCATAGATAGTAGCTTTTGTCTAAGAAAATTACATTTTGTTGTGACCCCCACAAATTCCAAAATGACCCCCATTATTTTCGACTAGGGGGTCACAATGACCCCCTATTTTTGTTGCTAAGGGGAAACCCTGAATGGTCAATCAAAATTTAAAGTGAAGTAAACAATACAGTAATTGCCAATTGTTCTCCAATTAGCGGCTTAGAATAACAACCGGTAACATGACAGGCGTTGTGGAACGAGTCATAGTTTTCCCCACTGTGACCTGTCCATTACCTAAGGTTGCGTCTGCCGTGGTGTGAAACAAGCAATTACCACACGTTTCTGGGGCAAATTAACACGTGATCCAGGCAAGTAAAGGAAATTTTACCCGACTTTTTTGGGAATACATTAATCGACAATTTTTATCGACAAATAGAAGAATTAATTGACAACTGAATTAATTAATCGACAATTGTTGATAATTTTGATTGGCTGTGCGAGCACTGCAATAATTTGCAATCAGGATAAAATGTACAACAATAAAGAGCGAAAATTTATTGGAACAGCAATATTTGCATCCTATGGCCAATAAAATCATTGAAGCATTAGAATGTGAATAAAAGAGAGTTCACTGTAGATGCCTTTACTTCCCTTCTTTCACCAATTTCATTGATTGTATTAGAGTTTAACGCCACTTTCAAAGCTTAGGTCATATCACGGTGGTCTGTTCAACTAGGCATGTGTTTCCTGGCTTTCTCACACCAGTACTGACACAACTTTCTTTCCAAGTCACCGACTACTTTTCTCACATGCATCAGAGGTGAGAGGCGAAAGATCACCGAAAAGAAAGTTTACCTCAACCAGGTATCATACTCGCAACCACCTAGATATGCTAACCACTGAGCTACCCGGGTGGGCTTCACTACCTTGATAAAATGCTAGAATAACATCTCACAAAATATAAAACATGCCAGATTTAGTTCCCCTAAATAAACTAACAAACTGAGCATCTGAGCTCAATCTCTTGACCTAACCCCTTACCACACAATCCTGATTTTTAACGACTCTGAGGATGAAGCCTTTCTGAAAACATTGTGGGAAAAGGAGAAAATGCTGGTAACCAGCATTTTTCTCCTTTTCCCACTGTTTTCTGCCCTTCCAAAAACAAATTCCATCAAGTGTGTCTCAATGGTGGAATTGTCCTTGTACAAAACATTGTGACAAAATGAGAAAATGCGGGTTATCTCCATTTTATCTATTTCCCCCAGTTTTTTCAAAAGCCATTTTCCTAAGGGTCATTAAATCTCAGAATTGTTTGGTAAAGGGTTAATAATATTTAGAAAAAAAAAAAAGAAAAAACATAGGTGAAATTTACCTGTAAGAAATGGAATCAGCTCAATTCTTGTTCTTTCAACACCAAGGGCCAAGGCAATTGTTGACAGTTTCTTAATGCTGTTCAGTCGAAGCTGCAAAATATAACAAGGGATTTTCAATCTCTGTCTTCCCACATGAAAAAATCATGACAATGTGTGTCTGGGCTCATACAGTTGTATCAACTTCTAATCCATGTTGTCAATATTGAATAACCTTTTACTACACAATCCAGAGTTTTAATGACCTGTACAAAGAAGGTTTTACCTTACCATATGATTCTTAGCCACAGTTTTAATGACCTGAACAGAGAAGGCTTTACTTAACCATATGATTCTTATTTGCAACTTAAATCCATTTTGAAATAATTAATTTACATTCCAATTCTCTTTGAACTAAATGAGGAAAAAAACATGTTACATTGTTTATAAATAGTAAAGTCTGTCACTTTGTCCAACCTTTTGTTGACATTGCACACTATACTGCATTTTGACTGGCCGATATGACCTGCAGAATCAAAATTGGCAGAAAGGTCAATTGGGCCCCCTTCTGAAAATTTTAGGGAACAACTTAAACTTCGAGTCAATACACAACTTACATGGCATTAAATTATTTGATAGATACAACCACAGGAGTCATGATTGCCATTCCTGTCTGTAGGGTTGTTTTGTTGCCATTGCTCCCAAATCAGAATTTGATACTTTAGAATTAAATTCTTTACTTTGCAACTCACTGACTTGGAAAAAAGCAGACTGTCATTTTGTTGCACCATGGTTGAAGACTGAAGAACTGCAACTGAGTAATTGGCCATGATTGCAGACGAATGCGCTTAGCTTATGAAACTAGGATAACAAATGACAACTCAGACGCTTCCATGGCAACATGTAATTAAATCATAGCTTTAACAAAGAACATAAGAACTTAAACAAAGACCATAAGAACATAAAAAAACAAGAGCACTGCATGTACTCTTTCAAAGGTAAGGAGACATTTCCCCCCTTGATCAATTACTACCTAGTTGTTTCGCCCCTTTCACCGAAACTTGTTTTGTCCCCAAGCCCTAGTTGTTTCGCCCCAAAACCATTTCCCTGCAGGTCATTTCGTATCAAACCCACCTCCCCTTGATTCATCTGTATGTAAACTGTATAAGAGATTTATTAACGCCTTTTGTATTTTGGATTTGTCATTCACAGGTTAGAACATTGTGGGAAAAGGAGAAATGTAGTTTATAATGGGTTTTCTCCTTTCTCCACAATGACTTCAAAAGCCTTCTTCCACAGGGTCATTGAAAGTCATTGTTGTGTAGTAAAGGGTTCATGTATCATTTATTTTTGTCTATGGAAATACAAGAAATATAAGTAATATATTTTAACCCTTTACCGCACATTCCTGACTTTTAACGACCCTGGGGAAGCTTTTTCAAAACATTGTGGGAAAAAGAAAAAATGCTGGTGACCAGCATCTTCTCCATTTCCCACAATATTTTCTGCCTTTCCCAAAACAAACTTCAAATTTTGAGTCACATCTATTTTGTCATCTGCAAATGCTTTCAATTCGGACAAGTCTAAAATTTTGTCATTTGGTAAAGAGTTAAAAAATTCTTTTATTTCAGTCTTCTTTCTTTTCATTAATGTTTAATACCTTTTTCTTCAACACTAATTCCAGTGTTGTAAGACAAAAGGCCTAACCCTCACCCTCCCTGTCTAATTTGTAGGTTATTCAATATTTTCATTTAAAAAAAATCACTGAATTTTTTCCTCATTATTAGATAAAAATTTAATTATTTGCCTTCTTGTTTTAAACTGATATTCATATAAATTTACTACTTAAAGTCATTAGAAAAGCTGAAAAGACAATCTGAATTGCTCCTGATTGGACAATGTCAAACTGATATTTTGTTATGTTATTGATTTTCATGTTTTAAGCAGCAGCCCTTTTTTCAAGTTACTTGATTTTTGAATAAGTTTTCCACATGATGTGACATGAGTCTGCCAATGACGGCTGCAGCTAACTTCAAAACCAGTCACTTTACACTAGATAAGATCAACATCATAATCACAATTTTCATTAAGGACAAGCCACCTTAATAAGCTGTGGTAAACAGTGCTGTGTGCTTCCTTCACACTTGTAATTTATTGTTTATGGCAGAGTTAAGATCTTTCAAGAATCATATATATGCATTACTTGTTACAAGTAAACGCTTCATTTTTGCAGTCATTTTTACTAATATGTCGCATTTGTAGCCACTGGCAACAGTCAGAGGAAGTCCTGGTTTTGATGCAAACAAACGCATGATCGAGGCAAGTTAACCCTTTACCACACAATGCTGAGTTTTAACAACCTTGAGGAAGAAGGCTTTTGAAAATATCATGGGAAAAGGAGAAAATACTGGTTACCAGCATTTTCTCCTTTTTTTCGCACAATGTTTTCTGCCCTTTCAAGACCGATTCTACCTTTTGAGCCACATTTTACTTGTTGTCTGCAAATGCTGTGCATTTACAAAAGCCCAAAATTTTGTCGTTTGGGAAAGGTTTAACGAAATTCTACCCGTCTTTTTTGGGGAATAAAATAATTAGTAATTTTTATTGACAGTTGGAAGAGATAATCTACACCTGAATTAAATAATCAACACGTGTCAATAATATTGATAGGCACCATGAGCTAGGTTGGCGCCAGCCAAAAATTTTTAGTAGCCAAAAGTTTTGTCAGTCAAAACCGGGGTTCAGTCAGTGAGCCTAATCACTGTAACATGGTCTTGATTGTGTCATTTTCTAAGTATTTCATGACTTTGAGTCATGTATGATCAATAGAAGATCTAGATCTACAGCTTTGCATCACTGATATAATTTGTAAGTCTTTCAGTTCATTTAAATATTTTTGATGGTCAGATTACATACAATGGAGAGCCAAGTATTAAAAGTCAGCTACAAATTCCTGAGCTTGTAGGCTGATGAATGATTTAAACTTTCATAAAAACAAAACAATCTGTATTTTATTCAGGCTTAACCCTTCACCACACCATCCCCCGTTTGAACAATCCTATTGGCTATTGCAAATGCTAGGAAAAGGTGAAAATGATGGTAACCAGCATTTTCTCTTTTTCCAACAATGTTTCTATCTTTGAAAAAGCTAAACACCTCTCATGAGCTACAGTTAAATTGTTCTCTGCAAATTCTTTCAATCTGATCGAGTCTGAAATTGTGCCGTCTGCTAAACAGCTAGATATTGATTTCTTCAAACCAATCATCAATTTCATGCACTGCAAGAGATATGTATGATCTAATTTTGATTAAATTCATCGCAAAATATCTGTCTTGCCTTTCAAACAATTATAGTCTTTCTTGAAGCTGCCGATCTCCAAAAATTATCAGGCAACAATAGATCTATTTCTCATTTGGCGAAATATGGATCTAGCATTCATAAGCCTATTACAAAAAGAATAATTTCACTAGAAAAGAATCTAGTAAGGCCGTGCAAAGCTTAAAAGGTTAAGTATTTCAGAAAAAGATCGCGATTGATGCTGTCAAATTTAGTTGATTAAGGAAAATAAAAACTCGCTTACATGTAATTCGTTGAGCACCACTGCGCCCAAAAAGTTGTGATTGCTCATGTATTCTATTTATAGAACAAGAGTACCCGGTATATGGCCAAGGGCGACTGTTATCGGATCTTCGTTTATTGGGTAGTTAAGGAGATACAAGGGTTATCAGCTTAGGATACCCGGTATATATGATAATCAAGTTAGCGTAGGCTGATTTCACAGTTTACGAAGTGTTCAATATACAAAACTGATAATAATTTAACGGTCGGCCATTTTATCTGATCACGTTTTTCACTATCGCCAATATGAGCAATTTTTGTGTTTATAGTCTCCAGCAGTAAAATTTAATCGCCAATGGCGATTTTGGCGATCGGTAACGCCAACCTAGCATGAGTACTGCTTGCATAGGGGATGAAACAACTGGAAGGGAAACAACTGGAAGGAAAACAACTATGGAGGCGAAACTACCAACGGAGGCGAAACTACCAACGGGGGCGAACCAACTGGAGGGAAACGTCTTTGGGGCAAAACTAGGGGAGTAAAACTTTAGGGACGAAACGACTCAAGATATCTTTTAGAACCTATTCTTACATTTAAGCATAAATAAATTTGTCATCTGTAAACGCAGAAGGGCACAACGGGGGAAACCCTTCTCTTACCCTACAAGCTCAATTTATTTGCCTAAACAAGCAATTTCATTTTGAGAACTGGTAGGCCAGGACATTTTTCTTTTCTAGAAGAACGTGAAAGCAGAATTAATGTAATTTTTTTTCGTAAATAATTCTTAAGAAAGGAATATGTTGAGCAACCTGAACATCTTCATTCCTCAACTCATCTATAAGAACTGCAATTGGGTACAACGAGTCGTCCTGTTGTTGATCTGCCATTCTTTTTCGGAAAAATTACTATGGACGAAACAGACTGGTGTAAGTATTCAGGACATATTACTCGATGTTTTTGAAATGATATGAGCAACCCGACCAGATCAATAATATATTACTTTTTTTAAAAAAAGATAGGCGAATAAAACAAAAAGAGAACAGTAAGGCATAAATTATCTATTCAGATAGATTCTCAGCTATTTTTTTTAAAAAGGAAGATAATAAAAAATATTTTATTCAAAATTCGTGTCATCCAATTGAAACTTGTAATTTCGGAGGTGTGTCACCTCGCGATACTGGTTCTCTGCCTCTCCAACACATTCTTACTTTGGCCGAAAAGTATATCTTGCGCTATATGTCACAGTGACATTTGCGGTTACCGACAAGTAATTTCGAAATCATATCCACAGATTGTAAGATAGATCTAGAGAGTGGTCGATTTTAAATAAAAAAAAACACATCTTTGTTCCGTTGTCTCCAGAGTGTAAATGCCCTCACTCTTCTTTCAAATTGATATTTTTCAGAAGTGAGGGATTAAATCTATCTTACTGTATTGGACACATATTTCTTTCAGTCAAGCTGCTATTAGAGTGGTATATTTTAGGAATGTTGTGTGAAATTGAATGTACATCTAGAGGATATTATGTCAGATTGACACTAAATTTTGAGAATATATTAATAGGTGTACTGGTTGCCTTTTGAGACATTTCTGTCTAATGCTTCTTTCTGTTGTTAAAAAAACTGTGTGTGTCTTGTATCGTTTGGTAAAGGGTTAAGATAAAATTTTCTATTATATGGTAGTCTGATAATTTCAGATTAAATCACAAAATGTCCCAGATGAAAATGAATGGAGATCACTTGGGTCCCAAGATGAATGGAGAAATAACTTGTTCAAGGGACAGTCCATTTCGGAACTGGGAGAGACCAGACAAACCAAGTCGTTGTACTTACAGTGAAGCTAAGTCTACTTCTGAATCACCTCACAGCCATGTACCACCGTATGTATGACTTTCTTATGACTTGCAACTATTTTTTAACTCTTATTCTACTGAGTAAGTTGAATGAGACCTTCAAGCTTATAATATTAACTCTTTGAATGCTAAGCGTGACTCATGGACCTTTTGCAGACAGTGTAGATCAAGGTCAGACTGCACAGAACATGCAGTCTGATCTTGGATCTACACTGTCTGATAAGAATATATTATTCCCCAAAACATAACTTTGAAATGGCAATAATTTGATTACTATCGAGTTGCAAATTTCATTTTAGTTATTTAGCAGGATAAGGGTTAAATAAAAAGCCAAATTGTTGTTATTTCAAAGTTATGTTTGGGGGGAGAATTATCTGCTTATCAGGTAGTGTAGATCTATGATCAGACTGCATGTTCTTTGCAGTCTGATCTTGATCAACACTGTCCACAAAAGTTCCTTCAGTCATGCTTAGCAGCCAAAGGGTTAAGGCTGTATTAGGCCTAAAAAAAAAAATCTGCGTTTAGGGTTTTCCTACCCTACCTAGAAAATGCTGCTGACCCTAAACTTTTTTTGCTATGATTGAAAAAAAAAAAATCTGTCGCATGTAATTTCATTACATATTCCATGTAAAAAGTTTTTGGAAAAAAAAAAATAAATCCCTACCTACCCTACCTACAGTATCTCGGACTGAAACCCCAAACACAGATATTTTTTTGTTAGGCCTTAGCTCTTAACTCTTTACCATACAATCCCGACTTTTAATGACCCTGAGAAACAAGCCTTTTGAAAACATTGTGGGAAAAGGAGAAAATGCTGGTAACCAGCATTTTCTCCTTTTCCCACAATGTTTTCTACCCCATCAAAGACAGAAATCATCATTTCAGAAATATTTAATTTGTCGTCTGCAAATGCTTTCAATTTGGTCAAGTCCAAAATATTGTCGTTTGGTAAAGAGTTAAAGTGCTAAATATGGTTCAAGTTTGTTTTGAATATTTTGTGAAACACAATCAGACTATGTAGAATATGTAGTCTGATCTTGACCTACTCTTTATCTTGAGCAAAACAGTGATGGTGTAGAAATAAGATTTGCACTTCCTTACACTTGATATGACTAAAGGGGATTTAACTCTTTACCAAACGACAAAATTTTAGACTGGTCCAAATTAAAAGCACTTCCAGACGACAAAATAAATGTCACCCAAAAATTGAAATTTGTTTCCAGCAGGGTAGAAAACATTGTGGGAAAAGGAGAAAATGCTGGTTACCAGCATTTTCTCCTTTTCCCACAATGTTTTCAAAAGGCTTCTATCTCAGGGTTGTAAAAACCAGGGATTGTTTGGTAAAGGGTTAATGCATCTCCCAATATGTGTTATGCCCATACCAAGCAAGTCATCACATAGTTATAGATCTATGAAATCCCTTTTTGTCTAACAACCGGCTGAATGCTGAGGTAGACATACAGAAAATTTACCAAATGCAAAAAGTTTCAACATAGGTCAGCCTGCGTGGACTGCATGCTGACCTGGGTCAATACATTTTGCAGATGCATTAAGCCCCTGTTTCATAGAGCATGGCTGTTATGTATTGTATTGTATACTGTAGAAGTGGAAATTTTTGCAATTTCACAATTTTGAAAATTTTGCAAACTTTTCTGTTCATGTATTTTACCACAAATATTCTAACAAATAACGAGTGTCTAGAATTCGCAAACATTTCCGTTCACAGAATGTCTGTAATCGGTAAATCGCAAATTTTTCGACACACAAATATATCCACATATACAGTACTCATTAGAAATGACTGAATTAGATGGTATAGTACATTTGGGTGCATGTCTGAATTCAAGTTTATGATATTTATCCTTAAACATGACTCAAAATGCGTTTGTTTGGAGTGTAAGTAAAGATCAGACTGCACACTGTGTGAAGTACACTTTCTGCTATTTTAGCACAAATATCAGTGTCTATTCTAGGATGCGCGATTGCAGGATTCATGCAATTTGTGTTCAGATCCTGCATAAATTGGATCCATAATTATGTGATGACGTGCTTTATGAAATACCGTACATCACGGAGATGCATGAAACCCCCTTTTGTCAGAGCACGGCTCAAGTATAATAAATAGAGGATATTAATTTTGTTTTCTACAGTGAACCGAAATTTATTTCATGGAGTGAACATCATCGGTAATATTTTCACGAGTGGCTGCGCTACTCGTGAAAAATATTACCGATGATGTTCACTCAAATAAATTTTGATCTTTCACCGTAAAAAAACAAATATTCTATTTATTTCATGCTTTTAACCCTTTCTGGGGGAGCTTAATCAAAATCCAGTACAGTTCTTTTCGGTTGTTCCCCGTGGCGTACCCCCTCCGCATAATAACGCATTACAATATTACGTCAAGCGCGAGAAATGTAAGGTAAATTACGTCATATTTCCATCTGGTTGTGAGGCATGCTCATTTTGCCTAGGTAACTAGTGTGCGGGAACAACTGTTTCCACCTTCAATTGAAGAGTTAGAATATAAAAATCGGTATTTTCACTCATCGTAACCATGAAATATTGAAAAATATTTCACCAATATTTCTCGATAACCTACTGGAAAGCATGAAATAAAACATGCTAAAGGTTAACCCTTTACCAAACAATCCCTGGTTTTTAAGACCCAGAGGAAGAAGCCTTCTGAAAACATTGTGGGGAAAGGAAAAAATGCTGGTAACCAGCATTTTCTCCTTTTCCCACAATGTTTTCTACTCTCATAAAGTCAAGTTTCGACTTTTGAGTCACATTTATTTTGTCGTCTGCAAATGCTTTCTATTTAGACAAGTCTAAAATTCTGTCATTCGGTAAAGAGTTAAGCAAATGACTTCTAGATGAATTCACTGAAAATTTTCAGTCAGTGAAAAAAGTTTAGTTTTAGCATAATTTTCTCATGAAATATTGAACAGTGTGATTTCAAGATCAGACCGTTATTTTTTATGTCTGATCTTGATCTGTGCTGTATGCAAAAGCATGTAAACCCTTTACAAAACAATTCCATGTTTCAACAACCCTGAAGAACAGGGCTTTTGAAAACATTTTGGGAACAGGAGAAAATCCTGAAGAGCAGTTTTTTTCTCTTTTTCAAATCAATGTTAACTACCCCTTCAAAGACAAATCTTATGTGAGTCTAATTTGTGGCTTGAGAATATTTCAGTTTGGAAAAGTCTAAATTTTGCTGTCAGGTAAAGAGTTGATTGTATGGTGTTTAACGCCGTTTTCAACATTATTTCAGTTATATTGCGGTGGCCAGTGCACCTATCCATGCTTTCCTGAAGTCTCTTTTACCAGTACTCCGCACAATTTTCTTTCCAAGCCACTGGCTGCATTCCCACATAACCATCGTTGAAACAATGATCAGCACTGGGAGAGGAATTAATCCTGTCGCAATGACTATCATCAATCCTCGGAAAGAAATTGGCCAAGCCAGGGATCGAACCCACGACCCCCTATTCTCAAGTCCTGCACGCTACCGACTGAGCTACCGGGGCTCGGTAGGTAAAGAGTTAAATTGTTTTCAGTAACCAAAAGGTAAATGAAATTTTGAATGATATTCATAATTATTGGCTACATCTTCCCTTGGGCAGTGATGAGTGAGATAAATTTACTGCCTTAAAACATTAACACTTTACCAATGTTTTTCAAAAGGAGGTTTTTCAAAACATTGTGGGAAGAAAAGAAAGTGCTTTTAACATTATAATATTATTTCATCATTTAGTTACTAGTAAATCATGGCAAAAGGTCACTTACTCATGTCTTCTGGGTTCCACCAGTACTTTACCAGTTCTCTGAAATGTCTTGCCCAGGGACACTCAAGCTCTTGTCTAAAATGTTGTCATTTTGTTAAGGGTTAATTTAGTAAAAAATAAGTTGTTGCTGTTCATTGAAGTTGTATAAATGAGACAAGAAATACTTTACTCAGTGATGTCAAGGAACACAGAGTGGACCCTTGTGGCATACCCATTTCTCATTACCTTGCATCTGAAAAGGCTGTGCCAAATTCAAATAAACTGGGAGACAGCTTTACCCTTTACCACACAATCCCGAGTTTTAACGACCCTGAAAGAGAAGGCTTTTGAAAACATGGTGGGAAAAGGAGAAAATGCTGGTTATCAGCATTTTCTCCTTTTCTCACCATGTTTTCTTCCCAATCAAAGACAGAAAATATCATTTGAGCATTGTTTAAGTTGTCATCAGCAAGTGCTTAGAATTTTGTCGAGTCCAAAAATTTGTTGTTTGGTAAAGAGTTAAAAAATACTGTATACATGGATACATAATTATGCATGTCGGAACATTTGCAAATAACTGATTATGGACATTTTGCGTATGGAAATTTTTACAAATTTAAGACACTCCTTATTTGTTGGGATTTTTGTGGTAAAATATGCAAACAGAAAAGTTTGAGAACTTTCCAAATTCGCAAAAATTGCAATTTCCACTCATACAGCAAGAGATAAAAACAGCAGGGATTTTCCAACCATTTTTTCAAAATAGGAGCTTTAGGCCCTTGCAATTTGGGAAATTTCGTGTGAAAAACTATCAAATTAGAAAATGTGCTGTTCCATTTTACAATGTTCTGTCAAGGAGGGGTTTCTACAACATTGTCCCATTGAACCAGAGAAAAATTTGCCATAATAATGCACAAAGGTGGGACTTTGGCCCTTCCTACTTTATTTGGAAACTTATCTAGAGTGCCTTTGTCTCAGTAATTTTGAAACTGCCCCCAATGTCGGCGAGTGTATTTGACAATTGCCATTGAATAATCCTCAACAAAATACTGCATTTTTAACTCTTTAGTTTACCGAATGACAAATTGAGACGTGTCCTAGTTGGGTAGTTTAGTGGTTTGTGTATCTGACTTGTGACCTGGTTGTTGCAGGTTCTATACCCGGTTGCAGCAATCTTTCTTTTCGGTAATTTTTTGCCATTCATGTCCGATACATGTGAGAAAGTAGTCAGTGGCTTGAAAAGGAAGTTGTGTCAGTATTGGTGTGAGAAAGCCAGGAAACACATGAGTAGGTGCACTGGGTACCACGATATGACCTAAGCTGCTAAAACAGCATTAAACTCCAATATGTACGAACAAACATAACCAAATTGAAAGCAGATATAGACAACAAATCAAGTAAAGCTACAAGAATGGGATTTGTCTTAACCCTTTCCCAAACAATCCTGGGTTTTGATGCACATGGGAAAGAAGCCTTTTGAAAACATTGTGGGAAAAGGAGAAAATGATGGTAACCAGCATTTTCTCTTTTTACCACAATGTTTTCTACTCTATCATGGACAAATTCAGCCTTTTCAGCCACATTTAAGTTGTCGTCTGCAAAGGCTTTCAATTTGAACATGTCTGGAATTTTGTCGTTTGGTAAAGAGTTAAATAAGGTTATAACACATTGTGGGAAAAGGTGAAAATGGTGTTGATCTTGAAAGCTTTCTTTCTCAGGGTAGTTAGAATACAGAAATGTTTGATAAAAGAGTTAAACCTGCAAACCAAAAGTTGCATTCTCCAGAAATAGATTAGTATGTGTTATGATGAACAAGTTGGCTTCTTTACAAAAGAAGCCAGGAGAGGTCAGCATCAATGTTTCAAATAGATTATTGGCTTTTAGTTTCAATGTACTTTGGTACATGTAAACAAACAAGTAAAAAATCCGCCGCGTAGAGACCTCAAATGCTTTGACCTTCTTGTCGCATTTTAAAGTCACATGATCTTGTCCAGCGGTCTTCTTCCTCTTTTTTAACGAAATTCTTCTTATTTTTTCTTCTGCTTAGGTTTATTTGCTTAATGAAAAATTACAATTATTTGAGAGGTCATTTGCAGCCATGGCAAATTAATATAACAAATATTTTCTGAAATTAGTCATATAAAAATAAACCACTTCTATTTCCTGTTTCGGTTTTTTGATTTCGCTTTATTTACAAAACCATGACGAAACAGACTGCATATCAGGACAGAAAAATGGATTTAGACAGAAAATTCTTTGGCAGTCTGCCTTTTAAACTCACCACTGTTGGAGAGGTCTGATGACCTCTCCAATAATGCACTGAATGCAGACCTTATAACCGAGTTATTTGTAAGCACTAAAAATATCTCAGAGGCATGTTGGGAAAAGGGGATGTGACGCATTTTACCAAGCAAGTCATCGTAATATTATGGATTCATAAAATCCATCTTTTTGTCTAGCAAAACAATAGAATCATAGAGTAAAATTGTCCTTGGACATGCAGAAAATTTACAAATAACAAACAGTTTCAACCCTTACCAGCCTGCATGGACGGTGCAGGCTGACATAGCTGAATGCTGTTTACAGATGCATTAAACCCCCTTTTGACAGAGTATGACTCATCTATCTACGAAACTATACAAACAAAACTTAAAGGCCCAATAGCTACCAAGAGTAAACAATTCAGATGTTATAATGCATTTTAATTTAAATCAAACCATTTAAAAGTATGGAAATCATTGTGAAGATGACAATCTCTTACTGTATGGTTGGTCCAAGTGTTAGTTGCTGGCAGAAAAAGGAATTCTAAAACAAGGTGAAAAGTTGCCAAGTTGCTCTGTGTTTCGTTTACTTTTTATCTGGTTTCAAATTTACGCTACCCACTGACAAGTCTAAAATTTTGTCGTCTGGTAAAAAATCAGTTCATTCCATCATATCATAAACATTTTGAAAACATTTGTGGGAAAGGAGAAATTACAGGTAACAAGCTATGGATCTTATGAGAGAACTTAAAGATGCACCCCTACAGCCAGAGAGTAAACAAACGTTGTTAAAACTTTACAATGTGTAGAATCTGGATAGCCGTGTAAATGTACATAAAAAATCGATATAAGGTTTATGGGATAAAGAGACACTAGGGATTTCTCTTCGATTTAAACCGGAAATTGTGGTTTGTTATGTCTATGGCTAGCTGCAATAGAACGATTTCATTTTCTATCCGTCGTAATCTGTACAACCTTGCAACTGTCAGGAGTAGCATTTGGCACAAAGGTACAAGAATGATTATAATTTCATAAAATAAAGATAAAATTGGTTACAAAACTGGATAAAAATGAGTAAAGATGCATCTTTAAGTCAATTTGTACCAACTTTGAATTTGTTATTTGCACATGTTTTTGATTTGAAAGAGTCTTTGATTTGTCACTTGGAAAAAGGTTATACAAAGGTAAAAAGGGTGACTGGGATTGTGAACAAAATCATGGATAACATTTATTGTAAAAATAATTCAACTGATAATGCACCTAGATAACCCCTATTTAGCTTGGCGTTAGATAACCCCTATTTAGCTTGGCGTTTTTTTTTTCATAGCTGAGAGCTCTGTAGTCGTCTGTGTTGTTGTTTTCATGCTGCAAAAAATTTGATATTTTCTGATATCTCTTTGTCACTCAAGATATTTTTTTTCAAACTGACTCAAACTATCAAAAGGGGAACCAACAGAGCAAGTAACCTTCAAAATATTGTTTATAAAGCAACACCCTTTTTTTGTTTAACTCTTTACCAGACAACAAAACTTTAGCCACGCCCATATTCAATGTATTTGTTGCTGATAGATCGCATCTATATGTTATTCAAAACATAAATTATCTCTTTCAAAAGGGTAGAAAACGTTGCAGGAAAAGGAGAAAATGCTGGTAACCAGCATTTTCTCCTTTTTCCTGCAATGTTTTCCAAAGACTCCTTTCTTAAGATCCTCAAAACTTGGAATTGTTTCGTAAAGAATTAAAGAGACATCTTTACAGCCAAAGAGTAAACAAATGCTGTTAAAACTTGATGGTGTTATAATCTAGTCAGCTGTGTAAATGTAGATAAAAAATCAATATAAGGTGTATGGGGTAAAGGAACTGAAGGGATTTGTCTTCGATTTTAACTGGAAATTGTGGTTTTTTGTCTATGGCCAGCCACAATAGAATGAAATGCATTTTCTATCTGCTGTAATCG
Source organism: Hippopus hippopus (assembly GCA_946811185.2). Lineage (NCBI taxonomy): Eukaryota > Metazoa > Mollusca > Bivalvia > Cardiida > Cardiidae > Hippopus > Hippopus hippopus. Next base: position 4,261,815 of record OX328105.1, read on the forward strand.
TGCAACCTTGCAACCATCAGGGGCAATATTTTGCATGAAGATACAAGTGATTATAGTCTCATAAAATAAAGGGAAAAAATGGTTAAAAAACTGGATGAAAACGAGTGAAGATGTATATTTAAGTAGTAGTGTTCATAAGAATCTAGCATGTCCTGGATATTTCTTAATCCTAAGGCTGCTGAGGGTGACTCAATGCTCTTTTGCAGACAGTGTAGGTTAAGATCAGACTGCGCATAATGTGCAGCCTAATCTTTGATCTACGTCTATACTTTTGGCTGGAAATCTTTTTCTATTTATTTGGCAGATTTAGCATTAAAGGCACAGTAGAGGTTAAAATATCAAAGCAGGTGTCACAATACTTTAAATTTAAATCATACCATTTATAAGTAACGAAAATATTGTGGAGATGACAGTCTGTTAGCTTGTGGTCAGGCCATGTGTTAGTCGCTGGCAGAAAAAAAGAATTTTAAAGTCAGGCAAAAAGTAAACAAAAGACACAGTTACTTGGCAGGTTTTAACCTCATTCTGAAATTATTTTCTCTGTCAGCGACTAACACTCGGACTGACCGTACAATGACAGATTGGCATCTTCACAATAATTTTCATACTTTTAAATGGTATGTCATAAATTTAAATGCATTTGAACACCCGCTTTGTTTACTTTTGGACTTTATTGTCACTTTAAAGTAGCTGAAGCTGTGCTTCAGCTTGCGATGCACTTGTTATTCCTAAAAGTGCCTTTCCCAGCCAAGGCCGAGACTAGGTGACAAGAGTCCAAAGATCTGACCCCAACTTTGCCATACTCTCTTCAATGATTGATGATAGTCATTGCGACAAGGTTCATTCCACTGACTGCTGAACAATGTTTTAACAATATTGTTACGGGAGACCACTCCTTCATGCATGGCTTCATCCAGATTCAAATACAATACCTAACAACTGCGTTAGGGAGAATTCTCTTTAGCTCAGTGGTTATGGTGTTGGCCTTTCGTCCGGGTGTTCTGGATTCGAATTCTGACCGGTCCCTGTATTTCTGCTATGCATTTGTTCATTTGTTTCTTTGTTATGGACTTTGTTTGTAAGAATGTGTACATGTGAATGCAGCCAGTGGCTTGGAATTTTCATGTTGTGTGAAGGACTATAGTTAAAGGAACTTTGGGAATGCACAGATAGTGCACTGGCTCCCATGATGACTAGAATAATGTTGAAAACAGAGTTAATCCCTTACCAAGCAATACCATGCTGTAATGATCCTGTGGAAAAAGGCTTTTCAAAACATCATTGAAAACTGAGAAAATGCTAATAACAAGGATTTCTTTTTCCACAATGTTTTCTATCCTTTGGGAGATCAGTCTCATAATTTAGGCCATTATTGCTTTCAACTTGGTTGAGCCAAAAATTTTGTTGTCTGGTAAACGCAGATTAAAACAACCAAACAACAGGCACACTGGGTGAGTTGATTATAGCTGTAGAGGCAAACATTCTATGACTTTTTTTTAACTCTTTGCCAGATGATACAATTTTAGACTCATGAATATTCAAAGCATTTGACCATAATGATTTCATTGATTTCAAAACTCTTCATTAAAACTTATGGTATGATTGTAGTATTAACCCTTTACCAAACAATCCCTGGTTTTTACGACCAAGAGGAAGAAGCCTTCTGAAAACATTGTTTGAAAAGGAGAAAATGCTGGTAGCCACATTGAGTCACATTCATTTTGTCGTCAGCAAATGCTTTCAATTTGGACAAGTCTAAAATTTTGTCGTTTGGTAAAGAGTTAAAGGTTGATATGCAGAATTTAATCAAAATGATTATCCAAAAAAGAGGGGCCGAGTCATGGGAACTCAGTTGGTAGCGTACAGGGTTTGAGAACAGGATTTGATCCAGGCTCAGCCAAATTTTTTCTGAGGATTGATGATAGCCATTGTGACAAGATTCAGTCTTCACCCACCACTGACCATTGTTTCGATGATGGTTATGTGGAAAAGCAGCCAGTGGCTTGGAAAGAATATTGTGCAGAGTATTGGTAAAAGAAACTCCAGGAAAGCATGGATAGGTGCACTGGCCACCCTGATATAACTGAAATAATGTTGAAAACACTATATAATCAATCAATCAATCAAAAGAAGGTTAAAAAATGTCAGTAATGGTGTACATTAAAGTAACAATAAAGTCCAAAAGTAAACAAAGCGGGTGTTCAAATGCATTTAAATTTATATCACACCATTTAAAAGTTTGGAAATTATTGTGAGGATGACAATCTGTCATTGTACAGTTGGTCCAAGTGTTGGTTGCTGACAGAGAAATTAATTTCAAAACTAGGTTAAAACCTGCCAGGTAGCTCTGCCTTTTGTTTACTTTTTGCCTGAATTTAAAATTCTTTTTTCTGCCAGCGACTAACACATGGCCCAACCACAAAATAACAGACTGTCATCTTCACAATATTTTTCATTCTTTTAAGTGGTATGATTTAAATTTAAATGTATTATGACACCTGCTTTGATATTTTGGCCTCTACTGGGCCTTTAACTCAAAGTTTGTAACAAATGGCTTGAAAAAGTACAGGCAGTGTAAGCCCAGACAATAATTACCCATTTACCGAACACTTCTGTGTTTTTACAAACCAGAGGAAGAAAGCCTTTGAAAACATTTCGAAAAAAGGAGAAAATGCTGTTTAAGTGTATTTCTACCAATTCAAATACAGTTTCCATTATTTGAGCCACATAGAATTTTCTGTCCGCAAATTTCTTTGCATTTGGACTAGTCTAAACTTTTGTCGTCTTGTGAAAAAACTTAGTTTATATCCTTTTTATGGCGGCCAGTGTAGTAAAATAGTGTGAGTCACGCTTGGATAAGTATCTTTAACCCTTTACCACACAATGCCCAGTTTAAACGAACATGACAGAGAAGGTTTTTGAAAATATTGGCGAAAAAGGAGAAAATGCTGGTAACCAGCATTTTCGCCTTTTTCCACTATGTTTTCTACGGAATCAAAAAAGAAATTGTTTGAGTGACATTCTATAGATCATCTGCAGACACATTCAATATGGTCCAGTCTAAAATTCAGTCATTTGGTAAAGAGTTAACACATGTTACTGTCCAAGCGCCTGCCTCCACTATAACATGGTAGTATGCAAATAAGATCAATCATATATGTAAATCAGATTAATCCTATACCACACAATTCTGAGTTTCCCTGGGGGGAAAAGCTTTTTGTAAACATTGTGGGAAAAGGAGAAAATGCTGATAACCAGCATTTTCTCCTTTTCCCACACACCATTTCAAAGACAGAAGTCATCTTTTGAGCTACGTTAAATTAGTCGTCTGCAAATGCTTTCAGTTTGGTTGAGTCTAAACTTTTGTCTCGTGGGTTAGAGAGATGCCTTGTAAGTTGTAACATCAAAGATATTTAACCCATTACCAAATAGTCTTATGTTTTAATGACCCTGAGAAATAAGGCTTTTGACAACATTGTGGAAAAAGGAGAAAATGCTTGTAACCAGTATTTCCTCCTCTTTGCCGAGCCCGGGTAGCTCAGTCAGTAGCGTACAGGACTTGAGAACGGGGTCGGCCAATTTCCTTCCGAGGATTGATTATAGTCATTGCGACAGGATTCATTCCTCTTCCACCACTGACCATTGTCTCAGCAATGGTTATGTGGGAAAGCAGCCAGTGGCTTGGAAAGAAAATTGTGCTGAGTAGTGGTTAAAGAGACTCCAGGAAAGCATGGATAGGCACACTGGCCGCCGCGATATAACTGAAATAATGTTGAAAACGGCGTTAAACACCATGCAATCAATCAATCAATCATTTCCTTCTCTTTCCACAATGTGTTCCACCTTGTTCAAGAAAAGTTCAAGTATTTCAGCTGCATTTCATTTTTTTTGTTTGCAAAAGCTTTCAATGCAAACAAGTCTAAAACCTTTACCAAACAACCCCTGGTTTTTACGACCCTGAGATAGAAGCCTTTTGAAAATATTGTAGGAAAAGGAGAAAATGCCGGGAACCAGCATTTTCTCCTTTTCCCACTATGTTTTCTACCATGCTGGAAACAAATTTCAATTTTTGAGTTACGTTTATTTTATCGTCTGCAAGTGCTTTCAATTTGGACCAGTCTAAAATTTTGTCGTTTGGTAAAGAGTTAACACTTTACCTCACAATCCTGAGTTTTAACAACCCTGAAAAAGAGGCCTTTTAAAAGCATTGTAGGAGAAGACGAAAATGCTGGTAACCAGCATTTTCTTCTTGCCCACAATGTTTTCTACCTCTTTAAAGATTAATTTTATGTTTTGAGTAACATTTCATAATTATGTTGGCTACATAATCTTTCAGTTTGGACCTGGTTAAAATTTTGTTGTGTGGTAAAGAGTTAATCTTTTACCGCACTATGCCGACTTAACGACCCTGAGAAAGAAGCCTTTTGAAAACAGTGTAGGAAAAGGAGAAAATGCTGGTAACCAGCATTTTCTCCTTTTCCCACAATGTTTTTTGTCCTAACAAAGAAATAATTGCGCCATTTGAGCACCACTGAAATTGTCGTCTGCAAATGCTTTCAATTTGGACAAGGCTAAAATTTTGTCACCTGGTAAAGGGTTAAATTTGCATCTTTACTCGTTTTCATCCAGTTTTGTAACCAATATTATCGACTAATAGAAAATACATTTCATTCTATTGTGGCTAGCCGTAGACATATCAACCACAGTTTCCGGTTTAAATCGAAGACAAATCCCTGGCGTCTCTTTATCCCATACACCTTATATCAATTTTTTATCTACGTTTACATGGCTATCCAGATTCTACACACTGTAAAGTTTTAACAGCATTTGTTTACTCTCTGGCTGTAGGGGTGCATCTTTAACAATATCCCACTTATGATATCCTGAAACCTTTTTGCAGCAGACGACCTGTAATATATCCTTGTAAAGAAAGGCTAATAAACATACACTAAGTATGGATTAGTCTGTGAATATTTGTAAAAATATTGCTGCAAAAGGAGAACTTGCCTTTGATGGGCAATTCCTCTTTTAACTCTTTACCACATAATCCCAAGTTTTAACATCCTAGAGGAAAATGGCTTTTGAAAAAATGTGGGGAAAGGAGAAAATGCTGGTTTCCACAAAGTTTTTAAACCTTCCAAGGGCAAATTTTTGTTCTTGGGTTGTATTTAATTAATTTTGTTGTCTGCAAATACTTTCAATTTTGACCATTCTAAAATTTTGTCATTTAATAAAGAGTTAACCAAAATCTTTTCAAAAGTGATCTACTGACCCTCGGTAGCTCAGTCAGAAGAGTACAGGACTTGAGAACAGGAAGTTGCTTGTTCGATCCCAGGCTCGCCCAATTTCTTTCTGAGGATTGCTAATGGTCATTCCTCTCTCACAGCTGACCATTGTTTCAAAGATGGTTATGTGGGAAAGCAGTCATTGGCTTGGAAAGAATATTGTGGGGAGTATTGGTAAAAGAAACTTTGGGAGAGCACGGATGGGTGCACTGGCTGCTGCGATATAACTGAAATAATCTTGAAAACAGTGATAAACACCATACAATCAATCAATCAATCAATCATTCAAAAGTGGTCGGATGCAGGTGCAAAAGTTGTCTTTTGACATTTTTCTGTTTGTTGTGGGAAGGGCCTGGCTTTGCCCCGTTTGACGTTTGGTGTCAAAAAATAGCGCAGTGGTGGTTCAAAGTTCTGCAATTTTTATCAAATTTTTTATCTGTAGAAAACCAAAGCCAGCTATAATGGAGACAGTGCTGGAGAACATCGGTAACACCCCGCTGGTGAAACTGCATAGAATTCCAAACTCCGAAGGACTCCAGTGCGAAGTCTGTATGTATGCACCTTACTTAGTGAACCCTTTACCAAATCTACAAAATTTCAGACTTGCCCAAATTGATAGTATGTTGCCAGCAACAAAATTAATGTAATGTTGCCAAATAGTATTCGCCTTTGATAAGGCACTGGAAAACATTGCCAGAAAAGGAGAAAATGCTGTGACAAACATTTTCTCCTTTTCCTATTATGCTGTCAAAAGCCCTCTTCCTTATGGTCATGAAACCAAATGATTAGATTTTAACCCTTTACCATACAATCCTGTGTTTAAATGACTAGATACAAAGGCTGCTGAAAACATTGTGGAAAAAAGAGAAAATGCTGGTAACCAGCATTTTCTCTTTTCCCACAATGTTTTCTGCCCTTTCCCAGTCAAATCCCTTGAGCTATAGTAGCTTTGTCAAGTCCCTTGTGCTACAGTTGTTTTGTTGCAAAATACTTTCAGTTATGGAGTAGTCTAAAATCTTGTTGTGGTGTCCATGGTTGTGAGGTAGAACGTCGGCCTCGTAACCATAAGGTCCTGAGTTCGATACCCGGGAGCGGGTGTCAGCTTTGGGATCCTTCATTGGCCCACACATTCAGCCCGAGTACTGGTGTAGTTCCCATGAAGCAGAATCGAGAGAGATTATATAAGTTGTAAGAACTTGTTTCTCAATCGATGTAAAATAAAATGTTTAAACTAAATCTTGTTGTTTGGTAAAGAGTTAACCCTTTCGCAGACAACAATTTTGGACTCTTCCAAACTGAAAGGGTTTGCAGACGACAACCTTAAATTCTGTAACAGCAGCAGAAAGTTCTCCAATTGGGTAGAAAGCATTGTTGGAAAAGGAGAAATTGCTCATTGCGAGCAATTTCTCCTTTTCCCACAGTGTTTTCAAAAGACTTGTACTGCAGACACGTAAAAACACTGGTTTGTTTGGGAAGGGGTTAAAGGTATAATATTAAGGACTGATAAAATTTTATTATATAATTACCTCTCGCAGACAACATTTTGCATCTTGCCATGGATTACTTTTGATCACAGTGTGAAAAGGGAGAAATTCCTTTTTGCTAGAAAATTGTCCCTCTTTTCAGATGTACTTAACCTTGTACCAAACAACAAAAATTTAGACTAGAATCCAGTCCGAATTGAAAGCATTTGCAGATGCCAAAACAAGTGTGACTAAAGAACTAAAAATTGTTTCAGAAATGGAATAAAACATTGTGGGAAAAGGAGAAAATGCAGGTTACCAGCATTTTCTTCTCTTCCTACAATGTTGTCATAGGGCTTCTTTTTCAGGGTCGTTAAAGAGGGGATTGTGTGGTAAAGGGTTAAGTATGAAATCTTATTTTGTGTCAGTTTTCCCTATTTTTTAAGGGGATCAAACCCTTTACCATATAACCCTGAGCTTTAGAATCCTTAAGCTGAGCCCTGGTAGCTCAGTCGGTAGCGTGCAGGACTTAAGAAGGGGTCGTGGGTTCGATCCCTGGCTCGGCCAATTTCTTTCCGAGGATTGATGATAGTCATTGCGACAGGATTCATTCCTCTCCCACCACCTACCATTGTTTCGATGATAGTTATGTGGGAAAGCAGCCAGTGGCTTGGAAAGAAAATTGTGCCGAGTGCTGGTAAAAGAGACTCCAGGAAAGCATGGATAGGTGCACTGGCCGCTGCGATATAACTGAAATAATGTTGATAACGGCGTTAAACACCATACAATCAATCAATCAATCAATCATTAAAACCCTTAAAGCAAAAAGCCTGTGAAAATATTGCTGTATACCAGCATTTTTTTCCTCTTTTCACACTACTTTCTACCCCTTTAAAGAAGCACTCCGTCGGTCAGGCCACACCTAACATTTAGAGCGCTTAACCCTTAACCAGCCGACAAAATCTAGCCTTGTCCAAATTGAAAGCATTTGCAGACGACAGTTTCAATATGGCTCAAATGGTGCAAGTTTTCTTCTCCTTTTCCCACAATGTTTTCAAAAGGCCTCTTTACGGTTGGCATTGTGCAGTAAAGGGTTAATAAACCCAACAGGCATTTTCAGTCTAGAAATAAGATAAAAATTATTTCAAATTCAAGGTTCTTTTTGTCTAGAATGTTTTAGCACAGCGGACTGTGTGGATCAGAGATCAGACTGCAAATTTTTTATGCAGTCTGATCTTGACCCACACTTGATGCAAAGGCAACTGTAGTCGTATAAGGCACTTAAAGGGTTGATTTGTGGGCTGCAAATGCTTTGAATTTGGACAAGTCTAAAGTTTTGTTATCTGGTAAAGGATCATTGTCCTTTCCTACAAATTTGCTCCAGAAGGTAATGATTTATAAATGCATGATAAACCTGTAGTTCATGCTCATGCAGACAGTGTAGATTAAGATCAGATTGCAAAGAACCTAGAGTCCGATCTTGCTCCTCCACTGTCAAGTGTGGTGTCTGTGGTTGTGGGGTAGAGCGTCGGCCTCGTAACCAAAAGGTCCTGAGTTCAATACCCGGGAGCGGGTGTCAACTTTGGGATCCTTCATTGGCCCACACATTCGGCGCGACTACTGGTGTAGTTCCCAGGAAGCAGAATCAAGAGAGATTAGTATAAGTTGTAAGAACTTGTTTCTCAATCGATGTAAAATAAATATGTTTAAACTAAGTGCTTCTTTATTCAGGTCAAGAAGAGAGTTGGATTGCTCCTATTTGGTTTTTAGTATTATCTAAATAAAACAATAACGCCCTTTTTGGTCCTCTATAACTGCCTTTTATGGTCTTCTGTGAGGAACAAATCTTCTGTAATCTGACCAGAGATGTTTACCTTGCATTCCATATTGAATGTAGTCCAAAATTCTTTCCAATTTCATCCTTTCCTAAACCAAAAATGTTATACTATGAAAATAAAAGCGTCTACAGACACCAATTTCAAACTTGATACAAATGAATTGAAGTTCTCTGATAGCATAGAAAACATTGTGGGAAAAGGAGAAAATGCTGGTAGCCAGCATTTTCTCCTTTTTCCACAACATTTTCAAATTCTGTTTCTTTGGGATTATTTGGCAAAGGGATAAAATGCTTGTCACACCTGCAATAGTCTATCTAAACAGTTGTTAATTCTCTGCATACTGTGTGGATGAATACAGTAAGTACCTTTTGAACACAGTATAGATCATGATCATACTGTAGAAAACTTGCAGTCTGATCATGTTCTTCACTTTCTGATAGTTTTTAGAGGTTTGTTTTTTACACTCAAGATTTAATATGCAACATAAGTCTTCACTAATGACCGTGAGGTTTCCAATTACATTTCCTTATTATGCCAAGAGTTTAACTTTGAAGCGTTGAACCCAGATTAGTTTGCTTGTGCAGACAGTGTAGATCAAGATCAGAAAGCACAAAACATGTGGTCTGAACCTGAATTTACACTGTTCACTAATTAGCCAAATATTCTCACAAAAAAGCCATGAAATTATCATATAATGCATTTTAAGAGCTTACCCAGAATGTCCATTTCTTTTTGTATAGCAATACAAGGATTAATCCTTTTATCAGATAATCCCAAGTTTCAATGACCTTGACGCAGATCAATTTTATGAAAACAATGTGGGAAAAGGAGAAAATGCTGGTTACCAGCATTTTCTCCTTTTCCCACAATGTTTTCTATTCTTTTCATACACAAATTTCAGCTTTTGGGCCATTTACAAAATTTTGTTACCTGAAAATGCTTTGAAATTGGACAAGTCAAAAGACTTTCCATTTGGTAAAGGGACAAGAATGTATGTTTAGCTATTTGATATTTTTTTGTATGTTTATAATGCACGCCAACCCCCATTTTGAGACGAAACCCTGTGGGTGCGAAACAGAGACACTTCATATTAGTATTTAACTCTTTACCAAACGACAAAATTATAGACTCGTCCAAATTGAAAGCATTTGCAGACGACAAAATAAATGTGACTGAAAAATTGAAATTGGGTTTGGGAAGGGTAGAAAACATTGTGGGAAAAGGAGAAAATGCTGGTTACCAGCATTTTCTCCTTTTCCCACAATGTTTTCAAAAGGCTTCTCTCTCAGAGTCGTTAAAAGTCGGGATTGTGTGGTAAACAGTTAAATGAATACTTTTACTCCTAATTTTGCAATTTTAATGCTGTTGTGGCTTAATATCTTATTAAATATCAGACAGTGTAAATCGTAGATCAGACTGTAGTATCTATGCAGTTTGATACTGGTATTTAAATGAATATTTTTACTCCTAATTTTGCAATTTTAATGCTGTTTGGCTTAATATCTTATTAAATATCAGACAGTGAAAATCGTAGATCAGACTGTAGTATCTATGCAGTTTGATCTTTGATCTGTGCTGGTCAAAAAGACTGATGAAGTTGTTCTTTGAATTTTAAGCCTAAATGCAGATAAGAGTTAAATTAAAAATAAAGATAAGACACTTAGTCCATTATTGCGCTGTTTTTCAAGGGCATTAAAAGATTTTTTTACCTGTTGTTTTGACGAGTTCGAGTTTGACTTACTTTTGTTACGGAATAGACAAATAAGTCTATTTTTAACTGTTTACCACACGATCCCAAAGTTCTCACGAGCCTGAGAGAGATGACTTTTGAAAATATTGTTGGAAAACGAGAAAATGCTAGCAAACCACATTTTCTCCTTTTCCCACATTTTTTTTTACATTTTAGAAATAAATTTCATCATCTTAGCCGCATTTAACTCTTTACCATACGACAAAATTTTAGACTGGTCCAAATTGAAAGCATTTGCAGATGACAAAATAAACGTGACTGAAAAATTGAAATTTGTTTTGGGAAGGACAGAAAACATTGTGATAAAAGAAGAAAATGCTGGTTACCAGCATTTTCTTCTTTTCTCACAATGGTTTCAAAAGGCTTCTTTCTCAGGGTTGTTAAAAGTCGGGATTGTGTGGTAAAGGGTTAATTGGTCGTCTGCAAAAGCTTTCAAATCGTGTAAGTGTAAAATTTTGTCCTTTGGTAAAGAGTCGAAAATGGTTAAAAAACAAATTCTATAACAAAAGACTGCGGTCAAAACTAAGGACTTGTAGAATTGGTAGAGGCATGATCAGACCAGATATTTTTAGATCGAGCTCTTTACCAATCAACAAAAGAAATGGTAGACGAGAAATTACAAATGGCAGGAATAATGGGAGTTGTCTTTCAAAAGGGTAGAAAGCATTGTGGGAAAAGGAGAAAATGCTGGTGACCAGCATTTTCTCCTTTTTCCCACAATGTTTTTAAAAGCCTTCCTCATCAGGGGTTGTTAAGGCTCAGAACTGTGTGGTAGAGAGCTTCACAAAATGACAAAGTCAGTCATTTATGAAGGAAACAAAAGAATGTCTCCTTTTAACTCTCTACCATAATGACAAAATTTAAGGCTGGTCCAAATTCAAAGCAGTTGCAGATGACATGTCCAATTTAGCTGAAATCAGGGTAATTATCTGTGAAAATGTAGAAAACCTTGTGAGAATAGGAGGAAATACTGGTTAAGTCATTGCGACAGGATTCATTCCTCTCTCACCTCTGACTGTTGTTTTGACAATGGTTGTGTTGGAAAGCAGCCAGTGGCTTGGAAAGAATATTATGCGGAGCACTGGTAAAAGAAACTCCAGGAAAGCATGGATAGGTGCACTGGCCGCCATGATATAACTGAAACAATTTTGAAAACGGCTCTAAACACTATACAATCAATCGATCAATCAGACTTGTAAAACAAGGAATCATTTGATATTTAACCCTTTACCCAACAACGTATTTTCAGACCTGTCCAAACTGAGAGCATTTGCAGACGACAAATTACATGTGACTCAAGTTGTGGAATTTGTCTTTGCAAGAGTAGAAAACATTGTGGGAAAATTGGAAAATGCTGGTTACCAGCATTTTTTTCCTTCTCCCACAATGTTTGCAAAACCCTTTTTCTCTCTGGGGTTGTTAGAATAAGGTATTGAATGGTAAAGTGTTAAATTGTTTAACTCTTTACTACACAGTCACGAGTTTTAACGACCCTGAAAAAGTAGACTTTTGAAAACATTGAGGGAGAAGGAGAAAATGCTGGTAACCAGCATTTTCTCCTTTTCCACACAATGTTTTCTACCCTATGAAAGACAAAAATCGTCATTTCAACAACATTTAATATGTCGTGTGCAAATGCTTTCAATTTAGTTCAAGCCAAAATTTTGTCGCTTGGTAAAGGGATACCAGTAAGTGAATTTTATCAATAACATACAGTTAGAAATATCTACATCAAATTTCCAATTCCTGAAATGCAAATTTTACCTAAAATTCATGCATAGTTATGTCGTCATGTACCTTTATGCATTATGAAACTTACTTTATTCCTAGGGGAAAAATGAATTTACCATCAATACAAAGCTATAAACGTCCTTATCTATTTCATTACTGTTGAAAACTTTTAATTTGATTCATATTTGAAACCTAGATAATATACAAAATAATGAAAACATTTGCAATTTATTTTTATTTGTCTAGAATTTTCATTATACCCAGAGCACAATATCCAAAGCATCAATATTTTATTCTATTTACAGTGGCAAAATGTGAATTTTTCAATGCTGGTGGGAGCGTTAAGGATCGTATTGGCTTGAGGATGGTTGAGGATGCAGAGAGAGCTGGCGTTCTGAAGCCTGGAGATGTGCTGATTGAACCCACATCTGGCAATACAGGTTGATTGTTATATTTGCTAGTGCAATATATTAGGAGGCTTTTCAGACAGTTAAACCTCAAGATTTGACAGCACATTTTCAGTCAAGAAATAGGACCAAATGTATTATAATTTAAGATCGATTTTTTTGCCTGAATGTTATAGCAAGATAAGACCCAATTTGTTTTTTACCAGAATGTCTTAGCAAGGATAAGACTAAATTGCTTTTGGCCACAATAACTTGGCAAGGATAAGACCCAATTATTGGTTTTGACCAGAATAACTTGGCAAGGATAAGACCCAATTATCGGTTTTGACCAGAATAACTTTGCAATGATAAGACCCAATTATTGGTTTTGACCAGAATAACTTGGCAAGGATAAGACCCAAATTATTGGTTTTGACCAGAATAGCTTGGCAAGGATAAGACCCAATTATTGGTTTTGACCAGAATAACTTCGCAAGGATAAGACCCAATTATTGCTTTTGACCAGACTTGGCAAGGATAAGACCCAATTGTTTACGGCCAGAATGCCTTAGCAATGATAAGACCCAATTATTGGTTTTGACCAGACTTGGCACGGATAAGACCCAATTGTTTATGGCCAGAATGCCTTAGCAAGGATAAGACCCAATTATTGGTTTTGACCTGAATACCTTAGCAAGATAAGACCTAATTATTTATGGCCAGAATGTCTTAGCAAGGTTGACAGTGTAGATCAAATATCAGACTGCATGTTTTGACCACAAACTTTAACCCTTTACCACATAGTTGGGAGGTTTAACGACCCTGAGAGAGAAGGCTTTTGAAAACAATGTGAAAAAAAAAAAAGTGAATATAAATAGCATTTTCTCCTTTCCACACACAATTTTCCTTCCTTTCCAGAGAAATTCCATAATTTTTACATTTACTTTGTTTTCTGCGAATGCTTTGAATTATGAGTTAAGGGTTGATATACTCATTTAGTCATGGTCAATAGAACCTTTCAGGCCATTTTTGTTGTGTGATTTCATGAAACAGATAGCATCTCCTGGGCCTCTTACTGCAATATTTCATTCATAAAAGCACTGTTTAAAAAATATAGTTACCCTTGTGGTAAGTATAGATCAAGACTTTGGATCCATATTGTACACTATGCTAAGATATTGTGGTCAATAGCAGTCTTAACATTTGCAATTGTTCAAGTGTTTTTTTTTTTTCAAATGAAACAGATACCATCTACATCGTTTGAAAACTTGAAATCACTAAGATACTCAAGAAAATGTGACATTGTTTCAACATTAAAGACGATCGCTACGGTTTCACCATTTTTTCAAAACATTCAGAATTTCATGAAACTTTGGTGATAGTTTATTATCTGATCTACAAAAATAGGAGATAAAAAGAGGGGGTCACCAGCTTTGGGAAAATTCTATGTATATTTCTTTTAGTACACCCTGCACTGCGGCAGTTCAGGATGAAATTTCACCTATGAAAACTAAGTCTATGTATATTTTTTTCAATGACAACAATTATAATAAAATTTTATGTCATTATATTGGTGAAACATCAAATTTAATGAAAAAAATAATTTAGAGTATACTGAGTATCAGTATTTAAAAAAAATAACCCTTAACTTATGGCTAAAACACCTTTATTTTGGAAAAAACCAAAAAAACCAAAGAGTATCTTTTAAAGTTATTTTTTTTAAATGTTCTAACATTCAGATTTTTCTTATTTTTTCTGTAAATAATATTTAGGTACAAAACTAAAAGAATCAGGCTTAAAACAAATTGGTCACCAGCCTTATTTTTTAAGAAAATACATTTTAAGTTTGTGGGTGGGGCACTATCTAATGAGTAAATGTAGGGTTTGTCAAAGACGAAGACATTATATGAAGTAAATTATCTCAATTTTTTCAATAATACAACAATATTTATAAGAATCAAGTTTGTTGGTCATAATAAATCAGTTCATAGCATATAAATGTATTACTGATGTTAGCATTTAACCCATTTCCGAACGACTAATTTTAGACTCTTCTAAATTTGACGCATTTGCAGACGCTAAACCAAATCCTGGTATTCATGTATCACAGTTCTTTGATGGGTCAGAAATCATTGTGAGAAAAAGAGAAATCAATCGTTAGGAGCAATTTCTCCTTTTGACATCATTTTTTTCTAACATTGTCTGCTGCAGACTCATCAAGCTAAGGGACAACCTGGTAAAGGAGAAAGAGTTATGTACAGCCCCTCGTTTTCTGCAAGTCTTTACCAAGTGACATAATTTTGGACTAGACCAAACTGAAAGTATCTGCATCTGAAAGGATGTTTTAGCTCGATAATACGTCTGCCAGATAGAGCGCTAGTAGTAGCATCTGTGTCCATATTTCCGTTGTTAGGTGACGTAGTTAGGTGATACTCAGTACACTTTGACATTCAGTCCGATCTTTTGAAAGCGTAATTTTGGATTCTTGCCTTGCATATAATTATTTGGATTGATTCAAATACTTTTTTCTTCATTTTGCTGACATGAAACGACCCGTTTTAGTTCTTGGTTTATCCATTCTGCAGACATTGACAAGTGTGGCAGGATCAGTTGTGTTAGGTGCTCACCGTTTTTCGAGTAAAAGGTGAGCGTGATAGTTACACGAAGCGTGAAAATGGAAACTGTCACGAACGTCGTTAACTGCATTGAACAGCATGATTCTCTCCCATGATTTATTATAAAGGTTTTTTTTTTTTCCATACATGTAATCAATGTGTTCTTTTTTTTGTTCCTTCATGTTGACCTCGTTCATTTTATTGTAGGAAATTTAGGAAATGTATGATAGCTAGGATGCCTAATTGCATGTTAGGTTGTTTTTACAGTGATTGCATTAACTCTTAGCATGCTTATCCCTTTACCAAACATTTTAACAACCCCAAGGTCGGCTTTTGTATACATTGCAGGAAAAGGAGAAAATGCTGGTAACCAGCATTTTCTCCTTTTCCCACAATGTTTTCTTCTCTATCAGAGACAGAAATCCTTGTTTGAGCTACATACAATTTGTTGTCTGAAAATGCTTCAGTTTGATTGAGTATAAAATTTTGTCGTTTTATAAAGTGTTAAAGGTAAACTTGTCACCAAAAGTGAACAATTTGGTGTTCAAAGTACAGGCAAATCTAATTTACTTCATTTAAAAGTAAGGATATTTTTAGGAATCTGACAACATGTTACTGTCCAGTCTATCAAAGTGTCAGTCGCTTGCAAAAATAGTTGATTTTAAAACTGGAATCAAAATTGACAACTTTAATTCTTTTTTTACTATTTGTTTCTTGCCATGTGCATAAATTTTCTACCGCTTGAAAACAATGTAGACAATATCTTTTTAAATATTTTCAAATATTTGTTACACTATCTGTCCTATAGGGAGGAGAGAGAGGTGGAACAATCTGTTTCAGGAGATGTACTTCATGACACAGCATGTTTTGGGTGCAGTCACTTAAGTTGTAGATACTGCATTGACAGAAAGAGTTTTCTTGTATAAAAGTCTTGAAAGACTTCTACGTCAGAAATATATATACATGTTGTTTACTTGAATTTTACTGATGTGCCTCTAGAGCTCTTACATCAAACTTTTTATATGATAGAAACTGCATGTGTAGACACTCATACAAAGCAATAGTTGCTCACATCATTTTTATGTTTTGCAGATTTTCTTTTCCTACTGATAAATTATTTTGGTCCCTGGAGTAAACCTTTTTGGCAAAATGGAATTGCACATTTTGAGCAATTTCTCCTATTGCCACATGTTTTGGAAGTTGTCTGCTCAAAGCTTGTTTCAGATGGTGATATTCCTTTACCAAATAATCAATTGTTTTAATGACCCAGAGGAAAGGAGCCTTTGTAATAATTGTTGGAAATGGAGAAAATGTTTTCTTCTCTTCAAAATTGAAAACACTGTGGAAAAAGGAGAAAACGCTGGTAACCAGCATTTTCTCCTTATTCCACAATGTTTTCTATCCTATCAAAGACAGAAATCATCATTTAATTTGCCGTCTGCAAACGTTTTCAAATTTGGTCAAATCCAAAATTTTGTTGTTTGCTGAAGAGTTAAAAACTATTTCAAAGAAGCAAACAAATTATTACTTTTGTGTATTTTATGTCATTTTTGTCTGAAGGTATCGGAATGGCTTTGGCAGCGGCTGTGAAAGGGTACAGGTGCATAATAGTAATGCCAGAAAAAATGAGCATGGAAAAGGTGTGAGTAGAGTATGTTCTTAGTTTGCTTTTACATGTATAGTACAATAGATGAAAGATAATCAACTGGTTGTGTGTGATATTAAAAGTCTGTCACTAGAATGGGGTATGATGTGGTTGAAAAAATGAATCTGAAGGACGAGTTTCTTTAACTGCATCAAACCCCGTTGGAGTAACAGATTTTTGATATCACTCACAACCTGTTGATTATCCTATTTATTATATTCCTAATTCACCCTTATTTGTTCTAATAATTATCAAGAATGGTACAATATGAGCAATATAGGAAAAAAGTAGTTCCGGCAAACATTCTATAAGCATTTCGTCACTAGTGATGATCCCATATTTATCATCACTAGTGGTGTTATTCACTGTGAAATCCCAATAATTCACTGATAAGAATATATAGAGGATATTTGTTTTTCACGGTGAAAAACAGCCACGAGTGAAAATATTACCAATGGTGTTCACGAGATGAAATAAATTTCGATCTTTCACCGGAAAAAAAAAATTCTATTTATTTCATGCTTTTAACCCTTTCTGGGGGGAACTTAATCAAAATCCAGTTCAGTTCTTTTCGGTTATTCCCCATGGCGTACCCCCTCCGCATAGTAATGCATTACAATATTACGTCAAGTGCGAGAAATGTAAGGTAAATTACGTCATATTTCCATCTGGTTGTGAGGCACGCGCATTTACCTAGGTAACTAGTGTGCACGGGAACAACTGTTTCCGCCTTCAATTGAAGAGTTAGAATATAAAAATCGGTATTTTCACTGGTTGTAACCATGAAATATCGAAAAATATTTCACCGATATTTCTCGATAACCTACCGGAAAGCATGAAATAAAATAAAGACATAAACCAGTAGTGTGTCACTTGGTAAGGGTACAACTAAAGTGATCTTTTGTTAGAAAATGCATCTGATAAAACTTGAATTAGTCATATAGACAATGAATTACATTCTTAAATATAGGCCCATGGTTTGGGTATGCATTCTTCACAATCCTTTATCAAACATACCAAACAATCCCATCTTTTCGTCGGTAGCGTGCAGGACTTGAGAACAGGGGGTTGTGGGTTCGATCCCCGGCGCTGCCAATTTCTTTCCAAGGATTGATGATAGTCACTGCGACAGGATTCATTCCTCTCCCACCGCTGACCATTGTTTCGACGATGGTTATGTGGGAAAGCAGCCAGTGGCTTGGAAGGAAAATTGTGCGGAGTACTGGTAAAAGATACTCCAGGAAAGCATTGATAGGTGCACTGGCCGCCGTGACATAACTGAAATAATGTTGAAAACGGCGTTAAACACCATATAATCAACCATCATTTCACGACCATGAGGAATAAAGCTTTTGAAAACATAGTGGGAAAAGGAGAAAATGCCGAAAACCAGCATTTTCTCCATTTCCCACAATGTTTTCTATTATTTTAAGAATGGAATTCATCATTTGGACTGCATTTCATGTGTCATCTGCAAATGCTTATAATTTTCCAAAATTTTGCGTTTTTGTAGAGGTAATAACTCACTGGTCATTTACTACAGCCGAGCCCCGGTAACTCAGTCGGTAGCGTACAGGACTTGAGAACAGGGGGTCGTGGGTTCGATCCCCGGCTCGGCCAATTTCTTTCCGAGGATTGGTGATAGTCATTGCGACAGGATTCATTCCTCTCTCACCGCTGATCATTGTTTTGACAATGATTATGTGGGAAAGCAGCCAGTGGCTTGGAAAAAATATTGTGCGGAGTACTGGTAAAAGAAACTCCAGGAAAGCATGGATAGGTGCACTGGCCGCCACGGTATAACTGAAATAATGTTGAAAACGGCGTTAAACACCATACAATCAATCATTTACTGCAGCTTAGTAGCAGGTTAGCATTTTGGGAGGACAGTGGAGATTTTATTTTCTACCCAAAAACATTGTTAAAACCAACAAAACATGAAAAATTTGGATGAAATGGCTGTCATGAAGAAGTAACTTGATGAAAAATATTTTTAATTGCACTTTCCGGTGATATCATCATCATGCAGATAGACATGTAATCAATTTGACCAAATTATTTTTTGTACTGAAAAGATTAAACCCCACTATTTATCATGTCCAAAAAAAGTAATTAACTGGACAGCGAAATGTAGGACCACCAGAAATTAAGGCTTAGTTTCGTATTTTAGACAAAACCGATAATTTTCTTTCAATTTTCCATAAAATATCTTTTCTGAGACATGTTCCTCTCTTTGATGTGAAAACAGATTTTTGAAATGAGAAATGAGCTAACACACGCCTTAGCAAGTGTGTAGAAAGGCGGATGCAATTAAATGATGGCAAGCTTGTACAGTACACAGTGACACATATGCGAAAATTCAGAAATTCAAAATACCTATTATTTTTGTTGTTTGAGGGTTTTTTTTCGTATTCATACAATATTGGCTTTGAAGTACATAGATGTGTTTAACCCTTTACTCCACAATCCCAACTTTTAACGACCCTGAAGAAGAGGCTTTTTGAAAACATTGTGGGAAAAGGAGAAAATGCTGGTAACCAGCATTTTCTCCTTTTACCACAATGTTTTCTACTCAATGAAAGACAGAAATCACCAACTAGGCTACATTTAATTTGTGGTCGGCAAATGCTTTCAGTTTTGGTCTAGTCCAAATGTTTGTCGTTTGGTAAAGAGTTAAACTTTACCAATACCATCTACCCCTTTACCTAGCCTTTTTAAAACCTTGTGGGAAAAGGAGAAAATGCTGGTTACCAGCTACTAGTCCAAATGTTTGTCATTTGGTAAAGAGTTAAACTTTACCGATACCCTCTGCCCCTTTACAGCACAGTCCAGGGTTTTAACTACTTTGGGGAAATAGCCTTTTGAAAACCTTGTGGGAAAAGGAGAAAATGCTGGTAACCAGCATTTTCTCCCTTTCCCAGAAGGTTTTCTACATGTTCACAGACAATTACCATCATTTCAGCTAAACATAATTATATTGTCTACAATTGCTTTCAGTTTGGACCAGTCTAAATTTTTTTCGTTTGGTACAGGGCTACTGTACATTACTTTATGCTACTGTATATTACTTTTTATGCCCCTGAATTTGACAGTTTAACTCTCTACCACACAATCCAGACTTTTAACGATCCTGAGAAAGAAGCCTTTTGAAAATATTGTGGGAAAAAGAGAAAATGCTGGTAACCAGCATTTTCTCTTTTTCCCACAATATTTTCTACCCTTTCTAAAACAAATTGCAATTTTTCTGTCACGTTTAATTTGTTGTCTGCAAATGCTTTCAATTTGGACTTGTTGAAATTTTTGTCGTTTGGTAAAGAGATTACAGGAAAGAGAGATGCTCCTTGTTACTAGAATATGCTTGTTACTAGAATATGCTTTTTTTTTATTTTCATGTGTTTTCCAATCCGTTGAAAAAGACATTTTCCTTTCTTTCAATGTTTGTCCTTTGAATTGATTTGTAATAATTTTCAGCACAATTGATTATAGTCTGTATAATAATGCTTCAAACCATAGTCCTTTATAACAGTCCCAAGTTTAAATCACCAGAGAAAGAGAGCCTTTGAAAAATTGTGAAGGAGAAAATGTTGATAGTCAGCAATTTCTCCATTTTCTACACAATGTTTATACCCCTTCAGAGACAAGTTTCTTATTTCATGCTTTCCGGTAGGTTATTAAGAAATATTGGTGAAATATTTTTCAATATCTCATGGTTATGACCAGTGGAAATACCGATTTTTATATTCTAACTCTTCATTTGAAGGCGGAAACAGTTGTTCCCGCACACTAGTTACCTAGGTAAAATGCGCGTGCCTCACAACCAGATAGAAATATGACGTAATTTACCTTACCTTTCTCGCGCTTGACGTAATATTGTAATGCATTGCTATGCCGAGGGGGTAGGTCACGGGGAATAACAAAAAAGAACTGTACTGGATTTTGATTAAGTTCCCAACTCTCCCCCCCCCTCCCCCCGGGGTTAAAAGCATGCAATAAATAGAATATTTGGTTTTTTTTTTTTTTAGTGAAAGATTGAAATTTATTTCATTGAGTGAACATCACTGGTAATATTTTCACTCATTGCTGCGCCACTCTTGAAAATATTACCAATGATGTTCACTCAATGAAATAAAACCGAAATTCATTTCATCAAGTGAACATCAGTGGTAATATTTTCACTCGTGGCAGGCAGCCACTCTTGAAAATATTACCGATGATGTTCACTCGATGAAATAAATTTCAATCTTCCACTGTAAAAAACAAATATCCTCTTTATCATCACAGCTATACTTAATTTGTCAACTGCAAAAGCTTTGAATCAAGAAGAGTTGGAAATTTTATTGTTTAGTAAAGGGTAGAAGCACTAGACTAGATTTAGTTGGTTATGCAAACAGTATAGAGACAGTGATTGATTGATTGTATGGTGTTTAACGCCGTTTTCAACATCATTTCAGTTTTATTGTGGCGGCCAGTGCACCTATCCATGCTTTCCTGGAGTCCCTGTTACCAGTACTCCGCACAATATTCTTTCCAAGCCACTGGCTGCTTTCCCACATAACCATTGTCAAAACAATGGTCAGTGGTGGGAGAGGAATGAATGCTGTTGCAATGACTATCATCAGTGCTCGGAAAGAAATTGACCGAGCCAGGGATCAAACCCACGACCCCCTGTTCTCAAGTCCTGCACGCTACCGACTGAGCTACGGGGGCTCGGCAATATAGAGACAGACAAGATTGCACAGAGCATGCAACCAGATCTTGGATATGCATGGTCCGATTTTGTGCCTTAACTCCCACAATAACAGTCTTGAATTGCAATGTATGCACGCTTATACTAATCAGGAATGTACATTTCATCTGTTTAGCAATACACAGGTGAACCCTTTTATCACACAATGCAGAGTTTTAATGACCTTAAAAGGGATGGCTTTTGAAAACATTGTTGAAAAAGGAAAAAATGCTGGTAACCAGCATTTTTTCCCTTTTCAACAATGTTTTATACCCTTTCACAGACATATCTCATAATTAAGCCGCATTTGATTTGTCGTCTGCACTTGCTTTCAGTGCAGAGGAGTCAAAAATTTTGTCGTCTGTTGAAGGATTAGGACATACTTCTACAAATGCCTGACTTTCTACTACACAAAGGGTCCTTGGTGGCTCAGTGGTGAAATGTAGATCTCGTAACCTGGAGACCCCAGGTTCGAGCCACACTGGATCCACTGGGTTTTTTGTGGAAGTGTCTTTGGGCAAGACACTTCAGAGCCCTTACCTAGTACTGGTAAAGCCCAGGAAACACATGAGTATATGAGCTGTTTCCTTTATATGACTGAAATAATGTTGAAAGTGGCTTAAAACACCATTCACTCACTCAATCTATCACACAAAAAAAATTTAAATTCTTCTACATTGAAGGCATTTGCAGATCAAACTAAACTGAATGTTGTTTACAAATACCCATTTACTCATTTTAGCCAAATGTAGAAATGTGTTTAAATCAATAAATTAGCAATATCTATAGCCCAAAAGAATGAAAAGAAGTTTTAGATTTGTTATTTGAAATGGATTTTGGTTGGGAGAAAGTTACATCGGGTCAAAATTGTAAACAATGGGGGAGTGTATCACTACAGTCATTTACTCAACCCCCATCTAAAAATAGAAAGCTAGACTACTTGTTGTTTCAACACGGGAAATGGTGCACTCGTCTATTTGTAGGATCATCGGTTTTCCCCCTTCTTTCAGCAATCCAAAATTGCTAAATATTAATGTGCACATATGAAATTTACATTTCTAATGTCTTTGAAATCATTCCACTGCACTCTCGATATAAAATTCCGACATTCTTGTGTAAATTGCTGTTGGGTTTTTGTGGCATAGATTGTTGCGGCAGTAGACCTGTGTAGTGTATCTCTGCTCTACTTTCTTGCCAGTTACATGAATGCAAGGCAAAGGTCGTACACAGTCACGTGACAAGCATAATGTGGTATCCTTGATTGAATGAGTGGGTAGGAGCCAAGTCCAAAATTACATTTCCTATCCATCGTAATCGATGCAACCTAGCAACTGCCAGGTGTAATATTTGTCATGAAGTCACAAGAATGACTATAGTTTGATAAAATATCGAAGAAATTGGTTATATTCGGCTTGCAGTGAGTAAATGGGTAGCTTTAAATGATGGAAAAATTCTTTGAAAGGGAAGATACATGTACATTGTGGGAAAAGGAGAAAATGATAGATAGGTGCAGTTCTTCGTAGTGCTGACATTTTGTTACCCCTATTCTACAAATCCTGAGTTTTAACCAACATTTTCTCCTTTTCCAACAATGTTTTCAATGGCAATTATCTTTAGGGTCCTTTAAACATGGGAGAATCGGGTTAATCCTGTACCAAACAATCACGACTTTTAATGACCTTATGGAGAAAGGCTTTTGAAAACATTGTGAGAAAAGGAGAAAATGATGGTAACCGGCATTTTCTCCTTTTCCCACAATGTTTCCTGTCCTTTTTATGACAAATTTTATGTTTGATTAACATTTAAATTTTTGTCTGCAAGTGCTTTTAATATGGACCAGTCTAAAATTTTGTTGTTTGGTATTAAGAGTTAGGAGAATGACAATTTATTGTCAATTTCGCTTCAGTAAATGGTTGCTTTGCTATATTTCATATGTAAAATTTTTACTAAAAAGCACTTATGAAAAAGCAGCTGCAACTCATGAATGCTGTTATTTCTCCCAATGGGTCCATTACATTCTCACCCTTAGGGAGCCAAGTTATCTAGCTAGAAATAGTGAATCGGAAACAAAGTCTCAAATAATTTGTATTTCAAGGCTGTTTTTGACTAAATTGTCTTGGCATGGCAGACATTGTGGATCTCAGATCAGAATGCACGTTTTATGCAGTCTGATCTTGACATACACTTGCTGCAAAAGCAAGTGCGTTTCTGAGGGGCACTTCAAGGGATCGCACAATACACACATGCAGATGGCTTCATTTACAGTATGTAATGCAGCAAACTGCAGGGTAATTTTGAGAATAGTGTGGCTAAAGGAGAAAATTTTTAAACAAACAGTTTCTGATTTTGCCTGAATGGTTTTTCCATGTATTAAGGCGCCAAACCTTTCTTCTCAATTGTCCATATTGTGCATGGACTGTAGAGCTCTTTCACCAAACAACAAAATCTAACACTCTTTCAGTTTGAAAGTTTTTCCAGAAAACATATTGATTGATTGATTGATTGATTGATTGATTGATTGATTGTATGGTGTTTAATGCCATTTTCAACATTATTTCAGTTATATTGTGGCGGCCAGTGCACCTATCCTTGCTTTTCTGAAGTTTCTGTTACCAGTACTCTGCATAATATTGTTTCCAAGTCACTGGCTGCTTTCCCACATAACAATCATCCAAGCAATGATCAGGGGTGAGTGAGGAA
This sequence comes from Hippopus hippopus, assembly GCA_946811185.2. Lineage (NCBI taxonomy): Eukaryota > Metazoa > Mollusca > Bivalvia > Cardiida > Cardiidae > Hippopus > Hippopus hippopus. The sequence continues at coordinate 4,285,954 of OX328105.1, forward strand.
TGACTCTTGCTGCAATGACTATCATCCATCCTTGGAAAGAAATTGGCCAAGATGGGGATCAAACCAGCGACCTTGTTTTCAAGTCCTGTACACTACCGACTGAGCTTCCGGGGCTCAGCACAACATATTAAACTTGGCTTAAATGATGAAATTTGTCTTTCATAGAGTAGAAAACAGTGTGTGAAAAGGAGAAAATGCTGGTAACAAATACCAGCATTCCCTTCAATGTTTTCAAAAGCCTTCATCCTTAGGGTTGTAAAAACAAGGGATGGTTTGGTAAAGGGTTAACTCTTTACCATACGTCAAATTTTAGACTTGTCCAAAGTGAAAGCATTTGCAGACGACAAATTAAAAGTTACTCAAAGCATAAAATTTGTCATTCTCATGGTAGAAAAAAATTGTGGGAAAAGGAGAAAATGCTGGTTATCAGCATTTTCTCCTTTTTCCACAATATTTTCATTTTTTTTTTCTTTCACAGGGTCGTTAAAAGTAGGGATCATGTGGTAGTGGTTTAAAGTTGTCTGCTGGAATTTTTTTCAATTAACCGTCATTCTGCTTAAGTTAAATAAAACCTTCAAGCCAATAGAAAAAACCCGTATAATGTTATTTCAATCTTACTTTTTGGAGAAAAATATCTTCCTATCGGACAGTGTAGATTCAAGATCAGACTGCGCATTCTGTACAGTCTGATATTGTATCTACACTGTCCGCAAAAGGTCAGTAAGTTGCGCTTAGCAGCGTAACGGTTAATACATATGATGCACAGTACTCAAAATGTCATCTGCAGGTGATGTTACTAATAAAAAATATGTAAACTGCATAGTTATCTCTTTTCTAAATGACAAAATTTGAGACTAGTCCAAATTGAAAGCATTTGCAGATGACAAGTGAAACATTGATCGAACGGTAAGATTTGTCTTTGATAGGATAGAAATTGTTGTAGGAAAAGGAGAAAATGTAGGTTACCAGCATTTTCTCCTTTGTCAACAATGTTTTAAAGAGCCTTTTTATTTAGGATTGTTAAACATCGCGATTGTTTGTTAAAGGGTTGATGCATTTTGATGATGAAATGTATATTCTAGTTTTAGACCAATCAAAATTAAGTATAAAAGATTCAATTGATAGATATTCGACAATTTTAAAACACATTTTCTGACTTACATATGGTGGGAAAAAGAGAAATTGCTTCTATTTCTTCATCGAAGGACAAAAGGATTTTCCAAATTGAAAGCATATGCAGATGGCAGAGTGAATGTGGCCCAAAGTATAAGAGCTTTAAAAGAGTAGAAAACTTTGTGAGAAAAAGAAAATGCTGGTAACCAGCATTTTCTCTTTTTCTCACAATGTTTTCAGAAGCCTTCTTGTTCAGGATCAATTTTACTTGCGAATTTTTGGTAAATGGTCGATGATTGATACTGGCTTTTTTTCTTATAATGTTTATAAAAGCCTTTAATTAAAAGAGTTATCTGAATTATCATGTTTGACATCTAATTACATCATATTGTTCAGGTTGACGTCCTAAGAGCCCTTGGTGCCGAAATCGTGAGAACACCTACAAGTGCTGCATTTGACTCGCCCGAGTCACACATAAGTGTTGCAAAACGTTTGATGGAGGAGATACCAAACTCACATATCCTAGATCAGTATAGAAACGCCAGTAACCCACTGGCCCACTACGATGGAACAGCCGAGGAAATTCTACAAGCTTGCAATGGTATACTTACTGTACTTTGATCGTTACCACAAAATACCAAGTTTTAACGAAGCTGGAAAACAAAACTTTTGAAACCATTGTAGGAAAAGGAGAAAATGCTGGTAACCAGCATTTCCTCCTTTTCCCCATAATGTTTTCTCACCTATCAGAAAAGAATCATTTTATTTGTCGTCTGCAAACTCTTTCAATTTGGACCAGTCTGAAATATTGTAGTGTGGTAAAGGCTTAATCAGTTTGAAACTAACAGTGAGAGCATGAACTCATTTACCAAAGAATCCCTGGTGCTTTTTACATCTTTGAGGAAGGTGAACCAAAAAACATTTTGGGAAAAGGACAAATTGCTTGTAGCAAGTACTTTTAGCCTTTTTTCCCCAGAGTGTTTTCTATCCCTGCGAAGATAATTATCATGCTTTATACCACATTGAATTTGTGGTCTGCAGTGCTTTAATTACAATGAGTATAAATTTTATAATCTGTCAGAGGGCTAATCTTTTACCAAACAGTCCTGGGACCCTGATGAGGAAGGCTTTTGAAAACATTGTGGCAAAAGGGCAAAATGCTGGTACCCAGCGTTCTCTCCTTTTCCCACAATGTTTTTTACTCTTTAACTCTTTACCAAACGACAAAATTTTAGACTTGTCCAAATTGAAAGCATTTGCAGACAACAAAATAAATGTGACTCAAAAATTGAAACTTGACTTTAGAAGAGTAGAAAACATTGTGGGAAAAGGAGAAAATGCTGGTTACCAGCATTTTCTCCTTTTCCCACAATATTTTCAGAAGGATTCTTCCTGTAGGTCGTAAAAACCAGGGATTGTTTGGTAAGGGGTTAAAAGGTAATTCCATATGTGGAGCCATGTACATAATTTGTCTGCAAATGTTTTCAAAATACAGGTGTCTAGAATTTTTGGTGTTTATCGAAAAAATGTCGAATTCTTTACCAAAGAACAAAGTTTTGGACTATTCCAAATTCAACACATTTGCAGACGATAGTTTGAATGTGGCTTAAAATTGTGAAAAACCATTGTAAGAAAACATGAAAATCCAGGTTACCTGCATTTTCTCCTTTTCCCTTATGTTTTCGAACGCCTTCTCTGTTATGATTGTTAGAACTTGGAATTGTTTGGTAAAGGGTTAACTCTAATTCAGGTTTCTTTGTAAAACATCTTGGGAAAAGGAAAGAAACATGTAACTAGCATTTTTCCGTTTTCTAGAATATTTTCTGCTTTCCAATAAGAAATCTCTAATGCACTCTACCTGTGCACCCTATCAAAACACATAGCTGTATAGTATTTAGTCACCTTCTTTGACATTTCTGGTACCATATGACTTGTTGTGTATTTCCACTCTAGATAAAGTAGATATGGTAGTGTTGGGTGCAGGGACAGGAGGGACCCTAACAGGAATAGCTCGGAAATTTAGAGAGAGATGCCCAAAGTGTAAGGTAATAAAATAAAGTACTTGACATACCCCTTACAAAACAGTCCCTGGTTTAAATGACCCCCAAAGAAGAAGGCTTTTGAAAATATTGCAGGGTAAAGGGGAAAATGCTGGTAACCAGCATTTTCTCCTTTTCCCACAATGTTTTCTACCCTGTCTGATACATATTCAATCATTGGTGCTATATTTAATTTGTCATCTGCAAATCCTTTCAATTTGGACCAGTCTAAAATTTTATTGTCTGGTAAAGAGTTGGTACTGTACGGGCAGATTTTAGACTTTTCATCGCTTGAGGAAAGAAACAGGAACTAAATAAACTATTTTGGAAGAAACTTTTTGACATGCTACATTGGCAGCAGACTGTTTTTGTCCTAGACCACTTCTTAAAAACATTATGGCGTATTGAGCAATTTTTCTGTCTGCCAAAATGTTTTTAAGATATGTTTGAGACTTAAACCTGAAATATACATTGTTTTATCGTCACATTTGTGCAGTCTGATCTTTGATCTTCACTCTCTGCTTTGCAGCTACATTCTGTAAAAAAGCAGACTAGACTGAAAGTGTCTGTTAGGATCATTTGGCTATGTAAGGTTTAACCCTTAACCTCACACTCATGAGTTTTAATGAACCTGAAAAAAAGAAAGCTTTTGAAAACTTTGCGGGAAAAGGAGAAAATGCTGGAAACCAGCATTTTCTCTTTTTTCCACTATGTTTTCTATCATTAATTTTAAGTTCATTTTGTCAACTGAATATGCTTTCAAATTTGTTTAAGTCCAAAATTTTGTTGTGTGCTATAGTTATCGAACGAACAAATGAATTATTTTATTGACAAAAACTTGCAACAGTTACATAGTTTTATAGTCGTAACAAACATGAAAATACACAATGCAATGTCATCATGCTGTAGCTGAAGAAAAAAAATAAGGAAATAGCTTATAGGTTGCCAAATAAGGAGAATCCATGTAATTTTCAGATCATAGGGGTTGATCCGGAGGGTTCTATACTTGCCCAACCAGAGGAGCTGAATAAAACATCTCTAACTGGATATGAAGTTGAAGGCACTGGATATGACTTTGTACCAACTGTTCTGGACAGAAAGGCTAGTACTGTGGTGGGAGGAGGGCTATAATTGTAGAGGGAGGGGCGGTAATAGTAATGACAGGAGCAAGAACTGTATGGGGATTGGACTTAATAGAGGAATTATACTGACATTAATAGTTTATAATAAAATCTCTATTGCTAAAATAAAATCTTAAATCAGTTAATGGCAAAATTTTAACTACAAATGAATGAGAGTGGTTGGAAAAGAAGCCATTCATCTCTCAGCACTGAACAATGTTTGGGCTTTGTTTGTGGGAAATTAGTGACTCAAAAAGGATGGTTTATGTAGGTTTGCTTAAAATCACCAGGAATAATTGGATAGATACACAAGTCACAGTTATTATACCCCCGCAAAACGAATGTTTTTGGGGGTATACTGGAATCAGCCCGTCCGTGTGTCTGTGTGTCCGTCTGTGTAGAAAATACTAGTAATTTTGTGTCGCAAACTCCTCCTACAGTTTTGCTGCTATTGTATTGAAAGTTTGTTCATACATTGATCATATACTGAAGTTGTGCAAGACGCAGTTTTCAATCATCTATTCCCTATGATTCCAGGGTAATCTCCCCTTGAAATTAAATTTTTTTTTTTTAAATTGCCTGTTTCTGTCAAAGCGCTGGCCGGGGTATTAAGTCACATTCAGTGACAGCTCTAGTTTAAACTAGTAAAATGTTGGAAACAACAATTCAACAACCATGTACCCTCTACCACCACAATCCCAAGTTTTAACAACCCTGAGAAGTAAGCCTTTTGAAAACATTATGGGAAAAGGAGAAAATGCTGGTAACCAGCATTTTCTCCTTTTCCCACAATGTTTACTAGACTATCTGATACAAATCCCATCATTTGTGCCATATAAATGTTGTCGTCTGCAAGTGCTTTCAAATTGGACCCATTGAAAATATGTACTGTCGTTTGGGAAAGAGGTAAATATTATTGACAGTTGTGTAGCTATTGGTATATGGAAGGGTACAAAATGAAATATTGGAAAAGGAAAAGATGCTGGTTACCTGCATTCCCTCCTGTATCCACATCATTTTCAAATGACTTTCCTTGAGTGGCATTAAAACTCAGAATTGGTTGGTAAAGGCTTAGGCCCTAACCACACATTCCTGTGTTTTAACGATCTTGAAGAAAAAAGGCTTTTGAATACATAGAGAGACAAAGAGAAAACTTGTGAACAAAATTAAAACTATGAGAAATCCTATCTTGAACCTCATTTCATAGTGTGACCTGTAGATGATTTCAAATTGCACACATCTAAAATTATGATGTTTGGTAAAGATTTAAATATTCCTTCCTGTAATTTGTTATAGTTGTAAATGGGTCTAAAGTAGCCTGTGCAGAAATTAGTTGAAAGGGTAATCTATATTTCAGTATGTGGATAAGTGGTACAAATCAACGGACAAACCATCATTCCAAATGTCTCGACGTCTGATTAGGGAAGAAGGCTTGCTATGTGGTGAGATAAATTGTTTTTTTTTATAACATAATCTCACATATTTTACACATTACAAATTTCTTTATCTTATACACGTGAGAAATGAGAACGTGGTACTATCATTTGTCAAAACTATATGAGCCATGCTCTGGCAAAAGGAGTCTTAATGCATCTCTGTGAGGCATGATACTGTAATAATCCGTTTCGTTTGACAGCTTTGACCTATTTATGACCGACTATTTTCTCCTGAATAACTGCAGATTTTGTGTTTACTCGTCGGAGATACATGTCACGATTGTATTTTGCTTTATCTCTGCGGTTTAAACATTATTTTTATGCAGTATTTACCTGCTGTCATCATCCGTAATCGTTGCAACTTCCTTTTGTTTGCAGTGGTGTTTGATATTGAAGCATTGGCACGGCCATTTTGAATGTTTACTTTGCAATGCATCATGGGATAGGTGGGGCTGTCAAAGCGCGGACGCTTTGAATTTCGTTTCTTTGAGAACTGTCAGATTTAACAAACGTAAATTTCTACCAAAGAAAACAGTCTTTTTTGTAATCCAAAGTACGAATCCTAATTATTGACATTTAAAGTTTATTATTTTATGCATTTAGGTTTAATTTTCAATCAACTTTGTAAAGTTTCGTCCAATTTTGAGTGACTGGGCTGGCGACGTCGAAATGCACAGGATTCTTGGTGCAGTGCACAACTTTCCTTGTGCACTTTGACGTGCGCATTGTGGTATGTGCGTTTTGAACGTTATTTCGCACAGATTCTTTGGTGCATTATTTTGGGTGCACAACAGCGTTCTGTGCACTGCCTGTATGTATATAAGGGCAGAACACAGACTGTTCTGGACTTCCAAACAGTTGATCTAAGGTTAACCCTCCGTTATTTATTTTCATTATTTATTTTGAGTTTTATCATTTTACAATAGATAATTTTGAAAAGTTACAAACAGATAAAAAGAGAGAAAGAGAGAATAAATAAGTCTATAATTTTAATTTCGTGGTTTATTAAGTTTTTTCATTTTATAAAACGGAGAGACGGAAGTCATCTTTAGTTACCTATATTTTATTATTAAATCCAAGCCTGAACTGGGATTGGAACCCCATAAGGAAACACTCTACCATAAGTTGTTACATATTTTTGGAGGCAGAGAGGTGGAATCTTGTAATTTCAACACTTAGATTCAGTGATCGAACTCAACAGCCAAATAAAAATGTGTGATACAGATTCTGAACAAGAAACAGAAGTCTTTTTCAACTTACCAACAAGTGTAGACCAAGCACAAGTAACCCCGCAGGTCAGTACAGACCCATACTGCTTGACTAGTCCTACAGAAAATAGCATTCAAAACAGCAGTTTTACAGAAAATGACAGAAGTCCTGTCACGGGAAATACAGAATCTTGCAATCAGTCAAATGTGGCAGACGCTGTTCATAAAATGGTACAAATGCAGACTCAGATCACAGGAGTATTGAAGGGTATAGCTGACACACTTACCAATATGAACAGCTGTTCAAACCACCCTGCGAGAGCTGAAGCAAATAATCATCAACTAACACAAGCTGAGCAAAATCAAAATGAAAGCTGCCACTTACAACCAAGAATGAGCATAAGTCTACCTCAAACAATATCGCAGAGGGAGTCAGATCATTTCGAGCCAAGGAATCAAACTTATGCAAACTGTCACCAACCAAGATACGGAGAATGCAGAAACTATTCACCTAGCCAGCCATGTAGGGGTGATGTTTTGAATCAGCATGAAGAAAGAGAAAATATGGGAAGCTTTAGACCTCAGTGTAGACAAAACAGACAGAACCGTTCCGGTACAATAAAAATACCACCCTTTTGTGGGAAAGAAGACTGGAGAGTTTGGTTTAACCGTTTTGAAGCTGTAGCTAACAGACAAGGTTGGAACTCAGAGGACAAATTAGATGAATTGCTCCCAAAATTGCAGGGTAGTGCTGGTGACTTTGTTTTTACACAGCTTAGACCAGAAGCTTTAAATAACTACCACTTATTAGTTGCTGAGCTGAATTGTAGATTCAGAGTGGTGGAGACTTCCAAAACTTTTGCGGCAAAATTTAGTAACAGAAATCAAAAGTCGGGTGAAACAGCGGAAGAATATGCCTCGGAACTGAAATGTTTGTACGATAAGGCCCATAAGGGGCGTGATATACAGACAAGACAAGAAGACTTGGTGAGAAGATTCTTGGATGGTCTCAGGGATGATGAAGTTAGGTGCGAAGTTGAGTATGTGAAGGACCCATGCGATATCGATGAGGCAGTTTTCCATGTAGTCAATTACATACAAACTAGAAAAAGACTATCACAGTCCCCATATGGTGAAAAGAAGATGAAGAAATTTGTACGTAGTGCAAAAAACTCAGAGTGCGAAGAGGGTGAAAGTGACAGTGATGGAAAATATGCATGCCAAGTGCGTTCCAAACCCACAAAATTGAAAGAACAGAAACAGCCACAAAACCAAAACAAGCAGATTAAAGATACAGACCTCATTCCACACCAAGAACTACAGATGGGAAACATGCTTAAACAAATACTAGATAAAATTAGCCTTCTTACTAAAAATAACATTACCAGAAAGCCGTCAAAAGAATGCTTTAACTGTCATAAGCCTGGTCATTTCATCAGAGATTGTCCTCATAGGAAACCTAGCACGTACAGAAGGCAGACCGATAACCAGGAAAATACAATGCGTACCAGTGCAAGCAGAAACCATTTAAACGAGAATGGGCTGACCCAGACGGCCGAGGTGATGCCCCAGTAAAAGTAAAAGACGGCCAGAAAACAGAAGCTGAAATTTTAGATGAAAAGCAGTATGTCGTTAGAAGAAGAAAATCTTACAGTGAAGGTGTATATGTAAAGGGCACTATTGAAGGGACACAACTCATATTTACAACAGATACTGGCGCAACAAAAACCATTCTGTCTGGAAAAGTGTACGAAAGGATTCCCCCAGAGAAACGACCTAAACTTACAGAAACGAATTGCTTAATAGGGGCCGGAGGAATGCCAATAAACGAGTATGGAAAAGCAATCTTTAACATCGAAATTGGACCAATTCGGCTTCAAAAGGAATTGATTGTCGCAGATATTGAGGATGACGGACTTCTTGGTGTAGACATACTGCAAGATGATGAGCAAGGCCCTGCTGACATCCTCTTGAGCAAAGCAAAAATCATCTTCAGAGGAGAAGAAATACCGTGTATCCAGATTGGAATGAGAAACAGTGTTAGAAAAGTAACTATGGCAGACCATGTTGTTATACCACCACAGAGTGAGGCCCTGTTGGATGTTTACGTTGAAAGGAAAGAGAGTGATGACTTTGACAAAAACTCAGATTTTATCATAGAACCAACGGTTCACTTCAAGGAAACCTATCCTTTGCAGATGGCATCTGTACTTGTTGATATAAACAATTGTGTAACTAGTAAAGTGCGGGTTTTGAACCCATTCCCTACATCAGTCACTATAAATCAAGACGCAGTTGTAGCACAGGCACAACGAATCAGTGAAATACAAACTACATTGTTAGAGGAAGAAAGTTCTTGTAACGAAAGAAACAACCATTCAATCCGTAGAGTCCAGTTTGAGAACAAAGAAATCAAAGTTCTGAGAGAAGTTAAAAATCTAGGCAAATCAGATAAAAGCATACCTGCACATTTGACAGACCTCTTCAGTCGATCATCAGCGGACAGAAACTGTACAGAGAAATGTATCCTGGCTAGCTTGTTGAATGATTACCAAGACATATTTTCAAAGAGTGAGTGGGACTTAGGGCTGACACACCTTGCTGAACATCCGATTAACACTGGTGATGCCCTCCCGATCAAACAACCTCCCAGACGTGTACCTATGGCCTATGCTAGTGAGGAGAAAAAGGCAATAGAGGACCTTCTTGCGAAAGGTGTAATTAGGAAGAGCACTTCCCCATGGGCCAGTCCTATTGTCTTGGTGAGAAAAAAGAACGGAAGTGTAAGGCCTTGTGTTGGTTACCGAAAAGTCAATGCCCTGGTAAAACCAGATGGATTTCCACTGCCCAGAGTTCAGGATTGTCTTGATGCAGTAGCAGGGTCAACGCTATTTAGTACATTCGACCTTACAAGTGGGTATTTCCAGATACCTCTGAAAAAGGATGACATACAGAAAAGTGCATTTGTATGCAAGTATGGACATTACGAAATGTTGAGAATGCCATTTGGGCTGAATAATGCGGCCAGTACCTTCCAACGCACCATGGAACTTGCACTTCAAGGTCTTCAGTGGGAGACTTGTCTTATTTACATAGATGATATAATTGTGTTTAGTACTAACTTCAAACAGCACATACACAGAGTAAGAGAGGTGTTTGACCGTCTTCAGAAAGCTGGCTTAAAGTTAAGACCTGAGAAATGTGAAATGCTGCAAGAACAAGTGACTTTCCTCGGTCAGGTTGTGTCCAGCTCTGGTGTTAAACCCAGCCCTGTAAACATAGCCAAAATAGTTGACTGGCCAGTGCCAGCAAATGCAAAACAAGTGAAACAATTTGTGGCATTGTGTTCGTATTATCGCAGATTTGTTAAGGACTTTGCAAAAATCGTACGCCCAATGGTGGAGCTAACACTCAAAGGGAAAAAGTTTATCTGGACAGATGACTGTCAAAAATCGTTTGAAAAACTTAAAGACCTACTTGTTGGATCTGACATAATGGGATACCCTTTAGACAATGCAGGTGATTTCATCTTAGACGTGGATGCCTCAGATGTTGGAATAGGAGGAGTACTGCAACAAATTCAAGGTGGACGTAAAAGGGTTATAGCATATGCTAGCAGGGCACTCAACAAACCTGAACGGAATTATTGTATTACCGAGAAAGAATTACTCGCAATTTGTTATTTTGTGGAGTACTTCAGACAGTACCTTTTGGGCAGGCATTTCATTGTGAGAAGTGACCACCAAGCTCTAGTGTGGCTTTTCAAACTGAAAGAACCCAGAGGGAAGATTGCAAGATGGATAGAGATCCTTTCGCATTATGACTTTGCAATTGAATATAGGTCAGGCAAGAAACAGGGACATTGTGATGCTCTTTCACGTTGTAACAATCCCAGAGACTGTGACTGTTCTCTGCAAGATATGGATGAACATCTTAAATGTGGTCCCTGTAAGAAATGTATCAAAAGAGCAAATGACATGCAACACACTGGACTAATGGATAACAAGTTCAGAGAAAATGCAGAAAGTATAACAAATGACAAACTTGTAAGAGCCATTTCTGAACCTAAACCAGGACCCTCCAGCATGCCAGTGGAGAAGGGAAACCAGGCGGTAGGGGACCAGAATAACTGGTCTTGGGCAAGTGAACAAAATCACTCTACAATTAGGAATCTCCAGTCCAAAGATCCAGACATATCGCCCATTTTTCAGGCAAAAATACAGGACTGCAAACCCAGCGCAAGCACTATGGCAAGATTTAGTCCTGCCACACGTCATTATTGGATCATATGGGATGTTTTGGACATCAAAGATGGTATCTTGTACAAGTGTTTCAATAGGAAAAATGGATGTGGTAGTCATACTCAGCTCCTCGTACCTGACAGCATGAAGAAAAGTCTGCTTGTGCAATTTCATGATTCTTTACTGTCCGGACACATGGGGTGTAAAAAGACTTATGAGAGGCTACTACAGCGATATTATTGGTTCGGGATGAAAAGCGATGTTAAAATGTACATTAGCCAGTGCGACACCTGTGCATCAATTAAGAAGCCCAATAAGAAACCCAAGGCGCCATTAGGAACTATAACCACTGGAGCACCATGTGATGTTGTAGCAACAGATTACATAGGACCGTTATCAGTGACACCCAGAGGGAACAAATACATCTTAGTCCTCACTGACCATTTTAGCAAGTATGTTGAAGTAATCCCAGTCCCTGACCAAACTGCAGAGACATGCGCTTCTAGTGTTCTGAATGATTTTATAGCCAGATGGGGCTGTCCACTATCACTCCTGAGTGATCAAGGAAGAAATTACGAAAGCAGAGTGTTTAAAGATCTATGCCGAATGTTAGAGATCAAGAAAGTCAGAACCAGCCCAAAGAACCCAAAATGTAATGGCCAGACTGAGCGATTTAACAGGACTTTAGTACGCATGATAAAAGCATATTTGTGTGAAGAGCAAGATGATTGGGACCAGCACTTGGGATGTTTAGCAGGTGCTTACAGATCTACACCGCATGAGAGTACAGGTTTAACTCCAAATCTTTTAACCATGGGAAGGGAAGTAAGGTTGCCCTCTGAATTGGTGTACGGTAGCAATACCATTTACAACAAGGCCAGTATTACCTCATATAGCGATTATGTTGATGTACTAAAATCTCACATGCAGCATGCACATCGGGTGGCACGAGATCATCTTCATGCTGCAGCGCAAAGAAACAAAGTGATATATGACACAAAGATTGTCCACAACAGTTACAAAGCTGGAGATGCAGTATGGATGTTATCTGAAAGACATAAAGTGGGAATAGCACACAAATTAGAGAGAACATATGAGGGACCCTTTTTAGTTAAACAGTCTCTTAATGATATAAACTTTGTTGTCCAGATAGATAAATCTGGGAAAGAAAAAATTGTCCACCATGACAAGCTTAAGCGTTATGAGGGAAATAAAGTACCAAACTGGATAAACAAAGCATGTAAAGTGTTAAATAAGCAAAAGTGTAAATAGTGTTAGTGAAAATTAAATTATGACATTATAACTTCTAAACTAAAATGACTACTGTTACAGTGTTTAGTGGAAATAACTTGTGCGTGTTCAGTGAAACTGTGTCGTTAAACTTACATTTGTTATTTAGTTAAAGGTTCATGTTCATTTGAAACTGTTACATTGGTTTGATATTCCTATAAATTGATGTCTGAAAACTTACTATGAGGTTGGGTCGCTTTAAATTAAGGAATGCAGACACTTTCTTAAGGTTTTATTACAATAACTTGGCAAGTCATAAACAGTAGGATACAATATTAACTTAATGCAATTAAAAAGCACTGAAAATATGAAAGGAAACAAGACACAGTATGCATAAGGCAAACATTGTGGAAAAGGGGGTTAAAGAAATAGCACTGCTCTGAAAACTGCCTGAATGGCAAGAGAGAAAATACCATTTGAGTCAGGGGGATGCAAAAGGTCTAAGAGTCAGCTGTATTTGTACCAGTGAAACGAACAAAGTAGAGCAGATGGTTTTAAATGTAAAAGGCGTAAGTTGAGATGAGAAGTGAAGGGCTTGGGATTATGCAGGATGCTCAAGATGGTATGGGGTTGTTGTCTGACTATGAAAGCAGTAGTGTTATATTTGCGGTCGATTCCCAAATTGCCATAGAAACTGTCAATTGGATTGGAGAATATGGTATAGAGCTATGTATGACCCCAGGCAGTGTCATTTAGTTCTGACTTTCTAGCTATTTAAAATTTGTTCCAATTTGTCTTGCAGAACATGTCTGTGGTATCAAAACAAACTGAAGCTAAGAGGAGGGCCTACCAGTGTCTGCGCTGCTTGCACAAGAAGAACGAAGTTTATATAGAGGCCAAGTATCGGGTGACCAACCACATTCTGAAGCACCACCTCAGTCTGGACGATGTGCCTTGTTATTGTAAGCTGTGCTTGTTTCGGTGTTTCAAGGAGAGTGAGCTGAGAGAGCATGTGAAAACCTTCGCCCGACATGCCCTAATGCTAAAGGAAAAAGGGATTCAAGATTCGCCAGACATGTTGGTTGTGAACAAGTTTCCTTACGAAATTGGGGAGAGAGATATGGTAGCTCTGTCTGCGGAGGAGTCAGCCAGACATTGGGCCAGTAAGTCAAAGGGTAAGGATCTTCTGGCCCAGGCAGTAGAAACAAGCTTTCCAGGGGGTCTATTGCCAGAGTCCCCACTCCTGCCGAGTACCAGCAACAATCTAGTAGCAGGACAGTTACTGCAAAGCCCTGTGATAGCTCAGCTTCATCAATTGTTGGGCACAGTTTTGACAGGAGGAATAGGTCAGGCGCAGCAGGTGCAGCAGGCACAGCTAGCACAGCCAACAACAGCGCCACAACCGGTGAAGAGTCCCTTTGGAGCCCCTGAACCGTTAGAGACTGGCCTAGAAGAATTACTAGACTATGAAGATGATCTTCCCGGACAAAGCCATGCTGAGGCCACTCCAACTTTAGATGAAAGGCCTGAGCCCCTTACAGTGGAGCCTATTGTACCTCGGGAAGATGCAGCTTCATCATCTTCATCATCTTTGTCAGTCTCCTCTGCTTCCTCAACTGAAAGAAAAAGGCTCCTGCTGGATATCAAAACAGCTGTTGAGGCAAACACAGAGGTGTTGAGACGACAGGAGGCCGCCTTGTTACAACTGGCTAAAACAGTTAAGGACATGAGTGAGTCCCTAACCCATTCCAGTCACAGCAGAGTTGACAGGAAGAGAAAACTAGACGATGAAAAGACTGACAGACATAGGACCCAAGACAATTCAAACAAACGAGCACTAGAAGATCAGCGTGAGAGGGAGGATAGAAGAAACACACAACACTACAATAGACGAGAGCGAGAGCACAGCCAACACAAGGACAGACGAGACAGACACAGATAGATTTCAAGTTCAAATTTTTTTATATAAAGTTTAGTGAATTTAAAATTGGACTCAACAAGTTATTTAGTGCATAGTGCATTTCATCTTAAAATAGTGCTTTATATTTAATGTGACATTGTGCTTAACACGTTTAATTTAAATAGTGAAAAGTGAAATTCAAGTTATACCTAAGCTCATACAGGTGACTGTGGAACATGTTTTAAAGTTTAAACAAATATGAGTGTCTGGACGTTCTCTTATGCTAACACGATGAAACGGACTCTAGATTTGCAAGTGTTATTGTTAAAATTTTATTTTATCTTTTAAGTGTTAGCAGGAGCTACAACACTCTAAGTGGGGGGTAATGTAATAATCCGTTTCGTTTGACAGCTTTGACCTATTTATGACCGACTATTTTCTCCTGAATAACTGCAGATTTTGTGTTTACTCGTCGGAGATACATGTCACGATTGTATTTTGCTTTATCTCTGCGGTTTAAACATTATTTTTATGCAGTATTTACCTGCTGTCATCATCCGTAATCGTTGCAACTTCCTTTTGTTTGCAGTGGTGTTTGATATTGAAGCATTGGCACGGCCGTTTTGAATGTTTACTTTGCAATGCATCATGGGATAGGTGGGGCTGTCAAAGCGCGGACGCTTTGAATTTCGTTTCTTTGAGAACTGTCAGATTTAACAAACGTAAATTTCTACCAAAGAAAACAGTCTTTTTTGTAATCCAAAGTACGAATCCTAATTATTGACATTTAAAGTTTATTATTTTATGCATTTAGGTTTAATTTTCAATCAACTTTGTAAAGTTTCGTCCAATTTTGAGTGACTGGGCCGGCGACGTCGAAATGCACAGGATTCTTGGTGCAGTGCACAACTTTCCTTGTGCACTTTGACGTGCGCATTGTGGTATGTGCGTTTTGAACGTTATTTCGCACAGATTCTTTGGTGCATTATTTTGGGTGCACAACAGCGTTCTGTGCACTGCCTGTATGTATATAAGGGCAGAACACAGACTGTTCTGGACTTCCAAACAGTTGATCTAAGGTTAACCCTCCGTTATTTATTTTCATTATTTATTTTGAGTTTTATCATTTTACAATAGATAATTTTGAAAAGTTACAAACAGATAAAAAGAGAGAAAGAGAGAATAAATAAGTCTATAATTTTAATTTCGTGGTTTATTAAGTTTTTTCATTTTATAAAACGGAGAGACGGAAGTCATCTTTAGTTACCTATATTTTATTATTAAATCCAAGCCTGAACTGGGATTGGAACCCCATAAGGAAACACTCTACCATAAGTTGTTACAATACCAAGCAAGTAATCACATAAATATGGACTCATAAAAAACAATTTGTCTAACAACAAACTGAATCATGAGGTACACTGGTCCCTTGACATGCAGAAAATTGACCAATAAAAAAAGTTTAGACCAAGGTCTGCCTGTGCGGACTGCGCAGGCTGACCTGGGTAATACATTTGCAGATGCATTAAGCCCTCTTTTTACACAGTATGGATCATACATTTGAAAATATGAATTTTGATTCTGGTGATACAGTCATTTGATAAAAATCATCTGGCATTCATTGGCTTTGTTGGCTTATGATGTTAAACTCTATTAATCTTGCCCAAACTTTTTAACATTTTCTTCTCTGGTTTAATGAAATTTTATCTCAAAATGGCAACTCATGTCAGATCCTATATAAAAATCTAAGAAAAAAAAATGAATGATTGATGCAAATGTTATGCAAATGTTATGAAGCTACATAAATGAAACAAACTTTTACAATTTACTTGACCCATTGCTAGACAGTATCTTCATTTTTATACTCCCTCCAACATTATTGTTAACTAAAACAGGAGTTCTTGCACTTTGATTTTTTTTCTTCAATCAGTGACAAGGCCGAGCAGTAGCAGATTACTTGTTGACCTGAGCCAGTTCTAGTTTAAACTCTTTATCAAAAAACAAAAATTCAAAGTCATCCTTATTCCTAATTTACTGCATTTGCAGACAAATTCATTGGGTTTAAAGGTTTCTTTGGAACATAACTCAAGCTGTATTAACTTCACAGCTGGAAAGTTGTCTCTGAGGAGGAGTGCAGTACACAAGAATGATAATTCTACCTTCCATAATTTTTTATTTATTGCCCTTTGTTGTTTTTCAAATTTTTATTCTGTCTGATTTCATATGTGTTTACACTTGACAGCTATATAAGAAAAGTGTACCTTGTTGAAGTTTTTTATTGTACTCTGTATTGAGCTTTGCCAGGAAATAATTCTTAAATCTAGCTGTTTTAGCCTTTAAATTAACCTACAGGAAGACACACATCTTCTATAGAGCAAGCAGGGGATGGCCATGTCAACATGGCTCTTGTTCCACAATTTTTTAAAAGCCTTTCTCCCTCAGAGTTGCGAAACGGACTTTTTTTGGTAAAGGGTTAATACAGGTTTTCATTGTATTAGAAATTCTATCTTTTGTATTTTATAACCAGGTGGCAGTTGTGGGGCTACAGTGTATTGTGCCATACAAGCTATGAAAGACTTTGGACTGAAGGATGGACAACGATGTGTTGTCATTCTGCCAGACTCTGTCAGAAACTATATGTAAGTTTGTTGTATATTACGAAGTATTAATTAAATTGAAAGTTTCACAATCCAAAAGCTGCATAAAATTGTAAGAGTTGTCTGCAGAGCATGATCTGGTAGAGAAAATACATGAGCACAGTAGGTTTTAGACAAAAGAAACTTAATTAAAATGTTTCATCAAGATACGTAATGACCCTGGTCAATGCTTATAAAACTTTTTTTGTGCTGAACTCAGCTGAGCATGAAATTTCAAAGTTGTATAAAGGTAATTTGATAAAACCTTATGGAGTAATTTCTAACCTTTACAGCTTTTCTTTGTCTTTGTTTATTAAATCAGAGTTTTTATGTCAGATTTTTATGAAGTCTTTAGGCATAAATGAGACTTCAAAGTTAAGCACAAACTCACTTGAGCATGGACTCAAGCTTTATTAGCAGGGGCCCTTGTCTGTACTCACCAACAAATGCTGAAATACTGCAACGTTTAATCATGTCTTGTCTTCCCTTATCTCTCAAAAACTGTATACTCCCCTCCCACAGAGAGAGAACCAATTTTCAGTTTGAGGTATTTTTATCAGAATTTTGTGTACATGACTTTGTGTGTTTACTCCTCATTATCCCCCGTCAGACAGGCCAGACATTTCCAAATTTACTACTTTCTGGAACAAATTTGCTGTAGAAACAGATCCCAATAATATATAAATAAGTTGGAATACACACAAAATTATTGCAGGAAAAGGAGAAATCACTTCTTACAAATAATTTGTACCGTTCAATGCCACAACATTTTTCAAAGTTGTCTGCTTTATGACGCAAAATGGTCATACTTTACACTGAGTAAACAATGGATATTATTTGAACTGTCTGCCAAGCAACAGAATATTAGACTTGTGCAAACTGAAAACTTTTGCAGACAACAAATTAGTGGTGGTGTAAATGTTATGATTTGTCTTTGAAAGGGTTAAAAGGTGAAAAGGGCTGTGGAAAAAGGAGAAAATAGTGACTAGTAGCATTTTCTGCTTTAAAGCTTTGAAAAACGTAATTTCTTCAGGGTCTTCAAACACAGGATTGATTGGTAAAGGGTTAACCCTTTACAATACAATTCTGGGATTTAACAACCCTGATATAAAAAGCTTTTGAAAACATTATAGGAAAAGGAGAAAATGCTGGTAACCAGCATTTTCTCCTTTTCCTACAATGTTTTCTACCTTTTCAAAAACAAATCCAGTTGTTTGAGTCACATGGAATTTGTTATCTGCAAACAATGGTAAGTCAGACACGCCTAATATTTTTGTCATGTGTTGAAGGGTTTAGTCATTGTAGGCTTTCTTTTCAGGTCCAAATTTCTGAGTGATGATTGGATGAGTCAGAGAAACTTCTTACAACTGAGTCCAAATGAAGATTCCTTGTCATCATGGTAACCATTTTCACTTTGAATCAGAACAAATATACCTTTTTAACTTTCTACCACACAATCCTGAGTTTTAACGACCCTCGGAGAGAAGCCTTTTGAAATTATGATGTGAAAAAGAGAAAATACTGGTAAGCAGCATTTGCTCTTTTTCCCACAATATTTTCTACCTTTTCTAAAACAAATTTCATGTTTTCAGTCACGTTTAATTTGTCACGTTTAATTTGAAAGAGTTAAGAAAAACTACAGAATACAACCTCATAATCAAATTGAAAAAAAAAAAAGAACTACTTTAAGGAAAGAATAATGACTTTTTTCTTCTTGGAAACATTTTGACAATTTTGCAAAAGGAATACTTTCTCCTTTTCCAATGATGTTATCAAAAGTGTCTGCTTTCAAGACCATGAAAGTTGTATCTGAAAGGTTCTGGGTCAGTTTTCAAGGTATTTTTAACGCTTCACCAAACTGCAAAATTTCATATGTCCAAATTTGAAGCTTTTGTAGACAAAAAATTAAACTTAATTCGGATGCTGAAATGTGTCTTTGAAAGGGTAGAAAATATTGAGGGAAAAGGAGAAAATGCTGGTTTCCAGCATTTTCTCCTTTTCCCAAAATGTTTTCAAAGGCTGCCTCCCTCAGGGCTATCAAAATATGCAGCTGTGTGGTAAAGGATGAAGGTTTTCGTGAACCAGTATAGCTTCGATTGATTGTTTGGTGTCTAATGCCTTTTTCAACATTATTTTAGTTATATCACGGCAGCTAGTGCACCTATCCATGCTTTCCTGGAGTCTCTTTTACCAGTACTCCGCACAATTTTCTTTCCAAGCCACTGGCTGCTTTCCCACATAATGATTGTCGTAACAATGGTCAGTGGTGGGAGAGGAATTAATCCTGTCGCAATGACTATCATCAGTCCTCGGAAAGAAATTGGCCGAGCCAAGGATCTAACCCACGACCCCCTGTTCTCAAGTCCTGCATGCTACTGACTGAGCTACCGGGGCTCGGCATATAGCGTTGAACCTTGCTTATGGCATGCTCGCACAATTATTGTTCTTACATTAAGGATTGTCAGGGATACATGTTATTTTTTATTAAAGTACAAACACAGAATTTCATAATTAACAAGATACACCCCACCCTCTCACCACAAAAGTTAGGTAGTATACTTGGATCAGGTTATTTGTCTGTCCCATCCGTCCATAGACACAATTTTGTGTCTTCTTCTTCTCGGACATTTTTCAACCTAATTGGCTTGAATGAAACAAAAGCCTTTCTATCATAGGAACTGGTGCACCTGCAGGTTTCAGTAGGATTCATTGACTATTACTGGAGTTATGGCCCTTTGAACTTTTTGAACTTTTTTTGTTTAGTGACAAAACAGTTGATGGGAGATACATGTATTTGTAAGCTTGTGACAGTCGTATGGTGATTTTACTATATAAAATCAAACATTGTACCTGATTGACAACATTACAATTTTGTGTACCATTTTTAGGCGTTCCAGTGATTGCTGGTATGCATGTTCAAGTTCCTCTCACAGATTGGTGTAGCTGTTGATGACTTGCGGTGTTTCCTAACTCTTTACCAAACAACATAATTGCAAACTGGTCTAAATTGAAAGCATTTGCACACGGCAAACTAAATGTTGCACAAATTAGAAAATTTCTTTTTGCAAAGGTAGAAAACATTGTGGGAAAAAAAGAAAATGCTGGTTCCCAGCATTTTCTCCTTTTTCCACTTTGTTTTCAAAGTCTTTTTCCCTGGGGTCGTTAAAACTCGAAATTGTCTGGTGAAGAGATAAAGCCTTCATCCTACCTTTAGCTCATAACACCTTTGCTGAAAATGTAGATCCATGATCAGACTGCACAGAACATACAGTCTGATCCTGGGCTTGTTATGTGCAAGCTCACACTATGCTTGCAAATATGTTGCACCATTCTTGCATAAACTCCGTCTGACGTAGGATATAATCCATTTCAGATTAGTCAGAATATATCACAAAGTACTGGGAAAGTGTAGATCCGACTATGTGTTCCTTACAATCTGACGTTTGTCTATACTTTCAGCAAAGACATCTAAAGTTTTTCTAGGTATTCAGTTATAAACCTAATGACATTTGCCTCTTTCAATTACAACAAACTTGCATACAATTTGCCAAAACTCTTGCTAATAAACAAACAGATGCTTTAACTCTTTACCAAACAACAACTTTTAAGACTGGCCCGAATTGAAAGCATCTGCAGAAGACAAACCAAATGTTGCTTGAAAATGAAATTTGTTTTGGGAAGGGTAGAAAACATTGTAGGAAAAGGAGAAAATGCTGGTTATTGGTATTTTTTCCTTTTTCCACAACGTTTTCAAAAATCTTTTTATTCATGGTTGTTGAAAGTTGGGATTGTGTGGTAAAGGGTTAAAATGCTTTGCCTGTTTGAACAGAGCACTGCTGTTTTAACCCTAATCTTCTGAAAGGAATTTGAAGCAAACTAGTCTAAAAAAACAGCTTTGCAAAATACGAAGTATACATATGTGAATAAATGTATGTTGATGCATTGTAACAAAGGAGAAAGTTGCGTATGTGTAGAGAGTTTGGGGTTTTTTTTGCTGAGCCCCAGCAGCTCGTTTGGTTGAGCACAGGACTTGAGAACAGGGGGTCGCTGGTTTAATCCCCGGCTAGGTCAATTTCTTTCCGAGGATTGATGATTGATTGACAGAATTCACTCCTCTCTCATTGCTGACCATTGTTTTGACTATGGTTATGTGGGAAAGCAGCCAGTGGCTTGGAAAGAATATTGTGCGGAGTACTGGTAAGAGAAAATCCAGGAAAGCATGGATAGGTGCAATGGCTGTGGCAATATAACTGATTAATGTTGAAAACGGTGTTAAACACCAAACAATCAAGAGGGTTTTTCTTTAAGTACACTGTTTCCATATGTGGTCAGAGGATGACGCAAGTTGTCTCCATTTGGGTATGTGTTAAGAGCTTGTACTTTTTCTTTGATCCTGAAATTTGCTGTTTTTGATAATTAAATAGTTTTACTGTAAGTGTTCCTGGCAGTACTACATTAGTTGCTGTTGTGCCCTGATTTAAGATCAGATAAGTAGCATGCAAACATATTGTTTTTTTACTACGGTTTGAGAAATTCTTAACAAAATCAAATGCTTTCAATTTGGACCAGTTTTTAATTTTATGATGTGATAAGGGCTTGAATTCTTTATTCTGATATTGGATCAGTTCTGTCAGATATAATGATATGATATTCTGAAACAGCTTTCAATTTGCAATATTTTTCTTTGGGCCTAGCTGAAAAGTGCATGTAGTAATTCTACCTACCTAGAGCTCTGAGGTATAATGGCTTATTCTAACTCTGTAGCAGCCTGTATTTTATTCAGGTGGATCTATTTCACCAAATTAATGGTGATTTTCAAAAGGTGATTAATGGTGATTCAAATGGTGATTAATTACAGAGTTCTTGAGTAGTTAGAAAACTGTTATGCTACAAATGACACATTTTCATGTTACAGGTATTATTTTTGCTATATTTACCATCAATACTAAATGATATCAAATTCTGGTTTAAGAAAAAATTGGTGTGGTTGAAATATTTTTGTTACAACTAATTACATCGTTTGAGTGACTTTCTAGGAAAAAGGGGTTTACTGCATTTTTGTAATGCATTATACAAAGTGTGTCATTGCGTAACATGGATCCAGTTTGTCTAATAACTGACTGAATGAAATAAAATGTTCCTTTAACTCTTTCACTCCTGATTAGATAAATTGCACTTTCTTAAAGGCTGAAAATACATTTCCTCTGCAAGATTAAGAGACAGGTTGGTCATAGTCAAGACTATAGCAGTGGACAGTGTAGATCAGAGATCAGACTGCACATTCTGTGCAGTCTGATCTTGATCTACACTGTCCACAAAAGCTTCGGGTGTCGTCTATGGTATGGAAAGAGTTAATATGCACAAAATTTAACAACAGCAATTGTTGCAAACTGCGCAGGCTGACATGGGTCAATACTTTTTGAAGATGCATTAAACCCCCTTTTCACAGAGCTTGACTCATTTATAATGGTGGATGAAAAAGAACCAAACATCAACTAGAATTATTTGTAATGCTCAGAATTTCAGTCCTTTTTTTCTGTTTTTGTTTACTCTTTACCAAATGACAAAAATTTTAGACAGATCCAAATTGAAAGCATTTCCAAACGACATAGTAAATGTGGCACAAGTAATGGGATTTTTCTGTAGAAGATGAGAAAACATTATAGAAAAAGAAGAAAATGCTGGTTAACAGCATTTTCTCCTTTGCCCACAATGTTTCAAAAGCTGTCTTTCTCAGGGTCTTTAAAACTTGGGATTGTGTTGTAAAGGGTTGATTATTCTTTGCTACCGCATATTTTGTATTTTCTTTTTTCTAGAATTGTTAAATTAAGGTTTTTTTGTGATTTTTTTTTTTTTTTTTGATAAGGGAGCAATCATCCCGCACCATCATCACGATTACCAGAATTTTTTCCATTTCCCACAATGTTTTCGAAAGCTTTATTGTTCAGGATGCTTAAAACTTGTATTATTGGTAAAGGGTTAATGACCTGTTTACTTTCTGTTTGTTATGGGAGACCACTCCTTCATGCATGGCATCATCCCGATTTAAATACAACACCTAACAACTGCGTTAGGGAGAATTCTCTTTAGCTCAGTGGTTATGGTGTTGGCCTTTTGTCCGGGCGTTCTAGGTTTGAATCCTGCCTGGTCCCTGTATTTCTGCTATGCATTTGTTCATTGATTTCTTTGTTACTTACTTTGTTTGTAAGATGTTAAAATAAAATCCCTCAAGATGTTATAATAACCTTAATACCAACCAACTCGGTACCAAGTAGTAGACTAAGTATGTGTAAGAGTCATTCCTGGGTGCTATAGAGAATTCTATCTGTAGATCCTATTAGTTCAAAGTAATTTAATTCTCCTCTTTAGGACAAATATCTCAGACTTATCCAAATTGAAAGCATTTGCAGATGGCAAAATGAGTGTGACTCAAAAATCTTAGTTTTTTGGGGGGTAGGGTAGAAAAAATTGTGGGAAAAAGAGAAAATGCTGGTTACCTGTATTTTCTCTTTTTCCCAGGATGTTTTCAAAGGCTTTCTTCTTTTCTATAGAGTTGTAAAAACTCAGGATTGTTTGATAAAGGATTAAGGGAATTATTATCTCCCTTTGAAAGACTGAGGGATATTTTTTAGGTGTTACCCATCCTTACATCTGTCCAGCCATCTGTCCATCTGTCTGTTTATCCTTCTATCTGTCCATCCCCCTCTTGTCAAGTTTTTTAAACATGATAGTTTCAGATTCATAGCTGTTTAGACAGTTATTGAACATATGGTTTTTTAAAACTTTTCATTGTAGAGGTAAACAAATTATTTTGAAGCTTGTCCTCTATAAAAGAATTACATTTTATTTAGTACACATAAAATGTTTTCTCGCAACTGTGCAAAGATAAAAAATCAATATAGGGTGATATAAATGTATTTTGATGTGCCTTTCTTTAATAAAAAGCAACTAGTATAAACAAAAAATCTATACTCCTCACAAAAAGTTAAGCAACAATGAATTTCCGCTGCACTAGAATTTTATTGTTACACATATAGACAATTTCATCATATAAATGTAATGAATATTGAGTTAAAAACCAGTCAAAGCAATTCTGTACTTCTGTCAGATAATGTTTTCTCACTTTCAGGCTTTTGAAGTAAGGCACTGTCAAAATCCACATGCAAAAAAGTGGTATACTACCCAGATGTTTTAAAATCTGTAAAATTCGGTCAATCTGCAACCGGGACACAGTACACGGTATGGCCACCATTAGCACGAATACAAGCTTGAACTCTTCTGGGCATTGACCAGATCAAACCGTCCAGCTGTTGTTGTGGAATATCCTGCCATTCCTGACTCAAAAGTTGCTCAAGATGTTGGAGGTTCTGAGGCCTAACATTTCCATCATTGACACGCCTTTCGAGAATGTCCCACGCATACTCAATCAGATTTAGATCTGGAGATCTTGCTGGCCACTCAAATTCCCCAGAAGAGTTCAAGCTTGTATTCGTGCTAATGGTGGTCACACCGTGTACTGACTGTTGCAGATTGACCGAATTTTAGAGGTTTTAAAACACCTGGGTAGTGTACCACTTTTTTGCATGTGAATTTTGACAGTGCCTTACTTCAAAAGCCTGTAAGTCAGAAACATTATCTAATAGAAGTACAGAATTGCTTGGACTGGTTTGTAACTCAATACTTATTACACTTATACAATGAAATTGTTTATATGTGTAATTATAAAATTCTGGTGCAGCGGTCATTCATTGTTGCTTAACTTTTTGTGAGGAGTATATATAGGGTGATTTAATGTATTTGATGTACCTTTCTTTATTAAAAAACAACTAGTATCAACAAAAAATCTATTCAATAATTAAACCAGATCTTACTTTCATCTTTAACTCTTAGCAAACAGTCACAAGTTCTAACAGTGCTGATGAAGTAATGCCATTTGAATCATTAGTTCAGTTAGGTCCAAGGTCAAGGTCATACTGAAAGGTCAAATGATAAAATTGTCATGAAAAGAGCATATCAGAGCCGTAATTTCTACATTTTTGATGGATTTCAAAATAATTTGGCACATTTATTCTCCTTAATGAGTAAACATGTCATTTAAAATATTTGATTATATAGGTCCAAGGTCAAGGCCACACTTTAAGGTCACACTATAAACCATAAATAGATCTTGTCTAAGCCATAACTTCTACACATATGGATGGATTTCAAAATAAATTTGCACAACAGTTCTCTTTTACGAGTCGATGTGCCTTCCAAAAATTTGTTTAGGTAGGTCCAAGGTCAAGTTCACACTTAATGGTCAAAGATAAAAGTTTTGACATCTTTTCTACATAATGAGTAGTAAGTGTCTGTCTGAATTATTCATTTCAATAGTTTTAAGGTCAAGGTCATATTTGAAGATCATAAATTAAGCTTCTACTTGTTCATAGATAGGGAATTCTCCTATCCTTATGCCAACTTGAAAACAAAGGGATCTGAAATAGCCTATGTGTGCATGTGTGATCGGTTACTTTTTTTCCAAGTGCAGTGTGTAACTGTTCATTGTGTGTTATGAGCGAAACAGCTTTGTAGTACAGTATTTTTCTTTTTCTTTCTTTTTTTTTTCCACTGAAGGAAAATGAGTATGTACTTTGTTTAGTTCTCTATTGGTGAACATTGCAGTTATGCACTTTGTTTAGTTCTATTGGTTAACATTGTAGTTATGTTCTTTGTTTAGTTCTCTATTGGTTAACATTGCAGGTGGTGGAATCTTAATGTGAGCGCCCTGAAGTTAATGAGCCCATTGACAGTTCTGCCCACAGTCACCATTGCAGAGACCCTTGAACTCCTGAATAAAGAGGGGTTTGACCAAGTCCCTGTGGTCAGCACAGAAGGGTAAGCTGGTTTTAAATCTGATACACTTTACACTTAACTCTTTACCAAATGACAAACCAATTCCAGACTCTTCCAAATTGAAAACTTCCGCAGATTGGAAGGTTATACCAGCATCTTCTCCTTTTTCTAACAAAGTTTTCAAGCACCTACTTCTTAACTCTTTACCGCACAGTCCTGACTTTTAACGACCCTGAGAAAGAAGCCTTTTGAAAACATTGTGGGAAAAGGAGAAAATGCTGGTAACCAGTATTTTCTCCTTTTCCCACAATATTTTCTACCCTACCAAAGTCAGAAATCATCATATTACCAAGATTTAATTTGTTGTCTGCAGATGCTTTGAATTTAGTCCAGTCCAAAAATTTGTCGTTTGGTAAACAGTTAAGGGTTGGTAAAACTTGAGATTTTGCTGTCTGATCTTGGATCTACACTGTCTGATTTACTGTAATAACTAATAGTAGACGCTTCCAAATTGAAAGCTTCAGCAGACAACAGATTGAAAAGTGATACAAATGAACTAAAGTCTTTCACAGAGTAGAAAACATTGTGGGAAAGGGAGAAAATGCTGGTTATCAGGATATTCTTCTTTTACTACAGAAGTTTTCAAGAGCTTCTCCTTCAGGGTTGTTAAAACTTGGGACTGCGTGGTGAATGGTGTAAGGACCTTTCACAGCTTTATTTGCCCTTTGAGCCAGTGTAGGTCAAGATCAGACAGCAAAAAATGTGCAGTTTGATTTCTCATCTATGCCGTCTGATTTGCTGTTATATTTTGAGAATGAGCAACTGTGAAACTGCGGTTAAATTTGTCTCTTTCAAAACTGAAAATGTCTGTTTACCCTTTGCCACACAATCCTGACTTTTAACGACCCTGAGAAAGAAGCCTTTTTTAAAACATTGTTGGAAAAGAAGAAAATGCTGGTAACCAGCATTTTCTCCTTTTCCCATAATGTTTTCTACCCTTTGCAAGACAAATTTCAATTTTTGAGCATATTTCTTTTGTTGGCTGCAAATGCTTTCAATTTTGACAAATCTAAAATTTTGTCATTTGGTAAACAGTTAGGCTTTTGAAATTTTGTTGCATGGTAAAAATTCTGGTGCTGGTTACCAACCTGTTTCAAGGAGTTTCATTCCAGAAGGTGCATGACATTATTTGTTTGGGCAGTTTTCACTGATATCAGTGTCATCAAACAAAAAGTTAGGTAAATTGTAGGATATTTCATGAGTAGTAATTCAAAAAACATGCAATTTCTTGTTTTTCCACAATGTTTTCTTCCCTTTCTACGAAAAATCTCGGCATTTGAATCACATTTGTTGTTTGCAAATGCTTGAATCAATTGGAACAAGTCTAACATTTTTTTATCTAGTATGGAGTTAAATGACTAAGCCAAGAAAACTCTTTACAGGACTATTATGGGAATGGTTACCATTGGCAACATGATGTCACAAGTTGTTAAATCCAAGGTCAATAAATCTGATCCTGTCTCCAAGGTCATGTACAAACAATTTAAGCAGGTAACATTTTATTTCAGAAACTATTTTTCTCAATTTCAGACCTTTTTTGTATGATCATGCAAAAGAGACTATAAGATATTCCTACATAACCCTAAATGAATGAATGAATGGGTGCATGGGTGGGTGAGTGAGTCAGTGAAATTTTATGGCCCGTTGCCACCAAAGGTCATAATGGGCACACTAACAACCAATACAATGCATGAAAGATTGTTTGTTAGGATATGATTGAATCAGCCTGGCTTTGAAAAGAGCTCTGTCAGTCTGATTGTGGCATGCACATGGTGTATTTGTAAAAAGCCTTCAGTTTTGCTGTCATTGTGTTTCAGAGAGCAGTTTCATTTGAGTCAAGCTCTGTGAAAACGGGAAATAATCAGTTCAGCTATTGGTGCAGGCTGACCAGGGTTGAAACTTTCTGCTGTTTGTCAATTTTCTTTATGTCAAAGAACTATTCTACCTCATAATTCAGTCACTTAGTGGAAAAAATATGGATTTAATAGATCCATAACTATATGATAACTTGCTTGGTATAATAACACATCACAGAGATGCATTAAACCCCCTTTTGCCAGATGGCTGCTCATATTTAGCACCTTAGACCAGCCTTGCTGTGTAACTAGTAATTGGTTTGCAACACACGAAAAGGGGCATTCGGACATTTGCATAAAGTGTCGTCTTAGATCAGCCTGCGCAGTCTGCGCAGACTAATCTGAGACGGCACTTTACGACTACATTAGATTTTGTGCTACAGTAGACTTGCGCAAAACAGAAAATTACATAAAAACGGAAAGTGTCTTCTCGGATCAGCCTGCGCAGGTTGATCCGAGAAGACACTTTATGCAAATGTCCGAATGCCTCTTTTCGTGTGTTGCCGGCCATTTACAGTGATGCAGTTTTGTGCTTGTTTTTCCGTCATAGTTAGTCAGTGTGATTTATGGTTAGTACTTGGATGGCTGTTGCATGTTACAATTGTATGGTTTTTAGACATAATTGATTTTATGGATCAAATGATGTGACAACTTATGGCATAATGCTCCAGGGAGATGCATTGAACCCTCTTTTATTAGAGCATGGCTTATATATTTGTATGTAAATGCCCCACAAGTATGAACATTGGACTTCTCTAGCAAAGCACATGGGAGGGGTTAAACTCTTTACCGCACAATGCCAACATTTAACAACCGTGGGAAAGAAGCCTTTTGAAATCATTGTGGGAAAAGGAGAAAATGCTGATAACCAGCATTTTCTCCTTTTCCCACAATGTTTTCTACCCTGTCAAACAAAAATTGCTCCGTTTGAGCCACATTGAAATTGTTGTCTGCAAATGCTCTTAATTTGGACGAGGCTAAAATTTGTCGTCTGGTAAAGGGTTAAGTCACAATCTATGATAGTTCTACTCTTCACTGTTAGATTATTTGTCAGATATTTTTCACTTTTTAGAAAAAGAATACCTTGGTAGAAATGTAGAAAATGTTCATTTGGTAAAGATACGGTTAAAAGAGATGATGAATTTAAATATTTAGAATTAATTTTCAGGTACAAATGAATGTTTCCCTTGGACAGCTGTCTCGAATGTTGGATACAGATCACTATGTCCTGGTGGTGCATGGACAAACTCAGTGTAAGTGCATGTACTTTGTCCTTGTTGTGTACTGTGATATATGGGGTTATAAAGTCAAGTTGGTCCATGGTCAAAGTGAATGTAAGTGCAATGTGATAGTAAAATAGGGTCAAATTGGGAGCAAGTACTGCATGGTCACTTTAAGCACTATGTTATCGCATCAAAGTGATACATGGTCAAACATAACCCATCTAAATGCCAGTGAGTGTTTTTCCAAACTTGGTGTAATTACAAACTCAGTGTAATTACAAACACAATGTAAGTACAAACTCGGTGTAAGTACAAACACTGTGCAAGTACAAACACAATGTAAGTACATACATGGTGTAAGCACATACTCAGGGTAAGTATAAACTGTGTAAGTATACACACAGTGTAAGTACAAACACAGTGTAAATACAAACACGGTGTAAGTATAAATTTAGTTTTAGTACAAACACTGTGTAAGTACAAAATCACTGTAAGTATACACACAGTGTAAGTTCAAACACGATGTAAGTACAAACACTGTGCAAGTACAAACACAGTGTAAGTACATACATGGTGCAAGTACAAACTCTGTGTAAGTATAAACTGTGTAAGTAAACACACAGTGTAAGTACAAAATTGGCATAAGTACAAAATCAGTTTAAGTACAAACACAGTGTAAGTACATACAAGGTGTAAATACAAACTCAATGTAAGTATAAACTGTGTTAGTATACACACAGTGTTAGTACAAAAATGGTGTAAGTACAAACTCAGTTTAAGAAAAACACAGTATGAGTACAAACACAATGTAAGTACATACATGGTGTAAGTACAAATTCAGTGTAAGTATACACACAGTGTAAGTACAAACACAGTTAAGTACAAATTCAGTTTACGTACAAATCACTGTGTAACTACAAACACAATGTAAGTACATGCATGGTGTGAGTACATACTCAGTGTAAGTATAAACTGTGTAAGTATACACACAGCGTAAGTACAAACACTGAGTTTGCACAAACATAGCTAAGTACACACTCAGTGAAAGTACAGACTATGTTTTAGACAGATTCAGATTCAGTGTAAGTATAAACTGAGTTTAAAGACAAAGTCATTATAAATGCAGACTCAGTGAAAGAACCAACTCACTGTTAGTAGAGATTTAGTGGGAGTATAGATTCAGTGTTTGTACAGATTCATTGTAAGTAAAGACTTTGTGAAAAGACATTCAGTGTAAGTACAGACTCAGTGTAAGGAAACAGTCAGCCTACATATAGTTTAGTGTAAGTACAAACTCAATGAATGTATAGTTTCAGTGTAGGTGCAAAATCATTGTAAAGTCAAACTCAGTACCATGTCCTAGTTTTCTTTGGTCAAACTCAGCACTATGTTATATTTATCTAAGGTCAAACTCAGTAAGAACACTTTTTCTAGTTTTTCCATGGTCAAACTCAGTGTGAGCTTTTTGTTTTACTTTTCCATCGTCAAACTCGATGTGAGCACTATGTACTAGTTTCCAAGGTCAAACTCAATGTGAGCACTGTGGTCTAGTTTTTCAAGGTCAAACTCCATGTGAGCACTATGTACTAGTTTTCCATGGTCAAAATCAATGTGAATACTATGGTCTAGTTTTCCATGGTCAAACTCCATGTGAGCACTATTCACTAGTTTTCCATGGTCAGAATCGACATGAATACTATGGTTTAGTTTCCATGGTCAAACTCCATGTGAGCACTATGTTCTAGATTTCCATGGTCAAACCCTCTGTGAGCACTATGAGTTAATTTTCCATGGTCAAACTCAATGTGAGCACTTTAATTGCTGAATATCAACAGATAAATTTAAAAAACAGTATAGGATTTATGAAGAAATTGCTCATAACATGCAATTTCTCATCATACAAAATGTTTTCATACATATCAAACCTTCATTTCTGTTGACTCTTTTGTATTCTAGAGGGATGATTTCAAAGTGTTTTGCTTCAAAATTGTTTCAGAAGTCAAAGAGTTAAATATGAGTCAATATAATTTCTATTTTCTATAGATGAAGGGCAGAACAAAACTACACAAAGACAGATGATCTTCGGGATAGCAACTCGTATTGATCTTTTGAATTTCATCACAGAGAACCAGCCTATGATGAATGGGCATATGAATGGAGAAAAGTGAAGAAGAAAATAAATGGGGAAAGAATAGTTAATTTTCACAATTTAACCATAGACTAGACTTCAGTGTTAATAAACTGTCAGAATTGAATTTCTTTTTTTTTTGGTGGGGGTGGGGGAAACAAATCTCTGTTAATCTCAAATGGATCTGATGAATTAACTGGGAACCAGCCCATAAGATATGGTACCAATTTTTTGTAATTCTGAAAAAGCGAAAATAAAAAATACACCAATTCAGTTGTATTAAAATCACATGACAATGAAAAAAAGCATTTGATCAAGCACTGTGAGGCTGTTTAGGACCTTCCAAAACGATATTAATACCAATCTAACAAAAATGTCATGTACTGAATGAAAAGTCAGATTTAACCCTCATTCAAAGACAGATATAGGTACTTTCAAAATAACCAAAATATGAATGTTATGTTACTTCAAAAAAAACCAAAAAATAGTACCAGTACATTCCATTTTTGAGCACTGTAAAGCTTAAATCTTTGCCAAATGACAAATTTTTGGGCTGGACCAAATTAAAAGCATTTGCAGACGACAAATTTAATGTTGCCAACATGATGATTTCTGTCTTTGATATGGTAGAAAACATTATGAGAAAAGGAGAAAATGCTTGCTACCAGCATTTTCTTCTTTTCCCGCAATGTTGTCAAAAGCCTTCTCTTTCAGCGTCGTGAAAAGTTGGTATTGTGTGGTAAATGGTTAAATTCTGCAGACTGTTTTTTGATATTATGTCCAATTATCTCTTTGAGTTGAGTTCATTGCCTCTTGAAATAATTTTGCATCATGCAACCTTAATTCTTTACCACACAAGATATTTTAGACATGTACGCATTTGCAGACAACAAATAAAATGTGGCTCAAATGGTGAGATTTATTTTTGAAAGGGTAGAGCACATTGTGAGAAAAGAAGAAGATGCTGGTAACCAGCATTCTCTCCTTTTCCAAATATGTTTTTTTTTTTTTAATCTTTTAAGAAAGAAAAGCCACATTTAATTTGTTGACTACAAATGATTTGACTTTGGACAAGTCCATAATTTAGATGTGTAGTAAAGAGTTAACCCAATACCACACAATCCGGAGTTTTAATGTCCCAGAGGAAATAGCCTTTTGAAAACATTGTGGGAAAAGGAGAAAATGCTGGTAACCAGCATTTTCTCCTTTTCCCACAAGGTTTTCCTCTTTTTCACAGACAATTACATTCATTTCAGCTACATTTAATTTGGCATCTGCAATTGTTATTGATTTGGACAACTCCAAAGTCTTATCATTGGGTTAAGAGTTACAGAACATTCAGCTTGCAGATGTTGTGTATACTGGGTAATGAGTTAAGTCATAGAGTTTGAACATGTCACATGACCATATATTTTGATGAATATATACCATTATTTTTCTGTTTAATATTTACAATGAAATATCATGAGGAAAAAATACCCATATCATGTAGAAGATCTGTAAAAACGTTTATATTTGTTTTCTCTTTTCATACATGTTTTTGTTTATCGTTTTCTTTAACTTCCTTTTTTGGTTGTTGTTGCTTTTACATACAATGTAGATACAGATCAGACTCCACAAAATGTACAATGAACCCTTTACCATACGGTAAAATTCTAGACTTTTCCAAATCAAAAGCATTTTCAAACAACGAATTACATACAGATAAAAGGATTGGATTTGTTTCTGAAAGGTTAGAATTATTGTCATTTGGTAATGAGTAAATAGACATGGCCATTAAGACAAGTTATACCATATGTAGTTAAAATCAGTTGTTTTTTTGTACTATCATGCTTTGAATCTCTGATAAATTGTGTGCTAGAATGAGAGGGTAATCCTAACCTTTGCCCAAGTGCCTTTAGATAACTCTGCAGTATTAAAGATGTTTTTGACATATTTGTGACAGCCACTAGCTTTTGACAATATTGTGATAGTTATTGGCTTTTGAAATTATTTTGACAATTGGAGAGGTTTACTAAAAACAGCTATTCTCCTGGGTCCGTATTTACCAACCATTCTTAAGTTTGTTTGAAGTCAAATTCTAGATTTAGAAAATAACACAACTTCTGATTGGCTAAACCATTTGGTTTAGCCAATCAGAAGTTGTGTTACTTTCAAATTTAGAAAATTCTTGAGAATAAGACTGAATATTCTGAAGAATGTTTAGAGAATACGGCCCTATTTTATTATTCAAGAATCTTACCTGTTTGTATTTTTTTCTATTAGCCTTTGTTTGCAGACATAATTGGCTGATCACTGCAATGTGATGGATTTATCATTTAACACTTTTCCAAATAATCCTGAATTTCTTATACTTGTAGATGTAGTTGTTTGGGATTCAACATTTTATTTTCATTGGATGATGATAAGTTTATTGTTTGATGTAATGTTATCATATAAAAAACCTGACATGGGAAAATACTGCTTAGCCCATTCCTTATAAATATGAATTTATATATTATAGGAGAAATGTGGAATTATTATGGGAAAAGGAACAATTGCTGGTATAGAAGATGTATATATAAATGACTATTTACTCTGACATTTGCTGATATAGAAGATGTGTACATAAGTGACCATTTACTCTGACATTTGCTGGTATAGAAGTACATGTATATGTAAGTGACCATTTACTCTGACATTTGCTTATAGAAGATGTATATGTAAGTGACCATTTACTCTGACATTTGCTGGTATAGAAGTATTTGTAAGTGACCATTTACTCTGACATTTGCTGGTATAGAAGTATTTGTAAGTGACCACCATTTACTCTGACAGTTGCTGGTATAGAAGTATTTGTATTACTCTAATAAATTGACCTGAAATTGACCTCTATGCAAAGAGTAATTAAAGAGTGAATATTTATATCATCGGGTATAATCGGACGGTACGGCAATTCTGTTAACGGTAAATGTCGGGTTTGACCCTTACAGTACCATAGTCAAAATATTAGAGATTTGGCGGATGGCATTGATCAAGATCAGACTGTACAGAAAGTGCATCTTAGATCTATTTCACCCGCCAAGTATTGCCAATTTAAATAAAAAAAAAATTGTGTTTATTTCAGCTATTTTAAGTATTTTTAAAGACACGACAAATTTATTAGCCGCATAAGAGTTTAAAATTGTGCACATAGTTCCACATGCAGATGACATTACCCAAAGCGATTTTGAGTTATGTGGTTGCATGAATTTTTTAAAAGGTCTTTTTCGGCGGGGGATATCATTTCAACGAAATGGCTTGTTATATCAAAAATCAGAATTTCTGGTAAAACTCCAATAAATACAACTGGATGTATCGTTCTTTAAAAGTAGTATAAAATGTATAATTAAATTAAGTGGAAAGATGCTATTTCAGCCTTTTAAATTAGGGGATGGTCATTTAGCAATTGATAACTCTTTCTACATTTATTACATCAGGTATGACTTACCGTAACAATACTGATTTGAATACAAATCCTCATCATCGACACAAATTATTGATAATGTGACATTCCCACAAGTCTTTACTAAATTCTGATTCAAAATCTAAAAATACCTTAAGAGGCTACATATAACATGAAGGAAATACCATTGAAAAATATTATTTCTTGCTTTTGTTTTTCTTTTGTTTTTCTTCCTTAGTAATGATTTGGTAGCTATTCGCCTTGCTCATTCAGTTATAAATCATTTTTTTTTCAAGTTTGGTGAAGTAATAAAAATTTGAATACCTCCCATTAACTGTTTCACTGCCAATTTTGCCTTAGACAGCTTTTGTGGATGGCGTACATCAAGATCAGACTGCACAAAATGTGCAGTCTGATCTTAGATCTACACCATCCGCTTTTGCTTATGCAGATCTTTAAGCAGAATCATTTTCAATGTCGACAAAAATGTACTAGTAAGCCTTGAGAAATGTTGAATCCATTTAATCAGCAGTGAAAGAGGTTAATAGTAACTGTAGTCCATTTTGATATGTCACAAATTTTTTATTGGTGCAAATTTTTAGTTTGTCACAAATTGAAACCGGTGAAAAATCAAAGTTGGAGACTTTACTTAGAATGTAAATCCTTATGTGCCAATATGTTACAAAAGTTATGTTTTTTTTTTAGCTGACCTGAGCACGTAGTGCTCAGGATGAGCTATTGTGATTGATCACCGTCTGGCGTCCGTCCGTCTGTACGTCCATCCGTCTGTCTGTCCATCCATGAACAATTACTTAAAAAATCTTCTCCTCTGAAACTGGCTAACAGATTTCAATGAAACTTCACAGAAATGATCCTTAGGTGATGCACTTTCAGAATACTTCAAAGATTTGAATTCCATGAAGAACTCTGGTTGCCATGGCAACCAAAAGAAAAAACTTTAAAAATCTTCTTGTCCCAAACCGTAAGGGCTAGAGCTTTCATATAATTATGGCATGTAGCATCATCTAGTGACCCTCTACCAAAATAGTTCAAATTATGACCCTGATGTGGAAATTGGCCCTATGTTGTTGGGTCTCGGATTTCACATAGAGATAAAGAAGGAAATCTTTAAAAATCTTCTTGTCCTAAATCCTCAGGGCTACAGCTTTCATATTTAGCATGTAGCATCATCTAGTGGACCTCTACTGAAACACTTCAAATGATAGCCCTTGTGTGGAAATTGGCCCTTTGATGTGGGGTCACGAAAAACTAGGTCAAAAGGTCAAATCTTAGAAAAACTTGTGTACAATAGAAAATGGATTAATTTGGTCAAAAGACTCAGGTGAGCGACTTTCAAGCCATCATGGCTCTCTTGTTTTTTTTTTTTGTTAATTAACTCTTATTCAACAATCCCAGATTTTAATGACTCTGAGGTAAAAGGCATTTGAAAACATTGTGGGAAAAGGGGGAAATGCTGGTAACCAGCATATTTTATTTTTCCCACAAAGAAAAAGGTCTTCACCTCTTGGAAAGACAAATTTTATGTTTTGAGTAATATTTGTCATCTGCAAATCATTCCAATTTGGACAAGTCTAAACTTACGCTGTGGTAAACAGTCAAACCATGCTCTTGTTTCTTAGGGACCAGTCTATTTTAGGAAAATTGATGTTACTTTGGAAATTATTTACAACCAACTTTGTCTCTTTTCGCCTCAGTCTTTCTACATTTAGCTTGAATTAATGTTCATTATCTATATTTAACAAGGAAATTTCAGAAGTCATCTGTTTCAAAGCTATGAAGAAGTTTAAACCCTTATGCTGCTAATGGTGACTTACTGACCATTTCCAGACAGTGTAGATCAAGTTTAGACTGCACAGAATGTACAGTCTGATCTTGGACTTATATTGTCCGATAAGGAGATGTTTATTATTCAAAATATAAGTTTGAAGTAGCATAATTCAGGTTTTTACTACTGGCTTGAAAAGTTTGATTTCTCTTATTTAACAGGATAAGAGTTAAGTTAAGTGAATTTGACAAAGAGGAAATACCATATTTCTCCTAATAAAAGCGCTTTCCCTAATAGCAGCAACAGCTGCCCCCTCAAGCAGCCCCCCTCCCCCCGAAAAACTCTTAAATCATGTTAACCTAATGTACATTAGGTGATTGAAATGACAACTTTTGAAGAATTTGATTAATATTTCCTCTTTACAATCACTAAAAAACGAAGAAATACAAAATTGGAAAGACTTTTCTTTCTTTACAAATTGGATACAAAATATGTTTTGCATAGCTCCCGGGAGGTTTTATGAGGAGAAATATGGTATGTCATTCGAAATAAAGGATGTTAAAAGTGTTTGATACAACTCTTAATGAACCCTTTACCAAACAGTCCCATGTTTTAATGACCCTGAGGGGAAGAATCCTTTTGAAAACATTGTGGGAAAAGGAGAAAATGCTGGTAACCAGCATTTTCTCCTTTTCCCACAATGTTTTCTACTCTATCAAAGATGAATTCCCATCATTTGAAACATGTTTAGTATGTCGTCTTCATATGCTTTCAAATTTGAAGTCTACATTTTTGTTATGTAGTAAAGAGATAAACTTTTTGTCTTGTATATTAATTTGTATGGTGTTTTTAAGGGACCATTGGTGATGGGCTGTGATTTGAAATTTAGGTTGATTAAATAAATGTACTTATATTAATTGTGCTTCAGATGATCTTTTGTTTGAATGATCCTAAAGAAATTGGCTTTTGGGAAACATTGGTGGTAAAAGGAGAAAATACTGGAAACCAGCATTTTCTCCTTTTCCCACAATGTTTTTTACATCCTTTGATTTCCTTGAGAAATCAAGTCTTTTGTATTCCATTTAAGATATTTCATGTACACAAATAATTCCAATATAGATGAGTCCAAATTTTTTTTGTGTAGTAAAAAAGGAAACCATCATATTGCCAAAAGAAAGGAAATGAAGATTTTTGCAATCTTAAGGCTTTTTTTTGCCAGATTTTCTCTCAGAAAGATTGGACAATATAGATCCGAGAGCAGACTGCATATTCTGTTTAGTCTGTGGGCACAAACATCTAGGGCTGTGTATAGCACCTAATGTATAAACCTTAATGTAGAATGATTAAGTTTGTATTGTTCTTTATTAATAACAACTCATTAATAAAGTTTATTTTTAAAAAAAAATCATGTGTTAGTTGTCCTGTTTTTTTTTTGATGAGTCCTTTTCAGCCAAATTACTGAAACAGTATTACTTCCTAGGACTTTGAATACTTATTGACAATAGAATAATTAACTTCATAGGACTTTGAATACTTATTGACAATAGAATAATTAATACTTAAGCCATGTTCTATGAAAAAGGGGTTTAGTGCTTCTGTAAAAAGTCTCAACCCGTGTCAGCCGGCGTAGTCCATGCAGACTGACATGAGCAGAATCTTTTTGCTTTTTGCAAATTTTCTGCATGGCTAAGGACCATGCAATCTCACAATTTCATCCGTTGTTAAACAAGATAGATATTATGGATTGAAAGTTTTGTGACATCTTACTTGGTACAACCTATTAAGAGCATTTGTCTTTGAACAGGTGGAATAAAGCATTGTGGGAAAAAGGAGAAAACTCCGGTTAAAAGGCTTGCCTAGATTGAAAGCCTTTGCAGAAAACAAATTAAATGGGGATCAAATATGGAATTTGTCTTTGCACAGGTCGAATAAAACATTATGGGAAAAAGGAGAAAATTCTAGCATTTACACCTTTTTCCACAATGCTTTCAAAAACTTTCCTCTTTCGTTAAAATGGGTTTCTGTGGTAAAAGGTTAAAGAGACATCTTTACAGCCAGTGAGTAAACAAATGCTGTTAAAACTTGACGGTGTTATAATCTAGTCAGCTGTGTAAATGTAGATAAAAATCAATATAAGGTGTATGGGGTAAAGAAACTGTAGGGATTTGTCTTTCATTTAAACCGGAAACTGTGTTTTTTGTGTCTATGGCTAGCCGCAATAGAATGAAATGCATTTTCTATCTGCCATAATCTGTGCAACCTTGCAACCATCAGGGGCAATGTTTGACATGAAGATACAAAAGTGATTATAGTTTCATAAAATAAAGGAAAAACGGTTAAAAAACTGGATGAAAATGAGTGAAGATGTATGTTTAAAGCATGCATTAAACAGACAATGTGGGGACAAGAAGAAGAAAATAATCATTATTAGCAGACTCTACATTTGTTATTATGTTTTCAAAAGTGGGTACATGCAGTTAGTAGATCTAATCATCTGCAAATTGCATAGAGTTAACCCTGTATCAGTCAATCCTGTGTTTTAACTCTATAACCAACAACAAAATTTTAGACTGGTCCAAACTCATAGCATGTGCAGAGGACAAATTAATTGTCGCTCAAACGATAACTTCTGTCTTTGATTTGGTAGTAAAAAATTGTGGGAAAAGGTGAAGATGCTGGTAACCAGCATTTTCTCCTTTTCCCACAATGTTTGCAAACGTTTTCTCTCTCATGGTCATTAGATGTCAGGATTATTTGGTTAAATGGTTGACATCCATAATTCTTTCCCCTATAGTACAATCTTAGACCAGTCCAAATTCAAAGCATTTGTAGACAGCAAATCCAAGGTGGAGAAAATGGTGAAACCTGCCTGTAATAGTGTAGAAAACATTGTGTGGAAAGGAGAAGATGCTGGTTACTGACATTTTCACCCTTTCCAACATTTTTTTCAAAAGTTCTCTCAGGATTGTGGGGTAAAGGGTTAAAAATAAGACGTAAAAACATTGTATAGTCGTGTTGGTTGTTGGCATTTTCCTCTTTTTCCAAAATATCATTTTTCTATTTAACCCCAACACTCACAGACAATGTAGATCAAGATCAGACTGCACAAAACATGCAGTCTGATCATTGATCTACTCTGTCTGATGTTATTTTCTTTCTGGTGAAATTAACTTTGAAACTGAAATACTTATGATTTTACTATTAAGTCGAAACTTTCTTTTCATTCAATTAGCAGTTTAAGACTTTACCATTCAATCACAAGTTTTAACGGTGACAAAAAATTCTTTAGAAAACATTGTGGAAAAAGGAGAAAATGCTGGTAACATAAATTTTGTCGAGTGTAAATGAAGCCTTTTGAAAACATTGTTGGAAAAGGAAAAAATGCTGGTAACCAGCATTTTCTCCTTTTCCAACAATGTTTTCTACTCTGTGAAAGACAGAAATCAAGATTTTAACTACATTCAAATTGTCGTCTGTAAATGCTTTCAATTTGGACCAGCCTAAAATTTTGTCATCTGGTAAAGAGTTAATTAAACGGATCTATTTTGTGAGAATTGTACTACACAGTATTCTGTCTGAGAGAAGCATGCAATTTTTGTTTTAATCAAGGGAGGTCACTCGTGTCATTTTATACATCAGATCTAAGAGTAGATTGGATTATCTTTCTTGACTTCATTTCCGGCTCGTCAATTTGACAGACAAGACGCTTTCGTGCAAGCTGTCGCCATAGTCCAAATATTTAGACGTACACATGCTTATTTGCTGTTCAACATTTATCTATCGGACATTTCACATTTTACTTTTCTTTTGCATGTTACGTCTAAACGGGCCCCACTTACTTCTATGTAGCAAATTCGATCTCCAAAAATCCGAGATAATGTCGAAAAAGCACTGAACTAAACATGAAAGATAACTTAACTGGATACAAATTTACTTTTTTCTCTCTCAAAAAAGGGCCACATTTATGATATATTCATCTAGAATTCAATCGTGTAGCTTTTTCAACACAAATGCCGCCATATTTACAAGCATATTTCGGGTTAAATAAAGAACCGACATTCCGAACGATTTTTGAACGAAATTAGGTTTGCCCCCCCCCCCCTCCACGGACCGGATTGTAACGTTGGTTTTGGCAACCAGTTTTTTTTTTTTAACCTTTTTAGATATTTTGAACTGCATTCAGTAACGATTATGAATTCACTGGCTCTGTCAATTGCATAAAGATCGGTGTTTTTGCACAATTTCATGTGGCCAACAAGCATTTTGACACAGAATAAGTGACAGGGTGGACCAACGATTCGAAGGGCTTAATTGACGGTTTTATTTCACGAATATTTAAATGAAGTTCTGTTTACCAAAATTATTTTTATAACCCCCACATAAATTAATGTGAAATGCCTGTATAACCATAGTCCCTACTTGAATCATGTATATTCAACGATAACAACATATTCAGCACTTCGGTCTTGTGCCAGAAGCTGAATTTAGACACGGGAAACCCCGACCTCATTGCGTGGCTTTAAATATCCATTGAACAGTTCATGAAAAAAGATAATGTATACCAAAACTCAACTAAAATGCTTCCTTTCACTAGAACTAACTTTTTTGGTTAATATAAATGAACAGTTCTAAGTCAATTAGCTTCGGTTTTTGAAGCGCGATGAACGGGACGGACGAGTGTAAAATTTAGCGTCCATTGGCCTTCTCTTGACAACAGCACTAGAATACCAGAAAATAAAAAATAATGCTTTTTGCAGTATTTCTGCTCAAGCAAATTAATACGAAAATCAAGTTGTGGAATTGAAATTCACGTAATAAATTTTGGCTACACGCGAAACCTCACGCAAGAAAAAAAAATTAAATAAAAAAGAGCCATTTTTCCGTTATCTTGTGTAAAATGACAGTTTTGTAGTAAATTGACACCCTTATTTGACATTTTCTTTGTCAAATCATGCGGAAATACCTATCCATAAATTAACAGACATGAAAAATTGATCGGTGCAAAAAACGCAGAAACCCATGACACAACATAATGTTCCGTTAGACTTAGCCCGATCAGAGAACTCAGACCGTCTTTTCAGCTTTTTAATTACTTTAAACAGAAAATTTTCACAATTATCTTGATCTAACAGACTTTTTTTGCCGCAAATAATAAGTATGGGTTGCTTAAGCTGTAGTTGAGAACCATTATTGTCCAACCCTCTAATATGAAATCATAACCACAGATTTACAGCTCAGGCGTTAAGTGTACCCTAAGCGGAAATACCGGTTTTGGTTCCTTCTATCGTTTTATTAGCAGCTGTAAAGAAGGACTAGGAATTTTCTTCAAAACTGCTTTATCATAAATCACCTGAAAATATTCAGTGTCTTAATAAAAGGGTTGGAAATATTCACTCTCAGTAATAACAGCGAGTGGTCTGGATTTTTTTTCCCGTCGTAAGAGACAAAAAAAAAAAAAAAAAAACATACTCTGATCCAAAAAAGGTCATAAAAATGCCAAAAAAACCGATCTTTCCTTTAGAAACATGCATACGATCTTGTTTTGGTTGCAGTTCCTAAATTAACAGCAGTGAAACTATTGTTTGCATTCAAATAAGGGGTTCATAAAAAAAAGGTGACGTCTTTCACTTCATAGTACGCAAGAAAACTGGGATGCATTAGAAAACATGCAACCCTCGAAAACACGTCGATCGACGATAGATCTAATTCCTCTTTCACGAAATGAAGCTTTTCAATATTTACCAAAGTTATAGTTTACATAAATACTTGGAGCCTCACTGCCGTACGTTCATTTATGTCCATGTCTTTATCTACGTAAAATAAAGCCATGCACATAAAACATCTTAAAATCTGATATGTAACACTTAACCAATCATTCAAGAGAGTTGTCACTCTATTTAACACACCAACTCCAGAAAGTGTCAGAAACTCATATTGGACGAGGAATCCGGGGAAATCGATTCAGAATACGTGGGAACGAACT
Source organism: Hippopus hippopus (assembly GCA_946811185.2). Lineage (NCBI taxonomy): Eukaryota > Metazoa > Mollusca > Bivalvia > Cardiida > Cardiidae > Hippopus > Hippopus hippopus. Next base: position 4,328,170 of record OX328105.1, read on the forward strand.
AGATTTGGGACGAATTACTAGGACATTCTCTCGGCGTTTCTTTTATTTATAAATAGTCTTAAAACTCGATAACTGTCTTGTTATGGACCATTAGACGATTCAGTACTTCTTTCTAGGCAAAGTTATGTTTGTGAATGAGGGTTGCCCCTGTCTGTAACACTTTAATGAAGGTAAAGGAATTTCGTTTAAAAAAATTCTTTTAGTTGCGTTAACTACACACTTACACACCGGCTTCACTTCAAAAATAGGATAGTGTGAAATAGAAGCGGATTTAACTCATAAAACGTAAGTTTTTTACAATCAAATCTCCAAAATCGGTTCAATATTGATTTATCTTGTTACCGATATAAGTTTTATTGGGCACTTTGTATTTTAAGTGTCCGAATTTGTTGCTCAAACAGCGACAAAATTCGATGTCGGAGTTTGCTAAAGAAACCTAAGAAGGAACCGATAAGACCCTACGTACACGATGAATGTCAAAATGTGAAATAACGTACGTAGGGTCTTATAAATAGGACTAGCTGTCGCCAGTGATATTCAGACGTTCATATGTGTGTCGTGCATTAATGCATCAAAATGACTTTATATAGAAGCTTTACAGTTGGAAGGCCTATCGTTAGTCGACTGTCAGGACGCAGATTTCGCGTGCTAGCTTCTTCGGGAAACGGTGATGTAGGACGCGATTTCTCGAGTCATGGAACTAACAGGGCAAATCGTGGTTTTAAACACGGAATAGCTGCCGCCGTGGTCAGTGCATTTGGTAAGATTCTTTTGTGATTTAAAGGTGCTACAACCAGTGCAAATATATCTACTTGTCTTCGTTTGATTGGTGTTTTTTTTAAGTATGAGCTTTACAAAATCCAAGTTAGATTTATCCATTTGCTGTTAAGAGATTTGACGGGTCCATTAGGTCAAGGTAAATTCGGTTTTTCCATGTACCAGAAATTTGACCAAAATATCGTCCAGCGATGAAATATTTACTCGTATCCATGGTATGCGAGAGAAGCTTGACATTGGTTGCATATAATAACTCTCTATCCAAACTTCTCATTGTTTGCATACATGTATGCATTTTATTGCAGCAAAGTCCGCTGTAGAAAATATAACAAGGGAGAAATTGCTATTAACAATCAATTTCTCCTCTTGCCACAATATTTTTCTATAAATTCATGTATTAAACCTTGGTTCAAATTTATTTAAATCTGCAATTTAAAAGGATGTTTTTAACTCTTTACCAAACAACAAAATTTTAGACTTGTCCAAATCGAAAGCATTTGCAGACGACAATTTCAATGTGACTCAAATGGTGCAATTTTTCTTTGATTGGGTAGAAAACATTGCGGGAAAAGCAGAAAATGCTGGTAACCAGCATTTTCTTCTTTTCCCACAATGTTTTCAAAAGGCTTCTTTCCCAGGGTCGTTAAAAGTTGGCATTGTGTGGTAAACAGTTAAAGCCACCTGCTCAATAACTGATTCAGAAGGTAATAAGTTGGCCATCATTAACCCTTTACCAAACAATCCCTGGTTTTTACGACTCTGAGATAGAAGCCTTTTGAAAACATTGTGGGAAAAGGAGAAAATGCTGGTAACCAGCATTTTCTCCTTTTCCCACAATGTTTTCTACCATGCTGGAAACAAATTTCAATTTTTGAGTTACAATTATTTTGTCGTCTGCAAGTGCTTTCAATTTGGACCATTCTAAAATTTTGTCGTTTGGTAAAGAGTTAAACCTTGGCAGGTGAATGCACTGACCTAGTTTGGCCCTTATCTACTTGAAGACTGAATTATTAACTCTTTACCAAACAACAAAATCTTAGACTGGTTCAAACTAAAAGCATTTACAGACAAATTATCAAAATTTGGGTGAAATGATTTTGTCTCTGAAAGAACAGAAAACATTGTGGGAAAGGGAGAAAATACTGGTTACCGGCATTTTCTCCTTTTTCCCTCAGTGTTTTCAAACAACGTCTTCGGCAGGGTCTGTAAACTCATGATTGTATGGTAAAAGGTTAAAATAGGTATTTAGTTTTATAAAACTGAATATGGTCATAATTCAAAGCAAGAACACCTGACAAAATGTTGGATAGAGTGGATTTTTGGCTCAATAGCATTTGCTATGCAGTCTGATCTTGATCTACATTGTCGTCAAAAGCAAAAAAACAGTTGCTCAGCAACAATATATACTGTGTAAAATAAATGAAACCAATGATTTCATCGGGTAAAAAAGACCAACAACACATTAAAGCTATTTTGTTCTGACTGTCTCACAATATATTGAACAATGTGTATGAGCTGTGCTCTGTGAAAAGGGGGCTTAATGCATCTGCGAAAAGTTTCGACCCAGGTCAGCCTGTGCACTTCACGCAGGCTGACCTTGGCCGAAACTTTTCGCTATTGGTCAATCTTCTGTTTGTCCAAGAACCAGGTTACCTACTGATTAAGTTGGTTGTTAAAAAAAAAAAGTGGTTTTTTTTTATCTATAGTATGTGATGGCTTGCTTGGTACTATGGATCACGGAGATGCATTAAGCCCCCTTTTGCCAGAGTATGGCTCATATTCAAAATCAACCTGCGCATTCTGTGCAGTCTCATCATAGACCTACATTGTTTACAAAACAGTTGTTTAGACACCTTCAGGTCTCAGAGTTCACTGTCACCATTAATGTCTGTCAGTTAACACTTTACCACACAATGAAATTCTGCACATGTAGATGACAGATTTAAATGTGGCCGATAGGATGGAGATTTATCAGAAAGAGTTGAAAACATTGTGGGAAAAGGAGAAAATGCTGGTTACCAGCATTTTCTCCATTTCTCACAGTGTTTTCAACAACTGTCTTGTTTATTGTGGTTAAATATCAAGATATTGTGTGCTAAAGGATTAAAAGTTGACAAGGATGATAAAGGATTTACATTGGCTTGAATGTTACTAAGGCCATAAACTATTATTAAAGGCTGTAAGAAATGACCTGGTAGGGCTTGGCTAACCTTTGATACAAGGTGACCAGTCTATTTTCAGTGGCCTCAAGCCAGTTCGGAATTTTCTGCCGTTAATCTATGGAAACACAAGCATCATAACAGTACTTTATCGATCTTTTGCTTTATGGACACATTAAGTGCATTCTCTTTCAATTTACCCGTCTGAAAACATTGTGAAAAAAGGTGCTTCTTATCCATGTTGCTCAGTTCTGGCGTTCTTTATATTGCATTTCATTGCCCTACTCATGATGATTTTCAAATTACCTATTGCAATCTATTATGCAGTGAACTGTAACATAGCTTTGCCCTGCCAGGTCAATTCTTATAACCTATAATTCATCTCAGTCTGGCTTCCATGTTCCTGCATTGAACAGCTTTTGAAAACATTGGGGAAATCTGAGCAGCTGCTTGTTGAATATAATTGCTCCTTTTTCCACATGAATTCCAGATGTCATATGATATTTAATCCTCAACCAAACAGTCTTGATTTGAAACAATACTGATCAAGTAACCAGCATTTTGTATCTTTCTCACAATATTTTCTACCTTTCAAAGGAAAATTTTATCATTTTGAGCCATATAATTAACCCTTTACCACACAATCCCAAGTTTTAATGACACTGACAGAGAAGGCTCTTGAAAACTTAGTGGGAAAAGGAGAAAATGCTAGTAACCAGCATTTTCTCCTTTTCCCACAATGTTTACTACCCTACCAGAAACAAATTTCAATTTTTGACTCACATTTATTTTGACCTCTGCAAATGCTTTGAATTTGGACCTGCCTAATATTTAGTTGTTTGGTCACGAGTTAACTTGTCCTCTGCAAGTGCTGTAGATTTGCATAAGGATAAAATTTTGCCATCTAATGAATGGTTAGACAGACTTTTTTTCCTTTGAAAAGTTTTCTTTTGTATCATTTGCATTTCTAACTAGATTAACCCGTTACCACACAATCCCAACTTTTAACGACCCTGAGTAAGAAGCCTTTTGAAAACATTCGGGGAAAAGGAGAAAATGCTGATAACCAGCATTTTCTCCTTTTCCCACAATGTTTTCTACTCTTCTAAAGTCAAGTGTATATCAACTAGTTTAACTCTTTACCAAACGACAAAACTTTAGACTTGTCCAAATTGAAAGCATTTGCAGACGACAATTTAGAGATGACTCAAACGGTGGAATTTGCCCTTGATAGAGTAGAAAACAGTGTGGGAAAAGGAGAAAATGCTGGTTACCAGCATTTTCTCCTTTTCCTACCCTGTTTTGAAAAGGCTTCTTTCCAAGGGTCGTTAAAACCTGGGATTGTTTAGTAAAGGGTTAAAATCTGGTCATTTAGTAGAGTTAATTTACCCTTTTCCAGGTTTTGCTTACTATCTAAAGAAATACAGTACATCAGTTTTAGCTGCGTCCAAACCCAGTGAAGAAGCAGGAGCAATTCAGGACGGACTTCCTACCTACACCAAAGCTGATGTTGCGAGCCACAAAAGTTTAGATGAGAAAATCTGGGTCACCTACAAGAATGGTGTGTATGATATCACAGATTACGTTACTCAGCATCCAGGAGGTAAGAAAATACTTCTGGGTGCAGGTGGTGCCATTGATGCTTACTGGAACATGTATGCTGCGCATAAAAAAGATGAAATTTATGAAATACTGGAATCATATAGGATCGGTAACATAACAGAGGTTGATGCAGTAGATGATCTAGATGCAAGCGATCCATATGTAAATGATCCGAAACGCCATCCTGCATTAATTCCTAGTTCAAAAAAGCCGTTCAATGCTGAGCCGCCTATATCTTTGTTACTTCAAGAGTTCATCACGCCAAATGATTTATTTTTTGTACGAAATCATTTACCTGTGCCTGATATACAAGAAAATACATATCAGCTTGAAATTACTATGGATGTTCCTGATTTGCCTAAAACTCTAAATTTAAGTGGATTAAAAAAGAAGTTTAAAAAGAAGACCGTAACTACAACAATACAATGTGCAGGGAACCGGCGGAGTGACATGACGAAAATAAAAGCTGTTAAAGGTCTGGACTGGGGCATTGCAGCTATAAGTACTGCTAACTGGTCAGGTCCTACACTGAATGATGTTTTACTTTCTTTTGGAATTGACTTAGATAACGTGGACTGTGAGCATGTCCAGTTTGAAGGAATGGATGAAGGTCCTGATGGAACGACTTACGGAGCGTCAATTCCCATTGAAATGGCACGTGATCTGAAAAATGACATAATTGTTGCGTACGAAATGAATGGACAGGATATACCTCGTGACCATGGTTACCCAGTCAGAATAATCATTCCAGGAGTTGTGGGTGCAAGACAGGTGAAATGGTTGAATAAAATTGTGCTCAGTAAAGATGAAAGTGATTGTCATTGGCAACAGCGAGACTATAAAGGGTTTAATTCATCTATCGACTGGCATAATGTAGACTTCAGTAAATCTGAGGCTATACAATTTTTGCCTGTTCAGTCTGCAATATGTGAACCAGAAAATGGAACAGTATTAGAGGATAATGAAGAAGTCACTGTGAAGGGCTATGCCTGGAGTGGTGGTGGACGGGGCATTTATCGTGTGGATGTATCAGTCGACGGAGGTAAAACTTGGGTCACAGCTGACCTTGAACCCAATGGACAGAGCCCGTACAGAGCATGGGCATGGAGATTTTGGGAAGTTTCTGTGCCTTTGCCAGAGGGTTCTAGAGGCAAGTCCATCGAAGTGGTCTGTAAAGCTTGTGATTCCCAGTACAATGTTCAGCCAGATAGTGTCGAGGGAATCTGGAACTTACGGGGCTGTCTGAGCAATGCTTGGCACAGAATCAATGTGGAGGTGCCAGAGTAATCGTGAAGTTGGTTGTTTGCCTATCTTTGAGATTAATGGAAATACTATTTGTTGGAAAACATTGAGGCAAAAAGAGAAAATGCTTGTTTCAAACATTTTGTTTCCCTTTCCCACAGTGTTAGAAAAAAGCTTTCTTTCACATGGTTATTAAGCCTTTACCAGACAACAAAACTTTAGCCTTGTACAAATTGAAAGCATTTGCAGACGACAATTTCAGTGTGGCTCAAATGGTGCAATTTTTCTTTGATAGGGTTGAAAAAATTGTGGGAAAAGGAGAAAATGCTGGTTACCAGCATTTTCTCCTTTTCCCACAATGTTTTCAAAAGGCTTCTTTCCCAGAGTTGTTGAAAGTCAGCATTGTGCGGTAAAGGGATAAAGCATGGTACCGTTTGGACAAATGGTTAAGTCTGAAGAAAGACCCACAATGTAACTTGCAAACCAAAATATATATGGTTTTTGATAAAACACTTTAATGAATATTTATATTATAATTGTAATCATGGTGATAGAGGCTTTAAAATTTACATGCAATCACTGCTTTTGATCTCACACTTCTTTTACTGGAGTAAACTCTATACTAAATGACAAATGAGATCCAAGTATATTTGTCTTTTGAAGGGTGGAAGGGTAGAAAACATTGTGGGAAAAGAAGAAAATGCTAGTGACCACTTTCCCCATTGTGTTTTCAAAAGCTTTCTGTATCAGGGTTAAAACACGAGTTTGTGAAATATTAAACCAATGAGATCCAAGTATGTTTGGGAAGAAAGGGAAGAAAACATTGTGCGAAAGAAAGAAAATAATGTTTACCACTTTTCCCATTGTGTTTTCAAAAACTGTCTTTATCAGGGTCATTGAAACACAGGATCATGTGGTAAAGAACAATTCAGTCGTAATTCCATATTTGAATAGAAGCAATTTGATTGGTCAAGATCTTCTGTCCTGACCAATCAGATTGCTAGTCTTGAATTGAAGAATTCAAACAGTGTGTAGAATAATTGATGAATAGGGCTGTTTTTGCAATTATTAATGCAAGGACATTGAATGCACATATCTTATTTTAATTTTGTAAAAAAATGAAGTGTGTTTGATGAACAGTAGGAAAAAAACACAAGTAAACCCATCAATCAATCAATATAGGTAAATACAGGTAAGTAACCGTCAGTTCCTTTTTTTTTTTCATGTTATTTATTTAATATATAGAGGATCTTACATGAGTGTTTATGTATTATCATTTTTATCAAACGAGTTGACTAAAATTGTATGACGCGAGCCTTGGCGAGCGTCAAATACATTTTAGTCAACGAGTTTGATAAAAATGATAATACATAAACACGAATGTGAGATTCTATTTATCACATAAAACGAATGACAGACAAAAAATATCCTGCCTCATCACCTTTTGCCTATATGCCGTTCACGGTTCCATGTTTACAATTGTAGTTCGGCTTCAGATGTGTACATACACAAGTAGATAGCTCCATGACACTTACACCGAAAGTAGAATAAAACGGTCTCTAGAGGGGGTTAGTGCGACTAATTCAGCAATTTGGTTGTTTTTGAAAAGCTTTCTCGTATTTCCTGCAGCTTTGGCTGCATTTCTTGCTTTTTATTGAACATGAAAATCAAAAACTGTCCACGCGCATACTTCCTAGCAACAATGACGTCATTTTTCCGCGAAACGGCGTATTAGTACATTTTTCCGGCATTTCCTGTGGTTGGTTTCTCAAGCTTCACGCGCTCATGACTAAAAATTGACCGGAACCGGGACCCAAAAAACGATAATACACTAGCGTATTATCAAAAATAAGTCATGGGTTTAATACACTGCTGGGGAAGGTTTTATGTGATAAACTTTTTTAAAACCTTCATTCATAATTGGTATAGCCAAGAATTACTATCTGTTTATTAACACATTATAGTAATGAAACAAAAGGTTTGCTCAGTCTTTGCAAAATCAAAGAAAACAGTTCCATATTGTTTATTTTATTTTGTTTACCTGTATACTTAAATGGTGGTCCCTTGTCACTTGTGTACCAACAAAAGTCTAAAACAACAACACAGAAGGGGTATCATAGATATATCATAATGATAAATGTATAATTCAGAGTTTAGTTCATTGTTTAGAAGATTAATTCAGATTTCATTTGATATATTTCTACTGAAAAACTACTTGGTTTAACTCTTACCAAATGACATGCATTGGCATGTATAACATGCTCACTTTTTATTAATTTTAGCGTACTAAAGAATCATTGATTTTAGCTTTTTGTTTCAGTGATTTTTTCAAGTTTTGTCAATTTTTTAGCTCCACTGGCCGAAGGCCAGCGGGCTTATGTCATGGCCTGTTGTCCGTCGTCCGTCCGTCCGTGCGTCCGTCCGTCCATGCGTTAACTTTTTTTTAAAACGTCTTCTTCTCTGAAACTACCCATCCAATTTTGATGAAACTTCACAGAAATGATCCTGCCATGGTCCTCTTCAGAATTTCTTGAAAGAATTTAATTCCTTCAAAAACTCTGGTTGCCATGGCAACAAAACTGAAAAATTTTGAAAATCTTTGAAAATCTTCTTGTCTGAAACCGTAAGGCCAAGGGCTACCAAATTTGGCATGTAGCTTTATCTAGTGGACCTCTACCAAGTTTCTTCAATTTATAGCCCTGGGGTCAAAATTGGCCCTGCCCCGGGGGTTACAAGTTATACATGGGCTTATTTAGGGAGAACTTTAAAATTCCTCTTCTACCTAGCCATAGGGCCTAGAGCTACCAAATTTGGCATGTAGCTTTATCTAGTGGACCTCTGCCAAGATTGTTCAAATTATAGCCCTGGGGTCAAATTAGGCCCTGCCCGGGGGTAACAAGTTTTACATGGGCTTATATAACAAGTTTTACATGGGCTTATATAGGGAGAACTTTAAAATTCTTCTTTGACCTAGCCATGGGGCCTAGGGCGACCAAATTTGGCATGTAGCTTTATCTAGTGGACCTGTACCAAGGGTGTCCAAATTATAGCCGAGGGTCAAATTTGACTTCGCTCCGGGGGGTAACATGTTTTACATGGGCGGGCTTATATAGGAAAATCTTTCGCATCTAGCTATAAGGGCTAGGGCTATGAAATTTTGCATTTAGCTTTATCTAGGGGGTCTCTATCAAGGGTGCCCAAATTGAGAAAAATTTGAAAATCTTCTTGTTTATAACATTCAAGAACTGAATTATTTGGTATGGAGCTTTATATTGTGGACCTCCACCAGGATTCAAATAATTATAGCTTTGCGATCAAAATTGGCTTTGCCCATGGATCACAACTTTCTCGTAGGATTAGATAGAAAAATGTTTGCATGTCCTTGTGTTTGAAATCAATTTGCTGAATATTGTAATGTTTGGCTTGTAGTGTTTTTACTTAATAGCCAGTGGAGCGATACAGGGCCATCATGGCCCTCTTGTTTGTTTAACACTTCCAATCACATATACATCAGATAATTGTATTTGCAATATTCTATTTTTAAATATTTCAAAATACATGTGTTTAATAGGTAAATCTTGAAGAAAATATGTCTGGACTTTCTAGTGAGTATTGGGAGGGTATGTGTCAAATATTTCATGTTTAACTCTTTACCAAACGACAAAATTTTAGACCTGTCCAAATTGAAACCATTTGCAGACAACAAAATATATGTGACTCAAAAATTGAAATTTATTGTGGGAAGGGTAGAAAACATTGTTGGAAAAGGAGAAAATGCTGGTTACCAGCATTTTCTCCTTTTCCCACAATGTTTTGAAAGGGCTTCTCTCTCGGGGTCGTTAAAAGTCGGGATTGTGTGGTAAAGAGTTAACAATTCATAGGGTGACAAAAATGTGGACCAGTCTAAATTGAAAGCAGTTGCAGAAGACTGAATAATTGTAGCTCAGATAATGAGGTTTGTCTTTGAAAGGATAGAAAACATTGGCAACCAGAATTTTTCACCTTTTTCCACAGTGATTTTGATAGCATTACTCCTGAGGGTCGTCAAAATACAGGAATGGTAAAGAGTTATGTTCTAGTTTATAAGTAAGTGTTCTGATTGGCTGATTTTCAGCTCCATTGGCTGATTGCCAGGGAGTTTATAATTATCGTAGCCCTGTGTCTGTTGTGTGTCCATGTGTCTGTGTGTTTAGTTTTATTTCAAACATCATCTCTGAAACCACCCATCCAAAAATGTGACCAAACTTGACAGAAATGATCCTGCCATGGCCCTCTATATATATATGAAGGATTTCATTTCTCATTTTTTTTTCATGTCAAGGGCTAGTTGACGATTCAGCTACATTACTGATTCCCAGTTTGTTCAGATACTATCACGTTGTCCCACGAGGCCTGCTCATTTTCATACCATATTTAGTTTAAACATATTTATTTTACATTGATTGAGAAACAAGTTCTTACAACTTATACTAATTTCTCTCGATTCTGCTTTACTAATCTCTCTTGATTCTGCTTCCTGGGAACTACACCAGTACTCGCGCCGAATACATGGGCCAATGAAAAATCCCAAAGTTGACACCCGCTTTCGGGTGTCGAACTCAGGACCTTATGAGGCCGACGCTCTACCCCACAACCACGGACACCACACAGAGTGGAAAGTGTTCATACCGTATTTGCTCAAACAGAGTGCTCAGAGGTAACTGTTGTACTGGCAATAATAAGTATTACTTGTGAATATTTTAACCTTTTCAAGACAACAAGTTCAAATTCAAAGTATTTGCAGACAACAAATGTGGCTCAAATTAATGTTTTCTTCCAAAGATTATAAGGCACTGAAGGAATAGGAGAAAATGCTGGTTACCTGCACTGTCACCTTTTTCCACAATGTTTTCAAAAGCATGTTTACTCGGGGTCATTAAACTTGGGATTTGCTTGGTAAAAGGTTAATTATGAAATTTAATGTGCTAAATGACCATTAAAACAACATGAAATTTAGGTACTAACCCTAAGCCTTCTTAGAGCAACATCAGGGTTTTCTTTGTGTAGTGTTGATAAAGATCAGATTGTAAGTTCTGTAAGGTCTGATCTTGGAAGTACACTGTCAAAAGTTTTAAGATATTCTGCCAAAAGTGCTAGAGATATTTTGATTTTGCAAGATTTGATATTGTGGTCCTGCTTTTCTCCACAAATTGGTTTCATTTAACCTATACTACACAATTCTGTGAAAACCAGCATTTTTTTTTTCCCTAACTGAAAATGATTTCTACTATAAATAGATAGAAATCATCATTTGGACTACAATTGATTTGCCATTATGCAAATATTTTTAGTTTGGCCATGTCTAGAATTTTGTCGCTTGGCAAAGATTTAATGCTTTTGATAAGAATATTTCAAACACTAGTACATAGTAAGTCAAGATCCAAGATCAGGCTTCAATTTTTTGGCAGTCTGATCTTCATGTTAATCCTTCACTACATAATCTTGAGTTTAAACGATCCTTAGTAGGTCTTTTGAAAACATTGTGGGAAAAGGAGAAAATGCTGGTAACCAGCATTTTCTCCTTTTCCCACAATGTTTTCTACCCTATTAAAGACAGAATTCATCATTTGAGCCATATTTTAATTGTCATATGCAAATGCTCCTAATTTGGACTAGTCTAAAATTTTGTCGTTTGGTAAAGGGTTAACTGTCTGCAAAAATGACAACAGTGGTTCTTATTGCTGTATGAATGAGTGCTTTGACCATTAGTTTTGGTGTTGAGGATTATGATCATTCCATAAAATAAGCTTTTACTTTATTATGTGCTAATAAATGGATTGACATGACTGCAAAAAAAACTGTTGTTTAACTTATTGTGTGCATGCTTATTTGTTTGTTCTTTGGATCTTTCACTGTCTAGCAGCCATGTATCTCAGTGGTTAGCGTGTCTGACTCGTGACCTGGCGGTTGTGAGCTCAATACCTGTTTGTGGCAAACTTTCTTTCTGGCGATTTCTTGCCTCTCACCTCTGATGCATGTGAGAAAGTAGTCAGTGACTTAGAAAGAAAGTTGTGTCAGTACTGGTGTGAGAAAACCAGGAAACACATGCGTGCACTATCTGCCATGATATGACCTAAGCTGTTAAAACGGCGATAAAATTCCAATACAATCAATCAATCAGTCAATCAATCACAGTGTAGCAGTCAATTCACAGCAACAACTTGTTTACTTAATACGTCTTGTCTGGGCTCCATCAGATCGAGGCTAGGTCTCTATGGCAGTGCATTGCCAAATCTATTTTGTGCAAGGATGAATACACATATGAGCTGTGCTCTGGTAAAAGTGGGTTTAGTGCATCTACGTGATCTGATCCCCGGTAGCTCAGTCGGTTGCATGCAGGACTTGAGAACGGGGTGGTGGGTTCGATCCCTGGCTCGGCCAATTTCCTTCCGAGGATTGATGATAGTCATTGCGACAGGATTCATTCCTCTCCCACCGCTGGTCCTTGTTTCAACGATGATTATGTGGAAAAGCAGCCAGTGGCTTGGAAGGAAAATTGTGCAGAGTGCTGGTAAAAGAGACTCCAGGAAAGCATGGATAGGTGCACTGGCCGCCGCAATATAACTGAAACAATGTTGAAAACGGCATTAAACACCAAACAATCAATCAAGCATCTACATGAACCATTATACCAAGCAAGTGATCTCATAATGATGGATCCATTAAGACCACTTTGTCCAACAGTTACCAGAATCTGGAGTTAGACTGTCCTTGGACATACAAAAACGATCAAAAGCAAAAAGTTTTGACACAGGTCAGCCTGCACCTGCAAAAAGTCCATATCCAGGTCAGCCTCTGCCGTTGGCTGAGGCTGACCTGGATAGGTACTTTTTGCAGGTGCGTTAGGCCCCGTTTCACAAAGCATACATTGTGTAATAAGCTGTGTCTCAGTGTGAGTGCATGATATTATATGTGTATGTGTTTGTGTTGACAACTCTTGTGTGTGTTTGTGTAGACAACTCCTGTGTCTGTGTAGACAACTCCTGTGTGTGTTTGTCTTTGTGTAGACAACTCCTGTGTGTGTATGAGTTTGTGTAGAAAACTCCTGTCTGTGTTTGTGTATACAACTCCTGTGTGTGAATGTGTTTGTGTAGACAACTCCTGTATGTGAAGACAATGCCTGTGTGTGTATGTGTTTGTGTAAACAATTCCTGTGTGTGAATGTGTGTGTGTAGACAACTCCTGTGTGTGTTCGTGTAGACAACTCCTGTGTGTGAATGTGTTTGTGTAGACAAATCCTGTGTGTGTTTGTGTATACAACTCCTGTGTTTGTGTATACAACTCCTGTGTGTGTTGGTGCAGACAACTCCTGTGTGTTTGTGTAGACAATTCCTGTATGTGTTTGTGTAGACAACTCCGGTGTTTGTGTAGACAAGTCCTGTGTGTGTTTGTGTAGACAACTCCTCTGTGTGTTTTTGCAGACAACTCCTGTGTGTGTTTGTGTAGACAACTATTATGTGTGTATGTGTTTGTGTAGACAACTCCTGTGTGTGTTTGTACAGACAACTCCTGTGTGTGATTGTGTTTGTATAGACAACGCCTGTGTGTGTATGTGATTGTGTATACAACTCCTGTGTGTGAATGTGTTTGTGTAGACAACTCCTGTGTATGTGTTTGTGTAGACAACTCCTGTGTGTGTTTGTGTATACAACTCCTGTGTGTGTTTGTCTTTGTGTAGGCAACTCCTGTGTGTTTATGTGTTTGTGTAGACAACTCCTGTATGTGTTTGTGTATACAACTCCTGTGTGAGTATATGTTTGTGTAGATAACTCCTGCGTGTGTATATGTTTGTGTAGACAACTCCTGTGTGTGAATGTTTTTGTGTAGGTCTCTGACTCCTGTGTAAGTTTGTGTTGACAACTTCTGTGCACCTTTATATCAAATGCTCTCATTAACAAGGCTATAACACATTACACTCTACAGACATCACTATTCCTCTATTGTAGGAGTAACTTTGAAACCATTGTGACACAAAAAGAAATTGCTTGGATATTTTCAGTTTAAGGGGTATCGCCCAAAATAGAGCAGCCTGATTCTAATCTACATTGTCCACCAAAAGAGCAGCTGACCATGTTGTCGGTTTCCATGATGAAATATGGATAAACAGTATCAAAAGCTGTTCAAAAGGTTATCAGCTGCTATTTCAAAGGGAACATCATGCTGCATTTTCTCACAGTGTTCATCTACTATATAAAGGACAAATTCAAACCTTTCCGCCACATTGAATTTGTTGTCTGTGTATGCTTTCAACACAGAATAGTGTGGGTTTTTTTTTGGCCTATAGTAAAGAGTGAAAACACTGAATCATTTGCTAAAGGGTTAAGTCTACCAAATGACAAAAATCTAAAACTCATTCACATTGAAAGCTTTTGCAGATGACATCAAATTTCGCTAAAATGATAAAATTGTCTTAGAACCAACCAAAAACATTGTAGGAAATGGAAAAAATGCTGGTTACCAGCATTTTCTCCATTTCCCACAATGTTTTGAAAAGCCTATTACTTCAGGGTTGTTACAACTTGGGTTGTGTGGTAACAGATTAAACCACCAAGCAGATATTATTTATAGTATGATAAAAGCCCACTGGGCAGACTGTAAAATCACAGCTTGTGAACATTCACAACAACGTATCAACATACTGCATTTTATTCCTTTACCAGACGACAAAATCTTGGGCCCTTTCATACTGATGGCATTTGCAGAGGGTAGTTGAAAAGTGGTTCAAATGATGGAATAAGTCTATAAAGTAGTAGAAACATCATTGTAAAAGAAGATTTTCTCCATTTACCACAATGTTTTCCAAAGCCCTTTTCCTCCTGGTTGCTAAAACTCAGGATTGGTTAGTAAAGGACGGACATGAAACACAGAAAAGCAACATGAGCCATGCTCTGAGAAAAGGGGTTTAAAGATTCTGCAAAAAGTATTGACCCAATTCAGACCTGAGCAGTCTGTGCAGGTGGACCTTTGTCCTCACTTTTGGTAATTTTTCTGCATGTCAAAAGGCCATTCTACCTTAGGTTTCAGCCAGTTGTTGGACAAAATGGATTTTATGGATCCATGGTTATGTGATGAATTGCTTTGTATAATGGATTATAGCCGAGCCCCGGTAGCTCAGTCGGTAGCGTGCAGGACTTGAGAACACGGGGTCCAGGGTTCGATCCCTGGCTACGACCCCTGGCTCGGCCAATTTCTTTCCGAGGATTGATGATAGTCACTGCGACAGGATTCATTCCTCTTCCACCGCTGACCATTGTTTCAACGATGATTATGTGGGAAAGCAGCCAGTGGCTTGGAAAGAAAATTGTGCGGAGTACTGGTAGAAGAGACTCCAGGAAAGCATGGATAGGTGCAATGGCCGCCGCGATATAACTGAAATAATGTTGAAAACGGCATTAAGCACCATACAATCAATCAATCAGTATAATGGATTATAGAGGTGCATTAAATGTCCCTTTTGCCAGGGCATGGTTCATTCATGTATATATACACAATATAAGAGAACATTAAATTTTGTGTAAGACATGCATTTTATTTACACCCTCCTGAGATATACATGGGCTATGCTCTGTGAAAAGGGTGCTTAATACATCTGCAAAATGTATCAACCAAGGTCAGCCTGCGCAGTACGCGCAGGCTGACCTGGGGCGAAACTTTTTGCTAATGATTAAGTTTTCTGTATATCAAAGGATCAATCTACCACATGATTCAGTTGGTTGTTATATAAAATGGATTTTTAAGGATCCTTATCTATGTGATAACTTGCTTGGTATAATGCATCATTGAGATGCATTAAGCCCACTTCTGACAGAGTATGACTTATGTACATGTGTTTACAGGAAACTAAATGTCCTAAACATGGATGTGCTCTTTCCAATAAAAGGAAGATTGTAGACTTGTTCAGTTTGAAAGCATTTGCAGACAGCAAATGAAATGTGGCTCAAATGATGGCCTTTGAAAAAGGAAGAAAGCATTGTGGCATTGTGGGCAAAGGGGAAAATGCTGGTTTATCCAAAATTTGGTGAATTTTTTCCATGATGAAAAAATATTTGATCTGTAAGACATTCAACATAAAAACATTCCCATATGACAAATGAATCCTTTACCACACGACAAATTTTAGACTTCATCCAAATTCAAAACATCTGCAGACAACAAATTCAAAATTACTAAAAATGAGAAGTTCTCTGACAGGATAGAAACATTGTGGGAAAAGGAGAAAATGCTGGTTACCAGCATTTTCTCCTTTTCCAACAATGTTTTCAAAAGTCTTCTTATGTAGGGTTGCTAAATGTCTTGACTGTATGGTAAAGCGTTACATGATACTGAAATGGTTGGATATGTCTTTTAGAGAATGAAAAACATTAAGTCTTTACCAAATGGCAAAATTTTGAACCTGTCCAAATTGAAAGCATTTGCAGACGACAAATTAAAGGTGGTTCAAATGAAAAAAGTAGTTCTTGATAGGGTAGAATACATTGTGGACAAAGGAGAAAATGCTGGTTACCAGCATTTTCTCCTTTTCCAACAGTGTTTTCAGAAGCCTTCTTCCTCAGGGTCGTTGAAAGTCATGATTGTTTGGTAAGGGGTTAATGGATAGGAGAACAAGAGTGCCATTGTCACAATATACGCCGCCACATGGCTGCTATTTCAAGCAGCTAGCTATAGAGACTAAAGTGTTGGAATTTCTAGCACCTGCCTGGGTAGCTCAATGGATATATTGTGTTACATGGATGTAAAAGGTTTACGCACGGACTGATGGATGGACAGATGGTCGCACGATGGACTCATTGGTCATTGGCTTTGATTAACCAATAAAAATATGAAGTTTCATGAAATTATGTCCATTAGTTTGAGATACATTGATGAAAAATAAAATTTGACATGAAGCCCCCCTTCTTCCATGACACAGCAATAAATTCTAAAACCCTGACAATATGTGCTAGGTCACATAATCTGTGAAAATTTCATCCAAATCCATTAAGATATATCCAGGAATTTAAGAGATATTGGTGAAAAAAATTAAATATAACATGAAGACCCTTTTTTCCATGACGCAGCTATAAACCGCAAAACCTTGACAATATGCGCTAGGTCATATGATGAAAAACATTCTGTGAAAATTTTATCCAAATCCGTCAAGGAATGTGGGAGGAGTTGTGTTCACAAGAAATGGACATACGTACGGACGGACACAGTTTAAATTTGACATGAAGCCCCCTTTTTCCATGCCACAGCAAGAAATTCCAAAACCCTGACAATATGCGCTAGGACACATGATCTGTGAAAATCTCATCCAAATCCATTGAGATATGTGCAGTAATTAAAGAGATATTGTTGCAAAATGATATATTATATGAAGCCCCCTTTTTCCATGACGCAGCTATAAATCTCAAAATCTTGACAATATGCAATAGGTCACATGATGAGAAACATTCTGTGAAAATTTTATCCAAATCCGTCAAGAAATGTGGGAGGAGTTGCGTTCACAAGAAATGGAATGAAATATAACATGAAGCCCCTTTTTTCCATGACGCAGCGACAAATCGCAAAACCTTGACAATATGCGATAGGTCACATGGTGAGAAACATTCTGTAAATATTTTATCCAAATCCGTCAAGAAATGTGGGAGGAGTTGCGTTCACAAGAAATGGAATGAAATATAGCATGAAGTCCCCTTTTTCCATGACGCAGCGACAAATCACAAAACCCTGACACTACGCGATATGTCACATGGTGAGAAACATTCTGTGAAAATTTTATCCAAATCCGTCAAGAAATGTGGAAGGAGTTGCGTTCACAAGAAATGGACGTACGGACCGACGAAGGGACCGACAGACGGAGATGATGCCAATATACGTCGCCTCAAGCGGTGTATAAAAATGGTGGTTACCACTACTTTTGAATGTAGATTTTGTGTGGTTTATATGGTGTTTGCTGACCTTTTCAGCATTATTTCATTTACATTATTGTGGCCAGTGCTTTCCTGGAGCTTCGTTTAGCATTACTTGGCACAAATGTTCCCAAGCTACTGGTTGCTGTCCCACACAACCATAATCAAAACAATGATCAGTGGTGAGAAAAGAATGAGTTCTGTAACAACGCTTATCATCAAAAGAAAAGGATTGATTGATTGATTGATTAAATGGTGTTTTACGCCACCTTCATCACTATTTCAGTCATATCACAACGACACCTCACATATTAATGTATTTCCTGGGTTTAGCCAGCAGTAGGCTGGGACTCGGAAGTGTCTTGCCCAAGGACACTCCCATGAAAAAACCAATGGATCCAGTGCGGCTCATACCCCAGGCCTCCAGGTCACAAATCCTACACTTTACCACAGACACAAGCAGGACCCCTCATCAGAAAATTAAGAAACTGGGGCAGCTTGGGTGTTGAACCAACAACCACCTTGTTTCACGCCCTGCACGTTACCGGCTGAGCTATTTGACTCCGCCCATTTAATTCTTCAGATCTCCAAGTTTCTTAAATGTTCCCAAAAACAAATGCATGCCTTCTTTTATTTAATCTATTATAGTTGACTGATAAAATGATG
The DNA here is from genome assembly GCA_946811185.2 of Hippopus hippopus. Taxonomy (NCBI): domain Eukaryota; kingdom Metazoa; phylum Mollusca; class Bivalvia; order Cardiida; family Cardiidae; genus Hippopus; species Hippopus hippopus. The sequence goes on from OX328105.1 coordinate 4,346,546, forward strand.
TTACACGCCTCTTTCAACATTATTTCAGTCATGTCACTGTGACAACTCACATTTTCATGTATTTTCTTGGTTTTATCAGTACAAAACTAGGGCTCTGAATTGTCTTGCCCTAAGACACTCCCATGAAAATTTAATTTTAATTTAAATGGCACTAAGGAAGATCCCTTTTGAAAACATCATGGGAAAAGGAGAAAATGCTGGTAACAAGCATTCTCTTCTTTTCCTAGAGTATTTTCCACAATGTTACTAGCATTTTCTCGTTTTCCCCATTTTGATTTAAAAGCCTTCTTCTTAGGGTTTTTTAGAAGTTGGGATTGTCAGGGAAAGGGTAAACTGTCCTTGTTAGAATTATGATCTATCTGCTTGTTGTTTTCTCATTTGAGCTGATTTTGCTTATAGGCCCAATAGCAGACAAAAGTAATCCAAGGGGGTGGTACCTTTTCCCAAACAACAAACTGTTGAGTATTCCAAATCGAAATTGAGTGATGGCATCAAGTTTAAAACAGTATGTGTACCAATGAGCTGTGGATCTCTTACAGGTTAAAAAATATCATTGAAATTGGAGTAAATGCTGGTTACCAGCATTTTCTCCTTTTCCCACAATGCTTTCACAAACCTTTCCAGTCAGGCTCGTTAAAACTTTGGATTGTGTTGTCAAGGGTTAATAAACTGTCAAGTGACACAAAATATAAAACTATAACTTTAATTAAGCAAATGACATTATGCTTGTACAAATTGTATTATGCTTTGAAAAGGATTGATCTAAATACGTACATCTAATTATTTTACATGAACTTGGATTTCTAGAATTGAATTTAACAATACATATAACTCATGCTTTGTGAAAAAGAGGCTTATTGCATTTGCAAAAAGTTTTGACCCAGGTCAGACTGCGTAGATTGCGCAGGCTGACCTGGGTCGAAACTTTTTGGTATTGGTCAATTTCTGCATGTCCAAGGACCATTCTACCTCAGGGGTTCAGCCAGTTGACAGACAAAATGGATTTTATGGATCCATAGCCATGTGATGACTTGCTTGGTATAATGCATCACGGAGATGCATTAAGCCCCCTTTTGCCAGAGCATGGTTAAAAAATGGGACAATTCAGACTTTTATATCTCCAAACGGCAAAATTGATTCATCACAGAAATTTAGTGAGGCAATAGCGGTCAAACCATCAGTAAAGAAGAAAGACAAAAGTAAAAAAAAATATTTATTGGTGGTAGTACTTCCCCAGTAATTAAGCCTAGCCTCGTATGTATTTTCGATTTCTTGCAGGAATTTCACAGAGGTTTGTGGCAATGTCAGTATCATGAACGACACACATTGATTATGTGAGATCACTCTTTCCTTACTGCATAGCTTCGTCCCATACAAAATCAGTACCTAACTACTGCCTTGGAGAGAATTCCCTTTGGCTCAGTGGTTATGGTGTTGGTCTTTTAAACCTCGATAAAACGAGGATCTTGTCCGCACAGGTTCGAATCCTGCCAGGTGCGGTCTGTATTTCAGCTATGCATTCATGTTCGTAAGACTGTGTTTATCTATAACATGTGGTAAAGAAGAAAACTTCTAAAGTAACATAGCTAATCTTGGTCATCAATACAGACAGAATATTATGTTGTAGTAAATTTCCTGTTGCTTGTACACGTATTTGATTCGAGCAGCTTGAGAAAATTTGATATCGCGCAAGACAGAAGGTCGAGTACAATGTCAAAATTTTCTTAGCGCAAAGTAAATACAAGCACCAGGAAAGTTACTACAACAAAAGATTCCTTTTCTGATATACCTACAACTTTCAATGACAGAATCTTGCAATTGTTGACATTTTATTAAACTAGAGGCGCTTGAGCGCCTGTATCGCTCCACAGGCCTGATATTTCTATAATGGCGAAAGGAAGTTTTTAACAATTATCATTCAATCCTGCATTTTAGCTCACTGAAGAAACAATTTGGTAGACAACCACCATAGGAACTTACCTGCAAAACAACAATGAAATCCAATGAATAGTTTTAGAGAAGAAATTTTTCAAAGATTTTACTTTATACCATAAAAGGAAAATGAGTCTCCCATAAAAGCCATGTTTTTTGACAGATCTTTTTTTTTTTTAAGGAATTCTGTAAACCTGTATCTAAGGAACATTCCTGCAAAATAATAATGCTATCCAAATAGCGGTTTGGGAGGAGAAGATTTTTAAAGGTGTTTTACTTTGGTTGCCATGGCAACCAGAATTCTTCATGGAACACAATTATTTGAAGGAATTTGAAAGAGGACCACCAAAGGAACATTCCTGTGAAATTTGGTAAAAATCCAGTCAATAGTTTCTGAGGAGAAGTTTTTTAAAGAAAAAGTTTACGGACGAACGGACGGACGGACGCACGACGGACACAACGCCATGACAATAGCTCTCTGGCCTTCGGCCAGTGGAGCTAAAAATGGTAAACAAAATGAAACAAATAATGGTGTAGTAGCCAGTAACTTCGTTTTTGTGAATGGTGAATGAATATCATGTCATGAAATTTTGACCAATCAAATTGCAAATAAACACATACATATTCGGCGCTCGAGTTATGTAACTGTACCATAATTTGAACCATATTTCACAGTGTTTAGATACACTTTTTTTTTCTGTCGTGTGTGATATGGCCTGCAACACGTGAAAAGGGGCATTTGGACATTTGCGTAAAGTGTCCTCTCGGATCAGCCTGCGCAGTCCGCGCAGGCTAATCCGAAACGACACTTCCCGTTTTTATGTAATTTTCTGTTTTACGCAAGGCTATAGTAAGACAAAATCTAATGTAGTTGTGAAGTGCCGTCTCGGATCAGCCTACGCGGACTGCGCAGGCTGATCCAAGACAACACTTTATGCAAATGTCCCTTTTTCGCGTGTTGTAAGCCATATTTTATCCATGTGCCATGCATGTATTTGAGCCGGAAAATTTTCAGGTAGAAAAAAAAAAGACTTCACAAGTTCAAAAGTAACTGTAAAATGTAGCAAGTAGAGGAAAGCAAGGCAGAAAAGTAACTATGCTGTTGTCATCTTTTTTGGCGAATGGCAAATGGTATATCCTGGTACTTGTAAATGAACCAAAAACAACAAAGCAAGATATCAATTAAAGGTGACAAAAGACAAAATAAGCCATAATTGTACTGCTTAATTTTTAACGCTTTACCACACAATCACAAGTTTTAACGACTCAAAGAAACCTTTTGAAAACATAGTGGGAAAAGGGGAAATGCTGGTAACCAGCATTTTCTCCTTTTTCCACAAAATTTCCCACCCGATCATGGACAAACTTCATCATTTGGACATGTTTAAAATGTTGTCTGCAAATGCTATCAATTTGGACAAGTGTACATTTTTGCCATGTGGTAAAGGGTACATTAATTTGGAATTGACTGAAACAACAAGCAAAACCCAGTTAGAAATGACCAAAGCAGGTAGGAAATAGCAAAAATGAACATTAAAACTTTGGTTGAAATGACTGAAGAGGGTGAGAAATTATAAAAATCAAAATTAAAAACAGGTAGGAAATGACCAGAGTTGGTAGGAAATGACCAAAATGGCTAAAAAATGACCAAAATAAAAAATCAAAGCGTTGAGAACACTTAAGTGGTATTTGTCAAGGAAGCCATTGTGTAGAATTAATAATTTGAAAGAAAAGGAGAAATATTATTCAAATACTGGCTTGAAAGTCAACCTACGAAGCAAATAAATACTTTTTTCGTTGAAGGGAGAGTACTCACGACAAAGTTAGGATTATTTGTGTATTGGTCGTCTCCCATTGATCATTAGGAGGAGTCAGGAGTAACGTCCCTTGACAATAGGATGCATGATGGATAGAGAGAGAAACCATGTGAATATATCAAATAAAATTAAGTTTGTAACTGAAAACTATGATTTTGAAATATATTTGGCTGTTAACAGTTAATTCCCAACATTAAAATCAATTATTTCGATATATAAATATTCATGCCCAATCAAATGGAGTAGTGCGCAATCATTGGACGAACAAGCCATGGGACGAACTGATTTTGGAACGAAAAAGCCCAGGACCAAGCGATCAGTAGACAAATTTTGTATATATCATTGCCCCAATAGAAGGATATGGGTGAGTGAAGCTATTTTCAATCAAAAATTAATATTTTCACGATCGATGGCCTCACCCAGTGTATTTTAACATGCCATTTCCAATTACATACCTGAATGCTACCGAAAAACTCATTTGTCTGAGAAAAATTGAGTTTAACTGGGTTTATTTCCTTCGGCTTTGCACAAAATACGATACAGAGCTCCAGATAGAGGGAGTGATTTTGATTTTAAAATTGAAAATGTTAATAATTCTCCACTAAACCCTATGTTGTGGGTACTCATTAGAACTGTCTCATCGAGACAATTCTAATGAGTACCCACAACATAGGGCTTCAAAGAGAAATGATGAATTTAGAATACCATCACTCCCTCTTATCTGGAGCTCTGACGATACATGGTCTTCAAAATTCAATATTGAACTCATAGTGGTATTGTCTACGACAAATACCACAAAAAGGAAACATGGGCATGAAATCACCAGAATTAAAAGAGTGACTATGAAATGAGAAAACTACAAAATGACTTAAGTATGAAATTTCCCTGGTACAAGATGACTGAAAACCCAACAGAGTGTAAGTTATTCAAACCTGGGCCGGTAGTCACCAACCATTCTTAAGAACGTTCCCAGTCTAATTCTCTAAGATTTTCTAAATTTGAATGTAACATAACTTCTGATTGGCTAAACCAAATTTTTTAGCCAATCAGATGTTGTGTTACTTTCAAATTTAGAAAATTCTGGAGAATACAACCAAGAATATTCTTAAGAATGGTTGGTGATTACGGACCCTGATAACCAATTCACTCTGCGGGCTAAGACGAATTCCTTGGAATCGAGTCGATTCATAAGAAAATAAAACATGTTTATATAGCTCCCATAGGGTATTTCCTGCTGAAAGTCAATGCACACACAATTATATTTGCACAGGTTTGGTGCATTCTGTCTTCATGTTGAACAATACCTGGATAACTCTTTACCAGAAGACAAAATTTTAGACTGGTCCAAATTGAGAGCTGAGCCCTGGTAGCTCAGTTGGTAGCGTGCAGGACTGGAGAACAGGGAGTCGTGGGTTCAATCCCTTGCTCGGCCAATTTCTTTTCGAGAATTGATGATAGTCATTGCGACAAGATTCATTCCTCTCCCACCGCTGACCATTGTCTCGAGGATGGTTATGTAGAAAAGCAGCCAGTGGCTTGGAAAGAAAGTTGAAATTTGTTTTTGGAAGGGTAGAAAACATTGTGGGAAAAGGAGAAAATGCTGGTTACCAGTATTTTCTCCTTTTCCCACAATGTTTTCAACAGGCTTCTTTCTCAGAGTCGTGAAAACCCCGGATTGTTTGGTAAAGAGTTAAGGAAATTATTTGACAAATCTTGTGAAATCAAATGGGAGATTTCCGCTTGGATTCAATCCATGAACAGGGAAAAGGAATGGGCAAAATATGCTCTGCAACTGATTTTGCCTTGAAATAATTACAAACTCAGGCCATCATGATTTTGCGTTTTGCCCACTCCAGTGCCTTTTTATAAAAATGTGTATCCATGAAACCTTGCTGATCTGTAGGAGGGGGTCTTTTTTTCACAATGTTTTCAAGATTTACTAGCCTGTCATTTTCTCCTGTCGTGGAATAAATACCAGTTAACCACATGAAAGCTCCGATGCGATTAAGACCTAGAACCAGTTTCTCCATGTACGGGTAAAATTCCTTCAACAATTGTTCCTTATATTGTTCCATATAAACACAAGTAAGACCAGAGTAAATCTTAATCATGGATACCTCACTCTCCATATTATCACCCTGTTTTGACTGTTCAATGTACTCCTTAAATTTGTCATGAGCGAACAACAAAACAGATTTGACTTTGTCAGCTTTCCCAATATGCCTTAGAAATAAGGCAAAGTCATTACAAAAGTCATAGATGTTATAGCTAAATGTCTTCGGAACCAGGGTGTTGGCAAATTCCCCAGCACATTCTGCTGAAATGATATCACCAATTTTGATCAGTTCTCTGTCACCACATAACTCTACAACTATTGGATTTGGTAACTGGTTTTTCAGATGAATTTCAGCATATGCTGAGAACCAAACAATTGTATTTTGATCCAGCCCATTAAGTACATGTTGTATGAATAAGTGATATGGTAGAGTATCGTCACATGTACTGACGGACAATCTTTCTTCAAAGGTCTGAGACAACCACTCATATCCCATGTCAAAATATTCTGCCTTCAGGTATTCCTTAGTGATCAAAATAGAAGCTGGGACAAGTGTCTCTAGGGTTGATTTTCTTATGCTTTTATGTTCCAGAAATTTTGGAATATCTTCTTGTATCATCTGAAAAACTTTTGATCCTTGACATAAAAAACTACATGCTTCATGAAACTGAAATAAAAACACTAGAGGTTGATATCTCACACTGAAAATTTTCTCCTGTACATCAGATAGTTCTTTCTCGGTTAGATGGTCAACCATATTGTTAGTTTCTACAAAGTAATTTGGCAAGAATTTATTCTTGATATGTCGCAGCAATTCATCGAACATATAAAGCAGGCAAGCTCCTGGGTTAGATGTCCAGTAGCCAACAGGAACTCTTTCACATGTATACAAAAATACTGATCTTAAATGTTCCAGTTGTAGCGGTCCAGTTAGCAAGTTTGAAGTTTGTATGATAAGAGACCTCCATAAAATGTAGCAATATTTTTGGTAAGCCGTAACAGCGTCCTTGAAAAGAATTTTTTCTGCAAGGTCAAATCCCAGTTCCCATTCTAGAGTTGGTTCCTGGCTATGCTTGTGATGGTTTGGTTTCAATAGGCAACCACCCGATACAATGTTGTCAATAACATGCTGTGGTGGCCAATTCTGGCACCTCTCTCTCGACTTCCATGATAAGGCAGATCCTGGCCATGATAAACAGTGTCTTACATTTTCGTAATTGAAATTGAAACTGCTGTAATACAAACCATCTACACACTTGGTTTCTTCAGGTGCTGGTTCAATGTGATTCAAAACTCCTAACATTTCACTTGTAAGATATTGAGATGAAATTTCATCTTTCACTTTTGCGTAACCTGGATGGACTCCTAATTCCTCCAAAATGAACTCTGCAGAATATTTACCTTTATCTATTCTTGAGGCAGTGTACGGATAGTATTGTATGAGTACTACGTTGAATACGGATTTCAATCGTGGACCAAACCCTAGCTGTATGTATACCTTATTACCACATTCCCCAACGAGCTCTGTTTTTTCATGTTCACTCTAAAATGAAGTGATTACAACAATAATTAATCCTTTCCCAGACGACATATTTTAGACTCTTCCAAACTGAAAAAGTTTGCAGACGACAATGTTAAATTTGATGAAAGTGGCAGAAAGTTGTCTAATAGGGTAGAAAACATTGTGGGAAAAGTAGAAATTGCTCGTTACGAGCAATTTCTCCTTTTCCCACAGTGTTTTCAAAATACTTGCACTGCAGACACGATAAAAGTGGCAGAAAGTTGTCTAATAGGGTAGAAAACATTATGGGAAAAGGAGAAATTGCTCGTTATGAGCAATTTCTCCTTTTCCCACAGTGTTTTCAAAAGACTTGTACTGCAGACACGTAAAAACATGGGGTTTTTTGGGAGAGGGTTAATGCAGGAGTCTTTAACTCTTTACTGAACAAGAAAAATTTAGAATTGTCCAAATCAAAGGCATTTGCAGGCAACAAATTGGTGGACGGATGTTTTGGCCAGGACGTTTTGGCCACGGACGTTTTGGCCAGCTAAATGTGCAAAGTAGGACGTTTTGGCCACATGCTTTTAAACACAGAAAAATGCAATAAATGAACTTTCTATGCTTTTAAGTATACATTTTTGGTAGCAGAAAAGCATTTTTGGTTCATTTCATGCATTTTTTGCTTTAAAATAACATTTGGCCAAAACGTACATTGACTTTAATTTGTAATGTTCTATAACAAACTGCTTAGATTTTTTATACTTTTTTGCAAAATATTGTTGCAAATAGAAAATTTTAAGTTATTGTTAAATCATTATTAACTGACAGAGTTGATAATTGGCAATTTAAGCAATCATCAAATACAGTTTTGTCCTTAGGTCAGTATAGAAGCAAAATAACATTTGAAAGTAAGTAATTCTATTCAGTAACACCAATCAATTAAAAAATGAAGAAGTGAACTATTTGTAACTTCAATAGCAGATTATTAAAAAGAATTAACCCAATACTCCATTTATGTCAAATATATTATTTTTTCATTTTCCTACAATGTTTTAAATCCTGTTTAATTGGGCAAAAATTCACAAAATTAACATTTGACCAAAACGTCCTACTTTACACATTTAGCTGGCCAAAAGGTCTATGGCCAAAACGTCCTGTCCAAAACGTCCGTGGCCAAAATGTCCTACATTCCAACAAATTACATGTGACCGATATGATTGGATCTGTCATGGGATGGTAAGAAAATATTCTGGGTAAAGGAGAAAGTGCTGGTTACCAGCATTTTCTCCTTTTACCACAATGTTTTCAAGAGCCTTCTCGCTCAGCGTCTTTAAAAGTCAGGATAGTGTGGTGAAGGGTAAACTGTACTAAACACAAAATTTTAGATTAATGTAAGTTGAAAGTGTTTGCAGATGACAAATCAAATGTGGTTTAAATAACAAGATTTGTCTGCAAAAGGGAAGGACAAATTGTCTTCAGAGGGCAAAAAGAGAAAATTCTGGTAGCCAGCATTTTCTACTTTTGCATCAGGGTCATTAAAACACAGGAGTGTTTGGTATGGTAAAGGGTTATTATAACATGTAGTGATTTTGAATACATCAGTAATTGCAAACGAAAGCACCTGTAAGAATAAAATGCTGTTTTTGTATTTTCAGAGGATAAAATATGAGCTTAATTTATGACACACAAGAAACTAATATATTTCATGCTTTCCTGTAGGTTATTGAGAAATATCAGTGAAATATTTTTCGATATTTCATGGTTACAACCAGTGAAAACATCGATTTTTATATTCTAACTCTTCAATTGAAGGTGGAAACAGTTGTTCCCGCGCAATAGTAACCTAGGTAAAATGCGCGTGCCTCACAACCAGATGGGAATATGACGTAATTTACCTTACACTTCTCGCGCTTGATGTAATATTGTAATGCGTTGCTATGCGGAGGGGGTACACCGCGGGGAATAACCGAAAAGAACTGTACTGCATTTTGATTAAGTTCCCCCCAGAAAGGGTTAAAAGCATGAAATAAATGGAATATTTGTTTTTTTCAGTGAAAGATCAAAATTTTATTTCATGAGTGAACATCATCAGTAATATTTTCACTCGTGGCTGTGCCACTCGTGAAAATATTAGCGATGATGTTCACTCGATGAAATAAATTTCGATCTTTCAACGTAAAATACAAATATCCTCTATATATACATGTACATGTATACCTTTTCAAGGCATAAAGGAAATCTAAGTGATTTTTCTTTGAAACATACTCTAATACATATAAAAACTAACATAGATCATTTTTTTATTGGACAAGCACAGAGAAATGTTATAAGTCAACCTTTTGAGTGCTTAATAGCCTTTCTGTGAAACAAGTTAATGAAATTTTATCTCAAACTCAAATATCAGATTCTTTTTCTATCATTTACATACCTTAATTTGTTTTCCATGTAAAACAACCATTTCAAATTTTTGTATCGTAATTCTTTACCAAACAACAAAATTTCAGACTGGTCCAAATTGAAAGCACTTGCATACAACAAATTAGAAGTGGTACAAAGGATGGGACTTTTATCAGAAACAGTATAAAACATTGCGGGAATACGAGAAAATTGCAGCATTTTCTCTCTTTCACATAATGTTTTCAAAAGGCTTCCCTCTCAGGGTCTTCAAAATGAGGGATTGCTTTGCAAAGGCTCAAACATGTTTGAGGTAAGCATTGTGTGTCATCACCTGTGACATCACTGTGTACTTCTCTCAGAGGAGTGAAGAGCATGTTATTCATGCATATGTTGTAGGCCAGATTGGAATCTAGGCAGATCAGGAATCTGCCCTGGCGGATCTGGAATCTGCTTAGACCAAACTGGAATTCTGATTTGGTCTAGACCAAAATAGAATTCTTGTTTGGTCTAGGCAGATTCTAGATCTGCCTGGGCCAAATTAGAATTCCAATTTGGCTAGGCAGATACAGGATCTGCCTAGACCAAATTAGAATCCATGATTTTAGAGTCTTTTCAGTAGATATCCATTTTAACATACACAAAAAAAGCAACTTATATAATTTGAATTTTAACATTAAACTTTTTACCATAAATATAACACTAAAGAAACACTTGCATAAAAGAAAAAAAAGTTGCAAGTTATTACTCCATCCTTATTTTTCAATTTTTATGCAACTTAAATCATATTTTAGACATATTTGTAGACAAAGATCAGCCTGTACATCATTACAGATTGGTCTACATTTTCATTTTTTATTATTGTTTCCAAGATTGGAACATTTAGTATTCATGAACAATGTAATTAATTGCAATGGCTTATAAAAAAAAAACAGTAAATCGGACCCTTCATGTAAAAAGGACCATCCTGAAACTGCTATAAGTATTGACACTGGTCGGACTGCACTGACTGCATAGGCTGACCAAGATTGAAATTTTATTTCCCGTAGGTTTTCTGTTTGTTAAAAAATGGTAATCTACTTTATTAAGCCTTTACCACACAACGACGCCTTTTAACACCCCTGAAGAAGAGGCCTTTTGAAAACATTGTGGGAAAAGGAGAAAATGCTGGTAACCAGCATTTTCTCCTTTTCCCACAAAGTTTTCTACCCTATCAAAGAAAAGTTGCGTCATTTGAACCACTATTGTCTTCTGCAAATGCTTTCAATTTGGATAGGTCTTAAATTGTGCCGTGTGGTAAAGGGTTAAACAGCCATTTGAAAGCTGTTGACCCAGATATACCTACACTGGCTGTGATCTCTTTTATTTTATTTTGGGGGTTTCCAGAAGTTTCTCATACATAATTATGATGGGTCAAAAACATATCACACATTCACACCTTTATGGCTAACAAATTTGGCAATTAACAATTCTTTGGGAATTAACAACTATCATTAGTTTCAAGTATCATTTTGTGCAAGGTGGGGCAGTTTGACCCTTCACATGTTATCAATTATCATTTATTGGAAAACATATTAAAGCATATATTGAATTAATAATTCTTCTTTTCCCACAATACTTTCTAATTGATTTATGAATTGTTTTTTTCACTGTTATAATCATGTTGATCCTACGAAAAAAAAAAAAAAAGGTTTAAAACTCTGAGGTAGAATTCTTAGGAATAATAAACAATTTCTTCTTTTCCTATGATGCTTACTACTTAAAAATTAAATTATTAACCTTATTTTTTTATTTATCATATTGATTCACATATGAGAGGTATTTATTTAAAGTATTTTTTTTTTCCCTTTAATTGCTCCTTTTCCAACAATTTTTTTTTCAGCTAAAGAGCTCATGAACTCAATCTCTACGTATTCGGGTTATTCAGCTTGACTTATTGCGGCCATGATGCAAAAGTGATGTCTAGATGACATCACATTACAACGATGTCATAATGTTACACATGCATTTATTCAGCATTAATTCATAGTGTAATAGTTACTGGTCATGCATGCCAAGTTTTATGACATTCCTATATAAGATAGACAGTATATGGGACCATTATCAGAACTTCTTGGATGACCCTCTTATATGTAGATTTAAGACTAAGAATGCAATTTAGAGTGGTTGGTTACTATGGCCACCAGAACTCCAGATAGAGGGAGTGATTTTGATTTCAAAATTGAAAATATTAATTATTCTCCACTAAACCCTATGTTGTGGGTATTCTCTCATTGAGACGATTCTAATGAGTACCCACAACATAGGGTTTCAAAGAGAAATAATGACTTTAGAATACTATCACTCCCTCTTATCTGGCTTTCTGGCCACTAAACTTGATTTACAACTTTCTACATAAGTGCCATGAATTCCACTTAGCACCCTATGGTTTAAACTGAAAACAAGAGCAGATCATATATTATGTGAGGAACACAGAAGTCTGACTAACAGCATTAGTGTTTTAGCAATTGGTGATACTGAACTGATACTGTAAGTTGTTACTATCATGCAATTACATACGCACCATTTGTTTGCTATACTTTTGTTCCCATTCTGAGGCCAACACAGCTGCCTGGTCAATAATATCCTTCGGTATAATCTTCTTTACTATGTAAGACAAGTGTAGAACAGGAATTTGACTCCCAGAATCAATATGGCCGTCTTGAAACATGGCTATGCTCTCTGTGCCTTTAACAATTGTTAATAAAAAGACATACAGGATAATTATCTGTTTTGGTGTATGATCAAAATTTCTTTTATCGAGTGGAAAGCGAGGGTTATTTTTTCACCAGTGGCATAGCCATGGTGAAAAAACAGCCTTTGCTTTTCATGAGATGAAAGAAATTTTGATCATACACTGAAACAAACAGTTATCTATTTATATGAGAAAATTCATGAATGCACAGGATAACATGGTTCTTTATGGAGGTCAGTGCAACTTTCACTCCTACAGTTGCCTTTGTGGCCTGTGTAGATCAAGATCAAACTGCACAAAACATGCAGTCTGATCTTTGATCTATGTTGTCTGCTTTGCAGAAATACTACAGACAAAAAGCAACCATGAAATTGCAGTTATCACAGTCTCATTCTTGACTGAAAATGTCCATTGGGTCCATTCGGTGCTTTAAACCTTTACCGCACAATGCCGACTTTTAACAACCCTAAGAAAGAAGCCTTTTGAAAACATTGTGTGAAAAGGAGAAAATACCAGCTACCAGCATTTTCTCCTTTTCCCACAATGTTTTCTACCCTATCAGAGAAAAGTGCACCATTTGAGCCACACTGAAATTGTCGTCTGCAAATGCTCTCAATTTGGACAAGGCTAAAATTTTGTCATCTGGTAAATGGATAAGGGTTAAAATGGTATTGTGTGGTTAAGAGTAAATGGACGGTGTAGATGAGGATCAGACTCTACACAATGCTGGTCAATGTTTCACAAGTAATTTCAGCCAAAAGTCTTGAAATTACAATGTTAGGTCTTCTCACCAGAGGTACCTTTCACTAAACTGTGTATGCACGAAATTTGTGTATGCAATTTTTGTAAGCTAGCATTAAGTCTGAAAACAAGTTTCACTGAACTGCATAACTTAACAACTTGATTAAGTATTTGCAAAATTTTACGCAACTTCATATCTTTTGGTAAGGCAGGGATTGTACGTGTGTATATTCAATCCCAAAAAATCTGGCGTAAATCTACGCAATTTAGTGAAAGGTACCCCAGACGATTAAATAACAGGCTTGTCCAAACTGAAAACATTTGCAGATGACAAATCAATCTGGCAAAATGGCTGTATTTGTCTTTAATAATGATAGAAAACATTGTTGGAAAAGGAGAAGATGCTGGTCATCAGCATTTTCTACTTTTCCCACAATGTTTTCAATAGCCTCTTTCCTCAGGGTCATTAAAACACAGGGTTGTCTGATCAGGGATTAAGTAGACCACATTAATAACAGCAGGTTAAGGTAATCTATCCATTATTATAATCATGATCCCTCAGGTGGAATTTATGATTTCAAAGGAGATGCAAGCTTTTATTACTCAATGATCAGAAATAAGCCCTTGATCATTGAATGCTTGCATCCACATTGAAATCCCTATGACCATTTGAAGGATCGTGATCATGATTTAATCATGGATCGATTACCTTAAAGACTGGGTTAACTCTAACGAAGGGCAAAGTTTTAGCACCAACCATATTGAAAGCATTAACAGACAAGAGATCAGATGTTGTCCAAATGATGGTTTTTCTCCTAGAAAAGGTAGAAGCAGTTTGGAAAAAGGAGAAAATGCTGGTGAACCTTTTTGTCTCCTTTTCCAAAATGTTGAAAAGGCCATGTTCCAGAGGGTTATAAAGTCATGGGCGATTTAGTAAAAAGTTTATTATTTCAAGTGATTTATTTATATTGTAAGTAGTAGTAAATTTCTGTACCTTCAAGCTGCAGATTTTTGAAGTCTTCAGAGACCTCTCCCTCTCTGTCCTGATTTTTGCTTGTTTCATCTGATGAGCCTCTGACAGAGTCATGCATATCTTGAAATAAACAATTCATTTTGTGGCTTGTAATGACTGGCAAGTTAAACATAGAGCAAGTTGAGACAAATACATCAAAGGCTTCTAGCTTGGGGCAACTAAAGCAGACAAACAGACCAGGGCCCATAATCAACAACCATTCTTGAAAATGTAACCTTAATCCTATTTATTAGAATTTTCTAAATTTGAAAGTAACACATTTTCTCATTGGCTACATAATTTACTAAGAACATTCTCAGGAAAGTTTGGTGAATATAGACTAAAGGCATTTGGCATTTCATTGGATTGATTGAATTTCCTTTCATTTATAGTCGCGACCAGTTGCCTATGTGGGCAACAACCTCTGGAGGCTGTTAGTATTTTTACAGGGAATAGTGCAGATACAGCACAAAACTTATCCTAAGTTACACCTGGTTCTTTAATTTGCTCGGTGTATAGCACAGTCACACAGGACTTCGGTTTAACGTCTCATCCGAAAGACTATTAGTAATTTTAGATGGCCAGCCATGGGAATCAAACCCACACCCTCAAGTGACCTGAAACATAACATTCATGAGTCCTAAACTCTATCAACTGAGCTATGCAGGCTGGTCTATTGCAGCGGGCTGCTTCAGCTACAGCTAATATACCTACACAATAACCCCAACATTTTGCCTACAGCCTGTCCTATTTGCATAAATGAAAGGGAGGTAACTATGATAGCCATAAAACTTCAAATAGGAAGTGATAAGTGGGGTAAAGCTTTGAAAGTAGCCTCATCACAGTGCAAGTACTTGTTAACTTAATCTTTACCAAACGACAAAATTCTAGATTTGTACAAATCAAAAGCCTTTGCCAAAGACAAATTAAATGGTCTTAATTTTCATTTGAAAGGGCAGACAACGTTTTGGAAAAAGGGGAAAAAGAAATGCTTGTTAGCAGCATTTTCTCCTTTTCCCAAAATGTTTTCAAAAGCTTTCTTTCACAGGTTTGTTAACTATTCAGGACTGTGAGGGAAAGGGGTAAGCTTTTCAGAAGCAACCATTAGTAATGATTGATTTAACCCATTACCACACAATCCCGACTTTTAACGATCCTGTTGGAGAAGCCTTTTGAAAACCTTGTGGGAATATAAGAAAATGCTGGTAACCAGCATTTTCTCCTTTTCCCACAAGGTTTTCTACCCTGTCAAAGAACTACCATTTATTTGTATCACGTAAGAATTTGTCGTCTGCAGAAGCTTTCAATTTTGAAGAGTCTAGAATTTGCCGTTTGATAATGAGTTAAACCCTTTACCACAATATCCTGAGTTTTAACAACCCTGTGAAAAAAGCCTTTTGAAAACATTGTGAAAAAAGGAGAAAAAGCTGGTAACCAGCATTTTCTCCTTTTCCCACAATGTTTTCTATCCTATCAAAGATAGAAATCATCAGTTAAGCTACCTTTGTCTTCTGCAAATGCTTTCAATTTGGTTGAGTATAAAATTTTGTTGTTTGATAACGAGTTAAATTTATAACAACTTATTTCACAATCAATTAATAAACAAGTTCAACTCTTTATGAGATAAAAAAGCTTTAAACTTATCCAAATTCAAAGAATTTGCAGGCAAAAAAATATATGTGACTCAAACATCTTTGAAAGATTAAAAAGCATTGTTAAAAAAGGAGAAAATGCTGATTACAAGTCTTTTCTCCCTTTTAATTAGTTGTCCTATAATTACGTGAATAAACTTAACTCTTTAACACATGACAAAATTATAGACTTGTCATAAATTGAAAGCATTCGCAGACGACAAATTAAATGTGGCTCAAAAGATGGAATTTGTCTTTAATAGGATAGAAAACATTGTGGGAACAGGAGAAAATGCTGGCTAGCAACATTTTTTCCTTTTCCCACAATGTTTTCCACGTCCTTCTTTCTCAGGATCGCTAAAACTCCGGACTGTGTGATAAAAAGTTTACCCTTTACCACAAAATGCCGACTTTTTAACTACCCTGAGATAGAAGCCATTCGAAAACAATGTAGGAAAAGGAGAAAATGCTGGTAACCAGCATTTTCTCCTTTTCCCACACTGTTTTCTACCTTTTCCGAAACAAATTTCAATTTTTGAGTCACATTTATTTTGTCGTCTGCAAATACTTTCAATTTGGACTGGTCTAAACCATGGTAAAGGGTTAAACAAGGAACTTTACCTGCAGGATGAAGACTGACATAGTGGAATTCTCCAACATGTCCAATCATTACAGTCAGCTGGTCTCCATGACGACCACCACTTGTTGGTTCCAGAACCATCCAATGACCTTCACCTTTATCTATCTTCATAACCTTGACCATTTGACCTATGACCTGAACAATAGCTTTAAGGACAATATGGTCACCCCACTGGCCTTCTCCAAGCTGGTAGATATAGATTGAAGAACTTGTGTTACTCCTTAATACCTCTTGTGAAAGAGGCAGCCATTAGCTCTTCTGATGCAAAAGGTAAATCTAGCTGCAGCTGCTCATGGCTAAGACCAAGATCAGACAGTTGGATAGAAGAAGTCTGATCTTGGATCTTCACTGCTCCATAATTATGCTGAGACCGAAACTTCCTAGAGAATTTAACTCTATATCAGACAAAAAAAGTTTAGTCTCAACTCATCCTTGTTATAGATGACAAATCAAAATATAGCCAATATGATAGAATTTGCCTTAGAAAACATTGTGAGAACAGGAGAAAATGCTGGTTTAGCTAACAGCATTCTCTCTTTATAAGCCTTTACCAGACAACAAAATTTTAGTCTTGTCCAAATTGAAAGCATTTGCAGACGACAATTTCAGTATGGCTCAAATGGTGCAATTTTTCTTTGATAGGGTAGAAAACATTGTGGTTAAAGAAGAAAATACTGGTTACCAGTATTTTCTCCTTTTCCTACAATGTTTTCAAAAGGCTTCTTTCTCAGGGTTGTAAAAATCAGCATTGTATGATAAAGGGTTAAAAACATTCTCTCGATGGGTCATTTGACTCTTTACTGCACATCAAAAATGTAGACTTGTCCAAGTTCAAAGCATTTGCAGACGACAATTTAAATGTGGCTCAGATGATTAAATTTGTCTGTAATAGGGTAGAAAACATTGATGGAAAAGGAGAAAATGCTGGTAACCAGCATTTTCTCCTTTTCCTACAATGTTTTCAAAAGGCTTTCTTCTTCAGGGTTGATAAGAGCTGGGGTTGTGTGGTCAGGGGTTAATAACTGGCCAAGACATTCATTCCTTTCTGAAATAAATTTCCAGCAGAAGACGTAAGCATAAATTGACCGTAAAGTCGCCTTTCACAACTTTGGTTGCCTCTGCATCCAGTGTAGATCAACACTGTACTACACAAAACACGCATTCTGATCTTTGATCTACACTGTCCGCTTTGGCAAAACTGTATAGACAGAAACTACTGTAAAACACTATATACTGATATTCCTTTTCCATAAGTCATAACCGTAAGTGATAAGTTTTCGTTAATATAAATTACAACCATCATAAAGAGTAACAACATTCTTAACAATTGGAGCACTGGCCGTTCAGGAAAAAACCCTCCCCCCTCCTCAGCTTTCTCTTTTCTATCTTAAAACCACCCTTTTGGGAAGGGAAACCTGTTTCCACAACATGCACGAAACATGACCAGTGGTTGGTATGCTTCTCATACTACTCCTAGAATATCAGCCACGTGTATAGCGTCTAGAAAATAAAATTCTGCAATATTTACGTAATACACATATAACAATATTTACAAAATCAAACATAATAAAAACTGTAACCGTTTGATATATAATTGAATTTGAATGTAAAGAAGATGTTACTCATTCAAAGTTTTAACTAAAAGTAAAGGCTTGGTCAGACCAGCTAACGGATATGTAACGGGGGGGAAACGGACAAAAACATGCAGAATTTGGTTATCTGGTGACAAAATTCATCTCTTCTGCCGCTCGAGGTTCACGCGATCGGTGTGTGGAGCAAGGAAGCCACACAATGACCGCACGAGTACCGCACATGTAACGGAAAAAAACGCACGTTTAACGGATATGTACAGGATAATAAACGGTCTATTAACGGATATCACCGTACGAGTAAGGGACTTGTACCGGATAAAACGGAAGTGCAACGCATGAGAACCGGACAAAACGTACGATGAACGGAAATGTACCGAACACCAACGTACGAGGAACGTACCGGTCACGTGACATGCCGAAGGTATAAATTGTCAGATGCATCCAAAGTCTATCATTTGCATGTCTCTATCCGTTTTGTTCGGTGGAAAGTTTTGAACATGCTCAAAACTTCCCACCGGACGGAACGGACATCGCCGGACAAGTAGCGGATTCACCGGATAAGAAACGGACATAAAACGGATACGAACGGACACGAACGGATGAAATGATTTTTTATCCGTTACTCGTCCGTTAGCTCGGTGTGACCAAGGCTTAACCCTCTAATGTATATTAATATCAGGCACTGACCAAAACTAGTATAACATGTTTTGGTCATGTTTGTTGGAGACAATAATTCTCCGCTGTACAATTAATGCGGAGAATAATATGGTATTATACATGAGTTAAGATGTCACAAGGCTAAACTTGGAATTTAGAAACAAAACAGTATGAAGAAGTATGGCTAATATGGAAGCTTAAATTTTAAAATGAAATAATGAGAAAATTACCCACCATCCTTTGCAAATATGTCTGCCAGTCCTCTTCCAGGAATTGTTCAAATGGGGTACCATCCTCACTGTTTGGATTCTCAATCAGCCAATTGACAGCAGCTTCCCGCAATGATTTAGAATCATACTTAAAATTACCGTAAAACTGTAACTGATCGACAACAGCAGAGAACATGCAATTACCATCGGGAGCCACATCGCGGACTTCCAACCCTGTTGCTTTAGCAACTTGCAGCATCTCCTTCATTTTTTGTAAATGTACACTGTTACAGTCTGGCCTTCCACAACCTGTCAAAATAGTACCAAAATAATTCCACATTTCTGATATTCAGGAAGATGACGTCTACAACATTGTGTGAAAAGGAGAAAATGCTGGTTACCAGCATTTTCTCCTTTTCACACAATGTTTCTACCCTTTCTTAGACAAATGACATTGTTTCAGTATGTTAAATTTGTCATCTGTATTTTTTCAAACCCTTTACCAAACAAAATCCTATGTTTTAATGAAGTTGACAACAAAGCTTTAAAAAACACTGGAAGGGAAACTAATGCTTTTTTTTTGTAATTTAAAATTCAAGATATGTTTTTTTTTTCTCTCCTTATTGTATAATTTGTTCTCATCATGAAGATCTAATTTTAACCTACTTTGTAATGTGTTTACAGCAATATATTGTCATCATGAATTACCTCAACCAGACAATAAAATTTCAAACTCCTCAAATATTAAAGTATGTGCAGGCAACATACCAAAGGCAGCTGAAATACTGGTAACTTCATAGAAACATTAAAAACCATTGTGGAAAAAGGAGAAAATAAATAGCATCTCCTTTTCCCACAAGGATTTCAAATGCAGTCTCCCTCTAGGTTATTAAAACATGGGATTTCTGGTAAAAAGCATTTGCTCTTCTTTCTACAGTTTTTTTTTTTTTTGTAAAAAAAAACCAGTCTCTTTCTAGGCTCAAAAAATTATCTTAACCCTGAGGCTGCTTAGAGCAACACACTGACCTTTTGCGGACAGTGTAGATCAAGATCAGAATGCAGAGAATGTGCAGTCTGATCTTTAATCTACACTATCCAGTAACAAGATATTTTTCTCCAAAAAAATAAGTTTGAAATAGCAATATTTTGGGTTTTTATTCTTGGCTTGAAAGTTTCATTTAATTTATTTAGCCGGATAAGGGTTAAAAAAAAGTTTTAAAAGGGCCAGCTTAAAGCCCCAGTAAAGTCCAAAAACAGGTAATTTTCACTGTTTATAACTCGAAAATATATCGGATAACCCATCACAACACACGTATATAAGATCGGAGAAAACTCCAACATGTCAGTTACTGCATTGGTTACCATGATATACGTGTGCAAAAATGCATGGAGAAGCTCGTCGATTTCAGGGACGCCATTGATCGAGACAACCTTTGTTATCGTTCGTGTATATTCGAACTAGGTCTTCGAGAACGTAACATGATAACATTGCATCTCATTAGTGCTATGACATAGTACACAGAACTATTGTTTACAATTCCAATATTATATCATCGGAGAGTAAGATTGCTCATTCTGAACCTGTTTTCTTATTTAGATGTAGTAAACTCTTCCTGTATTGTTGATAAATAAATAAGCGATGATCAACCTGTGTAGTCGTTTCTGTTTACGATGTCGATAAACTTACGTTTTTCAAGCCTAGAATGGGGACTTAACGATCAAGTGAATGAAGGGTTTGTTTCGACACCTTGAATGATCGCGTGGTGTTTACGTCACTACCACGTCACTGCGGACACTTACGACGAAAAGTCGGCTAATCGTCGGCGATCATCGATGTAAACAAACAGATAATGCGGCATGGTAGGATCTGTTCTAGTTTCAAAATTCTTTTTTCTGCCATTGACTGAAACTTTTGCGAACTGCACCTTTTCATAAAGTCATAATAATCGCCATATTTTTACATGGTAAAAATGAAATTTACTTTTATTCTATAAACAGGTTTTTTATTCAGTTGGACTTTACTGTGACTTTAAGTACATGTATTTATCAGACTTTGCAGGACAAAAAAGGAAGTTAATAATTCTTACTATTGCATTGAATTCCCATTTGATACTGTCCCTGCTTCATGCTTTTGAAAGCTTTTGCTCTTTTTTCTGCAATATTACTCAGCTGTAATTTCAAGACATTTGACTTTCTCATTGGTTTAGTATTTGGGGTTGCCTGTTTTTGCTCCTTTGTCTTCTTCTCCGTGACTTTCTTATCATCTATTTTTGAATTCTTATTTTGTACAAAGTTCTTATCTTTTGGCACAGGTTTCTTGGGTTGGCTGGATGCTGGCTGTGAAGTAGTGTCTCCTGTATGACTTTTAGATTTACTAGAGTGAGCTGCAGTCTCTTTTGTTGAATTGCTGGACACCTTGTTGTTATCTTTTAAAACTTGACTTGAAGCATTTTTGTTCCTCTTGGTAGGAAATGAAACTGTTCGAGAATTGTCCTCTGATTTCATTGGAGTTTTAAAATCTGATTGTTTCTCCATTGCGGTGGGCTTGTGTTTAATTGATAGCTCTTCAGGCATTAAGCTTTCTTCATTATACAGTTCATCATCTATATCACTGAAATCATCATTGAAAAATTCATCATCAAAGTCATCATCTGACGGGTAAAACTCTTCTGAACTGTTACTTTTCGTTACATGCGCAAAAGGTTTGGTTACCTTTGTTGTCACATCTTTTTTTATTTGTTGTTTCAAGAAGAAAAGCCTCATGGCATATGGAATAGCGTCATCATCATCATCAACAGCTTTATCATCTGTCCTGGCACTTTGCTCCTTTGCTTTGTTATCAGGTAGCCTCTTCTCTGATGTTTGTGTTGACTTTATCTTATTTCCAATATTTTCTTCCTCTTTTACAATGATTCTACGATTGTCACCCTTATAAAATGTTGTTTTAGATCGATCATGCTCTTCAGTTTTGAGAAATTCATGTTCAGAAGCAGGTCTTGTCAGTTTTTCTAGCCTTTTTCTTCTGATAAATTCTATCTCCATCTGTTCTTCTTCACCTTTTTTTAATTCATGATCATCCTTTTTGTCTTTTGTAGGTTTTAACTCAGCCAATCCAAGCTGATTTTTTACATAACCTGTTTTTGATTTCTGAGTCCCTATTGCAGATTCCCTGATACACAAGTCTTGTAGGTTATTGACAGACTGCCTGTTCTCTTTTCTTGATAGATCTTTTGAGATTTTTTCAATTTCTACAGTCTTTCTATCTTCTGACGGTCCCACTTTCTCTGAGAACTTTTCATTTCTCCCTAGTTCCACGTTTCCTGAGCTCTCCATATCTTTGGCTGGTTTTCTGTTTACTAAATCTTTAAAAATTTTTCTTGCTTGTTCCCGGTTCTCTGATTCCCCTAGATCTTTTGCTGATTCCCCTTTCTCAGAGTTCTCCAGATCTTGTGCTGGTCTCCTGTTTTCAGAGTTATCATAAATTTCTATGGGTTTTTCATTTTGTATGTACTGTTTGTCCTCTCCAGATCCCTGTTTTCCTGATAGGTGAATATCTTTTGTTGGTTCTGTTTTCTCTATGTTTTCACCAATCAAAAATTGTTCTTTCTTTGTTTCAAAGTTTTTTAATTCTCGTTCCTTGTTCTCTGATTCACTTTGATCTCTTGCTGATTCCTCTTTCTCCGAGTTTGCAAGATATTTTGCTGGTTCCCTGTTTTGAGAGTTTTGATGATCTTTTAGGTTTTTCTTACTCTGTGTGTACTGCTCATCCTCTCCAGATTCCTGTTTTCCTGACTGGTGAACATTTTTTGTTGGTTCTGCTTTCTCTATTCTTTCACCTATAACAGATTGATCTTTCTTTGTTACAAAGTCAAATGTATCTGTAACATATGTATCAGGCTGACCAAATGTCTGATCCAAATTTTTGTTCTTGGTCGGTTTCCTTGATTGAGTGTCTGACATGGCTTTATTTTTCCCTTGCTCTGTCAACTTGTTTTTATTTTCTTCTTCAAATTTTTTCAGTAACTGTTTCTGTTGAAACAATTGCAAAGATTTCTGTAGTGTTTTCTTATCAATATCGCCAGTAAGATACAAAACTGACGGGAGTTCATCAAAAGGTGGTACATCGTCAAAGTCTTCATCAAACAACCCTTCTGATTCTGTGTCAACTAAATCCGTCATGTTAAAATCAGGATCGTTGTAGAAAGATGTGCCTCCTACCCCTGAAAATGTTGCCTTTGAAAGACCCCTGTCTGTTTGATCACTTCGACCATTTGTAAACAGTTTGGAGGTTGTCCAATTATTTTCTTTGTTTTCATCCTGAACTTGTGCCAAGATGTCATCAAACTGGTTGTAGATGTCATTGCTCGAAGTGGCAACTTTGTCATTGGCTATCTCCTTACCTGGAATACATGTAGATACAATAAATGTAATAAATAGAGGATAATCAACTGGTTGTGTGTGATATTAAAAATATGCCACTTGAATGGAATGTGATGCAGCTGAAAAAACGAGTCTGAATGATGAGTTTTTTAACCACACCAAACGCCATTTGAGTGACAGATTTTTAATATCACACACAACCAGCTGATTATCCTGTTTATTATATTCCTAATTCACCCTTTTTTATTCTAATAATTATCAAGAATGGTACAATATAAGCAAAATAGGAAAAAAGTAGTTCCAGCAAACATTCTAAAACTGTATCATTACTAGTGATGATACAATATTTATCATCACTAGTGGTGTAATTCACCATGAAAATACCTCTAATTCACAAATAAGAATATAATGAATAATGTTTACATCAATACCCAACAGACAAATTTTGTTTGTTTGTTTGTTTGTTTGGTTGGTGGTCTGAATGTATACATGCCATCTGCTGAAGTAGTAACATGATTATCTGCTATATATGGCTTGCATCACATGAAAAGGGGCATTCGGGCATTTGTGTAAAGTGTCATCTCGGATCAGCCTGCACAGTCCATGCAGGCTGATCCGAGAAGACACTTTCTGTTTTTATGCTATTGATGCAGGCTGACCAGGGTTGAAAATTTTTGCTGTTTGTCAATTTTCTACATGTCAAAGAAGTATTCTACTTCCTAATTCAGTCACTTGTTGGAAAAAATAGATTTTTATGGATCCATAACTACATGTATATGATTACTCACTTGGTACAATGCATCACAGAAATCCTTTAAATCCTCTTTTGACAGAATGATAGCTGATCATATTTAGCACCTTAGACCAGCTTTGCTGTGTAACTAGTTCTTGGCTTGCATCACGAAAAAGGGGCATTTGGACATTTGCGTAAAGTGTCATCTCGGATCAGCCTGCGCAGTCCATGCAGGCTAATCCGAGATGGCACTTTATGACTACATTAGATTTTGTTCTTCAGTAGTCTTGCGCAAAACAGAAAATTACATAAAAACAGAAAGTGTCGTTTCGAATAAGCCTGCGCGGACTGCTGATCCGAAACAACACTTTACGCAAATGTCCGAATGTCCCTTTTCGTGTGTTGATGGCCATTTATACCTTAAAGAGACATCTTTACAGCCAGACAGTAAACATATGCTGTTAAAACTTGACTGTATTATAATCTAGTTAGATGTGTAAACGTAGGTAAAACATCAATATATAAGGTGCATGCGGTAAAGAAACTGTAGGGGTAATATTTGGCATGAAGCTACAAGAGTGATCATAAAAAAAAGAAAAAAAAGAAAAAAACGGTTGAAAAACTGGATGAAAACGAGTGAAGATGTATGTTTAACTCATTACAACACAATTGCATGTCCTCCTTTTCTAACAATGTTTTCTACATTTTATATTTTGAGTAATCTTTCATTTGTCGTCTGCAATTGCCTTCGATTTGGACCAGTCTCAAAGTATGTCATATGGTAAAAGAGTTAATAAGTTGACCAAATTCAAAGCATTTGCAGACGACAACGTCAATGTGGTTCACATGATTCGATTTGTCTTTCAAAGGCCAGAAAACATTGAGGAAAAGGAGGAAAGGTTAATTAACAAGAATTTTCTCCTTTCTACTTAGTTTTCCAAGGCCCACTTTCTCGGGGTTGTTAAAATTCGGGATTGTGTGGTAAGAGGTTAATCAATTTCATGATGCAGACATATAGGATCTGACATGAGTTGGCATTGAGATAAAATTTTATTAAACGAGTCTACGGAAAATGTTATTAAGCGAGCCTTTGGCGAGCTTTATAACATTTTTTCTTGACGAGTTTAATAAAATCTTTATCACATACACCAATGAATATCAGATTCTTTTTATCACATAACGATATTTCACAAATCATCTATAAGAAGATGCAAAACCATCTAAAGATGCACACGCGGTAATATCCATAAAACACATTCAATTCTATGATATACATACGAAATGACGTCAAAAATGACGTCACACAATAGTGATATTAAATGTGTATGAGATAGGAAAATTCGTAATGGGTATATTACACTGAAAACAAGGGAGGTTATGTGATAAAACTTTTTTTTTTCTATTGCAGCCCAACTGTTTTCAAATCATGTTATAAAATGGAGGAATTTCTAGTTATTAGAAATTTCTCAACCTAAACCCATAAAGCACTGGAACTGACTTAAGTTGGTTTTTGCAGACAGTGTAGATCAAGATCAGACTGCACAGAATGTGCAGTCTGATCTTAGATTTACACTGTCTGCAACTTTGTAACATGTTGTGGCCAAAACAAACTTAGAATAAAAATATTTCGAATGTTTGTCCTGATTGGAAAGGCCCAATTCACTAATTCACCACTGTAAGAGTTAACTTGTGTCAATAACACATTCTTTACCAAATTTTAAGACAGCATTAAATTTTGTCCGCTACTCAAATGGTGCGCTTTGTCTTAGAATGGGTAGAAAATATCATAGTAAAGGAAGGAAATACTGCAGACGAACATTTTCTCCTTTTCCCACAATGTTATCAAAAGCCTACTTAAGTCTGATCTTGAAAACTCTTGATTCATTTAGGAAAGGGTTAAATACTTTCCTTAAACCTTTATCATACAATCCTGTGCTTTCTGGGAAAAAGAGTTTTTGAAAACATAGTGGAAAAACAGAAAATGCTGGTAAACTTTAGAGTGCCGAATAAACCTATCAGCAGACATTTACATCCTAGAAAATACCCCCTAAATCAATTTCATCGTCAGTTTCGTTTACAGAGTTTAGGCAAAATAGGCAGTGTAGATTTAAGATCAGGCTGCAAGTTTTGTGCAGCCTGATCTTGATCTACACTGGCTGCAAAGGCAACTATAGTCAAGAAAGGTACTTTGAAGGATTAATTGATTATAAGCTCCAAAAGGCTTAAAAAAAGATTATTTAACACAGTCAAACTTGTTACCAAACAATCCTGTGTTTTAGCAAACCTTGTAGAAGAAGGCTGTTGAAAACATTGTGGAAAAAGGAGAAAAAAGTGAAAAAAAACCCCAAAAAACCAGCATTTTCTCCCTCTCCCACGTTTTCTATCCTTTCAAAAACAGAAATCATCATTTTGGCTACATTTAATTCGCTGTCTGCAAATTATTTCAATTTGGACAAGTCTAGACAGTGCCGACTCAGAACATTTTTTTCAAAGAGAGTAGGCGCTTTTAAATTCCAAGGGTCAAAGGCTTTGGCAAAAAGTCTTTCCTATAGAGGGTTTTTGCTCTGGAATGAACTGCCCCAACAAATCAGGGATACCGGAAGCTTTCTTGTTTTTAAATCCAGATTAAAAAGTTATTTGTTGTGATGCGTCTTTATTCCAAAATTGCCATTTACTGTGATAAGTCATATTTCAAATAGTCATAAGTTGTGATAAATCATTTTTAGTTAACCCTTTACCACACAATGACGACTTTTGACACCCCTGATAGAGAAGGCTTTTGAAAACATTGTGGGAAAAGGAGAAAATGCTGGTAACCAGCATTTTCTCCTTTTCCCACAATGTTTTCTACCCTATCAAAGAAAAATCATTTCATATGATCCACATTGAAACTGTCCTCTGCAAATGCTTTCAATTCCGACAGGTCTAAAATTGGTCGTGTGGTAAAGGGTTAACTGTGATTTTGTCAATTATGAGGCATGTCCTCCTATGTCACAGTTTTTTTTTTTTTTTAATATTATTATTATTTCAAGGACCACAATGGAAATAAGGGATTTAAAACCCCTTTTTTGTGTCATCCTTTGTATTTAAATATAGTTTGACATAATTTCATTATCGTGTCCATTTTATCTCATGTATAGTGCTTTTATGATGTCATATATTTTATACAGAAATAAATCTATCTATGTATCTATCTAGAGTTTTGTTGTTTGGTAAAGAGTTAATAAAATGTACTTACTCATTTTGAATGAAAAAATGTTTGGTCTGATCCTTCTCTCTCCAGTTACATCTCATTCTATGCAGATTAACTATAAGCAAACAAGAGGTAGAATTAATCCTTTACCATACAATCCCAAGTTTTAACGACCCTGAAGAGGGCTTTTGAAAACATTGTGGGAAAAAGAGAAAATACTGGTAGACACACACTGACACAGTGACACAATTAAATGAACGACCCTCGTAGGTTACACTTTATTTCTTGAGCTCACATTGGGAAAGTTTATAAATTTACAAGTCACCACTTTTAGTAAAACTTTGATAATCCTATTAGATCTACCGTTAGACATTTACAGTGTGGCGTCTTATTTTCACCTAGTAGTTGGCCTAACTCCGAATCTACTTCCTTTCAAATCGAAACGGGAGAAAACTTTTTTTCTCTACCCACGACGTACGAATTCCAAATAGATTCATGAAACAATTACACAACGAAGAAAGCCAGCATCATTGAAGCTATTCTCAAACTCACCTAGGATACATTTAGACCGATCTCTTGAAATTTGTTACGAAAGTTAGACCTACTGCCCTCTAATGTTGGCTTTCCTAGTTCTCTTAAAGCTGTCGAAAACGAAAGTAGGGAATCCCACAAAATGTATTATATGGTTCCCAGCTCAGTCCCTAACATACAAGTCTCGCGTGTTTTACCAATCAAATATTCACGAAGAAATAATTGTTCGAAGTAAAAAAAAAAAGATAATTAAACATTTTCCGAACAAGTTTTTTTTCCTATCTCGTTTATGTTCGGATTAAAAGAAATCGTACTACTACGACAACTGCTCAATTATTCGAGTATGGCATAAATCGAACATTTATAGGCCTACCTCCTAGAACAAATTATGAGCTGCAGGTGACTTTAAAAATATTAGACCTCTTAATATAGGGATGGTCATCATGATTTAAAGTTTTAACTCATTACCAAACGAGAAAAATGTAGTCTTGTTGAAACTGAAAGCATTTGTAGACGACAATTTAAGTGTGACTTAAATGATAGAACTTGTCTTCAATAGGGTAGAAAACATTGCGGTAAAAGGAGAAAATGCTGTTTACCAGCATTTTCTCCTTTTCCCACAATGTTTTCAGAAGGTTTCTCCCTCAGGGTCGTTAAAACTAGGGATTGTGTGGTGACGGGTTAAATATGAACTCGTGTGAATGCGCTGCACATGGTAAATAGAGAAATCGTTCGTCATGTGCAACGTTTCAAAGTGTGGTCAGCTGCAAGACAAAGAGTAGGCCTATAAGTCGTCTGCCGGAGGGAATGGCTGAAGCCTTAACCAAACAGTACCCTATATTAATGACCTTGACGAAGAAGCCTTTTGAAAACATTGTAGGAAAAGGAGAAAATGGTGGTTACAAGCATTTTTTTCCCTTTCCCCACAATATTTTCTACCCTATCGAAAACAAAAAATAATGTCATAACTTTGAGCCACATGTAAATTGTCGTCTGCAAATACTTTGAATTTGGACAAGTCTACAAATTTTGATATCCAGTAAGGATTATTTTAAAAAATTAAGTTTCTTGCTTTCGAATATTTGAAATGGTCATTTGTTAGGTGGGTGGGTGAGTTCAGTTAAAGCAGGGATCTTATATACATGTGTATATACGATCCCTGGTTAAAGAGAGTTTCCGAAGGGGGGGGGGGGGTGGGAGGAAACCTCGAGCCCTTTGAATGCCTCCATTATCAGAATTTAGAATGATAAAACAATTTTACAGATACGTACAAAGATAATTCTTCAGCAGGTGTTTGTCGACAGTCTTTTTGACAAAGAAATAAACTCGTTCAAAGTTATAAAGTTATACGGTCGCCTTGGTGCAATCCCTACCCCTTTTAAAAAAAGAAAGTCACCAACAAAATCAACTCATTCCAAGTTATATGGTCGTATTTTTACAAGAAGACCGTCACCAACGACATTATAAAAGAACACATGGGTCGTTATCACCAATCATTCGATTCTCAAACCTTATCAAGTCTTTACCAAACGACAAAATTTTAGACTGGTCCAAATTGAAAGCATTTGCAGACGACAAATTAAAGATGGCTCAAATGGCGGAATTTGTCCTTAGTATGAACATATTTATTATACATCGATTGAGAAACAAGTTCTTACAACTTAGACTAATCTCTCTCGATTCTGCTTCCTGGGAACTACACCAGTACTCGCGCCGAATGTGTGGGCCAATGAAAAATCCCAAAATCGACACCCGCTCCCGGGTCTCGAACTCAGGACCTTTTGGTTACGAGGCCGACGCTCTACCTCACAACCATGGACACCACACAATTTGTCCTTAATAGAGTAGAAAATATTGTGGGAAAAGGAGAAAATGCTTCAAAAGTCTTCTTTATTTCTTCATCGGGGTCTTGAAACGCGGGATTGTTTGGTACAAAGTTTAAGAAAAGCTATTCAGATACTCCAAAGTTTCGTTCCCTCCATTGGCCGCTTATATCACGTGATACCGATTGTGCCGCGCACACATATAGATACGGTTATCCCGCCGTCGATACTGTTGGGACTGTCCAACTCTTTACCAAACGACAAAAAAATTAGACTGGTTCAAATTCATAGCATTTGCTGACGACAAATTAACGACGTAATTTGTCTTTGGTAAGGTATAAAACATTGTGGGAAAAGGAGAAAATGCTGGTAACCAGCATTTTCTCCTTTTCCCACAATGTTTTTGAAAGCTTTCTTCCTCGGGGTCGTTAAAAGTCAGGATAGTGTGATAAAGGGTTAATCTAGTCTGAAATAAAACGAAGAACATTATTACAAAATATTCAAATAGTTGGAAAAGCATGACCTGTTGACCATTGGAACCATTCCTCGAAATCTAGAAAATTATATTTTTTTGTTTTTGTTTTTCAACACGTTTTCGAAGTAAGTGTTTTGAGTTGATTTAAAGTATTTTTGAAAATCTTTTTTTGTATTTCCTTTCAAAAAAAAAAAAAAAAAAAAAATATATATATGTTGTGTAAATGAATCGCATTTTCGGTCAGTTTATTAATTCAATACGATTTTGAAAACGTATAAAAGCTTATCACTGTAACAACAAAACTACGGATACCATATAGAAGCAATAGCTTTTAAATCTGGTCGTTGTCTAAATATATTTTTAAATATTTTTTTGTTTGTTTGTTTTGTTTTACATGCAATACATACTGAAAAATGAAGGAAATGGAAAAGAAAAATGAAATCGATATTTTTTCGGAGTTTCAGAATCAGAGCAAAGTATGTCAGAAACCTCAACCGTACTAGCTGTATTGTCACTGACATTGACCTACTTGGCGAACGGACATAGTGTTCGTAATTACCCAGCTGGTGCCGTGTTCAGACGAGCAGATTCATCGAATGGGTATCCAGCAAATGGAAACAGCATCGGACTTCCGTTTTCTTCTGCAGCTGGATCAGGATCTAACACTGGTGGGGGAGGGGTCTTTAATCCTGAAGGCCCTTTCGCAGGTACAGTTGCTGTTGGAAACGGACCCAAAGACAATGGAATGGGCAGTAGTCCCTTTGCCTCTGTGGTAGGAACTGGAAATAGCAATGCTGGGTCTGCAGGCAGTTCAGGTCCATTTTCTGCATCGTTGGGTTCTGAAAACCCCAATGGAGGCAATGGAATCGGTACAGACGGACACAGTCCTTTCATATCAGCTTTAGATAGCAGTTCTGGACTAAACCCATTCACATCGAACATGGACGGTAATAAATGTTTCTAATAATTGAAAAGTAGATCTGCTTTCTGTCTTTGCATTTATGAAGTTTAAAGTAGAATAAGATATTTGGCTTTGGATATTCTAATTTTTCGTCATTGTAGCAAAGATAAATTCTTTTCAATAGCTGTCATTTTACCGTTTATAATCATTTCATACAAAAAACCCGGGTCGGCATTCACCAACCATTCTTTAGAACGTTAGATTAGTCTTATTCTCCAAGCTTTTTTTAAGTTTGAAAGTAACACAACTCCTGATTGGCTAAACCGGACGGTTTAGCCAATCAGGAGTTGTGTTGCTTTCAAATTAAAAAAGAAGAAAAAAAAAAAAAAAAAAGAGAATAAGACTAAGAACGATGGTTGGTGAATATGTACCTCGATTTAGGTTCCTCTCGTAGAATACTCGTAGAACAGAGATAGACAAATGAACAGGTACTAGTCAATTTAAACAGATGTAATTGAGACACTTGTCTAAGTACTTGCTGTCTCATACTACAAATAGACGACAGCGATTTCTTCAAAGCTCCTGTATTACCGTATCAATATCTCCAATTCGGCAAACCTCGGGTGATCCGGTGATCAAGTCCCTCGGCAATATTACGTAGCTATACACCTACACGGTACATTTCTTCGCCGGAAGTTCACCGCTTCACCGTTAAAATCGTAACACTCCACGTAGAAAGCAAGCACTACTTATAATTTTCCGTGGGAATCTTTCTATATATATTTCCCATGACAAACAGTCTGTACATTCATTTCCTAAGTCGGTATATCAATTACGTTGGCATTTTTCAGCGATAGGTTGCTTATCGCCGTGGCCGTTGTTGTCGTTACTAATCAGGGCGCCTTGATGTTTATGGTCATATGACTGGCAGTATTTCAAAATGGAAACTCTTTGATACAGATGAGGTTAGATGTAGGTACGGAATCGGCCGAGTTGTGACAAGTGTAATACCTCCTTGACACTATTTTCTAGTTTAGAGGACATGCAATAATCGCCACAAACCACATTCATTCAGATATTTTTCAAACCCGTTAACTTTTTTAATGCTAAGAGAAAAACACCTTGACAATGAAAATGAGTCGTGCTTTGTGAAAAGGGGGATCAATGCATCTGCAAAAAATATCGACCCATGTCAGCCTGCTCAGTCCGTGCAGGCTGACATGGGTCGATATTTTTTGCAGTGGTTGAATTTTGTGCATGACCAAGGACCATTCTACCTCCAGATTTAGTCGGTTGTTAGACAAAATGGATTTTATGGATCCATAACTATGTGATGACTTGCTTAGTGTCATGTACCACCGATATACATTAAACCCTCTTTTACCAGAGCATGGCTGATTGATATAAGTCAGGGATCGTATATATACGATCCCTGTATAAGTAGAGCTTTATGTGGGCAAATGAATTTAGTACAAACTGCCCTGCCATCAAATATTTCTTAAATTATGTTCGCAGGTGGTTTTACGTCTCTGATGACGTCAGATGGCCCTGGAAGTATGACAGGAAGCAATTTCAATCTAAACAACTCAAATATGTTGATGGGTCATGATTTTGCCAAAGATCTGTCAGGATCTGGTAGCGGGGCCATGGGTGATCAGTCAAGGTTTGATACTTCAGAATACCAACAGATGTTGAACCTTATGTTCAGCCATGAAAACACGGACAGTAACTTGCAGACATTGGGAAACCCGTTTGATGGGAGTGGATATAGTTTGCCCCAACGAGAATCTAGTGGTGATAATACTGATCACTATAATGCCGCTGTAGAAACAAGTATAGGTGGTTACGCTTCAACAGACATTTCTAGTAGTAATTATGGAAGTCAGAACCCTTTCCATATTGCAAATTATAATGTTGGAACAGGAAATGGAGTTGGGGCTAGTTACAACTCCGGTACGGGAAGCAATAGCGTGGGTAACGATAATTCGTTACCTGCCAGCACGCATTCCCAATCCCCTTCGACTTCTGACCTCATGTTAGAAAGTCCATTTACCATTAATAGTAATAATATCGAAACGTCAAACGCCCAAATATCTTCACAGAGTTACACAGAGGGCCATAACCCATTTGATACCAGTAAGTTCAACCTGGGAGACTCTCCCTTTAAACTATCGGATGAACACTCGGGATCTAGCAATGGAGTGAACCAAAGTCCATTTAAGACAGACGGATACCATATTTCAGATGCTACCTCTAGTTTCTTCGCTACAGATAACTCTGGGCTATCCTACTCAAATTATAACGGGTTGGACGCATACGGAAATGTGGACTTCGGAAAGATCTCTGACCTATCAGGTAGCAACTACAATTCGGCTCATGCTTCGACACCATTCGACATTGATGGTAACCAGCCATATAAAACAGACTCATACACATCAAACACTGGAACTGGTACCAGCTCGGGTATTTCATATTCTTCATTCAATACTGACTCCTCTGATAATCGATTTGAAACGCCATTTGAATCAGAGAACTACAACGATCTATTAGACAGCCCGTTTCAGTCTGGTTCTACAGATGGAGATGGTCACCAAAGCTACCAGGGTCAGTTTCCAAACTCTGCACCAAATGGAATGTCGCAGCCTCTTGGTTACCATGGCAACAGAGTATCTTCATTTGGGTCTGGGTCTGGAGGCGATCCTTTCAACCAAGCAGGACATTCTATGGGGAATCAACGGATGGGATAAATGACTAAAGGTATAATTATTCTTGCATTTTACACTTGTAAGTATTACAATATTAGTTGTACGGTCAGGTAGTAGGGGACTTGGAAACTTGTTCACGGCTGTGGTGAATCATGTCGCCCCGAGCCTCTTCGGCTCGGGGTGACATGATTCACCACAGCCGAGAACAAGTTTCCAAGTCCCCTGCCACCTGACCGTACAACGAATTTATTACACTGCAAAGTTTTACCATTCCAACATGTGTTAAGCAAAATTTACCTATTTTTTGGTTTCAAAAATTGAGTACGCTGACGAAGTAGAAATTCCCTTCTGAGTGCCCCAATTCAATGAAAACTGACGTCACTGGGAACTGACGTCACTGAAACCTTGGTAAAACGTGCAGTTTGGTGCATAATCTTAACGTTCATCTTGATCGACGCTGCCATTTTGGATGTTGTGTTGAAAGTGTAGTCATGCATACGGGGCTCCCGAAAAGGAAACTGCTTTTACGTTGGTTTTGCCAGTGTACATGATATATATATGTTCGGGGCATATTATCCAATCAGATCACGAGAAATTTCTTTGCAGTATAATAAGTATAACTTTGCTTATAGGGGTAGTGATACCCTGTCTTTAACCCTCTATCAGACAACATTCTCGATCCATCTAAATTGAATT
The DNA here is from genome assembly GCA_946811185.2 of Hippopus hippopus. Lineage (NCBI taxonomy): Eukaryota > Metazoa > Mollusca > Bivalvia > Cardiida > Cardiidae > Hippopus > Hippopus hippopus. The sequence continues at coordinate 4,380,899 of OX328105.1, forward strand.
CATTTGCTGAAAACTAGTCGAATTATGGAAATTTCTCTGAAAGGAAAGACAACATTCTCGGAAAAGGAGAAAATACCCGTTTCCTGCAATTTCTTCCTTTTATCACGCTTGTTTCAAAAGCCTTCTGTCTCAAGGTCTTAAGTACATATGTCGCGTTGTAATATTTTCATGTTTATTGCATCTGTAACGTTAAATGTGTGCCGGTAAGCATACACCAGTGACTTACCACAGTCTGTTTTTTAAAGTTTCTAACAGATTGACAAAAAGAAAAAGAAACATAGGAAATGCATATTTCGATAAAATGAAAAATCAAAATAAATAAATAAATAAATAAGTAAATAAATAAATAAATAAATACATAAATCAATCAATCAATCAATCAATCAATCAATCAAGAATATAAATCTATTATCTTAGCGATTTTATACTGAATATGGCTTGCAACACGCGAAAAAGGGCATTCGGACATTTGCGTAAAGTGTCGTCTCGGATGAGCCTGCGCAGTCCGCGCAGGCTAATCCGAGACGGCACTTTACGACTACATTAGATTTTGTTATGCAGTAGACATGCGCAAAAGAGAAAATTACATAAAGACGGAAAGTGTCATTTCGGATTAGCCTGTGCGGACTGCGCAGGCTGATCCGAACGACTCTTTACGCAAATGTCCAAATGCCCTTTTTCGCGTGTTGCAGGCCATATAGTGTCCCATGCTTGTGGTCAACTATTAGATAACAAAGTCTACTGCATCAAAAAAAAAAAAGTAAATAAAGATATAAGTGCCTGTGAGAATCGTCAAATTGATAAAATTTAAATCTTTGATACTGCAACACTTTTGTACCTTCTTGATTTCATTTACTAAGATGAAATAGGAATTATATGAATATTTGATCTTGCTGTTTTGTAGGTTCGAAGTAGCGGAAGTGCTGTCTTGATTGTACCCTGGAGTCATTGATTGTACAGCGGAGTATAGATATTCTTTAGAGAAGAAAAAAGGGCACTGCTCTATCTGGCAGCACTTCTTTATGATGTTTGACTGTTATTAATTCAAATTATTACAATGATAAGTTACCGTTTCGGCGATTGTCCCTTGATCTGTCTGTCTGTCTGTCTGTCTGTCTGTCCGTCCATCCGCCCGACAGCACATCTTTCCATCCATCTACCCACCCATCCACCCACCTATCTATCTATTTATCTATCTATCTATCTATTTATCTATCTGTCTATCTATTTGTCTATCTATCTGTCTATCTATCTGTCTATCTGTTCAATTTAATCATCTAATCATTCATTATTCATTTATTAAATGAGCTCGAAGGAGAAATACATCCACGTTGAATTTGCTAGTATAACGCGTTTCAAATACTTGAATATTGAAGTGAAGAATAAACAAAAAGCTGTAAAGAAAAAATATAATGCTCAATCGTTGTTGACGGTGCAGACATTAAAGAAAAAAATGGGAAAAGAAAGAAAGAAAGAAAGAAAGAAAGAATATCGATGATGAAACCCGTTATGGTAGGATCGTTCGTTGACTCGCCATATGGCTACATTTTTATCACCCAATGATATCGACTGAATGCAACGTCAAACACTGAGATTCTATTTACGACTTGAAAATTAACACATAATGAACGCTTGGCCAGCGATACTTGAAAAAAGCCAAACCCAATATCCTTAGAAACGTTTTGCAAAAGCAGTTCTGAACAAGTTCTCCTTTTGCTTGAGTGTTTTGGAAAATTTGCTGCATGGCGAAAAAATAACATCTGTATCAGGTAATGAGTTCAACACCGGGATTATGGGTGCCGGTCTAAACTCACTTTGTGATATGAGGAAATAGATCTATATTTTATCTTTTTTTTATACAAATGATACTGAACATACCAATGGCTCATGCTTTAGAAAAAAAGGAACTTAGTAATTTAGTGTCTTGAAAAAGAGTCGGGGATCAGTTAATACCTCGCAGGGGCAGTCAAAAACAGAGTCTACCGTATAGATCTATTTCTGAGAAAGCTTGAGTTGACCTGTAAATGAAACAACCCCTCCCCCCTTGTTTTTCACCCCTGGTATTATTTACCACTCAACAAAACTTGGGGTATTTTGGTGTCCAAATTGAAGACTTTTACAACAGCTAGGTAATTGCTCTTTTGCAACATTGTTTATACAATCACTCAGTCTAATTTCATGTCGATTTTCCTTGTTTTCATGGATGCCCAAAAAGTTGTATAGAATTTTTTTGTTCGTAGTTGAACGCATCTGTAGATGACGTTTTGAAGATTGGTACAAATGAAATGAAGTTCTCTGAAAGAAAACTTTATAGAAAATGGAGAAAATTTTGCTAACCAACATTTCCTACTATTTTCTCAATGATTCTAAAAGCTTCTTTTCCCAAGATCAGTGACACACGGAATTGTTTAGTAATGTGTTAACCCATAGGCTGCTAAGGGTTAAGACTCAGTGTCCTTTTGCAGCTAGTGTAGATCAAGATCAGACTGCACAGAACGTGCAGTCTGATCTTGGATCTACACTGTATTATATAGAGATATTTTTCCCCCAAAAATTAACCTAGAAATAGCCAAATTGAGGTTTTTAACCATCGGCTTGAAAGTTACTTTAAAGTTATTATGCAGGATAAGGGTTAGTAATGTTAGGCTTTCAACAGTTGACTGGACATTCAATAAGAATACATGTAAATATTATTTACTGGTAATTTGACCTATTGCTTTATTAGATTTTGTCTTGATTAGCTATCTACTTCCGATGCAAGACATTGCATCATTTTCAGCTTAGATACGACAACAAAGACAATCGATCTTTTCGCCATTTATAGTCTAATTTAGTATTTCATAAGAGTGTGTTATTTGTACGAGTACAAAGAAACGTCTTTAAACCTAAGGACGAAAAAAAAAAAATAAGATTAATAGTTTGGCCTTATAAGCGAACATTAAAATATGTGCGGCCTGAAATTGCATCCCAATCGATAACCTGTCCTTCACTGGTGCGTGAACACGGGACAATCGATCGGCGCTTGAAATATAGCCTAACACAGGCTGGAAAGAGGAAGAAGAAGAAACTCAAAGCACGTTGTAAGTTATGTTTTTTTAATAATTCTTTCTTTTGTGAACAATGTTCTTTCAAGTTTGAAGTCTGGTGTAGCTTGTGTAAGAAGTAGATCTAATCTTTTATTTGAAACTCATTTGAATAGATCTGTATTTCAAGTGTTCTCGATCTCTGGACCATTGTTGCCAATGAAAATATATAGATCTAGATTTATATTGATCTTTCATAGATCATAGATACAAAGCTTTTGTGTTCTTTTAACCCTACCAAATGACAAAATTTTAAACTCGAATAAATTGAAAGCATTGGCAGACGACAAATTAATTGTAGCTCGAATGACGATCTTTGTCTCTGATCTAGACTATAATAGAATACATTGTGAGAAAAGGAGAAAATGCTGGTTACCAGCATTTTCTCCCTTTCCCACAATGTTTTCAAACGCCTTTCTCTTTAAGGGTCTTTAATCTCGGGATTGTGTGATATAGGGTTGATAGACTAAATGAAAATAAAACAGCTTTTTTCGCCTTTAGATCTGGCCCTAGATTAGATTTCTCTGTACGTGACAACAAAAACTTAAAACACAGTTATAAATAATGAGCAACAGCAGACGAAAACTTTAAAATGATTCTTTAAAGTTTAAGGATATGTCTATGAGTATATAGATCTTCTAAATCTAGAAAACGATGGAACAAGAGAAATAATGGTCAGATCTACCATAATTTTCTCCGTAAGATTTTACCTCATGGATAGAAAAAGCACGGGCCCCGATGATTCAATGTTCTACTGAATGGGACAGGAAATCCGTAAAATAAATATACAGGAATATATTCAGCATATGTAAACGTGACGAGGTTGAAATACATCCGTGTAAAGGCAAAGGATTGTGTATTTCAATTTTAAATTTGAAGTGTTATGTAAAGTTTTGTACATGTATGTGTTGTAATGTTTATTTTTATCAAAAGATTATAGCATTGCCGTTAGGATGTGAAACTTACGGTGGCAGGACATAGTTGCTGGGATTATACAGAGTAATTGACGCTTGTCACCTGGCCTTTTTATCCCAAAATTAGACTAAGCCTGTTATTGAATGGTTGCAAATTGTCGTAATCAATGGTCCGATATAAATTGACAGCAATGAAATACAGTAGATTTATCATGTCAGTCACAATTGCGAGACTGGCAAATTTAAGAAAAAAAAAAAGAGACATCCACGAAAACCTACGAACACTTCTCAGTTTTTTGCCTTTTTTTTTCAGCGTAGCTGAATGCGCTGGCTTTTGACCTACTTTTTCAAGTTCTTGGTATTTATATATTTCCGAATTAATGAATATCTAGAAATTTGCAATTTGTATAGAAAATGGTCATGTTTATTCTGCGGACTGAAGGCCTCTTTTTCAAAGATACGTACAGTATTTCTTATTTCTTTAAGTGGCACTTTAAACGTGAACCACTCGATCCATTTTTTGGCGTAGCTGAGTGCACTGGCTTTTGACCTACTTCTTGGTACTACTAAAGAATGATTAGATGGTAATGTGCGATTGGTAAAAATTGTGCACATGTTTATTCGGCGGGCCCCTACTGCCATATTTGCCCGATATTTGCCCCATATGAAACCACTATTTACTATCGTTGCCACTGCTTATCGATACCCGGGGCTTTGATACATACCATAGTTAATGAATATAATAGAAAATGATCCTTTTCTTATTCTGTTTGGCATTTTATCATTTTCACAAGCGGCACCCAATAACCTAATACCAGTTTTCAACCAAACGAAAATCGTTAGGAAAAAGGGGCAATTGGTCATGAGGTTACTTTCCATTATATGACTTCATACTGAGCCACAAAAGAGTTTCAATGTTCATATTCCAGTATATTTTGCGCCCTCTGTCTTCTTTTTGAAAGATATTTCTTATTTCATTTTTCCCGTGGCAGAAACCTGTTAGAAGATTGTGGGTAAAAGATACAAGATTTGCACCTCAGCATTTCCAGCTTTTCCAAAACAATTGTGGCCTTTGAAAGCAGATCCCAGTATTTCTTATTGCCATTAATGAATCGTACTCGGTAGCGTTTTATTGGGTAAACGTTTTTTTTTAATTTTGAAATTCAAAGAAACGGATGTCGTTTTGAAAAGTAGTCCGGTTCCGTACCCAGAATGCCCAAACCAGATAGACGTGCATTTGAAAAATGCCACCTAGCGGAAGATAATGGTTCGATCCCCGGCTCGGCCAATTTCTTTCTGAGGGTTGACGATGGTCATTGCGACAGGATTCATTCCTCTCTCACCGCTGATCATTGACTCAGCGATGGTTATATGGTAAAGTAGCCAGTGGCTTTCAAAGAATATTGTGCGGAGTCCTGGTAAAAGAAACTCCAGGAAAGTATGGGTAGGTGCACTAGCTATCGCGATATAACTGAATTAATGTTGAAAACGGCGTTAAACATCATACAATCAGTTTAAACATAATTTAGTCATCAATTGATTACAAGCATTTAAAGACAAATTAATAGAAAAACAAAAATAACTGACGAAATGGATAAGAACGAAAGCAAAGCTAATATTATTCTTCTCCAAATTCCAGGTACAAAGTTAATGGATAGTTATAAAGTATAGCGTAAGAAATATAATAATGGTAATCATACAATCAATCAGTCAAGCAATCAATCAATCAACCAATCTAAGAATATTTACTGAGCACTTGCTCTAGAATGTCAATTATGTCGCTAGATCTAGATCTAAATGGCGTACTCGATATGTAATTCACAGGGCATAGGGCTGATCAATACTTTGCACATAGAAAAGGAACACAACCATGCTACGGATGGCGACTTCGTGTAATCAAGAGCAGCGCCGCCTGGGGTTGTTTCTAGTCATTCTTGTGATAGCGGAAGTTACTCTCATCTGCGCAATCATGAACTTCGAGCACAGACATGCGCAAAGCATACAAATGAAGAAATATATAAGGCGAAATCACTCCCGTTGGGCGACAGCAAGAAATATTCCAAATGGCTTTCGGGAGAATTCGGTGATTTTTCAGGTAAATTACTATCGTCTATTTATTGTCAAGGATCTAAGAAAATGAAGTGTAGGACATGTATGTATGTTTTTTTTTAATCGTTAGATCCACGACAAGCTAGCTTGTGACCAGATGAAGGACTCTTTTTCTCGGCAATTCTGCTTTAGTTTGAACCCTTTCGACTTTTGCGGACGGCATAGATCAAGAACAGACTGCACAGAACGTGCGGTCTGATCTTAGATCTATACCGTCCGCTTGTGTAGTTAAGCCTATACAATCAAAATATTTCTAAGTTTCAATGGATTGTATTTAGAGCCGTCGAAAGAGGTCGAGTTTACTTATTTGACTCTTAAAGAGTTAAGTTTAGAAAGGTTGATGGGTACGACAGTAGGTATCTTATAAAGAGAGCTATTGTCGTACTGTTGAAATGGACAGATCTACATAAGGAAGGAAACGAACCCGACAGAGTTTAAAAATATTCTTGTTACGTTATATCACGACGTCATATCTTGTTACGTTACATAACGACGTCAAAACATTTGATGACGTCAAAACATTTGATTTTCACGCTATTGCTATCAGTAACAATCACGTGACTTTGCCCCGTAATGTCATGAAGCTCCACTGTTTTTTGTATTTAGGCTTTAGGTCGATTGCCTGATGAATTGCCGACAAAAGACAAGCGTGAACAGCACCACCGTACATTTTAGTCTAGGAAATGACGACTCAATCTGTAAATCATCCTACCAAGTGGATTACGGAATTCTGAGTCGACTTCATACTTATAGACCACTTGGAAGGCCGAAATCACCAAAAGGAGCTAAGGTATGAATCGCACTTAATAATCTTGTATCTGATCTCTCTCTCTGTCACCCTCTCTCTCTCGTTTTCTCTCTCTCTCTCTCTCCTTCCCCCCCTCTCTCTCACTCACTCTCTCTCACGTTTTCTCTCTCTCCCCCCTCCCCTTCCTCTCTCCCCTCTCGTTTCCTCTCTTTCTCTCTCTCTTTCTCCCTTCTCTGTACTCCTCTGTCTCTCTCCCTGTCTGTCTGTCTGTCTGTCTGTCTCTCTTCTCTCTGTCTGTGTGTCTCACTCTCTCTCTCCCCCCTTCCTCTCTCCCCTCTCGTTTCGTCTCTTTCTCTCTATCTTTCTCCCTTCTCTCTACCTCTCTGTCTCTCTCCCTGTCTTTCTGTCTGTCTGTCTGTCTGTCTGTCTGTCTCTCATTGCACAGTAGATCTAATTAAGGATTGAATTTATTATCAGTAGACGCGGTAGACGTCCGCAGTGCTTTTTATGTAGGCCAAAAGATAATTCATTGATAAGACATTGAAGCTTTTACTAAACGATAAAATTTTAGACTTAATCAAATTAAAAGCATTTGCAGACTCCAGATTAGATGTAGATTTAGCTCAACAGGTGATTGCTGTCAATGAAGTGGTAGACTGAAAACCTCTTGGGGGAAAAAAGGGAAAAAAACCGATCGTCAGCAGCATTTTCTCCTTTTCCCACAATGTTTTCAAAAGCCTCATTTTTCGAGGTCGTGAGAAGACGAAGTTTTGTAGTAAAGGGTTAAGTTATGTCAACTAAGTGCTCTTGAATTGAAAAAAATGTGAGTAGATCTATATCATTTGGCTTGCAACGCGCGAAAAGTGGCATTCGGACATTTGCGTAAAGTGTCGTATCGGATCAGCCTGCGCAGTCCGCGCAGGCTAATCCAAGACGGCACTTTACGACTACATTAGATTTTATGCTACTGTAGACTTGCGCAAAACAGAAAATTGCATGAAAACGGAAAGTGTCGTTTCGGATTAGCCTGCGCGGACTGCGCATGCTGATCCAAGACGACACTTAACGCAAATGTCCGAATGCCCCTTTTCGCGTGTTGCAGGCCATTTATGGTTAACCCCTAACCTGCTACATAAGTGAAAAGAAAAATTCAAGCCTTTTTGCAGTAATCCAAATTTTGCCATTTCCAAGGTATTTTTGAGGGGAAATTTCTTCTTACTGGACAGTGTAGATCCAAAATCAGACTGCACGTTCTGTGCAGTCTGATCTTGATCTACACTATCCGCAAAATGTTCCTGAGTCACGCAAAGTAGCTTAATTGATAAACTAATCTATTCAGATTTTACCGGATGTTGTGAGAGGTGCAGAAAGATACACATGGACGACCTCAAATATGCTCGACTTCGCTGGTTTTGGAAATGAAGCCCGAAAAAGGGCTTATGAGACCAGTAGGGGCGTTTTTAAGAAAACCAAGGCCATCCTGACAAAGGATAATGGGCTCCTGAAGGATGATTACGCCATACCACAAAAAACGCAGTATAAAACCGACTTTCAATTGAGTGGTCCAGTACCGGAAATTACCTTTGTGATGAATATATCCCAGAATTCACTGCGAAAAGTTTATGGAAAGAGGTATAAAATATCTTTAGCTACAAATGTTATCTTGAAGCTGAGTAAACCATTTTATATGCAGGTGTTCAGTGTCCTGTTGTTTACGCTCCTGTGGTGTAATAATAATAACCAACTTTAAGGATTACGACCCCTAACTCATCGGTAAATATCGTGTAACATTGAATTTCCCGTAAAGCCTATTCGGCCAATCTCGGCAGCTTCCGTCTTGTAATATAGAGTTAGGGGTCATAGATCTTAATTTTGAGAGGGTTTTACATTTAATTACAAAACTAATCTTCCACGAGGCCCTCTTATATACACAGGGTGTTCCAAAATATATGTCCCAGTTTCAAAGTTCAATTTTACTACTAAATATTCAATAAAATCAAAGTGTTGAGAACCCTGAAGTGGTATTTGTCAAGGAAGCCATTGTGTGGAATTAATAATTTAAAAGAAAAAGAAAAATATTATTCAAATATTGGCTTGAAAGTCAACCTAGAAAGCAAATGAATACCTTTTTTTGGTTGAAGGGAGAGTACTCATGACAAAGTTAGGATTATTTGTGTATTGGTGGTCTCCCTTTGATCATTAGAAGTCAGGAGTAACGTCCCTTGACAGTAGGATGCATGATGGATAGAGAGAAAAAGCATGTGAATATATCGAATAAAATTAAGTTTGTACCTGAAAACTATGATTTTGAAATATCTTTGGCCGTTAACATTTAATTCCCAGCATTACAATCAGTTATTTCGATCTATAAATATTCATGCCCAATCAAATGGAGTAGTGCGCAATCATTGGATGGACAAGCCATGGGACGAACTGGTTTTGGAACGAAAAAGCCCAGGACCAAGTGATCGGTAGATAAATTTTGTATCATTGCGCCAACAGAAGGCTATGAGCGAGTGAAGCTATTTTCAATCAAAAATTAGTATTTCCACTATCGATGGCCTCACCTAGTGTAATTTAACATGCCATTTCCAATTACATATCTGAGTGCTACCGAAAAACTCATTTGCCTAAGAAAAATTGAGTTTAATTGGGTTTATTTCCTTCGGCTTTGCACAAAATACGATACATGGTCTTCAAAATTCAATATTGAACTCAGTGGTATTGTCTTCGACAAATACCACAACTAGGTGGCTCTTTACAACATTATTTACATGAATATGTGAGCTATCGCCGTGATATGACTGAAATAATGTTGAAAGCGGCGTAACACACCATTCAAACAAACAAATTACAATATTATTTAAAAGATCTAAAATTTTTAGGACTAGCTTACCTTCATTCCATCATAACACATGTCCTACATGTCCACCCATTTTCAAAAATTGTCAACCACGTTTGGACAGGTGCTCTCTGTAATCTTCCTTATTTCCCTACGAATACTTGATTTTTTTTTTTTAAACAAAACTTCATATTTGTTTTCTATACAGCATTGCTGTACAGGTGTAATGCTTTCTTAAGTGTTTTATAACCATATCTTTTTGGACACCCTGTACACAAAGTAGATGAACAGTTCATAATTAACCCTTTACCACACGACGAACTCTTGGACCTGACAAAACTGAAAGCATTTGAATTCAACAATTTAAATGTAGCTCAAATGATGATTTCTGTCTTTCATAGGGTAGAAAACATTGTGGGAAAGAGAGAAAATGCTGGTTACCAGCATTTTCTCCTTTTCCTACAATGTTTTCAAAAGCCTTCCTTCCCAGAGTCGTGAAAAGCAGGGATTGTTTGGTAAAGGGTTAAACATATATAGACTTGAATGAAGTGTACCAATTCACCGGGAGGGCTTAACGTATCTGAGATTTATTCTGACTGTGATTATTTTGATAGTATCAGAAGCATGCAAATGTTTCCGTTCCATTTGGTTTATTAGTATAATTCAAGATGATAATGCCTTTTGCTAAACATTCATCTTTAGTTATTTTTAACAAGAAAAGGGGGCACAAACATTCAGTGCGTAAGTCAAAGATCATAGAGTTGCGGTAACGGAAACTGCCTTTACAAGGTTGATCATATTTTATAATCGGATCGTTCAGACTAACTTCAGTTGTTATTTCTTTTTTATAGACAGTGTTATGTCATTTGCATAAGTGATGTAGCTCGAGATAAGAATCAAGTCTCATTTTGTTTCTACGTTGTTTGCTCTTTTTGTGTGTAATTCACAATATTCTTTCCAAGCCACTGACTGCTTTCCCACATAACCATCGTCGAAGCAATGGCCAGCGGTAAGAGAGGAATGAATCCTGTCGCAATAACTATCGTCAATCCTTGGAAAGAAATTGGCCGAGCCGGGGATCGAACCAGCGACCCCCTGTTCTCAAGTCCTGCACGCTACCGACTTAGCTACTGGGGCTCGGCAATTCAATTTCAAAGACACCCTTGGAATTGTGCTTTTTTGCCTGTTCTCCCAATTTACTGTGTATTAATTTCAAAAACTTGAAGGTTTAAGGCCCAGGTGACAAAAAAAAATACAGGTACGGGCCAAGGTAATCAATCATAGAAGCAGGAAGTTTAGAGGCTCGACCGTTACAGACTGGTAGATAGACAAATAATTGATACACAAGCTGATTGGAAATTTTAGACCTTGTCAAGGCAAGTTTTATTTTCTCTTTACAGAAATTTGTCCACACCCATGCTATCTGAAGCGAGACACGCCTTCCAGTGGCCGTCACGTGATCGAATAAAACTACCCATACACATAAACAACCGAAAAGTCTCTAGGTGACATTGAAATTGGAATTTTCGTTCAAACTGTGATTGTCTAAAAACTTGCCATGACTTTTTGTATTTAAATTTTTTTATTAATTTTCCTATTTACTTTAGCTAAAGTATTTTAGACTTATTTTGCTTTTATTAAAGAGCATTACATCAACAGTCGGTGTGTTTTGTCTTGCTGTATTTTTCCTACATTATTTTGTCGGTTGGTTGATTGATTGAATAGTGTTTCACGACGCTTTCAACATTATTTCGTTCATGTCACGGCGACAGCGCATGTATTCATGTATGTCCTTTGTTTCACCAGTTCTAGACTTGGGCTATGAGGTATCTTGTCCGTAAATGGTACATGTTTCTCTGTATTTACCTATCTAACTTGTGCAGTTTTTTTGTTTGTAACAGTCGAAGTTAGCTCTATAGTCAAATTCTGGGATTTATTCTATACTCAGCTTTCGAGATTTATCGGTACCTAACCATCAAGTATCGCTGTATTGAACCATCGAAGTATCGCTGTATTGAACCATCGAAGTTTCGCTGTATTGAATCATCGAAGTTTCGCTGTATTGAACTATCAAAGTTTACTCTGTATTTAAATGTGAAAACATCTATGTAGTTCTCCGTATTTGACTATCGAGATTTTTGTCTGTATGAAACTATTGAGTTCAAATCTGTACTCAACGAGGTTTCTTCTGTATCTCAGTATCAAATGTAATCTATATTGAACTATTGGGGTTACTTCTGCACTCAAAGGCACGGTACAATTTTCTGCGTATTCAATTAACCCTTAACCCAATAATCCCTGGGAACAAAGCCTTTTGAAAACATTGTCGGAAAAGGAGAAAATGCTGGTAACCAGCATTTTCTCCTTTTTTCCACAATGTTTTCTACTCTATCATGGATAAATTCCGCTTTTTGAGCCATTTCTAATTTTTTGTCGGCAAATGCTATCAATTTGGACAAGTCTAAAATGTTGATGTTTGGTAAAGAGGATCAAGGTTCTTTATTATACTGCAAAGAAATTTCTCGTGATCTCATTGGATAATCTGCCCCGAACATATATATCATGTACACTGGCAAAACCCACGGAAAAGCAGTTTCTCTTTCGGGAGCCCCGTATACATGACTACAGTTTCAACACATCATCCAAACTGGCGGCTTCGATCAAGATTAACATCAAGATTATGCACCAAACTGCACGTTTTACCAATGTTTCAGTGACGTCAGTTCCCAGTGACGTCAGTTTTCATTGAATTGGGGCACTCAGACGGAAAATTCTTCTTCGTCAGCGTACTCAATTTTTGAAACCAAAAAACAGGTAAAATTCGCTTAACACAAGTTGGAATGGTAAAACTTTGCAGTATAATAAATTCGTTGTACGGTCCGGTGGCAGGGGACTTCGAAACTTGTTCACGGCTGTGGTGAATAATGTCGCCACCTCACCTTCGGCTTAGGGCGACATGGTTCACCACAGCCGTGAACAAGTTTCCAAGTCCCCTACCACCTGACCGTACAACTAATACTGTATCTTACCTGTAGCCTACTATCGAGGTTTACACTGTATCTTACGGTCGAAGTTCAAATTTTACAGCCTGCTTAGCTCAGTTGCTTGAGCGTTAGACTTGTAAACATCAAGTCTTAGGTCACTTGAGAGTGTGGGTTCGAGTTCCATGCCTGGCCATCTAAAATTACTAATACTTTTTCGGATGAGACGTTCAACTGAGGTCCCGTGTGACGTTAAAGAACGAGGCGTAACTTAGGATGGGTTTCGTCCTGTATCTTGCACTATTCCCCGTAACAAAACGAACAGTCTGTGGGAGGGGGGGAGCGTTGCCCATATGGGCAACCTGTGGCGACGATAAATAAACGCAAACTCCTGTTGATAGTGAACAGCTAGCCCAATATAATGTAAATACCTTCAGATATGACAAAGATATAACAAAACGTCAAAGTTTTTTTGCATGGCGACGGGACAAGAAAGAATTTAAAAGGTTTAAAATCTCGATTTAAATAGTAATAGCCGAGCCCTGGTAGCTCAGTCGGTAGTGTACAGGTCTTGAGAACAGGGGGTCTCTGGATCGACCCCCAACTCGGCCAATTTCTTTCCGAGAATTGATGATAGTCATTGCGACAGGATTCATTCTTTTCTAACTGATGACCATTGTTTCGGCAATGGTTATGTGGAAAAGCAAGCAGTGGCTTCGAAAGAATATTGTGCGGAGTGCTGGTAAGAGAAACTCCGGGAAAGCATGGATAGGTACATTGGCCGCCGCGATATAACTTAGATATTTGTTGAAAACGGCGTTAAACTCTATACAATCATCGAATCAAATAGTGGTTACCCTATTTAATTCATGAATACACAAACGAAACAAAGAAGAGTCTAAACACCCCCCCTCAAAGATATCCATTTTAAGTGTTCAATATTTATGAAGTTTCACAAGCTAGTAGCTACGAGGCTCACACACACACACACACACACACACACACACACACACATGTAATTGAGTCATGCTGTGTGAAAAGGTGGCTTAATGCAAAAAGTACTGACACAGGTCAGCCTGCGCAGTCCGCGCGGGCCAACCTGGGCCGAAACTTTCTCCTATATAGGTCAATTTTCTGAAGCTCAAAGGACCAGTGTACATAATTCAGTTGGCTGTTATACAAACTGGATTTCATGGAAGAATAATACAGTTGCATTACGGAGATGCATTCAGTCCTCTTTTGCCAGTGCATGGCTCAATTAGTTCAATACTGTGTACAAGACAGTTGGGACGAACAAGTGAGTGCGAACAAGTCCACGGATGAAAAAGTCTGTTGTAAAAGCAGGTACCAGCTGAAACGGAAGCAAGGATAGAGGAAATATTCTTAAAAGCACGTGCAGAAATCTGCTGTAAACAAATTTTTCGTTTCTTTAGTCAAATAAATCTATACGATCAAATAGGGAGAGTTCGAAAGGTAAGCAAACCGAATTGATAAATCAATAATGAATTAAGGATGAAAAATAACAAAGGAAATTTGAAATAGAGAGGAACAAGCGTTCATTCAGTTCACGCAAACCTCGGAGTCGGATGATCCGTTGATCAAATCCCCAATGCACCTACACGATACATTTTTTGTAACGTATATACACCGTTTTACCGCTCTTAAATTTGTATAGCTCCATTCAAAAAAAAAAAGACAATGTGAGTCGAAATCTTTCTGAATAGATCTACATTTCCTTCAGCAAACTAGATCATGAATGGTGGATAGTGCAGGTAACTCCCCAAAAGCGATGTTACTATTTAACTGGTCGCCTCTGGGTACAGTGATGATCAAGACAAAAACTAGAAATCTCAGCACAGATTTTTTGCGCAAGTTAGAGCTCTCATATTTTCACAAATGGAGCACAAAACTAGGTTTTGAACACGCCTGTTGCTTGCGTATTCAATGATCCTTGAAATACAAATATTTTCAGTTTAAATGCTGAACATAGAAAAAAAAAACAGTTCATTTCATCTGTTACTCGAGTAATTTACATTGAAGAAAACACACAAAATGGCCGCCACACATGATGGGTTTTGTCAGTTCTTTTCCGAGATTTACATGTTATAAACAACTTCTACAAGGTCTTAAGGTAATGAATGGTTTAATAATTTGTCTTTGGTCATGTTTGGTACTGAAAGTTTTGCTGCAATACAGACAAAACAGAAAGTCAGTATAACACTCTGCTACAGGAAAATTTACGATGGACTCGAGATGGTATGGTACATGATAAATGTCCAAATATGAAAAAAAATCACTAGCTTCTCATTATTGAGATTCTGTAACCATAAAACCGCTTGAATCATGCATATTCAACAGTAACATAATATTTAACCCTTCAGTTTTGTGCTGGAAGCTGAATTGGCCTACGGGAAATCTGCACCTTACTGTCTGCAAGTGCTCTCAATCTAGACCAGACTAAAATTTTGTCGTTTGGTAGAGTTAAAACAGTGTGGTAAGAGAGGAAATGCAAGCCAATTTCTGTTCCTGTAATGTATTCAAAAGCCTTAAAAAAAGTATAGTTTTTAGCTCCACTGGCCGAAGGCCAGCGGGCTTATGTCATGGCCCGGTGTCCGTCGTGCGTGCGTTAACTTTTATTTCAAACATCTTCCTCTCTGAAACTACCCATCCAGATTTGATGAAACTTCACAAAAATGATCCTGCCAGGGTCTTCTTCAGAATTTCTTGAAAGAATTTGATTCCTTCAAAAACTCTGGTTGCCATGGCAACAAAAGTGAAAAATATTGAAAATCTTTGAAAATCTTGTCTGAAACTATAAGGCCCAGGGCTACCAAATTTGGCATGTAGCTTTATCTAATGGACCTCTTAGAAATTTCTTCATATTATAGCCCCATGGGTAAAAATTGGCCCCATACCAGGGATCACAAGTTTAGCATGGGCTTATGTAGTGACTTCAATTTAAATAGTAATGAAGGTAAATAACTCCTTTTTATAAGAGATAAAGTATGTTACTATTTACCTCTCTTGATTATCAAACTGCAGTAATACATGATTGATGTTGATATTCAAGTTTTTTGGATAGGACATGTTCTGTTTACAGGGAGAGTGATTTATTTTGATGCAAGTAGTTATGCTCACATGAGTGGAATATTTAACTTAAAGTAAGGTTTCTGTCATTCAATTTTCTTTCCAGAACTTTACCTTTCATGCCAATGAATAAACCTGCTTGTATTCACTGACATAATCTTTGCACTTAAAAAGATATGACTCTTTTTTGTTGTGCAGAGGGGTGGTTATGTTTTCCAAGTAAGTTTATTACCATACAGACTTTTTATGCTGTATGTCTCTGTCATTTCCAATTAAGTGCATGATACCTTAATTTTACTCTTTAAGAAAGGACAAATTGTTTGACTGGACCATGTTAAAAGCCATTGCAGAAGACCAATTGAATGTAGCTTAAATGATTTTTTTTGTCTTTGATAGGGTAGGAAACATTGTTGGAAAAAGAGAAAATACTGGCTGACAACATGTTGTACTTTTCCCACAATGTTTTCAAAAGCCTTCTCTTTTAAGGTCATTAACACTTCAATTTGTATGGTAAAGGGTTAAAAAGCCAGTGGAGCGATACAGGGCTATCATGGTCCTCTTGTTTGTCACATGCACTTATTGTGAAGGGAAAAGACCACAATTTTCTCCAGAATGTTTTTAGCTCCACTGGCCGAAGGCCAGCGGGCTTATGTCATGGCCTGTTGTCCGTCCGTGCGTGCGTCCGTCCGTCCGTCCGTGCGTCCGTGCGTGCGTCCGTCCGTCCGTCCATCCGTCCGTCCGTGCGTTAACTTTTTTTTAAAACGTCTTCTTCTCTGAAACTACCCATCCAATTTTGATGAAACTTCATAGAAATGATCCTGCCATGGTCCTCTTCAGAATTTCTTGAAAGAATTTAATTCCTTCAAAAACTCTGGTTGCCATGGCAACAAAACTGAAAAATTTTGAAAATCTTTGAAAATCTTCTTGTCTGAAACCGTAAGGCCAAGGGCTACCAAATTTGGCATGTAGCTTTATCTAGTGGACCTCTACCAAGTTTCTTCAATTTATAGCCCTGGGGTCAAAATTGGCCCCGCCCCGGGGGTTACAAGTTATACATGGGCTTATTTAGGGAGAACTTTAAAATTCCTCTTCTAGAGCTACCAAATTTGGCATGTAGCTTTATCTAGTGGACCTCTGCCAAGATTGTTCAAATTATAGCCCTGGGGTCAAATTAGGCCCTGCCCGGGGGTAACAAGTTTTACATGGGCTTATATAACAAGTTTTACATGGGCTTATATAGGGAGAACTTTAAATTCTTCTTTGACTTAGCCATGGGGCCTAGGGCGACCAAATTTGGCATGTAGCTTTATCTAGTGGACCTGTACCAATGGTGTCCAAATTATAGCCGAGGGTCAAATTTGACTTCGCTCCGGGGGGTAACATGTTTTACATGGGCGGGCTTATATAGGAAAATCTTTCGCATCTAGCTATAAGGGCTAGGGCTATCAAATTTTGCATTTAGCTTTATCTAGGGGGTCTCTATCAAGGGTGCCCAAATTATAGCCCAGGGGGTCAAATGTAGCCCCACCCCAGGGGGTCACAAGTTCTACATGGTCTTATATAAGGAAACTTTAATAATCTACTTGTACATAGCCATATTTAGGCCTAGGGCTATCAAATTTTGCATGTAACTTTATATAATGGGCCTCTACCAAGAGGGCCCAAATTTTAACTTTGGGGGTCAAGTTTGACTTCACACCAGGGGTCACAAGTTTTACATTGGCTTTTATAGTGAAAACTTGATAAACCTGTGTCATGGATCACATATTTTACAGGGCCTTTTATTCAGCAAACTTGTTTTACATGACTTTTTATTGGGCAAGATTAAAAAATCTTTTTGTTTATAACCACACATTCTAGTTTCATATTGTAGGTCTGGGGTCAAAATTGCCTTCATTCCAGGGATCGCAAGTTTAACATGGGCTTCAAAATATTGTCACTTCAATCTAAACACTAATCAAGGGAAATAACTCTTTTTATGAAAGATAAAGTTCGTTACTATTTACCTCCCTTGATTATCAAGCTGCAGTGATACATGATTGGTGCTAGACAAGTTTTTTAACTCCACTGGCCGAAGGCCAGCAGGCTTATGTTATGGCCCGTTGTCTGTTGTGCGTCCATCCGTATGTTAACTTTTTAGCTCATTTGAGTACAACGTGCTCAAGGGGAGCTTTTAGCATTTGTTTCAACTCAATAAAAGAATTTTCAATCATACACCAAAACAAAAAATTATCCTCCACATATCTGACTGTGTTTACAAACTATGAAGTGTTCATATTAATACACCATGTCTACTGTTTGATGATGACTAGCTTAGAAAAAGTATTAATAAAATAAGTTTGAAAAAAAATCTTAGTGATTTATTATGACAATTGTTAGCATACATGTAACTCATTACCAAATGATAATATTTTAGGCTTGTCTAAATCGAAAGCACTTGCAGACGACAAAATAAAAGTGATTGAAAATTTGAAATTTGTTTTGTGAACAGTAGAAAACATTGTAAGAAAAGGAGAAAATGCTTTTCTAAAGCCTTCTTTCTCAGGGTCATCAAAAGTAGGGATTGTCTGGTAATAGGTTAAAAAGATATATTTCAAACTGAGATTGATGTATATACTTGTTTTTTACTGGCACTGAAGGTCCGTCCGTCCATCTGTCCGTGCGTGCATTAACTTTTATTTCAAACATCTCTGAAACTACTTATCCAATTTTGATGAAACTTCAAAGAAATGATCCTGCCATGGTCTTCTTCAGAATCCCATGACAGAATTTTATTCCTTCAAAAACTCTGGTTGCCATGGCAACAAAACTGAAAAATATAGAAAATTTTCAAAAATCTTCTTCTCTGAAACTGTAAGGCCTAGGGCTACCAAATTTGGCATGTAGCTGTATCTAGTGGGCCTCTACCAAGTTCCTTCAAATAATAGCCATGGGGTCTACCAAATTTTGCATGTAGCTTTATCTAGTGGGCCTCTACAAGGAGGGCCCAAATTATAGTCTTTGACCCAAGTTTGTCCCCACACCACGGAACACAAGGTCACCAGTTTTACATGGGCTTTTGTAATGAAAACTATCTTAAGTCATCATGTTACTAACCATTATAAAGACTAAGGCTATTAGATTTAGCCCTGTCTCATGGGTTTCATGTTTTACAGGGCTTTTCATTGAGAAAAATTTGAAAATCTTCTTGTTTATAACATTCAAGAACTGAATTATTTGGTATGGAGCTTTATATTGTGGACCTCCACCAGGATTCAAATAATTATAGCTTTGCGATCAAAATTGGCTTTGCCCATGGATCACAACTTTCTCGTAGGATTAGATAGAAAAATGTTTGCATGTCCTCGTGTTTGAAATCAATTTGCTGAATATTGTAATGTTTGGCTTGTAGTGTTTTTACTTAATAGCCAGTGGAGCGATACAGGGCCATCATGGCCCTCTTGTGTTAAGTTATGCTGCCATAATAGCACTCAAAAGTTGTGCTTTGTGCAAATCTATGTCCATATATGAAATTATTACCTGTTTTAACCCTTTAGCACGCAATCCTGATTTCAAAAGACCCTGAAAGAGAAGGATTTTGAGTGAAAAGGAGAAGATGCTGGTAACCAGCATTTTCTCCTTGTTCTACGATGTTTTCTACCATAGGGTAAAATGCTGGCTACAAGCTTTTTCTCCTTTTCCTACAATGTTTTCTACCCTATCAAAGACAGAAGTCACCATTTTAGCAGCATTTGAATTTTTCACTGCAAATGCTTTCATTTTGGTCTAGTCCAAAATTTTGTTGTTTGGTGAAGAGTTAACTATCTCATAACAAAATTTTAGACTGGTCCTGATTGAAAGCATTTGCAGATAAACTGTGGATGGAACTGTGATATTTAACTGTGAAAGAGTAAAAAACATGGTGGGAAAAGGAGAAAATGCTGGTTACCAGCATTTTCTCCTTTACCATGTTTTGAAAACCATTCTTGCTCAGGGTTCGTGAAAACTGGGGGTTGTGTGGTAAAGGGTAAAGACCCATAGACAGAAGATGTTGAATAACATACTGTGGAAAAAGGAGGACATGATAATCATAACCAGCATTTTCTCCTTTTTCTACAATGTTTTTAACTCATTCTTAAGCGATTCCATATTTGAGCTGCATTTGTTCTCCACAAATTCTTTCGATTAGATCATTTGCAGGGGTGATGAAATCATTAAAATTTCTACTTGTCCACGGACAAGTAAATTAAAAAAAGTCCACTTGTCCGAATCAAAACAGTTTTGGCATTCAACCACAGGAATCTTTCAACCATGCCTTGTTAAAAACTTGCTGTCTTTTTTGTCGTGTTCTTTATTGCAGTACATTTTATATTTACATTTGGAGCAGCCGGATGCTTCAGAGGTCTCAGACTTCTCACATTCCGTTTGTTTCAGATTTAATTAAGAAAAAAATGATCCACTTTCTCCGATTTTAGCCATCGCTTGATCGCTGAATCACAAATTGTTTCAGTTTGAGATGATTTCCGGCAGAGATGATAATGCCACACCGAATCTGTACCATCAGATTAAAGGCTAAAATATTCACATGTGCCACATTGTCTTAAAAGGTAGTAAAATGATAGTAATAAAGATATCCTAACCCATAATGGTGATCTTGAAGGTATTGAGATGTTTTTCCAAAACAAAAAGATCAACATGCAAAAACAGCCGCATATTATACCGACCCTGTGGTATGCGGTGAATGTGGAGGTTGGCCAAATTTGTATTTCGGGTTTCCAGGATTCAGGGATCATCTCAAGCTGCTGTTTATCATTCCAAATGGCATTTTGTACAAATGATGAACATTTGTATTTCACTGCGTTATGTTTACAACAGATATTTGATTCAAAATTTCCCCCGATCTTCTACTTGTCCGCGGACGACTAGATTGAAAAAAGTAACTTGTCCGATGCCAAATTTTCCAGAGTTGGACGTAGGATTTCCACACCACATTGTTGCAACAATAATTGTTGTCTGGTAGAGAGTTTATTTACTTTTATTTGTCTTATTTACTTACAGGTGACATCGTGAACATACTGCAAGATATATTATTTAGAGGTTGAGGGTTTGTTCCTCACTTGCAGTGATGGTATTCATGGGTGTATCCTGGGGAATGACACTGCAGAGCCCTAGTCAAAGCCTGATGAAACCCAAAAAACAGATTAACAAGTTAGCTTTTGCCATGATGTAACTGGTATGCTGCTGAAAGTGGTGTAAAACACCAGATGTAGACAAATCTGTGACTGGTTGTAGATGAACGTTGGACAGAGGTACATGTACAAACTTCTTTCTAAGTAATCAATGTCCTTTTGATGCTAGGGGTTCTGCATGTCTCAGTGGTAAAGTGTTGGACTGGTGACCTGGAGGCCCCGGGTTTGAGCCTTACTGGATCCACTGGGTTTTTTGTGGGACTGTCTTTGGGTTAGACACTTCAGAGCACTAGTCTAGTGCTGGTAAAACCCAGGAAAAACATGAATATGTGAACTGTCTTTGTGATATGATCGGAATAATATTGAAAGCGGCATAAAACACCATTCAATTCAATCTTTTGATGCTCCTACCATTTTTAATGCAGGTGGCGTATATACTGTTCACAAAACATGGGGAATACTTCATTTCAATGGGAAAAAAAAGAGTAAAAGATTTTTGGCTCACCTGAGCACAAAGTGCTCAAGGTGAGCTTTTGTGATTGTGCTGTGTCCATCGTCCTTCATCAACTTTTACCTTGTGTACACTCTAGAGGCCACATTTTCAGTGCGATACTCATAAAACTTGGTCGGAATGTTTGTCTTGATGATAGTATTGCAATAGTCAGGAAATTATCGCAATACTGTCACAATAGTTTCTTTTTTTTATTTAAACTTGTTACTGATGTTTTTCTACAACAAAAATGACTGATTGATTGTTTTTACTAAATTTCTGCACTTTGGAAAGGAGTCATGCATCTAGAGATTTTCAAATAGAGGGGCTGTCCCCAATTGCCTGCAGTTAAAGGGGCATGTTTCCCCTCTAAGTGTAAAAAGGCGGAATAGATTTCATGGAGATTTCCAGTGTGAAGTAAAAAGGGTTCTATTATTCTAGTTTTTTTCTTTGCATGAATGCTCTGTACCTTCTACTTCAACACTTGGTCCAGTGCTATCACTGTAAGACAGGAAGACCTAACCCCCACCCTACCCCAAATGATGTTCAATATTTTCATTTCATAAATTTCCCGAAGTTTTTACCTCAGTTTTAGACAGAGATTTTTAGCTTCCACTAACTGTTTCATATAGATAATGTAAATTTACTGCTTAAATTCACTTTCAAAACTGAAAAACATTCTGAAGTGCCTCTGATTAGACGATATCAAACTGACATTTTGTTGTGTCATGGATTTGCGCGTTTTTTTTGCAGCGATCCATTTTTCATATCATTTAATTTCTTTACAACTATATCCACATGACATGGCATTAATTTGTCAGTAAGGGTAGCTGGTCACTTTGAAACCTGCCATTTTACACTAAATAAGTGGATTAACATCATCATCATGCTTTTCATTAAAAACAGGCCAGCTAGTTAAGCCGTGATAAACAGTGACATGTGTGTCCCTCATACTTGATACATATTATGTCAGAGCTAAGATCTTTCAAGAATCTTGTATAGACATTACTTGTCGCCAGTAGATTCATTTTGTATTTCATTTTTGGAAACCTTTCCTATGAGTTGCTGTATCAAAATCTAAAATCCCTGGAAAACGAAAGTTATTTGCGCACAAAGTCCCGCACTTAAACAAAATAACCAGCAAAAATTGCATGATCGCCTGCACCATAATGGGGGGGGGGGAGAGAGAGAGAGAGAGAGAGAGAGAGAGAGAGAGAGAGAGAGAGAGAGAGAGAGAGAGAGAGTTCGGAGAAACAAATGTAACAATTTGCATGGGTCACTGCAATAATAGTTGGAAACTGATAAATTGTGGACTATCAGGTCATTTTGATCATGTCGATAGATGCTTGTCATCTGTTTTATGCAGACAAAAAGCCTTACTGCAGGACTCACGCTTCGATCGCCAGTGAAGAACTCGGTTTAAACAGGCTAGTTTCGATTGAACTGTCATATAATTTATTACAGCACGTACATTAAATCATCAAGGCTATGTCTACTGTTTAATTTTACCTGTCAGTAGGTCCTGTATCCCAATATCTATTTGTCGGACCACTGCCGATTTTACCAGACATGATGGACCGACATATTTCCTGTTGTCTGTGATATTAAAAGGATATTCACGCATTTTAAACTAAAAACTGCAAGTAGGTTTTTTTTTTTTTTTTCCTTTCTATTTTTAGAAAACTATCGTAAACTATTCTGAAAATGAGTCATGTCGGATCAAAAATTAGGTCACTAGGTCAAATCTTAGAAAAACCTTGTGTACGCTCGAGAGGCCACATTTTTCAGTCCAAAACTCTTGTAAGTTGGTCAGAATGTTTGTCATAATGATATCTTGAATGAGTCTGAAAATGGGTCACATTGGGTCAATAACTAGGTCACCAGGTCAAATCTTTAAAATAGCTTGTGTAGCTATACAGTTGTCATTTTCTGTCCAATACTTACGAAAATAAATCAGAATGTTTGTCTTGATAATCAATATGATGAAATTGAAAATGGGTAACATTGGGTGAAAAACTAGGTCACCGTGTCAAATCTTGGAAAAACCTTGTGTACACTCTAGAGGCCACATTTTCTGTCCAATACTTATTAAAGGTGGTCAGAATCTTTGTTTTTATAATATCTACAGTGGGAAAATTGGATATGTTTGGCTTAAAAGTAGGTCACTGAAATTCTAGAAAAAGCTTGTGTACAAGCTAGAGGCCAAATTTTCAGACCAGTAATTATGAAATCTTGGTATCATGTTCGTCATAATATCTCGAAAGAGATTGAAAATGGGTCATGTTCGATCATAAGTCTCAGGTGAGCAACTTCAGGGCCATCATGGCCCGCTTGTTGTATTTAGAAACTGTATACAAGATTTGCATAAAACAGTGAAAATTTTTTTACAGTATTTTTCTCTTTTACGACCATTATATTTTAAGAATTTTGGAATGAAAAACAGGCTTGATTTCTCCACAGGTGTATTATTTATAGCCATTTTCTGCTTGCCACTTTTATCGGAAAATGTATGTCAGATTTGAGTTAGAGTAGGGTTTTTCATGGGAACACTGCAGAACCCAAACCTAATACTGTTGAAACCCAGGACATACTTGATTTGTTGCTGTGATATGACTGAAATAATGATGAAAGCTGTGTAAAACTCCATTTAATGCTTTACTGCACAATCCCAAGTTTTAACAACCCTGAATGAGAAGGCTTTAGAAAACATTGTGGAAAAAGTAGAAAATGCTGGTTTCCAAATTGAAAGCATTTGCAGAAGATATATGACTCGAATGATGATATTTATCTCTGAAAGGGCAGAAAACATCATGGGAAAAGGAGAAAGTGCTGGTTACCAGCATTTTCTCCTTTTCCCACAATGTTTTGAAAAGTCATCTTCCTCAGGGTCATTAAAACTCAGGATGTTTTGGTGAAGGGTTAAAAAAAAAAGTTGAAAACAATGTGAAAGTTGAAAAACAATTCTGCTATCTATTTTCAGGAAGACTATGTGATGTATAGATGGGTATCAGACAAAATCTTTCCAGCTAGGAGTATTGAACTATGGAGTGAAGATTTAGCCTGTTGCTGCCTGAAAAAAAGAATTGAAATTCAAAGGCTGTTTTGATCCATGGGGAATTTTAACAGATCAACAAGAATTGTCATAACCTTAACCTGTTAAATAAATTTACAGTTCACCATTTATTCATTTTTAGCCAGATATAGCCAATTTCTTGGGTATTTTATGAAACTATAGTCATTCTTGTGGTTTCGTGAAAAATATTACACCTTGCGGTTGTGATATTGCATAGCTTACGATGGATAGAAAATGCAATTTTAGAGTTGGTGGCTATCCACTTGTTCAGTCAAGGATATTGCATGATGCTTGTCATGTTAGCGACTGTGTACGACGTTTGCCTTGCATGTTCATGCGGCTGGCAAGAAAGTGGAGTCGAGATACACTACACAATGACAGGAAAACTTTCATAACAATCTATGTCAGATCTAGAACCCAACAGCAATTTAAATACGTTAGGATATCTGAATTTTGTATGAGAGTGCAGTGGAATGATTTCAAAGACACTAGAAATGTAAATTTTGTATGTGCACGTTTATATTTAGCATTTTTGGATTGCTGAAAGAAGGGGATGACCCTTGTTGAGACAACAAGTACTGTAGCTTTCTATTTTTAGATGAGGGTATGCATATGACTCTAACGATACACTCCCTTATTGTTTACAATTTTGACCTGACGCAATTTTCTTCCGACCAAGATTCATTTCCAACAACAAATCTGAAACTTCATTCTTTTGGGCCGTAGATTTACTAATTTGTTGATTTAAACATATTTCTACATTTGGCTTAAAATAAGTAAATAGGGAACATTAAATGAAACTTTGAAGGTGATAGTAAAATTTTGCTATTTTGGTTATATTTTTGGGGAAAGATATCTCTGTATCAAAGAGTGTGGATCTACACTACACACAAATAGCCTTTAAGTCACTCTTAGCAGCCTATAGGATAAACAGTACGGTTATGCCTATAAAATTTGGTGTAAATGTAGATTCCTACAGTGGACCTTGCCCTGGATAAGTTAAGGGTTCACAATTTTTATGCGAGCTTTAACTCTTTACCAAACAGCAAAATTTTAGACTTCTCCAAATTGGAAGCATTTGCAGATGACAAAATTAATGTGACTCAAGAATTGAAATTTGTTCTGGAAGGGTGGAAAACATTGTGGGAAAAGGAGAAAATGCTGGTTACCAGCATTTTCTCCTTTTCCCACAATGTTTTCAAATGGGTTCTTTCAGAGAGTCGTGAAAACTTGGGATCGTTTTGTAGAGAGTTAATGTGAAAATTCTAAAAGTCTCTTTTTTCAGACTGAAAGGCAGCGTATCTGGTAGACTTCTTCCATGAAATTTTCAATTTTGCCCCATGGGGTCAAAAATAGCCCCTCAGTGTCAAATCATAGCTTTTACATACTGATTTTTCTAAGGAAGTTTTGAAATGTTTCATGAAAAAGAACAGATTTCCTTTGTACATTAGATGCAACACTTGAAATGAGTACCAAGAAGTACCGTAGCTGAATTTCAAGCAGGTGTGAATCAAGACTTGGTCTGTATTTACTAACAGTTCTTTTAATTAAGATACATCCTTACAGCCAGAGAGAAAAAAACGCTGTCAAAACTTGATAGTGTGTAGAATTGCTCAGAATTTAGACAGCTGTGTAAACATAGATAAATTACCAATGCACATGATGTAAGGGATAAGGAAACTCAAGTGATCTGTCTGATTCAAAACTGGAAACGACAATAGTGATTCCTTGATGGCCTCTGGAAAATGAAATGCTTTTTCTATAGGTGGTAATCTATGCAACCCTGCAACTATCAGGGGCAACAATTGACATGAAGATACAAGAATGATTTTAGTTTAATAAAATAAGATGAAAATGGGTTAAAAATTGACTGAAAACGAGTATAGAAATATCTTTTTCTAAATTTGAAAGAAACACAACTTCTGACTGGCTCAACCATTTGGTATAGCCAATTAGAAGTTGTGTTACTTTCAAATCTAGAAAATTCTTGCAAATTAGAAAAAGAATGTTCTTAAAAATGGTTGTTAAGTAAGGACCCAGACTGCACAGTCAGATCAAGGATCTACATTGCTATCTCTGTCTTGACTTACAAAATCCCAGTTATGTTATCTGCCAAGTCTCAGTAGCTCAGTTGGTAGCATACAGGACTCGAGAACAGGAGATCGCTTGTTCAAACCCTGGCTCAGCCGAATTCTTTTCAAGGATTGAGGATAGTCATTGCAACCAGATTCATTCCTCTCTCATGGCTGACCATTTTTTTGACGATGGTTATGTAGGAAAGCAGCCAGTGGCTTGGGAAGGATATTGTGCAGAGTACAGGTAAAAGAAACTCCAGGAAAACATGGTTGGGTGAATTGGCTTCCAGAATTAAAACTGAAATAATTTTGAAAACTGCGTTAAACATGATACAATCAGTCAATCAATGTTCTGTTATCTGTTTACAAGACAACCAAATTTTGAACCTGCCGGTAATCATCATTTTAGGAAACTCCTTTTTGCCACATTTTTTTAGGTCTTTAATAATGGGCAAATAGGAGTTCATTTGGCGCTCTAAAGTAAAATAAATATTGTTATTTTTTAAAGGTAGGAATTTACATCATTGTAAAGTGCAGTCACATGTTGATTGTGATATTGCATTTAGAAAAGTTTTTGCTCTAAGACTGTAGATGCATGTTTAGTTAATGTGGCAATCACAGGATTAACTCTTTACCAAACGACAAATTTTTGGACTGGACCAAATTCAAAACATCTGCAGACAACAAATTAAATCTTGGTAATATGATGATTTCTGACTTTGATAGGGTAGACAATGTTTTCTATAGGCTTCTTTCTCAGGGTCGTTAAAAGTCGGGATTGTGTGGTAAAGAGTTAACCCTTTACCACACAATCCTGAATATTTAAGACCCTGACAGAGTATGGTTTTAAAACATTAAAGGAAAAGGAGAAAATGGTAACATGCATTTTCTCCTTTCCCACAATGTTTCATACCATGTGAAAGACAAAACCTGTATTCTAGCCTCATTTATCAACACTAAATGCCTTTAACTTGGAGAGGTCCATAACTTTGTCATGTGGAAAAGATTTAAGGGATCTATGGCCTTTAAGTCTGCGTCACATAATCTTGAGTTTTAATGATCTCGAAGGAGAAGGCTTTTGAAAACATTCTGGGAACAGGAGAAAAAGCTGGTAACCAGCATTTTCTCCATTTCCCACAATGTTTTCTACCCTGTCAAAGAACTTTGGTATATTTGTATCACTTTCGAAATTGTCGCCTGGATGTGATCAGAATTTGTTATTTGGTAAAGAGCTAACTCTGTACCAAATGATAAAATTTTAGACTTGTCCAAATTGAAAGCAAAAAACAAAACAGATGTGACTGAAAAATTGAAATAGTTGTTGGAAAGGATAGAAAACATCGTGGAAAAAGGAGAAAATGCTGGTCACCAGCATTTTCTTTTATTTTCACAATGATTTCAAAAGGTTTCTTTCTCAGGGTTGTTAAAAGTCGAGATTGTGTGGTAAGGGGTTCAGTAAGTCTTTACCAAACTACAAAATTTTAGATTCAACCAAATTGAAAGAATTTGCAGACAACAAATTAATATAGTTCAAAATTAATTATGATTTCTGTCTTTGATAGGGTAGAAAACATTATAGAAAAAGGGTTACCAGCATTTTCTCCTTTTCCCATAATGTTTTCATCAGGTCTCTTCTCCAGGGTCATTTAAACTCAGGATTGTGTGATAAAGGCTTTATTGATCTATAACCATTAATGTAAATACATACTGATGTAATACTCTTTAGCAATTTTTAGCTCTACTGGCTGAAGGCCAGCAGAGCTTATGTCATGGTGTGGTTTCTGTCGTCCATCTGTCTGTCCATCCATGCGTCCGCCCGTTAGTCTTTTTTTTGTTTACGCGACAAAGTCTGCATTTGTGGTCGGATTTTCAAGAAATTTGCAAAGTTTGTTTATCTCCTCATTAGCTTGAAGACTATTGATTTTGAAAAACATTCCAACAATCAGTATGGGAAGAGTAGCCATTTGAAGTTGAAAATTTCCGTTTCTTGTTTATGCTATAAAGTCTCCATTTGTGGTCGGATTTTCAAGAAACTTGCAAAGTTTGTTTATCTCATCGATAGCTTGAAAAATTTCTGACAATCAGTATGGGAAAAGTAGCCATTTAAAGTTGAAAATTTCAATTTCTTGTTTACACGATTAAGTCTGCATTTGTTGTTGGATTGTCATGAAACTTGCACAGTTGCTATGTATCATTAACAGCTTGAATCCTATCGATTTTGAAAAAAATCGGACAACCAGTATGGAAAAAGTAGACATTTAAAGTTGGAAATTTCCATTTCTTGTTAGGCAATGAACACCAAATTTTTGATCCAACTCTTTTGAAATTTGCAAAGACTATTTGGTTCATCGAGGGATTGAACTGTATTAAAAGTGAAAAAAACATAGTAATCAGTTTAGGAAAAGCAGCTATTTGATGACTTAGTATTGTTTACTCAACAAAGTCCATATAATTTGCCACATTTCTTTGAAATTTGCTAGGATTGTTTAATACAATGCATACTGAAACCCTATCAAATTTGGCTGGATTCCAAACAATTGGTTTTGAGAAATTGTACTTCAATTTTTTTTTTTCACTATTTGTTCAATTCACCATGCCTACTTATGCTGTGTTAGTGGGTTCTAGCCCACTAGCCCACTATTTTTTTGTGTGTGTTTTTGTCTTTTTTCTTTTTGCATCATTAATTCATAATGTATGCTAGCAAAAAATGCAAATAACGGCCAGTAGAGCGATTTCAGGCCCTCAAGGGCCTCTAGTTATTGTTGATAATGATTGATTGATTGTATGGTGTTTAACGCCGTTTTCAACATTATTTCAGTTATATCGCAGCGGCCAGTGCACCTATCCATGCTTTCCTGGAGTTCATTTACCGCACAATATTCTTTCCAAGCCACTGGCTGCTTTCCCACATAATCATCGCTGAAACAACGGTCAGTGGTGAGAGAGGAATGAATCCTGTCGCAATGACGATCATCAATCCTTGGAAAGAAATTGGCCAAGCCCGGGATCAAACTCAAAACCCCCTGTTCTCAAGTCCTATACGCTACCGTTGATAATGAAGATTGTTATCTAATGGAAAACACTAAAAAACAAGGAAAAATTTTTAACCAGA
Source organism: Hippopus hippopus (assembly GCA_946811185.2). Lineage (NCBI taxonomy): Eukaryota > Metazoa > Mollusca > Bivalvia > Cardiida > Cardiidae > Hippopus > Hippopus hippopus. The sequence continues at coordinate 4,410,581 of OX328105.1, forward strand.
CATGGTAATTTTAGCCTTGTTCATATGAAAAGCATTTGCAGACCTCTGATGTTGCTATTATAAAAATTTATCAAGCAAAAGAATTTGAGACTAGACCATATTAAAAGCCTTTTCTGACGACAAATTAAATGTGACTCAAACGGTGCAGTATTTCTTTGAAAGGGTTTAAAACAAAGTTGGTAAAGGAGAAAATGCTGGTTACCAGCATTTTCTTCTTTTCCGACATTGTTTTCAAAGGTAGTGTTCAAATTGGTTTTTAAATCACTGGATATGCCCGTCGAAGACGGGACGTATTACGGGAACACTCATGGCGTATGGGCGTCAGGGTGGGCAGGCGGCATCCAGTTCTTTGTCCGGAGCATAACTTTGTCATCTCCAGTCCGATTGACTTGAAACTTGGCATTTGTGTTTGTTGCAATAATACGGAGTGCAGTGCGAAAGAACCATAACTCTACCTTGTGCTGTCTTTGAGTTATTTCCCTTTGATCGTCATTTTTACAGCATTTTCTGCTTGTCCGGGGCATAACTTTGTCATCTCCAGTCCGATTGACTTGAAACTTGGCATTTGTGTTTGTTGCAATAATATGGAGTGCAGTGCGAAAGAACCATAACTCTACCTCGTGCTGTCTTTATTTCCCTTTGATCGTCATTTTTACAGCATTTTCTGCTTGTCCGGAATATAACTTTGTCATCTCTAGTCTTAACATCTTCAAATTTGGTATGCATGATTGTTGAAAAATTACGGAATACAGTGCACAAGAATCATAACTCTTCCTAGCACGAATTTGAGTTATTCCCACTTAGATCTTCATTTTTAGCTCCACTGGCCGAAGGCCAACGGGCTTATGTCATGGCCTGTTGTCCGTCGTGCATCCGTCCGTCCATCCGTCCGTGCGTTAACTTTTTTTTAAAACGTCTTCTTCTCTGAAACTACCCATCCAATTTTGATGAAACTTCACAGAAATGATCCTGCCATGGTCCTCTTCAGAATTTCTTGAAAGAATTTAATTCCTTCAAAAACTCTGGTTGCCATGGCAACAAAACTGAAAAATTTTGAAAATCTTTGAAAATCTTCTTGTCTGAAACCGTAAGGCCAAGGGCTACCAAATTTGGCATGTAGCTTTATTTAGTGCACCTCTACCAAGTTTCTTCAATTTATAGCCCTGGGGTCAAAATTGGCCCCGCCCCGGGGGTCACAAGTTTTACATGGGCTTATTTAGGGAGAACTTTAAAATTCCTCTTCTACCTAGCCATGGGGCCTAGGGCGACCAAATTTGGCATGTAGCTTTATCTAGTGGACCTGTACCAAGGGTGTCCAAATTATAGCCGAGGGTCAAATTTGACTTCGCCCCGGGGGGGTAACATGTTTTACATGGGTGGGCTTATATAGGAAAATCTTTCGCATCTAGCTATAAGGGCTAGGGCTATCAAATTTTGCATTTAGCTTTATCTAGGGGGTCTCTATCAAGGGTGCCCAAATTATAGCCCAGGGGGTCAAATGTAGCCCCACCCCAGGGGGTCACAAGTTCTACATGGTCTTATATAAGGAAACTTTAATAATCTACTTGTACATAGCCATATTTAGGCCTAGGGCTACCAAATTTTGCATGTAACTTTATATAATGGGCCTCTACCAAGAGGGCCCAAATTTTAACTTTGGGGGTCAAGTTTGACTCCACACCAGGGGTCACAAGTTTTACATTGGCTTTTATAGTGAAAACTTGATAAACCTGTGTCATGGATCACATATTTTACAGGGCCTTTTATTCAGCAAACTTGTTTTACATGACTTTTTATTGGGCAAGATTAAAAAATCTTTTTGTTTATAACCACACATTCTAGTTTCATATTGTAGGTCTGGGGTCAAAATTGCCTTCATTCCAGGGATCGCAAGTTTAACATGGGCTTCAAAATATTGTCACTTCAATTTAAACATTAATCAAGGGAAATAACTCTTTTTATGAAAGATAAAGTTCGTTACTATTTACCTCCCTTGATTATCAAGCTGCAGTGATACATGATTGGTGCTAGACAAGTTTTTTAGCTCCACTGGCCGAAGGCCAGCAGGCTTATGTTATGGCCCGTTGTCCGTTGTGCGTCCATCCGTATGTTAACTTTTTAGCTCACTTGAGCCTAACGTGCTCAAGGGGAGCTTTTAGGATCACCTGGTGTCCGTCGTGCGTCGTGTGTCGTCAACAATTCTTTAAACATCAACTCCTCCTAAACCACTGGGCGGATTTGGACCAAACTTGGCTGGAATGTTCCTTGGAAGGTCCTCTTTAAAAACTGTTCACAGAATTTGATTCCATCAAAAACTCTGGTTGCCATTGCAACCAAATGGAATTTTTTAGGGAATTCTTTAAAAATCTTCTCCTCTGAAACCACGGGTCAGATTTTGAAATAATTTCACAGATATGCTCCTTGGGTGACCCTTTTTAAAAATTGTTTGTAAAATTTTGATCCGTCAAAAAATGTGGCTCTGGTGAATGGGGGCTTCTTGCACCATATAGAAATGAAGGAATTCTTCAAAATTCTTCTTCTCTGAAACCGCTGGTCAGATTTCGAAATAATTTCACAGGATTGTTCCTTGGGTGACCCTTTTCAAAAACTGTTCGTAAAATTTTGATCGGTCAAAAAACGTGGCTCTGGTGAATGGGGGCTTCTTGCACTATACAGAAATGAAGGAATTCTTTAAAAATCTTCTCCTCTCATGGGTTTCATGTTTTACAGGGCTTTTCATTGAGAAAAATTTGAAAATCTTCTTGTTTATAACATTCAAGAACTGAATTATTTGGTATGGAGCTTTATATTGTGGACCTCCACCAGGATTCAAATAATTATAGCTTTGCGATCAAAATTGGCTTTGCCCATGGATCCCAACTTTCTCGTAGGATTAGATAGAAAAATGTTTGCATGTCCTCGTGTTTGAAATCAATTTGCTGAATATTGTAATGTTTGGCTTGTAGTGTTTTTACTTAATAGCCAGTGGAGCGATACAGGGCCATCATGGCCCTCTTGTTATAGCATTTCTTGCTTGTCTGGAGCATAACTTTGTCATCATAAGTAGGAATGACTTGAAATATTGTGTGCTTTTTTGTTGCAATATTTGGAAGTGCAGTGCGCAAGAATTGTAACTCTACCTCGTGCTGTCTGAGTTATTTCCCTTTGATCGTCATTTTTACAGCATTTAGTGCTTGTCTGGAATATAACTTTGTCATCTCAAGTCAGAACGACTTCAAACTTGGTATGCATGTTTGTTGCAATATTACGGAGTACAGTGGGCAAGAACAATAACTCTACCTTGTGTGGATTTTGAGTAATTCCACTTTGATCTTCATTTTTACAGTATTTCTTGCTTGTCTGGAACGGAACTTTGTCACCTCAAGTGAAATTCACTTGAAACTTGGTAAACATGTTTGTTGCAGTTACGAAAAGTGCAATGCACTGGAGCCATAACCCTACCTAATGCCCTTTTGGAATTATTCCCTATTCATTATTTTTTTTTTTTACAGCTTTTCATGCTTCTCTACAATATAACTTTGTCTTTTCATGTTGGAATGACCTGAAACTTTATATGCATGTTTCCTTAACATTAGAGGAGACATTCATGGCTATTTCAATCACTTGCATGATTTCTGCTGCACTACTATTTTCCTCTACCTGCCCTTTACGATTATTATCCCCCCTTGACAACTGGTGGTGGGACGGGCGTATCTTGTGACAATTTGCCGCACTTGTTTACTTTTTAGTCCCCTACCGGTGAAGCCGAAGGGGACTTTAGGTTTGCACTCCGTCCGTCCATCTGTCCGTCCGTCCGTCTGTCTGTCTGTCAGTCCGGCAAATCAGTTTTCATGACTTTTTTTTTTCTAAACGCTGGCAGATATTGAGCTGATTTTTGGTGCGAGTCAACCACTATAAGTTACAGATCAAGTTTGAGTTTTGTTCCGGTCCGCTGATTTTTGACGAAATTACGGGCCTTGGACTTAAAAAATTTCACTGAAAAAAACGGTTACCCTGTTTTTTTTTCTCTTAACGCTGGCAGATATTGAGCTATGTTTTGGTATTTGAATTTACCACCATTGCATGCTCACCCATATATGATCAAGTTTGAGTTTTGTTCCAGTCCACTGATTTTTGACAGAATTACGGGCCTTAAAAATTTGCTTTTACAGGGGCATTTGTGTGTCATAAACACATCTTGTCTTAGTAAAACTTCTTCAGTGAATGTACATTAACAAGGAAAAATGTTTATATATCTGGCTTTCATTAAAGCATTGCATACAAAGATAGACATGATGCTTATAATTCTGAAAGGGGGTCAAATACGTTCTTTCTCCTCCACATAGTTTCACAAACTATATGTGCCAGCGATATATACTGCCGGTAGGGGACTAGGTATTGCTATGCAATACTATCAGAATGCTTGTTCCATAATGTTCTCAAAATTTTTCCTTCTCAGGGTTGTAAAAAAGCGGGATTGTTAGGGAGAGGGTTAACACATTACCACCTGAATATAACTCTGCTGACTCACAGCAAACCAGTTCTTAAGTCATCGTTGCAAAAGGAGAGATTACTCTAAACAAGCAGCACTCCTAGAGCACCAAATAAATCCAACAGACTTTTTCAGTATAGAAATAAGACCAAAATCAATGCAATTCCATGGTTGCTTCTGTAGGGTTTTGTTAAAGCAGACAGTGTAGATCCCAGATCAGACTGCATGTTTTGTGCTGTCTGATCTTGATCTACACTGTTTGCAAAGACATTTTTTGTTGCAAAAGGCTGCTGTGAGGTTGGGTTGTTTTTTTCTGAATATACTTGTATGTTGTACAATGGTCAGAGGGAAATAAATCTTTGTACACTTTCGAGTTTTGTGGGTTAAAAAATGTTCAATTATCAATGATTATTTTGCTACATGTATTTTAGATTTGACTTAAGATGTGTTAAGTATAGAGTATTGGGCATAGAGCATTGTTTGTATAATTCTAGTTTCTGCACATTAACTTCCATGTTGTTTAATTTTTTACGTAACGACAAAATTTTGTACTCTACCAAATTCAATTCAGACAAAAAATTGAATGTTGCTCAAATGGTGATTGCTGTCTTTGATAGGGTAGAAAACATTGTGGGAAAAGGAGAAAAAGCTGGTAACCAGCATTTTCTCCTTTTCCCACAATGTTTTCAAAAGGCTTCTTCCTCAGGGTCATGAAAACCAGGGATTGTTTGGTAAAGGGTTAAAAAAAGATGTTTACCTTTCCTTAAAATATCTATCCTTTTTGCCTTTCGTACAGTGTAGTTTGTATGTCTTCACCTTTTACCAAAAAATCCCCGTGGGGTCCCGGGTTTTTTTTAATTTATAGAATAGGACCTCGGCCTTTCTCTATGGCATGTCGTAGAAGGCGACTAAAATTAGAGACAAACGGCTGCTCTCCTTGTAATTCGTAGGATTGCAGCAGGCTGGGTAGTTCTTATTCCAAATCCTGTATTTTTTTTTTTTCTCGATGTAAATAGGGTTTGGAATGGGAATCAATTGGCCTGTGGGACCCCGTGTGGTTTAATCGGGGGTATAAGAATAAACCACTGCAGTCCCGCGATCGTCACATCTGCCATTTCATCTGGCGGAACAAAAGTGACAGCATGCATGTCGTAAAAGGCGACAAAAGGGGCATCAATTTGTGTTTCGTCCATTCCTCATTTATCATGTTTGTCTTATGTTGTTGCACATGTATGTTATTTTCACCTCGCATTATTGTTTACTAAGTAAGTGCGCCCAATATGACCTAAGTTGTCGACGGGCCTTAAAACGCTATTCATTATTCATTATTATTATTTTACCAAAAAATCCTTTATTGACTTTGACAAAGAAGACTATAGAAAACATGTTTGGAAAAGGAGAAAATAATGCCATCGTTTGAGCCACATTTACTTGCTTCAAGGGGCCTGCCCAGGTAGCTCAGTGGTTAGCATATCAGACTCATGACCTGGTGATTGTGAATTTGATACCCGGTTGAGGCAAACTTTCTTTCAGGCGATTTTTTGCCTCTTGCCTCTGATGCACGTGAGAAAGTAGTCAGTGATTTGGAAAGAAAGTTGCAAATTTCAGTACTGGTGTAAGAAAGCCAGGAAACATGCGTAGGTGCCTTTTGGTAACAAATTAAAACAGTCTGTATAGCGATGAATTTTTTGTATTGATTTTAATCTTTTATCAAAATGTTTTGTTTGAAAAAACTGTAATGTAGTAGGCTTTTGAAAATGTTGTGGAAAAAGCTGGAAGTGCTTGTAACTAGCATTTTCTCCTTTTCCTTCAGTGTTTTCTATTCTTTCAAAGACAAATCTCATCGTTTGAGCAACATTTTATTTGTCGCCTGTGTGTGCTTTGAATTTGGAACAGTCTAAAACTTTGTCATTTGGTAAAGAGTTAAAACAGCCTGTATTTAGTTTATATTATTGACTTTAACCTTTTAACAAAACATTTTGTTTTAAAACTATGTGTAGTAGTCTAGGCTTTTATTAACATTGTGGAAAATGATAGAAGTGCTTGTAACTAGCATTTTTCTCCTTTTACAGTGTGTTTTGTATCTCTTTAACTCATTACCAAACAGTCTCAAGTTTTAATGACTCAGGGGAACAAGGCTTTTGAAAACATTGAAGGAAAAGGAGAAAATGCTGGTAACCAGCATTTTCTCCTTTTCCCTCCATGTTTTCCATCCTTTGAGAGACAAATCCAATCATTTAGGTCACATTTAATTTGTCGTCTGCATATGCTTTGAATTTGGACCATTCTAAAATTTTGTTGTTTAGTAATTATGCTACTCTCTCACTATTGCGTATCAGCGGCTTATGCAACAAAATTTCTTTACGCAGGTCTATCACCAAGAACTGAGTCGTATTTTGTTCAAAATTAAAGACACTTCGTATGTACGACATTTCTGTGGCGTACCTGTGTTCTTATGGAGTTCAAGGGACGTAAAGTATGGCGTACTGAGGCGTAAGAGTGGCTTATGACGCATTGCAGTGGCATAACTGCTTCGTTTACATGACGTTCCTTTCTTATATGCGGCCTTGCTGTTGCATAAATACGGTGGTCACCGATGGAAAATGGCTGTGCGCACTTCGTTGCTGTCATTCATCCAAAAGAAGTCAAACGTATCATGTTAACCAATATGTTCATGTTACGTAACAAGACATGTTTGAGTTACGTTCCCGCGGTGTTGTCGCTGCGTTGTTTTCACTTTTATGGCGTATGTGTGAAGTAAGCATGACGTATCGGAGCTGCTACGTACGTGCTACGTATTTTTAAGGGCATACTTAAAAAAACATCGCACCTCCTCGTACAAGGAGATCGTGCTACGTACCAAAGGGTATTAGCTACCTAAGTTGACGTTACTGTGGCATTGTCGTGGCGTTCCTTTCCTATCGGGATACGCCGTACATACGCAAGCTGATACGCACTAGTAGTGAGAGAGCATCGTAGAGACCTAAAGACAAATTATATGGTTTGAGCCACATTTCATGTCCTCTGCAGATGGCCTCAAATTGGACAATACTAAAATTCTGTCGTCTGTCAAAAAGTTAAATAGTCTGTATTGTGATATTTTGTTTTGTTTTTAAACTTTTATCAAACCAGCCATTGTTTAAAAAAACATGATAACCCTTTACCACACAATCCCGAGTTTTAACGACCCTGAGAAAAAAGCCTTTGGAAAACCTTGTAGCAAAAAGGAGAAAATGCTGGTAACCAGCATTTTCTCCTTTTCCTTCGAGTTTTTCTACACTTTCACAGACAATTACCATCATTTCAGCTAAATTAAATATGATGTCTGCAAATCCTTTGAATTTGGACCAGTCTAAAAATTTGTTGATTGTAAGAGTTACATAAGCTCTTGAAAACATTGTGGGAAATGGTGAAAGTGCTGGTAAGCAGTATTTACTCCTTTTCTTCCATGTTATCTACCCTTTCATAGACGATTCACCTCATTTTAGCCACATCTAATTTGTCGTCTGCAAATACTTCCAAAAGTCCGAAATTTCATCATTTGGTAAAGAGATTCTTAACACTTTACCAGAAGACAAAATTTTAGATCGTTCGAAAGTGAAAGCATCTGCAGACAACAATTCAAATGTGGCTCAAACAATAAAATTTGTCTCTGTCGTCTGTGCAGTCAGACCAAAGGAAGACCTCAGGGTCGTAAAAAATCGGGATCGTGTGGTAAAGAGTTTTTTTTTTTTTTCAAATATTTTGTATTATGATGAGGTTATTGTCTTGATTTTAACCTGTTCTCAAACCAGCAATTATATTTCAAACAGAAACATGTACTATATAAGGTTCTTGAAAACATTATAGAAAATGGCTAATGTGCTTGTCAGCATTTTCTCTTTTCCACAATGTTTTCTACCTTTTGAGAGACAGATTCCACTGTCAAAGCTACATTCAATTTGTTGTCTTTCAATTTGGATATGTTAAAATTTTGTTATTTGATGGATTGATTCAACTTTTTTAATAATCTTATTTAATTAACTCTTTACCAAACGAAAAAATTTTCGACTCATCCAAATTCAAAGCTTTTGCAGACAATTAATGAAATCTGGCCCAGTTGTTGAAAAATATCTCCTGAAAGAGTTGAAAACATTGTGGGATAAGGAGAAAATGCTGGTTACCAGCATTTTCTCCTTTTCATACAATGTTTTCATCAGACTTTGTCCTCAGGGTCGTTAAAAGTCAGGATTGTGTGGTAAGGAGTTAAGATTTTTGTCTCTGTATATTGACCCCTTTTTCAAATGACAAAATTTTGAATTAATCTGTATTGAAGGCATTTTCTGTCAACAAATCATATGTGTTTCAAATAATGGTACCTGTGTGTGAAAGGATAGAAAACATTGTGGGAAAGGGGAAAATAATGGTAACCACCATTTTCTCCTTTTCCCACAATGTTTTTCCCCGTGGGGTCCCGGGTTTTTTTTAATTTATAGAATAGGACCTCGGCCTTTCTCTTTGGCATGTCGTAGAAGGCGACTAAAATTAGAGACAAACGGCTGCTTTCCTCGTAATTCGTAGGATTGCAGCAGGCTGGGTAGTTCTTATTCCAAATCCTGTATTTTTTTCTCGATGTAAATAGGGTTTGGAGTGGGAATCAATTGGCCTGTGGGACCCCGTGTGGTTTAATCGGGGGTATAAGAATAAACCACTGCAGTCCCGCGATCGTCACATCTGCCATTTCATCTGGCGGAACAAAGGTGACAGCATGCATGTCGTAAAAGGCGACAAAAGGGGCATCATTTTGTGTTTCGTCCATTCCTCATTTATCATGTTTGTCTTATGTTGTTCCACATGTATGTTATTTTCACCTCGCATTATTGTTTACTAAGTAAGTGCGCCCAATATGACCTAAGTTGTCGACGGGCCTTAAAACGCTATTCATCTATTCATCTTCACAATATTTTCTAAAGCCATCTTTTTAAAGAATGTTGAATTTGATCTTTGGGTAATATGTTTTGTGGGAAAGGGGGGAAAATGTTGGTAACCAGCATGTTCTCCTTTTCACTCAATGTTTCTAAAGCCATCTTTTTAAAGGCCGTTGATTTTAATCTTTGGGTAATATGTTTCTTTTGTATACATGAATAATTCATTTTGAGTAATAAAATATTATTTTATACTTTGGTGTTCTTCTTTTCTGCATAGAGAAAACAAGTTGAGAGAACTTGTGTTAAAAAATCGATTTAGTAAGCATGTTTTATATTTTAAAACCCTCTTTATTAAAATTGATAAATTTCAAAACACAGTAGTAAAAGGTAATCTCCCTGTGTCCCACCATCGCCTATCCAAGTGTCTTTCTCGTCCGTTCTCCATCCGGCTGTTTATTTCTCTATCCAGTTGTCTTTCTGTTTTTTTCCTCATCTGTCTGTGCGCTGTTTTTTTTCTGGCTTGGGTGCGTCTCGATCTCGGGTCCCCGAGTTCCCAAGTCGACTCCCCTGACCATTAGACCAATTTGGAGCCTATAAGATTAAGGTTGTAGTTTATATTTGAATACAATGTCTTGTAAAAACATTAAAAAAAAAAAGTTCTACCGGAAGTCTCGTTACAAATGCCTCGTGGTTCTTCATTCAAAACTTTCTATACCAAACTGGCCCGTGTTTGAACAACCACAGCGAGATAACTTTTGAAAACATTGTGGAGAAAGGCAATAATGATGGTAACCAACATTTTCTCTATTCCAACAGTGTTTTCTTCACTTTCAAAGAAAAATACTGTAATTTGAGCGTCGTGTAATCTATCGTCTGCGCAGTCAGTCATAATGGGCGAATTTCCTAACTCTTAGCCTGGTATGCGCGACTCGATGATCTTTTGTGGCCTGTATAGGTCAGGATCAGACAGCACAGAACGTGCAGTCTGATGTTTGATCTACACTGACCGATAAAAAGATATTTTCCCCAGAAAAATAGGGATGATTTTTGTCGTCTGGTAAAGCGTTCGCTTCAATTGAATATATAAAATTTCAGCACCTCCACAATCAAACACGTGTTCAGCAGATCTATAACTTTGGAAATATCCCTGTAAAATACTGATGGTGATGATACCAAACATAAATGAACCGAAAAAACATGACAAAAGGAGCTGTTCAGCCTAGGTCCAGGCGTCAATAATTTTTTTTAACTCATATGCAGTTAAATGCAAATCGGGGACCTTTGTGGACAGTGTAGATCTAAGATCAGACTGATCAGACTGCACGTTCCGTGCACGGAACGTGCAGTCTGATCTTAGATCTACACTGTCCGATATGGAGATACCCGCCACCCCCCCTTCCCCCCCCCCAAAAAAAAAGAAAATACCTCTGAAATCGCAAATTTTGGTGTTTTATTACCCGAATAAATTGACCGACATGAAATAAATGACCTTTATCACCATATATTGCACACTTGACTTACTGTCCAAACTTAGCTTCGGCTATTGTCGTCTGAATGCGGAAATATGTGAACGATTTTCAACTCTTTATTCGGTTACTAGATTTATCTTGTCTTTAAATAATACTTTAAGATACCTGAATAAAATGATTTTGTTAGTTTGAGTTGGTAAGAAGTGGCGAATGACAATGATCAAAGATGCACTTTCTGTACATTCTGATCTTCATCCATGTCATCTGCGAAAGTTTCTTGTTTTGACTACGGCATTGAAAAGGTCGAACCCGACTTTAACAATTAATAGAATTTCCGTAACGTCCGAGTATACGCGATGATAAAAATATTCATTCTCTAATTATTCTTTGCATAAAGGTCAGTTTCAGGTCAATTTGTTCGAGTAATACCATTGGCTTGGAGGTTTCATTTCAGTTATTTAACATGTTACGGGCTAATAGCCATTTACGGTCTACACAGATCTTCAAAAACAATCGTTTAATCGGAACCGTTTTTTGTTGTTGTTTTTTTTACAAAGTAGAGTCAAATATAATGGATAAAAAAAAAAAAAATCAGATTGGAACCCAGGCTGTCGTTATGCAGCCATGTTTCACAAGTAGATCTACAAGCATATCACGGCGACTATTCGGTTATGCATTGACATAACGTCCTTTGAGACATGCTCTGTGAAAAGGCGGTTTAATACATCTACAAAAAGTATCGACTCATGTCAGCCTAAGCGGTCCGCACAGGCTTGACAAGAGTTGAAACATTTTTGCTATTTGTAAATTCTCTGCATATCCAAGGACCACTCTTCCTCCAGATTCAGTCAATCGTTAGACTATATAGATTTTATGGATCTCTAATTATCATGTGTTGGCCTGCTTTGTACAATGCATCACGGAGATACATTATTAGTTGTACGGTCAGGTGGCTGGGGACTTGGAAACTTGTTCACGGCTGTGGTGAATCATGTTTCCCCGAGCCGAAGGCGAGGTGGCGACATGATTCACCACAGCCGTGAACAAGTTTCCAAGTCCCCTGCCACCTGACCGTACAACGAATTTATTATACTGCATAGTTTTACCATTCCAACGTGAGTTAAGCGAAATTTACCTGTTTCTTGGTTTCAAAAATTGAGTACGCCGACGAAGTAGAATTTCCCTTCTGAGTGCCCCAATTCAATGAAAACTGACGTCACTGGGAACTGACGTCACTGAAACCTTGGTAAAACGTGCAGTTTGGTGCATAATCTTGATGTTAATCTTGATCGACGCCGCCATTTTGGTGAAAGGGAAACTGCTTTTACGTTGGTTTTGCCAGTGTACATGATATATATGTTCGGGGCATATTATCCAATCAGATCACGAGAAATTTCTTTGCAGTATAATAATAAATCCACTTTTGCAATAGCATGGCTTATTGTTTTATTCAGTATAAAACAGCACTTGCATGTTTATAGCTTACAACGTAAGCGACAATTATTAGTCCAAAACAGTGGAAAACAAACACCTACTTAGATTGTCATGATCTAAGAAGCAAGAAAAAAATAAACAATTTGTTTGTATTGAGTTCAACACCGCTTTTACAACTCTGATTGATGCATGTGAGAAAAGTAGTCAGTGGCTTGGAAAGACAGTTGTATCGGTACTGGTGTGAGAAAGCCGGGAAACACATGCGTAGACCTGTGCACTGACCGCCATGATATGACCTAAGCTGTTAAAATGGCGTTAAACTCCATACAAACAATCAATCACGTAAATTTTGTCGTCTGATAAAGAGTTTAAAACGATGTCTATGGTGATAAATTTATCGGCTGCTTTCCCGTGTCTTAATGTAAGTATTAGGAGAAACGATTTCTGTCACAATGGCAATCATTTCACCTTGAGGATGATTGACTGAATTATGTTTCACGCCGCTTTCAAAATTATTTCAGTCCTATCACGGCGACAGCCCACACATTCGTGTATTTCCTGGGTTTCACCAGTGCTAGGCTAGGGCTCTGAAGTGTCTTGCTCAGGGACACTCCAACGTAAAACCCAGTGCTTCCAGTGAGGATCGAACTCAGGGTCTCCAGGTTACTAGCCTACAGTTTCCATGTCGGATTACTAGCTCACGATGCTTTAAACACCATTTTGGTCATATCACGACGACAGCTTACTTATTTCTGTGTTTCATGCCTCCCTTCGTCTCACGGGCACTAGGTCAGGGTTTTTGAAGTGTTCAGCCTACAGGCACTCGCACGAAACACCCTCTTGAAGATCGAACCCATGACTGGCGGACTATGAATCCTATACCTCAACTACTTTGCCATGCAGAAGCTCTTTGGCAGAGCCAGGAATCGAACTCAAACGGTTTACGTTCACGACTAAGCTACCGGGCTCAGTATCGAACCCACGACCGTAACAACCCCTAAATTTCAAACCCTGTTGTCACCAACTGAGCTACCAGGCTCGGCCATCGAACTCCTTACTTCTAAATTTTCTAGCCCCGTACATAACCGACTGAGCCCATCACGACGACCATCATTAAATTTTAACCTCGTTGGGGATGAAAACACGAGACGAAGACGACGACAATGAGTACGATGATGACTACACACACACAAAAAAAAACGGAATAATCCCGGGAAGTCCCCACCATAGATTTTGCTTGGCACTTTCAGGAAATAGTGCAAGAAAGTACGGAATGAATGTTGCAATGGTGAATACGCAAGTCCTGCGTATTCACCATTTCACCATTAATTCCGTACATTTATTGCGTATACCCCCCCGCCCCCCCAATATTGCAAAGCAAAATCCATGGTGGGCAATTCCCGGGATCATGCCAAAGAGAGATTTAAAAAGGAGAAGAGGAAAACCGCTACAACAAAGTCACCCACCTCCATGTGTATTATTTTCCAGAATGTATCTTTAGATAAAATAATCCTTCAAATAAAAAAAACAAACAAACATTGTCTCATTAACAAGTATTTTAAACAAGCGATTAACACACTCAACAGTGAATACCAAACATGTCCAAATGAAGCACGTGGAAAGTCTGCAAATTTGGGGATTACGGCGACGGGGGTGGGGGAGAGGGTTGTTGTCTGTCACGGATTTGAGCCACGCTTTGTGAAAAGAGGCTTTAATGTTAGCAGTCCTCACAGGCTGATACAAGTCGAACCTTTTCGCAATGCTTTGACCATTTTCTGCCACCTTTAAATCCAGCTGACCATCGAGAAACAGTAGAATATGACAGACCATCATTTTCATATACCTTTGTTCGAATCCGCCTTTATTTCCTGTGCTGAACAATTAAGTAACGACCTGATTTTAACATAGACCCTCTATTCTTCGTTAGCCATGTTTGTAACCAAAACGCAATAACTGCCAATGCACAAAACCGTCCCTTTTTAAAGCGCAGCAGTAAAAGGCAAATGCTTTCAGATTGATTAATTAATTGAATGGTGTTTTAACACCGCTTTTGACATTATTTTAGTCTTAAATAGGCGACAGCTAGCATATTCACGTACGACCATGTCCTAAATTTCACAAAATAAGGAATTTGCTTTCAAAGAGAAAACAATGTGAGAAAAGGAGAAATACAAAGAAACAAGAATTTAAAAAAATAGAAAGACAGCATAAACTTGTCTGCATGGTTGTTACTATTCTGGAATTGTGTGTTAAAGGTTTAAATAGGAACAAGATTCAGATCCATGACCTCCCTCTTTCAAAGGCTTGGTTTTTACCTCTAGACCAGCAAAGTTGTATCTTAAAAAACCTTGGTCAGTCACATTTTCATTCGGCATACTTCGGGTGATGGGGGGGTCATCAAATCCCTCGGCTATATCACGTGGCTTGATTTGTACGTACATGGTACATGTCTTCGCCGGAAATACGCCGGTTTACCGTTCTGAAAATTGTGAGGCTCCTCTATGGTGGCATATTTCTGCCACGAGATACGAGATAGCTATCATGATAATTTTAGAAAACTATCGCGATAAAATAAAGTTTCCTGGAAATTTTATCGAGATAGTTTCCAGAAAAAAATATCACGATAAACTTGATATTTTAACGCAAAATTTCTCAATCGTGCACGAAGCTGACATTCGAGATAAAATTATCGTGATAGTTCTGTCCGTTTCTCGATATCTATAAATAGAAAATTCATCAATTGGATGAACTCGGTAGTTTTTGACTTCGCAAGATTGCAGTCAGTAAGCTTTAGAATCTTTAACAATTGTAGCTTAATTTGTAAATTTTGACAGGACTTGAAATGAACAGAAGTCTGTAAGATCACAAAGACGACTCGAAATGCCTTCAACGAACAACTTTAAAACCTTCCAGGGAAAAGGAGAATTAATAAGGTTGGAGACGAAGATGTTCCGAAACCGTATCTATTTATAGATATCGTGAATGTCAGTTATGGGCACGAAAGCCAAAAAAGTCATGATAACAGTAAGAACTATCGCGATATTTTTATCTTGAAAATTTTTATTATCTAGATAATATTTCCAGGAAACTTTGTTTTATCACGATAGTTCTCTTGAATTATCGCAATAGCTATCTCGTATCTCGCGGCAGAAATATGCCACCATACTCCTCTTATAAAAGAAAAGTTGAGCCTTAATTTTCTATCGAAATCTTTCAAACTATATTTCAGTTGACAAACAATTCGTACATACATTTTTTAACATGGTTTATCAATTCCGATTGAAGTTTTCACCGACAGATAGATGGATAGATGTGAATAACTTCATAGAGGTTGTTTATGCCGTTGCTAAACGACTTACACTGGCGCCGCCATTTATAAAATCACGTGATTAGCAGTTGAAATGGAAACGACCATTATACAGACGAGGTTGACATAGGTACGGAATGGGCCGAGTTGTGTCGTGTGTCACATTTTAGGAATGTTTGAAAAGTAATTTGGATTGTGGTCTGAAACCTTTGAAACTGGTAAAATGTGCATGCTTTTACGTCACATCCACAAAAAAATGATTAACTCTATATCACGCGACAAAAATGTAGACTAGACCATATTTACCATGGTATAGACATGACGCTTGCAACTGCTTTGAATTTTGGCTTGTCCAAACTTTTGTCGTCTGGTTAAGAGTTGCCTGAGTAAATATCGTACATTTTCATTTTTGTGGCATTTGTCGAAGACAGTGCCACTATGAGTTCAATACTGAATGTTAAATATTGAATTTTGAAGACCATGTATCGTATTTTGTGCAAAACCGAAGGAAATAAACCCAATTAAACTCAAATTTTCTCAGTCAAATGAGTTTTTCGATATCACTCAGATATGTAATTGGAAATGGCGTATTAAAATAAACTGGATTAGGTCATCGATCGTGGAAATACTTCTTTTTAACTGAAAAGCGCTTCACCCGGTCTTAGCCTTCTATTGGCGCAATGATATACACAAAAATTTTCTACTGACCGCTTTGGTTCCGGGCTTGTTCGTTCCGAAACCAGTTCGTCCCTGGGCTTGTTCGTCCCATGATTGCACGCTAAACCATTTGATTGTGCATGAATATTTACAGATCGAAATAATTGATTGTAATGTTGGGAATTAGATCTTGACGGCCAAAGATATCTCAAAATCATAGTTTTCAGGTATAAACTTAATTTTACTCGATATATATGCATGGTTTCTCTCTCTACCCATCATGCATCCTACCGTCAAGGGATATTACTGCTGACTCCTCCTGTGAATGATCAAAGGGAGACCACCAGTACACAATATTCCAAACTTTGGCACCAGTACTCTCCCTTTAACACACAAAAAAAAGAGGTATTAATTTGCTTAGTAGGTTTACTTTCAAGTTAATATATATTTGAATAATATTTCTCTCTTTTTTTTTCAAATTATTAATTCCACACAATGGCTTCCTTGACAAATGTCACATCAGCGTTTTCAACGCTTTGATTTTATAATTAAATATCAGTTGTTTTCATGAACATTGGCGAGTTCTGATTGGCTGAAAATTTTTTTTCATAGCTCCATGAAAAAAAAAAAAAAAATATAACGTTGTGCCGGAACTACTTTTGCTGAAGGTTACTTTTGCAGGTCTTACACGCTGCTGTGTTCATTTACTTTCGTTCTTTACTTTCAGTATTGGGGATCTGAAAACTGCTTCCCTATTGTATTCTTGCGCCATACAAATATGTGTAGAAGGGGCTTTAGAAACTCCAACGTTAGATTTAAAAATAAAGAAAATGAATGCAGTTTGAATTATTTCCGTGGGTGTATGTTTTCTGTAATATTAAATTATAAGGAATGAAGAGAATTTTATTTTTTTCATGGAGGTATGAAAAAAACCCTAATCACACTGTATGAAACCGCGAAGAAGCGGTTTCATACAGTGTGATTAGGGTTTTTTTTTTATATCTCCATGAAAAAAAGAAAATTCTCTTCATTCCTTAAGTAAAATATGAATACATATTGACCATGGTATATTCAGCCATGCTCTGGCAAAAGAGGGGAGGTGTTCTAACTCTATACCATACGATAAAACTATAGAACTGTCTAGGTCAGAAGCATTTATCGACGAAAAACTAGGTATGGCTCAAATGATGAGATATTAGTCTTTGAAAGGATAGAAAACATTCTGGGAAAAGGAAATAATAATGGTTACCAGCATTTTCTCTTTTTCCCCCACGATGTTTTCCAAAACCTACTTCTTCAGGGTTGTTAAAGTTGTTAAAACTGTGTGGTAAAGGGTTAATGCATCTCCTTGATGCATTTATACAAGCAAGTTATCACATGATCATGGATCCATAGAATCCATTTTGTCTACCCTTCGACTGAATCCTGAGGAAGAATGGTCTTTGGAAATGCAGACAATTTACCAAACGCAAAAAATTTCGACACAGGTCAGCCTACACAGACTGAGCAGGCTCATCTGGATCGATACATTTGCAGATTCTCCCTTTTCACAGTGCATGACTCATTTGTACTATTTGTGTGGTCTTTAACCTCGTTTTAAATATCACTTCAATTATATCGCAGCGGCTAGTGCACCTATTCATGCTTCTACGGAGTTTCTTTTACTTCAAATGATATTCTCTGCAAGCCACAGGCTGCCTTCCCATGCATAACCGTCGAAACGAGACCACGATAAAGAAATCGCTATTAGTATGTAGGTTACTTGACCAAACTAGTCAGGGTTTCTTATCTTCCGTTCAAAACGACATTACATAAGAGGTTTGTCAAATTTTTCTCACAAGTTTTTGTCTTTTTATTTATTTATTTATTTATTCATTCATTTTTTCATTTTTTTTTTCTTAAGAATTTATGTCGTAATTCCATAAGTTCCTGGGGGAAGAAACCATTTGAAATCATTGTGCGAAAAGAAAAAAAAAAAAAAAAAAAAAAATGATGGTGACAAGCATTTTCTCCTTTTCCCTAAATGTTTTCTGTCCTATCAAATCCCCACATCTTACAAAAATATGAGCCATGCTCTGGCAAAAAGGGGCGTAATGCATCTCAGTGATGCATTATACCAAGCAAGCCATCACATAATTATGGATTCATAAAAGTCATTTTGTCTAATAAGCAATGGAACCATGAGGTAGAGTGATCCTTGGACATACCGAAAATTGAGAGATAGTGAAAAGTTTCGGCCCAGGTCAGCCTGCGCGGACTGCGCAGGCTGACCTGTGTCGATACTTTTCGCAGATGCATTAAGCCCCCTTTTCAAAGGCTTATTTATAATTTATGAACGACGATCTCGATCCATTTTACCAAGCAAGTCATCACATAGTCATGGATCCATAAAACCAATTTTGTCTTAAAATGGACTGACTCATGAGGTAGAATGGTCTTTGGACATACAGAAAATCTACAAATAACGAAAATTTTCGACCCATGTCCGCCTGCGCAGGCTGACATGGGTCGATACTTTTTGCAGATGCATTAAAGCCCCTTTTCACAGCGCATGATTCAAAAAGAAAAGGCTTGCTTATAAGGACACTGTATATGAAGAGAAGAGTGCGTAAAAAGTGCGCCAACCATTCTGAAGTGAGTTCTAACTCTTAAGACTCGTTATCTGATTGGCTGAGACAGAATGTCAATAATTGACCAATCCCTTGGAAAAGAAGTCATTTTTTCAAAGTCTCTTTTCCGGGACAGGTTTTCTATCGACTATCTTCATTTCTTCATATTTAAAAGGTCAATGCGATTTGGGGATGGGGGGGCGTATTCACCAACCAAAATTTGTCTAAAATAGGCTAAATAACATTGAGGGAAGGGGAGAAAATGCTGGTTACTAGCATTTTCTCTTTTTCCAACTATGTTTTCAAGTGCCTTCTTTTCCATGCTCGTTGAAACTCGGGACTGTGTAATAAGGGGTTAAGACGCAAGCGACTTTGTACTTCGGCTTTGAAAAAGCAGTCAATGAGAGGATAGGCGAAAGCTTACTGGCGGACAAGAAATTAATGAAACGAACTGTACAAAAATCCAGCTATAATCAGTTATCAATTGGTCACAGACAGAAGAAGAAGAAGAAGAAAAAGAAGAAGAAGAAAGGTGAAAAGGAGGAGGAGAATGAGGAAGGAGAAGAAGTAGGAGGGTCATAAGGAAGAAGAAGAAGAAGAAGAAGAGAGGTGAAAAGGAGGAGGAGAATGAGGCAGTAGAAGAAGAAGAAGGGTCATAAGGAAGAAGAAGAAAAAGAAGAAGAAGAAGAAGAAGAAGAAAAAGAAGAAGAAGAAGAAGAAGAAGAAGAAGAAGAAGAAGAAGAAGAAAAGGAATAAGAAGAATGATTAGAAGAATAAAAAGAAGAAGAAAAAGAAGAAGAAAAAGAAAAAGACGAAGAAGAAGATAATATGCCGAGCTATCAAAGGTTCTATTTATAGGGTCAAGTATGACTTTGGGACACAATAGTAATGCTTATTTATCTATTTATGAGGTCACACAACCTGATGGAAACGTTTTTTATTCTACTGGCTGTGTTGTTCAAAGTTAACACAGGTATCGAATCTTAGTTTCTCTTTCTGAAACCTACATCTTATCTGAATTAACCTTTATCTTGTTAAATAAGCAAAATGAAACTTTCAAGCTAATAGTAGAAAGCAAAATTTTGCTATTTCAAAGGTATTTTTTGGGGAAAAATATCTTCTTATCGGACAATGTAGATCCAAGATCAGACTGCACGTTCTGTGCAGTCTGATCTTGATCTACACTGTCCGCAAAAGGCCATAAAGTTGCACTTAGTAGCCTGCCAAAAACATCATGGGAAAAGGAGAAAATACTGGTATCCAGCATTTTCTCCTTTTCTCATGATGTTTTCTCCCAATTTTTCAAAGAAAAAATCTATGATTTTTGCCACAATGAATTTGTCGTCTGCAAATGTCCTAAACATGACCGAGTCTCATATTGTCGTCCGGTGTTCAAAGAGAAAAGATAATCAAAGGGACGCACCATTGTTTAGAATCAAGTTATCGATTGTACAAAAGCAGCTGTTTGATATACAATAACCTTTTAGAAAATTACTTAAAAATTTATCTCGATAGATTTTCTCATTAAGAATTAGAGAAATGAGAGACATGGCGGAGAGAGAGAGAGAGAGAAAGACAGACAGACAGACAGAGACTGCAGCCACCTGGCACAAATTCAGACATAAAGATTGAACATAGGCGATATAAAATACTAGATTTAGGTCTTAAATTTTCCATCTGCCTTTCTTGGACAGTACATGGTGTAACTGAGTACTTCAGCTGGTCCCACGCTCGTCACTACGACTCGAACATCAAACAGTATGTATTAGACCACTTCAACACGGATACCAGCTACTCTTTCGGATGGAAGCTAAGCGGCGACACGGATTCTTTAAAGCTTGCCAGCGACCCTGACGGTTCCGGCTACGTGCTACAAGTCTTCTATAAGCATGGTAAAAAAGCAAGATTAATATAGTCACTATAACCCGTTTTCATCCTATACACAAAGGAAGTGTAGTCTAAAATAAGCATGCTTGCTGTAAACTAATCTTTGTTACAAGAGTTTCAACAACAAAAAGAAAATCTGAGTGCCTAAACTATTTGGTTCAGGCAATCATAAACTGAAACTGCGTTACTTTCAAATCTAAACAAGAAATATCTTTTAAAAAAGACAGACGGCGAGAGAAATGATGAAAACAGTTCTGAAAGTAGCCTCTTTTAAATTGTTTTGCATATGGTTGAAAGCAGAATTTTCATAAGATTTAAGAATGAGGAAGCTCTCGTAATGAGCGTTATTGAGCAATACAATAATTCTCATGTTTAACGTAAAATGAGACTCGACATTCTGCCATGTTTCGGAATATATCGTTTGTTCTGTTTTTTAATATGTTTAAATAAAGGTCTGTTTAGACCATACGATGAAATCTTTAAAAAGAAAACAAAGTAGATTTGCATGTTTTTGTACAAAAAATGAACCACCTTTCAAACATCGATTATTTGTCGTTATCAGAAGGCGGGGTTTTATCACCCTTCTCAATGCTTGACCACACCCACCTACTTTTATTAAGAGTAATTTAGTAGAAACCCAGTTTCTTTGCAAATTTCTACTGTGACCTTTATTTTTTTGCGTAGTTTACTTATATTTGGCCAATCACAAAATTTGTAACCATTCATTTCCTCCTAGTACTGAAAGTACATGTAGGTCAAAAGTGAGATCATACAGCTACGCCGAAAAAATCTTGAGTATTTGCATGGGGAGTACAGGTAAACAAGGAGTCGAATTTTACCGATTTCCTGTACCACAGGCACAGAAACTGCCTTTTTTTAAAACGTCAAATTTTGCCGATTTATATATGTCAAAGACGCGTGAACTGCCTCTTTCAAATGTCAGACTGCCGATTTGGTAAGGTTTACTAATTTCTTAATTATGCAGGTACCCGAGCAAATTATGACAGCAATGGACACAAGTGCCCCAGTAATGGTCCGTGTCACCGTGGTGTACAGTTCTACATCATGCCTCCCAACCTTTACAAGAGCGGCCATACTTTCGCAGCCCTGGAATACCAGGTAATAAATGGATCTAGGTTATCTTCCTAGGTCTAACAAAAAATATCTGTGTTTAGGGTTTCGGTCCGAGATGCTGTAGGTAGGGTAGGTAGGGATTCATTTTTATACCCCCGCAAAACGAATGTTTTCGGGGGTATACTGGAATCAGCCTGTCTGTCCGTCCGTCCGTGTACAAAATACTAGTAATTTTGTGTCGCAAACTCCTCCTACAATTTTGCTGCTATTGTATTGAAAGTTTGTTGATACATTGATCGTATACCGAAGTAGTGCAAGACGTAGTGTTCAATCATCTACTCCCTATGATTCAAGGGTAATCTCCCCTTGAACTTAGAAATTTTTTTGTTAAATTGCCTGTTTCTGTTAAAGCGCTGGCGGGGGTATTAAGTCACATTCAGTGACAGCTCAAGTTTTTTTCTCCAGAAACTTTTTACATGGACCATGTACCGAAATCACACCCGACAGGTATTTTTTTTTTCAATCGATAAAAAGTTTAAAGTCGGCAGCATTTTCTAGGTAGGGTAAGGAAACCCTAAACAGATATATATTTTTTTAGGCCCTATCAGTGTTTGCCTATAGATCTTTTTGTTAATATGGGCACTGGAACAAGTGGGTAAATCCTTTTTCACACAATCACGACTTCTAACGACTCTGAGGTAGAAGGCTTTTGAAAACATTGTAGGAAAAGGAGAAAATGTTGGAAACCAGCATTTTCTCCTTTTCCTACAAGGTTTTCAACCTATTCAAAGACAATACTATCATTTAAGAAATAAACATTTAAATTGTCGTCTGTGAGTGCCTTTAATAAGATGGGTCCAAAATTTTGCTGTTGTTAAGGGTTAACTTCTTACCAGATGACAAAATTTTAGATTTGCCCAAATTGAAAGCATTTGCAGACGACAAAATGAATACGACTTAGAAATTGAAATTTGTCTTGGGAAGGGTAGAAAACATTGTGTTACCAGCATTTTCTCCTTTTCCCACAATATTTTCAAAAGTCCTCTTCTTCAGGGTCGTTAAAAGTCGGGATTGTTTGGTAAAGAGTTAAACACTTTTTCTACAACCAGAAATTGCATTAATTTTTAATCTAGAATTAGACTTATACAATTTAAGAGTCGTTGGTGAACACGAGCCAGGCTAATAGTTTTCGATGCGAGTCTTTGTCGATCTCTGACGTCTGTTGAGTTCAGGGCTGCCTCATTCATAAGTAATTGGACAGCGTAACAAATTTTCAATAAGTATCACTCATAAAATTCCTGTATTTATTCATTAACCTCATGCAGAAGAAATTTCTGCTTCTTGGAAAGGGCTATACTGTGAGATCTCTATGGCGAGATGGAGATTGCTCGTAACGAGCCATCAGTCTTCCTTTTTTCCAAGTTTTCACGTGTATTCATACTCGAATTAGAAAACCTAAATTTGTGCCAATGATCAATAGTCAAAAAGGGACATTGCTGGTAACGAGTTATTTTTCCCAACACTACTTTGTTATCGATGGGAGACAAAAGACAGTTACTTCCCTTGATAGCTCTCCACTACTTACAAGGCCCTGAATAAGGTATTATTTGGTTTTCATCCTTGATATCCTTTACACTATTTAGAAATGTTCAGGTTTAAATATTTCCTTCAAAATTTATCAAACCACAAATTCGATCTAATTGATACATAGTGTGTGAAATTCAATTTGCAAATATAGTGAGGACCTTACAGAAACATCGTAAGTCAAATTATGATAATCGCAACATCTCTCAGTAAAGCAAGGATATTTTACAAGTGCAGTTTTCAATGCGTCTGCGGGAAATGTATGTGTACATCATTTTTTCAATGAACATTTCTTCGAGGACGAGGAACTTAAGACTCGTTCAAATTCAAAGCATTGACAGGCGACAAATTTATCGTAGAAAGGGTCGTAAACATCGTCGGTTACCAACAGTTTCCCTTTTCCAACTACATTTTCAAGGGGCATTATCTAAGGGTAGTTGAATCCAGGAATTGTATGGTACACGGTCAGTCAAAATGGTCCGCAACATGCGAAAAGGGGCATTCGGACATTTGCGGAAAGTGTCTCCCCGGATCAGTCTGCGCAGACTAATCCAAAACGACACCTTCAGTTTTTATGTAATTTTCCGTTTTGCGCAAGTCTACTGTAGGACAAAATCTAATGATGTCGTAAAATGCCGTCTCGGTTTAGCCTGCGCGGAATGCGCAGGCTGATCCGATACGACACTTTGCGCAAATGTCCGAATATCCCTTTTCGTGTTGCAGGCCATTAATAGTCTTACATTTGTTGTTTTATCTATCACCACAGGTGTATTTCGCGAAAGGTTTCGAATTCGCCAGTGGAGGAAAATTGCCTGGATTTTTTGGTGGTAGACGAGATTCATGTAAAGGTTGTTCTGGTAACGCCGACGGTTGTTTCTCCACTCGTTTGATGTGGCGAACGGGAGGCCATTACGAGGTATATGCCTATATTCCTGATAGACAAGATGATGGATGGTCAAGTTGGTGTAATAAATATGGCACCCATAATCGAGTTATCTGCCATAGCGGGAACTGTGGCACGGAAATCGGATTGACCTCCACCGATGATCACAAATTCATCCCAGAAAGATGGTATACCATTCGACAAGAGGTTAATTTGGGCCAACCGAATCACCACGGGCGTATATCTTTGTGGATAGATGGTCAACTTAAAGTTCAGATAACCAATGTTGTTATGCGTACATCCTCGAGCATCAAAATAGAGGGACTATTCTTTTCCACGTTCTACGGCGGAAGTGAAAAATACTATGGTAACCATGGTGACACCTACAGCTACTTCCGGAACATAAAAATCACAGATGAAAAATATCCTATCCATTCCGGTGAAGTTTTTATAGGGAAATAAATTTACAGAAACAAGTTCAATTATTTTTTTTTGTTGTTTTTGAACAAAGGAGGGTAGATATATTTTACCAGGTAAGTCAAAATTATGGTTCCATAAAAATCGATTTTGTCGCCGGGACAACCAGTGAATCATCGGGTAAAGTGATTCTCCGACATACACAAAATTTACCAATGGCAAAAAATTTTGTTCCAGGTCAGACTGTGCAGACTGCACAGGCTCACCTGAGTCGATAAATTTTGCAAATGCGTTAAACCCCCTATTTACAAAGCACGGCTCATTTCAAAGTGAACACCTTCAGCTATTTGAGCATCGAAGATGTGACACAGATGTACGCAATCGGTAAAAGTACAATTCAGATCCAGGATCAAAATGCAGAGCTTTTGAATTGTTCGCAAACGAGGCAGAGGTACCTTAAGTAGCTAAATAGCGTCTTTCGACACTGAAAAGGCTTCGCTCATGCTCTCATTTCCACATAAAGGGAAAGACAAAAAATTCTCAATGTTCGTTGTTTAATACCCATTTTTAACATTATTTCAGTTCTATGGCGACAACCAGTGTACATGTCTGTGCCTTGGCTGTGTCTGAAATTTTGTCATTTTATAATGAGTTTAACCTTCTTCAGACCTTCCTTCGTGTTCACTTTATGAGAAACAGGAATGACACTAAAAATGTATCATGAAGGTCCTCGTGTTGACCAAAAAAATATGCTAAATGAGACTGCAATTACTGCAGACTGTATTATTTCCTGAAAAGAGTGGTATCGAGTTTTATGATTGCCAAAAATTTGGGCAGTGAATGTCTAAGTTTCAATCACAAGACAGTAGCGCTTGGTCATCATCAACTATTGTTTATTTTACAGAAATGGTCAAACAATGAACTGGTGAAAAAAAAAAGGTGCTGTTCAGAATTACAATGACAGCAATTTATGGCATACAATTTGTTGACATTTGATATAAAAAGCCTTACAAATCTGTATCATCCATGAAAATTCAAAGTGAACTCCTCTCATGACACCTATTGAAACATTGTGGGAAAAGGAGCGGTTGCTTGTAAAAAGCCATTACTCCTTTTACCAAAATGTTTTTGCATACAACACAAGGCCCTTTTCTCTTCCCTCATCTGTCTAAACAGGTTTAATGTTGATTGATTAAAAAATGGCCAATGCAGTAATGATATAACCATAAGAGTTTTTTTTATCCACACTTTTGTAGAATCAAATTCTAACTGTTGTCGTATTTTACAAGAAAATATCTCTATGTAGAAATATCATATCAAGACAATGATAATTTAATATCTATTTCTCCTTTTACTGTAATTTTTATGTAAACACAGCAAAGTAAAAAATTTCTACAGATATTTCAATGGACAACCGATGCTACAGCAGCTGTCAATGAGACCTTGTTTTCAAAAGTCCTTAGAACAGACACACCAAAATCAGCTAAGTAAAAGTTCCTGTTAAAATCGATGTTTGTCATTCAAAACCGACCCCTCCTGTCTCTGGACCTAGATCTTCTCCTTTCACGACTTGCAGAACGTCGCTTCCTTTCACGGCTTCTACTCCTACTTCGGCTTCGTCGTGTAGGTGGAGATCGAGACCTGTCAATTGAAATCAAGTAGAAAAACATCCATTTAAAACCTCTTAAAAAACGAGAGTGGCTTTTTCTCCTTTCAAAAACTATTATTGTCAGGAATTCACATTTTTCATCCAACAACATTTCCACTTTTCAGTTCAGTACAAGAGACTCAACGTAAATGAAAAGTTCTGTTTTTATACAGATACAAAAAACTGTGTGAGAAAAGCAACAATAACTTGAAACATGTAAATACTCTTTTTTTTTCCCAAAAAGTTTTCAACATGTCTAGGGTTGGGATGTTTATGTCATGTTACTGTTGCAGGTTTGAAGTGCTTCTTTTGACTTTTCTAAGATAACATGTCGGAAACAGTGAAAGTTTAAACCCTTTCAGAGCTATGGGTGAAAAAGGGGGCTTTAGCTGATGGCATAGAACAAGATCAGACAGCATAGAACATCCAGTCTGATCTTGAATCTATTCCATCTGCTTCTTTCATCAAGCCTACAAAATAGAAATCTCTGAGTTTCAGTGGACTGTATTTTCAGCTGCCAAAATAGGTTGAGCTATAGAATATATATTTGTGTTGAAAGAGTAAAGCATTAACCCCTAGGCTAATAAGCACGATTCACTGACCTTTTGCGGACAGTGTAGATCAAGATCAGACTGCACAGAACGTGCAGTCTGATCTTTGATCTACACTGCCCGAATACGGCGATACAGGCATATTTTCCCAAAGAAAATACCTTTGATATAGCAAAATTTGGGTTTTTAACTATAAGCTTAAAAGCTTCATTTCCCTTATTTAGCACGATAAAGGTTGATTCAGATTATCTTTACCTCTTCTTTGACTTTCTAGACCGGCCATACAGCTCTCGACGCAGCTCTCTAGAAATTGGCTTGAGGTGCATGAAGTTACAAAATCCACCTCGAGTGCATTCCCTGAAACAAAGTTAAATAGCTTATCTTAAATATGCAAAAGGGAGCATGACATACTTCAGTGAATAATGTGAATAATGACTGGACAGCACATGATGTGCATGCTAATTTTCTTTCCTCAAAAAAATAGTCCACAGGAAAGGCATGAGAAATTGCAAATGTACAGGTAAATGGGTAAAGGAAAGATAAATGATAAATAATGAAGATTTCTTGGAGAAATTGAGTAGGCAAACAAGTTTACAACGCTAATGGAGTGAAGAGATATCTTTTTTAATTCTAGTGTTGTAATTATCAAATCTACCAAAAAAAAAAAAACCGAAAACCGACTTGTTCAGATTGAAGGCATTTGAAGACAACAAATTTAATATGACTCAAATGATGCAATTTGTCAATAAATACATGTAGATAGAAAACATTAACCGGCATCTTCTCCTTTCCCCATAATGTTTTCAAAAGGTTTCTTCCTCAGGGTTGTTATAGCTTGGGATTGTATGGTAAAAGGTGAAATATGTCACTTAAACCCAAACTATGGGATCACTCATTTTTAACAATTCTATTCAATTTGTTTGTTATTTGAAGCCCTCTTCAACAGTCATATTGAGGTAGCCAGTGGACCATCTGTTTTGTGTTGGGTTTCATTAGTTATGAAACTCTTTTCCTGCACTAACTTACCATCACAAAATGCAAATCAAAAACCTGATCAAGAGCGGGACAGGAATGAATCATGCTACGAACACTTTCATCAACTGACTTTGCCAGAATTTAAACCTTCGAAGACCAAATACAACCAATTTAGGTATATTGATTGTATGGTGTGAAAGTCAGTTATACCGCAGCCACCAGTGCACCTATCCATGCTTTCCTGGATTTCCTTTTACCATTACTCCACACAATATTCTTTCCAAGCCACTGGCTGCTTTCCCACATAACCATTGTCGAGACAATGGTCAGCGGTAAGAGAGGAATGAATCCTGTTGCAATGACTATCATCAATCCTTGGAAAGAAATTGGCCAAGCCAGTGATCGAACCCACAACCCCTGTTCTCAAGAAAAGAAATGACTTATTTATTTACCCCATTTCATATTGCCTGCAACAAGCTTCCCTAAAGTCTGTTACAGGAGATAGTTCAGCATGAATTGGTCGTCCATTAAACCAGCGATTGTTTAGATCATTGACTGCTTTTTCTGCATCTTCTTCATAGCGGAACTGAAACATAGTTATGGTACATATGTTTACATGGTGTTTTATGCTGCTTTACTCAGTGCATCAGTCATGTCAGAATGGGACCCATCTCTCATTTTTCTTGGGTTTCATCAGCACGAGACTGGGGCTCTACAAAGACTTGCCCAAGGACACTGATACCATTGATCAAACCGAGATTTTCTGATCACGAATTCAATGCCCAGAAAGAGAACACAAAGGCTTGTTTCATACATGGTTGTATTACAATAAGATAAAGCTTAAAGTAACAATAAAGGCCAAATGTAAACAAAGCCAGTGTTTAAATGCATTTGAATTTATATCACACCATTTAAAAGTATGGAAATTATTGTGAAGATGACAATCTGTCATTGTACGGTCAGTCCAAGTGTTAGTCGCTGAGAGAAATTAATTTCAAAACTAGGTTAAAACCTGCCAAGTAGCTGTGTCTTTTGTTTACTTTTTGCCAAATTTAAAACACTTTTTTCTGTCAGCCACTAACATATGGCCAGACCACACGATAACAGACTCTCATCTCCACAATGTTTTCCATACTTTTAAATGGTATGATTTAAATTTAGATGTATTATTGCTTCCACTTTCAAAGATGAAAGTGATTATATTCACTGTATTCTTTTCCTAACTGAAAAAATATTTCAAAAACCTTTGCCTATTTGTAAACATATCTAAATAACTTAAATACTACTAATAACCATTTCCTTCATTTAACCCTTTCCAAAACAAGATTTGACTATTCCAAATTGGAAGCATTTGCAAAGTACAAAATTGAAAGTGGCACAAATTAACGAAAGTTTTTTGTGGGAAAGAATGAATGCTGGTTACGAGCATTTCTCCTTTTCCCACACTGTTGTCAAAAGGCTTCTCCCTCAGGGTCGTAACTAGAGGCGCTTGAGCGCCTGTATTGCTCCACAGGCCTGATATTTCTATAATGGCGAAAGGAAGTTTTTAACAATTATCATTCAATCCTGCATTTTAGCTCACTGAAGAAAAAGGGTATGGAAAAAACTTGTGAGAAAAGAAGAAAAAAATGGTAACCAGCATTTTCTTAGTTCCAAAGGAACATTCCTAAGAAATTTGGTAAAAATCCAGTCAATAGTTTCTGAGGAGAAGTTTTTTAAAGAAAAAAATTACGGACGCACGCATGGACGAAGGGACGGACGAACGGATGGACAGACGGACGACGGACACAATGCCATGACAATAGCTCGCTTGTTAAAGTGGCGTTAAACTCCAATACATCCAACCAACCAATAATCATTCAGTGACGACCGATTACAGTGCTTACAGCACTTTGATTTTAAAAGGAATTTGGTAGACAACCACCATAGAAACAATTTGGTAGACAACCACCATAGGAACTTACCTGCAAAACAACAATGAAATCCAATGAATAGTTTTAGAGAAGAAATTTTTCAAATATTTTACTTTATACCATAAAAGGAAAATGAGTCTCCCATAAAAGCCATGTTTTTTGACAAATCATTTTTTTTTTAAGGAATTCTGTAAACCTGTATCTAAGGAACATTCCTGCAAAATAATAATGCTATCCAAATAGCGGTTTGGGAGGAGAAGATTTTTAAAGGTTTTTTACTTTGGTTGCCATGGCAACCAGAATTCTTCATGGAACACAATTATTTGAAGGAATTTGAAAGAGGACCACCAAAGGAACATTCCTGTGAAATTTGGTAAAAATCCAGTCAATAGTTTCTGAGGAGAAGTTTTTTAAAGAAAAAGTTTACGGACGCACGCACGGACGAACGGACGGACGGACAGACGGACGGACGCACGACGGACACAACACCATGACAATAGCTCGCTGGCCTTCGGCCAGTGGAGCTAAAAATATGGGACAGTTTGGTAAAGGGTTAATTACTTAAAAGGCTGTAACATCCTTGCCTAATGATAACATTTTTGCTTTTCAGAATAGGTCTGACACAATGAAATTAAATCTGAGCAAATTTCTATGTAAAAACTGGGTACTACAATACTTCAATGTTCTTATCTTTATGCACACATTTTTTTTTCACCCAATTATGTCAATACTGAACTGACAATACACAGATATTTCCATTTTTCTTTCAGTATAAACAATAGCTGCCACAATACTACAGTACTCCACCTCCACACCAACATTTTTCAATGTATCTTGTTACTCTCTGTATACGAGGGGTGATCAAAAAGATCGCGGACCACCTCGTTATTTTGAAAACTACTACACGTAGGATTACAAAAATTTGTATAGATGAGCATTAATTATCTGGTAACTGACTAAAGCTTTCAAATGTCGTCTTATTCAAGTAGGTAAAGTGTGACGTCATTCTCATGACGTCATGTACTGCATTAGTGGTCCAAAATGTCGGACTACGTTTTATTTGAGCCGAGAGTAATCATAAAGTTTTACGTCAAACTCGGAAAATATTTATCGGAAATCAAAACCGATTGAGAAACAGTTTAAGGGGACTCTGCACTAAGGAATTCTGATATTCGTACATGGATCGGACCAATTTAGACAAGGGTGCGATACTGTTAAAGATGGCCCTAAATCTGGCTGTCCATCAACATCAATCACAGACAAAATCATAACGTGTGTAGAGTAGCATGCAAAACAAAATCATCGAGATACTGTCAGGAAAATAGCTGACACATACAACATTTCATATAAAAGTGCTCAGAAGATTTTGATTGAGAATCTTGGAATGCCGTGTGTTTGCTTAAGGTGGGTACCTCGGCAACTGACGCCCGAGAAAATGGCGGTTAGGGTCGAAATCTGTTAAGAAATTTCAGAACGCATTAGGATAGAGGGGTCAAACTTTACCCATCGTATTGGAACAAGCGATGAAACATAGGCACACTTTAACGAGACTGAATCTAAACAATAAAGCACTGTATGGAAACATCCAACATCGCCTTCCGCTGGTAAAGCCAACCTCTCTAAGTCACTTGGTAAAGCTATACATCATGTATTTCTGTTCTCCTTTTTTTCCTCTACATCATGTTGTATCTATACATACTGCAGTCAATACTGAGTTTTATGCCAACATTATTCAAATAAATTTCACAAACACCATACGGAAAAAACAGCCTGAAGTCCTGCGGGGTGACGTCACTTTACACTAAGATAACGCCCTAGCTCACAAAGCCGCGCTTGGACAAGAAACGTTGCAAAAACTAAACATAGAAACACCAACCAATGCCCCTTAAAATTTAGTCCTGACTCCATGTGATATCTGACTAGTTCCTGTTTTGAAAGATTCTCTATGTGGCACGCACTACAAGAGTAGAGAGGAGCTAACCCTCGCTATGACCGGGTCCTTGAGAGTAATGTCACGTGATGCGCTCGCACACGTGTTTCGCACGTGGAAATCAAGAATTAGTAAGTGCATAGAACTCAAAGGAGGTTACTTTCAAAAATAGTAAACACTGCAAGTTGTTTTTTATAATGATATTCCGATACCGGCACTGGTCCACGTTCTTTCTGATCACCCCACGTAAATTTATAGCAGCAGCCTTTCAAAACATCACTGTATAGCTTAGTACTTGTAAATATTAAATTTTGAAATTGTGGCAAAAGGAGAAATTGCTAGTTACAAGCAATTTCTTCTTTTATCACAAAGTCTCAAAAATATAGCGGTATGTCTGTTGAAAGTCTGAAAAAGCTACCTGCAGGAGGTAATGAGTAATTCTATTAAACATCCACAGTACACAATGTTTCCATGAAAACATCATTTCCATAAAAATACAAAACACCACAACACTTTAATGCCCTTACCTTTCCACAGATATTTCTTACCAAAATTTATCATACAAAAAAAAAAATTCCATGCAGACACTTCTGTGTAACATTAAGCAATGGGTCACAACACATGTACCACAATATCCTTACCTTTATCATCATGTACATCACCATACGAAGAATGGCTTCTACAATATTACAACACACTTACCCTAACATTTTTCACACTATATCATATATTCTTTCCATATAAACAGAAGTTACCACAGTTAAAGGACAGTACCCTTACCTTTACGTAGACGTTACCAACCAGGTGATCTCCCATATTGTCACACACATTCATTTCTTCAATCTCTCCATACTGTAATATAAAAACATTGTGTCAGAGTTCAAAATATTGAAAAAGGAATATAATGTGTTGTCATGGATCTTTCATAATTCACAAACATAATATTCAAAGACAAATACATGTAGCAGCTTGCATGAATTTGTATGAATTGTTTAGTTTAATATTTAACACTATTTTTAAGTGTACAGTACCTATTTTTTAAATCACAAGTGCCCTATCCATGAATTCCTTTCTTGTGTATTAATTAATATTAGTACATTAGCAAGATTTATCATTTGGGAAAATCTTAGTTTGGTCTCTGCTAATGGCAATGATCACAATGTAGAACCCTAAAACAGTCACAAGCATATGGATAACCCCAATTGGTGCCTTGTAACTGAATGGAAGCCTCTTTTCATTGAAATGTACCAAAATTGGGTTCTTCCTTTGGTAAAAGCAACACTCGTGTAAATTTTCATTGCCCTATGTGCAGTAGCTTTTATTTAGAGGATAGAACCAATTTTGTACACCAAGTTCTTCAGTGACCTTGACCTCTGTGGGCAAAAATCCATAGGATCCCCCGGTTGAGTCACAAGCAACACTTGCATAAATTTTCACAGTTGAGCTAAAGCACAGAAAAAAAAATAAACAAAATTTTCCCCTGACCTTGACCTTTTATCTTTGTTGCCCCAAAACCATACACTTCTTCCTTTGGTAATTAGCAACACTACTGTGAACAGATGTTGGCCTATATCAAATGACTGTATATATGTATAATAAATACATACATGTACTATGTATACTAGTTACTACTTGTAGAAATTTCAATGGGCCAGAACTCAAAGACAAGTTACTGACCCAGAACATGCTGACATGTATCTTGAAAACTTCTAATACTTCAAGTTGTTTACTGAATCCTGATCTCCTCTTAAACAAGAGGGCCATGATGGCCCTGTATCGCTCCACTGGCTAATACGTAAAATCACTACATGCCAAACATTACAATACTTGGCCAATTGGTTTTGAACATAAGGCCCCTGAAACAGGACTAAAATTGGTAGCCCTAGTTCATATGGTTAGTAACAAGAAGATTTCTAAAGATTTCACTATATAAGCCCATGTAAAACTTCTGACCCCTCGGGGTGAATCAAATTCCCCCCTAGGGCTATAATTTACGCACTCTTGGTGAAGGGCCTTTAGATATAGCTACATGCAAAATTTGGTAGCCCTACGCTTTATGAATAAGTACAGGGAGATTTCTTAAGTTTTCTCTACATAAGCCCATGTAAAACTTGTGACCCCCGGGGCAGGGCCAATTTTGACCCCAGGGCTATAATTTAAGCACTCTTGGTAGAGACCCACTAGATAAAGCCACATGCAAAATTTGGTAGCCCTAGGCCTTACAGCTAGGTACAGGGAGATTTCTAAAGTTTTCCCTAAATAAGCCCATGTAAAACTTGTGACCCCCGGGGTGGAGTCAAATTTGACCCAAGGGCTATAATTTGGGCACTCTTGGTAGAGGCCCACTAGATAAAGCCACATGCAAAATTTGGTAGCCCTAGGCCCCATGGCTAGGTCAAAGAAGAATTTTAAAGTTCTCCCTATATAAGCCCATGTAAAACTTGTTATATAAGCCCATGTAAAACTTGTTACCCCCGGGCAGGGCCTAATTTGACCCCAGGGCTATAATTTGAACAATCTTGGCAGAGGTCCACTAGATAAAGCTACATGCCAAATTTGGTAGCTCTAGGCCCTATGGCTAGGTAGAAGAGGAATTTTAAAGTTCTCCCTAAATAAGCCCATGTAAAACTTGTGACCCCCGGGGCGGGGCCAATTTTGACCCCAGGGCTATAAATTGAAGAAACTTGGTAGAGGTCCACTAGATAAAGCTACATGCCAAATTTGGTAGCCCTTGGCCTTACCGTTTCAGACAAGAAGATTTTCAAAGATTTTCAAAATTTTTCAGTTTTGTTGCCATGGCAACCAGAGTTTTTGAAGGAATTAAATTCTTTTAAGAAATTCTGAAGAGGACCATGGCAGGATCATTTCTGTGAAGTTTCATCAAAATTGGATGGGTAGTTTCAGAGAAGAAGACGTTTTAAAAAAAAGTTAACGCACGGACGGACGGACGGACGGACGCACGACGGACAACAGGCCATGACATAAGCCCGCTGGCCTTCGGCCAGTGGAGCTAAAAATGGGTTTAAAGAAAAAAAAGTTAAGTATTGCAAAACAAAGGGCAATAACTCCATAACTGTTACATCAGGGTTGTTTATTTTGTGCGCTGCACTCTTCCTCAATGTGATTTATATGTTTTGAAATAATGGAGTCAATAGCTTTCATTCATTGGAATTCGTAAAGCTCTGGAGATAACCACACAAAACAAAAGAAACCGTGAATTAACAAACAGCATTAGTAAAAGAAAAAACACTGAACAGAGAATGATGAATTTTGCACTGCACTTGTCATCAAATTCCTCTCAAGCTACTGGCTACTTCAAGGTTCTTTCTCATACCACTTATGTTATGTTAATGCGACAGCTGTGAGACAGGAAAAATTTCCTGTCACAAAAATCTTCAAAAAGGCAGGCTTGTACACTTTAATGAAAGATCAGTCAAAACAACAGGTTTGAAAATACAGGATGCCTTTATTTGTCAACACCTTTCTAAACTAACCATGCTGAGCTATCCAGACTTTGCTTCATAGAATTATATCTCATTAGATACATTTAAGAAGTACTAAGAAATTACATGTAGTCTGAGTTATCTTGATATTTTATTGTTATAAAACACAACATGCTTTAGTTAATGAAAGAGTGCAAAGAAAAGAAGAAAACAGAAAGGATTAATATGTCCTTTATTTTCATACATTTAGGTATGAGTTTTTCCCTTGAAACTATAGAGTAGCAGCCATTCTCAATGTTGGCAGGAGCAATTGGATTTGAGGTTACACAATTTTCTAAAAACTAGTCTTGATGTACATTCATATTATCACAATTTTATCTCAATTGTGAAGCATTTAGAGAGATTCAATTGCATACAATACTTTCATGATACATACTGTTATATAACAATCAGTACATGAATCCATACCAAACCATGCGAAAAGAGACATTCCTGATCAATAATTATGGTTACCCCTTGTAGTTATTAATTACATATCCTCAATTGATTTTGGAAGTTATCAGCCTTATTCTTCACATGCTGATGTCAGTTTCAGGTACTTTACAAAGTAGTTTACTTCAAGATTTATGCAAAACATACTGTCTCATCTTGGAGATAGAATGTCCTTCAATTATCACAAGTAATTGCTTTTATTTTGATACCAAAGAGAATTCAAGGAAAATACTAAAACATTATATTTTCTTTGCCTTCTTAGTGTCCCTTTTTAACCATTTTTTTGAAAGTCTGGATTACGCATAGAATTAAGATGTAAAATTAATGGGCAATGAAATAGAAAACCTATAACCACCCATTTTTTTGTACAGACCAAAAATAAATTTTGCACATGAAAAATCTGAATTTCACTAGCTGTCATCTGATTGATGGTAAAGATGACGACAAAGTCAGCCATTAACAAATCCCCATACAATTCAATGTTGTAAATTTCTTTTGGAGGTTTCATTTTCTTTGAGACATTTGACTCAGCTAATCATCTTACATAACCGCATCATGCAAAATACCATGGTTAGGTTACCAAGCAGTTTATTTATGTTTAGTAAGTAATGATAAGGTTACATCATACAAGTTTAGTAGTAGGTGTTATGGTTTAATTACCTTCTCCAATTCAACATAAATTTCCTCAAAGAACTCATCATAGTGCTGCTGAATTTCTAGCTCATCCATTTGGACTAAAGACAAAAAAATAGATCTTAAAGCTTTATATTTGTGGGAAACTTTCTAAGTAAAATTATCCTTAGGCAGGCTGTAAAAAATAAAAAGAACTGATCCTGTGCTGGCTATGGAGAAAAGATATAAAGTGATTATGATTCTAGCTGCAGATTACCTGTGATCACTACAACAGGAAAACTGCTATATAATGGACTCACTGAAATATCAAATATTGTTAATGTATATGTATATACACAGATCTCTTACTGGCAGAATGTAACCATTACTGATTTATTGGGATATTTGTTTTAATTACTGAATTTTTTTCCCACAAAATCAGTACTATTGGGCCACTGTAATTGTAGAACTCGTAATAGCTCAATATAAATAAAACTTGCCTGTTGATGAGATCAACAAAATAAAAGGAGCAAATGGACTGTGACAGTTTTCAAAAACTAAATCAATAGTCAAAGGCAACACAAATTGTCATATCTGTAACAACTCTATATCTCTTTATCTGTTTGAAGCACACAGACAACCTTGTAACCTTTTCCACACAATCCCGACTTTTAACGACCCTGAGAAAGAAGCCTTTTGAAAACATTGTGGGAAAAGAAGAAAATGCTGGTAACCAGCATTTTCTCCTTTTCCCACAATGTTTTCTACCCTTCCCAATACAAATTTCAAATTTTCAGTTACTTTTATTTTGTCGTCTGCAAATGCTTTCAATTTGGACCGGTCTAAAATTTTGTCGTTTGGTAAAGAGTTAATGCATATGACAACAAAGAGGTTAAAAGAAAGTAGTTAATTTTTACACATATTTTCTCTTCACGTATTATTTTCAAATGCATTCTGCTGCTGGAAAAAAATAGTATTCAAAGAGAGAGAGAGAAAAAAAAAAACAATCCTCCCCATAAAGTCAGTGCAATATGGACACATTCTGCCTGTTTGTTCAAGATAATTTTAAATGCAAAGGACCCTCACACAAACCTTATCTTCAAGTTCAGTAAAAACCTCTTCGAAGAAATCATCAAAAGTTTGCTGTGCTTCAACATCATCCATAGTAACTGAAACAAAGACTCATGTTAATTCTTCATAAATACATGTACTGCATTCAGTAAACAGTTTTCAACAATAACGACACTAATCTGAGATCAATGGCATGAACCCATGTAACAAAATCACTTTCTAATAAGATCAAAAGTTGGTAATCTTCTGGTATTTAGTAAACCCTCAAAATCTACAACCCTCTAGTAATGAAATAAAAATGGCTGTATTTCAAAAGCCATTGTGCTCCTACAGTGATTTATTGAGAAGTTCATCCATTCAATACCACACAATCCACAGGACTCAGCATTAGAAAGATTTATAATTGTAAGCAAATCTAAACCAACTTATTTTGAAATTGTAACATTACTGCCATAAAAAAATGCTCTGACAGTGGTAATGGTCAGTCACCCTATCTCAACTCTTATGGTAAATTATTAAAATTTAGAACATGTATCTTTTTCTAATTGCATATTACTGGAATACATATGTACAGCAAACTCTGCTTATAACTATGCTTAGGTTGTCTTGCAAACAATCATCAAAATCAGAATGCTATCATTACTGATGACTTTGAGAATCTAAATGTTACAGCACCTGACAATAGGTAAATTCACAACAAATTACACTTTTAAAACCCATGATCAAATTTGGAAGAAAGACCTAGCTTAGTCTAATTGAATATTTGACCTTTTCAATTAGAAAAAAAAAGTTCATTAATTTCAAATAAATCAGTGACAGACTGTGAGCATTCGGTTTATTATTACTCCATCAAATATCATTACATACATAAGCAGATCTTAAACGTACATGAATAGTTTTACAAAAGGAAGAATACACTACAGCACAATCTAAAGCAAAATTCTAATTAAACAGAAAGCAAAACAAGGTGATCCAACAAAAAAGGGAAACCATCAGCCTACAAAATAAACCACAATATTAATCACAACATGGGATACATGTACATTGTTTTTCATTGCTAGAACATACAGCCTGGGCTTGAATCTACAATGTCAGTGTTGATATCTGGCAAAAATGTGATAGATCTTTTTTATAAAACAATATAGCACTGAAATGGCCAAAAGGCGGCTATTTCTACCGCAAGACAATGTTCATTTCTACAAAGCGTTTTTTCGTGTGTATTGTAAATAGACTCTAGATACAATGAAAAACAAAGTAAAAGAATGATAAAATGACACAACATCCATGCATAAAGAAATAATAAGCTACCAGGTCAACAAAATCAATTGCTTGTTTTCCTCTGTGTACAGTGGTAATAATAAAAGCGGGTAAAAATTAAGTCGAATGTATTACAGTGCTGATCATCATTTACAGCTTATTTCACACAAGAAGTAAGCTAAGCAGAAATACCCTTGAATTCTATAGACAACCTAGATGAGATAAGACTGTACAAATATTTGCACTCAGATCCTTGATATAATGTAACATTTAACAATACTCTTAGAGATGATCTGGCAAGAAAAACAGCATTGAAACTGTGACATCAAACTCTCTTTTCACTGACTGTAAATTGCAGTTACTAAGCACTTTAACCCATTACCACACAATCCCGACTTTTAACGACCCTGAGAAAGAAGGCTTCTGAAAACATAGTGGGAAAAGGAGAAGATGCTGGTAACCAGCATTTTCTCCTTTTCCCACAATGTTTTCTTCCCTTCCCAAAACGAATTTCAAATTTTCAGTCACTCTTATTTTGTCGTCTGCAAATGTTTTCAATTGGGACCAGTCTAAAATTTTGTCATTTGGTAAAGACTTAAGTCTTTAGCAGACGAAAACATTTTAGGCTCTTCCAACTTGAAAGCATTTGCAGACGACAAACTGAACCTCCAGCTATCCATGCTTTTCTGGAGTTTCTTTTACCAGTACTTTGCACAATACTCCTCCCAAACCACTGGTTCGTTTCTCACATAAACATCATCAAAACAATGATCAGCTGTGATGGAGGAATGATCAATCCTCCGAAAGATATTCACCAAGCTAGGGATTCCAACCAGCAACCTCTTTCTTTTTAAAGATTTCTAATATGAAGTGAGAATTAGACAGTAGAATTTAAAAGAAAATATGTTTTACAAGGGTATAAAAGAATCATAGAATGTTCATAAAATGTGCAAACTATAGTGGAGTGACAAGAGTGTTTTAAGTTTTCCCACATGCATTTGAGGCTCTGCAGTCGGAAGTTTAACAAATATAGTAACATCGACAAATTTCACAGAATAAGCAAAACTAATAAGTTATCAAAGACAGCAGATCAAGATCAGAGTGCATGGATATGCAGGCTGAATGTTGTCTTCTCTTTACGCAAATCATAGTAGTAGGATATACTCATGAGTAAGTTTCAACAAGATCACCGTATGTGGGTGCCAATACTTAGCTTGCTTTGATTCAGTAAATATTTTTAAGTCAAAGAAGGGGCATAATTATGTAAAAAATACTTTGATAATTACCTGTTTTTGCTGTATAGTTCCCCCTTTTGATAATTAATAACTTGTCAAAGTTCGAAGTAAATACATGTATCTTCAGTGATATTAGAAATATCTGAAAATGTCAGTGTTTGCACCACGACACAGACGATGACAGCCCTATGACAATAACTTGACTTTATTTTTTTTTATAACAGCTGAGCTAAAAATGTCAGATAGAAAATACTAGGCAGAGTT
The DNA here is from genome assembly GCA_946811185.2 of Hippopus hippopus. Taxonomy (NCBI): domain Eukaryota; kingdom Metazoa; phylum Mollusca; class Bivalvia; order Cardiida; family Cardiidae; genus Hippopus; species Hippopus hippopus. The sequence goes on from OX328105.1 coordinate 4,450,692, forward strand.
CACAACATTAAGACAGAGTCGCATCATGAAAAACTTTCACCATATTACATTTGACATTCCTTTGTCAAAAAAAAAAAGGTGAAACAGAAATAATTTCTTTGTCATTAAATACATTAATGTTAAATCTAATTTAATCTTAGACCTTTTACCGGATGACAAAGTTTTAGACTCTCTATATATTGAGAACATTTGCAGACAAGAATTTTGAAACTGACATAAATTTGTTCTCTGAAAGGGTAGAACACATTTTAGGAAATGGCAAAAATGCTGGTTACCAGCATTTTTGCCATTTACTGAAATGTTTTCAAAAGCTGCCTTCCTTACACTGTATTGTGTGGTAGAAGTATACATACAGTTTCAGTTACCAAGCATTTTAAGTCTCTAGCAGATGAAAACATTTTAAACTACATTATCTCCCGCTAGATGGCATTCTACAAATACACATCTATCTAATATGGGCATTCTGGGTACAGAACCCGACTACTTTTCAAAACAACAACTGTTACTTTGAATTTTAAAAATGAAATAAACGTTTACTCAATAAAACGCTATCTGGTGCGATTCATTCAGCTGTGATCGGCTGGCATGTAAACTTATGCATCGGCCATTCATTAAAACAGCCCCTACATGCTTGGGTAATAGGGTAATTGCTTCGGTATAAGCCCTACTTTTCCTAAGTATTCGGGGATGGGTGATGCGTCATAGCAGACAGGTCAAATTCTTCGAAGAATATGACATGTGCAGACAACGTTTTAAACTTTTCCAAACTGAAAGCATTTGCAGACAACACACTAAGCATAACACTCGGTGTTTCTATAGAATGAAATTTATTTTTAAAAGGGTAGAAAACCTGCAGTTTCTCCTTTTCCAACAATGTTTTCAACAGCCTTCTTTCTCACAGTTGTTAAATCTCACTACTGTTTCATACAGGGTTAATACATTACAGTTGCAGGTTATTTCTTTTGTAATGCAGCAGACCACTTCTAAAAGAAGGAATTAATTTTTATGCATCCATAGGAAACGCAATGTTAAAAAATGTATGTACAGTCTAATATTTAAGTGTATATGGACGCAGAAATCTGCGTCCTGTAAAACCCTGAATGGATTCAAGCCTGTAATAGTACTCACTGTGTGATCCATCTGCAGTAAGGGCAGCATTCTGTGGATTTAAGTACAGGTTCTGTAGCAGGATTGTCTGGAAAAACCCGGTAGAAATATATGAGTTGTTCTGGCAAAAGGGGGTTTAATGTGACTCCATGATCCATTATAGCAAGCAAGTCATCACATAATTCTTGATCCATAAAATCATTTTTTCCCCAAATGTAGTATACTGGTCTATCCCACAGATAGATATAAATGTATAGCTTGTGTTTGTATAAGGTGACATTTATACTGCCTTGCTATACAGCTAGCTTTTGTAGCAATGTGGTAGAGTGTTCGTCTTCGGACCTAAAGGTCCTGGGTTCAATCCCCGTCTTGGGAAGCTACTTGTCAGAACTGTTACATTGGCGCCCAACGTAAAAAACCCACTTATTCGAGAATTAGAGTAAAAGCGCCAGAATGATTCGTGGATGAATCTTCATATGGCGGGGGGAGTATGTAGTATACTGGTCTATCCCACCGATAGATATAAATGTATAGCTTGTGTTTGTATAAGGGGACACTTATACTGCCTTGCTATAGAGCTAGCTTTTGTAGCGATTGGTAGAGCGTTTGCCTTGGGACCAGGAGGTCCAGGGTTCAATCCCCGCCTCCTAAGGCTATGTGTCAGAACTGTTACACTAACTACTGACTAAATCATTCGACAGACTGGTCCTTGGACACACAGAAAATTTACCAATACCAAAGGTTTCAAGCAAGGTCAGTCTGTGCAGGCTGACATGGTTTGATACTTTTTTTTGGAGATGGATTAAACCCCCTTTCCACAGAGCATAGCTCATATAAATGCTCAAAAAAATTAACAACATGAATAATTAAAAAAACAAAAGGCTTCCCTGAAAAATGGTAAAGCAGATACAAAAAATGCATTCCTGTACAAATAATGCATTTCACACCCCTTCATTGGACAACTACAGACTATATGAGCCATGCTCTGTGAAAAGGGGGCTTAATACATTTCCGTGATCCATGATACCAGGCAAGCCATCACATACTTATGGATCCATAATAGCCACCTTTTTTAACAACCTACTTAATTCTGAGATAGACTGGTCCTTGGACATACAGAAAATTGACCAATAGCGAAAAGTTTCAGCCCAGGTCAGCCTGCATGGACTGCGCAGGCTGACCTGGGTCAATACTTTTCGCAGATGCATTAAGTCCCCTTTTGCCAGAGCATGGTTCATATGTATGTATAGAAAAACATGGTGAGAAAAGGCGCAATTGCTGCCCTTTTGAAGTTTTCCCACCTTTTTTCTTTCCATACTGTGTAAAAAGAAAATTCAATTTTAAATTATTGATTGTTTATCAACAACATAGTTTTAGACTTTGCAAAAATGAAAGCATTTGCTGACAACAAAATTAATACAAGGTGGCCCAAAAGACACAAATATGTCCTTTTAAGGGTAGAATATTGTAGGAAAAGGAGAAAATGCCGGTTACCAGCATTTTCTCCTTTTCCAAAATGTTATCAAAAGCCTTCTTCGTAAGGTTGTTGCAGCACCTCCCTCTCCCAATAATAACGATAATCAAGTTGTGAGCCACATACCATAGGTGGATGAATACCTTAGAAAAGACCAGACTTTGTAACTAGAATCAACCCTAGAAACCCACTTTATTTTAGGAAAAAAATGGCTTTTATGTCTTCTTCAATTGGGGTTACAGGTTTCTCTGGGATGAGATTTTTATCTGCCTTGGTTTAAAATCCTCTATAGGTTGGGTAAGAAAGTAAGTCGAAAAAAAAATGAAATCGGGTCTGATATCTATTCAGTCTGATCCCGTGAATGTACCCACTTATTGATACATTTTATTCGTTGTACTTTCAAATTCATCACAAGTAAAACCTTATCAAAAATGTAAGAAGATAAGACTGAAAAATTTCTAAAACCTTTATTTGGTAATCAGAGGGTTAATAATCACTTACTTGACTGAAAGTGGGCTTATTGTGTAATCTTGAACATCTTTCTCCATGGCGACATGCTCCAATTTTGAAGTAAAAGGAGCAGTTAACTCTGAAAAATTGAGTACATCATGAATTAGTTGGTTCATAAATTACATGAATGAATGGACATAATAATAAATTAATAATACTAATATATTACATAAATGCGCAGATTAACTGATTGAGCAGCAGAGCTCCAGATAGAGGGAGTGATTTTGGTTTTAAAATTAAAAATATTAATTATTCTCCTCCAAACCCTATGTTATGGGTACTCTTTAGAATAGTCTCAACGAGACGATTCTAATGAGTACCCACAACATAAGGTGTGAAAGAGAAATAATGGCTTTAGAATACCATCACTCCCCCTTATCTGGAGCTCTGGAGCAGTGCAACTCTGATTATTTACAGTAGTACGGTAAACGAAGAGTTCTTTTAAAAGGTCTTAAAGTGTAAATGGTAAAAAATGTAAGTGCAAGACATGAAAATTAAATATTTTTTCCTTTTACATGTATATCAAAGCGGCTATTGAAAATTTTTAAAATAGTTTCAATATCTGTAATACACAGATTGATTGTATTTAATTCTGGTGGTTTAAAGCAGGTGTCAGACAGAGGAAATGGTTAGGGGGCGAAACGACTCGGACCCAGTGGGAGAGTCAATCGACTGTAAAATGGACATCGAAATATCCTATTGCCTTTCATGTTGCCTGTCTTACCCTTAAATTTCCTCACAAAAGCTTATACCACAAGAGACAGAAGAAAGTCGATAAACTTATATGCGTGGGGAAAAAATCATATGGAAAACGTTCGAACGGAATTTACGTACGCATGCCAGATGCCACAGTAGCCAATACAGTTCAGAAAGGGAAATATATCGATCCTTAGGAGACTAGGCTTATTGAAAAATCAGAAGAGAAACAGCTGACAATTTCTTGATAGGGTATAAACGTTATAATAAAACCTCTCACTTGTCTTTTTCTGTTCCAAAAATTGAGGCTAGATATTCAGCCATCGCGTTGTGTATTTTTTGTAGTCACGTGATCGGAAATCAATAACAATCACAATTCGTACCAATCGCATTTCGCTCACACAGTATTTCGCTACTGGTGTCATACATATCAATTGATTAAGATGAGCAACATTTGGTCAATTAGAAAGATCACAGAGAGAAAGAGAGAGAGAACGAGAAAGAGAGAAAGAAAGAGAAAGAGAGATAGACAGACAGATGAACTGACAGAAATCTGACTGAAGTACAAATGGAATATACAGGACCTAAACTTGGACGATCAGAGAGAGAGAGAGAGAGAGAGAGAGAGAGAGAACGACAGACAGACAGAAGGACAGACAGACAGACAAAGAGAAAGCACATAATATTTGACTTTATATAGATAATATATATTGGCTTAATCTGCTAGTTATTTCAAAATCTGACTGAAGTACAAATGGATAATACTGGAAATGCTATATAGATAAGCAATCATAAAACCAAAAATACGTTTTGCTTTCCTTGTAAAACTTTATGTCCCTTGTAACCTGGATAGTGAAATACTTAATAAAACTTCCAAAGTAAAAGCAGCTATCAGCCCAAAAATGACGGGATTTCTCTCTGAAAATGTTGCATGTATTGTGTGGAAAAACACAATGCTAGCTGGTATCTGTTTTTTTTATCATTTTCCTTTTCTACGTTAGTTTCAGGGTTGTAAAAATCCTGAACTTTTTTGGTAGGGGATAAAGAAAGAAGTATAGTTCTGTCAACTTTAAATGAAACGGCTTCGGTCATAAAAACAGGTTAGCAGGTGCAGCAGATATGTTAAAGTAACAATAGCTGCAAAAAGTAAGCAAACGGTGTGTTAAAATGCATTTATATTCAAATCATACCATCTTAAAGAGTGGAAAATATTGTGAAGATGACAATCTGTTATTGTGCGGTCGTTCCAAGTGTTAGTCGCTGACAGAAAAATGAATTTTAAAGTCAGGCAAAAAGTAAACAAAAGATAGATTGACCTGGCAGATTTTAACATAGTTTTGAAATTAATTTCTCTGCCAGCGACTAACACTGGGACCTTTCTTACAATAAAATATTGTTATCTTCACAATAATTTCCATAATTTTAAATGTTATGGTTTAAATTTAAATGCATTTTAACAACCGCTTTATTTACTTTTGGCAGCTACTGTTACTTTAACGAAACGGGCATGCTTTTCACCTTGACCTTATTTCATCTGCAGACAACTACCCGAGTCTTGTAGCACACACATGTTGTAGACAATGTATCACAGGGAGAGCTTTTTCACTATGAACATTTCCCCGTTTGTCACAATATTGTCAAACTTGTCACGTTTGCACATTCCTACTCCGACTTTATGATGATCATCCACTTTGTCATGGATGTTTCCAAAGCTAACTAAGCACTGACATTTTTTTTCTAGTTAATATAAGCCCAAGGGCTCAAGCTGACCTTTTGTGACCCTGCTGTGTCCGTTGTGCGTTGTCGATTGTTACCCTGTGTACACTCCACTCTAGAGGCCAGATTTTCAGTCTTTCACTATTGAAAGTTTGTCAGAATGTTTGTCTTAATGATATCTCGGTGACTTTGAAAATGCGTGTGTCGGGTCAAAAACAAGGGTCCGTATTCACTAACTGTTCTTAAGAATGTTCTTTGTCTTCTTTTCCAGAATTTTCTAAATTTGAAAGTAACACAATTTCTGTTGAGCTAAACCAATGGTTACTTTCAAATTTAGAAAATCTTGAAGTGTAAGACTAAGAATATTCTTAAGGATGGTCGATGAATACGGACCCTGGTCACAAGGTCAAATTTTTGAAAAAAAAAAAGACCTTGTGTATGCTCTAGAGGCCATAATTTCAGCCCAAATACTCTTGAAAAGTAATCAGAATGTTTGCCTTGATGAAATCACAGATGAGTTTTAAAATGAGTCATGTCGAGTCAAAAACTAGGTCACTGGTCCAACCTTGGAAAACCCCTGTGAGCACTAAATAGAGGCCACATTTTCAGTCTGATACTCATGAAACTGTATGGGTATTTTTGTCCTGATAATAATTCATACAATATTGAAAATGGATCACACGGGGTCAAAAACTAGGTTAGAAGGTCTAATCTTAGAAAAACTTTATTTACGCTCTAGAGACCATATTTTGACTGCAATACTCATGAAAGTTGGTAAAAATGTTATGAGTATAAATATGAGGGTCATGTTGGGTCAAAAACTAGGTCACTAGGTTAAATCTTAGAAAAACCAGGTGTACACTCCAGAGGCTGCATTTTCAGTCCAATACTCATAAAAAATGACCAAAAAGTTTGTCTTGATGATATCTCAGACGGGTGTGACAGGTGTGAGAAAGAATCACACGAGGTCAAAAAGTAGGTCACAGGGTCAAATCTTAGAAAAATCCTCTTTATGCTCCAAAGGCTACATTTTTAGTCTAATACTCATGAAAGTTGGTCAGAATGTTTGTCTTGATGATATTTACAGCTTTGTAAATAGGTTATGTTGAGTCAAAAACTAGGTCACTAGTTCAATTCTTAGAAAAACCACGTGTTCACTCTTGAAGCCACATTTTTAGTCCAATACTCATGAAAGTTGGTCATAATGTTGTATTGATGACATTTTGGATGACTTTGAAATAGGGTCATGTCGCGGTAAAAAAAAAGAAAAAAACCCTAGGTCACTAGGGCTGTTAGAAAAACCTTGTGTAAGCTCTTGCGGCCACATTTTCAGTCCAATACTCATGCAACTTGCTCAGAATATTTGTCTCGATGATATCTCGGACGACTTCGAAAATGGGTCATTTCAGGTCAAAGATTAGATCATCAGGAAAAAAATCATAGAGAAACCCTGTGTTATCTCTGAAGGCAACAATTTCAGTCAAATACTCATGAAAGTTGGTCAGACTTGTGTCTTAATGTTATCTTTGTAGAGTTTGAAAATGGGTCAAGTGGGGTAAAAAACTAGGTCACCAGGTAAAATCTCTGAAATGCCTTGTGTATAGGCTTTAAAGGCCACATTTTCTATCCAATACTCAGTACAACTGATCAGAACTTTTGCTTTGATGATGTCTAAAACAATGTGAAAAATGGGCTATGTTGGGTTAAAAAATAGGTCACTGAGACAAATTCTAGAAAAAGGTTGTGTACACTCTTGGGGCCACATTTTTAGTCTGTCCAATACTCATGAAAATTAGTCAGAATGTTTGTCTTGATGATATTCTGGATGAGTTTGTAAATTGTTCATGTGGGGTCAAAAACTAGGTCAGTAGGTCAAATCTTAGAAAAACCATGTATATGCTATAGAGACCACATTTTCTGTTCAATTCCGATGAAAGTGGGTCAAAGTGTATGGCTTGATGATTTCTCAGATGATATTGAAAATGGGTCACATTGGGTCAAAAACTAGGTCACTAGGTCAAATCTTGAAAAAAACCTTGTGTTCTGTACACTCTAGATGCCACATTTTTTTGTCTAATACTCATGAAAGATGATCAGAATGTTTGTTTTGATAATATCTACAACAAGTTGGAAATGGGCTGTGTAGGGCTAAAAAGGTAGGTCATCTAGACAAATTCTAGAAAAAAACTTGTTTTACTCTAGGGGCCGCTTTTTTGGTCCAATACTCATGAAAGTTTGTCAGAATGTTTGTCATAATATCTTGGAAGAGATTGGAAATATGCCACGTTTGCTAAAACCAGGCTCAGGTGAGCGACTTCAGCACCATCACAGCTCTCTTATTCCAAGAAATAAAGAGTTACCTGCCAACAATTTATTTTTGGAGTTGTCCATATTGAAAGCATTTGCAAGTGGCAAAATGAACATGGCTAAAATGGTGAGATTTGTCTTTAAGGTCTACGGCCCCTAACTCTCATATTCTCATCAAGACGGAAGCTGCAGAAATTGTCGATGTTACACGATATTAACCGATGAGTTAGTGAGTCTACAGCCTATTAAAAGACGGAAGCTGCCGAGATTAGCCGAATAGCCTTTACGAAAACGTCGATGTTACACAATATTTACCGATGAGTTAGGGGTCGTAGACCTTAAAAGAAAAAATGGTTGCCTACATTTTCTTCCTTGTCAAAGTGTTTTTAAAAGTCCTGTTCCTCAGGGTTGTCTGATTTGCTTGTATTAGAGTTTAACGTCGTTTTAGCAGCTTAGGTCATGTCATAGCGGCCAGTGCACCTACATATGTGTTTTCTGGTTCTCTCACACTAGTACTGACACAACTTTCTTTCCAAGCCTCGAACTACTTTCTCACATGCATCAGGGGTGAGAGGCGACAGAAAGGCGGAAAGAAAGTTTGCCACAACCGGATATCGAACTCGCAACCACCAGGTCAAGAGTCAGATATACTAACCACTGAGCTACCCAGTCACGCTCAGGATTGTCTGAACTTGGGTAATTGTTTTATACTAAGATTATACAGGTGGCCTAACCCTACCACACAACACAGAATTCTATAGACCTTGACGAAGGCTTTTGAAAACATTGTTGGGAAGGGAGAAAATGCTGGTAACCAGCATTTTCTCCGTATCCCACAATGTTTTCCACCCCTTTCAAAGACTATTTCCACTATTTGAGCCACATTCAATATGTTAGCTGAAATTATTGCCTTCAATTTAAATAAGTCCAAAATTTTGTTTTTTGGTGGAAGTTAGTGCAATGTATGTTTGCAGTTGATGAAAAAAGATACGTATTACAGTATTACACAATTATAAATAAGATGAATCCTTTTTGCATCATGAATTACTTTAGTTGCTTTTTGATAATGGTAAAGATCAAGATCATACTTATCAAAGCATTCAGACGGATACTGTATCCTCACTTTCAAATGTTTTTTTTTAGATATTCTGACCGAAAACATTCTGGGTATACATGTATACATGTTGGTCTGAATAGTGATGCTTTCAACTGCATTTCACTCATTTTATGTTGCCAGCTCAATTATTCATGACTTTCAGAGGTTTAATCAAAACTGTGCTGCTCTCTGCCATGCATTGCAGAAAGACAATCCCTTGCTACAAGTAGGCTTTTGCGGGCAGCATAGATTGAGATCAGACTGCATAAAACGTGAAGTCTGACCTTGGATTTATACCATCCGCTTATTTCAAACATGTCCGCTTGTTTAGTCATGTCCCTCAGATTAAACTCTCTGAGTTTCAGCTGATCATATTTCGAGTGGTTGCAAGAGGTCCAGTTTATATTTTTCGGCGCCAAGAAGACTTACCTCTTTTCAAAGGATAAAATTTTAGACGTGACCAAATTGGAAGCATTTGCAGACCACAAAATAAGAGTTGCTCAAAAGTTATTATCATTATTTGAATGGTGGAAAATACTGTGAGAAAAGAAGAAAATGCTAGTTATCAGCATTTTCTTCTTTACTAACTATGTTTTCAAAAGTCATAAGTTTCATGGAAAGTATGAGCATAATGAATTAAGTGGCATATAGTCTGAAACAAAGAGCATCGGCAGTAAAAGAAAAATACACGAGATATGCCATGATACATGTACTTTATTATTATACACTCAGTACATTTAAAAACGTAACACTAGTTGAAATTGAAAATCAGCCGGACAATAACAAGTTTTGACCAAACTTTCCTTTAATATGATTTATTGTTATTCCAATGAATGATTCGCAAAGTTTCGTTAGAATGTTTTGAGATTTTCAAATAAACACGATACAAAAATTCTTTACCGGAAATCAAAAAGTCACTTGATTAACATCAACTATGACCACTCCTTGCATTTATCAAAACTTGCAAGGCTTGTCTCATTGACAGCATTCTGAGGGTCATCGCATGCTCTAGGATGATGTCCAATTCCGTACGAAGGGTTCTGCAAAGTTTCGGAACTGTTGTCGAAGATCAACACCACTATGCACACATTGTTTCAAAGCATCTCTGACCTGTTCAGTTAGTGCCATATCAGATGATAGTGCGCTCAGTCAAACAATTTAATGTTGTTCTGATCAAGTGAGTTTCTAGTGAAAACAGCTGTGTGTCACAATGCAGCAATTTACTGTAGACTTGTCTAAAATTTTGACCTTAAAACAGGGGTACAAAATGCAAAATCTCTTTGATGTAGGCAAAAATGCTAGCCTTGATTTGATGAATTAGGTTATGCTTGCCTATAATTGAACTGATTAATCATCCTTCTGATCATGCTCCATAATGCAAATATAAACACAACTACTCTTTCTGCCAACGCCAAACTCTACTATGACCCTCGATTTTAGGTAATTGAATCCTAGAGTCATTCAAAACCAGAACTAAGTTCCTTTGAATGCTATTGAAAGAGTGGTGTCCTTTGGGCCATGATAAATCTTGTCTCACCAGTTCAATGAGTCACATTGCTTTATATGGACGTCTGGCAGAGCCTTGTGCAGGAATAACCTAGTCACAAAACGTTACCCTACTCGGGAAAATGGACAACATCCTACACAAAGGGTTACACCAAAATGCTGTCAATGAGATTAACCTTTCAAGCTTTTATAAATGTAAGGAGTGGCCGTATTCGATGTTAACCATGTGACTTTTCGATTTGCGGCAAGGAACTTTTCGTATCACTTTCAGTTTGAAAATCTTTAAACAATCTAACGAAACTTTTTTGAATAATTCAATGGAAAAACAATGAATTAAATCAAAGTCAAATTTGATCAAAACTTGTTGTTTTCTGGCTGATTTTCAATCTACGTCAGATCTAGTGTTGTGCTTTCAAATGTACTGAGTATAAAAAAAGTTAAATCTGTATAAATTCTACAGTAACCCAATTTTCATACACATCATGTTCTTTCGAAAAAAAAAAAAAAAGCATTTATGAAAAAATGAAAAGAAGACAAAAAAAAAAAAAAAAAAAAATGAAGACAGACAATGCAACAATTACCCTCTGAATGTCTTGCCAACTTCATCTGCTTGTGAAGATGGTGTGGATCAAGCTAAGACAGCAACTAATGAGCAATTTGATTTTGGACTTAACACTGTTTGATATTTTGAGAGATATAATAGTCAAACTGCCATGAACATGCAATAAGTAAGCTTTTCCTAAAGCTCGATTTTGTCCATTTTCTTTATTGCCACTATGACAGTTAAATCTTTTGCTTACGAAAATAGTCTAAGACTTTCAGTAATTGGAAGAGCCATTTGCAGACCACAAATAAAATGTGGCTGAAATTGAAAGCATGGAAAACATCGTTTTTCCTATTTCCCATGTATCCATCTTTTTCGCCCATACCCCATGTGTTTTCAAATGGTTTCTTCATCAGTGTACTGTGAACAGTGAAGCATTTACATAGGTGCTTGGTATTTGACAAGCTTCATCCCTATAACCTTATGTATATCTGTCAGGTTATAGAAGGTTTGATTATGATTGTAAGATGTTAAACGCCGTTTTCAACATTATTTCAGTTACATCGCAGCGGCCAGTGCACCTATCCATGTTTTCCTGGAGTTTCTTTTACCAGTACTCCGCACAATATTCTTTCCAAGCCATCGGCTGCTTTCCCACATAACCATCGTCGAAACAATGGTCAGCGGTGAGAGAGGAATGAATCCTGTCGCAATGACTATCATCAATTATCATCAATCCTCGGAAAGAAATTGGCCGAGCCGGGGATCGAACCAATGACCCCCTGTCCTTGGGTCCTTTATGCTACCGACTGCGCTATCGGGGCTCGGCAAGGTTATAGAAGGCAAAGTTTGTCAAAATCCAAGTGCCTTTGATAATTTTGTAAGGGTTATACTCTTTCCTGCATGACAAAAATTTAGGCATGTATTGAGTCAAAGCATTTGCCGACGACAAATGAAATGTTGCTTAAACAATGAATTCTGTCTTTGATAGGGGTAGAAAACATTGTGCGAAAAGGAGAAAATGCTGGTAACCAGCATTTTCTTCTTTTCTCACAATGTTTTCAAAAGCCTTGTCTTTCAAGGTCCTTATTGTTGGGATTGTGTAGTAAAGGGTTAAGACATATATGAGCTGTGCTCTGGCAAAAGGGGGGTTTAAATGCATATCTGTGATGCATTGTAGCAAGCAAGTCATCACGTTATTACTGATCCATTAAATCCATTTCGTAAAACTATCAACTGAATCATGAGGCAGACCGCACCTTTAAAACATAGAAAATTGACCAACAACAAAAAGTATAGACCAAGGTCAGCACAGAATGCGTGGGCTGATCTGGGTCAATTTTTATTGCAGATGCATTAACCCCGCCCCCCCCCCCCTTTCGCAGAGCATGAAAAGAAAATAGTGTCTTTAGAAATATAGGTAATATTATCTGAACAGAAGCAGTTTCTTGTCAAAAATAATTATTGTTCATTTTTCCACATTTTTTTTCTAGCCTGTCAATGACAGGAGTTAAACATGTCAAATGTATTCAGTAATGGGAAACTCAACACTATATCTGGATCGGAGTAGAGGCTGTTCATTAACATCGATGGGTTCTTGCAACACACTGAAACAACGATCAGACAAAATATTAAGTGCTATACAATCAGATTTCGTTTCAGCAAAATTTTAAAAAAATATCTCAACTAAAACTAATAATGTACATCTGCCTGCAAAGATGGACTTTAAAAATAAAGTCGCGACAGGATATATGTGTACAGAATACGAGGAATGTCGCATTTTTCGTTTTTTTTTAACCTTTCTTCAAATCCAACAATGCTCGATCAGAAAACAAGTGGATTATTATGTTCCCTTACCGTTCATAACAGTTAATATAAACAAAAATATCAAATAATGCAAAGTAAGGGAATGGTGGGGGGAGGGTTGACACTAGAGATGGCCCATCTTCCACACTAGGAATGAGAGCAATGTTAATGGATAAATGCTGGTCACCAGCACATTCTTTTTTCCCCCCACAATATTTTAAAAAATCTCATTCCCTGGGGGGTCTGTTAAAGCATGCTTTGCTTTTATAAAGAGTAAGAGCAAAAATTAAGCTTCTTTCATAGACAAGGTATATCAAGGTCTGAATGTATAGAACTTCTAATCTGATCTTGAATCAAAAAGTTCTATTGGATGTTTTTGTGAGATCTTGAAGTTGCTTCATTATTTGTTTTTTTTGTGACTATGTCCATTCAATCTGATCTGTGTTCTGAAGGTTCAAATCATTCTTTATTACCTTTTTTTTTTTTTTATATATTTTCAGCACGTCGTATATATGTATAAACCATCAAGATAGATTTGGAAAAAATAATTACAAAAAAAACCCCCAAATAAATATCAAACCGTACTCTTGCATGGGGTGAACCTGCACTGGAACTCCCTCAAGATAGATGGGGTCCTCCTCTAGCTGGACTGCAGCCCTTTGAACCTGAACAGGAAAATCTTGAATGGCCATCGGGGCGTGTTGGCTTGCCGTCCTTTGGTCTTGAATAGGAACTTTTTGTAGTGCCAAGAGAGCCTCTTGTGCATGGATGGCAACCTGTTCCATTTGTACAGGAACTCTTTGCATGTGAACTGAGATATCTTGGACTGCTGGTCCTTGGACTTGTATAGGCAGAAGCATGGAAGACTCTCTACCACTGACAGCAACTCGTTCCATCTGTATTGGAAATTCTTGCACACAAAGAGGGACTTGTTGCATGTGACCGGGGACCTGTTGTTTTTGGATAGCGTTTCTCTGGAATTTAGCACACTCTATTTGGACTGGAACTCCTTGCATGTGAACAGGGACTGCCTGTACTTGGACTGCATCTTTTTGTACTTCAACAGGAACCAGAGAATTTTCTTGTGCTTGTACTACTACTCTCTCAAGTAGGACTGACACTTGTTGCATGTGACCAGGGACTTTCTGTATTTGGACTGCACCATTTTGTACTTGAACAGGAACCAGGGAAGTCTCTCGTGCTTGGACTGCTACTTTCTCCATTTGGACTGGAACTTGTTGCATGTGAATAGGGACTGCCTGTACTTGTACTGCATCCTTTTGTATTTCAACAGGAACCAGGGAAGTTTCTTGTGCTTGTACTGCTACTCTCTCCATTTGGACTGGAACTTTTTCTACCTGAACTGGTATCTCGTCGGCATAAAATGAAAGCTCTTGGACTTCAACTTCTTGTGCTGCAATAGCTTGGGTTGCAACTGCTTCTACCTGCATAGTTTCAACTTCCTCTTCAACTATAGTTTCAAGTTGTGCCTCTTGCCTTAAGGAAAAAAATGAAAAATTTGTTGGTTTTTTCTTTTATACAATGATTATGTTTCCATCAACGAGTAACTCATAACCTTGTATAAAAAATCTAGACCCTTCGAGGTCATAAATATTACAACATTGAGTATGAATGAAGAAAGGTTAAAGAACATGAGAAGAAACAAAAAATCACAATACATTTCATAAAATTAAAAAAAGATAATGATAAAAAAAGAAAGACCTGTACATCAGGTTTTGTGTTAATCAAGTAAACGAATACTGGGATCAAATGGTTTACATTTGCTGAAAGACTAATCTGTACCGCCCTTAAAATTATGAGAAAACACACAGTCACATAACAACACCTACATCAAGTTTTCAAGTTCCACTTCTGTGAAAGTCGTTTTGATCCTGAAAAATGAAAAAAAAAAACCAAAAAAACTCTTCAAATATTGCTGGAAACAAAATTAATACTTGATTTTATTTTAATCCTTAGATCAATAAATTTACCTTAATTCTTAACTACACAATCTTGAGTTTTAATGACCCTGATGGAAAAGACTTTTGAAGACATAGTGGGTAAAGGAGAAAATGCTGGTGACCTGCATTTTCTCCTTTCCCCCCAATTTTCTCTTACTTACGAGAGATAAATTCCATTATTTGAGCAACATTTTATTTGTCGTTTGCGGATGCTTTCAGTATGGACCAGTCTAAATTTTGTCAATTGGTAAAGGGTTAAGATGCATGGGATACATATATAAATTGGGAGGGGGGCATGTATGAAAAGACAAGAATCTTCTGACGGCGCATGTTAGTGTACCATGGCTACGACTTGCGGCCTCCAGATATGAATTTGTGACCTCAAGATACTAGTGATCATCCAAGGAAAATGAGTCGTGCCATGAGATATGTTTTCATTGGAAATTATGTCCTTTCTGCAAGATAATAATCCAAGGAAAATTAGACACTCCATGACATATTTTCTTTGGAAAATTATGTTGTGGCCAGAGGATTATCATTTAAGGAAAATAAGACACTCCATGAAATATGTTTTCATTAGAAAATAATGTAGTGGCCACAAGGAAAATGAAAATGAGACACTCCATGACATATATTTTCATTGAAAAATTATGTTGTGGCCAAAAGATAACCATCTAAGGAAAGCGAGACACTCCATGAAATATGTTTCCATTGGAAAATAATCATGTCTCCAAAAGATAACCATGTGACATGTCCATGAAACGTTATCTTGTTTCGTCCGTCCTGCCCTGGGAAATTAGCCCCTAGAGAGCCTAATAAATTGAAAATGCACAGTCAGTCTCAGGGATGTAATTAGCCCTTTATTCATGGGGAAGGAGAGATCTGGATGGCATGGTCCTTTAAAAAACAACTGAAAACAATCGTGTATTCTGGTGTACTCTTGACGTTCTCAAGATGATCTGAGGTGCTTTATTTTAGTACTGAAGATCTGCATTTTCTGAAGCATGTATCAACGAACAGATTCTTGACTGGCAGATTTTAATTCACGAATCAATGAATTCAACCGCCTATTTGCGTATTGGTAGCTATGCAACTGGGTCTGTGACAAGATATTGCATTTCAAAATGTTTTTTTTTTACCAGATTGCCCTATTACATAGTGGAAAGTGTAGATCTAAGACCAGACTGCACAAAATGTACAGTCTGATCTTGATTTACACTGTCCACGATAGCAGTGCTTAAGCCTCAGGCTAGGATATGAAAGCTGTATCAAACTGGATACTTACTCCAGAGTGTGAGGGAAATATCTTGGTAACACAATCTTAAAAGGTGGGTCTTGTGAAATCTTTGTTTCTTTAGTCCTGAAATTTTTTAAAAGCATAGCAGAAAACAAAAATTCCGTGTTTTTGAACAATCCTGCGAAAGTAGACTGATGAAAACACTGTAGAAAAGGACACAATGCTGGAAACCAACAATGCTTTTACTATTTCAAAAATGTATCCCACAAATTGAGACAAATCCAAATTTCATCTTCAGATGCTTTTATTTATGACCAGTGAATAGAAGGCTTGCTGCATCTTCAAAAAGTGTCAACCCAAGTGTAGACAGACCTGGTTCAAGACTTTTTACTATTGGTAAATTTTCTGCCTATCAAAAGACCATTTTACCTCATGATTCCGTCGGTCACGAACCAAAATAATTTTTATAGATCGATAATCATGTCATGACTTGCTTGGTATAATACATCATGAAGATGCATTTAAGCCCTCTTTTTCCAGAGTGGCACATATGAAACCATGACCAGAGACTATATAAAACATAATTGAGCCCTGCTCTGGCAAAAGGGGGCTTAATGCATATCCATGATGCATGACACTTGCCCAAGTCATCACCTAATTATAGATCTATAAGAGCCACATTTTTTAAACAACCGACTTAATCATGAGATAGACTGGTCCTTTGATATACAAAAAATTGACTAATAGCGAAAAGTTTCGACCCAGGTCAGCCTGCGCGGACTGCGCAGGCTGACCTGGGTCGATACTTTTTGCAGATGCATGAAGCCTCCTTTTCTCAGAGCAAGGCTCATATAGAGTCTCTGACATTACTTCAAACATCTCATGGCTTTCTCACGTCCATGCAGGAGACAGATGCCCCCCCGGGTTGTCAGCATTTGATGACTTAGTGTGAAGAGGAGAAATCGGTTTTTAAATACAAGTTCTCCTTTTCCACAAAATGTTTTTCCATCTGTACAAAGAAAGAATTTTTTTTCACTGTTTTTTTTCAAAGGTGTAGCCTTTGTATAATTTAAAACATTTAACAGTAAGTCCAAACTAGCTTTTATATCCCTAAACTGAATGCAGTGGCGTAGCTAGAATAAAAGAAAATCACACTTAAAGGTAATGCCAAAGGAATTACCCCAAGCATTCTGAGAGGGTCGTGTGTCTGAGAGGGTATTCTTAGTGGGGGGGGGGGGGGAAAGGCGGTTTCCCCCCAAAAAGTATGAAAATGAAGAAACCACTGGGTGGCAGCTGGTGAGTATTTCTTCTACTTCTCCAGAAAAAAAAATGTGTTGTTTTTTTGTTTTCTTTTTTTTTTATGTACCGGTATATGCATCTGCCCTTTTTGTTTTTTTTTTCTTTGGAAATAGGTTGATATGCTCCATCAATATATAACATCAATATATAACTTACGATGGTAAGTAAGGTAGAGGGAATTGAGGAGTCAAACGTCCACAATAAATTCTGAAAGCTCCACACCACAACAACGTGTATATAAAAAATACTGATGGAATCAAAAACGGAATAATGGCAAAGACAGGTGGGGAGGTACAGTCGGTCTCTTCACACCTGTAACAGAAAACATTACACTTTCAATTTTGCCTTAAGTGCAGCTCATAGAGAGCCTGACACTTGTATATTCAATGGGGAAAAAGGGTCAAATACTACAATTGCATGGCTTACAGTATTTAACAAGTAATCAGACTATACATACCCAAAATCACGTTCTGAGCAATTAGACCAATCAGAGCTTGATCAATGCTATTCTTAACACATAATACTCTCTTTTTCCGCCATATGTAGACTGCTTTTGAAAACATTGTGCTTAAAATAGAAATCAATTGGTACCACAAGAAGAAATTGACAACTGGTGGAATATGCAGTAGCAGTAGTTTGTAAACATTGTACCTAAAGTAGATATATAAATTGATACACAACATGAAGTAAAACGCAGCAGTACATTGAGAACATTGTGGGAAAGGAGGAAAAAATGTTTGTAACCACCAATTCCTCCATATCTAAGAATAATCTACCCTTTTAAAAAAGAACCCTTAGAATACACCACATCAAATCTATAGTTTATAGATGAGTCGTGCTCTATGAAAAGGGGGTTTAAAAAAGCATCTGCGAAAAATATCAACCAAGTCAGTGCGCAGTCCGCCTAGGCTGATATGGGTTGAACCTTTTGCTATTTATAAATTTTCTGCATATCCAAAACCACTCTACATCCATGTGCAGTCGATTGTTAAACTAAAAAGGATTTTATAGTTCTATAATTATGTGATGACTTGTTTGGTAGATAATGCATCACGGAGATTCATTAAGCACCCATTTGCCAGAGCATGGTTCAAAGATTTTCAACATGAACGAGTCAAAAACATTTAGCAGCTTTTTGAAGCCGTCAGTCGACTTACTTGCAGAGTATTTGATCCCCTCTTTTGACACATAGATCCATCTCTAAACAAGAGTTTAAATATTTGTACCAGAAACAGCTTGTATTTATAGGAACTGTAATAAAAGTTGTAAGTCACCCTATTACCTCCAGCTTACTTGTTATTTCTTTGCAGTAGACCAAATTTGTTCAGGATGTTTTGAGTAAAAAGTGTAGGCATTTTAATTTGTTACCATCTAATTCCAAGTTTTAATTAATGACACTGAGGAAGAAGGCTTTTGAAAAAAAAAAAAAAAAATGTTGGAAATGGAGAAATGCTTGTAACCCACAGTTTCTCATTTTCTCTCCCAAATTGTTTTCTACCTTATCAAAGATAATATTATACCAGTTTACCTATTCACATGTACAATAACAAATTTATTATTATGAGTTTACCTAATCACATGTACAATGACAAATTTATTTCCGTAAAAGTTTAGGCAACATTATTAATATGGCAGAACAGAGGTTCTCAAAAGGTCATAAAATCTGTCATAGTTGCCATCTCTATTAACTCTTTACAAGAGAAAAGATAAGTCCTAACTGAAAGCAGAAGGCAAATTCAACGTAGTTAAAATGACAGGATATGTCAGTGAAAAGCTAAAAAAACATTGTGGGAAAAGGAAAAAATGCTGGTTAGGCATAAAAAAGTATCTGTGTTTAGGGTTTCCCTACCCTACCTAGAAAATGCTGGCGACCCTAAACTTTTTACGCTACGATTGAAAAAAAAAAAAATGTCGGTTGTGATTTCGGTACATGGTGCATGTAATAAGTTTCTGGAAAAAAAAAATCCCTACCTACCCAACCTACAGCATCTCGGACCGAAACCCTGAACACATATTTTTTGTTAGGTCTTACCAGCATTTTTTCATTTTCCCAAAATGTCTTCAAAGGCTTTCTTCATCAGGGTCTTTAAAACTCGGGATTGTTTGGTAAGGAAAGCAACTAGCCCATATCAAGCAGACATATAAATAGTTCCCAGAGAAAACAGACATGTTGAAATGTATGTATATCTGCACTTATCTAACTCACATTTCGAGTGTCCCCTAGGTATTTGCTTAATGCAGATTATATACCTATGAGCTCACGACGAAAGTTTGAACACGACCGACTTAAAAGCATTTGCAGAAGACAAAATCACTGTAGCTCAAATGATGATTTCTGTCTTTGATAGGGTAAAAAATATTGTGGGAAAAGGAGAATGTTTGTTACAAGCGTTTTCTCATTTTTTCCACAAATGTTTTCAAAAGCATCAAAACTGGAGATTTTGTGGTAAAGGTTAACTCTTTATCAGAGGACAAAACTTTTAAACATCTATAAAATCATTTCCAGGCAATAGATTATACATGGCTCAAGTTTTGGAATATGACTTAGAAATGAAGAAAATGATGTGGAAAAGGAGAAATTCTTGTTTGCAATAGGTTTGCAATTTCTTACATTATTGGAAAAAATCTGTTTCTACATCAGGGTCATATAAGAACAAAAATTGTTTGGTAAAGGGTCAAACATAGTGAAGTGGATACACAGAGGCTACAGTGCAAGGTCATATTCTAGGTTTCGAAAGTAACACAGTTTCTAACTGGCTTCAGGATTTGGTTTAGCCAAGCAGAAATTGAGCTACTTTAAAATATTAGTTTAAAGATGCTATTAATTAAGAATGGTCTGTGAATACGGGCCTAATATTACTTACTTGGGTTTCTATCTGGGATCACAAGCTCTGGCACACCATTTACAAATAACAAAGTGTCATTTATATTCTGATAAATTTTCAGCACAAATGTATTACCGACATCTGTGATAATCTCAGGTTCGGATGTTGGGGGTGTAAAACAAACATCTACAATGGCTGTCGAATTATTTGCAGACACCCTTCTTGATCTAGCAAAAAAGAAAACCCGAATTACAGAACTGTTGTTGTGGTACATGTAAAGGAGGTTCTATTTGTGTTCAGCAACCTCCCTGTATTTAACAACCTTGAATTAGAGTTTCCGATTCAGTTTAAGGGTAAAAGAGCATTTATAAAAATAAAAAACACTCGCATTGTAAGGTCAGTTTTTGTCTTCTCTTTTGTAGTTTGAATACAAGTTACAGAAATTTATACGTGGTCTCCACAGCTCTGAAGATTAATGAAAAGGATAGAATGAAAATCCCACAAGCACATTCATGTAACCCACAAAACTCCTCGAAAGAATAGGATTTGCAAATATTCAGAGCACTGTTTGGACGTAAAAGTCATATTTCAATGGCAAAAGATATGTGATCCCTTATTAGCAAAATTAGACACTGAAATCTCTTTGAAGTACTACAATTCCGTAAGAGCTGCTGAGATAGAGATTGCATCTCACGTGATACAAACTGCCTGTGCTGTCAATGTCAGGAGATAGACCAGCCATTCTTGATAAACTTTTAAGTCTAATTCTAAACAGCTTTCTACCCTCAAAATCACACAATTTCTGATGGTTAAAGCAAATGGTTTAGTTAATTTGATATTGCATTGTTTTCTTAATCTAGAATAAGACTAAGAATGCAATTTCAAATGGTTGGTGAAAACGGGCACTGGCTCAATATTCACAAACCATTCTTGAGAACAGTATTAAAATTCCAATTTTCAAGAATACCGATACTCTACTTTTCAAAGCATTACTTTTTAAATCTAGAATACATAGAGGATATTTGTTTTTTACGGTGAAAGATCGAAATTTATTTCATCGAGTGGACATCATCGGTAATATTTTCACGAGTGGCTGCTGCGCCACTCGTGAAAATATTACTGATGATGTTCACTCGATGAAATAAATTTCGATCTTTCAACGTAAAAAACAAATATTCTATTCATTTCATGTTTTTAACCCTTTCTGGGGGGAAATGAATCCAGTACAGTTCTTTTCAGTTATTCCCCGTAGCGTACCCCCTCCGCATAGCAACGCATTACAATATTACGTCAAGCGCGAGAAATGTAAGGTAAATTACGTCATATTTCCATATGGTTGTGACGCACGCGGTAACTAGTGCGCGGGAACAACTGTTTCCGCCTTCAATTGAAGAGTTAGAATATAAAAAAATCAGTATTTTCAATGGTCGTAACCATGAAATATCGAAAAATATTTCACCGATATTTCTCGATAACCTACCGGAAAGCATGAAACAATACGGATGCAATTCGATATTTCTCGATAACCTACCGGAAAGCATGAAACAATACGGATGCAATTTAGAACGGTTGGTGAAATTGGGCTATGGAGTTTTAATAGTTCCCCAGGAGCTGTGACAAGGTATACAGTTTAGCTTTTTTTTACAAGGCGACACAATTTAAGACTTTGGAAGCATTTGCAGATGACAAATTTTGCTGAAATAATGAAATTTCTCTTTGAGAGGTATCAAAAGAATTATGGGAATAGGAGAAAATACTGGCTCCTGACATTTTCTCCTTTGCCCACAATGTTTTCGAAAGCCTCCTACCCCAGGGTAGTTAAAACTTTGTATTTTTAGATAGGTTAATAAATCACAGAATTTTTGACTCATCCAAATTGTAAGCTATTGCAGATGATAAACAAATGGTTGTTCTGATTTTTTGTCATCTTATGAAGAGTAAACAGTAAACAAATGAACTTACACTACTGATGTGATTGGTACTGCATTCAGATCTGTACTGTTTTCAAGTAAAATAACCCTAACAGCCTAGAAAATATATAAAACATGATTCATACAAACTTGAATTCTATTAAAAAAATCCATCATAAATGCCTATGGGGAAAGAGGCTTTTGAAAACAATGTGGAGAATATTGCCAATAACTAGCAATTTCTCCTTTCCCTGAAATATTTTCTATCCCTTTAAAATAAAGCTCTAAAGATAAATCCTATCATTTAAGCGATATCTAAGGCATCCTCTGCAAACACATTTGATTTTGACAAGTCTAAAAGGGTAGAGCACAACGTTAGTACATTTTGCAGACAGTATAGAACAAGATCTTGAATGGACATAAGCCACTCTTTAACTCTCTATCAAACAACAAAATTCTAGGCTGGTCCAAATTGGATGCATTTGCAGACGACAAATTGAATGTTGCATAAATTACTAAATTTGTCTTTGAAAGGATAGAAAACATTGTGGTTACCAGTATTTTCTCCTTTTCCCACAATGTTTTAAAGTCCTCTTCCTTGAGGTCTTTAAGGAAGCAGGGATTGTCTGGTAAAGGGTTAATGAGATATTCTCGACAAAAAGACTCTATGAAGTGGGTATTGTTATAAAAGATATATAGGATCTGACATGAGTTGGTGTTTGAGATAAAATTTTATTAAACGAGTCTAGAGAAAACGTTAAATTAAACGAGTTTTTGGCGAGCTTAATAACATTTTTCTTGGCGAGTTTAGTAAAATTTATGTCAAACGCCAACGAATGTCAGATTCTTTTTTTATCATATAACGATATTTCACAAATCACAGATCAGAACATGCAAAACCATCTATAGATGCACCCGGGGTAAAACCCATTCACTTAACTATAATATACATACAAAATGACGTCAAAAATGACGCCACACAATTGTGATACCAAAAGGGAAAAAATAAGATAAGAAAATTCGTGATTGGTATATTACACTGAAAACAAGGGAGATTATGTGATAAATACGGAATATTATGCTGTAGTGACTTTCCTGGTGCATGTATTTGATTCAAGCCGCGTGAGACAATTTGAAATGTATTTTCTCCGGAAAACTTTCAGGTATATAATAAAATTTGTTACATTTATATACGCTCTCTTGTATGTTCTTCACATCTCTAGATGTTTTATTGCGTTAATATGGTATGTCATTTACGTGGATCAATAGAAATTTCTGGAAAAAAAACACGATTTTTACATGTAGAACAATCTGGAAAAAAAAAAAAAATATTCTGAAACCCTTCCTACTACACATGGCTGATTCATACTCCAAAAAGTTTTTGATCTATAAATGAATGGAAGGTTGCTCAGTACTATAAGTATGGACTCGAAAATTATATTGGGTGCCTTTGTATGTGATTACTTTTGGGAATTACCACCAGAGTATTGGGAGAACTGTAAGTTGAATTTCATTGGTGGAATAAGAAATGCTCGTTTTTACTATAAAGACTGGATTATTAAAGGACCATTTTAGGGATAAGATATAAACTTGTGATGAATGTAATTGAAACTATAGAGGGGCTTTTCTGAATTCAAAATACATTATAAGAAATCTGCTTGTATATGAACTTGTCTTATCGATTTTCAATTTTATTCTGTTTGATAAATAAATCTTGTTATTTGTAAAGACCTTGTTGCTGGATTAAATTCACTTTCTTTAGTTTTGCCTGGCTCGTAACAGTATTCATACCTGATATCTGTTTCTTAACAACAACAACAACAACAACAATACGCCATTCGAAGTGGCAGATCCTGCTGGCAAATTTATCGATTAATTTTATCCTTTTGTCATATCAATTTCACTAACATAAATCTATGAATTAACTTGCTACCTCCTGAAATACATTTAATGCAGACGACTTTGAAATCATCAGTGTAAAAAAAAAAAACACCCTGATTATCAGCATCAAATTATATGCTATAATTATGAGTACACTAAAAAACAAAATGATAAAAAAGGAAGTTATTATTTCCGTTATCAAGGTGCTTATAGACTACGTCATTTTGGTATTGTGACAATAGAGCATAATTTAGTGTTACAACCGCAAGAAACGTATTTGTGCAAGGGTTTAAATGCTTTTAGTATCTAAACTGGAATTCTAAATCGCTATGTAGCGTGACAGTCCAACAAAATAACAACAGTAGAAATTTCAACTTTTAAAAACAAAATTAAAAAATTATCAACAAATGTGGCAAAGGGTTATACGCTTTTTAATAATTACTGTATTTATTGGGGAAAAAATTCAAGATTTCCTACATTTCCGGCACATTTCATTGCTTGCCTTGTACAAAATTTCTGTTATGGTTCTTTTTCTATGTAAGGGATGTTAACGTGCATGTAAGCATACGCCTGCAGTTGATGAAATTTTTGTTTCCGGGAATGAATAAAATTTGAAATAAAACATTTTAGTCCATCTTTATGTAGCTCGTATTGGTATAACAACATTTGAAAAAGTTCATAATTTCACGTAATTGTTTTTGCATTCGTTTCATCAAAAAAAGAAATGCAAACACATGACTATATTAGGCCTTGGCATTAGTGCCATTACATATTTATATTAAATTTTTGCACATCTATATTTTCATGAAGTCTTAAATAGTAAAATAGGAACAGTTGTTAACCAACAGGAGTTTGAAATTCAGCGCTATATTAGGATAGTGGTCAAGTATCGGATATTTAAGGGGAGGAAAAAAAGTTTTTCAACCCTTGATTACTCAGCTATTTCGCGGGAACTATTACAGTTATATATCAATAAATTTGGATTCGCTTCTCGATACCCATATACATTCTTGGTAAAATTATCTAAAGCAGCTTTATGAAAAGTTATTTTTCAACTAATGTCATAAGTCGGTGTACTTAGTTATTAAGAATGAGTGTTTCCAACAATAATTAGTAACCTTTTAAAGACAAATACAAGTCTTTGAACCGCGTTTAATTTTTGGTCTGTCAAAGCTCTCAATTTGGGCAAGTCTAAACAATTGTTGTTTGATACAGAATTTAATCACTCTATACAGGATGTCACAATATTGGATTAGTCGGTAGTATGAGCATTTGCAGAATGGAAATAAGGTGTGGGTAACATGACGAGATCCATCTTTAAAAGAGCTGAAAACAATGTGGGAAACCGGTGAAAATGCTAGTTATCAGCATTTCATTCTTTTTCCACTATGGTTTCATTTGTTTTTCCTTTTTTTTGAGGGTCGTTAAAGCAAGGCATGGTGGTAAAGGGTTAGATACAGGAAATAAGAATATAACATACATCTGATATTTCGTCATTGGTCATTCCTTCAGCAATTTTACTGCCTCCTATTCTACTTCTTATACAAAAACGGCTGATCGGCTGATCTGGGTCTCCATCTGAAATTATGAAGTAGATAATGTTCGACCTTTTCTCCAATACAAACACCACTTTTTTATTATCTAAATTTCATCATGGAAAATAAAATCATACTCTTTCGTATTCTTACACACTTAAACAAGCAGCAGATATTATTTGACTTATTGAATTATTATGACAGTGGTATGGTTTTCCTACTTTTTCTTTTTTTTGCTCCAAATATGATATTTCCTTTGAAACATAACGAGGCCAATGCAGGCTAACCTTGTTTAACCAACTAATAGTGGAATGTTTTATACCACATATATCATTCATGCCTGTAAAATGAAATAGTGTTTTAAAGAGATTTGACCATAAATGCCAAAACAGTGCTTTAATGTATGTAACAGTATTGAAGGTAAAAATAAGACTTTTGAAGTAATGAAAAAGAAGCCACAAATTTGACCTGTATTGATCTATTTCATATATCTTAACCCATGAGCAAGAAACAACTTCTGGTTTGTCTGTGTGGCGTTTAGGGCCGTTTACGTTAGTTCGGTTGTATGTGACGGCCAGCGCACCTATTTATCAATACATTTCCTGCGTTTTTTTTTTTCAACCAGTACTTTGCACAATACTATTTCCAAACCACTAGCTGCTTTCCCTTCCAGAAATCGTCAAAACATCGATATGTGGCGACAGAGAAATAAATTATGTCACAATGACTATCATAAATCATCAAAAAAAAAAAAAAAAAAAATTTAGCCGAATTACGAATATAACCAGAGACCACTGAGTTTGAAAGCCTGAAAGTGGCCGGCTCTGCCAGACAACTTGTTAATAAGAATACGTTGTGAAAAAGGAAAATGATTCCAAGGAAAACTCTCTTCTTTAGACAATATGTTTTCACTTGTATTCCTGCATTAAAGCCTAAGTCATAATGCTATCTTTATTTTATAAGGATGTTTCTCGTCTACTACATATTGGTATATGAAGTAGTGTATATAATCTTGTTAATCCTGTTAAACCATCATTACACACACACAGATATCTTCCAACTGTGTTGGTACATGTGGCATCATTGTCACAGTTATTGAGACTGGAGTCAGCACATTCCTCGATATCTGCAAAGTATTTCTTGAGGAAAAAAAAACATATTTATTAAGTTTTTTTATTCAAATTATCAAACACTTGGGCTGATCAATACATTTTCTGATATTCATACGCCACACAAGCCCTTTCACTCTTATGTGTTGAGGACAGTTGCCTTCATTCTAGATGTTAAGTAAATTTATAATTACATTGAATACTCAAAAATAAAATTAATCCTTTCTATGGATTTGACTGTTACACACACACGGATAACTTTCATCTGTGTTCATACATTTAGCGTCTAAGTGCCAGTTTTTGGTCAAAGACGGCACATTGTGTTCTGTCGCCAGTTAATCCATTATTTAATGTACTAAGAAGCCTGAAGGGGGGTCATAACTTTTTACATAACGAATCTGTCTACGAGAGAAAAACTAGCATTTTCTCCTGTTCTGAAAATATTTTCTACCCTTCGAAAGAACAAGAGTATCATTTGAGACACATTTAATTTGTCGACCGCAAAAACTTTTGAATTGGAAGAGTCTACATTTCGGTAAAGAGTTTTAAAAAATGCTATTGTTATCTTGACAATATGTATCGTTTACTGTGTATACAGTATTACACACAGACTGACAGCTTCCAGCAGTATTCATAACACCATAATGATAACTCCATAATACTTGGAACAGTTCAAGTCGCATCTTATTGTAGTATACTGGTGTATCCCACAGATAGATATAAATGTATATAGCTTGTGTTTGTATAAGGGGACACTTATACTGCCTTGCTATAGAGCTGGCTTTTGTAGCGACGTGGTAGTGCGTTCGCCTTTAGACTTGGAGGTCCAGGGTTCAATCCCCGCCTTGGGAGGCTATTTGTCAGAACTTTACATTGGCGCCCACCGTAAAAACCCACTTATTTGAGAATTAGATTAACAGTAATTGAAGGATTCGTGGACGAATCTTCATATGGCGGGGGAGTATGTAGTATACTGGTGTATCTCACAGATAGATATAAATGTATTTAGCTTGTGTTTGTATAAGGGGACACTTATACTGCCTTGCTATAGAGCTAGCTTTTGTAGCGACGTGGAAGTAGCGTTCGTCTTGTGACTTGAAAGTCCAGGGTTCAATCCCCGCCTTGGGCGGCTATTTGTCAGAACTGTTACATTATGCCACTGAAACTCTTGCACTCTTTTGTGTAAAGAACAAAATTTTATGATACTAATCAAAAATGGATGTTGATATTAAAGACCCAAATATATAATAAATTTTGATAAATGTTTCCTTGTCAGTGTGTTCCATCTCCCAGAAACCTTTTACCTTGACAATTGGTCCCATTGCCAGTAAACCCATTATTACAAGCACACCGATAACTTCCATCTGTATTTTTGCATGTTGCATTAGCGTCACAATTGTTAAGGCTGGAGTTGACACACTCATTTACATCTGTTGCAATGATGAAAACTAGACATCTTTAGTATAAACAAAAACAGGAACTATTGTTTAATCTTTTTTCTTCAAATCTATCTTTTCCTGATGCAAAGGTAGTGCAGGATTCCCTTTACTGATAAAGAATTCTTTGAAAATCGATGAATAAAAAAATGTTCAAAATATTTTAAACATTTCATTTCAAATGGTTTTGTGTGTGTGTGTGTGTGTGTGTGTGTGTGTGTGTGTGTGTGTGTGTGTGTGTGTGTGTTATGCTTGAGAGTTGGTTCCTTTGTTTAATTTGTTCATACAAGCTTGAAAAATAACCATTATGAATTTGACCATCAAATCTTCATCGTTTATGTAAGACAATTTATATTTCAAGTGATTGTCATAGCAATTGTCGAAAGGTATGTTAAGGTCAAATAAAACCCTGACATACCATTAATTTGTCGACAATTCCATTTTTAAACACAAAAATTACTCCCACCGATACTGATGATTGTTGCACGTCTGTCGCCTTTATTTAAAGGGATGTAGGCACATTCTCTAAAATATGTCGAATGAAATATAAAGACGTGACCAGTGCATAGAAACCATTCGGACCTCTAACAAAAGATGTACAGTGCATTTGGGCAAACTTAGTATTAAATATTACATCTATTGATGTCCATCCTTTTTGTATTACAATGAAGGAAAAAAATCTCTCGACCGGCTTCGGTCAACACAAGCTTTAACTTTACATAGTTGTAACTTCTTTCCAAGGCATGAAAAATAAAACGCAGATAAGTCACATTTACCTTGACAATTCGTCCCATTGCCAGTAAACCCATTATTACAAGCACACTGATAACTTCCAACTGTACTTTTGCATGTTGCATTAGCGTCAAAATCGTTTCATTGATGAAAACTAGACATCTTTAGTACAAATAAAAACAGAAACAATCGCTTAATCTTTTTCTTAAAATCTATCGTTTCCGTGGCTGATCTAAAGGTACTGGAGGTTTCCTTTCACTGAAAAAGAATACCTTTAAAATTGAAAAAAAAAATATGTTCCAAATATTTCACACGTTACATTTCAAAAGTTATTTTGTATGATGCTCGAGAGTTGGTTCTTCCTCAAGTTGTACACTGAAACTTGAATTGTTCCGTTTCCTGTATATCCGACATTACACACGCACTGATAGCTTCCAGCAGTGTTGGTACATGTGGCATTTGTGTCACAGTTAGTGAGACTGGAGTTAGCACATTCATCGATATCTATGATAATTGTGTAGAAAATCTTTATATATACATCTATTTCTTATCATACACAATAATAATTATAGTAAACCCCTAGCACCTCATCCAACACATATGATGGTTCACCTTACTTAAATTCCTTCAATCAAATTGATCCTTTTTAACTGAAAAAAAAAAAGAAAAAAAAAATAAAAAAAATTCGTAGCACACTTCTATATATGATCTGATTTGAATCATTTTATCTGTTGATAAATGAATGAAAACCAGTTTTCGATTCCTCATGCGGGCGTCATTCCGGTTCATGTCCGTAAACTATTTTTTGAACACTGATACCTACCTATAGTTGGTAGATAAACTAATCCGCTTGCAAACTTACCAATGTGCTAAAGCTCGTGACCAACCTTGATTTTCACACCTGTTGATTGATAATGTTGGTTAGTACCAATAATTGATTAACTGCGAATGTAATTAAAGGCGTTGTTTGGTGTGTACTGTCAATTAATCAATCGAAGTGACTGTTTGACAATTTTCGAAATTCCATAAAACATTCGACAAAGGATAAACGAATAATCTCAAGTCCTCTGAGTGATTTGATCTCAAGAAGGAGAAATCACTCCGATGGAATGAAAAAACAACCAAAATATCGGATAAATATGTTTCATGTGTTTATCATAATTTTGTCATTTGGTAGAGACTTTAAAGATGCCATCATTACCTTGACAATGTGTTCCGTTTCCTGTATATCCGACATTACACACGCACTGATAGCTTCCAGCAGTGTTGGTACATGTGGCATTTGTGTCACAGTTAGTGAGACTGGAGTTAGCACATTCATCGATATCTATAATAATTGTGTAGAAAATCTTTATATATACATCTATTTCTTATCATACAAAACAATAATTATAGTAGACCCCTAGCACCTCATCCAACACATATGATGGTTCACCTTACTTAAATTCCTTCAATCAAATTGATCCTTTTTAACTGAAAAAAAAAAAAAAGAAAAAAAAAATAAAAAAAATTCGTAGCACACTTCTATATATGATCTGATTTGAATCATTTTATCTGTTGATAAATGAATGAAAACCAGTTTTCGATTCCTCTTGCGGGCGTCATTCCGGTTCACGTCCGTAAACTATTTTTTGAACACTGATACCTACCTATAGTTGGTAGATAAACTAATCCGCTTGCAAACTTACGAATGTGTTAAAACTCGTGACCAACCTTGATTTTCACACCTGTTGATTGATAATGTCGGTTAGTACCAATCATTGGTTAACTGCGAATGTAATTAAAGGCGTTGTTTGGTGTGTACTGTCAATTAATCAATCGAAGTGACTGTTTGACAATTTTCGAAATTCCATAAAACATTCGACAAAGGATAAACGCATAATCTCAAGTCCCCTGAGTGATTTGATCTCAAGAAGGAGATATCACTCCAATGGAATGAAAAAGCATCCAGAACATGGGATAAATTTGTTTCATGTGTTTATTATAATTTTGTCGTTTGGTAGAAACTTTAAAGATGTCATCATTACCTTGACAATGTGTTCCGTTTCCTGTATATCCGACATTACACACGCATTGATAGCTTCCAGCAGTGTTGGTACATGTGGCATTTGTGTCACAGTTAGTGAGACTGGAGTTAGCACATTCATCGATATCTGTAATAATTGTGTAGAAAATCCATATATATACATCTATTTCTTATCATGCAAAACAATAATCATAATAACCCCTAGCACCTGATCCAAACACATATGATGGTTCACCTTCCTTAAATTCCTTCAATCAAATTGATCCTTTTTAACTGGAAAAAAAAAAAAAAAAAATTGTAGCACACTTCTACATATGATCTTTATTTCAGTGCAGCAAAGCAATAGGATCTGTCGTTTGAACATTTTCAAAGATAACAGGAAAATGAAAATGTACCTTGACAAATTCCTCGAACTCCTGCTGTAAATCCCCTATTACACATACACTCATAACTTCCATTCGTATTTTTACATGTGGCATTTGAGGAGCAGTTGTTTTGATTTAAGTCAGCACATTCATCGATATCTGTAACGAAAGCATATATCGTGTATTTTGGCTCTTATAAATACTCATTTTTTCTGTTGATTTGAATCATTTTATCTGTTGATAAATGAATGAAAACCAGTTTTCGATTCCTCATGCGGGCTTCATTCTGGTTCACGTCCGTAAACTATTTTTGAACACTGATACCTACCTATAGTTGGTAGATAAACTAATCCGCTTGCAAACTTACGAATGTGTTAAAACTCGTGACCAACCTTGATTTTTACACCTGTTGATTGATAATGTTGGTTAGTACCAATAATTGGTTAACTACGAATGTATTTAATGGCTTTGTTTGGTGTGTACTGTCAATTAATCAATCGAAGTGACTGTTTGACAATTTTCGAAATTCCATAAAACACTCGACAAAGGATAAACGAATAATCTCAATTCCTCTGAGTGATTTGATTTTAAGAAGGAGAAATCCGATGGAATGAAAAAACATCCAAAATATCGGATAAATTTGTTTCATGTGTTGATTATAATTTTGTCGTTTGGTAGAGACTTTAAAGATGCCATCATTACCTTGACAATGTGTTCCGTTTCCTGTATATCCGACATTACACACGCACTGATAGCTTCCAGCAGTGTTGGTACATGTGGCATTTGTGTCACAGTTAGTGAGACTGGAGTTAGCACATTCATCGATATCTATAATAATTGTGTAGAAAATCCATATATATACATCTTTTTCTTATCATACACAATAACAATTATAGTAAACCTGTAGCACCTCATCCAACACATATGATGGTTCACCTTACTTAAATTCCTTCAATCAAATTGATCCTTTTTAAAAGAAAAAAAAAAAAAAAAAAAATTGTAGCACACTTCGATATATGATCTTTATTTCAGTGCAGCAAAGCAAAAGGATCTGTCGTTTGAACATTTTCAAAGATAACAGGAAAATGAAAAGGTACGTTGACAAATTCCTCGAACTCCTGATGTAAATCCACTATTACAAAAACACTGATAACTTCCATTCCCATTTTTACATGTGGCATTTGAGGAGCAGTTGCTTTAAGTCAGC
Organism: Hippopus hippopus; assembly: GCA_946811185.2. Classification (NCBI taxonomy): domain Eukaryota; kingdom Metazoa; phylum Mollusca; class Bivalvia; order Cardiida; family Cardiidae; genus Hippopus; species Hippopus hippopus. Next base: position 4,482,977 of record OX328105.1, read on the forward strand.
ACATTCATCGATAATTTTAACGACAGCATGTATTGTGCATTTTGGCCCTAATAAATATTCATTTTATCTGTTGATTTGAATCATTTTATCTGTTGATAAATGAATGAAAACCAGTTTTCGATTCCTCATGCGGGCTTCATTCCGGTTCACGTCCATAAACTATTTTTTGAACACTGATACTTACCTATAGTTGGTATATAAACTAATCCGCTTGCAAACTTACGATTGTGTTAAAAATCATGACCAACCTTGATTTTCACACCTGTTGATTGATAATGTCGGTTAGTACCAATCATTGGTTAACTACGAATGTAATTAAAGGCGTTGTTTGGTGTATACTGTCAATTAATCAATCGAAGTGACTGTCTGACAATTTTCGAAATTCAATAAAACATTCGACAAAGGATAAACGAATAATCTCAAGTCCTCTGAGTGATTTGATCTCAAGAAGGAGAAATCACTCCGATGGAATGAAAAAGCATCCAGAACATCGGATAAATTTGTTTCATGTGTTTATCATAATTTTGTCGTTTGGTAGAGACTTTAAAGATGCCATCATTACCTTGACAATGTGTTCCGTTTCCTGTATATCCGACATTACACACGCACTGATAGCTTCCAGCAGTGTTGGTACATGTGGCATTTGTGTCACAGTTAGTGAGACTGGAGTTAGCACATTCATCGATATCTATAATAATTGTGTAGAAAATCTTTATATATAAATCTATTTCTTATCATACACAATAATAATTATAGTAAACCCCTAGCACCTCATCCAACACATATGATGGTTCACCTTACTTAAATTCCTTCAATCAAATTGATCCTTTTTAACTGAAAAAAAAAAAAAAAAAAAAATAAATAAATAAATACATAAAATAATAACAATAAAAAAAAAAAAAAAAAAAAAAAAAAAATTTGTAGCACACTTCTATATATGATCTGATTTGAATCACTTTATCTGTTGATAAATGAATGAAAACCAGTTTTCGATTCCTCATGCGGGCTTCATTCCGGTTCACGTCCGTAAACTATTTTTTGAACACTGATACCTACCTATAGTTGGTAGATAAACTAATCCGCTTGCAAACTTACGAATGTGTTAAAACTCGTGACCAACCTTGATTTTCACACCTGTTGATTGATAATGTCAGTTACTACCAATCATTGGTTAACTGCGAATGTAATTAAAGGCGTTGTTTGGTGTGTACTGTCAATTAATCAATCGAAGTGACTGTTTGACAATTTTCGAAATTCCATAAAACATTCGACAAAGGATAAACGAATAATCTCAAGTCCTGTGAGTGATTTGATCTCAAGAAGGAGAAATCACTCCGATGGAATGAAAAAGCAACCAAAATATCGGATAAATTTGTTTCATGTGTTTATCATAATTTTGTCGTTTGGTAGAGACTTTAAAGATGCCATCATTACCTTGACAATGTGTTCCGTTTCCTGTATATCCGACATTACACACGCACTGATAGCTTCCAGCAGTGTTGGTACATGTGGCATTTGTGTCACAGTTAGTGAGACTGGAGTTAGCACATTCATCGATATCTATAATAATTGTGTAGAAAATCCATATATATACATCTTTTTCTTATCATACACAATAATAATTATAGTAAACCTGTAGCACCTCATCCAACACATATGATGGTTCACCTTACTTAAATTCCTTCAATCAAATTGATCCTTTTTAAAAGAAAAAAAAAAAAAAAAAAAAAAAATTGTAGCACACTTCGATATATGATCTTTATTTCAGTGCAGCAAAGCAAAAGGATCTGTCGTTTGAACATTTTCAAAGATAACAGGAAAATGAAAAGGTACTTAGACAAATTCCTCGAACTTCTGTTGTAAATCCACTATTACAAACACACTGATAACTTCCATTCCTATTTTTACATGTGGCATTTGAGGAGCAGTTGCTTTAAGTCAGCACATTCATCGATAATTTTAACGACAGCATATATTGTGCATTTTGGCCCTAATAAATATTCATTTTATCTGTTGATTTGAATCATTTTATCTGTTGATAAATAAATGAAAACCAGTTTTCGATTCCTCATGCGGGCTTCATTCCGGTTCACGTCCATAAACTATTTTTTGAACACTGATACTTACCTATAGTTGGTAGATAAACTAATCCGCTTGCAAACTTACGATTGTGTTAAAAATCATGACCAACCTTGATTTTCACACCTGTTGATTGATAATAATGAATAGCGTTTTAAGGCCCGTCGACAACTTAGGTCATATTGGGCGCACTTACTTAGTAAACAATAATGCGAGGTGAAAATAACATACATGTGCAACAACATAAGACAAACATGATAAATGAGGAATGGACGAAACACAAATTGATGCCCCTTTTGTCGCCTTTTACGACATGCATGCTGTCACTTTTGTTCCGCCAGATGAAATGGCAGATGTGACGATCGCGGGACTGCAGTGGTTTATTCTTATACCCCCGATTAAACCACACGGGGTCCCACAGGCCAATTGATTCCCATTCCAAACCCTATTTACATCGAGAAAAAAATACAGGATTTGGAATAAGAACTACCCAGCCTGCTGCAATCCTACGAATTACAAGGAAAGCAGCCGTTTGTCTCTAATTTTAGTCGCCTTCTACGACATGCCATAGAGAAAGGCCGAGGTCCTATTCTATAAATTAAAAAAAACCCGGGACCCCACGGGGATGTTGATTGATAATGTCGGTTAGTACCAATCATTGGTTAACTGCGAATGTAATTAAAGGCGTTGTTTGGTGTATACTGTCAATTAATCAATCGAAGTGACTGTCTGACAATTTTCGAAATTCCATAAAACATTCGACAAAGGATAAACGAATAATCTCAAGTCCTGTGAGTGATTTGATCTCAAGAAGGAGAAATCACTCCGATGGAATGAAAAAGCATCCAGAACATCGGATAAATTTGTTTCATGTGTTTATCATAATTTTGTCGTTTGGTAGAGACTTTAAAGATGCCATCATTACCTTGACAATGTGTTCCGTTTCCTGTATATCCGACATTACACACGCACTGATAGCTTCCAGCAGTGTTGGTACATGTGGCATTTGTGTCACAGTTAGTGAGACTGGAGTTAGCACATTCATCGATATCTATAATAATTGTGTAGAAAATCTTTATATATAAATCTATTTCTTATCATACACAATAATAATTATAGGAAACCCCTAGCACCTCATCCAACACATATGATGGTTCACCTTACTTAAATTCCTTCAATCAAATTGGTCCTTTTTAACTGAAAAAAAAAAAAAATAAATAAAAAAATAACAATAAAAAAAAAAAAAAAAAAAAAAAAAAAAAAAAAATCGTAGCACACTTCTATATATGATCTGATTTGAATCATTTTATCTGTTGATAAATGAATGAAAACCAGTTTTCGATTCCTCATGCGGGCTTCATTCCGGTTCACGTCCGTAAACTATTTTTTGAACACTGATACCTACCTATAGTTGGTAGATAAACTAATCCGCTTGCAAACTTACGAATGTGTTAAAACTCGTGACCAACCTTGATTTTCACACCTGTTGATTGATAATGTTGGTTAGTACCAATCATTGGTTAACTGCGAATGTAATTAAAGGCGTTGTTTGGTGTGTACTGTCAATTAATCAATCGAAGTGACTGTTTGGCAATTTTCGAAATTCCATAAAACATTCGACAAAGGATAAACGAATAATCTCAAGTCCTGTGAGTGATTTGATCTCAAGAAGGAGAAATCACTCCGATGGAATGAAAAAGCATCCAGAACATCGGATAAATTTGTTTCATGTGTTTAGCATAATTTTGTCGTTTGGTAGAGACTTTAAAGATGCCATCATTACCTTGACAATGTGTTCCGTTTCCTGTATATCCGACATTACACACGCACTGATAGCTTCCAGCAGTGTTGGTACATGTGGCACTTGTGTCACAGTTAGTGAGACTGGAGTTAGCACATTCATCGATATCTATAATAATTGTGTAGAAAATCTTTATATATAAATCTATTTCTTATCATACACAATAATAATTATAGGAAACCCCTAGCACCTCATCCAACACATATGATGGTTCACCTTACTTAAATTCCTTCAATCAAATTGGTCCTTTTTAACTAAAAAAAATAAATAAATAAATAAATAAAAAAATAACAATAAAAAAAAAAAAAAAAAAAAAAAAAAAAAATTCGTAGCACACTTCTATATATGATCTGATTTGAATCACTTTATCTGTTGATAAATGAATGAAAACCAGTTTTCGATTCCTCATGCGGGCTTCATTCCGGTTCACGTCCGTAAACTATTTTTTGAACACTGATACCTACCTATAGTTGGTAGATAAACTAATCCGCTTGCAAACTTACGAATGTGTTAAAACTCGTGACCAACCTTGATTTTCACACCTGTTGATTGATAATGTCGGTTAGTACCAATAATTGGTTAACTGCGAATGTAATTAAAGGCGTTGTTTGGTGTGTACTGTCAATTAATCAATCGAAGTGACTGTTTGACAATTTTCGAAATTCCATAAAACATTCGACAAAGGATAAACGAATAATCTCAAGTCCTCTGAGTGATTTGATCTCAAGAAGGAGAAATCACTCCGATGGAATGAAAAAGCAACCAAAATATCGGATAAATTTGTTTCATGTGTTTATCATAATTTTGTCATTTGGTAGAGACTTTAAAGATGCCATCATTACCTTGACAATGTGTTCCGTTTCCTGTATATCCGACATTACACACGCACTGATAGCTTCCAGCAGTATTGGTACATGTGGCATTTGTGTCACAGTTAGTGAGACTGGAGTTAGCACATTCATCGATATCTATAATAATTGTGTAGAAAATCTTTATATATAAATCTATTTCTTATCATATACAATAATAATTATAGTAAACCCCTAGCACCTCATCCAACACATATGATGGTTCACCTTACTTAAATTCCTTCAATCAAATTGATCCTTCTTAACTGAAAAAAAAAAAAAATAAATAAATAAATAAAATAAATAAATAAAAAAAAAATAAGAAATTTCGTAACACACTTCTATATATGATCTGATTTGAATCATTTTATCTGTTGATAAATGAATGAAAACCAGTTTTCGATTCCTCATGAGGGCTTCATTCCGGTTCACGTCCGTAAACTATTTTTGAACACTGATACCTACCTATAGTTGGTAGATAAACTAATCCGCTTGCAAACTTACGAATGTGTTAAAACTCGTGACCAACCTTGATTTTCACACCTGTTGATTGATAATGTTGGTTAGTACCAATCATTGGTTAACTGCGAATGTAATTAAAGGCGTTGTTTGGTGTCTACTGTCAATTAATCAATCGAAGTGACTGTTTGACAATTTTCGAAATTCAATAAAACATTCGACAAAGGATAAACGCATAATCTCAAGTCCCCTGAGTGATTTGATCTCAAGAAGGAGAAATCACTCTGATGGAATGAAAAAGCATCCAGAACATGGGATAAATTTGTTTCATGTGTTTATCATAATTTTGTCGTTTGGTAGAGACTTTAAAGATTCCATCATTACCTTCACAATGTGTTCCGTTTCCTGTATATCCGACATTACACACGCACTGATAGCTTCCAGCAGTGTTGGTACATGTGGCATTTGTGTCACAGTTAGTGAGACTGGAGTTAGCACATTCATCGATATCTATAATAATTGTGTAGAAAATCTTTATATATATATCTATTTCTTATCATACACAATAATAATTATAGTAAACCCCTAGCACCTCATCCAACACATATGATGGTTCACCTTACTTAAATTCCTTCAATCAAATTGATCCTTTTTAACTAAAAAAAAAAAAAAATAAATAAATAAATAAATTCGTAGCACACTTCTATATATGATCTGATTTGAATCATTTTATCTGTTGATAAATGAATGAAAACCAGTTTGCGATTCCTCATGCGGGCTTCATTTCGGTTCACGTCCGTAAACTATTTTTTGAACACTGATTCCTACCTATAGTTGATAGATAAACTAATCCGCTTGCAAACTTACGAATGTGTGAAAACTCGTGACCAACCTTGATTTTCACACCTGTTGATTGATAATGTCGGTTAGTACCAATCATTGGTTAACTGCGAATGTATTTAATGGCTTTGTTTGGTGTGTACTGTCAATTAATCAATCGAAGTGACTGTCTGACAATTTTCGAAATTCCATAAAACATTCGACAAAGGATAAACGAATAATCTCAAGTCCTCTGAGTGATTTGATCTCAAGAAGGAGAAATCACTCCGATGGAATGAAAAAGCATCCAGAACATCGGATAAATTTGTTTCATGTGTTAATCAGAATTTTGTCGTTTGGTAGAGACTTTAAAGATGCCATCATTACCTTGACAATGTGTTCCGTTTCCTGTATATCCGACATTACACACGCACTGATAGCTGCCAGCAGTGTTGGTACATGTGGCATTTGTGTCACAGTTAGTGAGACTGGAGTTAGCACATTCATCGATATCTATAATAATTGTGTAGAAAATCCATATATATACATCTATTTCTTATCATACACAATAATAATCATAGTAAACCCATAGCACTTCATCCAACACATATGATGGTTCACCTTACTTAAATTCCTTTAATCAAATTGATCCTTTTTAACTGAAAAAATATATATTTTGTAGCACACTTCTATATATGATCTTTATTTCAGTGCAGCAAAGGAATAGGATCTGTCGTTTGAAAATTTTCAAAGATAACAGGAAAGTGAAAATGTACCTTGACAAATTCCTCGAACTCCTGGTGTAAATCCACTATTACACACACACTCATAACTTCCATTCGTATTTTTACATGTGGCATTTGAGGAGCAATTGTTTTGATTTAAGTCAGCACATTCATCGATATCTGTAACGACAGCATGTATCGTGTATTTTGGCTCTAATAAATATTCATTTTATCTGATGATTTGAATCATTTTATCTGTTGATAAATGAATAAAACCAGGTTTCGATTCCTCATGCGGGCTTCATTCCGGTTCACGTCCGTAAACTATTTTTTGAACACTGATACCTACCTATAGTTGGTAGATAAACTAATCCGCTTGCAAACTTACGAATGTGTGAAAACTCGTGACCAACCTTGATTTTCACACCTGTTGATTGATAATGTCGGTTAGTACCAATCATTGGTTAACTGCGAATGTATTTAATGGCTTTGTTTGGTGTATACTGTCAATTAATCAATCGAAGTGACTGTTTGACAATTTTCGAAATTCCATAAAACATTCGACAAAGGATAAACGAATAATCTCAAGTCCCCTGAGTGATTTGATCTCAAGGAGGAAAAATCACTCCGATGGAATGAAAAAGCAACCAAAATATCGGATAAATTTGTTTCATGTGTTTATTATAATTTTGTCGTTTGGTAGAGACATTAAAGATGCCATCATTACCTTGACAATGTGTTCCGTTTCCTGTATATCCGACATTACACACGCATTGATAGCTTCCAGCAGTGTTGGTACACGTGGCATTTGTGTCAGAGTTAGTGAGACTGGAGTTAGCACATTCATCGATATCTATAAAAATTGTGTAGAAAATGTATATAATTATATAGATTTTTTCTTATCATACACAATAATAATTATAGTAAACCCCTAGCACCTCATCCAACACATATGATGGTGCACCTTACTTAAATTCATTCGATCAAATTGATCCTTTTTAACTGAAAAATAAAAATATATATTTTGTAGCACACTTCTACATATGATGTTTATTTCAGTGCAGCAAAGCAATAGGATCTGTCGTTTGAAAATTTTCAAAGATAACAGGAAAATGAAAATATACCTTGACAAATTCCGCGAATTCCTGCTGTAAATCCCCTATTACACATACACTCATAACTTCCATTCGTATTTTTACATGTGGCATTTGAGGAGCAGTTGTTTAGATTTAAGTCAGCACATTCATCGATATCTGTAACGAGATCATGTATCGTGTATTTTGGCTCTAATAAATACTCATTTTATCTGATGATTTGAATCATTTTATCTGTTGATAAATGAATGAAAACCAGTTTGCGATTCCTCATGCGGGCTTCATTCTGGTTCACGTCCGTAAAATATCTTTAGAACACTGATACCTACCTATAGTTGGTAGATAAACTAATCCGCTTGCAAACTTACGAATGTGTTAAAACTCGTGACCAACCTTGATTTTCACACCTGTTGATTGATAATGTCGGTTAGTATCAATCATTGGTTAACTGCGAATGTATTTAATGGCTTTTTTTGGTGTGTACTGTCAATTAATCAATCGAAATGACTGTTTGACAATTTTCGAAATTCCATAAAACATTCGACAAAGGATAAACGAATAATCTCAAGTCCTCTGAGTGATTTGATCTCAAGAAGGAAATATTACTCCGATGGAATGAAAAAGCATCCAAAACATCGGATAAATTTGTTTCATGTGTTTATTATAATTTTGTCGTTTGGTAGAGACTTTAAAGATGCCATCATTACCTTGACAATGTGTTCCGTTTCCTGTATATCCGACATTACACACGCACTGATAACTTCCAGCAGTGTTGGTACATGTGGCATTTGTGTCACAGTTAATGAGACTGGAGTTAGCACATTCATCGATATCTATAATAATTGTGTAGAAAATCCATATATATACATCTATTTCTTATCATACACAATAATAATTATAGTAAACCCCTAGCACCTCATCCAACACATATGATGGTTCACCTTACTTAAATTCCTTCAATCAAATTGATCCTTCTTAACTGAAAAAAAAAAAAAAAATTTCGTAACACACTTCTATATATGATCTTTATTTCAGTGCAGCAAAGCAAAAGGATCTGTGGTTTGAACATTTTCAAAGATAACAGGAAAATGAAAAGGTACTTTGACAAATTCCTCGAACTCCTGTTGTAAATCCACTATTACACACACACTCATAACTTCCATTCCTAATTTTACATGTGGCATTTGAGGAGCAGTTGTTTTGATTTAAGTCAGCACATTCATCGATATCTGTAACGACAGCATGTATCGTGCATTTTGGCCCTAATAAATATTCATTTTATCTGTTGATTTGAATCATTTTATCTGTTGATAAATGAATGAAAATAAGTTTGCGATTACTTTTGCGGGCTTCATTCTGATTCGAAATTCCATAAAACTTTCGACAAATAATAAACGAATAAACTCAAGTCCTCTGAGTGATTTGATCTCAAGAAGGAGATATCACTCCAATGGAATGAAAAAGCATCCAGAACATGGGATAAATTTGTTTCATGTGTCTATTATAATTTTGTCGTTTGGTAGAGACTTTAAAGATGCCATCATTACCTTGACAATGTGTTCCGTTTCCTGTATATCCGACATTACACACGCATTGATAGCTTCCAGCAGTGTTGGTACATGTGGCATTTGTGTCACAGTTAGTGAGACTGGAGTTAGCACATTCATCGATATCTGTAATAATTGTGTAGAAAATCCATATATATACATCTATTTCTTATCATGCAAAACAATAATCATAATAACCCCTAGCACGTGATCCAACACATATGATGGTTCACCTTACTTAAATTCCTTCAATCAAATTGATCCTTCTTAACTGAAAAAAAAAAAAAAAAAAAAAAAAATTCGTAACACACTTCTATATATGATCTTTATTTCAGTGCAGCAAAGCAAAAGGATCTGTGGTTTGAATATTTTCAAAGATAACAGGAAAATGAAAAGGTACTTTGACAAATTCCTCGAACTCCTGTTGTAAATCCACTATTACACACACACTCATAACTTCCATTCCTAATTTTACATGTGGCATTTGAGGAGCAGTTGTTTTGATTTAAGTCAGCACATTCATCGATATCTGTAACGACAGGAATTGAAAGCAATTTCGACGTAGCATTAAATAGCCATCAATATAATATTTTAGTGTGGAAACATTTAATGAATGATCGGTAAATGCTCATGCTTGAAAAACGTCTTTTTTAAAAGGTTTTATTGAATTGCTTTTCACTTATAAAGAATACCTTACAAAAAAGAAAAAACTTGACAAGCTACTGTTGATAATCTATATTTGGAGAACTTGAGAGTCGAATTTTCCATTTTTTTTCTCTGCTCAACCGATCCATAGCGAATCTTGCCCCTCCTGTAGGTTTTTTTTAAGCTTTATTTGCCAGGTCAATCGGTATGTTAGGTTCCTGGACATCCCCGAACATACCTTACAAATCAATGTTAGTAAATATTTTGTTAGTATTACATGTGGTTCACAATATTATTATGTTTATAAACAAATTTCAAAGTCTTTTCCTTTACAATTTTACCATTCAAAATCTCAAATTTAACCAATTTACATAATAACTGAAGAGCGAAATTGATGATCAAAAGGTAACAAGAAAGCTTTTTTGTGATGAAAAAGTGTGTGTGTGTGTGCATGTGTGTTGGTGTGTTGTGCGCCGTACGCGCTAAAAGTGACAAAAAAAAAAAAAAGTTTTTTGTCTTGAAGTAATTCTATTTTTTACTATTTGATTGTGTTTTTGCGTTTTCTTTGGTTTTGTCTTCAATTATTCACTATCTTAATCGGTTCATGGGAGGTTTTGTATGATATGTTCTACAAATGTCATGATACTTTCTCCTTTTTCAGACATCTTAGTATTTTTGTAAATGTGTAAATTAGTGATAAGATGGTTCCTTAATCCGTTTATTGAAGGTTTATTTAGTTTGTTTCTGCAATAATAGATATACTTTTTGATTTCCAAAAGAAGTATATTTAATTTAATATTTGGTGCACTTGAGCCTAAAAGTAAAATAGAGCTATTGATTTGCACAGTTTGATCAAAATTGGTTATTATTCCTGTGATTCTATTTATCAAAGGTCTCGTGTATCTACATTCGTAGAATAAATGTATAATTGTTTCAGCATCTGTACCACAGAACGTACATAAATTTGTATCTATCAGCTTCATTTTAAAAAGTAAGGAGTTTGTCGCAATAGTACAATGCATTATTCTTGTTTGTAACCATTGGGTGTACGTATCTCGTGTGTATTTGAAAACGTTTCCATGAATTTGTTTCCAATCAAAGTTTGAATCATTATAAAATGTAGACCATTTGTTCCTACTTGCTGGTGTTTCATTGTTTTTCATGCGAGCGTTGTAAACGTGTTTGTTTATGTCTTTTTTAATTATTATATGAAAAAAATAACTGTTAATTGAAGGATTATGGCACTCGTTCAAAATTGTACGTGTAACTGGAAATGAAATATTCTGCTGTAAAAAGAAAGCTTTAATTAAATTTACAATACTATAATAGTTTAAAATATTTATTCCGTTCTTGGTAACGGTTTTGATATCGTTAAAATTTTTAAAACATCCGTTGTCGCTTAATATGTCTTTAACATATCTTATACCACATTTGTATAAATTGGCGTTATAAATATATTTAGAATCTATGGTAAAGTTTTCATTATAAAACAGAGGCATGGTCATTATTTCCGACCATTTTGGAAAGTTGCATTTAGAGCTAAATACCGTGAATGATTTTAAAACATCTATCCAAAATACATTCTTTATTGTGCCTAGATTTTTTTGCAGTATAAATTCCAAAATTAAAAATTCTCTCTGGATCAAATATGTTAGTTATAAATTTGTAACAATCATTTTTACCATTAGCAACTATTTTCTTCATCCATTTTAATTTCATGGTTGTATTAAAACTCTGTATATCTATCATCCTTAACCCCCCTCCACATAATCTTTGGTCAGCACTGTATGTTTTATTTTAGCTGGGCCATCCCATACAAATTTATAGAGAGTGTCATGCACTCGTTTAAAATATTCATTGGTCGGTGATGGTAATGAGATAAACAAATCTGTGAGAATTGGCATTAAGATACTTTTGACCACAGTTATTTTTCCAATAGGAGTTAATTTTCTTTTTTTTTTTAACAATATGAAATGCTATTACTTATACTTTGTAATTTGGGCTCATAATTCAAATTTAACATTTTTTCCAAATCAACATGGAATAAGATTCCAAGTAATTTAAATTGCGTTTCCCCCCATGCTAATTTCCATTTCGTTTTAATAGCTCGAATGATATTTTTTATGGAACTAATCCATATTAATTTGGTTTTATCAAAATTGACTTTAAGACCAGAAATGAAAAGTGTTCAAGCAGCTCCAAAGTACTGTTGAGTGTTTTTTCAGACCCGCCTAAAAAAAGGTTGTGTCATCTTCAAATTGCGATATTATGTATTCTTGGTTTTTTATGTTTATTCCTGTGATATTCTTATCATGTTTCATTTTGATATTTAGTATCTCTGTGCAAAGAATGAAAATGTATGCAGAAATTGGGTCCCCTTGACGACAGCCCCTCCTTATAGTACAGTACTCTGATAAAAATCCATTTAACTGAACAGAAACTTCAGTATTATACAAATATAATTTAATCCATTTTTTTTAATGTTTCCCCAAAATTAAAATAGGTTAACGGGTTTTAAAGAATCAAAAGCTTTTTCGAAGTCAATTAACATCAACAATCCAGGAATATGATGTTCTTCGCAGTGTTGCATAATATCATAGACAAGTCTTGTATTTTCGCCTATTAATCTGTCTTGTAAAAAAACAGTTTGATCTCCTGATATGACGTGATTTAAAACATTTTAATTCGTTTAGCTGTACTACCAGATTCAAGTTTATATAAAACATCTAAAAGTGTAATCGGCCTCCAGTTTTTTTAGAAATTGTCTAGGTTTATCTTCTTTCGGAATTAGTGTAATAATCCCTAACTTAAAATTTTTGAAAAAGAATTACTCATAAATGCATCATTTAAGGCTTTTACTACAAAGTGGCCAATCCTTTTCCAAAACACATTGTAAAAGTTTGTAGTAAAACCATCTATACCAAGGCTTTTGTCTTTTTTCATACTTCTTAATGTTTCTGTCACCTCACTGTATTGTAAAAGTCCTTCGATTGCATTTTTATGTTTTTCATCTAATTTATTCGCTGCACAATGTTTCAAGTAAACTTCAAAGTTTATGTCCTATATTAGAGCTTTTTTTCAGTAAATAAATTTTCAAAATAACTTTTTGCTCCTACTTAAATTTTATTTTGATGAAAAGTATGACTTCCATCGTCTTTTACTAGGAAAGGGATATTTTTTGAAGCTATATGTTGTTTTACCAAGTTACAAAAATATTTTGTTGCTCTTTCTCCATTTTCAATCCAATTTGCTCTAGCTCTGGTGAAGTAATCATTTAGTTTTTCTTGCCACAAATTTTCCAATTGAGTTTGTAATATACTTAACCTATCTTTGTTTGTTACATTTAAATTATTTTCTAAATGAGCAATTTCATCTTCAATAGTTTTTTCTCTTTGACATTTTGTTTGGCTTTGTGACTTGAATACGATATTGTTTCTCCGCGTATTTCCATAAGTAATGTTTCCAAAAAGAGCTGATCGTTTATAATAAACTGTAAGTCTAATGTTTCCATCTTGAGCACGTTATCGGTGTTGTACACAGGTAAACAGTACTGTAAAATAACACTATCTATCTTTCTATTTATACAATCAACATAATCTTTATCATTCAGCAATGAGTTATTTAACTTCAAAATCCTTTTCCATGATTTTGTTCAGAAAGTTGAAGTTCAAGAACAATGATTGAGTGGTCAGATTTATAACTTATTTCTATATCACAATTTCTGAGAAAGGGAACTAAGGTAAGAGTCATTGAAAAGAAATCAAGTCTTCCTCTCTGTAAGGGCGATAAACGCTTCCATGTATATTTTCTAGTTCTCCATGCAATTGTCTAAAAGGATCAATCAGATCTCTATCATACATTTTATTCAATAAAAATTTTCTTGATCTCGCATTATGATTTAAGTATTTGTAGTTTTCATAATCAATCGAAGTGTCTAAAACAAGATTAAATTCGCCACAAAGAATAATATTCTCGTTATTTTCAAACGATTCAATCTGATTGAAAATATCATAAAAAATTTTGGATTGTCTATATTTGGAGCATATACATTTGCAAGTATCATTGATGTGTTGCTATACAATAATTTAAGGGCAATAAATTATCCCTCCATATCAGTTTTGCATGATAAAAGCTGAATGTCTATACCTTTTTTAAATAAAATAGCTACGCCTTTGGAGTTCGAATTACCATGGCTGAAAAAGCAATTTCCTTCCCATTGCTGATAAATATTGGTTTCGATTTCCGCAAAGAAATGAATTTCTTGTAAACATAGAATGTTGTTCCGGGAGACCACTCCTTCATGCATGGCTTCGTCCCGATTTAAATACAATACCTAACAACTACGTTAGGGAGATATCTCTTTAGCTCAGTGGTTATGGTATTGGTCTTTTAAACCTCGAAAACCGAGGATCTTGTCCGCCGTGGGTTCAAATCCCGCCAGATGCGGTTTGTATTTCAGCCATGCATTTGTTAATTTGTTTCTTTGTTACGGACTTTGTTCGTAAGAATGTCAACATTCCTTTCCTTAAAAAGTGAAAATAAATCGTAACGTTTTTTAGTATTGTTCAACCCACGACAATTTTAAGAACAAGTCTTCAAGCTACCCATTACCATTTTTAAAAGAAAATAATATTTTCAATATCAACTTACTTTTAAATCCTCCCATGTAACCGATCGTGATTGTATCTAAAAAAGGTGTATGTACTCGTATATGAATTGTACGTGTGTGCTGTGTATAATATGTACAGATAAAAGACAAAAAGTGAAGGATATAGGTGATATACATTTAAATGAAGGAAATATACACACGATACATTTATATACAAAAACATTGTTTCTGTGTACAGGTAGATTAAAATCATACCAAACATCATAAGCATTTTGGGATAAACTCAATCGTGTATAAATACAAAAAAAAAATTTCAAAGAAAAGATTGCCTCGAGATCCCCATATTTCATTCCTTTATCCCCACTGAAACTAGTTATTTCTGTTGGTTTCTCTTGGGTGAAAATATATTCGTTTGAACAAGTGAGCAGAAGAGGGCTTTTGAAAACATCATAAGAAAAGGTAAAACTGACACTAACAAGTCGGGAAGGTAAGTACTGTTTGGTTTTGGCTCGAGTCAGCAATTATAAAATAAAAATTTGCTCACCAACGTGAGAAGTATCATTTTCTGTTGATGTTCATGTTACTAACTTTTCGTGTAAAATCGGACCGCCGCCCATATAATGGGTTTGATCTTCGGTCTTCAGATTTACTGACTACTCGAATAATCATGCATAGATTTCTTCTGAAAATTACAGCAAAACCGTTTTCTTTCCTCACGCGTATAAGTACAAATTATAGATCCTTCTAAATCTAAACCAACGAAGGGATACTGTTATCTTAAAATAACTATAGCTGCCAAATGTAAACAAAGCGGGTGTCTAAATGCATCCAAATCAAAATCACCCCTACAAAAAAGTATGAAAATCATTGCGAAGATGACGATCCGCCGCCGCACGGCCAGTCCCAGTGCTAGTCGCTGGCAGAGAAATCAGCTTCAAAACCCGGCAAGAACCCACCATGAAACTCCATGTTTTGTTCACACTTTGTCTGTATTTTTTTTTTAAATTCATGTATCTGCCAGCGACCAACACCCGGACCGACAACACAACGACAGACCGCCACCCTCACAACACCCCCACAACCCCAAAAGGTATGACACAAATCCAAAAGCATTCCAACACCCGCACTGGTCCTTTGACCGCTATTGGCCCTTTAATTCCATACCAAAAAGACAAAATTTCTCACTGGTCCAAAATGAAAGCATTTGCAGACGACAAAATAAATGTTGCTCAAAAATTGAATTTGATTTAGTATGGGGTAGAAAACATTATGGGAAAAAGAGAAAATGCTGGTAACCAGCATTTTCTGCTTTTCCAACAATGCCTTCAAAATACTTCTTTATCGGGGTCGCAAAAACCAGGGATTGTTTGGTAGAGAGTTATCAAGTGGCATAAAAAACAAGCAACTCCTCCTTCCACAGTATTTCACTCATTTAAAAAGTAAGCTGTCAAAACTTGGTGTATAGATCTGCTTAACCCCTTGCCCCATATTAACTCATTTAAACACATTGAAGTAAACAATTTTTGGAAAAACATTGTGGGAAACAAGGTGAAAGACGCTCGCCATGAGAGACCCCATCCTCCTCCCACAATGTTTTATTTATTTTCCTTTCAGCTACGTGAAGAATTCTCTATCAAAATCTAAGGTATTATTTTCCGGTAAAAAACTACATGTTTAAAAAAAAAAAAGAATTATCTATTTTAGAAATGTTTGTTGGGAAATCGAGTAAATGTCCCAAATCTTAAAGACAACAAATTTCCCACAATATTTCAGTTTGATATAAATTCATAAAGATTCCGTATCATACGAAATACAGACCGGGTACAAAGACAATTACTAGCTTGACTATTAAAACAAGGTATATTATTACCCATATGAGATAGAGACATAACGATCTTCAGAAAGATGGCTTTTGAAAACATTGTGGACAAAGGAAAAATGATGGTTCTCCTTTCCCCACAATGATTTTACCCTTCAAAGGCAATTTCAGTTTTTGAGTCACATTTAATTTGTCGTCTGCTAATGCTTTCAATTTGGACAAGTCTAACATTTTGTAGTTTGGTAAAGAGTTAAATGAGGAGGAGTTTAAAGTCAAAGTATACTGCAAAAGACATTTCCATTTTGAAACGTGACAGGAACCTTTATATGCAAGTATGATAGAAAGAGAAAAAAATAAAATCCCATGCACAGGCCTTTTGTCCATAGTAGAAATAAGAAGAGTCACAACATATCTATCAAACAAGGTTATTTATAACTGGCCAGCTGAATAACAATAAACGTTCTGTCTGTTGAACGTGTACAATTAAAAAAAAAAGAACTGGAAAAAGGAAGTAAATGCTTCATTGAATACATAGCCTTGAAGCTATGCAAGCACAAAACAAGAGGTTATACATATGTAAGAACAAAATGGTCTGAGCAATAAAAGAATTCTAAATTGGTAGCAATGGAAAAACAACAACCATAGTTTCATAACAAAACCAAATATGGCTGGCATGCATGAGAATGATGATGATTTTACTGAGCAAAAGTAATATGAGCTTTCATATCCTAGGTCGCTATGGTCCTCTGTAACTGAATACTGACCAACAAATGTACTATAAGAGATGCATTCCCCCAGTCAAAATATCAAATCTAAAGGAGGAATTTAACCCATCTCGGTAACATACATAGAGCTCTATCAAATTACCGGATTACTTAACTGATGTGTATAAAAAGTTGAGCTTATCTCAACTATGAATGAAATATGTCTGATTTCGGGCATAGTTATCTATTTGTATCAAGCATTTAGCCAAAAGGGTAGATGTGGCTGTAGGTCATACCCTTTGTACTTCATCATGACAGACTGAATTTTTAGCTTGGCTGTTTTCGAAGAAAATCTCCAATTGATTGTCATAGCTCTTTTGTCGTCTTTGTACAAAAACTGACATTTTATAGTATCTCTGTCCTTAATGAAGATATTTAGTTCAAACTAGGACTTCTTTATAATCAAAAGCGGCACGACAGGGAGAGGTAACCATCAAAACATTTTTAAACCAGTTATGCCCTTTTTTACGTAGAATTTTCAATGAAAACCATTCCATTTCTAAAAGCACATGCAGCCGAGGGCTGGTATGTGCATGCGGTGCTCTTGTTAGTAATTCGATTTCATTGACTGGTAGACTTAAATGATAAATAAGCAAGATCAGGCACTGTAGCTGACAAATGAATTATATTTCTAAGTAAATAACATCAAGATATATTTTATTTCTAAAAGAAAAATAGTCCCATTTTTAGAACCGAAAGTTTAATGGTACATAATGTATTAGTTACTTCAGTACTTTGAATTACACAAAAAGTTTCTGTTTACTGAAAGAAATATATTATGACCATAGGCACATACAAATGATCTTAGACCATGTTATGATCTCAAATACAGAAATGAACTAGATAATAATTGAATTCTCATCAACTGAAATCTAACATTCAAAAGTATAGTTACTGACCTTTGGTTAGTAGTGCTTCCGTTTTTGCTAATGTATATGACAAAATGATAAAGAAGAAAACTTAAAATGCCATTTGGATTGCTTCGAGGATGCATTCAAGGCATTTATGTTAAAAAAAATATATGTTTTATCTAAAAAAATCTTTCTATAGTTTCTCAGATTATCATCTGTTGGAAGCTTAAGTCGTAGAAATCCGATGCTTGCAGTGCTTTGATATGCACTAAACACCTTTGTTCTTTGTAAGAAATGTATAGAAATATTTAATTATAAGCTTATTAGATTATCTGAGATCATTTGGGGCTCATACAAGCACTGAAATTACCAAACAGCAGTTAATTACATATTTAAATGATGAGGTACGGTCAAAGGTGCACTGGATGACCTTTGACCTCTATAACTTGCAAAAACCCCACTCGCCAGATGGCAGACTTGGGGAATGTGCTCAGGAGACATTGGGGTTTTAGAAAATAATAGTCCCGAAAATTTCCCCCGGGGGGATGGAAAGCAAACACTCTGCTGGCTCATAGTCTAATAAAACGAAGCGGCTTATACGTTAGTTTTATTTTTCTAAACGATCTTTTACTCCGACCTGTTAAACTGTAAATGAAAATCAGTTTGCGATTCCTCATGCGGGCTTCATTCTGGTTCACGTCCGTAAAGTATTTTTCGAACACTGATACCTACCTATAGTTGGTAGATAAACTAATCCGCTTGCAAAGTTACGAATGTGTTAAAACTTGTGACCAACCTTAATTTTCACACCTGTTGATTGATAATCTCGGTTAGTACCAATCATTGGTTAACTGCGAATGTAAATAAAGGCGTCGTTTGGTGTGTACTGTCAATTAATCAATCGAAGTTACTGTTTGACAATTTTCGAAATTCCATAAAACATTCGACAAAGGATAAACGAATAATCTCAAGTCCTCTGAGTGATTTGATCTCTAGAAGGAGAAATCACTCCGATGGAATGAAAAAGCTTCCAAAACAACGGATAAATTTGTTTCGTGTGTTTATTATAATTTTGTCGTTTGGTAGAGACTTAAAAGATGCCATCTTTACCTTGACAACGTGTTCCAATTCCTGTATATCCGACATTACACACGCACTGATAGCTTCCAGCAGTATTGGTACATGTGGCATTTGTGTCACAGTTAGTGAGACTGGAGTTAGCACATTCATCGATATCTATGATGATTGTGTAGAAAATATATATACATAGATCTATTTCTTATCATACACAATAATAATCATAATAAACCCCTAGCACCTAATTCAGCACATATGATGGTTCACCCTACTTAAATTCCTTCAATCAAATTGATCCTTCTTAACTAAAAAGAAAAAAAATGTAGCACACTTCTACATATGATCTTTATTTCAGTGCAGCAAAGTAATAGGATCTGTCGTTCGAAAATTTTCAAAGATAACAGGAAAATGAAAAGGTACCTTGACAAATTCCTCGAACTCCTGGTGTAAATCCCCTATTACACAGACACTGATAACCTCCATTCGTATTTTTACATGTGGCATCTGAGATGCAGTTGTTTTGATTTAAGTCAGCACATTCATCGATATCTGTAACGACAGCATGTACCGTGCATTTTGGCCCTAATAAATATCCATTTTATCTGTTGTTTTCAATCCTTTTTGTATTACAACAATTGAAAGCAATTTCGACCTAGCATTAAAGGCCCAGTAAAGGCCAAAATATCAAAGCAGGTGTCATAATACATTCAAATTTAAATCATACCATTTTAAAAGTATGGAAAATATTGTGTAGTCGACAGTCTGTTATCGTGTGGTCGGGCCATATGTTAGTCGCTGGCAGAAAAAAGAATTTTCAAATCAGGCAAAAAGTAAACAAAAAACATAGCTACCTGGCAGGTTTTAACCTAGTTTTGAAATTAATTTCTCTGTCAGCGACTAACACTTGGACCGACCGTACAATGACAGGCTGTCATCTTCACAATAATTTCCATACTTTTAAATGATATAATATAAATTCAAATGCATTTAAACACCCGTTTTATTTCCATTTGGCCTTTGTTGTTACTTTAAATAGCAATCAATATAATAGATATTTTTAGTGTAAGCAAACATTAAAATGAATTATCGGTAAATCCTCATGCTTGAAAAACTATTTTTCGTGTCTGATGCAAGGGTTTTATTGAATTGCTTTTCACTTATTAAGAACACCTTACAAAAAGAAACTTGACCAGCTACTTTTGATAATCTATATTGAGAGAACTTGAGAGTCGAATTTTTCAATTTTTTTTGCTCAACCGATCCATAGCAAATTTTACCCCTCCTGTAGGCTCATGCGATTAGACGAGGTGATAATAACAAGGCTTCGCTTTTGACATTCAAATTATTATCATTGTTACTATTACTTTAACTAGCTTCCTTCAGACGATGATACAAATCAAGCATTGTTTGGCAACATTATCTCCCAAGATGTAGAGCAGTAGATCTAAGACTAACACTTTCTGTGCTGTGTGATTTTTATATTGGAATGCAAAGTATAATCTTAATTTGCACTTTCTGTCAAATAGCCGTTTGCGAGTACAGAATTGGCATAATGAGAATATTACAGTTTCAAAAATGTGAATAAGAAACATCTCATTTGACTTCCAAAATGATATAATGATCCAACGCCAAAAACACAAGTTTGACCTTTTTGTCTCATGGACGAGGAGCCATTTATGAAAAGAATGCTGTCATATTATTTTGTCTGTATTTTAAAGTTCTTTTGGTTTAGTAAACTACATTATTTTGACGATCATACAGGTTTTGATATCTGGAGTGAGTAAATTACACAAAGCAACGATTACCTTGACAATCAGTTCCGTTTCCGGTGAAACCATTGTTACAAACACATTCAAAGCCGAGTGGTAGGTCCGTACATGTAGCAGAAGCGTGGCAGTTGTTTAAATTTGGGTCTGCACATTCATCTGCATCGAGAAAATTTGTCATTAAGAGAAACACATTTGGGCCATGCTCTGTGAAAAGGGGGCAAAATGCACCTGCGAACAGTATCGATCCAGGTCAGTCTGCGCAGTCCGCGCAGGCTGACCTTGGCCGATACTTTTTGCTATTGGTAAATTTTCTGTATGTCCATGAACCAATCTACCTCATGATTAAGTCGGTTGTTAAAAAGAGGCCATTATGGACCCATAGAATTCTATGTGATGGCTTGCTTAGTAAAATGCATTACGGAGATGCATTAAGCCCCCTTTTCACAGAGCATGGCTCACTTCTATTTTACAGGATCTAATACCGTAACATAATGGAACCGTATTCAACAAGCATTCAAAGTTTAGTTCTAATTCGGTAATAACGAAATGTTAAGCTTTTACCATACTATTTATCTCGCGTTTTTACGATCTTGTGTTTTTGTGTTAGGGGTTGTCTTTGAAAGGATCCTGGGAAAAAAAATAAACAAGAGGGCCACGATGGCCCTGAAGTCGCTCACCTGAGTCTTTTGACCAAAAACGACCCATTCTCAATCTCTTTTGAGATATTATGACAAACATTCTAGCAAGAATTTCATGAGTATTTGACTGAAAAAGGTTTTTTGAAGATTTGACTCAGTGCCCTAGTTATTGACCCGAAATGATCCACTTGCAAACTGGTCCAAGAAATCATCAAGACAAACATTTTGACCAAGTTTCATGAGTATAGGATTGAAAATGTGGCCTCTAGAGCGTATAAAAGGTTTTTCTAAGATTTGACCTAGTGACCTAGATTTTGACCCGACATGACCCATTTTCAAACTCATCCAAGATATAATCAACACAAATATTCTGACCAACTTTCAAGAGTTTTGGACCAAAAATGTGTCCTCTAGAGCGTACACAAGGTTTTTCTAAGATATAACCTAGTGACCTAGTTTTCGACCTAACATGAGCCATTTTTGAACTCGTCTGAGATATCATCAAGGCAAACATTCTGACTAACTTTCAAGAATTATGGACAGAAAATGTGGTGTCTAGAGCGTAAGCAGGGTTTTTCTAAGATTTGACCTAGTGACCTAGCTATTGACCGGACATGATCCATTTTCAAACTCATGCAAGGTATCATCAAGACAAACATTTTGACCAATTTTCAAGGTTTTTGGACTGAAAATGTGGACTCTAGAGCATACACAAGGTTTTTCTAAGATTTGACCTAGTGACCTAGATTTTGACCCGACATGACCCATTATCGAACTCGTTTGAGGTATCATCAAGACAAACATTCTGACCAACTTTCAAGAGTTATGGACAGAAAATGTGGCTTCTAGAGCACACACAAGGCTTTTCTAAGATTTGACCTAGTGATCTAGTTTTTGACCGGACATGACCCATTTTCAAAGTGATTCGAGATATCATCAAGACAAACATTCTGACCAAATTTCAGGAGTTTGGGACTTAAAATGTGGCCTCTAGAGTGAACACAAGGTTTTTCTACGATTTGACCTAGTGATCTTGTTTTTGACCAGACATGACCCATTTTTAAACTCGTTTGAGATATCCTCAAGACAAACATTCTGACCAACTTTCAGGAGTTTTGGACTGAAAATGTAGCCTCTAGAGCGTACACAAGGTTTTTCTAAGATTTGACCTAGTGACCTTGTTTTTGACCCGACATGACCCATTTTCGAACTCGTTTGAGATATTATCAGGACAAACATTCTGACCAACTTTCAGGAGTTTTGGACTGAAAATGTAGCCTCTAGAGCGTACACAAGGTTTTTCTAAGATTTGACCTAGTGACCTAGTTTTTGACCCGACATGACCCATTATCGAACCCGTTTGAGATATCATCAGGACAAATATTCTGACCAACTTTCAGGAGTTTTGGACTGAAAATGTGGCCTCTAGAGCGTACACAAGGTTTTTCTAAGATTTGACCTAGTGGCCTAGTTTTTGACCCGACATGAGCCATTATCGAACTCGTCTGAGATATTATCCAGACAAACATTCTGACCAAGTTTCACGAGTATCGGACTGAAAATGTGGCCTCTAGAGCGTACACAAGGTCAAAGTTGACGACGCACGACGGACGACACACGACGGACGACGGACGCCGGATCACAAAGGCTCACCTTGAGCACTTCGTGCTCAGGTGAGCTAAAAAGCCCTGCTTATCAGGAATTTCCCCTTTTTCCCACAATATTGTCTACCCTATCTACATACCTTATCGTTTGAATTACATTTAGCTTGCCGTCTGCAAATGATTTTAATATAGAAGATTATAAAACCGTATCTGTTGGTACAATAAATTAAATATGTGAAACAAGTACGAGGGCTGTTCGATATGTAATGTGTATTGTACCACAACGCAATAACGCTTTGCACTATTTTGTGGGTGATGATACGCTTGAATAGCTCTATTCAATACCTTTCCAACGGTATAAAAACGAGCCTTCAGCTCCACATAGTTTTAAACTTATAGTCATTTCAATAGAGCTAGTCGTTGACCACTGTTGTAAAAATGGTTGGGAAACGGATTAAGAATATTGAAGAAATTAGAGCTTATATAAAAGTTCGCACAAAACTCTGTCATTCGGTAATGCAGATTTTTACTGAATTGGGGGAAGTTTATGGGTCTGATAAGGTATCTTATGAGAAAGTTCGTAGGTGGAGAAAGAAATTTCTGACTGGCACAGAGTCCGTCAAAGATGCAGCAAAATCTGGCCGACCTGTGACTGTAACAGGCAAGGCAAATGTCTCAAAAGTCAGGGAAATAATTGAAAGTGATGGCAGATACACGATTCGTGATATTGCCAACGCTGTTGGCATATCGCTATCGCGGGTGCATTTCATTTTGAAGCGTATTTTGAAAGTACGAAAGATTTCTGCCAGATGGATACCGCAAATATTGACAGATGACCAAAAACGGGTACTAGTACAAACCGCTAAGCAATTGCTCAAAATGTTTCCCAAATTCAATCAAAGACAATTTGCAAACACTGTTACTGGTGACGAAACATGGGTTCACTATTTCGAACCAGTAAGAAAAATTGGAAACAAAATATGGCTAACTAAACACGGTAGAAGGCTTATAGTTGCCAAAAGAAGCATAAGCACAAAGAAGGTTCTTTATTGCATATTCTTCTCATGTGATGGTATAGCCGTACAAATTCCGGTGCCGAAGGGCAAAAGTGTTACAGGTCGGTATTACCGAGATGTTATACTAAAAAAGGTCAAGAAATATTATCTTAAACGACGCCCAGTGTCAGGATTTAGGCATGTTCGTCTACTTCATGATAATGCTCCATCACATACATCTGAGCTTGTGAAGCAATTTTTGAAGTCGGAGAAGGTTACCGTCTTGCCACACCCACCATACTCTCCAGATCTAGCCCCATGCGACTTTTTCCTTTTTCCAAAACTTAAAAAGTTCTTATCTGGTCGTCGTTACAAGTCCCGACAAGCCCTTGGCTCAGCCACCAGTCAGTGCCTCAGAGGTCTACCTAAATCAGCGTACCGTGACGCATTTCAGAAATGGATTCAGAGATTGAAATTATGTATTTCAAACCGCGGAGAATACTTTGAAGGGATGTAATGTTCATTTCACTATTTGAGTCGAATGCTTTTGAGATATCGTACAATACACATTACATATCGAACAACCCTCGTACATGTACAAGATGATTTTGTTCGCAAAACCTTTTTCACCAGAATTCACGCGCTGTGCAATTCTCTTTCGTCTGTTTTTATCTACAAAACACCCTGAAGTTATGGACATTCTTTCTTTCTTTCACTAAAATTTGCATATTCGTATTATTTACTGTTTACTAAATAGTACCTTAATAGCAAGGCTTTTGAAAAATTAAGGGAAAAGGGGAAACCCTTATAACAAGCATTCTTCCTTTTCTAACGAAGTTTTCTACTATGGGAAAGATAGATCCAATGGCGCAGTTCGTGCAGGCTGATATGAGTCGAAACGTTTTGCCATTGGTCAGTTTTCTGCATGTCAAAGGACCACTTTACCTCATGATTTGGTTGTTTGTTACACAAAATTGATTTTATGGACCCACAATTTTAGGATGACTTACTTGGCATTATACATTACAGAGATGCATTTAAACCCCACTTTCCCATAGCATAGCTCATGAGAATTTCAAGCAGAATCAAAATGTGAAGCTTCAGCTCCATTTTTCCACGGGGTTGGGGAGGGGGATTGGGTGTGGTTAGGGAAAGGGGTGTCTAGGCTCTAGTATTGATAAACAAATACCGTTAGCAATGTTTCCTGTAATTCGTTGTAGTGTTGCCAATACCATGAATATTTCTACTATCACCAAACCTCGTCGTAATGCCATTGTTTATTATTCATCGACAGCCGACCTACAAAATAAGAAACAATAACTGTTAAGTTGACCACTATCAAGTAGCTGATAAGCTACTAACTGTTACATGATCTTTTTTACGTGATCCCTCATCGGACTTTTTTTCTAATAATTGTTTCACTTTTAGAAGTTTCTTTTAGCTGATAAAATTGAGTTTAATCCCATTTCCTGCTATATAAGTGAAATGAATTTTTCTAAGCCGATTGTAAAAACCAAAATTTTGCGATTTCAGAGGTATTTTTGAGGTAAGATAATTCATTATAAGAAAGTGTAGATCCAAGATCAGACTGCACGTTCTGTGCAGTGTGATCTTGATCTACACTGTCCGGAAAAGTCTTTGAAAGAAGCTTGATTAGAGAGGCGCTTAGCAGTCTAAAACTTGATTATAGTTACCACATAATTTTGGTTTTCCAAAAAGGTTGTGGGAAAAGAAAAGTTTCTAATAATAAACGATTGGCCTTTTCTCCCATATCTTTAACAATACCCTTGGACTGCAAAGCGCAATTTAACCCTAAGGCTGCCAAGTGCGACTCAAGGACCTATTGCGGGCGGTGTATATCAAGATCAAACTGCACAGAACACTCTCCGACACGGAGATATTTCTTCCGAAAAAATAACTTTCAAATGGCAACATTTGGATTTTTTACTATCGACTTGAGAGTTTTTTTTTTTTTTTAACTTATTGAACAGGATAAGGGTGAATCGGCTTTTATGGTTGGTGCAAATGAAGATCAGACTGCACAGAGCGTGCAGACTGACCATGGATCTACACTCTGAGATTTCTGAAGGAGAAAAGAACTCTTGACATAAGAATAACTGGACTATTGCTGTTGAAGATATATCAGTTTTTATCAATTTTTAAATATTTTACGGCTTAAAAATGATATTTTCTATTTCTCCAACCGTTTGTCCTTTGAATGATATGGGATCGTTTTTGAAGATCTAAATTTGGCTAACCCAGAGCTGGGATATTAAATTTATTCATGGGGACATGTCTGGTTCGGTGTTTAGGGTGTTAGGCTAGTAGTTTTAGGTCCTGGGTTCGATCCTTACTAAATGCACGGTGTTACTATGAGAGTGTCTTTCGGCATGGTTATTCAGAGCCTCAGCCTTGTACCGGTTTAAACGAAAATCGCATATTCAAATTAGCCATGGTCGTGATATGATAGATTATAGTTGAAAGCAGCGAAAAAAATACTCGTTCACACAACCAGTCTAATGTTTGCTTACACCAGTCAGAGGAGAGTACATATAATCGGTCATGGATCATTCGGAAAAAAAAAAAACATAACTATGGAAGTAGTTAATGGGGTTAGTGTCAAAATCTAGTTTTATGCAGATTTAAGGTATCACATAAGTTGCTGTTAAGGGGGAAAATTGTTACAAAATGAGACTTACGTTTTAGGTTGACCTGGGTGCATCATTACCAACCATTGTATTACAGTTCTAAATTAAGTAAATGAATTTCTAACTGGGAAAACCATGCGGATTAACCAGTCAGAAATCCAAGACTTATGCAATTTAGAATCTTGAGAATAGGAATGCAAAATCCGTATGCCATTCTAGATCATTGTATGCGGTATAAAGAAGTGAAATAAACCCCACAGAAACTTCATCCTGTCCTTACAATTATTATTATTATCATCATTATGATGATGATCATTATTATTATTATCATTATCATTATGATTATTATTATCATTATTCAGTTTTGAGCTGGGTCGGTAACAATTCATGAAAACATTCTTAGCATAATCATCAAAAAATTTCCATATCAGAAAGTAACACAACTTTTGATTGGCCAAACCAAATGGTTTGGCCAATCAGAAGGTGCGTTACTTTCTGAAATTTAATCTAGAATTAGACCAAGAATGCAGCTAAGGATAGGGCACCCTAATGGGACTCTTGTAACATCGCCTTTCATCGCCGAAAAAAACGTACGGATTCGGCTAAGGCTGGTGTAATCCATAATCGATCGGCCAATACACGCTGGTTCCCCGTATCGATTATGGATTAGCCGAGTCTTAGCCGAACCCGAACGATTTTGGCGATGAAAGGCGATGTTACACGAATCCCATTAAGGTATCCTATCTTTAAGAGTGGTTGCTAAATACGGACCCTTGTCATCATATTTTATTTGGGTTTTGGTCATCATACTATGACCGGGATCACTTTCTATAAAAGAAAAAAAAATAATTGTTAGGGCCATTGCCTTAAAGGGGTTAAAGAACTTTTGTTACACTAGCTGGTCTAGCTAGATCTATCTTCTCTAGCAAAAACTTCCTTTTTTCACGCGTCATTTGGTTTATTCATTCTTGAATCACTTGAAATATTTCGAATCATTTGCTTCAGTGCTTTGCACGAACAAAGAAAACATAATTGCATGCTACATGATTTTATGTCGTTTCCATGGTTCTTTTAAATCTTCCTTATGGTAAATAATGCGTTGTTGTACGAACAGGTATGTTTTATAAGTATACCTAATAAAAAGTAAATACGCAGTTAGAATGATACAAACTTTAAAGTATAAATGCAACAAACTACTGCAGACAATCGTTTTCGTTTTGCATTGGATCATTTTTCAAAACATTTCGACAAGAGGAGATATTGCTTTTAAGAGCATTCTCTCCATATGCTATAATGTTTTCAAATGTATCCATGCACAAACTTTAATATGTGATCACTGTTCTATGATTTTTATGGATTGTCTCAAAGTCGTTAACTTGACATTCTTTTATGGGGGTAATGAGTTCACAGAAAGCGTATCAATCAGGTGAATTATGTCACGAATTATGAAGTAGTTGTACATACATGTTCATCATTCCAAATGGCACAATTCAGAATGGATTGATTTCAATGCAAGCAATTAAATCATTTGTCCGAGGATGCAGACCACTGGCCAAATACTGACACATACACGAAATAATTTTCACATATTCCATCATTGAACATATAGAAGAGTTACATATAGAGGATAATTATTTGTTCGGGAGTGAGATCAGACTATCATATCACTAACTGAACAAAAAGATTGTTTTATCTGTGTACATGAATAAAATCTGTAAAAAATAAAATTTTAGCAGTCTACTCAATGTATTTCAATGGGAAACCACCATATTCATGGCGACACTTGCGTGATGTCTTTTGAAAAAATATCTTTTGACCCAATAAATAAAAAAAAAAAAAAATCTTTTGACCCAATATTGACCAATATTGACTCTCACAAGCAATAATCAAACGCTTGTGTCATTCGGACAGTGAAAAAAAAACTACCAGAAATCTTCCCTATTTTCGTGTTTTTATTGGGTCTGTGTCACAAATTTGGTTAAACTTTACGGAAAAAAAAATGCTTTTATATGTTTTTAAAAGCAAAACACAAGATACGTAAGGAGCGGTCATCTCTATATATTAAGAAACTACTAGTTTTAACCTCAACATGGCTAAGACGTTGTAAAGGTGAATTTATAAACACGCTGCGTTTTTCCAACATGGCTAAGAGAGTGCTGTTGGGGTAACAATATAAGCATAGTGCGTTGTTCCAACATGGATTAGATTGTAGAATTAATATAAGCACAATGCATTGTCTTGTTTGGTTCTTTTTGAAATTGAGTTTAAAAATCAAAGAATGATACAAATAAAAAATAAAAAAAAAAACAAACAAATCAGTCTACCAACTTGCGTCTTCCCATACTTACTTTTGAAATAATCCAGTTTAACTAAAACTTATTATTATCACCAATATACTTACCTTTTCCATAGAAATTTCAAACCAGAAAAAGGTTTGATAAAAACGATTTGAATTTCTATAAAAACGTAAATAAGAAAACTCGCTGAAAAGGTGCGACACCTTTCCTATTCCGCGCGAGCGTTAGGCTATCAATATAATAATCATTTGTTATCTATATTCATGTATGTATCGTCGTTGGCTTCGATGCGGTTGACTTGCTTCAATTCGGTAATGTAGTTTCCCCCCCCCCCCCCCCATTTTTCTGCATCCAGTCAACATTTGAATTTCAAAAATATTGATGGGAAAATTGTTCAAAATTGTTTTTCAGATTAGGTTTTATTGCACATACACTTCAGTTTTTATTCTGGAAAAGATACTGATAATTCCTCCTTTTACGCCATAGGCTGCTAAGTGCGACTCAGGACCTTCTGCAAACAGTGTAGATCAAGATCAGACTGCACAGAACGTGCAGTCTGATCTTGAATCTACACTGCCTGATAAGGAGATATTTTTCTTCAAAAAATAACTTCTGAAATAGCAACATTTTGGTTTTTAATATCTGTTTCAAAGTCTCATTTGACTTATTTTGCAGGTTAAGGTTTCAGAACATAAATAACCCTTAGAGTAACAAAGGAACTCTTAGCAACACAACAATATTTAAGACTCGTCCAAAGTATTATTGAAATGATGTGCTTTGTTTCAAAAAGGTTAGAAAACCTTGTAGGATAAGTAAAAAAAAAACTGGTTAACTCTACCACACAATCCCTACTTTTAACGACCCTGAGAAAGAAAACTTTTGAAAACATTGTGGGAAAAGGAGAAAATGCTGGTTACCAGCATTTTCTCCTTTTCCCACAATTAGGTTTTCTACCCTTCCTAAGTCGAATTTCATTTTTTGATTCACATTTATTTTGTCGTCTGCAAATTTCAATTTGGACTGGTCCAAAATCTTTTCGTTTGGTAAAGAGTTAACCAGAATTTTCTCTTTTTTCCACAATTTTTCAAAAGTTCGCCTCCTCAGGGTCGTTAGAAAACGGGATCCTTGGGTAAAAGGTAAAAGAAATGAAAACTTTCTGACAGGAAGTACAAGGCCTGGTGAAATATACAGCAAGGTAATGGCTGTTTTTGTATAGATTGGTCTTGATTTTCGAAAATTTTACCCTGTACCAAACAAGGACGAACTTAACTCTTTCCGCGCCAAATATATAAACTCTGCCTCTTTCATGGCTGAAAATATAATCAACTGAAACTTACAAAGATTCTTTATCCTAAAGAATTGACTTAACAAGAGGACGGTATCGATCCAAGATCAGACTAAACGTTCTGTACAGTCTGATCTTGATCTATGCCGTCCGCAAAAGTCATTGTTTTCGCCTGTGGCGCTGAAATTCGTGACCACGAAAAAGAAAGGTGTTGAAAACACTGTGTGGCTAGCATTTTCTCCTCCTTTTCCCAAAGGTTTTCCATCTTTTTCAGAACAAGTTCAGTATTTTGAGGAATATTTAATTTGTCGTCTGCATCATGCTTTGAATTTGGAAAAGTCGAAAATCTTGCTGTATTGTTAAGAGTAAAACCACGCCTTCCGTGTTTATGTAATCCGAGGCCTCGAATTCGATAAAATTTATAGCTGGATTGTTACGATGTTCTAGCATGGTTAACCCTTTAGCACATGGTAACATGTTTTAAACTTATCCGTATTATAATCGTTTTTGCAGACGACAAATAAATGATGGCAATTATAATAGGTCTTTTCTTTGAAAGGGGAGGTAAACTTGCGGGAAAGGAGAAAATGTTGATTACCATTATTGTAATGGTTGAATAAAGCAACGCGGCAAATTTGATTAGATTTGTATCAATAATACTTATTTCTTTTAATAACTTAAATCTACGTTTATTTATTTATTTATTTATTTGGTTAACTTGATACAAAAATAATTTCCACCTGTGTATAGGCTGTAAGAAATTACGTGGCAGGGCGTGGTTAACCTTTGACATGAGTCGACCAGTTGTTTTATTTTTCCATTTTAGTTGTAACATTGAACAATAAAGAATACAGTTTTATGACATGCACAGTATGTAAGGTAACAATGAACAATAAAGGTCGCAACTTTCAAAACATACGTCGATTTACATCAAATGTTCAAATGACGTCCGTTTTGATGTTGCAGGGCATTTGATCGCTCCATGGAATCCGATTTCATCCATCTGCACGTCTAAGTTTTGACCAGTCTCATCTCTGGAATTATTGATGCCTTGAGCTCATCTGTCTGAGGTTAAACTTTATGCATTGGATGCTTTGAAAATGAGAGATGTAATTGGGCCTTTATTCTGTGAAGACAGTGATGAAGACCCTGCAACACTTACAAGGTATGATGTTTGCACCTCTTCTCTGAAGCAAAAGTTTATGCCAGAACTTTGTGGTATAGCATCTAGTACACGAGGAAATGCGGTTTTAACAAGATGGTATATAACCATACTCAGCCAATAGCGTATCGGAATGGTTGGCAAGCAAGTTTGATCTTGAAAACAGAAAGCCCGTGACCCACTCACAAGTCGGACATAAGCCCAGTGGACTTTTGTAGGTGAGATTCTCTCAAGGACCATGTGCATAAAGTCTTTGTTTGGTTTGTAGTGTGTTTCACCCCACTTTCAACACTAATCCATTTATATCGTGGCGGTCAGTGCACCTGTTCATGGTTTCATGGACTTTTGCCTTTACCAGTACTTCCCACATTATTCTTCTCAAGCCACTGGCCACTTTTCTACCTAACCATTTTCGATACGATGATCAGTGGTGACAAAGGAATGAATATCCTCAATCCTCGTAAAAATATTGGCTGAGCTGAGGATTCGAACCAGCGAACCCCTATTCTTCATATCGGCCTTGTCCATAATGTCGTCTAGGACGGCCACTGTTCGCAATTTAGCGATAGAATATATCAAGGCCTGCTAACAGTGATCTAAGAGAAAGGAGGTGCTACAAGTCTGTACTATTATCATTTTAATGGTAACTTGATGTACTTCTGCGAATATTGTGAATTAAAACAGAGTGACGTGGTGTCATGCTTACAAAACAAGAGTTCATTCTCACCCAAGCATGTGCTCAACGTAAGACTTTTATTCATTTTTCAACAAGTGAGAACATCTGAAAAAAAATTGAATATAGGAAGAACAAATTGCTCTGCAACGTAACAATTTACTCTCGTAGTTGTTGAACTTTGAAATTCCATGCTCAACTGAATTCAGCATGGAAAAAGTTTTATAGGCACTGAGCCTGGTCTGATCTTGAATCTATGCTTCGTGATATTTTGTATGACGCTTTCTGCTAAACAGCGCCCGTTATTATTGTCTTTATGTTTATTCAGGGAGAGACTGAACCAGTCCACTTTTGCTACATGTTCTGGATGACATATGCCAAGTAAAAAATCCTAAATAGCTGGAAAATTGCTTGACATTTGTCGTCTTGAAATAAATGTTGTTTTATAAGCTGGCTGTTGACCTCCTTCTTGGTAAGTCTCAAATGAATAAATGATCAACTTGCAATTGGTGAAAAATATTGATAAAGTTATTTTGCGGGCCTATGAACGGGCCAATGCATGTCAACAAGATACAAGGAATGCTACCGTTAATGGATATCCCGCGGCACCTTTTCAAACCTTAGCTAACGGATTTGATAGGGGATAACTATTTTCTTGAACTTATTGCTACTCAACATCTTTCATACTTTAGCCTATAATCAATTACTCTACAGTCAACACGTATTTTCAGACTCATAATTCTTAGCAGCAACTGATCATTTTTGAATAGATGAGTTGAATTAGCATGTACTCTCAGTAAATATATCTAAATGAAACTTCATTTTTTAACAATACGCAAAAATACGATGAACGAAAAAAAAAAAAGCTGGCGTGGTTGCTTTTCGTTATCTCTCTTCATGGCATTCCAGTACCCCATGCACCGCGTCTCTCTCTCTCTCTCTCTCTCTCTCTCTCTTTCAATATCTTTCTTGTTTTCGATGGTATAGATCAAGATCACACTTTTCAAGGCATTCAGGTGGATCCTGTATCCCGTCTAGTTCAGGGATATTCTGACCCAAAGATGCCTGAAATCAGAAATATCTGGGATATAAATCTTTGTCTGAATTTGGATTTAAGCTAGTTTCAACAGTATTTCTGTCATAGCATGGTGCTAGCTAACATATTCATGTCTTTCAGGGCCCTAAACAAAACTGTGCTGGCCTGGGAAGTGCATCGCACTACACTCCAATGACACTAGTGATTACTGAATAGCAAGATAGCAGTATTTCCTGATTGAAGCCTTTTGGTAGCACTAAGAGACTGACTGAATATACTAGTACCCTTTTTAATTATTTGATACTCAAATGCCTATACAAAAGTCACTTTACCAGCATATAAAAGAATAATGAATTTAGTTTATGGGGTACGGGACACTGAGTATCTTTGGTAAAACAAAAACACATGAGGTATGTTATGAAGCTTTATCATTGTGACACAAATCATACATTCTACAATTAACCGATTTGTAGACTCATCTTGTAACTTCGGGAAAAAAAAAAACCGCTGAATAAAATGGTTAAAAAAAAGAAGAAGAAGAAGAAGACGAACAATGCAATTTTTACCATTTGAGTGTCTTGCCTAATTCAACTGCCTGTGCAGATGTTTTAGATCAAGATAAGGTTACAAAGCATGAGCAGTCTGATCTTCGATCTAAGCTGTTTGATATTTTGAAATATAATAGCCATGAAATTGCAACAAGAAAGCTTTTCTTACTGCTTCATATCCATTCTCTTTATTGCACTATGACGGTTTTAAAAATCTTTAGCTGACAACAAAATGTTTAAGATTTCCATTTGGACAAGTATTTTCTAACCACAAATAAGAATGTAGGTAAAATGGTGGACCCTATCTTTAAAAGCATTTGAAAACGTTACCTAATGATAAAATTTCAGATTTATCGAAATTAAAAGCTTTTGCAGATGAAAAAATCAAAGTGAATCAAAAACTGAAGGTTGTCTTTGGAAAGGTAGAAACATTGTGAGAAAAGGAGAAAATGCTGGTTACTAGCATTTTCTCCTTTTCCCACAATGTTTTCAAAAGACTTCTTTAGGGTCGTTAAAACTCTGACTTGTTTGGCAAAGCATAAAATAGCATTTATTCTATTTCTCTCAGTGTTTTCAAAACGTTTATTCTTCAGCCAACTATTAACACAGGCTCATTTGATCAGGGATGAGACATTTATTAACACGTATTACAAATTGAAAAAAAAGGGGGATTTCAAGAAAAGACAAAATATTGTGTTTAAAAGACAACATTTTCAGAAAGAGAACTGTTCCTTGTCATAAACACTTATTGCTCTTTTTCCCACATTTTTTTCAATAAGCTGTCAGCTGCAGGGGTCAAACCCGTCAAATGTATTCAACTAGGGGAAAGCCCTCACTGTATCTGGATTGGATAAGAGGCTCTTCATTAACAGCGAAGGGTTCTTGCAACACGCTGAAATAATAATTACACAAAACATTTAAGTAGCATATAACCACATTCTGCTCCAGGAAAATTCTAAAAAAGTTTATACAAAAACTGATAACTTAATTACAGTTGTCTAAAAAGATAGTTTTTCGAAGAAAACGACAGAATGAACATGTATAAAATACAGCAATGCACCCCATTTTATTTATTTATTTTTTTTTTTATTGTAGGGTGTCAGTTAACGAGTAACAAAATCTTAACAAAATTTCAACACGTTCAATATTTCGCCACACAGACAGCTAGGTAAACGGAGTCCTTCAAGTCTATGGTTTTATCGGTCGCAAATTGAATTCGGTCAGAGGAAATACCTATTTGTGCTTTTTTTGTGGTATTTTTGTTGTATTTTTATCAATCCAAGCCAACAAAGACGAAAAAGTCACACCCTATAATGATTTAAAAACTTCTCTTAAAAAAGTTTGTTTTTTCCGCTAATGTCTAGTACTATGTCAGGTTTAATATTGCTGTTGAAAAACTCTTTATCAGACGACAAAATTTTAGGCCTATTCATATTGTAACATTTGCAGACGGCAAATTAAAAGTGGCTAACAAATGGAACAATACTTTGATAGGGAAGGGAACATCGTGGGAAAGGAGCAAATGCTGGATCTTTCTTCGAGTTCTTTGCAAATACTTGCAATAGGACAAGTCTAAAATTTTGTCTTCAAAAAGCTAAAAGCTGGTTACCTTGACCTTATAGAAGGACCTATTGAAGCAATGGCTGCAAGTTCTTGGAACCTTTCTTCAATCCCAACAAGACTTGCTCTGAAAATAAGAGGATCATTTTGTTCCCTTATTGCCCACATCAGTTAATATAATCAAATCAGCAAACAATGCTAAATGGGCACGGGGTTGACATTTGGGGTAGTCAATGTTTCACACCAGGAATAAGCGAATATTTAAATTGATAAATGTTGGTCACAAATACTTCTTTCTTTTCCCACAATACTGTCAAATTCTTCGCCATAGTTATTTGAAATATTTTACCCTTTTCAAAAAGGTAAAAGCACAAATCAAACTTCTTTTGAAGACAGTATATACCAAAGCCTGAATGTATGTAATTTGTAGTGTTATTTTAGATCTACACTATTTGGCATTTTTTGTAAGATCTTTTACTTGTTCCAAGGTGTGTTTTTTTTTCCCCTCTTGGCAGAGTATTATAGGTTGTTGCACTGATATTGGAATATAATGTGTTGAAAGCGTTCTTTTGGTAAAGTTGTCCGAGCTTAAAAGTGCAACAACGCAAAAAAAAAAAAAAGAAAACGACTTCAACGCAATATATTCCCATACAAGTACAATATACTTTTTATTATCTACTTTGATATTGTTTACATAATTTCCCGTGATGTAATAGTGTTTTCATCAAACTCATTTTTTTTATCTTTATTCTGTCTTGTTTATTTCAAGAAATCTGTTTCTTTCGTCGACCTACCGTGTTTTCGCGGAATCTGCAGTATTGGCTTATGATGACGTCATCATTGGTAGAAGTATGTAAACTAACACGATAGTAGCCAAGCATCCTTTTCCATTGCTTAAAAATTTCCTTGTCGATAACCATGTTCAATAGACACATTTTTCATATCTTTGTACTGACTATTATTCGGAAAACAAATGTTCTGTTTCTTTTTCATGTTTATATCAAGTACTATGCATTGAAAATTTCGGGAAACATATTTAACAATGAAATATATGATAATGGCGGCCATATATATTTTGAGTTTTGGACAAATGGCGCTTTTAAAAATAGTTCCGTGCTTATCAACACGTGAAAAAGATCTGAGTGCAATATGAAAGTATGCATTATGAAAAAATATTGCATACTTTCATCCAGTGCAAATACATGGGGACAATATCAAAGTATATGATAAGTCGATTTATCATATAAAACATCCTCCAGCAGTGACTTTTTTGGGTCAAAGCGTACTTCATTTCTAGTGATGAGTGTGAAAAGCCAGCAAAACCAACAACAGCACGTTCCGGATTTTGTACTACTTTGCCATTTGCGGAAATATGGGGAAATTGTTACTAAGACGTATGCACTGTATAAGTGGACATTTTTGCGACGTGGAAATTTTTGCGATTTCGAGAATTTAGAAAAAATCGCAAACTTTTCTGTTCGCGTATTTTACCGCAGATATACCGACAAATAACGTGTGTCTTGAAATCGCAAATATTTCCGTACACAAAATGTCCTTAATCGGCAATTCGCAATTTTTTCGACACGCATATATATTCACGTATACAGTATTCTGTACGCATGGAAAGTTTAATGATTTTCATGTTTAACAACAAAAGAAATACGGCGAAAGTTATTTTAAAAAAGAATGTGGAGATATTCCAATTTCCTCCTGTATAAAGTGTTTCATTCTACTTTCGTTGTAATCTCTGTTCCTGTGTATGCACATATTTCAAAGCAAACCACATTTTTCTGTTACCATGGACTCGTGAAAGGTATAGAAGCAAAAGGCTATGATGCGAGATACTTGCTTTTCTATCATTCGTTTTATGTAATGAATAGAATCACAGATCATGTGTATATATTATCATTTTTTATCATTTTTATCAAACTCGTTTATTAAAATGTATATAATGCTTGCCATGGCTTGCGTAATATAATTTCTCTCAACTCGTTTAATAAAATGATAGAACATAAATACTTATGTAAAATTCTGTTTTTAATTCAATAAGTGTTATAAAGGTTAAAATCACTCTTTTTTTCTTCGTTTGTTGGTTTGTTTTGTTTTGTTTTCTGTTTTTACTTTTTTTGAGACATCATAAAAATTGCAATGGTATATTAGGAAAATAAAATGCAAAAACAAATTAATATCAAACCGTACTCTTGCATTGGAAGAATCTGCATTGGGGTCCTTTGCACAGGAACTCCTTTAAGATGGATGGGGACCTCTTGTAGCTGGACTTCAGCCCTTTGAACCTTAACAGGAAAATCTTGAATGGCCAGGGGCGCGTGTTGGATTGCTGTCATTTGGGCTTGAACAGGAACTGTTTGTAGCGCCAACGAAGCCTCTTTTGCATGAACGGCAACCTGTTCCATTTGTGCAGGAACTCTTTCCATGTGAACTGGGACATCTTCGATTGCTGTTCTTTGGACTCGGATAGGTACTTCCTGCAGAAGCATAGAAGACTCTCTAGCACTGACAGCAACTTGTTCCATCTGTACTGGAAATTCTTGCACATGAAGAGGGACTTGTTGCATGTGACCAAGGATGTTTCGTGTTTGGTTAGCGGATCTTTGGAATTGAGTACGTTCCAATAAAACTGGAACTTCTTGCATGTGAACAGGAACTGCCTGTACTCCGACTGCATCCTTTTGTACTTGAACAGGAACGAGGGAAGTCTCTCGTGCTTGAACTGCTACTCTCTCCATTTGCACTGCATCCTTTTGTACTTGAACAGGAACGAGGGAAGTCTCTCGTGCTTGAACTGCTACTCTCTCCATTTGGACTGGAACTTGTTGCATGTGAACAGGAACTGCCTGTGCTTGGACTGCACCCCTTTGTACTTTAACGGGAACCAGGGAAGTCTCTTGAGCTTGGACTGAAACCCTTTCCATTTGGATTGGAACTTCTTGCACGTGAACAGGGACTTCTTGTATTTGGACTGTTCCTCTTGGAACTTGAACAGGAAGCAATGAAGTTTCTCTCGCTTGAATTCCCATTTGGACAGGAATTTCTTCAACGTGCATTGGCATCTCCTTGGTTTGGACTGCTACTCTCTCCATTTGCAATGGTACCTCCTGAATGTGAAAGGGGATTTTCTGGACTGTGGCCCTTTCAATGTGAACAGGAATTTCTGGTAGAACCATGGAAGTCTCTCTTGCTTGGACAGCCACTTGCTTCATTTGCACAGGAACTTCTTCAAAGTGCATTGATATTTCTTCAGCTTGAACTGCTACTCTTTCCAGTGGTATTGGAACCTTCCGCATCTGAATGGGGACTTCCTGGACTGCTGTCCCTTGGACTTGTATAGGAACTTCCTGTAGAACCAAGGATGCCTCTCTCGCTTGAACTGCTACTTGCTCCATCTGGACTGGAACTTCTTCAAAGTGCATTGACATCTCCTCGGCTTGAACTGCTACCTTCTCCATTTTCAGTGGGACCTTTTGAATGTGAATGGGGACTTCCTTGATTACAGCCTTCTGAACTTGAACAGGAGCTTCCTGCAGAACCATCGAAGTTTCTCTTGCTTGGACTGCCATTTGTTCCATTTGGACCGGTGCTTCCGTGATTGCTATCTCTTCAGCTTGAAATGAAAGTTCTTGGACTTCAACTTCTTGTGCTGTAACTGCTTGGGATGCAACTGTTTCTGCCTGCATTGTTTCTACTTCCTGTTCAACTACACTTTCAACTTGTGCCTCTTGCCTTCATAAAAAAGAAGAAGTGTGGAAAACTAGTTAATTTAGATCTTGCGTTATATTCCAACAATATAACCTTGTGTAAAATATTTCGGTTTTTTTTTCTGGATTATAAAATCGAATTATCCAGAAAGATGTAAAGTGTTTGCAAAGTCAAAATGGACACAAAGAGTGTGAGAAGAGAAGGAAACAAAACATTGTGGTAAATTTCATAAAACTGGAAAAGAAACAAACCATGCATTGTATTAAACATGTAAATTAATGCTGGAAGCAACAGGTATGCATTTAAGGGAAGATAGATTTATTCCTATGTCACGACAATGTGCCCAGGTAACTACACTCACACTGAACTTTCAAGCTCTACCTCCGTGAAAGTCGTTTTGATTCTGAAAAATAAAACACAAAATTAAAACATAAACATTTTCTTGGAAACATAGAATTTTCAAATATTGCTGGAAACAGGCACTTTAGTTTGAGCTATACTCTGTGACAAGGAATTATTGTATCTGCAGAGAGTATTGACCCAGGTCAGCTTGCGCAGTGCACACAGGTTAAACAGGATGAAAACCTTTTGCCATTGGTCAATTTTTGCAAACCAAAAACTACCTCGTGATTTACTCGGTTGTTAAGCGAAATGGGTTTCATTAGTCCATAATACTGATTTAATGATTTGATCGGTATTGTGAATCACGGAAATGCATTAAGCACCTTGTTGTTAGAACATTGATCATTTTAATCTTAATCCTAGAGCAATAAACATATCTAAACGCAGTTTTAGGGTCGATGTAGATCAAGATCATACGGCCTGTATTTTTTTTTTTTTTTTTTTATTTTAACCTTTCTTAAAATACCGTTAGTTGTGCTTATTATGCTCATAGAAAGAAGGAGGCATTCCGATGCACTCATTGAGTTGACTTGGGTGCTGTGAGGTGCTGTATTTCCGTAATGAAAATCAACGATTTATGAAGCATAAATCCACAAACAGATACTCGGCAGATTTTCATGCATTTTAGATTTTTTTCCGATCATTTGCCTTCAACTGCACGTTGGCATATATGAAGCTGTGCACCTTGGTCTATGACAAATCTTAAGACATTGCATTTAAAAGTCGGTTTTTGTCAAAACATTCAATTGAATAAGGGACAGTGTAACTCCAAGATTCTGTGCAGTTTGACCTTGATTTACACTGTCTACGAAAGCATTATATTTGTGCTTAATCCTCAAGCTAACGTATGAAAGATCTTGCTAACTGGATACTTACTCTAGGGTATGCGGATTATATCTTGGTAAGACAAACTTGAAAGGTGGATCTTCAGAAATCATAGATTCCTCTGTCCTGAAAATTTTTAAAAAGCCTTAGCGGTTGGTAAGCTTTGAAATTACCCTTAAACATATAGTTCCAATTTTTAACGATCCTCGGGAAGAAGACTTTGAACACGCTGTTGGTAAACGATATCAAGCTGACAACCACTTATGCGTCCACTCTTTCAAAAACTAATCCCATCATCTGAGACACATGTAACGTCATCTGAAGATGCTTTCAATTTGGATCAGCTTGAAATATTGAATAGTAAAGAGTCCAAACAACAACTACAGCTGAAGCAACAAATACTGGCTTCAGGAAAGTTTTTAAAATTTTGAAATGGCCTTTAAGATTAAGAAAAGGTACGGAGTCGCATGTGTGTGCATGAAACATTATAACAAGATTTACCGAACATATCATGGCTTTTTCATGCCCCTGCAGGCGACGACTTCCCTTTTGATTGGCAGCTTTCGAAAACTTGTTTGTGAACAATTAGTCTTTAAATGCAAATGCCCCCTTTTTCAAATTGTTTTCAATCTGTGGACGAAAAAAAAACTTCTTTTTTTTTTTCAATTTCTATATATGATTTAAAGCACTCGATGCAAGTCTAGGCTAGCTTGTATAGTGACAAATGGGTGTAGTAGTATAGCTGAAATAAAAAATAAAGTGCACTCAAGAGAAATACGAAAGGCCCTACTCATGCTCGAGGCACTGTGAGAGGGTCATGTGCTATTTCTAGGAAATAGTTGGGTCGGTTCTCTTCAAGGAAAATTTGAAAACAAAAACATCATTTGGTGGCACCTGGTGAGCATTTTTCGTCGTAAAAGACACTTTTCTTAAAATTGTTGCTCTGATTATTTTTCTGTTTTCACGCAACTATGTTTTTTTTGTACAGGTTCATACCGCTGCAATTTTCAACTTACGATGGTAAGTAAGATGGTGGCAGTCGAGGAGTCAAACGTCCACAGTATGTTCTGAAAGCCCCGCACCATAACAACGTGTATATAAAAAATAATCCTGATGGAATCAAAAATGGAATAATGGCAAAGACAGGAGGGGAGGTACAGTCGGTCTCTTCACACCTGTAACAGAAAACATATTACTTTCAATTTTGCTTTGAGTTCAGCTCATAGAGCGTCTGACACTTGTATTTTCAATAAATCAAATATTACATATTCACAGCTTATAATATTTAACAAGTTACCAGAGTATACAAACCCAAGATCACATTCTGAGCAATCAAAGCAATCAGAATTTGATACTTGATCTATGCTAAACACATAATACCCTCTTTTTTTACCAAAGAGTAGACTGCATTTGAAAACGTTGTGACTAAAGTAGTAATCAGTTGTAGCAGCAAGAAATTCACAACCGATGGAATGTACAAATATTTGAAAACTTTGTGAAAAGGAAAAAGAAATGCTTGTAACCATCATTTTCTCCTTTTTCCAGAATAATTTTTACCATTTTAAAAATGAACCCTAACAATACACCATCTTTAATTTGTTAGTTTAAACATATTTTATTTCATAAAAGTTCAAATTGGTTTGGACCACAAGTTCTACCAACTCAGAATCGATCCTTTCCCTTCAAGACAATTTCAATAATTCTTTTTTACAACAATGGCAATAAACACACAGTGAAATCTTTTCTAATATATGTACAAAATACGTGAAAAAACGAAAGGAAAGAAAAAGAAGGGTATTGATAGAAAACGTAGAAAGAGATGAAAGGAAATCGGATGGTGCTCTCAATAGTACGTACGGTAAAATTATTACTGTTATAGTAGGTGTGGATTACTTAAAACGTTTTGCCTCTTTTATATACATGTAAACTGCTTCAAAAAGTAAACAATTTTGGTCTAAGGTTAAGTCAGCACTTCCAAACAATAATTTATCTATATTTAAAGGGTGGAATTCCCTTGTTGTTTGGAAAAGCGAGATTCTTAAATCCGAATAACGGTAGCATTTAAAGAAATAATGTTCAGCATTTTCAACACCATTATCAAAGTCACACATGGGATCCAATCTTAAATGGTTCATGTAAAGGTCTCCGTTTAAATGACTACAATTGTTTCTTAATCGTGCATGAATAACTGAGATATATCTATTTCCAAAACAATAAATATAGATTTTTTTACAGGCCTCGTCTTATCAGTTAGTTTGGATTTAAACGTGCTATATGTTGCACTACTTCTTATTTCTAGTTCAAGATTGTTCCAAATAGAAATTGAAGAGGAGATACATGACTTTTGTAAAATACTTTTTCTAGCATATATGTTATCGTAATTTTGGCTGTCTCTCAGCTGATATTGCGATCTGTTGCCAACTAATGGAGGAATTAATTCTTCTATATGTTGTGGGACAAGATTATTAGAAACTTTATACATGAAACACAACTTAGAGTTTTTTTCCTTTGGACGATAGTGTTTCCCAACCACAATCTCGGTAAAGATTTTCAAGAGATACTGATCTTGTAAGGCCTGTTACAATTCTTGCAGCTTCATTTTGTAATTTTTCAATAGAATCTGAACTTGAAACTGTGCAGCCATTCCATACTATCGATGAATACTCAAGGATAGGTCTTAAGTAAGATAAATAAATTTGATTTAAGGCTGCACGAGTTAGAGTAAACTGAAGTCTCCGCATAATATTTATTATTTTCGATGCAGCCTCTAAGTTATTATTTATATGGTCATTCCACTGGCCTGTGCTACTTAGGCTTATTCCAAGATGTTTATGCTCTTCTACAATTTTAATTTAAGTATTTTCAAAAAGGAGTACAGGCTCACCATAATCCTTTTTCGAGGAAAATATATCAGCCTCAGTTTTATTTGGGTTGAAATCAACCAACCAGTGTTTTGACCACATTGAAATATTTCTTAGATCATGGTTTAATATACCATCTACATCTTGTTGTGATGTAGCAGAATAATAAAGAGAACGTTCGTCTGCATACAATCTGGTAAGACTTAAAAGTGATTCTGTAACATCATTTACATAAATAAGAAACAAGAGGACCTTGATGGCCCTGAAGTCGCTCACCTGAGGCTTTTCACCAAACATGAGATATCATGACAAAAATTCTAACAAGCTTTCATAAATATTTTGACTAAAAATTTGATCTCTAGCGTGTATAAATTTTTTTTATATAATTTGTCTCAGTGACTTTTTAGCCCAACATAGCCAATTTTGCAACCTGTTGCAGATATCATCAAAAGAAAGATTCTGACCACCTTTCATGACTGTTTGACAGTTAAATGTGGCCTCCAGAGTGAAGTTTTTTTCAAGATTTGACCTGGCCACCCACTTTCTGGCCCAATGTGTCCATTTCCAATATCATTTATTATCGAGAAAAAAAGAAACAAAAAAAAAAAGTTCTGACTAATTTTCATAAGTATTGGACAGAGAATATGGCCTCTTGAACATACAAAAGATATTTTACAGATTTCACCTGGTGACCTATTTTTGACCTGATGTGACCCATTTCAATTTCATTAAATTTTGAGATATCATCAAGAAAGACATTGTGATCGTCACCAACTTTCATGACCATTGGAATGAAAATGTGGCCTCTAGGGCGTACAACAGGTTTTTGTAAGATTTGACCTAGTTTTTTACCTAACATGACATCTTCAAACTCATCTAAGATATTATAAAGACATACTTTCTGACCAAATTTCAAGAGTATATGACTACAAATGTGGCCTTGAGAGCATACACAAGATTTTTCAAAGATCTGACCCAGTGACCTAGTTTTTCACCCAACATGACCCATTTTCAAACTTGTTCGAGATAACATTAAGACAATCATTCTGACCCATATTCATGCCTACATGTATTTGACTGAAAATGTGGCCTCTAGAGGGTACAAAGGGTTTTTGTAAGATGTTTACCTAGTGACCTAGTTTTTGACCCAATGTGACCACTTTTCAAACTCTTCCGAGATATCATCAAGACAAACATTCTGACCAATTTTCAAAAG
Source organism: Hippopus hippopus (assembly GCA_946811185.2). NCBI lineage: Eukaryota > Metazoa > Mollusca > Bivalvia > Cardiida > Cardiidae > Hippopus > Hippopus hippopus. The sequence continues at coordinate 4,527,350 of OX328105.1, forward strand.
TATTGGACTGAAAATATGGCCTCTAGAGCGTACACAAGGTTTTTCTTAGATCTGACCAAGTGACCTAGTTTTTGACCCGACATGACCCATTTTCAAATTCGTCCAAGGTATCATCAAGGTAAATATTCTGACTAACTTTCAAGAGGATTGGACTGAAAATGTGGCCTCTAGAGCGTAGACAAGGTTTTTCTAAGTTTTGACCGAGTGATCTAGTTTTGGACCCGACATGACCCATTTTCAAAGTCGTAGCAGATTTTATCAAGACAAAGATATTGACCAACTTTCAAGAGCATTGAACTGAAAATGTGGCCTCTAGAGTGTACACAAGGTTTTTCTAAGATTTGACCGTGTGACCTAGTTTTTGACCCGACATGACCCACTTTCAAACTCGTCCGAGATATCATTAAGACAAACATTCTGACCAAGTTTCGTAAGTTTTGGATTGAAAATGTGGCTTCTAGAGAGTACACAATCTAAAAGTTGACGACGGACGACGCACGACGCACGACGGACGACGGACACAGCACGGTCACAAAAGCTCACTTTGAGCACTTTGTGCTCAGGTGAGCTAATAAAAGAGTCCCAAGGACCGAGCCCTGAGGAATTCCTGCTTTTAAGGGCAGAAGAGTAGATTCTGATTCTTGTATTACAACTTTTTGCTCCCTATTTTCAATATAACTAGTCAGCCACATGAGAAGACTATCACCTATGCCATTTTCTTTAAGTTTAAATAGAAGACCTTTGTGCCACACTCTGTCAAAAGCTTTTGGGATATCGCAGAAAACAATACAAGAGAGCTGGCCGTGATCAATGGCTTGGCATATATGGTGATATATTCTTTAATTTGTATTCTGCAGATGTTTTCAAAAGGGGCGAGTCAAAAAAAAGCTTTTGTAGCAGCCTTTGAAGCCGTAAGTCTACTTACTTGCAGAGTATTTCATCCCCTCTTTGTACACATAAATCCATCTCCAAACAAGAGTTTAAATATTTGTACCAGAAACAACTTGTATTTATAGGAACTGCAATGAAAAGTTGTGAGTCACCCCATTACCTCCTGCTTATTTTTTTTTTTATTTTATCTAGTAGCAGACAAAATTTGTCCAAGATGTTATGACTTAAAGGTAAGGAATGTATAATGCTACTAGCACCGGAGGGAGTTAATTTCTTACTTATTGTGCAATGGAAATAAATTAATTATTTGACTATAAGTTATAATTCAAAGAAATAAAATGATTTGCTCGGTTAAGTTTATGTTAACATTGTGTTAACATTTTAGGAAATGGAGAAAATGCTGGTTTCCGGCATTTTCTCCTTATCAACAATGCTGTTAGCCTCCTTTTTCAACAATGCTTTTCTTATGATTTTGAGCCATAATTAATTTGTCGTCTGCAAATACTTTCAATTTTAACAGTTTAAAAATTTTGTCGACAGGTAAAGAGTTATCAATACAAGCTAAATTACTGGTGATAAAAACAAAATAGACTTGCAAAACTTGAGGAACACATTTATAAACGTACCAGCCGGATTTGACTGGTCTTGAATATTGATAAAAATAATGTAATGAAAAAACTATTTAACTTTCCTAATGCCGGTTTGAATCAGAAATTGTGATTCTTTGAAATTTAGATTATTTTCTTTTTAATTTAGACTAAGGCCCTGTTAAGAATGGTTTGTAAATACGTGATATTACCGGTACTTACCCGGGTTTCTATCAGGAATCACAAGCTCTGGCACACCATTTACAAGTAACAAAGTATCATTTGGATTCTGAAAAATTCTCAGCACAAATGCATTACCGACATCTGTGATGATCTCAGGTTCGGATGTTGGGGGTGTGAAGCAAACATCTACAATCGCTGTTCCATTGTCTGCAGGCACCCTTCTGGAACTAGAAGAAAATACAGTTAAAAGTGTGTTAGGCTCTGTTCTTGTTTAACAACCAGCCTGTATTGTATTTATCAACCACAATTAGAGTTCCAAAATTAGTTTTCAATGTAAATGAGTATGTGTACATCAGACACTTGTGTTATAAGGTCAGTTTTTACGTTCTCTTTTGTAGTTTCAATACAACTTACCGAAATGTCTACTTGGTCTCCACAGTTTTGAGATTCAGTAAAAAATACAAGAATGAAAATATTTCAGAACTATCCCATAATGGACAAAATTATTGGAAATTTGGTTGCAACATGATTTACGAAATTAACTTTTGAAGTGCACTACCTTTGGAAGAAAAAGTCACAATTTAAGCGCAAAAATGTATGTGACCACTTATCAGGTACATGTACTTTGCTAAACAATCCCGTGTTTAAACGAACCAGGTAACCAGCATTTTCTCCTTTTCCCACATCGTTTTCTATTTTTCAAAACAAAAATCTTATTATGTTATCCACTTTGGATTTGTTGTCCGCAAATGCTATCAATTTGGACCAATTTATAAATTGCCGTCATGTAAAGAGTTATGACAACAAAATCTCGTAAGCGCACAGTAATACTGTAAGAGCTGCTGAGGGTGTGATACCACAGTGACAGAATCTACATGTTCCAGCCGATGTTTGAGATAGACTTGAGAGAAATTCATCTGAAGCTCTGGCCGTATTTCCACTTTAATTCTCTACCAGACATGAAGTGTTAGAATTATCGGTTCTGGCAGCGCTTGAAAACGAAGCATTACATTTTAAAGAAATAATATAATTTCGCTTTGAAAGGGTAAAAAATGGCTACTAGCGTTCTTTTCTTTTTCTCGTGATATTTTCAAAGGTCTTTTAAAACGTATGATTAAGTGATAAAGCGTTGGTAGATGACAACATTTTCGACTAGTTTAAATTGTAAGCTTTTTTTTTTGTTTTTTGGTTCTTAAGTGTTTGGTGAAAGTAAACAATAGTAATAAATGAACTTACACTACTGATGTAATTGGTACCGCATTCAGATCTGTACTGTTTTCAAGTAAGATAACCCTAACAGCCTGCAAAAAAAAATAATCAAACACTGCTCTCATTGGCTTTAAGAAAAATACTGGTAACTTTTGCAGACAATACAAATCTTTATTATATGCCTATCTATGATCTGAGTAAAATACGGGCGTTATCTAACTCGCTTATACAACTCTACAGAAAATTTTTCCGTATCAGTCTAGTACCGTGTGTAGAGCATAGTCGTGTACATGGACTACGTCTGTGTATTGACGTTCGGGTCTTTTCGCCTAATTCCTAACACGTTCAGCCCGCATGACGAAGCATGAAAAACTATTTCATCTATTATTTGTCATCTACTTTTTTCAAAAATTGTTTCCATGCAGATTTTGATTTTGTCCAATACCAATGCCCATTACATAAAATGTGTTGTTTCGAAAGGGTATTTCCATATGCTACTGTATGATACAGTCGTGAACTTAAGAATCGCGATTCATAATGACAAGTTTAACTTGCCTCCTGCGTTAAAACGTAAAGAAATGTACTGTTCTTGACAGTGACATTGAATAACAACCACTGACTATCTTTTTTGTGTTTAAGAAATAATTTTTAAGCCACAATTGTTGTCTTTTTTCTTGTAGCGGCTCGGGAGTAGCAACCGCCATTTTTAAATGCATACTGACCTATGCAGACTTATCGTTATCTATGTATTTTCATCCGCCATACATAAATATTGCATATATATATGTACAATGAAATATAGTTCTCTGAATTTTTGGTTATTTTTATTGATTTTGTGATATTTCTTTATAGTTATTGTGGTTAAGTTTATAATGAAAGGAATATTACAACAGTCTGCATTTCTGCGTGGTCGGATCATGTCTCGTTGCGTGTGTAAAGAGGTGAATATCGGATTCGACCTTCGGTCTCATCCGATATGCACCTCTTTACACACGCAACTCGACATAATCCGAGCACGCACAAATGCAGACTGTTGTAATATTCCATATAGATGAATCAGCTACTATTTCATAGGAACCCTGAACAACAACACGAATAACAAAACTGTGAATCTACAATACAAAGAGATCATCTTTTCTCCACTGAACAAAGATCCCAAATTCAACTGGCAATACATGTAGATTTTCTTTTATTCACAGAACACATCGATTTCACTTGAACCGTGCTCTGTGAAAGGGGGATTTATGCATCTGCAAAAAGAATAGACCCGGGTTACCCTGCGTAGTCTGCGCAGGCTGACCTGTGTCAAAACCTTTTGTTTTTGGTGAGTTTTCTGCATGTCCAAGGTATATTCAACCTCATGACTTAGCCGATTGTTAGACAAAATGGATTTAATGTATCCATTTCTATATGGCTTGCAACACGCGAAAGGGGGCATTCGGACATTTGCGTAAAGTGTCGTCTCGGATCAGCCTGCGCAGTCCGCGCAGGCTAATCCGAGACGGCACTTTACGACTACATTAGATTTCGTTCATCAGTAGACTTGCGCAAAACAGAAAATTACATAAAAACGGAAAGTGTCGTTTCGGATTAGTCTGCGAGGACTGCGCAGGCTGATCCGAGACGACACTTTACGCCAATGTCCGAATGCCCCTTTTCGCGTGTTGCAGGCCATATAGTAATTTACTTGGTATCATGCATCACAAAACTACACTTAACCCCTTTTTGCCAGTTGGTTGGTTGTATTGGGGTTTAACGCCACTTAAACAGCTAAGGTCATATCATGGCGGTCGGTGACGCACATGTGTTTCCTGGCTTTCTCACACCAGTACTAACACAACTTTCTTTCCAAAGCCACCGACTACTTTTCTCACATGCTTCAGCAGAGGTGAGAGGCGAAAATACGCCGGAAAGAAAGTTCGCCTCAACCGGGTATCGAACTCACAACCACCAGGTCATGAGTCCGACACGCTCACCACTGAGCCACCCGGGCGGGGCCCTTTTGCCAGAGTGTTGCTTGTTTACATGTATGTAGTACTCCACGGATTTACTAGCCACCTGTCAAAACAATTTTGATACCTCTAAAAACACCAATGCCAACAACGGGTTGTCAACATCAAATAAAGTTTAATATAACTATGAGTATACTTGGAAACATCATAATAGAAGAGACAGCTGTCATCATATTGTTCATTTTTTCTTTTGTCCTATTGTTTCAAATTGTGTTCATAAAGTCCTCTGCACAAGATCGTATGTCAACACTAAAAGTTTTTTTTCGATACTGAAAGCAATTGCAGACAACAAATCAGATGTTTATACTGAAACTGTAGGCTTTCTCTTTGAAATGCAAATAAATCTTGTGAAAAAGGGAGACGCTGCTGATAAGTAACTTTTTCTCCATTTCCCACAATTTTTTCAAAAGTGGTCTACCTTGGGGTCTGTAAAATTTAATAAAGTACTTAATCAGCTATATCAAATATTTCACAAATGTTTTCAGAATACAACCGACATTATTCTCCACAGCCGTGAACAAGTTTCCAAGTCCCCTGCCACCTGACCGTACAACTAATATTGTTTCAGCCACATTTTTGTCGTATGCTAATGCTCTGAATGTTGACAAGTCGACAAGTCGACAAATCTATTGTTTAGTAAAATATTTGTTAAATAGTGGAATGTGAATTTAACATACATCCGATATATCGTCATTAGTCATTCCATCAGTAATTATACTGCCTTCTATTTCACTTCTGATACAAAACAGGCTGATCAGTTCATCTGGGTCTCCATCTAAAAACCAATACGATCAATCGTTTTAATTTGCAAAATATCACCAACACAAAACAAAAATTCTGTACGTTTCTTTTCTGATTTAATTGCAGCTGCAGTTTATTTCTTCCTTTCTATTTTTCTGGAACGAAACTGATAATTGGCCTGAAATATATAAAATCAATTACTGAACTAACCGTGTATAGCCAACCAATAACCTTATGTTTTCTACAACATATAAAATTCATGCATACAAAATTAAGAATTGTTTAAACTTGACCATAATTACAAAAAGAGTGCTTTGATGTGTATAAATGATTATGAAAATCAGATATGTGCAGTAAGAAAAAAAAAACTAGACCTGTATTTTCCTCCTTATTATAACAGAACCCATGTGCAGTATACAATTTCTGTTACCTATGTATAAATGTTTTTAACGCCGTTTCAACGTTATTCAGTAAAATCGTGCGGCCAGTGCATCTACATATGGTTTCCTGGAGTTTCTTTTACCAGTACAACACACAATGTTATCTTAAGCCGCTGGATCCCTCACACACGTCATCAAAACAATGTTAAACAGTGAGAGAGGAATGAATACAGTCACTATGACTATCAGTAATACTCGGAAAGAATTTAGCCCAGCTTGGAATCGTATCAGCGACCCCTGATTTTCAAGCTCGTGAAACGTAACTGACTGAGCTACAGAGTTCTGCAATGCAATTTTTGAAAAACACATACATTGTGAAAAAGAAAAATGCTTACAGCAAACAAAGTCTCCTTTAGACACACTGTTTTCACTTGTATAAATGCATCAAACCTTAAGGTGTGTTGATTATCTTTATCTACAAGGATGTTTTTCGTCTACCATTGATTGATTACCTTGACAGTCAGTTCCGTTTCCTGTATATCCATCATTGCATACACATTGATAGCTTCCATTAGTGTTGGTACATGTGGCATCTATATCACAATTATTAAGATTGGAATCTGCACATTCATCAATATCTGAAAAATATTTGTGCAGAAAACCCATGTTTATTTAGTTTTATACTCTAATGATCAACCCCTGACGATGATCAATTTGAATCATGTTCTGGTTTACCCATTTCACTTGATACATTTTTGAAAACTGAAAATAGTAACATATAAACAGATCTGTATGTCAATCCAACAGATAAAGATTTGTACTTTAATCATAAATACACATTCAACAGAGAAAGGATTAGCCTATGGGCTTGGACGTCGTCTTATACGAATCCGCGAAAAGACTATGGCTACAATAAACAGAGGTAAACATTGAAACAGAAAGTCAGACAGAGAGAGTTCAATAGAAAATCCATTATAATAAAAAAAAGTTGATAACCAGGACAGGGATCAAATGTCTTAAAAATAGAGTACTAAAAAGAACACTGCATGAGTACCACTGGTTCTGACGTATACATGACTTCAAAACTTTACAGCATATTCACAAAATATTGACCAAGCACACGACGGTGTTATGCTACGTTTACATAAGCCACGATGCCCACGATTTGAGAGAAGCGTGGTGAGCGTGTGGGTTCGTGGGATTGATTCATGTTGATCTTGAGAGAACTTGGTGCTATCGGGATAATCGTAAGGATCTTCACAGAATTTTTGATGGTCAAAAATTTTGCCACGATTACTCCGATTCAGTATTAATCTACAAGATTCAGCGATTTGTTACGAAAACTAAAATGATTCTGGTAAAGATACGCTACGATTTTCATTACGTTCTCTTAAGTTCTCTCTAGTCCTCTATCGATTTCTACGATATACTACGACTTATGTCAACGATTTGATCAAGATTGTCACTTTTTGCGCACGATTTGGGTATAATTTGATGGCATGGGTCATCCATCCTCTTATCGTGTTTCAAAGTACACCAAGATAAACTATGATGGACAATCAAGGTCGGATGCACCGCGTTAAGGTCTGTTAAGTTGTGCTACCTTCTACTGCGATTTCCACGTTCTCTTACGCTCTTTCAAGATTAACAAAAAATCGGGGTAATCGTGACCAAATTTTTGACGGTCAAAAACTTTGTCACGATCCTTACGATCATCGCGATTGCGCCACGTTCCCTCAAGACCAATGCGATTTGGTCCGACGACGCCACACGTTTACCACGCTTCTCTCAAATCGTGAACATCGTAGCTGATGTAAACGCTGCACATGTGTATCACTACTTCAAAAACGCAATGAATCGTGGAGTTCCGGGATGTTTTGAAATCGTAGACATCGTAGACATCGTGGTTTATGTAAATGCAGCATTACATAAATCAAATGGAATGAAGTGAGTGTTTCAAGAACTCTCCATAGTAGCATTCATAAAAGAAAGAAATATAAGTAACAAGCTAGTGCATAGCAAAACCAATTATGCGATACGAAATGGATTTGTTTTATGTGAATCTAATTGCCAGTGGTGTGAATTTATCTCTGAAGATTAGGTCATACGAATTGATACAACGTCCTATAACATGGTTATTCCGTAAAGAAAAGGAAAATATTCTCCAATTTTTTATTGACATTTAAATCACCTGAAGTACTTAGCGACATGAAGAGAACCCTTTACCAAACAAATCTTGTGTAATTACGACTTTGAGATAGGAGGATTTTGAAAACATTATAGCAGAGACCAACATATTTTCCTGTTCTTACAATGGCTTCTACCATTCGAAAGAAATCACACCGATTTAGACGCATTTCATTTGTTGTCTACAGATTCTTTATTTGAACAACACTAATACTTTGTTGTCGTTTATAAGGTAGAAAACCTACCATTAATACCTTGACAATGCTCTCCGTTTTCCGTGTATCCGTCATCATACACACACAGATAGGTTCAAGCAGTGTTAGTACATGTCCAAGTTATTGAGACCGAAGACGGCACATTCATTGATATCTATAATGTTTGTGCAAATACCATATGTCTATACCATTCGTTTTCCAACATAGCATATGCCATATCAACATTGATAAATCCCTAGTATTTCATTATATTCATATAACTGATCACTCCATTTCTTAAGTCACATTGATCTTTGACTGCAGCTTTCAGTTGTAAAGAAATACAACGCTTCTACTTATGACTTTTATTTCAATGTTCCCCTTCATAAAAACTGTTTGAAAGTTTCAAGGAAAAATAAAGATCCATTTCATATATTTACCTTGACAGTCTGTTCCTTCTCCTGAAAATCCACTATTACACACACACTGATAGCTTCCATCTGTGTTAGCACATGTGGCATCTGTGTCACAGTTGTTGAGATTTGAATCAGCACATTCATCAATATCTGAATTGATTTTAGGAAAATCGTTATAGATACAGCAATATCTGAAATCGTTTTTCAGAAAATAGTTAAATATACATCAATATCTGATCTTATAAGATATTATGTTGGCTTCTATTTTAGAGCCGTGGTCACATCTTACGTAGTTGACCGTAGTGGGAAATGACCGTAGTTGGCCGTAGTTGAACGTATTAAAGGTAGTTGAACGTAGTTACACGTAGCTAACAGAAGTTCATCGTAGTAAAAGTTTGAACTTATGATTTGCCCGTAGCAAGTACAAATTTTTTTGAACATGTTCTAAAATTGGTTACGGTTAACTACTGTACGATGTTGTGACCGTAGTTTTTGAAAAAAACATCTTCCTTCCAAGGTGGCAGGGCTGAAAAAGCGAACAGCAATTTTTTGGCTTTTCAACTTCCAAAATCACAATGACCGTAGCTTATCCGTACTGAGTAGGCGCAGCCACAAGGTTTTACCGTAGCTTAACGCAGTTGACACAAACTAACTGTAGTTGCGCGTACTCAGGACGTAGTTTATACATAGTTTAACGCCCGCCCGGGTGACTCAGTGGTGAGCGTGTCGGACTCATGACCTGGTGGTTGTGAGTTCGATACCCGGTTGAGGCGAACTTTCTTTCCGGCGTATTTTCGCCTCTCACCTCTGCTGAAGCATGTGAGAAAAGTAGTCGGTGGCTTTGGAAAGAAAGTTGTGTTAGTACTGGTGTGAGAAAGCCAGGAAACATATGTGCGTCACCGACCGCCATGATATGACCTTAGCTGTTAAAGTGGCGTTAAACCCCAATACAACCAATACAACCAACCATAGTTTAACGTTGTTACTCGTAGTTAGACGTAGTGATACCGTAGTTAACCCTAGCCACTTTGCTCGCAGCTGAATGTAGTTGGGCGTACTTACACGTACTTCAACCTGCTTAGACTTTCTATGTTTCCCCTTTTCGCCAATTTTGAACCTACTTCGAACGTAGTTTAACCTAGTTGACCGCAGTAACACTACGGCAGACTACGTTTGAAATGAAGTTCGTACAACTATGTCCATGACCGTAAATGTGACCATGGCTTAAGTAAAATTGCATAACTTAAGTAAAATAGTCATCACGCACTAAAGTTGTAGTTTACTTTTCAGAAACTTTTCTTTAACGCAGTGCAATATCGCCTGAATAATGAAACACAACCAAGTTTATTTTTCAGATGAATTTGACCTTACATATCCTTTATACATGTATATAGTGTTTTTGTTTTTCCTTCAAAACATAGCAGAATTTAAACTAATTTGAACGATATTTACCTTGACAGTTTGTCCCATCACCAGAAAATCCATCATTACAAACACACTGATAACTTCCACCAGTATTTGTGCATTTTGCGTCTGTGTCACAGTTGTTCAGACTAAAATCCAAACATTCATTAACGTCTGTAAAAAAGAATAACTACACCTAGAATTCACCTGTTTATCTTGCTGAAGAGCACTGGAAGAGTCGGACTAAAAGCTATATATACTGGTCAGTTGAGATTAACATGTAATCATGTGCGAAAAGTTAAGATGTTGTCTTTTAAGTTGCTCTAGAAACATGTTTTCAGTAGTTCAATTCATTACCCAGGCAATTTGTTCCGTCTCCCGCAAATCCACTGTTACAGGCACATTGATAGGTTCCATCCGTGTTTGTACATGTTGCATCTGTGTCACAATTATTGAGATTTGAGTCGGTACATTCATCAATATCTAGGGTAAGCAAGCATGAAACATTTTTAAATTCCATATCATATTGAATGTATCAGCTTCTTAAAATAGTCCAGTTTAAAGAGCATATATAGAGATAGATATTCATTCAGTTCTTTATAAGAAAGAGGGGGTTTGATAGCACTTCTATATTATTCTTTGAGTTTCGTACAATATGGCAACTGTGTCACAACTCTTGTGGTTCGGGTGTGTGTGTATTCATCAATGTCTGAAATGATCGAGCTGAAAACATTTTTGCAGTATACTTTAGTACGTCTAAAATATCTGATTTTTGACATGGGTCACTTATCAGAACATGTTCTTAATTTACTACAAGTACGTTTCAATCACGGAAAGATAATCATGCAATCTTTAAACCAGAGGATATTTTGCAGTTCTGGAACATTAATTAAATTTTAATACTGCAAAATTACAAAATGAACACGATATTCAAAAAGAATTACCTTGACAATCCGTCCCATCACCCGTGAATCCGCTGTTACAAACACACTGATAATTTCCGTCTGTATTTAAACATGTAGCATCTGTGTCACAGTTGTTTGAGTTTGAATCGCCACATTCGTCGATATCTGTAAAGAAGGTCTATAAGATATATCTATGCAAAAAAAAAAAAAAATCACATTTAGATAGCAAAGCAGTTTCTTCGCACGGAAACAGCGATTTTAAACAAGTTATCTCGCACAATAGCCCAAGCAGAATCCATACACTACCTCAAACATCTGTGTTAACGGTGCTCAAACATACTTTGTTTTACATAAGGTCTATTAATTACCTTGACAATCTGTCCCATCTCCTGTATATCCATCGTTACATACACATTGGTAACTTCCATCTGTGTTGGTACAAGTTGCATCTGTGTCACAGTTGTTGAAATTAGAATCGGCACATTCATCAATATCTGGAATGATTATGTACAAAATCGTTATAAATACAACAATATTTGAAACAATTCTTCAGAAAATCGCTGTTAACACACCAGTATCTGATATGTAATATATTAGGCTTCTTCCATTATTATAGGGTTAATTCACGTTTTTGAGGTCGTTAACATTCGCAGAGGCCTGAAAAATGGTTTAACGCCCGAGTGCGAAGCAAGAGGGTGTTAAAGTATTTTGAGGGCCTCTGCGAATGTTAACGACCGAAAAAGAAAAAAAAAAAAAAAAAAAAAAAAAAACGTGAATTAATGCTATTATTGCATAAAGGAAAAGTCTTTTAGCAATAATTTGCAACAATAGCAAAAAATATTTCCATAGAAATGCAAATAAGCGAACTTCAAATATACTGGACATAAATGGGTAAAAACCGAAAGTCGGCGAAAAAGTTTTTGTTACGAACAGTGAAGGGCCGTTAGTCCTACATGTCAGTTTTGATTCTCTCGGTGTAACTTCACTTCGAATGACTTTTAATACAAAGTGGACTTTTGTGGGATAAACTTGCACCAGTCTGGATCGATTTTAACTAGGATAAATGAGTGGATATGAATTTCTGTAACCGAAAGACGTCCAAGGGATAGATCTATATCAAGCGAAAGAACTGTTGATCACGTTAAAAAGTGGGTGGGATGTAGCTGGTGTAGAGTGCATTTCACGAGTGATTTTTTGTTCAGATTTCGATTCGACTGAGATTCCGTGCAAAATTTTGTGTGTGGTGTACTAATATCATCAAAGACGAGCCATAAACAGGATCTAATATGGTACAAGTTCCTATAGTTTGTTGGTCTCTACTTAGCAGGGGAGTTCTGACAAGGACAAACGTTGTTTACAAGGTAGGCCTGGATCGAGGATGTTGATTGTACAAAGCCGTGCGTTAACGGCGCGTGAATTTACTGATTAATACACGTTTTCTCCCGTTAACGCCCGGTTTTTACCCGTTAATACATGCTTATGATGGCCTGGAAAGGCACATTTTATGCCATAATACTGAATTAGCTTCTACTGTTACTGAAATTATAAATCGAAAACAGTCAAAGTGCCGGAAATATGAATTGTCTGTTGATTTCTTTTTAGAATGATTTACACAATGCAATACTGCCTCAATTATCGAGTAAGATCGAAATTTATTTTTCAGATGAATTTGACCTAACAATACTTGTAGGTAAATTCATGTGTGTAAAGTTACGATGTTTTCCTGTGAGTTGCATTAGGAACCTGTTTTCAGGAGTTCAATTCATTACCTTGGCAATTGGTCCCGTCTCCAGCAAATCCGCTGTTACAAGCACATTGATAACTTCCATCTGTGTTTGTACATGTAGCATCTGTGTCACAATTATTTAGATTTGAGTCGGCACATTCATCAATATCTAAATTAAGTAAACAAAGAACATTTTCAAAATCATTTTATCCTCTTGAATGTATATGATTCGTAATATGGTTCACTTTAGAGACCATGTGCTCTTAATATAACAACACGATTAGAATAACAAATAGATGCTCATGCAATTCTTGAAAATTGGGGATATTGTGTGTGATACCATAGTATTCATGAAGTTTCATTGAATGTGGCCACTGTGTCACAATTCTTGGGGTATGAGTGTTAGCATTCATTAATATCTCAGCTGATTGAGCTCAAATCACCTTTGCAGTATACTGATGGTTTCTTATGAAATCCTCTTGTTTCCGTTAAGAACATCAAGCTTTATCTACTATATTGTATCTAACGTATCTGATTCTTGACATGAGTCACTTTCCAGACCTTGTTCTTAACGATTTACAATTTTTTTTTCAATAAATAAATATACTCATACAATTCTTGAAGTAGAAGATTTTCTTCCTATACTTTAACATTCATTTAATTTTAGTACTGCAACATAAGAAATCAACACGAATTTTTCAGTAAGAATTACCTTGACAATCCGTCCCATCACCTGTGAACCCGCTGTTACAAACACACAGATAATTTCCGTCTGTATTTATACATGTAGCATCTGTGTCACAGTTATTTAAGTTTGCATCACTGCATTCATCGATATCTGTAAAGACAGTCTGTAAGATATATCTATTCAAAAAAGTTCACATTTCTAGAAAACCAGTTTCATCGCATGGAAACATAGTTTAAACAATTTATCTGACACAATAATCAGAAAGTGAATCCATACATTAATTCAAACATCTGTGTTAACTGTGCTCAATCATATTTTGGTTAACATAAGGTTTATTTATTACCTTGACAATCTGTCCCATCTCCTGTATATCCATCGTTACACACACATTGGTAACTTCCATCTGTGTTGGTACAAGTTGCATCTGTGTCACAGTTGTTGAAATTAGAATCGGCACATTCATCAGTATCTGAAATGATTGTTCAGAATTTTTTTTTATTACAGACCATTATCTGATCTTATACGGTATTATGTTTACTTCATTTCTTATTAAAACAACTAAAGCATAATAGTCACCAATACCGAAAGTTGATTTGTTTGTAGTTTTAAGATTTTTTTTTAACACGATGTCACATCGCCTTAATAATCGAACAATCGAACAAAATCATTTTTTTTTTTTTTTGGATGGATTTGGTATAACACTCTTTATATTTTATATGAATGTTATATGAGGTTAACATACTGTTAAAATACTCACCTTTCGCGATTTCAATGAAATACTTTAACAGGCGATCTTACATGTGAAATACATACCGTAAGAATCACTCCACTCCCGATCCCAAATCCCACATGTATACACGCATATAAAGGCGGGTTGGTTTTATACACTACTAGTACCACAATAGTCCAGTTTTGACTTTTTTCTTGCAATTGTCTGTTTACTTGTCAATGGACACATTTACATTTTCAATTTAAATTTTCCCCTTTTCACGGAGAATGAATTAATTGTACTGTAAAACTAACTAATTGTTTAATTTAATAAATCTCCATTTTTACTTTGATGAAATATGTTTATGTGCCAGTATAAACCGCCACTAGACTAGTGTTCTAGTCAACTTTGATGAAAAAAGTACCCATTGATGTCGACAAGGGTCCGAGTAATTTGCCCCCCATAGCCTGGCGTCAAGGTAAGATATACCTTAATGTAGCTTAAATTTACGCTGGTGGACATCTTTGCGATTTTTATATCAATATGCGAAAATCGCAGATTTCCACGAAGCCAGCATTTCCGGTGTAAAAGTAAAATTGTGTGTGTAAAGTTCAGATATTTTCTTTCAAGTTGCTCTAGAAACAGGTTTTCAGGAGTTCAATTCGTTACCTTGGCAATTTGTACCCTTTCCCACAAATCCACTATTACAAGCACATTGATAGGTTCCATCCATGTTTGTACATGTAGCATCTGTGTCACAATTATTGAGATTTGAGTCGGCACATTCATCAATATCTAAAATTAAGTAAGCATAAAACATTTTCAAAATCTATTTTATTATGTTGAATGTATCCGATATTTTACATGATTCACTTACAGGACATGCTCTGGATGTATTACAAAAAGAATTTAATAACAAATAGATAAGCATGCAGTTCTTGGAAAGGAGGGAGTTTCATTGCTCTACCATAGCAATCTTGATGATTCGGAACATGTGGTAACTGTGTCGCTCTTCTTGAGTTGGATTGTGTGCATTGATCGATAACTAGGTTGATTGAGCGGTTAACATTTTTTGCAGTTTATCAATGGTTTTCTATGACATAGTTTTGTTCCCATTAAATCATGCACCTAACTCCACTTAATCATGTCTGCCGTATCTGAATTTGACATTGGTCACTTTCCAGAACATGACTTTATCGTATTTCCAAGATGTTTCAGTAACAGAAAGATATTGAAATCCGAGGGTAGCAGCGAGACTTTCCTCCTTATATGGCGGCAAACCCGTCACTCGGCGTGCCTCAGCTTTGCACAAGCTTGCTTCAACAAAGCACTTAACTCAAGTCTAGACTTCGTGCAGCGGGAGTGAAAAGGGTGAAGGTCAGATGAAAACAAAAGCTTTCAAACTACTGATGTATTGGGCTCAATTTCTAATTGTGAATGTGAAAGAAATTGATAACAAAAGAAATTATTTCTAACTTAACATCTTTATCCTTTGATAAATAAACTCTAATACACACAAGATAGTAAAAATCAATGTGAAATTTAACAAATGACAAGATATAATAGAATCTGTGGACGGCCAACTCGTATTTCAATATAGAATCTAAATGCAAATAGCATGATGATGTAAACGATTTGGCGTTCTCGGCAGTGGTCAAGGAAACGGTCAATTGTCAACAATAAAATGTTACTGCAATAAAACAGACGTATACTAAATCTTATGTACGTAAGCCCCCCTAAGGCAGAGTGATTTTTAGAGAAATCAGTCTGAATAGAACATTTTGATTTCACCCATCTTAAACAAAAGAGAAATTCTTTTGAGAAAGAAATTTTATGAAAATATTTACACTGTTTGACTGCTGTTTTGAAAGGAAAATCTAAAAGTAAAATAAAAATAATGATAATAATAAAAATAAAATAAATAAATACAATACAAATGGATAAATTTAAAGATATATTTATATAGTTGTGTAACAAACAAAAGAAAAAATGAAATTATCTTTGGAATGGGTGGTGTTGCTTTTATACTCAGAAATTCCTACCCCCGAAACCCTTAAGATTTTTGTCTCAAGGATCAGAGATCCCTTGCTCTAATGTTCTGGGTATTCCAGAACCCAGAAGAAATCAGAGAGGGTTCACGTTATCCCAAAACATTAAACAGTTGGAAAGATGCCGCAGACAGAAATCTATTTCGACCATTTTGATTTTTACCGATAAAAAATGAAAGGGGTCATTAACTTGTGACAATAAAAACTATCTTTTCTTAAATGAAAAGTAAAGTAAAACTACTATTCAAAAGTTAAGAAATGAATAATTAACACAACTGTCGTGTTTAGACAAATTTTACATGTACCTAATGAGTAAAATCTTAGGGTAAAATGACTCCGAAAGTGTTTGATTTCTAAAAAGTTTTGACTGTAACAACCGAGTGTACTCGACACCAACATATCTCAGAATTCACTCTCAAATATGGGTAATAATGAAAACAAATACACCTTATCCCTGCTACATTACAAACTACATGGAGCTAGCCAGATCACAAATTTAGATGAAATAGACATGAAACTGCAGGTAAACACTTGGTTTTCACGGACAATAAATGACAAACTTCCAATCCTAATAAACTGTTGAATGTTGACTACTGACACTATGAAACTGAAAAAAGCTGATATACAGTCACTAGATAATTGTGTCACAAGAAACAGGGTCATTACATTACTCCCCTCAGGGCCAATTAAGTTCTATCTAACGACCCTAAATGAGAGTACCGATAACAAGTCCAGTTTATTAAACACAATTTTATGCATACGAGGGGTGATCCGAAAGAACGTGGACCACCTCGTATATGAACATGACAAAGGAATACCCTGGTAATTAGCACCAAATCAAACATACATGAAAACGACTTCACGTGCCCTGCTAAACGTACAATACCATTAACATTATGAATTTTGTTTTTAAAACAAGTTCAAGCAATAAAATTATCTTTAACTACTGCTCTCTCTATATATATGTTTCTCACTGCCTTTCATCTACTTGTGTTCCTCTCTGTCAATCTAAACTATATTAAAGCATCATAATTAAAAGTAACTACAAAGAAAAGTCTACATTTTTAAGAAGAAATATATACTGTGTAAGTACTTTTGATGACCCTGCATTTTATAGTGTAGGAAGTCATTGTGAGAAAGAAAGAACGTACTTATGACAGACAGACGTTCGTTTTCAAAATATTTTCCATAAATGCGGGAACAAACATTTCTCCTATCCTTCAAACATTTATCTTCTGTAAAAGTTAGCAGTGTGTGTAATACTTTAGAGGGTTAATTACAATAACAGTTTAACATTCAATATCATTTATTTCTAAATGTTTATCACTTCAAACTGCGAATTGTTCAAAACGTAGCTGGTAAACTATTCTCGAGTAAAACCCTTTAAAATTAAAATCGAAATTCTACAGTACCCGAATGTTTATTTCTTTTTGCCGTTCTCTTTCACATTGCTTTTGTATAAGACTTTTCCTAAAACTGACTTTGTGCATCTGGATTTCTCCTCTCCGTCTTTCTCCCTTTTAAAATTCTTTTGATTCCCTCCCTTTTCTCTCTATCTGCTTCTCTTCGCCTATCTTAACTCCTCCGCTCTGCTCCCCTGTCGTCCCTGAGTTCATCATCTCTTCTTCTTTCCATGTCAACCCAAAAATTGTTTCTCCTCTTCTCATCCCTTAAGGCTTCTCTAAAACATTTCTTATTCTGTCCCTGACTTTACTTAATGAGCAAGACATCTCAAGAAGCGCCTTTTCTGTTTTCTCCTGTTATTCTCATTTCTTGTCATATGGCCTGGTAGATGTTGAAATGCAGTTGTTGGTGAATTTAAAGCTACTAGATTTGATTCAAAAGTTAACTTAGAACTCTCAGTCCTTCTGTTCTTTGGTCTTGGTTCAGATTTCTCTTGCTCTTCTATGTGTGTTTGTCTTTCCTTTTTCTTTGTTTTTGTACATTATTTTATTGTTTTTAGCTCACCTGAGCACAACGTGCTCAAGGGGAGCTTTTAGGATCACTCTGTGTCCGTCGTGCGTCGTCCGTCGTTCGTCGTTCGTCGTCCGTCGTCAACAATTTCTTTAAACATCTTCTCCTCCTAAACCACTGGGCCGATTTGGACCAAACTTGGCTGGAATGTTCCTTCGGTGGTCCTCTTTAAAAAGTGTTCACAGAATTTGATTCCATCAAAAACTCTGGTTGCCATTGCAACCAAATGGAATTTTTTATGAAATTCTTTAAAAATCTTCTCCTCTAAAACCGCTGGTCAGATTTTGAAATAATTTCACAGAAATGTTCCTTGGGTGACCCTTTTCAAAAACTGTTCGTGAAATTTTGATCCGTCGAAAAACATGGCCGCCGTGGGGTGGGGGGGCTGTTCTCATTCTTTAAAAATCTTCTCCTCTGAAACCGCTGGTCAGATTTTAAAATAATTTCACAGTAATGTTCTTTGGATGACCCTTTTCAAAAGGTGTTCGTGAAATTTTGATCTGTCGAAAAACATGGCTGTGGTGGAGGGGGGGCTCTTTGCGTCCAGCGGTGTCAACAAGTCTTTAAACATCTTCTCCTCCTAAACCGATTGGCTGATTTGGACCAAACTTGGCTGGAATGTTCCATGGGAGGTCCACTTTAAAAAGTGTTCACATAATTTGATTCCATCAAAAACTCTGGTTGCCATGGCAACCAAAGTGAATTTTCCAAAAAATGCTTTAAAAATCTTCTCTGAAACTGCTGGTCAGATTTTGAAATAATTTCACAGTAATGTTCCTTGGGTTACCCTTTCCAAAGTTTGTCATCGAAATTTTGATCCGTCAAAAAACATGGCCTTGGTGGTGGGGGAGGGCTTATTGCGTCCAGCGGTGTCAACAATTCTTTAAACATCTTCCCCTCCTAAACCGATTGGCCAATTTGGACCAAACATGGCTGGAATGTTCCTTGGGAGGTCCTCTTTAAAAATTGTTCACATAATATGATTCCATCAAAAACTCTGGTTGCCATGGCAACCAAGTGGAATTTTCCAAGAAATTCTTTAAAAATCTTCTCCTCTGAAACCACTGGTCAAATTTTGAAATAATTTCACAGATATGTTCCTTTGGTGACCCTTTTCAAAAAATGTTCGCAAAATTTTGATCCGTCATAAAACATGGCCTTGGTGGTGGGGGACGGGTCTCTTTGCGTCCAGCGGTGTCAACAATTCTTTAAACATCTTCTCCTCCTAAACCCCATGGCGAATTTGGACCAAACTTGGCTGGAATGTTCCTTGGGAGGTCCTCTTCAAAAATTGTTCACATAATTTGATTCCATCAAAAACTCTGGTTGCCATTGCAACCAAATGGAATTTTCCAAGAAATTCTTTAAAAATCTTCTCTGAAACCACTGGTCAAATTTTGAAATAATTCCACAGATATGTTCCTTGGGTGACCCTTTTGAAAGAGTGTTCCCAAAATTTCGATCCGTTGAAAAACATGGCCGGGGTGGGGGTGGGCATCTTTGCACTGTATGGACTTAAAGAAATTCTTTGAAATTCTTATTATCTTAAACCACTTTTCAGATTTTGAAATAATTTCACAGAAATGTTCCTTGGGTGCCCCTTTTGAAAATTTATTTGCGAAATTTTGATCCGTGAAGAAACATGGCTGTGGTGGGTGGAAGCTATTTGTACTATACGGACATGAAGAAATTCTTAAAAATTTTGTCTTATCTGAAACCACTTGTCAGATTTTGAAGTTATTTCACAGAAATGATCCTTATATTATACCCCTTATTTACCTTAGCTGTTTTCAAAGAAAACATCGAGGTATTGACATAGCCCTGTTGTGGTCATCTGCGTTGTTGTTGTTGTGCAAAAACTTTGACATTTTGTTATATCTCAGCTTCCACTCAACACATGTACTTGAAACTCGGAATAATTGTTTACTAGTAAAAAAGCAACCCATACAACAAGGGCAGGTAACTCCAAAATTGTTTTGTCCAAATTATGCTCCTTTTGCGACTTGGAATTTTAACTTACTATCCATCAACCAACAGCCAATCATTGGCACCCTAATGAGGTGCTCTTGTTCAACTTAATATTTTTAGCCACTATCGGGCATGTGCTCTTGTTCAAGAAATGGTCTTCGGGTGACCTATCCTAAAATTTATTTGCAGAATTCTGATTCGTCAAAAACATGGCTGTGGTGATGATTGTAGGGGTGGTGACAGATTTTGAAATGATTTTTACAGGTGACCTTTTAATAAGTGCTTGGCAAAATACTGATTTTGTTTTCAAAATTTCAATACTTTAAAAAAAGTTGGTTATGGTCCTCTCAAAAATTCAGGTGAGCGATCCAGGGCCATCTTGGCCCTCTTGTTTTCTTTCTCTGACTTGCTTACCCTGGCCCCACCTTGTTTCATCGTCTGCTTATTTGATTTGAATGGTGAGGCAACATTGGTGATGTGATGAAGGTCACCTTTGACATGATTTGTGACCACAGATCCTCAACTTCTTCGTCTGCTTCGTCCGTAGGTTTGCTTCGACTCTGACTTGGCTAATCAAGACTGGCTCTAACGAATTAACAGGATTAAGCTTTGGCATTTCTCTGCTTGAACTAAGGGTGTTGTTCTTACACTTTCACTATATCCGGCTACGCTTGCCACCGGTGACGAAATTTTGTCAACAGCCTGGTATAAATACACCCTCTGTTGTCAATTGAATAGTTCCGAGATTTGCAGTGAAGGTAAGACTACGGAGGTCTAGTCTGGGGCTAGATGGTAATAATATCCTAATAATTCCGTATCAAGGTCTCAGAAACGCAGTCTGCTATCGATCTTTGGAAGCTATCTATTTATCGCTTCTGTCATTATTACCACCTGGGAACATTCGAGGGCGTCGCCCCATGATTATCGATTTTGCCGATAATAGACTTGTTTAAAGCATGACGTCACAATGTTGATAACGATGGTTTCGCGCATTTTCCCACCGACTCACAGGGGTCATTTCATATACGAATGACTTTCCCAAACCAATCGATGCCATCAAAAATACATTGCGACCTTCAACAACACATGTTACAGCATCTTTTGAAAAAGCTTTTAGAGTCAAACAGCCGAAACGATTAGCAGCTACAGTTGAAATATCCTCCGAAGTGAATGACTTATTTGAAATTTTGTTGGCGCTCAAACAGAAAATATTAAAACCGACTGCTGATCCGGAATGGTGATCCCAGTCCGATTCCGGTCCTGGTATGTTGTCTCATACCTGCTGCCACCACTGGACTAAAGGTAGGCGTGACTTGTAGTTTATCCGTCCACTGTCCTGCTTAATGCTGCATTTATATAGACCTCGATGTCTACGATGTCCACGATTTCAAAAACATCGTGGAACTCTACGATTTATTACACTAACTTTTCTTCCCCACGCTTTCTTGCGGTGAATTGTCCGTGAGTGTCGGCCTCGTAACCCTACGTTTATACCATGTTCCCGGCAGCCATGTTTCTGACAACCGTGGACAAAACGGGATTGACGTAGTACAACGCAGAGGAATGGGATATACAAACTTGTCAAACCGTGGTTGCCGGGGTTGCTATGCCAGATTTTTTGACTGTCAAAAAATTGCCTAGGCAGTCCCATTGCAGATGAGAAACATAACAGACCGTAGTGGAAGGGGTTGATCGCAAGAGAACTTACCAGCACGTAATAAGCCGTAACAGGACTCAGAGACTATCCGTGCTGGGACTTGGAAGCACTTTTTTCACCGGTATCTCACGTTTTTTTCAAGTTTAGTCAGGTTTTGTGGCGTTTCTTCGTGGTTGTCTCGGCAAGCTCAGATATGTCCGAGCCATTTTGTTGCGTTCCATCACAGCACGTCCCGGAATTCGCCGGTTTTTGGATATGGCGTGTTATGACGCGTTGCGCTCTACTACGGCCTGACCGGACATGCGCGATCTCCGACCATAAAAAAGCTGCGATAGGAAAATGAGTCCAAGAAGTCAAAGTTGGCAATTTTCGAGCCACACGGAAAACAAGGTCCATCTTCACTGCACAACCTCCAATGTCACCAGTTGAGGACCAGGTTCAACCTTATGATCCAAGAGGGTCTGCTGTCTCTCAAAATCCTGAGTCGTGGTTCTACATTCATCGAGCACCACAGAAATAACAAACACTTTGTCATAGTATGTTTCTGGGATGCATTGGGAAGCTTTTCAACCATTTGGCAGATGTGACTGCTTTATTTCAGCGAAATGCACAGGAAAGTGACAATAAATTGTCTCTTATGTTCAGATGTCTAAGAGTCAGGAATAAATTCCGATAAGGTTGTAAAGCAGAGCGGTTCTTCGTGTACTATTTCTCAGTGACTGGTTTTACCCGTTCCGCACCTCGTCAAAGGAGCTTAGAGCTAAAGAGGCATTCCTTGTTTTGGAGTGTGTTGATATCTTCAGTGCAAAACTCTCTGGTCATAATTGTTGAGTAGTGGCCAAAGTATTGCTTCCTTTTCCCTTTATCCTTTCAGCGCAACCATGTGGATCTTTGTTTTCTTGCCCCCCTTCTCTTTCCTGTTGCCTACTGCAATATTTTTCCGTCCCTGTCGCATTCTCTATCTTTCTGAAACAAAGCTTGTATGAATGCAATCCGAGCAAATATACATGTACAAAAACAAAATCTTCTTCATCTTTGCACGTCATTATGCATGTGAAAACCTTGACAGAACGTGATTAACGTGTTAGACCTTTATAGGAACATTTGAAACGTTAGAGGGCTGATCAGAACTTGACGAGCCGGGATGGAACGTACTCGCATCCTTGGTAGAACGCAGGTAGCCATGGGTATTTTTGGGCACCGTAGAACTGAGCAACCCCTTATAATCACGGCTTGTCACGGATGCCGTGAGGTACCGTAAAGGGACATAACTGAACTTGGTATATGGAGAAAAACAAACAAACAAAATCTCACGGCACACAACGTATCGGAAAAACGGGGCTTCCGTGGCTGCCGGGAACATAATGTAAACGTAGGGTAACCATAGGGTAACCATAAGGTCCCGAGTTCGGTTCCCGGGAACGGGTGTCAATTTTGGGACTTTTCATTGGCCCACACACTCGGCGCGAGTTCTGGTGTATTTTCCAAGAAGCAGAATCGAGCGATATTTGTATAAGTTGTAAGAACTCGTTTCTCAATTGATGTAAAATAAATATGTTTAACTAAACTACACCTTGCTCTCAGTACGTTTTGTTACGAGCTTCAGTGATTTGTTACGAAGCTAAAATAAATCTGTTCAAGATAAGCCACGATTTTTATTACACTCTCTCAAGTTCTCTAACGATTTGCACCATCTGCTATCACGTTTTGTTGCGTTCCGTTCAGAACTCCCACGTTATCAAGTTTTGTTTGGTTTGATCGGGATGGCCACATTTCTACCACGATATCGATATGATTAGTTAGCATGGGTCATCTATCCATCAATGGCAACCATGCATAAAAGAAACTGGATCAATCCTCTCATGCTCTCCAAAGATTCAAAAGAGAAACGAGCTACACATACAATGGATGAAGAAGACGCTGAGTAGGCAGGTTATATCTTTGTTAGAAACAGAATAAAGGAGAGGAGAAGAAGCAAATAAAGAAAGCATCCGACCTGCTAGGTGAGACCATGGTGAAGTGCTAATCGAAGGAAGCTACTGAGACAATGTTCTCAGCTTTTTAACAGAGTAGTAATGAGGCATGAAGTAGTGAAACTCTTGCTATGTATACACCATGATCCCGACAGGCACGACTGCCACATTTCTTACAAGCGTAAACGAAAGTGGGTTGGCGTAATACAACGCGGAGGAACGGGATTAGCAAACTTGTCAGACCGTGATTGCCGTGCTAGATTTTTAAACTTTCAAAAGAAATTGCCAAAAAAAAAAAAAAAATTGCCACGGCAGTGCCGGGGCAGATGAGAAACATAACAGAACGTAGTGGAAGAAGTTGATCACAAGAGAACTTACCAACACGTAATCAAGGTCTGATGCGCCGCGTCAAGGTTTGTTACGTTGTACTACAATTTCTACGTTATACTCTCTCAAGAACAACGAATCAGCCAAATTGTGGCAAAATTTTTGACCTTCAAAAATTCACGATCTTTACGATGACCCCGATATCTCAAGGTCAACACGGTTCGACCTAATGACTCACACGCTCATCACGCTTCTCTCAGATCGTGGGCATAGTGACTTATGTAAACGCAGCATCAACGTCAAAATTCTATCAGGATCCTTACGACTATCCTGATAGCACCAAGTTCCCTCAGGTCAACACGATTCGACCTAACGACCCGCACGCTCACCACTCTTCTCTCAAATTGTGGGCATCGTGGCTTATGTAAAGGCAGCATTAGCTCTCAATGGCCTCCCCCTTTGCTGTATAGCACGGTGGCTAGCAGCACGGTCCTCTAATAACTGGATTTATCCCTGATCTAGTGTTTCTATGGTTAGTAGTCTCTGAAGTGATTTTGGGTAGCTTGGTAGCAGAAGTCCGTCTGGACAGGGCTTCCATGGTCTGTTTCTCCAGGAAAAAGCGCTTTCCTCCTGTGAAAATATCATTAGGTCAGTCTCTCCTATCCTATATGGTACAGGGCTCTTAACCTGTCACTCCCCGTGGTTAACTTTTTCTCGTGCGATCGCCATTGTCACATGACGTGAATAATGTCCCGTGTGCTGGCTCATCTGTTGGTTGTTTTGGCATTTAAATGTCCAAAGCCGGCAATATTATGAGATCCTACCTATACTAACATGAGTCTGAAGGACGTTGTCTTCCTCGGGTCCAAGCTCCCAAACATGCCTTTCACACTTCAATTGGTGGCAAGTTAGCCACGTTTGAGCTCTTCCCCCTCTTCTATGCTCTTTCAATGGCATCTTTCCCAAACAGCAATTCGAGCATAATTAACTTCATCTTTGTTAAAAGAAAACAGAATCTTGTTTCTAGAGGTTAATACTTAGCATCCCATTACATTCGACTGGTTCCCTTCGATCACTGCTGAGCGCTCTGCAAGAAAACCTAACTTAGGGGTGCACCTAAAAGACTTAAATGGTTTTAATTTGAGTTTGCCCTAGGACATACAGACTTTACTCCGAACATTTAACACTAACGTCACGCTTCTTGTGGATGATACTTTAGGTATGGGACGTAATTCTGACTCTCATATTGTTAATTTTCTTCATTTCCCGTTGATTTACACAATTTTCTCTTGAAACTTCTTCCCTTTACTCCTACCAAAGACTGCGGTCACAACGCTAACATTATAAAGTTCCTGTACTTTTTTACCTTCTTAACTTTACCTCAAAACTAATCGATACCTTTCTAACAACACTGTACTGTGTTAAATTCGTTCTCCCATTACCGTTTACTCTAGTCGGCACACTATGTTCAAAGGCTGTAATCTACCTAAGCCATCATAGGGACAGAAATATTCGAGCTCATGCCAAAATAAAAAAAAAGGTTTGCAGACATAGATTAAGATCAAACAGACACGGAAATGAACCTTTTGACATACAACACTACTAATTTAATTACAACGAATTTATTCTTCAAACCGTTTTACAGAGATGTGTATCTAATGCGTGACATCAGTTCTAAATCGCCTTGTTTGACTTAAATTTCTGACTCCTCTGTGTTTTAAGCTGCTTCTTTGCCCTGACTATCCACCTTGGTGGATGATCACACTCCACCCTCATATGGTTTATGCTTATTACGATAAACTAGCTTTTTTGTTCCCGTTCTGTTCAGCTGCAACACAAAGTCTATTTATAGTAACTTCTTGTTTACTAGGAAAGGGCATTTTTACACATGCTCGTTTTTGCGAGATATCAATCTTTCCTGTCTCCATGAGGCACCAGAAAATGTCTCCTTGATTTAACTTGTTAAAGGCGACTTTAGAGTCATTAAGATCTCTACTCCTCTTTGCTGAAGCTGACATGTCTTTACGAGCAATATGATGTGGATGCTGTATTCTTGTTCTCAGAGTGTCTACATAGTCACCGTTACGGGTAATTTTTCTCTCCATCGGAAGAAGTCGTACTCCCAAACACTAGTACTGTTGGTAGTCTGACTTTCCTTCCCATTGTCAAAAGATGAGGGGTTATTATGCTTGACTTGTTTGCCGTTGCTCGATAAACCCCTGCAAGACAACCTATGTGCAATTTTTGTTCACCATATAGGTGTGCGTTAGGCATCCGCAGTGATGTACTGTTAAAACTTTCAACTTGCCGTTCCTTTGTCGGTTTCTAACGCTTCTTTTCATGACCTTGAATATTCTACATAATTCTTGGAAAATCTTGCTGTCAAAGGTTTTTCCTTGGTCATCACGAATAGCAAGAGGACAAGCCAGCCTAGAGATAACGTAATTTAAAGGCTTCCTGGCACAGGCCTCTGCTGTCATATCACTAGCAGGAACTATTTAAAAATTCTCAGTGAAGTGGTCTGTAAAAACAAGACTGTACATGTGCCCTCTTTCTGTGACAGGGAATGGTCCTTAGTAGTCAGTGGCAATGCGATCACCTGGTGCTCCAATTCGCAAGATGCCCATTGATGCTCGTGGTGTTTTGTCAGGTTTCTGATTAGCTGCGCAAGTATCGCATCTATGAATGTAAAGGGAGTACCAACATAATCTTTGAAAGATCTTCCCTTTTGTCTATTTGCAAAACAAGATTACCAGAGACAAATCTGCATCTGTTAGAGAATTTCTTTCCGGATTAACACGGCTGCTACAAATTCAGAAACTTCTCCATCTATATGTTATCTTATAGTATGAGTAAATCCCATAGTATGAGTAAATCCCAAAGTGGCTTGTTGCTGGATTGCGTGTGACCATGTCTTAGCTTGTCGGTCTCTTATCTTTCAACTCTGCTTAGATGATTGGGCTTCTATCTGAATATTCTCTCTGAAGCTTTCGCAAATGTTCTGGTCTTGTATTGGTGCAAAATGTTAAAAGGCCGTTTGTAGTGCCTCTGTTAGGTCTGGGGTACTTTTTGAGACGATAGTCTTGTTTTCGATCTTCCGTTATGCACATTTTTCTTAGTTAACTCTTCAATGTTTGTTCCTGTCACATGTGGTTGCTCTTCCTGTGCTGTATAATTTCCTTGTAAAACTGGAAATGCATCCTTTCTTGGGCTTCTTTAATACATTTTTATTTGGTCCAAATATCAATACCTATCTTGATTAGGGCACAATCTTTAGGGTTTTCACATCTGTATAATGCATCTTAATGAAGTGACCTATACTCGATAGCAAAGTCGTATTTATTCAATATTTCCAACCATCTCGCGATGTTTCCTCTTTGGTCTTTCAGACAAAAGAGCCAAACTAGTGCCTAATGATCACTTGAAACGCCTACCGAGCAACTGTTATATAATGACAAATTTAATTGGAATCTGATTAAAATCGTAAGATAAAATGATTCTGAAACTTTTTGACTTGTAAAACGTTTTGACGGCCACAGCTTAGGGCAATCAACACATACATACCCTAGAAACATAGAAGGCAATGAAAACAAATACCTTTGATCTGCTACATTACAAAGTACATGGAGCTTGCCAGATTACAAAACCAGATGAAATAGACATAAAATTGCTGGAAACAACTTGGTTTTAAGAGACAATGATTGCTAAACTCAAATCTTAATGATCCGTTAAATATTGGCCGCTGACACTATGCAATTGAAACCGCTGATTTACGATCACTGGATAATTGTGTCACAAGAAACAGGGTCATTACATCATTTTTACAATTGTTAAAGTGGAGGATCTTTCTGCAGTAGAAAAACATTAATCTAATTTTAGTTCTGCGACATTTCAAAATAAAAATTGATTGCAATCAGAATTACCTTGACACTCCCTCCCATCACCTGTGAATCCGCTGTTACAAATGCACTGATAATTTCCGTCTCTATTTATGCATGAGGCATGTGTGTCACAATTGTTTGAGCTTGCATCACCAAATTCATCGATATATCACTATGTTACATCACAGAGGTAAAACGGCAATTAAAGTAGATGTATAGAGGCATTTCTGACTTTTCGAGTTTGTATAGACTACAGTATAGTTGCTCTCTACGGTAAAATACTAATCTCCATGTCTATATGTTGTATTTGAATATTAAAGCCGTAGAGTCCACTATAAAATTCACTCTATCGTGTCTGACGTATCTCAATCGTCCCATGGATCAATTTCAAGAAAATATTGTAAACGTATCAAATATGCACTTCTTGAGTTAGAAGATATTTTGCACTACTAAAACATTCCTTTGATTAAAGTACTATACCATGATCAAATGACACGACTATCAAACAGAATTATCTTGACAATCCGTCCCATCACCTGTGAATCCTCTGTTACAAACACACTGATAATTTCCGTCTGTATTTATACATGTGGAATCTGTGTCACAGTTATTTAAGTTTGCATCACTGCATTCATCGATATCTGTAAAGACAGTCTGTAAGATATATCTATTCAAAAAAATTCACATTTCTAGAAAACCAGTTTCATCGCACGGAAACATATATTTTAAACAATTTATCTGACACAGCAGTACTAAAACAGTCATTCAATTTTAGTACTGCAACATAAGAAATGAACACGAATTTCAATAGGAATTACCTTGACAATTCGTCCCATCACCTGTGAACCCGCTGTTACAAACACACTGATAATTTCCGTCTGTATTTATACATGTAGCATCTGTGTCACAGTTATTTAAGTTTGCATTACTGCATTCATCGATATCTGTAAAGATAGTCTTTAAGGTATATCTATTCAAAAAAGTTCACATTTCTAGAAAACCAGTTTCATCGCATGGAAACATAGATTTTAAACAATTTATCTGACACAATAATCAAAAAGGGAATCCATACATCAATCCAAGCATCTTTGTTAATTTCGCTCATACACATTTTGGTTAATATAAGGTCTACTAATTACCTTGACAATCTGTCCCATCTCCTGTATATCCATCGTTACACACACATTGGTAACTTCCATCTGTGTTGGTACAAGTTGCATCTGTGTCACAGTTGTTGAAATTAGAATCGGCACATTCATCAATATCTGGAATGATTATGTACAAAATCATTATAAATACAACAATGTTTGAAATAATTCTTCAGAAAATTGTTGTAAACACACCAGTATCTGATAGGTAATATATTAGGCTTTCTTTCATTATTAGTGAATTAGCTTCTACTGTTACTGAATTTATAAATCGAAAACAGTCAAAGTGCCAGAAATATTAATTGTCTGTTGTTTTCTTTTTAGAAAGATTTACACAATGCAATACTGCCTCAATTATCGAGTAAGATCGAAATTTATTTTTCAGATGAATTTGACCTAACCATACTTAAAATAAATTCATGTGTGTATTGTCAAGATGTTGTCCTGTAAGTTGCATTAGGAACCTGTTTTCAGGAGTTCAATTCATTACCTTGGCAATTGGTCCCGTCTCCAGCAAATCCGCTGTTACAAGCACATTGATAACTTCCATCTGTGTTTGTACATGTAGCATCTGTGTCACAATTATTTAGATTTGAGTCGGCACATTCATCAATATCTAAATTAAGTAAACAAAGAACATTTTCAAAATCCATTATATTCTGTTGAATGGATCTGATTCTAAACATGGTTCACTTTAGAGACCATGTGCTCTTAATATAACAACACGGACAAAATAACAAATAGATGTTCATGCAGTTCTTGAAAATTGGGGATATTGAGTGTGATACCATGGCATTCATGAAGAATCCTTTAATGGGGCCACTGTCCCACAATTCTTGCGGTATGAGTGTTAGCATTCATTAATATCTCAGCTGATTCAGCTCAAATCACCTTTGCAATATACTGATTGTTTCTTATGAAATCCTTTTTTTTCCGTTAAAAACATCATTCTACGTTTACGGTATTGTGTCTAATGTATCTGATTCTTGACATGGGTCACTTTCCAGACCTTGTTCTTAACGATTTACAGATATATTTCAATCAATAAATATACTCATACAATTCTTGAAGTAGAAGATTTTCTTCCTATACTTCAACATTCATTAAATTTTAGTACTGCAACATACAAAATGAACACGAATTTCAATAAGAATTACCTTGACAATTCGTCCCATCACCTGTGAACCCGCTGTTACAAACACACTGATAATTTCCGTCTGTATTTATACATGTAGCATCTGTGTCACAGTTATTTAAGTTTGCATCACTGCATTTATCGATATCTGTAAAGACAGTCTGTAAGATATATCTATTCAAAAAAGTTCACATTTCTAGAAAACCAGTTTCATCGCATGGAAACATAGATTTTAAACAATTTATCTGACACAATAATCAAAAAGGGAATCCATACATTCATTCAAACATCTGTGTTAACTGTGCTCAAACATATTTTGGTTAATATAAGGTCTATTAATTACCTTGACAATCTGTCCCATCTCCTGTATATCCATCGTTACACACACATTGGTAACTTCCATCTGTGTTGGTACAAGTTGCATCTGTGTCACAGTTGTTGAAATTAGAATCGGCACATTCATCAATATCTGGAATGATTATGTACAAAATCGTTATAAATACAACAATGTTTGAAATAATTCTTCAGAAAATTGTTGTAAACACACCAGTATCTGATATGTAATATATTAGGCTTTCTTTCATTATTACTGAATTAGCTTCTACTGTTACTGAAATTATAAATCGAAAACAGTCAAAGTGCCGGAAAAATTAATTGTCTGTTTTTTTCTTTTTAGAAAGATTTACACAATTCAATACTGCCTCAATTATCGAGTAAGGTCGAAATTTATTTTTCAGATGAATTTGACCTAACCATACTTAAAATAAATTCATGTGTGTATTGTCAAGATGTTGTCCTGTAAGTTGCATTAGGAACCTGTTTTCAGGAGTTCAATTCATTACCTTGGCAATTGGTCCCGTCTCCAGCAAATCCGCTGTTACAAGCACATTGATAACTTCCATCTGTATTTGTACATGTAGCATCTGTGTCACAATTATTTAGATTTGAGTCGGCACATTCATCAATATCTAAAATAAGTAAACAAAGAACATTTTCAAAATCCATTATATTCTGTTGAATGGATCTGATTCTAAACATGGTTCACTTTAGAGACCATGTGCTTTTAATATAACAACACGGATAAAATAACAAATAGATGTTCATGCAATTCTTGAAAATTGGGGATATTGAGTGTGATACCATGGCATTCATGAAGTATCACTGAATGGGGCCACTGTACCACAAATCTTGAGGTAGGAGTGTTAGCATTCATTAATATCTCAGCTGATTCAGCTCAAATCACCTTTGCAGTATACTGATGGTTTCTTATGAAATCCTTTTGTTTCCGTTAAAATAATCATGCTACATTTACTGTATTGTGTCTAATGTATCTGATTCTTGACATGGGTCACTTTCCAGACCTTGTTCTTAACAATTTACAAATATATTTCAATCAATAAATATACTCATACAATTCTTGAAGTAGAAGATTTTCTTCCTATACTTCAACATTCATTTAATTTTAGTACTGCAACATAAGAAATGAACACGAATTTCAATAGGAATTACCTAGACAATTCGTCCCATCACCTGTGAACCCGCTGTTACAAACACACTGATAATTTCCGTCTGTATTTAGACATGTAGCATCTGTGTCACAGTTATTTAAGTTTGCATCACTGCATTCATCGATATCTGTAAAGACAGTCTGTAAGATATATCTATTCAAAAAAGTTCACATTTCTAGAAAACCAGTTTCATCGCATGGAAACATAGATTTTAAACAATTTATCTAACACAATAATCAAAAAGGGAATCCATACATTCATTCAAACATCTGTGTTAACTGTGCTCAAACATATTTTGGTTAATATAAGGTCTATCAATTACCTTGACAATCTGTCCCATCTCCTGTATATCCATCGTTACACACACATTGGTAACTTCCATCTGTGTTGGTACAAGTTGCATCTGTGTCACAGTTGTTGAAATTAGAATCGGCACATTCATCAATATCTGGAATGATTATGTACAAAATCGTTATAAATACAACAATGTTTGAAATAATTCTTCAGAAAATTGTTGTAAACACACCAGTATCTGATATGTAATATATTAGGCTTTCTTTCATTATTACTGAATTAGCTTCTACTGTTACTGAAATTATAAATCGAAAACAGTCAAAGTGCCGGAAATATTAATTGTCTGTTGTTTTCTTTTTAGAAAGATTTACACAATGCAATACTGCCTCAATTATCGAGTAAG
The DNA here is from genome assembly GCA_946811185.2 of Hippopus hippopus. NCBI lineage: Eukaryota > Metazoa > Mollusca > Bivalvia > Cardiida > Cardiidae > Hippopus > Hippopus hippopus. The sequence goes on from OX328105.1 coordinate 4,559,898, forward strand.
GTCGAAATTTATTTTTCAGATGAATTTGACCTAACCATACTTAAAATAAATTCATGTGTGTAAAGTCAAGATGTTGTCCTGTAAGTTGCATTAGGAACCTGTTTTCAGGAGTTCAATTCATTACCTTGGCAATTGGTCCCGTCTCCAGCAAATCCGCTGTTACAAGCACATTGATAACTTCCATCTGTGTTTGTACATGTAGCATCTGTGTCACAATTATTTAGATTTGAGTCGGCACATTCATCAATATCTAAAATAAGTAAACAAAGAACATTTTCAAAATCCATTATATTCTGTTGAAAGGATCTGATTCTAAAAATGGTTCACTTTAGAGACCATGTGCTTTTAATATAACAACACGGATAAAAAAACAAATAGATGTTCATGCAATTCTTGAAAATTGGCGATATTGAGTGTGATACCATGGCATTCATGAAGTATCATTGAATGGGGCCACTGTACCACAATTCTTGAGGTACGAGTGTTAGCATTCATTAATATCTCAGCTGACTCAGCTCAAATCACCTTTGCAGTATACTGATTGTTTCTTATGAAATCCTTTTGTTTCCGTTAAAAACATCATGCTACATTTACTGTTTTGTGTCTAATGTATCTGATTCTTGACATAGGTCACTTTCCAGACCTTGTTCTTAACGAGTTACAAATATATTTCAATTAATAAATATACTCATACAATTCTTGAAGTAGAAGATTTTCTTTCTATACTTCAACATCCATTTAATTTTAGTACTGCAACATAAGAAATGAACACGAATTTCAATAGGAATTACCTTGACAATTCGTCCCAACACCTGTGAACCCGTTGTTACAAACACACTGATAATTTCCGTCTGTATTTATACATGTAGCATCTGTGTCACAGTTATTTAAGTTTGCATCACTGCATTCATCGATATCTGTAAAGACAGTCTGTAAGATATATCTATTCAAAAAAGTTCACATTTCTAGAAAAACAGTTTCATCGCATGGAAACAGATTTTAAACAATTTATCTGACACAATAATCAAAAAGGGAATCCATACATTAATTCAAACATCTGTGTTAACTGTGCTCAAACATATTTTGGTTAACATAAGGTCTATTAATTACCTTGACAATCTGTCCCATCTCCTGTATATCCATCGTTACACACACATTGGTAACTTCCATCTGTGTTGGTACAAGTTGCATCTGTGTCACAGTTGTTGAAATTAGAATCGGCACATTCATCAATATCTGGAATGATTATGTACAAAATCGTTATAAATACAACAATGTTTGAAATAATTCTTCAGAAAATTGTTGTAAACACACCAGTATCTGATATGTAATATATTAGGCTTCCTTCCATTATTACTGAATTAGCTTCTACTGTTACTGAAATTATAAATCGAAAACAGTCAAAGTGCCGGAAATATTAATTGTCTGTTGTTTTCTTTTAAGAAAGATTTACACAATTCAATACTGCCTCAATTATCGAGTAAGGTCGAAATTTATTTTTCAGATGAATTTGACCTAACCATACTTAAAATAAATTCATGTGTGTATTGTCAAGATGTTGTCCTGTAAGTTGCATTAGGAACCTGTTTTCAGGAGTTCAATTCATTACCTTGGCAATTGGTCCCGTCTCCAGCAAATCCGCTGTTACAAGCACATTGATAACTTTCATCTGTGTTTGTACATGTAGCATCTGTGTCACAATTATTTAGATTTGAGTCGGCACATTCATCAATATCTAAAATAAGTAAACAAAGAACATTTTCAAAATCCATTATATTCTGTTGAATGGATCTGATTCTAAACATGGTTCACTTTAGAGACCATGTGCTTTTAATATAACAACACGGATAAAATAACAAATAGATGTTCATGCAATTCTTGAAAATTGGGGATATTGAGTGTGATACCATGGCATTCATGAAGTATCACTGAATGGGGCCACTGTACCACAATTCTTGAGGTACGAGTGTTAGCATTCATTAATATCTCAGGTGATTCAGCTCAAATCACCTTTGCAGTATACTGATGGTTTCTTATGAAATCCTTTTGTTTCCGTTAAAAACATCATGCTACATTTACTGTATTGTGTCTAATGTATCTGATTCTTGACATGGGTCACTTTCCAGACCTTGTTCTTAACAATTTACAAATATATTTCAATCAATAAATATACTCATACGATTCTTGAAGTAGAAGATTTTCTTCCTATACTTCAACATTCATTTAATTTTAGTACTGTAACATAAGAAATGAACACGGATTTCAATAGGAATTACCTTGACAATTCGTCCCATCACCTGTGAACCCGCTGTTACAAACACACTGATAATTTCCGTCTGTATTTATACATGTAGCATCTGTGTCACAGTTATTTAAGTTTGCATCACTGCATTCATCGATATCTGTAAAGACAGTCTGTAAGATATATCTATTCAAAAAAGTTCACATTTCTAGAAAACCAGTTTCATCGCATGGAAACATAGATTTTAAACAATTTATCTGACACAATAATCAAAAAGGGAATCCATACATTCATTCAAACATCTGTGTTAACTGTGCTCAAACATATTTTGGTTAATATAAGGTCTATCAATTACCTTGACAATCTGTCCCATCTCCTGTATATCCATCGTTACACACACATTGGTAACTTCCATCTGTGTTGGTACAAGTTGCATCTGTGTCACAGTTGTTGAAATTAGAATCGGCACATTCATCAATATCTGGAATGATCATGTACAAAATCGTTATAAATACAACAATGTTTGAAATAATTCTTCAGAAAATTGTTGTAAACACACCAGTATCTGATATGTAATATATTAGGCTTTCTTTTATTATTACTGAATTAGCTTCTACTGTTACTGAAATTATAAATCGAAAACAGTCAAAGTGCCGGAAATATTAATTGTCTGTTGTTTTCTTTTTAGAAAGATTTACACAATGCAATACTGCCTCAATTATCGAGTAAGATCGAAATTTATTTTTCAGATGAATTTGACCTAACCATACTTAAAATAAATTCATGTGTGTAAAGTCAAGATGTTGTCCTGTAAGTTGCATTAGGAACCTGTTTTCAGGAGTTCAATTCATTACCTTGGCAATTGGTCCCGTCTCCAGCAAATCCGCTGTTACAAGCACATTGATAACTTCCATCTGTGTTTGTACATGTAGCATCTGTGTCACAATTATTTAGATTTGAGTCGGCACATTCATCAATATCTAAATTAAGTAAACAAAGAACATTTTCAAAATCCATTATATTCTGTTGAAAGGATCTGATTCTAAACATGGTTCACTTTAGAGACCATGTGCTTTTAATATAACAACACGGATAAAATAACAAATAGATGTTCATGCAATTCTTGAAAATTGGGGATATTGAGTGTGATACCATGGCATTCATGAAGTATCACTGAATGGGGCCACTGTACCACAATTCTTGAGGTACGAGTGTTAGCATTCATTAATATCTCAGCTGATTCAGCTCAAATCACCTTTGCAGTATACTGATGGTTTCTTATGAAATCCTTTTGTTTCCGTTAAAAATATCATGCTACATTTACTGTATTGTGTCTACTGTATCTGATTCTTGACATAAGTCACTTTCCAGACATTGTTCTTAATGAGTTACAAATATATTTCAATCAATAAATATACTCGTACAATTCTTGAAGTAGAAGATTTTCTTCCTATACTTCAACATCCATTTAATTTTAGTACTGCAACATAAGAAATGAACACGGATTTCAATAGGAATTACCTTGACAATTCGTCCCATCACCTGTGAACCCGCTGTTACAAACGCACTGATAATTTCCGTCTGTATTTATACATGTAGCATCTGTGTCACAGTTATTTAAGTTTGCATCACTGCATTCATCGATATCTGTAAAGACAGTCTGTAAGATATATCTATTCAAAGAAGTTCACATTTCTAAAAAACTAGTTTCATCGCATGGAAACATAGATTTTAAACAATTTATCTGACACAATAATCAAAAAGGGAATCCATACATTAATTCAAACATCTGTGTTAACTGTGCTCAAACATATTTTGGTTAACATAAGGTCTATTAATTACCTTGACAATCTGTCCCATCTCCTGTATATCCATCGTTACACACACATTGGTAACTTCCATCTGTGTTGGTACAGGTTGCATCTGTGTCACAGTTGTTGAAATTAGAATCGGCACATTCATCAATATCTGGAATGATTATGTACAAAATCGTTATAAATACAACAATGTTTGAAATAATTCTTCAGAAAATTGTTGTAAACACACCAGTATCTGATATGTAATATATTAGGCTTCCTTCCATTATTACTGAATTAGCTTCTACTGTTACTGAAATTATAAATCGAAAACAGTCAAAGTGCTGGAAATATTAATTGTCTGTTGTTTTCTTTTAAGAAAGGTTTACACATTGCAATACTGCCTCAATTATCGAGTAAGATCGAAATTTATTTTTCAGATGAATTTGACCTAACCATACTTAAAATAAATTCATGTATGTAAAGTCAAGATGTTGTCCTGTAAGTTGCATTAGGAACCTGTTTTCAGGAGTTCAATTCATTACCTTGGCAATTGGTCCCGTCTCCAGCAAATCCGCTGTTACAAGCACATTGATAACTTCCATCTGTGTTTGTACATGTAGCATCTGTGTCACAATTATTTAGATTTGAGTCGGCACATTCATCAATATCTAAATTAAGTAAACAAAGAACATTTTCAAAATCCATTATATTCTGTTGAATGGATCTGATTCTAAAAATGGTTCACTTTAGAGACCATGTGCTTTTAATATAATAACACGGATAAAATAACAAATAGATGTTTATGCAGGTCTTGAAAATTGGGGATATTGAGTGTGATACCATGGCATTCATGAAGTATCATTGAATGGGGCCACTGTACCACAATTCTTGAGGTACGAGTGTTAGCATTCATTAATATCTCAGCTGCCTCAGCTCAAATCACCTTTGCAGTATACTGATGGTTTCTTATGAAATCCTTTTGTTTCCGTTAAAAACATCATGCTACATTTACTGTATTGTGTCTAATGTATCTGATTCTTGACATAATAATCAAAAAGGGAATCCATACATTCATTCAAACATCTGTGTTAACTGTGCTCAAACATATTTTGGTTAAATAAGGTCTAGTAATTACCTTGACAATCTGTCCCATCTCCTGTATATCCATCGTTACACACACATTGGTAACTTCCATCTGTGTTGGTACAAGTTGCATCTGTGTCACAGTTGTTGAAATTAGAATCGGCACATTCATCAATATCTGGAATGATTATGTACAAAATCGTTATAAATACAACAATGTTTGAAATAATTCTTCAGAAAATTGTTGTAAACACACCAGTATCTGATATGTAATATATTAGGCTTTCTTTTATTATTACTGAATTAGCTTCTACTGTTACTGAAATTATAAATCGAAAACAGTCAAAGTGCCGGAAATATTAATTGTCTGTTGTTTTCTTTTAAGAAAGATTTACACAATGCAATACTGCCTCAATTATCGAGTAAGGTCGAAATTTATTTTTCAGATGAATTTGACCGAACCATACTTAAAATAAATTCATGTGTGTATTGTCAAGGTCTTGTCCTGTAAGTTGCATTAGGAACCTGTTTTCAGGAGTTCAATTCATTACCTTGGCAATTGGTCCCGTCTCCAGCAAATCCGCTGTTACAAGCACATTGATAACTTCCATCTGTGTTTGTACATGTAGCATCTGTGTCACAATTATTTAGATTTGAGTCGGCACATTCATCAATATCTAAATTAAGTAAACAAAGAACATTTTCAAAATCCATTATATTCTGTTGAATGGATCTGATTCTAAACATGGTTCACTTTAGAGACCATGTGCTTTTAATATAACAACACGGATAAAATAACAAATAGATGTTCATGCAATTCTTGAAAATTGGGGATATTGAGTGTGATACCATAGCATTCATGAAGTATCACTGAATGGGGCCACTGTACCACAATTCTTGAGGTACGAGTGTTAGCATTCATTAATATCTCAGCTGATTCAGCTCAAATCACCTTTGCAGTATACTGATGGTTTCTTATGAAATCCATATGTTTCCGTTAAAAACATCATGCTACATTTACTGTATTGTGTCTAATGTATCTGATTCTTGACATGGGTCACTTTCCAGACCTTATTCTTAACGATTTACAGATATATTTCAATCAATAAATATACTCATACAATTCTTGAAATAGAAGATTTTCTTCCTATACTTCAATATCCATTTAATTTTAGTACTGCAACATAAGAAATGAACACGAATTTCAATAGGAATTACCTTGACAATTCGTCCCATCACCTGTGAACCCGCTGTTACAAACACACTGATAATTTCCGTCTGTATTTATACATGTAGCATCTGTGTCACAGTTATTTAAGTTTGCATCACTGCATTCATCGATATCTGTAAAGACAGTCTGTAAGATATATCTATTCAAAAAAGTTCACATTTCTAGAAAACCAGTTTCATCGCATGGAAACATAGATTTTAAACAATTTATCTGACACAATAATCAAAAAGGGAATCCATACATTCATTCAAACATCTGTGTTAACTGTGCTCAAACATATTTTGGTTAACATAAGGTCTATTAATTACCTCGACAATCTGTCCCATCTCCTGTATATCCATCGTTACACACACATTGGTAACTTCCATCTGTGTTGGTACAAGTTGCATCTGTGTCACAGTTGTTGAAATTAGAATCGGCACATTCATCAATATCTGGAATGATTATGTACAAAATCGTTATAAATACAACAATGTTTGAAATAATTCTTCAGAAAATTGTTGTAAACACACCAGTATCTGATATGTAATATATTAGGCTTCCTTCCATTATTACTGAATTAGCTTCTACTGTTACTGAAATTATAAATCGAAAACAGTCAAAGTGCCGGAAATATTAATTGTCTGTTGTTTTCTTTTACGAAAGATTTACACAATGCAATACTGCCTCAATTTTCGAGTAAGATTGAAATTTATTTTTCAGATGAATTTGACCGAACCATACTTAAAATAAATTCGTGTGTGTAAAGTCAAGATGTTGTCCTGTAAGTTGCATTAGGAACCTGTTCTCAGGAGTTCAGTTCATTACCTTGGCAATTGGTCCCGTCTCCAGCAAATCCGCTGTTACAAGCACATTGATAACTTCCATCTGTGTTTGTACATGTAGCATCTGTGTCACAATTATTTAGATTTGAGTCGGCACATTCATCAATATCTAAAATAAATAAACAAAGAACATTTCCAAAATCCATTATATTCTGTTATTCTGTTGAATGGATCTGATTCTAAACGTGGTTCACTTTAGAGACCATGTGCTTTTAATATAATAACACGGATAAAATAACAAATAGATGTTCATGCAATTCTTGAAAATTGGGGATATTGAGTGTGATACCATGGCATTCATGAAGTATCACTGAATGGGGCCACTGTACCACAATTCTTGAGGTACGAGTGTTAGCATTCATTAATATCTCAGCTGACTCAGCTCAAATCACCTTTGCAGTATACTGATTGTTTCTTATGAAATCCTTTTGTTTCCGTTAAAAACATCATGCTACATTTACTGTTTTGTGTCTAATGTATCTGATTCTTGACATAGGTCACTTTCCAGACCTTGTTCTTAACGAGTTACAAATATATTTCAATCAATAAATATACTCATACAATTCTTGAAATAGAAGATTTTCTTCCTATACTTCAACATTCATTTAATTTTAGTACTGCAACATAAGAAATGAACACGAATTTCAATAGGAATTACCTTGACAATTCGTCCCATCACCTGTGAACCCGCTGTTACAAACACACTGATAATTTCCGTCTGTATTTATACATGTAGCATCTGTGTCACAGTTATTTAAGTTTGCATTACTGCATTCATCGATATCTGTAAAGACAGTCTGTAAGATATATCTATTCAAAAAAGTTCACATTTCTAGAAAAACAGTTTCATCGCATGGAAACATAGATTTTAAACAATTTATATGACACATTAATCAAAAAGAGAATCCATACATTCATTCAAACATCTGTGTTAACTGTGCTCAAACATATTTTGGTTAACATAAGGTCTATTAATTACCTTGACAATCTGTCCCATCTCCTGTATATCCATCGTTACACACACATTGGTAACTTCCATCTGTGTTGGTACAGGTTGCATCTGTGTCACAGTTGTTGAAATTAGAATCAGCACATTCATCAATATCTGGAATGATTATGTACAAAATCGTTATAAATACAACAATGTTTGAAATAATTCTTCAGAAAATTGTTGTAAACACACCAGTATCTGATATTTATTATATTAGGCTTTCTTTCATTATTACTGAATTAGCTTCTACTGTTACTGAAATTATAAATCGAAAACAGTCAAAGTGCCGGAAATATTAATTGTCTGTTGTTTTCTTTTAAGAAAGGTTTACACAATGCAATACTGCCTCAATTATCGAGTAAGATCGAAATTTATTTTTAAGATGAATTTGACCTAACCATACTTAAAATAAATTCATGTGTGTAAAGTCAAGATGTTGTCCTGTAAGTTGCATTAGGAACCTGTTTTCAGGAGTTCAATTCATTACCTTGGCAATTGGTCCCGTCTCCAGCAAATCCGCTGTTACAAGCACATTGATAACTTCCATCTGTGTTTGTACATGTAGCATCTGTGTCACAATTATTTAGATTTGAGTCGGCACATTCATCAATATCTAAAATAAATAAACAAAGAACATTTTCAAAATCCATTATATTCTGTTGAATGGATCTGATTCTAAACATGGTTCACTTTAGAGACCATGTCCTTTTAATATAACAACACGGATAAAATAACAAATAGATGTTCATGCAATTCTTGAAAATTGGGGATATTGAGTGTGATACCATGGCATTCATGAAGTATCATTGAATTGGGCCACTGTACCACAATTCTTGAGGTACGAGTGTTAGCATTCATTAATATCTCAGCTGACTCAGCTCAAATCACCTTTGCAGTATACTGATGGTTTCTTATGAAATCCTTTTGTTTCCGTTAAAAAAATCATGCTACATTTACTGTATTGTGTCTAATGTATCTGATTCTTGACATGGGTCACTTTCCAGACCTTGTTCTTAACGAGTTACAAATATATTTCAATCAATAAATATACTCATACAATTCTTGAAGTAGAAGATTTTCTTTCTATATTTCAACATTCATTTAATTTTAGTACTGCAACATAAGAAATGAACACGAATTTCAATAGGAATTACCTTGACAATTCGTCCCATCACCTGTAAACCCGCTGTTACAAACACACTGATAATTTCCGTCTGTATTTATACATGTAGCATCTGTGTCACAGTTATTTAAGTTTGCATCACTGCATTCATCGATATCTGTAAAGACAGTCTGTAAGATATATCTATTCAAAAAAGTTCACATTTCTAGAAAACCAGTTTCATCGCATGGAAACACAGATTTTAAACAATTTATCTGACACAATAATCAAAAAGGGAATCCATACATTCATTCAAACATCTGTGTTAACTGTGCTCAAACATATTTTGGTTAAATAAGGTCTATTAATTACCTTGACAATCTGTCCCATCTCCTGTATATCCATCGTTACACACACATTGGTAACTTCCATCTGTGTTGGTACAAGTTGCATCTGTGTCACAGTTGTTGAAATTAGAATCGGCACATTCATCAATATCTGGAATGATTATGTACAAAATCGTTATAAATAAAACTATGTTTGAAATAATTCTTCAGAAAATTGTTGTAAACACACCAGTATCTGATATGTAATATATTAGGCTTCCTTCCATTATTACTGAATTAGCTTCTACTGTTACTGAAATTATAAATCGAAAACAGTCAAAGTGCCGGAAATATTAATTGTCTGTTGTTTTCTTTTAAGAAAGATTTACACAATGCAATACTGCCTCAATTATCGAGTAAGATCGAAATTTATTTTTCAGATGAATTTGACCTAACCATACTTAAAATAAATTCATGTGTGTAAAGTCAAGATGTTGTCCTGTAAGTTGCATTAGGAACCTGTTTTCAGGAGTTCAATTCATTACCTTGGCAATTGGTCCCGTCTCCAGCAAATCCGCTGTTACAAGCACATTGATAACTTCCATCTGTGTTTGTACATGTAGCATCTGTGTCACAATTATTTAGATTTGAGTCGGCACATTCATCAATATCTAAATTAAGTAAACAAAGAACATTTTCAAAATCCATTATATTCTGTTGAAAGGATCCGATTCTAAAAATGGTTCACTTTAGAGACCATGTCCTTTTAATATAATAACACGGATAAAATAACAAATAGATGTTTATGCAGGTCTTGAAAATTGGGGATATTGAGTGTGATACCATGGCATTCATGAAGTATCATTGAATGGGGCCACTGTACCACAATTCTTGAGGTACGAGTGTTAGCATTCATTAATATCTCAGGTGATTAAGCTCAAATCACCTTTGCAGTATACTGATTGTTTCTTATGAAATCCTTTTGTTTCCGTTAAAAACATCATGCTACATTTACTGTATTGTGTCTAATGTATCTGATTCTTGACATAGGTCACTTTCCAGACCTTGTTCTTAACGAGTTACAAATATATTTCAATCAATAAATATACTCATACAATTCTTGAAGTAGAAGATTTTCTTCCTATACTTCAACATTCATTTAATTTTAGTACTGCAACATAAGAAATGAACACGAATTTCAATAGGAATTACCTTGACAATTCGTCCCATCACCTGTGAACCCGCTGTTACAAACACACTGATAATTTCCGTCTGTATTTATACATGTAGCATCTGTGTCACAGTTATTTAAGTTTGCATCACTGCATTCATCGATATCTGTAAAGACAGTCTGTAAGATATATCTATTCAAAAAAGTTCACATTTCTAGAAAACCAGTTTCATCGCATGGAAACATAGATTTTAAACAATTTATCTGACACAATAATCAAAAAGGGAATCCATACATTCATTCAAACATCTGTGTTAACTGTGCTCAAACATATTTTGGTTAAATAAGGTCTATTAATTACCTTGACAATCTGTCCCATCTCCTGTATATCCATTGTTACACACACATTGGTAACTTCCATCTGTGTTGGTACAAGTTGCATCTGTGTCACAGTTGTTGAAATTAGAATCGGCACATTCATCAATATCTGGAATGATTATGTACAAAATCGTTATAAATACAACAATGTTTGAAATAATTCTTCAGAAAATTGTTGTAAACACACCAGTATCTGATATGTAATATATTAGGCTTCCTTCCATTATTACTGAATTAGCTTCTACTGTTACTGAAATTATAAATCGAAAACAGTCAAAGTGCCGGAAATATTAATTGTCTGTTGTTTTCTTTTTAGAAAGATTTACACAATGCAATACTGCCTCAATTTTCGAGTAAGATTGAAATTTATTTTTCAGATGAATTTGACCGAACCATACTTAAAATAAATTCGTGTGTGTAAAGTCAAGATGTTGTCCTGTAAGTTGCATTAGGAACCTGTTCTCAGGAGTTCAGTTCATTACCTTGGCAATTGGTCCCGTCTCCAGCAAATCCGCTGTTACAAGCACATTGATAACTTCCATCTGTGTTTGTACATGTAGCATCTGTGTCACAATTATTTAGATTTGAGTCGGCACATTCATCAATATCTAAAATAAATAAACAAAGAACATTTCCAAAATCCATTATATTCTGTTATTCTGTTGAATGGATCTGATTCTAAACGTGGTTCACTTTAGAGACCATGTGCTTTTAATATAATAACACGGATAAAATAACAAATAGATGTTCATGCAATTCTTGAAAATTGGGGATATTGAGTGTGATACCATGGCATTCATGAAGTATCACTGAATGGGGCCACTGTACCACAATTCTTGAGGTACGAGTGTTAGCATTCATTAATATCTCAGCTGACTCAGCTCAAATCACCTTTGCAGTATACTGATTGTTTCTTATGAAATCCTTTTGTTTCCGTTAAAAACATCATGCTACATTTACTGTTTTGTGTCTAATGTATCTGATTCTTGACATAGGTCACTTTCCAGACCTTGTTCTTAACGAGTTACAAATATATTTCAATCAATAAATATACTCATACAATTCTTGAAATAGAAGATTTTCTTCCTATACTTCAACATTCATTTAATTTTAGTACTGCAACATAAGAAATGAACACGAATTTCAATAGGAATTACCTTGACAATTCGTCCCATCACCTGTGAACCCGCTGTTACAAACACACTGATAATTTCCGTCTGTATTTATACATGTAGCATCTGTGTCACAGTTATTTAAGTTTGCATTACTGCATTCATCGATATCTGTAAAGACAGTCTGTAAGATATATCTATTCAAAAAAGTTCACATTTCTAGAAAAACAGTTTCATCGCATGGAAACATAGATTTTAAACAATTTATATGACACATTAATCAAAAAGAGAATCCATACATTCATTCAAACATCTGTGTTAACTGTGCTCAAACATATTTTGGTTAACATAAGGTCTATTAATTACCTTGACAATCTGTCCCATCTCCTGTATATCCATCGTTACACACACATTGGTAACTTCCATCTGTGTTGGTACAGGTTGCATCTGTGTCACAGTTGTTGAAATTAGAATCAGCACATTCATCAATATCTGGAATGATTATGTACAAAATCGTTATAAATACAACAATGTTTGAAATAATTCTTCAGAAAATTGTTGTAAACACACCAGTATCTGATATTTATTATATTAGGCTTTCTTTCATTATTACTGAATTAGCTTCTACTGTTACTGAAATTATAAATCGAAAACAGTCAAAGTGCCGGAAATATTAATTGTCTGTTGTTTTCTTTTAAGAAAGGTTTACACAATGCAATACTGCCTCAATTATCGAGTAAGATCGAAATTTATTTTTCAGATGAATTTGACCTAACCATACTTAAAATAAATTCATGTGTGTAAAGTCAAGATGTTGTCCTGTAAGTTGCATTAGGAACCTGTTTTCAGGAGTTCAATTCATTACCTTGGCAATTGGTCCCGTCTCCAGCAAATCCGCTGTTACAAGCACATTGATAACTTCCATCTGTGTTTGTACATGTAGCATCTGTGTCACAATTATTTAGATTTGAGTCGGCACATTCATCAATATCTAAAATAAATAAACAAAGAACATTTTCAAAATCCATTATATTCTGTTGAATGGATCTGATTCTAAACATGGTTCACTTTAGAGACCATGTCCTTTTAATATAACAACACGGATAAAATAACAAATAGATGTTCATGCAATTCTTGAAAATTGGGGATATTGAGTGTGATACCATGGCATTCATGAAGTATCATTGAATTGGGCCACTGTACCACAATTCTTGAGGTACGAGTGTTAGCATTCATTAATATCTCAGCTGACTCAGCTCAAATCACCTTTGCAGTATACTGATGGTTTCTTATGAAATCCTTTTGTTTCCGTTAAAAAAATCATGCTACATTTACTGTATTGTGTCTAATGTATCTGATTCTTGACATGGGTCACTTTCCAGACCTTGTTCTTAACGAGTTACAAATATATTTCAATCAATAAATATACTCATACAATTCTTGAAGTAGAAGATTTTCTTTCTATATTTCAACATTCATTTAATTTTAGTACTGCAACATAAGAAATGAACACGAATTTCAATAGGAATTACCTTGACAATTCGTCCCATCACCTGTAAACCCGCTGTTACAAACACACTGATAATTTCCGTCTGTATTTATACATGTAGCATCTGTGTCACAGTTATTTAAGTTTGCATCACTGCATTCATCGATATCTGTAAAGACAGTCTGTAAGATATATCTATTCAAAAAAGTTCACATTTCTAGAAAACCAGTTTCATCGCATGGAAACACAGATTTTAAACAATTTATCTGACACAATAATCAAAAAGGGAATCCATACATTCATTCAAACATCTGTGTTAACTGTGCTCAAACATATTTTGGTTAAATAAGGTCTATTAATTACCTTGACAATCTGTCCCATCTCCTGTATATCCATCGTTACACACACATTGGTAACTTCCATCTGTGTTGGTACAAGTTGCATCTGTGTCACAGTTGTTGAAATTAGAATCGGCACATTCATCAATATCTGGAATGATTATGTACAAAATCGTTATAAATAAAACTATGTTTGAAATAATTCTTCAGAAAATTGTTGTAAACACACCAGTATCTGATATGTAATATATTAGGCTTCCTTCCATTATTACTGAATTAGCTTCTACTGTTACTGAAATTATAAATCGAAAACAGTCAAAGTGCCGGAAATATTAATTGTCTGTTGTTTTCTTTTAAGAAAGATTTACACAATGCAATACTGCCTCAATTATCGAGTAAGATCGAAATTTATTTTTCAGATGAATTTGACCTAACCATACTTAAAATAAATTCATGTGTGTAAAGTCAAGATGTTGTCCTGTAAGTTGCATTAGGAACCTGTTTTCAGGAGTTCAATTCATTACCTTGGCAATTGGTCCCGTCTCCAGCAAATCCGCTGTTACAAGCACATTGATAACTTCCATCTGTGTTTGTACATGTAGCATCTGTGTCACAATTATTTAGATTTGAGTCGGCACATTCATCAATATCTAAATTAAGTAAACAAAGAACATTTTCAAAATCCATTATATTCTGTTGAAAGGATCCGATTCTAAAAATGGTTCACTTTAGAGACCATGTCCTTTTAATATAATAACACGGATAAAATAACAAATAGATGTTTATGCAGGTCTTGAAAATTGGGGATATTGAGTGTGATACCATGGCATTCATGAAGTATCATTGAATGGGGCCACTGTACCACAATTCTTGAGGTACGAGTGTTAGCATTCATTAATATCTCAGGTGATTAAGCTCAAATCACCTTTGCAGTATACTGATTGTTTCTTATGAAATCCTTTTGTTTCCGTTAAAAACATCATGCTACATTTACTGTATTGTGTCTAATGTATCTGATTCTTGACATAGGTCACTTTCCAGACCTTGTTCTTAACGAGTTACAAATATATTTCAATCAATAAATATACTCATACAATTCTTGAAGTAGAAGATTTTCTTCCTATACTTCAACATCCATTTAATTTTAGTACTGCAACATAAGAAATGAACACGAATTTCAATAGGAATTACCTTGACAATTCGTCCCATCACCTGTGAACCCGCTGTTACAAACACACTGATAATTTCCGTCTGTATTTATACATGTAGCATCTGTGTCACAGTTATTTAAGTTTGCATCACTGCATTCATCGATATCTGTAAAGACAGTCTGTAAGATATATCTATTCAAAAAAGTTCACATTTCTAGAAAACCAGTTTCATCGCATGGAAACATAGATTTTAAACAATTTATCTGACACAATAATCAAAAAGGGAATCCATACATTCATTCAAACATCTGTGTTAACTGTGCTCAAACATATTTTGGTTAAATAAGGTCTATTAATTACCTTGACAATCTGTCCCATCTCCTGTATATCCATCGTTACACACACATTGGTAACTTCCATCTGTGTTGGTACAAGTTGCATCTGTGTCACAGTTGTTGAAATTAGAATCGGCACATTCATCAATATCTGGAATGATTATGTACAAAATCGTTATAAATACAACAATGTTTGAAATAATTCTTCAGAAAATTGTTGTAAACACACCAGTATCTGATATGTAATATATTAGGCTTCCTTCCATTATTACTGAATTAGCTTCTACTGTTACTGAAATTATAAATCGAAAACAGTCAAAGTGCCGGAAATATTAATTGTCTGTTGTTTTCTTTTACGAAAGATTTACACAATGCAATACTGCCTCAATTTTCGAGTAAGATTGAAATTTATTTTTCAGATGAATTTGACCGAACCATACTTAAAATAAATTCATGTGTGTAAAGTCAAGATGTTGTCCTGTAAGTTGCATTAGGAACCTGTTCTCAGGAGTTCAGTTCATTACCTTGGCAATTGGTCCCGTCTCCAGCAAATCCGCTGTTACAAGCACATTGATAACTTCCATCTGTGTTTGTACATGTAGCATCTGTGTCACAATTATTTAGATTTGAGTCGGCACATTCATCAATATCTAAAATAAATAAACAAAGAACATTTCCAAAATCCATTATATTCTGTTATTCTGTTGAATGGATCTGATTCTAAACGTGGTTCACTTTAGAGACCATGTGCTTTTAATATAATAACACGGATAAAATAACAAATAGATGTTCATGCAATTCTTGAAAATTGGGGATATTGAGTGTGATACCATGGCATTCATGAAGTATCACTGAATGGGGCCACTGTACCACAATTCTTGAGGTACGAGTGTTAGCATTCATTAATATCTCAGCTGACTCAGCTCAAATCACCTTTGCAGTATACTGATTGTTTCTTATGAAATCCTTTTGTTTCCGTTAAAAACATCATGCTACATTTACTGTTTTGTGTCTAATGTATCTGATTCTTGACATAGGTCACTTTCCAGACCTTGTTCTTAACGAGTTACAAATATATTTCAATCAATAAATATACTCATACAATTCTTGAAATAGAAGATTTTCTTCCTATACTTCAACATTCATTTAATTTTAGTACTGCAACATAAGAAATGAACACGAATTTCAATAGGAATTACCTTGACAATTCGTCCCATCACCTGTGAACCCGCTGTTACAAACACACTGATAATTTCCGTCTGTATTTATACATGTAGCATCTGTGTCACAGTTATTTAAGTTTGCATTACTGCATTCATCGATATCTGTAAAGACAGTCTGTAAGATATATCTATTCAAAAAAGTTCACATTTCTAGAAAAACAGTTTCATCGCATGGAAACATAGATTTTAAACAATTTATATGACACATTAATCAAAAAGAGAATCCATACATTCATTCAAACATCTGTGTTAACTGTGCTCAAACATATTTTGGTTAACATAAGGTCTATTAATTACCTTGACAATCTGTCCCATCTCCTGTATATCCATCGTTACACACACATTGGTAACTTCCATCTGTGTTGGTACAAGTTGCATCTGTGTCACAGTTGTTGAAATTAGAATCAGCACATTCATCAATATCTGGAATGATTATGTACAAAATCGTTATAAATACAACAATGTTTGAAATAATTCTTCAGAAAATTGTTGTAAACACACCAGTATCTGATATTTATTATATTAGGCTTTCTTTCATTATTACTGAATTAGCTTCTACTGTTACTGAAATTATAAATCGAAAACAGTCAAAGTGCCGGAAATATTAATTGTCTGTTGTTTTCTTTTAAGAAAGGTTTACACAATGCAATACTGCCTCAATTATCGAGTAAGATCGAAATTTATTTTTAAGATGAATTTGACCTAACCATACTTAAAATAAATTCATGTGTGTAAAGTCAAGATGTTGTCCTGTAAGTTGCATTAGGAACCTGTTTTCAGGAGTTCAATTCATTACCTTGGCAATTGGTCCCGTCTCCAGCAAATCCGCTGTTACAAGCACATTGATAACTTCCATCTGTGTTTGTACATGTAGCATCTGTGTCACAATTATTTAGATTTGAGTCGGCACATTCATCAATATCTAAAATAAATAAACAAAGAACATTTTCAAAATCCATTATATTCTGTTGAATGGATCTGATTCTAAACATGGTTCACTTTAGAGACCATGTCCTTTTAATATAATAACACGGATAAAATAACAAATAGATGTTCATGCAATTCTTGAAAATTGGGGATATTGAGTGTGATACCATGGCATTCATGAAGTATCATTGAATGGGGCCACTGTACCACAATTCTTGAGGTACGAGTGTTAGCATTCATTAATATCTCAGCTGACTCAGCTCAAATCACCTTTGCAGTATACTGATGGTTTCTTATGAAATCCTTTTGTTTCCGTTAAAAAAATCATGCTACATTTACTGTATTGTGTCTAATGTATCTGATTCTTGACATGGGTCACTTTCCAGACCTTGTTCTTAACGAGTTACAAATATATTTCAATCAATAAATATACTCATACAGTTCTTGAAGTAGAAGATTTTCTTTCTATATTTCAACATTCATTTAATTTTAGTACTGCAACATAAGATATGAACACGAATTTCAATAGGAATTACCTTGACAATTCGTCCCATCACCTGTAAACCCGCTGTTACAAACACACTGATAATTTCCGTCTGTATTTATACATGTAGCATCTGTGTCACAGTTATTTAAGTTTGCATCACTGCATTCATCGATATCTGTAAAGACAGTCTGTAAGATATATCTATTCAAAAAAGTTCACATTTCTAGAAAACCAGTTTCATCGCATGGAAACACAGATTTTAAACAATTTATCTGACACAATAATCAAAAAGGGAATCCATACATTCATTCAAACATCTGTGTTAACTGTGCTCAAACATATTTTGGTTAAATAAGGTCTATTAATTACCTTGACAATCTGTCCCATCTCCTGTATATCCATCGTTACACACACATTGGTAACTTCCATCTGTGTTGGTACAAGTTGCATCTGTGTCACAGTTGTTGAAATTAGAATCGGCACATTCATCAATATCTGGAATGATTATGTACAAAATCGTTATAAATAAAACTATGTTTGAAATAATTCTTCAGAAAATTGTTGTAAACACACCAGTATCTGATATGTAATATATTAGGCTTCCTTCCATTATTACTGAATTAGCTTCTACTGTTACTGAAATTATAAATCGAAAACAGTCAAAGTGCCGAAAATATTAATTGTCTGTTGTTTTCTTTTAAGAAAGATTTACACAATGCAATACTGCCTCAATTATCGAGTAAGATCGAAATTTATTTTTCAGATGAATTTGACCTAACCATACTTAAAATAAATTCATGTGTGTAAAGTCAAGATGTTGTCCTGTAAGTTGCATTAGGAACCTGTTTTCAGGAGTTCAATTCATTACCTTGGCAATTGGTCCCGTCTCCAGCAAATCCGCTGTTACAAGCACATTGATAACTTCCATCTGTGTTTGTACATGTAGCATCTGTGTCACAATTATTTAGATTTGAGTCGGCACATTCATCAATATCTAAATTAAGTAAACAAAGAACATTTTCAAAATCCATTATATTCTGTTGAAAGGATCCGATTCTAAAAATGGTTCACTTTAGAGACCATGTCCTTTTAATATAATAACACGGATAAAATAACAAATAGATGTTTATGCAGGTCTTGAAAATTGGGGATATTGAGTGTGATACCATTGCATTCATGAAGTATCATTGAATTGGGCCACTGTACCACAATTCTTGAGGTACGAGTGTTAGCATTCATTAATATCTCAGCTGACTCAGCTCAAATCACCTTTGCAGTATACTGATTGTTCTTATGAAATCCTTTTTTTTCCGTTAAAAACATCATGCTACATTTACTGTATTGTGTCTAATGTATCTGATTCTTGACATGGGTCACTTTCCAGAACTTGTTCTTAACGATTTACAAATATATTTCAATCAATAAATATACTCATACAATTCTTGAAGTAGAAGATTTTCTTCCTATACTTCAACATCCATTTAATTTTAGTACTGCAACATAAGAAATGAACACGAATCTGAATAGGAATTACCTTGACAATTCGTCCCATCACCTGTGAACCCGCTGTTACAAACACACTGATAATTTCCGTCTGTATTTATACATGTAGCATCTGTGTCACAGTTATTTAAGTTTGCATCACTGCATTCATCGATATCTGTAAAGACAGTCTGTAAGATATATCTATTCAAAAAAGTTCACATTTCTAGAAAACCAGTTTCATCGCATGGAAACATAGATTTTAAACAATTTATCTGACACAATAATCAAAAAGGGAATCCATACATTCATTCAAACATCTGTGTTAACTGTGCTCAAACATATTTTGGTTAACATAAGGTCTATTAATTACCTTGACAATCTGTCCCATCTCCTGTATATCCATCGTTACACACACATTGGTAACTTCCATCTGTGTTGGTACAAGTTGCATCTGTGTCACAGTTGTTGAAATTAGAATCGGCACATTCATCAATATCTGGAATGATTATGTACAAAATCGTTATAAATACAACAATGTTTGAAATAATTCTTCAGAAAATTGTTGTAAACACACCAGTATCTGATATGTAATATATTAGGCTTCCTTCCATTATTACTGAATTAGCTTCTACTGTTACTGAAATTATAAATCGAAAACAGTCAAAGTGCCGGAAATATTAATTGTCTGTTGTTTTCTTTTAAGAAAGATTTACACAATGCAATACTGCCTCAATTTTCGAGTAAGATCGAAATTTATTTTTCAGATGAATTTGACCTAACCATACTTAAAATAAATTCATGTGTGTAAAGTCAAGATGTTGTCCTGTAAGTTGCATTAGGAACCTGTTTTCAGGAGTTCAATTCATTACCTTGGCAATTGGTCCCGTCTCCAGCAAATCCACTGTTACAAGCACATTGATAACTTCCATCTGTGTTTGTACATGTAGCATCTGTGTCACAATTATTTAGATTTGAGTCGGCACATTCATCAATATCTAAATTAAGTAAACAAAGAACATTTTCAAAATCCATTATATTCTGTTGAAAGGATCCGATTCTAAAAATGGTTCACTTTAGAGACCATGTCCTTTTAATATAATAACACGGATAAAATAACAAATAGATGTTTATGCAGGTCTTGAAAATTGGGGATATTGAGTGTGATACCATTGCATTCATGAAGTATCATTGAATTGGGCCACTGTACCACAATTCTTGAGGTACGAGTGTTAGCATTCATTAATATCTCAGCTGACTCAGCTCAAATCACCTTTGCAGTATACTGATTGTTTCTTATGAAATCCTTTTTTTTCCGTTAAAAACATCATGCTACATTTACTGTATTGTGTCTAATGTATCTGATTCTTGACATAGGTCACTTTCCAGACCTTGTTCTTAACGATTTACAAATATATTTCAATCAATAAATATACTCATACAATTCTTGAAGTAGAAGATTTTCTTCCTATACTTCAACATCCATTTAATTTTAGTACTGCAACATTAAAAATGAACACGAATCTGAATAGGAATTACCTTGACAATTAGTCCCATCACCTGTGAACCCGCTGTTACAAACACACTGATAATTTCCGTCTGTATTTATACATGTAGCATCTGTGTCACAGTTATTTAAGTTTGCATCACTGCATTCATCGATATCTGTAAAGACAGTCTGTAAGATATATCTATTCAAAAAAGTTCACATTTCTAGAGAACCAGTTTCATCGCATGGAAACATAGATTTTAAACAATTTATCTGACACAATAATCAAAAAGGGAATCCATACATTCATTCAAACATCTGTGTTAACTGTGCTCAAACATATTTTGGTTAACATAAGGTCTATTAATTACCTTGACAATCTGTCCCATCTCCTGTATATCCATCGTTACACACACATTGGTAACTTCCATCTGTGTTGGTACAAGTTGCATCTGTGTCACAGTTGTTGAAATTAGAATCGGCACATTCATCAATATCTGGAATGATTATGTACAAAATCGTTATAAATACAACAATGTTTGAAACAATTCTTCAGAAAATTGTTGTAAACATACCAGTATCTGATATTTAATATATTAGGCTTTCTTTCATTATCACTGAATTAGCTTCTACTGTTACTGAAATTATAAATTGAAAACAGTCAAAGTGCTGGAAATATTAATTGTCTGTTGTTTTCTTTTAAGAAAGATTTACACAATGCAATACTGCCTCAATTATCGAGTAAGATCGAAATTTATTTTTCAGATGAATTTGACCTAACCATACTTAAAATAAATTCATGTGTGTAAAGTCAAGATGTTGTCCTGTAAGTTGCATTAGGAACCTGTTTTCAGGAGTTCAATTCATTACCTTGGCAATTGGTCCCGTCTCCAGCAAATCCGCTGTTACAAGCACATTGATAACTTCCATCTGTGTTTGTACATGTAGCATCTGTGTCACAATTATTTAGATTTGAGTCGGCACATTCGTCAATATCTAAATTAAGTAAACAAAGAACATTTTCAAAATCAAATATATTCTGTTGAATGGATCTGATTCTAAAAATGGTTCACTTTAGAGACCATGTGCTTTTAATATAACAACACGGATAAAATAACAAATAGATGTTCATGCAATTCTTGAAAATTGGGGATATTGATGTGTGATACCATGGCATTCATGAAGTATCATTGAATGGGGCCACTGTACCACAATTCTTGAGGTACGAGTGTTAGCATTCATTAATATCTCAGCTGATTAAGCTCAAAACACCTCTTCAGTATACTGATTGTTTCTTATGAAATCCTTTTGTTTCCGTTAAAAACATCATGCTACATTTACTGTATTGTGTCTAATGTATCTGATTCTTGACATGGGTCACTTTCCAGAACTTGTTCTTAACGATTTACAAATATATTTCAATCAATAAATATACTCATACAATTCTTGAAGTAGAAGATTTTCTTCCTATACTTCAACATTCATTTAATTTTAGTACTGCAACATAAGAAATGAACACGAATCTGAATAGGAATTACCTTGACAATTCGTCCCATCACCTGTGAACCCGTTGTTACAAACACACTGATAATTTCCGTCTGTATTTATACATGTAGCATCTGTGTCACAGTTATTTAAGTTTGCATTACTGCATTCATCGATATCTGTAAAGACAGTCTGTAAGATATATCTATTCAAAAAAGTTCACATTTCCAGAAAAACAGTTTCATCGCATGGAAACATAGATTTTAAACAATTTATATGACACAATAATCAAAAAGAGAATCCATACATTAATTCAAACATCTGTGTTAACTGTGCTCAAACATATTTTGGTTAACATAAGGTCTATTAATTACCTTGACAATCTGTCCCATCTCCTGTATATCCATCGTTACACACACATTGGTAACTTCCATCTGTGTTGGTACAAGTTGCATCTGTGTCACAGTTGTTGAAATTAGAATCGGCACATTCATCAATATCTGGAATGATTATGTACAAAATCGTTATAAATACAACAATGTTTGAAATAATTCTTCAGAAAATTGTTGTAAACACACCAGTATCTGATATTTATTATATTAGGCTTTCTTTCATTATTACTGAATTAGCTTCTACTGTTACTGAAATTATAAATCGAAAACAGTCAAAGTGCCGGAAATATCAATTGTCTGTTGTTTTCTTTTTAGAAAGATTTACACAATGCAATACTGCCTCAATTATCGAGTAAGATCGAAATTTATTTTTCAGATGAATTTGACCTAACCATACTTAAAATAAATTCATGTGTGTAAAGTCAAGATGTTGTCCTGTAAGTTGCATTAGGAACCTGTTTTCAGGAGTTCAATTCATTACCTTGGCAATTGGTCCCGTCTCCAGCAAATCCGCTGTTACAAGCACATTGATAACTTCCATCTGTGTTTGTACATGTAGCATCTGTGTCACAATTATTTAGATTTGAGTCGGCACATTCATCAATATCTAAAATTAGTAATAATTGAATATTATATATTCTGCTATGCTGAATGTGTCTTATTCTAAAAGCTTTAGACAGCATGTTCTTAAATTTATACATAAATATCACGTACAGATACATATATAGATATAGGGACTTTAAAAAGGACGGTGATTATTGCACTACTTTTCATCCTTTAGATTTCAGTACATGTGGCAAACGTAACAAAATTCTTGAAGTTGGACGACCGTGCATTCATCAATACCTTAAGAGAGTGAGCCGAAAATTATTTTAGAGTATGTTGATTGTTTTCCTTTAAAATGTTCTATCTTGCATTTGGTATCAAACTGTTTGCGATAAGTGTCGACATATTCACCAATATCAAAAATACTGAGCACAAACTTTTTCCTTAAAATGATTAAGCCTGTGCTGAAGTAAAAAAAAGAAATGATATCAATTTACATTATGTTGAACTAAACTAATTTGTATCATGGTTTTGTGTAAGCAAGACTTTAAGAGATCGTGATGGATAACTCAGTTAATCGTAACAAAAAGGTGTGAATGTCTTTGATTTAGAAATAAAAGTCAAGAACAAAATCGGTTCATGCACAGAGATTGTAGAGTAAAATTTTAAATACAACACATGAGGTACTTAAAATTCCGAAACAGCTTCAACTTGCATATACAATGTACCTTTTTATTCATAAACAGTAAAGACAGTATGATGCAAATCGATAATGATGTCGAAAATCAAAAGCTTACGATTTGCACATTTGATTTTCATGTGCAAGACGCTAAGAACTTCAAATAAAAGCACACACATAACAAAAACGGCTATTTTGTGAAACAGACTCTGTCTAAAAAATATTCAAGAAAGGTTGAGTCTCAGTTTACTTCTTATGAAAAATATTGCACTGTATGAAATTTACATAATTGTAAAACAGATTAAAAGTGAATAAGAATGAAAAAATAAAAAAAATAACAATACTAACACGAATTAGCTTGCCAAATCTCCTTTAAATCCTCCATTAAACACACACTGCTAACTTCTATTTGTATTTGTATATTCGGCATCAGAGTCACAGTTGTTTAGCATGGCGTCATCTTAGGAACATGAAAGTTCGCAACAAATGCATTTCTGAAATACAAACTGCACCTGGCTGGATTCGAACCCGTGCAGAAAAGATCCTCCTTTTCGAGGTTTGAAAGACCAACACCTTAACCACTGAGCTGAAGAGAATTGCACCTTGTATTTGAGCAATGCATTTGTTGTAAACTTTCATGTTCGTAAGATGGGGGCTTGTCCAGGATTCGAACTCTTGCGGAAAAGATCATCGTTTTATTAAGATTTAAAAGAACAACACCTTAAGTTTATGAAGCTTAGAGAATTTCAGTTTAAAACACAGTTTGAGAATAAAGCTAAATGCGTGTGTATGTGAATGGTAGATAGGGTGCTTGTGTACATTACTTTGATTTAAAAATTTAAATGGTGTATGAGAGTGAAGAGTGCTGTTTGTGTGTGTGTTTTTGTATGAAGGGTTGTGCTTGTCTTAATTTGTGCACGAATCATGTGTATCATGTGATGGTAAGCCAGATTTTTCTATAAGCCGAGGGAGAGCAAGTTCTTGTTGGTGTCTCAATCTTGACAAGGATCCTGTGGATTATGAGATTTCAAACCCGGCTTTGGTATAAACTGAGGGAAGAGCAAGCGTCTTTGGACAATCTTGGGAGAAAAAGTGGTTACCTGGATGGTGTGATTGTGTGTGCGGGAAGAAGTATTTTTCTGGGGTTGCTACATTGGATGGTAGATGGGTTGCCACACTGATGGATACATTATTGAAACATTGCTGTAGCCTGTATACCATGTGGTGGGAGAAGGTGTGGGGTAGAACACAAGAACCAGGCAGAGATTGGGTTAGGCTTGGCTGGGCTGGCTATGTAGATACTCCGTGGAGGGAGTTGGATATCACTCTCGGGAAACCCATGAGATCGCTGATGCCGGAACACTTTGAGACTTGTAAGCGAAAAGTTTGGTCCATGGGGGTTACGGCGCGACCATATGTTCTGGTAAAGTGGTTAACGGTGGCAATCCACCAGGGTAGAACAGCATTTCTGTAGTAAACCATGGTGATTACGGGGAAGAGGAAATAAACATTTCGGTACGGTGTATAAGACTAAATTATAATGTGACTTTTTGGGATCTGTATTATTGTACTAAAAGAGAACTTTAATTGTACTTGATGTATTTCAGTACATTAAATGTTCAAAATTTGAAATCCTAACACTTGGTATATTAATTTAGTTTATTGTCAAAACCAACTCTCAGCCGCCTTGTGACACAGTCCCGTTTCCTGTAATCCACTTACACACAAACTCTTCCATCAGTGTTGGTACATGTGACATTTGTGACACAGTTATTTGAATCTGAGTTAGCACGTAACGTAATATAACCTGGTTTGAACGATTTCAATTTGTTATCCTGATAATTCCCGTACATTCCATTCGTCAATATCTGTACGAGAAAGTTTAGATTTTTTTCTATGTTAATCTGTTTCATTAAATGATGTTTCAAAATCAAATATGGATACATTTAAGTATTTTTAAAGAGAACCAAAGTTGAATCAGTAACAGATTATCTCTTAATTGTATTATCTTAAAGCAACGTAAAACATCCATTAAGATTCAGCACTGCTTGTTCCCTTAGAATATATGTATGAAATAAACAAATTTAATCAGAAGTACCTTGACAATCTGAACCATCTCCCGTAAATCCGCTATTGCATACACATTGATAACTTCCATCTGTATTTGTGCATGTGGCATCTGTATCACAGTTGTTAAGGTTGGCGTCAGCACATTCATTGATATCTGAAGAGATAGCCAATATTACTTAAATACTAGATGAATACATATTGTTAGTGTACCGCTTCAGCATAACTGATTTTAATAATCTACGCTGCTTGATACTTAAAGGGGTCGCTAAGAAATATGATTGATTTTAGCTGAAGGAAGTTATTCGTTCCCTTGGCAACTTATTCCGGTCTCCAGAAAATCCATTGTTACACACACATTGAACTTCCATAAATTTTTGTTAATACTTTTAGCATTTGTCACATTTATTGAGATTTGAGACCGCATTTCATCAATGCTGATTGTCACCATTATCAGCCTTTGGAGGGCTGAGTAACGCTTTTCAAAATGAAATAAAACGATTTATTTCAGAGCAAATTGGCACCAGATTTTTAATGATGTACATGTATATGTCGACAAGTGAAAAAATCCTCGAATAAGACCAGACTCACTTCACTAACGATAGTGTAAAATGACGTAAAAAGTGACGACAGCCAATGAAAGTTTAAAGATGAAAACAAAAGTGGAATGCAAACACTTATGTTACACTAAAAACAACGATATCTATGTATAAGACTATCATTTCTGTTAGAAACAAGTCTAGACTTAAAGAGAAAAATTAGAACAAGACTGGTGCACAACGCATATATGTTTTTGTATACCGTCACAGTCTATTCCATTTCCCGTATAGCCGTTATTACACACACACTGGTAGTTCCCTTCTGTATTTATACAAGAAGCGTCAAAATCACATTCATTTAAGCTGAAGGCGGCGCATTCATCAACATCTGCAGTAAAACAAAACACAAAACGGTTTGTTGTTTTAAAAAAGAATGCATTCGAACGGCTAGAGTAAAAATTTAAAAAATGCAACAAAGCACTCGACAGACAAAATGGTTGTACAGGTCACATCCAAGCTACCAGCTCAAAATCGAGCGAATGGCAAAGGTCAAAGGGAAAGATAACTATGATCAACGATCATACTTAAAAGACATATCTGGCTGAATTTTTTATCTATGGGAAATCAATTTGTACCTAAAGGAAATATGTCGACCGAATAGAATCTGAATTATCTGATCTTCTGGATCAATGTTTAAGGTAAATAAGCAATGTGTCCTGAAAACAGGGCTCTAGTCAAATTAATTTTCAAAATTTCAAGTTTGATCATTGTGTACTGGATAATTACAGACAGTCACAAATCACTGCTATCTTCTTTATAGGTCACTAAAAAGTATTGTAATGTTGTCTCTATATAATCACCAAACAGAACAAGTATATTCACTGATAGTCTTATAGCATACACTTCGGGAATCCCATGGTTTTTGGACACTATGATATTGCTCGAAATACTTTCAATGCAGTCCTACAGCACATTTTGTGCCAACCATAATGTAATGCTTTTTGCACAATGCACATCTTTTTGTTAAGAGGGTGCTGCATACTAATCCATACGGTGGTATGGAATGC
The DNA here is from genome assembly GCA_946811185.2 of Hippopus hippopus. Lineage (NCBI taxonomy): Eukaryota > Metazoa > Mollusca > Bivalvia > Cardiida > Cardiidae > Hippopus > Hippopus hippopus. Next base: position 4,587,853 of record OX328105.1, read on the forward strand.
CTTCTGTAACATGGTTGGCGTCAGCAACAGGACTTGCTTTTGCTCATCCAATCATCCAATAATAGCGCATTCCCCGCACAGGCAATACTTCAACAATGTGTCGATGCACTCCAAGAAGATCTAGAGGTGTTTACTTTCCGGCTTTTGTAATTATAAAACGGTATAGGTACCAGATATGCTTTACTGCTAAGTCAATGCAATGCGTGAACAGCGGCTACGGCCACTTCTTTAACCTTTCTTGCCAATAAGTACTTTTCCACGTTCTAGTTTACGTCACCCATTGCCCTGTTGTAATGTTTGACGGCATATGGTTGCTCATTGCATATTCTGCGTCTTTCTAATCTGGACAATCTTGAGGCTGTTTGTGATGACAACACTTCTGATTGGCCAGAAACAACACTGACAATACTTTTGTCGTTCTATGTAACACCTGTTGTTAGCATCATACGCCCTTATGATAGGTACCATGTGATTCCCTTTTGCAATTTTTCTACTGATCTTAGTCACCAGCTTGTTGCCCACGTGCTCCTTGGTAGGGATCAAAGTGCAGCATACCCTAGTTGAGTGGTAACGGCCCACATCTTTTAACCCAATGTTACAGTTATTTATATCAATATCTCCATTCTCTTCCTCTGTAGCATCGTCTTAAGATGAAGGTTCTACGCGAATGCCAGTCCCTTGAAAAGTTTGCTCATCTTTTAGTATAGACAGACGAAGTTATATCTCCTGCAAAGAAATACAGGAGTAAGTATGTCACAATAGATAAAAAAAAAACATGCACCCATGCACGCCTACAGTCCTATTTCCAGGATACATCTATAAAGTAAAAAATGACAAGGAAAAATTTATTATTGATTGTGTTATTCTGTTGTATTTAAAAAAGTACTTAGATCTACTAAGCAATGTTTTTACTAAAAATGTTGTTAAACATATTTATAAATAAAATGTTATACACATACCTTTGAATTGAAGTCTTTTTAAAAATCGCTTTCACTAAAGACTCGTCTATGTCGTTGCAGCAAATACAAAAATGTGGGTAAATTACCATTTCCCACATTCTAATGGCTCAAGTCCAGAATTATTTTATTTCAGAGTATACGGTACGTACTGTCTGCGTTGAATTCTCTCAGACATTAACCTTTTGCAGACGACTTTTTGCATATTAATCAGATCACTTTTGGAAACTCTGTGACAGCCACGGAAAAATGACGAGTAGGTTTTTATTTTTTTGCTACTATGTTTGCACATATTCTTAAATGTTTAGGCGTACTTCATGTTACTATCCATATTTTACGAGGTCGACAGGTGGAGCTTAGAAATGCTAGAGGTGTGTGTGTTTTTTTGTTTGTTTGTTTGTTTGTTTGTTTTGTTTGTTTGTTTTAACAGCTGTTTCAGTCTCTGGTTTTGGATGTATTCAGGGGAAACCAAGGAATGTTTTTTTTTTTTTTTTTATGGTATGGGTTTATTATATAGCCATTTAAAACAAAAGGAAATATTTTACTCTACTATATTTCCACAGCTTAGCTTATCGTTTCAAGAGAAGTGATCTGAAAGAAAACCAGTGCTGCTATGAATAACCGATGGTTTAGCCAATCAGAAATTGAGTTACTTTCTAAATCTAGAATAAGATTGAGAGTGCAATTCAAAATGGTTAGCTAATACATTACAGGGCTAGAAAGATCGTTTCGCGTGAGTCACTTGTAGGAAGGTCCGACATAGTGCCATTACAGAACAAGAGAAATGCTTCTATTGTTATTACCAAAAAGCGATTTTGTCTATCAAATATCCTACACCAATCAAAGTGTTGTAGGCAACCAACGGAGGGATACACCTAGACTTTGCAGAAACGTCGAGAGGATTTGTTTCAACAATATTTAAAAATAAAAATCATTTTTCTCTACCTTGACAATCTGTTCCATCTCCCGTAAATCCGTCATTGCACGCGCACTGAAAACTTCCATCTGTATTTGTGCATGTGGCATCCGGATCACAGTTGTTTTGGGTTGAATCAGCACATTCATTGATATCTATAGACAACATGTAAAAAAAGAAGTATGTCATCTAAAACAAATATCACTGAGAGACGCTTTTTATAAAGCCCTTAATTGTAATTTAGCTTTAGCTCTTATCCCGCTAAATAACATATGTGAAATTTTCAAGGCGATAGTGAAAACTCTGAAAATGGCTATTAATTTTTTTTTTTTTTTTTTTTTTTTTTTTAATTTTTTCTAATATAGAAAAATATTTCCATATCGGACAGTGTGGATCAAAGATCAGACTGCACGTTCTGTGCAGTCTGATCTTGATCTACACAGTCCGCAAAAGGTCAATGAGTCGCGCTTAGCCTAGGGGTTAACGGCGGTTCGGTTAGATGGTAGCAATTAACGAGCTACATGTAAATGTCTAATGCTTCGGTGGTTGACCCAAGAGTTTGCACAAGTGTGGTGACAGAGTTGGAATGATGATGATTGCCTCATTTGTATTGCTGTATCCATTGTTATTTCTTAGATTAACTTGAAACTAACTCACAGGTCGAGACTTCTCGAAGAGGGGGGGGGGGGGAAGGGGAGTAATGTCATGGAAATATATTTGATGCAGGTCTATGAGCTTCATATCAAGCCTTGTCGGAGAGCATGTGTTTCCAACAATGCTGTTTGGCGCTTGCTTCTCCCTGTCTAACTATCTCGAACACAGGCTGTTTTACGTTATCCTAAAACTACTTAGCTTTTCTTGCAATATATCGTTGTAAGTATATGAGCAGCGCTTTGGCGAAAGGGGATTTAATGCATTTCCATGGTGCATTATACAGTGCAAGTCATCACATGGTTATGGATCCATAAAATCCATTTTGTCTAACAAACGACTGGATCCTCTGGTAGACGGGTCCTTTGATCTGCATAAGATTTACCAAAAGCAAAAAGTGTCGACCCAGGTCAGCCTGCGCGGACAGCGCAGGCTGACTTGGGTTGATACTTGTTGCAGATGCATTGAAGCCCCTTTTTCACAAAGTATGGCTTATATGTAATTCCCATACCTTCACAGTCTATCCCATCTCCCGTATACCCATTATCACACACACACTGATAAGTTCCGTCTGTATTCAAACACGTAGCGTCAAAGTCACAATCATTTAGGGTGAAGGAGGCGCATTCGTCAATATCTACATCGAAACAAAAATGTTTGGAGCTATTTCAGATAATAAATATTGCATCAGTTTCTCATGAAAATCATAACTTCTTTTCCAAAACAGTTTCATTTTTAAATACAAGAATTAATCAAGTTTGATTTTAACTGTCAAATTAATAATAAGGACAATTGAATGCTTCTACAAAGATCTTCAAACACCAGCTATAAAGAATACAAAAACATCCCTTCACATTCTTGCATACAAACATGAGTAGATTTTATGTTGTGTCTTTGTTACTTTTCCTGGGCGATACACAATGGGGCTAATTGGCAAGACAATAGGGCTAAAAAAATGTAAGATGGGTCTAGGTAAAAGTATGAATGGGGCTACTTCACCTGTATTTTTAAGAGGTCAACGAGGCAAATCCAGTTGCATTTAATTGTATTTTCTTACAGAAAAAAGGCAGGATTGCTAGAATTTTCTACTCTATAACTTTAAGATCAGACAAAATAATTACATTTTTAATTTGAATTCACTAAAACATCAAAATGCTAAAATAACAGTCAGCCCTAAAGATGCATGTATATGCCCTGGAACTTTAAAATGCTTTACACGGTTTCTACGTTCAGTCAGCACTACATATATGCAAGTAAGTGTCCTGAAACTTTAAAATGCTTTATACAAATTTAAGTTCACATTAGTTGTACATTACACAAGGTCAGTTCTTGTCGAAACGATTTATTTCACTCATTAATGTACAGATAAGCCTAGCCCCATTCATACCTTTACATTTAGCCCCATTCTATACTTTCAGAATTTAAAAATTAGTCCCACTGTGATGCGGCCATTTTTCTATATACATCAAAAGAGAGACAGTAAAATTTGCAAATAAATCCGATAACAATTTGACTTTCAAAAACACATAAAATATTGTTACTACCTTGACAATCTGTCCCATCTCCTGTAAAGCCATCATTACACACACATTGGTAACTTCCATCTGTGTTGGTACAGGTTGCATCTGTGTCACAGTTGTTTAGAGTTGGGTCATCACATTCATTGATGTCTATAAAAAGGAAAAGAATTTTACAGAGCCGAGAACGGTACTCTTTACCACACAACCCCGACTTTTAATGACCCTGAGAAAGACAGATTTTGAAAACATTGCGGGAAAAGGAGAAAATGCTGGTAACCAGCATTTTCTCCTGTTCCTACAATGTTTTCTACCTGTCACAAACAAATTTCGATTTATTAGCCACCATTATTTTGTCGTCTGCAAATGCTTTCAATTTGGATAAAATTTTGTTGTTGATATTGGGTCAAAGCGTTCGATTAGTGACTGGAAAACCCTGCATCAGTCCCTGGTGGCAGTTCTAGTTAAGTAGGAGTGGTATTTAATGGGACTGCAGACCGCTACCCTAGTTCTTGCAAACTGCAGGAAAAAATGCACAAGTCAACTTTCGCCGTTATATGACTGAAATACTGTTGAAAGCGGGGTAAACCATAATCCAAACAGACATCATTCTTTTTTTTTCACGAGAGACTGTAAAATTACCACACTCGAAGAAAAGATACTACATTTACGGCATCAGTCATTATACTGTGACTTGAAATGTGCAAAAAAAAGACAGCATGGTATTCAGTATATAATGAAAATCTATGATTCGAAAATGAAATAACTCGAAAATATAGATTCGTATGAAGTCACATTTTGTCTTGGAACAGCCATACCTTTTCAAAACAGTGCACAAGCTCTTCTTGTAGCCAATGCAGGGAAAAAAAAAACATATGCATGGTTTCCAAGGACCGAGTAAAACCTTTATAACTTCTATTGACGTTTCAAATGTTTTCAAAAAAACTCAAAATAGACAAATTACAGCCAAGCCCCAGTAGCTCAGTCGGTAGCTTGCAGGACTTGAGAATAGGGGGTCGCTGGTTCAATTCCCAACTTGGCCAGTTCCTTTCCGAGGATTGATGACAGTCATTGAAACTAGATTCATTCCTCTCTCACCGCTGACCTTTGTTTCGACAATGGTTATGTGAGAAAGCAGCCAGTGGCTTTGAAAGAATATTGTGTGGAGCACTGGTAAAAGAAACTCCAGGAAACCATGGATAGGTGCACAGGCCACCGCGATATATCTGAAATAATGTTGAAAACGGCGTTAACACCATACAATCAATCAAGCAATATGAGCCGTGCTCTGACAAAAAGGGGCTTAATGCATCCCTGTGATCCATGGTACTAAGCAAGCCATCACATAATTGTGTATCCATAATATTCACTTTTTTTAACAACCGACTTGATCATGGGGTAGACTGGTCCTTGGACATACAGAAAGTTGACAAATAGCGAAAAGTTTCGGCCCAGGTCAGCCTGCGCGGAGTGCGTAGGCTGACCTAGGTCGATACTTTTCGCAGATGCATTAAGCCCCCTTTTCCCAGAGCATGGCTCAACTATATTTGATCACGAATTCTGATTACTTCCTTACCGTCGCAGTCTATTCCATCTCCCACATAGCCAGCATCACATACACACTGGTAGCTCCCGTCTGTGTTTACACACGTAGCATCAAAATCACAATCATTTAAGAAAAAGCTTGCGCACTCGTCAACATCTACAAAGACAGAGATAAGGGTAAAGACAGTTTTGTAAAGCGCCACTATATGATACAGTATTAATATAGTTGAACTTGTACATCAATCTTTAATGTGAAATTGGACATTGAGATTCCTTCGTGATTGTCTCCCTTGTTTTGGTGCCCGCCATATTCTTCTGAGTTTCATGTTTGTATTTCCTGAACATAAAAAAAGTTCTACGTTTCGCCAGAGTTGTTGTTAACTGGCGAAGAGATTGTTGAATTCTTATGGTGGCAAATTTCTGCCGCGAGATACGAGATAGCTATTGCGATAATTTAAGAGAACTATCGTGATAAAACAAAGTTTCCCGGAAATATTATCTTGATAATAAAAATTTTCACGATAAAAATATCGCGATAATTCTAACTGGTATCATGACTTTTTTTTGCTTTCGTGCCCACAACTGACATTCACGGTATCTCTAATTAGATACGGTTTCGGAACATCTTTGTCTACAACATTATGAATTTGCCTTTTCCCTGATAGGTTTTAAAGTTGTTCGTAGGAGGCATTTCTAGTCTTCTTTGTGATTTTACAGACTTCTGTTTATTTCGGGTCTTGTCAAAATTTACCAATTAATCTACAACTGATAATAATTCGAATTTCTACTTACTGCAATCTCGTGAAGTCAAAAACTACCGAGCTCATCCAAATGGTGAATTTTCTATTTATAGATATCGAGAAACGGATAGAATTATCACGATAAATTATCTCGAATGTCAGCTTCGTGCACCATTGAGAAACTTTGAGTTAAAATATTAAGTTTATCGTGATATTTTTTTCAGGAAACTTTTCACTATCTCGATAAAATTTCCAGGAAACTTTAAGTTTTCGCGATAGTTTTCTAAAATTATCATGATAGCTATCTCGTATCTCGTGGCAGAAATATGCCACCATAAATTCTGAATGTAAATTATGTACTTTAGGAAAGGGAAACAGTAGTCTACCCGATTAACTTGGTAGCGTGAAATTTCAAATTAAAGAACGGCTTTCCAGAAACCTTTCCTTTGCATTGTCAACATAGCTTGCAAATCAATGGTGTAACAATATTGAAGTTAAAGAGATGTTCCGATTTCAGAAACATAAATAATAGGAAGTAATTTTTTGGCTCGCTAAATTTAGTATTCAGTGGCCAATCAAGTTCTAACTCTTTACCAAACGATCCTTAGGAGGAAGTCTTTAGAAAACATTGCGGGAAAAGAAGAAAATGCTGGTAACCAGCATTTTCTCCTTTTCCCGCAATGTTTTCTATCCTTTTTTTTCGAGATAAATTCCATTATCTGAGCTATATTGAATTTGTCGTGTGCAAATGTTTTTAATTTGCACCAGTCTAAAATGTCGTTTGGTAAAGTATAAAACACTTGTACCGTCACAGTCTCTCCCATCTCCCGTATAGCCATCATCACATGTACATTGGTAGCTTCCGTCTGTGTTAAAACATGTAGCATCAAAATCACAGTCATTTAAGTTGAAAGCAGCGCATTCGTCGATATCTACAAAGAACAGAGTTCGGATTACAACGGTATTGTAGAGATATGGTTCAATATTCAGTAATTCATTTCTTAAATCCAATTAAAATTCTAACATGACACGTGAATTCGGCTCTATAAACATAGTGCAGCGCGAGCGTGGTAAAGTCGAAGTCATTCTATAGTAGGTCGCCCGTGGCTGTTCCATGTGCCCTCCCTCGGATATTTATCAATGAAAGTCACTTGTCGTAAACAAATGGTCCGCTACACGACCAAAGAGGACGAAAACATTCAGGGATTTACCGATATTTACTTTTTTTTTATAAAAATTGACAATAATTCGATTGATTCCTGTAAATATGTTTAAATTGGGTGTCTATTCATGTTGAAGATTAACATCAAAATTGGCTGGTATTGCATCAGAACTGGGATTGGGAGTGGGTGGGGTAATATTCAGCATTTGAAGCGACTGCGATTCTAATGCTTGACGATACATTCATTCTTCTCTGTCGTTTAAAAGGGAGAAGAATTGTAAAAACGGTGCATGTTTTTTAGTTTGTGTGTGTTTGATGCCTAAGAGTTTATTGAATTTTCTTTTTCTTTTTATATTAACCGACTGGCAAATGGGATTCTGTTTTGGTTAGTAACTGGAACTGCCATGGTTTATTCAAGGGAATTAATCCGCATCAGCTTCGTATACTTAATATGAACTTGTTTGCTTTTGATCAAGAGATCATGTAAGAATCGGAATAATCTTTCTATCCTGGTTTATCGTTCAATAAACCACGGAAGTGAGTTATGAGGCGCAATGAATAAACCACTCGGGCTATCGCCCTAGTGGTTTATCTATTGTGCCTCATAACCCACAACCCTGATATATTGAACGATAAACCACGATAGAAAGAAGATTATTTCTTAATTCATTTGTGAATACATGAGTCTGCAGCAATCTCAACACATTGTACACAGTGGCCAGGGTCCGACATGAATTAGTGGTTGAGATCATAGACATGCTCAAACAATTGTTGTCTCCTCGGTCGAGCCAAATACTAGTCTTGTAGCCTTAAGTCCAAGAAATGCACATTTCACTTCCGGTCGCTAGTTAACACTCCCGGTATTTTCATCATTCTTATCACTCGTGATATTTGAGTGCCTCTTTAAAGTCAGGAACACAAAAGTGTTTGGATTTTTTGTGTAGGTGTGCGGGAAGTTAATTCGAAAACGAATGTTTGTACGTGTTACTTGAAACAAGGAGAACAGACTGAGGTTCTAGACGGGTTTGGTGTGCATAAAAACACTGTACAATCTCTATGGAGACGCTCCCAAAAAGCAGGCAGCGTTTAACATAACGCAATGTCAGGGAGAACCCTGGTGACTGCACAACGTAAGGACATCTAGGAGACGACACGTGTTTGAGCATACCTATATTCAGGCTCATGTTTGTTTCCGCAGCTTATGTACATAATTTTATTTTGCAGAATATGATGAAATAAAAATGCACTCTTCCCGGCAGCTCTTGTTACCATTACCTTCACAACTGGTTCCAACTCTAGTGTATCCTTCATTACAAACACACTCGAAACCTCCATCTGTGTTTTGACAAACTGTGTCGAAGCTGCAGTCATTTAAGAAGAAGCCAGCGCATTCGTCGATATCTGCATGTAAAATGAACGTTTGACTGGTAATGGCGTTTACACCGCTTTCAACACTCATATGACCTATTCTGCGGGGAAAAACTCGAACCAGGATTCAAAAGCTACATATACTCGTACAACACCCTAAGCACTAAGTCCTCCAAGAATCCCCTGTTAGCGAAACATGTTTTCTCCTATTTCAGCACACAAAACATATTGTTTTTGCCTATGAATGTCAAAATCACATTTTCAAAGCTAAGAAATTGTTACAAGCTATTTTCAAATTGACCTTGTCAAAAGTTTTGATTCATAAAAGAATATATTTCAAATAAATAGAATATTCTAAACATTGGATGGAATGTACTTGCAAATGAGACATGATACTGGGGAGCAGAACTTTATACCCTCAAATGGTCGAGCACAATAAAACTTAGTTTTCGGTCAGAGTAATTCAAGATCATGCTGCACAGATGATGTAGATCTACTCAGATCTTGCTCTTACCAAGAAAGCCTTCAACTCAGACAAAAATTTAATCATTCTTACAAGCTGAAAATATACAACTAATCAATCAACTCTTTTTCAGCACCTGGGGTGGAAACAAGGGTTTTTGCGGGTGGCACAGATTGATAGCAGACTGCACAGAACGTGCAATCTGATCGTGGTTCTACATATTTAGCTTGTATAGTGAATTAAAGATCAGGCTGTAAAGAACTCAATTTGTATATCGTTTGCTTATCTAATCAACTCTTTCTGAGTTTCAATGGATAGTATTTTCCATTGAAAACATTCCAAGCGTTCGAGTTTTTAGGCGCTAGAAGCACATTTACTATCCAAATACAAATTTGCTGCAGACGACCTTAAAAATTCACCAGGGTGTAGATGAAACAATGGAAAAATCTGGCCAATAGGAGCAATTGATCATTACGGGCATTTTGGATTTGAGGCAGATTTTTTTCGGTGAAATCTGCTACGAGACAAAACGAGTCGTTTCCAGGTGATAATTAGTTAAATTGAAACACGATCATGGGAAATTATTCAGTTACTAAAACCGTCATATGAGCTTTTCTCCGGAAAAAGGGGTCTGAATGCATCTCCATGATGCATTATATCAAGCAAGTCATCATAAAACAGTTATTATGGATCCACAAAATCTATTCTGTTTATTAACCGACTAAATCACGAGGTATAATAGTCCTCTAACATGCAGAAAATTGACAAATAGCAAAATAGTTTCGATCCGGGTCAGCCTGCGCGGGCTGCGCAGGCTGACCTGGGTCGAAACTTTTGCAGATGCACTAAGCCCCCCTTTCAGAGAGCATGGCTGGTATATAGCTTCATAGCCTGGGTCCAGGCGGTTATAATTCAGATTACTCCATATGATGCTCTCCGAATCGCGGTCAGCTATTGATCTTTGGCAGCTATCTGTTTATCGTTTTCGTTATTATCACCGCCTGGGGACATTTGAGGGGTCTCCCCATGATTATAAATTTGGCCGATATTCTAATTATAGATTTATTTTTTGCGTGACGTCACAATGTTATTAACAATAGATTCACCTATTTTTTACAAATCCATCGCGACCTCCAGCAGCACTTGTTACAACATTCGCTTCAAAAGCTTTCAGAGTCAAACAACCAAAACGATTAGCAGATATTGTTAAACTATCCTCCAAAGTCATTGTGAATACCCTGTTTGAAATTTTGTTGTCAATATTTGTAAAGATATGGCGCACAAACATGAAATAATCACTACGACGCTTTTGGAATTTCGGTATCTATTTTTAGTCATTTACATTCGAAAACCTATAGCAGCGACATCTACTTTACCCCACTGTGAGATACTTGATGTCGCTGCGATCGGTTTTCGAATGTCCACAGGCCGTCATTTTTGACAAGGTACCGTCCGAATGATAGAAAAGGAAAAATCGAACGGACTGGATCAAAGGCTTATAGCTTCCTATCATGTCATTCTGCAGTATTGTTTTCAATAGCAACAAGCTACGATACAAACAAAAAAAGTAGCTTAAATATTGCACAAACCTTCACAGTTTCTACCGTCTCCGTTATAACCGTCATTACAGAAACATAGATAGCTTCCGATTGTATTTGCACATGTCGCATCGGGATCGCACTCATTTAGGCTTCCATCTTGGCATTCGTCGAGTTCTGTACAAAAACGTTTTTTTCTTTCTTTTTAAACAATTATGCATCACGTGACATTTCAGAATCCGTATTCACCAACCATTCTTAAGAATATTCTTAGTCTCACTCTTTAAAATTTTACAAATTTGAAAGTAACACAACTTGTGATTGGCTAAACCAAATGGTTTAGCCAATCAGAAGTTGTGTTACTTTCAAATTTAGACAATTCTGGAGAATAAGACAAAGAACGTTCTTGAGAATGGTTGATACATAGGAATCTACGTCACAGAAACATTTGTAATATTTGTTTATCATTTATCTACAGAATAATAGATAACTTAGCGTCGATATAGTAATTTAGCCATGCATCTCCGTAATGCAGGATACTAAGCAAGTCAGATACTAAGCTAGTTAGATAACTATAGATCCAAAAGTACCGTTTTGTCAAAGAACTGACTAGATCATGAGGTACATAGGTCCTCTGAAATACCGAAAACTGAAAAATAGCAGGGTGATTCTGCCCAGGCCAGCCGGCATTAACTGCGAAGGCTGACCTGCGTCGGTACTTTTAGCAGATGCATTAAGCCCCTTTTTCACAGAGAATAACTCATATGTATGAGCCATGCTATATGAAAAGGGGATATGAAACATATTAAAAAAAGTATCGACTCGGGTCAGCCTGAGCATTCTGCACAGGCTGACATGTGTCGAAACTTTTTTTAATAATATTTCTGCATGTCCGAAGACTAATCTATCTCAGGATTTAGCCTACTGTTAGACAAAATGGACTTTAAGTATCCTTAGTTATATGATGACTTGCTTTCTATGTAATGTATTACGAAAATGCGTTTATCCCATTTTGATATAGCATTACTCATATACTTGGCCTAAAAGCTATCTGATACCATTTTTTTAATTCCTTTGCAGTATCGATCCTGTCAAAGGTATAGAGTGAAATATACGAAAATACACAAAATATCTCAAACATACCTGAAAAAATGGACACAAACTAAACAATGTGACTTTCAGTTCGTTTCAATTTCATTAGTACAGCTTTTTTCTTCTTCTTTCTTTATGACAGTAGAGCCTTTAGTAAATTGTACATATTTATTGATGGTATAAATGGTATCGTTCAAACTTAAAGATTATTTTATAAGATAAATTTACAACAATGAAATTTAACATTTCAAAATACCTGTTATCCTATTTCGACGTCAAATTATATGAGTCGTGCTCTATGAGAAAGAGATTTAATGCATTTGCAAAAATTATCGACCAAGATCAGCCTGCGCGTACTGCGCAGGCTGACCTGGGTCGAAACTTTTTGTTACTAGTTAATTTTCTTTCATGTCCAAGGACCAGTCTACCTCCGGATTCAGTCGGTTGTTAAACAAAGTTGATTTTATGGATCCATAATCGTGTGATAACTTTCTTGGTATAATGCATCATGGATATCCATTAAACCCCCATTTGACAGAGCATGGCTCAATTCCAATTGACAATAACTCGCTCTGACCTTGACAGTTTACTCCGTCTCCGGTAAATCCATCATTACACGTACAAATAAAGCTCCCATCCGTGTTGGTACAAAAACCGTCATTGTGGCAATCATTTAATGTGGGATAAAAGCATTCGTCGAGATCTGTGGAGAAAATTTTGGATTGATTGATTGATTGTATGGTGTTTAACGCCGTTTTCAACATTATTTCAGTTATATCGCGGCGGCCACTGCACCTATCAATGCTTTCCTGGAGTCTCTTTCACCAGTACTCTGCACAATTTTCTTTCCAAGCCACTGGCTGTTTTCCCACGTAATCATCGTCGAAACAATGATCAGCGGTGAGAGAGGAATGAATCCTGTCGCAATGTCTATCATCAATCCTCGGAAAGAAATTGGCCGAGCCAGGAATCGAACCAACGACCCCCTGTTCTCAAGTCCTGCACGCTACCGACTGAGCTACCGGGGCTCGGCAGAAAATTTTAGAGTCAAGCCGTTAGAGACTCAAGAAAGGGTACTACTACTTTGAAATCAAGTGTTTACCTTTTCAAAGCCATTGGCGACAAAAAGAGGCTTTTGGGCATGGCACAGATCAGGCTGCAAGAGTTAAAAAGGGCGTGCTATTGACGTTTCAAAGCCACCTGAGCCAGAATATCGGATAAACATCTCAGACAGTGTAGATCCAAGATCTGACTGCAGACAAGAACTGAAGACTGCATTGTGGATGACAAAAAGTGCACGTTATAACTCTTAGGTTGCTAAGCGCAACCCAAGGACCTTTTGCGGACAGTGTAGACCAAGATCAGACTGCACAGAACGTGCAGTCTGATCTTGAATCTACACTGTCCGATAATGAGATATTTTTCTCCAAAAATAAATTTGAAAAAGTACATTTAAAGGTTTTATCATGGGCTTGAAAGTTTCATTTCACTTATATAGCAGATTAAGAGATCATCTTGACTTCTATTGTTAGCTGAAGCAACTGAAGTTGTGAATAGCTTTCTAGAGTCCACTTGTTCTTTATCTTCTGCTCATCATCATCATCATCATCATCATCATTATTATTATAATTATTATTATTATTATGTAATGCATGGCCATTGCGTTTTGGTCACAACATCTCACAAGTTATAGAATTGTAGATGAAAGACTTACTCACACATTCGTTGAAATCTGATTTTCATCAGAATGAACACTATCGTCTGTCAAATTTTGTTTTGCATGCAAGGTGTTGGTTTTATGAGAATACTCAGGTAAAAACTCTATTGTGAATAATCCCATTTAAGCGCTGAAAGCACTGAATGACCCAAAACCAAAGACACATTTCGATTTTTTCAGGTGGGAGAAAGATTTTATAATTGGAAAAATAAGGACAGAAAAATGAGTCTTTCCATTTTTGCCTTTTTCGTATTAATTTGATTGCATTTCTAAATTTCTGAATTTCTAAATATCGTAACTTTCTACGTGATAGTTTTACCAGTTTTGATGACTGGGTTGGTAAATTCCACAAAGCAACGGTTACCTTGACAACCTTGAGTAGATATATAACACAAAGCAACAATTACCTTGACAGTAAGTTCCGTTTCCGGTATAACCATTGTTACAAATACACTCAAAGCCGACTGGTAGGTCCCTACACGTAGCAGAAGTGTGGCAGTTGTTCAAACCTGGGTCTGCACATTCATCTGCTCGTTCATGTAAAGAAACACTTAAATTACATGTGACAGTATCTAAGACTAATCTAACATTCTAATTTCACTTTTAATTCTGATTAATTGGAGTTGACCGTCTCAGTCAATCACACGACTCCTCGTGAAATTTAGAGTGAGACCAGTGTGAGATCAGTTCTGATCACGTGGTTTAACATTACTAAAAATGGCTCTCTGTAATACACATAACATCGGTTCTCCTTTTTTCTTTCAAATATTGCCTACAAGACCGATTGGTACATCCAGAATTAATGAAATGAATACATTTCAGTCCTTTCCAAACAATCGCGTGTTTTACATGACAAAAAAAAGGGGGCTATTGAAACCAACATGGGAAAATGAGAAAATGCCGGTTACCAGTATTTTTTGCTTTGCCCATGATGTTATTTACCAATTTGAAGCCAAATACTATCACTTCAATTACATTTAGATTGCCGTCTGCAAACGCTTCTGAGAAAGACGACTCTAACACTGTGTCTTCAGTACGAGTTAAATCTGTAAAACAAGATCTACTGGTATATCATTTAGCTCGCAAACCTGGTTTGTCCGTTTTTCTCGCAACATATCGTACAATATAAATGAGCCATGCTCTGGCAAAAGGGGGCTTAATGCATCTCCGTAATGCATGAAACCAAGCAAGCTATCATATACTTATGGATCCATAATAGCCACCATTTTAATAATTTTAATAATCACCATTTGAAATACATGTAGTTAAAGTATTTCAACGTGTATGAGAGTGTGAATGTTAAACGATAAACTTGTATTTTGAGAGAGAGAGAGAGAGAGGAGATCGAGATCTAGGTTTATGTATTGGGAAACAAATACCTTGAGCTGTATTTCGCTTTACCAGTGTCAATACTATAAATGTTTCTATTACCACCAAACCTCTTCGTAATCGCATTCTTTTCTATCCTTGTTCCCCTAAGGTCACCTAAAAAGTGAAAAAAGAGTACACGTAAGTACAACATATACCACTTAATGTTACGTTATCACTCAACAGGGATTTTTGAATAAGCCGATCATTGACAGTTTGCATTAATAAGAGCAACCATTGAACATAGTTTTCTAAAATTTTGTTAGAAAAAGAGCAATTTTCTTGTAGAAAGCTTCATTCCCTGTTGTTTTACGCATCCAAAACCACATATCTAAGAAATGATTAATTCCTTGTAGTAACAATTAAGGTACTAGTTTTCCTTTCCAACAAGGCCTAGACAGTGTTTAAAGGCTAAAAATGTTATCACGATGCATTTTTGATGATTTTTCTTTTATCTATTTCTAGTTTTTTGCTAGGAATTAAAACTTTTATTTTTATCTATTTTTTTTACAGTGCAATTCTACGATATAGCGAAGAAAAAAAAAATATCATAATGAAATTCTTGTTTAAAATTAGTGCATATTACTTCTTAAAATATTCATTCTGCCCATTTGGAGTACTTACTTTAAAAAAAAAAAAATCCAAGTGCAATGGCACTCTATATTACCACCAACAATGTACCAATATTTTGTCCAGATATTTAGCACTAGAAAAAAGTTGAATCAAACGTTTTGAGCTTTCAATGTAAATACATAAATATGTAAATTTTTCGAAAAGAACTGAATCCTTTCCTTTTCTTAACGATTGTTATCAGTATAATAAAATTATTCGTTTTAATATTCGCGAATAGACTGACTTTGGCTTCGATGCAGTTGACTTGGTTCGATATGGTAGCGTGATTTGCCCCCTATTTTCTATTGCATCAAATCAACACTCGAATTTCGAAAATCATGTATCAGGTGGAGAGATAGCTGAATAATGAAAAAAAAAAAGTCTGTTTGTCAGATCAACTTTTACCGATTTATAAGCCTAAAGTTTATTAGGATAAAACTGAATGTCAATCCTACAAGAACATTTTAACCGTTACAGTGACAGTTAAAGAAAATGGAGATTTTCGTTCAGGAAAATGAAAGACAGTACCCAGTCATCTACTGCCGAATTCTCATTGACTTAATTTTTCCAGCGAGCGAGTAGTCTAATTACGCTGCCTCTGGTCATGCAAGAATAAAGAAAGCCATACTGGTAGGAAGCTAGGTAACCGGAACTACTGACGCCATTATACTATTGTTCGATCATAGAGTATTCGTAGTGAGTTAATGAGTAACCTACATGGTCCGACGGCACTCGTCACAACTCGGCTGATTCCGTACCTACATCTAACCTCGTCCGTATAACGGTCGTTTCCATTTGAACTGCGAATCACGTGATCTTATACATGACGCTCCAGTGTCAGTCGTTTAGCAACGACATAAACAACCTCGATGAAGTTATTCACATCTGTTTATCTGTCGGTGAAAACTTCAATCGGAATTGATAAATAATGAACGTGCGAACTGTTTGCCAACTCAATTGAAATATATTTATAAAGATTTCGATAGAAAATTGAAACTCAAGTTTTCTTTTTCAAGAGGAGCCTTACAATTTTCAGAACGGTAAACCGGCGTATTTCCGGGTATGTACCGATCTGGTGCATATCAATCCACCAGATACAGCCGAGGGATTTGATGGCTCCCATCACCCGAGGTATGCCGAATGGGTCCGACGGTAAACCATGGCTTCTATTTCTATCTAACTTGTGAAGGGACGTCCCCGCGTTTGCCGTAATTCATATCTTGATTGATACGATACTCCTGCACGGTTATGGTCATGGCCTTGTTAAAGTTTGATCCTCGACAGGACAGCTCCGGATCTGTCTGCTGGAACAAGACACTCTCCGAGCCAGAATTCTGTTAGTGACCCAAAAGCAAAACAATGTTTGCATGAACTTTAAAGGTTGTTTGTAGTTAACAGGTTGATGTTTTCTACCTACAAAAGTTACCTATGGTTGTAAGTTCAATGTAAAACCATTTCCTTCTTTTCTTCCTCCGCTCCCTGCCTCCATTCCTAGCTCACTCACTCACTCACTTAACAGGGTAATATAAGAAAAATAATCCTGTTAATCCACAGAAGGTGCATTTGTTGCAAAGACCGAGCGATTGTGTTTTGTTTGTACCTCTTTTCAGTATTGACGTCTTCCAGGTGAAGGTTTTTTCTTCAGTTTACTGATGTGCATAGCGTCTATGGTACCCAGTGTGGTATGTACCCAGTGTGATCGGAACGTTATCTATAGTCTATAGTATGTAGAACAGTGCTACAATCTGATGCATTTGAATCATGCCTCGTAGCTGCACTATCTCTCTCTACCACATTTCGTGATGCGGAATCCTTTGTCTGTAAGGTCCATATTCACTAGGCATTCTTACTAATATTCTTTGTTTGATTATAGATTCAGAAAGTTACAGAACATCTGATTGGCTAAACCATTTGGTTTAGCCAATCAGAAGTTGTGTTACTTTCAAATTTAGAAAATCTTTGAGGATACGACTAAGAATGTTTAAAAGAAAGGTTAGTGGAATCGGACCCACAATGTTAAAGTTTTCGAAGAGCGTGTAATTGGAGTGCCATCGAACGAAGACTTGTTGTTCTGCGTGTCAGTGTCTTGTCGTCTCATGGCGGTATTTTCTTGCATTTTCGGGAACGTGGCTCAGGGACTCGTGACCTGGAGGCCCCGAGCTCGAGCCCTACTGGATCCACTGGTCTTTCATGGGAGTGTCCTTGGGCAAAACACTTCAGTGCCCCAGCCTTGAACTAGTGGAACCCAGCAAATACATGAATATGTGAGCTGTCGCCGTGATATGACTGAAATAATGTTGAAAACGGTGAAAGCGGCATAAAAACACCATTCAATCAACCAGTCTTAACCATTATTATTCTGGTGGTAACTTGGTCTAGTTTTGATTACATTGGAGATGAACTTAAGGTATACGACCCCTACAGAGAAACAGGCTATTTCCGATATAATATTATCCTACAAAATTTGATATGAATAAAAATGAGTACTATTGTATTACTTTAACCGAGCCACTTTTTCCGTTTTTTCCTTCTTAGAATTATCATTTACAAATCAAAAACCACTATATTCTCATTACAAAGGGAGATAATAATTACTTCCCTTTTCAGGAAACTAACAAAAGTATCAATTTCAAGATAGACATCAAAGGAATTTCTGGTCGGTTAAGAATGTGCAAAAGTGTTATTTCAGTATAAATCCTTATTTATCATCTAACTAGAAATTTTATTCCATGTTGCACTAGAAGCGTTAGGGGTAGTAGACCTTAAGCTATATAGTCGGACCATGAGTCTCTAAAGCTTGATATTTTGTATGACCTTCTGGTAGTACCCGCCACGTAATCGTAATATTTGTGTTTGTTCAAGATGATACTGAAAAGGTATGTTTGACCCTTAAGCTGCTCAGGGCGACTAACTGACCTTTTGCAGACAGCATAGATCAAGATCAGACTGCACAAAACGTGCAGTCTTATCTTGGATCTACACTGTCCGATAAGGAGATATATTTCCTCCAAAAATACCTTTCGAACACCAATATTTGGTATTTTTACTATCGGCTTGAAAGTTTTATCTTTTTTATTTTGCAGGATCAGGATTAACTTTTGTGGCATACTTCAGGTTAGATGTGCTAGGCGTGAAAACCTACACAGCTGGAAGGTGTCGGCAAGTTTGTCGTTTTGAACTACGTGTGCGCTTTTATTCGATTTTCCTGATTTTCCTTCAAGAAAAACTAGAACACATACCCAAAGGCAGAAGGATCAAAGGCACGAACAGAAGTAAACAGCTGATCACGTGACGTGTTTAATTATGAGTTCTTTTCAATATAAAAACCCTAATGGGAACTTAATGAGACAGAAAAAAAGTCATAAATTTTACACATTTTTTTTTTTCAAAGACGCTCATTAGTTTATCAAACATTTAATCTAAATGCATTAAACAACAACCTCGAAATTCGGGTATCTAGTTTTTTGTTAAAAAAAAAAACACATTTTTACAAAGATTGATAAATTTGTGGAAATGTGTATACATGCATAAATGAGCCATGCTCTGAGAAAAAGGGGACTTAATGCTTCTGCGAAAAGTATCGACCCAGGTCAGCCTGCGCAGTCCGCGCAGGCGGACCTGAGCCGAAACTTTTCGTTATTGGTCAATTTTCTGTATGTCCAAGGATCAGTCTACATCATGATTAAGTCGATTGTTAAAAAAGTGGCAATATTATGGATCCGTGATTATGTGATGGCTTGCTTCGTATAATGCATCACAGAGATGCATTTAGCCCCTTTTTGCCAGAGCATGGCTCTATATTAACTCTTATCCCATTGAATAAGTTAAGTGAAACTTTCAAACCGATAGTAAAACTCGAATAATGATATTTCAAACTTATCTTTCTGAAGAAAAATATCTCTTTATCGGACAGTGTAGATCCAAGATCAGACTGCACGTTCTGTGCAGTCTGATCTTGATATACACTGTCCACAAAAGTCAGTGAGTCGCGATTAAAAGCATAAGAGTTAAAAAAATCTTTTTGGAAAAGACATTTTTACGTAAGAGGAATATTAATATTGAAACTCTTTTGTGGTTCAGTATGAAGAGAAATAATAAACAGCGACTGCTTCTCACGACAGCAACTGCTTCTCTTCTCCTCATTGTTTTGCATGTGATTGAAAGTGAAATTCTAAATTAAGGATAGGGCACCCTAATGGGATTCGTGTAAAATCGCCTTTCATCGTACGGTTCGGCTAAGACTTGGGTAATATGTAATTCGATGCAGGGAACCAGCATCTATCTGCCGATCGATTACGGATTACCCGAGTCTTAGCCGAATCCGTACGTTTTTCGGGGATGAAAGGTGATGTTACAGGAACCCGCATTAGGGTGCCCTATCCTTAAATATAATTTCAACATTAAATTTTAATCCAAAAAATCGTTTGCAAAGGTGCAATTATTGCTATAAATGTTTTTTTTTTTTTTGAAAATATATGTAGACTGCACAGTAATTGGGTTCCAGGGCAACGCACAACAAAATATTGAATTGCCAATTAGTACAAGAAAAGGATTATCTCCTATCATATCTATTAGCTTAGGTATGAATAAGCATCCCTGGTACTGAATAACGGTAGTAGCTCTTGTATTTTGTTGTCAAAAATGGATCAGCAAATAGACCCGCTAAAATGCCACAGAGACCCGCAGAATGAACGTACGATTGTAAAACTTTAAGGTAGCTTAGCGCGGCTCTGTACACTTTTGCGGACAGCGTTAATCAGGATTATACTGTCCGCATCATGCAGTTTGATTTTACACTGTCAGATATGGCTGGCTATTTCCAGAGCTAATGATCTTGCAACCGTAAAATTTGGGTTTCTGTACCAGCAAGAAGTGTCTATTTAATCTATGTAAAAGTCAACTATGAACGAAACAATCCCGTGTTTAACTACCCCTATGCAAAGTATACTTTTAAAAACATTGTGGGAAAAGGAGAAAATGCTGATAACCAGCATTTTCTCCTTTTCCAACGATGTTTTCTACCTTTTAAAAAGACAATTTTCCATCATTCGAACTACATTTAAATTATTGTCTTCAAGTTGCTAAAATTTGATTTTGGAAAAGTCTAGGATTATTTCGTCTGGTAAGGGATTGAATTAGTTGATGAGCGGAAAAGTAATTTTATTTTCTAATGTGAGTAAGCCTTCATAGCCAATATCAAATGTTAACCCTTTACCTTACAATCCCGACTTTTAAGCATTTTCTACTTTTCCCTTGATGTTTTCTACCCCTTCAAAGACAAATTACATCATTAAACCATATTTAAATTATCTTCTGCAAATGCTTTCACTTTGGACAATTCTACAAATTTGACGTGTGGAAAGGAAATAAAGCATAGTAAATGCTACAGGGCTAAAAAAAATATAGGTCAACAGGCTAATTGTCTGATTCCTTTCGTCTCTCTTCCTCACTCCTTTATCGCGTCCTACACTTCTCTCTCAACGCTCCTCCCTGTGCATCTCTCCCACTTCTCTCTTGCCACCCAGTCTCTCTCTTCCCCTAACACTCTTCCCACCCCATCCTACTTTCTCCCGGTCTCTCTCAGCATACCCAGGCCTTCCTTGCCACTCTCATTCTTTCATCCGATTGCTCTCGCCTCTCCCACTCTCTTCTTGCACGATTCCTCTCTCATTCCCGTCTGTCACATGTCCAAGGGGAAAAAATTTGTCTGTAAAGAATGTCTGTTGAGGAAGGAGAAACAAAAAATCCTTACTGCAAATTAAGTCTTTAGCAATTGTCAGTCACAGTCGTCGAAATTTAGTTCCAGTATACGTCTAATTCTTGTCGATATTTGACGAAGCTTAATCTCGAGATGGCATATACCAAGGATGTAATGAAATCCAAAGTTAGCCATTCCAGGATGTCTGTCTTCGCCCTACTACAGTCAAGGTAACCGTCATAGTGTTAGTGTAGTACTTGTCAGTAAGGCAAAGCGTAACCTCAAGATGGCCGTAACTAAGGATTTATTGCAATCCAAAGTCAGCCGTTCCGAGATGTCTGTCTTCGCCATAAAACAGTCAAGGTAATGTCACTGTGTCTATTTCTTTGTCAGTAAGGCATAGCATAGCCTCGAGTTGGCCGTAACTAAGGATTTAGTGTAATCCAAAGTCAGCTGTTCCGAGATGTCTGCCTTCGCCTAATAAGAGTCAAGTTAGATGTTGGTCGTCAAAAAAGTGTCAAGGTGATTGCATTTGGGGACTGGACTAATCTTGGCGGGCCTATGTAAATGTATTAGATGGTGATCCCGTGAGAGATCTCACATCTAAGTTGTTTTTAATTTTGATTGTTAGGTTTACATGGGTTTTTGTATGATTTCTATTTTTCATGGAAACGGTTTCCAGAAGAGTATATAAAGAAAAATGTTTTCCTATGATTTTTCGTTGTTCTCATTTCAATTTGTCTATTTAATTAAAAATCCTAGACGACAGTGTTTTTTGAACATCATCTGAATTGTTATTTATAAAACGAAGTAATAAACCAACCAAGAATGTATACCGTCCCTTTACTATTCATTACATGGCTTAAGTAATTTTCACACCTTTTTTACACTTAATCCAGTTCTCGATCACAACTCATTTAAAGCATGAACTCTTCAACTCTACCAAATGACAAAAAAAAAAAAAAAAATGAGACGGGCCCAATTTCAAAGCATTTGTAGACGACAAATTCAATGTGGTTCAAATGATTAGATTTGTCTTTCAAAGGGTAGAAAACATTGAAGGACGAGGAGAAAATGCTGACCAGAAATTTCTTCTTTTCCAACAATGTTTTCAAAAACCTTCTTTCTCTGGGAAATTTTAGCTAGAGATTGTTTGGTAAACGGTTACAGACAGGTTGGTATCAAATATAAAGTTTCTTTCTTTCAATATTTTAGCTAGATTTTGATCTGTATAACCAAAAGCAATTAAAATATTTCTAAGCAGTATTTGATGTCAGTATGTAGTAAACGACGTCATGTGTCAGTCGATATCGTACTGTGGTGTTTTGAATGCTTCAAAGTGCTATTTATAGAGAAAGCGGGATTTTGAGTTTGATGCTCCTTTTCCAATAGATCTGTATAGAATCTAGATCTAAATTTATTCATATGTTATGAAAGCTTGGTAAAAGACCTGTGATTTTTTTTTTTAAGTCATAAACCAGATATCTAGATCTACCCGATATTTTAAAAGCGAATATATTTCCAAGGATTGATATTCTAACTAGTCATTGCGACACCACTGATCATTGTTTCAACGTTGGACAAGTAGGAAAGCAAAAAAGAAAAAAGAAGGAAAGAGCAACAAATGATCTAAATAGGTCAATCTATGCACGCTGATTAAAGAAACTTCAGGGAAAGCATGGACAGGTGCACTGGCTACAATGACAGCTGCTCTGGTTCGCATGGGTCACTTGTATACATGTACATCTACGAGAGAATGATATATTCTATTGCAATTACTTTTATAAACCCTAAAAATTAGTTTTGACAAAGCTGTGATTCGAACTCAAAACCGCGTGGTTTCAAGATCTAGCTTGTAGTTTGAATTATTAGATCTATTTATTTCAGAAATGATTCATGTCGCTCGTATTGAGGCTTTGCCTTTTTCATATTATATTAAGACAAAAAAAAAAAGATATTTGGCATCTTCAGAACGCTGTTTAGTTTTCAAATAGCCATTTAAATGCTGAACGGCAAAAGTACCAATCATATCAGAGATATAGAATAAAAAAAAAATCTTGGAGAGTCGTCATGGAAAATTTGATTTTTTGCAAGACAAAATTTTACCCAAATACATATGTATGCATATTACAGACGCCTAATTATCTTGGGAATAAACATCTTTCCGTGACAAGAAAGAGAAGACGACAATGGTACAAGCAACACATATTTGAATGGCCTACATATACTCAGTTCCATAAATAAGTGTGCACTCAAAGACTAAGGTAACATTAAAGTTAGGTTTTTCTTGAAGTTCTTGTAATTTTTCAATCAATATCTTGTTTGGCCACCTCTGCTGTCGATACAGGCAATTATTCGACGTCGCATAGACCTTACATAACGTAAAATCATTGCATCAGGAATGTTATTCCATTCCTGAACGAGAGCGGTGGCCAAAACCCAACTTTAATGTTACCTTAGTCTTTGAGTACTTTTGCAACTTTGATTTTAGTACCACCTTCATTTAAACTGCAAAAACCTAACTTAAACTTTCTGTTAGTCAAAATCTGATTAGCCTGGCATTTTCTACAGACTCTGAACTAAAGTATGATACCAAATTTGTTGGTCTTCAGTAAAACATGCGACGAGAAATAAAAGAAAATTAAGTGCACACTTATTTATGGAACTGAGTATATATGTGCATATGCATTTTTCAACTTACCATGCATTCATCAACATAATTTCAGTTACGGTCGACCCACGGTACAAATGATTCAGACAATATTGTACGAGTACACATGCTACAACTTTCCGTAGCGTAGAAAACACGTTGAAAGACCAGAGCATTGCATGACATTCTCCTTTTTTTTTTCGAATATCAGACGTAATGTTCTTATCAGAACCATTTGCCCCGTAAAAGAAGTTTCCCACTCGTAGAACGTGACCCCAAGTCAATTGCCAGTACATGTACTTGAGATATGCGCTTTGAAACGGTGGTTTAATGCATCAACAAAATCACAGAGACGCATAAAACCCCCTTTTGCCAGAGCATTGCTGACTTATTTTTACACATTTCTAAAGTGGAATGAAAAGTCATTACGTTTATCGTAATTTATCTTTCATTTGGTACATAGAACGGAACAACAGTTCTATACCAAGATACGTAGTAATTAAGATCGAAACTGTGGAGGCAGACTTTTTTCCCCTTCTCACTTTGAAACAGAAATTTTAAAACCACAGTGAATACTTGATCCAATCTGATTGGTCAATACTATTTTCAGCAGCTCGCTTTTTATTTTTAAAATTCGATAGCTAAGTTTCATTGACAAATCAGATCTGTTCAATCTATCATCTGTTGTATTAACCCTTAGACTGCTATGTGCGAGTCACTGACCTTTTGCAGACAGTGTATATCAAGATCAGACTGCAAAGAACGTGCAGTCTGATCTTGGAACTACACTGTCCGATAAGAAGATGTCTCTCCCCAAAAAATGCGATTGAAATGAAATAATTGGGTTTTTACTGTCGGCTTAAAAGTTTCAATTGAATTTAATTAGATGGATAAGGGTTCAAAGGACCATCTCAAAGTTGGACGAGAACGCTCGGATCTGTACACAAGTAATTCTTCTAATCTGTATCTATTTATTCCGTTATTTGTACCAGATGGCAGATAAATCACCGAAAAAACACGATAAATGTAACGACTTATCCCAGGAGAACTTTGAAGTATTAGAATAGCCCTGTCATCACCTGCGTTTACGTCATCGTCGTGCAAAAGTTTTGACAGTTTCATAATGATACTTATACGTACTTCAAACTAGGGCTAGTCGTTGACACATTTTTGACACAACTGTTCGACTTAAAACTTTCACTAAAAAAGCATACGAAACAGTGTGTTGGCAACCACATGCTATCCCCTTGTTTTTATGTAAAGTTGCGTCCTGCAGGAACAGGGAAAGACTTAATGAATGTTTGTTGAACTTTATTTCAGTCATATCATGCCGACGGCGACAGCTCACCTATTTTTGTGCGACATTTACTTTACCAGTAATATCATCATGATAAGGCATTGAGATGCACTACTCAAGCACACTCCCACGAAAAGCCTAGCCTTTCGAATGAGGATCGACCCCGTCGCATTAGTTTGCAAATTGTACTCTATCATCAATGAGTCACATAGGGCCTCTACAAAAAGAGCCTTGTCACCGTTAAGCTGCTGAAAGGCTAAACAGTAATATGCAGTTTTAGGTTTTATAGACTTAAAATTTGAACTTTAACTTATTGAGCAGTTGAATGACTTCCTTTGTGTAGATTATGACATAGGAAAAGTTTAAATATGGCGTGGGGTAGCTACTTTGATCTCCCTCATTACCCAGAGTGATTGACCTTTGCTCGATCCTGGCTGCAAGTTCCATGACACTTAGAAATCGATGATGGAAGAGATCCTAGTGGTTGGAGCTCATGTTTTAACTTTTGACTTTCATGACTCGGCACCAGATACTAGTCTGAAGTCAAGATCCCTTGATTCTTCCCTCTTTCTCCCCCCCCCCCCCCCCCCCACACACACACACGCTTTTTAAAAGTTTTGCAAAATTACTTTGCAATTTATTAAGTAACGATCATTAGGCTAGCGCTTACATTAGGTTGCTTCATCACATGAAAACCTAGCGAGACCTGCAGCAAAGTACTGTTTGAAGAGTTGTTGCAAAAGTAGAAACTATCCTAAATTTTTTCATCAAATCCCTCTCCTAAGCAATTAGAATTTTCAGTTATAATGTGAAAAGGGGAAAGGGGGTACACCTTGACTTTTTTCTCATGCCCAAACACGTGACATTTGATGGATGTTATGGGCAATTACTGTAGTACATGATCCGCAAAATTCGGCCATTTTGAGAGGCTGTTAGAAACGCTACTCAGCCTGTCCAATATAACTGTAGAAAATTATAAATTAATTATTTTCCACAAAGTTGATCGATAGCAATATGTCAAAGTTGACAGGTAGAAAATGGCGTATATATATGATAACATCATACATCGGGGAAAGGGCAGTGTTGTAGTATGTGTGACATTATCAAAGTACTTTGTACAGTGAATTGCAACTCAATTTTATATTAATCATGTATGATCCGAGAAAGAATATGTTGTAACAGAAAATATTAAGCTGAAAGGGACAAAGATAAGACCTTAAATATGGTAATGAGCAAATATTTGATTTGCATGCTGCAGGGATGTCTTTAAAAAATGCCCACTTGCGATGAAAAGATTGGACAAAGGAATAAAAGTAAGCAGTACAATAGGTAGACAATAATTTCAGAAAAGCTACATAAACGTAGTTTACTTCACAGAAGCTTTAATTAGTAGATTAAATATCGAAAATTCCCTTGCTGCATATTTTGAGGCAAGACCCGAATATGGTAATGAGGCGTTAGGTAATTTGCATAAGTATACCGCAGGGTCGACACTTTCACGCTGGCTGGCAGATTCCTGAATCGGTACAGTTCTAGATAACATTAAATTGCTCTCCAATAAAGAAAACTGCGTAGTAACTTGGGACCTAGCCCAGTCGCTCACGTACAGCAATTAAACCAGGGGACTCGCTGGTTCGAATACCCAGCTCGGCATTTTTCTTTCTGAGGATTGAAGATAGTCATTGCGACAGGATTCATTTCTTCTCACCACTGATCATCGTTTCGACAATGGTTATGTTAGAAAGTAGCCAGCGGCCTGGGAAGAATATGGTGCACAGTACTGGTGAAATAATCTCCAAAAGAAAGCATGACTTGGTGCACCGGCCGCCGAGATATGACTGACTCATGTTGAGGCTCGCCTTGGTGTAAACTTGTTGAATCAAATTTTTTGAAGGATGACATATTTTCAGGTTATTAAGGACTTAATGAGGTATAGCAGTAATAACTCGAGTGTAAAGTCTTAATTGTCAGCCCATCAAAAACTTTGCAGTGATTACAATTTCTTGTGCTTCAAACCGTTTCTCCAATCGCTTAATTTTAAGGTGCAGTACATCTGAAACCCGGTATACCATCGAGTTTTAACGACTCTGTGGTAAATGGATTTATAAAACATTTTGGGAAAAGAAGAAAATGCTGATAAACAGCTTTTTTCCCTTGTCCCAAAATGTTTTCTACATTTTCTATTTTTTTAAAGCAAATCCCGTTAATTCAGCCACTTTTAAGTTATTGTCTACAAATGGTTTCTTTAAGAAGTCTTAAATTGTGTAAGCTGGTAAAAGTTCATAAAGAAAACTAACCAGAATTAAAAAGCGACGAGGTTTCTGAGTCCTACAGTTGGTGATCAAGAGTTCGGAAACGATTGAAAAACTACCTATGACTTTACCAAAAAAAAAAAACCAGCGCTTTTAGGACGCTTAGACCAGGAGGCATTTGACAATATCGTGGGAAAAAGAGAAAATACTGGTACAATCATTGTGGGGTTTTCAATATACTCGTAGAGGCGGTACCGTCTGGGGAAATATGTTACTAACGAATATAAGTTCTTTCCTAGTGCCTTTTGCAACTTGGGTAGCTTTGAGAAGCAGCCGAAGTAGATCAGGATCAGACTGCATGGAATCTGCAGCTTGATTTTAGGTTCACACTGGTCGAAGTGTTGAGATGTCCTAGTAAAAAAAGCAACCTGAAATTTGTAATATTTCTGTCTTCATTCCCTTTTATAAAAATGTCAATTTCGTTTTCTGGAACATCAAGGGTTAAACCAGGTGTGGCATTGTCTTTGTGACGTCATATCATTGCTTACGTCTATAAACATAAGTATGATGATGATGATTATTATTATTATCTAGAATGAACTGAACTGTAAAAACAAATAAATCAAGCAAACAGTGAAGTTGTTTTTGATGAAAAAAATACTTGCACTATAAATCAAAACCCAACTTCATAGATATGTCAAAGTATGGCTGTATTTGGTATGAACATTATAAGCCTTTTGAATAGATTTGACACTTTTTAATAGACATTAAATCTTTACAACTGATATAAATTGTAATTGCCTGTTAGATTCGAAGTTTTTTTGTTTTGTTTGTTTGTTTGTTTGTTTGTTTTTAATATTGTGCGCTATGTTCTTATAAATGTATCATTCACCAAAGACGACTTTGGTGAAATTTTTCATTCAAACACAGTAAATAACTTGCTTTATATAATGAAGCTGACCACTTCAGCCTAATTTCAGGTGCGTCGTTCACCAAACAGGCAAACCGTGACTTTGAAACTTAATTTAGAATGTTTTGTAAATGCATACAGACAGTAATTATTGTTTCAAATACTGTCTATTATGAATCATATTAGGCTTTTAGCTGCAGAACTCTCTCTCTCTCTCTCTCTCTCTCTCTCTCTCTCTCTCGGGGGGGGGGGGCATTTGTCAAAGGGGAAAGGAGAGCACACAAATTAGTAGAGCACACAAAGGCATATCGCCCATAACTCACTACACGCAAGTGCAGAAAAGAACTTTGATATTGCACCATTTGCTCTTTTACCATTTTGGACTGAAAAAATAGAACACACAAAGGTGTGGCGCCCATAATGCGCGATACGCAAGTGCGTATCAGTACTTTGATATTGCGCTTTTTGAGCTTTATCTTGATTGACTGAAACAGTAGAAAATGCAAGGCCCCTTACTTGTGTCACTGGAGGAACAAAACATTTGGGTCATGGCCGTGAACACTATTTTTTTTTTTTCAGAGGCCAAATTCTAGGGTGCCTGTGTTTGTTGGGATTTAGCGAAAAACGCAATCACTTGACATGTTGTTTTTAATGTATTTTTTGAATAACTATGGACGTACTTTTGAAAGCAAGAGACGGATAAGCCAAAAGTTTGCCATTAAGCGATCTGTGAAGCTTAAAAAATGGTCGATTCCTCTCTATTTTCAATATGGCAACACCATATATACATGTATATACCCCCTCCCCCCATTGCTCATGCAAAGAAAAATGACACTTAAAAGAAGAAGAAGAAGAAGAAAAAAAAAAAAAGAAACGATCGAAAAAATTGTTGAAAACGGTGAAAAGTGAATTAAGGTCTACTTTAAAGGGTGATATGTAATTCCTGGCAAACCAGCACGCGTTCCCAATCGATACACCAAAAAAAAAAAACCGAAAATTTGCAAAATTTGAGAGAACAGATTGACAGAAGGCTAATGTTGTGAACTTGTTTTCGAAAACACGACCTAGGTGACTTCTTTCGATTCGATTTGCCTTTCTACTTGCTTCCGTGCTGTACCTTGATACTTCAAATATGTTAAGATGATCAATTGACAACGTAAACTCCAAAGAGAATAATGTCATAATTGAATATAGCAGGCAGACAACTCTTTCAGAAGCAACAGGCACCTGTTGCATAAGCCAAACAAACTAAATCCTGGTCATCCTCTTCAGATGCTCAAGTTCAATATGACATGTCTATAATTTTGTTAAATAGAAGTCTTCATTCAGAATGCGTCATGATTTTTCAAGCCTGCTCAGGCCCCTGAAAACCTGATGTGGAAAGGTAGATACTTATTGTTGCGAGCTGTTTCCTCTTTTTATTTCCACAATGTTAAAAACAAACGTTTGAGCCATGTTTTGGCAAAAAGAGGTTAAATAATCATTCATCTCCGTGATCCATTTTACTAAACAAGTCATCACATAAGTATGGATCCATGAAATTTATTTTGCCCTAAAACTGACTGATTTATAAGGTAGACTGGTCTTTTGACATGCATAAAATTTACAACTAGTAAAAGGTTTTGACCTATATCAGCATGCGAGGAGTGCGAATGTCCCTGGGCAAGACACTTCTGAGCCTTAGCCTAGTTGTGAAACCAAGAGTATACGCGAATATGTGAGCCGTTGCTTCGATATGACTGAAATAGTAATGAAAGTATCGTAAAACACCTTTTAACCCTTTACCAAACGGCAAATTTAAGACTGGTGACTCAAAAACTGAAATATGTCTTTGGAAGACAGGAAAAATTATGGGAAAAGGAAAAAAAAAAACACTTGCTACCAGCATTTTCTCCTCTTCTCCTTTTATGGACCTCATAGATCAGGAAAAGACAGCACAGAACGCGCAGTCTAATTTTGGATAGATAACATCCGCAAGTTTATTCGAGCACAAATTTGTCGTTCAATTGCATTTTTTCAAGCTAAAAGAATTATATGCAGCACACTTCGAAAACAAAAAAAAAAAAAAAAAACATACGCGTAAGAGTAATTTTTTTCTCCCTCTTTTACTTTGTTTCTTACTGGTAATGATCTCATGCATATCAACCCTTTTCACACAGTCCCGAGTTTTACGGATCGCCATGCGCTGACGTCACACAATTCATTATGTCGCAGCGAATTATAACTCACGTGAATTTGATATCAAAAGACGCGTCAAAGTTTTTGAAGTTGATTCCACTACTTTCTGCTATCAAATCTTGTGTGTCACCCATTTTAAATACTTTATTTCGCCGTTATTTATTTTCCGAATATAAAGGCTAAATAAGTATTATTTTGAAACATCTAGACTATTTAAATACTTCTAATAATTATTAAACCCGTGAATTTTTTTATATTATTATCTTTTACAGAGTAAAAAATAGAAATCAAATATTTTCTTTATTCATTTTGTTTCGTAGAATAACTTACAGGCCTTTTTATTCAACATAGAAAGGTTCGATAATAGCACTAGTAAATACTTTCAATGTTGCGATTTTTTCTTAACATAGAATTCTCAACTTTAATAAATTACTATGTAATAATATCATTGATTTGAAATTATTTTCATCTAAACTTAATCATATACAAGTTCTATATGATCGAATAAATTGAAAATAAAAAAATCTATCCAGATACTCGAGTAAATAAATTTCAAACGCGACTGACGTTTCGCCCCCGTGACACTTCCCCCAAATTGTCGTTCTCCCCCTAGTCGTTTCGACCCTATTTTTCATCCTAAGTTATTTCGCCCCCTAACCGTAGTCGTTTCGCTCCCAAACCATTTCCCTATAGCCGTTTTCAAATAAATCATACGAAAGTTTATTAACGCGGTTATTTTATTGGATTTGTCATTCATAGGTTAGAATATTGTGGAAAAAGGAGAATTACTGTTTCGTTTACCATAATTTTCTCCTTTCTCCACAACGATTTAAAAAGCCTTCGTCCACTGGGTTGTTCAAAGTCATAATTGTGTGGTAAAGGGTTCAAGTATCATTTGTTTTTGACTTAAAATAAATACTAAATAAAATGCCACCTGGTTCGATTCATTCAGCCCTTGGCCTTACGGTTTCAGACAAGAAGATTTTCAAAGATTTTCAAAATTTTTCAGTTTTGTTGCCATGGCAACCAGAGTTTTTGAAGGAATTAAATTCTTTCACGGACGGACGCACGGGCGGACGGACGGACGGACGCACGACGGACAACAGGCCATGACATAAGCCCGCTGGCCTTCGGCCAGTGGAGCTAAAAACCATTTCCTCCCCTAGTCGTTTCGTCCCCAATACGTTTCCCCCTGGTCGTTTTGCCTCCAGATATCCCCCCTGGTCGTTTCGCCCTGTATACAAGCAGTGTTCGGGCTGCCGATCGAAATTATCAACATTTGTCGATAATTTCATCTGTGGATTATTTCTTCCAACTGTCATTAAAAATCGTCTATCATTGCCTAAAGAAGGGTAGAATTTCTTTAACCCTTTACCGAACGACGAAATTTTGGACTTTTTTAAGTGCACAATGTTTGCAGACAACAAATAAATTGTGGTTTAAACGGTAGAGATTGTTTTTGAAAGGGTAAACAGCAAGGTGAAGGGGTGAAAATTCCTGTCATCGGCATTTTCTTTTTTTCGCACAATATGTTTAACGGCTTTCTTCCTCAATGTTGTTAAAACTCGGGATTCTGTGGTAAAGTGTTAACATGTGTTTGTTTGCATCGAAACCAGGGCTCTTTACAAATACTACAATTTAAATAAAAAATGAAATATTAGCGAATCTACTGCAACAAGTAATGTATATATAATATTTTCGAAAGATCAGAACTCCACCATAAACAGTAAAGCTTCAAGTTCGAAGGACGCGCACACGCAACTGTTTATCACAGCTCATCAGACTGGCATGTCGGTAATGAAAAACTGATACCCATTGTCCGATCAGAAGAACTTCAGATTGTCTTTACAGCTTTAATAATGACTTAAAGCAGTAAATTGACATAAAAATAAGTATAAAACAATAAGCAGATGCTTAAATTTAATTTTAATAAAGACGGAATTTTTTTAATATAAATATTTTCAGATTGATGGGTAGATTGTCTGATGTTTTATCGCTGCTTTCAACATCATTTCAGTCATATTGTGGCGGCCTATCAATGCTTTCATGGCGTTTCTTAACCAGTAATTTGCATAATGTTCTTTCCAAGTCCCTGTCTGCTTTCCCACACAACCATTGATGAAACACTGGCCAGCAGTGAGAGAGGAATGAATCCTATTGCAATGACAATCATCAAACCCTGGAAAGGAAATTGGCCGAGCAGGAGATTGAACCAGTAACCCCCTGTATTCAAGTCCTGTTATCAATTCACCGAGCTACAATGCAAAAAAGAAAGACCGAAGACTGAAGTAAAAGGACCTTTGAATAGATGACACCTTTATTTTTTCCAGGGACACAAACAAATGATACTTGAACCCTTTACCACACAATCACGATTTTGAACGACCCAGTGGACGAAGGCTTTTTATATCGTTGTGGAGAAAGGAGAAAATTATGGCAAACGAAACTGCATTTCTCCTTTTTCCACATGTATGCAATGTTCTAACCTATAAATGACAAATCCAATAAAATAACTGCGTTAATAAACTTTTTGTATAATTTGTATAAAAAAGGGCACAGTGAAATGGTTTGGGGGCAAAATGATAAAGGGAAATGGTTTGGGAGCGAAACGACTACGGTTAGGGGGCGAAATAACTTAGGACGAAAAATAGGGTCGAAACGACTAGGGGGAGAACGACAATTTGGGGGAAGTGTCACGGGGGCGAAACGTCAGTCGCGTTTGAAATTCATTTACTCGAGTATCTAGATAGGTCTTTATTTTCAATTTATTTGATCATATAGAACTTGTATATGAATAAGTTAAGTTGAAAATAATTTCAAATCAATGATATTACTAAATAATAATCTATTAAATTTGAGAATTCTATGTTGAGAAAAAATCGCTACATTGAAAGTATTTACTAGTACTTTTATCGAACCTTTCTATGTTGAATAAAAAGGCCTGTAAAATATTCTACGAAACAAAATGAATAAAGAAAATATTTGATATCTGTATTTTACTCTGCAGAAGATATTAAAAGAAAAAAATCACGGGTTTAATAATTATTTGAAGTATTTAAATAGTCTAGATGTTTCAAAATAATACTTATTTAGCATTTATGTTCGGAAAATAAATTACGGCGAAATAAAGTATTTAAAATGGGTGACAAACAAGAATTGACAGCAGAAGTAGTGGAATCAACTTTGATATTGAGGTATTTAAAGTGTCGACCTTTATGTAAAGTCACCATTTGCTGAATTTTTGGGGCATATTTGATGTTGTAATTTACTTGCTTTTCTTGGTACGAGAAACACTGTATACTTGCCCAGGGCGGAATGATAGTCATTTCGACACCCGGTCATTTCGACTCTTTTTGGTCATTTCGACCCACGGTGAAATTTTTTTTGCAAAATTTTGTCATTGCGACACCCGATATTTTTCGAGCACTGTTTAGACTAGAGTTACTGGAATGAAATTGCATTAACTGTTTACTTTGTCATATTATTTTAATATTATAATTTTGATTTAGTGTGTGATCAAAATATGTGTTTTTGATATCTTTATGAAGTTAAACCGAGTAAGAGTATGTTCTTACAATCTTCTGTAGCCATCTATATTTCACTGTTTTAAAAGAAGATTTTGCAGCGTAACGTTTATCATACCTGTACGCTTTACCTGTCTTTAACTGTTTCCGACAGCTGTTTTCCTCTGGGCCTAAAAAAATAGTCGTGTTTAGGGTTTCCCGACCCTACCTAGAAAAATGCTGCCGATCCTAAACTTTTTTTGACTACGATCGAAAAAAATTCCGTTGGGTGCGAATTTGGTACATCTCGGTACTGTTTGGCTGTTGCAATTTCGTTGGTGTCAGGAGAAATCGTCCCCTGGAGAAATCGTATCCTGGAGAAATCGTCCCCAAACTGCTTGGGAACGATTTCCCTGGAGAAATCGTCCCCAAGCAATTTGGGGATGAATTCTCCAGGGGACGATTTCTCCAGGGGACGATTTCTCCAGCATTCATTTCGTTCCCTCTCACTCGTCTGCATCGAAACATACTGGTATCAGTTGTATCTCCCGTAGCCGTCCAAATCTTAAGTTTCTATATATATATACCATTAGAAAGGTTATAACATAAGCTTTAATTGGAGAGGTCATCAGACCTCTCCAATAGTGGTGAGTTTAAAAGGCAGACTGCCACAGAATTTGCTGTCTAAATCCTTTTTTCTTGCGAAATTGTACTGATACACAGTCTGTTTCGTCATGGTTTTGTAAATAAACCGAATTCTAAAAAACGAATCAGGAAATAGACGTGGTTTATTTTTATATGACGAATTTCAGAAAAGATTTGTTATATTAATTTGCCATGGTTGCAAATGACCTTCAAATAATTGTAATTTTTCATTAAGCAAATAAATCTATGCAGAAGAAAAAATAAGAAGAATTTCGTTGAAAAAGAGAAAGAAGACCGTTGGAGAAGATCATGCGACTTGAAAAAGCGGGGAAAAGGTCACATGACTGTCATGTAAAACATAGGAGGTTTCTACGCGGCGGCTTTTTTCCCCTCACTCAAAGCCTTACTTGTTTGTTTACATGTACCAAAATATATTGAAATTAAAAGCCAATAAACTATTTGAAATCATTGATGCTGACCTCTCCTGGCTTCTTTTGTAAAGAAGCCAACTTGTTTAACACTAATTTCATCATATTCGGTACACAAATGAAATAAAAGACTACGATACCGGGGCCGTTTGAGCCGTGAATTCTGGCTTATTTTTCGCGGTCCCTATTTTTCGTATGGGGCCGGGGAATACACATAACCCCTGGAACTTTCGTAAATGTAGCACAACAGACTTTCTCGTCGTGCAGGGCTGCGGGTAACTTTAGATAGTATTGTCGCAGAGTTTTATTTTTAACATGAGCAAACCCTGGT
This sequence comes from Hippopus hippopus, assembly GCA_946811185.2. Classification (NCBI taxonomy): domain Eukaryota; kingdom Metazoa; phylum Mollusca; class Bivalvia; order Cardiida; family Cardiidae; genus Hippopus; species Hippopus hippopus. Next base: position 4,623,390 of record OX328105.1, read on the forward strand.
GTGGAAGTTATGGGCCATTTGGACAAACTGAGAAATATGGGTTGAAGAATGTTCGATTAATGGATGGGTGCTTTTAAAGTAGGATAATGACATTGTTTGTTTGGAGTAATTACGACGAACTACACAGGTACTCTGGCCAAAAGTGTGGGCCGATGAACTATTATAAAGTTGACTTCCGCTCCTGGGAATCGAACTCGGGACCTTATGGTTACGAGGCCGACGCCCAGCAAAGCTCGCAACAACGGACACCTCGGAAAAAAGCATAACACTCAAGATTCCAGATTCGTTATTTTGGTATCCATTTAGGTACCAAGTTTGACTAACGTTAAAAAAGGGACTGAAGACAAAATCAGTTGAAAGATCCGCACAGATTTTGCGCGGAAGTTTGAACTCTAATAATTTTGCAAATAGAGCTTAAAAGTAGGATTTAAACATACCTGTTGCCTGCGTTTTTAATAACCCTTTGTTTGAAATCCAAATACTTTCAATTCAAATTCCGAACATAAGAAAACTCGAAAAATGGCCGCCACGCACGGTAAACTTCGTCAGTGATTTTTCCGAGATTTACATGTTATAAACAACTTCTACAAGCTCTTTATGTAATGAAGGGTTTAATAATTTGTCTTTTGTCATGGCTGTTACTAAAACTGAATTGCATTTCGCTGCAATACAGATTAAACCGATGAAACAGAAAGTCAGTTTAGCGCTCTATCTTTCCTAACGGAAAATTTACCATGGACTTGAGACGGTACGGTGTACAATAAATGTCCAAATATGAAAAAGTGCCCCCCCCCCCGTTCTTTTATCATGATCAACTGGAAATGTCTTCAATATGGGCTTAAGTCCAAATTTTTGTCATCTGGAAAACGGTCACTGCAAATAAATAAATGGACCGTGCTCTGGAAAAAGAGAGCTTAATGCATCTCCGTGAAGCATTATACCTGGCAAGTCATTATATGATTATGAATCCTTTAAACCTATTTTCCTTTCTACTGGCTGAATCCTAGGATAGAATGGTCCTTGAACATGCAGAAAATTGAACAAAAGCGAACAGTTTTGACCTAGGTCAGCCTGTGCAGACTGCCCAGGCTGACCTGGGTCGATACTTTTTGCAGATGCATTAAATCCCCTTTTCACAGAGCATGTCTCAAATACAGGTACATGAGAGAATGTTGTGGAGAAATTGGTAGTTACAAGGTATTCAAAATTGGTCTACTACTGTAATCATCTAGGAGTTTTAATTGTACGAATGCAAGGAAACTTGGATAATTGATATAAAAGATATTTGTTTTTTTACGGTGAAAGATCGAAATTTATTTCATCGAGTGAACATCATCGGTAATATTTTCATAAGTGGCTGCAGGGGAAACTTACATCAAAATCCAGAACAGTTCTTTCGGTTATTCCCGGTGGCGTACCCCCTCTGCATAGCAACGCATTACAATATTACATCAAGCACGAGAAATATAGGGTACTTTAAATCATATTTCCATGTGGTTGAGAGGCACGCGCATTTTACCTAGGAAACTAGCGCGCGGGAACAACTGTTTCCGCCTTCAATTGAAGAGTTAGAATATAAAAATTGGTATTTTTCAATGGTCGTAACAATGAAATATCGAAAAATATTTCACCGTTATTTCTCGATGACCTACCGGAAAGCATGAAATAAGCATGTATATTCATCATTTGGGTAATTTGATACAAAAATATACCACTCCTGCCAAGCCATGGGTGCCTCAATCAGTAGCGTACAGAACTTGAGAACAGGAGGTCCCTAGTTCAATCCCCAGCTTGGCCAATTTCTTTTCAAGAACTGATGATAGTCATTGTGACAGAATTCATTCCTCTCTCACCGCTGACCAATGTTTCGACGATGGTTATGTGGAAAAGCAGCCAGGGGCTTGGAATGAATATTGTGCGGAGTACTGGTTTAAACAGAAACTCCAGGAAAGCCTGGATAGGTGCACTCGCCATTGCGATATAACTGAAATAATGTTGAAAACAGCGTTAACTCTTTACCAAACAACAAAAATTTAGCCTTGGCCAAACTGAAAGCATTTGCAGGCAACAATTTCAATGTGGCTGGCATTGTGCAATTTTTCTTTGATACATGTAGGTAGAAAACATTGTGGGAAAAGGAGAAAATGCTGGTTACCAGCATTTTCTCCTGTTCCCATAATGTTTTCAAAGGACTTCTTCTTCAGGTCGTTAAAAGTCAGGATTGTGAGGTAAAGCGTTAAATACCATACAATCAATCAATCAATACCACTCCTATTTTAATAAAAGTTATTCTATCCTTTGTTCAATGTCATTTTTATTTGAAATAGTACATGTATGTATAATACATTGAAATGATAAGTTATGACTCCTACAAAAATATAAACGATGTAATTCACAAGGCACAAGAGCAACATTTAAAAACCAACATTAGTTAAATTTTGTGGTATACAAAAATGCATTACAACTGTCAATTTTCATGAAAACTAAATAGTTCTCTTACTGAATGTTATATTCTTACAGGGCGTTTTCTTTAAATTAGTCTGACAACATTTTCAAAAAGAAAGCAAAAAGGCATCACTAAATCTGGTCCCATCTTTCCAATTCCTTTCATAAATATGACAGATGTATAAAAAAAAGTTTTGATTCATCATTCTGCAGCTTCCTGTTCTTGGTTTCCAGCTGCTTGCTCAGCTTCCGGTTCAGCCTCTTGAGCTGGTTCTTGTTGTTCTTCGGCAGGTTGTTGTTGTTGTTCAGCTTCCTGGTTCCCTTGATTCTCTGCTGGAGATTCTTCCTGTGTTGTTTCAGCAGGAGCCGGTGAGGGAGCCTTTTCTGTTTGAGGTTGTTCTCCTTCAACTGGTTTTGTGTCTTGTGCCTCTGTTACAGAACAAAAACACAATGATAAATTTGGATCAAACTCCTTGTGAAGTCCACCTGTGTTACACATGTACATGTATAACTTTTTTTTTTTTTTCATATTTGGTAGGTGAAAAAAATGTAATCATTAGCATCCATTTAACAGTAATTGCTACCGTTTGTGTTAGTTATTTTTGAGTACATCACAGTATCCATTGTCAGATGTTTCTGACATATTTTGTCAATGAGCTAGAATTACAAATCAAAATGGCATGTTGATATCTGTTTAGTCTGACTACATTTGACATTTGACATTGCCTTATGGTATAAGCAATTTAGAACGGAAACAAACTATGCAACAGACTTTATATTTCTTGTACATGTACATAACTGTTATTTCATGCAACAAGCAATTGATTTGAGATGGAAATTTAGAAAAATAATAGTACAGATGCCACAGAATTAGTTAGAGGGCTGCAAAACAAAAAGATTTGTCAAAGTATAATTACTTGGCTATTCTCTAATACTTAAAGGTGAACAATAAAATATTCTCAAATGAACCTTTCATTCAGACAATAAAAGAAATGTGCTGCCTTGTTCAATTTGAAACAAAACAAAGAAAAATTGTGTAGAAATCTTACATGATACTGCCTAAACTTAGTCTTTAACCAAACATTGCCCTATTTTTAACAACTCTGTAGAAGTGGGTTGTCATAAACATGCAAAAAGGAGAAAATAGTGGTAACTAACATTTTCTGGTTTTGCTACAATTGTTTAAACACCCTATCATTTAGGGCAAAATTATTTTGTTCTCTATAAGTGTTTTGAATTTGGTCTGGTCTAAAATTTTATCAATATTTAAAGATCTGAATTAAATGAATGAACATTTTCAAAAATAGTAATTTTTTTCCTGGAAAATGTGACAGAAACAGTTGAATCTTAGTGATGAAGTCATTTAACGCTTTACCACATGATCCTATTTTTTAATGAACCTGAGAAAAAAGCCTCTTGAAAACATTTTGGGGAAAAGGAGAAAATCCTGGTTTCTAGTCCTTTCTCATTTTCGCACAATATTTTCTTCCTATTCTAGGACATATCTAAATATTTGAGTTACATTTGATATGTTAATTGTCTTCAAATGCTTGTAATTTGGTCTAAGCTAAAGTTTTGTTGTCTGGTAAAGAGTTAAGGAAGGATTTCACAGGAAGCTGTAAGACTTTAATTCATTGTATATTTTTCAAAATTAATACATTGATATCGTGGCAGCCAGTGCCCCTATCAATGCTTTCCAGAAGTGTCCAGTAACAGTAACTGGCACAATATTTTTCCGAAGCCACTGGCTGCTTTCCCACATAACCATCATTGAAACAATAAGGAACGGTAAGAGAATGAATCCTGTCGCAATGACTCTCATCAATTCTTGAAAAGATATTGGCAGACCTGGGGATTAAAATAACTGACCCCCAGTTCTCAAGTCCTGTGCGCTACCAACTGCACTACCTGGGCTTAGCCTAAGCGATAGACAACCTCTAGATACAGTCACTGTGTAATCTTTCCATCATATCACACCAACTTTATCATTTTGCACATTTACAGCTGCAGCAGATATTTTATTAAAAACATTGTGAAAAAAGGAATAAATTTCTTCTGAAGGGAAACTCATCCTTTAGCTACATTATTTCCAAATGCATCAGACCTTTATCCATGTTGATTATCAAAATTTAGCACACAAAAACTTTGCAGCCATTGAGTACCAACATTTTTATACCCCCGCAAAACGAATGTTTTCGGGGGTATACTGGAATCAGCCTGTCTGTCTGTCCGTCCGTGTGTCCGTCTGTGTACAAAATACTAGTTATCTCCCCTTGAACTTGGAAAATTTTTTGTTAAATTGCCTGTTTCTGTCAAAGCGCTGGCGGGGGTATTAAGTCACATTCAGTGACAGCTCTAGTTTGTTTCAGGATATAATGTGTTGTCACTTAGGCTGCCTGACTAAACTTCAGTTTTGCTTTTATCACAGAAAGTGTAGATCCTGGATAAGGACATAACTTCTGTGCAGTCTGGTCATGCTTCTGCAACTTTCAGCTATTTTAGACAGTCTACTAAAAATTGCTTTAAAAATGTTATTTTTGGAGTGAAAATATTCATTCTTCGAAGTGTTATGAAGATTAACTCTTTACGAGACCAAAAATTTTGGACTTATGTGAAGTCTTGGTTGGTATTCACCAACCATTCTCCATAAGGTTCATAGTCTCATTTTCCAGAATTTTCTAAATTTGAAAGTAACATAACTTCTGATTGGCTAAACCAGTTGGTTTAGCCAATCAGAAGTTATGTTACTTTCAAATTTAGAAAATCTTGGTGAAAAAGACTAAGAATGTTCTTAAGAATGGTTGGTGAATACGGGCCCTCAGATCTTTGTCTACACATTCCACACAAATACATTATTTGTAATTAACAACCTAAGGCTTAACCCTTTACCAGATGACATAATTTTAGACTGGTCCAAATTCAAAGAGACTGCAGACGACAAATAAAATATGACCAAATACTTGAATTTTGTATCAGAAAGGATAGAAAACGTTGTGGGAAATGAAGAAAATGCTGGTTACCAGCATTTTCTTTGTTTCCCACAATGTTTTCCAAAGCTGTCTTTATCAGGGTTGTTAAAAGTCGGGATTGTGTGGTAATGGGTTAAGAATGATCAAGTAAGTGGGTACATGCAATGTTGATAAAACTATGTTTCTTCTGGGTTGTCAATGAGTGGGAATTGCCCATAATTCAAATTAGATTAAGCATTATGGAAAAGGTACATCTTTTGAAATGAGTATTATACACATGCAGTTGGAAAGATATGGCATAATTGTTTTATATGTATGTAAATAGTATTGGAGATACATTTTCATATCCATAATAAAACAGACTCAGAGCTCCAGATAAGAGGGAGTGATGTTATTCTAAATCCATTATTTCTCTTCAAAACCCTATGTTGTGGGTACTCATTAGAATTGCCTCGATGAGACGATTCTAATGAGTATCCACAATATAGGGTTTAGTGGAGAATAATTAATATTTTGAATTTTGAAATCAAAATCACTCCCTCTATCTGGAGCTCTGAGACTTATTCACCATAAATGTGCTCTTTAACCCTTTACCACACAATCCCAAGTTTTCACAGCCCTGAGGAAGATGATGTTTAAAAACATTTAGGAAAAAGGAGAAAATGCTGGTAACCAGTATTTTCTCCTTTTCTCAAAATATTTTGTACCCTTTCAAAAGACAAATTCTTATTGAATAACATTTAAGTTGTCTGCGAATGATCTCTTTTTTGCATAAGTCTAAAATTTTGTTGTTTGGTAGATAGTTAAAAAGAATTAAATTTAACAACAACAAAAAAAAAAAAACCTCTTTAACATTGACTATAATAATTAGCAAATGTGCAAGAACAAAACAATAAACCCACAAAAAACTTTTCATAACTTTGTCTTTGTGGCCAGTGTAGGTCAATGGTCAGACTGCACGAAATGTGCAGTCTGATCATTGATCTACGCTGTCTGTTTTGCTGAGACATTCTGGACAAAATCAACCTTGAAATTGCTATTTCTTTTAGTTTGTAACCTGAAATTATCTACCAGGTTTATTTTGGGCTTTATAACAGAACTAGCTTTGAATGTATATCTACGTAACAAACAACTGATTATTAGACTTTTGTCGTGAAATTGTTCATATAATTGAACAGTTCTCCTCCTGCAGAATATATTTGGCTTGCAACACGCGAAAAGGGACATTCGGACATTTGCGTAAACTGTCATCTCGGATCAGCCTGCACAGTCTGCGCAAGCTAATCCAAGACGACACCTTATGACTACATTAGATTTTGTTCTTCAGTAGACTTGCGCAAAACATAAAATTATATAAAAACGGAAAATGTCATTTCGGATTTGCCTGCACGGACTGTGCAGGCTGATCTGAGACGACACTTTATGCAAATGTCCGAATGCCCCTTTTCGCGTGTTGGGAGCCAGTTTCAGTATTGTTGCAGGCCACTTTTGCAAACATTGTTGCAAAAACTGTGTGTATTTATTGATGTATACAAATAGTTGCTGTTTGACTATCAATTAATACATACTGGCGGGCATAAAAAAACAAACATCAAAACCAAAATTTTCTAAAAGCGTTTGCAACTAATCATACTCAGTCACAATTAAAAAAATAAGAAACAGATGAACATAAATGAAAATGAAAAAAAAAAACATCAAAGATGAATATAATGGGCAAGCATAAATGGAATGGAAGTTACAAGATCGGCGATGTTAATTGTTACCTTGAATCATTATAACACTGTTATTGGATAGTCTAGTCCTCTGGAGAGACTGGATAAAGATTAAAGTTTAAGAAACTGAGATCCACACAACAAGGCAACAAGGCAAAAATAAAACTGTACTGTATGTCTTATCTTGAACTCAAAGTTTTAAGACATTTTTCTCTAAGTCATCTATAAAGCTGAGTTTTTACGAGGCAATAAAGTATGAGACTCCAATTCGAAAGCATTTTCAGATGACAAATCAACTGTGGCTCACATGCTGAAAAATTTGTATAGAGGAAAGAAGAAAATGACGATTACCAGCATTTTATCCCTTTCCTACAATGTTTTTAAGGGTCATCTTCCTCAGGATTATCTGGTAAAGGCTTAACCCTTTACCACACAACCCAGATTTTTAAAGACCTTGAGGAAGAGGCACTATATACATAGTGGGAAAAGTAGAAAATGCTGGTAACCAGCATTTGATCCTTTTTCCACATTGTTTTCTTCCCTTTTAGAGACAGGTGTAATCATTTGAGCCACATTTAATATGTTGTCTTCAAATTTTTTGAACTAGGTCAAGTCCAAAATGTTGTTGTTTGGTAAAGAGTTAAATATATATTGCCTTTAATCAATTACCACATTACTTCTTTTACTATTGAAAAAGACAGCTTTTGAAAGCATTATTAGAAAAGGAGCGTGTGATTGTTGCAAGCAAATGAGCCATGCTCTGGCAAAAGGGGGCTTAATGCATCTCCGTTATGCATGACACCAGCCCAAGTCATCACATAATTATGGGTCCATAAGAGCCACTTTTTTAAACATCCGACTTAATCATGTGGTAGACTGGTCCTTTGACATACAGAAAATTGACCAATAGCAAAAAGTTTCGGCCCAGGTCAGCCTGCGCAGGTTGCGCAGGCTGACCTGGGTCGATACTTTTTGCAAATGCATAAAGCCCCCCCCCCCTTTTCACAGAGCGTGACTCAAATACATGTACTCCACTTTGCACAATGTTTTTCATATCAGTTAAGACAATTCCCTACCCCTCCAGTGCTTCTCTATAGTGCAAATTGGACTTGCTGTTGGTTTGCAAAAAAGAAAAAGAAAACTATATGGAAATGAGTCAACTTTTTTCCATACGACAAAATTTCAGAGTTGTCCGAATTGGAAGGGTCAGCAAAGACCAAAATACTTGTGGAACAACCAATGAACTTTGGCTCGAAAAGGACAGAAAAATTGTAGGGAAAGCAGAAAAGACTGGTTACCATTATTTTTGATCAGCATTTTCTCCTTTTTGCATAGTATTTTATTAAAGCCTTTTCTTGATAAAGTATGGAAAGAGTAAACCCAAGATCAGATGGCACATTCTGTGCAACCTGATCTTGTTCTACACAGTTGGCAAAAGCAACAATAGCCAGATAAGCACTCTAAAGGTTAAGCTTGTCCTTCAAACTCGAGTCAAACTTTTTTCATAAACTATTACTTCATGGGCCAACTTCTGCAAAGTTTTATACTCAGTTAGTATCAACTTCACCCATTAGCACCTGAGACAAACTTACAGCTCACAACTTTGAAAACTTGATGCATAAAACAGAATAGAAATGAACTGGCATACATTGCAATTCGAACTTGTGACAAACATCTAAATATCTTCCCATACCCTTCTGTTCCAAATAATAACTATGTCACCATTTTGGTCATAAATGTGATTAACTCTTTACCAGACGACAAAGTTTACGACTAATCCAATTTGAAAGCAGTTGCAGACGACAAAATAAATGTTACTGAAAGACTGAAATTTGTTTTGGGAAGGATATATATAGAAAACATTGTGGGAAAAGGAGAAAATGCTGACCAGTTCTTTCTCAGGGTCGTTAAAAGACGGGATTGGTGGTAAAGGGTTAAATCACACTATTGGCATCATGAATGTGTCCCTATCCCATTGGAAAAACATTGAAAACAAGTGATCAATACAGCGATACATACCTTCAGTTGGCGGTTCAGTTGTTGTTCCAGTTTGACCTTCAGGGGTCAATTCTTCAAGTTCTTCCTCCTCTGTTGTTAAATGAAGACCAGTGACTGGGCCTGCTTTCCATTTAGGTATGATAGTAGCTTGGACCTCGTCTTCTTCCCCTTTGTCTTCTTTTTCCTGTAAGACAGACTGGCGTCAATGTCTTTGCCAAACAACAAATTTCATTAGGCTTGTCAATTTTAAAGCCGTTAAAGATGACAATTTATATGAGCCATGCTCTGTGAAAAGGTGGCTTAATGCATCTCTGTGATCCATGGTAGCAAGCAAGCCATCACATGCTTATGGATCCATAATAGCCACCTTTTTAAACAAATGACTGAATCATAAGGTAGAATGGTCCTTGGACATACAGAAAATTGACCAATAGCGAAAAGTTTCGGCGCAGGTCAGCCTGCGCAGTCCGCGCAGGTGGACCTGGGTCGATGCTTTTCGCAGATGCGTTAAGCCCCCTTTTCACAGAGCATGACTCGTATATTATAGATCAAATGGTGAGATTTGTTTATAACAAGCTGGTAACCACAGTGGATAAAAAGGAGGAAAATGCTGGTTACAAGCAATTTCTCCTTTTCCATAATGTATTTGAAAGTCTTCTTTCTCAGGACCATAAAAACGCAGTGCTGTTCGGAAAAAAAAAAAACTAATTCCCTCATACAAATGATTTTTTTATTCATCTTGCTACAGACCTCTTTGAAAAACATTGGTATGAGTGGAAAAATTACTTGTGGCAAGCAATTTCTCCATTAGTTACAATGTTTTTCTTATCTATAAGTCTGTTAGTTCTTAATTCGTGTTGCTTCTAAACTTAACAACAATGTTTTTAAAGTTGCCTACTGTAACTATGTCTCTGGAGGTGATGAGCGTGTCTGTAGACTGGAAACTCCATCCTTCTTTTCTAAATGGGATTGTCACAATTAGAAATAATTCTTTGAAGTACTAATCACAACAGTAAGACATATTTTTTTAAAGAGTTTGGCCAACAGCCTTTATCAAAAAAGAAAAACATGATCTAGTCAAACTATAGGTTCAATTCCCTCGCCATGTTTGAACAAAGTACAAAGGATTTAACATTAATTACTACTGCATGGGACTGCCTGTGTAGACAGCATTGTTCAAAATTTTACAGCACCTATCCAGCAGTGTTAGACTACTGCAAAAAAAAAAATTCTCATGATCTGATTGGATAATATGCCCAGAACATATATATCATGTACACTGGCAAAACCAACGTAAAAGCAGTTTCCCTTTCGGGAGCCCCGTATACATGACTACACTTTCAACACAAAATCCAAATTGGCAGCGTCAATCAAGATTAACATCAAGATTATGCACCAAACTGCATGTTTTACCAAGGTTTCAGTGACATCAGTTCCCAGTGACGTCAATTTTCATTGAATTGAGGCACTCAGAAGGGAAATTCTACTTCGTCAGCGTACTCAATTTTTGAAACCAAAAAACAGGTAAATTTCACTTAACACACGTTGGAATAATAAAACTTTGCAGTATAATAAATTCATTGTATGGTCAGGTGGCAGGGGACTTGGAAACTTGTTCACGGCTGTGGTGAATCATGTCGCCACCTCGCCTTCGGCTCGGGGGGACATGATTCACCACAGCCATGAACCAGTTTCCAAGTCCCCTGCCACCTGACCGTACAACTAATGAAGTAAGTGTAATGAACATTTTAGCTCTTCACCATACAACCTAGTGTTTAAAAAACCCTGACGGAGTAGGCTTATGAAAACACACATGTTGTAGGCATGGCAGAAAATGCTTTTTACATGTTTTCAAAGACAAATTCATCATTTTAAAAATTCATCATTCAAATCATTTGAGCAAAAAAATATTTTGTTTTATGTGTATGCTTTAAATTCAGACAAGTCTAACATTTTGTCATCTGATATAGAATAAAAAAGAACTTGCAGAAAACTTTCAAACACAGATTCAAAGGGAAGAAACTCATGTTTCATTACTTGGCCTTCATAAAACTTTTGCATCCCTTACTCTTTCCATACAAAAGAGGTTGTTTTGCGTAATTATATTAATGATTTATAGTGAAATAAGAGAAAATCAACACTTACCTGTTCAATTGCAAGATATTCACCATGTTGCTCACAGCCAATATCAAATACATATTTTCCTTTACCACTTGGCTGAAAATAAACAAGAAAAATGAAAATGAAATAAGAAAGAAAATGAAATGGAAATTCAGTCATGGCTGATTGATTGTATGGTGTTTAACGCCGTTTTTAACCTTATTTCAGTTATATCGCGGCGGCCAGTGCACCTATCCATGCGTTCCTCCTGGAGTCTCTTTTACCGGTACTTCGCACAAATTTCTTTCCATGCCACTGGCTGCTTTCCCACATAATCATCATCAAAACAATGGTCAGCGGTGGGAGAGGAATGAATCCTGTCGCACTGACTATCATCAATCCTCGGAAAGAAATTGGCCGAGCCAGGGGTCATGGCCAGGGATCGAACCCTGGACCCCATGTTCTCAAGTCCTGCACGCTATCGACTGAGCTACCGGGGCTTGGCTAAATTCTGTCATGGACAAACAGATTTTACAGCCATCATGACTATTATAGACATTGTCCTGGTTTAATGACCTTTGATCTTTTTTCATATCATCAAAAAGTAAAAACCACACATAAATTTCCCTTGTTTTCAAAAGTTTTTTTTTTCATGCTATTTTTACAAGCTGAACTTTTTACCAGGCAACAAAACTTCACAACTGTCTAAATTGAAAGCAATAGCTTTTTTTTTTTCTTGGTATGGTATTTAATGCCATTTTCAACACTATTGCATTTATATGAAGGTGTACAAAGGTTTTTGAAGACACTGTGGAAAAAGGAGAAAATGCTAGTTACCAGCATTTTCTCCTTTTCCCACAATATCTCTACCTTTTCAAAGACAAATCCAACATTTTGAGCCATATAAAATTTATCATCTGCAAATGCTTTACATTTGGACAAGTCTACAGTTTTGTTGTCTTAAATTGTAAAGATTTAAATGTTTAAGAGTTAGGACAAGTCTACAATTTGTAATCTTGTAAAGAGTTAAAAGCCAATGAACTGAACAAAAACTAATCTTTCTAAAAGTCAATAGAAGAGATTTTGCTTGACACTAATTAAAGACTGTACATAAGATAAAGATTAAATCGAAACTTACTCTATCTTCTTTGAAGACTCCAACATATTTGTGATTTGCATGTATAAGTTCTCCGTGACCTTCCCGTTTTCCATTGTTCCATGTACCAACATATTTTGTCCCAGTGAGGGCGTATGTGTAGGTTCCCTGGCCGTGTCGAACATGATTTAACCATTCTCCTTCATAAGTATCACCATTTACATAATAATATTTACCAAAACCACATCTCTGATCATCAACCCAGCTACCTGAAAGAGAAATGGGGAAAATCAACTAGTTTTGTTTGATGTAAAAATCTGTCACTAGAATGGGATGTGATGAGGTTGAAAAAACGAGTCCAAAGCACGGGTTTTGTAACCGAATCAAACCCTATTCGAGTCGACAGATTTTTAATATCACACACAACCAGTTGATTATCCTATTTAATATATTCCTAATTCACCCTTTTTTATTCTTTTTCATTCTATAAATTATCAAGAAAGGTACAATATGAGCAATATAAGAAAAAAGTATGAGTAGTTCCGGCAAACATTCTAAAACTATATCGTCACTAGTGATGATACCATATTTATTATAACTAATGATGTTTTTCACTGTGAAATCCCAGTTATTCACTGATAAGAATATAATAAATGAGGAAAATCCATTGTGCTTAAAATAGGACTCTGAACAGGAAAAGAATGTGAAGTTGAACCTGCCTTAAACCCTGAAGCACTGAAACCCACTTCAGTTATATTTTCAGATATTGTAGATCAAGATGAAACTGCACATTCTGTTCAGTCTGATTGTGGTTCTACACTGTTTGCTACTTTGTAACATATTCCGTCCAAATGAACCTTGAAATAGCAATAGCTCAGCTATTTTTCCATTTTATGAATTCAGCATCTGAGAGTTAACCCTTTACCAAACAATCCCGACTTTTAACGACTCTGAGAAATAAGACTTTTGAAACCATTGTGGGAGACGGAAAAAATGCTGGTAACCAGCATTTTCTCCATCTCCCACAATGGTTTCTACACTTCCAAAATCAAATTTAATTTTTTCAGCCTGATTTATTTTGGTGTCTGTAAATGCTTTCAGTTTGTACAAGTCTAAACTTTTGTTGTTTGGTAAAGAGTTAAATACGGACTACTGCTGCAAGAAAACATTGCTTTGATTCTATAATCCTCATATTATTGACTTAAACCCTTTACCACACAATCCGGGCTTTTAACGACCCCTGAGAAAGATGGCTTATGAAAACATGGTGGGAAAAGAATTTTCTCCATTGCTCACTATTTTCTCCATCCATTCCATGACAGATCCCTTTATTAGAGTCCCAATTAATTTGTGATCTGAAAATGCTTTTAATTCAGGCCAGTCTACAATTTTCTTGTGTGGAAAAAAAGTTAAAAACTTGGAATAAGAGTCCATCAGCTAAGAGATACCATAGGAGGTCTCTGAATACAGGTTTAACTATATATGTAAGTGGATTTAAACATTTCAAAATGCAAGAGTCTTTGCTATTTTAAGCAATATGTGGCAAGTAAAAGAGAAGCCTGTCTGTCTTAAGTGGCAGATGGAATGATGAGGCAAGGTTTGTTTGTTTATTTATTTGTTTGTGTGGAGTATAACGCCCTTTTTATCATATTTTCAATTATAAAATTAGATCAATTATTCTGCAATCTTACCTTCATACTTTGAACCATCTGGGTATATAAATGTGCCATTTCCATGCTTTTTATTTTTAATATATTCTCCTAGATATCTAGAACCATTTTTAAATCTGAAATAAGAGAAAAACATAGTGACAAGCATTTATAATCATTTGCCCCAGTAACTAATTGCTAAATTAGCCATTTTAGACATCACATACAAAGAAGCCATGCTCTGGCAAAAAGGGGCTTGATGAATTTCTGTGATACATGATACCTAGCAAGTCATCACATGTTCATTGATCCATACAGTCCATTTTGTCCAACAATCGACTGAGTCATAAGGCAGACTGGTCCTTGGACATAGAGAGAACTGACCAATAGCGAAAAGTTTCGGCCCAGGTCAGCCTGCGTGGACTGAGCAGGCTGACCTGGGTCGATACTTTTCGCAGATGCATTTAGCCCCCTTTTCACATAGCACGGCTCAAATACAAATGATGCATTGGAGACACACAGGCATGAAATAAAGTCATGCTCTGTGAAAAGGGAGTTTAATGCTCTCCATGATGCATTATACCAAGCAAGTAATCACATAAAATCTATTTTGCCTAACAACTAAGTGAATCATGAGGTAGAATGGTCCACAGACAGACACAAAATTTACAAAAAGCAAGTGTTTTGACCCAGATCAGCCTGGGCTGATACTTTACCTGGGTCAAAACTTTTTGAAGATACATCAAATCTCCTTCTCACAGAGCATGACTCAAATCTTACTTAGCTGCCATGGAAAAGGGAACAAATACTTGCAACATACTATTTTCTCCCCCCTTTTCCTTTTTTGCAATAATTTCAAAAGTTGCCTACCCTCTGCTGAAGGAACAAAAAACTGGTTGGTTGACTGATTGTATTGTGTTTAACACCGTTCTCAACATTATTTCAGTTATTATATCTTGGCAGCCAGTGCACCTAACCATGCTTTATTCTGTTTACACTGTTGTAGGATCTATATAGGCGTCGGCCTCTGGGATCCGTTTTGATAGGGTTTATTCCTTACCAATTGTGGTTCCGGTCCATAGCACTCGGCTTCAAACTTGACTGGTAGGTGTTTCCAAACTTCATTTAAATTACTTTTAAAACTATTTACAGCTTCACATGAAATTAGGTCTTCAGCCAAACTATTCCAGTCCTCAACTACTCTTAGAGAGAATGAATTTTTTCTTAGATTTGTGTCCTGGAGTTTCTATCACCAGTACTCTGCACAATATTCTTTCCAAGCAAATGGCTGCTTTCCCACATAACCATCGTCGAAACAGTGCCTGGTCAGCAGTGAGACAGCAATGAATTCTGTCGCAATGACTATCATCACTTTTCGGAGAGAAATTTGCCGAGCTGGGGATCAAACCAGCGACCCCCTATTTTCAAGCCCTGTATGCTACCAACTGAGCTAGCAGGGCTTGGCAAAAAAAAATTGGATTTTATTGCTGATACAGCAGGCTAGGGAATTTTAAACTTCATTGCAGTTGAAACCTGTATATCATAGTTTAGGTAAAAAAAAGCTCAATGAATAAGCTAGGAAACACACTGTTAGCTGATATGCTTTATTTTTTTGAAAACATACTTTTCTACAGAAAAAAATGATCTGACAGACTAACAGCCTTCCAAACAGAGAGAAAGTGCAAAAATAATATCCAGATGCCTTTTTGCTGTATACTAACCCTTTACCTCACAATCCTGATTTTAAATGACCCTGAGAAAAAAAAGACTTTTTAAAACATAATGGAAAAAGGTAAAAATGCTGGTGACCAGAGTTTCCCACAATCTTTTACCCTATTATAGACAAGTTTTTTCCATCAGTTTAGCCACAATCATTTTGTTAACTGCAATTGCTTTGAATCTGGACAATGTGAGATTTCCTCATTTGGTAAATAGTTCAAAAAAGTGGTAAAAGAAAAATATGATTAAAATTTTCCACAATACCTGTATACACCCTGGCCATGTCTTTTTCCATTTTCATACAATCCTTCATATGTGTCACCATTTGGAAGAGTGGCTTTCCCCTGACCATGTCTTTCATCCCTCTCATTTCTTGAGCCTTCATACTCCTAAAATGATAGTAAAGTATATATTAATCTTTTTTTTTTGTTGTTCTATCAGATGATTTGTTGTTATGGGAGATTACTCCTTCCTTACTGCTTTATCCCCTATAAAATTAATACCTAACAAATGCACTGGGGAGAATTCTCTTTAGCTCAGTGGTTATGGTGTTGGTCTTTTATATCTCGAAAAATGAGGATTTTTTTCCTGCACGGGTTTGATTCCCACCAAATGCAGTTTATATTTAAGCTATGCATTTGTTGCAAACATTCATGTTTGTAAGTTTGTAAACTGATTTCACATTATTTCAGCCAAAGAACCTGACAAGTTCAAGCATGTGTGTATTAACTGGGTTTAATAAATAAAAAGCATGGACTATACAGTTTCTTGCCTAAGAAAAGCCCCATAACCCTTTACCAAACAATCCCTGGTTTTTACGACCCAGAGGAAGAAGCCTTCTGAAAACACTGTGGGAAAAAGAGAAAATGCTGGTAACCAGCATTTTCTCCTTTTTCCACAATGTTTTCTACTCTTCCAAAGTCAAGTTTCCATTTTTTAGTCACGTTTATTTTGTCATCTGCAAATGCTTTCAATTTGGACCAGATTAAGATTTTGTCGTTTGGTAAAGAGTTTAGAATAGCACCATGGTGGGGATTTGTACCAACATAGTGAAATTTGAAACTGCCTTGTCTTTAAAACTTTTTCTATTTTTAATTATTGTGGATTATTTATTATGATTTATAGTTTGATATAGACAGCGTTTCTAAGATTTTACATGTATAATAGAGTTACGATCAGAATCTCATACGACAAAAAACTTCTAAACCCATTTACCAAATCACTTCAGTGATGTATTAGCCTATCTATGTGTGCACGAAGACACTGGCAGAAAAATTGGAAGCAACGGCGATATTTGAAAGCAAAATAAAAATTAGAAATACTGTCTCATGAAAATAATACAAATAACATACGCCGAGGTATGGCCCCTGTTCCTCTTCCATTTCTTCGGATCCGATATCTGACATTTTGCTTCTTCTGTATTAAAAAACCTTGTTGAAAAATAAAATGTAGAAGAGCGTTGCCCCAAAATAATGTTTTGAACGGATGTGACTGTCTCGTTGCTAGGCAGTGATTCCGCGGACGGGTATTGCATCGTAGCAAATACAGACGCGTATAATTGTGGTTATTGTAGTAACCAGTCATGTCCATTCACCGCAAAAACCTATGACGTTATACGCATACCAAGGACGCTTAAGAGAATCTCTGGAACGGCAAGAACTCGAAATGTTTGCCTTTTACCTTGCTTTTTTTCCCCTTTGAAAAGTTATCTTCACACTTTGTATGACCGTTAATTGTTTGTGTCATATCATATTCTTTTTAAATCTAAATTAAGCCACTTTAGATCGTCTTTCCGAGCAAATCGTGAAAATTACCCTAGTCTATTCGTCACCTATACACTTCGCGCTGGCTTGTGCACTACGTAAACCGATTTTTTTTGTGTGTGTGTGAGAGCTATTGCTTTTTTTTAAAAGCCGATGCTTAGTTTTAAAGATTATCTTTGACAATCAAAATTGATATTTTGTTGCTAACAGTTAACGGCTTATAAGGTTCATCGCACCCACACTGTAACAAGGATTAGTGCTTGTACTAAGTTAGCGAGGTCAGAGCTATTTATAGATTATCGAATTGTATCTGTCAACAGCCAAATTGTCTTTGAAAGAAATTGCTGTAAATTACACCCCATCCAAGAAATGTTATGTCTGACAACCTATTTGGATTCCTTAACATTTTTACTCCAGCGGCCTTGACCATTTGACACCAATAATTGCATAAAAGAAATAAATACTTGAATTGAACAACTCACGCTAGTACTCGATTACGCGTAAAGGTATCCCGGAGTATGCTATTTACAGAAAGTAGTGGGTCGATTCAAAAAGTAATTTCTCTGCCGTTTGATGACCAAATTACAAAATCTTTTGCCAAACAGGCTGAGAGGTTCCTCAAGGGAATTATATAAATTGATTTAAGAAAGAAGACTGTCATGCTTTGAATTTAAGTGACAAAGTTAGGGCTAACTTAGAACGATATTGCATATTGAAAACGCCGTTGCTTCAGAAATCTTCAAGTAATATAGTGAGAAAATGCATTTAAACTACATTTTACAAGGATTCTTTTTAAAAAATGTTGTGCCCCAAACCGTCTCATTTTTCCTCAGAGACACCCACCCTCAACACAGTCGCGGGAAAATTTCATTTCCGGATGAAGTGATACAGAATTATCCATCTTTGCGCACCTGTTCCAAGGAGCATCAGGGAAAAAATCCGGAGTACCCCAGACATAATTTCGATTTAGAGAATCTCGTCCTCTGCATTCTTAACCCAACTGAGTTTCGGGGTATTTTGCATCAACAACAGAAATTTCTCTATTATTGGTTAGAATTTCATTTTGCATTGACTATTTCATATATCATGGCTAAACCATTGATTCAAAAGAGGTCAAATGTTTATTCCTGTATCACGTTCCTGAGTTATTGTGAGCCACAGGAAAAAGGGCTTTGTGAAATATTGTGGAAAAGGAGAAAATCTGGTAATCAGCATTTTCTCATTTTACCAGAACTTAGTCTTCTACCCTTCAAAAACAAATTCCACCATTTGTTTTACATAAAACATGTCTTTTAATGCTGCCAATTTTTACAAGCTTAACTTTTGCCATGTAGTAAAGGGTTACTCCTGTTAACCCTTTGCCACAAAATCGGGCTTTTACGACCCTGACATATAAAAGACATTTTTTTGAAACACTGTGGGAAAAGGAGAAAATGTTAGCAACCAGGATTTTCTCCTTTTCCCACAATGTTTTCTTTAATTTCACAGACAGAAATCATCCTTTTAGCAACACAGAATATGTCTTCTGCAAATGCTTTTAATGTTGACAAGTCCAAAACTTCAAATGGTTTATTTCAAATATAGTATATTCTATTTCTTTACGTTCCATTGAAACTGAATTTTGAATCTTCAGTTGTTTACAGATTCTAGTGCACATTGTTCACCTTAAACAAATTAGAATTTTAGAATATCCCAAGTGAATGCATCTGTTGAGAAAATTTATAGAATTTGTTCAAATCAGTTTTGATTGTTTTATACGGAAGAAAACATGGTACAAAAAAAAGCGTGCTTTGAACAGTTTATCTTTTTTTCCAATGATGTTTTCCTGATTTATTCTATGTTTAAACAAAGGGTTATTTCTTAAAGGGTTGAAAATTTACGCCATTTTAACCAATGAATTTACAATTTTGCAAGTCCCAGGTTTTCCAGATTGGTACAATATCAAGTATGGTTGATTATGAGTAAGGAGATATGAAAATAATTATGTGAATTTTACTGGGTAAGGTATTAAAATGATATGAGTACTTCCATTGTTCATTTTTGTCTACTTTTATGTTTCAAAATGATTATACTCTTGGTTATTTCAAGTTTACATGACGTATATTTAATTTGGAAGAATTCACCCCAATATTTGACAGACATTTTCGAAAAATTCTGAGATTTGAAAAATCCCTAAAAAAATCAAAAAGTCATCGAAATTGGAAATACTTTGTATTTTGAAATCTGCAAAACATGCTCTTTAAAATGATATACAAATATTAGGTAGAAAGAGAAAAAAAGATAAATAGCTCTGACCTCGCTAACTAAGTACTTGTTGTGTCATTGATTGCGACCATTTCTCTAAAATGCTTGCTGTGGTATGTGCTGGCCAATATTATCTCTAATGTTGTGAAAGAAAGTGTGTGTCCAAGAATGAGACAAAGGATGTTTTAATAGACAGGTGGAAGAAAAATATCCATTTCGATACAAATATGAAACTAGGCTATTAATTTTTGGTGGTCATGATGAATATACTTTGCATTTGCATATATTTAAACATCACTTTCAGTATTTCTTTAGATATGAAAAATGGATGGTGTTCAATCTTTTTTGTACTAAAAAATATAAAGATCAAATTGATAACATGTGTCTGACTACACAATACAAGGATGATATTAAAAAGAAAAAAAAAATTATCTGTTGAATTTTTAAGAGGGGGGCATATTTTTCATAACAGGTGTTTTGCCCATATTCAGTGTTTAGTTAGTCTAAGTGATATTTTTCGGTAAAAAAAATATTTTATATCATAGACCTACTAAAATTCATTCTTTTTCTTTCAGCTTTATTGTAGTAAGGAACTGATCAAAATTGTTTAGGAGAACGCATAGCCAGACTTCAATTATATAGTGGATAAACATCATTTTCTGGCTCTGAAACATTTCTTTGAAAACTTCACTTGTTTTAACAAATGTTTAATTTCCATTTGTTGTATTCAATCTCTTCTGAACTTATAAACCCTTTACCAGATAATCCCAAGTTTTGATATCCTGAAGAGGAAAGCTTTTAAATATTTTTTGGGAAAAGTAGAAAATGCTTGTAATCAGCATTTTCTTGCAATGTTTTCTAACCTTTTAAAGAAAAATTCAATCTTTTAAGAAACATTTAATTTGTTGTCTGCAAATGCTTTTAATTTTGTCATCTAGTAAAGAGTTAATTAAACTTTCACAATTGGTCCTATGTTTTTACTACCCAAAAGAAGGTTTTTGAAAACATTGCATGTTATGAAAGGAGAATTTCTTCCTGTCTAAGAAGCGTTTTCTCTTTTTTCAAAGACAAATTCCATCATCTGAGATACTTTTGTCATCTGTGAGTGCTTCAACTAGAACTAGTCTAAAATTCTGTCCTCTGGCAGAGTTAGCTAAAATGTGGTGAACATGTACTTCAGATGGAGGGTGTAAGCAATGAGGCAATGATGAAGCAAGCCCAACAAATATGGTCTATGCTGGATGATATGGCAGAAAATGATCCAAAGGCTTACAGAAAATTCATGGACAAACAGAATGCAGAGCAAAAAATATTCATGAAACCTCCAGAGCCACATATGTGTGTCCAGACAAATATGGTAGTAAGTATAGCTTTGTTTAACTTGTTCAATACCAAGGACACAGTGTTGTTCAGAATTTAAATTAGCATTAGACCACTGAGAATGTGCAGCTAGTTGTGGAATATTTTAAATATTTTTCCTCAAAGCAATCATGAGTTTAACTTTTTCATACCATTCAGACAGCTTTAGCTGATGATGTAGGTCAAAATCAGACTAAAAAAGAACTTAACAGTCTGAGCTTAGATCTACACACCGCTGATTACCTGATGCTAAGCCATGACCAAATTTATCTTTGTTGATCTACTTTTATTAGAGATCTACTTTAAGTTCAATAAAAAGTTGGCTTAATTTAGCTTGCAATGACAGAGAGAAATGAACGAAAAAGAAATTAAAGACATGCTCTTTTCAGCAAGGGTTCACATAATTTTTAACATCAGACATACAATAACCGAGATATAGGAGATGAATGTCTTCCTGACATGAGTGATAAAGGCATTGGATTGTGCGATAAGAAATCCTGGTACAGTCTCTATTGGCATTGCTGTTTATGCGGAAGTGTCCTTTTTCATGGCATGGCACAGCTCAATCTGGTACTGGTGAATACGTGAGTTGTAAGTTGTTACCTTGCTATGACCTGAATACATATACCACTGACACCCACGTAAGACATCATTTAAACATACAAATGAAAAAGAGGAGTTAATAATTCACAGTCATATAATCTCATAGTTTGTATTACTGGTGTTCAAAAATTGTCTTTCAGAAACCTGAGAAGGCAATATTTTATATCAATTTCTGCACATGGAAGAGAATTCCACCACCAGCCAGTCAACAAGAAGCGTGTAAAGTAGCAGGGAGTGCCATTGGTCAACTTGTATCTGAGCAGAAAGGTGATGAGTTCAAAAATCTGATTTAGTGAAACTATGAAGCTTGAAATAATCCTAATTGTTTAACCTGTTATACAATGAACAAATCCAGCTTTTTATGCCCCATATTTGACAGCTTTGCAAAGTATTTTTGGACAGAAATTTTCTCCCTTTTCAATGATATATTTTACAAAGTTGAAAAGTGATATCCTGAGTTTCATCAAATATTTGTCCCTCATGTAATTTGTTAAAGATAGGTTAAAAAGGAACCTACACAGGTAAAAAGTATTTATTATGTCTCCTCCCCATCAGGGTCGGGAGACATTGTTTTTCCCTGTGCATCTGTCTGTCTGTCTGTCCGTCTGTCTGTCTGTCCGTCTGTCCGTCACAAATTGTGTCCGCTCTATAACTTGAAAACCTTTTAAGATGTTTTAATAAAACTTCACACATTTGTAAAGCATCATGAGACAAAGTGTCATGCACAAGAACCATAACTCTGGCTTGTATATTTTTCAAGTTATTTCCCTTTGATTATATTCCTTCACAAATCGTGTCCGCTCTATAACTGGAAAACCTTTTAAGATGTTTTGATAAAACTTCACACATTTGTAAAGCACTATGAGACAAAGTGTCATGCACAAGAACCATAACTCTGGCTTGTATATTTTTTAAGTTATTTCCCTTTGATTATTTTCCGTACTCATTTTACGTACAATTTCATGTCCGCTCTATAACTCGAAAACCGTTAGAGAAAAATGACCATTATTTCAGTTAGAAATTGCCTTGGTGACATATCAATCCTTCTGACACCAAAATGGGGGGAGACATCTGTTTTTTTTGTAGAAAAACAAATTCTAGTTCAATTGTTGCAGTTTAATTTTACATAATTTCATTCTGCCAAGTAATACCATTTTGAGATACAGCTTATGTGGATCAGTTTCACAGGAAAGTTTAAAATGCCTGATGGTTCAGAGATTTAAACAATGGGTTTAAATGAGACAACATGTTTGTTTTCTCTTTAGGTAAAGCTGCAGTCACAGCAGTTGCTTTTTCAGACAAAGTTCTTGATGATTATGGCAGAGATGCTGTAAATAAGACAGATCAGGATACACTTATACAGATAGCTATGGACTTCATTGAAAAACAACACAGTCACGTAAAACTAAACAGAACCTATAAAATCTTAGAGAAGTCTCATGTGGGAAATCTCAAAGTAATTCAAGAAAGTTTACAGCAAGCATTCACTGCCAAAGAAAAGTCTATGGACGAGAATTTGTCTAATGTTTTGAAAAACTTTGCACCACTAGCTACGGAAAATCCTACTTCATTACTACAACAACTTAATTCAGAGAATGAACAAAATGAAGCTGAAGGGATAGGAGAGAAAATTGCTGGAATAAAACTAAATGTGAAGGAAGATAAAGCCAAATGCTTGATTGAAGAAGTATCCAGTACTTCAACATTTCCAGAGCCAAAATATGACTTGAGTCAAACAGTACTATCAGGGATTAAATGTTTCCACTTAAAGGTGACTCTTCCAAGTGTTCACTCTGTGTCAGAATGTGAGTTAGATATTTCACGGGTAAGTAATGAAACACTGAGTGGTTTACTTATAACCTTAGGCAACAAAATTATAGAGGATGACTATAGAGAAACCCATGAGAAATGCAAATTAACATAAAAGTTTAGCACACATATATAAAAACTTTATGGCAAAATAAGAAACTGTTCTTTACAAGCCATCTCTTCTTTTGGCACAATATTTTCAAAAGTGGTATACAATGAAAATGTGGCAAATTGAGGAACTCCTCTGTACAGCCTTCTTTTCTTTTACCACAGTATTTTCATAAGTGGTCTTGTCCAAGAGGATAAAAGAATTCTGCTCGTGATAATGTTTAAGTCCCTGTAGAACAGCAGTTCTAGTCCAGGGCTTGTTATGTAGAGGTAATAAGTTTGACCCTTTACCAAAACAACAAAATTCTAGACTGGTCCAATTTGAAAGCATTTGCAGAAGACAAATTACAGGTAGCTCAAATGATGATATTTGTCTTTGATTGGGAAGAAAACATTGTGGAAAAAGGAGAAAATGCTGGTTACCAGCATTTTCTCCTTTTCCCACAATGTTTTCAAAAGCCTTCTCTTTGAGGGTTTTTGAAACTCAAATTGTTTGGTAAAAGGTTAAATCTTCATCTTGAGTTTTTTTCATATCTGAAAACATTCTTGATTTGACTGAAAGAGCATTGATTGCCATCTTACTTGAAGTTCTCTTATACAGTGAAGTTTCAATTTGTAAACCAAGTACTATAAATTTTGTGCCAAGAAAATTATCAAAATCATTCAATGTGTAACAGACACTCTGTATTTCCGGGCAAAGTTGTTAGTCTGTGTTTATTTGCTTAGCATAAAATTGACGCCAGTTTCAAGTGTTCTTTTGTAATATCACGGCAGCCATTACATTGTATTACTATTCATATACACATAAAGTTTCTTCACCAGTACTATGTGCACACTTTTTGCAAACATCTGAAAGCTGCTTACATTAAGAAAAGGGGGGACAGGGGATATTAAGGAGGAGGAGAAATGAACTCTTTACCAAATTACACATTTATGACTAGGCCAAATTGACAGCACTTTCGTGCTTTTTGACATGGTAGTAACTTCTTTCATCAACCCATGATAAAGACTTTTTACCGAGCCAGATTAGCCCAAGTTGATAGCCAATTTGATCAGACAGAAATTATCAATTAATCTAACATAAAATGATTATGGCAATATGTTAGAAGGAATTCAATGAATTTTAGCAGTTACTAAAATTTTGGTATAACCTTTTATTGCACAAATGTGACTTTTTATGCCCCTGACATGAGCACATTTGAAAATACTGGTGGGGAAATGGATTATTTGCTTACAAGCAAAATTGGTCTTTCTACCACAAACAAAGCATTTCATGTATTTTCTTCTGCTTCAAATTAATATTTGTCCTTTAACCCTTTACCCCATAATCCCAAGTTTTCATGACCCTGAGAAAGAATGCTTCAGAAAAAATTGTTGGAAAAGGAGAAAATGCTGGTAACCAGCATTTTCTTCTTTTCCCACAATGTTTTCTATCCTTTAAGACAAATTTTATGTTTTGAGAAGCATTTAATTTTTCATCTGCTAATACTTTTCATTTGGACAAGTCTAAGATTTTGTCATTTGGTAAAGAATAAGTAAGTGGTGATCGAAACATAGATTCAAGTTAGTCTTATCTCTTTATGATAATCTATCCTTTTCTTCAATTCTTTGCAGGATGATGTATCACTGTATGTTGAAGAGAAGTATGACTTAAAGCTTTCATTACCAGCTCCGATTGATGACTCTCAAGCAAAGGCCAAGTTTAACAAGAAAACTTCTATATTAACTTTAACAATGCCTATAGTCTCAGTTTGATGAAAGACATGAATTGTATTGAAGTAATCTTTAAAGAGAATTCTTGTAGTATTTATAATATGATTTAGATGCAGTAAGGCCCTTATAATTTCAGTAATGAAGATAGACTTGCATGTACCAGCAATCTTTATGGACTATTTGGGACCGAAACTAAACTTCTTTAATTTTACACCAGTCAAGGCTGTGTTTTTACAGCCCTTTTAAAAGAGTTCTGGAAAAAGGAGAAAGTGCTTGTAACCAGTGTTTTTCAGATATTTTCTACTCTTTTGAAGACAAATTTCATTATTTGAGCCACATTTCATTTGTTGACTGCAAAAGCTATAAATGTGGACGAGTTGAAATATTTCTTCTTCAAAATTAAATTTGTAAGGACTTTGAAATGTGACTTGAAGTGAGAAAAGCTGTAAGGACTTTGAAATGTGAAAGTCATGCATATACCGAGGTAATGTTTTTATTATTGAGTGTTATGTTGAGACGACTTACAAAAACCATAAGTATCTTTAATTCCATCATTCTATGGCAAAACTGAGGTTTATTGATGTGTTTCATTCTTTCTCATTGAATTTCAAAACTTTGCTAAAACAAGTAGATCTACCACATTGTCTATAGCCCCCGAAATTTGCACTTTTTGTACACATCCCTGTGTAAATTAGTCAAGCATCTCTTACCGAGAATCCATCACCGTCAGAAACATAATTATGATAGAAATATTTTTCTAGAATTTTATCAAGAGAAACAGCCATGACAGCACAATTTAAGTAGCCATCTGCTATACTGTATATGTATTTACTGTGGTTGTTTGGGAGCCCTTAGCAACAGTAACCAAGGAAGTTGGTTTATCTTATTGCCACGGTTCCATGTATTCATAATTGAGTGATGACATGCTTCGTATAATGCATCACAGAGATGGATTAAACCCCTTTTTGCCAGAGCATGGCTTATATGTTATGAACCTTCTCAATACGTTGTTCTTGTCACTACTTACTCATCGATCATTTTCAAATACATATGATAAATGGAGGATATTTTTTTTTACGGTGAAAGATCGAAATTTATTTCATCGAGTGAACATCAGTAATATTTTCAGTTGTGGCTGCTCGAGTGGACATCATCGGTAATATTTTCATGAGTGGCACAGCCAAGAGTGAAAATATTAACGATGATGTTCACTCGATGACATAAATTTCGATCTTTCACCAAAAAAAAAAAAATTCTATTTATTTCATGCTTTTAACCCTTTCTGGGGGGGAACTTAATCAAAATCTAATACAGTTCTTTTCGGTAATTCCCCGTGGCATACCCCCTCCGCATAGCAACGCATTACAATATTACATCAAGTGCGAGAAATGTAAGGTAAATTACGTCATATTTCCATCTGGTTGTGAGGCACTTGCATTTTACCTAGGTAACTAGCGCGCGGGAACAAAAATTTCACTGATATTTCTCGGTGACCTACCGGAAAGCATGAAATAAAAAGCTATATCTAAATATTTCCAGTAGATCCTGTATACTAATATTTGTTAGAATGTTGTTTTATGCTGCTTTCATCAATATGTCAGTTTTATTACATTGAATGCTCACTTTGGTGAGCTCATCAGTGTCTTGTGCAAGAACACCCACACATAAAACAGTGACTTAACCACTGAGCCATAGAGCACCTAAGATCAAGATACAAGCAGTGGAGGCAATAGTGAATTTCCCATTATCCCTTTGCCAAACAATCCAAAGTTCTAACAAACTTAAGAAAGAAGCCCTTTGAAAACATTATGGATAAAGGAGAAATTGTCAATAACCAACATTTTCCACAGTGTTTCTACCCGTACCAAGACGAATTTTAGTTTTTAGGTCACATTTAATTTGATGTCTGTAAAACTTTTAATTTGGACAAGTCTAAAATTTTGTTTTATGGTAAAGGATTAATCCCGAGTTTCCACGACCCTAAAAAAGAACCCTTTTGAAAACATTGTGGGAAAAGGAGAAAATGCTGGTTACCAGCATTTTCTCCTTTTCCCACAATGTTTTCTTTCCTATCATTTGAGCCACAATTAAATTGTGGCTTGCAAACGCATTTAATTTGGATAAGTCTACGATGTTGGCTATCAAAAGGCCAAAGGTAGTAAAAATACAGATTGCTACTTTTTGTTTTAGTCCTTGCTTTACTTAAAGCTTATGGGATTCTGATGTTAACTTCCTTAATGGTGAAACCAAAATGATTGCTCACGAGGACAATGTAGCCTGTAGGCGTCTTTGGCAAAGAACAGGAAATGTTGTTAAGGGAGAGCACTCCTTTCTTACTGCATAGCTTTCCCGTATAAAATCAATACCTGACAACTGCGTTTGGGAGGATTCTCTTTGGCTCAGTGGTTATAGTGTTGGTCTTTTAAAACTCGAAAAATGAGGATATTTGTCTGCCCGGGTTCGAATCCCAGCAGATGCGGTTTGTATTTGAGCTATGCATTTGTTGCAAACTTCCATGTTCGTAAGATGGGGGCTCGTCCGGGATTGGCCATTGAGCCATTTGTTGTCTAATTAATAGACTTAGTGCCTAATTAGGCTTTCTGTCATCAAAAATGATGACATTTAAGAGGGGGGGTGTTACGGGAGATCACTCCTTCCTTACTGCATAGCTTTCCCGTATAAAATCAATACCTGACAACTGCGTCAGGGAGAATTCTCTTTAGCTGAGTGGTTATGGTGTTGGTCTTTTAAACCTCAAAAAACGAAGATATTTGTCCACACGGGTTCAAATCGCGCCAGATGCAGTTTGTATTTGAACTATGCATTTTTTGCAAACTTCCATGTTCGTAAGAATGTCCATTTGTTTAAAGTAACAATAAAGCCCAAAAGTAAACAAAGCTGGCGTTTAAATGCATTTGAATTTATATCATACCATTTAAAAGTATGGAAATTATTGTTAAGATGACAATCTGTCATTTTATGGTCGGTCCAAGTGTTAGTCACTGACAAAAACATTAATTTCAAAACTAGGTTAAAACCTGCCAGGTAGCTGTGTCTTTTGTTTACCCTTTGCCTGATTTTAAAATTCTTTTTTCTGTCAGCAACAAACATATGGTGTAGCCCGACCACACGATGACAGACTGTCATCTCCACAATATTTTTCATAATTTTAAATGGTATGATTTAAATGTATTATGACACCCTCTTTGATATTTTTGTCTTTACTGGGCCTTTAATTATTTAGCAATATAAAGGTCTTTGAAAAGACCTGAGGCAGCTATACTATTCAAAAGAGACAGCAGTATATACAGAGCACAATCAACATTGAAATGTGTTATAGTTGTGTTGGAATTTTGACCCAAGGCCTATAATTTGAAGACACTTAGTAGAAAACAACTAGATAAATATACATCCAAAATTTGGTAGTCTTATGTTATGGATCAATAATAATTTAAAGTTTTCACTATATAAGCCCATGTAAAACTTGTGACTTCCTGGTTGAGGCCAAAATTTACGAAAGGGCTGAAATTTGAAGACTTTTCATAGAGGCCCACTAGATAAATATACATACAAACTTTGGTAGCCCTTGGCCTTATGGTTAGGAACAAAAAGATTTTTTAAATTTTCACTACCCATATATAAGCCAATGTAAAACTTGTAACCCCAAGGGCAGGCTAAATCTTGGCCCCAGGGCTACTATTTGAGGAATCTTGGTAGAGGTCAATTTGATAAGGCTATATGCCGATTTTGTAAGCCCTAGCCTGTATGGTTTAGAACCACAAGATTTTTTTAAAGTTTTCACTATATAAGTGCATGTAAAACTTGTGACCCCCAGGGTTGGGTAAATTTTGACACCGGGGCTATAATTTGAAAAATGTTGGTAGAGGCCTATTGCATGACCCTTGATGTAAAATTTGGTAGCCCTAGGCCGTATAGCTTGGGTCAAGATTTTCACTATTTTTTAGTTTTGTTGCCAGAGTTTTTATAAGAATCAAATTCAAGAAATCTGAAAAGGATCATGGCAGGATCATTTAAGTTTTCTCAAAATTCAATTTGTAGTTTCAGAGAAGATTTTGAAATAAAAGTTAACCCACAGACAGATGCACGATGGACATGGGGCCATTACTTAAGCTCACTGGCCTTTGGCCAGTGATGCTAAAAATCATATAAGAACTGTATAAGGAGTTGCAGAGACAAAAGCACCAAGAAGTAAAATTTAATAGGGGCAATAACTCCTCTAGGTTTGACCAAATTAAAAAAAGCCTGACCATAATATTATGCTCTACAGTATCTGATATAATCATTCTGTGAAAGTTTGAAGAAAACCACATAAGAATCGTACAAGGAGTTGCAAAAAAAAGACAAGTTGGATAATTGAACAGACAGACTGACAGACAGTGTGACTGCTATATGCCATCCTAGCAGAGGCACAAAAACCAAATGTAGCACTGAAAAGTTATTAAGAGAAATGACTAAAATATGTTGATAAGACCAGTACCTCTTGGAACATTTTCTCAGCAGACAACTATGAAAACATCACTGTAAAGTATGCATTAGCAACATGTATTAAAAAAGCATGAAAACTTGTAAGAACATATCCAGGTAACTGTTGGAATGAAGAAATTTTTTACTCAAAACTTTTAAACATGGTCTACTGCTGGACAAAAATACTTGTAAGCAATAAAATATGTTAATGTATACTATAATAGGAAAATAAGAACACTAGAAATCAAGGCAAACAAATCTAGGAAGTTCCGGTAAGATATTATTTTTGGTAGATTGTATTTACAATTTATCAAGTTCTTACAGATGAAACAATTTCACCCGTAGATCCGACATGCTAAAACCACCAAACCTTCAGTTATCAAAACACAATGTCCAGTGTATGCTTAAGTCACTCATAACTATTATATTCTACTGTTTAATGTTATCCTACAAAGGTAGTTCATCCTCTGCACCTTCAGGCTTGGGTAATTTTTCTACAGTTTGCTCTGGAAAAAAAAGTAAATTAAGAGTTGGCAATCTTAACTAAACCATTTTCATACAAATTTACAATCAGGATGTCCAAAACAGACTAAGATTTACTGTAATTCTTGCAAAATGTTTTCTTAAGCAAAATACATGTACATGTACAGTAAAACCTGCCTCAGTGGCAACTTGTATTATGCATACACTTATTGCAGTCTCAGAGATGACAAATATGTTGAAACATACCTGAGCATGATGTTTCTCAAAAATGAATTCTACAATGCGAGTTATAACATATTTATTGATCCATAAAATCAAATTTGTTTTACAATCAACCAAATCAAGAGGTGATCTAGTCTTTTGACATGCAGAAAATTTACTCGATGCAAAAAGTTTCAACCCATGTCAGCCTGTGCACACTGCACAGGCTGACATGGGTTGATATTTGTTGCAGATGCATTAAGCCCCCTTTTAACTCAGCATGGCTCACTTGTGTTCAGTAAGAACCTGTGGTAAACAAGCACTTATGGACTATCCCCTAAGTGCTTGCCTGATACAGGCTGGACTGTGCTTGTAACTGATTAAAAAAAAAAAGAAAAAAAAAAAAAGGTTCCAAGACAATTTTAGAAAATACAGAGTAAATTCATATTATGTTACCTAAATATAGATTATGGTAATTTCATACTTGATTGATTGATTGATTGTATGGTGTTTAACGCCGTTTTCAACATTATTTCAGTTATATCGCGGCGGCAAGTGCACCTATCCATGCTTTCCTGGAGTCTCTTTTACCAGTACTCCGCACAATTTTCTTTCCAAGCCACTGGCTGCTTTCCCACATAACAATCGTCGAAACAATGATCAGCGGTGGGAGAGGAATGAATCCTGTCGCAATGACAATCATCAATCCTTGGAAAGAAATTGGCCGAGCCAGGGATCGAACCCACGACCCCTTGTTCTCAAGTCCTGCATGCTACCGACTGAGCTACCGGGGCTCGGCAATTTCATACTTGAACTCTCCCAAAAAGTGATATAATAACACTGTAAAAAGCTCTCATAGAGAAAACATGTTTTAGGAGGGCTTTGTACAAATACCCACATATATACCTCAGACAAAGACCAGACTTCTGCAGGAGTATCAAGATGAAGTAGTTGATAAATGATTTGTGCTCTCAGAGATTTACAATGCTAAATACAATGCTTGCAAAAGTGCTTTGCTGTAGGTGTTGCGAACTTTATCTCCATTCACGCTCTATAAGGGTAACAGGCTAGAAAGTACATCTGCTCTTTTCCTGAATCAAAACTACTCAATACTTTGGCACATATGTTGGGCTGATTAAGCAGAAGAAGAATATGAAAACAAGAGCTTGAATTTCACGATACTTTAGAAAAAAACACATGAGCCATGTTCTGTGAAAAGGGGGCTTAATGCATCTGCAAAAAGTTTCAACCCAGGTCAGCCTGCGCGCTCCGCGCAGGCTGACCTGGGCTGAAACTTTTTGCCATTGGTCAATTTTCTGCATGTCAGAAGACCAGAAGCAGTTATTAGACAAAATCGACTTGATGAATCCATAATCATGTGATGCCTTGCTTGGTATCATGCATCACGGAGATGCATTAAGCCCACTTTTGCCAGAACATGACTCGTATATGATTAACTATCAAGTCATCATGCTACCTTTGAAAGTAAATGTTGGGAATTTTGTCATATCTTTCCCTGCCGCATTGTAAATCTTCTGAAGTCTTTGCTTTTCTGTTTCTAAGTCTCTTAGTAGCTCTGGACTAGCATCCACTAAGTTCCCACCAGCAGCCCTGCAAAAAAAATTTGAAACATACTTCCTTCTTTACCAGGTGACAATTTTAGGCATGTTCGAATTGAAAGCATTTGCAGAAGACAATATGTATGTCATCAAAAAATTGAAATTTGGGGGAGGAGGTTTGAAACCATTTTAGGGAAAGGAGAGAATGTTGGTTACCAGCATTCTCTCCTTTTTCCAAAATGTTTTCAAAAGTCTTCCTGTTCAGGGTTATTGATAGTCAAGAATTTGTGGCAAAGGGTTAAAACTGTTTAACACTTTACAAAAGAATAAAAAAAAAAACCTAAATTTTAACCATCTTGAGGAAGTCTATTGAAACTCAAAGCATTGTGAAATCGGCATATACACCATGAAAGATGGCTTTTAAAGATGCATCCTTACAGCCAGAGAGTAAACAAACGCTGTTATAACTTTACAATGTGTAAAATCTAGAAAGCCGTGTAAATGTAGATAAAAAATCGTTATAAGGTGTATGTGATAAAGAGACGCCAGGGATTTGTCTTCAATTTAAACCGGAAACTGTGGTTGTTATGTCTATGGCTAGCCGCAATAAAATGAAATACATTTTCTATCCGTCGCAATCTGTGCAACTTTGCAACCTTTAGGGGCAACATTTGGGACGAAGGTACAAGAATGATTATAATTTCATAAAATAAAGATAAAATTGGTTATAAAACTGGATGAAAATGAGTAAAGATGCATCTTTAAACTACAATATTGATCAAAAACATGTAG
Organism: Hippopus hippopus; assembly: GCA_946811185.2. Taxonomy (NCBI): domain Eukaryota; kingdom Metazoa; phylum Mollusca; class Bivalvia; order Cardiida; family Cardiidae; genus Hippopus; species Hippopus hippopus. The sequence continues at coordinate 4,656,197 of OX328105.1, forward strand.
AAACAAGAGGAATGTCCTGTTTTTGTCTTTTATCATTAAAATTTCTTTGTCACAGGGTATTAAGCAAAAATATGTTTTTAACTCAATCAGTAATTAACTGTAATGAAAACTTAAGCAGCACAGTTGTCCCACTATGGTTTTGAGAATTGCAGGTTAGAGTCCCAAGTCACAGCAATTATTTTTAGTGGTACTTGTGTGGTTGATATCCCACCAAGTCAAGTCATGTACTGCTTACTTTTCCTTCCAAATGTCAATTTCCTTATAGAAATATTTTTTGTTAAAAAAGTAGCATAAGTGGACATAAATCTAAGAAGACTGATTGATTGGTTGATTGACCAGTGTTTTACGCCACTTTCAACATTATCCGAGTCATATCATGGCAACAGCTGAAATATTCATGTATTTCCTGGGTTTCCCCAGTACTAGGCTGGGGCTCTGAGGTGTCTTGCCCAAGGACATCCCCACAAAAGAACCAGTGGGTCCAGTGTGGCTTGAATCTTGGGCCTCCAAGTAATGAGTCCTACACTTTACCACTGAGCCTCGCAGGACCCCAAATCTTAGGAGATGTAGGAAGGAATTGCTCTAAAAGTAAAGAACTTACTCCAATAGTTGTAAAAAATTATATTTACATTACTTTGAAATTTTATAAACGAAAAACATTTTATAAGCACCTAGCCAGAAGAGCATAGATAGATGCGCTGGCTGTCTGATTTAACTCTTTACCAAACGAGAAAATTTTTCACCGGTCCAAATTGAAAGCACTTGCAGACAACAAAATAAACGTAACTAAAAAATTGAAGTTTGTTTCCAGCAGGGTAGAAAACATCGTGGAAAATGGAGAAAATGCTGGTTACCAGCATTTTCTCCTTTTCCCACAATGTTTTCAAAAGGCTTCTATCTCGGGGTCGTAAAAACCAGGCACTGTTTGGTTAAGGGATAACTGAAGAATGTTGAAAATGGCTTCACACACCATACAAACAAATCCACCAAAAAGTCAAAATTTTACATTAAAAAAAAAAACCAAACATACTTGCTCTTTTCATTGTATTCTCTCAGTTTCTGTACAAACAGCTGTTGAATAGGGTCCGTGGTTTGGTAAATTACAGCGGTGCTTCCAATATTTCTCCTAGCCTGAACCCTCAAACATTGGCCAAGCATTCGAAGCTGGCTGCTACATACATTGGTCAACATGTCTGAACTGCAAATACAAATGAACATTTGACGATTTTGTTGATGGGTACATAATTAGCCCTATCTTTTCCTGTCTTCCATTTCAGTTACACATTGCATGCCATGCACCTACAATATTACTGTCAGGAGGAGATATTTACCCTTTAACACACAATCTTGAGTTTTTATGATTGTAAGAAAGGGGATGTTTGAAAAAAAATCATAGGAAAAATGAGATAATGCTGGTAAACAACATTTTCTCCCTTTCCCTAAATGTTTTCCACCATGACAGAGAACTTGAGTTAAAATTTCGAATGTGTCGTCAGCAGATGCCTTCAGTTTCAAGTTCTGAAGTCTGGGAAAGGAATTAGGATTAACATTTTACCAAACGACAAGATGTTAGACTGGTCCAGATTGAAAGCATTTGCAGGAGTCAAATTGAAAGTAGCCCAAACAATGATTTCTGTCTTAATAGGAAAGAAAACAATGTCGGAAAAGGATGGACTACAGTAGACTTTTCGAATTTGTAAATAATTACTGTTTAAAAATGTAAATGACAGCATTTTATACATCTGTAGATATGCAAGACTTGTTAATATTAATCAGTGAAAAGCAGATTACAACCAAATTACAGGGAAGATCATGATGGGTTAAAATATTTGTTAACTTAAAAACGAACTTGGGTCTTCACAAAATTTTCATTTTAATGAACAACTGGGTGGGGTAAGTAAACCTTGTTGAAATTGCGTTGTGATACAAATAGCTGCTTTGCTAACTGTCAAATTAAAGGCTAAGGGAATACAAGCGTCAAACAATATAAAGTTTTAATGACTCCGCTGTTTGCGATAAAACCTGCACCTTCTAAATGACTTTCGTTCGACCGAGATGGGTTGCTAATCAAATTGCCAAAACAATTTCAAACGGAAAATGACAAAAGAGAAATCTTTTTAGAACTAATAATTTCTTGTTATCCATTGAGATATAACTGACATAGAAATTCATGTAATTTTAATTAAGATAATGCTATTCAGAAATGAAGTTTCTGTGCTGAATATACTCAGAAAACAATAATTACTATTTCGTTTGGCAAGATTTTATAGGAAATTCGAAGCATAAGCTTTATTGACTGGTACTCAACATTTTACCACAAGTTTAACAGCCGGTTGGGATCTAGTCGGGATACCATTCTAACCTGTTCGTTTCCCGTAAAATCACGTGACCACTGACAGTTCCAAGCGGAAGCCTGCTTTGTCTGCCGTTTCCGTTTAAGTAGGTTTCCGGTCAAATTTGAGAAATAAATACAAATTTTCTACGCTAGTAGGACGTGTCATATTCAAAGGAAACAACTGAACGTCACATTTGCAGTAATCTACAGGTAATGCGACAGTTTTTTTCATGTTTTTTCCCATTCAAATCTTTGTGACTGTGCGCGTGTTTCAGGAAAACAGGATGTGAAACACGAACGATAGCCGGAAGTTTTCATTTTAAACTTGCGCTAAAGCAGACATCAATTTCCTCTTTGGTTGCGGAATATTTTGAAAGTTTTAAAACTGTACTTTTCATGTAAAAGACTTTTAAAACTTTCGTTTTCGATCAGTCGTTTTCTTTCGAACGTATTTGTCCGCCATGTTTGACTGAAATTTCGGGTTGACACGCCCGAAAAGTAGGTCAAACTACCTGTTGAAATACGCAACTTCACAAGTCAAGAGTTGTTGTCTATAGGTGTACAATTATGACCATCTTAACAATGAGATTATCATCTTGAAATGTGTGTGATCTTCTTATTTATTTTAATTTAAAATTGAACTGAATATGTCTGTTAGTGCTACAATCAGATTTTTTTATTTAATGATATCCCTTTTCATATGGAATCTTTACAAGATAACTGAACTTTAAAGTCATTCATAATGAAATCATTTGCAGACAACATATTAATTTGCTTCAAGAAATGGGATATGGCTCAGAAAGGACAGAAAACATGTAAAAGAAAAGGGAATTAAAATTAACAATGGTACCAGAATTTTGTCCTTTTCTTACTATATTTCATAATTTTTCAAAGTCTTCAAAATGTGGAATTGTTTTGAAAAGGCTTAGATTAAAGTCTATGTAATTAATAACATAATGGACAATCCAGCATAATTGATTTAACCCTTTACCACACAATCCCCACTTTTAACGACCCTGAGAATGAAGCCGCCGAAAACATTGTGGGAAAAGGAGAAAATGCTGGTAACCAGCATTTTCTCCTTTTCCCACAATATTTTCCACCCTTCCCAAAACAAAGTTCAATTAAGTGAGATTTATTTTGTCGTCTGGAAGTAATTCAGAGTGGACTGGTCTAAAATTTTGTCATTGGGTAAAGAGTTGAGATTGAATTGTATTATTAATTATTCTGTAAAGAATGATACTATTACCTGTGAAGGGCCAAAAAGGTGTAAAACCACTCTTGTATCTTCTCAATCACCGTATAACTTAACCTGTTTAGTCTATTGGTATTTGATATGTCCTGGATTTTGTGTGTTTGATATGTCCTGGATATTGTGTGATACTTTATTGATAGTGTTAGTTTTACATATGATAACTACATTTGAAAATATAGGAAGAAGGAAAAGATGCTGGTAACCTGGGTTTTCCCTCGGCTTTAAAAATTGGGGGTCATTTTGACCCCTTGCCTCATTAATTGAGGGTCATTTCTTAAACTTATGGGGTCAAAATAAATGGGTCTCTACGTCGTCAAGCACATATTACAATGCGTTTCACCTTTAAACTCCAAGAAAGTGAAAGTCTGTAAGTCATTTCTGATGGAATGCTCGATTTCAATTTTTGACAGACTAAACATTTTTGTCGGAATCGCTTCTTGATGTGGCTTGATCGGCAGCAGTAGGAAGCAGACGATAAAAAAAAAGAATATTAGTTTACTTTGTCGTGACATTATTTTCCGTGAACAGAACAGACTGGTAATGTGTACTTTTATCTACCGGAAGTCGCGTGAAATAAGCTTTGAAATACAGAGAACCAAACCAAGACTTTGACTTGGCACGTATATACGACATGTGTCAGATGTACTTTTCGGCAATAATGCATGAACCAATAATATTCTATAAATAAATTACCGGAAAACCACTTTTATTTAAAATAAATCTTGTAGTTCAAAAAAAGAACGGTGTTTGTCTGATACTGAAGCAAGAACAGACTTGGATTTATGATGCTTTATTCAATTTCCTAGATGTTTTAGATTTTGGAAAGTTGCGCCACTGATGACACACTATTATTTATTTTGGGGGTCATTTGAGTTGAAATTGCATCAGTGACGCAGGATTTGTGCGATATGGAAAACCCTGCTGGTAACTATTATCCCTCCTGTTCTCCTAGTTTTTTACCCTTGCAACTTTTAACAAGACAACAAAATTTTGGACTTGACCAAATTTAAAGCATTTGTAGACAACACATCAAATTTAGCTCAAATGATGACCTCTGTTTTTGATAGTGTAGAAAACATTGTGGGTAATATTGAAAATGCATTTATTTAAAAAAAATAACTGTTTGTTTAGTAAATATGATAAAGGTATACAAAAGGCAAAATTTGCTATATTTTATATGAACTGAACAAAGACAATACAAAAGCTACCAATCTACTTTATGGAAACTCACAAAAAAAAAATATGAACATGAAGTCAAACATGATAGAAAAAAGGAAAATGCATGTAAGAATTTCAAATGGAATGGAAAATGTTGTGGTTTTGTTGTCTTGTTAAAAGTTGAAAGGGTATAAAACTTATACTAATGTTCTTACATGCTCCATTTTAACTCTAGCAGCACTCATTAAATGAAACTTCAATCTGGAAAATTGAGGAACTGTGACAATTTCAAGAATGATCTTGTTCTACACCATTTCCAAAAAGGCATAGTCATCTTGAACTTCATTCTGTACCAAAAGAACTTATTAACTGTTACTTAACTCTTTACCACATGATAGAAAATTTTGGAATTGTCCAAATCAGAAGCATTTGCAGATGAAATGCCAAATAGAATTGAAATAGTGGGATTTGACCCTGAAAGGGTAGAAAACATCGTAGGAAAAGGAAAAAATGCTGGTTACCAGCATTTTCTCCCTTTCCCACAATGTTTTTAAAAGTCCTCCTCATGGTCGTTATAACTTGGGATTGTGTTGTAAAGGGTTAGAGTGTGCTTAGTGCTACAAGGGTTTGTTTTTACACAGTTTCAGGTCTGCTAATGCAGAATGGCTGACCTGGAGGATTCTTCTGTTGAGGTTGGAGAAGACAGCTATCTTACAATTCGTAAGTAGTACTTAGAAAATTATTTGGACTTCAATACCCGATTGCTCTTTCATGTTTTAACAGAATTTGGTATATACATGTAGAATGCACATGATAAGTAAACCTTAACATTTTACCAGATAACAAAATTTTAGATTGGTACAGATTGAAAGCAAATTGCACACGACAATAAAATGTTGCACAAATTGTAGAATTTTTCTTTGAAAGGGTAGATAACATTGTGGGAAAATGAGAATATGCTGGTTACTAGCAATTTTTCCTTTTACAAAATTTTTTTTCAAAAGTTATTTTGTTGTCTGGTGAAGTATTAAGATTAACTCAAAATTTGTATCCAGATTGCAATAATCACTTAGAGAAGAAAGAACTGTCCCTGTTTTTTTTTTTTTCAATTTCTACAATGTTTTCTACCCTATCTCAGGCAGGTTTCTTATTTTGAGCCACATCTGCAGTGCTTTCAAAGAAGACGAGTCTAGAATTTCTTTGTGTGGTAAAGGGTTAAATTTGCAGTAATCGCGGGTGTTTTCAAAGTAAGCAAGACAATTCTGGTAATTATTGCATTCAAGATCTGGACTGCCTTTCATCCAACTATGTATGCATGAAATTCGGGTACCCAGTTTAGTTGTGCAAGCATCAAATCGAAAAATAAGTTTCACTATTCTGCATACCTTACCAACTTGAGTAAATATTTTCATAACTTTACGCCAGCTCGTTAATTCTAGTAAAGCTTGGATCTTATGTGTGTATATACAATCCCAAGTAATTTGCATAAATCAGTGCAGTTTCATGAAAAGCAGCCCAGGGTTGTTATTCACCAACCATTCTTAAGACATTAAGAACATTCTTAGTCTCATTCTCCAAGATTTAAATCTAAATTTGAAAGTAACACAACTTCTGAATGGCTAAAGCAAATGGTTTTGCTAATCAGCAGTTGTGTTACTTTCTAACTTAGAAAATTCTGGAGATTAATGCCAGAAAATTCTGGAGAATAAGGCCAAGAGCTTTTTTCAGAGTGGTTTTTGAATATGGACCCCCGTCTCAAATAATGAACAAGGTGACATAGATAGTGCAGTCAGATCTCAGTCTTTTCAGCCTTTAAAAGCAATACAGTTATCATAGGCAGTATTTTGATTAACTCTGTACAACACAATCCAGACTTGTAACAACCCTGGGAAGGAATGCTTTTGAAAACAGTGGTACCCAGCATTTTCTCTTTTTCCCGTAACCCTTTACAAAACAAAGAAATACACATATTGGATTTGTTCAGTTTCAAAGGCATTTGCAGAGCACGAATTAAATGTGGCTCAAATGGCGGACCTCATGAGTGAAAGGACAGAAAACACGGTGGGAAAGGAGAATATGCTGGTTACCAGCATTTTCCTTTTCTCACAGTGTATTCAGTAGGCTTCTTTATCAGGGTCATTAAAACTCGGGATTGTGTGGTAAAGGGTTAATATTTTCTACCCTGCCCAGTGCAAATTATAAATTTTGAGTCACATTTATAAATTTATAATATTGTTTGCAAATTCTTTTAATTCGGACAAGTTAGTCTAAAATTTTGCTGTTGATAAAGAGTTAACCCTTTCCCAAACAATCCCGACTTTAAACGACCTTGAGAAAGAGTCCTTTTGAAGACATTGTAGGAAAAGGAGAAAATGCCGGTAACCAGCATTTTCTCCGTTTCCCACAATGTTTTCTACCCTTCTAAAGTCAAGTTTCACCTTTTGAGTCACATTTATTTTGTCGTCTGCAAATGCTTTCAATTTAGACAAGTCTATAATTTTGTCGTTTGGTAAAGAGTTAAGTATGTATTGGCTAGTAATGCACTGCATCTAATGACAAATGTTATCAGGAGGAAACAGTTGGTTTTATAATATCAGACTTCCTATAATCCTTTACAAGATAATTCTGTGTTTTAACAATTCTGTTTAAGAAGGCTTTTTAAAAAAACATTGTAGGAAAAGGAGAAAATGCTGGTATCCAGCATTTTCTCCTTTTCCCTCAATTTTTTTTTTTTTATCCTATGACAAAATTCATCCTTTGAGTTATATTTAACTTGGTAGCTTTCAATATGGACTTGCCTAAAGTTTTGCTGTAAGAAGTTGCAGCAGGATATTGAAGTAAGTCATTCATCTTTTAAGGATAGGGCACCCTATTGGGATTGGTGTATCTTGGCCTTTCATTGCCAAAAAACATATGGACTCGGTTAAGACTCTGGTAATCTTTTATCGATCGGCCAGTAGACGCTGCTTCCCCGCATTGATTATGGATTACCGGAGTCTTAGCAGAATTTGTATGATTTTGGTGATTAAAAGGGATGTTTCACGAATCTTAGTACGGTGCCCTATCCTTAAATGTAAAACTTTAACACCAGCAAACAAACTCTTGATTCGTGCAAGACTTTTTTTTTAATCACAAATATATGTATGGAAAAGATGAACTGTCTGGAAAAAGCAGTTTTTGTCCGTGTGTCCGTCCGTTCGTGCGTGCGTGCATTAACTTTTTTTTTCAAACTTCTTCTCTGAAACTACCCATCCAAATTTGATGAAACTTCACAGAAATGATCCTGCCATGGTCCTCTTTAGAATTTCTTGAAAGAATTTGATTCCTTCAAAAACTCTTGTTGCCATGGCAACAAAAATGAAAAATATTGAACATCCTTGAAAATCTTCTTGTCTGAAACCATAAGGCTCAGGGCTACCAAATTTGGCATGTAGCTTTATCTAATGGACCTCTATCAAATTCCTTCATATTATAGCCCTGGGGTCAAAATTGGCTCTGCCACAGAGATCACAAGTTTAACATGGGCTTATATAGTGAGTTAGTGACTGTAATTTAAAATAGTAATCAAGGGAAATAACTCCTGTTATACAAGATAAAGTTTGTTACTATTTACCTCCCTTGATCATCAAACTGCACTTATACATTATTGGAGTTTTGTATTCAAGTTTTTTGGAAAGGAAATGTTCTGTTTTAAGGGAGAGTGATTTATTTTGATGCTAATGGTTATGCTCACATGAATGGAATGTTTAATTTAAAGTAAGGTTTCTATCGCTCAAATTTTTTCAGAACTTTACCTTTCGTGCTAATGAATAAACCTGCTTGTATTCACTGACTGTATCTTTGCATTTAAAAAGATATGGCTGTTTTTGTTTGGGGGTGCAGGGTGGAGGTTAAATGTTTTCAAAGTAAGTTTATTACCATACAGACTTTTTATGCTGTATGTCTCTGTCAATGCCAGTTAAGCGCATGATACACTGTACTTTAATTTCACTCTTTAAGAAATGACAATTTTTTTTTACTGTACCAAGTTTAAAGCCAATGCAAAAAGACAAATTGAGTGTAGCTTTAATGACTATTTCTGTCTTTGATAGGTTAGGAAATGTTGTGGGAAAAGGAGAAAATACTAGATGACAACATGTTGTCCTTTTCTCACGATGTTTTTGAAAGCCTTCTCTTTCAGGGTCATTAACACTTTGATTTGTGTGGTAAAGGGTTAAAAAGCCAGTGGAGCGATACAGGGCCATCATGGCCCTCTTGTTCTATTTTCCACAATATTCTCAATTATGTTCCTTAATTGAGTCATACTTCATGCTGTTTATCCTTACTTCACAAATATGGTTTCCAGTTGTATGCCGAATTTTTTTTTTCTGTTTCTTTGTTTATATTGGAGTTTAACACCATTTCAACAGCTTAGGTCATATCATGGCAGTCAGTGCACCTACTGTGTTTCGTGGCTTTCTCACACCAGTACGGACACAACTTTGTTTCTGAGCCACTGACTACTTTTTTCACATGTCTCTGAAGTGAGAGGCAAAAAAATCACTGTAAAGAAAGTTTGCCTCAACCATGTATCAAAGCCACAACCACCAGGTCACAAGCCAGATACACTGACCACTGAACTAACTTGGGGAGTGGCCAGACAAATTAGTTTTTATGCATTAATGCTTATATTGATTGTCATTGTTATACGATAAAAGATGCTGTTATGGCTTTACAAAAGAGGATAAGACTGTACCAGACAGTCTCGTGGTTTAACCCTATACCACACAATGCCGACTTTTAATGACCCAGAAGAAGCCGCCTTTAGAAAATGTCGTTTGAGTGGGAGAAAATGCAGGTAACCAGCATTTTCTCCTTTTCCCACAATATTTTCTACCCTATCAAAGAAAAATAATGTTATTTGAGTCACATTGAAATTGTCTTCTGGTAATGCTTTCAATTTGGCAAAGTCTAAAATTTTGTTGCTTAGTAAAAAGTTGACTAAAAAATGAATATGGGAAAAAAGGGATTTGTAACCATTCTTGGGAAATGAATTAAATGCTACTTACCAATACTCCTTCTGTTTTCTTACAATGTTTTCTACCCTTTAAAAGATAATCCCTTCACTTAATTTGTCGTGTGCACCTGCTTTCAATTTTGAGAAGTCTAAGATTTGTCCTATGATAAAAATTTTACTTTTTACCAAACGACAAAACTTTGGACTCAACCAGAGTCAAGGCATTTGCAGAGGAAAAAATAAATTTAACTTAAATGATGATTTCTGTATTTGATAGGGTAGAAAATTTGTTGGAAAAGGAGAAAATGCTGGTTACCAGCATTTTCTCCTTTTTCCACAATGTTTTCAAAAGGCTTCTTCCTCAGGGTCGTTAAAACTTACCATTGTGTGGTAAAGAGTTAAACAGCTTCTACCTGAACAATAAGTATTTCCAGTATTTTGTGTTGGCACTTGAAAATACATGTATTGCATAAGAATTAAAAAAAATATTGTGCTTGTATGAAAAAATTGACATAATGGTTCATTGTTCCAATAGTTCACCCGTGCTTGATTCCATTTTGTTTAGTTAAAATTCAACTACATGCATGTGACCCGAGTAACTTCTTTTTCCCTTCCTTACGAAAAAAAAATATTTCTCATCTTGACAGCCATGAAGAGAGGAATAGATGAAAATGGTTTGGTTGAAGATATTGATGGAGAGCCAAATCAAAAACGACTCCGGTTAGAAATTACAGAGGACGGGACTGTAGTTGGAGGGCAGCATATCATTCAAGAGGTTTCAGAAATAGAGGTATATAGAGGATAATCAACTGGTTGTGTGTGATATTAAAAATCTGTCACTAGAATGAGGTGTGATGCGGTTGAAAAAATGAGCCTGAAGGACAAGTTTTTTAATTGCATGAAATTCCATTGGAGTGACAGATTTTCAATATCACACACAACCAGTTGATTATCCTATCAGTATTTATTATATTCTTGAAGAATGGTACAATATGAGTAATATAGGAAAAAGTAGTTCCAGCAAACATTCTTAAACTATATTGTCACGAGTGGTGATACCATATTTATCATCAGTAGTGGTTTTATTCACTGTGAAATTCCAGTAATTCACTGATAAGAATATAATAAAAAATGTATCCTTTACTCTAGTTAGAAATGAAACAGACAATACATTCTGTATTTCTTAACTGGTCAGCAAACAACAAAATTTTAGAATTGTTCTAATTAAAAGCATATACAGACAACAAATAAGACATGACTCAAACAATGGGAGTTGTCTTTGAAGGGTAGAAAACATTATGGTAAAAGGAGAAAAGTGTTGGTTACCTGTTATCGGTAAATGCCTCTATTTTGGACAAGTCTGAAATTTCCTCATTTGTTGAAGTTTTAATACTAAGTGAACAAACATGATTTCATGTGATGGCCCATTACTTAACCCTCTACCACACAGTCACAAGTTTTAACGACCCTAAGATGAAAGGCTTTTGAAAACATTGTGGGAGAAGGAGAAAATGCTGGTAACCAGCATTTTCTTCTTTTCCCACCATGTTTTCTAGCCTTCCCAAAACAAATTTCAGTTTTTGAGACATTCATATTGTCATCTGCAAATGCTTTCAACTTGGACTATTCTAAAATTTTGTCATCTGGTAATGAGTTAATAATTCAAAGGAAAGAAAGATTTAATATGAATGAGTGTTTGCATTGTCTTTAAACAAATCTGCTTAAATCTGCTAAAAAAGCCTTTCCTCAATAATTATTTTACATTAATTAATGTGTCCATGTTTCTTTGTATAGCTCTGTGTAATAGCTTTTGGAACAAAAGAACAAAGAAGTTGGAGCAATGAAATGTTCTGAATTTGAAAAGAAATAAACAATGTATAAGATAGATTTTTTTTTTATAAAATAAATAGCTAACAACCTTAATTATTTTTTCTGACATATTAAACAGGCCAACAGTAACATACAAGTAGAGGAAGAATCTCACATCATTCAAGATCCTCAGGAAGTCCCTCTCTCAGATGATGGGTATGACATTTTTGAACAGTTACCAAGTGCACGGTTTTAAGAATACTACAAGGGCTGATTGTTGATAAGCTCGTGGCATTCTCTTCTCAAGAATTCATTTCATTTATTAATTCACATGAATACTTATGTACAATTAGAACAACTTGTCATTGTCTGCATGATGTAAAAACTTAGACATGTTCTATCATCACTGAAGATATTTGTTTATATGTATCGAAAAGAAAAATCCATAACAGAAGGACAGATAACTCCCAGGCTCTTTATTAACCCTGTAGTTTCACAGAAAAAACAAATGCAGAGGAGCATTAGCACTAGCATGTGGTACAGTTATTTTGTTATCTTGCGAACAAATTTTAAAGCTTTACCACACAATCCTGAGTTTTAATGACCCTGAGAAAGAAACCTTTTGAAAATATTGTGGGAAAAGGAGAAAATGCTGGTAACCAGCATTTTTTCCTTTTCCCACAATATTTTCTACTCTTCCTATAACAGATTTTGATTTTTGGACCATGTTTATATTGTCATCTGCAAATGCTTTCAACTTGGACAAGTCTGAAATTTTGTTGTTTGGTAAAGAGTTAGAGACATCTCTACAGCCAGAGAGTAAACAAATGCTGTTAAAACTTGACAGTGTTGTCAATTGTGTAAACATAGATAATAAATCAATATAAGGTGCATGGCCGGGGTAAAGAAACTGTAGGGATTTGTGTTCAATTTAAAGCGGAAACTGTGATTGTTATGTCTATGGCTAGCCGCAATAGAATGAAATACATTTTCTATCTGCCATAATCTGTGCAACCTTGCAACCATCAGGGTCAATATTTGGCATGAAGATACAAGAGTGATAATAGTTTCATAAAATAAAGAAAAAAAACGGTTAAAAAAATGAGTGAAATCGAGTGAAGATGTAACTTTAAACATGTCTTTGAAAATGAGAAATCAAATGTTTGAATACAGGATGAAGTATACATGTAACTGGTGATTGTTGGGCTAAAGATGGGTGATAATTGTTAAGCCAAGAATTAGAAGAATTTTATGTGACACTCTATGGGTTAATTCTTTAGCAAACATTGTAGCGTTTTAAAGACCTTGAGGAAAAAGACCTTTGAAAACATTCTGGACAGAAGCGAAAATGTTTGTAGTAGAATTCCTTCTTTTCCTCAAATTCCTTCTTTGTTTTCTTTGCTCTAAGACAAATACCATCATTAGAGCTACATTTACTGTTATTTTAAAATGTTTTCAGTATGGATGAAACTAGGATTTTGTAGTCTCTTGAGGTAATTTAGTTGTGCCTTTTCATTTCTTTAACTCTCTACCACACAAGAAAAAATTAGACTTGTCGAAATTGGAAGCATTTGCAGACAGCAATTTAATTTTGGCTGAGATGATTAATCTCATCTTAATAGGGTAGAAAACATTGTGGGAAAAGAAGAAAATGCTGGTTACCAGCATTTTCTCCTTTTCCCACACTGTTTTCAAAAGGCTTTTTCCTTGGGGATGTTAACCCTTTAACAAACAATCCCTGGTTTTTACGACCCTGAGATAGAAGCCTTTTGAAAACATTGTGGGAAAAGGAGAAAATGCTGGTAACCAGTATTTTCTCCTTTCCCGCAATGTTTTCTACCATGCTGGAAACAAATTTCATTTTTTGAAATATTTTTATTTTGTCGTGTGCAAGTGCTTTCAATTTGGACCTGTCTAAAATTTTGTCGTTTGGTAAAGAGTTAAAACTCGGGATAGTGTGGTAAAGAGTTAATGTACTTTACAGTGTTGTGATACAAGAAGAAGTCATCCATCAACAACCACCCCCACAGTATCAGAATTTGATCATACAACACATGGACATTGCTGAACCTCTGTCAACCCTCAAACAGCTGCTAGAACTTCGTTTACAGTGCTCCCTCTCCGACCATCAGTTTTATCTGCAAGATAGTATTCCTGTAAGTTATCTTTCCTTGTTTATCCAGTGGTCATATTGTTTTATGGCCCTTGTAGTCTTATCTGTCCATCAATTACATCCATAAGCAAACTCTGGTGTAGCTAATTCTGACTACAGATTGTTTTGGAAGTCCTTGAAACTCACAAAAAAAAAATACATGCTTGCCTGTATGTTATGTTTCTCACTGATTCATGCTTTCTTAATGGATTTGAAATTCACCAAAAAAAGATACATGCATGCATGTATGTTTTGTTTCTCATTGATTCATGCATTCTCATGGGATTCGAGCATAATTATGTTAATTTTTTAAAATTTGGTCAAACAGTAGCAAATTCCTGTGAAAAAACTTGCAGTTAATTGTAGTAGAATCAAGTTTACATGAACAGGGAAACAGCGGTAAAATTGTTTCTGCACTCAAAAGAGGGTTTTAATGATTGTTTAAAGTCCCAGTAGTGGCCATAAAACACAATGCAGGAGTACGAAATGCGTTTAATTTTAAATCATACTATTTAAAAGTATGGAAAATTTTGTGATAACAACAATCTGTAATTGTGTGCTCTGTCCAAGAATTAGTTGCTGGCAGAAAAAATGAATCTTAAAATCAGACAAAAGTAAACAAACGATAGAGTGACCTAGCAGGTTTTAACTTGCTTTTTAAATTAATTTCTCTGTCAGTGACTAATACTTTAACTGAATGGTAGTATTTGACTTGTTGTCTGAAACAACTTCACTTTTCACATATTGTCAGGCAGTAAAGAGTGAACCAATGTATGTGTTTTATAGCTTGATACAAAAAAGAGCTTGGTGGACCAATGTGTACAGGGAGATGGCATGGTGCAAATAAATTTAGAAGTAAAATCTCAGCCAGGTGAATAAAGTATAGTTAATTTTCTGTGTGCATGTAGTCTGTTTAGTAATCCTGCTCGTATGTAAGTCATTGTTAGAGTCTCCATATAACATTAAACTTATGATGACATTGCTTTATATATCTTTTAACCTGTATCCTGCTGTTCGCGACCATGGATAACTTTTTTGGAGTGTATACAGCAAGATCAGCTTGCACATATGTGCAGTCTGATCTTGCTCCACACCCTCCGCTGCTTTATCGGTAGTTTGGGTCATATAAGCCCAGCCCAATGCCCATACATTTAGCAAAATATTTTTGTGTAATCATCAACAATTTTTATTTGGCAGGATAAGGGTAAATTTAACCGTTTATAATTATGTCTTTGCTACAGCATTGTGAACGATGTCTTTCATGATAATGTGAAATGCTGCCAGTAGGGATCAAACCAGAATTTCCTGCTTACATCTCTATGGGTTAATTCTTTTCCAAACATTATTTTAACTACTAAGCCACTGAGTTCACCATCAAATGATGAGAGAAGTTTTTGAATAGATAGATCTGCTTCTTTCCAAAGACAGTTCATGATCTTACAGTAAAAGTTATGCTGCACAATGGAAACAAAAGTTGGAGCAATGTCTAGGTCAGGAGAGTGCTAAGTTACAGTGTTAACTTTTTTTCTCCCAAAATCATTAGTTCAGATCAATTAAAAGAGGAGATGCTTCGATAAATTCACTTAGTAAAGTAGGTTTATCTGTTTGAGACTGATTTTGTCAGTTAAAGAAGAGAAAGATATGGAGGATATTTTTTTTTTTTTTTCTTTTTTTTTGTGAAAGATCGAAATTTATTTCATCAAGTGAACATCTCAGTAATATTTTCAAGAGTGGCCCAGCCACGAGTGAAAATATTACCAATGATGTCCACGAGATGAAATAAATTTCGATCTTTTACTGAAAAGAACAAATTTTTTTTTTTTTTCACGCTTCTAAACCTTTTTTTGGGGACTTACATCAAAATCCAGTACAGTTCTTTTCTGTAATTCCCCATGGCGTACCCCCTCTGCATAACAAGGCATTACAATATTATGTGAAGCATGAGATGTGTAGGGTAAATTACGTCATATTTCTATCTGGTTGAGTGGCACGCACATTTTGCCTAGGTAACTAGTGCGTGGGAACTACTGTTTCCATCTTCAATTGAGCAGTTAGAAAGTAAAGTTGGTATTTTTCACTGGTCCTAACCATGAAATATCGAAAAATGTTCCACCGCTATTTCTCAATAAACTACTGAAAAGCATGAAATCAGTATGTTGTCCTTCCCATTAACAAAGGTTTGGATTACATTGTATTCATGACTTTTAACAATATCGGTTGATACATATACGAGGGCTGATTGATAAGTTGAAAGTTTTGCATTGAAGACCTTAAAGCAGGGATGTCCTATTTCAGCCCTACTTGTCCCTGACTATTTAAGGCTATGAAAGACTGGTGTCATTTGATCAGTTTATGTTGAAGGGGTAGCTTTCTAAAGTAAACAAGGCAAGTTACTTCTGCAAAATGCACAAAATTGCTGAATGAGTAGTGATTCAATATTTGCGTATAAAATGCATCTAAGAATATCCATACTGATATGGAATGCTAGAAAATGATGCCCCGTCATATGCTGCAGTGAAAAGGTGAGTGGCAGAGTTTAAGTGTGGCAGGCAGAGCCTTTAGGATGATGCCTGTCTTGTTTGCAACCCCAATAATGGTCAATAAAATCCATCTGTGCTATTGCTATGGCTGACAGGTGAGTTACAGAGATATAGCTAGTGCAGTTGGGATTTCATAGGAAAGAGTACATTCCATTCTTACAGAAGATCTTGCAATGAGAAAGCTCTCAGTCTGTTAGGTACCAAGACTGACAGTTGATCAGAAGCACATCAGGTGGTCTTTATCACATGCTAATAGGAACCTTCTAGAGGCAGATCTTGGTTACTTTCTGCAGAGATTTGTAGCTATGGATGAAACATTGGTCCATCATATCACCCCAGAGGCCAAACAACAATCTAAACAATGGATGCACACTGGTTCATGCACTGTCAAAGAAGGCAAAGACTGTTCGATCAGATGGAAAGGCTATGGCCTTGGTTTTCTGGGATGCTAAATGGTATTCTGATGGTAGATTATCTGCAAAAAGGACAAACAAACAATGGCACATATTATGCATGTCTTCCTATGCCTTTAAGAGAAACTATTGAACTCAACCAGTGCAGAAAAATCGGTAAAGATGTGTTGTTCTACTAGGACAGTGCCCTTGTTCACAAGTCTGTCATTGTCATTGCTGCCATTAACAATTGTGGCTTTGAATTGATTGAGCATGCACCTTTTGTGCCTGATCTGGCTCCATCAGGCTTTCAGCTATTTCCACAAGTGAAAGGGCCATTTCCGGTACCAACACCAGATCAAATGATGACGCCATACATGCAGTGGAAGACTTTCTGAACGGTCAAGAAAGTGGCATTGAGGCCGTTAAACAAAAGGCAGAAGTATGTAGATACTTACAGGAATTATGTTGAAAATAATGCAATATGTCTGCCAAAAGTCAAACCCTTACATATGAGGCTTTCTACTTACCAATCAGCCCTTGTATCATTTATTACTCTTACTGTATTGCTCCATTTCTTATCTGATAAATTTGTAGGAGTTACTATTAAAGATGCTAGTCCTTCTTAGTTAATTTTGAACAATGTATATTTTCAGGGATGAAACCAAAAATCAATATTTTAGATATCCTGAAGCCAGCTGAGGAAGTAGAAACTGTTGAACAACGTAAGACATATATATGTACAGTCAGTGTAATCTCTCAATAACTTGAACCTGCAGTAGTTTGAATACATTTTTTGATTACTCCACTTGACTAGTGGACAAAATTTGAAACTTGTGCAACTGAAAAGTAAATTTTAGATAAGGAATTTATGTTTACAGAATCAATCTTTGTCTCTCTCACTCTAAAAAAGTCAATAAAGACTTGTATTTAACTGACATAATCTTTTTCTTTTCATAACAAGATGGCTTGATTTATTACCCAGAAAATTTGACAGAGCTTTCCATTTACTTGTTTAACTCTTTACCAAACAGCAGTATCATAGACTTGTCCAAATTCAAAGCAGACAACAAACTAGATTGACCCGAACAAAGGAATTTGTCTTTGAACAGGTAGAAAACACTGTAGGAGAAGGAGAAAATGCTGGTTTCCAGCATTTTCTACTTTTCCTGCAATATTTTCAAAATCCCTCTTACTCCAGGTTGTTAAAACATGAAATTGTTTAGCAGACAGGTAATAATGGTCAGAAGAAAAAATTATGTACATAAATTGTCATCCTTTCATTGCATGAATCTTTATCATTTATTAAACTGATTTATATTGTTGGAAGCGATGTAATATTACGGTAGATCACTCCTTCCTTACTGCATAGCTTCATCCCGTACAAAAATCAATACCTAACATCTGCATTAGAGAGAATTCCCTTTAGCTCAGTGGTTATGGTGTTGGTCTTTAACCTCCATAAAGGAGGATCTTGTTCAAATGGGTTTGAATCCCGACAGGTGCGGTTTGTATTTCAGCTCTGCATTTGTGAACTTTCATGTCCGTTAGAGTAAGTACAAGTGACAACGGGGTAGATGTTTGATTAAAAGGCTTTATTGTTTTGGCATGCAGTTGGAAAATTTATGAATTCATTCCCATTTCAGCTATAGCCCCTATTCAGACCCAACAAGCTCCTGCCAAAGTAGTTGTTCCCGTACCAGAGGAAACAGAAAATATTACACGCTGGATTGTCGACCAAAGTTTCAGACGAGAGCAAGACAGACTGAAAATACCCTATGGTAAGGTGGATAATGGTGCATGTATTTGAAAACTGAAAGGGTTTTGTGTTGTGGTAATCTTTATAAATGAAGATTTTTTTTAAGATTCCATTTCGCCCGGACTTAGGTCAAGTTTTACAGCAACTGCTTCGTGTACTCAAAATTTTCATGCATTCTTTGTTACATTTTTAAAGGCCAGTGAAATTATGGTTTATAGCCTGTAATGAGTCATTGGTAGTTAGTTTTGTAGAATTGAAAAAATAAAGCTTGATTTGTTTTCAAACAGGTCTTAACTCTTAACCCTTAAAACTCCTTTCACGACTACAGTTACCTTTGTGGTCAGTGTAGACCAAGATCAGACTGCACAAAACGTGCAGTCTGATCTTTGAACAACACTGTCCACTTTCCTGAAACTCTGTAGACAAAAGTATCCATGAGATTACAATTATTAGGGTCTTATTTCTAAACTGAAAATGTCCATTGGGTTTATTTGGCACTCTAAGGGTTAACAGGGTGACATAGCTGTGTAGACTTGTCCATATGGAAAGCATTGGCAGGTTGCAGATAAGATGCGGCTTGAGTGATTAGAGTTACCTTTAGAAGGGTAGAAAGCATTGGGTGATAACGAAAGAAATACTTGGTACCAGCATTTTCTCCTTTTCATACAAAGTTTTCAAAAGCCTTTTTCTCTTGAGGGTGGTTAGAATATGAAAAAGTTTGGTAAAGGGTTGAATAGATCCATTATGAAATATTTATAATCAATAAGAAAGATATATGTTCAAGATTGTTATATTATTTAAAAGATAGTGGCGAAAGAAGAAATTGCTTATTATGAGTAACTTCTTTTTGCCACAATGCTTTCAGAAGAGGTCTGCTAAAAGATGAAATAAGTTGTGTACAGGAAATGTGTGTTATATTGTAGACCCAGTACAGTGGGCTGAAGTGCATGTGAAGCACTGGATACAGTGGGCAGTAAAGGAGTTTAATCTGGAAGGTGTAGATATAAATAACTTCCAAATGACGGGACAGGCCCTCTGTGATATGACTCATACAGACTTTGTGAAATATATTCCAAATGACAAGGGGGATATTTTCTGGACCCATCTGGAGTTGTTACGGAAATGCAAATTTGTAGGTAGGTATCAAGGTTTTAACCAATGTACTGCATGTTCAAACCTTAGTTGCTTTTGCAGACATTTATCAAAAATTATGATGTGAAATGTTTATGATGAAAGGAGAAGGTACATATTGTTTGATAGTTTATGTGTTTATGAAAACTGTGAGAATTCCAACATTGGTTGGGATTTGATTTCTCCTGGCACAGCTCATTACTAATTCATGTTTCCTTGAATAGGGCAAATTTTTATAGTTAGTTAGTGTAAAGGGCAGAAAGTGCATGATTGAGGTACATGTACTAGTTTACTGCTGCAGGGAAATAGCTGCAATACTGGTGAAAATGACATTGATCCTTTACCACACATTACCGAGGTTTACTGACCATGAAAAGTGAAGCTTCTGAATATATTGTGGAAAAAGGAGAAAATGGTGGTGACCAGCATTGCTCCTTTTCTCATGATGTTCTCTATCCTTTTAAAGGTGGCCCTTCAGATTTTGGGACGAAAATTTTACAAAAATCCAAAAAAATCATCCTTATACTCCCAAAGCCTTTTAATTTTCATTCATAAAACCCCAGTAGCCGAAACCCATCTTGCAACAAGAGAAATTAGAGATTTACTACGGCCCAGGTCGACACCGACGGGAAACACGGTCTATTTTTAAATGAGCAACTTGCTCATTTACATACCGGAAATACACAGACGAAGCTTCAAACATAGCGTTCGAAGAAGACATTTTGGAAATTAATTTCATGTTTGTTATGTTACGGAATTTAAGTGTCATTAGTCACGTGCCAGTCACTTGACATTCCCACAATTCCTTTTTTGATTTCTGGCGCGAAATCTAAAAATAACCTTAAGAGGCTACGTAGCCTTTTAAGGGAACACCACCAAAAAAAATTTTTTTTGTAATTTTATGATTCTTAATCATTGATGATTTGTATTGTTTTTTCATGTAAATTTCAGTGATATATATATTTTTTAATTTGGTGAGATGTGAAAAATCTAAATACCCACCTTTAAAGATTAATCTAAGCCACATATAACTTGTAGTCTGCAAGTGTTTGCAATATGAAGGAGTCTGAATGTTCATTGTGTGGGAAAGGGTTAAGCAAAGCTGATACAAACAAAGTGTAAAGTGAACTATTAAAAAAGAAGAGTGAAGACGTTTAATTCCGTTAAGAAGACAGTTTCACTTTATCATATTTCAGCTGTAATGCAACAACCGGCTCCTTGTGCTGTCACCACAATTACTGTCTCCACATCAGGTATGTTAACTCTTTACATTGTTGATAAGGAAAAGTGAAAACTGTAAATGAAGATCCGACCACCCAGAAAGTGCGCTTCATTCAGAGTTCTGCACCATCAGTTAATTGTACTTTGTGTATCTGTTAGCCAATGCAGCCATGGGTTAGGACAGTTTTTTTGCTTAAGCCTCCGTGTGGTTAGCAAGACATAGTCGTCACAACATAGTTCTGGTTTATGTGCATGTGTCCGGATTTTTTTGGACCAGAACTTCTACGTTTATGGATGATGGATTTCAAAATAATTTGGCGCAGTTGTTCTCCTTCGTAAAACAAGTGCTATTTGAAACACTTGTTTAAGTAGGTCCAAGGTCAGGGTCACGGTCAAATGTTAAAATTGTCAAAAATGGAGCTTATTTGAGCAATAACTTCTATATTTATGGATGCATTTAAAGATAATTTGGCACAATTCTTCACCTTTACCAGTAGACTTTAAGGTCAAACAATAAAATTACCATAAATAGATCTTGTCTGAGTCATAACTTCTACGTATATAGACGCATTCCAAAGTAAATTTGCCCAATTGTTCTCCTTTGTGAGTAGATGTGCCTTTCCGAAAATGTGTTGAGGTAGGTCCATGGCTAAGTTCACGCTTGATGGTCAAATGATAAAATTTTTGACTACTTTTCTTCTTATTGAGTTGTGTCGCTTAATTATTCAGGTCAGTAGTTTCAAGGTCAATGTCATACTTAAAGGTCATAAATTAAGCTCCCACATTTTTATAGTTCGGGAATACTCCTGTCCTCATGCAAATTTGAAAACAAAAGGATCTGAAATAAGATAGATTGGGTACTTTTTTTTCCAAGTGCAACATATGAGGTTCAATGCTAGCTCCCCTGTGGCGGGCTCTACATGTTGCCCGTGGGCAATCTTCTAGTTTGAAATGAAAGAATTGCTTTTTTCTTTCCTCACAATGTCTTCCATACCATTTAAAATTGATTATTTGTTCTGTCCCTCAAGTTTTTGTCAGTTAAGTGACTCTAAGCCTAAAATTAAGTTAATAAGCTTAAAAAAAAAACTACAAACACATACTGTACCTGTTACATAGGACGCAAAACATGCAGTCTGATCTTAAATTTACACTATCTGCTTTTCTGAAACACTAAAGATGAAAGCAGCCTTGAAATTGCACTAAATTGGGTCTTATTTCTTGACTGAAAATGTCTGTTGTGTTTATTTGGGTTAATACTAAAGGGTTCTGATGACTTACTTGATTATTTCATTGTCATACAGGGAAGAGATCCTGGAAGCAGAACAAGACAAGATCACCAAGAATTACAGGGGATCATGGGTTTTCACCAGGAAATAGAACTGGTAAAAATGATTAAAAATTAAATTCTGCATAGTATGTCAAACATTCAACAATTCTAACATAACCAGTGCTAGTAACTACAGACATGCCTGTTAAAAACTATGGAATCATATGAGGAATCAGAAATCAGGGCTTCCCCTGCAAAGTTTTATTTGTATGCCATCAAATTCGCCAACTCATAAAAACTGGAGCCAGTAGGAGCCACCTGAATAGCCACATAGTACATTAGAGACTTCATTTAATTTGCTCATGTTATAGCTACTAAATCTAATAATCAGTAATAGTGTACATGCCTATTTATGTTCCTTTCCCAGTACACCAGTACCTAGTTAATGCTCTCCGGTGCCTTCTTAAAAGAACTCCCCATGTACCAAGCAGCGCCAGAAATGACTTATTTCAGAGCCTTCAGAATCTCTCTATTACAATTTTACAAATCCATCGCCTGAACTCATTACCAAATAATCCTGTGTCTTCATATCATGCAGGAGGGGGACATTTGAAAACATTTAGGTAAAAAGAGAAAATTCTGGTGACCAGCATGTATCCTTTCCTTGATAATGTTTTCTACGATTTCATTAAGAATGAAAAGATTGTGTAAATTTGTATGGCAGGGAATAATGGACAAATCCAGTTATGGCAGTTCTTATTAGAGTTACTAACAGACAAAGATTGTCGTGAAGTAATCCAATGGGTCGGAGATGATGGGGAATTTAAACTCAATAATCCAGAAATGGTTGCTCAGATGTGGGGACAACGCAAAAACAAACCCACCATGAACTATGAAAAATTAAGTCGAGCATTACGGTATTACTACGATGGTGATATGATTGCAAAGGTAAGTTACAACATTTTGTTTTCAGAAATACTTGATTAACTCCTTGCCAAACGACAATTTTAAGTCTCGTCGAAATTTAAAGCATTTGCAGACAACAAAATATATGTACATGTAGCTAATTTGTCTTTGAAAATATAGAAAACATTGTGGGAAAAGTAGAAAATGCTGGTTACCAGTATTTTCTCCTTTTTATATGCCCGAAGTGTCATGTTATGGGCTCGGCCGTCTGTCTGTAGTCTGTACATACGTTAGCAATTTCTTGTGTGCACAACTCCTCCTCCAGTTTCCATTAGAATAAGTTGAAACATACTACAATGAATCTGTATGATGTATAGTTGTAGATGTGACTTTTTACATTTGGATCTCTTTAAGCATTCTAAAGTTATCTGCCCTTGAAATCTGAAATAACCAATTTTTTGTGCGGCTATCTTCTACAATTTTGTTCTTTTATGGTACATCCTTCATTTTAACCCATTTCACTGACAAGCCCCTTAGGGTGTATATGCGCCGCTCTGCGAAGCTCTTGCTCCACAATGTTTTCTAAGGCCATTTCCTTCAGAGTCGTTTGGGAAAGGGTTGAAGTCAGTAAAAAGTATGATAGTTTAATATTTCATATAAATTAATGAATTAACCAAGCAGTTTTGTGCAAGTTGAAGAATTTTGGCATGCTTTAATATTGACAAGTTTAGATAGTAGAATGAGGTCAAATGATTTTAGGAACATTAAAGTAGGGTCAACACTTAAAGTGGCAAATAAAATTAAGCCATGCTCTGTGAAAGGGGGGCCTAATGCATTTGCGAAAAGTATTGACCCAGGTCAGCCTGCACAGTCTGTGCAGGCTGACCTGGGCCAAAACTTTTCACTGTGGGTCAATTTTCTGTATCATGTCAAAGGACCATTCAACCTCATGATTCAGTAATTGTATACAAAATAGATTTTAGTGATGTATAATACGGAGATGACTTGCTTGGTATCATGCATCTTGGAGATGTGTTAAGCCCCCTTTTGCCAGAGTATGGCCTAAATGTAATGGACATTTTCAAGTCAATTAACCCTTTTTCGTTCAATGTAAAGTTTCAATGACGTATATGTCTTTTGAAAACATTGTTGGAAAAGGAACAATCAGTGTATGGAAATAATGCCAATTTTCTTCTCCCAATGTACAGACTTTGATTGAAGGGAAAATTGCATGTAGTAAATTGTTCAAAATTAGTGAATTGTTCAACATTCTTGTTTCAGGTCCATGGGAAAAGATTTGTGTACAAATTTGTTTGTGACTTGAAAATGCTGCTGGGTTATTCTGCAGCTGAGTTAAATAGACAAGTAACTATGTGTGCAGAGAAAAAACTGCAGCGTGTTCGTGAATCAATGAGACCGCCCAGCTCAAAACAGAAAGTGACTACGCAAACAGTTCAGACCACAATAGATTAGGGATAAGCCTGTGATTATTCATACCAAATGAAACTCAGGACTAAACTTTCATCATTATGCCTTACATCAAGTAATAGATTGTGCTTGACTTTCAATTTCAACATCATACCCATCATATGTTACAAACCAACTTTGTTTTTGTTTTTTGAGATTTTACAAACGAATCTGTTATCATACAAATATGACAAGACCCTGCAGTAAAGAACTTTTGAAAGTATCATGGAAAAAGGAGCAATTAAACCCAGCATAGCTCTTTTTTTTCTGTTATGATATACATTTTATTGGGAGAGGATAGAACTCCACCCAGATGCAAGCATGAATGTATTAAGCTGAGATTGTAAAAACAAAGATCTAGATGTAGTCTACACACACAGCTTCTCTTTTAATGGTGTATGCCATGATAACAAGCAATCTTACAGGACCATGTGTTCGAAGGTGTTTCAAAACATTGTTTGAGAAGATTGATTGATTGATTGATTGTATGGTGTTTAACGCCGTTTTCAATATTATTTCAGTTATATCGCGGCGGCCAGTGCACCTATCCATGCTTTCCTGGAGTCTCTTTTACCAGTACTCCGCACAATTTTCTTTCCAAGCCACTGGCTGCTTTCCCACATAATCATTGTCGAAACAATGATCAGCGCTGGGAGAGGAATGAATCCTGTTGCAGTGACTATCATCAATCCTCGGAAAGAAATTGGCCGAGCCAGGGGTCGTAGCCAGGGATCGAACCCTGGACCCCGTGTTCTCAAGTCCTGCACGCTACCGACTGAGCTACCGGGGCTCGGCTGTTTGAGAAGAAAAATGCTGGTAACTAATATTTTCTACTTTCCTTTTCCTTCTTACCAATGTTAAAGATAAATCCCAACTTCTGATGAGCATTTAATTTATTGTCTGCTTTTGATACAGTTAAACGTCAATAAACAATAGTTGTTTTGTGATTGTCCACATACAAGTGGAATAGTCAGATTTTTGTTGAAACTTTGAAACACAATGCATGTTCTATTTGATTTTAACCCATATCTTGCTAAATAAGTTGAACTAAACTTTCAAACCGATAGTGAAGACCCAAATAATGATATTTCAAACATATTTTTTGGAGGAAAATATCAATTTATTGGACAGTGTAGATCCAAGATCAGACTGCACATTCTGTGCAGTCTGATCTTGATCTAGACTGTCCACAAAAGGTCAGTGAGTCGCGCTTAGCAGCCTACAGGTTAGGTGCAGATGACAAAAGCCAACATCTGCTTACTTCAATGAATAAAAGTTAGATATTTTCAGATTTATTTGGACTATGTAACTCTTTACGAAATGGCAAAATATTGGATGTGTCTAAATTTTAAAACATTTCCCGAAGAGGAATCAAATGTAGTTCAAATGGAGGAAATTTTCTTTGAAGGAGTAGAAAACATTTTGGAAAAGGAGAAAATGATGTTATCAGCATTTTCTCTGTTTACCTCTATGTTTTCAACGGTCTTTTTCCTTAAGGTCATTAAAACTCAGATTTGTGTGGTTAAAGAAATAAATCTTACAGAAATTATGTTATTGTTAAAGAGACATCTTTACAATCAGACAGTAAACAAATGTATTAAAACTTGACGGTGTTATAATCTAATCAGTTGTGTAAACGTAGATAAAAAATCAATATAAGGTGTATGGGGTAAAGAAACTGTAGGGATTTGTCTTCGACTTAAACCGAAAACTGTGATTGTTATGTCTGTGGCTAGCCACAATAGAATGAAATGTATTTTCTATCTGCCGTAATCTGTGCAACCATCAGGGGCAATATTTGGTATGGAGATACAAGAGTGATTATAGTTTCATAGAATAAAGAAAAAACGGTTAAAAACTGGATGAAAAGGAGTGAAGATGTATGTTTAAATATTTTTCTATAAATATCATTACATTGAAAATGTAAGTATTACGTTACTATGTACTGTCAAACTTAAATTTTTTCAATTGTTGCTACAGATCCAGTTCTAACAAAAACTGATAAATATGACATTAATGTTTTTTTTTTACAAAAGAAATATGAATATTTCCCTTTAACTATGTACCACACAACAAAGTTTTGAACTCATCCACACCCAAAGAATTTAGAGATGACAAATTAAACTTGGCTCAAATTGTGGAAGCTGTCTATAAGGTAGAAAACAATGTGGCAAAAGGAGAAAATGCTGTTACCAGCATTTTCTCCTTTTCCCACAATGTTTTCCGTAGTCTTCTCTCCCAAAATCGTCAAAAGTTGGGATTGTCTGGTAAAGCGTTAAATTACTTTCCCTTAGTGGTACTTGTAATAAATAGAAGTTGAAAAAGTCTATTTGATCAGATCTCTGTACGATAGTAATTTGCTTGTGTGTTACTTGGGAATTGCAGACACTCCTGTTTAAATGACACTTGTAAAAACTGCTGCTGGAAACATTGCTGAAATAGGAGAAAATGTTAAAAAGAAGCTTCGTCTCCTTTTATCATAATGTATCCTAACCTTTCAAAAATAAAAGCCCATGATTTGAGCCACATTTAGTGTTTGCAGTGTGGCAAAGTCTATACTTTCATCATCTGGTACATGTACATAGTTAATGGTTAGTGTATGAGGTGTCTTAACCCATTACCAGACAAAAGAATTCTAGACTGGTTCAAATGCAAAGCAGCTGTAGACAACAAAGTAAATGTGGACCAAGTAATGAAATCTGTTCTTGAAAGAGAAGCAAACATGGTGGGACAAGAAGAAAATGCTGTTGTTAAATCTGGGGATTGTGTGTTAAAGGGTTTAGCTATTATTGTACAAGTAAGACTTTTGATGCCCTGTTTGTTGATGAGGAAAACTTAATGAAATAGGAGAAAAAAAATTTAATTGCTCCTTCATGGCCATTAGTTTTCCATGCTGTTGAAGAATTCATATTTGGCCTGCAACACGCGAAAAGGGGCATTCAGACATTTGCGTAAAGTGTCGTCTCAGATGAGCCTGCGCGGTCCGCGCAGGCTAATCTGAAATGACACTTTCCGTTTTTATGTAATTTTCTGTTTTGTGCAAGTCTACTGTAGGACAAAATCTAATGTAGTCGTAAAGTGCTGTCTCGGATTAGTCTGCGTGGACTGCGCAGGCTGATCCAAGACGACACTTTGCGCAAATGTCCGAATGCCCATTTTCGCGTGTTGCAAGCCATTTACTTGTCTTTTAAATGTTTGAGCTTTGTATTTAATTTTGTTATATTTGTATATTTAGGTTTTTTTGGTACGTCCAAAAATAGCCGATACTGTATAGCAATTTATATTATGCAGGTCACTTTTGCTATTACAGCTTTGAATATTGAACATGTATTTTTAACTTGGTTGCTTTCAGAGAAAATGACGAGTTACTGTCATAGCCTTCGCGTCGCCTGCGTCATGGTCGCCGTCGTGCGAAAACTTTGACATTTTGCAATATCTCTGTTATTACTGAAGATATTCACTTTAAATTTGGAAAAGTTGTTAACTATCAAAAGGGAAACCTATACAACAAGGGCAGGTAATTATCAAAGTATTTTTGACACAGTTAAGCCCCTTTTTCGACTTATAATTTGCACTTAAAATCAAGCACTTGCAGCCGAGTGTTGGCACCTGTTGTTGTATATGCATCTACTGACTGCAAACGATCTTGTCATTGTACCACTGTAAATGCATTGCTTTGGGACTAAATGGCCTGCAACACGCAAAAAGGAGCATTGGGATATTTGCGTAAAGTGTCGTCCCGGATCAACCTGCGTAGTCTGCCCAGGCTTATCGGAGATGACAATTTCTGATCTTGTTTGATTTTCTGTTTCATGCAAGTCTACTGCAGGACAGAATCTAACCTTGGTGTAAAGTGCCGTCTCGGATTAGCCTGCACAGGCTGATCCGAGAAGACACTTTACGCATTTGTCCGAAAGCCCCTTTTCACATGTTGCAGACCATATGTGAGTCACCTTGTCTGTCCATCTTTCTGTGTACATGCACATAGGCATCTTATGGAACAAACTCCTCCCTAAGTTTTCATTTCATTGCATTGAAACTGCATATTTATGAACCAGAAACTGTAGATTCACTAGATACAGTTTTCAGATGTCTGACTTTGTCCTTCAAGAATTTTTAGATATTTAATGCAAATGATCTTTCCTCTCTATTAAAAACACTTGGCTGGGATGTTATTTGTTCGGCCCACTAAGAGCTATATTTTTCCTGTAGTAAGCTTTTCTTTTCGTTGTTGGATTGAAGTAGGAAATTGTTGAATGTTATTTTTCTTGCAGTTTTCAATTGTATATTTTATCATCATTATGTACATATGTGTATATACATTTTGTACAAACCAAAAACAAAGATATTTTATGTAAAAAACACACCTGTGTGATCAAGAAATAAAAAACAATATAGAGTGCTATGTCATGTGTCAATGATTTTTTAGCTCTGCTGTTTTTGGGAGAAAATGACAAGTTGTTGTTATAGCCCTGGCATTGTCTTTTACATCGTTGTTATGCAAAAACTTTGACATTTTGTAATATGTTTCTTATTACTGAAGATATTTACTGCGAATTTGGACAAATTGTTAAATATCAAGGGCAGGTTACCATCAAAATGTTTTTGACACAGTTGTGCCCCTTTTTTGACTTACAATTTTCACAGAAAATCAAGCACTTGCAGCTGAGCATTGGCACCCACATGCGGTGCTCTTGTCTAAACATCTTGTCAAGAAGATTTATAGGTCATTGACAGATTGATTAAATAGAACATGACTAATGGAGAAACTGGTCAGATAGAGCATTTTCTCTATATGCCATAATTTTTTTTTTTTTTCCTAGAGATCAGTATCATTTTCAAATTGTTAAGCATGATCTATATATGTTGTTTCTTGCTTCAAATGCCAAGCCTAGTATCCTATTTAGTAATGAACAGAGCTGGTAATATAGGGATCATGACATTGAATCCAAGCTGGGCTTAAATCTTTTAAAGATGCACCCTTACAGCCAGAGAGTAAGCAAACGCAGTTAAAACTTTACAGTGTGTAGAACCTAGATAGCCATGTAAACGTAGATAAAAAATTGATATAAGGTGTATGGGATAAAGAGACGCCAGGATTTGTCTTCGATTTAAACCGGAAATTGTGGTTGTAATGTCTAGGGATAGCCTCCATAGAACGAATTGCATTTTCTATCCGTCGTAATCTGTGTAACCTTGCAACCTTCAGGGTCAACATTTGGCACGAAGGTACAAGAATGATTATAATTTCATAAAATAAAGATTAAATTGGTTACAAAACTGGACGAAAACTAGTAAAGATGCATCTTAAAAGGATTGATGATAGTCATTGCAACAGCACTCAGTCTGTCTCACAGTTACCATTGACTGTTCTTCTGAAGATGTTAGTGCTGGAAAGTTGACAGTGACCATAAAAGAGTATTGTGAGGAAATTAACAAACTACAGCAATGCAAGGAAGAGATCTCTAGCCACCTTGATATGACTGGAAACAGGGTTAACTCTTTATGAAAGGACAAACCTGTAGAATTATCCAAATTGAGAGCTTTTTGCAGACAACAATTTAATTGTGACTCAAATGATGGAATTTGTCTTTGAAATGGTAGAAAACATTGTGGGAAAAGGAGAAAATGATGGTAACCAGCATTTTCTTCTTTTTTCACATTGTTTTCAAAAGCTCTCTTCCTTTGGGTTGTTAAAACTCAGGATTGCGTAGTAAAGAGTTAATAAACACCAAACAATCTTTCAAGCCCAACCCAAGTCCCAGAAATGTGAAATGGGAACCAGTTGTTAATTCAAATTCCAGCGCTTGCATAAATCTTACAAAGGAGAAAATGCTGGTAACCAGCACTTTCTTCTTTTTTTAACATTGTTTTCAAAAACAATCTTCCTCTGGGTTGTTAAAACACAGGATTGTGTTATAAAGAGTTAAAAAATACCAAACGATCTTATAAGCCCAACCCAAGTTGCCAGAAATGTGGCGAGGTTGGCAACCAGTTGTTAATTCAAAGTGCAATGCTGGCATAACTCTTTCAAAGGATTGAGGAATCCTAAGTGCTTCAGTGGTGAAGTGTAGGACTCATGACCTTGTTTTTAATAACTCTTTCCATACCACTGACCACACCAGAAGCTTTTGAGGACAGTGTAGATCAAGATCAGACTGCACAGAATGTGCAGTCTGATCTAAGATCTCCACTGTCATTTGCTTTATTAAAGACTGACCGCACTATCTCTTGACCTTGCAGCCAAACTGTATTTGTAGCCTTTGAGAAAATGCAGTTTATTTATTCAGTAATGAAAGAGTTAATATATAAAATGGCAACAGCTCACTTGTCTATGTGTTTCACCATTAAAAGGCTGGTGTTCTGTTGTGCTTTGCCCATGAAAACACCCACAAAAATATCCATGAAAAAATTGGATTACACTATGTTCCCCAAAGTAGTTTACTGCACAAGGTCAGGATTTCGCTCTTTACCAAACGACAAAATGGCTTGCAACACGCGAAAAGGGGCATTCGGACATTTGCGTAAAGTGTCGTCTCGGATTAGCCTGCGCAGTCCGCGCAGGCTGATCCGAAACGGCACTTTACGACTACATTAGATTTTGTGCTACAGTAGACTTGTGCAAAACAGAAAATTACATAAAAACGGAAAGTGCTGTTTCGGATCAGCCTGCAGTCCACGCAGGCTGATCCGGGACGACACTTTACGCAAATGTCCGAATGCCCTTTTTCGCGTGTTGCAAGCCAAATCATAGACATGTCCAAATTGAAAGCATTTGCAAACGACAAATCGAATGACTCGGAAATTGAAATTTGGTTGAGGAATGGTTGAAAACATTGCGGAAAAGGGATAGATCTAAATTACTTTTTATAAGCATTTTCTTCTTTTTCCACAATATTTTCAAAAGTGTGCAATTCGGGATTGTGTGGCGAAGGGTAAACTCTTTTAATTTCAATTTTAAACTGACTTTCAATACAAAAAATAGCATTGTGGCCAATGTACATGAAGATCTGAAACACAACGTGCAGTCTGATCTTTGATCTACACTGTCCGCTTTGAGTCTGTTGGATTTACTCGGCGCTCCTGAAGAAAAAGAGTATTATTTGCAATGTCACATCAACAGTACTTTGATTACAATCAGGCTAATCATGTGACTATTGTAAGTCATGTGATTTCAATGTCCGCATCGGTGGAGAAAACGATATCGCAGTGACGCCGGATATTCATGAATACATGGGCATCTATCTCTCCCTTGTAAGTAGATCTAGATCGATTCTTTGAGTGAAACAGTTCTCATTTCAACAGTCTGTCAAGTTATCAGTCTGCCATATTTTATCGGAGAGCAATCATCCGAGAGACACTCAGTAGCTAACTTATTTTTTTGACTTTTCCCAAGTTATGGAATGAACATCAGGATCAGACAGCACATAACTCGCGGACTGATTTTTTATCTGCACTGTAATGTTTATTAGATATCCATAACAAAATAGCTTTTATATTGCAGATATGGATCTTGCCAACTATTTTATTGTGGTTAAGTATCTTCCAAAGTACCTTCAGTCTGAAGGCTTAATCCGAAATTATTTTTTTGATTGGGAGAAACAATCACAAAAATAACATCGGAGCTAGACCCCGATTCGGGGGGTACTTCCAAAGTAACTTAGTGCACAGCAGAAGCTAACTCCGCTACACAGTAGTCATGATTGATTGACTGTATGGTGTTTAATGCCGTTTTTAACATTATTCCAGTTATATCACGGCAGCCAGTGCACCTATCCATGCTTTCCTGGAATCTCTTTTGCCAGTACTCCGTACAGTTTTCTTTCCAAGCCAC
Source organism: Hippopus hippopus (assembly GCA_946811185.2). Lineage (NCBI taxonomy): Eukaryota > Metazoa > Mollusca > Bivalvia > Cardiida > Cardiidae > Hippopus > Hippopus hippopus. The sequence goes on from OX328105.1 coordinate 4,688,419, forward strand.
TTGCTGCTTTCCCACAAAACTATCGTCGAGACATTTGTCAGTGGTGAGAGAGGAATGAATCCTGTTGCATTGACTATCATCAATCTGCGGAAAGAAATTGGTCGAGCCAGGGATCGAACCCACGACCCCATGTTCTCAAGTCCTGTATGCTACCGACTGAGCTACCAGGGCTCTGCACAAAGTAATCATGAGTTATAAAGACCTTGTGGTAAAAGACTTTTAAAATATCACAATCAACAAAGGTTGTGACTACAATTACCTCTATATTTTCAGTTTTGAAGATTAGGTCGTCAAACTGTTTTACACCTTTCCTTTCAAAATGGATAAGCTGTTGTTATCACTCACAGTTAATATGCTCGTAGCTGTTTGTGAAGCTGCACAGAGACCCAACATTATTCTTATAGTTGCCGACGATTTGGTATGTAGAAAGAATTTTTTTGTATTTATTGGCTAATACTAAGGCTACTTGGCACAACTTCACATGCTTTTGTGAACAAAATCTTAGACTTAAAACAAAGGCATTTGAGGACGACAAATCAAACATGGCTTAAAAGGTGGGATTTGTCTATGATAGGTTGTAAAACATTGTCAGAAAAGGAGAGAATGCTGGTTATCAGCATTGTCTCCTTTTCCCACAATGTTTTCAAAAGGCTTCTTGCTCGGGGTTATTAAAAGTCAGGATTGTTTTGGTAAAGGTTCAAACACATAATATCTAACCAAATTCATAGGTAAATGATGCGTGATTTGTCCCACTCTTGGTTATTTGTCTCACTCCCTATACCCCATCCACCACACACAAAAAATCAAAAACATAAAAAGTAAACAATATACAGCCAGAAATTTAGGTTTAGATACAGTTTTCACAGATTTTTTTTGGCTTTTTGTGAGACAAATAATCAAAAGCAGGAAAAATCACTGTGTCTTTTACCTATGACCAAATCTAGATCTGTCCAAAATACTGAAGACTGCATGCAGAGTTACTCTGCATTGAAAAGGTGAATCCTTTACACCACAAATATAACTTTCCAAGCTGCTTCTTTAGACAACTTTCAGAAATAGGCAGAAAAAGGAGAAATTTGTTTTATGAGAAGCAATTGCTCATTTTCCAACTTTTAACTTTTTAAGATCAGATAACAAAAAGATATTTTCCTTTTCATCATATTAGCCATGTTCTGGCAAAAAGGGGTATAATACATCTACATAATGCATTATAGTAGGCAAGTCGTCATCCATACAGTCTGTATTGTCTGACAAGTGACAGGATACAGAGGTAGAATGGTCCTTGTACATGCATAAAATTTAGAAACAGCAAAATGATTCAACCCATGTCAGCTTGCATAGACAAGGCAGGCCGACATGTGTCAATACTTCTTGCAGATGCATTAAGCCCCCATATCACAGAGCATTGCTCATATGTTTTTCTTCTGTGTCACCCGTAAAATTTCTCAGTCTGTCTAGAATTAGCCTGATGCTAATGGGTCAAAAGCAGGGATAATTTTTTGTGAACAGGGATGGAATGATGTGGGCTTCCATGGCTCAGAGATCAGAACACCTAATATAGATCAACTGGCTTATGGTGGTGTGATCTTGAATAACTATTATGTGTCTCCTATCTGTACTCCGACAAGAGGTGCTCTAATGACAGGCCGACACCCAATTCATCTTGGTAAGTTTTTTTTTTTAATGTTTGTTTCATGTTTTACTTGGTTTCCAAGCATTCCTGGTGTTTCTTTTACCAGTGCTATGCACAGCCCCAAGTAGCTTATGCCATACATTAGCTAATTGATAGCCCTTTTTTCTAACTACATGTACTTGCTGTTTCCCTTATAAACAAAGTCAAGCACACAACCCCTGGATAATAAGCCCTGTGTAGCAGAGCCTTGAAGCTCAATTGGTAATACATAGGGCACGAAACTCAGGTTTTACTTGTTTGATTCCCAGTGATTGATGCATGTAGTTATTGCAACAGGGTGTAACCCTTTACGGTAATACCAAATGGTCTGCATCACGTGAAAAAGGGGCATTTGGACATTTGCTTAAAGTGTCATCTCTGATCAGCCTGCGCAGTCCGCAACGACACTTTCCGTTTTTTATGTAATTTGCTGTTTTGCACAAGTTTACTGAAGAACAAAATCTAATGTAGTCGTAAAGTGCCGTCTCGGATTAGCCTTCCGCACAGGCTGATCTGAGACGACACTTTACGCAAATGTCTGAATGTCCCTTTTCGCGTGATGCAAGCCAAATGACAGAATCATGGCCTTGTCTAAATTGGAAAGCATTTGCAGATGGAATTGTTATTCAAAACATGAAATTTCTATTTCAAAGGGAAGAAAACATTGTGGGAACAGGAGAAAATGCTGGTTACCAGCATTTTCTCTGTTTCCCACAGTGTTTTCAAAAGCCTTCTTCCTCGGGGTCATTAAAAGCAGGGATTGTGTGGTAAAGGGTTATTCCTCTATAGCTGCTGAACATTCTGCCTGTGATGTTTATCCTGAAAATCAGCCAGTGGCTCTGAAAGAATATTGTGTGAATACTGGTGAAAGAAACTACAGGTAGGCAAGAAGAGAAGCACTGGCTGCCATTTTATTTCAGAAATAAGGTTGAAAACAACAACCAGCTTATATAAACCAACCAGCTAGCCCTGTATGTTAGTCTGTAAGCTAATATGGCTGAGAGAGTTCTTGTTTTGCATAATCTGTTATCAAAATTCATAAACGCTTCTTTACATATAAATGACCCAGTTTGCTAGTTTTAGCCAGATCTTTCTCAATTCTGGAATAGTTGAGCTATGTTAGTTATCAGTTTTTATCCATTGTTGATTTAAACTTTGCGAGAACCTTTTAACCTTTTACTTAAACCATCCCTCGATTTAACGACCAGCAGAAGAGGCCTGTATGAAAGAAAACGAGAAAGTGCTGGTAACAAGCATTTTTACCTTTCCCACAATATTTTCGACCCTTAAGAAGACATTTCTCCTCTTTAGGCCACATTTTATTTGACATCTACAGATTATTTCATTATGGATATGTCTGTAATTTTGTGGTCTGGTAAAAGAATTACTTAAATGGTGTAAATTTCATTAAGGTTTGAATGATGTCATTCATTTTGGATAAGACATTGGATCTCTTTGTCAGTTGTAACATGCATGATTTGTATCTTGAGTATTTATTTCTCAAGAATATTTCTTATAAATTTGTTTATTATGTGTTGTATCTTCAAAAAATTATTCTACTACTGCATGGGCTAGTTTTACACCAACTTGACTGTCACAAGTGATTCAGAGGAAGGAAATCTGAAGGAAAGAAAATACATGTAACTTATTTCATGCTTTCCGATAGGTTATCGAGACATATCGGTGAAATATTTTTCGATATTTCATGGTCACGACCAGTGAAAATTACCGATTTTTATATTCTAACTCTTCAATTGAAGGCGGAAACAATTGTTCCCACGCACTAGTTACCTAGGTAAAATGCGCTTGCCTCTCAACCTGATGGAAATATGATGTAATTTACCCTACATTTCTTGCGCTTTACGTGATATTGTAATGCGTTGCTATGTGGAGGGGGTACCCCACAGGTATTAACCAAATAGAGCTGTACTGGATTTTGATGTAAGTTCCACCAAAAAGGGTTAAAAGCATGAAATAAATAGAATATTTGTTTTTTTCGGTGAAAGATCGAAATTTATTTCATCTCGTGAACATCATCGGTAATATTTTTGCTCATGGCTGCGCCACGTGTGAAAATATTACCGACGATGTTCACTCGATGAAATAAATTTTGATCCTTCACTGAAAAAAACAAATATCCTCTATTTCTTTGGATTTGCATGGAAAACATTGTGAGAAAGGGAGCTATTTATTATCAGAGCTTCAGATAAGAGGGAGTGATAGTATCCTTGATCCATTATTTCTCTTCCAAACCCTATGTTGTGGGTACTCATTAGAATCGTCTTAATGAGATGATTCTAATGAATACCCATAACACAGGGTTTAGAGGAAAATAATTTGAGACTTGAGGCCTGTACTGTATTTTCTTTTAATTCTAAAATCTTCTAAAATTCCTGAAGTCTGCAACTTTTCCTCACTTAAAGTTTTTGTACAACTTGTGCTGTTAGAACTCAATAAGTCTAGTACTGTTCACAATTTTGCTATGACTGATTTCAACATTTTTATACTTTTCTCTTCCACAGAATTGAGTCTGAGAAAAGGAGCAGAATGCTTGCAAGAGGCAGATGTTCCTCTCTAAAAAAAATTATCAATATGTGTATTTCAAGAGCAGTATAGTCCTCTTCATGAGTCTAAGCAGCATTTTCTCCTTTTTCCCAAAATGTTTACTATCCTTCCAAAGACAAACCCCTCATGATTTTTTCTGGTATGGACTGGTCGTAAATGTTTGCATATTCTTACAAACGAAGTCCGTAACAAAGAAACAAATAAATGCATGACTGAAATACAAACCGCATCTGGCGGGACTCGAACCCACAGTGGACAAATATCCTCGTTTTTCGAGGTTTAAAAGACCAATACTTTAACCACTGAGCTGAAGAGATATCTCCCTAATGCAGTTGTCAGGTATTGTATTTAAATCGGGACGAAGACATGCATAAAGGAGTGGTCTCCTGTAACAGTATTGATTGTATTCTATGATTTGAAAATTACATAAATATACCAAAGAAATAAATATACCTAAAAAAACAAACTGGGAGGGGCATTTTGTTGATTTAGACTTTTACCACATAGATTACCTTTTGATTTGATAAAAAACACTATATAATCACAATGAGGAATAAATTATAATGACACTGAATATAAAACTTGGGTTGATAAAGATCATATACCAGAGAATTCACAATTTTCCGCAGTGTTTTCCATACCAGGTTACATTGCTGCACATTGTGTATGACCAAGACATGCCAGTATTATAAGCTATCTTGTAAATCTTTACTTTCTGCCAAAACCTTTTTGTTCTATTCAAAACCAAACATATTTTCTCATATACACAGGTCCTACAATGTTTTACAGAACCTTTTTTCTTTTAATTCAGACCAAAAGTAAGTGACTTCTTTGGATGAAAAATTGCATTGGACAGAAGATTCTGGTTAAGAGTTAAATAACAACAGCATATTTTTTTTTTTAATTTGATGAAGGTTTACAGCATGGTGTTATAATTGCACCACAACCCTGGGGCCTTCCTCTCTCCCACAAAACAATGGCACAACACCTGAAATCATTGAATTATTCAACACATCTTGTTGGAAAGGTATTCTATATTGTACATCAGTGACATTCTTGTAATTTTATTTAATCTAGTCCAATGTGACTAATACAACCCTTTACCACGCAGTCCTTTTAACGACCCTGAGAAAGAAGGTTTTTGAAAACATTGAGGAAAAAGGAGAAAATGCTGTGAACCAGCATTTTCTCCTTTTCCCACAATGTTTTCTACCCTTCTATGAACAAATTTTAATGTTTGAGTCAGGGTATATTTTGTTGTCTGTTTTCAAAGTGGACAAGTGTAAAATTTTTTCATCGGGTAAAGATTTAACATACATGTATGTCAAAGAAATTGTTCCAGGATAGGAAGAAGTTGCAGAAAAAGTAGACAGTTTATTTCATTGTATGTAAAAAACTGTTTATTTCACTGTATACCAGACTGTAAAATTTTAGACTTGTCCATATGGAAAGCATTTCCAGATGAAAAATTATTTGTGGGTATTATCATGAAGTTTTTCTTTGAAAGGATGAAAGTATTGTGAGATAAGGAGAATATCTGATTACCAACATTTTTTTTTCCTTTTCCCACAATGTTTTCGAAGCTTAATAATTCATTAACAGCTTTATCTATAGCATTTTAATTCTACCTTCTTGGAAAGGCTTGCAACATAAAGTGATTCTTGGACCACAACCCTGGGGTCTTCCGCTCTCCCATAAAACAATGGCGCAACATTTGAAATCTCTCAATTATTCAACACATCTTGTTGGGAAGGTATTCCTTTCACTGACCAGCCCGCATAGCTCAATAGGTAGTGCGTAGGACTCGTGAACGTAGTGTTTTGAGTCACTTGAGGGTGTGGTTCGATCCCCACGGCTGGCCATCTAAAATTACTAAAAGTCTTTCGGATGAGACGTTAAATCGAGGTCCCGTGTGACGGTGCTATACACCAAGCACATAAAGGAACCAGGCGTAACTTAAGATGGGTTTCGTCCTGTATCTGCACTATCCCCCTTAACAATAATAACAGCCTTCAGGGGGCGTTGCCCATATGGGCAACCGGTGGCGACGATAAATAAACGCAAATTCAATCAATCAGTCCTTTCACTATTATATGGCCTGCAACACTCAAATAAGGGCATTCAGACATTTGCCAAATGTGTCATCTCGGTTCAGCCTGCACAGCCCGTGCAGACTTATCCGAGACGGCACTTTACGACTGCATTAGATTTTGTCCCACAGTAGACTTGCACAAAACAAAAAATTACATAAAAACGGAAAATCTTGTTTCGGATTAATCTGCGCTGACTGTGCAGGCTGATTTGGGACAACACTTTAGGCAAATGTCTGAATGCCCCTTTTTGCCTGTTTCAGGCCATATAATATTATACCGTGGTCACTCATTCACATTTTATTTGTTTCACTAAAAGTATTGGATATTTTATGCATAAAGCGTTTTCATAGAGAGGTTGCTGTAAAAATGATCTAAATCCTGTAGATTGTAGAAATTATTTAACTCCTTGCCATACAACAAAAGTTTAGACTTATCCAAATTGAAAGTTTATGCAGACGACAAATTTAAGTGTGACTTAAACATTGAAATTTTGGGTCTTTTTGGCAGAGAAGAAAACACTGTGGGAAAAGGAGAAAATGCTGGTAACCAGCATTTTCTCCTTTTCCCACAATGTTTTCAAAAGGCCTTCTTCCTCAGGGTCGTTAAAATGGATTGTGTGGTAATGCGTTAATAGCTTGTATTCACCAACCATTGTAAATTCAATTTTTATTAGAAAATCAAATATCAATTGTCTGATTGGCTGAGATTTTCTGCCTTGGCCAGTCAGATAGCTAGTCTTAAAATTTAGAATTAGAACAATAGTAAGAAAGGTTGGTGCATACATACCTGGGTTGCTTTTATATCCATTTACACACATTATATCCCCTTTTTCTCTTTTTTCTATAGAATATTGCACCACTTACAGTGTATCTGATGATAATTCTACTGCTGTCTGATCTTTTTCTCTGTTATGTTCTGCATTGTTGGTTATTTATAAAGATACTATACTACTCAAAATTTGCTGCGGATCACCATATTTGATTCAATAGATATCTATGTGTGGCATGTACTAGATATGGTTTTTCAATACATGTATGTTACTTTGCAACACTGACAAAATTAACCACCAGTTTAAATGGATGTTTTTAACGCAAAACTGCATTGTTGTAACGTATGCCCATATTGAAATATCTATATGATCCTTACCAAAATTTGAGTAGTATATATCTAATATTTTAGAGGATTCATACTCTTCTTTTGGTAACAACTTTTCCCACATCGGTAATATTTTCACGAGTGTCACAAGGGAGGTTATGTGATGAAAGAACCTATTGAATTCATTGTGGGAGGGGGGAGAAAATGCATAGCAAGTATGTTTGTAGTTATAAAAGTTCCCTAAAATTGTCTGCTGTAGTAACTGAAAACGCCATTTCAACTATATTTAGGAACTCAGGGGGTTGCAAAAATTTAATTTATGATTGCATGATTCAGGGCTTCAACATTATGTCATAGCTGCACCAGAGCCCTGGGGCTTGCCCCTGAACTTTACAACTATGGGCGAGCACTTGAAAGGACTTGGATACAATACCCATTTAGTTGGAAAGGTATAACCCAGTACTTTTCATTACTTGCCTGTGCTTTTCAATAGAGGACTTATTTTGGAAATTATCTACATTAGTCTGTAAAAGTTTACCTGCAACTTAATTCTGTGCCACACAATTCTGAGTTTTAACAACCCTGGGGAAGAGGCCTTTTGAAAACATTGAGGGAAAAGGAGAAAATGCTGATAACCGGCATTTTCTCCTTTTCCCACAGTTTTTTTTTACCCTATTGAGGATAAATTCCATCATTTAAGCCGTATTTCAATTGTCTTTTAGCAAATGATTTCAATTTGGTTGAGTACAAAGTTTTTTTGTTTTGTAAAGAGTAAACCCTTTCCTAGACGATACATTTTTAGACCTGTCCGAAGTTAGATCATTTAAGGATGATTGGCTATGTCTTCAATAGAAAATATTGTGGGAAAAAGGAAAAATTCTGGTAACCAGCATTTTCTCCTCTTTCCACAATGTTCCCAAAACTGTTCAAAAATGTGTATGCTTTCTACCTTTTCTCACATTGTTTTTCTTTTTTTCTATGAGCTGTCCACCTTAAGGATGTTAAAGGTAGCTTTTGGAAAAATACATTAATTTTGAAAACATTTTTCCAAGAAGGAGAAAATGCTGGTAACCAGCATTTCATCTTTATCCAATATTGCTCTTATCCTCTCAGAGGCAAGCCACATCTAAATTATCCCCGCAGATGCTTTAAATATGGCTTCATCTCAGTTTTTGTCATCTTTTTGGCCACTTTTCATGCATTGTTGGGTGTTCATTCACTGGACATATTATTGTATCAAATACAATTTTAACTGAAAAATTTCATAGACACTTTTGATAGGCAATAGGTCTTTTCAGATACTGCACCAGGTAGCATAGAAACTTTCCAGCTTACTGTATTATCCTCTCTGCTACTGCTTTAACCATTCAACATTTTATTACTGAACATAATTTCCAAAACTTTATTTCTGCCTATATTATTCACCCTCCAACGCTTTTTTTGGGGGAAATGGAATGTAAGGGATTCATACAGTGATATGTCTTTAATGTCTATAGATTATCTTCTGTATAAAGCTTAATTGTGTCTCGTATCCCTTAGTATTGTTTTTATCAGATAATTCTAGCATGTACCAACAACAAAGGTTTTTACGATATGAGAATGTTGTAAATGTTTAGATATTTTTAATCATTTCATATAGATTAAATCATCACTCTTGCTGTTGTATTCTGATATTAAAATGGTTTTATGTAGAGAAATTAAATTACTTGTAACTGAAGATTTTCACAAAACAATGTGACAAAAAGATAATTCACCTATTTTGATTAAGGAATTCATTTGTCATGATGATTTTCAATAGCCTTCATTTCATCATGTGTAGAAAAATGAGAAGTTCTGTGTTGGTTGACATACTTGAGATTGGGATGCTAGATTTATTTGCGTTAATCCGGTTGAGGCAAACTTTCTTTCTGGCGATTTTTCGCCTCTCGCCTCTGATGCATGTTAGAAAGTAGTCAGTGACTTTGAAAGAAAGTTGTGTCAGTACTGGTGTGAGAAAGCCAGGAAACACATGCGAAGGTGCACTGACCCCGTGATATGACCTAAGCTGTTAAAACAGTGTCAACCCTTTACCAAATAATCCCTGGTTTTTACGACCCTGAGATAGAAGACAGAATTTATCATATTAGCTACATTTGATTTGTCGTCTGCAAATGCCTTGAATTTGGCCGAGTCCAAAATTTTTTTGTTTGGTAAAGTTTCATTGTTGGTGCCACTTCTGATTAAGAATTTAGAACTTGACACAAATGATGGGATTTGTTTTTGAAGTGGTAGAAAACGCTGTTGTAAAGGAGAAAATAAATGCTGGCTAACACAATGTTATTGGTCGAAAAAGAGAAAATAAATGTGGCTACCGCAATTTTATCATGACAAGCTTCATTATTAGCCACGTTCAATTTGGCATTTTTACTTGACTCAAATGATAGGATTTGTTTTGAAAGGTTACAAAACAATGAAAAAGGAAAAGAGAAAGTTTATTATCTCCTTTTCCCCCCACTACGTATTCAAAACCTTAATTTGTTTGTGCTGGATTGTTTGGCAAAGGGCTTAGCAGACTATTGAATGGTGTTTTACGCCGTTTTCAATATTATTTCAGTCATATCATGGTGACAGCTCACATATTCATGTTTTTTCTGGGTTTCACCAGTACTAGGCTAGGGCTCTGAAGTGTCTTGCATAAGGACACTCCCACGAAAAACCCAGTGGATCCAGTGCGGCTCTAACCTGGGGCCTCAAGTTACGAGTACCACACTTTACCACTGAGCCACACGAGACCCCACAGCAGACTAAGATTAAATGTTGAAAGCATTAATTTTGCTCAAAAGCTCCTAACTTGAAGTAAGACATTTTTAAAAGAATTTTTTAAAAATTCTCTAGCAATTTTTCTTTTACCTCAATGTTTTCAAAAGTGGTGCACTGCAAGATGTAAAATATCTGAGTTATCGAGTCATCTCAAATTTTTGAAGTGATTTGAACCTTGTTTAACCCTTTACCACACAATACAAAGTTTTAATGACCCTTATAGAGAAGGCTTTTGAAAACATTGTTGGAAAAGAAGAAAATGCTGGTTACCAGCATTTTCTTCTTTTCCCACAATGTTTTCAAAAACCTTACCAGAGAAGAATCCAATTGCTTAAATAAAATTTAATTTGTCATTTGCAAATACTTTCAGTTTGGACGAGTCAAAAATTTTGTAGTTTGGTAGAGTTAACCCTTTACCTCTGATGCCAACTTTTAACGACCCTGAGGAGGGAGGCTCTTGAAAATATTGTGAGTAAAGGAGAAAATGCTGGTTACTAGTATTTTCTCCTTTTCCCACAATGTTTTTTAACCTATTAAGGACATAGTTTGTCATTTAGCCCACCTTTAACCCTTTCCCGCACAATTCCTAGTTTTAACAACCCCGAGGAAGATGCCTTCTGAAAACACTGTGGGAAAAGGAGAAAATGCTGGTAACCAGCATTTCCTCCTTTTCCCACAATGTTTTCTACTCTTCCTAAGTCAAGTTTCATTTTTTGAGTCATGTTTATTTTGTCGTCTGCAAATGCTTTGAATCTGGACCAGTCTAAGATTTTGTCGTTTGATAAAGAGTTAATACGATGTCTGCAAATGCTTTCAAATTGGACCGATCTAAAATTTTGTCGTTTGTGAAAGACTTAATAAAGCATAACATGCAGAAAAATTCAATTCTTTTTTTAACCAGTGGCATCTAGGATTTTTTAAAGAAGCCTATCTGCCTACAAAGAGGGGTTTTGATACCCATTACGGATATTGGAACGGAAAGGAGGATTACTATGACCATCTGGATATCGATGTAAGTGACGTAAGTACGGACATGCGTATAAGTTAACCCTTTACCAAGCAATACTGTGTTTTAATGATCCTGGAAAAGAGTTTCTGAAACCCATTGTTGGAAAAGGAGAAAATGCTGGTAACCAGCATTTTCTCCTTTTCCCACAATGTTTTCTACCATACCAGAGACAATACCAGTCATCTCGGCTACATTTAATGTCGTCTGTTCCAACTTTCAACATGGATGTATCAAAATTCCGTTGTCTGGTAAGGGGTAAACCCTGAACCCTTTACCAGAGAATAAAAACTTAGAACTGACAAAACTAGATGTGTGTCAGATGATGCTGTTTGTCTATGAAAGGGTAGAAAACACGGTGAGAAAAGGAGAAAATGCTGGTTATCAGCAGTTTCTCCTTTTTATGACTTGTTTTCAAAAGCATTTTTTCTTAGGATTGTTTAAATGCAGGATTGTGAGGTAAAGGGATTATCATCCCCCGCCGAAGGCAGAGGGATAGTTTTAGCATTGTCCGTCAGTCCAGGACAATATCTCCAATACCATTGGACGAAATTTCGTGAAACTTTATACATGTGTACAATAACCTATTCCGCCGATTTAATTTTTTTTCTTTTTTTGATTCGATGCAAAATGGCCGACTGGGAGCGATTTTGAGTAACGCGGTTGCATAAGTTTTTGAAAAGGTCTTTTTCGGCAGGGGATATCATTTCAACGAAATTGCTTGTTTCATATGCAATACGTTTTGAAACCCTAATGTAAACTATTTATTGAAATTGTTTTAGGGAAAAGGGCAATTGCTTATATCAAATGATTACCTATTTTTCCAACATTGTTCATAGAAGCTAGTCAATTCTGAATACATGATTATGTTAAATCATTATTGTGAAAAGGATAAATTGTTCATTGGGCAAATTTTCCTTCTGGCACATTGTTTCCCTGTGATCTTATTTTGTTGTTTGGTAAAGAGTTAAAGTAACCCAGTTCCTTGTGTAATGTGAATATGGGTGTGTCTTTTGTTAGATTATTTTCAGTAGCTCTATAGCTTCTAACTGCTTTCACATACTTTCATGGAAATCTATAGAGAAACAAAGGTATTGAAAAAAATAACCTAAATGGAAAAAGGTTATTAGTATTTCAAGTTAAAGAATACGCAAAAATTATCATGGCAAATGTTAAAATTGCTGAGAAAGAGCAATCTCTCAGTGTACCACAATGTTTTTAAAAGTTGTGCACTAACTTGTTTTACTGTGTATCTAATATTATTGACATAAAATTTTTTTTGCTAGGGCTATTCTGGTCTGGACTTTCGACACAACATGGATGTCGTCAATCACACAGGATATTCTACAGAACTGTACACTAAGAGGGCGTTACAAGTGATACAAGACCATGACAAATCTAAGGTACCGGTATGAAGTCTGGCAACTTCTTTTGGTTTTCCCCATTACCCATTGTAAGATGACTATTTATCCCTTTACACACAACAAAAATGTAGTCCTGTCCAAATTGAAAGCATTGGCAGACAATTTAAATGCAGCTCAAATGGTCCTACCATGGCATATGCAAATTTCATTATGACTGGTCAGCCATTACAGGAGATGTAGCCCTTTGCTTCACTGACAAGGCAGCCTCTTGGGGTTACTCTTCAGCCTGTGAAAATTCTAGTTATGCCTAGCAGTCCACCAATTTTGAAAACTGTCATTGGTAAAGCAGAAATTGAGAAATTTATGGAACTTTACACAAAGAAGGGCAACGACAGGTCTTAGGTATGATGTATCACATTTGCAGACAACAAATTAAATGTATCTCAAATGGTCAAAAACATTGTGGGAGAAACAAGAAAATGTTGTCAATCACCATTTTCTCCTTTTCCCACAAATTTTTCAAAGCCTTTTTGCCAAGGTTGTAAAAACAAGGATTTACTCATTATTTCATGCCCCCCACATTTTTTTTTTTCAGGTGACAATTTCTAAAAACTTTGTTTGCAAAAGAAAATAAAAATGCTTGTTACAAACAATATCCAATAACATGAATTATCAAATCCTAGATTTTAATACAAAAGAGAATCTCCTAGACAGCCAAACCATTAATTTTAAAAGTATGAAAATTATTGCCAAGATCACAATCTGTTATTGTATGATCGGTCCAAGTACACATATTAGTTATTGGCAGAAAAATGAACTGTAAAAGTAGGTAAAAAGTTGACAAGTTCCCCGATCTTTTGCTTACATTTTACCAGGCTTTAAAATTTATTTTTCTGCCAGCGACTAACTCTTGGACCAACTCTACAATCACAGATTGTATCTTTGCAATAATTTTGAATGGTATGACGTAAATTGAAATGCATTTTAACACCCGCATTTTCATATGCCTGAAGGGTCGTATTATGTTATATCCTCGGTCATCCTTCCATCTGTCCGTTAGCAATTTCTTTTGTGCGCAACTCCTCCTACAGTTTCGATTGGAATAAAGTTGAAACTTTCCACAATGAATCTCTATGATGTGTAGTTGTGCATGTGACTCTTTAGATTTGGATCTCTTTAGGTGTTCTAGAGTTATCTGCCCTTGATTTTCTGAAATAACCAATTTCTTGTGCAGCTACTCACTGACAAGCCCCTTCGGGCGTATATGTGCCACTCTGTGAAGCTCTTCTTTACTTTTGGCTGCTACTGTACTGTTATAGCTTTAATATAGATTTTATTGACTGTATTTCTTTACAAATACCTTAGACCTTTTAATATGAATGATAAAACCTGCAATCAAATCTGGAAACACTTCTGAAAATAAAATATTCAAAATATTTTTATCCCTTTACAGCCGCTGTTTTTATACCTGGCCTATCAAGCAGTGCATGCTGGGAATTCTAATGATCCCATTCAGGCCCCACAAAAGTACATAGACAGGCATCCAGACATTAAGAACATCAGGAGACGTAAATTTGCAGGTTAGCTACTTGTAACCTTGTTTAAAAGTCATTTGTCATATGCTCCTAAATCTTTACAAGACTAAACTGAGGGCATTTGCAGGTGCCAAATTCAATGAAATGTAGCTGGTATGATAGGATCTGTCTTTGAAAGGATAGAAAATATTGTGGGAAAAGGAGAAAATGCTGTTAACTAGCATTTTCTTCTTTTCTCACAATGTTTTCAAAGGCCTTCTTCTTCAGGGTCATAGAACCATATGATTTGTTGGTATGGGGTTTAACCTTTCTTTTATATGTATGGGAACTCTGAAGAAACTTATAGGATTTTTAACTGGGTAGATGGTCCTGAACAACATCATTTCCCTTAGCAGATTTTGAATATAAAGATCAAACTGTAGAGAATGTACGAACTTACCTCTTCATTGTTGGATATTTAACCCTTGACCACACAATGCCGACTTTTTAACAACCCTGGGAAAGAAACCTTTTGAAAACTATGTGGGAAAAGGAGAAAATGCTGGTAACCAGCATTTTCTCCTTTTCCCACAATGTTTTCTACCCAAATCAAAGAATAGTTGCACCATTTGGGCCACACTGAAATTGTCGTCTGCAAATGCTTTCAATTTGAACAAGGCTAAAATTTTGTCGTCTGGTAAAGGCTTAATGAGATATTCTGACCAGAACACCTTTGAAACTGATCCTGCTAATCACTCAGACTAACTATTTATAATTGTGAAGTTGTCTCTAAAAATGTGATTTTTTAATAACCTTCTTTCAACAGCAGTTAAATACATAATATTGAAAAGCAGCTGCTTTTCACAGTGCTCTTCTTTATGTTATCAGTCAGTTGTTCATGTGATGGTAAAAGTATGCATTTGTCAACTGGGATTATTTTTACACAATTAACAATAAGCGAATGAAAGCATCACCAGTGAAAATTGTGGCTGAATGTTGATTATATGTGATTAGTTTCCAATGTGTGAAAATGCTTTTTCATTGTCTTACATGCTAAAAACCCAAAAATGATGTCTTGTTCGACACAACATTTTTTTTGCAGGTAAACATTGCATTTATATGAAAATCAATTTCATTCATGATGTCATTATCGCAGCTCCTAATTTTTTCCACATTCAAAAGATGCAGATTATGTGCAATATTTCAAGTGAAATATTCTATTTCAACTTGATATAAATCAAACTGGAGAAACAGGATGAATAAAATAGATTGTTGGTATCTTGGATTAGGAAAGTTTATTGGACTCATTTATGAAATTTCATCAGATTGGCCTTGCAACAAATTATATTGCTCCAAGATTATGGTGAAAATAAAAGTTTTGGTGTATTACAGGTGTTGTGTCTGCCCTGGACGACTCTATCGGAGAAGTGATTGGTACTTTGCTTGATAATGGAATGATGGACAACACAATAATAGTATTTTCCACGGATAATGGGGGACCAGCGGATAACTATGACAGAAATGCAGCATGCAACTATCCACTCAGGTATGTTATTGACTGGCTTTGACTCTTTACCAAACAATCCTGTGTTTTGATACTCTTGATGGGATAAGCTTTTGAAATCATCTTGGGAAAAGGAGAAAATGCTAGTAATATTGTTTTCACCCATGGACTGCTAAAAAGATTTAAAATTTTCCACATTTGTTTTTCAAATAGGTGACTTTTTTTTTTTTTTTTTTTTTTTTTTAATTTTTTCAATTCCGAGCCCTGGTAGCTCAGTCAGTAGCGTGCAGAACCTGAGAACAGGAGGTCATGAGTTCAATCCCTGGCTCAGCCATTTTCTTTCTGAGGATTGATGATAGTCATTGCGACAGGATTTATTCCTCTCCCACGGCTGGCCATTGTTTCAACGATGGTTATGTCGGAAAGCAGCCAGTGGCTTGGAAAGAAAATCGTGCAGAGTACTGGTAAAAGAGACTCCAGGAAAGCATGGATAGGTGCACTGGCCACCGTGATATAACTGAAATAGTGTTGAAAACAGCTTTAAACACCATACAATCAATCAATCAAGTTTTTGTTTTATATTCACTCACATTAGGGATAAAGGACAATCATTGTCTTCACATCATGGATCAACTTTTTCCCATTCTACAAAATTTTAGACTTGTTCATTTTGAAAGCATTCATTGGCAAAGAATTAGCGCTTTATCACATGCCAAATTTTAGACTCTTCCATATATATTGAAAGCATTTGTAGAGGAGAAACTAAACTTGGCTCAGATGATGAGAACCGTTTTTGAAAGGGTAGAAAAAATTGTGGGAAAAGGAGAAAATGCTGGTCACCAGCATTTTCTCCTTTTCCCTCAATGTTTTTTAAAAGCCTCCATTCTCAGGGTCATTAAAAGTCAGAATTGTGTGGCTCAAATGATCTTCTTTTCTCTTAAATGGTAGAAAACATTTTTAATGGGAAAAGATCAACATTTTCTCCTTTTTCCAACAAAATTTTCAAAAGTCCTTGCACAAGATTACTGCAGTCCTGCATGGCTCAGTGGAAAAGTGTATGGTTCCTAACCTAGAGGACCAGGGTTTGATTATCACTTGAAGCACTAGGTTTTTTGGGGGAGTGTCCTTGGGCAAGACACTTAAGAGCCCTAGCCTAGTACTGATAAAACCTGGAATATACATAGATGTGTGAGCTAAAGCCATGATATGACTGAAATAATGTTGAAAGCAGCATAAAACATAATCATTCAATTCAAACTTCAGGGTTATTAAAACCAGGATTGTTTTGTAAAGAGTTACAAGTTGTTTTATATATTGCAAGGACATTATGCCTTGTAAATATGCATCTGTTGTAGCTTAGATTATGCACTATTTCCAAGACAGAAATTGATTTTTGATTTTCTTTTTATTATAGAGGGATCAAAAATACAATGTGGGAAGGCGGCGTACATGGTGTTGGATTTATCAGTAGTCCTTTACTGCAGAAGCCAGGAACCAAGTCAAACAATACAGTACATGTGAGTGACTGGCTCCCAACACTGTACAGTGCTGCTGGGGGAAATGTCTCTGACCTTGGTAAAGTTGATGGTCTGGATTTGTGGCAAATGCTCAAGACGGGAGGGGAGAATATACGGACAGAAATCTTGCATAATATCGACCCAATCAGTAAATTTTCGTCCATACGAGTCAAAGATTACAAACTTGTTCAAGGAGATATTTCTGGGGGACACCATGATAGTTGGTACCCATGTGATCCTCCTGAATTAAACAGTACAGATGACTCTGAAGTGCTTCGCTATACACCTGACATACATATTATCCATGAGAGATCAGTTCAACCACAACCTTACCGAATAAATTGCGGACCCCGTCCTGAAAACTACACGACAAATTGTCAGCCTCAAAAATCTCCCTGCTTGTTTCATATTCCCTCCGATCCTTGTGAATACAATAATATAGCAGAATCTCACCCAAACACCGTTCAAGAATTAGTGAAGAAAATACAAGATTATGCTAAGTCAGCTGTCCCACCTGTCAATAAGGGAAAAGATCCACGAGCCAATCCGGCCAATTTTAATGGTGTATGGACCCCATGGGAATAATTCTCTGTCACTGTAAACTGTCCAGGGAAAAGACCCATTTTTTCAACCCTTTACTAAACAATTGATTCCTCTCATAACCCAAAGATACATCATGGGGGAAAAAAGTAACATTTATTTCCCTAATATTTTTAACCCTTTGAAAGACCAATCTCATCATGAGAACAATGTTTACAATTGCTTTCAACATAAGCAAGTCTAAAGTTTTGTGATCTTGTAAAGATTAATCCTATACCAAAGAATCCCATGTTTTAACTAGTAGTAGTAACTACACTGAGTAAGAAGCCTATCGGAAAAATTGAGGGAAAAGGAGAAAATGCTTTTTACCAGCATTTTATCCTTTTCCCACAATGTTTTCTACACACAATTTTAGCCACAATTTTAGCCACATTTAATTTGTCATCTGTCTGTGCTTTGAGTTTGGACAAGTCTAAAATTTTGTTGTGTAGTAAAGAGTTAATATAAGCCTAGTAATTTGAACACTTGAGATACTTAGAAGTAAGTTTTACCATGAAAGAACTAAATAAATCAACAATGCTAAACTGATGATACATATTCTTAGAAAGTGGGAACATAAAAAAAGCTGTTGAATAACATGCACTCCTTTTTCGGTGATGTTTTCAAAAGCCATCTTTTTCAGTGTTGTAAAAACAGGAGAATGTGTGGCAAAAGGAAAACAAATTAAATGAGGCTCAAATAATGAGCTTTGTCTTTGAAAGAGTAGAAAATATCATTGGAAAAGGTAACGCGCATTTTCTTGTTTTCCCACATTGTTTTTAAAAGCCTTTAACATCAAGATAATTAAAACACGGGATTGTTGGTAAAGTCAATTTTGGACTCTTTTTTTATTTTACATATTACATTTACTAGCAAATGCCTCGAATTACTACATGTATTATAATTAGATCATGACTAGTGAATTAGCATAATATGTTCCTTTCTGGAAACACTTTTAACATTTCACCTCAGTGCCTCATTCAAAATCATTGTTTTAAATAAAGAAATTGTATATACACAGAACTTTTCTCCATTTTCTGCAATGTTTTGTTGACTAGTTCTGTAATGAAATTGCACTTGTTGATACAAACTTACTTTATCATCCATGATTTGAGTTTTTCTGTGTAGACCTCTATTAGGTTATCACTTGCATTCATGCATAACCCATATTTTGCTTGTTATAATTTACTCTACAGCAGAATGATACTGAATTATCAATAGTCATTGTATGAAAAAGCACTTGTTTCTCCCCTTGCCAAAACATTTGGGTAGATGGCAAGAGAGAGTTAAATGCATCTCTGTGATGCATTATACCAAGCAAGTCATCACATAATTATGGATCTGTAAAATCCATTTTGTCTACAAGTGGACTGAATCATGAGGTAGAGTGGTCCTTGGACAAAATAGCAAAAAGTTTCTACTCAGGTCAGTCTGCATGGACTGTGTAGGTCGACTTGGGTTGATAGTTTTTACAGATACTTTATTCCCACTTTTCACAGAGCATGGTTCACTTTCAAACTGATCTATTAACTCTTTACAAAACAACAAAATTTTAGACAAGTGGAAATGAAAGCATTAGCATACAACAAAATAAAAGTGACTGAAAATTTTAAATTTGTTTTAGGACGGGTAGAAAACATTGTGGGAAAAGGAGAAAATGATGGTTACCAGCATTTTCTCCTTTTCCCACAATATTTTCAAAAGGCTTCTTCTCAGGGTCGTTAAAAGTCAGTATTGTGTGGTAAAGTGTCAAAGGAAGAAAAGAGGTCAATAGGATGTTATTTGTGATAAGGAAATATAATCTTACTTTGTTAGCTGTAATACTTCATAGCCAAACTATAACTGGTAAATCTATATCAAATAAAACATTTTTCGAATCGTCCATTTTGAATGCGTTTGCAGATGATTAACCTATTACTGTATACGTGGATATATATTATACGTGTGTTGAAAAATTTGCAAATTACCTGTCATGGACATTTTGCATACGTAAATGTTTGCAAAGTCAAGACACTTGTTATTTGTTGGTATACTTGTGGTAAATATGCAAACAGAAAAATTTGTGAATTTTTCAAATAACGAAATCGCAAAAATTTCCACATTGCAAAAAATTTCCACTTATACAGTACCACACTATCCTGAGCTTTCAGAACCCTGAAGAAGGCATTTGAAAACGCGGTTTTACTTGTTACCAAGCAAAAAAATTTTGGACTTGTCTAAATTGAAAGCAATTGCAAAAATGACTCAATTTTTCCTTGATAGAGCAGAAAATATTGTGGGAGAAGGAGAAAATGCTGGTTACCAGCATTTTCTCCTTTTCTCACGTTTTCTAAAGGCTTCTTCCTCAGGGTCGTTAAAAGTCCGGACTGTGTGGTAAAGAGTTGAAAGGAGAAAATTCTCTTCTTTTCCAAAATTTTTTTGTACTCTTTGAAGACAGAAGTCATCATTTAGGCCACATGTAACTTGCTGTTTGTAAACCCTTCCTGTTTGGTAGAGCCCAAAATTTTGTCTTTTGGTAAAGGTTTAATCATTTATGGCTCAAATAATTGAATTTGTCTCTGTAAGGGTAGAAAACATTGTTCAAAAAAGAGAAGACCCTATTTGCCAGCAGTTTCTGCTTTTTCCACAATGTTTTCAAGAGTTTTCTTCCTCAGGGTTGTAAAGCACAGCATCATATTGTAAAGGGTTAACCCTTGGGCTGCTAAGCGCGACTCACTCACCTTTTGTGGACAGTGTAGATCAAGATCAGACTGCACAGAACGTGCAGTCTGATCTTGGATCTACACTGTCCGATAAGGAGATATTATTCCCTAAAACATAACTTTGAAATAGCAATATCTAGGTTTTTACTATCGAATTGCAAATTTCTAGGGATGGCAACGGTTAGTAAAATTACTAACCGTTTAACCGTTCAATCTTTCGATCAGTTAACCGGTTAACCGAACGACCATTTAAAAATCATTTAAGATGAAGGTACTTCCAATTTGCTCGATATGTCAACATTGATAACCAGTGGGTGATAAATGCATACCCATGACGTTTACTATTTCTGATTTCTGTACTTTGGCACAGAAGACGGCCAATCTATTGACGATCTCTCTTTCTCTCTCTCTCTCTCTCTCTCTCTCTCTCTCTCTCTTTCGGCAATATAATAAATTTTCCACAATGTTTTCTTTAGAGGACTAGAAATAATCAGGCTATTTACAACTTCACAGAATCGACTTACTGAATCATGCAGATGATGCTATGGTTATTGATTGTCAAATGAAGGACCATCGCTAAGTGAATCGGGTCTTAACCTTCTCCCAAACAACAAATTTAAATTTTAGACCCTCCCAAATTCAAAGCTTCTGCAGGAAACAATTTTATTGTTGATACAAGTGATTCTTACTTCTTTGAAAAGGTAGAAAACATTGTGGGAAAAGAAAAAATTGGGCGGACACTTAATGAAATAATCCAAACAAATCAATTACGATAAACTGTAGAAGCGAGCACCTTTGATTAGAAGAGGACACCTGTTTTTGATTGTTTATTATCGAAGACTGGGGACCAATTAGCGGATTAACAATGTTTATTGCACAGACATGTCAAACTGTGTATCACACCTTCACCGCGTCTTGGCAACATGGATGCGCGTATAATGCAGTTATGGTTGTCAGAACCGGCAAAGTTAATTTTGTAATTTTATTCCATGTTGCACTAGAAGCGTTAGGATGTAGTTCATAAATATGTTAATGATTTCTGAAATCTTTATTTCTGTTTGATACCATCAATTTCTTAAATCTTTATTTTTGTAATTAAAAAAAGATATTTGAAAAGACACTTTTTCATTGTTGATATTTTCAGTTGTTATATAGTGCTTTTTCCACTGCTTTCAAAACAGAACTATGTCTTGTCCCTTTACCAAATGACAAACTGTGGACTAGTCCAACTTGAAAGCATTTGCAGATCAAAAATTGTGGCTCAAATTATGATTTCTGCCTTTGATAGGGTAGAAAACATTATGGAAAATGGAGAAAATGCTGGCTACCAGCATTTTCTCCTTTTCCACAATGTTTTCAAATGCCTTTTTTTTTAAGGGTTTTCAAAACTTGGGATAGTTTGGTAGAGTTACCAATGTGACAACTCACTTATTCATGTCTAGGATATTTCTTGTTCTTGGTTTGACTAGTACCAGTGCATGTACTGGGCTGCAGCTTTGCAGTGCCTTGTATAAGGACACTTTGCTCGGATACCATGTGATGTTAGTGAGGTTTGATCTCAGAATTCCCAGATTCAGATCCAACACCTTCACTGCAGAGCCACGAAGTATCTTAAAAGCATTTGTAGAAAATTAAATAAACGTGGTTCAAGTGATGAGATTTGTCTTTGAAAGGGCAGAAAACATCGTGGGAAATGGAGAAGATGGTAACCAACATTTTCTCCTTTTCCCACAATTTTTCCTACCATTTCAAAGGCAAATCCCATTACATGAGAAATATTCAATTTTTTTGCCTGTAAATGCTTTTGATTCAAACAAGCCTAAAATTTTGTCTTGTGGTTATAGGTCAACCCATTACTTTGTCAAGGGCTTAAATTTCGGGATTTGCAGGTTCAATTCCCTGGTAAGCTTAATTTGTTTGTGGATTGATGATTGTCATAACCACACAGAACTCCAGATAAGGGGGACTGATGATATTGTAAATCCATTATTTCTCTTCCAAACCCTAAGTTGTGAGTACTCATTAGAATCGTCTCTATGAGACGATTCTAATGAATACCATAACATATGGTTTAGTGGAGAATAAGTAATATTTTCAATTTTGAAATCAAAATTATTCCCTCTATCTGGAGCTGTGACCACAGGATTCATTTTTCTCCCATCAATGAACATTGTATATGCTATGTTTGTGGGAAAGAAGTTAGTAGCTTGAGAAGAATGTTGTGTCAAGAACAGGTAGGAGAAACTAAAGGAAAACATGAATAGGTGCATTGACTGCCAGGATGTAGCAAAAAATGGTTTTGAAAACGGTGTTAACAATCTTTTCTTTCTATGTTTTCTTTTCCGTTTTACCCAAAGATTACTGAACATTCAGGGAACATAGATCCAGACATTGGCTGAATTTCTGGCTTAATCCGTTTCATTGCACGTTGGTGGACTTTCTGATATCGATCCAGATTATTGATAAAACGTATAAATTCTTTACCACACGATCCCAACTTTTAACAACCCTAAGAAAAAAGCCTTTTGAAAACATTGTGGGAAAAGGAGAAAATGCTGGTAACCAGCATTTTCTCCTTTTCCCAGAATGTTTTCTACCCTTCCCAAACCAAACTTCCATTTTTCAGTCACATTTATTTTGTCGTCTGCAAATGCTTTCAATTTGGACCAGTCTATAATTTTGTCGTTTGGTAAAGAGTTAATCCTTATCCTGCTAAATAAATGAAATGAAACTTTCAAGCCAATACTTAGAAGCAAGATTTCGCTATTTCACAGGACTGGTATTCTTTGGGGGGGAAATATCTACATATCGGACAGTGTAGATCCAAGATCAGACTGCACGTTCTGTGCAGTCTGATCTTGATCTACACTGTCCGCAAAAAGGTCCTTGAATCGCGCTTAGCAGCCTAATGGTTAAGAAATATCTCTGGTAAAGTTTTTATTGTCAAAGGGAGAAAACTGGCGTGATTTATGGAATTGCGTATGTAAGAGTCGCTCCCCTTCGTCATGAACAAGGCCTTTGAGAGGATGGATTGTTGCATGGAAGTACACATTTGACCTATACGCACCTCTGATTGTATCAAAAACTAGCACAGCTTAAATTTGAAGCAATAAAAAGTAACACTGTGATATCTTTAGATCACTTTCATGCATGCAAAGTCGTATTTTGCCTTACATGACCGTGTCAGACTGATAGTCGGAAAGATACAATAAAGTTACTTCCCTTGATTTGCAGATAGCCATTTACACCGCCAAACAATGAACCCTGAATTATAGTGAGATTATGGAGTTCAATGAAGTTTATCCTCATACGTGTTCTACAGTTTCTGTAGCAGCTAGAGAAGGAAATCTTGATGCTCTAAAAGCTCTTCTAATCGCGGGTATTTTTAAACTGAAAAAGTTTAACTGAAAGAAACACTGACAATTCATTCATAGCCTAACAATAACCAAATTCAGACACAGGCATTCCTTTTTTTCTCCCGGTAGCTTTCAGTTTGGCCTCGTCTAAAATTTAGCTGAACCTGGTAGCGCAGTCGGTAGCCTACAGGATTAAATGAGACCAGGGCAGGGAGTTGAATTGAATCCCGAACTTTGGAAATTTCTGACCACGGATTGATGATAGACATTGCAACAAGATTCATACCTCTGTTGACAACGGTCATGTGGGAAAGCAGCCAGTAGTTTAGAAAGAATTCTGTGCTAAGTTCTGGGAAGGGCAACTCCTGGAGAGCATAGATAGGTGCTATATGGCCGCCATGATGTGTAACTGAAATAATGTTGAAAATAACATTTAGCACTATACAAACAAAGAAAAAGTTCATTGTGTGGTAAAGAGTCAATGAACATGGGGTATGTTCTGTGAAAAGTGGGGCGTTAACCCTTTACCACACAATGCCAACTTTAACAACCCTGGGAAAGAAGCCTTCTGAAAACATTGTGGGAAAAGGAGAAAATGCTGGTAACCAGCATTTTCTCCTTTTCCCACAATGTTTTCTACCCTATCAAAGAAAAGTTGCATCAAATAAGCCACATTGAAATTGTCGTCTGCAAATGCTTTCAATTTGGACAAAGCTTAAATTATGTTGTCTGGTAAAGGGTCAAACCATTTAATCCATCTGCAAAAAGTATTGACGCATGTCAGTCTGTGCAGGGTGCACAGGCTGATATGGGTTAAAACTTTTGGCTATTGGTAAACTTTCAACAGGCCCAAGGAACATCTGATACCATGATTTATTCCGTTGTTAGGCACAGTGTTTTATACCCTACCAAAATCAAAGTTCATGTTTTGAGACATATTTTGTGTTTTGTCTCCACAGGGATCTTATATACAGGGATAGGAAACGCGGTATAACTTCCGGTTATTCACTGTCTTCTTTCGAATTGACCGCAAGGGAAAGGTGTATATACGATCCCTGGTCTCCAAAAGCTTTAAACTTGGACTTGCCCAAAGTTTTGTCTTTTGGTGAAGAGTTAAATCCCCTTTTGCCAGAGAACTGGAAATGTATTTGGATAAAACCCCCATTCCACTGAGCAGCGATTCTGCTACACTTCAAAATACTGGTAAAAAAGAAACTATTGAATCATAGCAGGAATGGCAACATTGCAGTAGAAACACCTTGATTGTAATAGAAGCATATTGGAAGCTCCATGATGACATCTTCAGGGCCATTGTTTTGACCTTGCTCAAAACTTACACAGAGGAATCATGGTGGACTCAAAACACAACAAAAGTATAGCAAGAAAGTCATGAACGCAGCAGTATCATAGCCACAGTGCAAGAAACAGTGCAACGTAGCGCAAGAGCAGCACATCATAACAAAAGCACCGAGGTATTTGTCCAACTTAGGCCTAGATCAAGTGCTTCCCAGAAGTTGGACCAACTCTAGGCAAGATCTCTTCAAATATGTGAGGTTCCATTCTTATAAAATTGTAAAATGAAGTGCTGGCTTCCATCCTGAGTTGCCTTATAAGTTAGTCGTAATGACCAAACTAGAGCCCTTGTTCTGCAGACAACCATTGACAGACCCTTTGACGGGCCCTCCTTCTCCGTCTGGCTTGTCTGTCAACACTTAACCTTATCAATCTATTGTTCATAATCGCAAGCTGGAGCATAGCTACTGGAACATTTGATTGATTTCTTTTAAGGGTGATGTTTAATGGCTGCCAAAGCAGTTAAACCGCCAGTTTTATACAGAAACGTTCCAAAAACAGAAGCGCAGGTCATAGCAAGGTTGCAGCAGGAACATAGTAGGCGTAGACTAAGCATGGCCTAAAATCCTGTGTCGTAGTTGATACGTAATAGAAGCATCTTGGAGAGACCTCTAGCCGCTTGGAAGCGCAACAACAGCGTGGTAGGATCGTGATCAACACAGCTAGGTCGTTATTGAAGCATACTGGAAATGCTTATGGTCCAAAATTTTTCACATATTGGAGCTTGTGCGGTGATTTTGAAGATTTTAGAGAAGCACCACGAGCGCAACAGAATCACTGCGCGGTGGAATGGGGGTATAATGTTGGATCTGTTTCAGTGTTGTAGTCTATTTACTCTTTACCAAATGTAAAATTTTTAGTCCTGTCCAAATCGATGGCTTTGGCTGACAACAAATTTAATATGGTGCTAACAGTGAAAATTGTCTTTAAAAGGCTAGAAAACATTTTGAGATGGGGAGACAATGCTGGTTACCAGCATTGTCTCCCAATCTCAAAATGTTTTCAAAAGCCATCTTCGGCAGGGTCATTAAAACTCGGGATTGTGTGGTAAATGGTAAAACTCATGTGCTACTCACATGTACTCGTGTAATACAATAACAAGTCCGATTGCTTCAGTATTGAAGTGATGAAGTCTATTAACAGGTAAACCATATGATGTGAAAGATAACAGAGGATGGACGTGTATACATGAGGCTGCTAGTGGAGGACATGTGCAGTGTTTGAACATCCTACTTGAGCTAGGTAAGCTCAGCCAGATGGCTCGTTTCTTCACGTACTGGGCCTGGAATCCAAGATTGTGAGATTTAACGCCAAGTAGCCTGGCATTCAGGCCCTGCATTTGAAATCATTCTAATAAACAAGGTACACAACTACAGTAAACTCAAAGAAATATTTGTTATTTGCCCTTCATCTGAAATAAATCAGACATTCAGAACATTATATTAGTGTATTTGTTTTGCAGTTTTATCTGATGTTTTTTTTTTTTTAATGAAAATGCTCTACTTTGCGGACTGATACCAGTCTAAACGCTCAGCTGTAGGGGACTTTATTTGACAGGATTTAGTCATCTCTCACCTTTCACCCCTTGCCAAATGACCAAATTTTCCAAAGTGAAAGTATTTGTTGACAACTGTAGAAACATTGCTTAACTGATGGGATCTGTCTTTAAAATAGTGAAAACATTGTGGAAGAAAGGAGAAAAGTGATATGTGCAATCATTTTCTCCTTTTCCCACAATGTTTACAGAAGCCTTCTCCACATTGGTTGTTAAAACTCGGGATCATTTGGTATAGGGTTAACTGGCTTAATATGTCCATCTGTTTCTGCAAGGTAAAAATTACTTTAACCCTTTACCAGACGACAAAATTTTAGCCTTGTCCAAATTGCAAGCATTTGCATATGACATTCAATGAGGCTCAAATGGTCCAAATTTTCATTGATAGGGTAGAAAACATGGTGGGAAAAGGAGAAAATGCTGGTAACCAGCATTTTCTCCTTTTCCCACTATGCTTTCAAAAGGCTTCTTTCAAAGGGTCGTTAAATGTCTGCATTTTGGGGTAAAGCATTAAATATCTATATTGTTTCTGACATAAAGAAGACACATACAATATTTGTAATTTCTGAAAATGCAAGTCTCATTTAACTTGACCAGGGTTTTTATTTCTCAACCATTCCACATAACATTCTAAGTCTAATTTGATATTAAGGAAGAAACCAAATTTTTGATTGGCTAAGCCAAAAACTTTAGCCGGTCAGAAATCTGGTACCTTTGCAACTTAAAAAGTTCTTGAGAATTAGAACAGATGCAGTTCAGGATTTTTTTCCTTACTTGATACAACTATGTAGATATTGTAAATCTCCCATGTTTGAAACAATGATTTTTGTATTTTTTGCTCTTTTCAAAGAAAACGTCAAGGTATTATCTTAGCCCTGGTGTCGTTATCATATGCAAAAACTTTGACATTTTGTACTATATGTATCTTTGTTCTTACTGAAGATATTTACTTCAAACTGAGACAAGTTGTCAACTATAAAAAGGGGAACCTATACAACAAGGGTAGGTAACTATCACAGTATTTTTGACATAGTTATGCCCCTTTTTCAACTTAGAATTTTCACTGAAAATCAACCAACTGCAGCCAAGCTTTGACACCTGCACGTGGTGCTCATGTTGTCATTCTAATTGTCTTTTTCTCTATCTGATTTGCAGAAGATATTGATGTTGATATCAGGACATTTGAATGGGAGACAGCGTTGATGTTAGCCAGTGCTAACGGACATGCAGATTGTGTGACAAGTTTGATCAGATATGGTGCTGATCCTGATTCTCAAACCCGTGACATGGACTCATCCCTTTGTCGTGGTAAGTTTTAAAAAATCTGGAGAATTGTGGAGCTCTTCTTGTCTAAGTTATCCCTGTACCAAACAATATTTTGTTTTAATAACCCCAAGAAAGAAGGCTTTTGAAAAACATAATTTGAAAAGGGGAAAATGCTGATAACTTAACTATTATTGTCCTTTACACTTTAGACAGATGGATATTGATAACTTTAGAACCATTTTAACCCTTTACCACACAATCCCAAATTTTAACTACCCCAAGAAGAAGCCTTTTAAAAACATTGTGGGAAAAGGAGAAAATGCTGGTAACCAGCATTTTCTCCTTTTCCCACAATGTTTTCTACCCTTCCTTAAACTAATTTCAAAGTTTGAGTCACGTTTGTTTTGTTGTCTGCAAATGTTTTCAAATTGGACAAGTCTAAAATTTTGTGATTTGGTAGAGAGTTAAAAGATGGAGAAAATATTGTAACTGTTATTTCCGTTTAGCAGACAGTAGGAAAGAAAAAAAAAAAATAGATAAATACCCATAAATTATAAAAATATCTTTTGTCCTGTTTTAGCTGCAAAAGAGAACCAAATAGACTGCATAAAAGCATTGATCAGTGGCGGTGCAGATGTTAATAAAAAATATTTCACTGAAGATTCTCCCTTGCACATCGCTGTTAGTCAACACGGAAACAAGGGTGTTGTGTCATATTTAGTTGATGCCGGGGCGGATCTATTCTCAACCAATGAACACAAGCTTACTCCTCTCTTTCTTGCTGCTCAGTTCGGCCATTGTGATATATTAAAACTCTTCATTGATAAGGTCATTTCAACTAAAGGTAAGTGTATTCCTTTCTTCATTTGCCAATTAAGCAGCCATTTAAACCTCCATTGCACAATCCCAAGTTTTAAAGACCTTGAGGAAGAAGGCTTTTGAAAACATTAAGGGAAAAGGAGAAAATGCAGGTAACCAGCATTTTCTCCTTTTCCCACTTTGTTTTTCTCCAATTTCAAAAGCAAATCTTATTATTTTGGTCACTTGTTTTTTTCCCCTGCAAATGTTTTGGACTTTGACAAGTCTGAAATGTTTTTATGCGGTAATAGCATCCTTACTATTACTGAAATTGGTCTTGAAAAACTTTTAGATCAAGATCATACTACATTTTCCACGCATTCTTATCTGGGATATAAACTGTATGATACTTTTTTGAGATATTTTGGAAAAAAAAAATGGCCTTTAAATTGCAGTAGTTTAAGTCTTTTCTAGACAACATCAATTCTAGACTTGCATCTTCAAAGTACAGATTAAATGTGGCTTACACAATGTTTTAAATTTCTTGATATTTTCATTTAGAACACGCTTTTAGCTATATTTTCTAGTTGTTAATTTTATTGTGCATTTTTTTTTTTTTTAATCAGTAATTTGCAATAGCTTTACAGCCTCCATAGTTGAGAAGCCTAAAAAAATGCAGTGCTGAAAACAAAAATATACAGTACTCCATCCTCCTCTTATACGTTTTGGTTGATTCATTAGAAAATTTTTAGAGGCTATTGCCTACCAGAGATAAAATGTAATACGTGTAATATTGTGTGACTGGCTTTCAGTGACAAATTTTATTGTTTAACCCTTTGCATATCCACTTTGTGTTTGTAAAACCTTGAGTATTCCTTTTAAAACATTGTGGGAAAAGGAGAAAGTGCTGGTGGTAACGTTCTTAACTTTTCATCAACAAATTCCGTCATTGAAGCAACAGTTGATTTGTAATCTGTAAATAGTTTCAATATACCAAGTGTTAGATTTTCTTGGCTGATAAAGAGTTGAGCAACACTTGATTTGTAGTCTGCAAATACTTTTATTATTGACAAATCTCAAATTTGGTGATTTGAAAAGATTTAATCAATATTCAATAGGGAAAGAAGCACTGAAGACTTACATAGAAATGGCAGCATATGACAATGCAACACCACTGTATGTAGCAACTCAAGGTGGTTTCGCTGACTGTGTGGAGATCTTGTTAGCATATGGGGCAGACCCTTGTAAGGGGCCAAGTGAGGCTCAAGAAAAAAGTGGGGCAACGATCTATCCACTTCAAGTAGCAATATATCAACAAAGCTATAGGTAAGAGAACTCTTTTGCCAAACAACTGAATTTAGTTAATAATAAATCCACTTAATATTCCATAGGGAATGAATAATACACAATTTAAAATTATTTACTCCGTCTTCAATATTTCGGCTAATGCCTTTTTCAAGAAATTTACCATGAAATTTAACATGAAAAAGTGTCATTTAAGTTTATAAATAAGGTGGTGTGAAAATTTTCACAAAATGTGGAAGGCATTCATTTCATGTTGAATTTCTTGAAAAAGGCATTAGTCAAAATATTAAAGACAGAGTAAATAATTTTTAATTGTGAACTAAATTTAGATTTGTCCAGTCTAAAAGCATTTGCAGACAATAAATAAAATGTGGCTGAAATTATGAAATATGTCTTTTGACAAATAGAGAACATTGTTGAAAATGTAGAAAAGTCTGGTCACTAGCATTTTCTCCTTCTCCCACAATGTATTCCAAAGCCTTATACCTCAGTGGTGTAAAAGATTGTGATTGTGTAGTAAAGGGTGATATCATTTCAAAAAGGTCAGGTTTTTTATTTCTTTGTAAGCTTTGAACCTTGAAAACATCCGTGTTAACCCCTAGGCTGCTTAGTGTGACTAAATACCCTTTTGCAAACAATGTAGATCAAGATCAGACTGCACAAAATGTGCAGTCTGATCTTGGATCTACACTGTCCAATAAGGAGATACCTTACCCTCCGTAAATACCTCAGAAATAGCCAACTTTAGGTTTTTACTATCTGCTTGAAAGTTTTATTTTACTTATGTAACAGGAAAAGGGGTAAAGATATGGAATCAACATTGTACAAGGTTAACTCTATACCACACAATCCCGAGTTTTAAAGACTCTGAGAATGAAAGCTTTTGAAAACATTGTGGGAAAAGGAGAAAATGCTGGTAACCAGCATTTTCTCCTTTTTTCCACAATGTTTTCAAAAGCTTTCATTCTCAGAGCAGCATTTTCTCCTTTTCCCACAATGTTTTCTACTCAATTAAAGGCAAGTTTCATCACGTATGTCACATTTGACTTATTGTCTACAAATGCTTTGAATTTGGAATGAATGAATGAATGTATGGTGTTTTATGGCACATCGACATCTAAGGTCATTTAGCATGCAATAAAGAAGTAATGAAAGGAAAGAATAGGATGTAAGAATGTGAGTCATGAGTATAATTATGATGAAAGATGTGTTATGAAATGATACTATAATAGAATTAAAATAGAATAAATATATAGTGATAAAAATAAAATAGTCCAAATGTGACTAAAAGGTTTAAAAAATAAATCACAATTTTGTATAAGGTCCAATTTCCTTGAGAAAAGCAATGTCCCTGAATAGATTGACAACCTTTCTGGTATGCCTTGATCTGTTATTGGCAACAGTTTTGCTGGAATTTATTTGTATTTCATAAAACTGATCCATTTGAATGTTTGATACTGTATACAGTATCCAAATGAAATTTCAAACAGGCGGATCTTGTATTCTCAAATACCAGCAACTGAACTAAAGTGACCTTTTGTAGAATTATTAATTCATTTACGTCCAAGATCATAGATCATTAAAGATAAAATATATAGAGAAAAAATGATATAAATAGAATGTAAAAATATGAGTAATGAATACATGATGAAAGATGTACATGTGTAATGAAATGATTCTGTAAAGGAAATAAACTAGATAGTATAGAGTGAAAGGAAGAAAAAAGTCTAAATAGGAATAAAAGGTTTTAAAACAATATCACAGTTTTTTATAGAGCCCAATCTCTGTAAGGAAGGCAATAATTGCCTTAGTGTTGACAGAATCAAAGAGAGCTCTCATACTGTCAACACTAAAGTGTTTTGAACGAACTGGATGAAGATCCACACAGTCAAGAAAAATGTGTTCAACAGAAAAGGGTGCATTGGATGGAAAGCACTCTGGTGCCTCATCACATGTTAACAGCCACGAATGCGTTAAATGTATGTGTCCAATTCTGCAGTGGGCAACTATTACCTCCTCTCGGGGAATGGACCTGTAAGCGGGGTACCATTCACCTAGGACTGGTTTAACTGAACGTAACTTGTT
This sequence comes from Hippopus hippopus, assembly GCA_946811185.2. NCBI lineage: Eukaryota > Metazoa > Mollusca > Bivalvia > Cardiida > Cardiidae > Hippopus > Hippopus hippopus. The sequence goes on from OX328105.1 coordinate 4,720,547, forward strand.
TAAAATATCAGCATCCCGCTTTGAAGTTTGACAAGTCTATAATTTTGTCATGTGGTAAAAAGTTAAGTACATAAATACTTTTTACTTGTTGCTTACACTAATACGATGTCCAGACAGTGTTCAGAGATACGGGAAAAAAAAATAGCGTTTTCTCCTTTTTTGGAAATGATGTGTATCCTTTCAAAGTGTAATTTTACCATCCAAGCTACATTTAATTATCTTTTTTTTTAATTTTGACAAGTTTGCAATTCTTTTATCTGGTAAAAAGTTAACACAGGTGAGCCATATAGGGCTATCGTGATCCTCTTGTTTGCTTCTTTTTTTTTACAGATGCTTTCAACTACTGCTGACCAGTTTAGATTTTGTCTTGAAGGAATATGACAACAATGAGAGCCTCCGAACAGTTTACCTTGAATACCATCCTTTCATTCTAGCCCAGGAATGTGATGATTCACGTTTTTTAAGAACTCTGTTTGACGAAAGTAAAGTACCCATTGACTGTATACAGAATATTTTTGACCATTCTATAAATCTGGCTTGTGCCATAACATACATAAAAAGATCAAAGGATTGGATGATGAAAATGTACAAAAGTTATGTTTGTAACCATGGGTTTGTTATACCAGGAAAGGGATTAGCTACACCGGGAAAGGGGCTTTGTTTGTTGATGTTGAGACATGGACAGGATCAGTCTCTCATTGATACTCTACACTACCAGCCATGGTATCCAGTACATGAAAGTATCTGGGGCGGAGATTCACTCCTGTTGATACTAATAAAATATTTACACGGATATTGTCAAGGTGATGCTTGTTCAAGTAGGTAAGTTAGGCACTTCCGTTTATCCCAGATCCTCCGACTATGATTGTACTGACTTGAACGAAACACATGCATAATTGAGCCATGCACTGGCAAAAGGGAGCTTAATCCATCTCAGTGATGTATGATACCAAGTCATCACAAAAATATGGATCCATAAAATCCATCCAGTCTAACAACCCGCTGGATCTGAAGGCAGAATTGCCCTTCTACTAGCAGAAAATTGACAAATTTAAAGGCCTAGTAAAGGCCAAAATATCAAAACAGGTGTCATAATACATTTAAATTTAAATCATACCATTTAAAAGTATGGAAAATATTGTGGAGATGACAGTCTGTTATCATGTGGTCGGGCCATATGTTAGTCTATGGGAGAAAAAAAGAATTTTAAAATCAGGCAAAATGCAAACAAAAGACACAGCTACCTGGCAGGTTTTAACCTAGTTTTTTTAGCTCAGTTGAGCACAAAGTGCTCAGGATGAGCTATTGTGATCACTCACCGTCCGTCGTCGTCCGTCCGTCCGTCGTCCGTCCGTTCACATTTTTTTGTTTACACTCTAACATCTACAAATATTAACCAATCAGCACCAAACTTGGTCAAAATATATATGACCATAAGATCTCGGATGAATTCGATTATGGGTCTAATCGGACCAGAACAACTGGAGTTATTTGCCCTTGAATTAGAAAAATTGCTATATTTGACTTTGTTTACACTCTAGCATCTACAAATATCAACCAATCAGCACCAAACTTGGTCAAAATATATATGACCATAAGATCTCGGACGAGTTTGATAATGGGTCTAATCGGACCAGAACGACTGGAGTTATTTGCCCTTGAATTAGAAAAATTGCTATATTTGACTTTGTTTACACTCTAGCATCTACAATTTTTAACCAATCAGCACCAAACTTGGTCAAAATATATATGACCATAAGATCTCGGATGAGTTCGATAATGGGTCTAATCGGACCAGAACAACTGGAGTTATTTACCCTTGAATTAGAAAGTTCTATAGAATAGTTCTTTGTCCGGACCATATCTTTGTCATCTCCAGTCCGATTGACTTGAAACTTGGCATTTGTGTTTGTAGAAATAACACAGAGTGCAGTGTGAAAGAACCATAACTCTACCTGGTACTGTCTATGAGTTTTTTCCCTTTGATCGTCATTTTTACAGCATTTTCTACTTGTCCGGAATATAGCTTTGTCATCTCTAGCCTGTACATCTTCAAATTTGGTATGCACGATTGTTGAAAAATTACGGAGTGCAGTGCACAAGAACCATAACTCTTCCTATCACAAATTTTGAGTTATTTCCCCTTTGACCTTCATTTTTATAGCATTTCTTGCTTGTCCGGAGCTTGTCATCTTAAGTAGGAATGACTTGAAATATGGTATGCTTATTTGTTGCAATATTTGGAAGTGCAGTGCACAAGAATTGTAACTCTACCTCGTGCTGTCTTTGAGTTATTTTCCTTTGATCATCATTTTTACAGCATTTAGTGCTTGTCCGGAATATAACTTTCTCATCTCAAGTCAGAACGACTTCAAACTTGGTATGCATGTTTGTTGCAATATTACCGAGTACTGTGCTCAAGAACAATAACTCTTCCTAGTGCGGATTTTGAGTAATTCCACTATGATCTTCATTTTTACAATATTTCTTGCTTGTCAGGAATGGAACTTTGTATTCTCAAGTCAAAATGACTTGAGACTTGGTAAACATGTTTGTTGCATTACCTGCCCTTTGCAATTATTATACCTCCTCGACAACTGGCTGTGGGACGGGCATATCTTGCGACAATTTGTGGCTCTTGTTTCATTATCATTTGGCCTTGAACCTCAATATTTGGTATTTATCTTCATTGTAGACCTTTACTGCTTAGTACTCAGGTGAGCGATATAGGACCATCATGGTCCTCTTGTTTTAGATTAATTTCTCTGTCGGAGACTAACACTTGGACTGACTGTACAGTGACAGATTATCATCTTCACAATAATTTCCATACTGTTAAATGGTATGATATAAATTCAAATGCATTTAAACATCTGTTTTAACATTTGTTTACATTCGGCCTGTATTGTTACTTTAAAAACGTTTCGACCAGCATTTCTCTTTTTCCCACAATGTTTTCAAAACGCTTCTTCCTCAAGATTGATAAAAGATTAAAAGTAGTCATTCAGATTTTTATGACTTTACCAAACTTCAAAAATGATTAATCACTACAATAACTCTTTACCACACAACAAATCTTTGGACTTGCCCAAATTCAAAGCATACACAGACAACAACCAAGGGTGGCCCAAATGATGAAACTTGCTTTTGAACTGAGTGGTTAGCGTATCCGACTTGTGACCTGGAGGTTGCAGGTTCGATACAAGGTTGGGCGAAGTTTCTTTCCAGCGATTGTTCGCCTCTCATCTCTCATGCATGTGATACAAGCATTTTCTCCTAATCCAACATAGTTTTCAAAAGCCGTCTTCTTCAAGGCTGTTAAAAAACTCAGGAATGTTGTAAGAATATTCCATTTATCAGCCAAGAACTATCTTTGCACATGTATTTATAATTCAATTATGACCCTCCACTCATCTTCCAATTATAACTATCCATTTATCAAACCTGTTACTGTATAAGTGGAATTTATGCGATGTGGAAATTTTTGAGATTTTGTGAATTTGAAAAATTTGCAAACTTTTCTGTTTGCATATTTTACTACAAGGATAACAACAAATAATGAGTGTCTTGAATTCGCAAACATTTCCATATGCAAACATGGACGTAATCGGTAATTCACAAATTTTTCCACATGCGTTTATATCCACATTTACAGAATCATCCATTATTCATTTTCCAATTACAGATGTATATTAAAACAAATGACCAATGATTTACCAGAGGATGTATATTTGATGCGTCTTTGTTTAATGCCATGTGTATCCAGTTTGAAGGCCATCAGAAGTAACGTCAGGGAAGAAACAGACTGTGAAGGTTTGTATCCGGATAAAAGGTCCCGAAGTATGAATGAACTCTTACCAACTGACAAAGTTATATCATTTACTAAAACAATCTCAGATTTTCATCACCTTGAGAAAGAAGACATTTGAAAACATTGTGGGAAAAAGAGAAAATTGTGGTGACCAGCATATTCTACTTTTCCCGCCGAGTCCCAGTAGCTCAGTCAGTGGGGTGGAGGACTTGAGAACAGGGGGTCAGTGGTTCGATCCCCAGCTCAGCCAATTACTTTCCAAGGATTGATGATAGTCATTGCGACAGGATTCATTCCTCTCCCACCACTGATCATCGTTTCGACGATGGTTATTTGGGAAAGCAGCCAGTGGCTTGGAAAGAAAATTGTGCAAAGTACTGGTAAAAGAGACTCCAGGAATGCATGGATAGGTGCAATGCCCACTGCGATACAACATAATTTTGAAAATGGCATTAAACACCATACAATCAATCAACCATGCTGCTCAATAATTTATTTGATTCAGAATTTTGTCATTTGTGCACTTTGCAGTATTTTTTGTAGGTCAGATTTAACTTTCAAGGGGGAGCCTATGTTCATAAATCTTTTCCAGGAGAAGCTTTTTGAAAACAATGCTGCTAACAAGCATTTTCTCCTTTTCCCGCAAAGTTTTCTGTCCTGTCCAAGAATTTCTGTTTATTTGTATCAATTTGAACGGGTCGTCTACAAATGATTTCAGTTTTGTAGAATATAAAATTTGTTGTTTGGGAAAGGGTTAACTCTTTACTACACAACAAAATACTAGAATTGTCCAAATTAACCCTTAGGCTGCTAAGCGCAGCTCACGGACCTTTTGCAGACAGTGTAGATCAAGATCAGACTGCACAGAACGTGCAGTCTGATCTTGGATCTGCACTGTCCAATAAGGAGATATTATTCCCCAAAACTGAATTTTGAAATAGCAATATTTTTGGTTTTACTATCGAATTGAAAATTTTGTTTTAATTATTTAACAGGGTAAAGGTTAGAAGACAATTATTTCAATTTGGCTCAAATTATGGAATTTGTCTTTGATGGGATAGAAAACATTTAGGGAAAAGGAGAAAATGCTAGTTACCAGCACCCCTTTGCATGTTTTCTACCCTTTCCGAAACAAATTTCAATTTTTGAATCACATTTTTCTTTCGCAAATTATGCTTTAACTCTTTACCAAATGACAAAATTTTAGACTTGTCCAAACTGAACGCATTTGCAGACAACAAAATAAATGTGATGCAAAAATTAAAGTTTGTTTTGGGAAGGGTAGAAAACACTGTGGGTAAAGGAGAGTGTGCTGGTTACCAGCATTTTCTCCTTTTCCCACAATGTTTTCAAAAGGCTTCTTCCTCAGGGTCGTGAAAACCAGGGATTGTTAAAGGGTTAAATTTGGACAAATGTTTGATTTTGTTGTTCAGTAAAGGGTAAAAAGCGCTGCGCATTTCTTTTGTATAATATGCATCAGGTGAGCAGTGTTGCTTTTTGTTTGTTTTCTTTAAGCAGATGTCACGTATGAAGAGGACTTGAAAAGCAAGATATCTGAAGTGCTTGGTGAGTAAATCGCATAAACTTTTAGCAAGGTTTGTGTACTTTCACATGATTGTTATCACATGACATCTATCTCGGCATGTTTGTGGTTGGTTGAAAACAAATCATGCGATACAAAAGAATTAATATTGTATACAATTCATTAGAAAAAAAAATCAACATGACAAGCAATATCTCCTGCAACAATGATTTCCCTTTTTGATGATTATTCTCATTTTAACTCTTTTACCAAAAGATAAGATTTTGGACTCAACCGAATTAAAAGCAATTGCAGACAGCAAATTAAATGCAGCTCAAAAGATGACTTCTGTGCTTGATATGGTAGAAAACAGTGTGAGAACAGGAGAAAATGCTGGCTACCAGACAGCATTGAAAAATATTGTGGATTATGGAGCAGCTGCTCGTAACAAGCAATTATTTCTTCTCCCTGACCATTTTCTCTTCTCTTTAGAAACAGCTATGTTAAATTTTCAATGAGCTCTTTGTCTTTTGTGACCTAGTTTAAAGCCTCAAAAAAGCTATAATAGGTTTGAGAGTGCAGGTAAATCTGAATTGAGAGACTACCAGTATAGGTAAATCCGTCTTGTACAGTAGGTAGTCTTTAACCCTTTACCACAAAATCCTGAGTTTTAACAGCTCCGAAGAAAGACGGCTCTTGAAAACATTGTGGGAAAAAGAGAAAATTCTGGTAACCATTGTATTCTCCTTTCCCATAATGTTTTCTACTCTTGTCAAATACACAAATCATATTACCTACATTTATTTTGTCGCCTGCATGCACTTTGAGTTTGGTCTTGTCCAAAATTTTGTCTTTTGGTAAAGAGTTAATGTAAGTTTTTATCAAGTTTATGTAAAGAGGAATGCTGATTTCAAGTAGCCATCTCTTACCCCTTTACCACACATTACTGAGTTTTGACGATTATGAAGAAAGAATGCATTTGAAAACTTTGTGGGGAAAAAAAGAAAATGCTAGTAACCAGTATTCTCTCCTTGCCGCACAATCATTTCTATCCTTCCCCGAAACAAGTTTAAATTTTTGATTAACATTTTATTTGTCAACTGCAAATGCTGTCAGGTTGGACAAGTTCTTAAATTTTGTTATTTTGTAACGAGCTAGAGCAGTTGGTAGCGTGATTTTTCCGTCTGTGACACAGGTTCAGCCATACATTAATTTTCTTTTTCAGTTTCGAACTGCTTGCAGCATAACTGTCGTATAGCAATTGTGTTCCAACTAGTCAAGAACAATAAGTATAATGAGAAATCCATAGACTCTCTTAAAATTCCAGAAATGATGAAAAACTACATCAAATACACAGAATATGAAGAAATTGGAGAGAGGATTTTCACAGGATTTCAAGCTCTTGTTGAAGAAGAAAGATTTATAGACAATGCTGTAAAGGAATGGTCAGATATGAATTAAGTTTAAGTCAGTTTTCAAAATTTTAGACTTTAACAGGTTAAACACTTTCGCAGTTGACTTATAAATGCTTAACTACAAAATACCAACTTTTAAAGAGCCTGGGGAAAAAAGTCTTTTAAAAATATTGAGGGAAAAGGAGAAAATGCTGGTAACCAGCATTTTCTCCTTTTCCCACAATGTTTTATATCTCATCACACAAATTTCAGATTTGGAGTGACATTTACTGTCTTCTACAAATGCTTGCTGAAAGGCATATGAACATTACTGGACTGAGTACAAATTAGGTTGCTTTAGAAGATAGTGTAGATCAAGATCAGACTGCCTAGAGGATGCAGGCTGATCCATGATATACACAGTCTAATGTAATGAATGAGAATCTGGCTTGATGGTTGTATGGACTAGATATTAAATAAGTACCTTAACTCAAAAGTAGACCATCAGACAAAATCTTAGTTTGCGTTTTTCAAGCCACACTTTTGGTTCAAATTGCATCAAACTTAATCAACATGTTTGTTGAGTTTGAAAATGGGTCCGATAGGGTGGAAAAGTTGGTCACTAGATTGTATCTGATTTAATCATGTGTTGCCTCGACAGGCAGTATTTCTAGTCTAATGTTCATGAAACTTGGTCTCAATTTTTTATTTTTTGAAGATCTTGCTTTGACATGAATATTCTGTAAGAGGCATGAAGCTTGAGGTGAACAATCCTGGGCCGTCATGGTCCTCTTGTTTGGGGGAAAGCTTTTATAGACAATTCAAATGTAGCTCAAATGAAGGAATTTGTCTTTGTGTAGAAAAAAAACTGGAAAAAAGAAAATGCTGGTAACCAGCATTTTCTCTTCTTTTCCCACAATGTTTTCAAAAATCATCTTTCTTAGGATCGTTAAAACTCAGGATTGTGTGGTAAAGAATCAAAGGCTATTTCAAAAGATGTTCCAGTAATGTTGTGGCACTTGATTCTGGGTTTGTTACCTTTGCTGACCTCAAAACTCTCTTCAAACCAGTGGCTGCTTTCTAGTACCTATTCAATCAACAATATGTAGCTCAAAAAGTGAAATATCCTGCAATGACTGATTTACCTTGGGAAAGAATTGTTGGCTTGAGGAGAGTCAAAAGACGTATTACCAGATCATTTTTACCTGACCCAGGTCAACATCATTTACATAGATTAAAATTTCATTTTTACCCCCGGCATTAACGGGGCCATCTTTGGCATATGTTCCCAATGGTCATGGAAATATTTAATACGGCATGTGCAAATTAAATTGCTTACCTGTACCTCCTGAATCATAGTCGGAGTTCTATTTATATGCCTACTTATATATTCAGAATAAAGGTCAGGATCAAGTTAAATAATGAAGGCAATAATCTCTCTGCTTTATTGCTATGCAACCAGAGCTTGGCCAATTTCGTTTGGATCGTGTTGTGGGGGGGAAAAAAAAGCAAGAACAATGCTAGAGAAACACAGTTTATTAGAAAAAACAGAGGTAGAAAGGCCATAATTAGTTTTGCAGAGCATCTGTAATTCTGGAATTTTTGCATTCTGTTACATCCAATAGAAACAGATATATCAAAAAATATTTGTTAATGTCTTTGTTAAAATTTTTTTTCTTGTTTTACATTAGTTATGAAATAAAATTCATCATTTTTCTCCTTTTTTTTGGTGCTAATTTCTAAACACCTAACCAGTATTTACATTTAGATATATGTTGTTCCAAAAGTAGGGCCCAAATGTTCATGTAACTTAAACCCTTTAGTCTAAAAGTTGTTATAAAATAGGGGAAAAAAGATTGTAGATCTACATATAGACAAAAAAAAAAAAAGCACAATGAAACATGGACATGATATGATAATCTATCACAAAGAGCTTTCACATGTATAAAATTTATCCATACGACTGCAAAGTACATGTATAACTCCATAATTTCTTTTGTGGATTTTATAGATCACAATCAGACTGCTTAGAACAAGCAGTCTGATCTTAGGCCCCCACTTTCCTAAAGATTTAAACTTAAACGGCCTTGTACTTGGCTGGAAGTTGAAAGTTTTTACAGACTCCATGTATCCATTTTATAATCTCTTTACCACACCATTCCAAGTTTTAACAACCCTGGGGAAGAGGGCTTCCGAAAACAATGTGGAAATGGAGAAAATGCTGGTGACCAGCATTTTCTCCTTTCCCACATTGTTATCATCAGGATCGTTTAAACAGGATTGCTTGGTTAACACTGCCACACAATCCCGATTTTTTATGACCCTAAGTAAAAAGGCTTTGGAAAACATTGCAGGAAAAAGAGACAAAGCTAGCAACCAGCATTTTCTCCCTTTCCCACCGTGTTTTTTCTACTCTATAAAAGACAGATTTCATGTTTTGAGTAACACTGAATTTGTTGTCTACGAATACTTTCAATTTGGACATGTCTAAAATTTTGTTACTGGTAAAGAATTGAAGGTAACACCTGGACAAAAAGAGTTGTTTTGTGCTGTAATGGGACAAACATAATCGAAGAAAAGGGATGTACTGATATGTTTCATTGTAAAAAAAAAAAGAGGCCTTAACAACAAAAATAACAACAAAGCTTAAATATCACAGATAAAGATTAAGCAAGGACGGAAAAGACAAAAAAAAAAAAAAGCATAGCATTTAACAATTTATCAAATAATCCCGAGTTAAAGTGACCCATTAGGAAACTGACGTTTGAAAACACTGTTGGAAAAGGAGAAAATACTAGTTACCGGTATTTTCTCCATTTCCCATGACATGTTTTCTGCCCTTTCAAATAATTTTGACCCCGTTTGTCTGCTTCAAGTCCTTTCAAACTGGGCAAAGCTAAAACAATTTTGTTCAGTAACGACTAAAGTCTTTACCAGAGAACAAAATTTTAAAGACTCAAGGGGCGGTCTTTATCCTCAGGATCGTAAAAACTCAAGACTGTTTGTTAAAATGTTAACCCTTAGCCTAAGCGCAACTCACTGACCTTTTGTGGACAGTGTAGATCAAGATCAGACTGCACAAAACGTGCAGTCTGATCTTTGATCTACACTGTCCAATAAGGAGAAATTATTCCCCAAAATATGACTGAAATAGCAATATTTGGATTTTTACTATTGAACTGCAAATTTCATTTTAGTTATTGTGCAGGGTAAGGGTTGATTTCTTATTTACATTGTAAGTGCTCTACTTTTAGTGTACATTAGTTTCACCACACAAAATTTACTCTTCCCACTTTTACCACACAATCCAGACTTTTTACGATTCTTGAAAAGAAATCTTTTGAAAACATTTTGGAAAAACGGGACAATAATGTTGTTAAGTAGCAATATCTCCTTTTCCCGCCATGTTTTTAACCCTATCAAAGAAAATTTCCATCGTTTGAGCCACATTTAAAGTATTCGCTGCAAATGCTTTCAAATTTGGACAAGTCTACATTTTTCTCATGTCGTAAAAAGTTAAACCTTTTGAAAACATTGTGGGAAAAGGAGAAAATGCTGGTTACCAGCATTTTCTCCTTTTCCCACATTATTTTCCATGCTTTAAATGACATATTCCATTATTTGAGTGTGATTCAATTTGTCATCTGCAAACACTTTCAACTTGGACAAGTCTACATGTTTCTCGTGTGGTAAAGATTTAAAGCACCTTTCACAAATTAATCGCAAAACATGCAGTCTGATCTTTGATCTACATCGTCTGCAACATATTTTGGTGAAAAGTAGCCATGACATTGCAATGTTTGCAATTGATTAAAAGTATCCATTATGTTCTTCTCCTCGCTGTTAGAGTAAACTCTATTTACTCCCTCACTTGACATTTTACAGGGAAAAATATCTGGGAAGAGTGATTGCTAGTTATAAGGTAATGTGTTCCTTTATCACAAATGTCGTTGAAAGGCTAAATACAGACACTATTCTTTCTTTCTGATATTCTGTTGTCGAATTTACTGAGTTAACTCTTTCCATGCCATAGACAACACCAGAAGTTTTTGTGGACAGTGTACATCAAGATCAGACTGCACAGAATGTGCAGTCTGATCTCTGATCTACACTGTCCACGACTTTATTCTGGATTATTACTGAACTCTATCTTGATCTTGCAGCAAAACTGTACTTGTAGCCTTTGAGAAAATGCAATTTATTTATTCAGTAATGAAAGAGTTATATTTTTTTCCGATGATATATAACTGTGCAGCTAAAATAGTACATTCAGGAAAGTAAAGTCACATTGACTATAAATACATGTGTCCAAAAGTGCTTCTAAAAACAAAGTGTTGAAACTTGGACAGTTCGTGATACTACATGTATATAGAATTTGTTTCTTTGCATATACAAAGAACTTCAATATAATTGAAAGTTATTTTTTTGTTTCGTGTTCAGTAAGTTTAATAGGTTTTTCAGACATTTTCAATGCCTTAAAAAGAAGTCAAATCTTACAATTCAAAGACTACTTTGAGACCTGTTTATTCCCTAGTTTAGTCATAATATAGGTGTTGTTCTGTAAATGTTTTTTAGTCAATTGCTTTGACATTTTTATTTTTCAAAATTTTTTATGTTTTATACAAAATTATATGTAGGAAAAAAAAAAACTAGTACAAAATTCACTCTCATGAAGGCACTTAAAATGTTCTCATTTTAAGGAATTTCAATACTCCTTGGGCGAAACAAAATCCATAACTAAAATACACTTCATTTGCCTGAGTAATTTTCATTCCCGCAAGCTACTTACAACTTTTCTTTCAAAATAACAAGTGCATCAAATGGTACAAAAAAGATAAATCTGATTCCTTTTTGGGGTTCATTTCTGGCCTTTTTATTTCAAAACTTTGCTTGATGAAAACGTGTATCAATAAATCTCATAAAGTTTTTATTTCTTGACTTTCTTTTCACATGAAAATATCGTTGAGTGAAAATTTGGATGTACCTCACCCAACATAAAACATGTTACTGTCCAATTACCATTGTTAATACAGTTTTCTTTTTTCAAAGACTTATATACAAAAAAAAAAAAGGTTTGGATAGATCTAATACATAAGATGACAAAACTGATAAACAATCAAACAGTATGGGAATATCATAATCTTGATGGATTATCTTTTCATCATCAGTCCAGAAATTCCACTATTTTCTGGTTGTTAAAGTTGAATGTTTTCATCATCTACCACAGAGACATAAAGGTTCTTTTCACTTTCAGAAATTCATTTACCTTTATTATATTCAATTTTATATCACCAAAATTTTTACTTTCAATTTATTTTTGTAAAATAAATGTCCAAACAGTTAGTATCAGATTGCTGATCTTTTGTTAATTTTTCTCTATTAATTTTCAGGAGTTGTCATGGTCCAGTCCTTGTAGAACCCTCCAGCAGGCAGTGGACTCTTCCTTGTATGGGGTACAGTCAGGTCCAAGTCATCATAGAGGGTGGTGACGGGGGCGGCCATTCTTCCACTGTGTGGCCGCATATCTGTTCCATTCTTCTGTTTGTAGAAAATGTCTTGGACTTGCTGGTTTGTTCCACCAAGATACACTGTCCTGCCATTATCTGAAGAATGAAATATACGGGGATACAGTACAATGAATTGAAGCTTTTTCTTTTTTCATATATCTAACCAAATATAGTATTCTACCATTTCATGAAGGATTTAACATCACAAAGTAATTTATTAAAATAAAAATTGAAGGTATCGTTATAGCTCCGATATGCTTTTCTACAACTGAGTGAAGAATGAAATATACAGAACTACTTTATTTTCAATGAATTAGAGATATTCTGCCAATCCAATTACATGTCCATGAATACTGTTCTACCTTGTCAGAAGAACAGAAAATAGGGAAATATTCATCTTAATTAATTTTTGTACCATATTTTCTGTGATCAATTTAACTCTTTACCACATGACAAAATTTTAGACTGGTCCAAACTGAAAGCATTTGCAGACAAAATAATAAATGTGATAAAAAATAACAGGATTTGCCTGTGAAGGGTTATATATAAAACATTGTGGGAAAAGGAGAAAATACTGGTAACCAGCATTTTCTCCTTTTCCCACCATGTTTTCAAAAGGCTTCTTTTCCAGGGTTGTTAAAACTCTGGATTGTGTCGTAAAAGATTAAACTGTCTTGCCATTGTTTGAAGCAATTATGTTTAGATCATTATTACCATTTTCAATGCAGTTGTCAACCCTTGAATCCCCTTTCGCTACTTTAGTTGTCTTTGTGGCCAGTGTAGATCAAGAGCAGAGTGCAAAAATCATGCAGTGTGATCTACCCTGTCCACTTTGCTCATTCCAGACAAGGGCAATCTTGAAATGGATCTTATTAGAATCATACATGTATTTCCAAAATGAAAATGTCTGTTGGGTTTATTCAACTCTAAAGCTGAACTTTATCAAAACTAAACATGCTTTCATCGACAAGGTAGATCAAGATCAGACTATACGGAGCGTATGAAAGGAATAAAAGCTATATAAAGCATGCACATGCATACAAATACAATTATCATACAACACTCTAAAATTATACAAGATCTTACATAGGGTAAGTTATGTTTCGAGATATAAAGTTCCATTAATTGGCTTTTTACCAGACAGTAAAGTTTTACACAATTCCACATTTGTAGATGACAAAATTAATGTGGCTTGAATAATTGCAACCATGAGGAAGAAAGCCTTTGAAAACAATGTGGAAAAAAGAGGAAATGCTGGTCATCAGCATTTTTTCCTTTTTTTACACTGTTTTCTGTCGTTCAAAAGACAGATTTCATTATCAGATGGATGTTCAAATTGTATATCTACAAATGCTTTCAATATGGGTCTGTCTGTAATTTTTGTTATCTGATAAAAGAGTTTAAGAAATACGCCTTTTTTGTGATCTGTATATAACAAAACCAAGATCAGGCTGCACAGAATCTGCACATTCTGTGCAGTCTGATCTTGATCAAAACTGTTTACAAGTAAAAGCAGTATTAGCTGTGCTCAGCACAACAAAATAACAAATATGGTGACCTACAATAAATTTTTTTGGGAAAAAAAAAAGCATATTAAATGGTATTAACCCATTACCATACAATCCTAAAATTTAATCACCCCCGACTGAGAAGGCTTCTGAAAACATTGTGAGAAAAGGAGAAAATGCTGGTTACCAGCATTTTCTCCTTTTCCCACAATGTTTTCCACTCTTCTCACACAACTTTTCCTTCCAATTTGAACATTTAAATTGTGGTCTGCAAATGCCATCAGTTCAAACAAGTCTAAAATTTTGCTGTGTGGTACAGAGTTAAACCCATACTCTAGCACTTATTTCATGCATAATATGTAATACGATACAAATGAACCCATACAAATCAATCATTTTATATGTTAAAGTTAAATTCATATTCAAAATATTCTAACTGCTGTTGAGACATTGCAACAGCCAATAAGAACCAATTTTCAAATCACATGACTAATTCCTGGTTTGGAAACTGAATCCAAAGGTATTATTTCTATGGATCCCGGTGCACAAAAAGAATAAAACTGAAACCCATACAAAAGAATTATTTCAAACAAGATTCTAATTCAAATTTTAATTATTCAGATTGGTGAAGAAACACTGTAACAACCAATTAGAATCAATTATTTTATCACATGACTAATTCCTTGACAACAAACAGAATTCAAAAGCATGATTTATATGGATCCATATAAAATATATTACCAGTAAATCATGCAAAATAATAGATTTTTTCATCTCTTATTGACCATCCAGGCCCATATTCACCAACCATTTTTATGAACATTCCTAGTGTTATTCTCAAGAATTTCCTTAATTTGAAAGTAACACAACTTCTGATTGTGAAAGTAACACAACTTCTGATTGGCAAAACCAAATGGTTTAGCCAATCATCAGAAGTTGTGTTACTTGCTAAATCTAGAAGTAGTATCAGTCATGTACAAACAACTGACAAAAAATTGAAAAAAAAAACATGTTTTTTGCTGTTTTGCTACAAAAGGCAACATATGTTTCACAATAATTTTACATTTAGTGCAAGATGTCACAAAATATCTCCATATAAAGAACATGCAGGTTGTACATTTAAATATAAAACACAATAAAGGGCATGCATTAGAAAACCTATATAGTAGAATCCGCCCGCATATCGGCTGTCAGGTCCCCCATTTCGTTCTCCTACAAATAGATATTTTGTCAACATATTTATCATAAAACCAATGCATTTGAACTCTTTCACTACCAATGAAAGAAATTTGCATTTTTTCCAAGATCTTAAAGTTAATTTCCTTTGCCATTGAGGATGAACTAGGTCATAATCTAGCATCAGATAGCGGATGATGTAGACCAAAGATCAGAATGCACGTTCTGTGCAGTCTGATCTTGATCTATGCCATCTGCATAAGCTATCCAAGTTGTCATTTGTAGTGATAGCTAGGTTTTTTTTACCCTTTACCAGACAATCCAGTGTTTAAACAACCCAGGGAAAGAATACTTTTGAAAACATTGTGGGAAAGGAGAAAATGATGGTTTGTACCATTTTTTCCTCTTCCTGCAATATTTTCTACCCTTTTTCAGGCAGCTTCAATCATGTGAGTAACACTTTATGTCGTCTGCAAATCCTTTCAATTTGTACATATCTGAAATTTTGTCATCCAGAAAACAGATATTTGAAGAGGTTGTGCTCAGAACTCTTCAGCTGTGACAATACACAAAACTCTATTGATAAGAATCATAGCAATGCAATTTTTTCTAAAATACAGTAAAACTCCTCTATTAAGACCACCCGTGGTACTTTTGAAATTTGGTCTTATTAGTGGGGTGATCTGATTTCTGGGTTTCACTCGCATACATTTTGAAATAAGCCCCGACACTGAGTAGACTTGTGTAGGTTTAAATGATGTGAATAGATCTAGTAAATGTATTTCATTTAGGGAAGCCGAAGTACACAAATGAACATGACAAGAACATTTTCATGTTTATTGAAAAGTTATACGTTTATTGAATTTTATTAAATAAATCCATCTGTAAGAGCATGTCGATTCATAATTGCCTATTACTCACAGCCAGGTATGTACATAAATTAACTACATGAATTTGAAGACTAAAGAAACTAATGTAACTGACAGAACTTGTCATATTCTCACTTTTAATCTCAAGAATTCATATTCCATGTGCCGATTTTCATTTTAAAACAAAGATTTTCAAATACGTGATAATCTTTGAACATCTGACGTCTACAGATAATCTTTTTTACCATTACGTTTTTTTTTTTTTTTTTTTTTTTTTTCTTTTTGATCCGAGTTGAATGTTTGAACAGTTCTGCTAATCATCGATCTCACAGTCGTAGTGTTCACTGGTTTACAATCGCAGATTCATTACAGTAAAATGTTTAATGTGTCAAAAACAAAATGATAACCCCATCTCAATCACTACTAAACCTAAGCATCTGAAATTACATCAGAGCTCAGGCTATAAACAATAAATTGTGATCACCTGGATTTAGACATGTTTGTCATCCGGGTCAGCGATGTGTGATAAACGCTTGATTAACGTGTAAAAGCCAAATCAATGCTTTGAAATATCAATTGACAGGTCGTTTGATTATGTTACGTAACATCCTGATCACTTTAAACATAATCATATTACAATCAATGGTCAATAGACAAACAAAAGACCTATAATTGATTGTCAATTCCATCAGACCCAAGAATTTTTGTACATGTGGCACAGTCTGTAGTTTGTGATTAGAAATTAAGTAAATTAGCTGGTATCAGAAGTTATGGAAATTCAATGGTCGTTTCGGGGGGGGTTAAAATCTACAGGTAAATTCGTATTGGTACTGGAAATGGTGGTCTTAATTTCGAAATAGCGGGGTGCTCGTATTTCCGGGTTCATGATCATTGATCTTTATGAAGGAAAAATTCTGTTCTGACAAAATTCGCTTGTAATAGCGAGTTGCTCGTATTGTCGGGGTGGTCTTGAGGAGAGGTTTTACTATATAAGAAAGTCCATTCAGTGATCGTATTAATTAAAACATGTTCTTATAGATAAACCTTATGCTATAAAAACATGTCCTTTTGGGCTCCTGCAGTAAAGAACTTAGAATAAAAACAAGTGCTTTCTAAAAGCACTTTCTCTTCATCCAACAATTACTCCAATATAGGAGAAAAACAATATATTACTTTTCCTCAAATGTATGTCCTGGTGGTATTTGTGACAGTAATTTTGGAAGCCATAAAAAAAAAAAAACAGCCTTTACTGGAAAGGATTTTACCCTTTAACACATTACCACACAATCCCTACTTTTGACGACCCTGAGAAAGAAGCCTTTAGAAAACATTGTGGGAAAAGGAGAAAATGCTGGTAACCAGCATTTTCTCCTTTTCCCACAATGTTTTCTACCCTTCACAAAACAAATTTCAAATTTTCAGTCACTTTTATTTTGTCGTCTGCAAATGCTTTCAATTTGGACCAGTCTATGATTCTGTCGTTTGGTAAAGAGTTAACACACAATCCTGAGAAAAACAACCCTGAGAAAGAAGCCATTTGAAAAAATTGTGGGAAAGGAGAAAATGCTGGTAACCAACATTTTCTCCTTTTCCAACAATGTTTTTCTATCCTTACTGCTACAGTTTTGAATTTGGACAAGTCTACAATTTTGGCATTTGGTAAAGAGTTAAAACCTGTTTGTAAATTTCACACTCTTTCATAATAAATAAATTTTCTGCATATGGTTTCTAGACACAAACATGGCTTGCTCAGTTTTATTACCATATTGATTGGAAACATTTGAAAAAAAATGTGGGAAAAGGAGTAATCACTAGCATCAAGTAATTACTCTGTTACAACAATATTTTACATACAGTATAACTCCTCTATTAAGACCACCCGTGGTACTTTTAAAATTTGGTCTCATTGGTGGGGTGGTCTGATTTTCGGGTTTCACACGCCTACATCTTGAAATAAACCCTGGCTCTGAGTAGACTTGTGCAGGGCTAAATGATGTGAATGGTAAATGCATTTCATTTAGGGAAGCTTAAGTACACAAATGACAAGAGGACCATGATGGTCCTATATCGCTCACCTGAGTACTAAGCAGTAAAGGTCAACAATAAAGATAAATACCAAATATTGAGGTTCAAGGCCAAATGATAATAAAACAAGAGCGGGAAATTGTCGCAAGATAAGCCCGTCCCACCACCAGTTGTCAAGGAGGTATAATAATCGCAAAGGGTAGGTAATGCAACAAACATGTTTACCAAGTCTCAAGTCAATTTGACTTGAGACTTCACAGTTCCGTTCCGGACAAGCAAGAAATACTGTAAAAATGAAGATCAAAGTGGAATTACTCAAAATCTGCGCCAGGTAGAGTTATTGTTCTTGCGCACTGTACTCGGTAATATTGCAACAAACATGCATACCACGTTTGAAGTCGTTCTGACTTGAGATGACAAAGTTATATTCCGGACAAGCACTAAATGCTGTAAAACTGCCGATCAAAGGGAAATAACTCAAAGACAGCACGAGGTAGAGTTACAATTCTTGTGCACTGCACTTCCACATATTGCAACAAATAAACATACCATATTTCAAGTCATTCCTACTTAAGATGACAAAGTTTTGCTCTGGACAAAGAAAAAATGCTATAAAAATAAAGGTCAAAGGGTAATAACTCAAAATTCGTGCTAGGAAGAGTTATGGTTCTTGTGCACTGCACTCCGTAATTTTACAACAATCATGCATACCAAATTTGAAGATGTTCAGGCTTAAGGTGACAAAGTTATATTCCGGACAAGCAGAAAATGCTGTAAAAATGACGTTCAAAGGGAAATAACTCAGAGACAGTATGAGGTAGAGTTATGGTTCTGCACTCCGTATTATTGCAACAACTACATATGCCAAGTTTCAAGTCAATCAGATCCATAATTAAACTCATCTGAGATCTTATAGTCGTAAGTATTTTGACCAAGTTTGATGCTGATTGGTTATAAATTGTAGATGCTAGAGTGTAAACAAAGTCAAATATAGCAATTTTTCTAATTCAAGGGCAAATAACTCCAGTTGTTTTGGTCCGATTAAACCCATAATCGAACTCATCCAAGATCTTATGATCATATATATTTTGACCAAGTTTGGTGCTGATTGGTTAAAAATTGTAGATGCTAGAGTGTAAACGAAGTCAAAAATATAGCAATTTTTCTAATTCAAGGGCAAATAACTCCAGTTGTTCTGGTCCAATTACACCCATAATCGAACTCATCTGAGATCTTATGGTCATATATATTTTGACCAAGTTTGGTGCTGATTGGTTAATATTTGTAGATGCTAGAGTGTAAACAAAGAAATGTGAACGGACGATGGACGGACGACAGACAGATGGACGGACGACAGACAGACGGACGGACAACGGACGCCGACGGACGGTGAGTGATCACAATAGCTCATCCTGAGCACTTTGTGCTCAGGTGAGCTAAAAATGACAAGAACATTTTCATGTTCATTGAAAAGTTGTACGTTT
Source organism: Hippopus hippopus (assembly GCA_946811185.2). Lineage (NCBI taxonomy): Eukaryota > Metazoa > Mollusca > Bivalvia > Cardiida > Cardiidae > Hippopus > Hippopus hippopus. The sequence goes on from OX328105.1 coordinate 4,739,843, forward strand.
CTTGAATTTTATTAACTAAATCCACCTGTAAAAGCATGTCTATTCATAATTGCCTATTTAAAACAGTCATAACCAGGCATGTACATAAATCAACTAAATGAATCTGAAAACTAAAGAATCTAATGTAACTGATAGAACTTTTCATATTCTAATTTTTGATCTGCTTTTTTACTTCGTGTAGTCTCAAGAACTCATTTTCCAAGTGCTGATTTTCATTTTAAAACAAAGATTTTCGAATATGTGCTGATCTCTGAACGTTTGACGTCTACTGAAAATCTCCCCCCCCCTTTTTTTATTTTTATCCGAGTTGATTATTCAAACAGTCCTGCTAATCGTTGATCTCACAGTCATCGTGGTCACTTGTTTACAATCGCATATTCGTCACGGTATAATTACAGTATGTAAAGTGTCAAAAACAAAATGATAATCCCATCCCGATCACCACTAAACCCAAGCGTCTTAAATTGCAACAGCTGGCTATAAAGAATAAATTGTGATCACCCGGATGTAGACATGTTTGTCATCTGGGTCAGCGATGTGTGATAAATGCTGGATTACCGCGTGAAAGGCGAATCGATGGTTTAAAAATATCAATTCACAGGTTGTTTGATTATGTTACGTAACATCCTGATCAATTAACACAATCATGTTACAATCAATGGTCTATAGACAAACAAAAGACCGATAATTGATTGTCAATTCCATCGGACCCAAGAATATTCGTACATGAGGCACAGTCTGTGATGCGCCATTACGGACGCATTAAAATTACCTGGTCGTAAAGAAGTTATGGAAATTGAGTGGTCGTTTCACGGGGTTAAAATCCGCAGGTAGTCATATTGGTACTGAAAATGGTGGTCGTAATTTTGGAATAGCGGGGTGCTCGTATTTCCAGGTTCGTGATCATTGATCTTTAAGAAGGAATAATTCCAATTGACAAAAATCAATTGTAATAGCGGGTTGCTCGTATTGTCAGGGTGGTCTTGAGGAGAGGTTTTACTGTATTCATAAATCAAAATCATTTTTGTATCCACAGTTCAAGTTTGTATATCTTAAAATAGCATTTACAGCAATGGGTTAAACTGTCAAAGAAAGCAGATTTCCTTTCTCTAGATTTCGTTATTTGTCACCCTGTTGATTTAAGTATAATCCAAAATAACATTACTACCGTTAGCAAATACCTGAGAGTAAAATAAATGATTAAGTAATCTAAGTTATAAATTTAAACCACTGAGAATTTGAAATTGATCTCAAACCAATTTAAATATGAAATGGATCTGAAACAACTAGTCAGGTTACTAAGGAAAACAAAAAAAACGCCAATCAAAATTGGGTAGAAGATTAACAATTAACAGTCCATGTTCCACATTCAATTGCAATTAAGCATAAAAATTAACCTGTTTTAATAGTTTAGTACTTTTTACCTTTACTACTTATGTTGCCTTGGTGGCCAGTATAGATCAAGATCAGACTGCACAAAATATTGTCTTTGATCTACACCGACCCCCTTTGGTGAAACATTATAATTATGAAAGGGTATTAATTTAAACCAGCATTTCAAAATTCCAAAAGGTTAGTCTCAGACACAAAATGTTTACCAGAAATTGTGTAATCTATTGTGTATCTCCTCTCTGCAAGATCAGAATAACATGTATAACTTATGTTTTAGTCACAAATAAGGAACTAGATGGCATCATTATACCCAAAACACGAGAAAATCGGGCAGCTACTGAAATGGAATGGTGGCTACTGAAAAATTGCTCGTGGAAAAGCACCTGTGTTAGGTTAAGATATTTCTTAAAGTTAATGGCAATCTGCTAATTTATTTTAATATTAAAAAAAATTGGGCTAGCACTGTTTGATTACCATTTGGTTCCTGGACCATGTTTGCATGAATGTGAAGGTGGCTGTATGATATTCACTTTTAGGTATGCTATAGTCATACATACCTAAAAGTTAATGGCAACTGATAAATTCATACTTGCCACTGCGTACAAAAACAAGTTAGACTTGATCATTTTTAAAAGGCTGTCCAATTTCGTAGGCAACAATGTGGGTAGCCATTACGCACCTGGAAAGCCACTGCCAATGTAGTACCTTTTACACTACCTTTTTTTTTAAAAATGATCTTTCTTATTTTACCTACGGTATTTAAAGAGCAATGTGAAAGTGAATAAACTCTTTTTATTCTCAATGAAGCTTGCAAATGTAACACCGATATCCAAAATCACAGAGACATCATAAAAGCATTGTGAAACCAAAGCTTTGTGATCACAGCATTGTGTTGAGAAAACAATAAAAAAATAAATTATGTATAACTATTAACCATCTTTTGACTCCTTAGGGACCTTTTACAAAAGCATACAGTCTAATCTTTCATCCTCACTATCTGCTTTGCCAGGACATTCTAGACATGAGTAACATAGAAATCACAACTATTAGGGGTCTTATTTTTAGACTGAAAACGTCTGCTAGGTTTATTTGATACTCTTGAGGTTAACATTTCAATAGCAACACTTTCTACAGACTGGAAATTTAGGCATTACAGTAATAATTACATATGATATGGAATAGTAGTTTTTCTTTAACAGAACCAGACCTGTCATGTAATATAGAAACTAACAGAATAGTCATTAACTACACTGCTCAAAAAAATTAAAGGAACACAAAGTCATGTCCTCGATTTTGATTACAAGATAATTCTTTCAGTACAGGACACTGTAAATAATTTTTTGCTCATATGTTCATTCAGTCTTAACACTATCAAATCTCAGAACAGGCAAAACGATTTGGTTTGCACAAAAGATGTATGGGCTATGCCTGTAAAAGTCGTCTTTATGATAAGCCACACCGACTTTTAAGAGGACCGCAGGTGTTATTCTTTATTCTTGTTTTCTTTTTTCATATGATTTGACAAAAATTATCAACAAAAAATTGGAAAAAATATGAGTTTTTTAACAAAAGAACAGGAAAAGGAAAACAAATTTCTTCATTTTCTTTTTTACATGGCTTATCAACATTTAAAATCAAACAAACAAGAAAAGTATTGAGCCATTTTGTTCGGTAAGAATGTATGTTGACGGTTTTCAGAGCACCATGACTGAATATTTAGCAAAATGAAATATTTGAATTTCAAAATTTGTGTGTTCCTTTAATTCTTTTGACCAGTGTATTTCCAACAATGTGTGTCAAGCAGGGAAGACATACTTTTATTTTCCATCAAACTAAGTATGACACCAATATTTCAGCCATGCTCTGGCAAAAGGGGCCTTAATGCATCTCAGTAATGCATTGTTCCAAGCAAGACATTACCTTATTTGGGATCCATAAAATCCACTTGGTCTAACAAATGACTGAATCATGAGTTAAGCTGGTTCACTGACAGGCAGAAAATTGACAGACAGCAAAAAGTTTCGGCCCAGGTCAGCCTGCGCGTACTGCGCAGGCTGACCAGGGTCGATACTTTTTCACAGAGCATGGCTGATTTATTTGGGACCTTATTACGGCATCAACAATTTCCCATGCATGCTTGGTCATATTTAGGGCATCAGAAACAAATCATCTGCACATTCTGACAACCTTAGAAATAGTAAATCATAATACATGTAATGATTTCCTTCATTCATCTTTCACTTACATAATTTTCCTACATTATTTTCTCATGAATTTTCACTTGTTCTATCTGAAATATGTGGAGAGTGCTTCCCCCCCCCCCCCAAACTTTCACCCACAGGCACAAAATAATTAATAAGAACAAAAAGAACAGTTCAAGGTTAAGTGCTAGTGATTCCCTTGACCTTTCACAATGTGACCATGACCCCAAGGATAATCTTACTTTCCCAATCCTCCAAATGTGTATCAAATACATCTGTATGTTCAGAAGTCACATATTAAATATTACAATTCATAGACACATCTTAATGGATCATTCACAAATTTACTTTGAAAACACTGCAGCTAAAGGTATATTTTCTGTATGTCACGATGTTTTCTTCACTTTTTCTCCATCACAGTTATTAGTATCTAATGGCTGCCATAGTCCCTTGAGTATATACAGGTAAAATATTGTCTTCATGAACAATATATACCCAATTCTTTCCAGGCCACTGGTTACTCGCCTAAGAATATTAATATCCTAAGTTACTCTATATATTGCTGTTATTCTAGATATACAGGCAAGCCCACTGAATGGCTGGGGCCCTCTGTATCAGCCAATCAGATTGTTTTTCTTTGGATTAATAATTGAGCCATGCTCTGGCAACAGGGAGCTTAATGCATCTCTGATGCATGATACCATGCAAGTCATCACATAATTATGGATCCATTTTGTCTCACAAATGACTGAACCATGAGGTATACTGGTCCTTGGAAATGCAGAAAATTCATCAATAGGAAAAAGTATCTGCTCAGGTCAGCCTGGGCGGAATGTGCAGCCTGACCTGAATCCATATGTTCTGTAGATGTATTAAGCCCCCTTTTCACAGAGCATGTCTCAATCATAGTCACATTTATAATGACTTTTGAATCTAAACCCTGGTTCCGAGTTTTGGTTCTACACCGCATCAACACCATAACATTTACAATTAGGCTTAGTATTCCTAGATTTCTCTTAAAAAGTTTAAACAGCAGAGCTTCTCTTTTTTCAGTTTCAGTTTTCATCATTAACCTTTTACCAAATGACAAAATTTTAGACTGGTCCAAACTAAACTAATATGAGCAATTCCTCCTTTTTGCCAGGGGTCCTGAGTGGCTCAGTGGTAAAGTGTAGGACTTTTGACCTGGAGGCCCCAAGTTCAAGCCTCACTGGATCCACTGGGAGTTTCCTTGGGCAAGACACCTCAGAGCCCTAGTCTAGTACTGGTGACACCCAGGAAATACATGAGTATGTGATCTGTCACCGTGATATGACTGAAATAATGTTGAAAGTGGCGTAAAACACTATTCAATCATACTCCTTTTTGGCACAAAGATTTCAGAAGTCTGCTACATGACGAACAATCTTCTGCATGTCACAGGTAAAGTTTTAACTTTTCCGAAAAACAACTTATTTCATCAGTCCATATTGAAAGTACTTGCAGATGACAAATGTAGCTCATATAATGGGATTTGTCATAGAAAGGAGAAATTAGATCAGACTGCATGTTCTATGCAGTCTGATCTTGATCTGCACTGTAAGAAGAAGTAGGTATGGTTGTGTTTAGCCTTTTAATAGTCATTTTACAATAAATTTTTAGAAGGAATTTCTTATCAAAGTAAGAGAAAGACAAAGTTTCCAGATAGAAAAAAAAAACAGAGCTGAAACAATACCAAAAACATTTACCCTTGAACTCCTGTACAGTTATTTTCACTCCTCCTATGTAAATTGACAATTCAGAACAAAATGTAATTTAAAACAAATAAATAAAATGGCAAAAATAATACAAAATATATCTTAATATCTAAAACAAATGGCTAAATGTCTTCAAAATGAATCCCAACATCTAAAATCCATACAAAACTAAGGGAGCTGAGAAATCTATGAAAAATCCAAAAAGTATGAAATAAATCAGAACTCTTAACACAAACGTCATATAAAGGTATTAAAGATATACCAAAAAACTCATACAGTTAATTAAAAAAGTGAATCCTCATTTCTGTAAAAAAAGTGTTCTTACTTTTTTAGTATTTTCATTTATTTTCACAGAAAAAACACAAAAAGTAGTCCCACAATAATTCAGAAATTAACTTATCTTCCATCTATTAAGCAATGGGATTTTATAAAGTGGAAAAATTGACTATGAAAATAAGTATATTGACAGTAACTATAAAGTTGAATTGGACTGACTGCCAGAGACATTATAGAAAACATTGTGTCCTTTGAAATACACAAAATTTACCAACAGCAGAGAGTTTTGACCCAGGTCAGCCTGCGCAGAATGTGCAGGCTGACCTGGGTCAATACTTTTTGCAGATGTACTAAGCCCCCTTTTCACAGAGCATGGCTTATCTATAAGAGACCCTGTTTCATCTAGAAATATATATGCAACAAACAATTTCAAAAACATCACTGTAAAATATGGACAACCAACATGAAATAACCTTTATAAAAAGCGCCGTATAAACGCAACAGGAATTTTAATCCTAGAAATAAGACTGAAATAACTGCAATTTTATGGTTGCTTTTGTCTACACCATACCAGCAAAGCGGACAGTGTAGATCAAAGATCAGGCTGCACGTTCTGTGCAGCCTGATCTTGATCTACACTGGACGCAAAGGCAACTTTAGTTGTGAAAGGCACTTTAAGGAATAAGATTTGAAATACATGTACTTATACATGTGATATTATCGATATAATTGTGACATATAATTATAGTTAGCATTAATAAACATATTAATATGCTTATCTTGAGCAATTACATTGGTCTGCTACCAGACAACTAGAGTCATCCGCGGAGGGTAATGACTGACCAATAAGATTCTATAAAAGAAAAATCTGCACATACCATGTGTTTGGGTCTTGGGGCGGACCTTGAACTTCCACAGCAGTACTAGACCAACAATAATCAAAACAAGAAGGCAGACAACAACAATCAGTGCGATAATAGCAGGGTGAAGGTCGTCATCATCATCATCATCACTGGTCTGGAAACAAAAAAATTGAGCGATCTCTAGCAAAAAGAATCTTAATGCATCTCAGATGTATTATACCACGCAAGCCATCATATAATTATGAATGCATAAAATCCATTTTGTCCAACAAATGACCAGAATCAGAGGTAGTATGGTCCTTGGACATACAGTCACAAATAGGACAAAGTTTCAACGCATGTCAGCCTGCGCAGTCTGCGCAGGCTGACATGCATCGATACTTTTTGCAAATGCATTTAGCCCCCTTTTCACAGAGCTTAGTTCATTTACTGTTGACCCCCTTGAAATAAAAATGTCAGGCTGGTCAAAACTGGAAACTTTTGCAGGTAAAAATTAAGTTCTGCTCAAATGACAGTATTTGATTTTTGAATCGGTAGAGAGCATTGTGGAAAAGATGAAAATATTGGTAGCCTGCATTTTTTTTCTACTTTTCCCACAGTATTTTCAAAAACTCTTATTACAAATGAGCGCAGCTCAAATGATGAGATTTATGTTTTGATTCAGTAGAAAACTTTGTGGAAAAGGAGGAAATTCAAGTAACCAGCATTTTCTCTTTTTGCCACAATATTTTCAAAAACTCTTATTACAAATGAGTGCAGCTCAAACAATGGGATTTTTGTTTTGAATCAGTAGAAAACATTGTGGAAAAGGAGAAAATCCTAGTAACCAGCATTTACTTCTTTTTCCACCATGTTTTCAAAAACTCTCTGCTAATGGTTATAAAAAGAGTGGAATAATTTAGGAACTCGTAACTAGCATTTTTTTTTTTCTCTACAATGTTTTCAAAAGACTTCTTCCAAGAGGCAGTAAAATAAGCTATATGTTTTATAAAGGGACTTACCCCGCTACATGTTGCATAGTAATCCGATCCATCAATTAGCAAGTATTTATCCAAAGTCAAGGTCACATTGCCGACTGTTACGTCCAGACTGCTTGACAATGCTGTGCAAAGGTCAGTTCTGGTCAAAGTCACACCAGTTGTAGTCCCTTCCAGAGTGAATAACACCAGAATACTTCCTGAAATTCATTGAAAGTCTGCTTGTATCCAAACCACTTTGCTTGTTTGTTTGGTGTTCTAAACTGTTCTTTTTTAACAGTATTTCAGAGCTATCATCCTGGTTAGTGCACCTATCTAGGTGCTCTTTCTGTGTGTTACCAGGTTTTGTGATGCTGTTTTAGTTCAGAGTAGCATCTTACTGAGTTTCTTGCATGAAAAGAAACATAATCCTTTACCAGATGATAGCACATTTTAATGACCCCGATGGAGAAGAAATTTAAAAATATTGTGTAGAAAGGAAAACGAGAACACTGGATGCAGGTGCAAATGCTCGGCTGCAATTGCCTCATTGTCAGTTAAAATTCTAAGTTGAAAAACTGGCATAGCTGTGTCAAAATTGCTTTGCTGATTATCTATCCTTGTTGCATGGGTTTCCCTTTTGATAGTAACCAACTTGTCTGAATTGGAAGTAAATATCTTCGGTATTAACAGATATTATAAAATGTCAAAAGTGATGCACTACGCAGACGACGACGCCAGGGATAAGACAATAATGCTTTTTTGGAAACAGCCGAGCTAAAAATGCTGGTAATGAGCATTTTCTCCTTTACACACAAAATCATAACTTGAGCCACATTTGATTTCTTTTCTGGAAGTGCCCTCAACAAGGACAAGTCTAAAATGTTGGCGCCTGGTATAGGGTTAAATTGAACTTTTGTCTCCACTTTCAAATCTTATTTATCTACCATATATTAAACAGCAGAAAGAGCATTTTTATCTATTATGAATTTAACATAGATTGACTAAATCTTTTTTGTCACACTGGCCCCCCTTATGCAATTTGATAGGCCGACTTCAAAATTACTGAGGGGCTATGGACCTTTCTCAAAAAGTGCAATGAACCCAGCCTTAATGACTTGATCAACACAAATCAAAAGGATGAGGCAAATAACTGATTAATCATTGTATTACCTTCTTGAAGAGATGTAGATACAATTCTTGCATCTGTTAGGCTGTTCTGAACCACATTGATGACGGCCATCAAGAACTGGTTTTCTGCCGCTTCATTCGGAAGAGTAGTGGCAAAGTCCACATTAAATCGTACCTGGAACACAGACGTAGCCTCCACTGGTAAATTGGCTTCATTCTGTGTGTACACCATGATCCGCTGGTAGAACGTGAAGCTATACTCAGCTGGGACTGAAAAATAGAGTTCAATCATCAATGGATGTCTTTTTTGATAAAGGTGAAGATGAATTGCAGGCCAGATAGATTTGAGCCACTCTCTGTGAAAAGGGGGTTTAATGCATCTGCAAAAAGTATCAACCAAGGTCAGCCTGTGTAGTCCCATCAGGCTGACCTGTGTAAAGACTGTTAAGTTGCTATTGGTTAATTTTCTGCATGACCAAGGACATTGTACCACAGGATTCAGCCGGTTGTTAAACAAAATGGATTTATGAATTCATAATTATGTGATGGCTTGCATGGTATAATTCATCATGGAGGTTCCTTAAAACCCCTTTTTGCCAAAGCGCTGTTCACTTTGTGTGTGTGTGTGTGTGTGTGTGTGTGTGTGTGTGTTTTTTTTTTTTTTTTTTTTCTTTCAACCTTTACCAGATTACAAAATATTAGACTTGTGCAAACTGAATGCACTAAATTATCCAGATGACATATTAAATGTGGCTCCAATAATAAGCTCTGTCATTGGAAGGATAGAAAAAATTGAGGGAAAAGGAAGAAGTGTGTGTTTTTTTCTTTGAATCTTTACCAGCTAGATTACAAAATATTTGACTTGTGCAAATTGAAAGCACTAAATTATGCAGATGACATATTAAATGTGGCTCCAATAATTAGCTCTGTCATTGGAAGGGTAGAAAACATTGTGGGAAAAGGAGAAAATGCTGGTTACCAGCATTTTCTCCTTTTCCCACAATGTTTTCAAGAACCCTCTCCCTCAATGTGGTTAAAATGAGGGATTGTGTGGTAAAGGCTAAAATTGTTTGAATGATGTTTTATGCTGCTTTCAAAACTTTTTCTGTCATATCAGAGCTACAGCTCGCTTTATCACATGTATCTAAGTTTCTTCAGAGCAGGGCCAAGATTTTGAGTGTCTTGCGGAAGGACACTCCATGATACACCTTGTGGCTTAGGTAAGGATTGAATCCATTACCTCTGGATTACTAATCCAAAACCTTAACCACTGGGCTGAGCAGGATTCTTTCTTGAAATATGAACAGATAACATCTAGTTGAGAGAATAATTTTATGACAGTAATTTTGATTAATTGGTTGTATTAGAGTTTAACGCCGTTTTAACAGCTTAGGTCGTATCACGGCAGTCAGTGCAACTACCCATGTGTTTTCTGGCTTTCTCACACTACTCTACTGACACAACTTTCTTTCCAAGTCACTGGGCCTGGCCGGGAAGCTCAGTGGTTAGTGTGACTTGTGACCTGGAGGTTACTGGTTCGATACCCAGTTGAGGCAATTTTTCGCCTCTCACCTCTGATGCGTGTGAGACAAGTAGTCAGTGGCTTTGGAAAGGAAGTTGTGTCAGTACTGGTATGAGAAAGCCAGGAAACACATGGGTGCTTCACTGACCACCATGATATGACCTAAGCTGTTAAAATGGCATTAAACTCCAATACGAACCAAGTCACTGGCTACTTTTCTCACATGCATCAGGGATGAGAGGCAAAAAATCGCTGGAAAGAAAGTTTGCCTAAACCGGTTATCGAATTTACAACCAGCAGGTCCCGAGTCAGATATGCTAATCACTGAGCTACCTGGCCAGGCTGTAACAGTAAGAATAATGTTTACATTCTTCTTAATATGGCAAAGATTGAGGCAAAAGAAGTAACTGATCATCATTATCAATTATTCCTGCTCTCTTGATATTTTCAAAGACTTTGAGAGTCATCTGCAAAGAAATCCATTAATTTAGCACTTAATTAATTAATCACAGAAAAGAATTTTCTTTCCTACCCTTTTAAAACATGATTCCATATTTCAATAGGTATGCAGAGGCATATAAATTACATGCAACAATCAATTTCTCATTTCTATTTCTAACATAACCCTTTATCAAACCATCCCATGATTTAATGACCCTGAGTTATGATACTTATGAAAACAATGTGGGAAAAGGATAAAATGCTGGTAACCAGCATTTTATCCTTTTCCCACAATGTTTTCTACCCTATCAGAGATAAACTACATCATTTTAGTATATAATTTGTTGTCAGCAAGTCCTTTAAATTTGAAGAAGTCTAAAATATTTTTTGGATAAAAAGAGGACTTCAGCCTTTGCTTTAAACTGACAATTTATTGTCTGTTGATACTTTTTTTTCAATTTCAAAGAGTCTAAAAACCTGTTTAAATGACCCTGAGGGAGAAGTCCTCAGAAAATATTTTGGGAAAAGGAGAAGATGCTGGTAACCAGCATTTTCTACTGTTCCTATAATGTTTTCTAACATGTCACAGACAGATTCGATTCCAACATTTGAGCTACAAATTGTTGTCTGCATGAGTATTCAATTTGGACAACTGTATATTTTTGTTATCTGATAAAGAGCTAAACATGTGTTTCTAAAAGTCAGCAATACTTTAATTTCTGTGTCATAAAATTTTGCAAACAAATCAACTCTTATCCAGTTGAAAACAATTTTAAACTTATTCATACTGAAAGAATTCAAAGACAAGAAATAATGTGGCTAAAATCATGAGATTTATCTTTAGGAGGGTGGAAAATATTGGGTTACCAGCATTTTTCTTTTTCTACACTATTTTCACATGCCTTTTCCCTACAGACTGTTAAAACATGGGATTTTTTCGGTAAATGGTTAATCTTGTTTCACCTACCTGATTCAATCTGGCAGGCAATGGAAATTAAACCATTTCCAGAGTACATCAGGTCATTAAATAGGGTTGTTCCTGTAGTGTTATCAAAAGTTTTGGCTAGTGTCCCAGTCAGGTTACCAGCTTCTGGCATCTCCAATACCAAACCACAGTTGACGGCCCAGCTGTGACCCTACAATGAAGATCTGAATATCACCTCCTGCAGATGACAATTTTTGTCTTGCTCCAGTCTAACTTATGAAAATATTGCCACAAAAGGGGATTTTTCCCAGAATGTAGTTAGTGACCTGGGATACCTCTCACTTAACTGCATAGATTTACGCATTTTTTTGGGGATTGAATATACGCACATACGATCCCTGCTTTACCCAAAGATAAGAAGTGGCGTGAAGTTATGCAAATATGGACTCAAATCGTAAAGTCATGCAGTACAGTGAAACTTGTTTTCAGACTTAATGCTTGCTTACAAAAACTACGCATGCAAATTTCGTGTGTACGCAGTTTAGTGAAAGGTACCCTTGGTATTTTCATTACAATCAACAGTATACAGTAAAGGCATGACCTTTCAAAAAAATATTACCTCCAGCAGACAACAATTTCTTCATCTTCCAGCAATTCCACTTTCAAGAACATAATGGCAAAAGTAGAAATTGCTCATTTAGCCACAATGTTTTCTAACCCCTTACTACTTGATCAGACCGTACAATATGTAAAGTGTGATCTTGGACCTACACTGTCTATGATTTTGGAGATACTCTGGTCAAAAGCAGCCATAAAATTGCAATATACGCAATTTTTTTCTTGACTGAAAATTGCTGATTTTTTTGCACTGTAAAGGTCAAATTTGTGCTTATTATCTGATCAAAAGAAACATCATGAATTTACAAGATCACATGTCCCACGTTTTAAAGGGTTTTTATGTCAGCAAAGCAACCAGTGGCTTAAAGAGAGCTATGCCTACTACTCGGTAAAAAGAGCCATGCTCTGGCAAAAGGGGGCTTAATGCATCTCCGTAATGCATTGTACCAAGCAAGTCATTTAATAATTACGAATCCATAAAATCCATTTATTCAAACAACCGACTGAATCTGGATGTAGAATGGTCCTTGGACATGCAGCAAACTGGAAGAAAGCAAAAAGTTTCGACCCATGTCAGCCTGCGCGGACTGCGCAGGCCGACATGGGTCGATACTTTTTGCAAATGCATTAAGCCCCCTTTTCACAGAGCATGGCTCATACGTTTTGGATATCAGGTTTGTTTCTCTTGTTTTGAAGGACATTTATGAGAGCAAGTCCCAATTGGCTTGAAAAGAAAAATATGCTTTGTACTTGATAACAGAAACACCAAAAATGCAAGCAGCCATAAGCTTGGAAGTGTTATGCTTATAACTTGAAAAGAAACCTTATGAATATTTAAGATTTGTGTCTCTCATTTTGAAGGATATCTATGAGAGTAAACAGACAGTGGCTTGAAAAAATTGTTATGCTTACTAATTGGATAAAAGTAACATAGGGAGTATGAATCATTTGTCTTGTTTTAAAGGACATTGTAAGAGCAAGCAGCCAGTGGCTTGAAGTGAAAATGATGCTTAGTACTTGATAAACAGAAATTACAACAAGAGCAGCATATTGTCGCAAGATACGCCCGTCCCACCACCAGTTGTCGAGGGGGTATAATAATCGTAAAGGGCAGGTAATGCAACAAACATGTTTACCAAAGTCTCAATTTGTCAATTTGACTTGAGGTGACAAAGTTCCGTTCCGGACAAGCAAGAAATATACTGTAAAAATGAAGATCAAAGTGGAATTACTCAAAATCCACACTAGGTAGAGTTATTGTTCTTGCGCACTGTACTCCGTAATATTGCAACAAACATGCATACCAAGTTTGAAGTCACTCTGACTTGAGATGACAAAGTTATATTCCGGACAAGCACTAATTGCTGTAAAAATGACGATCAAAGGGAAATAACTCCAAATTCGTGCTATGAAGAGTTATGGTTCTTGTGCACTGCACTCCATAAATTTTCAACAATCATGCATACCAAATTTGAAGATGTTCAGACTAGAGATGCTCTGGACAAGCAGAAAATGCTGTAAAAATGACGATCAAAGGGAAATAACTCAAAGACAGCACCAGGTAGAGTTATGGTTCTTTCGCACTGCACTCCGTATTATTGCAACAAACACACATGCCAAGTTTCAAGTCAATCAGACTGGAGATGACAAAGTTATGCTCCGGACAAGCAGAAAATGCTGTAAAAATGAAGATAAAAGGGAAATAACTCAAAGACAGGATGAGATAGAGTTATGGTTCTTTCGCACTGCACTCCGTATAATTGCAACAAACACACATGCCAAGTTTCAAGTCAATCGGACTGGAGATGACAAAGTTATGCTCCGGACAAAGAACTGGACGCTGCCCACCCGCCTGCCCTTACGCCATGGGTGATCCCATAATACATCCCGTCTTCGACGGGCGTATAAAAACATATGGATTAGGTGCCTTGACTGTCATAATGTAACACAAAAAATAGTTGAAAGTGACATATAAACACCTAACAAACAGATATATATCATCAAAAAAACATATACCCTCCATCCTATGTCAGTCACCCTCTCATCTGTAGTGTTATCCCGTAAATCTAACGTTATTGAAAACACATTGTCCTTTATGATAAGGCCTGCAGTGATCGAGTTAAGGCCAGCCTTCAATGGGACCGTATCGATATCAAATGCCGCCGATGACAGAGACAGGTTCATTGCTGAAAGCACAAACAAATGAGCCATGCTCTGTGAAAAAGGGGGTTTCATGAATCTGCAAAGTGTTGACACATGTCAGCCTGCACAGACTACAGTCCCCGCATGCTGACATGGGTCAAAATTTTTAGCTCATTGTAAATTTTCAGCATGTCCAAGGACAATCCTAGCTCACAATTCATTCATAGATTTTAGATGCATCAAACCGCCTTTTCCCATGGCTTTTAGTATGGCTCAAAACAAATTGTTACAGTAGCCTCAGTATTGAATGTTTTCATTCTTTACCAGATAACAAAATGTTAGACTTGTCAATATTGAGAACATTCGCAGATGACAAATCAGATACTGCTAAAATGATTGAATTCATCCATGAAATGGAAAGAAAGCATTGTGGGAAAAGGAGAAAATGCTGGTAACCAGCATTTTCTCCTTTTCCCACAATGCTTTCAAAAAAAGAAAATTCCACAGTTCAAAAAAGCATGAGACTTTCCCCAGTTTAAAAAAGCATGAGACTGTTTCATAAAGGTGTAAAATTAGATATTCCAAGATTTGTATACAACCACAACTCTAATGATATTGTGTGTGGTGTCTGTGGGTGTGAGGTAGATCGTCGACCTTGTAACCATAGGGTCCCGAGTTCGATACCCGGGAGCGGGTGTCAACTTTGGGATTTTTCACTGGCCCACACATTCGGCATGAGTACCGGTGTAGGTCCCAGGAAGCAGAATCGGGAGAGATTAGTAGAAGTTGTAAGAACTTGTTTCTAAATTGATGTAAAATAAATATGATTGAACTTAACTAATGATATTCTGTTTCTGAATTCTTAGACCAGCCATCTGGTTGGAAGAGATCATGTAAGAATGCTTAAATCAAATGCTGCTGATGACAGAGTCTGAGCTTGATCTACACTGTCTTCTTTGCTAAGATATCCTAAATGAAAGTAGCCTTAAACACTTTACTTAGCTCAGGTCTTATTTCTAGATTGAGAATTTCTGATAGTGCAGTCTGATCCTGATCTACATTGTCAGTAAAATCACCAAACATTTTTAGGACAGAGAGAACATATGACTGGAAAACTAACCTGAAGCTGCAGATGGTGCTGTAACTTCAAAGTCCAGAATATATCCACTACCAGCGTGTGATATTGCCAGGTCCGTGAAATTCAGCCATCCACCAGACGCTGTGATTATTGTTTGTCCGCTCAAAGTAGCACTAGCATGGCCTGTCCCAGCATGAATAGTTGCAGTTACCTCCCATGCATGGCCATCTATACCAAGAGATGGCACTACATCACCCTAAACAGGAAACAAAAAATTTGTTAAGAACAATCACATATTTGTTAAGGTCTACGACCCCGAACTCACTGGTAAATATAGTGTAACAACAATGTTTTCGTACAGGCTATTTGGCCAAATTCGGCAGCTTCTGTCTTTTAATATGAGAGTTAGGGGCTGTAGACTCACCATATATCATAACATTGACATTTTCGTAAAGGCTATTCAGCCAATCTCGGCAGCTTTCGTCTTTTAATATGAGAGTTAGGGGCTGTAGACTCACCATATATCGTAACATCGACATTTTCGTAAAGGCTATTTGGCCAATCTCGGCAGCTTTCGTCTTTTAATATGAGAGTTAGGGGCTGTAGACTCACCATGTATCGTAACAACGACATTTTCATAAAGGCTATTCGGCCAATCTCGGCAGCTTTTGTCTTTTAATATGAGAGTTGGGGGCTGTAGACCTTAAGTAGAAGGCTAAGAAAAATCTTATAAAGTAATTATTTGGTCATCAAAGGCAAAAGCTTGTTTAACTCTTTAATACAAACAAATATCTTCAGACTTGTTCAAACTAAAAGCATTTGCAGACAAATTGTATGGGGGTGAAGTAATAGTTTCTTTCACCCAAGGGCTTTTGAAGTCTTTATGAGAAAAGGAGAAAATGCTGGATACCAGCATTTTCTCCTTTTCCCACAGTGACTTCAAAAGTCCTCTCCCTCAGGTTTGTTAAAACTTACGATTGAGTGGTAAAGGGTAAAAAGAGTTAAATATCTGCTAATCTTCAATATTTGGGAACTGAAATTTGGACTTTAATTTGCCATCTCAACATTATTTTAGATATGATTGCTGTGGCCAGTGCACCTATCCATGTTTTCCTGGAGTCCCTGTTACCACTACTTTGCATAATATTCTTCCCAAGCCACTGGCAGCTTTTGTGCATAACCAATGCTGAAACAATTATCAGCTGTGAGAGAGGAATGCATTCAAGGTAATTTGCCAATGTCTAACTTCTCACATTTGTATCATACGCTCTAATTTTAGGTTGGGTTGCCAGAGGTACGCCTTCATGCTGTGCTACAACAGTTTCCTCGAATCTCAGCTCAGCTGGAACAGCTAAAGTATATGTGGTCTCATCGTATGTCACTGTATTACAAGAAGCCCCTTCCGATTCTGAAAAAGAATAATGCACATGTCAGACAGACAATGTCATACAGGCAGACCCGAGCCCCTGCATTATGAAATATGGGTTTGTGCTTGACAGAGGTCCTGCTCAAACTTAAACCTTTATCACACAATGACGTGTTTTAACGCCCCTAAGAAAGAAACCTTTTGAAAACATTGTGGGAAAAGGAGAAAATACTGGTTACCAGCATTTTCTCCTTTTACCACAATGTTTTCTACTCTATCATAAGACAAATTCCATCTTATGAGCTACATTTTTTGTGTCATCTGCAAATGCTTTCAATCTGGACAAAGAGTTAAAGTTGATTCACCCATAACCAAACAATCTCAGGTTTTAACATTCCTGGGAAATAACACTTCTGAAAACACTGTGTGAAAAAGGAGAAAATGCTAGGTAGTCAGCATTTTCTCCTTTTTCCCCACAATGGATTAACCTTTCAGACACAAATCCCACCATTTGAGTAACTGTCAATTTGCCGTCTGCAAAATAACTGCTTTCAACTTGGACCAGTCTAAAATTTGTTCTTTGGTAAAGGTTAAAGTAACAATAAAGCCCAAAAGTAAACAAAGCCAGTGTTCAAATGCATTTGAATTTAAATCATACCATTAAAAAGTATGGAAATTATTGTGAAGATGACAATCTGTCAATGTAAGGTCGGTCCAAATGTTAAGTTGATGACAGAGAAATTAATTTCAAAACTAGGTTAAAACCTGCCAGGTAGCTGTGTCTTTTGTTTATTTTTTGCCTGAGTTTGAAGTTTTTTCTGCCAGCGACTAACGTTTGGCCCAGCCACACGAAAATAACCTGTCATCATTAAATGTATTATGACACCTGCTACGATATTTTGGCCTTTACTGGGCCTTTAAATACTAATGAAAATGAGACAGTTTTGAAATAAGTATTTATTACATAACCTCCCTTGTTTTCAGTGTAATATTCCCATTAAGAATTTTCTTATCTTATACACGTTTGATATCATATTTGTTTGACATCATTTTTGATGTTATTTTGTACGTATTTCATAGAAGTGAATGGGTTTTATGGGTATTACCATGGGTGCATCTATACATGGTTTTGCATCATCTGATCTATATTTCATGAAATATCGATAAAAAGAAGCTGACATTCGTTGGTGTTTGAGATAAAATTTTATAACATTTCCCTAGACTCATTTAATAAAACCTTATCTCAAAAGCCAACTCATGTCAGATCCTGTATGTCACAACAAAACAATCCTGTGTTTCTATGATCCCTGGAAAAAATGTTTTGAAAACATTGTGGTAAAAGGAGAAAAAGTCTGCATTTTTGTTCCTTTTCCCACTATGTTTTCTACACTTCAAAAGACAAAATTCACAATTTGAGCCACATCAAATTTGTCTTCTGCAAATGCTTTCAATTTGGACAACTCTAAACTTTTGGAGTATGGTCAAGAGTTGGTTGAATATGAATACAGAAGAACCTACGAAAAAATAACAAAGGGCAATAACTCCTAAATTATGCAACCAAGAGTTATGGTTCCTGTGCACTGCACTTTTCCTCAGTGTGATCCATGCACCTGTGAAGTATGCTCTGGACAAATTTTTAGTATAACTAGAGGCCCTTGAGGGCCTGAAATTGCTCTACTGGCAGTGATTTTGCTTTTTCGCTAGCATACATTATGAATTCATGATGCAAAAAAAAACCAAAAAACAAAAAAAAAAAAAAAACAAAAAAAAACCACACAAAAATGTGTTCTTGCAACTGGGCTCGAACCCACTTACACAGCATGAGTAGGCATAGTGAATTGAACTAACAGTGAAAAAAAAGGAAGTGCAATTCTCAAAAATAATTACTTGGATTCCAGCCAAAGAAATGTGACTGATGATGTGGACTTTGTTGAGTAAACGATACTAAGTCATCAAATGGCTGCTTTTACTGAACGGTTTAATAAATTTCCTTCACTTTTAATAAAGTTCAATCCCTTGTTGAACCAAATAATCTTTTTCAAAAAAATTGGATCAACACTGTAGACTTCATTGCCTAGAAATGGAACTTTTCAACTTTAAATGGCTACTTTTCCCACACTGATTGTCAGATTTTTTTCAAAATCAATAGGGTTCAAGCTGTTTATGATACAAAGCAACTGTGCAAGTTTCACAAAAATCTGATTACAAACGCAGACTTAATCATGTAAGCAAGAAATGGAAATTTTCAACTTCAAATGGCTACTTTTCCCATATTATTTGTTGGATTATTTTTAAAATCAACAGGGTTGAAGCTATTGATAAGATAAACAAACTACGCAAGTTTCACGGAAATATGACCACAAATGAAGATTTTATTGCATAAACAAGAAATGGAACTTTTCAATTTGAAATGGCTACTTTTCCCATACTGTTTGTCAGATTTTTTTCAAAATCAACAGGGTTGATGCTATTGATAAGATAAACAAACTGTGCAAGTTTCACGGAAATCTGACTACAAATGCAGACTTTATCATGTAAACAAGAAATAGAAATGTTCAACTTGAAATGGCTACTTTTCCCGTATTGTTTGTTGGATTTTTTTCAAAATCAATAGGGCTGAAGCTATTGATAAGATAAACAAACTGTGCAAGTTTGACGGAAATCTGACTACAAATGCAGACTTTTATCGCGTACACAAGAAATTGAAATTTTCAACTTGAAATGGCTACTTTTCCCATACTGTTTGTTGGATTTTTTTCAAAATCAATAGGGTTGAAGCTGTTGATGGGATAAACAAACTGTGAAAGTTTCACAAAAATCTGACCACAAATGCAAACTTTATCGCATAAACAAGAAATAGAAATTTTCAACTTGAAATGGCTACTTTTCCCATACTGTTTGTTGGATTTTTTTCATAATCAATAGGGTTGAAGCTATTGATGGGATTAACAAACTGTGAAAGTTTCACGAAAATCTGACTACAAATGCAGACTTTATCGCGTAAACAAGAAACAGAAATTTTCAACTTGAAATGGCTACTTTTCCCATACTGTTTGTTGGATTTTTTTTCAAAATCAATAGGGTTGAAGCTATTGATGGGATAAACAAACTGTGCAAGTTTCACGAAAATCTGACGACAAATGCAGACTTTATCGCGTAAACAAGAAAAAGACTAACGGATGGACAGACGGACGGACGACGGAAACCACGCCATGACATAAGCTCTGCTGGCTTTGAGCCAGTAGAGCTAAAAAAATAAAAAAAAAATAAAAAACAAAGGGCAATAACTCCTAAATAATGGCACTGGAAGTTATGGTTCTTGTACACTGCACTTTTCCTCAACTTCATCTATCAACCTGTGAAGTTCCATGTTTTTATCTCATGTAGTTTTTAAGTTATGCTCTGCACAAAATTTAAGTAAGAAAAATAACAAAGGGCAATAACTCCTAAATTATGTGATCAAGAGTTATGATTCTTGTGCACTTCTCTTCTCCTTGATGAGACCTATCCACCTGTGAAGTATCATGTTTACATCTCTAATGATTTTTGAGTTATGCTCCGGACAAGAAAGTGGGATGGAAGGAGAGACAGACAGATGGAAGGATGGAATGATGGAAGGACAGATGGAATGATGGAAGGACAGATGGACTGCTACTATTACCATAATAATGGTCCACGGACATGTGAAAAATTTACAAATAGCAAAAGGTTTCGACCCATGTCAGCCTGTGCAAACTGTACTGACATGGTTTGATGCTTTTGGCAGATGCGTTAAACCCACTTTTCACAAAGCATGACTCAAACATATACTGTACCAACTGATTCAGCTATCGTCCCTGTCTGACATGTATCCACAAATGCACCAGTCAATTCAACATCTACCTCATCAGGTGAGGTTTCATCTGCAGCTGGAATGAAACAAGTAAACGTCGGATTTAACGTTACAGTACCTAACTCTACAACAAATTTTGGTATTATTTGAAATTAAAGTATTACGAGTAATGTAGCAAATAAATGTCATATTTAACCTTACAGTACCTAAATTTACAACAAATTATGGTATTGTTTGAAATCTAAGTATGAATGCTGCAAATAAATGTCAAATTTAACCTTACAGTACCTAAATCTACAACAAATTTTTGGTATTGTTAGAAATCAAAGTATTAATGTAGCAAATAAATGTCAAATTTAACCTTACAGTACCTAAATCTACAACAAATTTTTGGTATTGTTTGAAATCAAAGTATTAATGCAGCAAATAAATGTCATATTTAACTTTAGAGTACCTAAATCTACAACAAATTTCTGGTATTGT
The DNA here is from genome assembly GCA_946811185.2 of Hippopus hippopus. Classification (NCBI taxonomy): domain Eukaryota; kingdom Metazoa; phylum Mollusca; class Bivalvia; order Cardiida; family Cardiidae; genus Hippopus; species Hippopus hippopus. Next base: position 4,760,805 of record OX328105.1, read on the forward strand.
TTGAAATAAAAATATTAATGTAGCAAATAAATGTCATGTTTAACCTTAGAGTACCTAACTCTATGACAAATTTTTGGTATTGCTTGAAATCAAAGCATTAATGTAGCAAATAAATGTCACGTTTAACCTTACAGTACCTAACTCTACGACAAAGTTTTGCTATTGCTTGAAATCAAAGCATTAATGTAGCAAATAAATGTCACATTTAACCTTACAGTACCGAACTCTGTGTCAAATTTTTGGTATAGTTCGAAATTAAAATATTAACTCTTTACTAGATGACAAAATTATAGCCTTGTCCAAATTGAAAGCATTTGCAGACGACAATTTCAACGTGGCTCAAAAGGTGCACTTTTTCTTTGATATGGTAGAAAACATTGTGGGAAAAGGAGAAAATGCTGTTTACCAGCATTTTCTCCTTTTCCCACAATGTTTTCAAAGGGCTTCTTTCCAAGCGTCATTAAAAGTCGGCATTGCATAGTAATGGGGTAAATGCAGCAAGAAAGAGTCAGATTAAAATCAGTCAAGAAAGAGTCAGATTACTTAAATCTATGGCAAAATTTTGTTCTTGTCCAAAATCAAAGCATTTCAAAACGAAAAACTAAAGTAGGCTCAATTGATGGAATTCATCTTTGATAGGCTAGAAAACATAGTAAGAAAAAAAATACATTAAAAAATACAGAAAAAGTGGGTCACCAAAATTTTCTCCTTTTCTCCCAATGTTTTCAAAAGTCTTTCATGTCAGGGTCATTACTACTTTGTATTGTAAAACATAATCAAAGGACTCAAAGTCCTGGAGAACAGATTTGTGGAGTAATATTAAGCTGTAACATGTTGTAATTAAAAAATAACATCATATGCAACACATGTGTATTTAGTAATATATTTTCCTTGTAATAATAAAATGTCAGTGACCAACTATGTAGTTCTCTCAAAAATTTGACATTTTCACTTGTATTGCCACAAAATTTTGTTTATTGCCATATTATCGTGTAGCGTATATATACTGCACAATAATGTGACAATGAAGAAAAGTTTGCAGTATAAATACTGCACAATAAGGTGGCAACAAACAAAATTTTGTGGCAAAAAAATAGATTTAAATATGTAAGAAATAAAAAAAGTAATCCCTACTATCGCAGACTTACAAAACATCACAAATATACATTTCACAATATGTAATGACATACAACATTTTCCATGAAAGAAAAATTCAAAACAAGACCACCCGATGCAAGTGCTAATCCACTGCAGGTTCTTTTTCAGTAAAAATTCCAAGTCAAACATAAGCATATCTCTATCAAAAATGTGTTGAGAGTTGCCTACCCTTCTGATAAGGGTTCCCCTTTTGATAGTAAACACTGAAGTATGAAGTAAATATCTTCAATACAGGGAGTTACATGAGAAAATCTCAAAGTTTTTGCACAATGACATCAACACAGGCGATAGCAGGGCTATGACAATATTGCATTGCTGCATTGAAGACAGCCAAGCCTTTCTGCCATAACCCTGAGTTTTAATGACCCTGGGCCGAGCCCTGGTCGCTAATCCGGCAGCATTCAGGACTTGAGAACAGGGCATTGTGGGTTCAATCCCTGGCTCAACCAAATTCTTTCCAAGGATTGATGATAGTCATCGCGACAGGATTCATTCCTCTCCCACTGCTGACCATTGTTTCAACGATGGTTTTGTGAGAAAGCAGCCAGTAGCTTGGAAAGAATATTATGCTGAGTAGTGGTAAACAAACTCCTGAAAATACTACTGAAATAATGTTGAAAATGGCGCAAAACACCATACAATCAATCAACCAATTAATGACCCTGAGGAAGAAGCCTCTCAAAAACAATGTGGGAAAAAGGAGAAAAAGCTGGTGACAAGCACTTTCTCCTTTTCTACAATGTTTTCTACCATATTAGCCCTTTACCAAACAATCCCTGGTTTTAGGAAGAAGCCTGCTGAAAACATTGTGGGTAAAGGAGAAAATGCTGGTAACCAACATTTTCTCCGTTTTCCACAATGTTTTCTACTCTTCCAAAGTCAAGTTTCAATTTTAGAGTCGCGTTTATTTTGTCGTCTGCAAAATTTAATGCTTTCAATTTGGACAAGTCTAAAATTCTGTCGTTTGGTAAAGAGTTAAAGACACATACCATCATATGAGTCACACACTTAAATCGCTGTTGGCTAATACTTTCACTTTGGACAAATCTATATTCTGTTGCTCAGAAAAAAGTTAAAAATCTAGAATATTTCATGTTTGTTGTTAGTTTTTATGGTGTTTTACACTGCCTCCAACACTCTTTAGATGATAAGTGGATTACTGCCTATTTATTTATGCCGTTCCCAAGTTTTAAAAGTACTAGGTTTGGGCTTCTCAGAATCTTGTCCAAGAACATTCTGATTTGACAAAATCTGCCAGTGGGTATTAAGGATTATGACCCCTAACTCATCGGTAAATATGTAACATCAACGTTTTTGTAAAAGCTATTCGGCCAATCTGGGCAGCTTCCGTCTTTTAATATGAGAGTTAGGGGCCGTACACTCACTAACTTATTGCCAAATATCGTGTAACATCGACATTTTCATAAAGGCTATTTTGACCAACCTCGGCAGCTTGAGTTTTTTACGATGAGAATTAGGGGCCGTAGACCTTAAACCAGGATTTCAGATTTGACCTCTACTCCTAGTAGTACTTCTCAGGGTCATTATAAAACTCAAAAATCACGTGGGAAAGGGTTAAACAATCCTGAGAAAGAAGACATACGAAACATTGTAGGAAAAGGAGAAAATGCTGATTACCAGCATTTGCTCCTTCTCCAACATGTTTTCAACTATCATTTAACCGTTTACCACACACTCCCGACTTTTAACGACCCTAAGAAAGAAGCCTTGTGAAAACATTGTAGGAAAAGGAGAAAATGCTGGTAACCAGCATTTTCTCCTTTTCCCACAATGTTTTCTTTCCTTTCCAAAACAAGTTTCAATTTTTCAGTCACATTTATTTTGACGTCTGCAACTCCTTTCAATTTGGACCAGTCTAAAATTTTGTTGTTTGGTAAAGAGTTAAGCCATATTTACACAAGTGGAAATGCTCTAAATATCGAATGGTTCATACTTTGTCATCCAGTAAGGAATAAAAATAGACTATAGATATATACAACACATATACACATACCTTCTTCTGGCAAAGCTAAGTACATTGAAATTAGAACAATAAGAATCTTTTACCTAATTCTTTCCTAATGAAAGAAGCATCAACTGCTTGCATTGCTAAGATGTGACATAAAATGTCAACATGTGTTGATATTATCAGAACAAGCCAAAATATTCTGTTTTAACTCTTTAACAAAATAAAATTTTTTACACTTATCAAAACTGAAAGCAAAGTTATTTTTTTGGGAAAAAAATATCTCCTTATCAGCCAGTGGAGATCCAAGATCAGACTGCATGTTCTGTGCAGTCTGATCTTGATCTACACTGTCTGCAAAAGGTCCTTGAGCAGCGCTTATCAGCCTAAGAGGGTTATGAGTGAAAAAAAGAGTAATATGGGTAGATATGATTAATTCAATAATAATGATGTAAGTCTGTCTATGTCTGTCTGTCTCTCTTAACCACAACCCCATCTCTCTCTCTCTCTCTCTCTCTCTCTCTCTCTCTTCCACACATACACACATCATGCAAAAGAACCAAACTTAGAAGAGGTAGGTTCTGGCCCCACTTCTAAATTCACTTCAATACCTGTTGATCACCTTTTCTTTTCTCTGTCTCTCTCTCAAACACCCTCTTCCTCTCTCCAACCTCCCCCTCTCTCCACCTATCTCTTCTCTCACATACACACATCATGCAAAAGAACCAAACTTACAGGAGGTAGCTTCTGGTCCCACTTCCAAAAGAGCTTCAACGCCTGTTGATCGTCTTTTCCTGGTAGAGGATTCGGATACTACTTTTACAACCCTAATCATGTTTAGGGGGATATTAAGCAATCCAGCAACATTTTCAAGGATCCTGGATCCGAAGAACTCTGTTTCTGTCATAGATGGCAGTGAAAGTGACACAGTAAAAACTTTGGTCCGTTTCAGTACGATTTTGTCACTTCCCTACAAATGAAGTTGAGAATTTAATCCTATTTCTAGTCAAACCTTTTAAAATAAATATCTGTGTTTTTATGACCCTGATGCAGGATTCTCTTGAAAACATTAATGGAAAAGGATCAAATGGTAACCAGCGTTTTCTCTTTTTTCCACAATTTTGATCTATCCATATTGAAAGATTTTGCAAACCACAAATTCATTGTGGCTCAAATGATGAAAAATTTGGCTAAGCTTGTAGAAAAACAAGGGAGAAAGGGAAATGGCTGGTTTCCTTAACTCTTTATCAAACAACAAAATGCTAGACCTGTCCAATTAACTCTTTACCACACAATCCCGACTTTTAATGACCCTAAGAGAGAAGCCTTTTGAAAATATTGTGAGAAAAAGAGAAAATGCTGGTAACCAGCATTTTCTCTTTTTCCCACAATTTTTTCTAGCCTATCTAAAACAAATTTCAATTTTTCAGTCACGTTTAATTTGTCGTCTGCAAATGCTTTCAATCTGGACTTGTTGAATTTTTTGTCGTTTGGTAAAGAGTTAAGAAGCATTTCAAGATGACAAAATAAATCTAACTCAAAAATCAAAATTGGTTTATAAAAGGAAAGAATACATTTTGGAAAAAGGAGAAAATGCTGGTTACCAGCATTTTCTCCTTTTCCCACAATGTTTTCAAAAGACTTCTTTCTCAAGGTCGTTAAAAGTCGGGATTGTGTGGTAAAGGCGTGAAGTGATACAGAGTCTATAAAGGTATTTTTTATCGGTCGTCAAATTTGCACCACTTTATCAAATGTGATCTCCCAGTTTAAGAACAACAAATGTACTTGGTCTTTACAGGTATTTCATAAGAAATCTAAATATGCCCCATAATCTAAAAAAAATATAAATATGCCCCATATATGAAAGAAATAGAGGATATTAGTTTTTTTTTATTTATTTCATGCTTTCCGGTAGGTTATCGAGAAATATCGGTGAAATATTTTTCGATATTTCATGGTTACGACCAGTGAAAATACCCATTTTTATATTCTAACTCTTCAATTGAAGGCGGAAACAGTTGTTCCTGTGCACTATTACCTAGGTAAAAACCAGATGGAAATATGACGTAATTTACCCTACATTTCTCACACTTGACGGAATATTGTAATGTGTTGCAATGTGGAGGGGGTACGCCACGGGGAATAATAAAAAACAACTGTACTGGATTTTGATTAAGTTCCCCCTGTGCCACTCGTGAAAATATTACCGATGATGTTCACTCAATGAAATAAATTTCGATCTTTCACTGTAAAAAACATATATCCTCTATGTATTTCATCTCATGAACATCATCGGTAGTATTTTCACTCGTTTCCTCAGGGTCGTTAAAATTGTAATTTGGTAAAAAGTTAATATGAAAAACAAATGCACTAAAACCATATGACGATTTGCCCTAAGATTTCAATACCCAAAAGTTTGGAAAATAAACAGGTCTAATATTACCTTTAACACAAAATAAATCAGCCTGGAGGTCTGGTCAATATAATTTGCTCCATGTGAATCACTACAAGTTGGGATATAATTTGCTGTCGTATCCTGCTTATAAGAAAACTTTCCATTGACCATTTCACCATTTTTCGGAATTTGACGAGTAGCCCCATCATTGCTATAAACATCTATGCGGTTTGGGTCTGTGTAGTAGTAGGATACCACAATGCAGCTATCAGCTAATCCGTGTATCATAAAGAAGCGCATCTTTTTGGGATTACTTGCGGTCAAATAAATCGTCACACCAGTTCCTGCAAAGTGTAAAGAAGTTCAATTCTCTGTTGCCATGGTCAGAAAATATTCTAAATTCAATTCTAATTCTAAATTTCAGGATAGCAACCTGAACTATCATGACAAAACAAATTCAGGGTCCTAAGTCAAACAGCTATTGAGTTAGAGCATGGAAACGATTTCCAAACAAAGTTCATCTGTGACCTTGACCTTTGACCCATGTAACCCCAAAACAATAGGGCACCTCCTTGGGTCATGAGAAACACTTGTATAAAGTTTCAGGATCCTGGGTCAAATGGCTTTGAGTTTGAGCATGGAAACAAAAACATGGACAGATTGACAGATGGACGGACACACATGGTGAAATCAGTATACCCCTCTCTACTTCGCAGATGAGGGGTATAAATATTGCCAACTGGTATACATTTACTTGAAATAATAGATGAAACATCCGCAACAAAGACACTTTTTTCCTATTGCACGCAGTTGACCAACAATGTCTCTGAAGAGCCCAAAGAAATTTGACATGTTACTGTATAGAAACACATTTTACCGCCCCTTCCTTCTCCGGACTTTTGTACAGAAAAATTTGAGCCATACTCTGTGAAAAGGGGGCTAAATGCATCTCCGTGATGCATTGTACCAAGCAAGATATCACATAGTTAGGGATCCATAAAACCCATTTAATCTGACAATTTACAGGATATAGAGGTAAAATGGTCCTTGGACACTCAGAAAGTCTACAAATAGCAAACAGTTTTGACCCATGTCAGCCTGCGCAGGCTGACATGGGCCAATACTTTTTGCAAATACATTAAGCCCGCTTTTCACAGAGCACGACTCATTTGAATCTAAAGCAACTGCTTGTTTTTAACAAGCAATGACTCCTACAATATTGTCAATATCATTCGAAAATGAAATGTTTGATTACATTTTCTCTTTCTCTTTTGCCTACTATGATTTTGAAGACTTTCTAGGGGTCATAAAAAAGTTCAAAATCTCTTGGACAGGGGACAATATATTTACCTGGCTTCACAAGAGTAATGAAGGTTGAAAGACGATCCAAGCAGGCGTATCCTGCACACCACCCATGATCCTGTGGTCCATTCAACAGGTCTACAAAGCCACCACTTAGGACAGCAACTGGAGACAGCCTTCTTGTTTCTGTATCTTCATCCATACTTTCGATAACCATTAATTCATACTTTGAATATGGGCATCTGTAACTCTGGGTGTCATCCACAAAAATATGCTGGCAGCTAGAGCGTGTAATACCTGCATAAAATAACAAAAAGAAATACTGGTAAGATGGTGATGATATAAGCCACACCCTTGCCCTCCCCCCACACCTGTCTATGGTAGCTGTCTCCTTTTACATTTCATTCCAAGCCATTTTTAAATTCTGATTACTGAAATATCGTTTTCATAAAACTTAATTAACGACCACGGTGACTGATAAAACAATCAAAATTGTTTTATTTGAAAACCCTATCACATGCTTCTAAGCGAAGTATTGCAACCTTTCCTTTATTTGTTTGTATCAGAGATTAACACTGTTTTAACAGATTAGGTCATATCACCGCCGTCGCTGCACCTACACGTGTGTTTCTCGACTTTTTTCACACCAGTACTGACACAACTTTCTTTCCAAGTCGCTGACTACTTTTCTCAAATATATCAGAGGTGAGAGGCAAAAAATCACCTGAAAGAAAGTTTGTTGCAACCGGGTATTGCACTCGCAACCACCGGGTCAAGACTCAGATATGCTAAACACTGATATAGCCAGCTGGGTCTACAACATCTCGCTCCTGTTTTTTGGTCAAATGATCTTTACTCTTTACCACACACTTTGCAAGTGTTGACGGTACAAAGGAAGAAGACTTGAAAATAGTATGGGAAAAGGAAAAAATGCTGGTAACCAGCATAATCTCATTTTCCCACAATGTATTCAATGCTTCCAAAGTGAAAATTAATTCATCTTTTGAGTCACTTTTAATTTGTTTTCTGCAAATTCTTACGAATTGTACAAGTCTAAAATTTTGTCATCAAGTAAAGACTTAACATAGCTGATACTGTAGGTCCAAGATCAGGCCCCGTATTCAAGAAGTCTAATCTTGACTTAAAGGCCCAACAGCAACAAATAATCAAAGCAGGTGTTAAATGCATTTAAATTTATATCATACCACTTAATAGTATGGAAAATATTGTGAAAATGACAATCTGTTATTGTTTGGTCAGTCCAAGCATTAGTAGACAACAAAAAAATGAATTTTGAAATCCGGCAAAATGTAAACAAAAGATAGAGTGACCTGGTAGGTTTTGACCTAGTTTTGAAATTAATTTCTCTGCCAACCACTAACACTTGGACCTATCATACATTAACATATTGCCATCTTCACAATAATGTCCATATTTTAAAATGGTATGATTTAAATTAAAGTGCATTTTTACACCTGCTTTGTTTACATTTGGAAGCTATTGTTACTTTAAGCACACTTTTCAATACGATTAAAAGAAGCAACAAAAAATTATGACTGGCTTATGGAAGGGTTACCTCTGCCTTGAGGTGCTAGTGTATCTGGATCAATAATGTTTCCATCTATATCTGTCAACATAGCTGTAGGAATACGGTAGTCCCCATAACCTAAAATAAAAGAATGATTTATTGAATGTTGTTTTATTATATACCAGTAAATTTTCCGGCTCAAACACATGCGTCACAATCTGATAAAATAACACATGAAAAAAAATCTGTATCTACACACTGTGAAATACTTTTCCAAATATGGACTAAAAAAAGCATGCACTGATTTGCGATCTGATTGGTCAAAATGTTACGCTGTAATATTAATCTGCCATTCATAAAAAACCGAGTTACTACCTTCCACACTATTTATTGTCTCATTTTTTTACCGTTTTCAAATAAAATGTCGATAACTGCAAAATACTGTCGTTGAAAGTACTAGATATATAATAAAAGGAATATTATGTAGTAGTAACTTTCCTGGTGCTTGTATTTACTTTGAGCAGACCTTTGGTCTTGTGCGATGTCGAATTTTCTCACACTGCTCGAAGTAAATACAAGCACCAGGAAAGTTATCACAACATAATATTCTGCATATATACCACTCCAACCATTATAAAAGTCATGTCATAGCAATCCCCTACTTATTCATGCCCTGGGTTTCACCCATAAGACACTCTAATAATAAATCAGTGCTAGGAGTGAGGATCAAACCCAGCACAGCTGGATTAGGAATCTTACACCTTCACTACTGAGTCTAGCAGAATCTCCTAGGGAAAAAATAGAAATAAAAGTGCTCTGGCAAAAGGGGAACTAATTCATCTCTATGATGCATTGTACTAAGCAAGTTATAAAATGGCTGTGGATCCTACAATCCATTTTGTCTAACAACTGACTAAAGCTGGATTTAGAGTGGTCCTTTGACATGCAAAAGATTCATAAATAACAATAAGTTTCGATTCAAGTCAGCCTGCGCAGAGTATGCAGGCTAGCCAGGATGCATTATACCCCATTTCACAGGGCATAGCTCAAAGTTTTCTTTGCACAAATATTTGATTGATTGATTGATTGATTGTATGGTGTTTCACGCCGTTTTCAACATTATTTCAGTTATATCGTGGCGGCCAGTGCACCTATGCATGTTTTCCTGGAGTTTCTTTTACCAGTACTTTGCACAATGTTCTTTCCAAGCCACTGGCTGCTTTCCGACAAAACCATAGTCGAAACAATGATCAGTGGTGAGAGAGGAATGAATTCTGTCACAAGGACCACCATCAATCCCCAGAAAGAAATTGGCCGTGCCAGGGATCAAACCAGCGACCCCCTGTTCTTGAGTCCTGTGCAATACCAACTGCACTACCGGGGCTCGGCACAACTATTTGAACAAGAAGTGAGACTAAAGATGACATCTGCAGGCATTGGCAGGTAACCTATTACATGTGGCTTAAATTATGGGTCTTGGATCTTTAATATGGTAGAAAACATTGTTGAAAAGGAATATATGCTGGTAAACATGATTTGCTTATTTTCTTGATAGCATTCTCTCCAAGGGTCATTAAAAATGTGGAAATCCTACGTCCGACTCAGGAAAATTTGGCGTCAGATGATTGACTTTTTTCAATCTAGATGTCCGCGGACACGTAGAAAATATGGAGAAAATTTTGAAACAAATATCTGTTGTAAAGATTATGCAGTGAAATACAATGTTCACCCTTTGTACAAATTGACATTTTGAATGATAAACAGCGGCTTGAGATGATCCCTGAATTCTGGAAACGGGAAATACACATTTGGTGTACACCCTAATTCACTACATACGACATTGTGGGTATAACATGCGTATGATTTGTTTGCTTTGGAGAACGCCTGAGTACTTTAAAGACCACTATTACGGATCAAAAGTTTTTTGTTATTATCATTTTAGCACCGATTCAAAGATCTTACACGACAACGTTGCACATGTGAATATCTTAGCCTTGAATCTGATGGTTATGATTCAGTGCGAATGGGCCATGGTTTAGACATTATCTCCTCTGCCAGAAACCGTCTCAAACAGAAACAATTTGCGATTCAGCCATCAATTGATGCGTAAAATCAGAGAAAGTGGATTTTTTTTTTTTAAATTAAATCTTTGAAGCAAACGGAATGTGAGAAGTCTGAGATTTCAGAAGCTTCCAGTGGCTCTAAACCTAAATATGAAACATACCATGACAAGGAATATGACAAAAAAGACAAGGCCTGTTTGAAATATTCCTGTGGTTGAATGCCATTTAAAACTATTTTGTTTTGGACAAGTAAGCCGCGCTGGCCAACAGGTGGACTTTTAAATTTACTTGTCCAAGGTCAAGTAGAAATTTCTAAGATTTCCACACCCTTGAGGATCAGTATATACCTGGAAGCCTTTTGATGAAGAGGTCAGAAATTCAAACCTAGTGCATTACACATAAAACTATTCAAGTTCAAGGGAAAATAATCCTTACACTTTCAGGAATATATCCAAAATTTCGCCACCCCGCACACATCTACGATTTCTGGTTAATCCTTTCCCACACAATCTCAAGGTTTATACACCCTGAGAAAGGGTACAAAACATTGTGGGAAAAGGAGAAAATGCTGGTTACCAGCATTTTCTCCTTTTTTTCACAATGTTTGCTAAAAGCTTTTTTCTCAGAGTCATTAAAACTCACAGTTGTGAAGTAAAGGGTTGAATACTGAACATACCTCTTCTTGGGTCACCATCCCACTCATACTCCGACACTGATATCCATGTACCAGGGGTCCCCATTAGAGTACCATCCATATCTTCAACCATTGTTTTCTTCAATGCATCACAGTCCATATCGTTACAGTCAGAGGGGTTAATTTTCCTGTGTAAATGTTTCAAGATTTTATTTAAGGAATGAAGAGAATTTTATTTTTTTCATGGAGGTATGGAAAAAAAAAAAAACGTGAAGCGGTTTCATACAAAAGTGTGATTAGGTTTTTTTTTTTTTCATACCTCCATGAAAAAAATAAAATTCTCTTCATTCCTTATAATTTAATATTACAGACAACATACACCCATGGAAATAATTCAAACTGCATTCATTTTCTTTATTTTTAAATCTAACGTTGGAGTTTCTAAAGCCCCTTCCACTCATAGTTGTATGGCCCAAGAATACAATAGGGAAGCAGTTTTCAGATCCCCAATACTGAAAATTAACCAATAGAATGAAAGTAAATGAACACAGCAGTGTGTAGGACCCGCAAAAGCAACCTTCAGCAAAAGTAGTTCCGGCACAATTTTTTTTTTCATGGAGCTATGGAAAAATTTTTTCAGCCAATCAGAACTCGCCAATGTTCATAAAAACAACTGATACTAAATTATTCACATTTATTGTTTGTTTAAATTCTTTTTTGACTCGTACATAATAGTTTCAGTTCCATTCTCACTTTAATCAGGGCTCTGATCATCAACTAGCCCAGCCGGGTAGCTCAGTGGTTAGCGTATCTGACTCGTGACTTGGAGGTTGCAGGTGTGATACCTGGATGTGGCAAACTTTCTTTCCGGCACTTTTTTGCCTCTCACCTTTAATGCATGTGATAAAAGTAGTCAGTGGCTTTGGAAAGAAATTTGTGTCAGTACTAGTGTGAGAAAGCCAGGAAACACATGGGTGTGTCACTGACCGCCATGATATGACCCTAAGCTGTTAAAATGGTGTAAAACTCCAATACAAGCCAGACCAAATGTTCATCAACCATTCCTTATGACATTCTTGTTCTAATTCTCAAAAAATTTCAAAATTTAAAGTAAAGTCATTTCTGACTGGCTAAATCAAGGTTCAGCCAATCAGAAACTGCGCTATAGATAAAACTTAGAAAAAGACTAAAAAAAAAAAATGGCAGGTGATAACTGGCCCTGAACAAAGCAAAGGATTAGCAGTAACTATTAACACTTCAATTCTTTACATAACGGCAAAATTTCAAAGTCCTCTAAAGCATTTGCAGATGACAAATTAAAATGTGTCTGAAAAGATGTGATGATTCTTTGAAAGAATAGAAAACATTGTGGCAAAAAATGAAAAGCTGATTACCGGCATACATTTGTCTCCAACATATTCTAAAGCCTTCTTTAAAACATGGAATTGTTTGGAATTACCTTATTAGCTAGATGCCTCCATCTTGTGGGCTGTTCACTCCTTTATCCAATAAACATATGAGACATGCTCTGTGAAAAGGGGTTTTAATGCATCTGAGAAAAGTATTGACCCAGGTCAGCCTGCGCAGTCCGCGCAGGCTGACTTGGACCGAAACTTTTTGCTTTTGGTCTATTTCTGTATGTCAAAGTACCAGTCTACCTTATAATTCTGTTGATTGTTAGACTAGAAGGGTTTTATGGATCGACGGCCATGTGATGACTTCCATGGTAGCCTGCATCATGGAGACGCATTAGGCCCCCTTTTGTCAGAGCGTGGCTCATAATTATGTTTTCATCACCCTGAGAAAGAAAGCTTTTGCAAACAGTGTTGGAAAGGGAGAAATTGCAAGTTACCATATTTTCTCCTTTTCCCACAACTTTTTCTACCCTACCAAAGAAATGGACCATCACTTTTGACACATTATAATTGTCATCTGCAAGACTTAGTGCTATGAATGTTGAGGAGTAAAAAATCTTGTTGTGTGGCAAGTGGTGAATCTTGTGGTAAAAGGATGGAACTAGGTAGGACATCCAATTTCTTGAGTTTCCTCTGCTATCCTCACACATTCCTTCAACACAGTCTTTTAATGACCTTGACAAAGAAGACTTTTGGAAAAAAAAAAATGTGGGGAAAAAAGAAAATACTGGTAATCAGCATTTTCTTATTCTCCCACGTTTTCTACCCTAAAATAGACAACTTCCACTATTCGAGCCACATTCAGTTTCTTGTCAGCAACTGCTTAAGATTTGATAAAAAAAATTTGTCATGTGGCAAAGGGTTAACTCGCTTTCAAACAAAGAAATTTTGGACTACTCCAAATTGAAAGCAACTGCAGACGACAAATGTGGCTAAAATGATAAATTTCTTCTTGATATGGTAGAAAACATTGTGGGAAAAGGAGAAAATGCTGGAACCAGCATTTTCTCCTTTTCAAATAATGTTTTCAAACCTCAAAACTCTTCTCCATCAGGGTCATTAAAATTTGGGATTGTGTGGTAAAAGATTATTTGGAGATAATGAGATTATGGCTCTTCCACATCCCATCCAATACATGCATGGAATTAATTTGACTAAAGTTTTTCAGCTTTCTTTGAAAGAGTTGAGTGCTTGTTAGCTTACCCAACATTTGGTTTTGGAATGAGAACAGCATAATCCAGGTCCACATTAATAAGTGTTGTTTCGTTAATGTAAAACCCATGGTTGGCATCGTCATTTGTGGGACTTGCTGCAATTGCAAATGTGTTCCTGCAGTTAGCGTCTGGTCCAAAATTCACAAACGTGTTCCCTGCAAAGAAATTCAACAATGTTAACTACTTTAGGCTAGAAAATATACATTAAGCCCCTTTTTTCCATGACACAGCCTTAATTCAAACAAGAGGGCCATGATGGCCCCGAAGTCGCTCACCTAAGCCTTTTGACCAAACATGACCATGACCCATTTCCTATCTGATATTATGAAAAACACTCTAACAAACTTTCGTGAGTATTTGACCAAAAGTGTGGCCTATAGAGTGTATTCAAGCTTTTTCTAGAATTTATCCAGTGACCTACTTTTTTGCTCAACATGGCCCATTTATGAAGCCAACTGAGATATTATCAATACAAGCATTTTGACCAAGTTTCACGAGTATCAGACACAAAGGTGTTCTCTAGAGCATTCACAATGTTTTTTAAAGATTTTTGACAAGTGACCTAGATTTTGACCCGACATGACCTATTTTCAACTTATCTGAGATAATATTCAAGACAGACATCCTGACCAACTTTCAAGATTATTGGACTGAAAATGTAACCTCTAATGTGTACAAAAGATTTTTCAAAGATTTGACCCACTGACCTAGTTTTTGACTTGACATGACCCATTTTCTAACTCATCTGAGATATCATTTAGACAAACATTCTGACCAACACATTCAAGAGTATCAGACTGAAAATGTGACATCTAGAATTTTTGACCCCATATGACCTATTTTCGAACTCGTCAGAGATAACATTCTGACCAATTTTCAAGAGTATTGGACGGAAAATGTGGGCTCCAGAGCATTCAAAAAGTTTTTCTAAGATTTGATCTAGTGAGTTTTGACCCCATGTGACCCATTTTCATACTTGTCTATGATATCATCAAGACAAACATGCTGCCTGATTTTCCAGAATATTGGACTGAAAATGTGGCCTATAGAGCATACACAAGGTTTTTCAAAGTTCTGACCCAGTGACCTAGTCTTGACCTGACATGAACTCTTTTCAATATTGTCCGAGATATCAAGACAAACATTCTGACCGACTTTCAAGACTTTCGGACAGAAATTGTTGCCTCTAGAGCGTGCACAAGGTTTTTCTAAAATTTGAACTGATGACCAAGTTTTGGACCCATCATGACCCATTTTCAAACTCTTCTGAGATGTCATCAAGATAAACAATTGTACAAAGTTTTATAAGTATAGCCTAAAGAGTGTGCACAAGGTAAAAGTTGACTATGTACGACGGATGACATGCACAGGATGATCACAAAAGCTCACCTTTAGTACTTTGTGCTAAGGTGAGCTAAAAGACAAAACAAGAGGGCCATGATGGCCCACATTGCTCACCTGAGCCATTTGACCAAACATGATCCATTTTAAATCTTTTTCGAAATATAATGACAACATTCTAACAAGCTTTCATAATTATTGGAGTGAAAATTTGGCCTCTAGCTTGTACACAACTTTTATCTAGACTCATCCAAGATGTCATCAAGACAAACATTCTGCCCAAGTTTCACGAGTTTTGAACTTAAGTTGTGGCCTCTAAAGTGTACACAAGGTGTACTAAGATTTCTAAGATTTGACCTAGTGACCAACTTTTTCACCCGACATGACCCATTTTCAAACTTGTTTAAGATGTCATCAAGACAAACATTCTGACCAAGTTTCATGAGTATTGAACTGAAAATGTGGACTATACAGCACACATTAAGGTTTTTCAAAGATTTGACCAATCGACCTAGTTATTGACACGACATGACAGATTTTAAATCTTGTTCAAAATAATATCAAGACAAACAATCTGACCAAGTTTTATGAGTATTGGACTGAAAAGTTGGCCTCTAGAGCGTACACAAGTTTTTCTAAAGATTGGTTCCAATGACCTAGTTTTTTTTTTTTTTTTTTTACCTGACGTGACCCATTTTCAAGGTCGTCTGCGATAACATCAAGCCAAACATTCTGACCAAGTTTCATCAGTATTGGACTGAAAATGTGTCTCCAGAGCTTACACAAGATTTTTCTAAGATCTGACCTAGTAACCTAGTTTTTGACCCGACATGACCCATTTTCAAACCTGTCTGAGATACCTTCAAGACAAACATTCTGACCAACTTTCAGGAGTATTGGACTGAAAATGTCAAGGATTTTAGAAGATATCTGTTCAGACTGACAGACAGTCCAATGGACAGACAGTTATTGGTCCATAATGAAATTATACATTAAGCCCCCTTCTTCCATGACCTAGCATTTCATTAAATAAAAACAAATAATGGCTATCTGGGGCTTATGATATACAATATAAATATGAAGTTTCATAAAATTTTGTCTAGTAGCTAAAGACATATTGATCCATGATGGAAATATACATCAAGCCCCCTTTTTCCATAAAAAGGCATTAAATAAAAAAAAATTTATTGACGGACAATCACAAGAGACACATGTATGAAGTTTCATCAATTTTTGTGAAGAATTTTAGAAGATATCTGTCTTGACTGATGAACAAACAGACAGACAGATGGAAAGACACACAAATGGACGGATGGACAAAGAAAGCAAAAACTGAATCCATCCAGCTGAGAATTAAAAAGGGGCAGTTGCTGGAGGTTAACTTTTACTAGATTTTTTCATATTAATCCTTATCCAGCTAAATAACTTAAATGCAAGCTGACAGTAAAATCCTAAATTTGGCTAATATAAAGACATTTTTAGAGTAAAAATATCTCCTTAGGGGACACTGTAGATCCAAGAACAGACTGCACATTCTGTGCAGTCTGATCTTGATCTACACTGTCCACAAAAGGTCAGTGAGTCGCGCTTAGCAGCCTAAAGGTTAAGCGACAGAAAAAAAAGAGTTTAATTACCGGTATTCATTTTCCAGTTCCTTCAACACTGTCTTTCTTTTTATAAAGATTATTTCTTGTTTTTAATACAAAGGGTGTATCATTTCAAAACTGAGAAACCAACTTTGAAATATTATTCATTTAACTATAATAGTATAGAAAATGTTAGTGCCAATGAAAAAAAAGACCTGGGTCCGTACTCACCAACCATTCTTAAGAACATTCTTTGTCTTATTCTTAAGAAATTTCTAACTGTGAAAGTAACACAACTTCTGATTGGCTAAACCAGATGGTTTAGCCAATCAGAAGTTGTGTTACTTTCACATGTAGAAAATCTTGGCGAATAAGGCAAAGAATGTTCTTATATGAGAATGGTTGGTGAATACGGAACCTGAATAGCTTGCACTTTTCTACAAATAGTTGATCTAGAATTAACATAATTGGTAAACAAACAAACATACAAGTATCAATTACCTGTTGCTATGGTTCGTCCACAGATGGCATTGTATGCCATAATATTCCCACATGGTTTTAATGGGGAGTTATTTGGAGCCGAGGAAAATATGGAGCTAATAACACCTAAACGCCCATTCATGCCAGATTTATGTCCTCGACAGTGGCCGCTAAAATCAATATAGGTCCCTGTTGGTGCCGTGTAAGAAGAGCAATCATTCTCTGTAAGTGTACCAATAAAGACAGAGTTATCTATGTGTACTTCTTTATCGCTGCATGAGTGACTTTCAGCATCGGGAAAATACACAAAGGGAAATAATCCAGTTTGCTCTCCTGCAACAACCACATCTGACACTCGTAATTCTAATTCGTTGTTGTAGTAAATGCCATAGTCAAGATTATGCCATGTTTTGAATGAGGACCATCTTGTGCAAGACTGCCCAGCTTTCACAGTTAAGCCATCATCCTTAAACACTGCTACACCCATTAGGTTTCCCACTGCTTCGTTGTTATTATAGTAAAAGGTGGCTGATTCACAGTTTTCACCAGAAGTACGATATCCAACCCTCTGTGAACCGGCTGCGTAATTGTTCTGGAGTATTAATTCTGTAGCTCCTATTGTCCAGAAAGCAGCTTCGAAACGGATATTCTGAGATTCTGCTCTACCATAAGCAGAGCCTGTCCATTTCAGACCGGCGACTAAATTCCCTGTCAAAGTTGTCCTGTTCGATTCGGTTACAATACCTGTAAGTAGTACATAAATATCTGGATGTAAAACTTTAGCAGGCAACAAAATTTTCCGCTTGTCCAGAAATAAAAACATTGCAGAACACAACTTCAACATGACTCAAAAGATGGAATTTGTCTTTCAAAGAGTACAAAACATTGTTGGAAGAGGACAAATTCTGGTTACAAGCATTTTCTCCTTTTCTTTTATTGTGTACAGAAACCTCATTTTTCAGGGTTATTAGAAAACAGAATTGTTTAATACCACATAATCTTGAGATTGGACCAAGCCAAAGATGAAACCTTGAAAATATTGGAGAAAAGGAGGAAATGCTGGTTACCACCAGCTGGTCATTTTCTCACACTGTTTTATACACTATCAAAGAAAAATCTTTTAAGCCCAATTTAGTTTGTAACTGCTTTAAGGTCTATGGCCCCTAACTCTCATATTAAAAGATGGAAGCTGCCGAGATTGGCTGAATAGCCTTTAAGAAAATGTTGATGTTACACGATCTTTACCGATGAGTTAGTGAGTCTACAGCCCCTAACTCTCATATTAAAAGACGGAAGCTGCCGAGATTGGCCGAATAGCCTTTACGAAAACGTCAATGTTTAGCGATGAGTTAGGGGCCGTAGTCCTTAAATTTGAAAAATTCTAGGTTTCTATTGTCTGGTAAAGAGTTACAGAGCCTTTACAACATGAGGAAATTTCAGACTCATCAAAATTAGGAGCATTTTCATACGGCAAATTACTTTTGGTTCAAATTGTAAAATTTGTCTGTAATAGAATGAAAAACATTGTTTGAAAAGGAGAAAACACTGGTTACCATCATTTTCTCCTTTTTTTAATATTGTTTTCAAAAGCTAAGAATCATTTCAACTCTAGATTGTTTGATAAACATGAAAGAAAAATGAATGCCTACCCGTCTATTGAGATACACCCCATTCCTTTGTTTGACAACAATATATCATGTACAGTTACACAGACACTGGATATAGGCCCTTAGTCTGTGTCCTTAGAAAAACATGATGCATTTTAGGACAGGTATCAAGATAATTTCATTATTGTGTCATTCAGTTTTGAAAAAAAAAAAGTGTGGTTGAAGGAAATTTTTTTGAGGAAAATAAATGGATTATATTACATAAAGATTAAAGTTCTAATGATGATGGAGGTAAGTGATTGTGTTTACAATTCAGTATGTAAGTGTTTATCCTTTACGACAACAAAATTTCAGACTAAGTCGAAATTGAAAGCATTTGCAGACGACGAATTCAAGGTGGCCCTAATGATGAAATTTGTTCTTGATAGGGTAGAAAACATTGTGGTAAAAGGAGAAAATGCTGGTTTCCAGCATTTTCTCTTTTTCCCACAATTTTTTGAAAAGCTTGCTTTTTTCAGAGTCATTACATGGTGCCATTGTGTGGTAAAGGGTTAAATATTTATGAATAATTGCTGAAAGTTAAGCACCATGACGACCAAAAGAAGTGGTTAAAACTATTGGTTTGATAAAAAAGGTTACAGATCATGTTCATGTCAATTTTGACAAAGTAAAGTCCGATTGTACTCGTATATAAGGAAAGAAATGATCAGACTGGTACACAGGCTATCCCCTTGTATACATCTGTACATTATGCTGGCCGGAACTACTTTGAAATGGAACATATTAATGCAATTTTAACTAATTTACCTTTTTCTTTTCACGGGTCTCTGGAATCAAAACTGGGCCACGCTGACGTGTAACAATAACCTAGTCATTAATCATAATGTCAAGCACAACTTTGATAGAAGAAAAAGATATTTCTTTGAAAACCATTTTTTTAAAACATTTGATGGTTCAAAAGAATTTATTTCATTGAAATTTTACTTTTTACTGACTGAACAACATTTCTCAACAGAGAAAAGAAGCCTGTCAGGGATACGTCATTCACAAAAAGCTATCCGATTGGTTAGTTGTTTATGCGTTGTGGAGTGGAAGTAGGTCCGAATGACGTCATTTTAGCAGTTTTCGATTGGCTTATTACAACTACAGTTTATTTGTTGCTGTAGCAACACCATCATAACAATCAGCTGATCCAAAGTATATTGCATTTGTCAGAAACAATGTTTTTCAAGAATACGATTTTATTCCTTCTAAAAATTTCAAGTTTCTTATTGTTGTTCTGATTAAATTTACAATGTTCTCGACGTGTTTTTGTTCTTATTTACTCGAGAAGTATCGAACTATTTCAAAGGCGTTTGGATAATACTGTTCAGAGGCATATGCAGCAATCTCGACTGGCGACATATGAAGGCGAGAATCAAAATCTCGCCTTCCAAAAAAGGACATCATGGTTGTTAAAAATGTCTTTCACGAGCACAGTTGCCTTTGCGGCCACTGCAGATCAATCATGGGACTTAGCCTTTGACAGAATACAAAACAATGCTGGTCAAAAACATAAATTCACATTTTTCCTTGCTTTCACAATGGCTTGTTTAACCCTTTACCAGCATTTTCTCCTTTTTCCAAAATGTTTCCTATTCTTTCAAAGACAATTCTGATTATTTATTCCACAATTAATTTGTCATCTGCAAATCCTGTCAGAATGGGCAAGTCCAGAATTTTGTTGTTTGGTAAAGATTTAAACATTGGATTGCTGGTAAAGGAGTGATGAAAACTCAAGATACAAATCTTGGATACATACCATTTCCAACTGGCCCATAAACCACATTATCTTCAATTGGCACAAACGCGGATCCAAATACACCTAGGGCAGAGTTGTGGAGGTCATGGAAAGAGCAAGAAGTTATGTTTGAGGGTTTTACATCGCTTGCGCTGACCCCAATAAAGGACACAGCAAACCGTGGATCGTAACTTTCTGTGAGTCCCTCTTGGCCCATGCTTCTGAACTCAGTATGTGATGCTCTAACAAAGCCTGAAAGAAAGACTTCGTATAGAATAGAAAATAAAATTGATAAAATGGATTAAAGTTATGTTATAAAGTGTGAGATTTTAATATATTGTAGTCTTGACTGAAGAAAATACATGTAACCCTTTCCTGGACAAACTTTGTTTTAACATTGCTGAGAAATGCAACTTGTGAAAAGATCATTAGGAAAGGTGAAAATGCTGGTAACCAACATTTTCTGCTTTTCCCAAAACATTTTTCGACCCTTAACTCTTTACCATATGACAAAACTTTTGGACTGGTCTAAATTGAAACCATTTGCAGACAACTTTAATGTGGCTAAAATGAATAAATCTGTTCTTCTTTGAGTAGAAAACACCTTGGGAAAAAGAGAATATCCTATTTTCCCCCATGTCCTCAAAAGCTCTCCTCTGAAGGGTCATTAAAACTCGGGATTGTGTCTTAAAAAGTTAAAAGAAATATCCATCATCTTAGCCACTTTCCATTTGTTATCTGCAAGTGCTTCAGTTAGGTCTAAAATTTAACCCTTTACCACACAGTCCCTACTTATAATGACCCCAAGGAAGAAAACTTTTGAAAACATTGTGGGAAAAAGAGACAAGAGCACAGCATGTAGGTGCCAACGCTCAGCTGCAAGTGCTTGAATTTCAGCAAAACTTTTAAGTCAAGAAAGGGCATAATTGTGTCAAAAATACTTGACAGTTACCCACCCTTGTTGTATAGGTTCCCCTTTTGATAGTGTACAACTTGTCCAAGTATGAAGTAATATCTTCAGTAATAACAGAGATATTGCAAAAAGTTTTTGCACAACGACAATGCACACAACGATGACGCTATGTCTGTAACTCGACATTTTCTCTGAAAACAGCCAAGCTAGAAATGCTGGTAACCAGATTTTCTCTTTTTCCCACAATGTTTTCTACTCTTTCTGATGAAAGTCCCATCCTTTGTGCCAAATTAAATTCGTCATCTGCTAAAGCTTTCAATTTGGATCAGTGTAAAATTATGGTGTGCAGTAAAGATTCAACTCTTTACCAAACGACAAAATATAAGACTGGTCGAAATTGAAAGGATTTGCAGATGACCAAAAAAAAAAATGTCACTGAAAAATTGAAATTTGTGCTTGGAGAGGTAGAAAATATTGTGGGAAAAGGAGAAAATGGTTACCAGCATTTTCTCCTTTTCCCACAATGTTTTCAAAAGGCTTCTTTCTCAAGGTCATTAAAAGTCAGGCTTGTGTGGTTTTAAGGATAATTTACCTGATCTCAGTAACTTCTCCCCATTTAGTGTCTTTTCACCGACCGACGCAAGAATACGACCGCCCCACTGTGACACATCCTCACCACGCACAACAACATTTCTAGTCAAAAGACCCACTGCCGCTGCAAACACATGGTCTGTCCCACTGATGCTTTCTGTAATAGCTGGTAAAAGAAAAGGCAAAAATTACTGTTTCAGTCTAAACCCTTTACCACACAATCCTGAGATTTAACCCCACTGAGGTAGGCTTTTGAAAAAATTGTGAAAAAAGGCGAAAATGCTGGTAACCAGACCTTTAGTGGTCAGTGCAGATCAAGATCAGACTGCACAGAACATGCAGTCTGATCTTGGATCTACACTGTCTGATAAAGAGATATATTTCCTCAAACAAGAGGGCTATGATGGCCCTGAAGTCGCTCACCTGAGTCTTTTGATCAAACATGACCCATTTCTAATCTCTTCCAAGATATTAAGACAAACATTCTGACATACAATCATTAGTATTGGACTTACAAACATGGCCCTTAGAGTGTACACAAGCTTTTTCTAGAATTTGTCTCAGTGGCCTACTTTTTAGCTCAATATTGCCTATTTTCAAACATGTAGAAGTTATCCAGACAAACATTCTGACCACCTTTCATGAGTATTCGAGAGAAAATGTGGCCTATAGGGTGTAAAGAAGGTTTTTTCCAAGAATTGACCTAGTGACCTAGTTTTTTTTATCCAATATGACCCATTTTCATACTAGTGTAAGACATTACCAAGACAAACATTCTGACCAAATTTCAAGATTACTGGACTGAAAATGTGGCCTCTACAGTGTACAGAAGGCTTTTCAAAGATTAAATCTGGTGACCTAGTTTTAGACCCCACGTGACCCATTTTCAAACTCATGCAAGATATCATCAACACAAGTATTCTGACCAAGTTTCAAGAGTATTGGACAGAAAATGTAACCTCTAGTGCGTACACAAGGTTTTTCTAAGACTTGACCTAGTGACCTAGTTTTTGACCCAACCTGACCCATTTTCACACTCATTCCAGATATCATCATGACAAGAATTCTGACAAACTTTCAAAAGCATTGGACTAAAAATGTTGCCTCTAGAGCATACACAAGGTTTTTCTAAGATTTGACCTAGTGACCTAGTTGTAGACCCAACCTGACCCATTTTCAAAGTAGTGCAAGATATCATCAAGACAAACATTCTGACCACCTTTCAGGAGCATTGGACTGAAAATGTAGCCTCTAGAGTGTACACAAGGTTTTTCTAAAATTTGACCTAGTGACCTAGTTTTTAACCCAACCTAATCCATTTTCAAACTCATCTGAGATATCATCAATACAAACATTCTGACCAAATTTTAAGAGTATTGGACTTAAACTGTGGCCTCTCGAGCGTACACAAGGTTTTCCTAAAATTTGACCTAGTGACCTAGTTTTTGACCTAACCTGACCCATTTTCAAACTCATTTGAGATATCATCATGAAAAACATTCTGACAAAGTTTCAAGAGTATTGGACTGAAAATGTAGCCTCTAAAGTGTACACAAAGTTTCTCTAAAATTTGACCTAGTGACCTAGTTTTTAACCCGACCTGACCCATTTTCAAACTCATCCGAGATATCGTCAAGACATACATTCAGAACAACTTTCAAGAGCATTGGACTGAAAATGTGGCCTCTAGAGTGTACACAAGGTTTTTCTAAGATTTGACCTAGTGACCTTGTTTTTGACCCGACATGACCCATTTTCAAACTCGTCTGAGATATAATCAAGACAAACATTTTGACCAACTTTCATGAGTATCGGACTGAAAATGTGGCCTCTAGAGCGTACACAAGGTAAAAGTTGACTATGGACGACGCACAACAGACGCCAGACACAGCACAAACCATGAGCACTTCGTGCTCAGGTGAGCTAAAAACACCAAGTTCAAACAGCAATATTCAGGATTTTTACTATCGGCTTGAAAGTTTCATTTCTTTTTTATAGCAGGGTAAGAGTTAACTCTTTACAAAATGACAAAAATTTTGACTCATCCAAATTAAAGTCTTTTGCAGACTACATATCATATGTGCCTTCTTCAATGATAGGATTAGTCTTTTAAAGGATGGAAAACATTGTGGGCACAGGAGTAAACAATGGTGACCAGCATTTTCTCCTTTCCCACCATGTTTTTTTAAGAATTACAACCCCTAACTAATCAGTAAATATCATGTAACATCGACATATTCGTAAAGGCTATTCGGCCAATCTCGGCAGCTTCGCCGTTTAATATGAGAGTTAGGGGCCATAGACCAAGTCTTCTTCCTCCCTGGGATTGTTAAATCTCCAGATTGTTTGGTAATGGGTAAGTTAGTTCTATGACTTTCTTTGAATTTGATTGGCTTCAAAAAATCAAAGATATAAACAAACTAATTGAAGTTTCATGAATATCAAACCACAGACAGACAGATAGATGGATAGACAGACAAATAAACTGCAGGAACAAAAGCATGCTCCAAGTTCTAGGCCAGTTGAAGTAAATAGAATAAGAAATCACACTGTTATGATCACTGAAATTACATTTAATTTTAAAATTTCATCCAAATGATGAACAAAGTTTTATAAGCACAGGCAAAGCTTACCAAGATGTGTGTATGTCAAACCCTGACTGAGAGTGAGAACTTTATTAGTTACATCCACTCCTGCTATTGTTCGCTCTTCCGTTTGTGATGGGTTTGGTGAGGTAGTGGTTACAATGATAGAATCGCCTACAGCCCATCCCGACACATCTGCCGAACTAACAAGGGTGAGGGTTGTTGACCCAGCCGTGGCTGTAGAGGCAAGCCTAGCCCAGGAGCTTCCTTTACTTCTTCCATGTAAGTCAAGCCCACCAAAAACAGCTGAAACAGCAGATAATAGATAAAGTCCACGTCACACCAAACTAGTTCTTGGAATGTCTTACCCTGTCCTAACATAATCGGAAAACGGGTTGCGGTCAGAGTAGAACGTGTAATTTTGGCCTGATAATGCCTGAAGCCCCTGTCTCACCAAACCTGTTCTTAGAAAGTCTTACCCCGGTCAACAAAATCATAAAACGGGCTGCGGTCCGGATAGAACGTGTAATTTCAGTTGGTAAAATGCAAATGCACTGCCAATTGAAGCCCGACTGGACCGCGTCTCTATTAGGATTGAAGTACGGCAGTTCCGTTTGTAGTACGTACATCTCGTTTTAAGTACGTTGTCACTCCGTCTAATTACAGGACGGGATGGACAGCAAAAAATTTTGAGCAGGCTCAAAGTTCTGGAGTACCCTTCCCGTCCTAGCCTGTCCATTAAGTTCGTAAACAGATCGTAAAAGGTTGTAAATACGTCCACTCCGTCTGAACACAGTTTAAGTCCGTTTGGCAACAATTTTCGGAATGGAGTGAGAACGAGTTTGATGTGACGGGGGTATTATTGATAAACTGCTTTACCCTTTATCAGACAACTCTACATTTTTACAACCCTGAAGAAGGCCTGAATTGACAACCAGCATTTCCTCCTATTTTAAAAATGTATTCTACTCTTTCTTTCAGTCACATTTCATTTGTCATCTGTAAACGCTTTCGATACCCAATATTCAAAATTTGTTCATTGATTAACTCTTTACCAAACAACAAAATTTAGACTAGTCAAAATTGAAAGCATTAGCAGACGACAAAGTTAAAAGTGACTGAAAAATTGAAATTTGTTTTTGGAAGGGTGGAAAACATTGTGGGAAAAAAAGAAAATGCTGGTTACCAGCATTTTCTCCTTTTCCCACAATGTTTTCAAAAGGCTTCCTTCTCAGGGTCGTTAGAAGTCGGGATTGTGTGGTAAAGAGTTAACCCTTTACCAAACAATCCCTGAATGGTTTTTACGACCCTGAGATAGAAGCCTTTTGAAAACAGAAAAATACTGGCTACTCCTTTTCTGATAATGTTTACAAGATTCTTCTTAATCTTGGCCGAGAAAATTTATTAGAATGGTGTTATGAGCCACTAAAGTTTCAACAGTTTTTCACTTATATATCAAGATGGCACAGTCATGGCACAGTCATAACACACATGGGCCATGCTCTGTGAAAAGGGGACTTAATGCATCTTCAAAAAGTATCGACTCGGGTCAGCCTGCGCAATCCACGCAGGCTGACCTGGGCTGAAACTTTTTGTGGATGGTCAATTTTCTGTACGTCCAAGGACAAGTCTACTTCATAATTCAGTTGTTTGTTACAAAAAGTGGATATCATGGAGCCATAAGTATATGACGGCTTGCTTCATACCATGGATCACAGAGATGCATTAAGCCCCCTTTTGCCGCAGTATGGCTCTGCTCTGCCAAAAGGAGGCTTAATGCATATCCATGATGCATGACAACAAGCAAGCCATCACATAATTATGAATCTATATTAGCCACATTTTTTAACAACCATCTTAATTAGACTGGTCCTTGGACTTACAGAAAATTTACCCAATAGCGAAAAAGTTTCAGCCCAGATCAGCCTGCACACACTATGCAGGTTGACCTGGGTCGATACTTTTCGCAGGTGCATTAAGCCCCCTTTTCACAGAGCATTGCTATTAATTTTGTTATCTAAAGATAAGAAGAGACTGACTTTTGCTTACCCAGTGCCTTATTGCTAATTGTGTAGGAGTTGACCCCTGTGTACCACGGACTGTCCTGATTCCCTGCAAGAATGATGTTTGCTGTACCCAGCAATGGTCGGTCAGGCCATCCCACCACAAGACGGCCGCCAAATATAATGATGTTCTTGGCCTCAAATACGTAATCATAATTAGTTGTGTAATCTATCTCGAGTTCGCTGTACAAATGCACGTTTCCAAGCCTGGGTGGAGAGTAGTCTTTGATCACCACCCAACCTGGAAAAAAAAAGGTATTTTTACCATCTAGTAGTTAAGTCTTTATCACAAAATCCCAAATTAAAACACCCTGGGACAGAAAGCTTTAGAAAACATCATGGGAAAAGGAGAAAATACTGGTAACTAGCATTTTCTGTTTTTCCCACCATGTTTCCTGCACTTCCAAAAGAACTTTTCACATTTATTTTGTTGTCTGCAAACACTTTCAATTTGGACCAGTCTAAAATTTTGTTGTTTGGTAAAGAGTTAACAACTTACTTACAAGACAACCTCTTTACCAGGTAACAGAATCTGAAACTTTCCCACTTTTGAAAGCAACTGTGGCTTAAATGATTTATCTCTCTGATTTTACAAAACAATGTGGTAAATGAGCAATTTCTCCTTTTCCTAACATGTTTCCAAAAACCTTTTCCATGGGGGGGTTAAAACTTTAGATTTCGTTGTTAGAGGTTGAAGCATCAGACTACAGAGTGAGAAATTAAAGGTTTAACCCTTTGCCACACAATCCCAAGTTTTAACGACCCTGAGAAAGAAAGCTTTTGAAAACATTGTTGGAAAAGGAGAAAATGCTGGTACCAGCATTTTCTTCTTTTCCCACAATGTTTTTTTCATCTGTAACAGACAAATCCCATTACTTGTGCTACATTTACTATGTCGATCATTTGGAAATGCTTCCAATTTGGATCCGTCTAAAATTTTGTCGTGTGGTAAAGAGTTAAACCCTGGAGGTTGTTTTCACATGGTCCAGCTACTATATCACACACTCCTGAGGAAGAAGGCTTTTGAAAACATTGTGGGAAAAGGAGAAATTGCTGGTAACCAGCATTTTCTCCTTCTCCCACAATGTTTTCTATCCTTCTGAAGTCAAATTCCAATTTTTTAGTCATATGTATTCAGTCGTCTATAAATGCTCTCATTTCAGACCAGTCTAAATTTTTCTTGTCTGGTCAACAGCTAAAGCATTTGCAGATGACAAATTAGATATTGCTCAAGTAAGGGTATTTGTCTGTGGAAGGGTAGAAAAACATTGTAGGAAAAGGAGAAATCCTGGTCATCAGAAGCCATCTGAAAACATCGAAGAACAAGGAGGAAAATGCTGGTTAAAAGCACTTTCACTATTACCCTCAATCTTTAACAGCATGGATAGGTACACTTGCTGCCTTAATATACTTGAAATAAAATTGAAAATGGTGTTAAACGACATACAATCAAATGTATATATAGTAACAAACATGATAATAATAATAATTTCCAGACAACACTTATTTAAAAGCACATGCCGCTTTCATTACACTCTGACCTACAACCTATACTGTCCACTACTTTAACTTTCAAAAAATGACCCCAAAATTTGTACATTTCTATCAGTCTTACTTTTAGACAACATGGAGATAATATATAGCACCAAACAATAGATAGCCAGATGGACAGGCAGATGGATTGCTAAACCAACAATTATAGAAACCTATACCTTTCATTATGGTCACATCAGCGTCAGTGGGGGGCAGTTGGTTTATTGCTGTCCCAGTTGTATTTACATAATAGGTAGAAGTATCATTATCAAATTTCCAAATTGATGCATTGGTCCAAAGATAGTAAGGATCATCACGATCAGCTTTAGGCGGGTCCTCTTCCGGGTTATGAGGAGGAATGCAACCTTCATAGAAACATTTGACCACCTGAACACTGAAACTTGTGTCATTCGCTCCCAGTTCGATCCCACCTCCTCCCTGTGGCCTACTGGTTCCTGTCTTTCCAATGACTAGAAAAAAAATAGGAGTAAAAGTTGTAAAATAAGTAATGTGATTGATGGCTTTTCCTTATGAAAAGCATACTCCGGTAATCATAAGATCATTAATTCTTTGCCTAATGACAAAATCTTAAACTTGTCCAATTTTGAAAGCATTTGCAGACAACAAAATAAACCTGACTCAAACATTGAAAGTTGTTTATTGGTTACCAGCATTTTCTCCTTTTCCTACGGACGGACAGACGGAGAAGATGATGCCAATATACGTCGCCTCCGGGGGCGTATAAAAAGGAGAAAATACTGGTTACCAGGATTTTTCCTTTTCCTGCGATGTTTTCTACAAATTCCATCATTTGAGTCACATTTGATTTGTTATCTGCAAAGACTTTCAGTTTAGACCAGTCTAAAATCATGTTGTTTAGTAAAGAATTAAGAGAAATTTTTTCCTACACAGTTTTCCAAAGCTGCCCAATGCAGGAACATTAAAGGTACATCTTTATGCGTTTTCATCCAGCTTTTTAACCAATTTTATCTTTATTCCATGAAACTATAATCATTCTTGTATCTTTGTGCCAAATGTTGCCCCTTCCGGTTGCAAAGCTGCACAGATTACGACTGTTAAAAAATGTATTTCATTCTCTTGAGGCTACCCCTCGACATTACAACCACAGTTTCCAGTTTAATTCAAAGACAAATCTCTTGCATTTCTTTATCCCATACACCTTATATTGATCTTTTATCTATGTTTACAAAGCTAACTAGATTCTACACACTGTAAAGTTTTAACAGCATTTGTTTACTCTCTGGCTGTAAAGATGTATCTTTCATTGTCATATTCATCCAGCAAAACAACAGGATTGAAAAGGCCAATGAAAAGATGAACGACGCAAAACAATACCCCTATACTTTTCTGGCTTGCGAGATAATCACAAAAGATTGATAACTTACATGCTATCATCGCCCAGTTGCCATCATCTTGTGAGGAGAAATACCAATTTCCAGACTTGAGCCCTGATGTAGAACAGGTGAAAGCAGACTCATTTTTATTTTTCCAGTTTGTGCCATCTATTGTAATATTGTCCGGCTCTTCAAAGACTTTCAAACCCAATATCAGGCAAGTGCCCTCCTGAAAAAAAAAAGATTTTTTTTTTTCATTCTTAGATTATATAGCCCTTCCCAAATTAGAAGCAGCAAATTAAATATTACATTCTATTGCTAAATGGTGGAATTTCCTTACATATGGTGGAAAACATTCTAGGAAAAGGAGAAAATGCTGGTTACCAGCATTTTCTCCTTTTCCCACAATGTTTTCAGAAGGCTTTTTTCTCAGTGTCTTTAATTTTCGTGATTGTTTGAAAATCAGTTGACTGGGTTAACAAGTGGACAGGAACAGATTTTTGTGGTAAATGGAAATTTGTTTTTCTTTGTATAATATTTAGCACAGTTTTCAACATTATTCCAGTAATATCTTGGCAGCCAGTCCACCTATCCATGCTCTCCTGGAATTTCTTTTACCAGTACCTTGCACAATTTTCTTCCCAGGTCAGTAGATGTGGCAAATGGAGAAAATACTTTCTGTAAGTAATTGATTTCTTTGTGCTTCATGCTGTCAAACATGATCTGATGCAAGACAAACAAAAAGGCTACTCCAGAAGGCCATGAGATTAATGTATACATATGCGAGTCGGAAAATCTGCGAATTACCTATTAGAGACATTTTGCGTACGGAAATCACTGCAATTCAAGAAGCTCATTATTTGTTGGTATACTTGTGGTAAAATACGCCAACAGTTTGCGAATTTTTGAAATTCGCAAAATCGCAAAAATTTCCATGTTGCAAAAATTTCCACTTATACAGTATAGCGACTTTAAAATACTTACCCCCAAACCATAAAATGCACCGGAGAAGCTTAAATTTGTCATATCAGCTCCATTTTGGACGGTCATTTTGTACCACTCTTCAGATTTCAAAACAGCCATCCATCCGGGCTTATGTGTCAACCGTTTAGAATGGTAATAGCCATGTGTGGTCCCATACTGATTTTCAAATGTAAGATTTTTCCCTTCTGCAGATGAAGGTACCATTCCTGTAACAGCTATTCGGATTAGTTTCACTGAGTTCAAAATCCTCTTAGTTGAGAGACCTTTGGTTGTTCGTCCACAAGAAGATAATGTTAAACTATCTGGAATATGAGAGCCTGGATCTGGTATGACAATGGCTGGACTTGAATCGCAAAAACTTCCATCTGCATCTATCATTGCTCCTTCATGGATCCAACGCCAATTTACAAGCTCGGTAACATCATTGAACCGGAGATCCTCATACCGAGACATGAAACCACCACAAAACACTGAGCAAGTGCCTTGTATTTCTGTATGCTCAAAAGCCAATGGACAATGCTCAATATAGACATCCTCCATCTCAAAACAATGCCCATAAGGTACCTTGACAGCTACATCTGTTGCTACCGAATCCCCATCATTAATTTTACCAGAAATACAGGACTCTATCACATTTGGACCATTACATTTGTGATTTAGGACTTTTTTCCATTCAAGGCCTGCTTTATCATTGTTAAGGGAAACTAGTTTATCAAAAACAATATATGCACAGTTCACACACTCTGCTCCTTTTTCATTGTTCCAGGTCGTCAGATTTGTAAACATGGCAGGAACAGGTTCACCTTCTCCATTCATTGGGTAGAAGTCCTCAAATATCCATAATCCAAACCAACCACAAGAATGTGCTGTATTATTACTAAACTCACCTAAAGGTTCCTTCCTTGGGAAAACAGAAGTCGTGTGGGATGGGCCTTCAGGATGCTCTAGCATTCTGTACCAATAGCCAAAGTGTGTAGCTCCAGCCACAGCATTGCCACGGTAAGTATTATTTGGATTTGTGGCCCAAACTGATGCTGCTGTGACATCATCATTTAAAAGACTTGTACTGGATTTCACAAACACTAGTAGATTTTCTTCAAATTCATTTCCCGTTTCAATTCCGTCTTCCAAAAAGAACGCCCCTCCCATAACATCATAGGCAACATTTTTTGTAATTTTGACATTATGGGATCCATGTATGTTGATTGCTCTGTTGAATGTATGATGAACGGAGCAACCTAGCACATAAGACTCGCTCATATTTCCATTCAGATGGAAGTGGATGGGGTAGCGGCCAAGCTGAAAAGCTTGGCCGGCAAAAGTGACTTCAATGTATGACAAGTGAGCCTGAGCATCCTGGGTGTTCTTCTCCGGACTATGAACGATGACTTGGGCTCCAAACTGATTACTTCCTGTTTCCTCTCCAAAACGGCCCTGGAAACATGTCTGTGTGGCAAACTCACCTGAGAAAAAAGAAATTTTTTACTTGTCCCTTTATGACACTATCCTGAGTTTTGGAAAGAAGCCCTTTGAAAACATTGTGGCAAAAGGAGAAAATGCTGGTAACCAGCATTTTCTCCTTTTACCACATTGTTTTCTACCCTATTGGAGAAAGATTTTTATCCCTTTTCCACAATGTTATCAAAAACCTTTATCCTGTGTTGTTTATACGAAAATACTGGTTAATATTGTTTTCTCCTCTACCCATAAAGATTTTTTTTTCTTTATCTTCAAACAGACAGATTTAAGCTTTGAGTCCTATTTATTTTCAGATCTGCAAATGCTTTCAATTTGGACTAGTCCATGGTATCGTTGTCTGGTAAAAAGCTAACAAATTGCCTCCTTCATTTTGACTTACCGTATTTCTCCTAATACAAGCTCCCGGGAGGTATGCAAACATAGATAGGGAGCCTTTATTTTGTACCCAATTTGCAAAGCAAAAAGTCTGTCCAATTTTGTATTTCTTTATGTTTGAGTTTTGTTAAGATGAAATATTAATCAAATTAGAGGCAATATTCATCAAATTCTTCAAATATTGTCATTTTAATGAGAGCGCTTTTATTAGGAGAAATACCACGGTACTCATTTCCAGCAGACCACAAATAACACAAAATATTGCTTACAATGAGACATGTCTCACAAAATATCATGTATATTTATCTATATATTCATCCACCAATACCTAGAACAACATTGTCATTAGTTAGGACAGTGTCCTCATTCATTCGGCATACCTCGGGTGATGGGAGCCATCATATCCCTCGGCTGTATCTGGTGGATTAATATGCATCAGATCGATACATATCCGGAAATACGCCGGTTTACCGTTCTGAAAATTGTAAGGCTCCTCTTAAAAAAAGAAAACTTGAGTTTCAATTTTCTATCGAAATCTTTCTATGTTTCAGTTGAGTTGGCAAACAGTTCGTACATTCATTATTTATCAATTCCGATTAAAGTTTTCACCGACAGATAAACAGATGTGAATAACTCCATCGAGGTTGTTTATGTCGTTGCTAAACGACTGACAGTGGCGCGCCAATGTATAAGATCACGTGATTCGCAGTTCAAATGGAAACGACCATTATACGGACGAGGTTAGATGTAGGTACGGAATCGGCCGAGTTGTGACGAGTGTGTCCTCATTGTGTTGAGTCATTTTAGCCCTCTACCAGTCTAAAGTAAAGGTCAACTTCCACATCCTTGGGTCCCTGAGTTTTAACAACATTGAGAAAAGAAACCTTTTGAAAACATTGTGAGAAGTGAAGAAAATGCTGATAACCACCATTTTCTCCTTTTCTCACAATGTTTCTTCCCTATCAAAGACAATTCCATCATTTGATCTTAATTTCAATTGTCAGCAGCAAATGCTTTCATTTTGGAGAAGTGTACATTTTTGTTGTGTGGTAGAGATTTAAAAGGCTAGATTTGATTTTATTCAGTGGTAACTTAATTGAACTTGCATTTAAAGACTACCTGCTGAAAGTTACCAGGGTTTTCCCTCGGCTTTAAAAATTGGGGGTCATTGTGACCCCCTTCCTCATTAGTTGAGGATCATTTCGTTAACTTAGGGGGTCAAAATAAATGGATCTCTTCGTCATCAACTTCAAGCACGATTTATAATGCAATTCACCTTTAAACTCCAAGACAGAAAAGTCGGTCAGTCATTTCTGACGAAAAGGTCGATTTCACTTTTTGACAGACCAAACATTTACGTCTGAATCGCTGCTTGACGTGGCTTTATCGGCAGTTGTAGGAAGCAGACGATAGAAGAATGCTAACAGTTTTCTTCATCGTGACATTATTTTTCGCGAACAGCACAGACTGGTAATGTGTACTTTTATATACCGGAAGTCATATAAAATATGCTATGAAATACAGAGAACCCAACCAAGACTTTGACTGGGCCCATATTTATGACACATGTCCAATATACTTTACGGCAGTAATGTGTAAACCAGTCTTATTCTATAGATAAATTACCGGAAAACCACTTTCATCTAAAATAAACCCTGTAGTTAAAAAAAGAACGGTGTTCGTCTGACATTGAAGCAAGAACAGACTTGGATTTATGACGCTATATTCAATTTCTTACATGATTTAGATTTTGGAAAGTTGCATCACCGATGACGCACTGTCATTTATTTTGGGGGTCATTTGAATTAAAATTGTGTCTATGAAGCAGGATTTGTGCGTCATGGAAAACCCTGGTTACCACTTTTTTTACTTCCCTTTGCTTGTCTCCACATACAGGTTTGATCACTAGTACATTTCATGTTTGTTATGTTGAGCTTGCAATATAATTTTACCTGGATCAAAGCCAGCAGGGCATGCTTCAATCTCTGTGTTCCACTGTGGGTCATTATTTCCTCTCACACGGACATTCCTAGACAGCAAGCCTACTTCACCACTCAGATCTCTATATATTTCCTCCCCCTCAGCATTTCTATTCACAGAGACAAAACAAGAATAAAACAAAATCCAATGATCTCATGTGCAAGTTTTTGCTATTTAAAGTGCTAAATTAATGAAATGACCATTTAACTCTTGACTAACAATCCTGGGTTTTCACAAACCTGGGAAAGAAGGCTATTGAAAACACTGTGGGAAAAGGAGAAAATGCTGATAACCAGCATTCTCTCCTTTTCCCACAATGTTTTTTTCTCTATCAGAGAGCTTAAGTACATTTTACTAATTTTGAATTTATTATTGGCAGATGTTTTGAATTTGAAAAAGTCTAAAATTTCATTGTGAGACAAAGGGTTAACTCAGAACAAGAGGGCCAAGATGGCCCTGGATCACTCACCTGAATTTTTGAGAGGAATAATACCAACTTTTTTTAAAGTATTGAAATTTTGGAAACAAAATCATTATTTTGCCAAGCAATTATGGAAAGGTCACCTGTAAAAATCATTTCAAAATCTGTCACCACCCCTACAATCATCACCACAGCCATGTTTTTTAAGAATCATAATACTGCAAATTAATTTTCGGATAGATCATCCAAAGACCATTTCTTGAACAAGAGCACATGCCCAATAGTGGCTAAAAATATTAAGTTGAACAAGAGCACCTCATGAGGGTGCCAATGATTGGCTGTTGGTTGCTGGATAGTAAGTTAAAATTCCAAGTAGCAAAAGGGGCATAATTTGGACAAAACAATTTTGGAGTTACCTGCCCTTGATGTATGGGTTGCTTTTTTACTAGTGAACGATTATTCCGAGTTTCAAGTACGTGTGTTGAGTGGAAGCTGAGATATAACAAAATGTCAAAGTTTTTGCACAACAACAACAACGATGCAGATGACGACAACAGGGCTATATCAATACCTCGATGTTTTTTTTGAAAACAGCTAAGCTAAATAAGGGGTATAATATAAGGATCATTTCTGTGAAATAACTTCAAAATCTGACTAGTGGTTTCAGAGAAGAAAATTTTTTAAGAATTTCTTCATGTCCGTATAGTGCAAATAGCGCACCCCCCCCCCCCCCCCGCCATGTTTCTTAACAGATCAAAATTTCGCGAACAAATTTTCAAAAGGGGCACCCAAGGAACATTTCTGTCAAATTATTTCAAAATCTGACAAGTGGTTTAAGAGAAGAAGAATTTCAAACAATTTCTTTAAGTCCATACAGTGCAAAGACGCCCCCCCTCCACCACGGCCATGTTTTTCGACGGATCAAAATATTGCGAACAAATTTTGAAAAGGGTCACCCAAGGAACGTATCTGAAATTATTTCAAAATCTGACCAGCGGTTTCAGAGGAGAAGACTTTAAAAGGTTTCTTGGAAAATTCCATTTGGTAGCCATGGCAACCAGATTTTTTGATGGAATCGAATTTTGTGAACAGTTTTTAAAGAGGACCTCCCCAGGAACATTCCAGCCAAGTTTGGTCCAAATTGGCCCAGTGGTTTAGGAGGAAAAGATGTTTAAAGAAATGTTGACACCGCTTTTAAAGGGTTTCTTGGAAAATTCCATTTGGTAGCCATGGCAACCAGATTTTTTGATGGAATCAAATTTTGTGAACAGTTTTTAAAGAGGACCTCCCAAGGAACATTCCAGCCAAGTTTGGTCCAAATCAGCCAAGCAGTTTAGGAGGAGAAGATGTTTAAAGAATTGTTGATGCCTCACGACGGACAACGGACACAGCGTGATCCTAAAAGCTCCCCTTGAGCACGTTGTGCTCAGGTGAGCTAAAAACAGACAAAATATACCAATGTCCGTGTTGCTGGAAAAAGATAAATTTGGCGCCATAGGCGAAAGCAGAGACTTTTGCGGACGGCATAGATCAAGATCAGACTGCACAGAATGTGCAGTCTGATCTTTGATCTATACCGTCTGCTTGTGTAGTCAAGCCTATATAATCAAAATCTTTGTAAGTTTCAATGGAGTGTATATAGAGCCGTCGAAAGAGGTCTAGTTTATTTACTTGGCCCTGAAAGAGTTAACTCTTTACCAAACGACACAATTTTAGGCTAGTCTAA
Organism: Hippopus hippopus; assembly: GCA_946811185.2. Lineage (NCBI taxonomy): Eukaryota > Metazoa > Mollusca > Bivalvia > Cardiida > Cardiidae > Hippopus > Hippopus hippopus. The sequence goes on from OX328105.1 coordinate 4,797,279, forward strand.
AATGAAAGCATTTGCAGACGACAAAATAAATGGGACTGAGAAATTAAAACTTGCTGTGGGAAGGGTAGAAAACATTGTGGGAAAAGGAGAAAATGCTGGTTACCAGCATTTTCTTCTTTTCCCACAGTGTTTTCAAAAGGCTTCTTTCTTAGGGTCGTTAAAAGTCAGGATTGTGTGGTAAAAGGTTAAAAAAGGCAGATGAGACGGCAAAGAACATGTAGTCTAATCTTGATCTACAGTGCCAACAAACTCAACATACCAGTTGTAAACAAAAAACATCACATCAGGCAAAAATAGTTCAGTAACATATTTGCTAAATGCCCCATAAGTATCTGATGCTTTATTTTATTACACTTGTTTGTTTGCTCTCACGCTGCAAGAAAAAAAAAACTTTCATCTTGGTTGTCCAATATCTTTTATTTAATAAAAATCACTGATGTCTTTTCATTTTGATTAAATCAAGACTTTAGCTAATGGTTTATATTTTAGTTAATATGTATCTAAATCTGCTGTTTAAAATCATTATTAAGACAGAATTAACAGTGTGAAAGGTCTATGAACGGAGGATGTGAAATTGAAATTTGATTACTCCTTAATTACTAATGTTTTTTTTTTTTTCTGTTTTTACATGATCTATTTTCTGTGCACTTTATCTTTAATAAGAGGACCATGATGTTCCTAAATCGCTCACCTGAAATGCAACTCAGCTGTCATTGTTATGGCCACTTGCCTCTTTGCTGGAATGTTTTAGTTTTGAAAATGATTCATCCATATGACAATACCAACAATCAGAGCAGGTAAGAAAATGATAGAGCCGAAATTATAGGCCCTAGAGTGTAAACAATGGAATTGTCATCAAGATCCCCTATTTTGATGCTTTTAGCTTGTCCCCATTTTAAACAGATTTGTCCTTAGGTCATTATGAACATCCAGGGAAATTTTGAGTATGGCTGAGCCAAAATTGTGGTTGCTGAGTGTGTTCATGTTCATGTTCACAACCTTACAAACATTCTGGGCAATGGATCAAGATTATGCTGGAATTCCGATAGCTATATAATAAAAAGTGGAATTTTGGCGACGCATATTCAAAGATACATAAAAGCTAACCATGAGTATATTATGCTCAGGTGAGTTGATAATGGGTTTTCAGACAGAATCACATGCCAAATGTATGTTGTGGGCCATACAATATGGAACAGGAGGATTCCAAGAATACACTCTTTACATATTTGATCCCACATTGTGACTACAAAGGACTTTTTGTGATTCCAAGGAAGAAATTTGGTAAATGCTATTAGCAAACAAGAGCCGTCAAGTGGTTGTTGAGAAATCACTTCGGACGGACAGACAGACAAACGAAGTGGCGACTATATGCTCGCCCTTACGGAAGCATAACTATCCACCAGTCAATGCTGAATATGAAAGCTCTAGGGTTAATGTTTGGATGAAAGAAGATTTTAAAAGATCTTTTATTTGGATGTGGAAACTGGGATCCAACAACAAAGCACTTATTTTTTTTCCTAAGGTCACAATTCAATGTACTTTGGTAGAGTGCTACTGTTGCCAATTAAGTTGTAGGCTTTGTGTTTGGGTTGATTTTTTTTTTTTTCAGCAGTTGACATGGAAACCAGAGTTGTTCATGAATTCCAATTTGTCAAAGGGCAATACAGTTGATCTTGCTTAGCTAAGCGACTACGGTTATTAAGCCAACACTTTTATTAAGCGATAGGAATCCCAATGTCACTGTTGAAATATATAAGACTAGCTGGAATTGAATGCCCCATGGATTAAAGCCTTTATGCTGAGCTAAATCCTATGTTGTTAGTACTTATTACAATCGTCTTGTGAAATCCGAGAACCCACAACATAGGGCCATTTTCAACACTAGGGCCAAAATTTGAAGTATTTTGGTAGAGGGCCACTAGATGATGCTACATGCCAAATATGAAAGCTCTAGCCCTTACGGTTTGGGACAAGAAGATTTTTAAAGATTTCCTTCTTTATCTCTATATGAAATCCAAGACCCCACAACATAGGGCCAATTTTTAACACCAGGGCCATAATTTGAAGTATTTTGGTAGAGGGTCAGTAGATGATGCTACATGCCAAATATGAAAGCTCTAGCCCTTACGGTTTGGGACAAGAAGATTTTTAAAGATTTCCTTCTTTATCTCTATGTGAAATCCGAGAACCCACAACATAGGGCCAATTTCCATACTAGGGCCATAATTTGAAGTATTTTGGTAGAGGGCCACTAGATGATGCTACATGCCATATATGAAAGCCTTAGCCCTTACAGTTTGGGACAAGAGGATTTTTAAAGTTTTTTCTTTCGGTTGCCATGGCAACCGGAGTTCTTCATGGAATTCAAATCTTTGAAGTATTCTGAAAGTGCATCACCTAAGGATCATTTCTGGGAAGTTTCATTGAAATCTGATTGGCGGTTTCAGAGGAGAAGATTTTTTAGTAATTGTTTACGGACAGACGGACGACGGACATTGACCGATCACAATAGCTCACCCTGAGCACTATGTGCTCAGGTGAGCTAAAAAAGCATTTCTGGGTGATTTGATGTGCACTTTGAAAAATAAAAACATTGTTGAGGTATGCCTCTGCTCAATAGAAGCACTGTGTTCTGACTTAAAACATTTATTTTTCTAAATCATGAAAACACAGCAACTTGACTTATCAATGATTTTTGCAACCAAAAATCGATCTAGGTCTAATATTATATCTTTCCGTATGATCAGATTTCAATAGCACGAATTGCTTATCAGGAGGCTAAATTTAATTTTGAATGGATGGACTGAAACAATGCCATTACAATACCCTTTCTGGTCTTCAGCCTGTTGAGCCAATATTTACAAATTTAAAAAATTCAGTACATTCTCCATGTGACATCATGTTTTTAAAGACTTCTGATGCAAAGGTGTCAAAAAGCAGCATGAAAGAAAGAAGGCTAAATATCTTACGAGCATGAGTAGTCCATTGCTGTATGTGTATATTCCAGTGGCTCAGTCAATGTCAAGGTCCTTTTGTCAGCTGATATGGCACTGATAGTATGTTTTTCTGTCTCTTTCTGTGACAATCTATCCCCAGTTGTTGCTACCACGATCTCATCACCAACATTCCAACCATCAGCAGGCCACTACAACATGAACAGTTTTTTATAATCATTGATCTAAAAACGTGTCCCAGTGCACATATACCCCTGCAAAATGCCTTGTGTAAGATGGGGCCTATACATAACTCTACCACCCAATCCGAAGTTTCAATGACCTTGAGGAAGGCAGCTTTTGAAAACATTGAGGGAAAAGAAGAAAATGCTGCTTATCAGCATTTCTTCCTTTTCCTATAATGTTTTCTACCCTTTCAAAGACAATTTCTGAGCAGTCTGATCTTGATATACACTGTCTGCAAAAGGTCAGTGAATCAAGATTTAACAATTCATGACAGTCAAAGTTTTAGAAAACATTGTAAGAAAAAGGGGAAAATGCTAGTAACCAGCATTTCTCCTTAACCAACAATTATTTCTACCCTGTCATGGAACTTCAGTTCATTTGGACCACTCAAAAATTTGTCATCTGCAGATGCTTTCAATTCCGGAGAGTCTAGAATTAGAATTTGTCATTTGGTAAAGAGTTAACTCTTTTAACAGACGTGAAAATTTTAGACAAGACCAAATTGAAAGCACTTGCAGACGACAAACCAACTGTTGCTCAAATTATGATTTCTGTTTTCGACAAGAGGACCATGATGGTCCTATATCGCTCACCTGAGTACTAAGCAGTAAAGGTCTACAATGAAGATAAATACCAAATATTGAGGTTCAAGGACAAATAATAATGAAACAAGAGCGGCAAATTGTCGCAAGATATGCCCATCCCACCGCCAGTTGTCGAGGAGGTATAATAATTGCAAAGGGCAGGTAATGCAACAAACATATTTACCAAGTCTCAAGTCAATTTGACTTGAGACTTCAAAGTTCCATTCCGGACAAGCAAGAAATACTGTAAAAATGAAAATCAAAGTGGAATTACTCAAAATCCGTGATAGGTAGAGTTATTGTTCTTGCACACAGTACTCTGTAATATTGCAACAAACATGCATACCAAGTTTGAAGTCGTTCTGACTTGAGATGACAAAGTTATATTCCGGACAAGCACAAAATGCAGTAAAAATGACGATCAAAGGGAAATAACTCAAAGACAGCACTAGGTAGAGTTACAATTCTTGTGCACTGCACTTCCAAATATTGCAACAAATAAGCATACCATATTTCAAGTCATTCCTACTTAAGATGACAAAGTTTTGCCCTGGACAAGCAAGAAATGCTATAAAAATGAAGGTCAAAGGGGGAATAACTCAAAATTCATGCTAGGAAGAGTTATGGTTCTTGTGCACTGCACTCCGTAATTTTTCAACAATCATGCATACCAAATTTGAAGATGTTCAGGCTAGAGATGACAAAGTTATATTCCGGACAAGCACAAAAAATGCTGTAAAAATGACAATCAAAGGGAAAGAACTCAAAGACAGTACGAAATAGAGTTATGGTTCTTTCACACTGCACTCTGTATTATTGCAACAAACACAAATGCCAAGTTTCAAGTCAATCGGACTGGAGATGACAAAGTTATGCTCCGGACAAAGAACTATTCTACAGAACTTTCTAATTCAAGGGCAAATAACTACAGTCCTTCTGGTCTCATTAGACCCATAATCAAACTCATCTGAGATCTTATGGTCATATATATTTTGACCAAGTTTGGTGCTGATTGGTGAAAAATTGTAGATGCTAGAGTGTAAACAAAGTCAAATATAGCAAGTTTTCTAATTCAAGGGCAAATAACTCCAGTCCTTCTGGTCTGATTAGACCCATTATGGAACTCATCCAATATCTTATGGTCATATATATTTTGACCAAGTTTGCTGCTGATTGGTTGATATTTGTAGATGCTAGAGTGTAAACAAAGTCAAATGTAGCAATTTTTCTAATTCAAGGGCAAATAACTCCAGTCGTTCTGGTCCGATTAGACCCATAATCAAACTCATCCGAGATCTTATGGTCATACATATTTTGACCAAGTTTGGTGCTGATTGGTTAATATTTGTAGATGCTAGAGTGTAAACAAAAAAATGTGAAAGGACGGACTACGGACGGACGGATGGACGGACGCCGACAGACGGTGAGTGATCACAATGAGCTAATAAGGTAGAAAACATTGTGGGGAAAGGAGAAAATGCTGGGTACCAGCATTTTCTCCTTTTCCTACAGTGTTTTCAAAAGCCATCTTCTTCAGGGTCATTGAAAGTCGCAATTGTGAGGTAAAGGGTTAACTCTACACGAGACAACATTTCATACTTGTCCATACTGACAGCAGGGCTCTCGAAAAAGGGCATTCAATGTATCTTCGTAACACATTGTACCAAGCAAGTCGTCTCATAATATCGATCTGTTTTGTCCAGAAACCAACCGAATTACATGTTAAAGAGATCTTTTGACATGCAGAGAAGTTGACAATAGCAAAAAAGTACCAATCCGGGCCAGCCTGCCTTGATGGCAGAGGCCGACACAAGTCAAAAGCTTTTGTAGATACATTAAACCCCCTTTTCATAGAACATGCCTCATTTGTTGATGAAAAACTACGTACAGATAAGTTAATGGCCGAGATTTTGTTGTTGAATGGGAACCAGCATTTTCTGTATTTCTAACAATGTATTTTTCTCCTTTTCAGACAATGCTTTCAAAAGACCTTCCCCAAGGTCATTACAACACCAGAGTATGTATTCACCAGCTGTTCTAAAGAACGTTCTCAGTCTTATTCTCCAGAATTTTCTAAATTTGAAAGTAACACAACCTCTGATTGGCTAAACCAAATGGTTTAGCCAATCAGAAGTCGTGTTACTTTCAAAATCTTGAATAAGACAAAGAAAATTCCCAAGAATGGTTGGTGAATACGGGCCCAAATTGTTTTCAGTTAACTTTTAACTTTTTACCAAACAATCCTGTCTTCTAACAACCCTGAGCTAAACTGCTTTTAAAAACATTGTGGGAAAATGAGAAAAAATGATAGCTACAACCCTTTTCTGCTTATCCCAATATGATTTTAGAGGCGATTCTTATCATTTTAGCCTCATTCAATAATTTTCTGCGAATGTTTTCAAAATGAAATAGTCTAAAATTTTATTTTCTGTTGAAGAGTTAACCTTTTAACATACAATCCCAAGTTTTAACAACCCTGAGAAAGAGACCTTTTAAAAATATTGTGGGAAAAGGAGAAAATGCTCATAACCAGCATTTTCTTCTTTTCCAACAATGTTTTCTATCATATCAAAGACAAATTCCATCATTTAAGCTAAACCTAAATTGCTATGTGCAAATATTTTCAATTTTGACAAGTCTAAAATTTTGCTGTGTGGTAAAGAGTTAACCCTTTACCAAACAATCCCAACTTTTACGTACCCTGTATAAGAAACCTTTTGAAAACATTATGGGAAAAGGAGAAAATGCTGGTTACCAGCATTTTCTCCTTTTCCCACAATGTCTTCTACCCTATTAAAGAACTTAGGTTCACTTTTACCGATTTTAAAATTATCATCTGCATATGTTTTGAATTTGGAAGGGTCTAAATTTTCCAAGTGTGGTAAAGCATTAAGGAGGCCAGTCTTACCTTTAAAGTGACTTCACTAGAGCCAGCACTAGCGGTATTTTCTAGCCTTGCCCATGTATTTGGAATAACTTTGCCTGTAGTGAAAATAAAATTATCAATCATCTTAAATGAGCAATAAATCCTTTGTTCATTTTCTAAGGCCACTGGCTCTGTTGCAAACATGTATATATTATGTAGATTGAATTAAATTGTGTTTTACACCCCTTTCATTATCATTTCAGTCTTATTGAAGTAACCAATCACTAATTTATGCATGTTCTGTGTTTCACCATCTCTTGGCTAGGGCCATGAAGTTTTTTGCCAAGGGACAATCCAACAAAAAAAAACCCTACAGCCTCAAGTGAAGACTGAATCTAGGGTCTTGAAATTGTGAATTCTAACATGACACGTGAATTTGGCTCTATAAACATAGTGCTACAAAAGCGTGGTAAAATCTACTTTAATCTATGTCGAGTGACGTCATTCTATATAGAGTGACGTGATTCCGTATAAAGTAAGTAAGTTATTCAATGGAATATAATCTGCATCCACATTTTTACTCTAAGTGTGAACCTGTTTTCCTTTGATTAAGAGTTGGTCATGTTAGAATCTAAATAATCTTCTTTCTATCATGGTTTATCGTTCAATAAACCATGTTGTGAGTTATGAGGCGCAATGAATAAACCACTCGGGCTATCGCCCTTGTGGATTATTTATTGTGCCTCGTAACTCACAAATGTGGTTTATTGAACGATAACCACGATAGAAAGAAGATTATTTCTTATTTCTACACTGGATCTTTGAGCCATGCAGGACCCACATATTCTCTATGGGGACAAAAAGCTTTCATCTTATGGCTTTAACTTTTTACCAGAGCACGGAAATTTTAGACTTGTCCAAATTGAAATCATCTGCGTTTAACATTTAATGAAACCAGTATTTTCCCTTTTTTCCCATAATGTTTTCAAAAGATTCGCTTCAGCACTTTACCAAACAATCCTGTTTCAACTAACCCCATGAAAAGAGCTTTTGAAAATATTACAGAAAAAAGAGAAAATGCTGATTACCTGCATTTTCTCCTTTTCCAACATTGTCTTCTACCCTTGAAGGGACAAATACTCACTTTTCAGCCGCATTAATTTGTTGTCTAGGTATGTTTTCAATTTGAATAAGTCCAAATTTTTGTTGTTTGGTGGAAAGTAAAGTTAGAGAAATGCATATACTGTATACGTGGATATATACGCGTGTCGAAAAATTTGCGAAATACTGATTATGGACATTTTGCATATTGAAATGTTTGCGAATTCAAGACACTCCTTATTTGTTGGTATACCTGTAGTAAAGTATGCAAACAGAAAAGTTTGCGAATTTTTCAAATTCGCGAAATCGCAAAAATTTCCACTTCGCAAAAATTTCCACTTATACAGTAACCCTTTACCACCTAATGCCTAGTTTCAACGCGCCTGAGAAAAGCTTTTGAAAACATTGTGGGCAAAGTAGAAAATGCTGGTGACCAGCATTTTCTACTTTTCCCACAATGTTTTCTACTTTTTCAAAGACCAGTTCCATCATTTTATTCACATTTATAGTGTCATCTGCACATGCTTTAAATTTGGACAAGTCTAAAATTTTATTGTCTGATAATAAAGGGTAAGACAAGCATACCATGCAGTTCCAACTGGCCTTGACGGACTGCAATGTTTTTGGTTCCATATATAGGAAGACCCGCATCCCTGTGGTGTCCATGCAACACGATATCAGCTTTACTTTGGTATGGATTAGCAAGGGTACCAACCTGAAAATCACAGTAACACAAAATCCTTTACCACACAATTCAAAGTTTTAACGACCCTGACAAAGAAACCTACTGAAAATATCATGCAAAAAGGAGAAAAATGCTGGTAACCAGCATTTTCTCCTTTTTCCACAATGTTTTCTACCCCATCATTTAAGTCACATTTTAATTGTTGTCTGCAAATGCTATTTTCGATAATTCTACATTTTTTGAGAAGATGGTTTTTTTTAAAGCATTATGGGACAAGGAGAAAATGCTGGATAACAGTATTTTTCCCTTTTCCCATAATGTTTCTAACCTTTCACAGGCAAATTTGGGATTGTATAGTAAAGGGTTAAAGTGCTGTCTAGATAATAGCTTCAAATGGTGCTCCACCTATGTCAACCCTTCATCAAACAACAAAATATTAGATATGTCCAAATTAAATGTGTCACCATTTTTATGCAGATAAGAAATAAAATGCTGGTGAAATGATCAATTTCCATGTTGAAAAAGAAGAAAACATTGTAAGAAAATGCTGGCTACCACCAATTTCTTCTTTTCCCATGATGTCTTCAAAATCTTTTTTCTAGTGTTACGGGAGATCACTCCTTCCTTACTGCATAGCTTCATCCCGTATAAAATCAATACCTAACAACTGCTTTAGGGAGAATTCTCTTTAGCTCAGTAGTTAAGGTGTTAGTCTTTTAAACTTCAAAAAAACAAGGATCTTTTCAGCACAGGTTCGAATCCTGCCAGGTGCGGTTTGTATTTGAGCTATGCATTTGTTGTGAACTTTGATGTTCGTACGATGGGGACTCGTCTGTGATTGGCAACTGAGCCATTTGTTGTCTAAATAATAGACTTCCTGCCTATAAGACTTTCTGTCATCAAAATGATGACATTTTAGAGGGGGTAAGAATCTTTTTTGCACAGATTCGAATCCTGCAAAAAAACGAGCATCTTTTCAGCAAGTGCATTTTGTATTTGATCTTTGCATTTGTTGGGTATTTTCATGTTCGTAAGACTAGTCCTTGTTAAAACCAAGGACTGTCTGGTAAAAGGATAAGAAACTTATTTTGAATATATAAACCAAACCCAATGAAACAAATGATCTATTCTCTGTGAAAACGGAGTTTAATGCGTCTGCAAAACGTATTGACCCAGGTCAGCCTGCGCAGGCTGACCTGGGCCAAAGCTTTTTGCTATTGGTCAATCAATGTTCTGCATGTCAAAGAACTAGTCTACCTCAAGATTTAGTTGTTAGACAACATGGGTTGCATCACATGAAAAGGGGCATTCAGACATTTGCGTAAAGTGTCGTCTCGGATCAGCCAGCGCAATGTGCACAGGCTAATCCGAGACGGCACTTTACGACTATGTTAGATTTTGTTCTTCAGTAGACTTGTGCAAAATAGAAGATTACTTCAAAATGGAAAGTGTCATTTTCAGATTAGCCTGCACGGACTTTGCAGGCTGATCCGAGACGACACTTTACGCAAATGTCCGAATGCCCCTTTTCGCGTGTTGCAGGCCACATGGATTTTATGTATGCATAATTATATGATGCTTAATGTGATGCATCATGGATTTGCAGTAAAACCCCTTTTCCCAGAGCATGACTCAAATGTGACAATCTTTACCTCCAATTTTCCACCATTGGTAATCAAAATCCTCTTAGAATTCAACGTCAGCTCTGCGACAGATTCATCAAATGTTAAAACACCTGAAAAGTGTTGAACAGATTGTAAGCCGTGGTCACACCGTAGCGGGAAATGAACATAGTTGGCCATAGTTGAACTTATTAAATGCAGTTGAACGTAGTTTCGCATAGCTAACTGTAGTTCGAAGTAGTATTGAACATACTTTGAACTTATGGTTTGCCAGTAGTAAGTACATAATTTTTTAACATGTTCAAAAATTGGTTATGGTTAACTATGATGTTGTGACCCTACTGTGACCGTAGTTTGAACATAGTTCACCTTAGTTAACCGTAATTAACCCTACTTAATCGTAGTGTATACTGTAGATGACCGTAGTTTTGGAAAAACATCTTTTCTTTCAAGGCAGCATGGCTAAATAAACAATCAGCAATTGCTCGCTCATCAACTTCCAAAAGCACAATGACTTCTAGCTTACCCGTACTGTGCAACCATAGCCACAACGTTTTACCGTAGCTCAACACAGTTGACACTAACTGTAGTTCCGCGTCTTAAAGACATAGATTATACATAGTGTAACATAGTTACCTGTAGTTAGACGCAGTCATACCCTAGTTAACCCTAGCCACTTTGCTCTCAGTTGAATGTAGTTGATGGTACTTACAGGTAGTTCAACCTACTTAGACTATGTTTCCCCTTTTTGCCAATTTTGAACCTACTTCGAACCAGCTTTGAATGTACTTCAACCTAGTTGAACGTAGTAACACTACGGCAGACTATGTTTGAAATAAACTACGGACAACTACATGCATGACCATAAATGCCACCATGACCTTAGAATGAATAAAACAGGGCTGTACTTGTCCATCCTAAGTAATTCATGGTCCATTTCTGAATTCAGACGAAACTTTTGTTTTGCTATTCTAAATTGTTCAGCTAACCAGAATTTGTGTTTCTTAGTATTTAGAAAACTCTTTAGATTTAGAAATTAGAAATTAACTTAGATTGGTGAGTGAAATAAATCTATTTGTCCATAACCAAATAGATTATTTTCAGACAAAATGAAAAAACTGGTATAAATCAAACACAGGAGAATCATTTAACCTTTAATGCGCCTTTCATGATTATAGTTACCTTTACAGCCAGTATAGATGAAGATCAGGCTGCACAAAACATGCAAATGTACTTTTTTGAAAGGGTGGAAAATATTTTCTCTTTTTCCCACTATGTTTTCAAATGGCCTCTTCCTCCAGGTCGTGCAAACACAGAATTGCTTGGTAAACGGTTAACCATTTACCGCACAATACCAACTTTTAATGACCCTGGAAAAGAAGCCTTCTGAAAACAATGTAGGAAAAGGAGAAAATGCTGGTAACCAGCATTTTCTCCTTTTCTCACAATGTTTTTTCTACCCTATCACAGAAAAGTTGCACCATTTGAGCCACATTCAAATTTTCCTCTGCAAATACTTTCAATTTGGACAAGGCTAAAATTTTGTCATCTAGTAAAGGGTTAAGGTATGCAGAAAACAAAGTTAATAATGGTGGTTTATGTCTTTGAAAGGACAGAAACCATCATACAAAAAGGAGAAAATGCTGATGACAGCACTGTCTAAATTTTCCCTAGCCCTGAATGTATTTTTTAAAGCCTTCTTCTTCAGGGTGGTATAAAAACAAATTTGTGCAATAAAAGACTTTAATTTAGTCTTATCAAGTGGTTTTCAATGTAATCAAATAATCTCAAGTTTCAACAACCTAGAGGAAGAAGGGCATAAAAACATTCCATTGTTTGTGCTGCAATCAATTTTTTGTCTACAAATGCGTTCAAATTGGATGACTCTGATCTTTTGTCCTTTGTTAAAGAGTTAAAACTAAAATAACCTTTGCCAGTACATCTCACCTTCGATAATGAGCATTTCTAGAATAGGTGTGTCTTGGTCTAGAAGGACATGTTGCCCACTAGGTATGGAGATCAGCTCATCCGCAGCAGGAAGTCCTATGCCTCCCCATGTTGCTATTGAGCTCCATCTATCCACATAATTGAAGGTGATTGCCTAAAATATGGATTACATAACAATGACAAATAAACAAATCTTGGTCATCTTAAGACCCACTAGCTGCCAGAAGTGAACAATTCTGGAGTCATGATGAACGACAAACTTTCTATGTTAAATAAATATCTATTGGTTGACAGATATATTTTGGTCCAATCAATAGGCAACCAGCAATGCTCCTATAAATATTCTGAATATACTTGGCCACTAAACTCAGCTGATTCCATATCAAAATCTCTGTTACCAGATGTTCAACGAGAACCATAAATAAGCAGGAATAGCCTCTAACAAAAGGCAATTCAGAGAGGCAATAAACTTTTATGAGGGGGGATTACTCTCTCCCCCTACTCTCACTAAATTTTCTCCTTGGATTTAGACGATTTTGAAAAATGACCTAGTTGGACCCTAAAAACAAGGAATTCCATTATAATACGGAAAACTTTTACCCATGTGGATATTATAATGAGCCTGTCGTTGTGTTATAGTTCAGTTTGTCAAAGTTCCAGTTTCTGGCAGAAAAATGAATTGTAACACTAGATTTAAAGTTGCCCAGTTTAATTCTAGTTTTATCACAGTTTTGACAGACTGTACTGTTACTGTTTAATTTTGGCTTGTATTGTGTCTTTAACTCTTTACCACACAACCAAATTTTAGACTTATCCATATTGAAACCATCTGCAGACCACAATAATTCAAATGTTTTTCAAATAGCTGGATTTATCATTGATGTTTAAAATCATTGTGGGAAAAGGAGAAAATACTGGTTACCAGCATTTTCTCCTTCTCCCACAATGTTTTCGAAGGCCACCTTCCCAAGGGTCGTTAAAAGTCGGGACTGTGTGATAAAGGGTTAACCCTTTTCCAAACAACATCATTTCTTTACAACCATGAAGACGGCTTTTGAAAACAGAATGGGAAAAGGAGAAAATCCAGTTAAGCATCACTTTCTCTTTTTTTCTATAATGTTTTCTACTCTTTCAAAGACAAATCCCTCCGTTTGAGCCACGTCACAGAACATGCAGTCTGATCTTGGATCTATACTGTCCGATAAGGACATATGCTTTCTCCAAAAGTAGCTTTGAAACAGGAAAAATTCAGGTTTTTACAAACAGCTTGAAAGTTTCATTTCTTTTATTTAACAGGATGAGAGTTAATGTATTAAAAATATATACTCACCCCAGTTGCCCTTGCACCATCAATGGTTGCTAAAATAGGTGCTACAACAGTTCCTGTGTGTGCTCCAGTTGTGCATACTATCTCTGTGGCTGATGACTCTGCAGCGTTGTACACACACTCCACACCAGCAATACTCACACTTACAGCAGATCCACTGTGACAGAGAAACAGAAGACAAACTGACAAGCTTCAACATAGATAGGGTCCGGGTTCCAGTGTATTGTATGTGTAGATATATACATGTGTTGAGAAAAACTGATTATGGACATTTTGCGTTCGGAAAAGTTTGCGGATTCAGGACACACATTATTTGTTGGTATACTTGTAGTAAAATATGCGAACAGAAAAGTTTGCAAATTTTTCCAATTCATTCAACATGCCTCAAATGATGAATTTTGCTTTTGACAGGGTAGAAAGCATTGTAAGAAAATGAGATAAAGCTGGGTTTTTTTCCTTTTTTTCCACAAATGTTTTCGAAAACCTTTCTCTTTGGGATGGAATTTACACAGAATTGTTGGGTAAAGGGGGTTAAAAGACAACATTGTCTGCACATGTCATATTCTTTGAAGATTTGACCTGTCCACTATCCTGTACAGGATAAATATCAATACATGGTGTGTAAACTAAAACTCGCCGCTAATAAAGTAGCAATGAAGAAAAAGGCTTTTTAACACTATATATGTGGAAAAATCTAGCCTGTTTTTTGCTCCAAATTTCTTAAAGACTTAATTATTTCAAATGGGAAAAATAGTATTTCACAAATACTTTTGTTTTACAGCACATCTTTGAATACAGTTTCTAAATATAGACTTTAGGGAAACCAGGATTCATGCAGGGTTTTTCCACAGACTTATCAACAAGAAGTGTCTGGGCTTATATGGAAGCAATTACCCAAGCCTGTAGGGGCTGTTTTAACAAATGGTCAGTTCACAGGTTACATGCCAGCTGACACCAGGTAGCACTTTATCGAGTAAACATTTATTCTGTTTTGAAATTTGAAGTAACAGTTGTCGTTTTGAATAATAGTCCGGTTCTGTACCCAGAATGTCCAAATCAGATAGGTCTGTATTTGAAAAATGTCACGTAACTAAAGATAATGGAAAGATAATGGAAAGCCAAGGATCTCAGAAATTACCTTAGACTGGTTCCAGTGATTGTTATTTTAGTTCCACCACCAGTTCCACCATTTGTAGGACTGATACCAGTCAACTCTGGGACAGCTGTGACAGTGTAGGAATAGATACCTGCTACTACTGTGTATCCTGTTAGTTGATCCTTGACAGTAACATTGCAATTCCCATCTGATGCTGTAGATATACAAATAAAAACAATAGGAGTGTGTGTGGGAGCCAATGCTAAGCTGTGTACCCTTTCCTACACAATCCCGAGTTTTAACGACACTGAAGTAAGGGACTTTCGAAAATATTGTGGAAAAAGCTGGTAACCCAGCATTTTCTCCTTTTCCCACAAATTTTTTTACCCTTTCGAAGACAGGATTCATAATTTGTGCAACATCTAACTTGTCTTTTGCAAATAATATCAATTTCGACAAGTCCAGTTTTGTCGTATGGTAAAGGGTTAAGGTGCTTTTTCAGGAAAAATTCCAAGTAAAAGAAGGGGCATAACTGTGTCAAAAATATTTTGAGGGTAACCTGCTTCTCTGGTCTGGGCTCTTATTTCCTTAGTTGACAACTAGTCCAAAGCTAAAGTAAGTATTACTCGAACAAACTGACATGAAATAAATGACCTCTATTACCATGTATTACATACTTGAATTATTGTCCAAACTTTGCTTCGGCTATTGTCGTCTGCATGCAGAACCATGTGAATGATTTTCAACTCTTTATGCGGCTAATAGATTTATCGTGTCTTTAAAGAATACTCAATATACCCGAAATAAACATGATTTTGTTGGTTTGAATGGGTAAAACGTAGGGAATGACATTAATCTAAGATGCACTTTCTGTGCAGTCTGATCTTGATCAATGATTGTCATTCCTGAAATTTTCTTGTTTTGACTACAGCATTGAAAGGGTCTCACCCGACATTTACAGTTAATAGAATTTCCATACCGTCCGAGTATATGCGATGATAAAAATATTCATTATCTAATCATTCTTTGCATAAAGGTTAATTTCAGGTAAATTTGTTCGAGTAATATCTTCAGAAGAAATAGAGATATCAGAAAATGTCAAAAGTTTTTGCACAGCAGACAAGTACACGGCTATGGCAATACCTCATTGCTTTCTACAAAGACAGCTGATTTATTCTGATGCTCTCTAAAAGCAATTTTCCCTTTTCCCAAAATATTTTCAGAAGTAATCAACATATCAATTTATGTGTCTTTGTTGTACTTGCTTTCCTTCTTGTCACTTTTCCTACCTATCCTCTCCCTTTTGGCATCTGTCTCTCCATCTTTATATTTCTCTGCGTCTTAACCTTCCATAATCTGACATATCCATAATTTCAAGAGAACATTCAACCATACCTATCAAAGTTCCTATCCAAGAAAATGCTCCCAAGTACTTCTACAACTCTGAAACATGAGCAAGTGAGCTAATGCTGTAGTAGGACTTAATCCTCTACCACACAATTCCAAGTAATGGCTCTTAGAAAGATGCATTGTGAAAACATCGATGGAGAAGAAAAAAAATGCTGGTGACCAACATTTTCTCATTGTCCCACAATATTTTTTACCCTATCAAGGACAAATGCCATCAACTGAGCCTCATTTTATCTGTGTAGTCTGCAAATGCTTTCGTTGTGGCCAAGCCTAGACTTTTGCTGTGTGGTAAAGAGAAACACAGGGATTCAGAATAACTTAAAGGACAGGTATCCCAAAGCGGTCATTGGCAAAATTAGGGACACTTCACTCTATAAACTGGTTAAGTGTCAGATGGTTTATCTGAAATTTCGGTGCCTTTGGGATCCAGGGACACTACCAGTGTCAACCCCTGAAGTACAGTGAAAGATACATCCTCCCAGCCAGAGAGAAAAAAATACTATAAAAATTTGATAGGCTGTAGAATGGTTCAGAATTTAGTCAGCAATGAAAACACAGTTAATTACCAATATATCTTGTGTAAGGGATTATTACATATATTGGAAATCTTTGATTTAAAACAATGATCTTTTTGGTGGCCTCAAGAAAATGAAATTCATTTTCTATCAGTCTTAATCTATGCAACCTTGCAACCATCAGAAGATACGAGAACAATTATATTTTGATAAAATGAAGATGAAATGGGTTTAGAACTGGCTGAAAACAAGTATAGGTGTATCTTTCACCCTTTACTATGCACTAAAATTTCAGACCCACCCAAAATGAAAACAACTGCAGACATCAAATTTTAATGTAGCTCATAAGGTAATTTCCATCTTTGAAATGCTAGAAAACATTGTTGAAAAAGGAGAAAATGCTGGTTATCAGCACTTTCTCCTTTTCCGACAATGTTTTTTCAAAAGGCTTCTTCCCCAGGGTCATTAAAACTCTGAATTTTTACATAAAACACCATTAAAATAAGATTACTGTAAAAATTCTAACTTACCAGAGCCTGCAGGTGTGATACAAACGTACTGAGTTGCGGAAACAGTATCAACTTCACATACATTGTCACACACTTTGGCAATAACATTGCTTGTAAAGCCTGCTCCTGTGATTGTCAGTAGCTGGTTACCAGCCTCAGGTCCTGTAAATAAGTTATAAATATTAACTGTGTGCCTTGAAATGTAATTTAGCTCTGTAGAGATGCATTAATCCCCCTTTTTCCAGAGCATGGCTCATTTTGTTGTATCTATTGGTATTTTTCAAGAAATTTTGATTTACAGCATAAAAATGAATTAGGGCTCTTTAATCTTCACTCAACTAGTACGTGTATTTTCAATACTACTTTTTCCAAGACATCTCACAAAATATCAATCAGAGAAGATTAAAGATGCATTTTCTGTGCAGTCTGATCTTGATCTATACAGTATGCAAAAGCAACTAAGGCTTTTCCAAAGGCTCTATAAGTTAACCCTTAGGCTGCTTAGCATGACTAAAAGACCTTTTGTGGACAGTGTAGATCAAGATCAGACTGCACAGAATGTGCAGTCTGATCTTGGATCTTCACTATCCAATAAGGAGATATTTTTTCTCTAAAAAGAAAGTTTGAAATAGCAACATTCGGATTTTTTACTATCCGCTTGAACATTTTATTCAACTTATTTAGCAAGTTAAGAGTTAAGAATAGGGAAGGAATATTACCTGAGCTAGGACTGACGCCTGTGGCTTGCAAGCGATAAGTGATGGTCTCACTGTCTGACCAGCCTTTTCCGTCCACTAGCACAAGTACTGCATAATCTCCACTGGTCTGGTCACCCAGAGTTATCTCCAGTTGCCCATCAGTAGCTGTATCTACCTCATACTTATAATCCCCAACATAAACATGTACCGAGTCCTTGTCAGTACCAAATCCGCTTCCTTCAATGGTAAGTGTATTCCCTGACACCACATTTGAGGGAGATACACTTGTAATGTCTGGTGTATCAGCTACAGCATAGGTGAAAGATTGGCTTCCATACTCCACTTCATTTGATACAACAGCCAAATCTACCGTCCCAGCAGCCCGTGGCATAGTCACACAGGTGACAGAAGTCAAGGTCGTAGATACATTCTCACATACAACTGTTCCATCCACAGATACTGTGGTCACACCGTGAAAACCATGTCCTGTCAGGGTGATATTTGTACCTCCATTGATGCTTCCAGAAGAAGGACTTACACCAGTCAATGTTGTTAGACCTGTCACTGATGTAGTGGTAGATGCAATTCCAAACCCAGCAACTGTCAGAATGGGTTTATGGCTGCCCTGTGGAATTGCTGCAACTTCACATGTTAATGAAGTTTCTGAATCAAGGCTTTTTAGGTCACAATCCTCTCCTCCTATTGTAATACTTATACTAGATGTATCTGAGCCAAATTTTTCCCCTGTGAAGGTTAGGGTTGTCACTCCGCTGACCTCATTTGGAGACACTTCAGTAACTTGAGGTGTTTTTACAGATGTATACTGGAAGTCACATGTTCCTCCGGATATGCTACATTGACTTTGGAACGTGTTGATGAAAACTTTAACAAGGCCAGACGTTTGTAAGGAAGCTGGGGTTGTGACTATCAGTGTCCCAGTATTGTTGACAAATGCAGCTGTGGTGTCTCCTACTTGAACAAGAGTTGCACCAGATAAGCTTGACCCAGTTACTGTGATTTCTGTACCCCCTTCTGATGATCCTGATGTTGGGGAAATACCTGTGATTTCTGGTAGGAAAGCCACAGACCGTGCCTTCCAAGATCGAATATTTATCTGAGCTGAACCATAACCTTTCACATCCAAGCTCAGTGGTAGATACTGTGCAATAGGGTAAGAGCAAGCAGGATCTATGACACATGTGAACTGTGTGGAAGATACAGGAGTTACCTGGCAGTCACAATCACCAATGTGAGCCTCATTTGTACACCCATTTGAATCAGAAAATCCTTGACCAGCCACTGTCAAAACAGAACTACCTGTTGCAGTCCTTGGATCCATAGAAGCATTTGTAAAAGTAAAACTGGAAACGACTGGTGTACGGCAATTGGAATATTCAAAGTTGAATTTAGAACTGTCTGCATGAGTTACTGATTCAGGGGTACAATCATCAAGGTCAGATGTTAGGATAGAGCAGCCAGAGCTTGATGAGTTGCCTGCCCCTATAAAAAACAGAGATATTTTATCATTCCTTCTCTCATTTGTCCGGTAGCACAAAAACCCCACACAGGGCCAGTTATTAATTCTTTACTAAACAGCAAAATTTTAGACTGGTCCAATATGAAAGAATTTGCAGACAGCACATAAAATTTAACGCAAAAGATGATTTCTGTCTTTGATAGGGTAGAAAACATTGCTGGTTATCAGCATTTTCTCCTTCTCCCACAGTGTTTTCCAAAGTCTTTTTCCTAAGGATTGTCAAAACTCCGGATTGTCTGGTAAAGAGTTAAGTCTTTATTTCACAAACAATCCTGTGTTTTAATGACTCTGAGGAAAATGGGGTTTCAAAACACAGTGGGAAAAGTTTGTGTGTCGGTAAAAAGTTTAACTCTTTCACTACTAAATAATAAGTTACCTTTTTCAAAGGCCATTAATACACTTTTACTGCAAGAAGACTCTGGTCATAATCTACAATAAATTAGTGGACAGTGTAGATCACAGATCAGACTGCATGTTCTGTGCAGTCTGATCATGATCTACATTGTCCACAAAATCTCCTTGTGTTGTCTACAGTAAGGAAAGATTTAAGGTTGCCGATGCAAAACAGCATGTACATTAGACATCACACTCAGTTGAGAAATCTCTGGAACACATGAATAGGTCTCAGGCCCAGATGTGCAACTAAAATACTGTTAACTATTAGGCTGCTAAGCATGACTCACTGACCTTTTGTGGACAGTGTAGATCAAGATCAGACTGCACAGAACGTGCAGTCTGATCTTGGATCTACACTGTCCGATAAGGAGATATCTTTTCCCAAAAAGTATCTTTGAACTAGCAAAATTTGTTGTTTTTTTTCCTATCAGTTTCCTATCAGTTTAAAGTTTCAGTTAACTTTTTTAGCAGGAATAAGGGTTAAATATGCATAATTACCAAAATGTAGGAGAAATAGCTCATTATAAGAAATGTCTTAATTTGGACTTTTTACCATCCAGTCCTAGCTTTTAACTACCCTATGGAAAGAAGCTTCTGAGAACAAAGTGTGAAAAGGAGAAAATGTTTGAAACCAGCAGTCTCCCATATTCCCAGACTTTTTTCTACCCTTTTGAAGTCAAGCTCGATCATTTGCACTACATTAATCTGCAATATTTCTATCTGGATTAATCTCAAATTTATTCATGTGGTAAAAAATGATAAGAGTGTTCAAGACAGGTCTTAATGTGTCAGTTGTATGTCTTGGTATACATGTTCAGCTCAGCCATGTTTATCCAGACTCTCCTGTTCCAGAAATCTCACGATCCTAAAAAAATTCCAGGAAATGACAATTTTCTGTACAGTTTTTATGTTTATTCCAGAAATCTGCATTCCCGAACCAGTAAAGCCAATATGGCCTGACTGTGTACCACTTTACGACACATGTTATTTTTTGGAGTATTATTGCAGACTATTATCATAGATTAATACACCAATACTCAGTTTGTGTGAAAAACTTCTGAATAACACAGGTATTAGTCTGGTATCATAATGTCATGTATTTCGTTGCAGACCGTTTTCATACATTTTTTACCATGTGTATTAAGTAGAGGTATTTTCAGCAAAATGACTGCTGCGTGTTATTGTAAAGTGTCCTTTGGAGAGATTAACTGCGTCCATAATACTGAAATGATGTTTAATTGTGACTTGATTAGCAATTATTACCTAGAAACAAATGTGCATGGTTTAAAAAAATCATTCTAGGTATAAATATATAAGTACAACTGTCAAAAACATGGACAATATGGAAACATTGATAGGAAACAGAAGTGTCCAGATACACACAGAGCTTCAGATTGTTTTCACTGCCTGTGGGCCACATGACCCATCTAGCAGGATTTGAGGGGTCATTTTTCAAAACAATGGGTCAAACTAAAACTATAACATTTCCAAAACAAATTTCGGTTTCTACACATACAGAAAATTCTTTTTGGAAAACATTTGCCCAAATTAAGCAATTTCTTCTATCACAAAGTTTCTTACAGTGTAGGTCATAATACAAATTTACCCTATAAGAACATTTCGGCCATCTAAATTTTAGTAGAAATTGTAGATCTATATGGCATTGTTTGCCAAACAGAGCTGTTGAAAGCACGAGTAATATGCTGTGACGAGACGATAGTCCAATAAGTGTCGTCTGCTAACAATACGAAATATTGATTTGAATTATATTTGAAAAAGTTTTCCCTCAATGTTATTATTAGCAAACGATCATTTTTTCAAAATAGTTTTCATTTTTTACCAGTAATATCTCCAACTGACTTCCGTTTGACTGGATGAGAGCTTTTGAAAAAAAAGTTTGGTGTTCGTCTGTCTCGAGTCCGACATTCTGATAACTCTTACGAACAAAGTCCGTAACAAAGAAACAAATGAAGAAATGCATGGCTGAACACAAAGCCCATCTGGCGGGATTCGAACTCATGGCGGACAAGATCCTCGTTTTTTGAGATTTAAAAGACCAATACCTTAACCACTGAGCTAAAGAGATATCTCCCTAAAGCAGCTGTTAGGTATTGTATTTAAATCGGGACGAAGCCATGCATGGAGTGTTCTCCCGTAACACACCCCCTCTTAAAGTCATTATTTATTGATGACTCAAAGCATTATTAGGCAGTAAGTCTATTATTTAGACAACAAATGTCCGTTTTTGGACAACAAATGGGATTAATGGCTCAATGGCCAATCCCGGACAAGCCCCCATCTTACGAACCAAGTCCGTAACAAAGAAACAAATGAAGAAATGCATGGCTGAAACACAAAGCGCATGTGGCGGGATTCGAACTCATGGCGGACAAGATCCTCGTTTTTCGAGGTTTAAAAGACCAATATCTTAGCCACTGAGCTAAAGAGATATCTCCCTAACGCAGTTGTTAGGTATTGTATTTAAATCGGGATGAAGCCATGCATGAAGAAGTGTTCTCCCGTAACATAACCGAAACTGAAACTAGACTGGGTATAAAGCTCTACTGGTTTTATTTACAGAAAAACAGATACCAATCACATCTGTCTATCGAGAACGCGATTGGATAAACTTTTTATATCGAAGGGGTGAATGTTGTAACAGCGTGTAAACAAAAACAAATGACCAACACGGGTAAAGTTTTGATAATAACGTGTTGATAACCCTAAAAAAGCATGTAAATGCCCGCGCCTCTATGACGCACGACTTACTAAATATATGCGTCATCTTTTGAAATCATGTGGGATTGGCGCGGGTGCACTGTCAATCCAAGCTCTGTACACAAGATTTAACTGTTAGTACATCAGATAATCACTAACCTTAACCCTTTACCAATCTACATTTTAACAACCCTGAACAAAAAAGCTTTTAAAAACATCACTGAAAAAGGAAAAAATGCTGATAACCAGTATTTTCTCTTATTTCAACAATGCTTTCTACCCTTTTAAAAATGAATCTAATCATTAATTTCTGTCTGTAAATACTATCAGTTTGGCCGAGTCTAAATGTTTGCTGTGTAGTAAAGGGTCCAAAGGTTTCAAAGATGGAGATCCACTTACCACTGACATTGTGTGTTGCTGCTTGACCTTTGACCTTCACTGATAGAGGTCCTGATGATGAGGTCTTGTTGGTGACCTCTACTGTCATTCGATAACTTCTGCTACTGTGGGCATCAGCCATACCACTGTATATGTAATACTGTCCGGGCGTCACAAACTTGTACTGGAAATTGCCTGTAAGTGAAACAAAACAGACCTTATAACTCTTTAACGGCAACAAAATTTTAGAGGTGTCCGAATCCAAAACTTGTGCAGATGACATTTTGAATTTAGTTCAAATTGTAGGGGTTTGCCTATGAAAGGGTAGAAACATTGTGACAAAAGGAGAAAATGCTGTTTACCCAAAGGAAAGAATGCATTGTGAGAAAGGAATAAAATGCTGGTAACAGATTTTCTCTTTTTCCAGCCATGTTTTCAGAGTTGATTAAAAAAAAAAAAAAAAATGGATTGTTTGATAAGGGGTTAATTTAACTTGCAATGTTTAATCTTTGTCAAACTATAAAATTTTGACATGCTGTTATCAAGAGCAGTAATTTTGCAGGCAACAAATTAAACAAGCATTCTGATAGTATTGCATAGCAATACCCAGTCCCCTACCCGCCGTATATATTGCTGGCACATATAGTTTGTGAAACTCTGTGGAGGAGAAAGAACGTACTTGACCCCCTTTCAGAATTCTAAGCATCGTGTCTGTCTTTGTATGCAATGCTTTAATGAAAGCCAGATATATAAACATTTTTCCATGTTAATGTAAGTTCATTGAAGAAGTTTTACTAAGACAAGATGTGTTTGTGAAACACATATGCCCCCGTAAAAGCAAATTTTCAGAAATATGACCTTTACCTTGTGAGATGACCTTGACCTTATCATCAGCAGGTGTGTACCAATGAGAGGTACCAGCTTACCAAGTATAAGTGTTATAACTTAAGTACTTTGAATATACAGAGAAATGACTATGAAAAGTTTTGAGGATAAGTTTTCATGATAAGGGTTAAAATTGTCCTTGACCTTGGACATATTACCAGCAGAAGATCGGTATCGATGACAGGTACCTAAATACCAAACATGAGCATTGTAAGTGAAAGACACAACATCTGCCAGCGTTAAGAAACAAAGTCAGGAAAACTATTTTTTCAGTGAAATTTTCTAAGTCCAAGGCCCGTAATTTCATCAAAAATCAGTGGACTGGAACGAAACTCAAACTTGATCTGTAACTCATGGTGATTGCCTTACACACCAAAAGTCAGCTCAATATCTGCTAGCGTTTAGAAAAAGAGTACGGAAAACTGATTTGACGGCGGACTGACAGACAGACAGACAGATGGACAGAGTGCAAACCTAAAGTCCCCTTCAGCTTCAAATGGTGGGATTTGTCTTTGAAATGGTAGGAAACAAATGGCTACCGACATTTTCTCCTTTTTCCGTAAAGTTTTCAAATGTCTTCTTTCAGGAGATTGATAAAACACAGAATGGTGTTAAAGTAAACAAACCATTTCGGGTGGCATCCCCACTGTTTATTCCATCAGATAAGATTTCCATGGATGTTAAATTGGCTGTTTCATAGATTCCATGCTGTACATCCGGGAGGAAGTCGGGTGTGGACCAGGACCACATTACAAAATCTCCGACATCTATGGTCCGTGAGGTGACATTGTACGCAAAGTAAACGCCAGCTGAAATGAACGATATTCCAAATAGTGAAGGTATGTAGAGCTAAGGGCCATTGTAGACAAATATTCATAAGTCAATTCATTGTCTTAATTCACCCTTAAGCTGCCAAGCACAACTCAAGGACCATTTGCCGACAGTGTAGATCAAAGATCAGACTGCACATTATCTCCGATAAGGAGATTATCTTTTCGCCCAAAATACCTTTGAAATACCAAAATTTGGTTTTTACTATCAGCTTGAAAGTTGTTTTTTTTTTCACTTCTTTAGCAGGATATCGGTAGAAGGCGAACATAGAATGCACATAAAAGTATGATAGACTTTGGACATAGCACCCCTCTTCAATAAATTTCGGGGTGAAAAAAGATAAAAGTTCATTTTTTTTTTTTTAACAAAATTTACACAATTTTTGGATATTTTCTAAAATATAATTCAGTGCTTCAGGTAATTGTTCAAGCTTTCAATACATTACTGATCGAAATATGGATAAATCATTTCTAGCATATCTTAATAAGCACCCAATCTTAGCAATAATAATTAAGTAAAAATTGTGTGGCTTGAGGGGTGTGGGTGTATTTATTACTTAGAGTGAGCAAGAAATCCTGTATGCAGCAACTTTTCTTCGAGAATATCACTCCACTATCCCTGTAAACTATGGTTCTTGGTGGTATTTTGTATAGATTTGAGTTAGTAAATACTAGTACATGAATGTTTAAACTGTTTGAAAGAGTAAGTTCCTTTCCGTGTTAAACGGATTCGTTCCATGTATTTCAGTTACCGGCAGAAAAGTTAGGTTATTTCAACCCTACAACTACTACAGAAGAAGAGCACTGCATGTGGATGCCAACTCTACCTTACAGTTGCTTTTAGCATAAATTTAAAGTTAAAAAGGGGGGCATAACTGTGTCAAAATTACTTTAACGCCTCTTGCCCTTGTTTTGAGCTTAGTTTGACTTAAATATCTTCAGTGATGACACAACCACGGCTGGGCTATGACAACATCTCAATGCTTTCTTCGAAAACAGACAAGCTAAAAATCAACTATAAATTTTGTGGATACAGATCTAATTTGGAGGCTGATCTATCACTAACCCCTAGGCTGCTAAGCGTGACTCACTGACCTATTGCAGACAGTGTAGATCAAGATCAGACTGCACAGAATGTGCAGTCTGATCTTGAATCTACACTGTCTGCAATAGGTCATATTTCTCCCCCAAAAATAACTTTGAAATAGCAACCTTTGCATTTTTACTACCAACTTGTCGGTATCATTTAGCATATTAAGGGTTCACTTACAGTGAAAAATAAGAGACACCCCCCCCCCAACAGTAATTCTTTGAGGTTTGATCAGGGCTGGAACCCAACCCTGTCAGGGCGACACAAATTTCTTGAAACCCATACTTGGATATGGGTATCAAGCAAAATCTAATAGGGCTTTTTAGTACCACTAGAAGTAACTAATCCCTGCAAGTTTCAAAGCAATACGGCAAATAACAAGTTATGTCTCAGCCAATCTGGATACATATTCACCAACCATTCTTTGGATAGATATAGAAAGTAACACAACTTCTGATTGACTAAACCATTTGGTTTAGTCAATCAGAAATTGTTACTTTCACAGTCAGAAAAGTTTTGGTAATTACACTAAGAATGTTCTTAAGAATGGTTGGTGAATACGGGCCCAGATGGCTAATCACAGAGTATAAAAGTAGAACAATATTTGGAATTTCTGGTGAATTTGACCCGAGATCTACTTACCACCAGTTGTTCCTTCATTGTTGACATAATGATAATTCCCTGTATTTGCTATTGTACAAACAATTTGAACATCTGTAAGATCATCTACCTCACATTGTGTGTCTCCAACATACACCTACAATACAAGAACAAATTACCTTTAACCTGTTGCTTTATGTTCCTCTGTTTTGACACCAGGGGAGAAGGCTTTTGAAAATGCATCGTAGCCCTTCACCAAACTATTTCCTATTTCAAAAGCCCTAAAGAAAGAAGGCTTTTGAAATTATCAAGGAAAAAGGAGGAAACGTAACCAGCTTTTTCTCCTTTTTTCACAATATTTGGTTCTCTTTCTGATATATATGTGCAATTTTTTATTTGTTATCTACAAATGCTTTAAACATTTACCACACAATCCTGAGTTTCAATGACCCTAATGAAAAGGGCTTTCAAAAACATTGTGGGAAGAGGAGAAAATGCTGGTAACCAGTATTTTTTCTTTTCCCCACAATTCTTTTATTCCACATTTAAATACAAATCTCATCATTTGAGCCACATTTAATTTGTTGTCTACAATTACTTTGAATTTGGACAAATCTAAAATTTTCTAGTCTGGTAGAGGTTTAAATATGGACCAGTCTAAAACACTATCACTGTGTTAAGATTTAAATGTAACATGATGCTATCTTGGACCGTAAATGGATAAGAAAATTCTAATAGCTACAAACACTGAAAACAAGAGCCCCTCCCCCCAGCATGCGATTGCCTCCACTCTGCTGCACTTGCATCTCCAATCAAAATTCTATCTGAAAAAGGGGCATAACTGTGTCAAAACTATCTTGAGGATCACCTGCCCTACCAGTACAGGGTTTCCCATTTCATTAATTCTTTCACTACTGAATATATAAATTGCATTTTCTCAATGGCTACAAATAGTTCCGCCACAAGATCAAGAGACAGTTCATTCATAATTTAGAATAAAGCAGTGGACAGTGAAGATCAGAGATCAGACTGCACATTTTGTGCAGTCTGATCTTGATTTACACTGTCCACAAAAGCTTCTGGTGTTGTCTATGGTATGGAAAGAGTTAACAGTTAACAACTAGCCTCGTCTGAAGTAACCATCTTCACTAATCGAAGAGATATTAAAAAATGTCAAAGTTTCCCTACAATGATGATGCAGACAAGGACAGGGCTACGACAATACCTAGATGTTTCCTTTGAAAAAAGTCTGCCTAGTATGGAAAGTTCTGTGATAAAAGCAGCCCTTACCTCAGTCTCATCTTCCTCTATCCCAAATCCCCACCCAGTGAGGGTGACTTTTGTACCCCCATAAAGGGAACCTTTGTCTGGGTACATGTTATCAACCCGCAGTACCACATCAACTTTCGGAATTGCATCGCTGAAACCATTTGTATGAAAATATAAGCATAAACATAACCAACTCTAATCTTATAATTGCTTGCCTTAGCCACGTTCTAAACCCTTGGGAGTTTGAAGGACTTCTTTTGCCACAATATTTTCAAATGTTAATTTGTACTCTTACACACATGAAAGTTCGCAACAAATGCATAGCTGAAATACAAACCGCACCTGGGGGGGATTCGAACCCCTGCAGTCAAATATCCTCGTTTTTCAAGGTTTAAGAGAAAAACACCATAAGCACTGAGCTAAAGGGAATTCTCTCTAACACAGTTGTCAGGTATTGATTTTATATGAGAAAGCCATGCAGTAAGGAAGGAGTGATCTCCCGTAACAGTACTGAATTCTGCAAAAGTTTGTCTAAAATTTCTAGTAGGTGATTACGAGTCAATTTAGTGCTGAAAGGGGTAAACTTAGACTGGTATTAGTCCGTTAAATAGGGCATTTTTATTAACAAAAAAAAAATCGAGTAAAATTGGAAATCAAATACACCAATACAATGTTCTGAATGTCTGATTTCAAATCTATCTTTCAGATGAAGGGCAAATAACAACACATACATGTATTTCTGTGAGTTTACTATAGTCGTGTACCTTGTTTATTAGAATGGCTCAAATGTAGGGCCTGAATGCCAGGCTAGGGTAAACTTTGATTTATTTGGTTGACGATAAATATTTAACAAGAAGTAGTTCTTACTTGTACAAAGCGAGTCCATCACCATTGTTGACTTCAAGCCATTGATCGTCACCAGGCATTAGTACTGGCGTCTTTGCTTCAATTGCAGAGGCAGAACTACTGACAATTTCAAGGTCTGTCCCACCAATAGAAACTGTCGGGCTAGATCCAAAATTTTGTCCTGTTATTGATATCACTTCATTTCCTGGTGAGAAAATTACAAAGACAATTTTAAAAGATGTTTTTAACCATTTTGACCATTATCTCTTTTAACCTTTAGAGTATAAAATAAACCTTTCACACATTTTCATCCCAGAAATACAACCCAAATAACTGCAATATCATGGTTGCTTTTGTCAACAGTGTTTCATCAAAGCGGACAGTATAGATCAATGATCAGGCTGCACATTATGTGCAGCCAGATCTTGATCTACACTGGCCGAAAAGGCAACTCTTGTTGCGAAACTATAGTCTTCATGGTTTAAAACTGCCTTGACAAAATTGATTTTTAAAAAAAACTTTCGGAAAGAGAAAAAATGCAGGTAGCAAGCATTTTTTAATTTTTCAAAAATGTTTCGTACCCTTTCAGAACATAGTTGATCAGTTTAACCACATTTCATGTGATGTCTGCAAACACTTAAGAATTGGGCAGGTCTATAATTTTCCTTTCAAGTAAAGAGTTAAGCAACTGAATGCAACTAATGATGCATTTGTAAAGATCCAGTTAACACTATTCAAAACAGGCAGTCTGATCTTGGATTCACACTGTCAGGTATGTTTTGATTTTTTTAGTAAAAACGCTTTTAAAACTGCATTACCAGCGTTACTTTGTCAGTACCAAAAAGTAGGTTAAAAGCCAGCGCATTCAGCTACGCCGAAAAAGTATAGTAAAACATATGTCAGTCTGTCACTACCCTGTGTGGCTACAGTAAATTATCTTGACATTTTTATCATGTGACAATCAGATCCTGTTAATGGTTCAAATGCAAATGATAAACTCTGACAAAAATGTCCACTTGTCCACAATGAAAACACTTGAAGAAAACAAATGGGCCATGCTCTGGCAAAAGGTGGCTAAATGCATTTCCGTGATCCATGATACCAGCCCAAGTCATAATTATGGATCCGTAAGAGCCAATTTTTTCAACAACAAACTTAATCAAGAAGTAGAAAGGTCTTTTGACATACAGAAAATTGACTGGTAGTGAAAAGGTTTGGCTCAGGTCAGCCTGCGAAGACTGCGTAGGCTGACCTGGATCGATACTTTTTGCAGTATCATTAAGCCCCCTTTTCACAGAGCATGGCTCAAACAAAATTTGGTTCAAACAACGGGATTTGTCTCTCAAAGGGTAGAAAAGTTAGTCAGAAAAAGAGAAGGAAAAAAAAATGCTTGTTTTCCACGATGTTTCTAAGTCTTCTTTCCCAGATTTGTCATAACATGAGATCTTTCTATAGAAGGGTTCAAAAATATAAGCCATGCTCTGTGAAAAGGGAGCTTAATGCATCTGCAACAAGTATCGACCCAGGTCGGCTTTTCCAATAGGTAACTTTTCTGCATGCCAAAGGACTAGTCTACCTCATGATTTGGTCAGTTTTAAGACAAAATGGACTTTACAGATCCGTAATCATATGATGTCTTTCATGGTATAATGCATCATGGAGGTGAACCAAATCCACATTTGTCAGAGTACCTCTCATATGCAAAATACGGACAAAGATTATATGTAGTTAACCCTTTAACACACAATCCTGAGTTTTTAAAGACCCTGAAGGAGAAGCCTTTGGAAAACATTGTGGGAATAGGAGAAAATGCTGGTAACCAGCATTTTCTCCTTTTCCCACAATGTTTTCTACCTTATCAGAGGAAAATTCCATCATTTGAGCCACATTTAAATAGTCATCTGCAAATGCTTTCAATTTGGGCAAGTCTAATATTTTATCGTGTGGTAAGGACTGTTAACTGGACCAAATTCTCCCTCAATCAGGCTTCCTCCTTTCATCAATCAACCAACAAGAGCTTCACAGAGCGGCGCATATACGCCCGAAGGGGCTTGTCAGTGAAATGGGTTAAAACTTAGAATGCCTACAGAGATCCAAATTTTAAGTCACATGCACAACTACACATCATAGAGATTCATTGTGGCAAGTTTCAAGTTATTCTGATGGAAACTGTAGGAGGAGTTGTGCATACAAGAAATTGCTAATGGACGGACGGTCGGAAGGACCGACGGACGACCGGGGCCATAACATAATACGACCCTTTGGGCATATAGAAAGTCAACCACTTTTACTATCATTCATCTATTATTACTCATCAAAAGTGACCAATCAATCAGCTGACCAACCAACCAACTGATCAATTGATCAATCAACAACACAAGTACTCCTGCTACCCCTAAGACTAACCTGACACATGCAAAGGATCTGGATAGTTCAGAGCCGTAATAGTGGCCGTCAAATCAGGTTTGTAAGTAAATGTGTGTGTTGTTGGCATGTCAGTACCATCTCGTGTCACCTTAACAGTGGCTGCCTGGTCCGTGGTTGCGGTCTAAAAGCAAAAGATATCCTTGTCAAAACACTGTGGCAAAAGGAGTTGTTAACCTTTTAGAACACATTCTCAAGGTTAGACAACTCTAATGGAAAGAACTTTTGAAAACAGTGTAGGAAAAGGAAAATATGCTGGTAACCAACATTTTCTCCTTTTCCCACAATGTCACCTGTAAATGGTTTCAAGTTAGACTAGCCTAAAAATTTTCTTTAGGTAAAGTGTAGCATTGAACCCATTACCACAAAATCGCGAGTTTTAACAACCATTGCAAATAAGACTTTTGAAAACTCTGTGGGAAAAGGAGAAAATGCTTGTAACCAGCATTTTCTCCTTTGCCCACCATGTTTTCTAACTTTTCAGGAACAAATTCAATCATTTGTGCCACATTTAATTTGTGGTCTGCAAATGCTTTCAACATGGACCAGTCTACAATATTACCGTGCAGTGAAGAGTTAACTCTTTACCAAACGACAAAATTGTAGACTTGTCCAAATTGAAAGCATTTGCAGACGACAAAATAAATGTGGCTCAAAAATTGAAATGTGTTTTAGGAAGGGTAGAAAACATTGAAGGAAAAGGAGAAAATGCTGGTTACCAGCATTTTCTCCTTTTCCTGCAATGTTTTCAAAAGGCTTCTTTCTCAGGGTCCTTAAAAGTCGGGATTGTGTGGTAAATAGTTAAAGCGCCGAATAAACTCAATGAACATTTTTAGTACAAAACAAGACAGATAATTGCCATCTTATGTTGGATTTGTCTATGGTGTTTCTGCAAAGCTGATGCTGCAGACCAAAGATCAGATTGCACAGTTTGTGCAGCCTGATCCAAATCTATACTGTCTGCAACAGCAACTTTTGAACTAGAACTTGTTTTTCTACAAAAAAAACAGATGTCTCCCCCCTTTTTTGGTGTCAGAAGGATTGATATGTCACCAAGGCAATTTCTAACTGAAATAGTGGTCATTTTTCTCTAACGGTTTTCGAGTTATAGAGCGGACACGAAATTGTACGTAAAATGAGTAAGGAAAATAATCAAAGGGAAATAACTTGAAAAATATACAAGCCAGAGTTATGGTTCTTGTGCATGACACTTCGTCTCATTGTGCTTTAGAAATGTGTGAAGTTTTATCAAAATATCTTAAAAGGTTTTCGAGTTATAGAGCGGACATGATTTGTGACAGACAGACAGACGGCAGACAGACAGACGGATGCACAGGGAAAAACAATATGTCTCCTGACCCTGACAAGGGGAGACATAATTATAAGGTGATTACACCCTTTACTAGAAAACAAAATTCTAGATTCATCCAAATTCAGAGCATATGCAGACAACAAAATGGATGTTGCTCAAATGATATGAGTTGAGAAGGATGAAAACATTAGGGGAAAAGGAGAAAATGCTGGTTACCAGCATTTTCTCCTTTTTCCACAATGTGTTCAAAAGCCTTTTTCTTTAGGGTGCTTAAAAGCCTGTATTGTTTAGTAAATGTTAAGGGTATGGAAGTGCACAAAAATATGGCTGATACTTACTAATGTTGTGTAAGGTGGAAGTGTGCACAGCATTTGAGCTGGTGTAGGTTCCTCTACCACTTTGCACTCTTGATTATCAACATAAGCTTGTGAATCTGTTGAAAACCCAAAGCCGGTCAAGGTCAACTCAATGCCTCCTGAAAATTAGAAACAAGAAATATCTTTAAAGAAGATAGGCAGCGTAAGAGGTATCCGTATATGCTATGGAAGATCACTCCTTCCTTACTGCATAGATTTGTCCCGTATAAAATCAAAACCTAACAACAGCGTAGGGGAGCATTCTCTTTGGCTCAGTGGTTAAGGTGTTGGTCTTTTAAAAATCAATAAAACCAGGATCTTGTGCGCATGGGTTTGAATCTTGCCAGGTGCAGCTTGTATTTCAGCTATGCATTTGTTGTGAATTTTCATTATTGTAAAATGGGGGTTCGTCCTGGATTGACCATTGAACCATTTGTTGTTCTTAAAAAAAAAAGAACTACTGCCTATTAAGGCTTTCTGTCATCAAAATGATGACATTTAAGAGGTGGTGTGTTACGGGAGATCACTTCTTCTTTACTGCATAGCTTTAACCCATATAAAATCAATACCAAACAACTGCGTTGGGGAGAATTCTCTTTGGCTCAGTGGCTAAGGTGTTGGTCTTGTAAACCTCAATAAAACGAGGATCTTGTCCGCACGGGTTCAAATTCTGCCAGGTGAGGCTTGTATTTCAGCTATGCATTTGTTGCGAACTTTCATGTTCGTAAGAGTATAATTATGAAACTATTTTGTGGTTCAATATGAATAAAGATTATGAAAAGTAATCTCACCAGCAATTGTGTCTTTTTTCTCTTTATTTGGCATTTTGTTGGAAAGTGAAATTTTCAATTTTACTTTTTATCAAGATTGATTTTAGACGCAGTAGCAACACCGGTATTTTGGTGGCATAAATGTACCTGCAAATAGGCTGGCAGGGGCTAATAACATGTTCACATCTTTTACTAATCGCAACTTACTATTTATTCACTTGAATACATCAATACTAAAAAGTAAGTCAAAAGTCAGCTCATTCAACTACGCCCCAAAAAAAAGAAACCATACATTCATGGGCGTTGAAGGACCTGATGTAGTTTACTTTCAGAGCAACTACAAGCTGTAAAACCACCGTCAGTATCATCTTGGCAGGGCCTGTTTAAATCACTGCATGATGGCAAAAGTATGTAAGCTATGTTCTGTGAAAAAAGGGCTTAATGCATCTGCAAAAAATTATCAACCCAGGTCAGGCTACACAGTCCGCACAATAATACAAAAATAGCTAAGCTGAAAAAAAAAAGCATACCTCCTAAAGCACCTTCTTTTGGATTGACATCTGTCAAATCTGACGTATAAGTAAACTTGAGGTCTCCAGATGCATATCCCATACCAGGGACATGTACAATGACATTGTGCTCCCCAATGGGACCATCACCTATAGTACACTGTATACTGCTGGCATCAGCCGTGACAACAGTGCAAGCCACGCCTCCAATCATCACAGTGGCTGATGAGCTTAACAGGCTTCCTGAGACTGTCAGATTTCCGCCATTTGAACCTGCCATAAATCATGCTCAGTTAATTACGAATGGAATATGAAAATTTTACTGCCCAGCAAATATCAAAATTTATCCAACCTCTTTTGTCCAATAAGAATATGCAATCAGCTGAAACTCAGACAGAGACTTATCTTGTAGACTTAAGTAAACAAGCAGATGGTATAAATCCAAGATTAAGTTTCATATTCTAATCTTGATCTATGCCATCCACAAAAGCCTGATTTTGCCTTTTTTAGAACAGAAAGGTTTTTAAATGTGTCTTTCCAGTGTAAAGCTTTTGAAAGAAAAAACAAAACAGGAAAAGGAGCCCCTGTTTGTGGCAAGCTGGGATATGGTCCACTAAATTCAACTAGTTATCCTCTGAAACATATTACATCAGAAAGCTTTGAAAATGTCCTTGTAAAAGCAGAATACTCAACAGATAAATACTGACCAATTACCCTGGTTACTTTTGAAAACATTGGGGAAAAAGGATAAAATACTGATAACCAGCATTTTCTCCTTTTCCCAAAATCTTTTCTACTCTTTCACAGCCAAATCACTATTCTGGCCACAATTGAATTGTTGTCTGTAAATGCTGTCAATTTAGAAGATTCCGAATTCTGTTGTTTAATAAAGAGTAACTCCTTACCAGACAACAAAGTTTTAGACGTGTCCAAATTAAAAGCATTTGCAGACAACAATTTAAATTTATCTCGAAAGATGGATTTTACCTTTGAAAGGGTAGAAATTAATGTGAAAAAAGTGAAAAAAAAAGTGCTTGATCCTAATGTTATTTTTGTGGGGTTTTTTTTATTTTTTTTTTAAGTAGGGGTTGTCTGGTAAAAACTTAAGGTTAAAAGCAAGTTTTTCTTATACAAAAAAAATTAAGAATATTCTTCTGCATAAACAGGTTGTCTTCAGGTAACAGTTCAGCAAGGCAAAAGAGGATTTAAAGTCTGTGAACTCTTTACCAGATAAACTCCTAATTTAATGACCCTGTAGAAGATGTTTTAAAACACAGGAGACAATGCCGGTAAGCATGATTCTCACTTTTTCCTACTGTGTCTTCTAACCTTTCAAAGACAGTTTGCACCAAATGGGCTATACTTGATATGTCGTTTGCAAATTCTTTCAATTTAGGCAGGTCTATAATTTTCCAGTCTGGAAAGGGCTACTAGGCCCCAGCACATTGAAAAAACAAACATAATATATATATTCTGCGCAAAGCAGGAATCGGGACAATTCCAGAATTGTCCTGCGCAAAGTAGGAATTCTCAATTTGCCGGATGAAGTAAGAATTCCTACCTGGCGCGGTTCAATTCCGGAACTGTCCCTACACAAAGTAGGAATCGGGACAAGTGAGAATATATTATTTTTTCCTGCACAAAGTAGGAATCAGGGACAAATAAAACCTGTAATATGAGTCATGAGCACATAATGAAGAGTCAAAATTAAACATTTAATGAGAAAATAATAGCATGTGTTGCAGCATGAGCATTGCTGGAAAAGGAAAGCAAAATCTTTAAAACATTTTTGATCAAATTTCTCAACTTTGCGCCGAACATATACATATTCACATAAATATAAAAATAAAGTTATGACTACCTGATGATGTACTCAGACTTGTTATTTGAGGAGTAGCTTCATCTTTGTATTCAAAGGAACAATCCACACCTTCCTTACATTTACTGGGCACCCCATTGATAATCACCTCAACCTGTATAATTATGAAGTCAAACAATAAATCGTTTAACTCTTTATAAAATAACAAAATTTTAGGCTGTTCCAAACTGAAAGCATGTGCAGACATCAAATTAAATGTGGCTAAAATAATAGGGATAGCCTCTGACATGGTGGAAAATATTTTTGGAAAAGGAGAAAATGCTGGTAACCAATATTTTCTCCTTTTCCGAAAATGTTTTCAAAAGGCTTCTTCCTCAGGGCTGTTGAAAGTCTAAATTGTGTGTTAAAAAGTTAATAAATTTCGAATTACAGATTATTATTATTACTTCTTTATTAAAAAAATTCTAATTATGCAATTGACGATGTGTGATAAATCTATATTCTTGTGCACTCTACGACTAAAGATGCTTTTGTGACAAGTGTAGAGCAGGATAAGACTACATAAAATGCATATATTTTCTTGACTGAAAATTTTGATGTTGTTTATAAGACCCCTGTTTAGGGTTAAGTACATTGGATTTGAGAATGAAACATAGACGAAGATCAGGCTAAGTGGCTTTTTTTTTTTAGAAAAACTACTGAATGGTTTGTGAGACAAAATGGTGTAATAATAATTATTAGATCAAAAGGGAAGTTTTATTTTCAGAATGATATACAAAACAATGTGGTCCTAAAACTGACCTGAGGTTTGTCATGAACTGTGCGAAGATAGTCTCCAAATATTGGATTTTCCTCTAAGTGTCCATCAGTCCTTGCTACCATGGCTGCAGTTGCCCCATTCACTGTTGTGAATTCAACCTAGGCAAGGAAAAACAGAAAAAACAGATTTACAAAAGAATGCCTGTTGAATCTCAATGTGAAAAATTAAATATACCTTCCAACTTGGCAAAAAAGAAATAGTTATAGCAAATTCTATGCTGCTGTTACAATTTATCTTACAAAACACCAAATTTTGTAGATCCAAATTCAGACAGCACACTCTGTACAGTTAGATCTTCACATTGTCTAAAAATGTAGACATTGTGCTCTGATAGCTAACATGTTATGAAAATTTTAGACTTGTCCAAATCAAAGGTATTTGCAGACACCAAATTAAATGAAGCTTAAATGATAGTGTTTGTCTTTGAAAAGGTAGAAAGCATTATGGTAAAGGAGAAAATGCTTGTTATCAGCTTGTCTCCTTTTCCCTTTTCTCAGCCATTTTTCTCAAGGGTATTTTTTCTCACAGAAAAACCTTTCCAAAGGTAGATGTGTGTAATTATTTACAGAAGGTTAGTTGAACAAAAGATAATCAAGACATTGAAAATTTCTTCATTTCTTCTTATTTCACCCACCCTTTGGAAGAAGCTTTTGAAAGCATGTGGGAATAGGAGAAAATGCTGGTATTAAACCAGTATTTTCTTCTTTATCAACAATGTTCTCTCCCCTTCTCAACACAAACTTCAATTTTTGACTCACATTTACTTTGTCATCGGCAAATTCTTTCAAGTTGGACAAGTCTCAAATTTCATTGTTTGGTAAAGACTTAAGCCACCTTGGCTTTGTCCTCTTAAGCTGTGGTCACACCTTACGTAATTGACTGTAGTGGGGAATGAGTGTAGATGGCCGTAGTTGAATGTATTAAAGGTATTTGGATGTAGTTATGCCTAGATAACCGTAGTCATTGTAGTAACGAATATAGTTTGAACTTATGATTCGCCTGTAGAACATGTTCAAAAATTTGTTGCAGTTAACTACGATATTGTGACCCTACTATGACCGTAGTTTGAACGTAGTTGAATGTAGTTAAAAATTATTGACCCTGCTTAATGGTAGTGTGTTTACCAAGTTCAGCTATGGCCAACTATGGTAATTCCCCACTGCAGTCAACTACTCAAGATGTGACAGAGGTTAAAGTACAATGATTGCAGCTTACCCATACTGAGCAGGTACAACCACAACCTTTTACAGTAGCTTAACGCTTAATTTACCATATTTATGCATACTTAGGACGAAGTTAATACGTAGTTAATCGTAGTTAAACGTAGTAATACCCTAGTTAACCGTAGCCACTTGGCATGCAATTGAATGTAGTTAACTGTACTTACATGTAATTCAACCTACTTAGCTTTTCTGTATTTCGTCTTATAGCCAATTTTGAACCTACTTTGAACGTACTTCAACCTAGTTGACCATAGTAACACTACGACAGACTACATTTGAAATGAACTATGGACAACTACATGCATGACCGTAAATGTGACCATGGCTATATAAGGAAACCCGAATAGGGCTCTTACCTCTCCAAGATCTTGATCTCCCTGAAGAGATGCAAACTCTAGTCGTAAGTCCCTCTTGGCACACGTAGAATCACTTGAAGAAGTCACTATCACTGTACCGATGTTTGTACTGCCTTCAATAACACCCTGTATATCTGCATCTGTGTCTTGGACATCAAGCACTATAAAGAGGGGTTATGATTTTTACTGCATTCATCTTACACTTAACTCTTAAGCTGCCAAGCGTGACTGACCTTTTGCAGACAGTGTAGATCAAGATCAGACTGCACAGAACGTGTAGTCTGATCTTAGATCTGCACTGTCCGATATGGAGTTAATTTTCTCAAAAAAAATAGATTTGAAATAGCATCATTTGGGTTTTTGTACTATTCGCTTGAAAGTGTCATTTAACATATTTAGCAGGATATGTGTTAATCCTTTCAGTGGACTATAAAATTTTGGACCAGTTTGAAATGACAACATTTTAAAAACACGTCGATGTGGATCAAATTGTAGAAATTCTCCATGAAAGGGTAGCAAATGTTGAAGGAAACGGAGCAAATGCTCTTTTCCACCATTTTTTGCTTTTTCACAATGTTTTGAAAAGCCTTTTTTTCTAAAGGTCACTACAACACACAATGTTTTGGTATAGTTAATTAATTCAGTCCCTTCTGCAAAAATATTTTTGTGTGTTGCAGCAGCTCATACTGACATTAATGTTGAAAAAGGGAAAAGTGCTTGTAACACAGTTTCTCCTTTGCCATAATGCTTTCACATGTATAAATGAGCCATGCTCTGTGAAAAGGGAGCTTAATGCATTTGCGAAAAAATGTCGATCCAGGTCAACCTGCGCAGACCGTGCAGGCTGACCCGGGCCAATACTTTTCGCTATAAGTCAATTTCGTGTTGTCCAAGGACTAGTCTACCTCATGATAAAGTCGGTTGTAGAAAAATAATGGATATTAAGGATCTGTAATTATGTGATGGCTTGCTTGGTATCATGGATCACAGAAATAGATTAAGCCTCCCTTTGCCAGAGCATGGGTCAAATATATTAAATGAGTAAACTCTTTACAGTCCAAAATAAACTTTCACTAACCCTGTAACTGGCAGCTTAACCCCTTCGCTGCTAAATGCAGCGCAAGAACCTTTTGTGGACAGTGTAGATCAAGATCAGACTGCACAGAACGTGCAGTTTGATCTTGGATCTACACTGTCCGATAAGGAGGTATCTTTCCCCAAAAAGTACCATTGAAATGGCAGAATTTAGGTTTTTACAGTCGGTTTGAAAGTTTTGCTTTGCTTATTTAGCAGAATACGGGTTAAGAAAGAAGAGCACTGCCTGTGGGTGCCAACACTTGGCTTCAGTTGCTTGATTTTCATTGAAATACTTTGATGGTTACCTCCCTGTTTTATGGGTTCCATACTAGTTAACGACTAGTCCAAGTTTGAAGTAAAAACCTTCAGTTATAACAGAGATATTTAAAAAAATGTCAAAGCTTTTACACACAGACAAAGACCGCTACAATAATACCTCGTCCCTTTCTATGAAAACAACTAAGCTAAAAATGGTGCAGAATGGATCTATCGTATCTAACAAGAAATTGCTCTTTTCTTTCCTCAATGTTTTTCATATTGAAACATGTTGTACAAATTTTCACTTTTTTTTTTTTGCACCTTAAAATTACCTATACAGTAATGAATTGACCCTTTACCACACGGCAAAATTTTAGCAGACCTATCCAAATTGAAAGCATTTGCAGATGACAATTTCATAGTGGCTCAAATGACGCAACTTTTCTTTGATAGGGTAGAAAACTTTGTGGGAAAAGGAGAAAATGCTGGTTACCAGCATTTTCACCTTTTCCCACAATATTTTCAAAAGGCCTCTTCTTCAGGGTCATTAAAAGGCGTCATTGTGTGGTAAAGGGTTAATAGATATACAAGCTACTTTTTAGATATATTAAACCCCCTTTTAACAGGGCATGAGTCAAATATCTTACCATCTGTTGTTTCTCCGTTGATTGTTACTTGAAATGTTCCTTGTAGTGCCGGAGTTGCTTTAGTGATACTATTTACTGTCATTGAAGCAGATCCACCTGCCAGAGTTGAAGTTACTTGATCAGATGGGTATGTCTTACTCCCAGTCAACTGATTTTGGTAAAAAAGCACGAAAAAAATATCACAAATCATTACAAGAGAAACAGATACTTTGACAAAACATGACAAATCTTTCTTCAATGCTTACATATCTGAAAAACTCTGAAAACATTATGGGAATAGGAGACAATGCTGCTAACCAGCATTTTCTCCTCATCCTTACTTTCTACATTTTGAAGACTATTAAATTCTATCGAATGAAATGTCCAAATTCCAAATGCTTACAACTGTGACAATGTAGAAACTGTCATCTGGAAAAGATTATCCCTTTACCACATAATCCCAAGTTTTTACATCCCTACGGTAGAAAACATTGATTATATGATGTTTAACGCCGTTTTCAACATTATTTCAGTTATATCATGGCAGCCAGTACACCTATCCATGCTTTCCTGGGGTCTCTTTTACCAGTATTCCGCACCATTTTCTTTCCAAGCCACTGGCTGCTTTTCCACATAACCATCATCAAGACAATCATCAGGTCAGCGGTGGGAGAGGAACAAATCCTGTCGCAATCACCATCATAAATCCTCAGAAAGAAATTGGCCGAACCAGGGATTGAACCAACAACCCCCTGTTCTCAAGTCCTGCACGCTACAAACTGAGCTACCAGGGCACAGCGTAGAAAACATTGCTGAAAAAGGAGAAAATGCTGGTAACCAGCAATTTCTACTTTTTCTACTATGTTTTCTACACTTCAAAAGAAAATTTTCAGTTTCTGAGTCACATTCAATTCACCATCTGTACATGCTTTTAATTTGTCGTTCTGTAAAGAGTAAAGTAAACCCCCCCCCCTCTAAAAAAGACAAAAGATGTTCACACAAGAAGACATGCATGAACTCTTTACCAAATGACAAAATTTTAGACTGGTCCATATTCAAAGCATTTGCAGACAACAAAATAAACGTGGCTCAAAAAATGAAATTTGTTTTGGAAAGGGTAGAAAACATTGTTGGAAAAGGAGAAAATGCTGGTTACCAGCATTTTCTCCTTTTCCCCCAATGTTTTCAAAAGGCTTTTTCTTCAGGGTCGTTAAAACTCGGGATTGTGTGGGAAAGAGTTAACCCTCTGAGATACAATTCCAAGTTTTAACCCTTAACCTGCTAAATATCTAAAATTAAATTTTCAATTCGATATTGATAAACCAAATACATGTATTGCTATTTCAAAGTTATGTTTTGGGGAATAATACCTCCTTATCGGACAGTGTAGATCCAAGATCAGACTGCACGATCTGTGCAGTCTGATCTTGATCTACACTGTCCCCAAAAGGTCCTTAAATCACGCTTAGTACCCTAAGGGTTAATAGCAAGCATGGAAGATTTATTCTGAAGAAATTCTGATCTGTAAACACAAGCTAAAGCATCCACGCTAATTGAAAGGCCCTATACGTAAAAACACTGCTACTCACGTCCGCACCAGCCAAAGTCAACAGGTCAAGGCTACTACCACAGTTATGAGGAGCGATGCTGATATTGTATTGGCTAAGGGTATCGTCATAAGTAACAGCGACACTTTCCACAAGAACTTGGGTTGATGGATGAGGGGAACCTGGTCCGAGTCTAACTCCAGTCAGGTCAGCTGGTAGGATAGATTTTTATTTTTATTTTTGAGATCAATAAATATAAACTAAACATTAGAATATAAGGATTACCTTGGACAATTGGTGGCGTTTTCTTAAAATGAACATCCCTAACTTTTCAAAAACGTTGTCCTAATAGAAGAAATTCTTGCAACTGTCAGCAAAGCAAAGTTGTAATTTTAAGAAACCTTGGCAAAGAATGTCTGCCAAGACAAAAACTAAATTATGATACACTTTTTAACAGATAATACCTCTTTTAATTATCTCCGTTATGTCATACCTAGTGCACCTGTTAATACTGTCCTCGGATTTTCCAACTATTCTATTTTTCTGGGACATTCCATTTGATTGACCGAGGTGTTCTACATAGCAAATTTATACAAATAAAGAAGGCCAATATCATCTTCCATGGGTAACTATAACTTCAATTTTTATTTTTCCTTATTCACACACCTAACCACAGGTAAAAGAAATGGTGATCTGTCCAACTTTCCGAAATTTGTCTCACTACCTCAACTTCCCACCCCCACAGAAAAATCAGAAATAAAAAGTACACAATATACAGCCCAGAAATATATGTAAAGATTGTATTTCAATCAATAAGTGACTTCATGGTTGCTTTTGTCAATGTTTCAGCAAAGCAGACAGTGTCGATCAAAGATCAAACTGCACATTATGTGCAGTCTGACCTTGATCTACACTGGCTGCAAAAGAAATTATAGTTCTGAAAGGTGTTTAATAGTGCTGAAAGGGGTTAATACTTACTGGTCGATCCCAACACTGAAGATTGTCCAAACCAAATTTCATCTACATAGAAGTCTGTGTCTGTGCTTGTGAAGTAGACCCTCTTTAATTGATAGTTATTACTAGTGATATCTGTATGTTGACTTTTCACCGTTGTCAACAAGTCAACACATGTGTATGTCCAATTTCCTTCAGACCTATACGATTAATAAAGTGAGGATGTACATGTACTAATCAATTATAGATGAGCAAACTTAATTAGTCACACAAAATGACTTTACCCAGTATTTGTTAATACCCCCATTAAACCAAACTTGTTTTCATTTTGTTGAAAAAAAAAAAAATTAGCCAAACAGATACAAACTGTGCTCAAACTCAGTGGACCTAGTAGCAACATTTTAATATTTGTTTACAAACTTTAATGGATAAACTCAGACAGAGACAGGTATGATC
This sequence comes from Hippopus hippopus, assembly GCA_946811185.2. NCBI lineage: Eukaryota > Metazoa > Mollusca > Bivalvia > Cardiida > Cardiidae > Hippopus > Hippopus hippopus. The sequence goes on from OX328105.1 coordinate 4,839,877, forward strand.
ATATCATACACATTTCACATTCCTAAAAGCTACCTTTTCAAGGCAACCTGTTCAAAAAAACTTTTGCTGACAGCATAGATCAAGATCAGACTGTACAGAACCTAAAGTCTGACCTTGGATCCATACCCCCTGCTTGTTTCATGTTGCATATACAATAAAAATCTCTCCAATATTTAGTGAACTGTATTTCCAGCTATAAAAAAGGTTTAGTCTATATTATTACACTCTGTAAGAGATAGATACAAGAGGCTCAGTCATTCTAAATAATGGATCCATTCTGTGGTTAATGACTATAACAATCTGATTGGCCGAGACAGAATGGCCTGCAACACGCGAGAAGGGGCAACCGGACATTTACATAAAGTGTCGTCTCAGATCAGCCTGTGCAGTCTACACAGGTTAATTCAAAATGACCCTTTTCGTTTTTATGTAATTTTCTGTTTTGCACAAGTCTACTTAGGAACAAAATCTAATGTAGTCGTAAAGTGCCGTCTCGGATTAGCCTGAGCTGACTGCGCAGGCTCATCCGAGACAACACTTTAGGCAAATATCGGAATGCCCCTTTTCACGTGTTGCAAGCCGAATGTAACATAACATTTAGTCCTTTACTGAATAACCCTGTGTAAGAAGGCTTTTGAAACTATTGTGGGAAAAAAAATGCTGGAAACCAACATTTCCTCCTTTTCCCACAATGTTTTCTACTACCCTAAAGACAAAAAGCATCTTTTTGTCTACAGTGAATTTGTTGTCTGCAATTGCATTCAATTTGGAAAAGTCAGAAAGTTAGCGTTCTGAATTTAAAGTCATAACACCATACTCCAAATCATTAAAAAAATATAAACTAGAAAGTCTTACTACTGAACTTACTCTGAAACGGTCACACCTTGGAATGTAAATTGCCGATTCTTCCTCTCTGACTGGCCTGGTGGTACATAGTTTAAATAGAAATTGCTGTTTCCGAGACCTTTCACAGCCAAACACATCTACAATACATCAAGTCTAACTTCTTAACTTTTTATCACACAGAAAGTTTTTTAAACTTGTCTAAATTAAAAACATTTGCAGGCAATAAATTGAATGTACTGTATACATGGATATATGTGGTACTATATACGATGTAAAGGGAGTCATCAATGTGCTATTTATAGTAACTGTGTCCGATAACGAAAATTTCATTTTCCCTTGATAGACCAATGGAGTTTCAGAGGCCTATGGTTTAGGTTACACAATGGAGAATTATTTAATGGAAAGATAAGGAAAACATTGTAGCAAAAGCAGCAACTGTCTGTGATTGGAGATCCTCCTTTAAGCTTTGCTTCAAACCCAACTAGTAGTCACGAGGTATAACTAGAGGCGCTTGAGCACCTGTATCGCTCCACAGGCCTGATATTTCTATAATGGCGAAAGGAAGTTTTTAACAATTATCATTCAATCCTGCATTTTAGCTCACTGAAGAAACAATTTGGTAGACAACCACCATAGGAACTTACCTGCAAAACAACAATGAAATCCAATGAATAGTTTTAGAGAAGAAATTTTTCAAAGATTTTACTTTATACCATAAAAGGAAAATGAGTCTCCCATAAAAGCCATGTTTTTTGACAGATCTTTTTTTTTTTAAGGAATTCTGTAAACCTGTATCTAAGGAACATTCCTGCAAAATAATAATGCTATCCAAATAGCGGTTTGGGAGGAGAAGATTTTTAAAGGTTTTTTACTTTGGTTGCCATGGCAACCAGAATTCTTCATGGAACACAATTATTTGAAGGAATTTGAAAGAGGACCACCAAAGGAACATTCCTGTGAAATTTGGTAAAAATCCAGTCAATAGTTTCTGAGGAGAAGTTTTTTAAAGAAAAAGTTTACGGACGCACGCACGGACGAACGGACGGACGCACGCACGCACGACGGACACAACGCCATGACAATAGCTCTCTGGCCTTCGGCCAGTGGAGCTAAAAATTAGTGTTTTTGTGGTAAGTGCTTTATCCCCTTAGCAAACAATCCATATTATATAGGGCTTTTCAAAACATTGCTGGAAAAGGAGAAAATTCTGGTTACCAGCATTTTTTTGTTTCCCCCAGCTATCCTCTACTAAGTATTACTATCATCTCAAGGCAAATCCAATATTTGAGAAATATCTAACTTGTTTGGACAAGTGTAAATTCTTTTTTCATTAGAGTAAAAAGTTAATAGTCAAAACATACCCAGGGATTCAGAGCAAGCTGCAAGGTATCTGTGTTGGATTCTGGTATAGGGAAAACTTCAGAAGGATTTTTGTATGAATATCGTCCACAGAATGGTATTGTATCAGTCACAACTGCAGAGTCAAATTTGCTAGATCCCATCTCAAAATTCTCGAACAAAGTTGCACCAGTGGTAAAAATTGACGGACAGCGAACACTAAAGACTCCTTCGATCATCGTTTTAAGCTGCAATGAAACAAGTTTCTTAAAAACAGACCTTAACCCCTTACAAAACAATCACATCTTTCAAGGACCCGGAGGAAAAAGGCTTTTGAAAACATTGTTTGAAAAGGAGAAAATGCAGCATTTTCTCCTTTTCCTACAATGTTTTCTATCCTATCAAGAACTACTTTTGTCATATGAGCCACCTTTGATTTGTTGTCTGCAAATGCTTTCAATTCAGATATTCCAAAATTTTGTTGTTTGGTAAAAAGTTAAGCAATTACAAGTACTACTCTTTGTGCCCCTACCAAAGACTGCTGTTTCAAAACAGTGAGGGAAAAAGGAGCAATTTTTTTAGAAAGGTAATTGCTCCTTTTTCCTTTATGTTTTCCATATTATATAAAAATGATAATTTCTTTTTTTTTTTTATGAAAGCTTCTCCATTCTGTCAAATTGTAACAATGTCTGATAAGTCTAAACAGAACCTGATATATAACATACGGGGTAATCATCCAAAGCCTGTACTAATAATCCCTCATATTATCCAATCCTTTATCCAATATTCCGAGTTTCAATGACCCCGAGGAGGAAGGCTTTTGAAAACATTGTGCAAAAAGGAGAAAATGCTGCAATCAGCATTTTCTCCTTTTCCCACAATGTTTTCTACCCTATGATAAACAAATTTCTTATTTCAAGTAACATTTGATTTGCTGTCTACAAAAGTAAAAAATCTTGTCATACGGTGGAGTTAAACAACCCAGACAAAAAAAGGGCTTTCTAAAACCATTGTTGGAAAAGTAGAAAATGCTAAGTGAACTGCCTGCGAGCATTTCCTGATATCTCTATTTAAATAAGACAAATATGTTGAAATTTCAGCTCAGAAAGGCTAGAAAATATTGTGGGAAAAGTTTCCAGCATTTTCTTCCTTTACCACATGTTTTAGAGGCCTTCTGCCTCATAGCAGGGTTTTCCCTTCATTTTTAACATTTGAGGGTCATTTGAGCCCCTTCAATTGAATTTAACCCTTTACCACACGACCAATTTTAGACCTGTCCGAATTGAAAGCATTTGCAGATGACAGTTTCAATGTGGATCATATTAAATGATTTTTCTTTGATAGGGTAGAAAACATTGTGGGAAAAGGAGAAAATGCTGGTTACCAGTATTTTCTCCTTTTCCCACAATGTTTTCAAAAGCCTTCTCTATCAGGGGTGTCAAAAGTTGTCGTTGTGTGGTAAAGGGTTTAAGAAGGTGAACATTTTAAGTTGGGGGGCCATTCATGAAACTTGGGGGTCCAAATTCAAAGAAACATGGGGTCAGGAAAAACCCTGCCTCAAGGTCTTAACTTTTAAACTGCTTTTCGCAACTGTAGTTGCTTTTGCAGCCACTATAGATTAAGATCAGGCTGCACAAAACTTGCAGCCTGATCTTTGATCTACACTGTCCGCTTTGCTAAAACATTTCAGACAAAAGCAACTCAGAACTTGAGATTGCTTGATTGCTAGATTTATTTCTAGACTGAATAAATATGTCTGATGAGGTTATATGGCGTTCTAAGGGTTAACCCTATACCACACAAAGCCAAGTTTTGACGACTCTCAAGAAGAGGCTATTTGAAAACATTGTGGAAAAAGGAAAAAATGCTGTTAAACAGCATTTTTTCCTTTTTCCACAATGTTTTCGACCCATCAAAAACAATTCTGTCATTTGGGCCAAGTTTGAACTGTCCTCTGCAAATGCTTTGGATTTAGATAAGTCTAAATTTTTTCTTGTGTGGTAAAGAGTAAAAAAAACAGGATCATCCATACAGGCTCAAAGTTCAACATACCTTGGTGGCAAAAGCCGTTTTGTCAGTATCATCAAACTCTTCCAATGGACCAGGTATCCCTCCGTACATAAAACTGAACATTTTGTTGTCAGGGACACCAGCTAGTACCTCTGTAGATTGGATGGTGACGCCAGCTGTGTTGGTCGTAATATTGGGTATGTTACCTTGACAATGATAATTTGGAAAAAGAAATGACAAAGCCTGATCAAGCATTCAAAATGATGGCCATCCAACGGCTTAAAAGTCAACTTCAAAACTTGAACAGAATTTTGAAATGTTTGTAATAACCTGGGATACCTTTCACTAGACTGCGTACACATGAAATTTGCGTACGCAGTTTTTGTAAGCAAGCATTAAGTCTGAAAACAAGTTTCACTGAACTGCATGACTTTACAATTTGATTAAGTATTTGCATAACTTTACGCCACTTCGTATCTTTGGGCAAAGCAGGGATTGTATGTGTGTATATTCAATCACTAAAAATTGGCATGCATCTACGCAGTTTAGTGAAAGGTAGCCCTGGTGCAAGAATTCTTATGAAACCATTGTGACAAATGGAGACAAATATTTTTTTAAACTTATGACACCAAATAACTGTAATTTCAAGGTTGCCTCTCAGTAAAGCAGACAGTGTAGATGAAAGATCAGACTTCATGTTTTATGCAGTCTGATCTAAATCTACACTGGCTGTCAATCAACTCTGCTTTCAAAAGATAGTTTAAGGTCAAAATGCAATATATAGAGGGTAATCAACTGGTTGTGTGTGATATTGAAAAATCTGTCACTAGAATTGGGTGTGATATGGTTGAAAAAACGAGTGATTTTTATATCACACCAGTTGATTATCCTATTTTTAATAATCCTAATTCACCCTTTTTTATTCCAATAATTGCCAAGCCCCAGTAGCTCAGTCGGTAGCGTACAGGACTTGAGAACAAGGGGTCGTGGGTTCGATCCCTGGCTCGACCAATTTCTTTCCGAGGATTGACGATAGTCATTGCGACAGGATTCATTCCTCTTCCACTGCTGACTATTGTTTCGACGATGGTTATGTGGGAAAGCAGCCAGTAGCTTGGAAAGAATATTGTGTGGAGTAATGGTAAAAAAAAAAAACTCCAGGAAAGCATGGATAGGTGCACTGACCGCTGCGATATAACTGAAATAATGTTGAAAACGACATTAAACACCACACAATCAATCAATCATTCTTCCAATAATTATCAAGAATAGTACAATATGAGCAATATAGGAAAAAAGTAGTTCTGGCAAACATTCTAGAACTAGTGATGATACCATAATTATCATCACTAGGGGTGTTATTCACAGTGAAATCCCAGTATTTCACTGATAAGAATATAATAAATACAGGATATTTGTTTTTTACGGTGAAAGATCGAAATTTATTTCATCAAGTGAACATCATCGGTAATATTTTCACGACAGGCACAGCCACGAGTGAAAATATTACCGATGATGTTCACGAGATGAAATAAATTTTGATCTTTCACCGAAAAAAAACAAATATTCTATTTATTTCATGCTTTTAACCCTTTCTGGAGGGGGAACTTAATCAAAATCCAGAGCAGTTCTTTTCGGTTATTCCCCGTGGCATGCCCTCTCCGCATAGCAACGCATTACAATATTACGTCAAGCGCGAGAGATGTAAGTTAAATTACGTCATATTTCCATCTGGTTGAGAAGCACGCGCATTTTACCTAGGTAACTAGTGCACGGGAACAACTGTTTCCGCCTTCAATTGAAGAGTTAGAATATAAAAATCGGTATTTTCACTGGTCGTAACCATGAAATATTGAAAAATATTTCACCGATATTTCTCGATAACCTACCAGAAAGCATGAAATAAAAAATAGTAATTACCTCTCTTTGAGTAGAATGTGACATCATAGCAACTGGAATCTGCTGTGTTTAATGTAACAGCAAACTTTTCATCAGCAGATAAAACTGGCAGTTTGTTAAGTTCCCCTTCCATGATGCTAGTTGTCTCTGAGAAAGTAATTTTTGCTGAAAAAAAAATGAGTGAAAATGAATTATCAAATATCATTTGACTCTTAGCACCCTCAGGGGGCTATCAGGTGTAGATTAAAATCAGATTGCACAGAAAAATGCAATCACTTATTTAACTCTTTACCAAATGACAAATTTGTCGGTGAATCCAAATTGAAAGCATTGCAGACAAGGAACTGAATGTTGCACAAATTAGGAAAGGTTTCTTTGACAGGGTAGAAAATTTTGTGGCAAAAGGAGAAAATGCTGGTCACCAGCATTTTCTCCTTTTCCCACAATGTTTTCAAAGTCCTTTTCCTTAGGATCATTAAAACTCATTATTGTGTGGTAAAGGGTTAAACAAAGGCCCAATTGCAGCCAAAAATACACAATCTGTGAGTCAAATTGTAGCCTTTTTTAATCATACCATTTGAAAGTATGGATATTATTGCGAGTCTGACAATTTGTTACATTACAGTCTGTCAAAGCTAGATCTGCTAGCAGATAAAATTGAAAAATATTGTAAAAGTAGAATTATAGTTGCCAGCTGGTTACAGGCATTTTCTACGTATCCCGCAATGTTTCAAAAGCCTGTTATCTCTGGATTGTTTGGTAAAAGGTTAACTGAATATTTTTCTCAAAATAGCGCAAATATTGATGACTTTTTCAGTATCAGAAAAAACAAAAGGGCCAAGATGGCCCTGTATCGCTCACCTGAATTTCTGAGAGGACCAGAGCCAATTTTTTTTGAGGTATTGAAACTTTTGAAACAAAATCATTATTCTGCCAAGCAATTTTGAAAATGTCACCTGTAAAAGTCATTTCAAAATCTGTCACCACCCCTACAATCATCACCACAGCAATGAATTTGATGAATCAGAATTCTGCAAATAAATTTTTGGATAGATCACCCAAGGACAATTTCTTGAAGAAGAGCACATGCTCGATAGTGACTAAAAACATAAGTCGAACAAGAGCACCACATGCAGGTGCCAACAATTGGCTGTTGTTTTTTCGATGGATAAAAATTTCCCTAACAATTTTTGAAAAGGGTCACCCTAGGAACATTTCTGTGAAACTATTTCAAAATATGACCAACCGTTCCAGAGAAGAATAATTAAGAAATTCCTCTTCATGTCCCCGTAGTGCAAATAGCCCCCACCATCAGAGCCATGTTTCTTGACAGATCACAATTTTGTGAACAATTTTTGAAAAGAGTCACCCAGGGAACATTGCTGTGAAATTATTTCAAAATCTGAGAAGAAGAATTTTTAAGAATTTCTTCATGTCCGTATAGTGTAAATAGCCCACAGCCATCAGAGCCATGTTTCTTGATGGATCAAAATTTCTCGAACAATTTGCAAAAAGGGTCAGTCAAGGAATATTTCTGTGAAATTATTTCAAAATCTGACCAACCATTTCAGAGAAGAAGAATTTTTAAGAATTTCTTCATGTCCATATAGTGCAAGTGGGCCCTCCCCACCCATCAGAGCCATGTTTCTTGACGAATCAGCATTTTGCGAACACTTTTTGAAAAGGGTCACCCAAGGAACATTTCTGTGAAATTATTTCAAAATCTGACTAGCTGTTTCAGAGAAGAAGAATTTTTAAGAATTTCTTCATTTCTGTATAGTGTAAGTAGCCCCCAGTCACCAGAGCCATGTTTCTTGACGGATCAAAATTTTGCAAACAATTTGTGAAAAGGGTCACCCAAGGAACATCTCTGTGAAATTATTTCAAAATCTGACCAGCCGTTTCAGAGAAGAAGAATTTTTAAGAATTTCTTCATTTCTGTATAGTGCAAGTAGCCCCATTCACCAGAGCCATGTTCCTTGACGGATCAAAATTTCGCGAACATTTTTTAAAAGGGTCACCCAAGGAACATTTCTATGAAATTATTTCAAAATCTGACCAGCCGTTTCAGAGAAGAAGAATTTTTAAGAATTTCTTCATTTCTAGTGCAAGTAGCCCCCAGTCACCAGAGCCATGTTTCTTGACGGATCAAAATTTCGCAAACACTTTTTGAAAAGGATCACCCAAGGAACATCTCTGTGAAATTATTTTAAAATCTGACCAGCCATTTCAGAGAAGAAGAATTTTTAAGAATTTCTTCATTTCTTTATGGTGCAAGTAGCCCCCATTCACCAGAGCAATGTTTCTTGACGGATCAAAATTTCGCAAACAATTTTTGAAAAGGGTCACCCAAGGAACATCTCTGTAAAATTATTTCAAAATCTGACCAGCGGTTTCAGAGGAGAACATTTTTTAAAGAATTTCTTAGAAAATTCCATTTGGTTGCCATGGCAACCAGAGTTTTTGACAGAATCAAATTCTGTGAACAACTTTTAAAGAGGACCTCCCAAGGAACATTCCAGCCAAGTTTGGTCCAAATTGGCCCAGCGGTTTAGGAGGAGTTGATGTTTAAAAAATTGTTGACGACGCATGACGGACACCGGGTGATCCTAAAAGCTCCCCTTGAGCACATTGTGCTCAGGTGAGCTAAAAACAGAAGTGTGACAAGACTAGTGTCCTTTGAATGTATGCAGCTACACAAATGACCTGACATGAATTGTAACATTTTTATTATGAAACTGACATGATTCGTGGAAAGAGCTCCCTCAGGAGGAAGGTATTTGGAAACATTGTGCACAAAGGAAACAATTTTTCTATCTATATGAGACTGTTTGATAAAGGTTTCACTCTTTACTAGACGACAAAATTTTAGAAAAGTCCAAATAAAAATTATTTGCAGAAGACAAAATAATTGAAACATAACAATTGAAACTATTTTTGGGCAGGGTAGAAAACATTATGGGAAAAGGAGAAAATGCTGGTTATCAGCATTTTTTCCTTTTCCCATAGTGTTTTCAAAAGGCTTCTTTCTCAAGGGTATTAAAAGTTAGCATTGCGTAGTACAGGTTTAAAAAATAAACAAGATGTCTATTTGTAAAACAGTCATGCCCCCCTACTGCCATATTGATACAGAAAGTGGCACAGTTCATAAACTGATATCAAAAGAATTGATTGGGAAATATCGATGTCATCTTTTTGATTTATAGCCCACTTCAATTGTTAAACGTGATAATCTGTCAACAGTTCGCATAATTATACACACCGCCGTGTGTATACATACAAGATTGTAAACAGTCGCCGATACACAGACTGGGTTATCGATTTTCTTTTCGGCACGTGCGTTCGACTTCCGCTTTTTCCCAGTCGACTTCGATGCTTACTACGTCCCCAATAATACGCGAATAAAATGTTGGAGCCACAAGTTGAGCCACATATATGATGATTTTTGAGACACTTTAATTTTTTTAGCAAATGGCTCAAGTGGCGAACGGCAGCGCGGGCCCTGAATCATCTGGTGGTCACTGTGACCTTGACCTTTCATGGATTAACCTTAAAATCAATAGGGATCATTTACACTCCAAGATGAATATCTGTAAGGAATTTGAAGAACCTATGTCAATTCTGTGTCTAGTTATCATCTAGACAAGGTTTGGTCTATATATCATTAAGTTGAAGGCCATTGTGACCTTGACCTTTGATGGATTAATCTCAAAATCGATAGGGATCATCTGCACTCCAAGACAAATGTCTGTGCCAAATTTGACGAACCTAGGTCAATTCTGTGTCTAGTTATCATCCGGACAAGGTTTGGCCTATATATCAACATGTTGACGGTCACTGTGACCTTGACCTTTGACCGATTGACCTCAAAATCAATAGAGATCATCTACACTCCAAGACGCATGTCTGTGCCAAATTTGACGAACCTAGGTCAATTCTGTGTCTAGTTATTATCCGGACAATGTTTGGTCTATATATCAACATGTTGACGGTCACTGTGACCTTGACCTTTGACCGATTGACCTCAAAATCAATAGGGATCATCTACATTCCGTGACGCATGTCTGTGCCGAATTTCACGAACCTAAGTCAATTCTGTGTCTAGTTATCATCCGGACAAGGTAAGGTTTACCGACCGACCGACCAACCGACGGACCGACCAACATTAGCAAAGCAATATACCCCCACTTCGTTGAAGGGGGGCATAATTACACTAAGTTTTAGCTGCAGGATAAAGTCTTACCTTGGGTGTAGACACCATATATCCCAAGTCTAGCCTCTGTTCCCCCACTGGGGCAAATTGTCTGTATTTCACTAATATTGCTCTGTGCTGTAAACCCAGTGAAGGTTGCAGCCTGGACATAAAGAATATTACCTCTTACAGCCACAAATACATCTGTAGTGTTGCTTTTGGTGACAGTGTAGAACAAGATCATACTGCTCACAATATGCAGTCTGATCTTGGATCTACTCTGTCTGCTTTTATCATCAACTAATTTCGAGCAAAATTAGCCTTGAAACAGCTATTTTTTTTGGTTCTATATTCAAGAAAATATCCATGGTATTTATGAAGCGTGGGATCAGTTTATGTTAAGACAAAGATTCATCCTCTCTTTCTAAGACAATCAATGGCTACATACAGGAATTTTACTGATTGAATCTTTTCATTTGTGAATTGTACAGATTTCTAATTTACAGTACTGTATTTGCAGGTAGCAACAGCCTATTCTGTCTTGGAACTGGCTTTACCCTTTACTAAACAATCATGAGTTTTAATGGGCCTTGGGAAGAACGCTTTTGAAAACATTGTGGAAAAAGAAGAAAATGCTGATAACCAACATTTTCTCCTTTTCACACCATGTTTTCTACTCTTTTAATACTTTACCACACAATCCCGAATTTTAACGACCCTCACTGAAGGTGGCTTTTGAAAACATTGTTGGAAAAGGAGAAAATGCTGGTAACCAGTATTTCCTCCTTTTTCCATAATGTTTTCTCTCCTGTCATGGGGTAAAGAGTTAAGGAAAAATTTCATGATTCGATCCACTTCTAATCAGTCATCTGAAAATGCTTTCAATTTGGACCAGTTAAGAATTATATTTCTGGTACAGAGTCAAGTTAATTTAGCGGACAGCGTAGATCGAGATTTGACTGCACAGAACCTTCAGCACGTTTTTGGAAGTACACTGCTTGCTACTTTGTTACATTTTCTGACTAAAACAGCTTTTAAATAGCATTTTTTTTTTTTTCTTTCTTTTTTGGCGGGGGGGGGAGGGGTTCCCTTATTAAAAAGGTCTATTACATTACTTAGCATCCTCAAGGTTATATGCATGTACAGGGCAAAACAATAAGAAGATAATAACTACACTACGACAAAAAACTATAGGGTATGATACACATATATACAGTGTCTTACTACACAGATCTTCATCTGCTCCTCTACCATGATCATTAGAGGTCATGACACAATATATGTGTGGATTAACTTGGATAATGACAGTTACAAAAAGAGCATCCCATGCAGGGGCTAACACTCGGCTGCAGTTGCTTTTAGGGAAAATTATTAGACAAAAATGGGGCATAACTATGTCAAAAACATTGTGATGGTTACCTGCGCCTCTTGAATGGGTTCCCCTTTTGATAGTTAACAACTAGTCCAAGTTTGGAATAAATATCTTCAGCATTGACAGAGATATTATAAAATGTCAAAGTTTTTGAAAATTTTAAGTCGAACAAGGGGCATAACTATGTCACAAATATTGTGATGGTTGTATGCCATAGTTGTATGGGTTTCCCTTTTGATAGTTTACAACTACTTAGACTTTGATGTAAATATCTTCAATTATATCAGTAATATTAAAAAAATGTCAAAGTTATTGCACCACAATAACGACAACGACAATGCCAGAGCTATGACAATACCTTGACGTATCTTTTGACAATAGCCAAGCTAACAAGGGTTGAATAACAACATTTTTCATGCACTAGATTTGTACAAGAATATGATACTCATGAAATGTTGAATATACTGTGCACTTGAGTATAACTTTCTCCCAGAGTGACAAAATTTTAGACTTTACTATATCAAAAGCATTTCTAGACTTCAAACTGAATGCGACTCGAAAGACTGGATTTAATTCTGAACAAGACTTTAGTAGGAAATGTTGTGGGATAGGGAGAAAACAATGGTTTCCAGCAATTTCTCCTTGACACAAAATTTCCAAAATAAAAAGGCATCTACCTCATAGTTGTAAAAACACAGGACTGTTTAATGGTGAAGGGATATAGAGTGTTTTGGGAGCTTAGGACACAATACATAAAAGCTGTATTGCACATCACAACAGGAAGCAAGAAATAATCTTAATTAGTATTGTTCTTCTCTAAATCTTTGAAAGTTATTAATGCGTTGGTCCCAAAATAGAACTGCTACAATCTGTTAATCACTATTGCCTGAATGGTACTTCCTGTCTCATTTAACATTATTTCAGTCATATAAATGCACCTGCTCATACTATTTCTATCTTCAGTTTCACTAGTACTATACCAGAATGTTGAAGGCATCATGCCCCATGTGCTTTAAATATATCATAACAAAAGTAAAATTAGCCACACTCTGGCATAACAGAGTTTAATGCATCTCTGTGATGCTTAGCCCTTTACCAAACAATCCTTGGTTTTTACGACCCAGAGGATGAAGCCTTCTGAAAAAATTGTGGGAAAAGGAGAAAATGCTGGTAACCAGCATTTTCTCCTTTTCCCACAATGTTTTCTACTCTTCTAAAGTCAAATTTCAATTTTTGAGTCATGTTTTTTTTTTGTCGTCTGCAAATGCTTTCAATTTGGACGTTTAAATTTTGTTGTTTTGTAACGAGTTAATATATCAAGTAAGTTATCACATAATAAAGGATACATAGAATCCACTTTATCTTACAACTACCTGAATCCTGAAGTAAACTGGTCCTTGGACATGCAGAAAATTGACCAAAAACAAAAATAGAGTTATAACCCAGGTCAGCCTGCAAAGACTATGCAGGCTGACCTAGGTCGATACTTTTTGCAGATGCATTTATTCTTTTCCGAACGAAGAAATTTTAGATTTGACGGAATTGAAAGCATTTGCAGACAACAAAATAAGAATGACCGAAAAATTGAAATTTGTTTTTGGGAAGGGTAGAAAACATTGTGGGGAAAAAGGAGAAAATGCTGGTCACCAGCATTTTCTCCTTTTCCCACAATGTTTTCAGAAGGCTTCTTTCTCAGGTTCATTAAAAGTCAGGACTTTGTGGTAAAGGGTTAAACACCACTTTTCAGAGCACGAGTCAAATATATGATGACAGTAGAAACAGAGAAAAATATTGCCTAATCATTGCCATTTGCGTGTAAATACTTTTTGTCAAGATTACAAATTTTGTCTAAATTTTCACTGCATGTAAATGACTTTTCTGAAAGACAACAGTGTTGCCACAATTTTGTATTTTTTGATGTGCTTTTGACGAAAATAGTGTTGTCTTGAGTAAATCATTTTACATTTACATGCATCTTGTTTTATACATTAATCCCATTATGCATGATACAGCTTATATAATAAAGGTACAACCCAGACTTTCCTTCAAGAACCTGTTTTAACATGGACATAACTCCCTTGCCTCCAAGAGTTTGAACTAAACAGTTAGGAAAACATCTTTGTTCATAAATCATTCAGGTTTAGAAAGTTACATAATAGTTGATTGGCTAAACCAAAAGATTGACTTAGCCAAACTATTTACCTTTGTAAAAAAATTTTGATCCTTTGAAATTGCTATATGCTGATAATTAGAACAGGAATTGCAATTTCAAATGATAAACTTGCTCCACTTTTCAAGGTGTTTCTATCAGGAATCTACTGTATGAATGGATTCTCCCACAAGAGACAAAGTCACCAGAATAAAATTTGAATTTGACAGTAACATACAGTATGGGCAATATGTGCCAATGATTCTGAATTTAGTCCTCACTCTAGACTCCAAGACTAGCTATATGATTGACAGCATGTATTGGCCAATCAGATGGCTAGCTCTTCCGTTCAGAATGAGCAGTGCTGAACATGCACACTGTTTTGGTAGTGGAGAGAGGTCTTGCCTTTTTTTGGTAAATACATCTGTGGTAAGAAAGAGTTATGCATAAAACTTTCACTGTAAAATAAGACTTGATCTTAAAGGAAAGCAGTTACATGTATACTTTATAATAATGTACTTACGAGCTGCAATGAGAAAAAAAAAATGAAATAACATAATTCAATGTTAGCAACATGAGCATATATTCATATCAGTTGAGAGAAATACATTTGGGCCCGTATTCACATACCACTCTTAAGAACAGAGCTCCAGATAGAGGAAGTGATTTTGATTTCAAAATTGAAAATATCAATTATTCTCCACTAAACCCTATGTTGTGGGTACTCATTAGAATTTTCTCATTGAGACGATTCTAATGAGTACCCACAACATAGGAATTTGAAAAGAAATAATGGATATAGAATACCATCACTCTTATCTGGAGCTCTGTTAAGAACATTTTTAACCTTATTCTCCAGAATTATCTAAATTTGAGAGTGTAACACAAATTCTGATTGCCTAAACTGAATGGTTGTGTTACTTTGGAATCAAGTTTTGTTACTCTGAAATTTAGAAAATCCTGGAGAATAAGACTAAGAGTGTACTTAAGAATGGTTGGTACCCTGAACTCTTTACCATACAAAACTACAAACTTGTCCAAGTTGATAAATTTGCAGATGACAAGTTTAAAACAAACTGAATGGTAGAATTCATCTGTAAAAGGCTACAAAACATTGTTGGGAAAGGAGTATTTACCAGTATTCTTTCCTTTTCCCTCAGTGTTTTCCAAAGCCTTCTGCTTTAGGATCATTTAACCACAGAAAAATGTAAAAGATCATGCAAAAAGCAATAAGATGATCAAATGAAAGAGAGACCCACTAAAGTTTGTAAAAATATTGTAATAAATCACAAATACATTTGAATCCATTTTTTTTTCTTTTATTTCAATACTTTCATCATAAACTTTATAGTATTAAGTGTTCAACATTGATATTCAGTGATTAATTGCCTCTTAAAAAATTGTCAAATTCTACCATGGCAAAAAAGGGTCAAATTTCCAACTGTACAACTTCTACAAAAATTAGTACCATGTCAATACATAACAAAGCTTTCCAAGATATCATAGAAAAGGTTTTGTAGACAACAAAATCACGACCAAGAGCCACAAAGGCCGTTTTAGAATTACCAAAAATTTATTCAACCCTTTTTAATATGTTGGAAAACATTACCGGAAAAGCAGCAATTGCTTTATAGCAATTAAATGCTTCATTTCCCACAAAATTTTCAGTAACTGTCCAGAGCAAAGGTCTAAACAGGTCTGTTTGTTTTGTAATTATCTCTTAGTCAGGTAGCGTGTCAGCCTCACAATCGTACTGTCCTCAGTTGGATTCCCAGGAGCATATATCAAATATGGTACCATTCATTGGTCCACACATTTGCCAAATGACGAAACTTGTCTTGTAAAGAATAGAAAAAAAGATAGTGGGAAAAGGAGAAAATGCTGGTTACCAGCATTTTCTTCTTTTCCCACGATCTTTTCAAAAGCCTTATTTCCTTCAAAACTCGGGATTGTTTGAGATAGTATCAACTTACCATTTCTTCATAAAACACTGGAATTCTAAACTGGATCTCTTGAACTTCTTGCCTGACTCTTTCAGTCCTAGAGCTCAGAAGTTCTGTCTGGTAGAATCGGAACATGACCTCAACACAAGCTGCCGAGTCGGACCCAGACATCGCAACAACTACAATTTTGTTGCTGAAATGATTTCAAACCCAAAACCATATTTGTATATTCAACATCAATAGATCGATTGATTTTGAGATGCTTTACTTTTCTTTCAAAGATTATTTAAGTCACATTACAGTGACACTGATCAGGAATTAGGGCATTTCCTGAGTTACACCTGTACAAGGCTGGGGCTGTGAAGTGCTTTTCTCAAGGACACTCCGAACGAACGAACAAACAAACGAATGAATTAACGAATGTTGTTTTATGGAGCATCAACAGCTCTGGTCATTTACCGTGCATATCACACTCCAAATGAAAATTGGGTAACTTGGGTGAGGATCCAAGGATTAGTGATACTTCACCTTTTTCACCTTAATCTAGAAGTTACCAGGATCCCTGACTACTATAAAAATAGTAGAAAAATAGGCTAAAAGTTTAATATCACACAAGACCGAAGGTCGAGTGAGATATCAGAATTTTCTTGTGCAGCAAGAAGTAAATACTAGCATCAGGAAAGTTACTACAGCGTATTCCTTTTATTATATACTTACACCTTTTCAATGCTAAAATATTGCAAAATATTGACATTTTATTCGAAAACGGTAATTAAAACAAAACAAATAATGGTGTAGTAGCCAGTAACTTTGTTTTTATGAATGGCGGATGAATACTACAGCATAAAATTGTGACCAATCAAATTCCAAATGAATACATACATAAACCGCACATGAATTACATCATAATTACATCATCAAACCATGGTTGGAACCGTATTTCACAGTGTGTAGATACTGATTTTTTTCTGTTGTGAGTGATATTTTATCCAGGTGTGACGCATGTATTTATGCCGGAAAATTTTCAGGTGTGTAATAAATACAGTTATTATCATGTAAAGATTAACAACACTTACTATGAATCCTTTGTTAGTTCTCGCCTTCCTTTGGTTGACCAACTACCAGTGGATTCAGCCATACTCTCCTAAAAGAGAGATAGAGATATACAGGATAATTGTCTGCTTCCGTGTGTGATCTTTCTTTCATCGAGTGAAAAGCAAGGGCTATATTTTCACCAGTGGTGAAGCCACAAATGAAAATACGGTCCTTGCTTTTCACGAGATGAAAGAAATTTCCATCATACACCGAAACAAACAATTATCCTATTTCGTTTATGCTCTTCACTTTAAACTTCCTTATGTCTAATTTTTGCTCATCATGAAAAATATGTGCGTTTTTCAAGCGAAATAGATCTATTCAATCTAGCCAGATATAGACTAGTTGTAAAAACTGTCATAAATAAAATGTGACGTTCACCCGCTAAAAATTCATTATTGTTCTATAAATATCTGTGGTATTACATCAAATATAAAAGTAATAACATTCATTGGTGAAATACAAGGATATAATTCACTGTTATTTTTCTATAAACTACTGAAAAGCATAACAGAAAAGAACGGAATGCAAAACGTGATTAATTTCATCCAGTGACCAAGACAGAGAGAGATAAGAGAAATAAAATCTCCTCGATCATTTGTTCTCTCGCTGATTTCTTTTGGCCAACCTAACAGGATGTTCTATGTAAATAATTATCATAATCTGATAGAATATATATAACTTATGACATGGAAGTAATATGTATGTGTTAAAATTTCTGTAAAAAGATTTAGGCGATCACATGGCAGTATGTTTAATACTAGCTAAATTCTTATTGATTGGGAGTGGAGGTTATCAAACAAGTCCTGTAATTTTATAATCTTGAAAAAAAGAGCTTTGAAAAATTGTATGAAAAGAAAATGCTGGTAACCAGCACAATAATCAAGTCCATTTTCCAATTCTACCTTCTACTGTTTCAAGCAAAAAATTCCCAATGCTTTAGCCACACTTCATCTGACATCTGCAAACCCTTACAATGTGGGCAGATCTACAATTTTCTGGCCTGGTAACGAATTTAATCTTTAAGCTGCTAAGTGCGACTTACTGACCTTTTGCAAACAGTGCAGATCAAGATCAGACTGCATAGAACGTGCAGTCTGATCTTGGATCTACACTGTCCGCTAAGGTGATATCTTTTCCCAAAAAATACCCTTGAAATAGTAAGGCTTGGGTTTTTACTATTGGCTTGAAAGTTGCATTTCACTTATTTAGCAGTATAAGGGGAAAAAGCCTGTATTCACAAATCATTCTGAAAAGCATTCTTAAGTCTAATTCTCATGATTTTTCTGAATTTTAAAATGACAGTTTCTGATTGGCTATACCAAATGGTTTAGCCAATCAGAAATCATGTCACTTTCAAAATTTAGAATCATACTACAAATCAAAGTTAATATAATCCCTGCTGAAAGGAGATCCAAATTTCATTCATACCCCATTCAGATACAGCTCCCCACCATTTGTAGCTAACAGATAGAAAGCATAATATCCTGTGTGAGGGGCTTTGAAGAACGTAGTCATTCTAGTATAGCTGGTACTAAGGTCCGAGTCGTTACAAAAATACAGCTGATCCAGGTATTTACTCCCAGAGGGTGTTGTACTTGTATTACGAAGGTTGTCATTAGTGCCAAATGATCCTGAAGTCCAGTACTCCACATATAACCCTCTGCCACCTAAAAACAGAGCAATAAAATATTCTGTAATAATATTCAATTTTTCCAACTTATAATATCCAAACAATCTTACAAAGAGTCTTATTACCCCATTACCTCTTTACCAAACGATAAGATTTTAGACATGTCCAAATTGAAAGCTTTTGCAGACAACAAGAAAGATGTGACTTAAACTTTAAAATTTGTTTTGGGAAGGATAGAAAACATTGTGAGAAAAGGAGAAAATGCTGATTACCAGCATTTTCTCCTTTTCCCACTATCTTTTCAAAAGTCTTCTTCTTGTTAAAAGTCGGGATTGTGTGGTAAAGGGTTAAAGACACAAAAATGAGTTTAAATAACTCTGGAAAAGAGAGCTTTTGAAGACATTGTGGGAAATGGAGAAAATGCTGGTAATCAGCATTTCTTACAAAGTTTTTAGCCCTTGATGTGACAACTGTCCTCATATAAGCCACATCAAATTTGTCATCTGTAAATGCTTTTTATTTGAACTAGTCTAAAATTTTGTCTCCTAATATAGAGTTAAAGTAATACAGATGTCAAAAATTTAGACTTGTCCAAACTGAAAGAATTCACAGATGATATATTATGTGTAGATCAAGATCAGACTGCATCAGCATAAATTTTCCTTTTTCCACTATGTTTTCAAAAGCCTTCTTCTTCAGGGTTGTTAAAACAAGGGATTACTTGGTAAAGTGTTAACTCTTCACCGAACGACAAAATTTTAGACTCTTCCAAATTGAAAGCATTTGCAGACAACAAAATAAATGTGACTCAGAAATTAAAGCTTGTTTTGGGAAGGGTAGAAAACATTGTGGGAAATGGAGAAAAATGCTGTTACCAGCATTTTCTCCTTTTCCCACGTTTCAAAAGGCTTCTTCATCAGGGTCGTGAAAATCAGGGATTGTTTAGTAAAGGAATAAAAGACTGTAATTTAGGACAAAGACTGAAAATATGGCCTCTAGAGTGTACACAAGGTTTTTCAAAGATTTGACCTAGGGACCTAGCTTTTAATCCCATGTGACTCATTTTCAAACTTGTCAGAGAAACCATTCAGACAAAAATTTTGAACAATATGTGGTCTCTAGGTATTTTTATGATTTGACCTAGTGACCTAGTTTTTGATACCATGTGAACCATTTTCAAAATCGCACAAGATATCATCAAGACAAACATACTGACCAACTTTCAAGAGTATTGGACTGAAAATGTGGCCTCCAGAGTGCACACAAGGTTTTTCAAAGATTTGACCCAGTGACCTGGTTTTTAATCCGATGTGACCCATTTTAAAATTCATAAAAGAGATCACTCAGGCAAACATTTTGACCAATTTTCAGAGTATTGGACTGAAAATGAGGCCTCTAGAGTGTACACAAGGTTTTCCTAAGATTTGACCAAGTGACCTAGTTTTTCACCAATGTGACCCATTTTCAAATTCATCCAAGATTTCATCAAGACACACATTCTGACCAACTTTTAAAAATATTGGACTAACAATGTAGCCTCTAGAGTTCACACATGGTTTTTCAAAGATTTGACCAATGACCTAATTTTTGACCCAACATGGCCCATTTTCAGACAAGATATTATCAAGACAATCATTCTGATTAACTTTCGGGACTATAAGACAGAAAATGTGGCCTCTAAAGCATACACAGGGTTTTTTTAAGATTTGACCTTGTGACCTACTTTTTGACCTGGCATAACCCATTTTAAATTTCTTACGCGATATCAATAAGATAAACAATCTGACCAAGTTTTATGAGTATCGGACTGAAAATGTGGCCTCTAGAGCATACACAAGGTAAAAGTTAATGACACACAACGCACAATGGAGGATGCACGATCACAAAAGCTCACCTTGAGCACTTCCTGCTCAGGTCAGCTGAAAATCAGTCACCTGGTAAATGGTAAAGCATAAAACAGGTTAAGCTAGAAAAGCAGAAAACATAAATCACAAACCAGAGTATTCTGATGCATCAGGAGGTTTTGCTGCAGTTACACAGGTGGCATTTCCGTCCTTCACAACGTCCAAGATTTCACATGGTTCTCCTATATAAAAGAAATAAAAATTGCTTGGTTTATTCTTCTTTTTTTTTTTAATTCTAGCCATGCTCTGTGAAAAGGGGGCTTAATGCATTTGCGAAAAGTATTGACCCAGTTCAGCCTGCGCAGGCTGACCTGGGCCGACACTTTTTGCTATTGATCAATTTTCTGTATGTCTAAGGACCAGTCTACCTCCTGAGTTAGTCCATTATTAAATAAGGTGACTGATATGGATCCATAAGTATGTAATGGTTTGCTCGGTTCGATGGATTACGGAGATGCATTAAGCCCCCTTTTGCCGGAGCATGGCTCATTTTTTTTATTCTTCTTTCTAATTCCTTATCCTGCTAAATAACTTACATGAAACTTTCAAGTCAATGATGAAAACCCAACTGTTGCTAAATCAAATTTATTTTTTGGGGGAAAAATATATCCTTATCGGATGGTGTAGATCCAAGATCAGACTGCACATTCTGTGCAGTCTGATCTTGATCTACATTGTCTGCAAAAGGTCAGTGAGTCGCGCTTAGCAGCCTAACGGTTAATTCTACTTTCATTCACATAAAAATTTCTATTATTCGAACACGAATCTTAGGCTTTTATACTGATTTGTAATTTTAGAAGGCCGTCGTTGTTGTATGGTGTTAAACCCCCGTCTTCAACATTATTTCAGATACTTAGACATCAAAGGAATTTCTGGTTGGTTAAAAATGTGCAGAAGTATTACATCAGTATAAATCCTTATTTATCAACTAACAAGAAATTTTATTGCATGTTGCACTAGAAGCATTTGGGGTCTACTACCTTAAGTCATGACTTGCTTGGTCTAATGCATCATGAAGATGCTTTTAACCCCTTTTCAAGGAGCACCCCCCCCCATAATTGAGCCATGCTCCGGCAAAAGGGGGCTTAATGCATCTCTGTGATCCATGATACCAAGCAAGCCATCACATACTTATGGATCCATAATAGCCACTATTTTTGACAACCAATTCAATCATGAGGTAGACTGATCCACGGACATACAGAAAATTCACCAATAGCGAAAAGTTTCGGCCCAGGTCAGCCTGTGCAGACTGCGCAGGCTGACCTGGGTCGATACTTTTTGCAGATACATTAAGCCCCCTTTTCACAGAGCATGGCTCATATATATATATTTCTCATTGTTCTAAGGTTTTCAACTTTTACTATGATGCAAAACAGGTCTTTAACTTACCAGCAACATTTACAGCTATTTTTGAGTAAGTTGAGTTTTCACCTCCAAGTTCAAAATGATAGCCATCAATCATAAGAGTGGTGCCTCCATTAATACTTCCTATGCTTGGATACACCGATTTTATCTCTGGAAAACAGAAAAAAATATACTACACAAAATTTGCTAGGGGTCACCATGTTTCCCGCAATCCCCTTTAATTTCAGATAATCTGTTTTGATATGAAGACCTAGTGCATATATTTTAAGTGTGCTATATTTTGGATACTTGAATAATTCATTGTGACTCTGATTAAACTGACTGCTGTGGAAACGCACGTTTTTTAAATGCAAAACTGAATTGCAAATTTTTTCTAAATATCAAAATGATCCCTATCAAAGTGTGAGTAGTATATTTCACCAAATAATTATGTTTTAAGAATCCTGAAGAAGACACGTTTTGTAAACATTGTAGGAAGAGGAGAAAATGCTAACAATCAGCATTTTCTCTTTTTTACACAATGTTTGCAACTAATGAAACATTGAGAGCACCATGTGTGGGTGCCAATGCTCGGCTGCAGTTGCTTGATTTTCGGAGAAGATTTTAAGTCAAAAAAGGGGCATAACTATGTCAAAAATACTCTGGTGCTTATCTGCCCTTGTTGTATAGGTTCTTCTGTTGATAGTTACCAACTTGTCCAAGTTTGAAGTAAATATCTTCAGTAATAACAGAGATATTACATAGTTAAAAGTTTTTGCACAACGACACAGATGACACCGATGACGAAGATGCTGGAGCCATGAGAATACCTACACATTTTTAAAACAGCCGAGATAAGAAAACACACATACCGAAAAACACTATTTCTCATTTAGTGTCTGCAAATACTTCCAATTTGGACCAATCAACAATTTTGTCATTCAGTAAATAAGGAAAGTCATTTACAATATGACGAAGTTTTAGACTTGGTAAAATTGAAAGCATTTGCTTGCGAAAAATTAAACATATCTCATATTATTAGATATGTGAAGTCAGTGCACCTATCCATGCTTTCCTGGAGTTTCTGCTACCTGCATTGTGGGAAAAGGAAAAAATTGCTGGTTAAATTCATTCCCTCTTTTTCCCCATGACATTTTCAAGTTTTTGGTCTCAGGATGGTTAAAACTAGGAAGTGTGTGGCAGAAGATTGAAAAATTCTCTGTTCCTTTTTATTTTGTCTAAATTAACTCTTCACCAAATGACACAATTTCAGACTTGTCCAAGGATTTGCTGGAGACAACAAAAGGGTGGATGAAACAATGAAGTTTGTCTTTCATAGGGTAGAAAACATTCTGGGAAAAAGAGAAAATGCTGGTTACCAGCATTTTCTCCTTTTCCCATAATGTTTTCAAAAGCTTTCTTTGTCAGGTGTGTTTGAAACTCGGGATCATGTGGTAACGGGTTTAGGGGACCTATTTAGCTTTTTGCCTCATCGAATTTCCCGTAAGAGGCTTATGTATACTACAAAATATAATTTTCTTTACAAGAAAAGAAAGAAGCTAGACATTTATGTTCAGTAGAAAGGTGCATTTTTTATGTTTCAATAATGGCATGGTTGTTTTGCAATCAGGAACTCCATTTATCTCAGCCATACTCTGACATAAGGGACCTTCATGAATCTCTATGATGCATGAAACCAAGCAAGTCATCATATGACTATAAACTCATAAAATCCATATAGTCTAATAATTGACTAAATCTGGAGGTAGAATGGTCCTTGGACATGCAGAAAATTTAAAGATAGAAAAAGCTTTCAGCCCATGGGTTGATACTTTTTGCATATGCTTTATGCCCCCTTTTCACAGAGGACGGCTCATTTTTATTACAGCAGATAAACATCACAGTAGGTGTTCGAATACGGTCTTACATAATATGTGTATGCTAATGATCATGTGACATCCGTATTGTATGGTAGAGTTAACCATTTACCACACAATCACAAGGTTAAACAGCTTCAACGAAAAGGACATTTAAAAAGATTGTGGGGAAAGGAGATGATGCTGGTAACCAGCATTTTCTCCTTTTTCCACAATACTTTCTACTCTTTCAATGACAAATTTCATAATTTGTTCAACATCTAATCTGTCATCTGCAAATGCTTTCAATTTAGACTAGTTTAAAATTTTGTTGTCTGGTAAAGTTAAGAAGCTGCCACCAGTCTTAGGCACCTTTGGAGACAATACCAATAGATGCTATCTAAACGAATGCAACAACCTATCAAAGCCTGAAAGTACTGACAGATTTTGACAGTCAAGGAAAGTATTCTAAATCTTCATTTTACTGATTTGTTACAGTGAAAAAGTAAATATTGTTCATCTAAATTTTCTAAATGTCAATCTACCTAATGATTTGGTCCCCTTTCCTAAAAAATGGATTTTATGGATACATAATTATGTGATGACTTGTTTAGTATAATGCATCACAGAGATGCATTAAGCCCCCTTTTTACAAAGCATAGCTCAATCATTTTCTGTGGGGTAGTATATGGTGACTATGTGGTTTTTTTGTTTACATTCGAATTCAGGTCACTCTTGGTTTTAATAAACTAGTGATTTTGTGATTGCTAGTCTAACATTTTTTCAAGAAAGTTTTCACTTACCAGAGTAAGAAGTGACTGTATACACACTACTGTTTCGTGACACATGGAATATGTTGCTATCTGAGACAGATCTGTGTTCAGAAAAACATAACAGAAATATGATCATTATGTAAACTTGACAATATACATTATTTAACCCTTTACTACAAAATCCTGAATTTTAACAACCATGAGAAAGGAGGCTTTTAAAAACATTGTGGGAAAAGGAGAAAATGCTGGTAACCAGCATTTTCTCCATTTCCCACAATGTTATCTACCCTTTCTCAGTCAACTTTTCCATTTCCAGCTACATTTAAATTGTTGACTGCAAATGCTTTCAATTAAGTCCAAAGTTCTGTTGTTTGGTAAAGGGTTAATTCTTTACCAAACAATCTGTCTATCAGCAAAACTGAGAAAGAATGCTTCTGGAAACATTGTGGGGGAAAAAATAGGCTGGTAACAATTATTGTTTTCTATTGTCAACAAAGTATTCTCCCCTATTCCAATCAAATTCTATGATTTGATCCATATTTAATCATCTGTAGAAGCTTTCAGTTGAGACCAATCTTTGTTGTCTGGTGCAGGGCTAACTCTAAACAAAACAACAAAATTTTAGACTTGTCCAAATTGAAAGCATTTGCAGACAATGAACTAAGTGTAGCTTAAATGATGAAATTTGCCAGTAAAAGGGTAGAAAATATTGTGGGAAAAGAAGAAAATGCTGGTTAACAGCATTTTCTTCTTTTCCAACAATGTTTTCGAAAGGCATTTCCCTCAAGGTCATTAAAATCTGGAATTGTGTGGTAAAGAGTTAACTCTTTACAAAACAACGCTCTTGAAATTATTGTTGGGAAAAGGAGAACACTCTTTGTTCCTCTCCTCTTAACAAGTTTGTTAATACATTAAAACCTCACTTTATTTGACCTAGTAGTTTCTCACGAGAAGTTCTTATGAATGACAGAGAGACAGGGTAAGCAATCATAACAGCTCAACCACGGAACTTTGTTCTCAGACGAGAAAAACCTGTAGATTTGCTGCAGCTAATCCTGTCTTAAGCAGTCAGCCAAAGGAACAAACAATACTGGCTTCTGCAGGCAAGAGACCATTTGACACAAGGAGTGTAACTTTCAAAATTCAGAATTGACAACTTAGTATATGGATTGCTTAACCTTGTACCAAAAAACCCCCGAGTTTTAATGACCTTGAAGAAAAGGCATTTGGAAACATTGTGAGAAAAAGAGAAAATGCTGGTAACCAGCAAATTCTCACGGTTTTCACCATTTCCCACAAAGTTTTCTACCCTACAAAAGGCGAAGTCACCAATCAAGCTACATTTGTCATCTAAAGATGCTTTTAGATGGGGTGTTTGTATGTATCATGCAGTTGCTCCTTTTCCGTCAATACAGACAATTCAATTTATTGAGTTTCAAAGTATTTTCCCTGCTGTTGAACACTTTACCAACTAATCCCCATGTTTAACAACCCTGAGGAAGGCAGTGTTTGAAAAAGGTGTTAGAAATAGAGAAAATGCATGTCCTTAGCATTCTCCTCCTTTTTCAACTTTGTTTTATATCATTTGAAAAAAAAAAAGTAATTTGAGATTTATATTATCAATTTTGTCACCTATAAGATTTTGATGCGATGTAAAGTTTTGTCTGGTAATTCTTACTGCACAGTAAATAGATGCAATATTTTTCCATTCCATCACTTGTACCAGTTTGAAGTTTGATCAAATCTTTACCAAACAACAAAATGTTAGACTGAACCATATTAAAGCATCTGCAGATGACAAACGTAACTCAAATAATGATTTCTGTCTTTGGTAAGGTAGAAAATATTGTGGGAAAAGGAGAAAATGCTGGGTACCAGCATTTTCTCCTTTTCCCACAAAGTTTTCAAAAGCCTTCTTTTTCAGGATCAATAAAACTCAGAATTGTTTGGTACTGTTAAAAACAGCTCTTACATCAGCCCATTTCCATATGACAAAATTCAGCCTCTTTCAATCTATCAAAACATCTGCAGATGACGAATATGAATTTGGTACAAATGAAAAAAAAAAAATGTATAAAAAGGGGAATATTCTAGTTATCATCATTTTTTTTCCTTTTCCACAATGTTTTCAAAGCTTTCTTCCTACAGGTCCTTAAATCGAGTTTTTATGTAAAGGGACGAAGCGGACTTACCTGCCCCATGGCTCATCAATCATGAATGAAACAACTGAATAACCTGAAAAATATAAATCAAAATCCTGAAAAATCTACTGACATTACGTTGGGCAACATTTTGGACAAAAAGAAAACATATATATGTGTAGCTTAAAATGGACATCCCCTCCTGTATGCATGCTTCCATTTTATCTAATCATTTCAGCGGGGAATGGACAACTGCCCATTGCAACAATAGCCCACTAGAACAATAGCCCATTATGGACAATATCCAACTGGACAATAGCCCACTGCTAAATTTGGCAGGGAGGACAATAGCCCACTCCCTATAAAAAAGGGTAAAAAAATAATTTTTTGATCGTTTTTGAGAGATAGTACCCACTTTGAAATTAAAATCCATCGAGTATCTTAATACTTTCACCTTTGAGGTGATTGTAGGTACATGAAAATAGCACTCATTGCATGGTTGAAATTAGGTCCTAATAATATTATGGGAAAAATAATGAAAATTTCTGCCTACCTGCATTTGAATATTGGGCTTTTGCCCTACTATACATGTACAGGGTCCAAAAAATCCACTCGTCCGCTCGTATTTACGAGTGAGACATGGGTGAGGACGAGTGAAATTTTAGTCATGGTCATCCGACAGGACGAGTGGTAAATAGGAGGTAGTAAACAAATAAGTTTTTCAGATGAATATTTAACTTACAGGAGACAAAACGGTCATTCCATTATTAAAAAAGAGAATTAAGGGTATTCTGGAAATCAAATATTGAAACAGGACATAAAACCTGCTGGTACCCGCTCCAAATAAAGACCGGTTTCAAGTCGGCCTAATGATATAACCCGGGACATTTTCATTGCATACAGATGTTTTAATATGCCTCGGATAGATCTAATTCAATACGACTGACTTTGCTAATTTATTAAAACGATCGATATTAACAATAACGCAAATACTTTCCCGAAACCAGGTCCAAAAACTGTGTTGTTTTGGCTTTATTAATTTCTTACAACTTGACCGGACAAATGATATCGGATATTCAAACCCGGTATTTAATGTTTGTTGCTACGGGAGACAATATAATTAGCATTTCCGTTTCGTCTGAAAAAAAAAAAAGCACGAGTCAAATATTGGACAGGTTTTCTCGTCGGACGAGTGAGGATCAAGGCAGGGCAAGTGTTTTTTCAAAGTCACTTGTCCTACAGGACGAGTGTCTTTTCCGGAAATTTTTGGACCCTGATGTAGTGCTTTAAAGTACTTCAAATACATTTGTTTTAAATTATTCTGAAAAATATACTAATTTAGTGTTATTTACACATTTTTTCATCATGAAAATTAATTTATACTTGAAAATCACTGCAGTTTTCACCATCTAAATTATGTCAAATCTGATCCAATATGAGACATATTTACCCAAAAATTACACTATCTATTCAACATATATATTTATTAATGAAGGTTTCAGCAATGGTATTTTCTTGAAGACATTAAATATAGAATGAGATATTTGTCAAATTTCTTTTTTTTTTGTAAGAATCTAATACAAATTTTATTATTTGTATAATCTCAGATAATCAAAACTTTATTTTGTTGTCTGCAAATGCTTTCATCTTAGACACATGCAAAATTTTTTTGTCTGCTTAAGACTTTTAATGATAGCCTGTTTAACCCTTAACCTAACAATCCCGGGTTTTAACGACCCTAAGGAAGAGCGCTTTTTGAAAATATTGTGGGAAAAGAAGAAAATACTGATGACCAGCATTTTCTCCTTTTCCTACAGTGTTTTCTACTCTTACAAAGTAAAAAAAAAAAAAAAACATCATTTGAAGGATATTTATCACGTTGTTGGCAAATGCTTTAAATATAGACAAGTTTAAAATTTTGTTGTTTGGTAAAGCGTTAAAACCAGTCTTGCCCTATTAGAGAAAAAGTTTAACTCTACCAAACAACAAAATTTAAGACAAGTAGAAATTGAAAGCATTAGCAGATGACAAAATAAAAGTGACTGAAAAATTGAAATTTGTTCTGGGAAGGGTAGAAAACATTGTGGAAAAAGGAGAAAATGCTGGTTACCAGCTTTTTCTTCTTTTCCCACAATATTTTCAAAAGGCTTCTTTCCCAGTGTCATTAAAAGCCGGGATTGTGTGGTAATGGGTTAATTGTTTAACTCTTTACCAAACAACAGAATTTCAGCCTAGTCCAAGCTTGAAAGCATTTGCAGGCGACAAAAAAAAATGTGACTGGAAAATTGAAATTTGTTTTGGGAAGAGTAGAAAACATTGTGGAAAAAGGAGAAAATGCTGGTTACCAGCTTTTTCTTCTTTTCCCACAATATTTTCAAAAGGCTTCTTTCCCAGTGTCATTAAAAGCCGGGATTGTGTGGTAATGGGTTAATTGTTTAACTCTTTACCAAACAACAGAATTTCAGCCTAGTCCAAACTTGAAAGCATTTGCAGGCAACGAAAAAAAATGTGACTGGAAAATTGAAATTTGTTTTGGGAAGAGTAGAAAACATTGTGGGAAAAGGAGAAAATGCTGGTTACCAGCATTTTCTTCTTTTCCCACAATATTTTCAAAAGGCTTCTTTCCCAGTGTCATTAAAAGCCGGGATTGTGTGGTGATGGGTTAACTGTTGAACTCTTTACCAAACGACAGAATTTCAGCCTAGTCCAAACTTGAAAGCATTTGAAGACGACGAAAAAAAAATGTGACTGGAAAATTGAAATTTGTTTTGGGAAGGGTAGAAAACAATGTGGGAAAAGGAGAAAATGCTGGTTACCAGCATTTTCTCCTTTTCCCACAATGTTTTCAAAAGGCTTCTTTCTCAGGGTCCTTAGAACTTGGAATTGTGTGGTAGAGGGTTAAATGGTATTGAATTCCACTTTCCAGCAGAACCACCGACAGGAAATAAAATTTCAAATCCAAACCCCTAACCTTTTACCAGACGACAAAATGTTAGACTTGGCCAAACTGGATAGATGTGACTTGAATGTTGAGGTCTGCCTCGGGAGAGGGTTGAAAACTGTGGGAAACTGAGAAAACTCTAGTCACGGTAATTTTCTCCTTTTCCCACAATGGTTTAAACAGCCTTAGGTCTCAGTGCCGTTAAAACTTGAAACTGTGCGGTTACTGGTGAATTGATTAATAGGGTAAATTTAGCATTTTTCATGCCACCTTACCTACAAACGTTCCTGTTACTTTACACATCATGTATCCATAATAGGAATCATTACTGTTAAGACCTATACCATAGCTGCAACAAACAAAGCAAATCTTAATATACTACTTGTTTTGTATTGGTTGACAAGTTTTAACTCTTTATCAAACAATCCTTAGTTTTAACGACTCTAAGAACTTAGAACTTTGAAAACTTTATGTAAAGAGAAGAAAAAGCTGGTAACTAGCATTTTCTTCTTTTTCCATAATGTTTTCTACCTTTCCAAAAACAAATTTCAATTTTTGAGGCACATTTTTTTTTTTTGTCGTCTGCAAATGCTCTCACTTTGAATAAGTCAAAATTTTTGTTGTTTAGTAAAGACGTAACACTTCTTATTTCTACTAGGGGAACTCTGCAAGTTAACTCCTTACCAAACAAAAATTTAGCCTTGTCCGAATTGAAAGCATCTGCAGACGACAATTTCAATGTGGGTCATATGGAGCAATTTTTCTTTGATACGGTAGAAAACATTGTGGGAAAAGGAGAAAATGCTGGTAACCAGCATTTTCTCCTTTTCCCACAATGTTTTCAAAGGCCTTCTTCTTCAGGGTCCTTAAAAGTCGAGATTGTATAATAAAGAGGTAAAGGTATGTTTAAACATACTTTGGAGACCATGCATAAAAAAAAGTCAATGGAATCATATGACGCTCAGTCAAACACAGCCATCTGTACTTACAGAGACACATTTCATTGTAATGCAGAGTCTAATAAGGATTTTCTTTTCCTGTTATGGGTTAGTTGCCTATGTAACAAGTGTTTTCTCCTTTTCCCACAAGGATTTCTACCCTATCATATAATATGCTTTTTGGCCAGTTAAGATCAAGATCGCATGTAACACAGAGTGCAGTCATGTTTTGTAACAGTTTGTTTATTTCAAAATCATTTCAATTAAAACAGGCCTGAAATTGAAAAAAAAAAGTTTTTTATTGTCTGAAAAAAAAAATCTTCATTTATCCAAAACTGTAGTATTTAAAATAAATTACCCAATAGTAATGTAAGCAGCTTTTACAGGAAGTGTAGATTCAGATCAGAATGCACAGAGAATGTAGCTACTAGGTTCTGTACTATAACAAAAAATCTGTTTATTACTTTTGAAAACGATTTACAATACTTCAACTTATTCACAACCAAGTAAACTATACTTTTTCAACACTTTATATTTACTACAATTCAGCTGCAAGATGAAAAGAAAGGTCATAGTCTAGAATAATGTGGCAGATAATGCAGATCAGTAAACAACTGCATGCTCTGTGGAGTCTGATCTTGATCTACACTGTCTACAAAACCTTTTGTGTCTTCTATGGTTATCAGAGAGTTACTGTGCTGCGTAAAACTTAATCTGTATTTGTTGAAGATTTCATTTCATTAAATCTATGTCGCACAATACAAATTTTGAACAACCCTGACAAAGAAAGCTTTTGATAACAATGTTGGAGAAGGAGAAAATGCTGGCATTTTCTCCTTTTCCCACAATGTTTTCTACTCCATTTAAACTCAAGTTCGATCATTTGAGCCACCATTGATTTGTGGTCTGTGAATGCTTGGACAAGTCTAAATTTATTTGAGCCATGCTCTGGCAAAAGGGGGCTTAATGCATCACCGTGATACATGATACCAGCCCAAGTCATTACGTAATAATGGATCCATAAGAGCTACATTTTTAAATAACTGACTTAATCATGAGGTAGACTGGTTCTTTGAGAAACAGAAAATTGACCAATAGCAAAAAGTTTCGGCCCAGGTCAGCCTGCGTGGAGTGCGCAGGCTGACCCGAGTCGATACTTTTCGCAGATGCATTAAGCGCCCTTTTCACAGAGCATGGCTCATTTTTATTTGGTTAACAATTTAATTCAGTCCTCTGTGGGTTGATCTATGTGGTATCAAATACTTACGCATTTCCATCCTCATCATGTAGTTCACAAGCGCTTCCTCCGACGTACACCCTGTTTAAGTATAAAAGAATAGGAATAAACATTTGCCCCATTGTTTTTCCGAGTCTTAAAGTAGATTGGTTTAAGCAGAAAAGCAGCCGGTCACTTAGAAAAAGTTATCTCTTATTCTGATAAAGAAACTCTAGTAAAGCATGAATAAGTGTATTTAACAACATGACATGACCGGGACATACACTTTCAATCCTTTTGCCAAATAGTCCTGCATTTTAACCCACTGAGAAAGAAGTCCTTAGAAAACATTGTGAGGAAAGAAGAAAATGCTGGATGCCAACATTTTCTCCATTACCCACAGTGTTTTCTATTCTTTAAAAGACAACTCCCAACAATTGAACCAAGTTTCGTTTATCTGCAAATGTTTCCTATACTGATGTGTCTAAAATTTTGTCTAAGTTTTTTTTTTCACTATATGGCAAATTTTAGACTGCCCTTTTTGCAAACATTTACAGACTGATGACATCTTCATGTCTTATTCAAATGATGGGATTTGTCACTGACAGGGATGAACAACATTGTGAGAAAAGGACAAAGTGCCAGTAACTAGCCTTTTCTCCTTTTCCCACAACATTTTCAAAAAACTTTCTCCTTTCGGGGTCAACAAAGCAAGGGATAATATAACAAGAGGGCCATTTGCCCTAAAGCGCTCACCTGAGTAAAGTCATCTTGGATTGAAAAAGTAGAATACATCATAGTTGTGATGATGCAAATACATGAGTATTCGTGACCTGCTTTTTTATCCATGACCCAGTTTAAAAATATGTTCAAATATTACCAAGGCAAATATTCCGATCCAGTTTCACGAGTCTCAGACTGAAAATATGGCATCTTTGGTGTACACAGTTTTTCAAGGATTTCTCCCAGTGACCTATAATTTGACCCCGTAAGACCGAATTCTGATCTTGTCCCAGTAATTATCGGACAAACATTCGGACCAATTTTCATGAGTATCAGACTGAAAATGTGGCCTCTACAGTGCACACAAGGTTTTTCTAAATTTATCCCAGTGACCTATATTTTTAGCCCAATGTGACCCCAATGTCAAACTTTGCTGAAACGTCATCAAGACAAACATTCTGAACAAGATTTATAAGTATCAGACTGACATTGTGGCCTCT
Source organism: Hippopus hippopus (assembly GCA_946811185.2). Classification (NCBI taxonomy): domain Eukaryota; kingdom Metazoa; phylum Mollusca; class Bivalvia; order Cardiida; family Cardiidae; genus Hippopus; species Hippopus hippopus. The sequence goes on from OX328105.1 coordinate 4,872,693, forward strand.
GGATGCACACAATGTTTTTCTAAGATTTGTTTCAGTGACCTACTTTTTGACCTGACATGACCAATTTGAACTTGTCCCAGATTCTATCAAGACAAACATTCTGACCAAGTTTCATGAGTATTGGACTGAAAATGTGGCCACTAGTGTGAATACAAGGTAATTATTGATGTGCTGGATGACGCACAACACAAGACAGGTGACTGGACAGAGTCAGAAAATATACAATTAATCTCTTTATTGCTGTATAAGTTAAAGAATTACCTCTTGATTTTTTCTGTTCTTCCGTTTGGTGAAGTGTCAGTGTTGCTTCCATACCTTGTTGTGACTATTTTACCATAAATAGTGAGGATGGTTTCATCAGCTGTAAATAGACAAACTAAACTATTGTGGGCCATTTAAACCAAGCGGATATTTTTCGGTCTGGCCATAAGACCTGAATAAAAGTAAATTTGATGTTTCTTTTTTTTTCAATAATGTTTAAGCAAAGTGGATAGTGTAGATCAATGATCAGATCGCACTTTTTAGCAGCCTGATCTTGATCTACACTGACCATAAAGGGAAATATTGATGTAAAACGAGTTTTAAGGGTTAAATTTTTACAAGAAAACAAAATTTTGCATTTGTCACATTTGAAAGCATTTGTAGATGAAAAAGTAAATACATGTATGGCTCAAATGATGACATCTGTATGAATGGGTAGAGAACACTATTGGCAAAAAGCAGAGATGCTTACCAGCATTTTCTCATTTTCCACAATGTTTCAAAGCCTTCTATCTAAAGTTCATTGATTTCAGGATAACAAATAAAAAAGACTTTACATCATCACAACAAGACATATCACTGAGAAGTCACTGATCCCCCCCCCACCCTCCCCAATCCCCCCCCCACCCTCCCCAATCCCCCCCCTCCCCAATCCCCCCCCCCACAAAAAAATATAACCTTTTCCTGTGAGCTGTGAACATCAACATTGACTATGGACACAACTCTTACAAACACTCTCGACCTTACTGTGACCTTGAACTTTTACCTACTGACATGGTTCTTGCACACAACATATTGTCTTTATGTTGTTGATAATTTTGAAGTTATATTGAAATCCATTCACAATTATAATAGGTACAGGCCAAACACAAACATACAAACATAACCCCCATCCCCTCCAAAAAAATTCTCCATTTAATTATATTTGACCTTGCTGTGACCTTGACCTTTGACCGACTGACAGGGTTCTTGCGCACAACATATTGGTAATATGTGATTGATAATTCGGCCAAGTAATACTGAAAATCATTCCTAAGTAAAAAAGGTACAGGCCAGACACAAATACGACCCTCCAAAAGCACATTTGACCAAGCTATGACCTGACCTTTAACCTACAGACGTGACTCTTTTCCATGACACATCTGTCTTGCTGTGGTTAATATCTGTGCATCTGTGCCAAGTTATCTTGAAATTAAATGATAGGGAAAAAAGTTATGGCTCGACACAGAAATATACCAAATGTACCAAAACAGCAAAAATTAAGGCATTTTGGTCCCTTCTATAAATTTATATGCACCTATGAGGGCAGATTAGAAATTGTTTTGGGCACCATTTTATCATAAAACATCTGAAAATTTTTAGCATCCTAACAAAAGGGTTGGAAACATTTACTCTCAGTAGCAGCCAATGTTCTGGAGAATTTGTTTAGTCATGCGAGATTGAACGAAATGGATCACAAAATTCTCTGATCTAATTATAAATCGGATCTTGTCACAATATTCCAATATGGTCACATGGTTTTTTTGGCATCACCACTATGTCATTTATCAAGAACTTTTTCGGACTAAAATTAAATGTTAGATGAAGAACTGAATTGGGAACATATCAGGTTGAAAATTTAATAAGAAATTTGTCACTAAAAATGGTCTTTCCTTAACTCTTTACCACACAATCCCTGGTGTTTACAACCGTGGGGAAAGGATCTTTTAAAAACATTGTGGGAAAAGAAGAAAATGCTGGTAACCAGCATTTTCTTCCTTTCCCACAATGTTTTCTACCCTCTGAAAGGCAAATTCTACATTTTGAGTATCATTTGATATGTCATTTGCAAACGCATTCAATTTGGAACAGGCTAAAATTTTGTCGTTTCGTAAACAGTCACGAAACATGCAGGTCTGACTCGCCTTTACTGCATTTTACTAATTAATAGCAATAACAGAAGTTCACTTAAAATGTTGATGTGTAATTCACTTCACAGTTTGCAAGAAAACTAAGATATTATTTTGGGTTCGAAAACAGATATCCCTAAAAAATAGGTTGGTCGACCATAACTTGTATATGTACAAATAATGCAGAGTGAATACACATACTTTCTTCTAGCATATAACCCCTAAAATTTAAAAAAAAAAACACTTGTCACCTTTTTGTAAAATACTATACCAAAATTAATATCAAAGACAGATTTTTTTCTCATACAAAGATCTATACAAGTAACTTACATGCAACTGAATACGACTGCTGGCTAAGTCCACTTATGGTTGGGGTGTACCAGTTGTGTGGCTGAAATATGGAGTTATGACGTAAAATGAGAATATTCTGAACAAAGGCACAATTTTAGCCTTTGAAAAATGAGTTGGCATTTCTTCAATAGGGATCTCCATCGATTTTCATGAAATCAGCAGATATGACATCATTGCATATACAAAGCTCCAGATAGAGGGAGTGATTTTGATTTCTAAATTGATAATATTAATTATTCTCGATTAAACCCTATGTTGTGGGTACTCATCAGAATCGTCTCGTCGAGACAATTCTAATGAGTACCCACAACATAGGGCTTTAAAGAGAAATAATGGATTTAGAATACCATCACTCCCTCTTATCTGGAGCTCTGAGCTCCATTTGAATAAGGTCTCAAATAATCAGCAAATCATATTGACTATGTATCTATTGATGCCAAGACCTTCACAAAACCAGTAACAATTCTCTTTTTTGATATCTTTAGCAAATTATGCTCACACAACTGTTCCAAAATTGCCATATATTATATTTGAGAATTACAGCCCACACAGACTAAGCACCAAAACGTCGTGACTGAAGACACTAAATCTATCAATTGGCTTTTCACTGTTTAACCCTTTACCACACAATCTTAAGTTTTTACAACCCAGGGAGGAAGGCCTTTGAAAACTGGCAAAAGGAAAAAAAATGGTGGTTGATTAGCACTTTTTTTTTTCCTACAATGTTTTTGAACCTCTCAAAGAGAAATCCCACATTTGGTTTGTGTCACCTGCAAATGCTTTGGATTTGGACTAGTCCAAAATCTCAATATCGTAAGACTTAACCTCTCTTTCCCAAAAAACAAATTTTAGACTCTTCCAAATTTTAAGCAAGTACTGACAATAAATTTAAAATTGGTACCAATGAGATTGGATTTTCTCATACAGTATGAAAGCACTGTGGGCATTAATGAAATACCTGGTTACCAGTATTTTCTCCTTTTCCAACAATGTTTTAAAAGTCCTAATATATAGACCCCTTACAACTCAGGATTGCTTTGTAAAGGGTTAAACGAAGCTACTGTGTCTAGATTTTTTGTTAACCCTTTACCACACAGTCCCAACTTCTAACAATCCTGAGAAAAAAGCCTTTTGAAAAAAATTGTGGGAAAAGGAGAAAATGCTGGTAACCAGCATTTTCTCCTTTTCCCATATTGTTTTCTATCCTTCCGAAAAACAAATTTAAAGTTTTAAGTCACATTTATTTTGCCATCTACAGATGCTTTCAATTCGGACAAGCCTAAAATTTTGTCGCTTGGGAAAGAGTTCAGGTATAAGTTTTTGAGTGTTTTAGGTAAAACTCTGACCCCCTAATTACACCCAGCATAATTGCTAGAACATACTTTGGAGTCAGTTTTCAATTACATATGAGCCATGCTCTGGCAAAAGGGGGCTTAATGCATCACCGTGACACATGATAGCAGCCCAAGTCATCACATAATTATGGAGCCATAAGAGTTACTTTTTTAAATGATCGACTTAATCATGAGGTAGACTGCTTCTTTGACAAACAGAAAATTGACCGAAAGCGAAAGGTTTCGGCCCAGGTCAGCCTGCGCTGACTGCGCAGGCTGACCTGGGTCGATACTTTTCGCAGATGCATTAAGCCCCCTTTTCACAGAGCATGGCTCATATATTTTCATTAGATTTCTTATGAAATTGAAAAATATGTTCTTAAAATCTTAACCCTTTAGCACACAATTTAACGACCTCGAGGAAGAGGACTTTCGAAAACATAATGGCAGAAGGAGAAACTACTGGGAAGCAGCACCCTCTTCTTTCCCCCAATGTTTTCTACCCTATCAAAAAAAATTTTCATTTTCAAAAGCTTTCTTCTTCAGGCTTATTAAAATGATTGATTAATTGTATGATGTTTAACAAAGTTTTCAACATTTTATGGCAGTGGCCAGTGCACCTATCATGCTTTCCTGGAGTTTCTGTTTACAGTACTTCACACAACATTCTTCCCAAACCACCAGCTGTTTTCCCACAAAACCATCGCCAAAACAATGATCAGCAGTGTGAGACAAGTGAATCCTGTGGTAATGACTATCATCAATCCTTGAAAAGAAATTGGCCAAGCTGGGGATCCGAGTCAGCCCCCCCCCCCCCAGTCCCCAAGTCCTATACGCTACCAACTGCACAACAGGGGCTTGACTCAGGCTCATTAAAAGTACTAAATAGAGGATAATCAACTGGTTGTGTGTGATGTTAAAAATCTGTCACTAGAATGGGGTGAGATGCGGTTTTAAAAAAACGAGTCCAAAGGACAAGTTTTTTAACCACATTAAAATCCATTCAAGTTACAAATTTTTAATATCACACACAACCAGTTGATTATCCTATTTATTACATTCCTAGTGCACCCTTTGTCTTCTAATAATTATCAAGAATGGTACAATACGAGCAATACAGGAAAAAAGTAGTTCCAGCAACATTTTAAAACTATATGGTCTCTAGTGATGATACCATAATCATCATCACTAGTGTTGTTATTCACTGTTAAATCCCAGTAATTCACTGATAGGAATATAATAAAACACAGAATCAATTACTAAAAGGGTTATGAATACCTTGTAGTAGCACAATTCTTTATCAGCGCTGCAAACTTTATCTTCCGGGATGCTCTCTCCATTGACCTTGACATTTACCAAGTATTGCACATTGTGACTCATCCCACTGGAAGAGGAAAATGAAGATATGTTATTTATTCTGTTAATGTTTCTCTTTTTTTTTTTCCAAAACATATTCAATACCATTCTCAACACTTTTTTCAGTCATAACATGGCTACAGCATACTTACACGTATTTATATGTTTTCCTGGTGTAACCAGCCTCGCCAGGTTCGAAAGGATACAACGCAAGCAAAAAGACACTTTATAAAGTACGATATTTTAATCTTTACTAAATGCTATATAATGAAATGAACACATGAAAATATAGTTTCGTGGACAGTAGAGGAAAGTAAAGATTGAGAATAGAAGGCTCAGTGCTGGTTTGCTGTATAGGTAAAATTACCTTTGGAGCTAGCTAGCAACTGGGAAGAACAGAGCTACAAGCTAGCCTTATATAGCAAGAAGAGACATCGTTTTTACGAGCAAAAGCATGCATTATACATAGCTGAACTGCATAACTCAAAAGTATAATAACCACTGCTTAAAGTGACCATAACAAAGTAAAGTCTCTCAGATCTATGCCTTCTATACGGAAATGCAATTCGAATGTTTTCAAAGTGGAAGATTGTAAAGGTATGGTTCAACATAGCCTCATGTGAAATGATTATCTAAAACATATGGATGAAACTATCATTGGTCATTTGTAGTATAAAGTCAAGTAAAATCACTCATATACATGTACCCAATAAATTCAAAGGACTGAAAGCACTGTCTGTTACACTGGGTTTCGTTAAGTTGCCTTCACAAAGAACACTCCCATGCCAAAAAAAAGCCTTGGACAAGGATTGAGCTAATTATATCACATGACAGGTGACCTTGAGCATCCCACATGACTTCCTAACTTTAACCCTTATCCTGCTACGTAACTAAAATGAAATTTTCAGTTCGGTAGTAAAAAACCATAACATTGCTATTTCAAAAATATGTTCTGGGGAATAATATCTCTTTCTCGGACAGTGCAGATCCAAGATCAGACTGCACCTTCTGTGCAGTCTGGTCTTGATCTCCACTGTCCGCAAAGAGTCAGTGAGTCGCGCTTAGCACCCTAAGGGTTAAGTTGATACTTGAGTGTCACACATGACTGATTACATTAATGTACATCATACGACAGATTACCTTGAGGTTACACATATAACATACTGTTTACGTATGGGATAGAAAACGAGTGCCGTGGTATATGGGAAATATATACGAGCGTTAGCGAGTGTTTATTTCCCATATATCACGGCACGAGATTTTCTATCTTACTTAGACCACATGACTATTTATTTATGCTTTTTATATCATACGTTCATATTAATTTATATAAGATAAAAAGCTATTTAAAAAATGGGATCGTCGTGATTGTTAGAATGAAAGTTTTGCCCCTGGTTCAAAAGAGGCAAATATAAGGTACAAATTCATAAACATCAAAATACTGAATTATTCATTATGATTTTTAATCAAAGTAAACCTATTTGTGGAGTATTAAGATCGAACTTGTATTTGTCGGCATTATTTTGGAAACGTTATGTTTCGATTGATGTAGATTGTCAAAGACTAAAAGACTAAAGGGACGTTCATCGTACAGAATTTACCATGTGTATCTTGTAATTTGACAGAACTGGTCTATTTGAGAAATATTGTTTAGTTTTTTTTTCAGTTATGTTCAATACTTGAATTTCGACCAATTTTTGTAAGCAATGTCAAGTCTGTACATGAACTTTGTAGAGGCATAGAGCTTAACCTCCAGGCTGCTAAGCGTGATTTAAGGACCTTTTGCGGACAATGTAGATTCCGATCTGCCTGCAAAGAACGTGCACAGTCTGATCTTGGATGTACACTGTCCGATAAAGTGATCTTTTCCCCTAAAATATCTTTGAAATAGCAAAATTTGGGTTTTTTCTATTGGCTTGAAGGTTTCATTTCACTTATTTAGCAGGTTAAGGGTTAAAATTACTAAAAACAACCCATTCATGCAAAGGTGCTCTGTCCTTCATGATATGACCTTTAAGCTTGGCTATTCAAATGGCATTAAACACCAATGCAAACTAAAGAGCGCAGTCAAATTTGTTGTAATTTTTTAGCCAAAATAAGTGTTTAATCCTTCTCAGATTTAAGAGAAAAATGGTTGTAAAGGCAATGGCATGTTTTGAAAAACCAAAGTGTGAACATTGCGGAGTTTTTTTTCCCCCAAACTGGAGGCTTATTTTTCAACTGCTAAAAACACACTCCACTCAAGAGGTTGCTGTAGTTAATCGGTAGTTGAGGGCAATACTATTTAAGTGCTTGTACAATGTATAGACACTATGAATAGTTTTTCACTCACACATCAAAATGCTGTATCCAGTTCAAATGATATTTCAAAATTGTTTTACCGTGAAGGGTACATTTTGCCTTGACTCGATACTGCAAACAAAAATTGTCAGAATTCGCGTGCGGGATATACTAACATAGTATATCCAGATATACAACTGCAGGAGTTGTATCTTCGATATATACTTTTGAAATACTGAACGCTGATTGGTCAAGTCACTACAAACGTGGTCTAACTTAGGGTATCATACATGACTTGAGTATCACACATGACTGATTACCCTACTGTACAACATTTGACAGATTAGCTTGAGGTATCACATATAACTGTTTACCTTAGGGTATCATACATGACTTAAGTATCACACATGACTGATTACCTTTGGGTGATACACATGATCTGGTCCTCTGTAGAGCCATCTAAGTGCACATCACAGGTGTACAACTGATCTGCACCGGAAAAAACCACTTCATTGCCATAGTGCTCATTACCATTGCCAAAGTTAAACTGATCTTTTGCAAAGTCTACAACAAAGAAAAAATAGATTAACCCTTTCCCACACAATCCCAAATTCTAACAACCCTGCGGAAGAAAGCCTTGGAAAACATTGTAGAAAAAGGAGTACATGCTGGTAACCAACATTTTCTCCTTTTCTACTCTTTCAAAGAGAAAATATCATTTGTGCCACATCAAATCTGTCGGCTGCAAATGCTTTCAATTTGGACAAGTCTAGAATTTTGTTGTTTGGTAAAGAGTTAAGATAAATATTTGCAAACTAGGTCCTGTACATTGTGCAAATATTTTCACTGTACCTTCCAATCATATGTTTTGATGCTCACAAGTTTTGAAACCCTTTTCATTTTGCTCAATTGGCTGGTGTATGCTCCCTCTCTTGAAGTCATACTCAGCTCTGCTGCGCTAGAAATACATCAGTTTTATCCTCTGCTTAAGCATAATGTAAATTACATACCTGTCAATAAGATTGTCTATATTTTACCTTCTTTTGTCAATGTCTTTAGTACTTCACTAATGTAGCACACATGTAAATTGTACATCTTAAACTATCATATTGAAAAAAGGTGGTAACAAAGTTTTACTCATGTGTACTTTCTAAATTCGGGTTACAGACCAAGAGTTTGTTGGCTGCTATAGAATTTTATCACACTGTAATTGAAGATCAATTAGATATGGTACTCCAGACAAGGGGCATAATTGTATGTTAAATTCTCTATTTCTTTTTGAAATCCGATGTTGTGAGATTTGAGATGGTACCAAAAAATTGGGAAGAGGTCTTGGCCTTCCATTTTGGGAAAGAATAAAAGCATCATAAACCAGTGTTTCATCTAGGCCGCGGGATTGCAGGAATACCACACTTTTGTTAATAATCCCCCACATTTTCTGACACTGTGCGGGACACGGCCCCCACTTTTTTAGAATCACATTATAGCTTACCAAGGGTACTTTGATTATATTTTTTTCTCTATTGAATTTAATAACTAGCCTATCACACGTAAACCCTGATTAGAAATGCTATCAATGGCATTTGACATGAAAAAGTCAAGTGGTTTTCAAGTTGGAAGAATCACAGTCGATGAAAAGTGACTGGTTCCCTGTTTCACAACCAACTCGGAACCGCATTCATGAGCAACATGTTTAGGAAGCAGTCTCCAAATTTTAAGTACCACGAAACAATTTTAATGAAAAAGTATGAATGTTGGCCGCATTGAAACTTAATTGAAGATATCTTTCCGCTAATTTAATAGAAAAGTATGTTAATGATTTTTTGTTTTCAGCTTCTTTTAAGTCATTTGACAAATATCCAAATGTTGTATCACGTAGGAAAAATAAATGGGCCTTTTCGGTTGACTATAGTAACAGTATGACAGTAACATTTTCGTCATCTCTAATAAATTTCTTATTTCTAAAACTGGACTGCAGTCCAGAAAATGTCGAAGTGCAAAATAAGTGACTATTTCACTTTGTCTACCATATCCACGTCCCGGAAAGCTGATAAGGAAGCTGAAGAAGCCTCGATCATTACTCATCCTATTGAGGCAGACGAGGGCCCTTGTGAAACCGTACACAACACAAAAAATTACATTTTACTTAGATCTACATTGCCTCATGGGCCCCCATTTTTTGAAAATCCCCCACTTTTTTTAAAAGCATGCAGGCAAATCCCCCACTTTTTTTCGAATTCTGGATGAAACACTGTAAATGTTTCATTATTGAGACTATGGCAATGCATCACATGAAAAATAACCAGCCAATATGAAGGTGTCATTTCATACCAGAGTATAGAATCTATGTCTGTTTACACTCATATGAAATGGTGTCTTTCAGTCAGCAGTCTGGATTGGTTGCTTGAAAAATCTCAGGCTACTTCAGGCACTGAGATACTGTACAGAAGTGTCATACATAAGTCTATGGGGGAAATCCAGGAGTCACTAGTTTTGACACCCTTAACCAAACAATCCTGTGTTTCAACAACACTGAGAAAGAAGCCTTTGGAAAACATTGTGGGAAAAGGAGAAAATGCTGAAATCCAGCATTTTCTTGTCCCACGTTTTCTTCCCTTTCAAAGACAGAAATTATCCATGGAGCTAGATTCAATTTGTCTGCTGCAAATGCTTTCAATTTTTATAAGTCTAAAATTTTGGCTTTTGTTAAAAACCTAAGCAGTCCAGCTTCTGTATCATCAGTTTTTAATGAAGTTTCTAGCAGCTTTCGAATGTTCTCCCTTAATTCGAATCTTTATCACACTTGTTTGTGATCTACATAGGATTTTTTTTTTCTGTAAGATTTTACAACTGACCATGGAGGTTGCTTTATTTAGGTCTAAGCCTAAGCCAGGCCCAAGCCAAGGGCGTCAGACTCAAGTCAAAGCTAATGACTCCGGATATCTATCGTTGATTTGTGACTGCACGGTATCTCACTCAGGCCCTCACGCGGCCTGCGATTTTCAAGCAACCATTCCAAAACTTTTTCCTATCCCAATTCTAACCACATCTGTGTTAACTTTAAGATGCATTTCCATTCCTAATGGATCATGGCTTCGAAGGTTCCCGCGTTCCTGATTTAAAGATGGCGTCAGACTAGGCTTTTCCGAGCTGTTTACTTGAGTATCACCCATCGACTAAGCAGCAACATTTGTACAGAAATCTGCCTACATCTACCCTTTACTGAACCCCGTTTTTTATCGGTCCTGAGAAAGAACACATTTAATTTATTGTGAAAAGGAGAATTTTTTTTTTTCCCGTAATGTTTTCACCTTTTGATGGACAAATCGTACAATTCTAGTTACATTTTAAATCGTCGTCTGCAAAACTCTAGAATTTTAACAAGTGTAAAATTTTGCCGTCTATTACACACAGTCAGTGCCGTCAAGTTTTCTCTTTTTCATATTTTTCTCATGCATTTATTGTATATTGTTGTTTAAATGCTCACCAGCTTGGTGGAAAAACAATAAGATGATATAGATTGGTTTTCACATATAGGGGTACGTTATCTATAGGATCCCTTGTAGATCTATTGCAATATAAGATACTCTAAGTCCGGACCTAAGTCTAGATCGTCTGTGTTCAAACCATTTTATATATTGTTCTTATCAAAGTCTGTCTATAGTAGGCCTCATCCATCTTCTAGCCATCTTACTGGCTGAGACGGTTTGGATCGCTTATCATAACCAGGGATCGTATATACACAGGGATAGGCAACGCAACTGGAGTTAAGACCAATTATCGATTTTTCACTGACTTACCTGTACGGCGTCCAATAATCCGTTGTCGTTCCTTGCGAGTTATTATCATCCTTTCAGATAATATAATTCCTTGCCGATTCCGACAATTTTTATATCCGCCAAAGAAGCGTTTAGTCAATGTTTATGTCAATGTTTTTCTATTATTGATTTTTTTTTCAGTTAAAGTGTTATTTTTTTTATCTGGAAAATTTAAAGTGTCGACTAATTGGGCGTTTCAGATATACAGGTCATGTTGTCAGTCTTGATTTCACACGAAGCAGGGATCTTATATATGTGTATATATACGATCCCTGCACGAAGTGTAAATTGTGAATGGAGATCAAAACGGCCCGGTGCCAAAACGACCCATTACCGAAACAACCCTCTTTTTCGTAGTAACTTAAAATATTTTAATATTTCTGCAGTGGATATCTATTGCAAACAGTTCGGGAAAAACACAAATCGCCTGTTGAAGGATTAAGTCCGTCTAACGTTTCGGAAGTGGGCTGCTTTTGTCCACTCCCTGTATTTGACATGATCACAAGTGGGATATATCAAGTTGTGTATCTGTCATGACACATCTAGTGTCCTCTTCTGTTTATAGACAATACGCATCATTGAAATTGAATATTTATTTTCTGATTTTCTTCTTCAAATGTTTCAATTTGGTCAGGTCAAAAGCTTCTCATGTTATAAGATCCCTGTCATAACATAGGTAGAGAATGATTCGTAGATCTTATTACGCGTTATCATAACAAAATTTTAGACTTACAAGTTCGAATAGAGATAGAGCTCTATTTACAGACGACAACTCAAACGTTTTTTGTTTCTTAAATGATGGCATTTGTCCCTTAAATAAGTAGAAAACATTTTGGGAAAAGGAGAAAATGCTGGTTACCAGCATTTTCTCCCTTTCTCACTTTTTTTTTTCAGTATCCTTCTTTTCAGGGTCGTTAAAACTTGGAATTGTGTTATAAAGAATTAAGGCCCCTGGTCTAATTTCGTGATGTTTATCAGCAAGGTTCTAATCCTTTTGGAAAAGTTTATTTTTTTCAATTAATCCTTTACCTAGCAATCTCGTGTTTCAACAGCCTCGGGAGCTACGACTTTTGAAACATCGAGGAAAAGGTAGAAAGTAATGATAACCAACATTTTCTCATTGTCCTACAATATTTTCTACCATTGTCAAAGGCATGTCCTACACATACATGTACCATTTGAGCCACATATAATTTGTCATCTGCCAATAATTCAAATATGGGTCAGTCTAACTTTTTGTGGTCTGGCGTTTTCTACCATGTTGAAGACAACTGCCATAATTTGAAACACATTTTATTTGTCGTCTGCAAATGCCCTCAACTTGAACATGTCTCAAATTTTGTCGTTTGGTAAGAAGTTAAATGATGGTATTTGTCGATGAAAAAATAGAAAATATTTGTGACAAAAATTCTTCACACCAGTATTGTCTCCTTTAACCTTTTTTTTTTCAAGCTTTGATACAGGAATGTTTGGTTAAGGATTAAAGAGATCTATGTGTTCTGTAAATCTCAAAGGTTTTCCATCCTAGCTGTGAATACTTACTACGTGTGCTACATTAGTAACTCGGGAAAGACAATAAAGAATGAGCGAACTTACTTTGACCGTATATTGTGATTCGGACAGCTCCGCCGGTACCGCCTATTCTTGGAAGTATATGCGTTACTTCTGGGTCTGAAAGAAGAATAAGATTGTCTTAGAGCCATTATCACAAAATCCTGAGTTTTAACTATGCTGAAGAAGACCATTGTGGGAATTAGAGAAAATGCAGGTAACCAGCATTTTCCCACTATGTTTCCCACAGACAAATCCCATCACTGAGGTGCATTTTTGTTGTTGTCTGTCAATGGTTTTAATTTCGAGAAGTCTAAAATTTTGTCGTTTTAGTAAGAGTTAACTGTTTACAACACAACGTTTTAGACTTGTCCAAATTGAAAGATTATTATCGACAAGTAAAAGGTTGCTCAAAAGACGAGATTTATCTCGGAACAAGTAGAAAACATAATGGGGAAAAAGTAAAAATGCTGGTAACAAGCATTTTCTCCTTTTCCCATCATGTTATCAAAAGCTTCTTCTTCATGCTGGCTGTTATAATTTTGCTCGTATTGTTTAGTAAAGTGTATGTTAAGTGTTTGATTTGCATTTTACGCAGCTTAGGCAATATTTCACTTATGTTACGGCAGCCAATGCACATAATCTACTTTATATGGTGATTCTGTGACCAGTGCTGTGCAGAATACCCTATCGAAGGAAATGGATGCAATTCTCGTTGACTGATTGATTGATCGATCGATCGATTGATTTATTGATTGATTTATTGATCGATCGATCGAGGCGACAGCCCACTTATTCATGTTCGTCCAGGGTTTCATCAGAACTAGGCTACAGTTATGAAGTGTCCATCCTCGTTGACCCAGTTTCGATTAGATGCATGGAGAGGAACGTAATGCTTCAAACCTGGGTTCCGAGGATGTGAAGTGTCTTGCTAAAGGACATTTTCACAAAAGAACCAGGATGAAACTCGGGGTCTTCAGGTTTATTATCGTATACCTTCATCACCGAGTCACGCAGGACCCTTCATGGATAAAGAAGACAAAGCAAGGATGAGACGGAAATCACCTGCGATGCGCCCATTACTGATAGATGGGTCAATGAATAATTGATTGTTTTGTGTCATTGATCCAGGATGCATGTCGTTGTTTTTAACTCTCCACTCTCTTTAGCTCCTCAAATAATCTTAGCGGCCAGTGTAGATCAAGATCAGACTGCACAGAACGTGCAGTCTGATCTTGGATCTACACTATCCGCCTTGTTGAAAATACTTTGGCCTTACAACAAGTGTGAAATTTATCAATAATTTTATGTGGGTGTGTGGGTGTTTTTTTTTCATCGCTGAAAATATTCGCGTTGATTGTTTGGTGCCTGATCATTTTATTTCGCATTTCTCCCTTTATTGTTAGATTCTCCATGCTGCTTCACCACCTGTAGTGGACATATAAAATCATCGTAACAAATGAAGGGGTAAATGAAAATCAAGATGACTTTGTTGTAGTTATTATTTGTTTAAAAAAAATTGAGCCCTGCTCTGGCAAAAGGGGGCTTAAGCACCTCCGTGACTGCATTAAACCAAGCAAGTTGTCATACAATTATGGATCCATTTAGTGCATTTTGTCCAACAAACGTCTGAATCATGAAGTAGAATGGTCCTTTGACATGCTGAAAATTGACGAATAGCGAAAAGTTTCGGAATACATCTGACTGCCCGAACTGCGAAGGCTGACCTGAGTCGATACTTTTTGCAGATACATTTCGCCCCCTTTTCATTGTTCAATTGTTGTTGTTTAATGGCGTTTTCGATGATACATATACTTATGCGTACTCATCTTATTCTGGATTTTATGTAGCAGCGAGCCATGTTATAATACTAGATCTATATAGTACTTCCCCCCCCTCCCAAAAAAAAAAAACAGTCTCGGTTGTCCAGCGAAGCCATCGGGAGCTTCTGTTTACAGACCCAAAGTCTAACCATAGGCCTCTGAAACTCCATTAGTCTATCAGGGATAACGAAATTCTCACTATCGGACACATTTACTATAAATAGCACATTGGGGATTCCCTCTAGATCGTATATAATACAGAGGGAATCCCCAATATTCTGTTTATAGTAACTGTGTCCAATAATGAAATTTTCGTTATCCCTGATAGACCAATGGAGTTTCAGAGGCCTATGGTCTAACCAACATTTAGCCACGAACACTTAGCACTGTTAGAGCCACTTGTGTAATAAAACCGCTTGCTTTGTCAAGCCTTGGGCTGCTAAGCGCGACTCAAGGAGATGTTTTTTCCCCAAAAATACGTTTGAAATGGCAAATTTCGGTTTTTACTATAGGCTTGAGAGTTTCATTTTTCACTTGTTTAGCAGGATGATGTAAATAAAAGTAGTTCTAACAAAGCGACCATACATAAAGTCAAAACTGATTGTCATTCGTAATGCATGGAAGAATCATTAGTTTTCGTCCAAACAAAATGTTAGAATTGTACAAATTGAAAGCATTTGTAGGCGACAAATGGAATGCAACTCAAACGATGAGATTTGTCTTCGAGATTACTCAAAACATTGTGGGAAAAGTAGTAAATGATGGAAACCAGCATTTACTTCTTTTCCTACAATGTTTTCAAATTTCTTCCTCCTACTGGGTCGTTAAAACAAAGGATCGTTTTGTAAAAGGTCAAAGAACTGATTAATTTTTTATTCAGTTTCAGGCAATGACCCTATAGAGAGAGTTCACGCAGATGTTAATATGGGCACTACTTCAGCCATTTTCAGGCAGGAGTCGTCGTGTCTTTTTCTTTGATACCAAACGATGCTCTGTGTGTGTGTGGTTTTTTTTTAGTTGTTTTTGATTACGTAGGCTAATAAGTTTTTGTGACATCAAACTTTATAACATAAAACCTCTTTTGGCAGTGTATTAAATCCATGACTTATATTTTGATACTACACTTGTGTATTATCGTTTTTTGGGGTCCCGGTTTTGATCAATTTTCAATCATGAACGCGTGAAGCTGGAGAAAGCAACCAGAGCACGAAACCGAACTACAGCTGTAAACATGGATCCATGAACGGTATATAGGCTTAAGGTGATGATGCAGGATATCTTTTTTTGTCTGTCATTAGTTTTATGTGATAATTAGAATCTCACATTTGTGTTTATGGAACGTTATTATCATTTTCATCAATCTCGTTGACTAAAATGTATTTGACGCTCTCCAAGGCTCGCGTCATACAATTTTAGTCAACTCTTGATAAAAATGATATTACATAAACATTAATGTAAGATCCTCCGTGTATAGTTGACGTGTTATAAAATATTGTCAAATGTCTATATTGTCTATTATGTTTTTTGCAGCCCTGAAGAAGAAGCTATTTGAAAACAAACCAACGTCTGATTTTACAACAATGTTTTCAACCCTTTCTTGGACAAATAATGTCATTGTAACCATTGTTAATTTGTTGTCTACAAACGCTTTGATTTTGGACAAGTTTAAAATGTTGTCATCTAGCCTGATAGAGGTAACAGATTTTGGCCTTTGGACAATAAGCCATACATACACACAGCGCCTCCAAAGCTATGTCCAAAAATTTAAACGTGATCCATGCCAAATCTCTTTTCAAACAAGATTGTTTAAAAACAAATCGAGGGGACAAAATTTGAATAGGTCTACTTATATACATTCTGGCGCGGAGACAAATGCTCATATCACGATCCATGAAACAACAGATGGTCGAAACGGGTCAAGTTCTACACTAATTTTAGATGAACATCTATGAGCCGTGCTCTTGCAAGAGGGGGCCTCATGCATTTCTGTGATCCATGGTACCAACCGAGTCATAACATAATCATGGATCCCTAATATCCACTTTTTTAACAACCGACTTGATCATGAGGTAGAATAGTCCTTGGACATACAGAAAATTCGCCAATAGCGAAACCTTTCGGCGCAGATCAGCCTGCGCAGACTGCGCAGGCTAACCTGGATCGATACTTTTCGCAGATATATTAAGCTCCCATTTCACAGGGTATGGGTCATATTTACGTGTAGATGCATCATTTTTAGAAAACTAGTCACTTGTGTGTGATAGAGAGAGAGCCAGCGCGCGCGCGAGAGAGAGATTTTGTTGAGTTGGCTAATACAGGCCACCATCACATAATAATTCATTCGCCACCAAACGGCAACGTAAATCATTCAAGAGACAATGACAGAAATCTTGGCATAAAACTCAAAATGAAACATGAAAACAAACCAACTGAAACTGGCTCTGTTGTAGATCTAGCACAAACAAAATCTAGAACGCTAAAATGAATAGATCTAAACTAGATCATTATTTCGATATAAAAACAATGAAAGTTAAACAAAAGACTATGCTCATGTAGATCTAATTGCATACATTTATAATTTTTTTGGCAATCAATATGCTCTGCATTGATAATCTCTTACCCTGCCAAATAAGTTACACGAAACTTTCAGGCCGATATAAAAAAAGCCGAATAATGCTATTTCAAACGTATTTTTTGGAGAAAAAACATCTCCTTATCGAACAGTGTAGATCCAAGACCAGACTGCACGTTCTGTGCAGTCTGATCTTGATCTGCACTGTTCGCAAAAGGTTGATGAGTCGCGCTTAACAGCCTGAGGGCTAACTCCTTATCAAACAATCCTGTGTATTAACGACTACACGGACGAAGGACTTTAATAGCATAGTGGGAAAAGGAGAAAATGCTGGTAAACAGCAATTTCTCCTTTTCCCACTTTGCTTTCTAACCTGAGAAACAAAACCAGCATTTTCTCCTTTTCCCACTTTGTTTTCTAACCTGAGAAGCAAAACTTGTTATTTGAGCACACGTTGAAAATGTCGTCTGCAAACTCTTTCAATAAGAACCAGACCACAATTTTGTCGTCTGGTAAAGAGTTGAAGTCACACCAATGGTTCCTGACTAGTACAAATGTCAAGGTTAAGGTCAGGTGCACTAAAGTTGCTGTCTGAGTCCTTATTCAACCAACTCGTATATATAGAGGATAGTTTTTTTTCTCGACGAAAGATCGGAATTTATTTCATCGAGTTAACATCATCGGTAATATTTTCACGTGTGGCGCAGCAACGAGTGAAAATATTACTGATGATGTTCACTCGATAAAAGAAAAAAATCGATCTATTACCGTAAAAAAAGATCTACTTATTTCATGCTTCTAACCCCTTTTTTGGATTTACATCAAAATCCAGTAAAGTTATTTTCGGAAATCCCCCGTGGCACACACCTCCGCATAACAACGCATTACAATATTACGTAAAGCGCGAGAAATGTAGGGTTAATTACGTCATACTTCCATCTGGTTGAGCGGCACACGCATTTTACCTAGGTAACTAGTGCGCGGGAACTACTGTTTTCGCCTTCAATTGAAGAGTTAGAAAATAAAATCAGTATTTTTCACTGGTCGTAACCATGAAATATCAAACAATATTCCACCGTTATTTCTCGACAAACTACCGGAAAGCATGAAGTAAAATCTTATATTTGTATTTAGAAATACATTCTAAATCGTATCGTAAAAGAACTTACATAAACATGTTATTTTCAACCATGCCAATTTCTCTATAATGAACAAAAGTTACGTTCGGTGCAGTCTGACCTTAATCTACACTGTCCGCAAAAGGCCAGTGAGTCGCGCTTAGCAGCCTAAGAGTTTATAGGTTCTGATATTTGCTTTCCTATTAGCTAATCGTCTCGTAATAGACCTTTAATAAACATGTTATTTCTTGTCGGGCAAAGTTTGCAATTTAAACTAGAAACTCCATCATTTTAGCCACATTCATTTTGTCGTCTGCATTTTGTTTGCAAACTGGGTAAGTGTAAAATTTTGTCGTTTGGTAAAGAGTTTCAATGATTTGATATTAGACTGATTGTATTTATGCGTTCGGCTATAAAACATGGTGCCTGATTTTAATACAAAAGGTCATATTGTTTCGTCCTTCACCTAATCTGACTTTGTCAAATCCCACGTTTAAACTAGCAGTATTGAATTAACTACGATTTGTTGGCGCGTGCGTATCATCCAGGCCTGTATTTACGACGTTATCTGCGCATGTCATATTCTTCGAAGATTCGACCTGTCCGCTATGACGCATCACCTATCTCATATATAGGGGAAAAGTAGGACTTATATCGAAGCTATTACCCAAGCCTGTAGAGGGCTGTTTTAATAAATGGCCAGTGCATAGGTTACATGCTAGCTATCACAGCTGAATGAACCGCACCAGGTAGCGATTTATTGACTAAACGTTTGTTTTGTTTTGAAATTCAAAGTAACAGTTGTCGTTTTGAAAAGTAGTCCGGTTCTGTACCCAGAATGCCCAAATCAGATAGATGTGCACTTGAAGAATGCCATCTAGCGGAAGATAATGGTATTCACGAATCATTCTTAGGAACTTTCCTAGTCTTATTCTCAAGATTGTTCTAAATTTGAAAGTTGAACAGCTTCTGATTGGCTAAACTAAATGGTTAAGCCAATCAGATGTTGCGTTACTTTCTTAAGTGTAGAATTAGGCTTAAGGATAGGGCACCATAATGGGATTCTTGTAACATCGCCTTTCATCGCCGAAAAAACGTACGGAGTCGGCTTAGGCTCAGCCAATCCATAATCGATCGGCCGATACACGCTGGTTCCCCGCATCGATTACGGAATTACCCGAGTCCTAGCCGAATCCGTACGATTTTGGCTATGAATGGCGATCAAATTTCGATTTAATCAATATTGAATAATAAAATGAAACGATGAGACCGAACGCAACAGATACTTCAATCAGATATTAGACGATAAAAATACAGCGACGGGATGCAATGTTTGATTTTTCAATTAAAATGTAAATGAAATCACCAACCGACTCACTAGAAAAAGTGAGCTAGTCACTATGTGTAGTCTGATCGACAAATGCAAACTTGAATAGATTTTTGCGGACGACGTAGATATATGATCAGACTGCACAGAACCTGCAGGTGAGAGGCGAAAAATCACCGGAAAGAAAGTTTGCCTGAACCGGGTATCGAACTCACAACCACTAGCTCACCAGTCCGGTACGCTAACCACTGAGCTTCCCAGCCGGGCCTCAAAGAGCAATATCATTTGTGCAGCAATGTAATTGCGACCGAGAACAGTCTACGATTGCTATTTCGGACCATTTTCCAAAGGCGATTTTGTCGTGACAAACTTCGTCATTTGTAATGTGATGTATAAGGTGATTCCTAATACATTGTATACAGAACAGAACAGAATAGATATGTTTTCAGACGAGTACATGTGTATTACATAATACATTATAAGTCAGTATATATATAACGAAGCAGTTGTCAAGGTCTCTCCCTCTCTCTCTCTCGACAGTGAAGTTTGTTAAAAAATGAACATCGCCTTTGATATATATTCATGACTTGGTTCATGTCAGCTGCCTGTCATTCATTCCACAGTAGTTCTATTTTCAGCAAACAATAACGATATTGTTCATCAATACATAGCATGTCAAAAACATCAACACTTTTCAGTATGGAACGATAGCCTTGTATTTTCTATCTTTTTTCTCTGTGTTCACTATTTACCACACTATTTCGTGTTTTAATGACCTTGGCGATGAAAGCATTTGAAAACATTGTGGAAAAAGGATAAAATGCTGGTAACCAGCATTTTATCCTTTTCCCACAATGTTTTCGAAATCCTTCTTCCTCAGGGTCATGAAAACACAGGATCTTATTAAAACAGTCAAGTATCCAATCGCCATGACAGTGAGACATACGTAGAAGACAGCGAAACTCGAGGTTCTTTTCGTGAGAGAAATCTCTATGCATATCGAAAAGTGTAGATCAGAAAGCGTTCATTCTGATCTTGATCTTCCTCTTGAGTCTCGCATAATGTGTTAAGACAGCTTAAGGGACAACGCTTTATCTTTTTTAATTTTGCACAGAAACAGAAAAAAAAGGTACACGTCTAAAAGTGCAAATTAAGGATATGGTACCCTGATTTGATTCGTGTAACATCGCCTTTCAACGCCGAAGAAACGTATGAATTCGGCTAAGACTCCCGTATACGTAATCGATCGGTCGATAGACGCTGCTTCCCGGCATCGATTACGAATTACCCGAGTCTTAGCCGAATCCGTACGATTTTGGCGATGGATGGCGATGTTACACGAATCCCATTAGGGTGCCCCATCCTTGAAGCGATACATACCAGAATTACTCTACATGTTTTTTTTTTCATGACTAAATCATGTCGTTGACCCTTTACCACATGACAAAATTTTAGACTTGCCTTTATTGAGAGCATTTGCCGATAACAAATTGAATATGGCTCATATCAGGGAATTTACCTGTGAAAAGGTAGAAAACCTTGTGGGAAAGGGCTCCCACAATGTTTTCAAAAGCTACCTCAAGTGAGGGTCGTTAAAACTCGAGATTGTGTGGTAAAGGGTTAAAGACTGTAAGCCTTTACGAGATCGTTGGCGTTTGAATGAACATGAGGAACAAGACTTTTATAAACATTATCGGAAAAGGAGAAAAGTGCTGTAACCAACATTTTTCTCTTTTTCCAACAATGTTTTTCTACCGTATTAAATACAAATCAAATCATTTCATCCACATTCGATTTGTCGTCTGCAAACGCTTTGAATTTAAACAAGTCTTAAATTTTACCGTTTGATAAAACTTTAAAACAATATTATTCTAAGTCATATAATAATTTTACCACGTAAAATAGGCCTATATCTTAAGAGATTTGCTTTTGAATGAAAAAGAATAACATTTTCTTTTTACTATTGTAAAAATGATCCAAGTTTTTAGCTTAACACCTAGATCACTTTGTAAAGAAGCCAAAATGTTTTAAAATATTATCTTTTGTCCTAGATTTTTTTTTTTTTGGAAAGATTCTTCGTAAATATTATTCATGTTGTTAAAGAGATGTGACGTTGGTCAGCCATTGTCTAACCAATCCAGGTCACGCACTAGTTTCAGTTTGAATTAGCTTTGTACGCAAAGGTCATAAACTATCTTTATACGCAGAGGTCAAAGATTTGAAACCGTCTTAGCCCACCATCTCGTCTCAAACGACAAAATTTATTAACTTTTCCAAACATAAGAAATTGCAGGCGACTACGTAATAATTTAGTGCTAAATGCTTGAATCGTCGTTGAAAGGGTAAACATAGTGTTTGAAAAAAGAAAAGAGAAAGCTAGATGCATGTTAATTTACATACATATAATATGTAAATTAACATGCAACTAGCTTTTTCTGCTTGCTCTGCAAAAGGGGGCTTAATGCATCTCCGTGTTACATGATGCCAGGCAAGTCATCACATACTTATGGATCCATAACAGCCACTTTTTTAAACAACCAACTATATCATGAGGTAGACTGTTTCTTTGACTTACAGAAAATTGACCAACAGCGAAAAGTTTCGGCCCAGGTCAGCCTGCGCGGACTGCGCAGGCTGACCTGGGTCGATACTTTTCGCAGATGCATTAAGCCCCCTTTTCACAGAGCATGGCTCAAACAAATGTGCCTTCATCCCCGGGGTAGTAAAAACTTGTTTAGCAAAGGGTTGATTTTAGAAATACCCCTAACAAGCACGTACGTATAACAACGAAGAAATATTTTAGTTCTTCTCCTGCTAAATAAATTAAATAAAACTTTCAAGCTGATAGTTAAAACCCGAGTAATGTTATTTCAAACTTATCCTTTGAAAAAAAGAATCTCCCTATCTGACAGTGTAGATTTGTGTAGTCTGATCTTGATCTGCACTGTCCGCTAAAGGTCAGTGAGTCACGCTTTGCAGCTTAAGTATTAAATGTTAACGGATGTCTGTGTTATTCATACAAAAAGCATTGTTACAAGCAATCGCTTTTCCTTCGATGTTTTCTAAAGCTTTTCGACTGCAGCGGTCTCCAGTAAGAGGCTGAACGTTGCGGCATGTCAAAAAGTGCCATATAAATCGATACATGTAAAAAAAAAATGTACACAAAAAATCGATGAATGTAAAAAAAAATAGGCACAAAAAATCGATACATGTCAGAGTGACAAGATGCTATTTTTTCCACCAAATTCTGGTGTAATAAACATGAAATAGACAAGTAATTCTATTTTAAGTTCATTTTGCCATTCTATACATTATATATACCATTACAGCCTATTTGCTTTTTCAATTAAAAAGACATTTTAAACTAAACATGATCAAAGCCTGGACTTGAATAACTGCTAGATACGTTTCGATCATACAAATAGCTTTAAATTAACATAAAAAAGGGCGCCACACAACGTCACTTCTAATGAACCGAAGCCGGGAAAAAATTGAAAAGAACTGTTTTACGGTTTGATCTAATTTTCATAAATATGTAATCAATTCTTTTCAGATGAAATTGCATGTTGAGTTACATACAGTCCCGCGAAAGGTTATGGGAGTTGAATCATATCAGCTATG
Source organism: Hippopus hippopus (assembly GCA_946811185.2). Classification (NCBI taxonomy): domain Eukaryota; kingdom Metazoa; phylum Mollusca; class Bivalvia; order Cardiida; family Cardiidae; genus Hippopus; species Hippopus hippopus. The sequence continues at coordinate 4,895,994 of OX328105.1, forward strand.
TTCCGTGAAAAGGGGGTTTCATGCAAAAAGTATCGAACCTTGTCAGCTTGCTCAGTCCGTGCAGGCTTATATGAATCGAAACTTATTGCTAGCTGTAAATTTTCTGCATGTCCAAGGACCAGTTTACCTTACGATTCAGTTTACATTGTGTTACACAAAATGGATTTTGTGGATCCATAATTATATATTGACTTTCTTCAATTGGTATATATACTCAGTTCCATAAATAAGTGTGCACTTAATTTTCTTTTATTTCTGGTCGCATGTTTTACTGAAGACCAACAAGAAAATGTAGAAAATGCCAGGCTAATCAGATTTTGACTAACAGAAAGTTTAAGTTAGGTTTTTGCAGTTTAAATAAAGGTGGTACTAAAATCAAAGTTGCAAAAGTACTCAAAGACTAAGGTAACATTAAAGTTAGGTTTTGGCCACCGCTCTCGTTCAGGAATGGAATAACATTCCTGATGCAATGATTTTACGCTATGTAAGGTCTATGCGACGTCGAATAATTGCCTGTATCGACAGCAGAGGTGGCCATACTGTTAGTCAAAATATGATCAGCCTGGCATTTTCTACAGACTCGGAACTAAAGTATGATACCAAATTTGTTGGTCTTCAGTAAAACATGCGACGAGAAATAAAAGAAAATTAAGTGCACACTTATTTATGGAACTGAGTATAGCATTAGTGGGATGTATTTAAGCGCCCCCCCCCCCCCCCCGATTTTTGATAGCGCGGGTCATTTACAATGGTTGATTGCTTAACACTTCGCCACACAATCCCGACTTTTATCGACCCTGAGGAAAAGAGGCTTTTGAGGCTTTTGAAAACATCGTGGAAAAAGGAGAAAATGCTGGTAACCAGCATTTTCTCCTTTTCCCATGATGTTTTCTACCTTTACAAGAACAAATCTGGTCATTTGGACCACCTATAATTTGTTAGCTAAATAGAGTTTTACACTGGTCTTAATAATATTTTCATATAACGGCAAAGGCCCACTGCATGTTTTAGTTTTTTATTTCATTTCACAAAGGACACTCCCATGACAGAACACCCCAAGAATCATCATTTGTGAACATTTACTTCTGAGACATGCTTGGACAAACCAGAGATCGTAAATTACTATTGTTATTATATATTAGTACGATCCCTTGGCAAACGGGGGCTAAATGCATCTTCGTAATTGCATTGTACCGAGCAGGACATCTCACACTAGTAATTAATGATCTATCATTTCCAAGACAAATCTCAACGTTATAGGTGCAGAATGGTTGTCATTGGAGAGGTCATCAGATCTCTCCAATGGTGGTGAGTTTCAAAGGCAGACTGCCACAGAATTTGCTGTCTAAATCCATTTTTCTTGCGAAATTGTTCTCATACACAGTCTGTTTCGTCATGGTTTTGTAAATAAAGCGAAATAAAAAAACCGAAACAGGAAATAGACGTGGTTTATTTTTATATGACGAAGTTCAGAACAGATTTGTTATATTAATTTGCCATGGTTGCAAATGACCTCTCAAATAATTGTAATTTTTTATTAAGCAAATAAATCTAAGCAGAAGAAAAAATAAGAAGAATTTCGTTAAAAAAGAGAGAGAAGACCGCTGGACAAGATCATGCGACTTGAAAACGCGGGAAGAAGGTCAAATGACCGTCATGTAAAGCATTTTAAGAGGTTTCTACGCGGCGGCTTTTTTACTTGTTTGTTTACATGTACCAAAATATATTGAAATTAAAAGCCAATAAACTATTTGAAAACACTGATGCAACTTGTCTACAAATGCGTTCATTTTAAGAAAGTCCACACTATGTCCAGTGCTAAAGGGTTTACTCCCAAACAGCAAAATTTCAGATTTTAACCAAATGGAAAGCATTTGCACACGACAAATGACATGTGACTCAAAAACTAAAATATGTCTCTTTAATAGTATAAAACATGGTGGAAAAAGGAAAGAAAGCTGGTTACAAGCACTTCTCTTCCACAAATTGTTTGATTGAATGTGTGTTTATTTATCGTGGCCACCCGTTGCCTATATGGGCGACGCCCCTTTAAGTCTGTTAGTATTGTTACGGGGGATTGTGCAGATACAGGACGAAACCCATCTTAAGTTACGCCTGGTTCTTTAACGTGCTCGGTGTATAGCACCGTCACACGGGACCTCGGTTTTACGTCTCATCCGAAAGACTATTAGTAATTTTAGATGGCCAGCCGTGGGGATCGAGCCCACATCCCACAAATTGTTCAAAAGCCTTTATCCCTAAGGTCATTAAAACTCGATATTGTGTGATAATAGGTTATGAGAACATAGAATAATTAAATTCATTGATGTCGATCTTTGTTGACTTATTGATGTATAATGAATGAACAAAAAAATAAAAATTGAGCCTTGCTCTGTGAAAAGGGAGCTTAATGTATCTGCAAAAAGTATCGACCCAGGTCAGCCTGCGCAGTCCGCGCAGGCTGACCTGGGCCGACACTTTTTGCTTTTGGTCAATTTTCTTGTATGTCCATGGACCATTCTACCTTGTGATTCACTTATTTGTTTTGAGAAAATGGATATGATGGATCGATAATTATGCCATGACTTGCATGGTATAACAGATCCTGGAGATGCATTAAGCCTCCTTTTGCCAGAGCATGGTTCATTTATATAGTGGGCAATAAAATGCTCTGTAAAAAAAAAGGGGGGGGGGCTTAATGAATCTGCAAAAAGTATCGAGCCAGGTCACCCTTCGGAGTTCGCGCAGGCTGACCTGGAACGATACTTTTTGCTTTCGGTCAATTTTTCTGCATGTTCATGGACCATTCTACCTTGTGATTCAGTTATTTGTTTTGAGAAAATGGATATAATGGAACCATAATTATGCTATGACTTGTGTGGTATCATGGTATAATGCATCACCGAGATGCATTAAGCCCCCTTTTGCCAGAGTATGGTTGTTTTATATAGGGGCCATAAAACCATTTAGCCGCATCATTTGTTTGTATTGTTGATGTAAACTCTTTACAAGACATAACAAAATTGTCCACTAATCCAAATTGAAGGCCATCGCAGACTCAAATTAGGCTCAAACGATAAGATTTGTCCATAGAAGGATACAAAACATTGCAGGAAAGGAGAAAATGCTGGTTAAACCAGCATTTTTCTCCTTTTCAAACAATGTTTTCAAAAGCTTTCGAATTCAAGGTCGTAAAATCGCGGAGGGATTTGTTTGGTAAAGGGTTAAAATGCCATAAAATGACCGTAAATGTACCGCTTATGAACTTGAAGCTTCATGAATAAAATACATAAAAAAATATATTGAACCTGTTAAATACTTAACATGTTAAATAAGCGAAATGACTCTTTTAAGGCAACGGTAAAAAACCAAATTTCGTTATTTCAAATTATATTTTCTTCGGGGAAAAATCTCGTTATCGGACAGTGTAGATCGAAGATCAGACTGCACGTACTGTGCAGTCTGATCTTGATCTACACTGTCCGCAAAAGGTTCTTGAGTCGCGCTTGGCAGCCCAAAGGTTAAAAACATAAATCCCTAATTTACAGTTCTTTAGGCTTATATAAGTTGTTTGTGATCGGTTATTCAAAGATGCGTAAAATTTGCAATTTAAATGAAGTTGAGAAGTTGAGTCATCGATAGAAGATAGGACAGGACGAAGAGAGATACAGAGATGAACAGAAAGAGAGAGAGAGAGAGTGACAAACACACAGAGAGAGAGAGAGAGAGAGAGAGAGAAAGGGAATATAGAGAGACACAGAGAGAGAGAGACAGAGAAAGAGAGAGAGAGAGAGAGAGAGAGAGAAAGAGAAGGAGAAGAGAGAGAGAGAGAGAGAGGGGGGGGGAATAGAGAGAGAGAGAAAGAGAGACAGACAGAGAGAGACAGAGACAGACAGATCGAGAGAGTGAAAGACAGAGGAACAAACGGGCGGAAGGACTGAAAGGCAGACATTACACGGGAGTCTTTTGGTGCCCCTGAAAGATACACTTTTTTGAAAACATCGCTTGCCGAGTAATAAATCCATTTCTCATTTATTTATTCCATTAAAGGGAATAAAGCTATTTTCGCTTTATTCACTTTTGATAGTTCTTTCAGTGACACTTACTTAAAACTCGATTTTTTTGAATGCTGAAAATACAGTTTTCTCAAACACAATTTTGTTTTTTCATTTCGTATGCTTGTCTAAACAAATGGAGGGTATGGATCTAAGATCAGACTGCACAGAAATTGCTGTCTGATCTTGATCTATGTCGTCTGCAAAACCTGCTCGAATTGCGCTGAAGGGTTAATAGCTCTGGTTTGAATGATCCAAAATTAGCCTGGACTTTTATCTATTAATATATAGGCTATTTGTAGATTCGTCAAACAATATCATATAAATAAACCATGCTTTATGAAAAGGGGGCTTACTGTATCTGCGAAAAGTATCGACCCAGGTCAGCCTGCGAAGTCCGCGCAGGCTGACCTGGGCCGAAATATTTCGCTATCGGTCAACTTTCTGTATGTCAAAGGACCAGTCTACCACATAAATAAGTCGGGTGTTTTAAAAAAGTGGCTATTATGGATCGATAATTGTGTGACGACATGTCCGGTATCATGTTTCACGGAGATGCATTAAGCCCCCTTTTGCCAGAGCATGGCTCAAATAGTTCAAACGACAAGCAATTGATAGATAAGGAAAACATAGTAGTTTTTCCCCAACGGGAAGGAGAACATTTTCGGAAAAAGCAGCAAAAATGTATGATGCTTGTTACAAGCAATCATTCTTTTAATCCCAAATTATTTTCCAAAGTTTTCGATTCAATGGGAATAAAATATCGTATCTGTAATATAATTTGTTTACCCTTTACTAAACGATGCAGTTTTAAACCGTCTTCTTGAAGTTTCAAAAATATTGTAAGAAAAGACGAAATTGCCAGTGACCAGCAATTTATCCACTTCCCACAATGTTGCTACGCTTTGAAATACACGTTTCATCATTTGAACCACTTCAATTCGTTGTCTGCAAATACTTTCACTAAGAAAAAAAATCTGATCCATTTGGAGGTTAATGTTTTCTTATTTATAAAAAGGTTAATTGCAAAATCGTACGTAAATACATTTAGCAATGACCGAACGTTGATTCAACTTTCATTATGAGACGGAATACACTCTCCGTCCCCTACGCTGTTGTAGTGACAATTTTAATGTTGTTTTACTTAATCTTTATTCGTTTTCACTTATAATAAGCATGCCATTTTTGAAAAAGACATAAACGATGATTTAAAATTTACTAGTTACTGCAACATATTAAACTCTCTCCGTCCGTCCGTCCGTCCGTCCGTCCGTCTGTCTGTCTGTCTGTTATGATAGACTAAAACGATGGTAACATCTTACGCAGTTGACTGCAGTGGGAATAGCCATAGTTGGCCGTAATTGGACGAATGAAATGTTGTTAAACGTAGTTACACGAAGATAACAGTAGTTCAATGTAGTAATGAATGAAATTTAAACTAATGATTTGCCCGTAGTAAGCACATAATTTTCCAACATGTTCAAAAATCGGTTACAGTTAACTACGATATCTTGACCCCACTGTGACCGTAGTTTGAACATAGTTGGCCACAGTTCACCGTAATTGACCCTACATAACCATAGTGTGTATTGTAGTTGACCGTAGTTTTGGAAGAACATCGTTTCTTCCTAGGCGACATGGCAGAATAGGCGATCAGCTATGCAGATGACAGTAATTTACCGTAGTTGCTCGTACATGTACATTATACTTAGGACGTAGTTTATACCTAGTGTAACATAGTTACTCCTAGTTAGACATAGTGATACCCTAGTTAACCCTTGCCACTTTGCTTGCAGTTGAATGTATTTGACCGTCCTTACACTTAGTTCAACCTATTTATTTAGACTTTCTATATTTTCTCTTTTTGCCAATTTGGAACCTACTTCGAACGTACTTCAACGTACCTGACCCTAGTAACACTACGACAGACTACGTTTGAAATGAACTACGTACAACTACGTGTTTGACCTCAAATGTGGCTATGGCTTAACTGAAACGATGTTTGTTCAAATACATTTTGTGTCTCGTTAAAACTGTGTTTCATGTAAATTATCTGTACCTCTTGTTTTCTGTAAAAAGAATAGTGTGTATAAAACTCGATACACACAGTAAGACAAATCTTACATGACGGAAGCAATAAATAGATAGAGCCAAAGATCAACAGCAGAGCCCTACCCCACTTACGAGAGCGTGATATGCGGTAATTTTTAAATTATTATCGCCTGGACCCAGGCTACCCTCATACATGTATTATAAGATTTTCTTGAGTTTCATGAAACTGTCCTAGCTTTAAAACAATGCTCTATTTCCTAAGATTTGTATTAGAGTATTGTCCAATCGCAACATTTCCTGGAAGGTGAGCTACCTGTAGATTTGCTGATGCTGTAAAGTGTACACACATTGAGCAAGCCACTTTACTGATACACAAAAAAATGGCAGAAAATGTTTTTTTTTCCACGTACTGGTCCAACATCTTCGCACCAGGAATGGTCCGTCCAAGTTTTCCAACGCAATAGCAATTATTATCATGCATAATGCCATGACCACTTCACCTTGCTCTGTAAGCACCATTTTGACACAAGATCTACGCATAATTCTGGCGGGGAAACCTTACAGTTAAGGAGAGTATCATAAGATTTGTATTTGTGTGTGTACAGAAAGGTGGTATAATACAAAAATCTCTGAGATTAATTTCATGAGACAAATCTTATTGTGTGTATCGGCCTTAAAGGTATTGTAAAATAGCCATCACGCCTTCTTCATCAAGGTCGGTAAACCAATGTTTGTATGGTGAACAGTTAAAAACCTGCTGCAAAAGTTTACATCACACAGGAGACTGTACCTAGATATGGTGGCACATTTCTGCCGCGAGATACGAGATAGCTATCATGATAATTTTAGAAAACTATCGTGATAAAACAAAGTTTCCTGGAAATATTATCTAGATAATAAAGATTTTCACGATAAAAAAATCGCGATAATTCTACCTGTTATCATGTTGTTTTTGCTTTCGTACCCATAACTGACATTCAAGGTATCTATAATTAGATACGGTTTCGGAACATCTTCGTCTACAACCTAATGAATTCTCCTTTTCCCTGAGTGGTTTTAAAATGTTCGTAGGAGGCATTTCGAGTCGTCTTTGTGATTTTACAGACTTCTGTTCATTTCGAGTCTTGTCAAAATTTACCAATTAAGCTACAATTATTAATTATTCGAACTTTTACTTACTGCAGTCTTGTGAAGTCAAAAACTACCGAGTTCATCCAAATGATAAATTTTCTATTTATAGATATCGAGAAACAGGTAGAACTATCACGATAATTTTATCTTACATGTCAGCTTCGTGCACGATTGAGAAATTTTGCATTAAAATATTAAGTTTATCGTGATATTTTTTCAGGAAACTTTTCGCTATCTCGATAAAATTTCCAGAAAACTTTAATTTATCGCGATAGTTTTGTAAAATGATCATGATAGCTATCTCGTATCTCGTGGCAGAAATATGCCACCATACCTAGATGCAGTTATCTACGGCGTAACAACTGCATTTCCTCACACATTCAATCAGCTATTATACAAAGATAAAGCAATTACCATACCCGGAAATAGGTGGGTCAATTGTCTTTTATATCGCACTGAACAGTTTTCTGTCCTATTTGTTTCATCGATCGAACACACACTGAAAATCTTTTTTTTTCTTGAGAGTTTCAGACGTTAGATTGGAATTTGTTCCTTTTTATATATGGCGTGCAACACGCGAAAAGGGGTATTCGGACATATGGGTAAAATGTCGTCTCGGATCAGCCTGCGCAGTCCGCGCAGGCTAATCCGAGACGGCACTTTACGACATTAGATTTTGTACTACAGTAGACTTGCGCAAAACAGAAAATTACATAAAAACGGACAGTGTCGTTTCGGATTAGCCTGCGAGGAGTGCGCAGGCTGATCCGAGACGACACTTTACCCAAATGTCCGAATGCTCTCTTTCGCGTGTTGCAGGCCATATATGAGAGCCATGATCTTTGAAAAGTGGGTTTAATACATCTGCGAAAGTATCGACCTATTCAGCCTGCACAGTCTGTGCCAGCTGACCTACGCCGAAACTGTACAAAACTTTAAGTCTTATCTTGGATCGTTAGAACTAACCTTCGAGTCAGTCGTTTTGAATAGGTATACATACATACTGATGCTTGCCCGAAACAACTGTATATCGAGGAAAGCAGCGTAAAATCAGACTTCAACGTCGTACATACAAAGCATGAGCCATGCTTTATGAAAAGGGGGCTTAATGCATCTCTGTGATCCATGGTCCAAGCAAGCCATCACGTACATATGGATCCATAATAGCCACCCCCTTTTAGCAACCGACTTAATCCTGAGGCAGACTGGTCCTTGGACATAATAGAAAATTGACCAATAGCGAAGAGTTTCGGCTCAGGTCAGCCTGCGCAGATTGCGCAGGCTGACCTGGGTCGATACTTTTCGCAGATGCATTAAGCCCCCTTTTCACAGAGCATGACTCAAATTTAATCTTTTTTCCACTCTCTTTGAAAGCTATCAAAGGTCGAGGTATACTGGTTTGTTTTTGTGGTGATTTAACTTTTTCTGCGTCAAGTACAGAAAGTCAACTACTTGACGGTTGTCAACACATCACGCGGGGACCAAGAAAGATTTTCATCGTAAAGTCTTGACTACATAAGGCGAGGGTATGGATCATAGACTATACTCCACGATATGTGCAGTCTGATCTTGATCTATGCTGTCCTCAAAAGCTCATGTTTTAACCTGTGGAGCTGTACGAGTTAATGCAGTTTTCAACATTATTTTAGCCATATTGCGGCGGCCAGTGTACCTATCCATACATTTCCTAAATTGAGTTTCTTCTACCAGTTGGCTTTATTCACCATACAATCAATCTTCTGCCAAGTTCTTCCACAGAACACTTTTTCCAAGCCACTGGCTGCTTTCCAACATAAACATCATCTAAAACATAGTTCAGTTACTTGAGAGAAATAAATCTTATCGTAATGACTGGCATCTGTGCTTCGAAAAAATTCAGCCGAGTTGAGATTCGATCCTATGATCCCTGGATAACGGGCCATTGTTCAATGACGACAAAGCTACTGCAACCGGCTAGCGATAAAGTGGAGATGAGTTAATTATAAATTCGATAATTTGCATATCTGTACTGACTAAAATGTGCTGAAAATGTGACTGTAATAAAATGTGACAATTTATGCCAAAATATTTGTACAATAACTTGAATTACGAGATGCCCGGAGCCTTCCATTCGCCGCTGTGGCACCGAAAGATATTTTTTTTTATCAATAGGCTGCTTACCACGACCCCGCTGACCTTTTGCGGACAGTGTAGATTAAAGATCAGACTGCACAGAATGTGCAGTCTGATCTTTGATCTACACTGTCCGATAGAGACATATGTTACCCCAAAAATTACCTTTGAAATACAGTAGTAAAATTTGGGTTTTTACTATCGGTTGAAAAGTTTCATCTCACTTACTGTATACGTGAGTATACGTGTGTCAAAAAAAAAATGCGAATTACCTATTACGGACATTTTGCGTACGATAATGTTTGCGAATTCAAAACACTCGTTATTTGTTGGCAAATTTGTGGTAAAATACGCGAACAGAAAAGTTTGCTAAGTTTTCAACTTCGCGAAAGGTTTAAATTACTTGCATACTTTTTTTAATATCATTATTTTGTTTATAACATTCAGATGTAATGGATCAATATGGCGTGCAACACGCGAAAAGGGGAATTCGGACATTTGCGTAAAGTGTCGTCTCGGATCAGCCTGCGCAGTCCGCGCAAGCTAATCCGAGACGGCACTTTACGACTACATTAGATTTTGTGCTACAGTAGACTTGCGCAAAACAGAAAATTACATAAAAACCGAAAGTATCGTTTCGGATTAGCCTGTGCGGACTGCGCAGGCTCATCCGAGACGACGCTTTACGCAAATGTCCGAATGCCCCTTTTCGCGTGTTGCAGGCCATATTTGGTTAACCAGTAAGCAGCGACGACGGTTTATGACTTAAACTATTTACCGAGCAATGCCGACTTTTAACGACACTGGGATATAAGCCTTTTGAAAACATTGTGGGAAAAGGAGAAAATGCTGGTAACCAGCATTTTCTCCTTTTCCCACAATGTTTTTCTACCCTATCAAAGTAAAATTGCACCATTTGAGCTATACTGAAATTGTCGTCTGCAAATGCTTTCAATTTGGACAAGGCTAAAATTTTGTCGTCTGTTAAAGTGTTGAAACAGTTACTAGTATCATACAGAAATACCCGCTCCATTATTTGATATTTTCGTCGCCGTGTCGTGGTCATTGTCTAATCATGCGCCGGTCAATTGAATACACGCGCAGACAAACACAGAGAGAGAGAGAGAGAGAGAGAGAGAGAGAGAGAGAGAGAGAGAAAATGAGAGAGGGAGAAGAGAGAGAGAGAGAATGAGAGAGAGAGAGAGAAATAGAGACAGACAGACAGACACACAGACAGACAGACAGAATGACAGGCAGGGCATGCAGGCAGGCAGCTAGCAAGGCAGGCAGGCAGACAGACAGACAGACAAATTGACAGACAAATAGACAGACAAATAGACACACAGACAGAAAGACAGACAGGGCATGCAGGCAGGCAGCTAGCCAGGCAGGCAGGCAGCTAGCCAGGTAGGCAGGCAGTAAAAAACAGACAGACAGATAGACAGACCCACAGACAGATAGACAGACAGACAGACAGACAATGCTGCTATTCATTCAGAGCCCCTCTTAATAGCGCCTGCGCAAATCGCTACCAATAAACACATATATATAGGCTACGTACATGTAACTCAATTTACTGGGCTAGAAACGGTCCCTGCAGGGTACCAAAATTTCTAATTAAATGTCCAACAAAAGTGAAATTAAATATGTTAAACATGACTTTCTAATTATCTTCTCTGTTTGACTTCTTTTTCTAAAAATTGATTCGATTCAAATGGTACTAACCACTAACAAAATGATGAGGGTCCGAAAATAGCGATTATTTTAATGTTTACATTGAAAGTTAATTAACGTATTTGTGTTCGAACTTAAAACCCAAAACGAAGCGCTGATCACGCGTTCTACTGGAAAAGCGATTGTATATCACTTTGACTCGCTTATATTCATTTAAACTGTGGAAATATATTTTTGGTTTTCGTTTATTTCAAATAAAAAGAATAGATATAAATATGTAGAGTTGATTCGGTACATTCGACAAATCCCCCAAACTGATGTAAACGGTCATGAACATGACAAGAATTGCTCCAGCTCATAACTTTTTAGACATATGCAAAACTTTAATTACTTTCAAGATTATTACTTTAATGTAAAAAAAAAATGCAATCTAAAGAAGATTTGCTTGAAAAAAATTTTTTCAAAGTACAGGTGTTACGTAATTATTCATAATTAAATCTTCGACTGCAAGGGGAGACTAAATGCCCTTTTGCTGACAATTTGAATGAAGATCAGACTTTACAAAATGTCATGTCGTATCTGTGGTCTACGCTGTCCGATGCGGTGAGAATTTTTTCAAGGCGAAATATTTTTTGTTCTTCACTGTCTGCTGAAATTTTCCTATAGTGTATTCAAAAGCTGTGATATGCAGGGATAAATACATGTAGCTATGCGTTAAAACTATGTTCTATATCCCCTTTTGCGAAGAAAAAAGACGAACATCAGCTTATCGTCATTTCTATCTAGAACTTCTCCCTTTCAAAAGCCAGTTAAGTTTTAAAACTTTACTATATGCCTTAAAACCAAACATGATAACAGTTAAATACAGCCTGTCTGTCTGTCTGCCCGCGTGTCTGCTTATATCTGCCTGCCTGTTTGTCCTTCCATCCTTCCTCCCATCCGTCCGTCCGTCCGTCCGTCCGTCCGTCTTTCTGTCCCCTTACCTCCGTCCCCTTCTCTATTTCTGTACCTTTCTTTATTCCTTTTTTTCCTCTTGAGCCGCAAGTAGGTTTCACGCACAAAAAAAAACCTTGCAAATATTTGCATAAGTCCCTCGAAATTAGGGTGAGAATGTAATTAAATTTGTGATACGTGCGTAATACAAATTAAATTATGCAAGCTTAATCCATCTCAGCCTATATAAAAAAAAACCCCAAATCTTTAAAAGTGCACCGACTTTGTATTGCCATTTGTGTGACATCTTCATTTAGATTTTCAGCGAAATATCCCTAAACACAGGAAAAAAAAACTGAACCGCACTAGCAAAACGGGGATTTAAGCATCTCAGCGATTCATTATACCACGCAAGTCATCACATGATGATGGACCCATGAAATCATCTTTGCCTAACTATAGACGGGATCATGGGGTAGTATGGTCCTTTGACATGCAGAAAATTTAAAAGATAGCAAAAAGTTTCGACCCATGTCAGCCTGCGCGGAGTGCGCAGGCTGACATGGATCGATACTTTTTTGCAGATGCATTAAGCCCCCTTTTCACAGAGCATGGTTCAAATACATTGGACCTGAATTCGTAATCAACAACCATTTACAGTTGCAACCTTAGTCCAATCCTAAGAAAATTTTTATATAGATTTCAGAGAAATCCAATACATGTATTTTTAACTGGCTCAACAAAATGGTTAATTAAATGAATTTTCTAGAATTAAACATAGAGTGCAATAAGAACGGATGAAAATCAATCAATCAATTAATCAATCGATCGATCGATCGATCGATTGATCGACCGACCGCCCGCCCGCCGACGGACCGACCGACCGACCGACCGACCGACCAGCCAGCCAGCCAGCCAGCCAACCAACCAACCAACCAACCAACCAATGTCCCACTTCGAAAAAATAAATACAGTCCGATGCTCTTACCACTGGAAAACCACGGTTCCCGAGGAAAATCAAACTGGAATTTTTCACTTGCTTTAAATTTAGAGACTGTCTATAGATTGGATTTTGACAGCATTGTGACAGACCGGTGAAATTGTTATTTTTAAGCAATTTCACCTTTTGTTTCAATGTTTCTACCATGAAGTATATTTATGTACACCTTTAGTATAAAGACACAGAATGGGCCAAAAGTAAACAAAGAGAGTGTTAAAATGCATTTGAATTAAAATATCTTTCAAACGTATGCATATATTGTGAAGATACAATCTGTTATTATACGGTCGGTCCAAGTGTTAGTGATTATTAGAAAATGAATTTCAAAATCAGGTAAAAAGTAAACGAATGATAGAAAAATCTCAACGTATCGGTTAAAGTACATCCGGGATCAGACTGCACGTTATGTGCAGTCTCAGCTTAATCTACACTATTTGTAAAAGCGCACTGAGCAGCGCTTAGCAGCCCATAGATTAAGTAGGTTTTTAACAGTCAATTACACCGAGCCACCGGTACAGCAGTTGGTAGCGCACGGGATTTTGGAAAAGGGGGTCGAATCTCCAGCTCGTCCAAATTCTTTCCGAGGATTGATGATAGTCATTGCGACAAGATTCATTCATCTCTCACCGCTGATCATTGTTTCAACTATGGTTATGTGGAGAAGCAGCCAGTGGCTTGGAAAGAATATTGTGCGAAGTACTGGTAAAAGAAACTCCGGGAAAGCATGGATAGGTGCACTGGCTGCATTAATATAACTGAGTTAATGTTGAAAACGGCATTGAAACCATACTATCAATTAATCAATCAATTAATCAATTAACCAACCAAGCAACCAACTAACCAAGCAACCAACAAACCTCAACCAACTAACCGACCGATCGATTGATCGATCGATCGATCGATCGATCGATCAATCAATCAAATATGTTCATTTACTAAATAAACATTGGTATCTTGTTACAGTGAAAAAAGAAAGGTATTATACCATTTGACAAGCACGGCCTTGATCTCTAGATTTCACTTTTTTAGATTAATTTTCAATAGAAAACATTTTTTTCCCACTGAAAAGTGATTAATCCTTTAAGGGTCACAGGCATTAACGAGAGCTTTAACGGACGATATAGTTCAAGAACAGACTGCACAGAACGTGCAGTCTGATCTTGGATCTATACCGTCCGCTTTTTAACTTAACCCTTTACTAAATAACAAAATTTTAAACTAGATAAAATTAAAAGCTTTTTTTTTTGCAGACGATAAATTGAATGTGACTCAATTATTGGAATACTTTGAAAGGGTAGAAAAAATTGTGGTAATTGGAGAAAATGCTGTTCTAATTGCCGATCCCCGGTAGCTTAGTCAGTAGCTCGCAGGACTTGAGAACAGGGGGTCATGGGTTCGATCCCTGGCTCGGCCAATTTCTTTCCGAGGATTGATGATAGTCATTGCGACAGGATTCATTCCTCTCCCACCACTGACCATTGTTTCGACGATGCAGGAAAGCAGCCTGTTGCTTGGAAAGAAAATTGTGCAGAGTACTGGTAAAATAGACTCCAGGAAAGCATGGATAGGTTCGCTGGCCGTCGCGATATAACTGAAATAATGTTGAAAACGGCGTTAAACACCATAAAATCAATCAATCTCTTTATCTGACAGTGTAGATCAAAGATCAGACTGCACGTTCTGTGCAGTCTGATCTTGATCTACACTGTCAGCTAAAGGTCAGTGAGTCGCGTTTGGCAGCCTGAGGATTCTTTGTTTTACGATTTATTTCTATGCCAGCAACTGAAACATTGACAGACCGCGCTGTTACACATTTCCAGATTCTTAATGACATCCAAAATTTTAAAAGCGTGAACTACATTTGCCTGCATTTTAACTCTCGTATTGTTTGACTTTTGGCAGCTAGTGGGCCTTCAAGAACAACTTTATCTCCTTAAAGTAACAATAGCTACCAAAAGTAAACAAAGTAGGTGTTAAAGATATCATTTTAAAATATGGAAGTTATTATGAAGATGACAATCTGACAATGTGCTGAGAGAATTAATAAAACTTGTAAACTTGTTATTGTAAGGTCGGTCAGTGGCAGAGAATTCACTTCAAAACTAAATTAAAAATTGCCAGGTCACTCTATCTTTTGTTTATTTTTTGCCTGCCAGCAACTAATACTTGGACCGACCACACAATAACAATTTGTCATCTTCACAATATACTCCTTACTTTAAACGGTATGATTTAAATTCAAATGCCTATAAACACCTGCACTGATTTTTGGCTGCTATTGGGCCTTTAATATTGCACGACTTCAGAAACTCCACCGACCATAATTCTATTGTGTATTTTTGCCACTATGTACAATGATTTTGTAACATTGCCATTCCGGCCTTGCACTCAAACTTGTAATAATCGTTTTTATTAAATTTTTAAATGTGTCCTGTTGTTTTTATTCGGTATATCTAAATCATCAAACGTGATCGTTATTTGATAAAATAACGAGGCATTGACATTGTAAGAAAACAATAGGCCTAACCCTCGTTGAATCAAATTTTCAAAAACAGACTGCTTATTGTTTTTATCATTGCAATATGGGATTGTAACCCTATCCTTTGATATAATTGCCGATCCCCGGTAGCCCAGTCAGTAGCTCGCAGAACTTGAGAACAGGGGGTCGTGGGTTCGATCCCTGGCTCGGCCAATTTCTTTCCAAGGATTGATGATAGTCATTGCGACAGGATTCATTCCTCTCCCACCACTGACCATTGTCTCGACGATGATTATGTGGGAAAGCAGCCAGTGAGTTGGAAAGAAAATTGCGCAAAGTACTGGTAAAATAGACTCCAGGAAAGCATGGATAGGTGCACTGGCCGCCGCGATATAACTGAAATAATGTTGGAAACGGTGTTAAACACCATACAATCAGTCAGTCAATCAATTTGTTCTAACTCTTTATATTTTTACCAAACGATAACATTTTTTGACCCGACTAAATTGACAGCAATTGCAGACGACAAAAATAAATGTAGTTCAAATGATGATTTTCCTTTATTTTTTGTTTTGTTTTTAAATAGATAGAAAACATTGTGGAAAAAGGAGAAAATGCTGGTTACCAGCATTTTCTCCTTTTCCCACAATGTTTTCAAAAACGGTCTGGGTCGTTATAACTCGGGATTGTGTGGTAAGTGGTTAAGCCCAGATCTACAAACTGAACCTCCGTCGAAATATTTAAAATACAAACCATCCAAATTTAAAATGATTTTTATCAGATTGACTTGACTAAACAAGGCGACAGTATAGATCAAAGATCACATTGCACGTTCTGTGCAGTCTGATCTTGATCTATGCGGTCTGCAAAACTCCTTGTTTTCGTATGCCTTTAGCGCTGAAAACGCTGAAAGGAACACACATGCTTTTACCCATTTTGAAACAATGTCAAATTTACATAAACAAAAATAATTGAGCTATGTTCTGTGAAAAGGGGGCTTAATGCATCTGAAAAAAAGTATCGACTCAGGTCAGCCTGCGCAGTCTGCGCAGGCTGACCTGGACCTAAACTTTTTCTGTTCGTAAATTTACTGCATGTCAAAAGATCATTCTACCTCATGATTCAATATGTTGTAAGACTAAATGCATTTTAGGGATGCATGATTATATAATGATAATGATTGTTTGGTATGATGATCATGGAGATGCATCGAGCCCCTTTTTGTCAGAGCGTGGCCCAGTTTTAAAAATGAAGTAAATGCACTTTAAACTAGCGATTCTTAAAATACATTTACGATCCTTGTTTACGCCAAAGTATCTTAAGAAAAAAATTACACGGAATTTAAGTCCGCGTAAAATTTTATTAACAGATATATAGAAAATAATGCGTAATGACTGAAAAGACACGAAATCATTATGGAAAAGGATGAAAGTGCTCCTTGAGAACAATGTTTGTTTTTTAAACAATTTTTTTATGTTAATTAGTGTCGTCGGACTTGTTGTATTTGACAGTAAAATTTTGATGATGATGTTAAAAATGAGGAGAAGAAGAGGAAGAAGAAGAAAGAAGAAGAAGAAGAGAAAGAAGAAGAAGAAAGAAAAGAAGAAGAAGTAAAGAAGAAGAAGAAGAAGAAGAAGAAGAAGAAGAAGAAGAAGAAGAAGAAGAAGAAGAAGTAAAGAAGAGGAAGAAAAAAGAAGAAGAAGAAGAAGAAGAAGAAGAAGAAGAAGTAAAGAAGAGGAAGAAAAAAGAAGAAGAAGAAGAAGAAGTAAAGAAGAAGAAAAAGAAGAAGAAGAAAGAGAAGAAGAAGAAGTAAAGAAGAAGAAGAGGAAAAGAAGAAGAAGTAAAGAAGAAGTAGAAGAAGAAAAAGAAAATGATGATGATGATGATGATGATGATGATGATGATGATGATTCAAACAGAAAACGTATACAAACGTTTCCAATAACAGTACACAGAAGAAAGCACTTACCGCTCGAGGTAGCCGCAGCATACAGGATGCATATTGTGATAATCACTGCGCGCAAAATCTCCTCAAGTCTCATCTTTGCGCGTGCAAATGATCCAGTTAACGATTAGCCCACATTCAACGAATTGATTTTTTTTTCTTAAATCGAAATGTAATCTGTAAACTGTAAAATAAAGTTAACAAACTCATTTTTCGATAAGAATTAAAATCTGCAAAGATTGAAAACTCAGCAAGTTAAATTAACGATTTGGTTGAAGGAAAGCATAGGCAAAATTGGGAGTAGGAAGCTAAATATTCAGATTTTTTTTTTTCAAATCTAATTTCTCACATCTTATTCAATATCACTATATGTTTAAGACACAAATTTTCGAATTGCTTTTTAACTAATTTTCTTACATTGATTTTATTCAGTAACACTTTTGGACAGAACTTTAAGCGTTTTAATTTTTATTTTTTTAAGACGTAACGTTATACAATTTAAAATACCTAGCGCGTTCTGAATGAAATAACACAAACCTAGCTATTGTTTTATTGGTTCAAGCCCGATCGCCCCGTTCATTAATAATTTAAAGGCAATTCGAGCCGGATCAATGCTTTATAAGGCGATAACAGCACGGAAGAAACTCCTTCGATCTATTGTTAATTTTGTGATTGACAGATCTCTGTTGTATAATATACAATATTTTACACTTTATCAAACGATGGAAATTGTAGACCAGCCCAAATTGAAAGCATTAGCAGACGACAAACTCAGTGTGGCACAAAGGATGGGAATTTTATCAGGAAGACTAGAAAACATTGTGGGAAAAGGAGAGAATGCTGGTAACCAGCATTTTCTCCTTTTCCCACAATGTTTTCAGATGTCTTGCTTTGGATCGTTAAAGCTCAGGATTCTGTGGTAAAATGTAAATTTTGTTTCATAGCACAATTTTTTTAAACTCCTTCCAACGCTATGTATAATTTTGTTTCCTTTTGCTGAAAGTGCAGATCAAAATCAGACTGCACAGAACGTGCGGACTGATCTTGTACCTACACTTTCCGATATTTCGATTGTGTTATGAACAAGGAAGAGCGTGAATTTTCTGGTTATCTTTTAATGATAGAAAATGCAAAACTCGATTAGATCTACTTGATGCACAAAGTGTTGAAGTAACTGTTAATTTATTCAAAGAAGATTTGATTGGCTGGTGTTGCACCTTTTAATTTTTAGGTATATGTAAACTTTTGAAACATTTGAAGTAAAATGATTAAGATTTCAGTCTACACTATGATACTTATTTGTTCATATCGAAAAGAAAAATCGTTAACATACATTTGACTCGGCACTATGTTCATACGCGTTTTCTCTTCAGATCACTTTTGCATATAAATTGCAATTTATGTTTTTGCCACATTATTTACACCTGCATTTACGGCATTTGTTTATATGGTATTTTACGCAGTTTTAAGGATTACGACCCCTAACTCATCGGTAAATATCGTGTAACATCGACGTTTTCGTACAGGCTATTCGGCCTATCTCGCCAGCTTTCGTCTTTTAATATGAGAGTTAGAGGCCGTAGACCTTAAATCGTTGGTTAGCTATATACCGCGCTGGCAAGCACACCTATCTACGTATCCCTGGTATTATTATTTTTTTATCAGTGTTTTACTGCCTGTGCGAGCCACCAAGCCGGACAATATTTAACAGAGAGAGAAGAGACATCTTGATTGCAAGGCCCATCATTAATCCTCGTGAAAAATTTGGTCTGACTTAGATTCGAACTTAGTACCCCAATGATAACCGGAATTAGGAAAAACTAACCACCTCGGCTATTTCAAACAAAGGTTGTTTTTTTTTTCCTAAAAGGTCTTATTTGACCTTTGACCACCCAGGATGACATGGCGTTTATCTGGATTCTTCCCTCGTTAACATGATCAATTTTTCACTAGCTGAGGTACGAAGGCAATTATAATAATTAATAAAGTATCGCTCAGAAAGTTGTCAGGATCGTCAGAAAATATCTGAACCGTTTTTCCGCTGATTTTAAACAACCATTGGAGTTAGAAAAGTTTAAAAAATAACCTTTTACCAGACATTCCATTGCCGTTTGAAAACATTGTGGAAAAAGGAGAAAATGCTGGTCACCAGCATTTTCTCCTTTTCCCACAATGCTTTCTACTCTATCACAGTCACATACCATAATGTAAGTCACAGGTAATTTGTTATCTACCATTGCTTTGAATTTGGACAAGCCAAAAAGTTTGTCGTTTGGATAAAAGTTAACTGGAAATTGAATAGTGTAGATCATGATCAGTCTGTATCGTGCGATAGGCTGATCTTAGTGCATACTCTCATACGGGGCTTCTTAGATCTTATATTAGATCCTGCATAATGATAGATAAATTGAAATGTTAACCAGGCCTGTAAGTATCCGGGGTTAACTCCCATTTTCAAATCGATAGTGTAAAACAAGTCTTAAAATTTTGTGATTTTCGATTATATGGAAGGTTGCGTTACTCGATTTCTTTTGTATTATCTGAAATTATCCATCTAGCAAACCTCTCTGATACGGACGAAGTTAGATGTAGATGTAAGAAATCGGTCGAGTTCTGACGAATGTGAAATCATCAACATTACTTGTGTCTTTAACAAATGTTTGATAGTACTTTTTCTAGGTCCTCGTGACGAAACCCATGTGGGTAGCTCCCTACACGCGAGTAAGCAGCTGAGTCCACATGATTCTTTCCATTTATTGATACTTAACTTTAGGCCTGTTTCAGAAGAGAAAAGATATATTGTATGAAAAATTACTTTGTTGATTTATGCGTCGGGTTTCAGCGATCAGTTAAGCTCATCAAAACGATGATGATGATGGTGGTGATGATGATGATACTGATACAGTGGCCTGCGATAACTCCTATATAGCTTGTATCGTATTTGATGACTTGGCACTTCATATAAGAGTACTAAAAAGATTTTGATATGAAATTATCATTTTGTTCTGATTGCTAAGAAATCATTTGTAACTTCATTATGGCCTGCAACACGCGAAAAGGGGCATTCGGACATTTGCGTAAAGTGTCGTCTCGGATAAGCCTGCCCAGTCTGCACAGGCTGATCCGAGACGACACTGTCCGATCGTGTGTGATTTTCTGTTTCACAGGAGTCTACTGTAGGAAAAAATCTAACGTTGACGTAAAGTGCCGTTTCGGATCAGCCTGCGCGGACTGCGCAGGCTGATCCGAGACGACACTTTACGCAAATGTCCGAAAGCCCCTTTTCGCGTGTTGCAGGCCATATGCGTTAATACTGGTTGACGAAATTTTAGACATCCTAATTAATTAATATAGCATTATATTTAGGTAAACTGAATTCTGCATAAAACAGAACTAATTCTTTAACCTCTTACCACACAATCATGACCCTGGCAAAGAGGGCCTTTGAAAACATTTTTCCACACTGTTTTCTACTGTTTCAAAAACAAGTTTCAAATTTTCACTCAAATTTTTTTTGTCGTCTGACAATGTTTTCAATTTCGACAAGTCTTGAAATAATGTCGTTTGACATAGACTTAAAGAGCACAAAAGAAAGTTGCACAGGCTAGGTTTGAAAAAAAAATGTTATGAAGGGCAGTCTAAGTGTAGCATTTCAACGTGTACGCTGGCATGCCGTCTTTATCGTATTGTAACAAGTACATCAATTATGTATTCAACTCAAAGACTTCAAAGCAAATAGGTGTCGTAAATGATTCAGCGTATTTTCATAATTGAGCTATTCCCTATAAAAAGGAGGTTTAATGCTATCGACCCAGGTCAAAAAACTTTTTCTGCATTTCAAAGGACCATTCTACCTCAAACATGACATATTCACTCTGTCACTCTATTTCTTTAATGCACATGAAATACAATTTCAACGAGGCACAAAATGTACATGTAGTTGATCAAAGAGAGAGAGAGAGAGAGAGAGAGAGAGAGAGAGAGAGAGAGAGAGAGAGAGAGGCGGGGGTCGAACTTTTTATATGTTGCAGAGATTAACTAATTTTAATCGTAGATCAGTTAAAAGGAATTTATAATGAATTACGATTTAAAAATTCACGATTTCAGACCGGTCTGAAGAATTTACAAGATATTCAAATTTAACGACATTATGTCGCAGTCAATATTTCATGAAT
This sequence comes from Hippopus hippopus, assembly GCA_946811185.2. Classification (NCBI taxonomy): domain Eukaryota; kingdom Metazoa; phylum Mollusca; class Bivalvia; order Cardiida; family Cardiidae; genus Hippopus; species Hippopus hippopus. The sequence goes on from OX328105.1 coordinate 4,917,550, forward strand.
CAGTCAGCTTTTATACATAATGGATTTTATGGATCCATATTAATTCGTTAACTTGTTTGATATCATGCATCACGAAAATACATTAAACCCCTTTTTGACAGAGTATGGATCTTATATATGAGCCATGCTCTGGCAAAAGGGGGCTTAATGCATCTCCGTGATGTATGATACCAAGCAAGTCATCACAATATTATACATCCCTAAAATCTGTTTTGTATAACAAAACTACTGAATCATGACCTACACTGGTCTTTTGACATACAGAAAATTGACCAATTGCGAAAAGTTTCGGCCCAGGTCAGCCTGCGCGGACTGCGCAGGCTGACCTGGGTCGATACTTTTCGCAGATGCATTAAGCCCCCTTTTCACAGAGCATGGCTCATATTAAAGGCCAAATGGGGAAAATACATGTGCATCGTCGTTGTTTATTCAGAATCCAATTGTTTCTTATGTTTACGTCTTTTATCAGGATTTAAATTGACCAACCGTTCTTGTTAATATTTCTAGCCTAATTCCCATTTTTTTTTTTGTTAATTTGAAAGTAATAAATTTTCTAATTGGCTAAACCATGAGTCATGCTTTGTGAGAAGGGGGCTTAATGTATTTGTAAAAAAGTATCGACCCATGTCAGACTGCGCAGTCCGCGCAGGCTGACATGAGTCGAACCTTTTGCTAATTATACATTTTTTTTGCGTATTAAAGGACGGTTTTACCTTCAGATTCAATCTATTGTTAGACAAAATGGCATCGTATGTATCAATAGTTATGTAATGACTTGCCTGGTACTGTGCCTTTAACGGAGAAACATTAAACTCCCTTTTGCCACAGCATGGCCTATAATGGTTTAGCCAATCAGAAATTGTTTTACAAGTACTTTCTAAATTTCCAGAATAAGTTGATGAAAGCAATTACTTGTTGAATACGTACACAGATGTCAAAATGTTCGTCAATATTGGAATTAGATTTAGACCACAAATAATCAGGCCTGCTACACGCAGGGACAAAGGGGCATTCGGACATTTGCGTAAAGTGCCGTCTCGGATCAGCCTGCGCAGTCCGCGCAGGCTGATCCGAGACGGCACTTTACTACTACATTAGATTTTGTCCCACAGTAGACTTGCGCAAAACAGAAAATTTACCTAAAAACGGAAGGTGTCGTTTCGGATCTGTCTGCGCGGACTGCGCAGGCTGATCCGGGACGACACTTTTCGCAAGTGTCCGAATGTCCCTTTTTGCGTGTTGCAGGCCAGTTATGTAGCTCGAATGATGAAATTTGTCTCAAAAAGGGTAGAAAACATTGTGGTTAAGGGAAAATGCTGGTTTCTTATGTTCTGGCCATCATATTTACCTCCCTTGAACGAATGCGTTGATTGATTAATTGCTTGAATAGTATTTAACGCTGTTTACGAAATTATTTCAGTTTTATCGCGGCGGCCAGTGCACCTTACCATACTTTCCTGTAGTTTCTTTTACCAGTACCACGCACAATATTCTTTCCAAGCCACTGGCTGCTGCTTTCCCACATAATCATCTTCGAAACAATGTTCAGCGGTGAGAGAGGAAAGAATCCTGTCGCAATGACTATCATCAATCCTCGGAAAGAAATTGGCCGAGCTGATAACTGAACCAGCGACTCCATGTTCCCAAGACCTGTACCCTACCGACCGAGCAACGGCTTGAATGAATGTAAATGAGTCTAATTTGAGTTTTAGTGCGACTTGTTAGTAGTAAATTCTGCTTTTACCACGATGTTTTCAGAAGTCCTCCTCCCCTGTGGCTTAAAAAGAGATAGTGTTGAAAAGAGTTACCTCTAGGCTGCTGAAAGAAAAGTTTAACAAGTATCGATTTTAATTCAAAAATTGTAATTTAAAAAGATTATCTCTTAGGCTGAAAAACGCGACTAAAGGCGCTTTTTCGGCCAGTGCAGATCAAGATCAGACTGCACAGAACGTGCAGTCTGATCTTGGATCTACACTGACCGATACGGAGATATTTTTCTCCGAAAAATAACCGTGAAATTCCTCTATTTAGGTTTTCTGCGTTTTGCTAAAAACTTCAAATAACTTATTTTGCAGGTATAGGATTAATGGGGAAAAAACGCACATTATTGAAAAGAAAATTATATCACAGAATATTTTGTCATTGGGGCTTTGCAGTGCTTGGATCTTATTTAAATTTCAAACTATGTTTTAGATACTGAATCGACATTCTAACCCTCAAACCTGCTATATGAGTGAAATGAAACTTTTAAGCCGATCGTAAAAATAGAAATTTTGCCATTTCAAAATTAGTTTTTAGGAAAAAAAAAAATGTATCCTTATCGGACAGTGTAGGTCCAAGATCAGACTGCACGTTCTGTGCAGTCTGATCTTGATCTACATTGTCTACATAAGGTCTTTGAGTCGAGCTTAGTAGCTTACAGGATGAAATTTTTGACCCAAAATCTGCTATATATAGTGAAATGAAACTTTCAAGTCGATAGTAAAAGCCGAAATTTTGCTATTTCAGAAGTACTTTTTTGGGAGGGAAAATGATTCCCTTTTCGGACAGTGTAGATCTTAGATCAGACTGCACGTTCCGTGCAGTCTGATCTTGATCTACACTGTTCGCAAAAAGTCCTTGAGTGGTGCTTAGCAGCCTAAAATTTTAAAAGGGTAATATTTTTAAATTATAATTTTTGAATTAAAATCGATACTTGATAAACGTTTCTTTCTTTCTTCTTTTTTAATTACAAATTATTTTTTTAACCTTATATCAATAAATTTCTTTTCACGTCAGGTTTTCATAAATACTTAACTTTTTTTTTTCAAAAACCTATAAACAGTTATCTTTATTGTGCGTTGTTTGGTAAGAATTTATATACTTTATTTGTAATTTTTTGCGTTTTTTCTTTTCTCATTTCATGATGTGTATGTTGCTTTTAAGTTTCTTTGGTTTTTGCATTCTACACTCCGTTTTTGTTTAATGTCGACTGGGGGGGGGGGGGGGGGGAGGGGTTTAGTTGTGTAGAGCGTTTTGCCACTGATTAATTTTAAACATGTCAGTGGACAATTTTACCTCAAGATTCAGCCAATCTTTTGACGAAATGGATCAATATTAATTATGAGACAAAATTCAATGTCTTGGTAGAATTACAACAAAAATTGATAAAATTTTAGACATGTCCAAATAGAAAGCATTTTCAGACTGACATGGGTCTATACTACTTACAGATGCACCAATCTCCTTATTCATACAGCATGACTCATGACTGAAAGTACTGTGAGAAATTGGAGAAATACTCATTTAAGGCATTTTCTCAATTTTTCAGGAATGAGAAATTCGATTTTCGTTTTTCGATTTTCGGGATTCAAAAAAAGAAGTTAGTTCGATTTACGTTTTTCGATTTTCGATATTCGAACTCTTGTTGTTTTTAAAGTTTTTATGCTCAAAAATTTAGTTTGGCATGTAGACCGATGCCGAATATCATGTTTTCAATGTCAAAACTCAACATGACCCTATGACCGAAGAAAACCTTTGAAAAATTTGAATATCGAAATACAGATTTGTATATCGATTTTCGATATTCGGATTCTTGCTGTTTTTAAAGTTTATATGCTAAAAAATTTTAAACATTGCGTAAAAACTTTAAAAACAGCAAGAGTTCAAATATCGAAAATCGAAAATCGAACTAATTTCTTTTTTTGAATCTCGAAAATCGAACAAACGAAAATCGAACTAACTTCTTATTGCTCAATTTTTCGCAGTATTTTATCAATGCGTAGATATTGGCAATTTGAATAAGCCTTTTGCCACTAAGTAAATATTCAGTCGAAACAATATTCAGTTTACATGTTCTAAAAATCGCCACCTTTCAGTACAATACATGCAGACAAAGATTGACCTACCTGTCTGCTAAAATTACTAAACGGCTCCAAAGACAGCTTTAGTTACCTTGTCGGACTATATAAATCTAAAACCAGACAGCGTGTACGATCTTGGTGAGATTTTCTGTCGAAAAGACAATCAAAAATGCAAGTGACTGTTTCTTTTTAACCTTAAAAAAATCATGTTATCCTGTACATGTATTTGCATTCCGATATTGGTCTACTTTGTTTGTTTCATTGTTTGTTTGTTTGTTTGTTTCTTTCTTTCTGTCAAGTTTTGATAACGAATAATTATTAATTTTTGCCCAGTTTTCTGATTTTTTTTTTAACTGCCTGCTTGTTAATAGTGGGACATCTGATCAAAATATGAAAGAAGTTATAAAACAGATGGAATTTTATATTAAGTACAATCTTAAAGTCTGAATTTGAAATAACTGAGTCACGCTCTTTGAAAAGGAGGCTTAATGCATCTTCGAAACGTATCAACCTATGTCAGCCTGCGCAATCCGCGCTTATGTTTTTGCTAATGGTCAATTTTCTGTATGTCAAAGGACCTGTCTACTTCCAGATTTTATCAATTATCAGACAAAATGGATTTGATGGATCCCTAATAATGCAATGACTTGCTTGGTATATTGTATCCTAGAGACGCATTAAGCCCCCTTTTGCCAAAGCGTGGCTCAACTTTTTTGAATTGATAAATATTTTTGCGCATTTCTGTTTTTCTTTATTCTTTTCATTTCTTTCTTCTTTGTACAAATAATAAAAAAAAAAATCTTCGATTTGTACCATTTTTGGACAATCCGCTAGACCTGTAAAGCGCGGTTTTTGTCCTATGTTGGGCAAAAAGAAAAACTCGCTACCTTTTTAGGGAAAAAAAAAACAATGCAGCCGGCGACCTTGAAAAAGATCCCCATACAATAAAGTAATCAATATTAACCTTAAGGCCGCTAAGCGCGACTCAAGGACCTTTGGCGGACAGTGTAGATCAAGACCAGACTGCACAGAACGTGCAGTCTGATCTTGGATTTACACTGTCCGATAAAAAAGATTTCTTTTCCAAAAAATGCATTTGAAATTGTAAAACTTTGGTTTTTACAATCGCCTTGATAGTTTCATTTCAATTATTTAGCATGATTAGGTAAATTAGCTATGTGAAAGCATTGTGGCCCGTGGAGAAATTTTGCTCGTTACGACCATCTCTACCTTTTTCCCACTATATTTAAAAAATTACTCTGCCGCAAGTTAAAAAAATGTCTTTTGTTGGCCATGTCTTGAATGTAGTTGTCCTCTAAAAATCGAACTTTGAAAGGGGGAAAAAAACCGCTTATATCATTTCAGGTTAAAGGCTAAAGTCGCTTATAATCCCATAAATTTATAATTCATTGTGCACTGATATGCAATTATCTGGTTATAATTACATGTATCAGACATTCATAAAGAAATGTTAAAGATGCATCTTTACTCGTTTTCATCCAGTTTTGTAACCAATTTTATCTTTATTTTATGAAATTATAATCATTCTTGTACCTTCGTGCCAAATGTTGCCCCTGACGGTTGCAAGGTTGCAGAGATTACGACGGATAGAAAATGCATTTCATTCTATTGCGGCTAGCCATTGACATAACAACCACAGTTTCCGGTTTAAATCGAAGACAAATCCCTGGCGTCTCTTTATCACATACACCTTCTATCGATTTTTTGTCTACAGTGCGTTTACACAGCTATCCAGATTTTACACATAATAAAGTTGTAACAGTGTTCACTCTCTGACTGTAAGGGTGCATCTTTAACATTTATTAAAGCTCTTTAAATCTTTACCAAACAGCAAAACTTTAGACTAGTCCAAATTGAAAGCATTTGCAGACGACAATATAAATGTGACTGAAAAATTAAAAATTGATGTGGGAAGGGTAGAAAACATTGCTGGAAAAGGAGAAAATGCTGGTAACCAGCATTTTCTCCTTTTCCCACAATGTTTTTAAATGCTTTCTCCTTAAGAGGCTTTAAAACTAGGGATAGTGTGATAAAAGGTTAAACGGTGAATGCACTTACAAGATGAAACAAAAATTTTCTTTCAGGAAAAAGGGCTATCCCGTTAATATACAGAACAAATTTTGCTGTTCAGTTTTGTCACAATATTTCAAAGAATATCCGACAGTGTAGATCAAATATCGGAAAGAATGTTCTGTGCAGTTTGATCTTGATGACTGTTGTTTGAAATAGTTCAGGGTTAAAATTGTTATGAGACATGCTATACAAAGCATTCATCAAAGCACTGACAGCACCGGCAGCCGTCATTACACCACTCGCCACAACTCGGCCGATTCCGTACCTACATCTAACCTCGTCTGTATAACGGTCGTTTCCATTTGAACTGCCAATCACGTGATCTTATACATGGCACCTACATCTAACCTCGTCTGTATAACGGTCGTTTCCATTTGAACTGCCAATCACGTGATCTTATACATGGCGGCGCCACTGTAAGTCGTTTAGCAACGATACAAACAACCTCGATGAAGTTATTCACATCTATCTATCTGTCGGTGAAAACTATCAATCAGAATTGATAAACCACGTTAAAAAATGAATGTACGAACTGTTTGTCAACTGAAATATAGATCTAGTTAGAAAGATTTCAATAAAAAAAATTGAGACTCAAGTTTTCTTTTTTGAGAGGAGCCTTACAATTTTCAGAACGGTAAACCGGCGTATTTCCGGCGATGAAATGTACCGTGTAGGTGCATATCAAGCTACCAGATAGAGCCGTGGGATTTGATGGCTCCAATCACCCGAGGTATGCCGAATGTCATTACAGTACGAACGATATCGAACGAACGATATCGAACGAACGAACGATATCAGCTGCCTGTACGTTGCACAACTCGATAAAAGTGATTCCTTTTGATTTTTTTCATTATTGAAAATTCCACATACTTAATATGTTACATCAAGTTTACCACAAACGATTACTCTTTAAAGAAAGTCTTAACCATTAACTGAAGAATGGGTATCAACAGGAAATGTAGTGCTTTTGATTCAGTTTTCCTTCACACCTCCCACCCGATCTGTGAAAAAGGGGTATTATAGCGTTTAGTGCATCTTCAAAAAGTATCAACCAAGGTCAACCTACACAGTCTGCACTGGCTGACGTCGGTCAAAACGTTTTTACATGTCAAAGGACTAGGCCCGTATTCAGGAACTATTCTAAGTTTCATTCTTGGTCTTAGTCTTGATTTAGAAAGTAACATAACGGTTTAGCCAATCAGAAGGTGTATTTCTTTCAAATTTTGAAAATTCTTGAGAATAACACTAAGAATGTTTTTAAGAATGCTGAATACGGACCCATTTTACCTCATGATTCAGTTGTTTTTGGATAAATTTGAGTATATGGATTAAGAACTATATAATGCATTACGGATATGCACTAATCTAACTATCTGCAAAAGTGATAGAAGTCGAAGAAATGATAGGCCAGCTTGTTGTTTCCGTGTCAGAAAATTTGCACAGGAAGACGTTCTGGTCTCAGATCTGCATACATGTATATTGTAAACAGAGGCATTCAGTGTTGCCATTAGCGTTTTAAGTGCTTAACAAACGACCATCGACTCAGTCAAATCAGAAACACCGTATCTTAAAATCACTTGTTTAGATTCACTTAAAGATAAGAAGACAATGTTGGATCTTAACTCAACTCTGCTCCTGCTGACTAAGTTAAATCATACTTTCAAGTCGTCCGTAAAAAATTCAACGTTTGATATATGAAAATTATTATTATTATCATTTTTTTTTTTGTGAGGGGGGGGGGGCGAGCCCCGGTAGCCCAGTCGGTAGCGTGCAGGACTTGAGAACACGGAGTCCAGGGTTCGATCCCCGGCTCGGCCAGGCCCCCCCCCCCCCCCGAGGATTGATGATAGCCATTGCGACAGGACTCATTCCTCTCCCACAGCTGATCCTTGTTTCGACGATGGTTATGTGGAAAGCACCCAGTGGCTTGGAAGAAAAATTGTGCGGAGTACTGGTAAAAGAGAATCCAGGAAAGCATGGATAGGTGCACTGGCCGCCGCGATATAACTGAAATAATGTTGAAAACGGCGTTAAACACCATACAATCAATCAATCAATCAATTTTTTTTTGGGGGGATATCTCCTTATCGGACAGTGTGGATCCAAGATCAGACTGCACGTTCTGTGCAGTCTGATCTTGATCTACATTGTCCGCAAAAGGTCATTGAGTTACGCTTAGCAGCCTAAGAGTTAACAAAGAATCCAAGTGTAGACCCATACTTGATTGAATTTCAGAGATTTAACAGAAATACATGATCAATCAAGGGGCAAAATGCAATGTAGTATCAGTATATTTACATTGTATATAGAGGCGTCATTTGTCCGCTATTCCTTTCAAAACATGACTATTTAGTCTAAAAGTTTCCTTTGGCAAGTTTTAATAAAATGAGTGAAGGTCGCGCTCGTGTTCTCGAAAAAAAGACAGATGTATGAAAAAGACATTGGTCAGCCCTTAACCCCCTAGGCTGCCAAGCGCGACTCTAGGACCTTTTGCGGACAGTGTAGATCAAGATCAGACTGCACAGAACGTGCAGTCTGGTCTTGGATCTACATTCTACGACGAGGAGATATCTCTCCTCCAATAAAACTTTCGAAATAGCAAATTTGGGTTTTTACTATCGGTTTGAAAGTTTAATTTCATTTATTTAGCAAGCTAAGGGTTAATGGAATGATATCTTGGTTTGACTTCCCGGTGAAGAGAGCTTTTGAAAACATCGTGAGAAAAGGAGAAAATGCTGGTAATCAATGGATTCTGAGGACTGATGATAGTCATTGCCAGTTGTGAGTTATGAGGCACAATAAATAATCCACGAGGGCGACAGCCCGAGTGGTTTATTCATTGCGCCTCAAAACTCACAACGTGGTTTATTGAACGATAAACCACGATAGAAAGAAGATTATTTCGATTCTAACATGACCAACTCTTAATGAAAGGAAAACAAGTTCATACTTAGAGTAAAAACGCGGATGCAGATAATATTCCATTGAAATAATTTCCCTGAAATGTTTTCTATCTTCTGAAAAAAAAAAATCCAACTCTTTGAGTAACAATTAAGTCTACATGTGCTTTCAATTAGACAAATCTAGATTTTTTTTGCATCTGGTAAAGGGTTATTCCCAAACCAAACGATATCGTATTTTTTCGACCCTGATTAGGAAGGCTTTTGTAAAACATTGTAGGAACAGAGTAAAAATGCTGATAACCAGAATTTTATCCTGTCCTTACGATGTTTTTTATCGTTTGGAAGGCAAATCCGATTGAACCATGCTCTGTGAAAAGGGGGCTTAATGCATTTGCGAAAAGTATCGACCCATGTCAGCCTGCGCAGTCCGCGCAGGCTGACGTGGGTCGATACTTTTCGCTATCTTTAAAATTTCTGCATGTCAAAGGACAATTCTACCTTATGATTCAGTCGGTTGTTTGACACAATGGATTTTATGTATCCACAATTAGGTGATGACTTTCTTGGTGTAATGCAACACGGAGATGCATTAAGTCTCCTTTTGCCAGGCCACGGCTCGATTATTTGAGCAAGATTCAACATCGATCGAGTCTCCAAAGTCTTTCAGTATGGACAAGTCTAAAATAGTGTTCTCTTGTAATACGTTATATGGGCCAGATCACGGAAAATTATACATTTATTGAATCTAAAGACTCGTTTTAATTTCTAGTGCAAAATGATCAGTAAAGGCAATAGCAATTATCAAAACTGCTGATTCAGATGGTTCACGGACGTAGATTATAAATCTATTTCACCTAGTTCCTTGGTCCAAGATCATGAGTGATTTTTTTCTTTTTTTTTGAGGGAAAAAATGTTTCAAGAAATTGGGAATGTATCTCATGTTTCATATTATGGCGAAACCGCATTTGTTAAGGCCCACTGGTGATCAAATATAAACAATTCTTGGGTAATTCAATCTGTAAAAGCCGTTGGAGGGAATGAACCTCAAACCTAGAGCAAATATTAGCAACTTTAATTCTTGTTTTAAAGTTTATTTATTTTTTTTGGCAGCTATTTGAATTTCATCAGCAAGAGATTTTGTTGTTTTAAATCTGTTTTCAAGATTCTTTTCATCATACCACAGCGACATGTGCACCTATCTATGGTTTCCCAGTGTTTCCTTTTAACAGTACTTTGCACAACACTTAGCAAGCTATTGGATGCATTCCCACACAAAAAAAGAAAAGACTAAACAATAATTTTCAAAGTGGAAACAGCTATACTTCCACAGCTTTAAATTTCCTGCCCTTCTTTCCTTGTTTGGTGTATAACGTCCTGTCAGCAGCATTTTGATTATTTCACGGTGACAGTTCAAAGATCCATTTTTTTTTTCTCTTTACCAATACTACCCGAAGAAAGTGCTACTTGTTTCAGTGCTCCAATAGTATTACCATTATGTGCAAAAAATACATAGGTGCACTTCTGATTCAATATCCACGAAAAAAATACATGCGCAGTAGGATGCGCCCGAACATTTGTCATATACATGTACGTCGTTAACAAGTGGCTTTCAAAGAAGCATGTACATGTATATCTAAAAGTGCAAAAAGGTGCAAGTGATCCAGTATAAAAACATGGGTACTGACCGAATTGAAAAAGTTAATCTTATATTAAAGAAAAAATATTTTTCTTTGTTTTGCTTTGTCATGAGATTCTTGAACCTAACGGTTATTTTTCTAATCAAACAAGCTGTAAACAAATATTTAGAAAAGGCAATATCGAGCTCATTCAAGGACACTGCTGCGAAAGGTTGCGGTTTAATTGTTTCCTCTTTCGTCCGAAGAATTTTCGTGTTTTCTTTTCTCTCTCATCTTGATTCTTCTTCAGTAACCGATTTCTTGACAAACTTATTCGAAAATTTTTCTTTAAAAAATTTAATATTACGAAATTGTTCATACATGAAGGAAAAAAAAAAAAAAAGAAAGAATGCGAGGCAATTTAGCTACCAGGGATTCGATCCAGCAAGGACTGACGATAAATGTAGAAACAACAGATCCATGCACGACTGACGGACAGGAGAGAGTGACATCTGGGACGGTATTCATCAACTGTTCTTAAGAACATTCCTAGCCCTTTTCTCGAGAATTGTCTAAGCTTGAAAGTATCACAACTTCTGATTGGCTAAACCAAAAAGTTTAGCCAATCAGAAGTTGTGTTACTTTCTGAATCCAGAATTAAACTTATAATGAAATTAAGGACAGTTTGTGACGGTTTAAAATTGAATATATGTAACAAAACCATTCCGGAGAAAAAAAAAATATGGCAAGTCTTGTCAAGTAACTAAAAGGTGACCAACCTCAGAAACAGAATCGGAACGCGTTAAATACTCTGCACAGTTACAACCTATCATCTATATGATCTGATATGACCTGTAACGATATTTGTCGCGGCACACAGGGCACATGTGCTATTTTTCGTCTGCTTGCTTGCTCACGGCACAGCCTTGCCTCACAGAGATCCTTACGCATCTATTTCTTTTATTCACGCACTGTGATATGAGTTTGTCTAAGTCGACTAATTTTCATTGCGACAAAAAGAACGAAAAGGAATAAATTTTGCTACCGAGAAATAAATTGAAGAAGACAGTAATGATAAAAATTTTCAATGTTCACGTTTATATATTTTATTAAAAGGGTCATGGTGGAAGTCTACAGATACTACGATGTTGTTAGTCAAGTAATCTCGAATTGGCCACCTGCGCAGGCTGACTAAGGTCGATACTTTTTTGCATATGCATTTAACCGTTTTTTTTCCCCCAGAACATAACTCATGTATAAAATAAAGTAAACTTAGAATATAGGAAAAAATCGAAATGACATCCCATAACAAAGTCTTTCTACTACCTAGTTGAATGATCAAAAGGCATACCTAACAAAGTGACAAAAGGTGAAACTGGAGAAAAAAGTGCATTAATAATGAGTTAAATTTACATTTTAACTGATTGCCTCCTGCAGGGGACTATGTTCGTCTTGTTGCAGACACTGGTCGAAAATGTTGTGAATATAGGAGAAAATGCCGTAAATCATTCCCCCCCCCTTTTTTTTTTCGCCGTGTTTTTGCATTTATTTCTGCATTAAACCGTGACGTTTGTTGATCATACGTATTTCATACCGATAAAAAGCTGTCCGCAGCAGATTGTCTCGAGAGATAAAAAAGATAAATTAAGTCTTATGAATTATGAACATGGCGCAATAATCTTTGATATGAGCCACTAAACTAGTGACGTAAGGCGAAAAAAGTAGGTCCAAATTGTACATTTATAAAAGATTTATGGTTACATTTCAACAATTCAAGAAAGTTTTGTGAATTATGAATACAAAGTATTTCTTTCATGTTGGCCACCTGGCGAGATGTAGGGTTGGGGTGGGGAAAGGGGGGGGGGGGCTAACCTTTTTTTCAAACAATCAGGTGTTTTAACGACCCTGAGAAAGGAGGCTTTTGAGAACATTGTGGAAAAAAGAGAAATTGCTGGTAACCAGCTGACATAAGGGATCCAAGATTAGACTCAAGTCTGACTTAAATCTACACTTGCTGCAAAAACAATTAAATGTAAACGGCTAAAGGTAGAGCAAACTAGGTATTGATCTCCAATGACAATGGGAAAAAAAGAGGATGTGTCACGTTTTTCTTTTTTGTTTGTGATGTATGGCCGAAATTTGCATGCTCAGAACTCAGGTTTTAAGCATTACGTTACTCTCCATGCATCACCCCTGGGAAAATTGACTAGCAAATCGTCGTTTCTTATGAATATTCATATGGTCGGGAAGTATCCTAATAGCCAATCGAAAGATCGATAACAAATGACACTCTATTGTTGGAGAGGTCATCAGACCTCTCCAACAGTGGTGAGTTTAAAAGGCAGACTGCCACAGAATTTGCTGTGTAAATCCATTTTTCTTGCGAAATTGTACTGATACACAGTCTGTTTCGTCATGGTTTTGTAAATAAAGCGAAATCAAAAAACCGAAACAGGAAATAGACGTAGTTTATTTTTATGTGACGAATTTCAGAAAATATTTGTTATATTAATTTGCCATGGCTGCAAATGACCTCTCAAATAATTGTAATTTTTCATTAAGCAAATAAATCTAAGCAGAAGAAAAAATAAGAAGAATTTCGTTAAAAAAGAGAAAGAAGACCGCTGGACAAGATCATGCGACTTGAAAACGCAACAAGAAGGTCAAATGACCGTCATGTAAAGCATATGAGGTTTCTACGCGGCGGCTTTTTTACTTGTTTGTTTAAATGTACCAAAATATATTGAAATTAAAAGCCAATAAACTATTGGAAAACAATGATGCTGACCTCTCCTGGTTTCTTTTGTAAAGAAGCCAACTTGTATAGAGGATAATTTAATTTCTTCCATTACTAAAAATAACCCTGGAAAAAACCCGAGGTTGTCAACAAATATGGCGGCCGTCGGCGTGCTTGTCTTCTGTGAGATGTGCCATTCTGCCATACAGGGACGACACTATCGATCTTTGTGTACGATTTTAACTGACAATCTTTCGGTGTTACGCCGAAAATGTCTTTTAAACGCTTCTCGATTGTGGTATTGATGGGCGCCGCCATATTTAAAGTATTGCTAAGCTTGATTTGCAACGAATGATGTGATTGGATATCGACAAGTAAAAAAATAGAAATGAGGGCGTATTTGTGATAAAAATAGTTTAAATTTTCTCAAAGAAAAACTGAGATCACCAATCAAAATGCTTCATGAATAATTCATGAGAACGAGGAAACGCTAGCGAAATAACCCAGGAGCGATTATAGAATGAATCGAAACTGGGTCACCGAGGTTGCGAAATTTGGTACATTATCGATTTTTGCGAGGTCCATATTAGGCCATACTCTGTAAAAAGGGAGGTTTATTGCATATGCTAAAAGTATCGACACATGTCAGCCTGCGCAGTCCGCGCAGGCTAACATGGGTCGAAACTTTTTGCTGTTGGTCAGTTTCCAAACATGTCCAAGGACCATTCTACCACATGATTCAGTCGGTTGTTCGACAGAATGGATTTTATAGATCCATGAATATATTATGACGACTTGCCTGGTGTAATGCATCATGGGAATGCGCCCTTTTGCCAAAGTGCTGCTTATTTGTTATTCCCCGCCGAAGGCGGAGGGATATAATTTTAGCGTTGTCCGTCCGTCCGTCCGTCCGTCCATCCAGGACAATATCTCCAATACCATTGGACGGAATTTCGTGAAACTTTATACATGTGTACAATAACCTATTCCGCCGATATAATTTTTTTTTCTTTTTTTGATTCGATGCAAAATGGCCGACTGGGAGCGATTTTGAGTTACGCGGTTGCGTAAATTTTTGAAAAGGTCTTTTTCGGTGGGGGATATCATTTCAACGAAATTGCTTGTTAGTTTATTAACCGTTGACTAAACGATATCGCGCTTAACCGATCCCAAAGTAAAAGGTTTCATTGTAGTAAAAAAAGATGAAATAATTGAAACAAATAACTTCTGTGCAATCTGATTTTGATCTATACTATCCGTTAGAGCGTTTTAAAGAAGTCGCATTTGGCAACCTCGGTGTAAAGTTTTTTTGAAGCATATAATGGCTATTCAGTCACCCGAGTGCCTAGCCTGTTTCCAGTTCGATCATCTACTCTGACGTTACTTTGTCAAAAATGACGGATCCGATTAACAGTGTTTTGCCACAGATCTGGATGGACTATGAAGGTGACTACGATAAGGTATGATAAAAAGATGATCAGCCTGGACCCAGGCTACCGAGTACCACATGCAGACGATTAAGTAAAACTGATACCCGTTGTGTCTCCTGTCACGGTCATTCGGCATACCTCGGGTGATGGGAGCCATCAAGTCCCTCGGCTGTATCTGGTAGCTTGATATGCACGTACACGGCACATTTCATCGCCGGAAATAGGTCGGTTTACCGTCCTGAAAACTGTAAGGCTCCTCGTAAAAAAGAAAACTTGAGTCTCAATTTTCTATCGAAATCTGTCTAACTATATTTCAGTTGACAAACAGTTCGTACATTCATTTTTTAACGTGGTTTATCATTCCGATTGAAGTTTTCACCGACAGATAGACAGATGTGGATAACTTCATCGAGGTTGTTTATGTCGTTGTTAAACGACTGACAGTGGCGCGCCATGTATAAAATCACGTGATTGGCAGTTCAAACGGAAACGACCGTTATACAGACGAGGTTAGATGTAGGTACGGAATCGGCCGAGTTGTGACGAGTGGCTTCCAGTCTAAGGATTTAGTTTTGCTTTGTAGTAGACTACTCTTTTCTCAATTCCAGTAAGGCGTAATAGCATTCTTTGTTATACTACATGGAAAATAGGGTGAAATTCACCTTCTTTGACACTCTGCCGTACTTTTATCGGCAAATCCAGAGCTTTGCTGTTTGTTTCTATTAAATACATGTCCAATGTCTTTCTCAAGAAGCTATTATAGAGTCACCTCAACTGATCACGATTGTGGCAATTCCACCTCAAACACAATTACCCTTGAAAAAAAAAGCCCTTCCCAGTTGTAGATCATGTTCCGTTATGTGGTCATTGGCACAAAAGAGTTCCCCAAGAAATAACAGACGTGCTCTCAGTTTCCAAAGAAATCATTAAGTTAACACCAGAAACACATTTTACACGTGTCTTTCCATTTTCTCTGATAAAACATTGCGGCAGAAGTGCTCATCGTCAAACTTATAAACGAGCAAAGACAAACGAACGAACAAACGAACGAACGAATGAACGAAGCAAAGATGTACGGACGCCAGGTCATCGGAACGCCGGAATGCCGGAAAGAACGAACGAACGAGCAAATAAGCAAATTCAGTTCCATGGTCAAATTTAAAGATACATCCTTACAACCAGAGAGAAAAATTTCTGTTAAAACTTGAAAGTGTGTAAAATCGACCAGCTGTGTAAACACAGATAAAACGCCAATATATATGGTGTCTGGGATAAAACAAGGGATTTGTCCTCATTTTAATCTTGAAACAACAACAGCGATTGCTTGGATGGCACCCAAAACATGAAATGCATTTTCTATCCGTCGTAATCTGTGCAATCTTGCTGCCATCAGAGGTAACATTTGACATGAAGATACAAGAGTGATTATACATGTAGTTTCATAAAATAAGGATGAAATGGGTTAAAAACTGCCAAAAAACTGCCTACATAACGAGTAAAGGTGTATCTTTAAAGTTTGATACTCTCAGTTCTGTTGTACTTGTAGTACATTATTTCTAACTATTCTTCCTTGAGCACGAACTAAACGGTTTTATGGGAGAGCAGTATAGATGGATTTTCTCTTTTTCCCGCAATGTTTTCTGCCCCTTCAAAGATGTCGTCAATAATTTGAAGCTACAGAGAACTCGTCGACTGCAAATGTTTTGAATTTGGACAAGTCTAAAACTGTATCGTATTGTAGAGGGTTAAAACGGCATACGAACGTCCCAGTTTGAAAACTATTAACTGTTGAAAAATATGTAAATGTGGCGTGTTTTATAAGTGATTGGAAACATTTTGTATAACACTATCATACAAAACATATGATCCATGCTCTATGAAAAGGGGGCTTAAAGTGTCTGCGAAAAGTATCGACCCAGGTCAGCCTGCGCAGTCCGCGCAGGCTGACCTGGGCCAAAACTTTTCGCGATCAGCCAATTTTTTTATGTCCAAGGACCATTCTACCTCATGATTAAATTGGTTGTTTAAAAAAAAGTGGCTATTATGGATCCATAACCATGTGATGGCTTGCTTGGTATAATGCATCACGGAGATGCATTAAGCCCCCTTTTGCCAGAGTATGGCTCATATATCTTTACAAAAATGTTTCAATACAATTAATAAGCCAGGCCTGTAACCCTTTAGCATACGAAAGAAATTCCAGACTTGTTCAAACTGAAAGCATCTGCAGACGATAAATTGAATGTTGTTAAAAAAGAAAAGGCTCTTATCCTAGAAAGCCCAAAAAACATTGTGGGAAAAAAAGAAAATGCTGGTTACCAGCATTTTCTCCTTTTTCCACAATGTTTTCGAAAGTATTTTTGCTCAGGATTGTTGAAACACGGGATTGTGTGTTAAAGGGTAAATAAAGCATGATACACTTGTTATTTAGTTAACCGAAAACTTAAGAATTACGATCCTTAACTCATCAGTAAATTTCGTGTAATATCGACGTTTTCGTAAGGGCTATTCGGCCATTCTCGACAGCTTCCGTCTTTTATTATGAGAGTTAGGGGCCGTAGGCTCACTAACTCATCGGTAAATATCGTGTAACATCGACATTTCCGTAAAGGCTATTCGGCCAATCTCGGCAGATTCCGTCTTTTAATATGAGAGTTAGGAACCGTAGGCTCACTAACTCATCGATAAATATCGTGGAATATCTACATTTTCGTAAAGGCTTTTCAGCCAATCTTGGCAGTTTCCGTCTTTTAATATGAGAGTTAGGGGCCGTAGACTTGCTTATTCATCGGTAAATATCGTGTAACATCGCCGTTTTCGTCAGGGCTATTCGGCCAATCTCGGCAGCTTCCGTCTTTTAATATGAGAGTTAGGGACTCGCTTACTCATCGGTAAATATCGTGTAACATCGACGTTTTCGTAAAGGCTGTTCGGCCAATCTCGGCAGCTTCCGTCTTTTAATATGAGAGTTAGGGGCCGTATACTCACTAACTCATCGGTAAATATCGTGTAACATCGACGTTTTCGCAAAGGCTATTCGGCCAATCTCGGCAGCTTCCGTCTTTTAATATGAGAGTTCGGGACCTTAGACCTTAAACCTTTGCCAGACGACTGTTATATAGACTTGTCCACATTGAAAGCATTTGCAGACGATAAACTGCATGTGGCTGTCGTGATGTAATTTGTCTTTCTAACATTGAATGGGTAGGAAACATCATGCTGGTTGCCAACATCATCTCGTGTTACCACATTGTTTTAAAAGCTCAGCACTGTTAGTACCACTTTTGTAATAAAACGGATATTTGTAATACAGTTTTCAACTTCGCTGTATTTCGTTAATATTCACTTGTGTACTTTAAAATAGATATATGCACTGCATCTTGTGGTAAAACTGATGATAATCATCGGGATAGGATGCGCTACTCTCTCGCCGCTGATCACTGTTTTATAAGATGGTTGTGTTGGAAAGCATCCAATGCCATAGGAAGAATATTGTGCGAATTACCGGTAAAAGAAACTTCAGTAAAGACAGGATAGGTGCACTGGACGCTGCGATACAATTAAAATAATGCTGAAATACAAAAACAAAACCATACTAATTACTTTGATTTCTCTTCTCGTGTGCATAAGCTTGTACAAAAAGAGGAAATAAAAAGAAAAAAGGTGTAACTATATAGAACGGAATTAACAAACAAATAAACAAACACACCATCCGACAGACATAGACAGACAGAGAGAGAGACGGGCAGGCAGGCAGGCAGGCAGACAGACAGATTTAACTTGTTGTCTACAAATACTTTCAATTTGATGCAGTTCAAAATTTTGTCGTTTGGTATAGAGTTAATGTGGAATAACGAATATACCGTTGCTAACGCAGTAGAAAGAGTTACGGTAGAAACACACACAAAAAGAAATCTTTGTAATTCCTTTTGCTCTCCACATTTTTTCCTATCCATGTTTTAATTTTAGAGCCCCATCTTCGCATGCGAATGAAAGTTAGCGATCTTTGTTAAGATTTTCTAAAAACACAAACGAATCTTAGGGGCCTTTGACTCACTTACTCATCGGTAAATATCGGGTAACATCGACGTATTCGTAAAGGCTATTCGGCCAATGTCGGCAGCTTCCGTCTTTTAATATGAGAGTTAGGGGCCGTAGACCTTAAAAGCATGTAAATCTTATCGAGAAAGTTCATTGGAGCAAGCTTAAGGCCATGTGGACTTGATATATAAATCACATTGAAATGTTGCTGATCAAATCTTTGACAAAAATGTAACTATCTTTCTTTAATAACATTGTTAAAATGGCATGTAAATTCGTTCTACTTTTTCACATTACTTTAAAAAATAGATCACATAAATCACAATTATTCTGACAGGGCCAAGTGACTACGTCACGAGGCTAAGAGACGAACAATAAAGTGAAATTGATATTTTCAGTATCGAACATTGATCAAGTCATGCTCTGCGAACAAGCTATTTAATGCATATGCAAAAGGTATCGACCCATGTCAGCCGGCGCATATATGAGCTATGCTCAGTGAAAAGGGGGCTTAATGCATCTGCAAAAATATCGACCCAGGTCATCCTGCGCAGTCCGCGCAGGCGAACCTGGGCCGAAACTTTTTGCTATTAGTCAATTTTCTGCATGTCCAAGGACCAGTTTACCTCATGATTCAGTCGGTTGTTAAATAAAGATGGACTCTATAAATCCCTGATCACGTGATGACTTGCTTAGTATCATGAATCACGGAGATGCATTAAGCCCCCTTTTCACAGAGCACGGCTCATATATGTATATATAGATCTACACTTATTATTTCAATCTTATATGGCCTGCAACACGCGAAAAGGGGCATTCGGACATTTGCGTAAAGTGTCGTCTCGGATCCGTTTCTATGTAATTCTCTGTTTTTGCGCAAGTCTACTGTAGCACAAAATCTAATGTAGTCGTAAAGTGCCGTCTCGGATTAGCCTGTGCGGCATGCACAGGCTGATCCGAGACGACACTTTACGCAAAATGTCCGAAAGTCCCTTTTCGCTTGTTGCAAGGCAATTATAGTAAACGGACTCCTTGACGAAGGATTGATTGATTGATTGCATGATGTCATATATGATGTTTAACGCCGTTTTCAACATTATTTCAGTTATATCGCGACTGAGCTACCGGGGCTCGGCCCTTGAAAGAGCAGTTGACCCCCTTTAACGAGACTCTGTTTTTATGAACCCTTTATTACCAAAACCCACATTTTTAACCCTTTACTTGGCAATCCCAACTTTTAGCAACACTGAGGGAAAAAGAAAGGCTTTTGAAAACATTGTGGGAAAAGTAGAAAATGCTGGTAACCAGCATTTTCTCCTTTTCCCACAATGTTTTCTATACTTTCTCAGATATGTTAAAACATTCGAGTCACATTTAATTTGTCTTCTCGAGGTAGAAGGAGGGACTGCTGGTAACAAGCATTTTCTCCTTTTCCCACAATGTTTTCTATCCTTTCAACGAAAAATCCTATCATTTGAGACAAATTTTCATTTGTTGTCTGCACATGCATTCCGTATAGAGGAATGTAAAATTTCGTCATCTGCCATAGAGTTAAGCACTTTACTTAATGTGTTGCTGAAATTTCACTTGGCTATGCAAACAGTGTAGAGTAAGATTATTCTGCTGTTTAAAGTTGGTTCGCAACTGTCTTATTTTTCATTTTTCAGATGTTCTTAAAAAAAAAAAAAAACTGAAAGTTTCAAAACTTACAGAGTTCAATTGATTGATTACTTGTATGGACTTTACGCCGTTTTCAATATTATTTTAGTTATATCGCGGTAGCCAATGCACCTGTCCATGCTTTCGTAAAGTTTCTTTCACCAGTACTACGCACAATATTCTTTCCAAGCCACTTGCTGCTTTCCCCCATAACCATCATCGAAACAATGGTCAGCGGTGAGAGATGATTGAATCCTATCGCAACGACTATCATCAATCCTAGGACAGAAATTGGCCGAGCCGTGAATCGAACTAGCAACCGTCTGTTCTCAAGTCCTGCACGCTACCGACTGAGCTACCGGGGCTCAAATGTCAAACCTAAAATATACGTAAATAACACTAAATGGAATTTAATTAATATCTTCAAATATTTACAAATGTAAAAAGTTTTGCATCTGGCTTAAGACTTTTATGACGCATTTTCTGACCTAAATTCCATTCAAACTACTTAAAAATGGCAATGTTTCAAAAAGAAAAAATTTGTGCACGAGAAAAAGTTTCGAACGCAAAACGCCTTTGGAAATTTAATTTCCAATACATGGGTTGTGACATAGAATCGATGCCACGCCCTAAATCCCAATCTTGGCTTTCCAAATGGTACACCCAGTCGTTGAGATACAAAATGAACCCCGAAGAACGAGACTAGAATTATTTCAATTATACGGATAGTATCTCTAGATTAGAGTTAGTATTTACCAAACAATTTTACGAATCTTCGTGTTATTCTTCAGGATTTTCTAAATTTGAAAGTAACACAACTTCTGATTGGCTAAACCAAATGGTTTAGCCAATCAGAAGTTGTGCTACTTTCAGATTTAGAAAATCTTGATGAGTAAGACAAAGAATACTCTTAATGGTTGGTGAATGGTTGGTGAATGCGCACCCAGATAATTTCAAATAAAATTTGGTTGGTATCCTCTGGCTCAAAATATCCATTTCACCTTTTTCGATCTTCAAGTGTCAGACTTTTCCTACAACCACCGCTGGCAACAAATGAACCAACAACACCGCCTAGCTAGGGCGTCTAAGCCCAAAACATTGTGGGAAAAAGGAGAAAATGCTGGTTACCAGTATTTTCTCCTGTTTGCCACAATGTTTTTAAAAACTTTCTTCCTCAGGGTCGAGATAACAACGGATTGTTTAGTAAAGGGTAATACTGATACAAGGTTTTCATTCCCCGACGTTAGGAGCGCGAACTATGGAGTTTAATGTCGTTTTCAACGGTATTGCGGTCAGTTCACTTATCTATGTGTCCTTCGACAAATACCAATAGCATTGATTCTTACCATACCGCTGGCTGCTTTCTCATATAAGCATATCCGAAATAATGTTAAGAGGTGACAGAGGAATGAATTATATCGCTGTGACTATCGATTGAAGGAATTCGGCTGAGCTGGAAATCAAACCAGCGACCCTTGGGCTTCAGGCCCAGTACGTTATTGACTGAGCTACCGGGATAGGTATTGCAGTCATTAGTGTACATAATGTACGATCCATACTTCTGAAAAATGGAGTTCCATGCGTCTCCTTGATGCATTCTACCAAGCAAGTCATCACATAATTATTGGTCCATAAAACCCATTTTGTCTAAAAAGCGACTAAATAATAAGGTTGATTGATTGTATGGTGTTTAACGCCGTTTTCAACAATATTTCAGTTATATCACGGCGGTCAGTGCACCTATCCATGCGTTCCTGGAGTCTCTTTTACCAGTACTTCGCACAATTTTCTTTCCAAGCCACTGGCTGCTTTCCCACATAATCATCGTCGAAACAATGGTCAGCGGTGGGAGAGGAATGAATCCTGTCGCAATGACTATCATCAGTCCTCGGACAGAAATTGGCCGAGCCAGGGGTCGTAGACAGGGATCGAACCCTGGACCCTGTGTTCTCAAGTCCTGCACGCTACCGACTGAGCTACCGGGGCTCGGCTAAATCATGAGGACCTTGGAAATGCAGAAAAAATGGCCAAGTAGCAAAAAGTATCGATTCATGTCAGCCTGCGCGGACTGCGCAGGCTGACATGAGTCGATATTTTTTTTGCAAATGCATTAAACCTCCTTTTCAGAGAGCACGGCTTATATCTTTTATAAGTCTGCAATCGTCATTGTTTTACCGCACAGGTTTGACCTATTTTTGAGTCACCTTATATTTCGGCAATGCCAATTTTTTATTATATCTTGAATCCTTAACCCAACAATTCCATTTTTGAACGATCCCAGGAAAAAGAAAAACCCTTTGAAAACATTGTAGGAAAAAGAAGAAAATGCTGGTAACCAGCATTTTCTCCTTTTTCCACCATGTTTTTTCTATCAAGTCCAAGAATGGAACTGATTATCTTAGCTATGTTTGATAGTAGGTGAACTTAAACTTTTAAGTTGGACAACTCTGAAGTTTAATCGGCTGGTAGAGAATCAACCCATTTCTCACAGCGCCTCGTGTCTTGAACTGTCTTCAGTCGAATCATTGTCGTGCATTATGATCAGTGATGGCGATTTCCATCTGAAAAGATACAAATTCTCAACTTGATAAAATTTTTCTTGTCTAAATCTCCATATGGTACGCAACACGCTAAAAGGAGCCTTCGGACATTTGCGTAAAGTGTCGTCTCGGATCAGCCTGCACAGTCCGCGCTGACTAATCCAAAACGACATTTTACGACTACATTAGATTTTTTTCCTTCAGTAGACATGCGCAAAACAGAAAATTACATAAAAACGGAAAGTTTCGTTTCGGATCAGCCTGCGCGGATAGCGTAGGCTGATCCGAGACGACACTTTACGCAAATGTCCGAATGCCCCTTTTCGCATGTTGCAGGTCATATAATGATAACTAAAGTTCAGTTACTTTGCAAGAAGCCTTAACCCTTCCCCTGATAAATAAGTGAATTGAAATTTTACAGCCGATGGTAAAAAAGCCAATTTTGCTATTTCAAAGGTATTTTTTTTGGGGGGGTGGGGAACAATATGTCCTTATCGGACAGTGTAGATCAAAGATCAGACTGCACGTTCTGTGCAGTCTGATCTTGATCTACGCTGTCCGCAAAAGATCAGTGAGTCGCGCTTAGCAGAGTATAGTTAACTTTGATATGTCCTTGTATCTAGCATATCGAGTGGGTCCTAGATCTTCGCAAATTTAAAGTCTTTTAATTATTACTAGTTATAAAATTCAACTATCGAAAGATTCAACATAATTGTGTTATCAACGTATGAATGACCTAATTTGATATATAACCTTAATTTGCATTGTACTACGCGATCTATTTGACCTTCAGATTTAAAAAAAAAACAGTCCGTATAAAAAGCAATGACGTAGACATGGTACAGATGAACTAGGCTTCTACTGAGGATATTCCTACGCCCCTCCTTCGCAACAGCACAGCATCACCATATGATGCTAATATATAGTCGAATAAACCAAAAGAAAAAAAGAAATATCTTTAACAAGGATAGAGGGCGTAAACTTGCCAGCAAATAGGTAGGGACCCTTAGAATAAACATGTCTACATTTTTTACCACTGGGGCCCTTAGAATAAACGAGTCTACATTTTTTACCACTGGGGTCCCTTAGAATAAACATTTCTAAATGTTTGACCACGAGGGCCCTTAAAATAAACATGTCTACATTTTTTACCAATCACAAATTTCTATTCATTTATTTGTTATCAGTTGGTCAAAAGCCAGAACATTCAGCTACGCCGAAAAAAAGAAGTCTTTATAAAAAGCAATGACTTAGACAGGTACAGAAAGGCTATGCATCTACTCAGGGTATTCCTACGCCCGTCACCCGCAACAAGACAGTATCACCATATAATGCTAATAATTAGTCGAGTAAACCATAAAACAAGAAATATCTTTAAAAAAGATAG
This sequence comes from Hippopus hippopus, assembly GCA_946811185.2. Classification (NCBI taxonomy): domain Eukaryota; kingdom Metazoa; phylum Mollusca; class Bivalvia; order Cardiida; family Cardiidae; genus Hippopus; species Hippopus hippopus. Next base: position 4,941,799 of record OX328105.1, read on the forward strand.
ACGGTGTAAAATTGCCAGCAAATAGGCAGGGACCCTTAGATCTACGTTTTTGACCACTGGGGCCCTTAGAATAAACATGTCTACATTTTTTACCAATCACAAATTTCTATTCATTTATCTGTTATCAATACCAAAAGGTAGGTCAAAAGCCAGAACATTCAGCTACACAGAAAAAATAGTCCTTATAAAAAGCAATGGCGTAGACCAGTACAGAAGAGCTCGGCTTCTACTCAGGGTATTTCTACGCCCCTCACTCGCAACAAGACAGCATCACCATATGATGGTAACAAATAGTCGAGTAAAAAAAAAAAAGAAATATCTTTAAAAAAAATAGACAGCATAAAGTTTCCAGCAAATAGACAGGGTCCCTTAGAATTAATATGTCCACATTTTTTTACCACTTGGGCCCTTAGAATAAACATGTCTACATTTTTGACCAATCACAAATTTCTATTCATTTATCTGTTATCAGTACCAAAAAGTAAGTCAATAGCCAGCACATTCAGTTACGCCGAATAAAGCAAAAGGGGTGTAAAGGGATCATATATATGTTTGGGAATTCCTATATTGTAATATTTATCTCATTTAAAGATAGTGATGCGACATAGCAGGTCGAATTTTCGAAGAATATGACATGTGCAGACAACGACAAAACAGCATCACCATATGATGCTAATAAATAGTCAGGTAAACCATAAAATAAAACAAACGTTAACAGAAGGGGAGTGAAAGGGTAATATATGTTTGGGAATTTCTATATTGTAATATTATATCATTTAAAGATATGTAAAAGATCTTTATCGCTAATAGGCACCGTTGACCCCTGTAATTTAGGTCAGACAGACTAATTTTTGTTTTCTTTTGTAAGTTTCTCTTACGTGACGTTTGTAAAATAATTTAAAAAATATGAGGTATGAAAATGGGGTTTAATGCATTTGCAGGCTGACCTGTGTCGAAACCTTTTGCTTTGGGTAAATTTTCTGCATGTCGAAGGACCGTTCTACCTCAGGATTCAGTCAGTTGTTTGACAAAATGGATTTTATGGATCCATTTTAATATCATGACTTGCTGGGTATAATGCAACACGGAGATTCAATACGCTCCCTTCTCACAGAGCAGGACACATATGATTCAAGCTCTGTGAGAAGGCGACTTAATGCATTTGCGAAAAGTATCGACCCAGGTCAGCCTGCGCAGTCCGTGCAGGCTGACCTGGGCCGAAACTTTTCGCTTATCGGTCAATTTTCTGCATGTCAAAGGAGCAGTGTACTCCATGAATCAGTCGGTTGCTCGACAAAGGTGATTTTATGGATCCATAACTGGGTCTATAATTATGATGGGCCTTCAGGCATCTGCGAAAAGTATCGACCCAGGTCAGCCTGCGCAGTTCGCGCAGGCTGACCTGGGCCGAAACTTTTCGCTATAGGTCAATTTTCTGTATGTCGAAGGAACACTCTACCTCATGATCCAATTGGTTGTTGGAAATAATGAATATTATAGATCCCTGATTATGTAATGGCTTGCTTGGTATAATGCATCACGGAGATTCATTAAGCCCCCTTTTGCCAGAGCATAGCTCATATGTTTTTGGCATCTCTGCATGAAAGGGGCTTTTTCGGATTGTTGTTGTTGTTGATTGATACTAAACAGCATGATCGAAATCAATTCGCTGATGCTGATGAGTAAAGTGGTAAAGTATTGCATTTCCGTTGTCTGCGCATGTCATATTCTTCGAAGATTCGACCTGTCTGCTATGACGCATCACCCATCCCCGTATAATATGGGAAAAGTAGGGCTTATACCGAAGCTATTAGCCTATTTACCCATGCATGTAGGGGCTATTTTAATAGATGGCCGGTGCATAGGTTACATGCTAGCCGATCATAGCTGAATGAATCGCACCAGGTAGCGTTTTATTGAGTAAACGTTTATTTCATTTTGAAATTCAAAGTAACGTTGTTGTTTTGAAAAGTAGTCCGGTTCTGTACCCAGAATGCCCATATTAGATAGACGTGTATTTGTAGAATGCCATCTAGCGGGAGATAATGATTGCATTTCTTTTTCTCAGACGACAAGTCTTAACTTGTGCATTTTGACTGCATTTGCGGACGATAAACTGAATTTAGTTAACTCGTATAAGTTGCAAAATTATTTGAATAGGTTAATTTCTTTACCCAAGCAGAAAATCTTAGATTTGTCCAATTCGAAAGCATTTTGCAGACAACAAAATGTACTGTTGCTCAATTGATGAATTTTGTCTCTAAAAGGTGTAGAAAAAACCGTAGGAAAACGAGAACATGCTAGTCAGCAGCGCTTTCTCCTTTTCCCACAATGCTTTTAAACGCAGTTGACCTATAAGTGGTGAAACACGGGATATTTGGCAAAGGAATAAACTGTCGCTTGGAATGTCCTGCTCGACAAAGTCAACTTTCGTTGTAATATGATTTCGACAGGATTGATTCCTCTCTCACCGCTGACTATTATTTCGACGATGGTTATGTGGGAAAGCAGCCAGTGGCTTGGAAAGAATATTGCGCGTAGTACTGGTAAAAAGAAACCCCAGGAAAGCATGGATAGGTGCACTGGCAGCGGTGGTATAACTTAAATAATGTTAAACACCATACAATCAATCAAACATTGCAACATGATAGTGTGTTTGCTTACTTGCCCTGTGGGCAACGTACAGAGCTCTAAAACCAGAGGTCGCTGGTTCGGTCCTCTGCTCAGCCAAATTCTTTACCAGAATTGCTACAGGATTCACTCCCTACCGCTGATTGACTGATTGTATGGTGTTTAAAGCCGTTTTCAACATTATTTCAGTTATATCGCAGCGGCCAGTGCACCTATCCATGCGTTCCTGGAGTCTCTTTTACCAGTACTCTGCACAATTTTCTTTCCAAGCCACTGGCTGCTTTCCCACATAAACATCGTCGAAACAATGGTCAGCGGTGGAAGAGGAATGAATCTTGTCGCAATGACTATCATCAATCCTCGGAAAGAAATTGGCCGAGCTGGGGATCGAACCCACAACCCCCTGTTCTCTCTCATAGCTGAACATTGTTTTGACTACTTTGATATGAGCAGGCACCCACTGGCTTTGGGAGGATATTGTGCAAAGAACAGTAAAAGAAAGTCCGGTCCAGTGTGATCTTAATCTACACTGTCTGTAAAGGCGAATTAAGTTGCGCTGGGCAGCTTAACCTATTACCACATAATTCTAACTTTTAACGATCCCCGGAAAGACGCATTTGAAGCATTTGAAAATATTGTGTGAAAAGGAGAAAATGCTGGTAACCAGCATTTTCTCCTTTTCCCGCAATGTTTTCAACCCTATCAATGATAAATTCCATCACTTGAACAAAATTTACATTGACGTCTGCAAATGCTTTCAATTTGGACAAGTCTGATTTGTTTTTGTCTATTTAAGAGTTCAGGGTCTTAAAAAAAAGAAACGGAAAAAAAAACCAACAACAAAAAATATATAGTTTATGATCTTGAGATGCAAAATTGAGATTATGGAACATGGAAAAGTGGACCATGTACCGTTTGTAAAACCAGAATTTCTAATAAATTACAAATTATTGCAAAACTAACGTTTGATGTTCGAATGCTAGAGGAGAATTGCCACTTATAAAAAAGTCTGACATCTGTGAAAATGTCTGTATCGATGGCTCATCAATCACTTTTAAATGTGTCGATTATCGATTTCCGAGTACAGTTACTGATCCAGTTCTGACAAGTATGACTTTTAACTCTAAACTCTTCACCAAACGACAAAATTTTAGATGCGTCCAAATTGAAAGCATTTGCAGACGACAAATTAAATGTAGCTCAAGTAATGGAATTTGTGGCTGAAAGAGTATAAAACATTGTGGGAAAAGGAGAAAATGCTGGTTACCAGCATTTTCTCCTTTTCTCACAATGTTTTCAAAAGCCTCTTTCGTTAGAGTCTTTAAAACTCGGTATTGTGTGATAAAAGACTAACCCGTTACCGAAAAATCTAGTGTTTAAATGACCCAGAGAAAAAAAGAAAGAAATTTTTGAAAAAAATCGTGGAAAATGGAAAAACTGTTTATAAATAGCATTTACAGCTATTCCCAAGTTGTTATGTACCGTTTAAAAGCCAAATCCCTTCATTTGTGTCGAATCTTATTTTTCGTCTACACACACAAATTAATCAGGAAAACATGCCAAGGACATTGGAATAAAAGTTTGTTTTTTTTTTGCTATTTCACAGAATACTGCACAGAGTAGATTCAAAGATCAGGCTTAAGTTCTGTACATTCTGATCTTGATGTACACTTTCCACGACAGGCAGTCTGATCTTGATCTTTTTTGTCTACAAAAGCAGTTAAAGTTGTGCTTAGCGAGCTAAGGGTTGAAATGCTTAGATTGAATTTCGGTGTTTTTGAGGACAATGTAGATCAAAATCAGACTGCTCGGAACGCACACAGTCTGATCTTGGATCTACACTGTCCGTCATGGTGGTAGTGGACAAAATTACTTTAAATCTCTTACATTTTGGTCTCAATTTTATTGGACAAAAAAAGTGTTTTTCTATTTTTTTCCAACCGAACAAGGGTTAAACCGACTAATTTGCAGGCTATTTAAGAACACGTAATAAACATGTTAACTGACACAAAAGATAAATCTTGGTAGGAAATGAAAATATCTTTTTTGAATCGTATTGGAAACATTCTATTTTCTTTTTTATTTTTTTAGGAAATGAAAATGTATTTTTTAATTATATGGGAAACATTTATTTTTCGAAATGGGACATTTGCTCATTTTGGCATATCAACAATCCCAAAACCCGCAATGCTGATAAAATATAGGAAAGCACTGCCGGAAAAGGAGAAAATTCTGGTAATCAGCAATATCTCCTTTTCCTCCAATCTTTTTTTTAAGACGACTGTCTTGGTTGTTAAAACTTGGGATTGTGTGTTTAAAGTTAAAGCAAAAACGGCAGTCTACGACCACGGTTTGAACAATCTAATTTGTATAATCAGGGCTTTACCCGAGAAAAAAATTTAGACTGGTTCCACCTTGAAAGCAGACGACAAATTCAGTGTTATTGAAATGATGAGATTTCTCTTGGAAAATATGATGGGAAAAGAAGAAAACAAGTATTTTCATTTGCTCCCACATTTTGTTTTTTTTTCAAAAGTCTTTGTTTTCAGGATTTGGAAAAAAAAAACGTCAAAAATCACTGGACGATTCAGTAAATGGTTACTGGGATAAAGTACACAGAGATTCGTTCGGACAAGTTTGACAGGTTAACCATTTTGAACCAGTTATGCAAGCTCAATAGTCACCAGCAACAATGATTTATATTTATAGGTTCTGTCGCACAAAAAATAAAATGAGGACAGTCTGTTTGATTAACTTTCTCTTTGCCAATTAAATTACAAACTCAATCTTTTCCGCGGTAAAAAGTAGATCTCCGTCGCATTTTAAAATGATTTGGTCCTTTTTAGCATTAAGTAGCGGACGGTGTAGATCGAAGACCAGACTGCACGTTGAATTTGCCACTGGCATCGAAAGTGTTTGAAAATATCAAATGGGCAAATAACAATCGGAAATATGGCGGACCATCATGGCGGTCATATTCATCAACTTCGACCTTGACACTGAGGTTCAAGACATTGAGAATAGTTTGGAAAGTATTCGGACTGGCGAGCTTTCGTACTACATAACCTCTTGCCGTCGAGTTTTTTTTTTTTTTCGTTCTATAGCACCCCAGTGTTGAAAACATTGCGGCAAAAGGATAAGACAGATGCCAACGTAAAACGTGCAGTAAACGTTACATAACATTTGCCTTCTGCAACAAATTTAAAACAGGCGACCCAACTCTTATCCTGCTAAATAATTGAAATGAAATTTCTAAGCCGATAGTAAAAACCCAAATCTTGCTACTTCAAATATTATTTGTTTAATTCTTTTTTTTTTTTTTGGGGGGGGTATGCCTTTTTCGAACAGTGTAGATCACAGATCCGACTGCTGGTTCTGTGCAGTCTGATCTTGATCTATACTGTTCGCTAAAAGTTAGAGAGTCGCGCTTAGCAGCCTTAGGTTTAAAACAAATGATTTGAAAACATGACTCGACGTATGATTCCATGAAACATGTAAAAATGTCATGGGAAAAAAGATAATTTGCTCGTGCTGTACTATAGTAATGAAGTAAATCGCATTCTTAGTCAAGTGCTTGATCAAGAAAGCAACGAAGTTTCTGATTGGCTAAAACAAATGGTTTAGCCAATCAGAAACTGCGTTACTTTTTAGACATAGAAAAAATTTGAGAATCTGACAAAGAATGCAATCAACAATGGCAGGCGAAAATGGGCTCTTGGTTCGAATCCCCTGATGAGCGGAAACAGTCGTTAGAACTACCAACATTACTTTGAGAGCACTAGTTAAGGTTTGCAGAAAGCGACCATCGTGAGTGATTGATGTAATTTGCTTTTCGTGGAATAGGTTTAAACCCAAGGTCACCCATTTCTTAAGAAAAGAAACAAATGCCTTTTTAAAGTAGATGCTCATTTTCCCTCACTATTTCCCAAAACTATCAACTGCATTGGTAAAGATAACCAAAGTTTGTACAGTGTTATATTGAAGATTTGTGCAATTAGATCAGATACTAGATAAGATTGCCTTGTTATCACTTTCAATTTGAACTGACATGGAATATTCACTGAATTTTAAATATACGGTTTGACGTAGAAAAATGCCATTATTCAGCAATTATTGACTTTTGTGACCCATGTACCCGTAACATGATACAATAGATACTCTGATTTATCGGCCTCTATGAATAATTACATATTGACCTTTGTGTGACCTTGATAACCATCGATCATTTCGTCTGCTGAAATTGTAGTCCGCTGCCTCTCTCGAAGTACGTCATTGCGCCATTTTGTAATCAAGATAATTTTAATACAATGTGAAATTATGACCATTTCAAGCGTGAATTAATTCGACCATGGATCTTGGGGTTATTTCGAATTAATTACCCGGAATGACCTTACGTATTAGGTACCCTTCCTCACATTTTTTCTATAAAACTTCTATAAAACAACTATTTGAGTATCGAAGATTTTGCTGAATAATGGCATTTTCCTACGTCAAACCGTATATTTAAATTTCAGTGAATATTCCATGTCAGTGCAAGAGTGGACTGTTTGATCTTGGTCAACGCTCTTTCTAAAGAGATCAAAGGTCCAAATGACATAATAGATGATCTTCTTTAACCAATGACATAATAGATGATCTTCTTTTAATCGATATATTTTTGTTGACAGTTATGCGTCAGGTGCTTCCGCTTAAAACTGTAAAGTACATACTCAACCTTTCACCATATGATTACGTGTTTTGAAGATTCTGAGGAAAGAGGCTTTTGAAACAGTTGTGAAAACGTTGCGATCAGCTGGATACGATGGTGGTCACCAGCAGCTCTTTTTCCTGTATTAAATTTGTTTCCGCCTATTCAGAATGATTTTCGTGTAAAGGTCATGGCCAAATTACATCTTTTGGGCCATCTTTAACATGTCGATTTTCCACGAGGAAGATTCTGAAATTTTTCCGTCCAGGAAAAAATTAAAGAGAGTTAAAATTTGGCTATAAAAACAGCAAATCAGAAATTTTTTAATAGGTTACTATTACTGCAATGTATTTTTATGGGCTATAAAGAAAGGCTCGATCAAAAAAACTAATTTTCTCTCATTGTAATGTTTTTTCTCGAAAGAGCACATACATCATCGATGGTTTAAAGGGGCAATCTTAGTTTTTCTTTGACGTAAATAAAGATTTCTTGTAAAAAACCTATAAATAAACTTAGATAATTATATTTCTTTTTGCAGCAGTAAAGAAAATAAAGGGCTACCTTCGGAAAAAGATGTAATCTTTGGAGGTTAAATAACGGTATGATCGTTTCTGAATCGATAACTTCGTCAATTTTTATGAGATCAGATGTGACGTCATCATACTGATTTGAATACGAATCCACGTGATCGGCGAGTGTTACTGATCATGTGACATTCCCACGAGTCTTTGCGATACTCTGGCTGTTGTCAGCATATGTCATATTCTTCGAAGATTCGACCTGTCTGCTGTGAAGCATCGCTATCCTGTACAAGATAAATAATACACGGTGTGTAAACTGAAAATCGCCGCTAATAAAGTAGCAATGGAGAAAACGGCTATTAACAATACATATGTGGAAAAATTTAACCCGCTATTCGCTCCAAATATCTTGAAAATTAAGTTATTTCAAGTGGGAAAATATTTTTCACAAATACTCTTGTTTTACTGCACATCTTTGAATATAGTTTCTAAATATAGGATTCGTGCAGGTTTTTTTTCACAGATATCAACAAGAAGTGTCTGGGCTTATACCGAAGCTATTACCCAAGCCTGTAGGGGCTTTATTTTAAGATGGTCGATGCATATGTTACATGTTAGCTGATCATAGCTGAATAAATCGTACCAGGTAGCGTTTTATTGAGTAAACATTTATTTTATTTGAAATTCAAAGTAACGGTTGTCGTTTTGAAAAGTAGTCCGGTTCTGTACCCAGAATGCCCTAATCAGATAGATGTGTACTTGAAAAATGCCACCTGGCGGAAGACAATGTGCGCACATGTAATCGATGATCATGTGACATTCCCACAAGTCTTTGCGATATTCTGGCGCGAAATATAGAAATATCTTAAGAGGCCATGCAGCTAAGTGAAGATCCTTTTTTGAAGTTTGTTGAGAACATAAAAAATCAAAATAGCCCCCTATGATGTATAATGTATACATGTAAATAAATGCTTTCTTCAAAAGCTGTGCCCTCATAAATGAGTACCTTTATTTTTCTTTATTTATAATCTAACCCTTCACCACGAAATTCCTTATTTTATCGGCCCTGGTGCAAGAGGCTTTTGAAAACATTGTGGAAAAAAGAGAAAATACTGGTAATCAGCATTTTCTCCTTTGTCTAAAATGTTGACTACCCTTTGAAAGACAGTCCTTACCACTTTAACCACACTTTACTTATCGCCCACAAATGCTTTGGACATGGACAAGTTTAAAATTTTGCCGTTTCAGTGAAGAGTTAAAGGCGTGCTGCTAAGAAGACATGAAAGAAAGACATGCCAAGGCAGATAAGAACTTTTGCATAAAAAATTCATAAAAAAACCCCTCCATTTAGATGAAAATTAGCGTTACACAATACAATCTGCGTGCAACATTTATTTTGTTCTTCTTGCACCAAAATAATAATTTGTTTTCTAACAGCATTGCTAACATTTCCTCCTTTTGCCATAATGTTTTCACATAAATTCACGGATACTTGTTCTTGGTATACCAGTTATCTGTGGACGGGCAAAGCCTGGCCTATTGGTCTAAAGGGGCTTAGAATCAGATAGAATTTTAAACTGCATGATGAGTTTACCATTTACCATACAGTCTCAAGTTTTGACGATCTAGAAGAAGTATTTTGAAATTATGGTAAGAAAAGGAGAACATGCTGGTAACCATCATTTTCTACTTTTCCCAAAATGTTTTCAACCCTTTCAAAGACAAATCCTATCATTTGAAACACATTTATTTTGTCGTCTGCAAATGCTTTCAAATTGGACCAGTCTACAAGCTTGTCGTCTGGTTAAAAGTTCAACCCTTAACCTGCTAAACAAGTGAAATGAAACTTTTGAGCCTATAGTGAAAATCCAACTTTTGATATTTTAAATGTATTTTTAGATGAAAAAATATCTCCTTATCGGACAGTGTAGATCCAAGGTCAGACTGCACGTTCCGTGCAGTCTGATCTTGATCTACACTGTCCGCAAAAAGTCCTTGAGTCGCACTTAGCAGCCTAGGGGGTTAATGAAAAATTCCAGCTAATGGTGAAAAAAGCCCAAATATAGCGATTTCGGATTTCAAAAGTCTTACCGTATTAGACAATACAAGTAGTCCAGATCCAAGATCTAAAATCTCCACCGACCGCTGCTTGATACTGGATTATGAATAAAGTCATCTCCAATGAGGGCAATTCTTCAGCTATTTCCCTTGATTCTTCTGCGGTACCACTTTAGTCCTGATAAGGGGATTACTCGGATTTCACCCTTGATTTTCTTGCACTGAACAGCTATGTTTTTGAGATAATATTTCAAGTAAATCTAGTCAGATTGTTATACAAATTGATATATACATAGTTCTTGGTGATTAGGAAGAGAATTTTGATTTGCATTACATGTGTACTTTACACAAACATCATAAATCATTGTTATATTTATCGCAACATCCCCAAGGGAACCAAGGATAAAAACAAAGGAATACAGGTGAAAAGACCAATCTGTTATTTGGATACATTTAGTCTTTATCTGGCAAGGAGATAATTTAATTTCTAGGAATGCCCGTCCCCCCCCCCCCATTGCAGTGAAAATAATTATACTTATGGTCTACGGCCCCTAACTGACCGGTAAACATCGACGTTTTCGCAAAGGCTATTCGGCCAATCTCGGCAGCTTCCGTCTTTTAATATGAGAGTTCGGGGTCGTAGGCTCACTAATTCATCAGTAAATGTCGTGTAACATCAACGTTTTCGTAAACGCTATTCGGCCAATCTCGGTAGCTTCCGTCTATTAATATGCGAGTTAGGGGCCATAGACCTTAAAGACCTCGAAAAAATATGGATTAATTTAGTAGGTAGCGAAAAAGTTATATCACGAATAAACCTGACTTATTGTATAACGTCGGATGATGCGGAAATGGGCTTTAAGTGGGAAACAAAAAAAGTCATAAATTTCGATGTCAAAATGGAAATGTGTTGTTTGGATTTTCCGGCCTGTAAAATAACAAAAGCATTGAGAGAGACTTACATGAAACATATAAATCATAAAAAATAATACAAACAGCGGAAAACTATTATATAGGTAATCTTTTATGTACACTTTTGACATTTTGCTGTCCAATGTTGGATGACAGGCCGGCCCTGAATGTAATTGACACTATCACCGCGTCTAGGCGACTTATTGTGTCTCGAAACTAAAAATGAGCCGACCATTATTATAAAACAATATGTTCAAAGGAGTGATTGATTGCAACGAGCAGTTTCTCCTTTTAAACATGTTTTTAAAACGTATTAATCCTTAATTAATGGCGATTACTTTCTTTGCACAAGAGCGAACTCAAACTCAACTTCAGCAAATTTGTTCCATGAGTCAAATAAGTTACCCAACCCTTTACTAAATGACATTGTTTTTTTTAAATCGTTTTTGTACCAAGTGATGGTTTTTGTAGAAGACAAATTCTATGTATCTCAAGTAATTGGGTTTATCTTTGATAGATAAGGATAGAAAAAAACATTGTGCGAAAAGGAGAAAATGCTGGTGACCAGCATTTTCTCCTTTTCCCACAATGTTTTCAAATGGGCTTCTTCCTCAAGGTGCCGAGCCGCCGTAGCTCAGTCGGAAGCGTGCAGGACTTGAAAACAGGGGTTCGTGGGTTCGATCCCTGGCTCGGCCAATTTCTTTCCGAGGATTGATGATAGTCATTGCAACAGGATTCATTTCTCTCCCACCGCTGACCATTGTTTTGGCGATGGTTATGTGGGAAAGCAGCCAGTGGCTTGGAAAGAAAATTGTGCGGAGTACAGGTATAAGAGACTCCAAGAAAGCATGGATAGATGCACTGGCCGGCGCGATATAACTGAAATAATGTTGAAAAGGGCGTTAAACACCATACAATAAATCGATCAATCTTTCTCAAGGTCGTCATAGAGACATCTTTGAAGCCACAAAGTAAACAAACGCTGTTAAAACTTGACGGTGTTATAATCTAGTCAGCTGTGTAAACATAGATAAAAAGTCAATATAAGGTGTATGGGGTAAAGAAACTGTAGAGATTTGTCTTCGATTTAAACCAGAAGCTGTGGTTGTTATGTCTATGGCTAGCCGCAATAGAATGAAATGCATTTTCTATCTGCCGTAATCTGTGCAACCGTGCAACCATCAGAGGCAATATTTGGCATGAAGATACAAGAGTGCTTATAGTTTCATAAAATAAATAAATAAAAAAAAAAAAAACGGTTTAAAAACTGGATGAAAACGAGTGAAGATGTATGATTAAAGCAAAGGATTATTTCGTAAAGAGTCAGACTGAAAAACTATGGTCGAGGTGAAAGATACAGGCTAAAAAATGATGACTTTAACACGCCCCGGAAAAAATGTTTTAAACACTATAATCAAAGTTGTTTATTTCGGCCATTATCATTAAATCTAATTTAGATTATTATGCCTTACAAATTTTGAAATATCTCAAATGTACCGTATTAATACAACTAGACATAATAAAAATAAGTAACTGTATCAATTATGACCTTTTGAACGTTTTCAACACTTCCCAATTAAAAAAAAAAAAAACGGACGGTGGATTACTTTTGACACCATAAACTAGTCCGATTTGTAGATAGACATAAAACCACACGTCATTAACACGTCACAACTCGGCTGATTCCGTAACTAGATCTAACCTCGTCCGTGTCGACAAGATTTCCACGTGTTATCAGTCACATGATCGAAAATATGGCGGCCCCCATGAAAATCAATTAGCGATGACATCAACAATCACGCTGAAGCCATTCAAATTCACAAGGCTATCGGTGAAAATGCCAACGGAATTGATAAATCATGTTAAAAAACTGAATGTGCAAATTTGTTATTAATGGAAAAGAATCTAGTCAGATACGATAGAAAATTGTGACTCTGCTTTCTTTTTTTTTTAGCGGAGTCTTACCATTTTAAGAACGGTAAAGCTGTGCATTTCTGGCGAAGAAATGTATCGTGTACGTGCATATTATCCATCGTAGTACAGTGCGGGGGACTTGATCAAGGGATCGATCACCCGTGTTTTGCCGAATGACACAATACGCTTCAAATGTATCGTGTACGTGCATATTATCCATCGTAGTACAGTGCGGGGGACTTGATCAAGGGATCGATCACCCGTGTTTTGCCGAATGACACAATACGCTTCAACTGTATTTGGGGAGGTAAGTAATATATTGACAACACTGCAGCATATGCTATCACATCGATAACTTTTTTGTTTATTGAATATAAAACGTAAATCAATCCCTTTGACCCTCTGCTGTTTTTCCTTCAGAGACTGAAAGTTTTGATGTTTACTCGTACTTCTTTGAAAAGCATGTCCGATGGCCCGGCAGTTTACAAAATGGTAGAGAACGTGGCACCATGAGCTATAAATGAGGATAATGTTCTAGCAGAAAGGGGTATACTGCATCTCTGCTTCCTGGGAACTACACCAGTACTCGCGCCGAATGTGTGGGCCAATGAAAAGTCCCAAAGTTGTCACCCGCTCCCGGGTATCGAACTCGGGACCTCATGGTTACAAGGCCGACGCTCTACCTCACAACCACGGACACCACATAAAGCCGTTAAACACCCGAATATGGGGTAACAGGGAAAAGAAAAGATCTGCTATTGCTTATCGATACCATTGACCCCAATGATTAAGGTCAATTTTTTCGCAGACAATTATGACGTATCAAATTTCAACTTTCTTTGAGAAGCGCAATCGACTCTGATAATAATCTGACTTTTTCGAACCGATATTCGATTATTGAAATTTTTACGATTTACATATAGCGGGAAACGTCGAAAATTGGAACATGTAAACATTTTGAATACATATCTGTTACTTTGAATTATTATCCCCCGCCGAAGTCGGAGAGATATAGTATTTGTGTTGTCCGTCCGTCAGTCCGTCCGTCCGTCCGTTCGGACAGATATCTTCTAAAATGCGTGACCAAAATTTATTAACCATCATATGTGTCTTTCTTATGATGGTCCGCCGATATACTTTTTTTTTATTTAATGCGTATCATGGAGAAAGGGGCTTGATATATATTTCCATTAGGGAACCATATCTCTTCGAACTTCATGTTTATTATCGTTTATCATAAGCCACAGACAATCAATGATTTGTTTTTATTTAACTCTTTATTAAACAGGCCCTGGTTTTCACGACCCTGGGAAGGAAAGCTTTTCAAAATCTTGTGGGAAAAGGAGAAAATACTGGTAACCAACATTTTCTTTTTTTTCTAGCAAGGTTTTCTACCCTTTCAGAGACAAGTTTCATAAATCTAGACACTTTTAATTTATTGTCTGCAAATGCTTTCAATATGGACCAGTCTAACATTTTGTCGTTTTGTAAAGAGTTAATGAAATGCCATTTCATAGAAATGGGGGCTTAATGTTCGTTATGAACCAATAAGAAAACAGGCCACGTACATGTATACATGCAAAACACAATACCTCTTATATATTTCTTCCAAAAAAGGTCTTTTTCGGCGGGGGATATCATTTCAACGAAATAACTTCTTGGCTTAGCGTTTTACTAGATGACAAAATTTTTAAGACTGGTCCAATTCAAAAGCAGCTGCAGATTACAGATTAAATATGACTCAAATAGATGTAATTTGTGATTGAAAGGATAGAAAACATTGTGGTAAATGGAGAAAATGCTGGTTACCAGCATTTTCTCTATTTCCCACAATGTTTTCAAAAGCTGTTTTTTTTTTTAGAATCGACAAAAAATAGAATCGTGTTGTAAAATGTTAACACTTAAGCGCGACTCACTGACCTTTTGCGGACAGTGTAGATCAGGATCAGATTGCACAAAACGTGCAGTCTGATCTTGGATCTACACTGAACGATAACGAGATATTTTTTTTCCAAAAAGATAAGTTTGAAATAATATTATTCGGGTTTTTTGATATCGGTTTGAAAGTTCTATTGAACTTATGTAGCAGGTGAACAATTTGAAACACAGTGAAGCAGTTAGTATTTGTTGACGATGGGAACAGTCAGAACTGTCGTGCCAATAATTTTGAAAAGAAACATAAAAAAACCCCTAAACATTCTTTTAAAAGAATGAGAAACTACATAAACGTCGAAATTGATTAAATTTGCCTTTATTTATCGTCGCCACCGGTTGCCCATATGGGCGACGCCCCCTGAAGTATTGTTAGTATTGTTACAGGGGATAGTGCAGATACAGGACGAAACCCATTCTAAGTTACGCCTGATCCTTTAACGTACTCGGTGTATAGCACCGTCCCACGGAACCTCGGGTTAACGTCTCATCCGAAAGAATATTAGTAATATTAGATGGCCAGCCGTGGGAATCGAACCCACACCCTCAAGTGACCCGAAACATCACGTTCACGAGTCCTACGCTCTACCTATAGAGCTGTGCGGGCTGGTCGACGTCGAAATTGCATGTATTTACCCGATGTAATTGTCCAATTTATTTACGCATGCGGAGAAAAATACATTTGAGTCATGCTCTGGCAAAAGGGGGCTTAATGCATCTCCGTGATAGATTACACCAAGAAACTTATCACATAATTAGGGACCCATAAAATCCTTGTAGTCTAACAATCGTCTGGATCTGGAGGTAAAATGGTCCATGGACATGCAGAACTTTGACCAATAGCGAAAAGTTTCGGCTCAGGTCAGCCTGCACGGACTGCGGAGGCTGTCCTGGGTCGATACTTTTCGCAAATGGAGAAAGCCTTCTTTTCAAAGGGCATGGGTCATTTTTGTTTAATCAGTGTTTTACGAAGATAAAACTGATTCAAGGCAAAAAACATCTAAATGGAGCCCTCAAAGCGAACTTGACTCTTTCCAAAAACGATCCCCAAACGATGTGAGAAAACGTCTTCTCACACGATCACACGAGAAAATGTGTGTTTTTTTTATAGGGTACGACTTAGCCTATTCCAGGTGTCGCATCACTAAGAGACTGCTTCCGGGTTGTAGTTGTCAAAAATAGTCCCATGTGAAATTTTGTAGTAGCAATTTTGTTGCAATGTTTCATGGAGCTAAGAGGGCTTAGTTGTATATAATTTAGATTTGCTTCAAATTTAGGCAGTGGGGGAGCTCTTAGATGTGCTTTTATTTAAAAAAAAGTGGACTTTTTTGTGTCGTTGGAGGAACAAAAAATTGGGGTCATGGCTGTGAACAGGTGTATCTGAGAGGGAAAATTCTAGGGTGGTCGTGTTTGTTGGAATTTAGTTAAAAACGAAATCGGTTGACGTGTTGTTATTAATGCATTTTGAAGGACTCAGGACGTACTTTAGACAGCAAGAGACGGAAAAGCAAAAGGTTTGCCAGTAAGCGATCTGTGAAGCTTCAAAGATGGTCGATTTCACTCTATTTTCAACGTGGCAAAGAAACCAGTGGTGTGTCACCTTCATATTTACGATATCCAACCGGAAGTGGAGGAGGGCATACTACCGGTAACAAAATGTAGTCTCCTGATGAAAAATAGAGCGGGTAATCCATCATTTCCATATTAATCCTTGACCCGTATTCAGCAACCATTCTCAAGAACATTCTTAGTCTTATTCTTCAATATTTTCTAAACTTGAAAGTAACACAACTTCTGATTGGCTAAACCAAATGATTTAGCCAATCAGAAGTTGTGCTACTTACAAAACAATGACCGGTTCAATACACCATCTTACATCGAAAGGATAAAGTTAAACTCATCGTCTCCAATAATTGTTCGTTGTGTCAACTCTTTTTTGAAAAGGCATGAAAGACGGGGGAATAAATAGATATACAGATAAAACTTTTTGTATCAATAGAAAAACTTTCTCTCTCAGCGTGTGCTGTTTGGATTTCGATAAATTATTGTTGACCTTAGTTAATTAAGAAAACGTATTGAAAAGCACTTGAACAGTCTCGACTGATTGTGAAATAACGTACAACAATATACTGGTATCGGGGACACCTGTTAATTATCTTCCGAACATGAAAGTTCGCAAGAAATGCATAGCTCAAACACAAATTGCACCTGGAGGGATTCGAACCTGTGCGGGAAAAATCCTCGTTTATTTTAACTACTGAGCTAAAGAGAATTCTTTCCAACGCAGTTGTTAAGTATTGATTTTATACGGGATGAAGCTATGCAGTAAGGAAGAAGTAATACACCTCCTCTTAAAGGTGGCCCTTCAGATTTTGGGACGAAAATTTTACAAAAATACAATAAAATCATCCTTATACTCCCAAAGCCTTTTAATTTTCATTCATAAAACCCCACTAGTAGAAAACCATCCGACAACAAGAGAAATTAGATCAACGACTATCAACGACTATCAAATTCCTTTATTTAGCTCAGATCTTAGGATTAGAGATTTACTAAGGCCCAGGTCGACACCGACGGGAAACACATTCTATTTTTACATGAGCAACTCGCTCATTTACATACCGGAAATACACAGACAAAGCTTCAAACATAGCGTCCGAAGAAGACATTATGGAAAATAATTACATGTTTGTTATGTAATGGAATTTAAGCGTCATTAGTCACGTGCCAGTCACTTGACATTCCCAAAATGCTTTTTTGATTTCTGGCGCGAAATCTAAAAATGCCTTAAGAGGCTACGTAGCTTTTTAAGGGAATACCATCAAAAAAAATTTTTTTTTGTAATTTTACGATTCTTAATTATTGATGATTTGTATTGTTTTTTCATATAAATTTCAGTGATATATATATATTTAATTAGGTGAGATGTGGAAAATCTAAATACCCACCTTTAAATGTCATCATTTTTGATGACAGAAAGCCTTATTAGGCAGTAGTTCTTTGGTTTTTTAGACAAAAAATGACTCAATGGCCAATCCAGGACGAGCCCGAATCTTACGAACATGAAAGTTCGCAACAAATGCGTAGCTGAAATACACACCGCACCTGGCGGGATTCTAATCCTTGCGGAAGGGGTCCTCGTTTATTAAGTTTTAAAAGACCAACACCATAACCACTTCACGAAAGAGAATTATTCCCAACGCAGTTGTTAGGTATTTATTTTATACGGGAAGAAGCTGTGCAGGAAGGAAGGAGTGATCTCCCTTAACACTTACGAATGCATCTCCTAATTTCACCTGTATAGTTGGGAAACAGACATGCCTTGAAATTTTAAGAACAGCGGAGCTGTTACTACTTCACATTTTTTATTCTGCAAAACAGAGTTTTTTTTTATCCCCTATCCTGAATGAGTAAAAAATACAACTTTCAAGCCAATAGTAAAAACCGAATAATCTTATTTCAAACCTATTTTGTAGAGAAAAGTATCTCCTCATCGGACAGTGTAGATCCAAGATCAGACTGCACGTTCTGTGCAGTCTGATCTTGATCTACACTGTCCGCAAAAGGTCAGTGAGTCGCGCTTAGCAGCTTAAAGGAACTTCCCCGGCATGATTAATGTTAATTACACCTTTATCAAACAATCCCATGCCTTCAGATCCCGAAATAAAAGCACATTTTAAACATCGTGGGAAAAGGAGAAAATGCTGGTTAATTTTTCATATTTCCCCAACAGCGTTTTTTATGTTATCAAACCAAAAAAGTAAACCTTTAAAGCTACATTGAATTTGTCGCATGAAAATGCTTTCAATATATAAAAATATAATTTTGTCTGCTCGTAAAAAGTTCAACTTCGAAATTATCATAATTTCTATGTAATTATAATTATGGATAAATATATATTCCTTTGGTATTTGTTGTTCAGATCGATTACAGCTGTGTATAAACCATTTTAAATGATAAAATATTAATCGCTTTTTGTATTTCCTGCTTTTTGTAGTAGAATGCCCTTTGAGGCATGTCAATAGTTCAGCTCCTTTGATGACAAGGACGACTTTCACACTATTTCTCTTCATATCGAAACATAAAAAAGTGTCATTATTCATATTCCAGTACCTATTTTGCCATCTCTCTTACCTTTGAGCTACCAAATAAATGGAACGGATATTTTCACCCAATAGTAACAAGAAATATCTTTTAAAAAGATAGACGGCGTAAATTTGCCCGCAAATTGGCAGGGGTCCTTAAAATAAACATGTCTAAATTTTTGACCAATCACAAACTTCTATTTATTCTTTTTTTTATCAGTACCAAAAAGTAGATCATTCAGCTAATCCGAAAACACCAAATATTGCAATTTCAAAGTTGATTTCACCGGAAAGAAAATACCGTATCGGACAGTGGAGGTCTAAGATCAGACTGCACATTTTGTGCAGTCTGATCTTGATCTACACTGTCCGCTAGAGCCCCCCCCCCCAATTTGCACTTAACAGACTAAGGGTGAGAAAAGATCTTTATTGGTTCTTGTTACAATCTGCCATATTTCCTCAGAGACGTTGACCGCATATTTGACTGACAATTGAACTGGTCATTTAGTACTATTAATTTTACTTTTTGTCTTGTATGTTTTACAAGGACCACTTTAACCATTTACCTTTCATTTTGTTTGATTAAGTTATTTACATCTGATTACAAAAGTACGCATTTACCATGACCCTTTAAAGCGCTTTTCAACGAGTCTCTTTGAAAAGGGAGGTTAATCCATCGGCAAAAAGTATCGACCCAGGTCAGCCTGCGCGCTCCGCGCAGGCTAACCTTGGTCGAAATTTTTTGCTATTGGTAATTTTTCTGCATGTCCAAGGATTAATCTATCTCATGATTTATTAGATTATTACATATTTGTGTGTGTGTTTTTATCCATAGTTATATGATGACTTACTTGGTTGATTGATTGATTTTATGGTGTTTAACGCCGTTTTCAACAATATTTCAGTTATATCGCAGCGGCCAATGCACCTATCCATGCTTTCCTGGAGTTTTTTTTTACCAGTACTCCTCATAATATTCTATCCAAGCCACTGGCTGCTTTCCCGTATAACCATCGTTGAGAAAACACACAGCGGTTAGAGAAGAATGAATCCTCTCGCAATGACCATCATCAGTCCTCTGAAAGAAATTTGCCGAGCCGGAAATCGAACCAGCGACCTCCTGTTCTCTAGTCCTGTACACTACCGACTTAGCTACCGGGGCTAGATGGCTTGCTGGGTATAATGCATCAAGATGTATTGAGCCCACTTTTAGTACCAGAGCATGTCTTATTTGCTTTTTCTGTAGACGGTGTAGGACAAGATCATACTGCAGTTCATGACAGTTTGATCTTTGCTCCACTTTTTTGTGACATATCCTGGTAAAATCAGTCTGGAAAATTGAATATTCGAGCCTTTTTTCCTTGCTATAAATTTTCCGTTGAATGTATCTGGATCACTGAGGTTTGATTATACGTGCAGTTGTATTCCTTTGACCCTTAACCTACTAAAATAACTAACATAAAACTTTCAAGCCGATAGTAAGAACCCAAATGTTGTTATTTCATAGTTATTTTTTTCTGGGAAAATATATCCTTATCGGACAGGGTAGATCCAAGATCAGACTGCACGTTCTGTGCAGTCTGATCTTGATCTACACTATCCGCAAAAGGCCCTTGAGTCGCGCTTAGCAACCTAAGGGTTAACCATTAAATCTTTACCAGATGAAAAAAATGTAGACTTTTCTAATTTGAAAGCATTCGTAGACTACAAACAAAATTTATCTCAAACGATAAATTTAGTAGCTGAAATTGTAGAAAACTTTGTGGGAAAAGGAGAGAATACTGGTTAACCAGTATTTCCTCCTTTTTCCACAACGTTTTTAAAGCCTTGATCCTCAAGGGCGTTCAAACACGGGATCGTTTGGTAAAGGGTTAACTCTCTACCGAATGTTACGGGAGACCACTCCTTCATGTATGGCATCATCCCGATTTAAATACAATACCTAACAACTGCGTTAGGGAGAATTCTCTTTAGCTCAGTGGTTATGGTATTGGCTTTTCGTCCGGGCGTTCTAGGTTCGAATCCTGCCCGGTCCCTGTATTTCTGCCATGCATTTGTTCATTTGTTTCTTTGTTACGGACTTTGTTCGTAAGACAAATGACAAAAAATTTAGACTTGTCCATATGGAGAGCATTTGCAGACGAAAATATTCTTGTGTCTCAGAATTTAAAATTGTTTTGGAAGGTTAGAAAACATTGTGGGAAAAGGAGAAAATGCTGGTTACCAGCATTTTCTCCTTTTCCCACAATGTTTCCAAAAGCCTTCTCTTTCAGGGTCGTTAAAAGTTGGGAACATGTGGTAAAGGGTTGACGTGTCCTTTTTTTGGACGAGTAACATGTACTTTAAGTTCCATTTATTTTAGTTACTTACAGCTGAACGCATGTGAACCATAGACTTTAAAGGAGCATTTTATGATTTTTTCGTCATAAATCGAAATCGTGTAACACGCTGTTAAATATCATTTGATCATTTTTCCTTCCGAGTGTAAAGAAACTGAAGGGTCACACAAAGGCAAAAGATGCAAATTTGGCGTTTAAGGATAGGGCACCCTAATGGGATGCGTGTAACATCGCCTTTCATCGCCAAAATCGTACGGATTCGGCTCAAACTCGGGTAATCCGTAATCGATGCGGGGAACCAGCGTCTATCGGCCGATCGATCATGGAGTACCCGAGTCTTAGTCGAATCCGTACGTTTTTCGGCGATGAAAGGCGATGTTACACTAACCCCATTAGGGTGCCCTATCCTTAAATATCGACATGGTCAGATATGACGTCATCGTACAAGGTTGAAGTATGTTATTATTAATCATGTGACGTTCCCACAAGTCGCATTCGGCATACCTCGGGTGATGGGAGCCATCAAATTCCTCGGCTGTATCTGGTAGCTTGATATATACCTACACGGTACATTTCATCGCCGGAAATACGCCGGTTTACCGTTCTGAAAATTTTAAGGCTCTTCGTAAAAAAGAAAACTTGATTCTCAATTTTCTATCGAAATCCTTCTAACTATACTTCAGTTGACAAACAGTTCGTAAATTCATTTTTTTAACGTGGTTTATCAATTGCGATTGAAGTTTTCACCGACAGATAAATAGATGTGAGTAACTTCATTGAGGTTGTTTATGTCGTTGCTAAACGACTGATAGTGGCGCAGCCATGTAAAAGATCACGAGATTGGCAATTCAAATGGAAACGACCGTTATACAGACGAGGGTAGATGTAGGTACGGAATCGGCCGAGTTGTGACGAGTGCACGAGTCGTTGAGAAATCCTGAGGCGAAGTCTAAAAATATATTTTAACCCATTACCAAACTACGAAATTTTGGACTCAACTAAATTGACAGTTTTTGCGGACGAAAGATCAAATGAAGCTTAAACGATGATTTCTGGTTAAAAAGGGACACTGTGGGAAATAGAGAAAAAGCTGGTTATCAGCATTTTCTACTTTCCCTCAATGTTTTCAAAAGTGTTATCCTTCTGGGTCGTTAAAACTCGGAATGTGTAGAAAAGGGTAAGGAGGTTTTGTATCACTGCACGGAAATACCATGACTTGTCTTATTATCTACTGATGGTTTCAAAACTAATGCCTAACTAAATATTGTGATGTTTTAGCATTTTTGAAGTTTGGTATGATTATAAAAATGTGAATAGCCCCCTTTGAGATCTAATTTCTTAACTAGAAGTCGCTGGGTCAAAGAAGTGAGTGCGTTTAAATATTGCTATAACGTTTGACGTAAGAGTTGTGCAAATATTGTTTTGATGGATAATCGCGCTTCTTACAATAGTTCTGCTACGCTTGCTATTTGTTCAAACGTCTTATAGAATCTTTTTCTGTGTCATAAATCAGGCAAAAAAAAATCACTATTATAGTCATAATCATTGTCGACTTTGACTCATTATTCACGCCATTACTACCACCACTGTCAACAACAATATGATGATGATGATGATGATAGTGATGATGATTATGATGATGACGACGACGACGATGATGACGATACTGACACGACAACGACGATGACGATGATAATGATGATGTTGTTGTTGTTGATAATGATGCTGATTACGACGAGGAGGAGGACGACACCGACAACGATGATAATAATAATGATGATGATAATGACGATAACGACAATGATGATGATGATGATGTTGACGACAAGGACTACGACAACGGTAATGATGATGACCACAACTATTACTACACAGTCCAAAGATACAGTTATACTGGTCTACAACGTCGAAATGAGTAAAGATTAAAGTTTCAACTTAATTAACACCAGGTTGACTCAAGGACCAGTCTACCTCAGAATTTAGTCGGTTATAAGATATAATAGATTATATTATATTTCACGTGTCTATTTTTAGAAATGTTATGGGTAAAGAAATGTCGTAATTTAAGCTGGGGGGAATTATTTCCCCGTCACAGTGAATATTTTCCTCCTGCCGAAAATCTGGAACTACTTTTTTATGTTTTTTAAGTTTTTAAGTTTTAAAAGTGGCATTCATTGACAAAATAATCAGAGAAAATATAATATATAATTTATTTCATCAGCTTGTGGTTAATATGGGGAAATATTTGCCTCAAAAGGGAAAGGTCCGCGAAAGTAACTCGTGCCTTACGGCACTCGTTATTTTCGCATACCTTTCCCTTTTTCGGCAAATATTTCCCCATATTAACCACAAGCTGATGAAATAAACTCTATTTATGGATCCATAATTATATGACGACTTGCTTTGTATAATGCATCATGGAGATTCATTAAACCCCTTTTGCTACAAGTCGTCATATAATTATGGATCCATAAAATCCATTATGTCTTATAACCGACTAAATTCTGAGGTAGACTGGTCCTAGGACACGCAGAAAATTTATCAAAAGCGAAAAGTTTCGACTCAGGTCTGCCTGTGCGGACTGCGCAGGCTGACCTGAGTAGATAATTTTTTGCAGACGCATTAAGTACCCTTTTGACAGAGCATGACTCATGTCCTTAAAGGCCCAGTAAAGGCCAAAATATCAAAGCAGGTGTCATAATACTTTTCAATTTAAATCATATCATTTAAAAGTATGAAAAATATTGTTGAGATGACGGTCTGTTATCGTGTGGTCGGGCCATATGTTAGTCACTGGAAGAATCTTAAAAGAAGAATCTAAAAATCAAGCAAAAAGTAAACAAAAGATACAGCTACCTGGCAGGTTTTAACCTAGTTTTGAAATTAATTTCTCTGTCAGCGACTAAGACTTGGACCGACCATACAATGACAGATTGTCATCTTTACAATAATTTCCATACTTTTAAATGCTATGATATAAATTCAAATGCATTTAAACACCCGCTTTGTTTACATTTGTCCTTTATTGTTACTTTAAGTTCGTGTACACATAACAGAAAAACCAGTACACTGATTTCCCTTTTACTCGGCGACTCGTCCAGGATTGTCTTCGAGAGGGTAGAAGAGATTGTGGAAAAATGAGAAAATGCTGGTTCCCACAATGTTTTTTACTTTTTCAAATACAAATCCTGTACTTTAAGCCTCGTTTGATTTGTCGTCTGCTAGTCCTTTCAATTTGGCCAAGTCTAACTGTTTCGTAGTCTGGGAAAAGAATTAACTCCTTTCCAGACGACGAATTTTTTTAGATTTGTCCAAATTGAAAGCATTTGCAGACTACGAAATGGATGCCTATAAAAGGATGAAATTTTCTTCTGAGAATAGAGAAAACATTGTGAGAAAAGGAGAAAATGCTGGTTACCAGCATTTTCTCCTTTTCCCACAACGTTTTCAAAACACTTCTTCCACAGGGTCGTTAAAAGTCGGGAATATGTGTTAAAGAATTAAGGCAGTGGACAGGTAACGCGGAGGGTTGATTGACTGATTAATTGTTTGGTGTTCAACGCCGTTTTCAACATTATTTCAGTTATATCGTGGCGGACAGTGCACCTATCCATGCTTTCCTGGAGTTTCTTTTACCGGTACTCCGCTTAATATTCTTTCCAAGACACTGGCTGCTCTCCCACGTTAGCATTAAGGCAACAATAGTCAGCGGTGAGAGAGGAATGAATCCTGTCGCAATAAACGTCATCAATCCTCAGAAAGCAATTGGCCGAGCCGGGGATCGAACCAGCGACACCTGTTCTCAAGTTACCGAATGAGCTACCGGGGCTCGGCGGTAACGCAGAAGGGCAAATAAGGTTGCGTAACAGTACACGTCAGCAAAGGCTATGCAAGGACCGAGCATGATGATCTGCTTGTAATAAGTGTCTGCTATTCCCAGGCAATGTTTTTCAGGGCTTCAAACAGCTGGTTGAGTATCTTTGGCTGATCCTCTAGCAACTTATTATCTGATTCACTTACTTCTCTTAATTTCTTTGCAACCTATAAGCTATTTTCTTATTTTCTCTTCCGCCAGAGCACTATGACATTACATTTTATAATGTTAGTTATGACTATAAACTATTGTAAGTTTTTGTAATTAAAATCTTTCCTTCGTTCGTTCGTACTTTCGTTCGTTCGAAGTTAACTCTATATACAACTACAAAAATGTTTTAGAAAGGTTCAAAATCAAAGCATTTGCAGACAACATACAGTATAAGTAGAAATTTTTGCGATGTTGAAATTTTTGCGATTTCGCGAATTTAAAAGTTCGCAAAGTTTTCTGTTCGCGTATTTTACCACAAGTATACCAACAAATAACGAGTGTCTTGAATTCGCAAACATTTCCATACGCAAAACGTCAGCAATCGCTAATTCGCTAATTTTGCGACATGCGTATATATCCACGTATACATTAATTATCATGTTCGGCTCAAATTATACTATTTGTCTTTGAAGGGGTAGAAAATATTGTGGGAAAAAGGAGAAAATGCTGGTTACCAGCATTTTCTCCTTTTCCCACAATATTTTCAAAGCCTTCTTTCTGAAAGTTGTTTAATCACTGGCCTGTTTTGTAAGGGTTTTATACCCTGCTACACAGAATTATTGAGCCTTAACAGCCGGATACAACTTTTGAAAAAATTGTGAGAAAAGGAGAAACTGCTGATAACCAGCATTTTCTACTTTTCCCACAATGTTTTCTACCCTTTGAATCACAAATCTTAAAGGTCTAGTTATATTTACTTTGACGTCTGCAAATCCTTTCAGTTTGGATGAGTCGAAAGTTTTATAGTTTGGTAAAGTGTAAACAATCTATCTTAAACGAAATTACACATGAAAACCATTTTTATAAGCGTATAAACATTCTTTTTTTTGACGTGATAATACACCATGAAAAAATAAAGTAAAACTGTAACATAAAGCGAATTACAAATTGCCTTGATCGAGTCTAAATGATTGTGTTATTACGCAACACTGTACTATTTTCAAAGTGCGGTAACTCTTGGAAACCTAAAAGCAGCCAGCTGAAAAAAAAAAAAGCTACCAGCACATCTACAGCGTCTGCTGAATAATTGTACAAAGCTTTTATACAAACACAGCTAAACTGAACTGGGATTTCTTAATAACATGAGGGCCATTGCCCCTTAAGCGCTCACCTGAGTAAAGTCATCTAGGACTGACAAAACTGAAGAGATCCTCTTTGTAATGATGTAAAATACATGAATTTTAGTGACCTACTTTTATACCGACTTAATCTATTTTTAAACTTGTGAGAGATATAATGAAGACAGAAGTTCTGACGGAGCTTCGTGAGTATCAGTCTGAAAATATGGCCCCTATAGAATACAGAAGGTTTTACCAAGATTTGGTTAAGTGACCAACTTTTTGACCTGAGGTGTCCCAATTCCAAACCTGACAGAAGACATCAAGACCAACATTCTGACCAAAGTCTATGAGTATCCGACTGAAAATCTAGCCTCTAGAGTGCACTGGAGGTTTTTTCTAAGATTTGTCCCATTGACCTAATTTTTGACCAGACGTAACCCAAATTCAGTCTTGTGTGAGATATAAACAACACAAACATTCTGACAATGTTTCATAAGTATGAGGCTGAAGATATAGCCTCAATATTCCACACAAAGTTTTTCTAAGGTTTGGCCCGGTGACCTACTTTTACCCCGACGTCACCTATTTTCAAACCTAGATATCACCGAGAAAAAGATTATGATAAAGTTTCTTGGGTATCGGGCTTAAAATGTGGCTTCTAGAGTGCATATATAGAGGATATTTGTTTTTTTCGATGAAAGATCGAAATTTATTTCATCGAGTGAACACCATCGGTAATATTTTCACGAGTGGCGCAGCCACGAGTGAAATATTACCGATAGTGTTCACAAGATGAAATAAATTTCGATCTTTCACCGAAAAAAACAAATATTCTATTTTATTTCATGCTTTTAACCCTTTCTGGGAGGAGCTTTATCAAAATCCAGTACAGTTCTTTTCCGTTATTCACAGTATACCGCTCCCGCATAGCAACGCATTACAATATTACGTCAAGCGCGAGAAATGTAAAGTAAATGACGTCATATTTCCATCTGGTTGTGAGGCACGCGCAATTTACCTAGGCAACAAGAACATGAAAATCGGTATTTTCACTGGTCGTACCCGTGTAATATCGAAAAATATTTTCACTGCTATTTCTCGATATCCTACCGGAAAGCATGAAATAAAAGGTTTTTTTCTAAGGTTTGGCCCAGTGACCTACTTTTTGTGCTGACATGACCCAATTTCAAACCTGTCCTAGATATTATCATGACAAACAGTCTGATTAAATTTCTTGGTTATCGGGCTTGAAATGTGGCTTCTAGAGTGAACACAATGTAATTGTTAACGCCCGGAAGACGCACGACGGACGACGCATGTCGCACGACGGACGACGGACACAGCACGATCACAAAAGCTCACTTTGAGTACTTTGTGCTCGGGTGAGCTTAACTCTTTAAGCACAATGCCGACTTTAACGCCTCTTGAAAAGAAGGCTTTTGAAAAGATTGTGGGAAAAGGAGAAGATGCTGGTAACCAGCATTTTCTCCTTTTCCCACGATGTTTTCTACCCTGGTTAAAAAAAAAAAAAAAAAAACATTGCACCATTTGAGCCACATTGAAATTGTCGTCTGCAAATGCTTTCAATCTGGACAAGTCTAAAATTTTGTCGTCTGGTAAAGGGTTAGGCACATATGTGCCATGCTTTGGCAAAAGGGGGCTTAATGCATCTCCGTGATACATAATACCAAAAAAGACATCACATAATTATGGGTCGATAAAATTCATTTTGTTTAACAGCCGACTGAATTAAGAGGTAGACTGGTCCTTTGAAATACAGAAAAAAATATCAATAACGAAAGGTTTTGGCCCAGGCCAGCCTGCAACTGACCTGGTCGATATTTTTCGCAGATGCATTAAGCCCTTTTTTCAGAGCGTGGCTCCTATCTATTTGACCTGCCACTATAGATGGATAGACGGACACTCTGATTCCAGAATACCCCTGTTTCCCCCTCCCCCCCTCCACCCCCCCCCCCCCCCCCCCCCGCGTTTTGATGGGTATAATAAGCGGAAAAGTTCGAAAACGTATCTGAAAAACAGTTTAAAAATTATTTCTTTTCAAATCTCACTCCGAACTCCGGTAGAGTTATAATCGCAAGACTTGGGTAGTCTCTCGGGTCGCTCGATGGTAGATCAGAATTGACAGGGGCTAAAACTCTGTATTTCGAAAATATGCCCAACACAAGGCGGAATATTCTCTCCATAGCAATACTTGTTCCACGACATTTGCGCATGCCCAGACCAAAGTGAAGAATGCGCCTGCGCAAAGGATCAGTAACGGGTAGGATCTGACCAGTTGCATCCAAAAATCTCTCGGGTCTCAATGTCCATGGCGCTTCCCACAGCGCCTCGTCGTGATGGATGCCAAAATGATTGCCGAGAATTGTGCTGCCTTTAGGAAAAAGGTAACCGTCTACTTCACTGTCCTCATTTACGTAGTGCTGGAAAGAAACATTGACAAGGCTGAGGTAACGCATACATTCTAAAATGACAGCCATCATATAGGGCACATCTTCCTCCCTGATATCTGTGATGGTTTTCTTTGTAGTGATACCGTCGAGCTCTTCATGTATCTTGCTCTGCATGTCGGGGTGTTCAATGGCCTGAAGTAAAATATATGCCACATTTTTGGCCGTTGGGAAGACGGAATTGAACACAAGATCTAGAGTACAGGCGTTTAGATTTTCATTTGTTATCATACTCATTTCATTTCCCGAGTTTTGGGCTGCAAGCATGTACTGAAGAATTCCGTGTCCACTCGCTTGCTGTTGATTTGCCCTTGCATCCTTCACGAGAGTTGCCACTAGTTGGTCTCGTGCTACTATAAATTGCTGAACAGCTGACCGGACAGGCCCCGGAACATACCGAAGCCAAGGCATCTTGGTCAGTTTTATTGTCTTCCCTCCTCGGTAGAGGCAATTGGTAGCATCTAGGTATTCAACAATAACCTCTGCGTGTTTGTCCTCTGCTTCAATTCCCATAAACTCTGTCGAGTACATTTTCGCTACAATTTTCGTAAGATGCTCTACAGATATATCCTCAGTTTTCTCCAGGGATTCTAGAAAATTATACAGTTGTCTCTCCGTAAGGCTTTTGATCACAGCATCATCTTCTATGGCCGATATTGCTTTCCACAGCACAGATTTCAAGGCTAGCTCTTTGTCGGAAAAGTTGGATTCGAGGTAACCGCTTCCATCATATTTCAACCGTTTCACAGAGGTGTTCGGTCTATAACATAATTCCCGTCGGGAAAATGCCCTCTCCATGATGTTGATATCACTGATCACAATGATACGCGTAGAAAATAAAGAAAATTGACACAAACCTCCGTAAGTCTTCCTTAGATTGTCCATTGTGACATGAAGTTTTTCCATGTTAACTTGTCCAAGGTTCCCGATTAAGGGCCAGCCCTTTGGACCTGGTATTTCCTTAGCCATGTTCAAATTATAACCGATCGTTTAAACAAGTAATGCAAGCCGTATATGTTCAATCATTTTAGCAGGCCTATTATTTTAAACACTTAACCTGCTTAATAACCAAAACTTTCAAGTCGATCGTAAAAAAACCCCCCAAATATTACTAATTCAGTATTATTTTTGAGGATAAATATCACCTTATCGGACAGTGTAGATCCAAGATCAGACTGCACATTCTGTGCAGTCTGATCTTGATCTACGCTGTCCGCAAAAGGTCCTCGAATCGCGCTTAGCGGACCTAGGGATGATTTATCATTTATGAGGAGAGCCTCAAGGCAAGACATCTCATGGTACACCGAGTGTAACGAAATCATGGTATCTATGGTAACTGATCATGATTTACATAAAATCTTTATCAGACAACTTAATTTTAGATTTGTCAAAATCGAAAGCATTTGCAGACGACAAAATAAATATGACACAAAAATTGAAATTTGTTTTAGGAAGGGCAGAAAACATTCGCGGTGGGAAAAGGAGAAAATGCCGGTTACTAGCATTTTCTTATTTTCACAATGTTTTGAAAAATGTGTTTTTTTTCTTTGGGCCTTTAAAACTTGTCATTGTACGGTAAAGGGTTAAATCTATCTATCATACATTAAATTGTGAAATAAAGTGCATAGATCTATTTAGATTTGATTTGCAGTGAGTGAAAGTTTCTTGTAAAACGTTGATACATTCACGTAACTTTGAAAGCATTAACGACGTATATTACAAATTTTTCTAACGGACAGATTTTTTTAAAATTGTGCACATACAAAGCTCATCATGTCTCTAGGAGATTACAGTAAAAAAAGATGTGGTTTTGAGCATAGTAAATGTACAAATGTGCATATTATATATGGATCATTGGGTTAAAAAGGGAGACAATTTGACCAAATTAAGGGTTAATCTTAAATAAATACGTACTCTCTAACGGACAGATTTTTCTTAAAATTTCCACACTTATAGTATTTATAATTCTAAACAATGAGAAAAAATAAAAAAAAAGGCACCTATCCGTGCTTATTTCGTCAGAAAACAAGGTTGAAGGTCACTGTGGAAGTTATTTTTTCAAGGAAAAAAATAGGATAAAAGCTCAGCAGACATAGTGGGAAAAGGAGAAATTGCTCAATAGGAGTGATTTCTCCTTTTCCAACAATAATTTTCAAAGTGGAAACAGCTATACTCCCACAGCTTTAAATTTCCTGCCTTTGTTTCCTTGTTTGGTGTGTAACACCGTGTCAGCAGCATTTTAATTATTTCACGGTGACAGTTCAAAGATCTATTTTTTTCTCTTCACAAATACTACCCGAAGAAAGTGCTACTTGTTTCAGTGCACCAATAGTATTACCATTATGTGCAAAAAATACAAAGGTGCACTTTTGATCCAATATCCACGACAAAAATACATGCGCAGTAGGATGCGCCCGAACATTTCTCATATACGTCGTTAAATATATATAGACGGGTTAAAAGCGGAATGGTCGCTTTAAAATCGGGAACTGCGGGGCTATTAGGAGTAGCTGAAAGTACTGGCTTTTGACCTATTTTTTGATATTGATAAAAAATGAATAAGTAGAAACTTGTGAATGGTCAAAAATGTACACATATTTATTTTAAGGGCCCCTGCCTATTTGCAGGCAAATTCACGTCATCTTTTTCAAAGATATTTCTTGCTTTCAATGAGACAAAGTATACGCATCTATTGGAATTCGATGCAACAGAATCAACGCGTGACTTTCCCACAAGCCTTTGCGAAATTTGCTGCTAAATCTAAAAATATCCTAAAAGGCTACGCATCACTTGAAGGAAATTTCATATATTTTTTTTTTCTTTCTCATTTGTCTATCCAGTTAGCTCATAGAGACTGAATAAATAATAAAAAAAAAAAAAAAATCACAAAGAAACAAAAGTACTGAATTAAATAAAGGGTAGGGCAACAGTCCGTTTTCCGACTAAAATCGGCGGGGGGGGGGGGGGGTTGCGTGGGTGGGGAGTTGTCCGGGTGCCAATGTCCAGCTGGCAAAACATCCGTTGGGCGAATGTCTTAGTGGGCAATTGGCCATGGCCCTTAAAGTTAACCTTTAGGCTGCTAAGCGCGACTCACTGACCTCTTTCGGACAGTGTAGATCAAGATCAGACTGCACAGAACGTGCAGTCTGATCTTGGATCTACATCTGTCTGATAAAGAGATAATTTTTCCCCAAAACATACGTTTGAAAAAGCAATATTTGGGTTTTTACAATGGAATTGAGAATTTCGTTTTAGTTATTTCGCAGAATAAGGCTTAGGTGAACATGACAAGTATGTCGTCTCTATTTTAAGTAATCTAGCAGATATTGCTTAAAAGCCCAGTAAAGGCCAAAATATCAAACCAGGTGACATAATACATTTAAATGTAAATCATACCATTTCAAAGTATGGAAAATATTGTGGAGATGACAATCTGTTATCGTGTTGTCGGGCCATATGTTAGTCTCTGGCAGAAAAAAAAAACAAGAATTTTAAAATCAGGCAAAAAGTAAACAAAAGACACGGCTACCTGGCAGGTTTTAACCTAGTTTTGAAATTAATTTCTCTGTCAGCGACTAGCACTTGGACCGACTGTACAATGACAGATTGTCATCTGCACAGTAATTTCCATACTTTTAAATGGTATGATATAAATTCAAATGCATATAAACACCCGGTTTGTTTACATTTGGCCATTAACGTTACTTTAAGTCAAATTTGTCATGTGACCTCAAAATTTGGTCGTGATCTTAACCAGGGATTCTATATGATATAAAGCGCATTTTCATAGCACAGCTTCACCTTTTCCAATACAAGTGCCGACTTCAGTAGCTTTTCCGGATGACGTAGATCAAGATCAGACTGCACAGAACGTGCAGTCTGATCTTGGATCTACATCATCCGCTAGCATGGTGCTGAACTATGACCCAACTCATCTTCAAAAGCAAGGAAAATCGTTCTTAAGTTGGAAGTGAGAGTTAAAGGTATATAAAACTAGAGGTTGATCCAACTTTTCTTTGGGTTGAGAAATGTGATATTTTGTTCAGAAAAATATTAGGGTGTAACTGTGTACTCTATCGAAAGGGGGCTACAAAAATAATTTGCCTCCACTGGGGTGTCAGCCCGTATTCATCAACCATCCTTAAGAACGTCCTTAATCTTATTCTCATGAATTTTCTAAATGTGAAAGTAACACAACTTCTGAATGACTAAACCATTTGGTTTAGCCATTCAGAAGTTGTGTTACTTTCATATGTAGAAAATCTTGGAGAGTAAGACAAAGACTGAAAAATGGCTTGTGAATGTAGTCCACGGACCCCTAATCTTCATGACAAGTGGACGCAACTGTTTACTTTTTTGAAAAGGGGGGGGGCTGCAAAAATAACTTGCCTCAGCTGGGGTCTGAACCCCTAACCTTCAAGACCATAAGACCATATCTCATCGACTCTACTAACTGAGGTATCCGTGCAACTGTTTTTCTCCTGTATTTAAAATGGATTTACCTATTTTAACACCCCCCCCTCTCCCCCCCCCCCCCCCAAAAAAAAAAAAAAAAACGCCGGCGTTTCCGTTGTTATAAAATGGGATATTTTATTGAAAAAATTCCAAACGATAAACTTCTGGACTTGAAAAAATTGAAAAAAAAAAATCAAATTTTGCTCAAATGTTGGAACTTCTCTTGAAAGGATGGAAAACATTGTGGGAAAAGGAGAAAATGGCAGTTACTACCATTTTCTCCTTTCCCCGCAATGTTTTCAAATGCCTTCTTCTTCAGAGTCGGTAAAACACGAAACTGAAGTTGTGTGACGTTGAAGTAGGGGAAAAAACAGAAATCACTTCAATCAGTTGTAATCCATATCATCTTTAGTTTATCAAACTGTAGTTTCTTGTGGTTTTTATGCCGAATGCTAGCCGTTGCAGTTGCGAGCTTGCCTAGATTAAGACCGATAAAAAACGTAATTCTGAATTTTTAGTCGTCAGTTTTGATTTAACTGTCGTGACCGGATGTTTAACCGACGGATCTCAAGGGAACTTAAAGGATTCTTGTCACCTGAATTTGACCTCGCATGTACTTAAAATTTAGGTCCTATGTGACGGTGCTATACACCGAGAGCGTTGTGGAACCAGGTGTAAATAGTGATGAGTTCCGTCCTGTATCTTCTCTCTCCTCTAAAATATGAAATGACAAACAGCCGTCTGGGTTCGTCGCGATATGGGCAATAGGTGGCGACGTTAACTCAAAGCAAACAAATGGAAGTATTTACATGGACACTTCCTAGATCAGAACAACATCGGTTATAAGAACTTAACGCCGAATCACTGGACAGTGTCGGATGTTGATATTGTTGGTACAGTGGAATGCTTTCAAAAAAAAAAAGTATACATGCCTTAAGTTTACAAGAAAAGGATCGTTGAGAGAGGGAAGAGAGAAGCAACGCGTCTCAACAGCATATAAGGGAGGCAACTATTTGAAAGTTTCACAGAATTTTTGACAGGAGTATTTGCCCTGTTTCGACATAATTTCAAAGTTATTTTTCCATAATTAGAACGCCCCCCCCCCACCGTTTCTTTTTTTTTTTTTGATATCGGTGTATTTTCGACTTTGAGGTAGAAGGTTCTGAAAAGCATTGCCAGAAAAGGAGAAAATGCTCGTAAGCAGCATTTTCTCTCCTTTCCAAACAAAATACCGTATAATTTTTAAAACGACGTTCGAAGCATAAATGGTTTTCTTAAATTGAAAAAAAGTGGAGAAAATAAAAATGTCTAGATGGAAAATACTCTATTATAATTAAGAAAATAAATACCTCCAAAATAGCATATAAAACTTATAGAGTTGGTATTTGGTCTGTAGCATAATGTTTTTTTTTTTTTTAATCAAAGATTTTCAAATTGTGACCCTGGATAAAATAAACATGCCTTCGTGTTAAACATAGATTAAAGTAAAGAAAAATTAAAAAAAGACAGAAATAAAGAAAAAAACTTCTTGTGTCAAAGATGGCCCTGTCTGATGGGGTAATGTTAGCCTGGGTCCAGGCAATAATCGATTAACTCGTTTCCTGCTAAATAAGCCTAGTAGTAAAAAATAGTAAAAACTCAAATATTGCTAATCAAAAGATATTTGTTTTGGGAAAAACATGTCCCTATCGGACAGTGTAGGTCCAAGATCAGACTGCACGTTCTGTGCAGTCTGATCTTGATCTACACTGTCCGCAAAAGGTCATTAAAGGGTTAAAAATCACTCCTTCTTACGATCTCCTTCGCGGCCTTAACAGATCTGTGGCAGAACTGTTCATCGGTTCTTCAATTACCACAATTTAACGTCACTGCTGACAAAGTACGAGTAACGTAAGAGTATATGAACCATGCTCTGTGAAAAGGGGGCTTAATGCATCTGCAGCAAGTATCGATTCATGTCAGCCTGCCCATCCGTTTTTGGTAAATTTTCTGCGTGTCAAAGAACCATTCTACCTCCACATTCAAGCGATTGTTAGACGAAAAAGATCCATAATTATGTGAGGACTTGCATGGTATAATGAATCACAGAAATGCATTAAGCCTCTTTGTGCCAGAGTATGGCCCATATAAAAGGGGACAAATGATCGGACTGGAACGCAGGCTAGGAAAAAAAGTTTGTATATCTTCTCGTATGGACTTACTCGTACAACGTCGTGGTCGCCAAATATAACAGTTCTGCCACATAACCTGCTGAGGCGTGGTTTGAACCCAGGACCTCTAGTTCCCAAGGCGAACGCTGTACTACGTCGCTACAAAAGCTAGCTTTATAGCAAGGCAGTACAAGTGTTCCCTTTTACAAACACAAGCTATACATTTATATCTATCTGTGGGCTAGACTAGTATACTACATAAAGACTCAGACAGTACATGTAAACTGAATCAAAATAATGTGCCAAATCCATCTGGAAGAGCAGTCACCAGCGAAGACTATATTTATAAACTAAGTTTACCTGAGAAAAACAAGCCATCATATAAAGAGGTACCAATTAATCAATAAAACAAAAAGAACAAACCACAGAAAAAACAACCTGACAGTCCTGAAACAAGCACCAGTGGAATTCAGATCACCAGACATATGAAAATATGAGTGATGACAGATATGGAAGTAAAATATATTGATACTGAAAAATACTGTATTTGTACATGTTTTGAACCAAAAGGATTGAAAAACCTGCCTTATTTATACTTGTAAAATGGGCAAAATGTGATTATTGCGAGCACTGGGTACATCTGACCTTCTGTACAGCTGAAAAAACAATTAGGAGACAGAGTAAATTTCACTGTCCCCATTGTGTAGGCATTTAAACTTCCAAATGAATAGACGGATGTGGTAAGTCAGCTCTATCCTTTTTAACTTATTTTCAAATAGTTATGTTTTATATTGTTACGAGCCAAGCGTAACGAGAAAGAAAACCAGCAACAAGCCTTTACCAATTAAACAATATTTATTAATGAACAAAGACAAAAAAGCACAATAGGAGTTAAGTTTGAATGAAATCTTGTCAATTCTAATCTTAGAACAAGAAATACAATAAGTCCCTCAAAATTAAGAATAATGTTTAGATTACAAAAGAATAAAGTTTCTGGTTTCTAAAACCTAAATTAACAATAGTTTAACTTGCAAGTAGATATGAGCAACCTGTTTAATAAAAAGATAATTCCAACTTACAGATGTCAATCCCAAGTTAAATCCAACACTTTTCATTAATTCTGTATCCTCCAAGCCACAAGTCTAACTTCAAAATCCAAAATCACCAAGTAAGTCACTCCTATTTATATCAGCTTGGAAAATGCTAGATTAGTCTTTTCTAGAAAGATGACATCATGGATTAGTAAACAGCTTGTTGACTAACAAATTGTTTCTAAAAATAACCACAATGGAAAAACCAATACATGTTCTTCATGTTTCTAGAATATTCTGAAAACAGGTCACTGTATATCCTATCTACATAACACTTCCCCTCCTAAAGGAAAAGAAAGTTTTAAGAATTAAAACTTTCTTTTGTTAGAATATAAAACAAATCATTACACTTAACTGTACATGAAAATACACTATATATAAAGACAAATGTTAACTATTTACAAGTTAAACTCTAGACAAAGCATCAGGGATAATATTATCCCTACCTTTTATGTGTCTGATATCCATGTTATATTCTTGTAAAAACAGACTCCACCGGAGTAAACGTTTATTCTTGTTTTTCATTTTATGGATAAAAGTCAGATGATTATGATCACTATATACAATGATGGGTGCAGGAGAAGACGACAAATATATCTCGAAATGCTGAAGAGCAAGAATGAGAGATAAACACTCTTTTTCTATTGTTGAGTAGTTTTTCTGATGTTTGTTAAACTTTTTAGAAAAATAACTAACTGGATGATCTACACCATTACAATCTTCTTGAAGTAAAACACCACCTGCACCAGTATCACTAGCATCTACTGCAAGCTTAAATTCTTTTCCAAAATTAGGAGCTAAAAGAACTGGTTCACTTTTCAGTATGGCTTTTACTTTATCGAAAGCTTTTTGACAATCATCATTCCATATAAATTTTTTGCGTTTGCTGAGAAGACTTGTCAGTGGCTCAGCAATGACAGAAAAATTACCACAGAATTTCCTGTAGTAACCAGCCATACCAAGAAATCTCATAAGTTGTCTTTTGCATGTAGGTACAGGAAAATCAGAAATAGCTTTAACTTTAGCTTCTACGGGTTTTACCTGTCCTTGTCCAACAACATGACCCAAAAAATGTTAAACTAGCATGACAAAATTCACTTTTAACAAGACTAATTGTTAATTTGGCTTTACTCAGTCTGTCAAAAAATTCTCTGATAGTCTTTAGATGTTTATTCCAATCATCGCTGTGAATGATGACATCATCGATGTAGACCCTACAGCCGTCCAATCCAGATATTATCGTGTTGATAAGACGTTGAAATGTAGCTGGCGAGTTTTTCATCCCAAAAGGCATAACTTTGTACTGATAAAGTCCATCAGGAGTTACAAATGCAGAGATTTCTTTAGCTCTTTCAGTGAGAGGAATTTGCCAAAAACCTTTAAGAAGATCAAATTTAGTAACATATTTCGCATGACCAATATTGTCAATGCAGTCATCTACTCTTGGCACTGGAAACGAATCAGTCTTGGTCAGAGTATTAACTTTTCTATAGTCAGTGCACATACGAAAAGTTCCATCTGGCTTTGGTACAAGAATACAGGGAGAACTCCATTCACTTTGACTAGGTTCAATAAAGTCATTCTCCAACAGATACCGGATTTCCTCTCTAAGATGCTCCAATTTCTTGGGATTCATTCGATATGGATGTTGTTTCACTGGTTTTGAATTTTCAATATCCACATCATGGTATATTGTATCTGTCCGTGTTGGAATATCAGGGAACAGGTGCTCATATTCAGAAATTAACTTTTTCAATTCATCTTTTTGATTATTGTCTAAATGTGAAAGTTTTTTATCTAAATTTCTTAAAATGTCAGAATTCTGAAGTTTTGAACCAATAGGGTTAGACTTGTCAAAGCTAATTTATGTCTTCAGGGTTAATGTGATTTTGATTTTGAGGGACAGAGGAAACTACATTTATTGGTGAAGTATTTGAATTATCCCTATCAACATATTCTTTTAACATATTTATATGACATAATTGCTTTTGCTTTCGCCTGTCAGGAGTTGTTATCACGTAATTTAAGTCACTGACCTTTTTCTCTACAGAATAAGGACCAAAATATCTTGCTTGTAGAGGCCTACCAGGAACTGGTAGAAGAGCTAAAACTTTATCTCCAGGTTTAAAATTTCTTTCTTTACTATTCTTGTCATATCTATCTTTCATTTTACATTGAGTTTTCTCTAAATTTGATTTTGCCACCTCACAAGCTTTAATTAATCTGATTCTAAAGTCAGATACATACTGAAGTAGATTTAAAGGAGAATCTTCTTGAGAAAGAAATGTTTCTTTTAAAAGTTTTAAAGGTCCACGAACTGTGTGACCAAAAACAAGCTCAAAGGGACTAAAACCAAGAGCTTCCTGTACAGACTCCCTTGCTGCAAAGAGTAAAAGATGTATGCCTTCATCCCAATCCTTTTGTGTGTCAAAGCAATATGACCTTATCATATTTTTTAAGGTCTGATGTAACCGTGCAAGGGCACCTTGGCTTTCAGGATGATATGCAGATGACCTATAGTGTTTAATTCCCAACTCGTGCATCACTTGTTGGAAAATGCCAGACATAAAATTTGACCCTTGATCAGATTGAACAGATTTAGGAAGTCCTATAAAAGTGAAAAATTTCACTAAAGCTTTGACAATTGTTTTAGATTTTATATTTCTTAAAGGTATTGCTTCAGGAAAACGGGTGGAAGCACACATAATAGTCAGAAGGTACTCATTGCCAGTCTTAGTTTTTGGCAATGGACCTACACAATCAATTATAATCCTGCTAAAAGGTTCATCAAATGCAGGGATCGGCTGTAGTTTAGCCTTAGGTATGACGTGATTGGGTTTGCCTACTATTTGACAAGTATGACAAGACCTACAATAATCTGATACATCTGCTTTTAGACCAGGCCAATAAAAATGGTTAAGAATTTTATGATAGGTTTTATTGATACCTAAATGACCTGACATAGGTGTTTCATGAGCTAAGCTTAATATTTCTGATCTATAAGATTTAGGTATGACAACTTGATGGATGACAGCCCACTCATCATCAACAGAGACTTCGGGAGGGCGCCACTTTCTCATTAATATTCCATTTTTTATGTAAAAACAGACAGGTCCCTGTGAAAGATCAGATTCACTGACAGCTCTTTGAAATAAAGCTGCAAGTTCTGAATCATTGTGTTGGTCTTCATTTAGTTTTGACCTTGACCTTGTATCATGGCCTTCATTAACTAAAGGTGAAAATGTGTAATCCAATTCTGATGAATTATGTTTAGAATTTGTCTGACTTTTAGACGGGTTTTGTGAAATAGACCTGCTAATTTCATTTTTACATAGATGACCCAACAAAGAATCAGATAAGTCAATATCAGACTGGTTTTCAGTCGAAATGGCTTTCTTTGCCATAGCTCTAGTAACTGCACATGAAGAGTAAAGGTCAGGAATTTCTTCCTCAATCGGATCGGGTGATTAATCCATGCAAGGTGTGTCAGTTACAAGTGGATTAACAATTACCTTATTTCCGGCTAAATCATTGCCTAATAACAAATGAACACCTTTAAAAGGTAATTTTTTTTCTAATACCAACAGTCACTAGACCATTAATTAAGTCTGAAGACAAATAAATGTTATGGAGTGGAACGTTAACAAATCCACATTCTACACCCTGAATAAGGACACTTGTCCCAGAAGAAGTCTTCTCAGAAAAAGGCAGGACATCTGCTAAAATAAGAGATTGAGAAGCTCCAGTATCACGTATGATTTTAATAGGGGTAGATTGGGCAAAATCACTTTTTAGTGACACAAAACCATCTGATAAGAATGGTTCATAAATCTCCATAACAGTATCAGTCTCAGGTACTTTGGCCTGGACAAAAGTTTGGTCTTTAAAACATGACTGAGGTGTAGACTTCAATGAAGTAAAGCCTGTAGGCTTAAAACTTTCTTGCTTTTCCTGTTTTCTTTTTAAAACAGGACATTCAGAAATAATATGACCTGATTCTTTGCAATAATTACAATTGGGTCGAGATAAGGGATTTTGACCTTTGGCTTCATAAGGAGACTTGGGTTTGGGACTATTCTGATTCGAGTTGTCATTAAATTGATTAAAATTTGGTTTAGGACCAGTAGATCAATAAAAAGGTTTTCGAGGGTTTGATTTATTCATGAAGGAGACCTTATGCGTCAAGGCAAAGTTGTCTGCTAAGCAAGCAGCTTCTTCCAAATTTTCAACTTCTTTCTCGTCTAAGAAAGTTTTTACATCTAAATTAATGCACTTTTTAAATTCTTCAGCTAACAGAAGTTGTCTAAGTTTTCCATGATCTGCACCTATTTGCTTTGAATGGCACCACCTATCAAATAATTGTTCTTTAGTTCTAGCAAATTCAACATGGGTTTGACCATTTTCTTTTCTGCAATTCCTAAATTTTTGTCATAAGCTTTTAGAATCAATTCCTTAACATTATCATAATTAGAGAGCTGTTCATTACTTAGTTGCGAAAAAATATCGCGAGCCTTTCCAGTTACAACGCTTTGCAAAAGTAAGGTCCAATGTTCTTTTGGCCATTTCAAATTTTCAGCAAATCTTTCAAAATGTGAAAGGTATTTATCAACTTCCTGTTCTTGAAATGGCGGAACAATTCTGAGGTGTTTTGTTATGTCAAAATCGTTAATCATATGCAAAGATGGTCTATCTTTATTTTCTAATTCTAATTCTTTCATTCTGATCTGAAATTGCCTATCCTTTTCTTTCTCTTCTAATTCAGCATACCGGAACATTTTTTCTTTTTCTAACTCTAATTTTAATTCTAATTCTTTTTCTTTCATTCTTTCTTCTTGCTCTAATTTTAATTTCAATTCTTTTTCCTCTTGCTCTAATTTTAATTTTAATTCTTTTTCTTCTTTTTTCATCTGCAGTTTTAATTTTTCCAACTCAATATTAGTTTTAACATCTGTTTGAGACACAAGAATAAGAGCCAATGAGCATTTAATAGAAACGGTATTAATGAAAATTTGAGTATATTCCTTAATATACCGGCGATGCACCATTGTGCTATAACTGTTCGATGATCGACCAAGGAAAATCTTAGTGTTCCGTGATAGACCAATAGAGCTTCAAAAGCCTGTGCTCGTATTGAGGCTTTGCTTTTTTCATATTAGAACATGAATGAATTTTCAGCGGATTAACGTCACGTTTTAGGACGTAGTCAACATCACTAATGATGTCATTATTACAGCTAGTCCATGTCCGACTAGATTGAATAGATCTATTTCGCTTAAAAAAGCTCCATTTTTTTCACGCTGAGAAAACATTTGGCATGGAAAGAGAGGTTAAAGTGAAGAACATAAAAGAAATATGATAGCTGTTTGTTTCAGTGTACGATCGAAATTTCTTTCATCTCTTCAAAAGCAAGAGTCATATTTTCACACGTGGCTTCGCTACTCGTGACAATGTAGCCTTCGCTTTTCACTCGATGAAATAAATTTTATCATACACCGAAACACACAATTATCCTCTGTCTATTTGTATTTGTGATCACATTTTAATTTTACGGCTTATGATAGCGATCAATATCACGGTTACAAAAATTGATAACAATAAATATGAAACTGGCAATAACTTCAACAATCTATTACCTAAGTTTATGAAACTTCGCATTGCGATATAAAAAGCACACACCTCAAGGACACAGCTGCAGTGAAGGTTAAGGTTACGTTTCTTCGTACTTCAACGCAATTCGTGAACGAGAGTTATTCAACAGGGACTAAAGTGTGATAGATCTATTACATAAATTGAACCATGCTCTGGCAAAAGGAGGCTTAATGCATCTCCGTGATGCATGATGCCATTCAAGCCATCACATAATTATGGATTCATAATAGCTGTGCTGTCTGTTGATAGTTTTCTTACGCTTGCTTTTCTCTCTACTCCTCTTGTCTCAATCGTTTAGTACTTTGTCAAGGGAGACAGCTCATGTTAAAAAAAAAGATTTATACCTTGGATTGTCTCTCTTGGTCAATTTTGTCGAGAGTGGTTTCCCTTGAGTTTGAAAAATTCCGCGTTAAATGCAGAGGACGGCATGGTCGGCAATAGCCCTATTTATAAGACCCTACGTACGTTATTTCACATTTTGACATTCATCGTGTACGTAGGGTCTTATCGGTTCCTTCCTAGGTTTCTTTAGCAAACTCCGACATCGAATTTTGTCGCTGTTTGAGCAACAAATTCGGACACTTAAAATACAAAATGCCCAATAAAACTAATATCGGTAACAAGATAAATCAATATTGAACCGATTTAAAAGACTTGGTTTTAAAAAACTTACGTTTTATGAGTTAAATCCGCTTCTATTTCACACTACCCTATTTTTGAAGTGAAACCGGTGTGTAAGAGTGTAGTTAACGCAACTAAAAGAATTTTTTTAAACGAAATTCCTATACCTCCATTAAAGTGTTGCAGAAAGGGGCAACCCTCATTCACAAACATAACTTTGCCTAGAAAGAAGTACTGAATCGTCTAATGGTCCATAACAGACGGTTATAGAGTTTTAAGACTATTTATAAAGAAAAGAAACGCCGAGAGAATGTCCTAGTAATTTGTCCCAAATCTAGTTCGTTCCCACGTATTCTGAATCGATTGTCCCGGATTCCTCGTCCAACATGAGTTTCTGATACTTTCTGGAGTGGGTGTGTTAAATAGAGTGATAACTTTCTTGAATGATTGGTTAAGTGTTACATATCGGATTTTAAGATGTTTTATGTGCATGGCTTTATTTTACGTAGATAAAGACATGGACATAAATGAACGTACGGCAGTAAGGCTCCAAGTATTTATGTAAACTGTAACTTTGGAGATCAGACTGCACGTTTTGGTAAAGCGTCATTTCATGAAATAGGAATTAGATCTATCGTCGATCGACGTGTTTTCGAGGGGTGCATGAACGCGAAATGCATCCCAGTTTTCTTGCGTACTATGAAGTGAAAGACGTCACCTTTTTGTATGAACCCCTTATTTGAATGCAAACAATAGTTTCACTGAGCACTGTTAATTTAGGAACTGCAACCAGAACAAGACCGTATGCATGTTTCTAAAGGAAAGATCGGTTTTAGTGGCATTTTTATGACCTTTTTTGAATCAGATTTTTTTTTTTGAAATTTCCAGACCACTCACTGTTATTACTGAGAGTGAATATTTCCAACCCTTTTATTACGACACTGAATATTTTCAGGTGATTTATGATAAAGTAGTTTTGAAGAAAATTCCTAGTCCTTCTTCACAGCTGCTAATAAATTTGATAGAAGGAACCAAAACTGGTGTAAATCTGTGGTTAAGATTTCATATTAGAGGGTTGGACAATAATGGTTCTCAACTACAGCTTAAGCAACCCATATTTATGATTTGCAGCAAACAAAGTCTGACAGATCAAGATAATTGTGAAAATTTTCTGTTTAAAGTAATTAAAAAGCTGAAAAGACGGTCTGAAATCTCTGATCGGGCTAAGTCTAATGGAACATTCTGTTGTGTCATGGGTTTCTGCGTTTTTTTGCACCGATCAATTTTTCGTGTCTGTTAATGTATGGATAAGTATTTCTGCATGATTTGACAAAGAAAATGTCAATAAGGGTGTCAATTTACTGCAAAACTGTCA
This sequence comes from Hippopus hippopus, assembly GCA_946811185.2. Lineage (NCBI taxonomy): Eukaryota > Metazoa > Mollusca > Bivalvia > Cardiida > Cardiidae > Hippopus > Hippopus hippopus. Next base: position 4,985,832 of record OX328105.1, read on the forward strand.
TTTTACACAAGATAACGGAAAAAATGGCTCTTTTTTATTTTTTTTCTTGCGTGAGGTTTCGCGTGTAGCCAAAATTTATTACGTGAATTTCAATTCCACAACTTGATTTTCGCATTAATTTGCTTGAGCAGAAATACTGCAAAATGCATTATTTTTTATTTTCTGGAATTCTAGTGCTGTTGTCAAGAGGCCGAGGGACGCTAAATTTTACACTCGTCCATCCCGTTCATCGCGTTGCAAAAACTGAAGCTAATTAACTTAGAACTGTTCATTTATATTAACCAAAACAGTTACTTCTAGTGATAGGAAGCATTTTAGTTGAGTTTTGGTATACATTATGTTTTTTCATGAACTGTTCAATGGATATTTAAAGCCACGCAATGAGGTCGGGGTTTCCCATGTCTAAATTCAGCTTCTGGCACAAGACCGAAGGCTGAATATGTTGTTATCGTTGAATATACATGATTCAAGTAGGGACTATGGTTATACAGGCATTTCACATTAATTTATGCGGGGGTTATGAAAATAATTTTGGTAAACAGAACTTCATTTAAATATTCGTGAAATAAAACCGTCAATTAAGCCCTTCGAATCGTTGGTCCACCCTGTCACTTATTCGTATTCTGAAATGCATGTTGGCTACAGGAAATTGTGCAAAAACACCGATTTTTGTGCAATTGACAGAGCCAGTGAATTCATAATCGTTACTGAATGCAGTTCAAAATATCTAAAAGTTAAAATAAATTGGTTGCCAAAACCATTGTTACAATCCGGTCGGGGGGGGGGGGGCGTAACCCGATTTCGTTCAAAAACCGTTCGGAATGTCGGTTCTTTATTTAACCCGAAATATGCTTGTAAATATGTCGCCATTTGTGTTGAAAAAGTTACACGATTGAATTCTAGATGAATATATCATGAATGTGGCCCTTTTTCAGAGAGAAAAAAGTAAATTTGTATCCAGTTAAGTCATCTTTCATGTTAAGTTCAGTGCTTTTTCAACATTATCTCGGATTTTAGGAAATCGAATTTGCTACATAAAACTAAGTGGGGTCCGTTTAGACGTAACATGCAAAAGAAAAGTAAAATGTGAAATGTCCGATAGATAAATGTTGAACGGCAAACAAGCATGTGTACGTCTAAATATTTGGACTAGGTCGGCAACATTGCTATTTTTGAGCCTGAAATGTCCTCCAATGATTTACAATTATGCGTTAAGTTCTTCTTTCGCCAAGTCCTGCAGTCCATAGAGTAAGTTTTATGGTGTATTTAGATGCATTAAATGCTTAAAAGTAAATATTCTGTAAAGCAAGGTCAAGGTCACCTGCACTTTGTTAGCTTGTAAGTGCTAGAATGAAGCCTGTTAGTTTTCACCAAGTTTCTGTGCTTACACCCTGGGTTTGTTCATTGACAACATTGGATGTTTAATGTGCAGAAGCAGTGTGCAAGCTCCCTCTTATCATTTTCTTGTTGTAATTTATGTAGAATTAGTAAGTTTCGTCTTCTATATGAGTGTTCTAAAAATAGAAAAGCAAAATGAAGAGTGCAGCATGTTCACCTTGTCATGTCGAATATATTTGTTCTTAGAAATAGAAATTCATGTTTTAGTGGTACAGTTCTCAATTGGAAACTCGTTGCAGCCCATGTAAACATGTCTATAATGATAGGAAACCGAATTGAATTCCCTATGTTGTTGGTACTTGTAAATTAAGCCAATTTTTGGTAAGGTTTTATTCCCATGTATAAGTTGAACTTCAACTAGTTAGGAATTTTATCTGCAGTTAGAAAGGAACAGAGTGTGGGTTAACAGTGACTAACACCACTACCGAGTGTTTGTTGACCACACTTTCTCCCTTTCCCACAAAATCTGTATATCTGGTTTTGCAGTCTGTTGTTAAATCTGTGTAGATTCATTATTGCATCCTTAAGTTGATTATGGAAACTAGTCAAGAACCTAAACATGTATTTTCATGAAAAGGAGAATTTGTTGGGCAGTGTGGAGGAGGATCAGTTTGCGCATTTGTGCGGACTGATCTGCATCTTCACTGTCCACCTTGTTTATTTTTATCTTTGATAGGCATTGTGTGATGCTGAGGTCTTTTCTAAGGATTCTTTGTAATTTTCTCTTTGCAGTCATTTACTGTATGTGTGTATGGGGACTTCCTAATGAATAAACTGTTAACTGAGACAACCTTGTTGAATGTTCTCCAAAATAATAGCCATTTTCTTCTACAAACTTTTTATTCTTGAGGTAGACTGGTCCTTCGACATACAGAATATTGACCATTAGCGAAAAGTTTTGGTCCAGGTCAGCCTGCGCGGACTGCGCAGGCTGACCTGGATCAATACTTTTCGCAGAAGCATTAAGACCCCTTTTCAGAGAGAATGGCTCACATGTAATTTCTAAACAAATGAAAGACCAGGGCCGGTATATATTAACCATTCTTGTGCCTTATTCTGTTAAATTAGTGAAATGAAACTTTCAAGGCGATAGTAAAAACCCAAATTTTGCGATTTCAGAGGTATTTTTAGGGGGACAATATCTCCTTATCTTACAGTGTAGATCCCAGATCAGACTGCACGTTTTGGTACAGTCTGATCTTGATTCACACTGCCCGCAAAAGGTCAGTGAGTTGCTCTTAGCAGCCTAACGGTTAAGATTATTCTTTGTCTTATTCTCGAGTTTTTTTTTTTTAAAATTTGAAAGAAATACAACTTCTGATTGGCTAACACCAAATGGTTTAGCCAATCAAAACATGTGTTACTTTCTAAATCTAGAATAAGACGAAGAATAATCTTGAGAATGGTTGGTGAAAATGGGCCCGGCTGAAGGCACAGAGAATTACGGATCTATTTTTCGTGGCATTGTTGTCATGCGCGTCTACGTCCGGTTGAAAACGGTTACAATAGCAAGCAATCTGTAAACAAGCTGTCTTCTTAAAAAAAGAAGGTAGGAAATGTCAACGTGAATGTTTTCAAATAGTTTATTGGTTTTTAATTTCAATATATTTTCATACATGTAAATAAACAAGTGAGGCATTCAATGAATGAGGAAAATAACAGCTGCGTAGAAACTCTCATGCATTCAATGATAGTCACATGTCCTTCTTCCCACGTTTTCAAGTTGCGTAATCTTTTTCCGCGGTGTTCTTGTTATTTTATAACCTTTTTTCTATTTGCTAAATAAAAAATTATAATTGTTGGAGAAGTCATTTGTAATCAAATCAATAGAACAAATCTTTTTTTGAAATCCGTCATATAGAAACTAACCACGTCTATTTCCTGTATCAGTTTTTTGATTTCTGTTTATTTATAAAACCAGGACAAAACAGACTGTGTATCAGAACAATTTCGCTAAGAAAATGGATTTAGACAGCAGTTTCTGATTTGTTTGCGTGTATCGGAGTTTAACGCCATTTTAACAGCTTAGGTCATATCATGGCGGTCAGTAACGCACCCATGTGTTTCCTGGCTTTCTCACTCCAGTACTGACAAAGCTTTCTTTCCAAAGCCACTGACTACTTTTCTCACATGCATCAGAGGTGGGAGACAAAAAGTAGCCGGAAAGAGAGTTCGCCGCAACCGTATATCGAGCCCAAAACCTCAAAGGTAACGAGTCAGATGCGCTTACCGTAGAGCTACCCGGCCGGGCAGCAATTATTGAGGTAGCCTGCTTTTTAAACTCAGAACTGTTGAAGAGGTCTGATGACCTCTTCAATGAGTCTTCTTTGATTTGAACACAAAAGCATCCATCTTATTAAGGCCCACGGCCCCTAACTCATCGGTAAACACCGTCGTTTTCGTAAAGGCTATTCGGCCAATCTCGGCAGCTTCCGTCTTTTAATATGAGAGTTAGGGGCCGTAGACTCTCTAACTCATCGGTAAATATCGTGTAACATCGACGCTTTCGTAAAGGCTATTCGGCCAATCTCGGTAGCTTCCGTCTTTTAATATGAGAGTAAGGGGCCGTGGACTCTCGTAGTCATCGGTAAATATCGTGTTACATCGACGTTTTCGTAAAGGCTATTTGGCGAATCTCGGCAGCTTTTGTTTTTTAATATGAGAGTCAGGGGATGTAGACTCTCTAACTCATCGGTAAATATCGTGTAACATCGACGTTTTCGTAAAGGCTATTCGGTCAATCTCGGCTACTTCCGTCTTTTAATATGAAAGTTAGGGGCCGTAGACCTTAAAAGACAAAACAGTATTAGACTTTCTAATTGAAAAGTATTTGCACAAGAAACGACTCAAATAATGGGATCTGTCTTAAAACAGAATTGAATACATTATTAGAAAAAGAGCAAATGCTGGCTATCAGTATGTTCCCCTGGTCCCAACATGTTTGTAAAAGCGTTCCTCTTCAGGTTTATTACCCATATATGGCTTGCAAAACGCGAAAAGGGGCATTAGGACATTTGCGTAAAGTGTCGTATCGGATTAGCCTGCGCAGTCCGCGCAGGCTAATCCGAGACGGCACTTTAAGACTACATTAGGTTTTGTGATACACTAGACTTGCGCAAAAAAGAAAATTACATAAAAACGGAAAGTATCGTTTCGGATTAGCCTGCGCGGACTGCGCAGGCTGAACCGAGACAACACTTTACGCAAATGTCTGAATGCCCCTTTTCGCGTGTCGCATGCCATATAGGCTTATAAGCGTGACTCAATGACCTTTTGCGGACAGTGTAGATCAAGATCAGACTGCACAGAACGTGCAGTCTGATCTTTGATCTATACTATCATATAAGGAGAAATCTTTCCAACCCAAAAAAGTAGCTTGGAAATAGCAAAAATTTGGGGTTTTCATTTATGACTTGAAAGTTTCATTTCACCTACTTGGGAGGGTAAAGATTAAAACACGTGACTGCTTGGTGAATGGACCAATCTATGAGTCTAAAGATTCTATATTTGATCGTTTTACAACCGCCACGGACCAAACAAAGAATTTTATATCAGGGTAAACAGCATTTTTCTCCTTTTCCCCCACAACGTTTCAAAGAATCTTCTTCCTGATGGCCTTTAACCATTAAAGATACATCTCCACAGCAAGAGAGAGAGAGAGAGACAGAGAGAGAGAGAGACAGAGACAGAGACAGAGACAGAGACAGACAGACAAACAGACAGAGACAGACAGACAGACAGACAGACAGACAGACAGACAGACAGAGACAGAGACAGAGAGAGAGAGAGAGAGAGAGAGAGGGAGAGAGAGAAAACGCAGTTTAAACTTTACAGTGTTTATAATGGTTCAGATATTGGTCAGCTGTGTAAACATAGGTAAATAATCGACTAATATGATGTAGGCTACGGGATAAAGAAGCTCAAGGTATTTGTCCGCATTTAACTTGACCAGCCTACACTGCTCAGTTGGTAGAGCGTAGGACTCGTGAACGTGATGTTTCGGGTCACTTGAGGGTGTAAGTTCGATTCCAACGGCTGGCCATCTAAAATTACTAATAGTCCTTCGGATGAGACGTTAAACCGAGGTCCCGTGTGACGGTGCTATACACCGAGTACGTTAAAGAACCAGGCGTAATTTAGGATGAGTTTCGTCCTGTATCTGCACTATTCCCCGTAACAATACTAACAGACTTAAAGGGGCGTTGCCCATATGGGCAACCCGTGGCAACGATAAATAAACGCAAATTCAATTCATTTCCTCATTTAAACCGGAAACGACGACAGCCATAGCTTGGAAGACCTTCAATGCATGAAATGCATTTTCTATCCTTCGTAATCTGCGCAACATTGAAGCCGTCAGAGGCAACGTTTGGCATGAAGACACAAAAATGATTATAGTTTCATAAAATATGGATGGCATGGGTTAAAATTGGCTGCAAACTTGCTGAAAACGAATATAGATGTATCTGTATCCATACAATTCCGAGTTTTTAACTGCCCCGAGGTAGAAAGTTTGAAAAAAAAAAAAAATGTAAAGACAGGCTAATATGTTGATCACCAGCAGTTTCTAATTTTTCCAAGAATGTTTTCTACCGTCAAACAAAGACACATCCGAGTACTTGTGTTACAGTTAATTTATCGTCTGCAAATGCTTTCAATATGAATAGTCTAAATATTTGTCGTCTGGCAAAAAAATAACCATTGGGCTGCTAAACGCAACTCGATGACCTTTTGCGGACAGTGTAGATCAAGATCAGACTGCACAGAACGACGACACTTTACGCAAATGTCCGAATGCTCCTTTTTGCGTGTTGCAGGCCATATAGGCTTATAAGCGTGACTCGATGACCTTTTGCGGACAGTGTAGATCAAGATCAGACTGCACAGAACGTGCAGTCTGATCTTGGATCTACACTGTCCGATCAGAAGATATTTCCTCCCCCCCCCCCCCAAAAAAAAAATCTTTAAAATAGCAAAATGTAATTTTTTACTATCGGCTTGAAAATTTCATTTCATGTATTTAGCAGGATGAGTTTTTAACTCTTTACCAAACGACAAAAGTTTTAGCCTCGTCCAAATTGAAAGATTGTTGTATGATTGTATGGTGTTTAACGCCGTTTTCAACATTATTTCAGTTACATCGCGGTGGCCAGTGCACCTATCCATGCTTTCCTGGAGACTCTTTTACCAGTACTCCGCACAATTTTCTTTCCAAGCCACTGGCTGATTTCCCACATAACCATCGTCGAGACGATGGTCAGCGGTGGGAGAAGAATGAATCCTGTCGCAATGACAATCATCAGTCCTCGGAAAGAAATTGGCCGAGCCAGGGATCGAATCCACGACCCACTGTTCTCAAGTCCTGCACGCTACCGACTGAGCTACCGGGACTCGGCCCAAATTGAAAGCATTTGCAGACAACAAAATTAATGTGACTCAAATATTGAAGTTTGTTTTGAGACGGATGGAAAACATTGTGGGAAAAGGAGAAAATGCTGGTTACCAGCATTTTCTCCTTTTCCCACAATGTTTTCAAAAGGCTTCTCCCTCAGGGTCGTGAAAACCAGGGATTGTTTGGTAAAGGGTTAAACATTGAACTTTTTGGTAAGGCCTAACAAAAACAAATATCTGTGTTTAGGGTTTCGGTCCGAGATGCTGTAGGCAGGGTAAGTAGGAATTTTTTTTTTCCAGAAACTTTTTACATGGACCATGTACCGAAATCACACCCGAAGGATTTCTTTTTTTCAAACGTAGCGTAAAAAGTTTAGGGTCGGCAGGATTTTCTAGGTAAGGTCGGGAAACCCTAAACACAGATATTCTTTTGATAGGCCTAAAGGATATCTCGAATCCCGAGGGTTGATTGCTTTACAACCCCCCCACGGGCCACACAAATAATTTTATCTCAAGACAGATACGGTAAAGTAATAAAGCAATCAGACATTGCTAGTTTATGATAGAAATCTTTATCACTATTAAAACTGACAGATTACAGAAATTTTACAAGAATTAAATCCTTACCAAACGACAAAATAGTTAGACCCGTCCATATTGAAAGGATTTGCAGATAACGCAATAGATGTCACTCAATTGATGGGATTTCCTTTTTCAAAGATACATCCTTACGGCCAGAGAGAAGAAATGCTGTCAAAACTTGAAAGTGTGTAGTACAGGTCAGCTGTGTAAACATAGATAAATTACCGATGTATATGGTGTAAGGGATAAAGAAACTCAAGGGATTTGGCCTTTTTTAAAATCGGAAACGACAACAGCGATGTTTTGGAAGGTCTTCAAACAATGAAATGCATTTTCTATCCGTCGTAATCCGTGACAACCTTGCAGCCATCAAGTACAACATTTGGCATGGAGAATGCAAGAATGGTTATAATTTTATAAAATAAAGATGAAACGGGTTAAAAGAAATGGCTGAAAACCTGGCTGACAATGAGTTTAAGTGTATCGTTAATTCATAAAATCAATTTTTAAAGAAATTGAGGAAGAAGGCTTTTAATAAAAATTGTAGGAAAAGTAGAAAATGCTGGTTACCAGCATTTTCTCCTTTTCCCACAATGTTTTCTATCCTGATAAAGACAATATTCACCATTTATCCACACTCAATTTGTCGTCTTCATAGGTCTTTTGGGTTTGGAACAATCCAAAATTTGTCGTTTGGTAGATAGTTATACTATAAATACCTTACGCCAAGTTTGTAGACTCCTCCAAATTGAAAGCATTTGTAGACAATAGATTAAATGTGGCTTAAATAAACGAACTTATCTTAGAAAGGAGAGAAAACATTGTGGAAAAAGGAGAAAATGCTGTTTACAAGCATATTCTCCTTTTCCCACAATATTTTTGAAAAGCCTTCTGCAGGGTTGTTACTTAAGGGTCGCTATTTAAGGGCTATTTACTTGATCTTTAGGCTTTCGTAGTGAACTTCTCCCGTTTCTGTGAAAACTCGTTTTACGCGTTTCACTTAGTTCAGATTGGAAATTGTTACACTTATTTTAGAAAACTAGTCAAATTCTTCAAGCACTGTAACAAGCAATAGCTAGATTTCCCCTTACCTTCCAAAAGTATCCAAATAGCAAATACCAAAACAGCGAAAATAGCAAAAATACCATATAGTGCGACTCACTGACCTCTTGCGGACATCGTAGATCAAGATCAGACTGCACAGAACGTGCAGTCTGATCTTAGATCTACAATATCCGATAAGGTGATACATGTATTTGTCTCCAAAAAATAAATTTTAAATGTCATAAATCGGGTTTTTAACTATCGGGCTGAAAGTTTCATTTAATCTTTTTAGCAGAAAAAAGGTTAAAATTCCCATTTGTGAAAAGAGGTAACTCTGTGCTACACGACAAAAATTCAAGCTAGTCCAAATGGCCTGCAAAACGCGAAATGGGCGTTCGGACATTTGCGTAAAATGTCGTCGCGGATCAGCCTGCGCAGTCCGCGCCGACTGATCCAAGACGACACTTTACGTGTACATTCAATTTTGTTTTACAGCAGACTTACATAAAACAGAAAATTACATAAGAACGGAAAGTGTCGTCTCGGATTAGCCTGCGCGGACTGCGCAGGCTGATCCGAAATGACATTTTACGCAAATGTCCGAATGCCCTTTTTCGCGTGTTGCAGGCCATAAATAAGATGTAGCTTCCTGTTTTCAGAAGCCTTTTTCATCAGGATCGTACAAATTCATGATTGTTTTGTAACGGTTAAACTTAAATATTTTGTAACATGACTGAACGATCTCTTATTCACTTCGTTTCTGTTGAGGTTATACAATATTGCATTGATTATGCAGATGAAAAGTCCACCTCAATCTTTTCATTGAAATATATTCCTTTTTTTCACATACAGTGCCCTTGAAGGATTTCTTTCCGTAGTTTCGTTAACAAAACCTGCATCCTTTATATTCCTTATTTATGTTACAATGTCTCGTTACATATTTTGTGAGTTGGGATATTTGTGAACTTGAGCCTGAACTTTTAACTAAAACTGTTGGACCCTGCCCCCCCCCTTTCTTCCCCTTAAAAAAAAAATTGCTATTTCGCTAAAAATGAAGATCAAAACCGGAAAATTACAGAGAAGGGTGGATATGGTCTGGCCTTCAATTTAATGTGTCCTGTCTTTAAAAAAGTATTTAAAAATAAAAAGAAAAACTTTTGGCAATCTAGTTCAGCTTTAAAAGCAAACCTTGAGGTTGCTGCAACATTTATAAGTGTATTAGTTGGTTTTTTTTTTTTCTTTTTAAACCCGGGGCTCTAGAGGGCTCTAGAGGCTGTTTTGTGGAGGAGAGAGAGAGAGAGAGAGAGAGAGAGAGAGAGAGAGAGAGAGAGAGATCAACGGACAAATTGACTTTTAATTCGTATGTGATAGTGATACCTCTTTATGGCTATGTTTTAGAGTGTGTCAAGTTATTCTGGTGTTCCAATGAAAATAATCTTGTGCTATGTGTTTTGCAATTCAATTTGCATTGACGGGCATTGAATACCGGGCACTAAGTGTTAAAGGGAGCTATTCTGACTATTATAACCCTACTAAACTTAGAAAATGATTTATCACTGATTTAAGTCAGGCGATAGCTGGTAATTTACCAATAAAGAAGAAAGACAAAATTAAGAAAAATATTTTTCAGTGATACTTCCTCAATGGGCAACGTAGCCTTTTTAGTTATTTTTAGATCTCGAGCCAGATTTTCGCATAGAATTGTGGGATTGTCATTTGATCAATAACGTGGTTCGATAACGAGAGTTCGTATTTAAATCAGAATGATGACGTCATTTCTGATGTAATAAAAACAGACGGAGTTACTGATTGCGAAACGACCATCCCTTTTATTAAATGCCAAAATAATGCAAATTTCTACAGAATGTTTCTGCACAGTTTATACGATTGCAAAGACAGCTATTATATTAATGAATCATGCTCTACGAAAAGGGGACTTAGTGCATCTGCAAAAAGTATCGACCCAGGTCAGCCTGCGCAGTCCGCGCAGGCTGACCTCGGCAGATTTTTTTTTGCTTTTGGTCAATTTTCAGCAAGTTCAAGGACCAGTTTACCTCATGATTCAGTCGGTTTTTATACTAAATGGACTTTATGGATCTTATGGATCCATGATCATGTGATGGCTTGCTTGGTATCATGCATCACGGAGATGCATTAAGCCCTCTTTTGCGAAAGCATTGCTAATATATATATATATATATACACACACACACACACACACACACACACAGAGACACAGACACACACACACACACCCACCCACCCACACCCACACCCACACACACACACACACACACACACACACACACACACACACATATATATATATATATATATATATATATATATATATATATATATATATATATGTGTGTGTGTGTCAGTTAGATGTAATTACAGGTCTTTACAAGAAATTTTGAATTACGAAATGAAACCTGAATGGGCCCCTTTAAGCCAAAATTTACACCATTAAAAAAACCTTTTTCAATGACGAGGATCTTTGATGAAAACAAGATTTCTTATAAACAGATGAGAAGTTAGGTAACATTTAAGCGTTCTTAAAATATCTTTTTTTACGTCAAACCTATACTGATTGTATATAAATAAATTATGCACATCTTTTTTTCAATCGCGATTTTTGAGAAAGGTGCATATCTCAATCAAATCGTTTTCAAGGTGCGGTTACTCTATTTTAGTTCACCCCCTTTAACTCCTTACCAAAAAATTACAGTTTTTCACATATTCTGAGGAAAACGGCCCATGAAAACATTGTGGTAACCAGCATTTTCTTATTTGTCCACAATGTTTCCTTCTCTACCAAAGACAAATTCCTTCAGATGAGACACATTTAGTTTATCGTCTGCTACTGGTTTCAATTTTGTCAGGTGTGATATTTTTATCATTGAGTGGAGAGATACATTTTTTTGTTGCAACGCATCAGCTGTTATGGTAACGTCATGACGCGTAAAATACATACCATATCCTGAAACCTAAAAAGAAATGCTAATTGTGTAACCCGTTATAGTGGTCACCGAAGTGTGACAGGTGATCCCCGAGTCACTTGTTGGTGTTTTCGTGTGTTAACCCAGAACCTAATAAGCTAAGAAACCTAAAAACCTAAAAAGTATCATCTGGACTATTCGAAAATGATCCTGTCTGATTTATACAGATCCAAACGGACAAGGTCGAAAAAAAGTTTGGTGATATTTAGATAATGAGAAATAAATTTAATCATTGTTAGCATTTCTCTTCCTTTGGTATAGATCGACGAATATTTTTTTCTCATAAATGCCACATTAAGACCCAAGTTTATTTCTTTTTTATACACACACAATTCTAAACCCTTGGGCTGCTTGACGCAATTCACTGACCTTTTGCAAGCAGTGTAGATCTAAGAATGTGCAGTCTGATCTTAGATCTACACTGTCCGATAAGGTTTAATGAGATATCTTATACCCCCCCCCCCCCAAAAAAAAAAAAAAAACCCACCCTTTGAAATAAAATTTGGGATTTTACTATCGGCTTGAAAGTTTCATTTCAATTATTTAGCAGGATAAATGTTAGAACAAACCTGAAGCAGAAAGATGCAGATAAAGATCAGACTGCAAAAATGTGTAGTCTAATTTTGGATCGACATCCAGCAATATGCTGTGACATTCTGGACAAAATTATTGTAAAACATTCGAAATAAGAATTTTCTCTTCATCTATTTTATTCATTCGATGCTTTACTCATGTCCTAAGTCCTATACCACACAATCCCAATTTTTAACGACCCTAAGGAAAAGAACTTTTGAAAACATTGTTGGAAAAAGGAGAAAATGCTGGTAACCAGCATTTTCTCCTTTTACCACAATGTTTTCTACTCTATGGAAAAAACTTTCACATTTTTGATAACATTTAATTTGTTGTCTGCAAATGCTTTCAATTTGGGAAAGGCTAAAATTTTGTCGTCTGGTAAATTTTAAACCCTATACCACACAATCCCGAGTTTTAACGATCCTAGGGAAGGAGCTTTTTGAAAACATTTTGAAAAAAAGGGAGAAAATGGTTCTAACCATTATTTTCTCCTTTTTTCACAAAGTTTTCTATTCTAAAAAAAGGCAAATTGTACTAGCATTTTTGAGTTGCAATTATTTTGTCGTCAGCAAAAGCTTTCGATCTGAGCGAGATTTTGGAAAAAAAATGGAGAAAATGCAGGTAACAATCATTTTCTCGTTTTTTTCACAAAGTTTTGTATTGTAAAGAAAAAAGGCAAATTATGGCATTTTTGAGTCGCAGATATTACGTCGTCAGCAAAAGCTTTCGATTTGAGCGAGATTTTTTAGGGGGAAAAGAAAAAAAAAAAGGAGAAAATGCCCGTAATCATCATTTTCTTCTTTTATCCCACAAAGTTTTCTGTTCTAAAATAAAGTCAAAATTATGGTATTTTTTAGTCGCAATTATTTTGTCGTGAACAAAAGCTTTAGATTTGGGCGAGTCTAAAATTTTGTTGCGTGAGAAAAAGGTTAATGCTCATTGGTAAGATAGACTGCTTTAAAAAACATTCACAATAAGATAAAAAAATTCTTGTAACCAGTGTTTTTCCAATATGTTTGTTTACCATTCCGAAAGTCAAGGACAAAGTCCTTCATTTGAAATAATGTATAGTTAATTTGTTGTCTGCTATTGCTTTCAGTGTTGACAAATGGTAAAAAATTTGTTGATTGGTTAAATGTTAACTCTTTATCGAACGGAAAACTTGAGTGTTTGGACTTGCCAAATATCAAAGCATATTGCAGGGACAATTTAAATGTCGACTAAACCGCGTGATTTTATCACTAAACGAGTAGAAAGCATATTTAGAAAAGCCCTTCCGTCACACCCCTTTACCCCCGAGTCAGTTAAAAGTGGGCATATTGTATAAGGGTTTTAAAAATGGAGGGTAGTCTATGGTATAAAAGTGGTGTCACCCGTTTTTCGTCTGCAATCATTTATCAAAAGTTCGACAAGTAAGACGGATCGTGTTTCGTTTCCTGATTTTATTTTTGACTTTTGCGGAAAATAGTTGTATTTGGACAATGGATCGCATACTTGGAGGAAGTCTGTGTTTGGCACTGTTTGTAGCTGTACATACGGCCCCAACAACGAGTAAGTGTTGAAATAAAACTTTTTGCATTTTCTTTTTTAATAACTGTTATTGTTTTATTTCAGACAATACTATTTGCCGAAGAATTCTTCTTTTGTATCGTGGCAGTCTACTTTTAAAAATATCGTGGCAAAAGATGAAATTGCTCGTCCCGAGCAATTTCATCTTTTCCCATGATGTTTCCTCATGTAAATATCCTTACTTTATGTTGTTTATCTCTATTTTTTTCCCTTTTTTAAGTATACAAGTCCGACCTTATAGTGCGGAAAAAACAAGAAACATGAGATCCTTAAACCCTGAAGATTTGTCATACTGTACTCAACAATTCTGATAGTTTTAACATTCCTTATGTAAAAAACTTTTGAAAACTTCATTCAAAATAGAGAAAATGCTGGTAACCAGCATTTTCTCCTTTTCCAACAATGTATTTAAAAGTCGTCTTCCGCAATTTTGTTAGAAGGTTAGATGTGATTATGAAAATCTTCTGTAACGAAATTAATAACCATAAAAAACGGCTTTTCATATCTCTGAGGTAAACACTGCTTCCCTGCCCCCCCCCCTCCAAAAAAAAAATGTAAGTAGGGGAGTGCTTTCTTGTAACATCTTTAAAAAAAAAAAAACTGGTTTTTCCAGAAATTTTTCTCCTTGAAGGCGTTGATATACCCTAGACGCGAATGTCTCGTTGTTCAACTCTTTAATTACATCAGGTATCGTATATATAGTATAAATGTTTCCTGATTACATGTATCTGTATTACTTAAAATAATACTATTATTACAACAATTACTTTATCTAACGACAAAAATGATGATGATGGTGATGATGACGATGATGATAACGACGACGACGACGAAGATGATGATGATGATGATGATGATGATGACGATGATTTGATTTAGATAGTTATATTTTAGCTAACACAAGTATTAAAAATCAAAGGACTGAAAGTTGTGAAAACCATTTTTGTGCTGAAGTATGCATTAAGCAGGATTTATCGTGTGATGGAAAATAAACGCTGCCTCATAAGCGATGCTGGTTTAAAATCAGTACAGTATTCACTTGATTGAGGATGCAAGAGTAAGGAATATCCTTGTACAATAATTGATTGCGCTGTGGTATGTTGACCATGGAACATGGAAAACATAGAAAGCATTTAAGAGCAGATTTTAGTGTGAAACATTGATGAAGTAAAGATGCGGTAAAAGCCATGATATAACCAAAATATTGTTGAAAACAAGTCTTAATACCAAACCAAAAGGTACATTGTATCTTCGTCTCATCGGTGGAAACATGGCGAAGTAAACTGATTTTCACCGCGGGGAAAAGCAAGACAGGTGGCAAAAATGATTTTAATCAGAAAGACCGGAAACTGTAACTTACATGACATCTTCAGATCTTGATAAGTATTTTATCTGGAAAAACAGACAAAAAGATGGAAGTATGGTAACGGCAATTTTGAAGTATAAATGTCTTGTTCTTTTGGGATAATGGGTAGACATGAAATAATTGCGGAATATTGTGCAAGTACAGTAGTAAATTACATCCTTCACGCTGTCTTTCACTTATTGTCTTAAATAATTATATTTACTCGTACTCCCCTCAACGCTGCATGTAATACGGTGCAGAATTTATTCCATTACTAAAAAAACTCATGTTTTAACGAAATTGATGAAAAAGGCTTTTGGAAATATTGTCGGCAAAGCACTAAATGCTTGTCTTTCTTTTTCCACTATCCACTTTTCCACTTTTTTCCAATCAAAGAAAAAATCGTATCATATGAAATGCTCTAATTTGTCTTCCAGCAAATTTATCGTCTTGTATACAGTTAACATGAAATCATAAATAGTTGATTGATGGATCGTATGGTGTTTAAGGCCGTTTTCAACATTATTTCAGTTATATCGCGGCGGCTAGTGCACCTATCCATGCTTTCCTGGAGTTTCTGTTACCTGTACTCTGCACAATATTCTTTCCAAGCCAGTGGCTGCTTTCACACATGATCATTGTCGAAACAATGGGAGAGGAATAAATCCTGTTGCAATGACTATTATCAATCCTCGGAAAGAAACTGGCCGAGTCAAGGATCGAACCCTCGTCCTCCTGTTCTCAAGTCCTGTACGCTACCGACTGAGCTATCGAGGCTCGGCAAAGTTACTTTCGTACTGACTACCGAGCCCACTGGGCCATGGAAGCAGTTCATTTATAGATAAGGCGGAAGGAAGTAAGAAGATAGAATATAGTACAAGAGTAAAAGAATCCGTAGAATAAACTTTTGAATATGTCCGTTTGTTATGGCTACAATAAGTATTTGTTCATTTTATATGAATAATCGAAAGTAAAAGGTATTTCCAAAAAGTGCATAATTTGCAAAGTTTGACCACGAATAATACTTGTAAGTTTTAACATACTTTTTTCAACGATAAGAGTTCTGGCATTTTGAGAGAAAATCCGACTATTTACCAGACAACAACATTTTACACTTGTCCAAGTGGACAGCATTTAAAGACAACAAGATTAATGTGGACAGAATGATAAATTTGTCTATTAAAAGGCAGAAAACATTGTGGGAAAAGGAGAAAATGCTGTAACCGGCATTTTCTCCTTTTCCCACGATGTTTTCAAAAGCCTTTTTTTTCTCAGAAACGTTTGAACACGGGGTCTATCAGTGAAGGATTAATCTGTAGCGGGAAGTTTATTGTTGGCTCTTTCGAAACAAAAGAATAAGTAAAAACGTCATTATAACCTTTAATCTATACAATCATTGCAGATAATAAATCTGATAATAGATAAGATATGTCGGGATCGTGTCGAAACCATTTTAATTGATTTTCTGTCTAGCTTGGACGTAAAATGGCAGTGTTCGGGAAAAAACCTGGGTCTAGAAGACGATCATTTTGCATCCAAATTAGCATTAATTTAACCTTTACTATAGCGAGGTAGGTGCAAGTTGGCTGAAACTGAAAATAGAATTTGTAAAATGCCTTAGTATCCGCCAGATACATCGACGGCAATAGTGTAAGCCAGAACGTAACGCTTCCGGATCAAAGGTAGTCCTTAAGTAGACTGTTTTATCGGAAAACATGGAAGGATGGGGTTTAAGAAATATTTCTGTAGCTGAACGGTGATTATTTCTTTGAAAACTGGTTGCAGTTATGATCTTTCTTGGAGAACTATTTAGTGCCTATGACCAGTTGAAGATTCGTTATTTACAACTCTAGTACTATACGGACCCCTTTTTTACTGTATTTTTACGAGGGATGTTGCCTTCAAGGGAGAACATAGAAAAAATGCTAATTACTTAAACGTCAAAATGCCATTTTTAAGACATTTTTTGAGAGACCTTAAGAGATATTTCCTTAGAATAAACCGTTTCGTCAAAGACAGATGAGCAGAGAGTTAAATAAGTGATTTTTGCACCTTTTCTAATGAACCAAAAAGTCATCGGAGTGACATCAGTAAACACATTTGCACTGCATCCTATTCGGCTAAAAATAGAAGCGCGATTTATTACCGAAAAGCAATTTAATAATAGTACACCGTTTTAGATTTATTTTTAAATGACATTTTAGAGGTCACACGCGACATGGCATGTAACCGTCTCAGTGCGTAACCATTTGAACTCGAACGACAATTTAAGTTGATTTGGAGGTCAGTGCAAATCAAAGATCATACTGCATGACATGACACTGTGAGGTCTGATCTTAGATTTACCTTTTACGGATCTTTGTAAAAAAGACTGGAAAGTCTATCGAGGTTTTAGCTGAAGGAAAGTATCAGTACATCAGAGCCACGCTCTGTGAAAAAGGGGGCGTAATGTATCTGCAAAAAGTGTCGAACTATGTCAGGCTCTGCAGTCCTCGCATGTTGACATGAATCGATACTTTTTGCTTTTGGTATATTTTCTGCGTGTCCAAGGTCCATTCTACGTCATGATTCAACCGGTCGGTAGACAAAAGTTATTGTATGGATCCATAATTTTTTGATGACTTGTTTGGTATCATGCATCACGAAGATGTATTAAATTCCCCTTTTTCAGCGCGCAGGTCATGTACATTTATGCATCGGCACTAAAGTGTAAATGGACAGACAGTAGGAACTCCATAACTACAATTTCAAATCTGGGTACGTGTTCACAAACATTCTTAACAACGTTCCCAGTCTTGTCCTGCAGAATAGTCTAAATTTTTAAAATGTAACCCAACTTCTGATTGGCTGAACCATCTGGTTCAGCCAATCAGAAGGTGTGTTACATTCAAATTTAGAAAATCTTGGAAAATAGGACTAAGAATATTCTTCAGAATGGTTGGTGAATAATGAATAATGACCCTATATCAGGCACTTTTTTATTTCTCCCATAGGCATTGGATTTGAAAAAAAAAAAAATGGTGCGATTAGCTCGGGTGGCACTTGTCGAATTGGACTACCGTTTGGATAGGGTATTGTAAAGCTATTTGTTAAGTACTAGCGAAATCCAGAAACAACATGGATACATGCAATATTGCCGTGATATCCCTGAAATACGGGTCCATATAAAGAAAGAAATGGAATCGAAACGAAACGCAACGAAACGCAACGCGTTTCGTTTCGTTGCGTTTCGTTTCGGTTCCGTTTCTTACTTTATAGGGACCCCTGAAATACATGTACTTTAAACGTGACATAAACACACACCCCCCTTTTTTTTTCAAACAGTTCTTTTTTTGAAAAGCTGTACCTTTTAAGGCGATAATAGATTCGTATTGGTTTTGTGATAATCTAAATGTAAAGGTTGTGTTCTGTTTGAATTTAACGTTTGAATCCTTTTCCTTTCCCTACACGCCGGTAGGTTGTATTTCCGGAGATTGTAGAGCAGAATCAGACTGCACATGCGTACTATGTTCTTTTGGTTGCATCCTTGGCCCTCAATTTTTTTTTTCTTTCATTTATGCATTTAACATTAGATTTCAATTGTCTGAACGATTTTTTTCTTTTTGCGATTAGAAATGAAAGTTCATGTTATGGTAAAAAATCCATTAAAGCTATGTATACAATTAAGTATTTGTACTGTGAAACTTAGTATCCGCCGAGTTTTTTTTTCAAATTTAATTTTCAAGCAGTTTAAACGAACCAAACATTGCAATAAAAAAGACTTCTTTGCTCCTGAAATCTTGTAAAGAATCGGACACGTTCTGTGCAGTCTGATCTTGATTTACACTGTCCGCAAAAGTATTTTATGTCGATCCAGTGTGTGCTGTGGACTGAAAGGACAAAAAACAAATACAAGGAAAACAGCGCATATAAGAGGGTTCTATGCGACCTTTTAACCTCGTCAGGTAATTCGATCGTCTACTTGACTTTCGCATAGAAAACCGAAATAATTTCGGTCGACCTATTGACCCCGAGGTCTTTCAAGACAAAATTTTGGTAATTTGACCGAATTCGAATCGAACAACAAAAACGGTGATGACAAGGCCCCAGCCACCGCCCCCTCTACCGGTGGACGGACGTTTTGGCAACGGACGTTTTGGCCCGGACGTTTTGGCCAGCTGAATGTGCAAATTAGGACGTTTTGGCCAAATGCTTTATACCTCAGAAAAATGCAATAAATGAACTTTCTATGCTTTTAAGTATACATTTTTAGAAGTAAAAAATCATATTCAATTCATTTATGCATTTTCTTTTCTTTGAAATAACATTTGGCAAAGACATACTTTGACTTTGATTTACAGTCTTCTATAACAAACTGCTTAGATTGTTTATACTTTGTTGCAAACTATTTGAGCCGCGCTCTGTGAAAAGGGGGCTTAATGCATCTGCGAAAAGTTTCGACCCAGGTCAGCCTGCGCAGTCCGCGCAGGCTGACCTGGGCCGAAACTTTTCGCTATTGGTCGATTTTCTGCATGTCAAAGGATCAGTCTACCTCATGATTGAGTCGGTTGTTAAAAAAAGTGGCTATTATGGATCCATAAGTATGTGATGGCTTTCTTGGTATGATGGATTACGGAGATGCATTAAGCCCCCTTTTGCCAGAGCACGGCTCATTTGTAACTTAATCATAAATTTAAAAGAATTAACTCAATACTCCATATATGTCAAATAAAAGCAATTTCTCATTTTTTTTTTTTAATGTTTGAAAGAATCTTGTTTTATGGAGCATAAATTCACAAAATAAACATTTAGCCAAAACGTCCTACTTTGTATTTTTAGTCGGCCAAAACGTCCTGGCCAAAACGTCCTATATTCCCCTCTACCACCCCCGAAACAACAAATACGATAAAGACGACTACGACGGCATCACCTCCGATACCATCATTACCACCATCACCACTACCACCACCAGCACCACCACCAGCAACAACAAAAACAACAACAGCAGCAGCAGCAACAACACAAACAACAACAACAAAATGAAAACAAGAAAATGGTTTTTCTTTGGACGTGCAATTGCTTCTTTTCTACCGATTACATCAAAATAAATCGTCAAACATGTATGTACTGTGATAGATGGCTAATAAGAGATTAAATATCGATATAGTCATTAAACGTTGCGCAATTCTTGACATAACTTTATCTAAATTACCCCAAAGATGATCAAATCTGACCGGATCTTGTCTGTAATTGATAAAGAGATTATGTTATCAAAGAAGGAGATTTTCATACGATATCTATTACATATAATATAGTTGCTAAGCCAACTGGCAGCTCAGTCGTAATGCTAGTGCAAGGGGTAGAAATCATCGTGTGATGCTGGTTCAATACCAAATACAAACTAGACCTCTTTCGACGGCCTAAATTATAATTCACTAAAACTTAGAAACAGGAAATATCTTTACAAAAGATAGACAGCGTAAATTTGCCAGGAAATCGGCAGGGGCCCTTAACATAATCATGTCTACATTTTTCTACCAATCACAGATGTCTATTTATTAATTCGTTATCAATACCAAACAAGGAGGTCAGAAGCCAGCACATGCAGCTATGCTGAAAAAGAAAAATCCTATAAGCCTGACTAAACTCAATGGGACGGTATAGATCCAAGATCAGGCTGCACGTCCTGTGCAGTTTAATCTTGATCTATACCGTCCAAAAAGCTCCTTGTTTCGCCCATAGCACTAAGACAGTTATCACTGTAAACTACATTGGAGGCCAAGATTCCGCGACTCAAGAACCTTTTGCAGACAGTGTTGACCAAGAACAGACTGCACAGAACGTGCAGTCTGATCTTAGATCTACACTACCAGATATTTGACATTTGTCAAAATATTTCCCATGCTTAGCCAGCTGATAGTGTGGTATTCTTCTCACACCGAAAATCGTGTATCAATTTCACACGACATGGAGGTTAAGGGGCCAACAAAGCAGTAACAAAATATTACCTTTCGATATCGAATCTTGTACAAAATATGGTATCCGCATGTTTCACACAAATATATTCTTACAGTTAAGTTTTGACACCAAAATTGATATGATGCATGCTCTGTCAAAAAAGGGGGCTTAATACATCTGCGAAAAGTTTCGACCCAGGTCAGCCTGCGCAGTCCGCGCAGGCTGACAAGGGCCGAAACTTTTTGCTATTGGTCAATTTTCTGTATGTTCAAAGACCATTCTACCTTATGATTAAGTCGGTTGTTTAAAAAACGTGGCTATTATGGATCCATAGTTATGTGATGACTTGCAGGGTATTATGTATCACAGGTGCATCAAGCCCCCTTTTGCTTGTGCATTATTAATGATATACTACTTTCGAAAAAGAATTCATATTTTTCATCACTCCTTGCCCTTGTCGCAAAAAGATGTCGTATCATTGTGCGATCACCTGCAGACGACAGCTGATGTCGTATTTCTTATATATAGTTTTTTTTTTGTAACGGATTTTTGTCCTCAACCCAATGCCCTTGAAAGTCATACAGGATCGGTTTTCAAAATCTGTGCAAAATTAATCCTTGTGGCAAGAAAACAATTCGAGAATCGAAATGCAGTCTGATTTAATTAATACCTTTTAAAAGTACGATTATGTGCCATACTCTTTGGAAAAAGAGTTAAATGAATGATTGAAAAAAATCGCAGTTCGCGCATGCTGACCAGTGTCGAATCTTTTTGCTATTGTAAACTTTTGAACATGTCAAAGGACTTGTCTTTCTCATTATTCCATCGGTTGTTAGAGAAAAATGGATTCTGTAGATTCATAATTAACCATTAGGCTGCTAAGCACGACTCGTGGCGATTTTTGCGGACAGTGTAGATTAAAGATCAGACTGCACGTTTTGTGCAGTCTGATCTTGATCTACACTGACCGATACGGTAATTTCTTTCCAGTGAAAGCAACTTTGAAATCGCAATACTCGGGTTTTACGGCGTAGCTGCATGAATGTGCTGGTTTTCAACCTACTTTTTTGGTATTGATAACAAATGAATAAATAGAAATTTGTGATTGGTCAAAAATGTAAACGTGTTTATTTTGAGGGCCCTTGCATATTAGATAGCAAATTTACGCCGTCTATCTTTTTAAAGACATTTCTTGTTACTATTGAGTGGAAATTTTCGTTTCATTTATTTAGCAGTATAAGATAAGTAATGGCTTGCTCGGTATAATGCATCCCGCACTCGTCACAACTCGGCCGATTCCGTACCTACATCTAACATCGTCCATATCAAGGGGGTTTCCATTTTGAAATACTGCCAGTCACGTGATCTTAAACATGGCGGTGCCTTGTAAATCGATTAGCAACGGCAACAATAGCCACGGTGATAAGCAACCGATTACTGAAAAATGCCATAGACCGAGTTAGAAAATGAACATACAAACTGTTTGTCATCGGAAATGTATTTAGAAAGATTCCTACGGAAAATTGTGACTAGTGTTTGCTTTCTAAGTGAAGTGTTATGCTTTTAAGAACGGTGAAGCGGTTTACTTCCGGCAAAGAAATGTACCGTGTAGGTGCATATCAAGCTATGTGATACAGCCTAGGGACTTGATCAACAGATCACCCGAGGTTTGCCGAGTGATGTGTCACGGAGTGGCATTAATCCCATTTTCGCTAGAGCGCTGCTGAATCATTACTATTTAAGTCTTTCTTTGTGTTACAGTACAGCCTGAAAAATGTCCAGTCCCTATCAGAAAAAGAAATTAAGGTCTCCGACCCCTAACACTCATATTAATTGACGGAAGCTGCCGAGATTAGCCGAATAGGCTTTACGAAAACGTCGATGTTACACGATATTTACAAATGAGTGAGTGAGTCTACGGCCTCTAACTCTCATTTTAATAGACGGAAGCTGCCGAGATTGGCCGAATAGCCTTTACGAAAACGTCGATGTTACACCATATTTACCGATGAGTTAGGGGTCGTAATCCTTAAAAAACAAAACTAGATTGATTGATTGAATGAATGGTGTTTTACGCCGCTTTCAACATTATTTCAGTCATATCACGGCGAAAGCTCACATATTCATGCATTTCCTTGGTTTTAACAGTACTAGGCTAGGGCTCTGATGTGTCTTGTCCTAGGACACTCCCACGAAAAGCCCAATGGATCCAGTGCGGCTCGAACCCGTGGCCTCCAGGTTACAGGTCCTAAAATTTACCACTGAGCCACGCAGGACCACAACATAAAATCCAGAATTGAGGTAGCTAACTTTGAATGAAAGGCGCGGTGTTACCAACCCATAACCTGCTAAATAATTAAATGAAATTCTCCCGCCTATAGTAATAATCCAGATTATGTTATTTCAAAAGTTATTTGTCGGGAGAAAAATATCACCTTATCGGGCCATGTAGATCCAAGATCAGACTGCACGTTCTGTGCAGTCTGATCTTGATCTACACTGCCCGCAAAAGGTCTCTGAGTCACGCTTAGCAGCCTAAAATTTAATGTAAAATATTAATGTTTCACGAAGATTCGTCGCCGCCTTTTCAGGGTGCGCGGCATTACAGCAATTACTTTGTTACTATAATAAACTTGCAAAGCTGTGCAGCTCAAATTCAAATAAACACGTGAACCTCAATACCTGTGAAAATCTATTAAATGTGCACTGAGTCGAAAAATCAAATAAGCGTTAAAACGCAAATTAAACTTGACTTCTTTTTTAACTCTGAATATTGCACTTGATATCTTTATTAACTTTCACCTATCTATTTGGCGACAGTTTTTTGGATAAGACCAGTTTTAAGCATTTGAACAATGTACAGCAATAGGGGGCTTAATGCATCTCCTTGATGCATTGTACCAAGCAGGTCGTCACTTAATTAGGGATCCATAAAATCCTTTTCGTCTGACAACTGACTGGAGGTAGAATGGTCCTTTGACATGTATTAGTATGACCGATAGCAAAAAAGTTTCGGTCCATGTCAGCCTGCGCAAACTGCGCAGGCTGACATGGGTCGATACTTTTTGATATTGATCAATTTTTTGCATGTCCAAGGACTATTGTACCTGATGATTCAGTCGATTGTCAAAAATGTACTAAATTATGGGTCAATTATCATTTGACGAATTGCTTGGTATGATGCATTACGGTGAGGCATCAAGGTCCCTTTCGCCAGCGTGCGGCTCAACCATTATTATGAGCCTGACCATGTGTTACAGTGCGGCCTGTAAAAAGTCCAGTCGCTGGCAGAAAAATGAATTAAAAAAAAAAAAAAAAACACTAGAATTAAGATTGTAAACTTTGAATGAAAGAGTCAGAGTTATTAATGATAAATACTAATGTTTCACGAAGATTTGTCGCCGACTTTTCAGATGGCGTGGCCATACAGC
Organism: Hippopus hippopus; assembly: GCA_946811185.2. Classification (NCBI taxonomy): domain Eukaryota; kingdom Metazoa; phylum Mollusca; class Bivalvia; order Cardiida; family Cardiidae; genus Hippopus; species Hippopus hippopus. The sequence continues at coordinate 5,010,107 of OX328105.1, forward strand.
TGTAACATTGTTATGATATATTATACCTGCAACGCTGTGCAGTTCAAATTCAATTAAACACGTGAACTTCAGTACCTGTGAAAATTTATTAAATGTGCACTGACTTGAAAAATCAAATAAGCGTTAAAACGCATTTTAAACTTGACTTCTTTTTTTGATCTGAACGTTGCGCTTGATATCTTTATTAACCTTCAACTTTCTACCCAAAGACAGTATTCTAGATGAGATCAATTTGAAAGCAGTTGAACCATGCTATGGCAAAAAGGGACTGAATGCATCTAAGCCATGCATTATACAAAGCAAGTGATCACTTAATTAAGTTTCCATAAATTCCATCTAGTCTGACAACTGACTGGATATGGAGGTAGAATGGTCCTTTGACATGCATTAGATTGACCAATAGCAAACAGTTTCGACCCGTTTCAACCTGCGCATGAGTCGATACTTTTTACCACATGCATTTTAACCCTAACCCCGCTAAATAAATTAAATGAAACTTTTAAGTCGATAGTTAAAACCCGAATAATGTGATTTTAAATTCATTTTTTGCAGAAAAAATATCTCCTCATTGGACAGTGTAGATCCAAGATCAGACTGCACGTTCTGTGCAGTCTGATCTTGATCTACTCTGTCTGCAAAAGGTCAGTCAGCCGCGCTTAGCACCCTAAAGGGTAAAAGTATGGAAATTAGTTCGAAGACAAAAAACTGTTATTGTACAGTCAATCTAACTGTAAGTCACTGGCAGAAACATGAATTTTAAAACTAAGTCAAAAGTTGCCAGGTTGCTCTATCTTTTTTTTTTAATTTTTTTCACCCGTTCTTAGATTTCATTTTTCTGCCAGCGACTTACACATGGATCGACCGTACAATAACACACTGTCATCTTCACAATAATTTCCATACAATGGTATGTTGTAAATCTAAATAATTTCAATGCATTTAATCATCCGCATTGTTCACTTTTGGCCGCTACTGGGCTTTAACTCTCTTCCTCGTCGAAGACAATGCCACTATGAGTTCAATATTGAATTTTGAAGACCATGTATCGTATTTTGTGCAAAGCCAAAGGAAATAAACCCAATTAAACTCAATTTTTTTCAGACAAAAGAGTTTTTCGATAGCACTCAGATATGTTATTGGAAATGGCATATCGAAACACACTGGGTGAGGCCATCGATCTTGGAAATACTTCTTTTTGATTGAAAATAGCTTCTCCCGCTCACAACCTTCTATTGGCGCGCAATGATACACAAAATTTGTGTACTGACCGCTTGGTCCAAGGCTTTTTCGTTCCAAAACCAGTTCGTCCCTAGGGTTGTTCGTCCCATGATTGCGTGCAACACCATTTGAGTGTCCATGAATATTTATAGATCGAAATAATTGATTGTAATGTTGGGTATTAGATGTTAACGGCCAAAGATATTTTTCATAGTTTTCAGTTACAAACTTAATTTTATTCGATATATTCATATTATTTCTCTCTCTACCAATCATGCATCCTACTGGAAAGGGACATTACTCCTGACTCCACCTGAATGATCAAAGGGAAACCACAAATACACAAATAATACTGACTTCGTCATGTGTACTCTCCCTTCAACCAAAAAACGTATTAATTTGCTTAGTAGGTTGACTTGTAAGCCAATATTTGAATAATATTTCTCTGTTTCTTTCAAATTATTAATTCCACACAACGACTTTCTTGACAAATGCCACTCCAGTGTTTTCAACGCTTTGATTATGAAATATTAATCATCGTCACAAATTAATTCAGGCTTAACACATAATTGGGGCCATTCCTGTAAGTTAAATTATCTCCCTTGCAAGATAAAGACCAAAGGTAACCAAAGAACTGATTGTTCCTTTTACCTGTATTCCTTTGTTTTTATCCTTGATTCCATTGGGGCCGTAGCGATAAATGTTACATAATTTATGGTTTATGTGTACGATTCCCTTGTAGTTTGAAATCAAATTCTGTTCTCAATTATCACAAAAAACATACATGCCGATTTGTAAACCAATCTAACTAGATTTAGTTGAGATATTATCTCAAGAACATGGCTGTGTAGTGTAAGAAAATCCAGGATAAAAACCAAGTAATGCCCTTATCAGGACCAATGTAGTACTGGAGAGGAATCAATGGAAATTACTGAAGAATGGCCAAGATTCAAAATGAAAGTAACGCGACAAATGGAGATATTGAGCAAGGTCTCCTTCTGCCATCTCATTTTTAAACCCTTCTCCTGTTGCATTTTCAAGCCGACAGTAAAAACGGAAATTCTGCTGTTTCAAAGGTATTTTTAGGGAAATATATCTCCTTATCGGACAGTGCAGATCCAAGATCAGAGTGCACGTTCTGTGCACTCTGATCTTGATCTACACTGTTCGCAAAATGTCCATGAGTCGCGCTTGGCAGCCTATAGGTTAAAAGCTGTCTGTTATTTACTAGACAGCCGACCTCTCGCCTTTGTCTGCAAGATGTTATGTAAACACTTTCAATACCATATTTTTCTCATGCATGACATACTGCGCTATAATAAATCAGATAAAATCTGCAGCCGCTAATAAGATGGTTTTTCCTCCTACCATAAACCGGTTTCACTCGATTATTTATAAGGTACAGACATCTCAAGGTCAATACCATTTTCTAGCACGTGAATGTCATGTCAGGAGAGGAAAATAGGAAGAAGAGAACGGTACAACATCCCACACATGATACATCACTGATTCACATCATTCGGTAAACCTTAGATCCGATGATCAAGTCCCCCGGCTGTATTACGTAGCTTGATACCTACACGGTATTTCTTCGCCGGAAGTACAGCGCTTTACCGTTCTTAAATCGTAATACTCCACTTAGAAAAAGAAAACACACAATTCACAATTTTGTATCAGAATCTTTCTAAATACAGTTCCCTTGACAAACAGTTTGTACATTTATTTTCTAATTTATTCTATCAATTCCGTAGGCATTTTTCAGAGACAGGGTTGCTTATCGCCTTGGTTGTTGTAGCCTGTGTTGCTTATCGATTGACATGACGAGTGTGATTCACGTATTACAGCCGCCATATTTCGAGGTTACCGGAAACAAAAAGTGTGACCTTTTGGGTGAGGCTTTCCATCCGCCAAACCTCGGGTGATCCGCTGATCAAATCCCTCGGCTGTATCACGTAGCTTGATATGCACGTACATGGTACATTCTTCGCCGGAAGTACACCGCTTCATCGTTCTTAAAACGTTACAATCCACTTAGAAAGCAAACACTACTCACAATTTTCCGTTGGAATCTGTCTTAATACATTTCCGATGACAAACTGTTTGTACATTTATTTTCTCAGTCGGCCTGTCAATTACGTTAGCATTCTTCAGCGATAGGTTGCTTATCACAGTAACTATAGATGCCATTGCTAATCGATTGACATTGGCTCCGTAATTTTTAAGATCATGTGACTGGCAGCTATTCAAAATGGAACCTCCCTTGATACAGACGAGGTAAGATGTAGGTACGGATTCGGCCGAGTTGTGACGAGTTTGATTCACGTGTTACAACCGCCACCTTTCGAGGTTACCGGAAACAAAAAATGTGACCTTCTGGGTGCGGCTTTCCATCCGGCAAATCTCGGGTGATCCATTGATCAAGTCCCACGGCTGTATCATGTAGCTTGATATGCACATACACGGTACATTCTTTGCCGGAAGTACACCGCTTTATCGTTCTTAAAACGTTACAATCCACTTAGAAAGCAAACACTACTCACAATTTTCCGTTGGAATCTGTCTTAATACATTTCCGATGACAAACAGTACATTTATTTTCTAACTCGGTCTGTCAATTACGTTAGCATTTTTCAGCGATAGGTTGCTTATCACCGTAACTATCGTTGCAATTGCTAATCGATTGACATTGGCCCCGTAATTTTTAAGATCATGTGACTGGCAGCTATTCAAAATGGAATCCCCCTTGATACAGACGAGGTAAGATGTAGGTACGGATTCGGCCGAGTTGTGACGAGTTTGATTCACGTATTACAACCGCCACCTTTCGAGGTTACTGGAAACAGAAAATGTGACACTTTGGTTTACCTGTTGAAGGGGTAACCTACCTATATACATGTAAGAAAGAAAAATCGTTGGAGATAACTGCCAATCCTGTAGCTAGCTTATATTGGTTACCTCCCCTGAAAGGGAAAACGTGAAAGGGCTAAATCCATCGTCAAAATTAATAAGGAAAAGTGATGAGATGAGAAATGTTGTATAGCATATCGGATTTTAAGTTCTTGTCTATTTCAGAATTAGAAAAAAAAGTAAGAAAGTTGCCCTTTCCCAGATATAAACCGAAACAAGAAAATTTAGTTTGATGTCTACTTTGCTTCAAACGATGTATGAATCCATTTCAAGTACATTTTCTATTTTTTTGGGGAAAAAAAAAAACACTTGATATATTTTCTCTACTTCTCTAATAGACAATTGAAGGGGAAAAGATGAACGATTAAAAAAAAGATATGAAAAACATAATAATTGGAGGAAGACGAGAAAAAGACCACAGGATAATCTCATACTTCCAAATGATATTCAGTGATAGAAATGTTCTATTTAGGCACATTTCTAACATTCCTACCATTTTGTGATTCGGGGACTCCGTGATAAACAAAGCCTACCGTGAATTACTTCAAATGTCATGATTGGAATAACATGGAGAAAAAATAAAACAAGTAAACTAAAAAAAGTTAAAAGAAACAATCTGCATTATATTACTGTGGCTAGAAGTTGACCATTACGAAAAATTTCTTCTTACCCAAAATGTTAAGCATTAACCTGCTAAATAACTTAGTTTAGTTTTATTAGTTTATACATAATTATTTTACATCGATTGAGAAACAAGTTCTTACAACTTATACTAATCTCTCTCAATTCTGCTTCCTGGGAACTACACCAATACTCAGGCCGAAATGTGTGGGCCAATGAACAATCCCTAAGTAGATACCCGCTCTCGACTCTCGATCTCGGGACCTTTTGGTTACGAGGCTGACACTCAAACCTCACAACCACGGACACCACAAATAAATAAGTTAAATGAAATCTTCATCCCGATAGTAAAAACCCTAATGTTGCCAATTTAAAGTGAGGTTTTTTTTGACAATTATCTCCGAATCGGACAGTGTAGATCCAAGATCAGACTGCACGTTCTGTGCAGTCTGATCTTGATCTACACTGTTCGCAAAAGGTCCTGAGCAGCTATAGGGTTAAAACTTTTCAAATAATATCAAGGCTTCGCAACATGTCCTGTTTAACATATAATGTTTATAAGACAGTGCGATCGAGATCCGCATTTACCAACCATTCTAAAGAGCGTTCCTAGTCTTATTCGCCAGGGTTTTCAAAAGAGATTTTCTAAATTTGAATATAACACAATTTCATATTTGATATTCCATATGGTTTAAATTCACATGCATTTCGACAACCGCATTCTTTTACATTTAGTCGCTACTGGCCTTTCAGTTATAGTTTTTACATTTCAGATACAAGTCCGGACGACTGCAAAGATCACGGAATCTCTGCACTTGGTGGGGTGGACTGTAGCGCATTGCTAAACCCAAACACCCCGAGAGATGATATTAACGGAGTATACGAGCACAGGATGTTCTGGTGTGACGAAAATCATCGTAATGATTGTTGTGAAACCTGTAAAATAGTCCTCAATGTAAGTTAACCGTATAAAGCGCCGTTCACGACTATAGTTGCCTTTGCGGCCAGTATAGATCAAGATCAGACTACACAAAACGTGCAGCCTAATCCGTGAGCTGTAAAGAAGTCCTCAAAGTAAGTTAACCCGTAAAGCGTCCTTCACGACAATAGTTGCCTTTGCGGCCAGTATAGATCAAGATCAGGCTGCACAAAACGTACAGCCTAATCTTTGATCTATACTGTCCGCTCTGCTGAAACACGCTAGACAAAACCAATCATGAGATTGTGATGATTTGGGTCTTATTTCTATAGCGAATACGAATGTTGGGTTTATTCGTTGGTCTTAGGGTGCAACATTGCCAGTTTGGCCGGATTTCATTCTGTTTTTGGTTTCATATCACATGACTAGCCGAGTCCCGGTAGCTCAGTCGGTAGCGTGCAGGACTTGAGAACAGGGGGTCATGGCTTCGATCCCCGGCTCGGCCAATTTCTTTCCGAGGACTGATGAGAGTCATTGCGACAGGATTCATTCCTCTCCCACTGTTGACCATTGTTTCGACGATTGTTATGGGGGAAAGCAGCTAGTTGCTTGGAAAGAAAATTGTGCGGAGTACTGGTCAAAGAGACCCCAGGAAAGCATGGATAGGTGCACTGGCCGCCGCGATATGACTGAAATAATGTTGAAAACGGCGTTAAACACCATACAATCAATCAATCAAACATGACTAGCCTTGTTTTTATAATCGCCAGATTAATGTTTGTTCCTACGGGACTTTCAACCAGCATTAGTTTTCTCCTTGTGTCACAATGTATTCTACCATTTAAAAGACAGAAATCATCTTTTAAGCGACTGTTGTTGAGCAGCCGGCTGTGATTTGCCGGCGGGAAATACTTTAACCCCGGTCACGTTTGAAATTTTCGTGCTTGAGAGAGGCCTTAACAGACGGTTCAAATCATCGTCATTACTTTTCATACATTTCAGAGTACAAACGAAGAACAGACCGTTGAAAATCAGACTGACATTGTAAATACTCATACAACTCAAAAGGTAAACTGCATTTTAAAACTTATCGGAAATTGTTGACACGTGATACACAAAACATATAAAAATGTTCAAGCTCTTAAAAAATCTTGTGGGGAGGGGGCGGGTGGAAGGAAGGCACGTTTGATTGACAAACAATAGCTGCTTTTATAGTAATGTTTCGATAGCAAGGTTAAACTCTTTCACATCTGTTTGCAACACGAAAAGCTTTGCGGACATTGTAGATCAAGATCAGACTGCACATAAACATAATTTATTATATAACTAATATCCAGAGGTAAAATGCATATTTTATCTTTCTCCCTATCTGTCTGTCTGTCTGTCTGTCTGTCTGTCTGTCTGTCTCTCTCTCTCTCTCATATAACACACAGAGAGAAGGAGATAAATAGAGAGACAGAGTAAACAGAGAGAGAGAGGTAGAAAGAGAGAGAGAGAGAGAGAGAGAGGCAGAGACGAGAGAGTGAGAACGATGTAGAGAGGTACAGAGACAGACAGACAGACAGACAGAGAGTACCATAAAAATCGTTGAAGTTTCGTAATAAAACGATGTGCAGTTGTATAACTCGAAGTCTAGTAAAAACCATTCAGCCATATCTTTATGTGTAATTAAGAATCGTGCGAAACTGTCATAAATCAAAGAAGAACTTTATTAGCTCAAACTTGCAAGTAAGAAATAAAATTATATTCAAAATCATTTACCAAATAATTTAATATCAGTAATTTTCATGAATATTGGCGAGTTCTGATTGGCTGAAAATTTTTTTTCATAGCTCCATGAAAAAAAAAAAATCACGTTATGCCGGAACTACTTTCGCTGAAGGTTACTCAGTGCGGGTCCTACACATTGCCGTGTTCATTTACTTTCGTTTTATTGGTTAATTTTCAGTATTGGGGATCTGAAAACTGCTTCCCTATTGAATTCTTGCGCCATACAAATATGAGTGGAAGGGGCTTTAGAAACCCCAACGTTAGATTTAAAAATAAAAAAAATGAATGCAGTTTGAATTATTTCCGTGGGTGTATGTTGTCTGTAATATTAAAGTATAAGGAATGAAGAGAATTTTTATTTTTTCATGGTGGTATGAAAAAAAAAACCTTATCACCGCTTCGCGGTTTCATACAGTGTGATTAGGTTTTTTTTTCCCATACCTCCATGAAAAAATAGAAATTCTCTTCATTCCTTATTTTAACAACCCAAGGAGAGGAAAGCTTTTGAAAACACTGTGGGGAAAAAAAAAAGAGAAAATGCTGGTAACCAGCATTTTCTTCTTTTTTCCCGCAATGTTTTCTATCCATTCACAGAAAAATTCCATCATTTGTGCCTTTTTGCAATTTGTTCTCTGCGAATGCACATAGCATGAGTTTAAAACCTTTTCCTTGATTAATGAGTACAATATTATTAATTTCTACAGGTACAGACTGAGACGGAATCGGACAAAACCACTCCCACAGTTCCGGATAAGAAGGTGTATTACCTTGATGAAAAAACCAATCGAAAAGAACCCGGATTTGAAATATTTGTGGATATGCTAAAAAATACGGCAAGACAAGGCATTCAAAGTATTGATATTAAAATCTTTCCCAACAACCGGTGATCATGCTTCCATCGTTCGAACATTTGAGGGACTACGAAATTGATTCGTATTATTCTGAGTAATATGATCGAAAAATCACAGAAAAAAAAAACCAAACTCTATTAGACTCTAAAACAGTGATGTGCATAAATCTCAAGGTCCTTAGTTGTTAAATATTTTATGAAAATATTTTCTTCACTAGGAAAATCGTGAAGTAACATTTAATTGTTAAATGATCATTATCTCCCGCTAGATGGCACTCGAATCTTCGAAGAATATGACATGCGCAGACAACGGTTAAAGGACAGATGTACATAGATTAAAAAGGTCCAGTCATTTTCTCCCCTGAAACAGTAAGCTCCGGGGCAGTACCTCTTTACAGACTATTGCTCCTTTTCCATTAAAGATCAACTTTCTGCCTAAAGTAAACAATGCGGAAGTAAGATATGCAGGAAAAATTAATTCATACAATATTAAAGTGTAAATATTAGTATGAGTCTTACAAGTTGTTTGCTTTTCTGCCAGCTGCAGCAATTAAAGCTGGTAACTCTAATTCCAGTTCTATGATTAAATCTTGTGCCAGCAGCTGGAACTTTTACATACAGTATTTTATCACATAGTTCGCCTTGTTTTCAATGTAATACAGCCATTACGAATTTTCTCGTCTCACACACGTGTGAGATACGAAAATGGTGCTGTATTTCGTCAACACTGTAATTATACGCATCATTTCTAAAACATTGCTGACCTAGGTTCCTGAGTGAAATTAACAGTCAAAATTCGTAATCACGATAAAGTTGTTAATTTAATCAATTTTTAGATTCTAAACAAAATAAATGTATGCAAGTTTCTTTTGAACTATTTTTCGTTCGTAATGTATCTGTCAAAGATGTGAATTGGCTGCATGTAAGTTTCATTACACATTATACATGTTCGCCTATGTTTTAACACATCACGGACTATATTTTTTGTCATAAAGTTATGTGATAAAAAGAATCTGACATTCGTTGGCTTTTTAGGTAAACATTTATTAAACCCGTCCACAAAAATAAAGATAATTAGGCTCGCCAAAGGCTCGCTTGATGACATTTTTTGTAGACTCGTTAGATAAAATTTTATCTCAAATATCAACTCATATCAGATCCTTTATGTATATTTAACTCATCATCAGACCTATAATAGCATCCATACTTACTCTTTCCCAGAAAACAAAAAAAATGGACTCATCAAATTTCAAAGCTTTTGCAGACGACAAATTAAATGTTCCTCTCTTGATGGGATTTGTGTATGAAAGAGTAGGAAACATTGTGTTAAAAGGAGAAAATGCAGGTTTCCTGCATTTTCTCCTTTTACCACGATGTTTTCAAAAGCCTTATTTCTAAAGGTCGTTAAAACTAGGGATTGTTTGGTAAGGGGTTAAAATGGTATGGACAATGTTTGCTTTTTGTTTTCTTTTGGGAGCCACTGGGTCTTTCATGGTTTCCAAGACGGATCCATCGAAAATTAAATTTTCCTGTTTTTCCAAACAAATCATCTCTGTGTGTTTTGTAGTAGTAAATGTTGACATTTTCGAAAATTAGGTTTGTATGATTGTAATTTACTAACACGTGACCCGCCTGCAGACGCCATATTTGTTTCGCAGCAGACTACGTTAGAAAACATTGTTATTTAAGAAAAAATAGTCGTAACTAGTGTTTGTTCTTTTGCTGCAATGTTTTTAAATGTATTGATGGGCTTAAACTTCTCAAGTCTTGATAAATCATATACTAGTATATTTAACTATCGACCAAACAAAAATTTTGTCGATATTGAAAACACAGTACTTGCAGACGACAAATTCATAATTGCTCAAAAGATGGGATTTTGTCTTTGAGAGGTTAAAAAGTATGTGGGAAAGAGAAAAATGTAGGTTACCAGAATTTTCTCCTTTTCCAACAATGTTTGCAGTAGCCTTTTTTTCCTCTGAGTCATTGAAACTCGGTATTGCATGGTAAAGGGTGAACAAGGGTTTTTCCAGAGTCGTCTTGCTGCATATTTGACAGGGACTTTTCCTGAGAGCATAGATCAAGATCAGACTGCACAGAACGTGCATTCTGATAATAAAATGAGCCATGTTCTGGTAAAAGAGGGCTTAATGCATCTCCATTATTTATGTTACCTAGCAAGTCATCACAGTATTATAGATTTTTAAAATCCATTTTGTATTTCAACTGACTGAATCATGAGATGCCCTGGTCCTTTGACATGCAGAAAATTGACCGATAGCGAAAAGTTTCGGTCCAGGTCAGCCTGCGCGGACTGCGCAGGCTGACCTGGGTCGATACTTTTCGCAAATTGATTAAGCCCCATTCTTATATAACATGGCTAATTTCTATACCGCTAGTTTGTTTAGTTCAGCCTATACATGTATCATGTGGACTGTATTAGTTGTACGATCAGGTGGCAGGGGACTTGGAAACTTGTTCACGGCTGTGGTGAATCATGTCGCCCCGAGCCTTCGGCTCGGGGCGACATGATTCACCACAGCCGTGAACAAGTTTCCAAGTCCCCTGCCATCTGACCGTACAACGAATTTATTATACTGCAAAGTTTTACCATTCCAACGCGTGTTAAGCGAAATTTACCTGTTTTTTTGGATTCAAAAATTGAGTATGCTGACGAAGTAGAATTTCCCTTCTGAGTGCCCCAATTCAATGAAAACTGACGTCACTGGGAACTGACGTCACTGAAACCTTGGTAAAGCGTGCAGTTTGGTGCATAATCTTAATATTAATCTTGATCGACGCCGCTATTTTGGATGTTGTGTTGAAAGTGTAGTCATGTATACAGGGCTCCCGAAAAGGAAACTGCTTTTACGTTTGTTTTGCCAGTGTACATTATATATATGTTCGGGGCATATTATCCAATCAGATCACGAGAAATTTCTTTGCAGTATCGTAATAGTTTAAGCCGTCGAAAGTGGTCGAGTTTATTGCGCCATGCTATGACAAAAGCGGTTTAATGCATCTCTGTGATGCATCGTACCCACAAAGTCATCATAATTTGGCCTGCAACATGCGGAAAGGGCTTTCGAACATTTGCGTAACGTGTCGTCTCGGATCAGCCTGCGCAGTCCGCGCAGGCTGATACGAGACGGCACTTTACGTCAACATTAGATTTTGTCCTACAGCAGACTTGCGTGAAACATAAAATCACACAAATTCGGAAAGTGTCGTCTCGGATCAGCCTGGGCGGTCTGCGCAGGCTGATCCGGGACGACACTTTACGCAAATTTCCGAATGCCCTTTTTCGCATGTTGCAGGCCATATAATGTTGGTTCCGTAGAATTCGTTTTGTCTAACAACCAACCGTGAAGGTAGACTGGTCCTTTGACATGAAGAAAATTGACCAATAGCAAAAAGTTTCGGCTCAGGTCAGCCAGCGCGGATTGCGCAGGCTGACCTTAGCTGAAACTTTTTGCTAATGCATTAACCTCCCTTTTAACAAAACATGGCTCCTACATTTGGCGCAGAAAAGGGTATCTCGGGAATTTATCGATATTATATGACAGTGTGTTTTGCTTATTCTTAGCGTGTATCTTTGTGACATTTGCATGATATCCAACTAACGGCAAATAAAAATATTAAATGATTGTATTGTAGTTTATTCTTCTTCTTGTATATCTTTTAAAACTCCACGAAATAACAATTAATTTTAGGGAGTTTTAATCAAGATTTATACATTTATATGGACTCCGACTATACTCAGCAAAACTTATAAATCGCTACTTTTGTTTCAATTTTCAATGTTGAGTAAATGGGTGTTGAATAAGGTCCTTTAACAAGAACACGTCAAATTTTTTTTTTTTCAGATTTTGGCTGAGGTATGTTTTTACACTGATCAATCATTATGCGAAAAGTCAAACCAAATTAAATACCTCTTTTCTGTAAAAAAGGTTTATGGGGAATTACAGCCCAAAAGTGGGGGCTTATAAGTTTTGCTGAGTGTATTTATATTTACCTTTAAAGAATGAAATTCATTTGAGGATATTTAAAAGTTGCCTCACGTGCAAGAAACGACGAATGTCAAGTTTCTTTCAACTGAAATTTCTTATCCCGCTAGTAATAGGTTAGCCACTAACGTATACTATATGAGAGAGAGAGAGAGAGAGAGAGAGAGAGAGAGACAGACAGACAGACAGACAGACAGACAAGGAAAGAAAGAGAGAGAGAGAGAGAGAGAGAGAGAGAGAGAGAGAGACAGACAGACAAAGAAAGAGAGAGAGAGAGACAGACAAGGAAAGAGAGAGAGAGAGACAGACAAGGAAAGAGAGAGAGAGACAGACAAGGAAAGAGAGAGAGAGAGAGAGAGAGAGAGAGAGAAAGAGAGAGAGAGAGGGAGACAGACAGACGGACAGACAGACAGACAGACAGACAGACAGACAAAGAAAGAGAGAGAGAGACAGACAAGGAAAGAGAGAGAGAGAGAGAGGGGCAGCAGAGTTAGCTTATAATTTTCACCCTTTTCAACAATATTTCTTTTCGATCACGGTAGATAGTGTATCTATTTATGCGTTCCCTTGTACCAGTACCGCGGACAACACTCTCCTTTAGCTACTGGCTGCTTCACCTCAACCTCAAAAACGAAGGTCGAAATTTTGTATTAAGCATTAGGGGAATAAAAAATTCCATTTTGTCTTACAACTGCCTGAATCGTGAAGTTGACTGATCCGTTGACGTGCATAAAATTGACCGATTTCAAACAGTTTCCACTTAGGTCAGCCTGCGCAGATTTCACAGAGGAATTAAAACCCCATTTCCACTGAACAAGACTCAAATTACGAGTATATTTCAATGACTGTTTTTAGTTTTCGAAAAGAGTTCAGCCAAGCTTGGAATTTACATCGCAAACTCCGCATGATAATCCCCGTGCACTACCGTTTTGACTTTCAGGCTTGGTAATGTGGTTGAGAGGCAAAGGTATAACACACACAAAAATACTCTGAGAAAGAAAATAATTCTTTTATTAAGGCTGTACAAAGACTAACTATTTACCAAATCAGTTTTTTTTTTTTTTAACAATTCCGACGAAGAAGCCTAATTAAAACATTGTAGGAAAAGGAGAAAATGCTGGTAACCAGCATTTTCTCCTTTTCCCACAATGTTTTCAATTCTGTCAAAGACAAACCTCACCATTTGGGCAGTATTTAATTTTGAGACTGCAAATACTTTCAATTTGGACCAGTCTAAATTTTTTTTCATTTGTTAAAGTAACAATAAAGCCCAAAAGTAAAAAAAAAGCCCGTGTTTTTTGCTTTTGAATTTAAATCATACCGTTTAAAAGTATGGAAATCATTGTGAAGATCACAATCTGTCGTTGTACGGTCGGTCCAAGTGTTAGTTGCTGACAGAGAAATTAATTTCAAAACTAGGTTAAAACCTGCCAGGTAGCTGTGTCTTTTGTTTACCTTCTGCCTATTTTAAAATTCTTTTTTCTGCCAGCAACTAACATGTGGCACGACCACACGATAACAGACTGTCATCTCCACAACATTTTTCATACTTTTAAATGGTATGATTTGAATTTAAATGTATTATGACACCTGCTTTGATATTTTGGCCTTTACTGGGCCTTTAAAGAGTTAATTAACATAAATATCGAGTATATCAAAATGATGAATAACAAAGCACATGACAAAACATTATTTACAAATAACTTGATTTATTTAAAGTTGGGTTCCACACCGCTTTCAAAAAAATATTTGGATAAATCAATTGAATAAATTGAAAAAGAATTTCCAGTCAATGTCAAAAAACCAAATTATGGCAAATTCCAAGTTCTTTTTGTCGGAAAAATGTCATCATTTCAAACAGTTTAGATCAAAGATCAAACAGCACATTCTGTGCAGTCTGATCATGACAAGCACTGTCCGAAAAGAGCCTTCGGTCAAGCTTTGCAGCTGAAGTGTTAATGATCTTCCTGTGTTGCACCTGTAATAGTTTGAGCCTTTCAGTTCCTTGCGCAAGGAAACTCTCACTTAAACGGCGCCGCTTGTTTGGGTCAAACCTTCGTTCACTTAATCGGAAACCTTATTCACGTACTACGGACGATCGCACTTGACTAGACAAACTTTCAATTCCTTAATCAGAGAACTCAGACATTAATCAGTGAATTACGGACGACTCCACTCAAATACGCAACACTTCGATTTGCTGATCACTAATTTGAAATCTCAATCATTGAACTATGTGCATCCCAACTAACTTACGCGAACCTTCGATTCCCTGATCACAAGTCCAGGTGACCCTACTTCAGTACGTGAAACTTCGATTTGCTGATTACTAATCTGAAATCTCAATCACTGAACTATGTGCATCCCGACTAACTTACGCGAATCTTCGATTCCCTGATCGCAAGCCCAGGTGACTCTACTTAACTAAGCGAACGTTCGATTTCTCGATCATTAATCTGAGACTTAAATCATTGAATAACGGACGACCAAACTCAATAATGCAAGACTTCGATTTGCTGATCATTAATCTGAAATCCCAATCACTGAACTATGTGTATCCCCACTAACTTACGCGAACCTTTGATATCCTGATCACAAGTCTAGGCGACCCTACGTAACTACGCGAACTTTCGATCATTTGATTCTTAATTCAGACCTTAATCACTGAATAACAGACGACCTTACTCAATGACGCGAAACTTCGATTTGCTGATCGTTAATCTGAAACTCCAATCAGTGAACTATGTTCTTCCACACCCACTTACGTGAACCTTCGATTCCCTGATCAAAAGTCCGAAAAGTTTATCACTGAACTAAGCACGATCTCACTAAACTACGAGAAAACTTCAAGTCACTGATGATAAATCTGCATTAACCACTGAATGAAGGCAACCCAAGTAAATAACTCGAAACTTCGATTTCCTGTCTATAACTCAGAAACACCAACATCTGCAGTAGTGACGACCCCAAGACATAACGCGAACCCCCCTTTCCCTGATCACTTATCACTTTATTTTGGACGTCTCAACTTAATTACATGAACACGCACATTATAGAATAAGCATATATTATATTCTTATCAGTTAATTATAGAATAAGCATATATTATATTCTTATCAGTTAATTACTCGGATTGCACAGTGAATGTGTTACTGTATCATCACTAGTGACGATACAGTTTTAGAATGTTTACCGGAACTATTTTTTTTTCTTATAATGCTCATATTGTACCATTCTTGATAATTATTAGAAGAAAAACGGGTGAATAAGGAATATGATAAATAGGATAATCAACTTGTTGTGTGTGATCTCAAAAATCTGTCACTAGTATGGGGTTTGATGTTCGTGATATATTTTGCTGCCTTGACTGTTACTTCGACAGATTGTACTGTAATATAGTACATGTATTATTTAGATTGATAATGACATCCATATTTTTAAATACTAAGAATTAATTTTATCTCCATTGTGACTCCAGTAGTAATGGTAAGGAAACTTGCGACTGCAGTCGCTAGTTTCCTTACCCTGAGTGGGATTATTAGCCGGTTTGCTTACCCGAGGGTAAGCAAACCGGGTAATTTTGGAGAAAATTTGTCATTTTTGGCCATCACCTGGTCTTTAATTAGTCATGCTTTGCCCCCCCCTTTATTGGTTCCCTGCAAGTGCTGCGCCAGTGTTACGGTGGGGTTGGGAAAGAGAGAACAGGGAACCATTGAGACAGAGAACAGAGGGGCAGGACTGCCCAGTCCCCGGTCTCTCTACCCTGAGGGGGTATTTCCCCGGTTCCTCTACCCTGAGTGGGTTTTTCACAAGGGTCCTGTCTGCCATTTTTGTTTTTCTGTGGGCTGATTGATCTGGGTACTGGTGGTGTCAGGTAGTGAGCCTGCATCTGTGCTGATGGATAGTGAGCCTGAGTCTGGTTCTTTAATCCCCAAACCGTGAAAATGTGGAGCTGGTCCCTAGTTTGCTTACTCCCGGGTAAACAAAACTGGGGACCAAATGTGCAAAGCTGGCACCATTGTACCTCATGATTCTGTTGGTTTGTTACCATTTTTGGTCGCTATCCTCTCTACGCTGAGTGGAATTTTTGGTGTTTAGTCGTTATATTGCCTACCCCTGTGTAGGCACTATAGCGACTAAATCGTGAAATTTGTCATTTTTGGCCATCACTTGGCCTTTAATTAGTCACGTGGGGGTTCGTACCCATATTGCTATAGTAAGACTATAATCTAACTATATACGATACAGGTGAAGTAGGGATAGTGATATGGAATAGGGTAAGGTGGACAAGGGTAAGGAATGCTTCATTGTTTTACTTTTAACCACTACTCGGACTTTAATTGGCTTGGCCATCACTTGGCCTTTAATTGCAAATACCCATTCTACTTACCCTGAGTGGGGTTCGTACCCATATTGCTATAGTAAGACTATAGTCTAACTATATACGATACAGGTGAAGTAGGGACCTTGATATGGAATAGGGTAAGATGGAATGTTTTTTGTGAATAAAAACGCTTTCATTGTTATTTATGTTGTCATTTTATCATTAGCCCTTAAAGAGAAAAGTAAAAATACATGGAGGTGGATGTACAATCTATTTTTTTCAACACCCTTGTAATATTTTCATCACAGGACCGAGCGGGTGTGGAAAAACAGAGTTCGTTCATAAATTAATTGACTATCGAGAAGACTTGTTCAACATCGTTCCTGAAAGAGTTGTCTGGTGTTACAAAGAATGGCAGTATGCATACAATCTTATGCAGGAAAAAATTAATTCACAGTTTGAATTGATAAATTTCGTGGAGGGAATTCCTGACGATGAAAACGAAATTGTCAGTGATGTATCCATTCCACATTTAATCGTCTTTGATGACATGTTGGGTGAAAAAGACGAGGAAAAAATTAAACTTTGGTTTACAAGAAAAGGCCATCATCGTAATGGAAGTGTGATTTATATCACACAAAATATGTTTCAGCAGTCGAAATCGAGTAGAACCATTAGTCTTAATTCCAGATACATGATTTTATTTCGAAATGAACAAGATAAGAATCAAATTAAAACTCTGGCTCACCGAATGCAAGCCCCACATTTGTTACCCGCTTATGAAGACGCTACATCGATGGACCATGGATGTCTAGTCATAGATTTTCATTCACGAACAAACAAAGAATTAAGACTGAGAACAGATATATTCTATCGTTGGTATACACAAGGAAATGAAAGAGGACCCATTGTTTATTCTCCTGCTTAAAAATAGGTTTTTCAAAAAAAGTTCTTATTTAAAAGTCCTTATTTGAAGTTCTTGTTTTAAAAGAGAATTACATTTTAAATATAAATCATTTTCATGTTTCACGTCAATGAATAAACATGGCTACACCACACACACCAACTTCGGTTTTAGCTGCTTTGCGAAATTTAAGTCAACAAACCGATAGATATGAAAGAGAAGGTGTGTTAAAGGCAGGACTAAAAGAAATTTTAAAATGGTTTACGCTGGCAGCGAGAAACATCCTTGAAAATAAAATCAAATTATCAAAACAAACCACTACGTACATAACAAAACATAGAGAAGATATTGAACGGCTAGCAGATCCGTCCACAGATGAGGAAAGTAAACGTGAAATTATTTTAAAACCTGGAGGAGGTGGATTTCTGGGTGGTGTTATTATCAGAAGTTTACTGAGATGGGATGGAACAAAAACCGCTAGAAAATTTGGGGCTGAAAGACAACCTCGAAAACGTGCTCCACGAAAGAAGAAATCTCCAAAAAAGAAGAAATCCCCACAAAAGAAGAAATCTCCAAGAAAGCGTGCTCCACGAAAGAAAAAATCCCCGAAGAAGAAATCATCTCCAAAAAAGATCACTCCGCGCAGAGAGCCAATACCAGGCCCAAGCACATCAACTCTAAAAAAGATCACTCCGCGTTGGGAACCAATACCAGGCACAAGCACATCATCTCCGCGCTGGGAGCTAATACCAGGCCCAAGCAGATCAACTCCAAAAAAGATCACTCCGCGTAGGGAATCAATAGCAGGCCCAACCACGATAGACTGGAGTGGAGAAAATGGTTCAACTCAATTTGGAATTGTTGATTCTCAAAGGCCACATACGATTGATGAAAGATTTGTCACTACCCGAAAACGAAAAACTGGAGAAAGTAGCATTTCAGAACATCAACAGTATCCGAAGTCCAGAAAGGAATTGTTAAGTGAAAGATTGCGGAAACTCAAAACAAAGTATTCACAATTTCTGGTACCAGGTAGAAAATTGCAGTTTGAACCCATCCCATCCGCCTCATGGTCTCCATATACATTAGCTGAATACAAAAGAGGTAAACACAAAAAAAAAATCAGTTGGTGGAGGATATGGCTCAATATAACCTTGACACAGGAAGATACAAAATTGACTACCCCAATGGGATAATCCACCTTGGCGAAGGAAAAACCATCCCCATAACCGCAAGCGTAGGAACCAAGTTTACATTACTCAGCGATCTTGATTCACAGTTTTCTTAAAAAAAACAATTCTGACTGTAAAAGATAGGATGTTACAACAGGTATAAATGATAGTGATATGGATCTTACATCATCATTTAATTCGAGATAGAGATAAAGTCAATATGAAGAAAACACCTCTGATTAAAAAACACGGTTCGATGGTTATGGCCATGATGCAGGCTACACCAAAAATACGTAAAAGACTTGTGAAGGATTCGCCATCAGAAGCGATAAAATGTATATCGGAATGCTGTCATAATGTTTTAAAAGGCAATGTACATTTATCATCAGCTCAGAAGAAGCAGTTGTATTCAAGCCGACAACATCTCAGACGTTTAGCTTCGAAATCGGTCTCTGAAAAAAAATAAAAAACAAATTTTAAATCAAAAAGGTGGATTTCTTCCATTGCTTGCACCTGCATTATTACCTTTGTTAGGAAAAGCCGTGATCGGTGGAATAGGAGGGGCTCTAAAAGCCTTGTAATTATTATTATTTTTTTAAAAACATCACACCATGTCTGTTAGAAAAATGGTTATTGTGCCTTACCAAGCCTTAGAAAATATGAAACGATGGAAAGCCGAACAATCTCAAAAACCTCGTTTACCACTCGACCCACAAGTTGTAGATGTATCACATCTTCAAAAAGACATGAGTCAAATTTTACAAAGTACCGATTTGTCAGAAACAGAAAAGGCTCAAAGGTATGGTGAAACTTTGTTTAAGTTACAAAATTCGCTTCAAAAAGCAAAACCATCCTTGATCAATTCTCTTCCAATGACAAAAACTGATGACCGTGTACAGAAATCAGCATCTGTTGCCTTGCATGATCAAATTTTGCAAAGTGTGCCAAAAACCATGAAAAGAAAAGCTGAGTTACTTTTGAGTATGATAAAAGATAACAATAATTTAACTTGGAACGAACAAGGAGTCGTGTCATACAAAGGTACACGCATTCATGGTTCCAATATTATTGATCTTATCAATGATGCAATACGTCAAAGAAAAGGTGTTGAACCCAGAGGATGGAAAACTTTTTCGAAGGCATTACATGAAAGCAATATACGCCAAGAAGTTATTGGCAATTCGAGCTGATGGAGATGGATGCAAAAAGCTCATGATAAATCACTGAGTGAAGATGAAGAATCCTATGGAGAATCCGATCACTTATTTCACACGCCAAAAAGCGTACGAAAAAGTGCAAGGAAGTCTCCTACAAAAAATGCTAAAAAAGTATGGAAAGGATCAAAGAAAAATCGCCATACATGAGGCCTGAAGAAAGAGAACGATTGAAGCAATTCTATGTTAAAGAGCTGTTAACTCCACCAAAGTCTATAAAAAAGACCCCGGCTCGTCAAAACTTCAGTCATGGGAGCCATGGTAAAGCCTAAACTTGATTATGTGTTAAGAAAGTTGTTTTATGATCCTAACAGTACTGTCGCATTTACTGGAATAAATCAACTGTATCACGCTGCAAAATCTGTTTTAAAAGGAATAAGATACAGAGATGTTCAAGAGTGGTTGCAGGGTGAATCCACCTATACCTTGCACAAACCGATCCGTCGTCGATTCAAAAGACGAAAAACTATTGTAGGTAGTATAGATTATCAATGGCAAGCTGATTTGGCTAACATGCAACATTTAGCAAGACAAAATGATAACAAGAAATATTTACTTTGTGTGATTGATGTGTTTTCAAGATTTTCATGGGTTGTCCCTATTCCAAATAAAACGGGAAAAACTTTGATTAAAGCATTTCAATCTATTGTTCAGAAATCAGAAAAAAAACCTTTGTCACTTCAAACAGATAAAGGTTCGGAATTCAAAAACAAACTGTTTCAACAATACTTGAAAAAGAATCAGATTCATTTTTTCACCACTGAAAATCCAGAGACAAAAGCAAGTATCGTTGAAAGATTTCAACGAACTTTAAAAACGAGAATGTGGAAATACTTTACGTACAAGAAAACAAGACGTTACATTGACATTTTGAATTCTTTAGTTAAAAATTACAATAATACTTTTCACAGAAGTATAAAAACATCACCTGTACTGGTAACAAAATCAAATGAGGCAGAGATTTCGAAAAATCTGTATCGGCAATTATCGTCAATTGTATTGACAAAGAAGCCAAAATTCAAAATTGGAGATCGTGTTCGAATCAATAAAACAAAACGTACATTTGATAAGGGATATTTACCAAATTGGACACAAGAAATATTTGAAATCACTCATGTCAACAAAACATTTTCGCCTATCACATATAAAATAAAAGATTTACAGGGTGAACAAATTTTGGGAACCTATTATGAACATGAACTTCAATTAATAAAAGATGATGAAATTTATGAAATTGATTCAGTTCTTAATAGACGTACAAGACGTGAGGGTAAAAAAATAATCAAAGAAATAAAAGTCAATTGGAAAGGTTATCCAAAAAAAATTCAAAGTTGGAAACCAGAATCCTATTTGATGTCTTGAGCAGTAAAAAAAACTTTTAGATAAAAAGTCCCTGCATTCATTATGAATTCACAGTCGAACGTTGAGTCTGGAACAGAAAGTGTCGATAGTAGTAGTAGTAAAAATTACAATTGCTGTGGAAATCGTGTTCCTAAGAATCAGTTTACATATATTTCACAGATTATAGTCATTTACGCAATTATTGCAGCCTCGATAGTACATTTAAGTATTCAAAGACAAGATCGTGAATTGTGGTTGATACTGTTAAGTAGTTCACTTGGGTATATTCTTCCATCTCCCGGGTTAAAATTCACCAAATCAGGACAAAAACAACCGGGAGTTGATTTCATTGACAGTAAAAAATGAATTCGTTTTATCTCACTCTACCTAGCGATAGTTCCATAAACCTTTATTCGAACAACACACAGTGTTGTTTTAAGGTTCATTTACCAAAGACAGTTCATATTGACAAGGAAAATTGGGAAGTTGCGTTAGTTCAACTTATTACTCCCTCTCAGTTCTTAAACATAAGTGAAGAAGAAGCGCAGTTCGAAATTATAACAACAGATGCCGATTTTATCAAATTAGTCACAGACATAGACAGAAGAGGAGATAATATGCAGGTAGCTGTATTAAGACGAAACAGTGGAGGTAAAGCGGTAAAATGGGCAATTCGATTTATCTTTTCACCTGGGAGTTTCACTTCACCACAGCATCTTATAGAGGTAATCAATGATATGATTCAAGATAACATAGGCGTTGCCCTTCATAAGAAATCGGCGACTCTGTACATTAAATATTCAACTTTATCCAAACGTACGAAAATTATTTTCGAAAATATTATAAAAACGGGGCTCAAATTACATTCATCACTGTTTTTAAAACTGGGTGGATCACCAGAATAGAAAAATGAGACATTTTTTCAGGGTAAAAATATTTTCGATTACTTTAAATACACTGCTAACATTGATGCTGGCTACAATCATCTGTACGTTTATTCAGATATTGCTGAACACACTATAGTGGGTGATACACTTGCTCCCATACTTCGTGTTCTACCTTTCAAAACATCCGATGCGATTGAAAATAATTATGGTTGTCAACATATCAATCATGAAATTACAATACCGCATTACATCCCCGTTTCGAAATCTGATTTCGATATGATTCACATTCAAATAACGGGGGATTCTGGTATACCAGTTCATTTCATTACTGGTAAGACAATCGTTAAGTTGCATTTCAGACAACGTTCAACTGAAAAATAATTAAAAAATGTTACCAGTTTATCGCGGTGTAAAACATCAGTATGGCTACGGATTAGGTTCCCTATTTAAATCAGCACTTAAAACAGTAACTCCATTGATAAAACCTCTAGTCAAATCTGGGCTTAATGCTATTAAAAAAGAAGGAATCAAACAAGGATTACGTGCAGCAGAAGATATCCTCTTACGAGGCAAAAATCCAAAAAAAGTTGCAGTTTCACGGGGAAAACAATCTATTCATGATTTAGCACAAAAGTTAGAGGTAATGACAGGGATAAATAAAAGAAAATCGCGAGAAACACGTCAGTTATCTTCTCGATCTCACAGCGGTAAGATCATCAGTAAGAAACAAAGAAATCATTACGGTAGACCTAGACCTGTTGATATATTTGGTTAATATATTTGATTAATATATTTGATTGAAAAATTTGAAAATGATGCAAAACGGGTCTTGCGAATGCAGTAAATCAGAACTCAATGTTCTTTCTGTACCACCTACATTGACAACTATACAAGAAAGTCAATGGGTTGAACATTTTCCATTAGCATCTTTGTCAAATAATGCACCGATAGAATTTATCATACCACCTCAAACTGAACATTGGACAGATTTGGCACAATCGTATTTGTATATCAAATTCAAAATCATTAAAGCAGACGGTAGTGATTTAGAGGCCGGTTCAAATGTGGCACCTGTAAACAATTTCCTGCATAGTATGTTTAGCAGCGTCGATTTGTATCTAAATAATAAATTAATCAGCAGTAATTCAGACACCTATCCATACAGAGCGTATATCGAAAATCTTCTGTCATATAATGCCGATAGCAAGTCTACGCATTTGAAAGCTAGTGTAATTTGGGCTGAAGACACCGCTGGTCATTTCAATTCATGCAATCATGATGGGAATAATAAGGGTTTAAAAGCAAGAATGAATGAAATCACACAAAGCAAAAACGCAGAACTTTTCGGGCGATTGCATCTTGATCTATTTCAACAAGAAAAATATTTACCGAACGGAATTGAAATCAGACTTAGATTAAACAGGACTTCGGAAAACTTTTGTCTCACGGGAGGTACTGGTGCACCAAGTGCAAAAATTGTACTGGAAACAGTCAGTCTTCATGTGCGAAATGTTGAATTGTTGCCTGTTATTGCAAATGATCTTAATCATGTTATTGCTCAGCAAAACATGAAAATTCCTATTCGTAGAGTAGAAGTAAAAACTTTTACCATTGGCACCGGACTTCAGTCTAAAGTTGAAGATCATTTGTTTCAAGGACAGCTTCCAAAACGTATTTTCATTACAATGGTAACAAATGCTGCTTATAATGGGGGTTATGCCACCAACCCATTTTTCTTTCAACATTTTAATCTGTCAAAAATAGATGTATTATGTATTATGTAATGGTCACAGTATTCATAACAGACCCTTTGAGCCTAACTTTGAAGGAAGACTGTATTTGAAATCATATTTGTCAATGTATCAGGCTATCTCAGCCTTTGGACTCAATAAATCATTTGATATTGCCAAAGAAGACTATATTGGTGGATACTGTTTGTGGGGGTACGATTTGACAGGTGATCAAGGCAGTGAAGAAGGACAGCTTCATCCTATAAAAACTGGAAGTCTTCGAATTGAACTTCAGTTCGCTCAAGCTCTAGCAGCAGTTATCAGCGTTATAGTCTTTGCTGAATTTGACAATCAGATTGAAATCAACAGTTTGAGAGAAATCATCACAGATTACTAATCTCGTAATCAACAGAAAAACAGTCCTTTTCAGGACTCTGAACAGATCTCCTATTCATTACCCCGGAACAAAAGACAGCTTTCACAAAAACCAGTCCTTTTCAGGGCTAAGGAGTATATATATCAAAAACAGTCCTTTTCAGGATATATAGAAAAAACAATGCTGGGACTCAGATTTGCTATGTCCCTGAGAGAAGAAGCAGAAAAAGTGAAATATTCTACTTCAAAGTGCATCTCTACTCGGAAAAATGACATTCACAATAGCTTCGAAAAACATGATTGAAGAATTACAAAATCTTATTACGAGTGAAGTTCGCAACCAGTGTTACGGATGTCAAGTGGATCACGCCAGTCAAATACAACACGATCTGTGTTTATTCAAGAACAGACAAGAACAAACAGATATGTTCATAGAAAAAGCTATGATGGAATTAAATCCATACAAAATCATGGAAAAATGGTATCCTGAATTAATGGAAATGAAACTCGATGAAAGTGGATATATTTGGAAGGATTTAAAACAAAACATTTTATCTGAATTTGTGGATTCGTCTTGGCTACATCACTGGTGTAACAAAGTAAAACAATCCTGGGAAGAAAGTGACTAAGAAAAAACGTGATGTATACTTCTGAAATTCAATATATATTGGATCATGGAATATGGATAAAAATCTACAGGCAAAAGTATGTGCAAAAGACCAGTTACCTCGACAAAAACCCAATCATGTAAAAGCTTATATTGTGAATACAGAGTGATCAAATATGCCAGGAGAACACTGGGTGGCAGTGATATTCAACAATAGTGGCGATGTACTATACTTTGATTCCTACGGACTACCACCACTTGAGCCTGAAATCATAAACTTTTTAGACAATCATTCTTTATCGTGGAGATACATTCGTCAAACTCTTCAGAGTCTACAGGGGAAAGTTTGCGGATTTTACTGTATCTTCGCATTGGATGCTGCTGCTAGAGGATACAATATACAGAAATATCTTCAACAAAAATTCCTCTCAACGGAATATCACCGAAACGATCGAGCTGTATCATCATGGTTTTATCAGCACTACGGAAATCTATACAACAAACTCTCAGAGACTTCCCACAAACAGTGAAAAAAGACATAAAAAAACATTTTCAATGTTCTTATTGTTAACAGTTCTTTATTTATGTGTCTTGTTATAAATATGTTCATTGTTCAGTTCTGTTCAAATAAAAGTTCTACTGTTTAAAAACAAAGGAGTTCTTCATTCTTTTTTCCCAAAGTTACATGTTTAGGCTACATTTTTTCCAATGCAGTGGGTCATAAATATTGTTTGACTAAGAAAAAACCCATCTCTCCAATCAAAACTTACAAAGATATAACGAACTTTTTGATTGGAGAATGTTAATTCTGAGTCAAAAGTAGGTCAATCCACCCAGCAAAACTATAATACATCAAATCATAATCGTTCCACCATGGTTCAGATTCTTATTTGCCCTTTGTGTGCTCAAGCATGCGATATAGAGTGTGGGAAATGTACATTTCCCCTACAGTATCTTGGACAAAAACACAATTGTCCAAATCCTGGTGAGGGATTTTATGATGAAGACGATGATCTAGGGGTTTGGTGTGAATATTACTGGCGAGAGGTCAGACCTGTAGTTTATACAGTCAATGAATAGCCTTGCCGGACAACAAGACTCAAAACAGCCCTTTTCAGGGCTACCCAACTCTACGAAAAGATCTTTCTTTTTCAAAATTGTCAATTTCTCTAAGAGATACACCCAAAAAAAGTCTAAGCCCACTTCGTCCTAGTTTTCTCTTCAAAATCACACTGTATTCCATACCAAAATAGACTAAGTCCAACTCCTGTGCATAACACGATCTTCTTCTTCTAGCTTCTTTTTACTCACACAAATAAAGAAATAAAACGAAGCTTCTGGTTGGTCAACGTTAAAGCAGCGAATCTTCTGATTGGTCAAAAACGTTAATTCTGAATCAAAACTAGTTCTGACGGGAGGATTGACCTACTAAGATATAGAATTAACGTTGCCCAATCGATTCGTTCGTTATATCATTACACATTTTGATTGGCCAACGTTAATTCTGAGTCAAAGTAGGTCAATCCTACCACCAGCGTATAAAAGTCGATGATATTTTTCCCAAATAATGATTCATTCGACTCTCAGCTCTCGAGTAGTACGGATAAGCGCTAACGGGAAAATGGATTTCAACTTGGACGGAATTAACTTGGATGGTTTCGATACAGACGAATTCCTACCAAAAGAAAACAATGGGGATATTCTATCGACAGCAATGAATTCAACACTCATCAACCCATCG
This sequence comes from Hippopus hippopus, assembly GCA_946811185.2. Taxonomy (NCBI): domain Eukaryota; kingdom Metazoa; phylum Mollusca; class Bivalvia; order Cardiida; family Cardiidae; genus Hippopus; species Hippopus hippopus. Next base: position 5,036,694 of record OX328105.1, read on the forward strand.
ACAGCGATGAATTCAACACTCATCAACCCAACGACGGTAATGGACAGCATTTTTGAAGAAGTAAGACAGTTGAATTCAAAACAAGATTCTGTATTGACTCAGATTTTAGAAGAACTGAAGACTTTCAACAAACATTTGGAGAAGATAAAGACTTTGAACGCAGACACCGAACAACTGAGCAAAAACATTGAGACATTATGCCAACAGAGAAAGCGTATTTCAGCAGTTCCTGTAAAGATTCCGGTGAAAATCCCGGTGGAGATTGAGTTTGATAAAAGTAGTCTTCACAAACTAGTAGAGTCGATCGTAACTGTTGTTAGGAAAGAAAAACAGACAAAGGAAAACCAACAACCAAAGGAAAAGCAGCGAAGAGCAACAAAACGAAAATCAGAGGAAGACGATGGTCAACTTCACAAAAAAACAAGGAGTTCTCAATAACTGCACAATCTCGAAGGAAAATCAACAGCCAAAGGAAAAGCAGCCAAAAGCAACTAAACGAAAATCAGAGGAAGACAAAAGTCAACTTCACAAAAAACAAGGAGTTCTCAGCAACTGGACAATCTCGACAATAACGGGTCAGGGCAGATACGGAAAAAAGATTGATGACTTCGATGATTTCAAGATCCCGAAAAAACCAAAGAAAAGCTGCCAGTAAAGGGGAAAAACACACCAACACAGAAAAACAGCCCTTTTCAGGGCTACCCAACCACCAAGAAAGAGTAATCTTTCTTCAAATTGTCAATTTCACTAAGAGTTACACTCAAAAAAGCCTAAGTCCAATACCAGACCTCTGATCTAAGACAGTGTGGGTATTAAAATCCCACTGTATTCCATACCAAAAAAAGACTAAGTCCAACTCCTGTGTATAACACGATCTTCTCCTTCTAGCTTCTTTTCACTCACACAAATAAAAAAGAAATATAACGAAGCTTCTGGTTGGTCAACGTTAAAGCAACAAAGCTTCTAATTGGTCAAAAAAACGTTAATTCTGAATCAGTAGTAGCTCAATCCATCCTTGCAAGCTAAAGAAAAGTCAATACATTTTGGGATTAAAAGAATCACATCCTACCTCAGGTAGACAAACTAGTCAAAGAACCTCTCTCAGGGTAGGGAATCTGGAGATAACAGAAGGTCACGTGACGTCATGATTACCAGTCAGTAGCCAGTTTACCTAGTCGTTAGAATTCAAAATGGCGGTCAGAATTACCCCTGGTCTCTGACCGGAACACAATGAAAAAAGTCAGAGTCCAACCACCCCTAACCTCTGCTTTGACGTGGTGTGGATTAAGATCAGACTGTATTCCGTACCAGAGCAATGAAAAAATGTCTACGGTCAGCCCAGCCACAAAAATGACAGAAAATGGTCGCACAACGACCGGTCGTAAAGGCCAGCATAGCCCTATTCTATGTCCTAAGCCCCAATAGAACATCGGTACCCGGTTGACTACCCGTCAGAATTCAAAATGGTGGACAATGGTCACACAACGAGCGCGAAAGTGGTCGTTGGTCGTTTTTCGTACCCAGTTTACTTACCCAGGCTAGCAAATTACTGGTAAAAGAAAACTCGAGGAAAACATGAATAGGTGCTGGCCACCGTTATTTGCAAACTGGATACGAAAATTCTGTACCAATCAATGAAAAAAGTCTACCTTCAACCCACTATTCACTCTATCGGAACTATTTTTATTGTGGACTCACATTCTGTCAAAGAATTGATTCGGTCTCATTGACGGAACTACTTTTTGGACCGAATCACTTTTGGACCGAATCACTTACCGAATTAGTACGCGGTGGTCGCACAACGACCGCAAAAGTGGTCGTTGGTCGTAAAATTACCCGGTTTACTTACCCTCGGGTAGCAAACCGGGTAATAATCCCACTCAGGGTAAGGAAACTAGCGACTGCAGTCGCTAGTTTCCTTACCATTACTACTGACTCCTTAATCGTTTAAATTTGGCTGCTAGTGGGTCTTTAATTCTAACGTGACACGTGAATTCGGCTCTTTAAACACAGTGCAACGAAAGCGTGGTAAAATCTACGTTATTCTATGTAGAGTGATGTCATTCTATATAGATTGACGTCATTCTGTGTAAAGTAAGTAAGTTGTTCAATGGAATATAATCTGCATCCGCTTTTTTGTATGAACTTGTTTTCCTTTGAGTAAGAGTTGGTCATGTTAGAATCGAAATAATCTTCTTTCTATCGTGGTTTATCGTTCAATAAACCATGTTGTGAGTTATAAGGCGCAATGATAAACCACAATAGAAAAAAGATTATGTCTTAAACATAAAATATTTACAAATAAATTTACATGCCTTAGGTATAAGTGTAAATCGCCGACGACAACAACGACGACGAAGATGACGACGTGGATGACGTCGATGATGATCATTATGGATAAAAGCGTCAATAAAACCTTTAATCTTTCAACACAGTACCTCCTGCACTTTTATCGTCTTGCTGAAGATTATTTTTTGATACATTACGGCAAAAGGTAAAAAAAAATGCATGTAAGCTACTTGTATAAAGTTATCTGGACTAGTCCGCCAACTGGTTAAACGTTCTTTCTCATCTTATCTGACGGCTCGTTTAGAAATCCAGATTTAGGAACTAAAATTAGACTATATACATATGACTCAAGCTCTGTGAAGTGGGGTTTTAATGCATCTGCAAAAAATATTGACCCAACTTTTTGCCTTTGGTCAACTTTCTGCATGTCAAAGTACCAGTCTACCTCATGATTCAGTCTGTTGTTTGACAGAATTGAATTTATTTGTCCATAATTATAAAAGACTAACTTGGTATGATGTATCATGGAGATGTATTAAACCCCCTTTTTACCAGAGCGCTGCTCATGTATTTCATTTGCAAGGCTTTGTTAGTCATAAAAATCGGACAGCATCAATCAAAGATCAGTCTGCATATTATGTGCAGCCTAAACTTTGTCTACGCTGTCCCCCGAATCGCTACCTTCTTTCCCAGCATCTTTAGGGTTATCTTTACTGCAAGCTATATCGACTCTATTGTAATCACTGTTATCTGCTTTGTCCTTTACAGCAACATTCCTGACTTGTGTCGTATCGTAAGTGTTATCACGTAGAGCGACATTTTTTGTAGTATCATAGGGGTTTTGTTGTTCATCTGGAGCTATTTTATTTATCTTTCCGATTACATCTTGGGGTTCGTTATTGTTCCATCCTCCGGTCTTGTCGTAGATATGAAGTTGGCCACTTGTAACGTCAATATTGGACTTGGCTGCCATTTCCATTCCGTCTTCATTTGTGAATTCACTCTCTTCTACGATGAAATCGTTTGCAGAAGCATTTCCCTCACCATTTGTGACACTGCTCATACCTGCCATTTTAGTATCATTTCCATTTGTTGGTTCGTTCTTTTCAGGAATAAAATCATTTGCTGCAGCATTTCCCTCACCACATGTGACACTGCTCCCACTTTCCATTTTGGTATCATCTCCATTTGTTGGCATGCTCTTTTCCAGAATGAAGTCATTTGCTGCAGCATTTTCCTCACCATTTGTGACACTGCTCATACCTATAATTTTAGTATCATTTCCATTTGTTGGTTCGTTCTTTTCAGGAATAAAATTATTTGCTGCAGGATTTCCCTCGAACCATGTGACATTGCTCATACCTGCCATTTTAGTATCCCCTCCTTTTGTTGATTTATTTTTTTCCAGAATAAAATAATTTGCTGAGGCATTTCTGTCACCACACGTGACATTGTTGATGCCTGCCATCTTAGTATCATCTTCATTTGTTCGTTTATTTTTTTCAAGAATGGAATAATTTGCTGAAGCATTTCCCTCACCACATGTGAAGTCTGTATACTTGCGATCATCTCTTATTTCAGTTTTAACGTTAACTTGTATCGAAGCAACAGCTTGGTTGTCCGTATTTCCTACTAAGTCATATGGATCTATTTCCTCATACTCAACATCCTCCTCGGGTTCCTCTGCTGTTTCACCGAATCGACTGTTAAATGTAATTTCCTCCTTATCGCCCCGGTTTGAATTTCTACCATGTTTCCTCTTCATAATAAACCTAAAAAATGTAGAGTACAACGCAGCCTGTCTTACCTGCCACCTCTATTAAGCCAGCAATCTGTACTTAGTAGGTTCATATTTAGTTCTCAGAGAAGGCACGCCCGGCCGGGTAGCTCAGTGGTTAGCTTATCTGACTCGTGACATGGAAGTTCCGGGTTCGATACCCGGTTGCGGCGAATTTTCTTTCTGGCGATTTTTCGCCTCTCACCTCTGATGCATGTGAGAAAAGTGGTCAGTGGCTTTGGAGAGAAAGTTGTGTCAGTACTGGTGTTAGAAAGCCAGGAAACACATGGGTGCTCCACTGACCGCCATGGTATGACCTAAGCCGTTAAAATGGCGTTAAACTCCAATACAAACAAACAAACAAGAGAAGGCACCTTCGACAAATCAGTTCATTTACATTCAATTGACCATTTAGCCAGCCAGACAGACAGCCAGCACGCAGCCAGCCAGCCGGCTAGCCGGTCAGCCAGTCAGTCAGGCTATCAGCAAGCCCGCCGGTCGGTCGGTCGTCGGTGTCCTTTTGCCCTAACAATCGCATATTCGAGAATTTGAGATTTCAATGCGTTTCTAGCATTAAAACTCTATCTTGGGGCAATTTTATCTGTCTTACCATATAAAACCTGCTACTATCGGCAATATCACGAACACCACAATCAGCAATACTATCATGGTAACAGAGTTGGAATGGCCATCTATAATATAAGAAAAGAGACAAGGAAACCTTTATTCCTTATTTATTACTGAAATGGAAGACAAGATGAAAAAAAATATCATATAAGATAAGACAGAGAGTCTAGATCTTCAGCAAGAATCATAGCCCTGCCCGAATTTGAAATGACAGATCTTTAGCTCTCCAAAGCCAAATACATGTGTGTAATTTCGACATCTTCGACGGCTAAAAAAAAAAAGCGTAATCGAGTTGAACTCAGAAAGAATTGTGTTTTATAGGTTTGATTAAATAATCAAGCGGTATATATATCCATGATTAAACTGCACAATCTATACCCTCGGAAAGCTCCTACTTTGTCTTAAGTTACTCAAAAGGTCTACTACTATTGGTCTTGTACCTTACAGGCTGGCTACAAGAGCTCTGAGGTTTTGAAAATAATGTTACTCTACTTGTTAAAGTATACGGTCTGTACTCCATTCTTGCCAATCTCAGTTGGGCTTACAGGATCTGCTCTCCACTTAGGCTGTATGGCATACATCTTTTATGAGCAGTTTTGAGGAATATACCCTATATCGTTTTTTTTTTTCGAATCCCAAAATTTTCGCGAGTTTGGTCAAAATCAATTTTTCACTTTTCTTATTTTCACGAATTCATTGGTATGTTTCTATTTTTTGCGAAATCTTAAATATATGATAGTATCAAACCCATCAAAAATATCTATTTGTATGTCTGGTATTACATACCGGACGCAATATACATATGCAAAATGAGGAAAACGCTAGAATCACAAGATGGACTTTGATAGACAGGTATTTTAAAATCTGAAAATTACTCCTTTTCCCATTGATTCCGATGGTATATATAAATAAATAAATAAATGAATAAATAAATAAATAAATAAATAAGAAAAAGATTTATTCAAATCTTAGACCACCGGTATTCCTTTGCCGGTTTATTTATTTACTATTCATAGTATCATTTAACTACAAATGAACACTGGGAATCTAAGGTAAACAACTTCGCTCAAACTTCAGTACAATGATAACCGGTACCTAACGACAACTCTCCCTATACATGTATAGTGTGTTAAATCTGTCTATTTTTCATTTTTCAAAATACCAGCACCTTCAAAGTTATTTCTTACAAAGTCAGGCTTTTCCTTTAAATGAGTGTAAAGATCTGTTTGCCCCTTTGCATCGAAAGGTTTAAGTCTGGGGCGAGTAAGATCCACTTTGATAAGCCCCATTTTGTATCAAAGGAAGCATTTCTAGATTGTATTGAATATTTAGCGAATATAATGTTCGCAAGAATGACCCACTCCCGAAAATAGGGAACATTTCCTTCCCGTGAAAAAAAAAAAAAAAAAAATATATATACGGAATGAACGAAGCATGCAAACCGAAAATGTGGATCGGATAAGTTTAGGCACTTATATCACATTTTCTTAATATCAAACATCCTGCAGGTGTCATGGTAAGAGACACAAATGTCTTCAATACTTATGCCCTACCTTACTCTTGGGCCAGTTGAACAGAGCAGAATGAGGTTTATTTCAGAACAAGTACATAGTTGTACACAGTCACAGAAAATAGCATAAATAAACATGAAATATTAATCATAAGCGAGTATGATGGCGAAAGTGAAATATACATGTCATTGTACATATAACGATATGTATTTGTAGTACTTTCAGCAAAGTTATAAGTTATTTTTGGATATGCTAAGTTTTACCTGCCAGTACTTAACATATAGTTTCCTAATGAATAGAAAAGATAAAAATGGAAGATGATAAATCAAACATGTAGGCTTACGGTCTTTTTACAAATATCGAGGGCATATTGATGAATATTGACAAATTAAAGAGCTCTTTACTATTATCAATATTCGTCAGTTGATTCAACTTAAATCCTGAAGGCTTTACAAAGTATATTTTTTCCCATATGTGTATCTTTCTTAGTCTATCACAGGAGTGTCAGATACAAACAAAAATGAAATACGTCTTCAATATTCTTTGTCTTCAATATCATTTGTGTTAGATGCATGTTATAGAAGTGACTGTTTAAACAATCAAAACTCGCTTTTTTTTCATTGAAAGTCTTTAGCTTGGAGTCTACATCTGACAAAACAACATTTAGCAATCATTACAAAAAAAAAGAGGGTTGATGACAAAATCGCAGAAGTCTATCCAAAGTAGCCGAGTGCAACATGGGCAGAATGTCAACATTTCAGAATTTGGCTTCAGCATTTTTTTCCACGTTTTTGAAATGTTCTCGAAACCTTTAGTGTTCTTCCTTATTACTCTAGAAGACTCGGGCCGTAATTCTAGGCCAGACAGGGATCGAAGACCTTTAAACATTCAAATTTAATAAGCTAAAGTCAACAGAGGGTTCTACCGTACCAAATATTAAAATCACTTACTTCTTGTTGTTTTTTCTGTCGTTGCTGCTGCTATAATTGCTGCTTCTGCTGTCGTAATTTGTGTTTTAACTTTCGTGACTGGTTTTGGTGGTATTACTGGGTGTTGTTTTTCTATTCAAAAAGGCCAAACGCAGTTTTACATTTTTTAAATAGTTACATGTATCTTTTTTCATTAAAGCAAAAGCAGATTATTTCTAAATTGCGTATAAACACCATGAATCAAATAATAAATATATGGCTTGCAACACACGAAAATGGGCATTCGGACATTTGCTTAAAGTTTCATCTTGGATCAGCCTCCGCACTCCGCGCAGACTAATCCGAAACGACACTTTCCGTTTTTATGCAATTTTCTGCTTTTTGCAAGTCTACAGTAAAACAAAATTTAAGTATTCGTAAATTGGCGTCTCGGATTAGCCTGCGCGGACTGCGCAGGCTGATCCGAGACAACACTTTACGCAAATGTCCTAATGCCCCTTTTCGCGTGCTGCAGGCCATTATTATAGGACATGCAGAAAATTCACAAAAAAGCATAACGGTTCGACACAGGTCAGCCTGCGCGGACAGGGCAGGCTGGTCCGGGTCGATACTTTTTGAAGATGCATTAAGCCCCCTTTTAACAGAGCATGGCTCAAATACATTTGAAAACATTATAACAAAAAAAAAGTTACTTGACATCAGCAATCTTTCTTTTTGCAACCATGATTTCAAATAATGTCTTCTGTAAGAGGAAGAAAGTCGTCTTTCCTTTAAATCCGAACGGTCTATTTTTGGATCAAAGATAACGTTTCCTCTGCAAATGATCGGAGTTTCTGATCGCACCTTTTGTTTAAAACTGTGTCGGTGTAGAAGATCCAAAGATTGGACTGCACCGGTCTAATTTTGATCTATTCCGCCCAGAAAAGCTACATTAATTACCCTGGTTAGTTATGGTTTGAAAACACAACAGTTTACGTATAAGATAAGAAAAAAAAAGTTGAACTTACAATTGGAATGTACTTGACTAGTACAAATCGTTCAAAGACTTTTTTTGAAAATGCAGTGTATGAGCCGGAGTTTCTTTCTTCAGCGCTTGTGTGTGTTGGGGGGGAGGTGGGAGGGTGTAGGGCTGTGGCTGTGTGTTGGACTGAGCCCATTTTGGAGTGGTATATGTTGCAATCTTAAATATGCTTATTGTTTTTTGTGTTATTGCATATGTATTTACCCATAGTAAGAGGTTTTATGTATCCTATATCCTTTTAACGTATAACCTACACTCTGCCAATATACAAAGCAAGTCATCATATAATTATGGATCTATAAAATCTATTTTGTCTATCAACTGATTTAATCATGGGGTAGAAAGAACCTTTAACATGCATATAGATTTGAAAAAAAATGCAGGCTTTCATGAATTGATACTTTTTACAGATGCATTAAACCCCCCTTTTTTACGGAGCATGACTCATATAACTGTTTATTGTATCATTAAGAGTTTACGTGTATCATGGTATTATACCTCACCTTCATCACAGACGGCTTTGCGTATTGTTTCCGTGCTGTTAGCAAAACGAAGATATAGTTTGTTATTGCTTTTGTACACATATCCATACTGCCTAACTGTTGAGGCCCGTTGTCCATATCGTTCTGTGCAAAAGATAATAACAGTGTGCAGCTTTACTGAACAGTAGTATAGGCCACTTATTTATGTAAACATCACCATTTTCAACAGTACAGTCTAAATCAGTCATACTATACTGGCTTTAGCTACTGTTCATGTTTTTAAGAGTTTCTCAATCATTATGGTACATACACCTTTTTTTTCCGATGTCATTGGCTTCTTTCCCTCAGGACGAAGTAATACATTAGATTATTATCATTTTTTGTGAAGAAGCTTGTTTGTGAACCTTTTGTTAACCTTGAAAAACGATTTTACATAATAAGTAACGAGAGAGAGAGAGAGAGAGAGAGAGAGAGAGAGGAAATAAAAAACACACACACACACACACACACACACACACACACACACACACACACACACACAAATCCAAGTTAAATATACATGTTTGCACACTATTGTATAAATCCAACTCGATAAACCTTTCATTAACACTCTATATTATTGCTTGTTTTGGGGAATACAGGTTTAAAACCTAGAACCGTGATGAGATAATATAAACATCATTGTGTTGGGTTTTTAATTATCTCGTCACGGTACGTGATTTTAAACTGGTTATCCCAAACACAAACAATAATATAAACTGATAATGAAACGTTTACCGAGTGAGAGTAATAGACCTACATTAAAGCAAGAGAATACATTGTCAAAAAAACAGAAAAGCGCTCTCTACGAGTATTTTTCCCTTTCATACAATCCTTTCAAGTGTACACTCTTGCAAGATGTAAAAGCTAACTGCAGATAACAAGATAACATTTTATAATCTACCGTTGTGTCCAAATACATGCATAAATCGAGTATTAGCAGTCCAAAGGTATTCGTTTGTCTGCGTGTGTAAATCAGTGAAGTTGTTCGTATAAGGCTGTATAGAATAGTTCCCTTTTAAACAATCTGAAGCTGCTCTATACCATTCAGACGCATTCAGGGCAATGGGCGAAAATCCGGCTTCTGGAGAAATAGAAAAAAAAGGAAAAAATATTAAGGGTGTTAATTACAAGTTTTATTTTCAGTCACCAGAATCTGCGGGTAGGCTATGACTATTGGTTATCAATCTTACATACAATATTCTCCAAATTACACATTAGCAAAATTAAAATAAATTCCACCAATGTAGTAACCAATATTAGTTGTACGGTCAGGTGGCAGGGGACTTGGAAACTTGTTCAAGGCTGTGGTGAATCATGTCACCCCGAAGGCGAGGTGGCGACATGATTCACCTTAGCCGTGAACAAGTTTCCAAGTCCCCTGCCACCTGACCGTACAGCGAATTTATTATACTGCAACGTTTTACCATTACAACGTGTGTTAAGCGAATTTTACATGTTTTTTGGTTTTAAAAATTGAGTACGCTGACGAAGTAGAATTTCCCTTCTGAGTGCCCGAATTTAATGAAAACTGACGTCACTGGGAACTGACGTCACTGAAACATTGGTAAAACGTGCTACAACGTGCAGTTTAGCGCATAATCTTGATGTTAATCTTGATCGAAGCCGCCAGTTTGGATGTTGTGTTGAAAGTGTAGTCATGTATACGGAGCTCCCGAAATGGAAACTGCTTTTACGTTGGTTTTGCCAGTGTACATTATATATATGTTCGGGGCATATTATTCAATCAGATCACGAGAAATTTCTTTGCAGTATAATAATTATGTATGTTATATTGCAGTAGTATTTGCAATTAAATGACATAACTATTGTAAAAGGTAATTTCATTTATACTTTAAAAACCGGAAAATTGAGGACTGGCGCTTTACTATAATGGAACAAAAGACAACCAAGTACAAGCAAAAGAAAAGGTCGAAAGGACATACTACAAGTTTTCCAGTTTTACAGAACGGTATTTTACGCCATACAGTTTCTACATGTAATTGCAACAGTATTCATGCAGTAAAGACCCTATAAATCCGGTTTAGAGCACGAAAATATTAAACCAAGGCATTGGAAAAAAGATATACTGTATATAAATGCATATAAACATATAATAATACAATTAAGGAATGAAGAGATTTTTTTTTTTTTTCATGGAGGTATGAAAAAAAAAAAAAAAAAAACTAATCACACTTTTGTATGAAACCGCGCTTTCATACAAAAGTGTGATTATTTTTTTTTTTTTATACCTCCATGAAAACAAAAAAAAATTCTCTTCATTCCTTATAATTCAATATCACAGACAACAAATATGCACTTAAATAATACTAACTTCTTTTTTTACTGTAAATCCAACATTGCGTATTTATCTAATGTCCATTTCATTCATATATCATAGCGCGGTAAAACTGCTTGTTCATGACGTAACAATGACGTAAAATCGTGATTTGCAGATTTAGTCGATTTATTATTAGAAGTACAATACGCTAGAATTAAGCTGAAAATAAGATTGTTAGAACCCAGCAAAGTGACAGTGAGTTTTCAGCTCTCTCTTTGAATTTACTGTTGTATTTCTTTTTCGATATTCAGAGAAAATAAATTCAGCTAGCAATTTGAACTTCAGGCTCGATATAGATCTAAAATCAGAAAGAAAAACATTATGAAATCTCGTATACATGTTTGTTTACATTAGTTTGAATGCAAAAGTAGTTCCGGCACAGCTAAATTTTTTTTTCCATGGAGCTATGAAAAAAATTTTTCTTTCATGGAGCTATGAAAAAATTCTTTTCAGCCAATCAGAACTCGCCAATGTTCTTGGAAAAAATTAATATTGAATTATTATTATTTAAGAAAAAAAAAAAAAGGTTTTCGTACTTGTTGAACAAATAGGTCGCTGGAACACACTGCAGTTCTCCCACATGTAAAACATTTTGTGATTCGCTAGACACTTAGCACTCGGTTCTTTCCAATTTTGATACACGATTCCAGTCAGCTTTGCACCATTGGATACTGTATGGAAACAGACATATAATAATTATCCATGGATTGAATTTTTCTTTCTTAATTCGTCAAGTCTCTGACCACGTTTGAAATAAAGCTACAATTATCGTACAATGACCAAATGCACCTATCTATGTATCCCAGATAGTTTTGTAGCAAGCATTACAGACAAAGCTGTCTTAACCTTCTGCTTGGATGACTACTATGTTTCTTGAGCCCATAACCAAAGTCTAAAATATGTTTTTGGCTAAGGGGGGAAGTGTTGATTTGTGTTGCTCTGACCATGAGAGACTAAAACTTCTTGAAAGTTTTGTGAAGCCTTAAGTCGAATAAATTTACCACTGAATTACAGTCAAAATAATATAGTGAGGAGAAATTAAGTAATAAATACTTAACGACGTTCGCGACAGTTTCCGTTTTCACGCTGCGTGTAAGTATCACGCTCACCTTTTACTCGTAAAACGGTGAGCACCTAACACAAATGATCTTGCCACACCTGTCAATGTCTGCAGAATGGATAAACCAAGAACTAAAACGGGTCGTTTTATGTTAGCAAAATGAAGTAAAAAGTATTTGAATCAAGCCAAATAGTTGTATGCGAGGCAAGAATCCAAAATTACGCTTTCAAAAGATCGCACTGAAAGTCAAAATGAATCACCTAACTTAGTAACTACGTCACCTAACAACGGAAATATGGACACAGATGCTACTACTAGCGCTCTATCTGGCAGACGTATCGTCGAGCTAAAACATATTTTCAGATGCAGATGCTTTCAGTTTGGTCTAGTCCAAAATTATGTCACTTGGTAAAGACTTGCAGAAAACGAGGGGCTGTACATAACTCTTTATCCCTTAGCTTGATGATTCTGCAGCAGACAACATTGATGAAAACATTGATGTCAAAAGGAGAAATTACCCCTAATGACTGATTTTTCCTTTTCCCACAATGATTTCTGACCCATCAAAGAACTGTGATACATGAATACGAGGTTTTAGTTTAGCGTCTGCAAACGCGTCAAATTTAGAAGAGTCTAATATTAGTCGTTTGGAAATGGTTAAATGCTAACATCAGTATTACATTTATATGCTATGAATTGGTTTATTATGACCAACAAACTTGATTCTTATAAATATTGTTGTATTATTGAAAAAAATTGAGATAATTTACTTCATATAATGTCTTTGTCTTTGACAAACATTACATTTACTTATTAGTTAGTGCCCCACCCACAAACTTAAAATGTATTTTCTGCAAAAGTAAAGCTGGTGTAAAAAGTAAAGCTATTTATTTTAAGCCTGATTCTTTTAGTTTAGTACCTGAATATTATATATAGAAAAAATAAGAAAAATCTGAATGTTAGAACATTTAAAAAAATAATTCTAAAAGATACTCTTTGGTTTTTTTTTGTTTTTTTTTTCCAAAATAAAGGTGTTTTAGCCATAAGTTAAGGGTTTTTGTTTTAAAGATTGATACTCGGTATATTCTAAATTATTTTTTTCATTAAATTTGATGTTTCACCAATACAATTACATAAAATTTGCTTATAATTGTTGTCATTTAAAAAAATATACATAGACTTAGTTTTCATAGGTGAAATTTCATCCTGAACTGCCGCAATTCAGGGTGTACTAAAAGAAATATTCATAGAATTTTCCCAAAGCTGGTGACCCCCTCTTTTTATCTCCTCTTTTTGTAGATCAGATAATAAACTATCACCACATAAAGTTTCGTGAAATTCTGAATTTTTTCAAAACATGGTGAAACTGTAGCGATCGTCTTTAATTTTGATTACATTCCAAATACTTAATGAGGAAAAAAAAACAGCATTTTTGGTTATACGCAGACAGCAAAACACATACATTAGGTGCTTTACTAAACGACAACATTTCAGACGAGTCCAAATTCAAAGCATTTGCAGATTACAAAGTAACTGAGGCTAGAATTACGACATGCATCCTTGATAGAAAAAAAGAAAAACACTGTTGAAAAAGGAGAAAACGCTGGTAACTAGAATTTTCTCCTGTTTCCACAGTTTTCAAAGTTTTCGCCGGAATGGTAAAAAGTCGGAAATACGTGATAAACTGTTAAGCCATTTTAGTTAAGCCTTTTATAGAAGAAGAAAAAAAAAAAAAAAAAAATGATGACACACACACACACACACACACACACAAAAGCAGATAAAAAAAATATCTCATCAGATTGCAACATTCAAATCACAAAACGTGCAATCTGGTCTTAGATCTGCTTTTCAGATATAGTGAGATGTCTGGCTTTAGAAACTTTTGAAAACCGTTTTTTAAGGCTTTTTACCATTCGAAGGAAATTTGCTGAGCTTTGATCTGCAAATAAATCAAAGGAAAATTTACAGCGAATATTTAAAACTAGAATATTGCGATTTCAAAGTTTTTCTTTGTGGAAAAAGAAATAACTATATCGGAAAACGTAGATGCAAGATCAGACTGCACGCTCTGTGCTGTCTAATCTTTCATCTACACTATCCTTAAATATCACATGTCCCGTGGGAAGCAGACTATGCACCAAGGACTATGATTCTATTGAAAGAATAGAATAGAATAGGAAAACATCATACAAACCGTCCTCGTATATAGCATATCTCTTTCTCCTACCGCATAAAAGGTCTGACTCATGGCATTTAATGGTGCAACCCTTTTGGAGCAAGTTATTGCTAGTATCATTGAGACAAGTACACCTAATGTTTTCCTGAAAAGGCGACAAGCATTACGATAGGTAAGTACATTTGTTATGGCGGATCCTGCGTCGTTAACTCTTTACTAGAGTTTTAGACTTATTCAAATTAGATTATTTTTAGATAACAATTAAATTTCACCCAAAAAATGGGAAATGTTCTCAAGTGACAATGCAGAGAAATATTTTGGGAAAAGGGAAACATTCTGGATCAAGCACTTCTTCTTTACTTTAATCCTAAATGTTTTCATAAGCCTTCTTCCAAACTGTCGTTACTAGAAGGGATTAGAAAGGCGAGGTTTTGCAATCAACAAGTTCTAAGTTCGGCTCTGACCGGTGCACTGATTTTCAGGGAGATGTCCTTGAGTGCGGTTCTGCAGATCTCTTATCCAGTATTGGTAAATCCAAAAAAAAACCTAACAAAATCAAACAAAATAAGTGAGCTTTCAATGTGATAAAACTGAAATATTATTAAAATGTGTTAAAATTATTAAAAGAAACAAACATTGAACCAAAATCCGTGATTACGGGCTTTTGAAAACAGTGTGGGAAAAGAGGAAAATGTTGCTTGTCAGCATTATGTACTACAGTTATTTCCATAGATCTTTTCAGGTTTGTAATCATAAATACCACCTTGGCAAAAGGAGAAATTTCTCACAATTGTCCCTTTTTGAGACGTATTTAAACGTGTTTCTACGCTTAACCCATTTAAAAAATACTTTTTTTTCACAAATGATAAATTTCAAACGCTGTTTTGATTCTCTAAATCTATAAAAGCAAGCCAATTGAACTCGTTTAAAAAGACTACCTGCTTGAAGATACCACTGTCTTTAATTTTATTCGGTGTTCTCTGGATACAAGTTTGGATACAGACTGTGTTAAGACCAAGACCAAAATGCACGAACATGTAAACTGGTCTTGGTCGACACTTCTTAGGTCACCTATGTTGATGTATAAATGAAATCTAGGAATCGGGCATTGGATCTATACATTTCGATGCCAATTTTGACAATATCTACCATGCAATTTCAGTTGAAAAGTGAAATAAATGAATGACTTAATTTGGTTCACATCCTACTTTTGACTAATGTCAAAGATGATAGAGAAAGTGGTAACTGATGAAGTCTTTTTTGATCCAATTAATTGATAGAAAAATCAAACGTATAATTTACTCCGTTTTCAACAGCATTTCAACGCTTCTTTGGTAATCTTGTTCATGACAATAATAACATAAGAAATGTACCTATCCATTTCTTTGTCATCTACCAGTACAGTGGAGGGATTTCAAAAACATTTGCTCATATTGAACCTAGTTAACGGGATATGACGACATTATCTCTGTATCACAAAATACTTTGGAGAAAACTAGGTTGAGGGGAAATGGAACCATTATTTTTTAAAGCTCTTATTTCATCAATCAACTTTAGGTCTTGAACGACTCGGTGGTTGCAGTTTTGGATTCGCCAGAGGTCATGGTTTATCCTTACGATCGGAACCGGTTAGAATATTACTACGCAAAGCACTTCGGTGCTCCAGCCTAGTGCTTGTGAGTACAATGAAACACATAGGCAAGTAAGCTGTAGCCGGGATATGAGTTAAATAGTGTTAATATGGTATTAAACATCGATCAATAAAATATACCAGTTCGTTTAGATAGACCGTGCTTGATTACCTCTCTAAGACGAATTTCAGTGGACAGAAAGAGCAACTACTTGTCTCAAAGATCTTTATTCAAACTATTCAAGGAAACTACTTTCGTTTTCTTTCTTTGTTTTTTTCTTTGCTAAGTTCTTCGCTCAAGTTCACACTATGTTCGGTAAAGTCAATAAATTGTCACATAAAGACTTACATGAGCAAAAGACTCGTACCTCTAACATTGTCAGCCCGAAAAACCGAGCATGTCTGCAAACATAGGCACACTGATACGGTTTAGTTACATTAGGCTCGATGGTTACTGGCTCATTCTTGTAGCTGGTACAACCTGAAATTATTTTCACTAGTTTTACTACATGAATAGTTGCTTTATAATATTTTCTCATGTTGCAATATTCTTAATCTTATTCAAGGATATTGCTGTTTCAGCCGTAGAACCGTGCTCGGTAGCTTAGTCGTTAACGCACAGTTTTTGAAGCTGACTAAACAGTATTTTGGCGTTCCCTACAGTTAACATTTTTTTTCTCTCAATACCAGAATTTGTAAATCATTTTGTAGTATGATGTTTATAGATGGAAAAAAATGGGGGTTACCGACTTCGTTTCTTTTTCCTCTATCCAATAATTTATTACATGACCTGTTACGGATATATTCGGACTTGACATCTACACAATTGGATAGTGTAATAGTTTCAGTTGTGTGCTACATATAACAAGAAGAATAAGTAAAAGTTGCATAAACAATCTTATTTTCTTAAAAAGAGGCTCAATACTTCTTCTCATATGATATCCTGTGGTAGCTGTTGTTGTAGCTGTTTGTACTGACTAAGCAGTATTTCGGCCATTAAGGCTGTTGTCCTTAAAACATTTATTTTCTTACGTCAGCATACTACAATTTACTCAAACTTTAAGAGGCGGTAGCTGATGACGTTCTCTTTCCAAATTTTCAAAGAAAGAAGGGGATCAACGTACTAGCTTATCTGAAAAAAAAAAAGTACAATAATTATTGATCTATTTATCATTCCGGCAACAAACGCGGGCCATATACAAAGTTCAGACAAAACAAATACATGTGTTACACGATTCATACTACTGCTAAAGCATAAAATAGGCAGCAAAGCTTACAACAAAAAACATTTAGTAGTATTTTAACATTTTCTGAAGTTGTTGTGAACATGCATCAAGAAATGACAAAGTTAAGAGAGAAAAAAATGTTTTTTTTTTTCATGACAGGGCAATAACCCCTAAACGTTGAAGATAGAGTAATATTCTTCCCCGTGATATATTCCTTACCCTCACTGGACCCTAACTTTAGCACAGTTCCATGTCAAGAAATGACAGATTAACAAGCAGAAACTATTCCCGATGTGCAAACTGACACACAAACAGATAGACAAGCAGCCGTACCGACAGTTTTATTGCAATATGCCACTTCATTCGGGGCTTTAAAAGAGAAAGTATGATTTACACGCACATGCAACTACTTTTTTCCGTAAGAAAATATTAGTTTCATACGAATACTTTCTATATTTAAGTTTCTTCATTATTCGATACAACCAGATCTAACCGAACTTTCCAAACTATTGCTGTCCGATGACGACGATGATATATGCCTGTTTCTCTGACGATCGGAAGATCTATCGTACGTATCATTACATCCATGTGAAATGAACCGGCCTCTTTTAAATTTCATTGACCGAAAAATCGTTTGAAAACAACCAAAAAATAACCTTCAGATCAAGACATTATCGATTATTTACTCAATGTGTTCCCTGAACTGATGACTGATAACAAATTGGCAATATTAAGTGATACTGTAAATAAATAACCAGTGAAACTTACGTCTTTAAAGACCGTGGTACTGTAGCGATCGACCTCACATTAGTTTAACACCCAGAATTAACATTTGTCCTTTTCAAGACATTTAAATGGCCTGTCAGAGAGGACAGGGGGAAAATTATAATTCGTCATTCACGTGGTTCAGGTCAGCCGAAGTAGCTTATGTGGCAAAGCGAGAGATTTGTTATCTCGGAAAACTTGAGGATGTGGATTCAATTCTAATTTCTTTCAGACCCAAACTACTAATTGTCATTCAGATGAGATTTTAAACCTAGGTCTTGGGCCACGGTGTTATACACTGCGTAAAATAATAATAATAATAAAAAAAAACCAGACACAACTTAAATGATAGCCTTCTGTTTGCATCACTTATGGTCAACCGGTGGAAACGATAAAAGCAAAATAAATCAATGAAGATTGGTGATCAAGGAAATCGAACAAATTCAGATAACCTAAGCGTTCTCAAAATTTCTTCAAATGTACGAGTATTTAACGTCTTCATTAGTCTTTCTACAGGTATAATTAACCCTTTACCAAACAATCGGGGACTCTCTTTCAACGACGCATTAAATGTTAGCCTTTGAAAACATTGTTGTAAAAGAAGATAGAGCATTTTATCCTTTTTTTTAATCTTTTTCCCACAATGTTTTCTGCCCTTTCTAGGACGAATTGCATCTATTTATCCACATTTTATTTGTCGTCTTGGAATAATCTCAATATAGACGAATCTAAGAGTTTTCATCTTTCGAAGAGTAAAGATATTTTTACGGTAGATGTTGTTCCTTTCGCGTGTAGTTTGGCCATCTATTGAACAAATTGCGTTTTTAGCAAATATTTAACATCGAACCCAGATAGCTCGGCTGTAACATGCAGAACTAATAAATCAGGTATTGTTAGTTCAAATTCAGGATTTGCAACAACTCTGTCTAGATCTAAGTACTAATGAAAATCAACGAGACGAACCTAAATCTTCCCACTACCTCGAAGGAAATTTCACCGTGGTTTATTTGGGAAAGCAGCCAGTAGCGTGGAAAATGAAATGGTGTGCATTGTACTGGCCAAAGAAACAACACGGATAGTTAGCATTATGAGAGAGAGAGAAATAAACCAAACAAATGAAATACATGATCATATTAAATCCGAATTAAGTCATATTTATTCAATTGAGATTTCAACAGTTTTTATTTCAATTTCTGTGGCCCAGTAATTACAGGGTCTTTCATGACCAAACCAAACTTCAAAAAAGAATGTTTTGTCATTGAATTTAGTATGGCAATGGTGATCCGTAGCCTTGTGCGTACTTTTAGATTTGGAGCCTGAATTTTAGGGTGGTTTATGGGAATGTTATATGATCACTATTACGAGCTAATTACGAGTACAGTTAAAATGGGTACTATGTCGTCATATCTGCTGTCCTGAAAATAGACGGAGTTACCGAACGCTCAAACGCCAAAATCGCGCCTTTTTCCTGAATCTAATGGTCTAGTTTCTTGGGGGGATATACAAGGGTTGTTCCAGTAAATCGTGGACTTTGCGTATAATTTCTTTATCTGATGTTCAATGGTAATGGTATTCTGCAAAAAACGTCAGCCATTCATTTCAGTAAAATTGATGCACGAATAACAAAATATATAACACTTGATTGGTGCATGATTAAGCGATCGAAGGTAAGCATATTCGACGCAGACCAGAAAATGCATCGGTACCCGTTTATTGCGTGTTCAATAAGATAATTTTTCAAACTTCATATAAATTTAGCGCCTAAATATCACCTGTTCAAAGTTTTATAATTATAAGGGATTCACAGAAAATCTCGAAAGCCATATGTTATTAAAAGTAAAATCATACATCTTTGAATGCTTTTCGTAATAATTTCTACTGCAAAAAATTACAACTTTGTGGAGGAGAAAGCGCGCAGAGCGGCGACCAAGCTTTTTGTGCTAACCTGTTTGCTGCCAACAGACACATGAAAGAAACTTAATAATACACAAAGAAGTGCAGGAGCATTTTGTAAAAATGACATGGCAGGTTTAACTATGGATGAGCGAATAGTGTATAGCGTGGACAAACACGCTGCAAGAAAGTGGGTAACGCCATTGACGGCGAAAAAGAGAAACTGCCGGGTAAATCGGGATCATTTAATCCACTGCACGAAGCATAAGAAACCCTGAGATGAAATGGTCTCATATGATCGATCGGTAGGTACACAGGCTACTAACAGTGGAAGGAAAATGTCCAGGGCGTTTCATCGTAATGTTGAATTTGACCACACCTCTCTGTCTAGTATTATAAGCATTGACGAGACATGTGTCCATTAGTTCGAGCAAGAAAATGATGGGAAGTCGATTGTATTGAATAAACATAAAAACGCACCAACTCCCAACTCACCAAAGAAGGCGGTATTACAGGTCCATCGCACACAACAGGTGAGTGCTTAAGAGAGAAGTAAATGTTTCTACGCATGACTTGAACGACTACAGTGTCAGCAACCGAGCCTGCGTACCCGCTTAAGTGTATCCAATTGTCGTATAGTGTTTACAAAGGTGTTATTTCAAAATGTTTTGCTGTAATTTTTACACTCAAAATTCATGTATACAACAAACATAAAAAACTGAAAGCTTGTACGGTGGTTACTTTTCTACATTAAGTTCAGTGCACAATATACGGGGACAACCCGGCCCCCCCCCCCCCACACACACACACATATGTATATATATGTGTGTTTGTATTTTACAAGAAATATTGTAACTCAAGGCAAATATGTCTTTAAAAGTTTTTTAATGTATCCGCCAAGGAAGCGAAATGTCCTAGGTTTAAACCTCTGTGGGTATTTGTTCTTGAATGGCCAGTTTGCGATTTGCCAGCTGATTGAATCACGGTTAGTGAATGCATAACTGACTGCATAGTACAAAAATGATTACAAAATAGGAGTCGGGAAGTAAACGTGCTAGACGAATGTGGCACATAAGTCAAATATTACACGAGGAGAGAAACAGTAACAAACACTTTACTTTATAACAAGAAGTTTTGCGTGGCTCATTTGTTTAAGTGTAGGCATAGTAGGCCAGGCTACCTCGGTTTAATCCTCGCCAAAGCCAAAGTGTTCGTCGCGATAGTGCCCTTAGGCAAGTACTGGTGGAAACCAAGAAAAATGAGAAAACATATGAATTAGCTAAAGCTGTTATATGCACTAAAGTAATGTTGAAAGCGACATAAAACAACATTAAAACGAAAGAGGTGTTGGAAACGTCATAAAACACAATCATTATTTGTTTTATTATTTACCTCTCAGCTCTACGTAGATAAAGTCTTTCACGTAACCGATCCAGGCCTCCTCCTCTTCTTTAAGTAAGGAAGAGAATGCTGCACTAGGTTTGAGTATAATTTCTTCTTTCTCAAATTGTATGTCTGGTATGGACAAGTCACAATATTCTTTCGCCTCTTGCCAACTGCTCTTTTCCCTCTCAAGTCTGTATTGGCCTGTGTTTGTTACAATGTTACTTTGAACTGAAACTATCAACATATATTAAACATTCAGAGGCAATTTTTGCCGACACTACTGTCATTCAAGCATTGAGATGCTTATTTTAAAGTAGTCGCAGTTGCACTTCTACTGTCCGTAACTATTTTTGCTTATCGAATAAAATTCCTACTCTTTGCGCGATAACATTTCCCAATCCAAGACACCAACCATCTACTAGTATTCTGTATCTCGTACGCGCGACTTAGCAAGTGTGCGGCATAGATTCGTGATCAGGCTACACAATCTGTGAAGTCTGATCTTGTTCCATCTATTCGTAAGCTCCTGTTTTGCCTTTAGCACTGACAAGGTTTACTACTAGTTTTGTGCCTCACAGCAATGGTTGAAGGAGCTCTGAGGTTTTTGAAATAATATCACTCGACTTGTTATAGTACAAGCTCTTTCCCCTCTTTTGCCAATCTGAGTTCGGACTCCAGATTTCACTCTCCGCTTAGACTCCAAAAATGTTTTTGAAGTGAGCTTTTGGAGAGCTTAATAACATTTACCTAAAAGAGTTTAGTAAAATTTTACCTCAAAGGCAAAGTCATTTCAGATTCTTTTAATCACATAGCTGTATCTTTAGAATTAAAGTTCATGACGCGTTAAAACAAGCTTACAATTACCCTTGTATTGATATTTACATGAAGTTTACTAGCTTCTTAGAAAGGCGTGTACATGGATGAAAAACAGTACCGTAGAAATTGCCTGAGATTTTTTCATTTTGAATCTAAAAATGAAGAAGATTGCAGCTTTGTCACGATTGTCATATTTGACATACTGAGAAGTCAGATATACAGAGCGTTGACCGCACTTTTTGTTTATCCCAGGCATATAAATTTGGCTCCAGATTATTTTTGCATATTTTTAGGATATTCTAGAGCCCTTCTGTATCCCTTGTAACACTTCTAGAGACCCTGGTGTCAGTTCAAATACTGATCGAGAAGTCTTGAACATCCCAATTTTATAAGCTAAGGTCAACAGACTATTCTACATCATCAAATAGAATAACTTACTTGAAATATCTCTGTTGTCATGTGTTACTGGTATCGTTGTTGGATTGAAGACAAAAGTAGTTTTTGCTTTTGACGACTTCGTTGCTGTTGTTTTTAGTGATGATGGAATTTTGTTTATTACTGATTGTAGCACTGTGGCTGCTGAAGTTGTCGATGGTGGTGCTGTAGTAAATGTTGTTATTGCTGTCTCTGCTGATGAACCTGTAGTCTGTGCTTTTGCTTTTGTAGTTGTTCTTGTTTTTGTTGTCGCTCCTTTTGCATTTGCTGTCGTTGTTGTTGTCGCTGCTATCGTTGTTGGTGCTGGTGCTGGTGTACTAGTAGTTGTTTTTGTTGTTGCTACTTTTGTACCTGTAGTAGTTGTTGTTGTTGTCACTGCTGCTGAACTTGTGGTTGTTAGCGCTGGTTTTGTACCTGTAGTTGTTGTTAATTTTGCTGCTGCTGTACCTGTGATTGTTGCCGCTGCTTTTGTACCTGTAGGTCTTGTTAATGTCGCTGCGGTTGTTGTTGTTGTCGCTGCTTTTTTACTTGTAGTTTTTGTTAATGTCGCTGCTGCTATACCTGTAGTTATTGTCGCTGATGTACCTGTAGTCCTTGTTGTTGTCGCTGCTGTACCTGTAGTCCTTGTTGTTGTCGCTGCTGTACCTGTAGTTGTTGTCGCTGCTATACCTGTAATTATTGTCGCTGCTGTACCTGTAGTCCTTGTTGTTGTCGCTGCTGGTGTTGTCGTCCTTGATTTTGTACCTGTAGTTGATTTAGTTGTCACGGCTGTTGTTGTTGCTACGGTTTTTGCTGTGGTCGCTGTTGTCAACGTTGCTCCTTTTGCTGCTGTTACCTTTGTTATTTTTGTACCTGCTTTGGTCGCTTTTGGTGGTGTTTCTGGGCTTTGTTTTTCTATTAAAAGATTTTTAGCCTATTAATATCTCTTTTCCTAAACAACTTCATTCATTGTCTCGTGAAACAAATTTACAGCAGATGATTTAAAAAAAAAACCTTCTAAAATTATTGATACCCATCATGAATAAGAACATCAAGACATGAGAAAACATCGTAGCCAAAGTAAAGATTATTGCATATTGGCAATCTTACCTTTTACAACAATGGTTTCCAGTTACGTTGATTGCATGATGTGTATTATTGCATATTATTGCATAAAATGTGCCTTACCGGGCTGTTATAAGCATGTATTAACGGGAAAAAATCGGGCGTTAACGGGAGAAAACGTGTATTAATCAGTAAATTCACATGCCGTTAACGCCCATTCTTGTACTATCAATATCCTCGATCCGGGCCTCCTTGTAAACAACGTTTTTTCTTGTGAGAACTTCACTAGACTCCAACTAACAAACTGTGGGAACTTGTACCGTTTCGATCCTCTTTATGGCTTGTCTTTGATGATATTAGCACACAACAAACAAAATTTTGCTCAGAATCTCAGTCTAGTTGAGATCTGAACAAAAATCACTCGTGAAATGTACTCTATACCAGCTACATCCCACCCACTCTTTAACGTGATCGGCAATTCCTTCGCTTGACACAGACCTATCCCTTTGACGTCTTTCAGTAACAGATATTCATATCCACTCTAAGTTGTAATCGTACAAACCTGCACAAGTTCATCCCACAAAAGTCCATTTTGTATTAAAAATCATTAAAAGTGAATTTATACCGAGAGAATCAAAACTGGCATATAGGACTAACGGCCCTTCGCTGCTCGTAACAAAAACTTCTGAGCCGACTTCCTGTTTTGACCCATTGAGGTCCAGTACATTTGAAGTTCGCTTATTTGCTTTTTTATGGAAATATTTTTGCTGTCGTTGCAAATTATTGCTAATATATTTTTACTTTATGCAATAATAGCATTAATTCACTTTTTTTTTTCGGTTGTTGACATTCGCAGAGGCCCTCAAAATACTTAAACACCCTCGTGCGTCGCACTCGGGCGTAAACCATTTTTCAGGCCTTTGCGGATGTTAACGACCTCAAAAACGTGAATTAACCCTATAATGTAAATACCCATAAGCAGAGGTTAATTGAGGTGTATTCCATTGTTCAAATGTATATTAGCGCCGTTCTGGCATAACGGGGTTAAATGCATGCGTCTCCGTGATTCATTATATAAAGCGAATCATCATATAACTATGGATCCATGGAATTCATTTCGTCTAACAACTGACTAAATCATGAGCTACTAGAATGTTTCTACATGCAGAAAATTTACAAGTAAAAAAAAAATTCGACCTTTGTCAGCCTGCGCAGGCTTACATGGGTCGATACTTTTGGCAGATGCATTAGATTCCCTTTTCACAGAGCATGAATTACATGTATATTATTGTTTATTGTATCATGGAGAGTTTGGTTGTATCATGGTAAATGTGCATCACCTTTATCACAGATGGCCTTTGGTTTTGTTTCCGTGCTGTTAGCAAAGCGAAGATATAGTTTGTTACCGCTTTTGTACACATACCCATACTGTCTCACTGTAGAGGCCCGTTGACCATGTAGTTCTGTTCAAAAGAAAGGTAAAATAAGCAATATGCAGTTGTATTACTCAATCTTTTCATAAATAAAATGTTTATTTCGTTAATTTAAGGTGCTCCAAGGAGTTTTTGAGAAATTCCTTTTGTGTGTAAAGACAGTTTTCAGTATAAATTCGTTTATTTTACCATGGCCAGTGCACCTATCCATGAATCCCCGGTGTTTCAGGCTCTCCCAACCGTCTGCTGTACTGAATACAATGCCGGCTTCGTTACTATATAGCCAAAGTCTTTATAATGTTTCGGGGTAAGGTGGTAGGGGTTTGGTCAGACAGAAACAATAAAATATATGCCTTTAGCTTTTTTTTTTTTTATGTAGCATTTTGATGAATACTCTATCGGATCAAAACGTGCAAATAACAAGTAGTAACTGAAAACATATCAAGGAGTACACCTTTAGGCTAATCAGTGCGGTTTAAAGCGTTTTTGCGGACAAAGAAGATCAAGATCAGACTGCACAGAACGTGAAGTTTGATAGATCTTGAGTTTGGTTGTCCGATTGTCTGAAAGCCGTATGATTTTGATTTTTACCGTTGGATGGAAATTTCTGAGTAATCCATGAACGATTTAATACCTTACCAGGCGACAAAATTTTAACAAGTCCAGATTGAGACCTTTTCAGAAAACAAATTAACTCTCAGGCTGCTAAGCGCGAGTCACTGACCTTTTGCGGACAGCGTAGATCAAGGTCAGACTGCACAGAACGTGCAGTCTGATCTTGGATCTACACAGTCCGAAAAAGAGATATTATTCCCCAAAACATGACTTCGAAATACCAATATTTGGGTTTTTTAGATCGAATTAAAAATTTCATTTTAGGTATTTAGCAGGAAAGGGTTAAACTCGGGTAGATGATTAATTTGTCATTGAAAGAGAAGAAAATATTGTGAACGAAGGAGGAAATGCTGATTACCAATCTTTTCTCCCTTTCACTTAGTGTTTCCAGGCAGTTCTTTCCCAAGGGGCATGAAAAGCTCGGATTAATTAGTAAATGGTTCATCCTTAACTTGCTGAATGAATGCAGGCAAAGTTTCGAACCAACAGTATTAGCCAAACTATTGCAGTTACAAACTTCTTTTATGCGTAGGAAATTCGCTGTACCGGACAGTGTAGACGCAAGTTCAGACTGCACGTTCTGTACTGCCTGATCTTCCATCTATGTTATCCACAAAAGTCCTTTGACATACAGAAAATTGACTAACAGCGAAAAGTTTTTGCCCAGGTCAGCCTGCGCAGACTCCTCAGGCTGACCTAGGTCGATATTTTTCGCAGGTGTATTAAGCCCCATTTTCACAGAGCATGGCTAATCTTTTTTCCTCTTTTCGAAGAGTTATTGAGTTATTGTCATAGTCCAGCGATCCTTTGTGTCTGCCTCGTCCTGGTTGAGCCAAAACTTCGATCATTTTCTCACTTCTCTATTAATACAAGAGATATTTTCTATTTTCTTTAAATTCGGACTATCAAAAGGAGAACCAGTGCCAGACGGTAGATTAATCTCAAAATATCTCATTTTGGACACACTAATGCCCATTCGTCAACTGCAGCCAAGCTTTGGGATCCACATGCGACAAATGGGTTATGTTTTGGATGGCATGGGGTAGGGTTGGGGGGTTAGAAAGAGAGAAAAGAAAAATAGAACTCGAACTGGCAGATCCTGTATCACACGTTCCTTGGGCAACAGACTAGGTTCCGGTGCTAGGCAGTGAAACTAGTAGAATAGAAAAGAATAGAATCATACGAACCGTCCTCGTATATAGCCAAGCTCTTTTCACTGCCGCATAAAAGGTCTGGCTCGTGGCATTTAATATCGCAACCCGGTTGGTGCAGGTTCTTGTTAGTATCTTTGAGACAAATGCAGCCAGTGTATTTCTGAAACGTCAAATTTGTAATGGAGTGTTTCTGCTTGCCTCAGTAATTAACTGGTTATCATGCGAGAGAATTTTTGACATGTCCAAATTCAAAGAAATTGCAGACGACAAATTGTGGCTTAAGGATTACGACCCTTAACTCATCGGTAAAATATCGTGTAACATCGACCTCTTCGTAAAGGCTATTCGGCCAATCTCGGCAGCTTCCGTGTTTCAATATGAGAGATGGGGGCCGTAGACTCTCTAACTCATCGGTAAATATTGTGTAACATCAACGTTTTCGTAAAGGTTTTCGGCCAAACTTCCGTCTTTTAATATGAGAGTTTGGGGGCCGTAGCACAGGCGTTCGTTTTATGATGAACTTCGCCATCTATAATGTAATATATGTCTTATATATTACATTATAGGTGGCGAAGTTCGTCATAAAACAAATGCCTGTGGTATCAGTGCTTTACACCGGACACAGAAAAGGATCCAAAAGGGGGGGGGGGAGTAGATATAAAGAGAGAGAACTGGGATTATATGGGTTTGACCAACATCTCAACCATCTACAAGAGTTCTAGGTTTTTAACCATGTGTATGATTAAAATATTATACCAACCATCCCCCTGCTTAAAACAATAATTCAACCATATCCCTGGCTAACTCTCAAACCCAACCATCCCCCTCCTCAAAACTACATACCAACCATCCCATGCTTAAATCAATAATTCAACCATATCCCTGGCTAACTCTCAAACCCAACCATCCCCTGCTTAAATCCAATTTAGGTCAAAGGTCAACAAAAA
Organism: Hippopus hippopus; assembly: GCA_946811185.2. Taxonomy (NCBI): domain Eukaryota; kingdom Metazoa; phylum Mollusca; class Bivalvia; order Cardiida; family Cardiidae; genus Hippopus; species Hippopus hippopus. Next base: position 5,064,293 of record OX328105.1, read on the forward strand.
CTAGGACGCTCCTCTAAAATCTAGGACGCTTCGCCTCTCACACCCCAACGATTTGTATTTTTAGCCCATATTCTACTCTGGCGAGAGACAGAGAGCTATATGAGCAAAATTACAACATTTTTTACTCTGTCATGCGATATATATATTCTGCCCTCTCGTCCAACCCAACCCAACCATCCCAATGCTTAAAACAATAATTCAACCATATCCCTGGCTAACTCTCAAACCCAACCATCCCCATGCTTAAAACAACAATTCAACCATATCCCTGGCTAACTCTCAAACCCAACCATCTCTCTGCTTTAATTAATAATTCAACCATATCCCTGGCTAACTCTCAAGCCCAACCATTCCCATGCTTAAAACAACAATTCAACCATATCCCTGGCTAACTCTCAAACCCAACCATCTCTCTGCTTTAATTAATAATTCAACCATATCCCTGGCTAACTCTCAAACCCAACCATCTCTCTCCTCAAATCTAACCCCAACCATCCCCCTGCTTACTACTACACCCCAACGTCTCGTATTTTTAGCCCATATAGCTATATGAGCAAAATTACATTTTTTACTCTGTCATATGATATATATTCTACCATATACGTAGTAAATTTTCTAAGATCTGCGTATTTATCTTAGTGTGTCCCCAAGCTAATGTATCAATGTTGTTCCCAAGGATATAGCGTTTATCATCGTTTCCGCTCAAGGCGACTTTATTCACCTCTTCAGTATACAACTCATGATCATAACTTCTAATAACTACCATTCTCCTTAATTGTGTCTTATTTTCAAACAAACACTTTTTATAATGATCATGTTTAATAAATGCTTTTACAACATGCCTTTTAATTCCCTTACATTTTTTACTTTCCTCCTCATCATCACACATTTTATAAGAGTATAGTTTAGACCTGAGGCCCACAAACTCCTCAATAATCTTACCACTTGTCTCATCTTTAAACATACCCACAACTTTCTTATTTAATCCGGTGGGAATACCTGAAGGATGATCGGGTGGATAATCACTTGTATCAAACCAATCTTTAACATCACCACTAATATCCTTATAAAAATCTTCTGTTTCTATTCCATACATTAAGCTATCTGTATCAGTGAGAAGAAGTTTAGCTTTTTCACCATATTTATCTTTAATATAATTATAATGAAAGTTATACATCAATGTCTTACTTAAATCTAAAATACACATCCCTACATAAATAGGTTTATTAAAATATAAACGCGGTTTTTTCATTTGAATTATACATAAATTTTCATCAAGGGTGGTTATATCGTAATAGTTTGGTTTAACGGTTAATTTTTCTGCTTTTGCTCTGGTACTAACTAATCTTATATCTACTCTATTCCTAATATTTTCCATAGTCTTACCAAATACAGAATTATTCATAAGTTTGAAGAAATCCTTTTCAAATGCGGTTTTAGCTTTTGCTCTTAGACTAGTATTTTTAGCGATATAAGGTTTTAACCATTCACTCTCATCAAAAGTAAACCCTCTATGAATCTTTTTAAGCTTTAGACCTAAACTTAAATACAACTTTAAATTTTCATAATGTAATATATATTTATTTTTATTATATAAATTAGGTATAAGTTTTTCAACTTTACCAGTCTTTAATCTTTCGGGAGCTAATGGGAAATCATTATGCAAATCATGTAATTCTTTAGGATATTCTAAATCAACCTCTAATATACAAGGGTGACTCTGCCAAGTTTGTAAATCATTTTCATCCATCCATTTAAAATTACCAATGGGAAGTTTTTGACACATTGCCAAACCATAGAGATTATTCGCATCCAAATAAGTAATAAATTTAGATGGTTCATTTGGGTTATATTTTTTTACCCATATATGAATTATTTGCTTTTGCATATCGTTTAAAAATGGTTGAGATACCTCCTCTTATTCCGTTTTCAATAAATAAAATCATATCAGGGTCTGATAATAATTCTAATTTTACCTTAGTAGTTTTTAACATTGCCTCCCAAGCTAATGCCGGTGCTGTATAAAACCAAGATGGGTCTAATCCATAATTATTAAAGCAAACATTCCTAAAATTTTCAAAGACATCCGCCAACAGTAAAACATCAGTCTTATTATATAAGTCATGATAATCTTTAAAAGTTTTCATCTCGAAGGTATTCCATACATTTAATGCATGTTGATAATCCTCCTCCCCAATTCCACTATATTTAAGCTTTGAGTAAAATTCTCTCTGTTTGGGTAACTTTGTTTCCTCTAATTTACTAAGGTTATCAAACCATTCATATGGACATATACCTTTTTGAGAGACCAATTCAAGCTTTTCCCCCTCAAAATATTTCATAAGATTAGTCTTGTCCTCCTTAGCTAGAGTGCTAGCTAATTCATCTAAACTTTTACCTAAAAATTTTAAACTATCAAGGAATCTAATCTCATGCGTTTTAATTTTCTTTATTTCTTTTTCCGTTTTCTTATCTTTAACAGTGTATTCTGTTGGCACATTTTTAGACACGCTTATATATGTTTCCTTGTTTGTTGGTATACAACTCGTCTCACTAGGTGTACTCATTAAGTCTTTTATAAATAGATGAGCATCATACTTACTATAATTATGAAAGAATATGGGTGTAAAAGTAGGTCTTCTACATTTTAAATTACACACACTGTGCGCAGCTCCCCTAAACTTTCCAGTATAAGGGCAATGGTATCTCACTTTTTTCATGCCATTACATTTTTTAAGCGGTTCTTTACAATCTGAACATATTTCCTCTTTATCTATCTTCTTCTCATTTGTCTTTCTGTTACATTTTGAAAATGACTCCCTGCATATCCAGCAGTTTTCTGCTCTATCAAACTCTCTTTTATCATGAAGTTTAAAAATCATTTCCCTCGTTGGTATCCTATCTATTTCTCTTATAACATTTTCTAAATCCTCTATGAATTTCTTAGATGCATTTTCGCCAGAATATTGGAAAATCTTTGAAGGGTAAACATTTTCATAATGTGATTTAACATAAAAACAATACCCTGAAATGTTATGCACATTAATTACTTTTGTCCCACTGCCTTTATTTTCGTTTTTCTTTTCTAATGTAGACTCCATATCCGCATAAATTGTAAAAGGGTGTCTCTGTTGTTTATAAAAATTCTTAAAAGATATCTTGGTACCCTTTTCAGGTAAGTCTATTCTACAGGCATATTTTTCACCACAATACTCTAAATGTTTATTTAAGTTTCTTCTTTTTGGAAATTATTTAAACATCTTTCACAAATATAAGTTTTACCGTTATGATCAGATATTTGTTTAGATAACAATCTACTCATATTTTTAATTAAACAATAATGTTTTTTACCATCCTTCTCAAGAAGTAAAAGATTAATATGATGTTCTCTTTTATAAACTTCTTTACTTAAACTAAGTGGATAAACACCAGTGGAATCATTATACCCATAAATTGATACTGATATTGATGGATTTAGAGTTTCAAATTTAATTCTATCCTGAAGGGAAACAGGGTAATTAATCCCCTCCATATTTATAGTGTTTAATAATGGTATTAGTCTTTCAATTATTTCAGGGTGTTCAATTGTTGGGTTCAAAGCTATAAGAATACAATATGCAAAACACATATCATCATTCTTATTCATTGGATTAATAACACTTTTTGTATTTGCTATCTTAGGAGGAGTTGGGAGCCAAGAATTACCTCTTATTGGGTTATATGATACTGTGTGTAATCTTAAATCGATCACGTAAAGAGCTTTGTAATAATCATGTTTTATTTCCTTAGCTGCTATACCAGCTAATATCTCTTCCTCCATTTCATCGTATATTTCATCCACATCATCCCCATCTAAATTAACAATTGGAAAACCAGAATCAAAATTCATAGGTTTTAATTCATTAGTAATAGAGTGTTTCATCATACACTTCATCACAAGTTTAACTTTTGTTTGACGATTATTTCTCATAACATTGGTTAATTTATCTTTTGCTAAATAAAGGAATTTAGCTGGTGTAAAAGCTCCTTTACCTTTACCTTTTATAATATATTGTCTGGTAAATGCTCTAAGTGCTGACGGTCCTTCTATAATTTCTATTTTATCTTTATACTTATATAACTTATCTATTTTTTCTTTTAAAGCTTCTATCCTAGGTGATATATTTTTTGGAATTTCTTCAATACTATCTAAATAGTTCATCAACTCCTCAGCTGCGGTTGTAGGTGGAGTTGGTACCGGGGGTGGTGTGTAAGGTGTTGGTTTTAATACCAGGGCTCCAAAATTACCAATATCATAATCTAATATTGGCGCTCCCCGATTAAGTAAGCGGTCAATTAATCCAGCTCTTCTAAGCGTAGAGTATCCTCGGATTCCTCTAGACTTAGCTTCTTGTTTTAAGTCTTTTACTGTGGACCTTCTGAATTGATCAGCAAGACTAGGAGGTGGAGGATTACTTAGGCGCTCAATTAATTCAGCTCTTCTAAGCGTAGAGTATCCTCGGATTCCTCTAGACTTAGCTAAATCTTTTAAACCTTTTAAGGTATATATAGTATAATTAATATTCTCCATTTTATATATAAAATAAAAAAACACTTAAGCTAATTTTATTATGACATTGCCATTGTCATAATAAAATTATTGAATGTTAATCTTATATTTATTATTCCAAGTTCTCCCATTCCAGTTCTCAATCGTTTGTGGGTAGCGATCTATAAATTTACCTGCCTTATAAATTGATGGAAAGGTTTTTATTTCACCAGTTTCAACATTCTCTAAACTAACTTTCTTAGGATTATGCATAATAGTTTTTAATCTATCAAACCTAGGGTCTTTACTTCTTTCTTTTTTAGGTGACTCCTCCTCCTCTGGGAACAATCCATGTTCTTTCACCAACTCAACTAACCGCTTTTTATCCCAGTATGAGCAGAAATTTATATTATTTTCTTTAAGAATTTTTTTTAAATCTGTAATCTTTATCATTTTTATATATAAGAAAAAATATCTTAATACACTACACTCATTTTATTTCCATCAGACTGGAAGTTAATTAACCTATCACTAATAATAACAGCATATGCCTCAGTGTCCGCAAGCGGATTTCTAGTAAAATTTGCTTTGATTTGGATATCGGTGACTGAGTATTTTAATCTCTCACTCTGTTTCGAAACGTCAAACAAAAACAAAGGATAAAGGGTTTTATAATCTGAGGGAGTAATGTTAGAGTTTGACACCAATTCATCCATGTTATAAAACTTAGATCTAAATAAAGCAGCATCACCATACGCTCTACTAAATTGGTTCGCAGTGAATGAAAGATTATAGTCAACCCCAGGGTATCTAGTAGAATTTAGCGTAACATAAATATTTTTAACGTTTTCATGATCAAATATGGATGGATTTTGTTCTTGATTACCACTTTTACCAGTCTGAAAGCCAACAATGATAAAACGTGGCACCTCAGGTGATGATTTGACAGAAAGTCTCCAGGTAAATGATGTTGACTGAGGAACCGTGATAGAGTCGCACTGCCTCATTCTATATCCAACCGGTATTTTTTCTTTTTTCTCGATAATTTTATAAAGTTCCATCTTCTCTCCATCTGCAGGTAGCATGTGTGGCATAAACCAAGATATTTTAAGTAAATTAATTCTACCATCAGCAGGAGCAGTACCATCTTGAAAGAGTGCATCATTATCATTATTTCTTGTTAATGTGAGAGTTTGCTTCATTCCATACAATATCTTATCATAATCATCACAAAAACCAAATATATGTTTTAATGGAACTCTGAAGCTAAAGGTACCTCCTGGAATAACATCATTAATAATATAATTTCTTCTTACAATAAAACCAGTGTTTTCAGCAGCTGCATTAGCTGTTGTATCTTTATACCAACATTGATTTAACCCTTGTGATTTAGAAAAATCATCCGGATATTTTAACAAACCAAGCATTGTAGTAGCCTGGCCAGGATGCAATATGGATTCAATCTCCATACCTCAAAGTTGATACTTAATATTTTTAAAAAGATACATGAGACCATTGTTTGTTAAAGAAATAATGGTGTTAGCATCGTAAGGTAAATTATTATCACTTCTTACTAATTCACCTATAATAAGTAAATAACTCTCACTAGGATGAGTAAAAATATCTTGGGTCTCAATGTTAATCCTAATATCTCCTCCTGAGTTGTTGAGGAGTGTACCGGTGATTGGTTCATACTCATGGTGTTCATACTCAACAATACTATCATCTTTTAAAATTGGGTCAGTGATTTTTAAAATGTCCATTTTTATAATTACAATTATAATTTTAAATAAATAAATAAAAATTATAATTGTGTTACTTTACTCTAAATCTCTAACCAAAGCTGGGGAAAGACTTATTTTCATCATTAACAAACACACCTTTAAGTTTAATGCTTTTTGCGATATCTATTTTAGTTGTAGTTTTAGGATAAACTCTATTACCATATACAAGTGTTATTTGGGGTATATTCCACTCTTCTAAACATTCATTCACCTTTTCCTCAATCTCTTTCATCTTGATTACTTCTTCAGGAGATAACTTCACAACAGCTCTTTTATAACCATATTTTGTGTTATTAATTTCAAGGATTTCACAATCTTCTAGTTTTAAAGATGCACCTAGTATAGTAATAGTAGTAGTATTGTATTTTTTATAAAATGCACGATTAAATGTTAATTTTAGCATTCTCTTTTTTATATAATGAAAATAATTTTCTTAACTTATTTTTCTTCATACTACTTTAATACCAGCCCCACTGTTTAATCTTTTAACTAAGTCTTGAATAGCAATGGCACTTCTATCTATTAATGTATTAATGTTTTGTGTTGTAGGGGTATCAGCGGGTTTCAGTGTTGCGTTATATTTTTGTAAAATTTTCTTTGATTTTGGTGTCAAAGCTTTTGTAACTAATTTTTTTCCTGCGTCTACAGCTGCACTCTTTCCAACCTCTAAAGCTTTCTTTGCATCTTCCTTAGCTACACTCTTTCCCACATCAAGGGCAGAAGATGCTATTTGTTTAGCTGCTCTACTTGTAAAAAGCCTCGCTAAAAAGTTAGCAATGCTATCAAAGATTCCGGTACCACCGTATGAATACCTTCTTTTAAATCCGTGTTTTTTATTGATAATCATTTTTATAGTATAGACATTAAATTTTTATAAGCGTGTGAATTTAAAACGCTTTGTCTTTTTAATTCATCACAAATGCTCACTAACTCGTTTCTTACACCTGTGTTACCTGCTTCTTTACTTGCCAATAACAGATCTAGTCTTTCTATTAATGCGTTAGGGTCAGATGGGATAACAACTATACCCTTTCCCTCATATAATTTTTTATTATCCCAAATTTCACTAAGTATAGTGGTCCATTTTAAGCCTCCAGAAGATTTAGGACTTGGATTATTCGGATCGTTATTTTTATGAAGAGCATTTGTTTTTACCATCAACTTCGCGTAATTGACGTAATCTTGATTTGAATAAATGGTTTTATCCGGATATTTAGATGTGATTAACTCCCATAGGCCAGGCGTGCCTTCATATTTCTCATTTCCCACAATAATATCATTTTCTTGAAGATCAACTTCTTTGTTTCCGATATAAAACTTACCCCCTCTGCGAGATATTCCAAACGTTCTATCAGCAGGTTCTTTCTTATCAGTATACTTTTCTAAAAATTTACTCGCTATTTCACCAATAAATAAAATATCTAATCCTTCTTCTGGTGGTTTATCAGAATCTGCGATAGAAGGAAAGGCTGGGAACTTAATAGCTTGCGGTAAGTTTTCTACACCTTCTTTAATAGGTCTAAGCCCCTCAGTAATATCCCTTGTTGTAGTTTTTTGTGCTTCTGTAATATCCTTTGTTGTAGTTTTTTGTGTTTCCGTAATAGGTTTAAAAAACGTTGAAAGATCTGTTTGAAGTTGCTGTTCACCTGTTCTCTCCGCTAGTAGATTATCCCGAATCTTCTTTTTTGTTTCAAGATACTCTTTTACAATTAAGTCCCTTTTTGCAGGATCAGCGATTTTTAAAAAAGACATTTTTTTAATTACTAAAATAATTTTTTATCTCAGTTTTTATCATAGTTTTTAACATAGTTTTTATCATAGTTTTTTTAACACGTTTCATAACTACAGTTGCATGAAAAATTTATTTTTCTTGGTTTGTTACTACACCGAGGGAGCGGTATAATGTTTTTCAACCAACCTCCGAAAGGACTCACGCGCTTCTTGCCTCCCTTTCTCAATTAAACTTTCTTCATTTTCAGTAGATATCTTTTTCTTAGTTTTTGTTCTTATCTCATCCTTCATATTCTTATACTTCTCTTGTTCTTCCATGATAAGTTTAAACTCTTTATCTGATATATGATTGTCAATTAAAGCTTTGGATATATGTGAAGCAATTGTATCAAGCTTAGCATCAGCTATCATTCGAATCTTTTGATGTTTTTCTGTCTTGGTTCTTGAATTTCTTACTACATATTTACCTACTAGTGAAAGAAGCCCGGTTGCCGCAGCTGATGCTTCTAATGCTATGACAACTGGAATAGCTACAATAGTAGATAGTAAACCGATTCCACCTACTCCTGAAGCCATGGTTACCGTGATCAAAACTGTGTCAACGTTGTCAACAATTTATGCGGCTCTAAAATATTTTTTAGCTAAGGCATCTCTTTTTTGCATTTCATTTTCGAGAAACTTTTGTACTTCAGATATTTTTTGTAAACGGTAGGAATGACCTTTGTCATATAGTGTCATCATTTCAATAGATGGAGCGCTTGGATTATTTCTTTCTCGAGGTAGTGGAGGATAGATTTTTTTAGAGGGATGTTCTTGATCTGTATCTGCCATTTTTTTTTATTAAAATGATAATTTTTTATGTCAAGATTGTAAATATTTTATATAGCAGAATAACTCACCCTCAGGTATTTCAATTGGTTTTTGTGAGAAATTATAAATGTAGACTAAGATATCATTAGCCACATTATCAAGATGTGCCCCATTAAGAATGGTTAAACTATCTTTCCATTTATTACTAACAGATATCACTACAACTCCTCGTGTAGTTATATAACCAAATCCTAGCGAAAGTCTCATACCATCACGAGGAGGAATCTTGATAGTTACTTGTGAGTATATTTTCCACTTTAGAGGATCTTGCTTTAAGGGAGGATATCTTACTCCATGTAAATGAGGTTTCCAAAATATAGTTTTATGTTGAGTAGTAATATTAGGTTTTATACCAAATTTATGTATATCCATTTTTATTTTGTTGTAAATAATATTTAAATATTATTTATAGCACTACAATATAGCTCCTAAGATAGGGATATTAGCAAATGGACTATTAGGTCCAAGTAAAAGTCCTTTTCCATCATACATTTTTCCTCCTTGCTTTAAATACAAACCATCACCAACAGACTCTAATCCTTTACGTTTGTATGGCTTTAAGTATAATCCACATCCATCAGTTTCAACTTGACAAACACATCCTCCTTTTTTAAGATAAAGACCTGACCCCATTGCTTTTTGTACACCTGTTGAGGCTAATCCAGAAAGAGCACCAACACCTAAAGCTGGTAAAACAGTTTTTGCAAGCATCGGCAAAGCTCTAGCAGCTAACCCAGCCAACATTCCGAGAAAACCTCCCTCTATTTTCATATTATATTTAAGTTGTTTTGCAGTCATTTTGATTGTGATATCCTTACCATCCTCATAGGCTTTAGCTATTTTTCTTGCTTGTGAATTGGTTAATGCTAAAACATCATTACCTTGTAAATCTTCATAACCTAAACGAATACTTACTGGACAACCAGCTTTAACAGCATATTGAAGCTTTTGCTTTTGTCCTTCAGATATATTTACTTTAACAGTAGTGTAACTCGTCATTTTATATATAATTCTTTTTTTTTATTTATCTCGCTTCTCTAATATGAAACCTAATTGTTAAATTTTCACCTCTAAGATTTAGTAAATTGCCATCTTGATCTGTAATATTTACCTCTAGGCTATGTATTTCATCTAATGTTATTGGTAAGTATACTAAATTAACTGGTGACTCAATTATCTTATATCCAGGTGCAACATCTGGGAAAAAAGAGTAAATAGTGTTTTTTGTTGAACCATTAACATAACTTCCTGAAATAATATCTATGTTAACAAGCAAACTATTTATACTAAGAATGTTCACTACATTCTCTGACTCGTGAAATCCTTGTGTATATTTAGCGCGAGTAAATCCTAATACTTTGGCAATGGAGCCTGGTTGATTAAAATCCACTTGATAACCATCTTCTAAGGTAATAACAGACTTTAGAGTATTGGTGTTTGCAGAAATGTTAATATAATACTCTTCATTAACTTTATCGTAATGACCCTTTTTCTCATTTCCTGGTGAATGGTATCATTAATGCAAACAAGGTCATAACTTCCTTCAGGTATTCTTATTTTAATCCATGAATTACCATTGTCTGGAGAATAAATAAATATGTTGTTTGTTTCATCAATGTTTGGAAAAGAGTAGTAAGTTTCAAGGTTTACTAAAGCTATTTCATATTTTTTTATCCTTTTCCAGTTGAATAGGGGGATTAAACCTTGTTCTAAAACGTGTTTTGTTGTCGCTTACTATAATTTGAAATGATGTTTTATGGTTTGTATTTTTTACAATTTGTTCTAAAAGATCTTCCATTTTTTAAAAAGTGAAAATATTTTTTTTATACTGACTTAGGTCTGTAAAAATTGTCAAAACCGTTTCTATACTTCCTATCATGTTTTTTACTGGTTAAATCAATGATAGCAAAACCGTGTGGTCTTTCCCATGCCTTTTGACAAAATTTTCTAAACTCATCCTTAGGCATATCTTCACCTACATGATCGCTATAAATATGATTAATGTTTTTTAGGTCTTGTGGGAAAAGGCAAATAAAATTAGCGTTTTCTCTAATAGTTTGTCTCGGTAGTCTAAAATAATTCTGGGAGAGGTAAAAGCAGTCAACATTACTATGCCTTCCTCGAATGTAGTAACACTCACATTTATTTTGCTTTTCTAAAAGTAAATCATCAAAAATCATTAAATTTTTATTTTCTGAGTTTAACTCTCTCGGATCAGGCACATCACTCGCATTTTCAAAGAAGTTGCAATTTATATCTGATTTGTTTTTAATCGTTTTAATCCATTCTTCAACTAAAGCTGTTGGTACAATGTTTAGTTCTTGTATCTCATCACGCATGTTAAACAACCTTAAGATACATTCTTTTGGTAGTTTTTCTTCAAAAGCCTTTTTTAGTATTCGATATTCCGGTTGAAAAAGACTTTTTCCAAAAACACTCAAATCGTTGTAGTCAAGCCAACCTGGTCTAAGTAAAAGGTTTAACAATAAAGTAGTTTTGCCACATCCAGATTTGCCTATAATTAAACCTCTAATACTTTTTGGTAAAAGGGACTGATTAAATCTCTTTGATACTACTTCATTCCATGATAAGTTTATAATATCCATTTTTATATAGCTTTTTTAATTTTTATATATAAAAATGTATTGTGTTAAATGTAAAAGACATACTGATACAAACAATATAGAATATGCTGTTGCTAAAAATGGAAAAAATATGAAACGCGGGAAATGTGTGGATTGTGGAATAACTAAAACTCAGTTTGTTAAGGCGCAGGGAATAACTGAGGGAGGATCATTGCTAAATAAAGCTATAAATAATTTACCTGTTGAAATGCATCTCCCTGGTCACAATTTTACGGGACCAGGCACTAAATTAAAGAAAAGACTCAATCCAGATTTAACACCAAAGAAATGGAGTAAACCAATAAACCGCGTTGATAAAGCTGCATATAATCATGATGTTTGCTATCTTCAGCACAATGACACTGCCACAAGAAACGCAGTGTGTGATAAAAATATGTTAACAGAGTTAGAAGGTATTTACCATCCTACTATTAGAGAAAAAATGGAAAGGGGTTTGGTAAGTAAACTCATTGGAACGAAGATGAAATTTGGAATGGGGGTTAAAAAAAAAAAAAAAAAAAAAATTCGGCACGATAAATTTATCGGAAGAATTACATAAACCTGTAATAAGAAAATTTAAGAAAAGGAGAGTTATAGTAAACGGTATAGATAAGATATGGGCTGTGGATTTAGTAGACATGCAAGCATTTTCTAAGTTTAATCGTGGTGTTAAATACCTTCTCGCTGTCATTGACATCTTTTCTAAATACGGATGGTTAGTGCCATTAAAAGACAAAACAGGAAAATCTGTTGCTATAGCATTAAAGAGTATTTTTAAGGAGAGAAAACCTGAAAAAATGTGGGTGGATAAGGGTAAAGAGTTTTATAACAAAGATGTTAAAGACTTGGTTGAATTGTATTCTACTGAAAATGAGGAAAAATCTAGTGTGGTTGAGAGATGGATTAGAACAATGAAAGAAAAAATGTGGAAGTATTTTTCCGCTAACTCCACAAACTTTTACATCAATGTGCTACCGGATCTCGTTAAAAAATATAATAACACGAGGCATTCATCTATTAAGATGACTCCAGTAAATGCTAGTAAAAAAGAAAATGAAACCAAAGTTTGGAGAAATCTTTACCCCGATCATCTTGAAATAAAAGATACAATCCTAAGTTTTCCGTTGGAGACAAAGTAAGGATAGCTAAAAAGAAAAAGACTTTTGAGAAAGGTTATACAACAAGATGGACTGAGGAGGTTTTTACAGTTTCTGAAGTAAAAAATACATCACCTGTAACATATAAAATTAAGGATCTTAATGGAGAAGAAATACAAGGTACCTTTTATGAACCTGAACTGCAGAAAACCAGTCAAGAGCTGTATAGGATAGAAAAGGTTATTAAAAAAGGAAAAAAGAAATCTCTTGTAAAGTGGAAAGGTTATTCTGATGAATTTAATTCATGGGTTGACAATAAAGACATTAGAAATATTTAATTATAAAAAATGTTAAATATTTCGATTGAAAACGTAATTTTACCAAATAAACCGTTGAACAATTTCGAATTGGAAGATGCAGCAAAAGGATTAGAGATTCCTTCTTTTAGAGGAGTTTTTTTACTAGATACATTACCGAGAAAACCAAATAAAAAAGAATGTGGTATAGTAAACCTTGATAAAAGTGGTGGACCTGGTACACATTGGGTTGCTTGGTATAAAAACGGTAAAACTAAAATCTATTTTGACAGTTATGGCATACAACCACCTATTGAAATTCAAGAGTATTTAAAACATCAGATACACTATAATACTGATCAATTACAACAACCTGGCAAGTATTTTGTGGTCATTTATGTTTGTACATTCTAAAAGAGTTAGGCTCGGGTAATAAATTTCAAAATGTTTTAAATAAACTTTTTTAGTAATAATATAAAAAAATGCCTGTTAACAAATTTGGAAGAATGGAAGATGATGAAACAAGCGGTGATGGTGTGTCACTCGCTTACATAAATAATAATTTTTTACGTAAAGATGGAACAACTGTTGTTACTGGTTCTATAAATATGGCTGGTAATACATTAACAAGGGTTAGTAATCCAGTAAATTCTCAAGATGTGGCAACTAAGGCTTATGTTGACACCAATTCAGGGTTGTTGGATGAAAACGGCGGATACCATGTTAAAAATGGTTATTTAAATATGGGTTTTAATCCGATAAAAAACGTTAAGGAACCAACAGAACCGAGTGAAGCTGCTACTAAAAAATATGTGGATAGGAGCAGCAAAGCAATAGTAGAGCAACAAGATGGCACTTTTTCCGCTGTTGTAGATATAGATATGCGGGGGCATTCATTAACAAATCTTATAGATCCTGCAAACCCACAAGATGCAGCAACCAAAAGATATGTAGATGATGCTAATCGAGCCTTTGTTTACACATTTGGTGAGTATCTAGCAGTTTCTGACGTTTCTATGGGAGGACGAAGAATTAACAATGTTGGAAGCCCTTTAGAACACAATCAAGTTGCAAATAAGTTTTACGTAGATACTGTTGTTGAGATGGCTACCACGGGTGAAAAAGCTTTAACAGAAAAACAAGACGGATCTTTTTCAATGGCTGGTGGAATAGATATGAATGATCACTCGATTACCGGATTACCAAATCCTGTATCCCGTGACTCCGCTGCCAATAAAAATTATGTTGATAACGGTGGAGCTATTATAAAAACCCAGATGGAAGTTTCACGGTGGTGGCTAACGTAAATCTCCAAGGTTTTTCTTTTTAAAACGCTGCAACCCCAGTAGAAGAGAGAGATTTAGCAACAAAATCCTACGTAGATAAAAAAGTCTCCCTCCCTATTATATCCGTGTGGGCTGAAGAAAATGGATCAATAGGAGATGGTAATTATGAGTTTTCATTTGGTAATGGTGCTTCAGGCAAAGATCATGGCTTGGGTGGTTATTGTATGAGTGCTCCGGGTAGAATTATAAGAGGTAGTTTAACAGTTGTTAAAGATGATCCTAATATACCAGAAGAGGTAAAAGTTAATATTGTGGTAGACGGAATAGAGCAGGTTGATTACTCTATTATTAAAAAGAAAGATGAGACTTGTAGCTGTGTAGTTTTTCCTAAACCAATCGAAATTAAACAATGTGGCATCATAAACTTTATTTCAAGATCAGACAACCCTATTGCGCGTCACTATTACATATCTATTTTGATAGAGTTAGACATGTAGAGTGTTAAATATTGGAAAAAGGATTAGTTTACACCACGTGACATAGTATTTCACAACTTTACCTAATATTTAGCAATGCTTACTCGTATAATATCAGTTTAGTCTGGACTTTTGAGGAGAATGGTAGTATGTTATGATATTAATAATTTCTTGCTTTGTTTTTTAAAAAATTAAAATGTATATGATAATTGTATAAAATATGATTTTTATTTATAATAAAGCGGTCTTACTTCCTTGTTGTATTTTAACTTTTGTAAGAATGTTATTACTAACACAAAATGGTAACCTCTGGCGTGGCCTAACAGCCCGTAAGTTCATACCAATTACTAACACAAAATGGTAACCTCTACTGTGGGTTAACAGCCTGTAAGTTAATACCATATTTCTTACACATTAAAAACACAAAGTTGTAAGGCTGCTGTTTAAAAACAGAATAAGTATTTTATACAATTATTCTATATGTTGAACATTTTTTAAAAACAGGGTAAAAATTTTCTAATATTATAATATACTACCATTTTCAGTTTTGGTGGTGTTAATTAAAAGCTATAGAGTTGTTTACTAAATAATACTTCCTCTTTCGTTTTCGATGAGGAAGTATAAAAAATGGTTTAATCATGGTAGTGTCATTACTCACCTTACTTCATCTATACCTTCTTTTATGAGAAGGTATGGAAAACGGGGTTGAAGGTGATTCTTAAGCTAGTTTAACGTTTTTCAACATTATTTTATACTGAGGAGGTAAACGAAAAAGCGTTGGGCTCTGATGATAATAGTCTTGAGTTGGATATATAAAGATTTATTTAATGGTTTATTTAACCATTAAATAAATGTATGCAGTCTTTTTTAGGAATTTTCAAATTTTAAGGTTCGGATGATGATAAACGCTATATCCTTGGAAACAATATCGATACATTAGCTTGGGGGCACACTAAGATAAAGACGAGAGGGCAGAATATATATATCGCATGACAGAGTAAAAAATGTTGTAATTTTGCTCATATAGCTCTCTGTCTCTCGCCAGAGTAGAATATGGGCTAAAAATACAAATCGTTGGGGTGTGAGAGGAGAAGCGTCCTAGTTTTTAGAGGAGCGTCCTAGTTTTTGTTGAACTTTGACCTAAATTGGATTTAAGCAGGGGATGGTTGGGTTTGAGAGTTAGCCAGGGATATGGTTGAATTATTGATTTAAGCATGGGATGGTTGGTATGTAGTTTTGAGGAGGGGGATGGTTGGGTTTGAGAGTTAGCCAGGGATATGGTTGAATTATTGTTTTAAGCAGGGGGATGGTTGGTATAATATTTTAATCATACACATGGTTAAAAACCTAGAACTCTTGTAGATGGTTGAGATGTTGGTCAAACCCATATAATTCCAGTTCTCTCTCTTTATATCTACTGGGGGGGGGGGGATTGTCTATTCGAAGAGGAGGTAGGGCCTTACATCGAGACTTTTTTGTGTTCGAATCATTCTCTCCAGATTCGTTCACTCTTTGAACACTCCACCACACCATTCCGAATTTTAACGACCCTGACGAAAGATACAGCTAAAAAACAATGCGGGAGAATAAAAATGCATCTAAACAGCATTTGCTCCAATTCCAACAATATTTTCTATTCTTAAAAAGACAAGATCCATCGTTTGATTTCATCCATCACATTTAATTTGTTGTGTGCAAATGCTTTTGATTTAGACAAGTCTTTAATTTTTTTTGTCTAGTAAAGAGTTAAACGGTCTATCTAAAGTTTTCGCAATTTCCTCCTTGAATCCGCTCCGGATAAAACATGTGACTTACATCATATAACACTTTACCAGCAGGACATAATTTTAGTTTGCCCAAATTGAAAGTATTTGTAGGCGACAATTTAAATGTTACTTAAAACATGAAATGTGTCATTCATATGGTATAAAATATTGTGGGAAAAGGAGAAAATGCTGGTTACCAGCATTTTTTCCTTTTCCCACAATATTTTCAAAAGGCTTCACCCTTAGGGTCGTCAAAAGTCGGGATTGTATAGTAAAAGGTTTAGCTTCTAAGGCGGAACACTTTAAACGAGAAAATATCAAAATCATCAGCAGAAGTCAAAATAAAACATTGCACAAATAGTAGGATTTATTTTTGAAAAAGGCAACAAGCAATCAAGCAATGATTATAAAATAGAAAATAATGATGACCGGCATTTTTTTTTTTTTTAGACTTTCTCTTTAGGTGAACATTATTTGTTTTTTGCTTCACTCTCTCAACTTAACAACAAGGGGGGGGGGCCGCTGATTCGAATCCCAAGCTCAGCAAAATTCTTTCTATGGATAGATGATAATCATTGTGACAGGATCAGCTCCACTCCGCTGATCTTTGAATCGACGATGGTAATGTGGGAAAGTAGCCACTAGCTTGGGAAGAATAATTGTCATTAGAAGTACTGGTAAAATGGTAATACAAATTAAAGGACAGCAGGAATAGGTAGACTGACCACCGCTATATAATGTTGAAAATGGCGTTAAACACCACAAAAAAGAAAGAAAGAGAAAAAGAAAGGGAGAAGGAAAGACAGAAAGACAGAAAGAAAGAAAGAAAAGAAAAAAGAAAGAAAGAAAGAAAGAGAGAAAAAAAAGAAAAAAAGAAAAAAGAAAGAGAAGAGAGAGAGAGAGAGAGAGAGAGAGAGAGAGAGAGAGAGAGAAAGAAAAAAGAAAGAAAGAAAGACAAACAGATAAGGATTCCCTGAGAAAGTTATAAATAAGGAAGTCTGTTTCGAATAGATAAATAGTTTTCACACAGTATTCCAAAGCTTCCTTTTTCATCTTGTTCATGTAGACATTGACCCTCGACAAACAATTCGGATTTTAAACAAACGTGAGGATGAAGGCCTTTTAAAAACATTGCAGGGAAAAAAAAAAAAAAAATGCATGTAAACAGCAGTTTTTCTTTTCCAACAGTATTTTTTCTACCCTTTTAAAGACAAATTTTTTATTTTAGTCTCATCCGATTTGCATATTATAAATGTTTTCAGTTTTGACCAGTGTAAAATTTTGTTGTGTAGTAAAGTGCTATGTAGATAAATAAAGACTTCCTTTATGGCCTGCAACACGCGAAAAGGGGCATTCGGATATTTGCGTAAAGTGTCGTCTCGGATCAGCCTGCGCAGTCCGCGCAGGCTAATCCGAAACGACACTTTCCGTTTTTATGTAATTTTCTGTTTTGCGCAAGTCTACTGTAGTCCAAAATCTAATGTAGTCGTAAAGTGCCATCTCGGATTAGTCTGCGCGGACTGCGCAGGCTGATTCGAGACGACACTTTATGCAAATGTCCAAATGCCCCTTTTCGCTTGTTGAAAGCCTTTATTATCTAACAGTAGTGGAAGGTTGGGGGTATGGGTAAAATTATCTCCTAATGATAGACCAGATAAAAATAGTACATGATGATGACATAATAATAACACATTTTAAAGAACACAAAATACTTACTCTCAGAGAAAAACAGGATCGCTTTCATTTATTTTCCAAGCCATTGCTACCTTCTGCCGAAATGTTTTGAAATAAGTCTACTTTACCATTATGGTTAATCGATTCATTCTTTAATCATTTTGAGATCTTGAGCCTCTTAGTACTTTCACAGCTGAATTCGCCAATAGTCGTGGGTTCGACCCTCACGCTTTAAATTCGTTTGGGGCGTGAGAATTTTCCTTAAGCAACGCACTCCAAAGTTTCAGCCTAGTGCTTGTGAAACCCAGAAAAGACATCAGCAATCGATCGCCGGGATATGACTGAGACACTGTTGAGAAGTAAAACATAATTACAAGAAATTTATTCTTGTTCCTGACGATCCAAGGCAACTATTCTCTTTTTTCTTCATTTTTCCTTCATAAAAAACCCACCAGCACCCATTTTTACTTCTTCAGAATAGTAATATATTGTATCGAGTAGATTAATACGTAATGATACTACTACTACTATCTTTATTGTACTTGACTTAACTTGACCTTATTTTACTTGAGCAGACGGCAAATAAACTGTGGCTAAATTATAAAAATCGTCTTTGAAAGAGGAGAAAACGTTTTGGGAAAAGGAGAAAATGCTGGTTACCAGCATTTTCTCCTTTTTCCACTACGTTTTCTAAAGCCTTATTCTTGAGTAATTGTCAAATCACGGCTTGTTTGATAAAAGATCAACAAGAGCAAACGACTCATACCTCTGGCTTTGTCAACCCGAAAAACGAAGCGTGTATGCAAACATAGGTACACTTGTACGGTTCAGTTACGTTAGGCGGGATGTCCATTGACATATCCTCGTCGTTCATACACCCTGAAATTATTTTTGCTGTATTATACGACCATGTTCTACTAGATTCTACATGTATGTTTATTCTCATACTGCAATGTTTTCATCCTATTCAAAGACGTTGCCATTACAGCCATAGATCCGAGTCAGGTAGCATAGTCGGTATTATACTTCAAAACTATTGGCCACCTGATTGGATAATATGCTCCGAACATAATATTCCTGTACACTGGCAAAATCCGCGTAAAGGCAGTTTCCCTTACTTTCAACACGACATCCAAAGTGGCGGCATCGATCGGTACAATCATCCCACAAGACAAACACACTGAGTAGCCTACACCATATTTTTACTATTTTCCCTTGATGGTTCGTCATTAAAAAGGAAAGAATGGATTATTTTTTAAAATAAATGAATATAGTTACTTAGTTCATGCTTTTCAGTAGTTTATTAAGACATAACGGTGAATTATTTTTCGATATTTCATGGTTACAACCAGTAAAAAAATACCGATTTTATTTTCCAACTCTTCTATTGAAGGCGGAAACAGAAGTTCTCGCGCACTAGATAATGTACCTAGGTAAAAGAGCGTGCCATTCAAGACAGATGGAAATATGACGCAATTTACCCCACATTTCTCGCGCTTTACGTAATATTGTTATGCGTTGTTATGTGGAGGGGGTACGCCACGGGAAATTACTGAAAACAACTGTACAGTATTTGATATACATGTACATGTAAGTCATTCCCCAACCAAGGGTTTAGAAACATGAAATAAAATAATATTTTTTTTCTCGTTGAAAAATCGAAATTTATTTCATCGAGTGAACATCATTAGTAATATTTTTACTCAGTGAAATAAATTTCGATCTATCACCTAAAAAATCAAATATCCTTTATATATATTATCGTTTGTTGTCATTCTAAAACAACTACACGGGGTTATTTTACATCGATTGAGAAACAAGTTTTTACAACTTATACTAATCTCTCTCGATTCTGCTTCCTGGGATCTACACCAGTACTCGCGCCGAATGTGTGGGCCAATGAAAAATCCCAGAGTTGACACCCGCTCCCGGGTGTCGAACTCAGGACCTTTTGGTTACAAGGCCGACGCTCTACCTCATGACCATGGACAATTTTGAAGTGTCGAAACTCATACATTGTAACGTTAAAAGGACAACCTAATGGTCGTTTAATGCACCCAATTGTTGTTTAGTTTTGCCAACAAATTATTAAAATGCATAGTTGTTTACCTTTAAGTTTTTTTTTAAATCCATGTTTAAATAAATATACGTCGAATGTTTATGGCAGTGATATCATCAAGTTTATGCACAAAATTGCACGTTTTACCAAGGTTTCAGTGACGTCATTTCTCAGTGAAGTCAGTTTTCATTGAATTGGGACACCCAGAAGAGAAATTCCCCGCACTAGTTACCGAGGTAAACACTGCTCGCCATCCAACAAGACGGAAATATGACGTAATCTACGCGCATTTATCCCACATTTCTAGCGCTTTACGTAATATGAATGCGTTGCTATGTGGATACGCCACGGGGAATTACCGAAAACGACTGTGCTAGATTTTGATATAAAATCCCAACAAAAAAATGGTCAGACGCATGAAATAAATAGAAATTTTGTTTATTTCGGTGAAAGATCGAAATTTATTTCGTCTCGTGAACATCGTCGGTAATATTTTCAGTCGTGGCTGCGCCACACGTGAAAATAATACCGATGATGTTCATTCGATGAAGTAAATTTCGATCTTTCACCGAAATAAACAAATATCTTCTACTTCCTCTAGGTTATTAACGTCGTTTAATGTTCTGGAAAGAACACACTGATTGGAGAATCATTCAGAAAAGATAAATAGAGCCAATCATTGATGTTCAGTGAAGATTGGAAAACTTAAACCTAGAGCGTCTGGCGTTGTTAGTCATTGTGAGTTCAAATTCTGATCTTTTTTTCTTTCAACGTAAAATGTTGTGATTCAGGAGATAAGCGACCGTGATCTTTCTCGAAGCAAATGCAAATTTCACCGTCGTCTTATTTGGATAGCAGCCAGTACCTCAGAAAAAATGCTATTCGTAATACTAGGTAAAGAAATCCGTGAGAATCACTGAGAGTTTGCCGATGTGAGAAACAGAGAAATAAATAGCCATGAGTGAAATTGTTAACGATGATGTTCACGATATGAAATAAATTTTGATCTTCACAGAAAAAAAAATCTATTTATTTCACTTTTCTAACCCCCTTTTTTTGAGGGGGGAGGGGACTTATACCAAAATCCAGTACAGTTGTTTTCGGTATTTCACCTCGGCGAACCTCCGCCGCATAACAACGCATTACAATATTACATACATCGCGAGAAATGTAGAGTAAATTACGTAATATTTCCATCTGTGTTGAATGGCATGCGCGGTTTACCAAGGTAAGGAGTGTGCGGGAACTACTGTTTCTTCATTCAATAGAAGAGTTGGAAAATAAAATCGGTATTTTTCATCGGTCGTAACCATGAAATATCGAACAATATTTCATCGTTATTTCTCGATAAACTACTGAAAGGCATGAAATAGTAACGCGTCTTTAACTCGACTCAAACAATTTTTATTCAATCCATTTTGTTCAACGTATTCTAACTTCCGTGACTTAGTAGTTAAAGGGGGCTATTCAGGTCTTTAAGATTATACCAAACTTAAAAAAAAGGTTGTTAATGAATTATTAAGGTCATAGTTTGTAAACCATCGAAAAACAAGAAGAAGTGTAGGACTTTTTACAATTGTATTTCCTTAAAGTGGTACATAGCCTCTTGAGCAATTTTTGATTTTCACCAGAATTTCGCAATGATTTTTCCGAAAGAGGCATTGGAAATGACATAAAATACCATTAAAACAAATATTTTGTTTTATAATTTACCTTTCAGCTCTACGTAGATAAAGTCTTTCACGTAACCAATCCACGCCTCCTCCCCTTTGTTTAATAATGAAGAGATTGTTGGATTAGGGTTGATTAAAATTTCTTCTTTCTCAAACTGTATGTCTGGTATGGACAAGTCACAAGTCATGTTCGCCTCCTGCCAACTCAGTTCCTTGGTCACAAGTCTGCATTGGCCTGCGGCTGTTGCAATGGTAGTTTGAACTGCTGAGAGAATAGTTATACACAGATTTAATTTACCCATTACTTTTGACATTTTATCAAACGACAAAACTTGACGGTCAGAAATAAAAACATTCGCAGACGTAAAAATAATTGTGACGCAAGGGACGGGAGTTGCTGTAGAAAAGTCTGTAAAAATTGAGGGAAAAGAAAAAAATGTTGATTCATACACTGTTCTTAAAAGCCTTCTTCGTCAGTGTCCTTATAACACTGGATTGTAATTTAAAGTGTTAAAAATGACTGATAACTGTCTCATGTGGTTTAAAAGGTAGGACAATGTTACGGGAAAAAGAAAACTTGCTGTTAACGAGAAATATTTCTTTCCCTGCAATGTATTCTTATTTTTGATTTTTTTTTGTTTAATTTATGATACATGTAGCTCGTTGTAGGTATATATAAAAGATCAAGAGAAAAAATAAACCTGGAATAAAATTAAATAAATAAATAATGTAAAAATATGGGTTGCTGTAATCTTTTTTATATCTTAGTGTGCAATGGTTAGTTAGTGCAGACGGTGTAGGTCAAGAACAGACTGCATCGAACGCACCGCTTAATCTGGTGTCTACATGTCGGCTGTTAAATTCTAAGCGATAGCTAAAATTCTGTATGTAGTCAAATAATCCTTTATCAAACATCAAACAATCTGGGATTTGACAATACTGGGGAAAAGGCCCTTGAAACCATCGTTGCAAAAGGAGAAAATTCTGTTAACCATTTTAAACACAAATCCCATTGTTTTAACTATATTAGATTTATCGTCTGCAAACGCTTTTATAATTTAGGAAGGTCTACAATTGGGTCATCTCGTAAATAGTTAAATACTCGTACATGTAATCGTTTATCTGGAAAAGAAGAATTTATATTTTAAACAGAGTTTAAAAGAGAGATAAAAGAGGTGAATTTATGTACCTGCATTATGCTCATCCAATCCAACAGGCATGTTAATATACTCTTTTAGTATTAATTAGTTCTTGATATCATTTTATTTTTCTGCAGGATTTATATATGTATGGGAGATTTATGATTAATGAGAGAGAGAGAGAGAGAGAGAGAGAGAGAGAGAGAGAGAGAGAGAGAGAGAGAGAGAGAGAGAGAGAGAGAGAGAGGGGGGGTGTTCTATTCACATGGTAATCATCCGTCACCGGAAAGATTGAGCGGAGTCCTGATTCAACGCGGAAAGAGAAAAGTCTAAGAGAAACTTTCTCTTTCAGCCACAATGTTTGCAAAAATGGTACGCTGCAAAAAAAAAAAAAAAAAAAAATGCATGTGGTGATAAATACATAAATTATTTCACTTAGAAATACAACATAGACAGAGAAAAAAAAAAAACTTACATAAAATAAAGACAAATAAAACAGGAACTGAAAATGAATTCCTCGCCATCATCTTATTTCTGTACAAATACTTTCCGTTTCCTGTGGTCATGTGACTGCTTTGATACATTACAACCAATACGGACTACTTTTTTACGAGTAGCAGCGACAACTTTTGATAAAAACTTAATGGCAACATTGTTTGTAACAAGCGATTTCTCCCTACGCCAGGATGTTTTCATATTATTCTATACATAAAACCTTAATTCATGTGTTCATTTAATACATAAAAGAGCGATTTTACAGTCCTTTAATTCTTATCATGCTAAATAACTTAGATGAAATTTTCAAGCCGATAGTACAAAGCCGAATGTTGCTTTTTCAAACTTATTTTTTGGAGAAAAACATCTTCTTATCGGACAATGTAGATCTAAGATCAGACTGCACGTTCCGTGCAGTCTGATCTTGATCTACACTGTCCGCAAAAGGTTATTTAGTCGCGCTTAGAAGCCTAAGAGATATGTTTCCGAGGGCATGTAAAGGAAGTTTGGTTTTCTCTTTTTATCTTATGGCGATCACGACAATTTGTTGAATATTTACTCATTATAATATATTTCCGAACATTTCATATAAGAAGAGGGTTATGATAGCCCTGTATCGTTCCACTGGATAATAAGTACAAGCCATACATACCAAACATTACGATTCTAGGCTAAATGATTTCGAACAAGAAGACTTATTTTTAAAGTTTTCGCCATATAAGCCAATATTAAACTTATGACTTGTGGGGCAGGGTTAAAATTTGACTGATATGATTTGAACTATTTTTGTAGAGGCCCCTTAGCTAAAGCTACATAGAAAATTTCCTAGCCAAAGGCCTTATGGTAAAGAACTGGAAGATTCTGAAAGTTTTAACTATATAAGTCCATGTAAATTTTGTGACCCACGGGGTTGGGCCAGATTTGATCCAAGGGCTAAAATTTGAGCGATATTGGTCGAGGCCTTCTTGGAAAAGCAACATGCCAAGTTTGGTATCCCTAGGCCTTACAGTTAGGAACGGGAAGAATTTAAGATTTTACCTATATAAGCCCATAAATTTATGATCCCCGGTACAGGCTAATTTTGACCCAGGGCTATAATTTGAAGAACTTTAGTAGAAGTCTATAAGATGAAGCTACATGCAAGATTTGGTATCCCTGTGCTTTATGGTTAAGAGCAGGAAGATTTTTAAAGATTTCACTATATCAGTCTACATGTTCATAAAACTAGTGACCCCCGCGGCCGGTTTAATTTTGACACCAGGGCTATAATTTAAAGACACCTGGATGAGCCCCATTAGATTTGTTTACATACCAAGTTTGGTAGCCCTTGGCCTTATGGTTTCAGACAAGATGATTTACAAAGTTTTTCAATATTTTTCATTTTTTTTTTTGCCATGGCAACCAGGATTTTTACAGGAATCAAATTCTTTAAAAAAAATATGAAGAGGACAATGGCAGGATCATTTCTGTGAAGTTTTTGTCAAAATTATATCGGTGGTTCCGGAGAAGATGTTTGAAATAAAAGTTAACTTTCGGACGGACTGACTTACGGACACACGGACCGACGTACGAACGGACACAGAGCCATAACATTAGCTCTCTAGCCTTCATCATCATCATCATCATCATCATCTTTTTCTTCTTCTTCTTCTTTTCTTCATCTTCTCATACTCATTCTCCTTTTTCTTTTTTTTTTTCTCTTCTTTTACTTCATGATCATCATGATCATCATGATCATCATCATCATTATTTGCTCCTCCATCTTGTTCTTCTTGTTGTTCTGCGCTTAGTCCTGCTTCTACTCCAACGATTCCTCCTCCTCCTTCTTCTTTTTTCTTCTTCTTCTCCTTATTCATCTTCTTTCTTTTCTTCGCCATCTTAGTCTTCTTCTCCCCACCCTTCTTTTCACTTACAAACTTACAGCTTCCCAATTAAAGCTCACATGGATGTTCTTTGAGCACTACATGTGTATGTAATTTTTTTCACTTTCTTTCAGAAGTCAAACTTTTCTACTTGTTCAAATTAAGAGCATTTCCAGATGACATGTTAAACGTACCTCGAATGATTAGAATTGTCTTGATTGAGGGCAAAGGCGAAATGCTTGTAACCAACATTTTCTTCTTTTTAGTCTGAGTGTTTCAGAAAACTTCTTTCCCCAGGGTCATTAAAACTCGGGATTATGGGGTGAAGGCTTGAGAATACCAGTTAAGTTTAAGGAAATTGATTATATCTTTATTTCCGTCATTATTTTTAACCATTACTACCGCCCTCCCTCCCTATGTCTGTTATTATATATGGCTCAAATAGTGACATTTGTGAGTGAAAGGGTAGAAAACATTGTGGGAAAATGAGAAAATGCTGGATACCAGCTTCTTCTCTTTTTCTCATAATGTTTTCAAACCTCTTCTCTGTTAGGGTCATCAAAACTCTAGATTGTGTGTACATAACTATACTTGAAAACATTAGTGCAAAAGGAGATTTTGCTCCTAACGAACAAGTTCTGCTTTTCCCTTGGTACTGAATATTAAGTATTTAATATTAAATACATAATTTACCCTTTCAGCGGCATATTTGGACACAGAAGATTTTTCGGGCGGCAAAGATCAAGATCAGACTGCACAGAACGTGCTGTCTGATCATGGATCTATAACGCCAGCTTGTATAGTCAAGCCGGTAAAATAAATATGAGCCATGCTCTGGCAAAAGGGGGCTTAATGCATCTCCGTGATCCATGGTACAAGGCAAGCCATCACATACTTATGGATCCATAATATCCACTTTTTTTTAACAACAAACTTAATCATGAAATAGACTGGTCCTTTGACATACAGAAAATGGATCAATAGCGAAAAGTTTCGGCCCAGGTCAGCCTGCGCGAACTGCGCAGGCTGACCTGGGTCGATCCTTTTGGCAGACGTATTAAGCCCCCTTTTCATAGAGCATGGCCCATATCTTTCAAAATGTAATAGGATCATATTTTCAGCCGCTTAAAACTAGTTTATATACATGGTGCCAAATACGGAATACCGTTAAGGCCATCACCCATTAATTTGTTGATTCTAAACACGATGCTCGATAGTACGATGGTGATAACGCAAAATCATGATACTACGATGGTGGTCACGCTATACGATGATGATAGTGCAATATAATATCGTGTTTTCATCATCGTACTATCGCTTTATCGTCATCGTACTATCGCGTTATCATCATCGTACTATAGCGTTATCACCATCGCACTATCGCGTTATCATCATCGTACTATCGCGTTATCACCATCGTACTATCGCGTTATCATCATCGTACTATCGAGCATCGCATTTAAAATCAACAAAATATTGAGTTTGAGGTGATTGTCACAAATGTACAAGGATGTTTTCGAAATTATACGGGCGGAAAGGCCGCGAAGCGGCCTTGGAGCCCGTCTATAGGTAACACGTTTGTGTACCAGTGTACAAAATCGCACAATGCTAGGGGGAAAAAAAAATTCCGAGAAGTTGCAAAAATGTACAGGGAATACTTCGGCTTTCTAGGTGCGGTTACAATGGTAGAGTCCACGTGCAAATTCGTGTCGAAAAGGTGGGGGGGGGGGCGGCGGCCGTAAACATCACTCGGGAAATATCGGCGATTTGGTTTACACATATTGGAGGTGTCAGTAGTATAGGAGGGTAGTCTATACCCCTGCCAGGCCAGGGCAGGGGTCTAGACTACCCTCCCTGAGTGCCCTACATCACCACCCCTGAAAGAAAATTTGTCCTAGTTTACCACCCTGAAAGAATTTATCATTTGCAAAAGTTCACAAAAGGTCCGAAAAGTTGCGAGTAAGCGATAAAGTCCGAGATTCCGCATGAAAATGTTACTATAAATAGAATCATAGCATTCAAAATGGCGGCCTTGTGACTGACAGTCTGGGTAAAAATCCACCCAAAGAGACTACCCTGGGTGGATTTTTCTGCAAAAAAGGCAAAAGGGGGGGAGCATCGAGTTGGACTTAGTTTTTTCTTCACCTATGTATGATTTTTTCTTTCTAAATGCCTGGACATTGAGTTGGACTTAGTTTTTTTCACCCTATGAATGATTTTCTCTCTTTCTAAAAGTCTGACCATTGAGTTTGACTTAGTTTTTTCTTCACCTATGTATGATTTTTTCTTTCTAAATGTCTGAGCACTGAGTTGGACTTAGTTTTTCACCCTATGAATGATTTTTTCTCTTTCTAAAAGCCTGACCATTGAGTTGGACTTAGACTTTTTTCTGCATCTCTATGAATGAATTCTCTTTTCTATTTGTCTAATCATTGAGTTGAACTTAGACTTTTTTTACCCATATGCTATTAGGATTACTTTATTGTTTTACTTCTATCCACTACTTGGGCTTTAAGTGGTTTCTCTCTAAAAGCCTGACCATTGAGTTGGACTTAGACTTTTTCTACATCTCTATGTATGATTTCTCTTTTCTAAAAGGAATTTATCCCTATATCACTGAGTTGGACTTAGCTTTTTTCACCCTATGAATGATTTTCTCTCT
This sequence comes from Hippopus hippopus, assembly GCA_946811185.2. Lineage (NCBI taxonomy): Eukaryota > Metazoa > Mollusca > Bivalvia > Cardiida > Cardiidae > Hippopus > Hippopus hippopus. The sequence goes on from OX328105.1 coordinate 5,092,315, forward strand.
TTCTAAAAGCCTGAGCATTGAGTTGGACTTAGTTTTTTCTTCATCTATGTATGATTTTTTCTTTCTAAATGTCTGAGCACTGAGTTGGGACTTAGTTTTTTTTCACCCTATGAATGATTTTCTCTCTTTCTAAAAGGTTGACCATTGAGTTGGACTTAGTCTTTTTTGCAATTATGAATGATTTTTTTCTTTCTAAAAGACTGAGCACTGAGTTGGCCTTAGTCTTTTTCTGAGTTTTTTTAACTCTTTGCAGTATAACTCTCTGGAGTATAACTCTTTTGGAGTGCAACTCTTCTAAAAGAAGTTTGACAATTTGAAGAAATGACAATTTTGAAGAAAGATAGAACTTTCGTGGTAGCTGGTTAGTCCTGAAAAGGACTGTTTGGGTTAGCTCTGAAAAGAGCTGTGACAATTTGAAGAAATGACAACTTGAAGATAGAACTTTCGTCTGACAGCTTGAAGATAGAACTTTCGTCTGGCATCTTGAAGATAGATCTTTCGTGGTAGATGGTTAGTCCTGAAAAGGACTGTTGAGTTAGCTCTGAAAAGAGCTGTGACAATTTGAAGAAATGACAACTTGAAGATAGAACTTTCGTCTGTCAGCTTGAAGGTAGAACTTTCGTCTGACATCTTGAAGATAGATCTTTCGTGGTAATGGTTAGTCCTGAAAAGGACTGTTGGGTTAGCTCTGAAAAGAGCTGTGACAATTTGAAGAAATGACAACTTGAAGATAGAACTTTCGTCTGACAGCTTGAAGATAGAACTTTCGTCTGACATCTTGAAGATAGATCTTTCGTGGTAGATGGTTAGTCCTGAAAAGGACTGTTGGGTTAGCTCTGAAAAGAGCTGTGACAATTTGAAGAAATGACAACTTGAAGATAGAACTTTCGTCTGACAGCTTGAAGGTAGAACTTTCGTCTGACAATTTGAAGAAATGACAATTTGAAGAAAAGATAGAACTTACGTCTGACAATTTGAAGAAAGGTAGATCTTCCGTGGTAGATGGTTAGCCCTGAAAAGGGCTGTTGGGGTGGTCCTAAAAAAGGACCTGGTTTGGAGGTTGTGTTTTTAAGCACAACCTCCAACCTTCCTGCACGCCGGACAGCTACTTGCAGCCCTCCTCTTCAGCCTTTTTAGTTGCTGCTCGTCCAAGGCGAAGTCCAACGAGAACGGTGGCTCGTTGTCACTATCCCAGCACTCGGTCTGGGGCACGACGAACTCCTTCTTCTTTTTTTCTTTGGATGCCAGCTGGGCAAGTTTGGAAAAACTCATGTCTCTCAACGCACACTCCATGTTGCAGCAACTTGAAGAGAATGAATGATGTGCGGGAAATGCCGCTGGGTTTTATAACTTTTCAGACGGATTGAACTAGTTGACCCATGACGTCATTTTCTCCTATGTTTTTCCCGCGTCGGCGTTTCATGCTGTTTTGGCTCCAAAATTAATGTTATCCAATCAGAATTATCGTTGTTTTTTCTAATACTAAATGTTTTATTGTTGACCAACCCGCGTCGGTGTTTCATGCTGTTTTGGCTCCAAATTAATGTTGTCCAATCAGAATCAACGTTTTATTTCTAATACTAAATGTTTTATTGTTGACCAATCCGGGGTTTTGTTACATTTTCTTGTTCGGGTTAGAAAAAACTAGAGTTTAACTAACCTATGACTTTTTTTGATTGTAAATCTTTTGAGTTTTTGACAATTTTAAAAAAGATAGAACTTTCGTGTTAGATGGTTAGCGCTGAAAAGGGCTCTTTTGTTTTTGGAGGCTATGTTTTTCCACTTCTAATGGCAACACCCGAAATTCACTTGGCAAATGGCTAAGATGATGTCAGGCGTTGTCTTTAAAAATAGTTGAAGTAATCTTTCGCTGAGATCTTTGTAGGGTTGTGTTATAGGTTGTAGTTGGTTTTGTTCCTCCTCTCCTACGAAGTGAGTGTTTAGTTGTAATAACTGTTGACCTGCATTTAGATATTCTTGGAGAGTCTCACGTAGTTGATAATTTATCTCCTCCATATTGATACTACTTCCGAATATTGACACTACTTCCGAAGTGATCGTTAGCTGAGAGCCAAAAAATGGTGAATGTATGAAAATAACGCTGGGCTTTATACGTTTACAGAGGCTTGAAATTTTTAAAGAGCTCGGGTCTGGCAGAAACCACATACATTTTTTCCATGCTGCGTTTCATGCTAATATAGCAAAAAAAGTTATGAGACGATGTATGGAAAAAATGTAGACAGAACAAGTCTTTGGGGAAAAACAGAATGAAGAGCTCTATTGTTTTTGAACTTTTATTTATTGAACTTTTATTTATTGAAAAGAACTAAACAATGAAACATTTTTTTGCAAAGCATCATAAAAAAAATTTCTTGACAATGAAAACATTTCTTGACAATGAAAATATCACAAGGAAACATTTTTTTACAATACAGCATAAAAACAGAATTATTCGTAAAACAGTATATAACAAATTTTTTACAATGCAAATTTCGCAAATACCACGAGTTTCATGTTTGTTTTCATATTCCTACCGTTTTGTTGTTTTTTCTTGGTTGTTTTCGCTCTGTCTTTGGTTTTTTCGGGATCTTGAAATCAACGTGATTATCAATGTTTTTCCCGTATTTACCCTGGCCTGTCAATATTGGTGTAGTTGGTCTTTGATCAACTCGTTGTTTCTTGTGGAGATGGTTAGCATCTTCCTCAGATTTCCGTTTTGTTGTTTTTCTTGGTTGTTTTTACTCTGGTTGTTTTTTCTTTGGTTGATTTTTCTTCACAACACTTACGATAGAGTCCACTAACTTGTGAAGATTGGATTTATCAAAGTCGAACTCCACAGGGATCTTCACAGGAGTTGTTGAAATGCACTGATCCTGTTGACGTAGTACCTCGATATTTCTACTGAGCTGCTCAGTACTTGTGCTTAAAGTTTTAATTTCCTCCAAATGTCTGTTTAAAGTCTCCAGCTGATCTATGATTCGGATCATCATGCTATCTTGTTTCAAATTTAGCTGCTTTACCTCTTCATAAATGTTGTCAAACACCGTCACTGGAATGATGGTTGTCGAATTTAACTCCGGTGGTGGATTGCTGATTGTCGAATTTATAACTGATGAAAGAACGTCTCCATTGTTTTCCACTGGTGGAAAATCGTCCAAGTTGATTTCATCTAAGTTGTGCTTCATATTGAAACTGCCTCTGAATATTGATACTGCTTGCGAAGTGATCGTTAGCTGAGAATCAAAGAAATGGTGTTTGGTATGAAATAACGCTGAGTTTTTTATACGTTTACAGAGGATTGAAATTTTTAAAGAGCTCGAACCTGACGGAAAACACCAGGATTGAACTGTGTGACACCGAATTAGGAGTGGTAAAAAACACCAATATAACCATCGATTTAATTGGGCAATGTTAATGAAACGCCGACGCGGGAAAAACATAGGAGAAAATGACGTCATGGGTCAACTAGTTCAATCCTCCTGTAAAGCTATAAAGCTCAGTGATATTTTACATAAAATCATATTTGTTCCAGAATGGTTCGAATTCTTGTATGCCCTCACTGTGCAAGCAGATGTCTGATAGAGTGTGGAAAATGTTTTACCATACTTGAGTATCTTGGACAGAAACATAACTGTCCAGATACAGATGAAGGATTTTACGATGATGATGAAGGTTCATCGACTTGTTGCGAACACTGTGGGTGCGAAATCATCCCGGTGGATCGGACGGAGGAGTCGTAGAGCTGGATGTCAATGTGAGATCCTTCAAAAAAAGCCCTTTTCAGGGCTAACCATTTAGCACGAAAGATCTTTCTTTTCAAATTGTCAAAAGTAAAAAGACTTACAGTCACAACTAGAAAAAGTCACAACTAGAAAAAAGTTAAAAGTAAGAAGTAATTATTTTATATTTTTTATTTCAAAAAGAACTTATGTACAATGAAAAAATCAAATCATGAACTGTAAAGACAAAAATGAATGAACTGTAAAGACAAAAAATGAATGAAAAAATCAAGTCAGTCTTTTTGTTTAAATTCAATATTGTGTTGAAATCTTTTTTTTCACTCAGTATGTTTTTCTTTTTTTCTTTGAGATGTCAGATTCACATTTGGTTTTACGTTTTCTTTTCCTATCGTTGTTTTTTAATACCACATCTGGACAGATTTTATCCTCGTGTTTTGTTGATTTGTAAAAGAAACAGTTCTTTGTTACTCGTTTTTTCTTCTTTTCGTTGTTTTGCTGTTTTTCCTCTCCGTACGAGCAACCCGCTTCTGCAGAAAAATCGTTGTTTTCTAGATCCGAAGTTTGTTGTTTTCTTAGATTTTTTCGTAATGTCTCTAAATCATCTGCTATTTTGCAGATTTCTGAATCGTTGATATCCATCGTGTCGGTCTGCATGTCTACGGTCTGAGTTTCAACCGATGACGATGTAGCTTGTGGTGAACTTTTTTTCCATGTATTTTCACTGCAGAATGAATTTAGTGTGCCGACGAATTTTCTATCTTTGAGACCATCAACGTTGTAAAACGATGGTAAAATCTCAATGTCGTGACTGTGCGGATTCACGTAGACAAAAACAATTGTTCCTAGCTGATTTTCTTTTTCTGGACATTCTTTGGCCCAATGTCCTGCTTCGTTGCATGTGAAACAAATATTTGTTCTCTCGCCATTCACACCATATCGTTTGTCAATCGTCGCTTGATCCAAAACTCTGTAGCTGGTAGTACGGTAAACATCTTTTTCTTCTAAATGTTGCTGGGATAAAAATGATCCCACATAGTTTCCGATATGTTTAACATCATACTTTGATGGTATATTGCTGATCTCATAATCGTGGGTGTATGGATTAACATACAGATACACCCTCTTTCTATGTAGTGATGTATTTTGCAGCTTTAGCTCGCTCATATTTTTTTATCAGCTGTACTGTTTGAGATTGAGTAGGAGAATGATTAGATTTTCACAACTATCGTCTCTATTTATACACTGTTACAACGGAGAGGCTATATAAATTGTTAGTTTTTTCTCACTTCTGCATTATTGTCTTTTCACTCAGAGCTAAAACGATGGGTAAAAGAAAAAGAATAATAACCTATTCAGGCAGCGAAAGTGACGATGAGGTGTTTCCACCAACAAAAAAGAAAAAAACTAGACCTTTGAAAGAAGAAAGTGACGATGAGATATTTCCAACAATAAAAAAGAAAAAAACTAAACCGTTGAAAGAAGAAAATGACAGCGACGATGAAAGTATCAACTCTAACTTAGACATGAAAAGTCTATATGATTTAACAGAAAAGGGAAATAAGAAGTCAAGAAAATTTAAAACAGAATCACATGTGCTGATGCTGAGTTTTAAGAAATTTGAAGAATTAACACCTCAGAGACTACTTGGATTATTTGACGATGTTACCCATGAAATCATTCGAAAGTTAAATGCTAACCCTACGGACATGATTATAATTACCATCAATCATCCTTCGTTGGAAATAGGAATCCATATTCCTTTTTTAGCTGCAGCCCAGTTACAAGGTGAAACTATGCTGAATGAAATTGAACGAGTTTTACAATCGAATACAGATTTCGTCTTGAACGATGGATTCATGACATTTGACATTACACATACAATACCACCAAGTGGTAGCGGAAAACAAAAATATAGATCGTCAGAATTAGATTCAAAGTTTTTTGCCCAGAAGAAGCAATCTATTATACAAATTGGTAATCATGACCAACTATGTTTTGCAAGAGCTGTTGTTGTGGGAATTTGCTACAGTGAACGTGAAAACACCGAAGTATGGAATAGAAAATGGCGTCGTATTTGTCGTTCAAAACGCCTTTTTCAAAAGACTGAAGCTGAGAAATTGTTAAATGAAGCTGGAGTTTCACCAAGCCAACCTGTAGGAATTGATGAATACAAAAAAATTCAAACATTCTTGTATGAAAAAGGCTATGTCATTAAAGTTCACCAACAGCATTCAAAAGTGGAAAAAATATTTAAACATCCAGAAGTGAAAGCCAATAGTAAGATCATACATTTGTACTTTCATCAAAACCATTATGACTACATCAAATCTATCAAAGCTTTTCTTAGTTGTGGATATTATTGTGAGTTCTGTGATGTGGGTTACTCTAACCGGGAAAATCATGCTTGTTCAAATATCTGCAAAGGTTGTTATCGCGAAGGAAAATGTCCATCAGAATCAAAAGAATATGTTTGCAGTTATTGCAATAGACGGTTTTTTAGTGCTGAATGCTTTGAAAATCACAGAAATGTACAAGGTAAAGAAAAGAAATCCATTTGTGTATTAGTAAAACTCTGCTCAAAATGCGGGGCACAATATCATGACAGAAAGAAAAATCATGTTTGCAATGGAAAGAAAAGATGTCATATCTGTAAGAGAATTGTTAACTTTTCTCATCAATGCTATATTCAACCTTACCAAAGTAAGTTGAACCATGACAGCGATGACGAGACGAGTTCTTCTGTAGTCAAAAAAACACAGTTTATTTTCTTTGATTTTGAATGCAAACAAGACACAGGCGTACACACCCCGAATTATTGTATCGCACACAGAGCGTGTGATGTATGTATAGATAAATCACTTGATTTTCATTGTTCTACATGCAGTGAATTTGAAGAGGGTCGGGAAGTTATTTTTCAAGGTGAAGAAACTTTGAGTCAATTTTGCAACTGGCTCTTTTCAAAACATCATAAAGGGGTTACGGCTATTGCCCATAATTTCAAAGGTTATGACGGTCAGTTCATTCTTGACTATATTGTCAAAGTTGGGTTAAAACTTCCAAAATTGATCATGAATGGAAACAATATTATGAAGTTAGAACTGAATGGTGTACGTCTGATCGATTCTTTCAATTTCATGAGTTTTGGTTTGGCAAAATTTCCACCCACCTTTGGTCTTCAAGAAATGAAAAAACGTTACTTTCCTCACTGGGCAAATACAGATGAATTTCGGAGTTACATTGGACCCTACTTGGATATGTCTTATTACAAACCCGACTCAATGTCTGAAGAGGCTAGGTCAAAATTCATAGTTTGGTATAATGACAAAGTTCGAAATGGTGAGGAATTCAATTTTCAGAAGGAGATGAAATTGTACTGTAGGTCAGATGTTGATATCCTCAGACGAGGGTGTGCTGAATTCAGAAAGCTGTTTATCGAACAGGGTGGTATTTGCCCATTTTTAGAGGCGATTACCATCGCAGATGCCTGTAACAAGGTGTGGCGAAGCAAATATTTACCAGAAAATCAAATAGCTATCATTTCAAGTAAAGACTCATCCAGACGTCGCTTTTCTATGAAAGCGATACGATGGGTTCAAAGCGTTGCTCAGGAAAAAGGTATTATTATTCAGCATGCAAAAAATGGTGGTGAAGCTCAAATCGGGAAATATAGTGTAGATGGTTTTCACCGTCAATCAAACACTGTTTATGAATTTCTTGGGGATTTGTATCATGGCTGTCCTGTATGCTATACAGATCGAAAACAGATCAATCCTATTAATGGAAAACCCATGTCTGAATTGTACGAACGTACTTTTGAACGTATAGCAGATATCGAAGAAATGGGATATAATGTAGTATACATTTGGGAACACGAATTTGATGCTAAGATGAAGGATAAAGAGTACAAAAAACTCATTGAAAAGTTATATCCACATTTGGACCCTATCGATCCGAGGGATGGTTTGTCCGGGGGAAGATGTAATGCAATAAAAATTGGATATGATGTTGATGAAAAAACCAAAAAGGAAATCAAGTACATCGATATCTGTTCTCTATACCCTTATGTTTGTAAACACAAATCCTACCCTGTAGGTCAGCCAAAAATTTTGTCTGCTGAGAATATTGATATGAACAATATTCGGCAATATGAGGGATTAATCAAGTGTAAAGTTCTACCTCCAACTGATTTGTTTCACCCCGTTCTCCCAGTTCACTGTAACAACAAAATGATGTTTCCACTCTGTATGAAATGTGCAGAAGAAAGCTCAAACATTTGTAGACATGGTAAAGAAGAGAGGGCTTTGGTCGGAACTTGGGTTACTTTTGAATTATTCAAGGCTCTTGACTGCGGCTATCGATTATTGCAAGTGTATGAAATTTGGCATTTCAATTCTGTGTCAGATCAGTTCTTTAAACATTATGTGGACAATTTCTTGAAAATTAAGCAAGAAGCCAGTGGTTATCCAGATTGGTGTCAATCAGACTCAGAAAAAGATCAGTTCGTTTGTGAATATGAGAAGGCGGAAGGTGTTCGTCTTGATCCAAGTTGTATTCAAATAAATCCTGGGAGAAGATCATTTGCTAAGATTATGTTGAACTGTCTCTGGGGAAAATTAGCTCAGCGTGAAAAAATGACCCAGACGGAATACATCAGTGATCCGTCTAAATATTTTGAATTAGTCACTAATCCCAACTTCATTGTAAAGCATGTAGAAATCTTTGACGAGAACTGTTCATTCATCTTGGTTAACTATGAATCAAAGTTGGAACATATTGACACCCACGCTACAGCCAATGTGGTAGTAGGTTCTTACGTAACAGCTTATGCAAGGTTGGAATTGTACAGCGTTCTTGAAAAGTTAAAAGATAGAGTTCTGTATTTCGATACAGAGAGTTGTATGTACATTCACGACCCTGAATTATGGAATCCTCCTATTATTAACAGCCGGTTAGGAAAATGGACTGATGAAGAGCCTGCTTGTAAAATTACTCAATTCAGAGGACTTGGACCTAAGAATTATGCTTACAAAATGAAAACAAAAGATGGAAAAGAGATAAGCAAATATAAAGTAAAGGGGATTACTCTGGATTACAATACAAAACAGGTGTTAAATTTCGATACATATTCGAAATGTGCTTTGGATCGCACAATAGAAATCAAAATTCAGTATGATTGTAAAATTAAAAGACACAGAGATAGAACGGTTACCAGTGAACCACAAACAAAAACGTTTCGTTCTGTATACACCAAGAGAGTTATTGTAAATGGTACTGATACTGTACCCTATGGTTATAAAAGTTTGAGAAAATAATTTCATATCACATTGTTGTGTACCAATCAGTCAAAGTAAGTCGGGGAAAAATATTAGCCGTTGGTCAAAAAATAACAATCATGTTACCGTTACCAATAGAACTACGTGAAAAAATTTATGGAGAATTTGTTCAGCAGCATACGCTTGATGAACGAACACAGCTTAACATTAAATTTTTCTGTGTGAAAATTTGGATCGGAAAATTGTTTAAGTGGATGGTATAATCAACGTTATTGCAACGATGGTGGACGATTCGGGGTTGGATCTCGTTCTCAAGACTTATTTAGCAGATAGCTGTATGAAAGACAATGTTATTAGTAAGCTGTTTCGATCCACAAGTCGATGGACATTTTTTATCATAGGAACAACAGAAGAAAGTTTTCTTAACGTTCTGAAAATGAAATCAGTTCTATTTGACTTTTACTTACGCTACAAAAAAGGATCTGTTCATGATTCCTACGGAGAATCAAAGGAAACCATGGTAGGGTATATTCTATTTGATAGAGATGTTACAGAAGAAGTGGTATATTCAGCTCTTTCAACAAAAGACGCTTATAGACATGTTGCTCCATTCATAGGCCTACGAGATTTCGACGATATGGACAGTGAGTATACAATGTTTTTGGGGTATGACCAATTGCATAAAGACATTACGGAATATGAAAACAAATGTGAAACTCGTGGTATTTGCGAATTTGCAGTGTAAAAAATTTGTTATATACTGTTTTGCGAATAATTCATTGCGAAAAATAATTCATTGCGAAAAAAATAATTCATTGTGATTAATTCATTGCGATTAATTCATTGTGAATAATTCATTGTTAAGAAATTTTTTCAGTGTGATTTTTTCATTGTTAAGAAAATGTTTTTTTATGCTGTATTGTAAAAATGTTTCCTTGTGATTTTTTCATTGTCAAGAAATTTTTTCATTGTCAAGAAATTTTTTATAATGCATTGCAAAAAAATGTTTCAATGTTTAGTTCTGTTCAGTAAATAAAAGTTCAAAAAACAATAGAGCTCTTCATTCTGTTTTTCCCCCAAAGACTTGTTCTGTCTACATTTTTTCCATACAACGTCTCATAACTTTTTTGCTATATTAGCATGAAATGTAGGATGGAAAAAATGTATGTGCTTTCTGCCAGGTCCGAGCTCTTTAAAACATTTCAATCCTCCTTAAACGTATAAAGCCCTCGCGTTATTTTCATACAATCACCATTTCTTGATTCTCAGCTAACGATCACTTCGAAAGCAGTGTCAATATTCGGAAGCAATATCAATATGGAGGAGGTAAATCATCAACTACATGAGGCTCTCCAAGAGTATCTAAATGCCGGGCAGCAGTTATTGCAACTAACCACTCATCTCGTAGGAGAGGAGGAACAAAACCAACTGCAACGTATAACACAGCCATACAAAGATCTCGGCGAAAGATTAGTTCAACTATTATTAAAGACAACACCGGATATCATTTTGGTTGATATCGAATTTGGGAGGAAGATTACAGCATGCCCCATTTGCCAAGCGAATTTCGGGTGCTGCCATTAGAAGTGGAAAAAACACAGCCTCCAAAAACAAAACAGGGCTACCCATCTACCACGAAAGTTCTATCTTTTTTAAAATTGTCAAAAACTCAAAAGATTTACAATAAAAAAAAGTCATAGATTAGTCAAACTCTAGTTTTTTCTAACCCGAACAAGAAAATGTAACAAAACCCCGGATTGGTCAACAATAAAACATTTAGTATTAGAAATAAAACGTTGATTCTGATTGGACAACATTAATTTGGAGCCAAAACAGCATGAAACGCCGACGCGGGAAAAACATAGGAGAAAATGACGTCATGGGTCAACTAGTTCAATCCGTCTGAAAATGGCTTCAAGACCACCACTCCTCGTCACTTGGATGGATTCCGAACGAAAGTTAACAAGAGCAAGGAGACAAATCGTCTTACTTAAACAACGCTTAGCTGGAGTAAGAAGACGATACGAGAGGGCTGAGCTTGCTAATAACAGGGTGTTCTGTTATAACCTTCGGATGAAGGAACTCATTATTGAGCGCGTGCTTGAAATGTATTTTCAGTATGTTTTTTTAAAAACAGAGGAGGTAGACCGTCTTTTCAGAGCGCAAATCGCCGCTGAAAGGAGTGAGTCAGACAGTGAATCGACTGATACTGAATAAACATTTTCAAAAATCAGCTCTTCTCAAAAAACAGCCCTTTTCAGGGCTAATCATCTACCACGAAAGTTCTATCTTTTCTTCAAATTGTCATTTCTTTAAATTGTCAAACTTCTTTCTTTTAGAAGAGTTACACTCCAATAGAGTTACACTTCAAAGGTCCACACTCAAGAGAGTAAGAATCATTCATAGATGCAGAAAAAAGACTAAGTCCAACTCAATGGTCAGACATTTAGAAAGAAAAAAATCATCCATAGATGTAGAAAAAACTAAGCCCAGCTCAGTACTCAGACATTTAGAAAGAAAAAAATCATCCATAGATGTAGAAAAAACTAAGCCCAGCTCAGTACTCAGACATTTAGAAAGAAAAAAAATCATACATAGGTGAAGAAAAAACTAAGTCCAACTCAATGCTTAGACATTTAGAAAGAGAATTCATTCATAGATGCAGAAAAAGACTAAGCCCAACTCAGTGCTCAGACATTTAGAAAGAGAAAATCGTCCATAGATGTAGAAAAAAGTCTAAGTTTAACTCAGCGATATAGGGACAAATTCCATTTAGAGAGAAAAAACCATTCATAGGATGAAAAAACTAAAAAAAGTGATCCATTACACATATAAAACACTAAACTCTTGATTATTTTTCTCATTCACCATTAACTTTTCGTAAAACCTGAACCAGGATCCCACAATGTTTCGATTAACAATTTTTCTCTCATTGCTCTTCTGGTTAGAAGAAAGAGAACGTTTCAGATATATCAGACATGAAATTGAGCATCTGATGCAAATGCTAGATAAAATGGAATCAATCAAAAGAAAGAGAGGAGGCTAAAAAAGTGCATTCTGTACAAAAAAGCACCCCTTTTCAGGGCTAACTATCTTAAATAAACATCTTTCTTTTCATTTTGTCAGAAGACTCATAATCAAAAAAAGTCATAGGTTAGTTAAACTCTAGTTTTTTCTAACCCGAACAAGAAAATGTAACAAAACCCCGGATTGGTCAACAATAAAACATTTAGTATTAGAAATAAAACGTTGATTCTGATTGGACAACATTAATTTGGAGCCAAAACAGCATGAAACACCGACGCGGGTTGGTCAACAATAAAACATTTAGTATTAGAAAAAACAACGATAATTCTGATTGGATAACATTAATTTTGGAGCCAAAACAGCATGAAACGCCGACGCGGGAAAAACATAGGAGAAAATGACGTCATGGGTCAACTAGTTCAATCCGTCTGAAAAGTTATAAAACCCAGCGGCATTTCCCGCACATCATTCATTCTCTTCAAGTTGCTGCAACATGGAGTGTGCGTTGAGAGACATGAGTTTTTCCAAACTTGCCCAGCTGGCATCCAAAGAAAAAAAGAAGAAGGAGTTCGTCGTGCCCCAGACCGAGTGCTGGGATAGTGACAACGAGCCACCGTTCTCGTTGGACTTCGCCTTGGACGAGCAGCAACTAAAAAGGCTGAAGAGGAGGGCTGCAAGTAGCTGTCCGGCGTGCAGGAAGGTTGGAGGTTGTGCTTAAAAACACAACCTCCAAACCAGGTCCTTTTTTAGGACCACCCCAACAGCCCTTTTCAGGGCTAACCATCTACCACGGAAGATCTACCTTTCTTCAAATTGTCAGACGTAAGTTTTATCTTTTCTTCAAATTGTCATTTCTTCAAATTGTCAGACGAAAGTTCTACCTTCAAGCTGTCAGACGAAAGTTCTATCTTCAAGTTGTCATTTCTTCAAATTGTCACAGCTCTTTTCAGAGCTAACCCAACAGTCCTTTTCAGGACTAACCATCTACCACGAAAGATCTATCTTCAAGATGTCAGACGAAAGTTCTATCTTCAAGCTGTCAGACGAAAGTTCTATCTTCAAGTTGTCATTTCTTCAAATTGTCACAGCTCTTTTCAGAGCTAACCCAACAGTCCTTTTCAGGACTAACCATTACCACGAAAGATCTATCTTCAAGATGTCAGACGAAAGTTCTACCTTCAAGCTGACAGACGAAAGTTCTATCTTCAAGTTGTCATTTCTTCAAATTGTCACAGCTCTTTTCAGAGCTAACCCAACAGTTCTTTTCAGGACTAACCATCTACCACGAAAGATCTATCTTCAAGATGCCAGACGAAAGTTCTATCTTCAAGCTGTCAGACGAAAGTTCTATCTTCAAGTTGTCATTTCTTCAAATTGTCACAGCTCTTTTCAGAGCTAACCCAAACAGTCCTTTTCAGGACTAACCAGCTACCACGAAAGTTCTATCTTTCTTCAAAATTGTCATTTCTTCAAATTGTCAAACTTCTTTTAGAAGAGTTGCACTCCAAAAGAGTTATACTCCAGAGAGTTATACTGCAAAGAGTTAAAAAAACTCAGAAAAAGACTAAGGCCAACTCAGTGCTCAGTCTTTTAGAAAGAAAAAAATCATTCATAATTGCAAAAAAGACTAAGTCCAACTCAATGGTCAACCTTTTAGAAAGAGAGAAAATCATTCATAGGGTGAAAAAAACTAAGTCCCAACTCAGTGCTCAGACATTTAGAAAGAAAAAATCATACATAGATGAAGAAAAAACTAAGTCCAACTCAATGCTCAGGCTTTTAGAAAGAGAGAAAATCATTCATAGGGTGAAAAAAGCTAAGTCCAACTCAGTGATATAGGGATAAATTCCTTTTAGAAAAGAGAAATCATACATAGAGATGTAGAAAAAGTCTAAGTCCAACTCAATGGTCAGGCTTTTAGAGAGAAACCACTTAAAGCCCAAGTAGTGGATAGAAGTAAAACAATAAAGTAATCCTAATAGCATATGGGTAAAAAAAGTCTAAGTTCAACTCAATGATTAGACAAATAGAAAAGAGAATTCATTCATAGAGATGCAGAAAAAAGTCTAAGTCCAACTCAATGGTCAGGCTTTTAGAAAGAGAAAAAATCATTCATAGGGTGAAAAACTAAGTCCAACTCAGTGCTCAGACATTTAGAAAGAAAAAATCATACATAGGTGAAGAAAAAACTAAGTCAAACTCAATGGTCAGGCTTTTAGAAAGAGAGAAAATCATTCATAGGGTAAAAAACTAAGTCCAACTCAGTGATCAGGCATTTAGAAAGAGAAAAAATCATCCATAGGGTGAAAAAAACTAAGTCCAACTCAATGTCCAGGCATTTAGAAAGAAAAAATCATACATAGGTGAAGAAAAAACTAAGTCCAACTCGATGCTCCCCCCCTTTTGCCTTTTTTGCAGAAAAATCCACCCAGGGTAGTCTCTTTGGGTGGATTTTTACCCAGACTGTCAGTCACAAGGCCGCCATTTTGAATGCTATGATTCTATTTATAGTAACATTTTCATGCGGAATCTCGGACTTTATCGCTTACTCGCAACTTTTCGGACCTTTTGTGAACTTTTGCAAGGGATAAATTCTTTCAGGGTGGTAAACTAGGACAAATTTTCTTTCAGGGGTGGTGATGTAGGGCACTCAGGGAGGGTAGTCTAGACCCCTGCCCTGGCCTGGCAGGGGTATAGACTACCCTCCTATACTACTGGTGTCTGGGATCTCTTGCATATTCGAATATCTGTCCCCAAATCAATGTAAATTTGCGTCACAACAGTCATTTGTCATTAACAACGGATAGAGAAATTTGTTTTGCCGATCTTAATGAAGTTTTCTGTAAAGTCAATTAACAGAATAGGTACTCGAGAGATTCCGGAGAGGAAATCAAATCTAACCGGTTCATCTTACGGAAATGGCCGAGTGACGAGAGTGTTACAAACATACCGGTAGTTAAGGGATTTCCCAGAACTTTCCATACACTAATTTTTTAGGCGCTTTCAGAGCTCCCCAAACGTATTTAGGATTATTGAAATCGTTTTACTGCTGAACAGATGGCGTCATCATTTCACTGGAAAGAAGTTTTGTTCCTTAAAGTTCTTCCGAGGGCTGAAATTACGAACTTCAACCGAGCGAAATTTGCGAAGCGGACAAACCCCATACCGGCATTGCACTACAGTAGCCCTTGGCCTTACATAGGTAAGATAAGAATGTCGGTGTTTTATCTTTTAACTTTCTAAATGTTAATTTTTGCCATCATCCCTTTCAAGAACGATACGCGCCTTCAAACTTGCAAATAAATATGTAAAGGGGGCGGGTTTGCAGAAGGGAAGCGACTCTACTCAACTTATAACGACCACCATTTTCTTACACGGTATGTATTTTCTTATGTTGTTGCAATAACACGCTAGATTTGTGTAATTTCTGTAAGCAGAAAAAAGTGTAACACGATTATTGCAGTTATTGCACTGTTTGCATAGGTACTGAAGAAAGCCTAGAGTTGGATGACGATATTGAAATTGGTTTTCGTGCACCATGAAACACTGCACAGGTCACTAGCATTTTCTCCTTTACCCACAATGTTTTCATAAGCCTTCTCTCATAGGATTATTTAAAGTCAGGATTGTGTGGTGAAGGGTTAAGAGTTGACATCTACACCAATCTGAATGTCGACAAGTAAAAACATAGTTACAAGTACAGATACTATTTTCTCCTTTGTCACAATGTTTTCAATAGGGAAGCAGAGGTAGGAAAAAAAAGCTTGAATTTTGTTGAACTCCAAATAATTTTATAACTAGCCCAGGTTGATAAAATGATCTTTTTAGATTTTCAATATCATCCCAAACTTCAATATCTCATGACTAAATATAGATCTAGTATGACTTTTTTTAACTGTTTTATGCCATTTTCAACATTATTTCAGACATATAATGGCAACAGCTAACACATTGGAATTTAGCATGGTATTAGTTTGTAATTTTAACTATTGATTAGTATGAAAGAGAAGTATGACAGAATTTATGGAATTGTATTTCCATAAAGATACATTCTTGCTGACAAAGAGACAAAAATGCTGTTGAAAGTTGACAGAGGTAAGAATGGTTCAGAAGTAAGTCACGTAAACATAGATAAAACACCAATATATCGTCGGTTTACTTCCAAAACCTCGTAACTACAGCTTGTTACTGTAGTTACGAGGTTTTGGAAGTAAACCGACGTTAAATTGTTGTAAGGGATGAGGGATTTGTCTTTGATTTAAAACCCGAGATGACAGCAGTCGTTTCTTTGAGGACCGCAAGAAAATGACATGCATTTTCTATTCGACGTAATCTGTGCAACCTTCAAACCGTTTGGGACAACATTTACTATAAAAATACAAGTATAGTTTCATAAAATAAATATGAAATGGGTTTAAAAAAAGAATGGCTGAAAAATGAGTGTAGATGCGTGTTTACTCCTTTCCTAGAATCAGATTGGTTCAGTTAGAAAGCATTTGCAGGTGACAAATATGCCTCAAACAATTGATTTTGTCACTGAAAGGATAGAAAGAAATTTATTGTCAGCATTTAATTCAATTTTGACAAATCTCAAATTTTGTCATAAATTGTAGTGAAGAATTTACCATAGAAATGATTTGCAAAGACCTGTGGGGATGTCACATGATCAATTTTATATGTCGATTATGTGGGATCACATTCAAATAGTTACAGTGACGTCATTTCCTATCTCATGAAGATAGACAGATTTCACGACTGCAAAATAACTGTCCCCTTATTCAACCTTTGAAGGGCAACACTCAGATTGAATTGCTACTGCAGACAGTTCAAAATGAGCAGTTTTATCTTGAATCCACAATTTGCTTCTTTACCAAATATTATAGAAAAACAGCTTTGAAACCACAGTATATGCAGCTTTAGTTCAGACTTAGAATATCCATTTCATTTGTTTAGCACTATCAGTGTTCCACAAGTAATTCCCACTTGCAGTAGAAAATTTAAATACTAGTATGCACTGAGCTGCTAGGTTTTGGCAGTACATGTATTTCTTATACTTTACCATAGTATTTTAACCATGCTGTCTGAAAAGGGGGCTTAATGCATCTGCAAAAAGTATCGATCGAGGTCAGCCTACACAGTCTGTGCAGTCCGTGCAGGCTAACCTGGGTTGAAACGTTTTGCTATTAGTCTATTTTCAGCATATCAATGGACCATTCTGCCATCTGATTTATTCAGTTGTTAGACAAAATTGGTTTTATGGATCCATAATTATGATAGGACTTGTTTGGTAAAAAGGATCACAGAGATGAATTAATCCTTCATCAAACAATCCCTGGTTTTAATGACCCTGGGCAAGAAAGTCTTTGAAGACATTGTAGATAAAGGAGAATTGCTTGTTACAATTAATTTCTCCATTACCACAACATTTTTTACACTATCAAGGAACTTTAGCTCATTGGTATCAAGTTTAAATTTGTCATCTAAAGATGCTTTCAACTTGGATATGTGCAAATCTTTTCACTTGGGACAGTGTTTCTTTTGCTGGAACGACACATTTATTACAAACTATGCCTTGAAAAAATGTTCCTCAGACATTTTTATTTAGAAAATCCAGTCTTACTGGAATTTTCTTTGACCAAAGTAAAAAGAAAAATAAAGGTGAAGAAATATTTATCTCTGGAAATAGAATATTGCTCACTTATGAGAAATATCTAATGAGATATATGTATACCAGAAAAACTTTAATTTTTTTTCTGTAAGCAGGTAAACATATGGAAAAGCTCACAGACAGCCACAAGCTTTACACAATTACATGCTGCTTCTCTAATATTTCAATATTTTTATTTCTTTCAGGTGCTTGCATAAAATTACAAGTTTGTAGCATTCAGGAGGCCAGAAAAGAGCTAGAGAAGTATTGGTAGCTAGATAAAAAAACAGTCAACTACCAGAGAGTTTGAGCAGTGAAAGTGATATGGACTAATTAGCCACTAACCATACCATTAGTGCTGATATTGACAGCTTGAATTGGACCTTCTTTTAGAACCCTAATCAAAACTGTATGATAAAAGGCGCATTTGCTTGAATATACACAAATACTTTTGTTAGCTGTGTTGCAAATCACTCTTGCAAGATGCTTCATTTCACAATTATAGCTTAATTCTTTACAATATGAAAAATTATAGCCTTGTTCAAATTGAAACCAATTGCAAACATCAAAATGAATTAAACTCAACAACTGGAATTTGTTTTGGGAAGGGCAGAGAACATTGTAAGAAAAGGAGAAAATGCTGGTTACCAGCGTTTTCTTCTTTTGCCAAAATGTTTTCAAGAGCCATCTTCCTTAGGGATTTTGCTAAAGGGTTAATAGACTTCAGCCGTAGAACATTGTAAAAATGCTGCAAAAGGAGGTACATATAATGTATTTGTCAAAAGCAACTGCTCCTTTTCCAACGTTTATGCAAATAGAATCATTGCAGATTATTTCTCACAGGTGCTAAAAAATCTAGTTTGTGATGCATCTTAGCCCATTGTGAGTGGTAGCTCTGTATTTCACCTGTACAGTGTGTACATTAATGAGTTAAACTGTAATAAGTGGAAACGAATTGGTCTGCATAATTCTATGTATTATTTAAGAACAAAAAATTGCAATCTATGAAAAAAAAAAAAGAAAGTTAGCTAATAAATTTTTATCTTAAACATGTCTTATTACTTTTTCAACCTTGCCCTTAGCTGTTTGACTCAAAGTCCCATGTTGGCACAACCCTGAAGGTATCTGAAAACATTGTCCTGGTTCAAAAGTAAATTACTTTAGAAGGCACATAGACATGGATGGTCAAAAAGACAAATTTGCAATATTGCCATCATGTGAATCTAAAACCAAAAGGATTTGTCATAACCCAAATACAGTTTTACATGATCACAGCTACTCATGTATCAAAAACAGAAAATTACCATGAGTGGTGCATTTAATTTCTGTTCTCCAGACCTTCTCAATTTGGTTTAGTCCAAAATTTTGTTGTTTGGGAAAGGGTTAAACAGTGCTTTTCCTTTTCCAACAGTGTTTTCTACTGCATCAATATCAAGTTATTGGAGCCACTTAACTGTTAATGCTTTCGGTTTTGACCAGTCTAACATTTAGTTATTTTGTAAAAGGTTAGTGCGGAGTTTTTTTTTTTCATTAGTAAATGAATTGTAAAGCAGCAGGGGTTTGAAGTACCATAAGATATCTTGGTGATCTATACAAAATAATTGTTTTTGAATAACGTAAATATAAATCCCATCCCAAATTGATTTCATTTTGCAAAATGGAAGTTGTTTTCAGTTTGCAACATGGAAATTTTTTGGCAGTATGATCATGATTTGTAACATTTTAGTGTTACTAGTTTCAAGTCATTGTAACATATATATTTTTGTGATACAGTATTTGAATTTTAAAAATTGCTGTTAAAGTGTAGAATCTAAAAAGGTAATTTTGCTTTGCCTTTCCGCCCGTATTTAGGCTTTGCCTATTTTCATATTATTATTGTTTATGCACATGGTGCCAAAGGAGTTTGAGGGACTGTTTTCGAAATTATAAGTCATGCTCTGGCAAAAGGAGGCTTAATGCATCTCCGTGTTAGATTATACCAAGCAATTCATTACATAATTATGGATCATTATTATAATCCATTTTGTCAAACAATCAACAGGATCTAGAGGTAGAATGGTCTTTTGCCGTGCAGAAAAAACTTACTAATGGCAAACTGTTTCGATCCATGTCAGACTGCGCAGAGTGCACAGGCTGACATGGGTTGATACATTTTTGCAGATGCATTAAGCCCCCTTTTCTGCTGCTGGCATGATATTCATTTCGATATTCAAATCGACATTCTACTTCATACTCTATCCTTATGCCCATACATAAAAAAACGCGAATTTGCTGCTAGCATGAAATTCATTTCGATATTCAAATCGACATTCGATTTCATACACCATCCTTAAGCCCATACATAAAAAAACGCGAATCTGCTGCTAGCATGATATTAATTTCGATATTCAAATCTACATTCGATTTCATAGACCATCCATATGCTTATACAGGAAAAAACGCGAATCTGCTGCTGGCATGATATTCATTTCGATATTCAAATCGACATTCGATTTCATAAACCATCCTTAGGCCCATACATGAAAAAATGCGAATTTGCTGCTAGCATGATATTCATTTCGATATTCAAATCGACATTCGATTTCATACACCTTTCGGTGTTCTTTGTCTATTTTTGGCATGCAACTAACAACAAATGAATTATTAAATGATTGTAGTCTAGTTAATTCTACCTAGTAGTATATCCATCACTTTGCAGGTGAAACTGCATCGGGCTTTATGGCGGCGGCGTGACGTAATCTTAGATAACTCGTTCTACTTTCGTTGCCACACAACAAATTAAGTAATAAATGATTGTAGTGTATTCATTTCTTCTCTTTCATATCTTTTAAAGCTTCACGAAATCAGGAGGAATCAAAAAACATTTTAGGGAGTTAGATTTAGATTTATAATGACTCTTATATCTCTATTCACTTGTAAAGAATTGTATTTATATGGGTGTGTGAAGTTGGCAGCAAGTTCGATAATCGGAGTTCGATATTCAATATCGAAATGAATATGCGGATGAGTTGAATTTAATGCCGCAGTAAATTCGCTTTTTTTTCAAACTCAAGGGATAGTTACGAAAATTAATGAATCCCGATTTGAATATCGAAATGAATTTCATGCTAGCAGCAGATTCATCTGTTTTTATGTATGGGCATATGGATGGTGTATGAAATCGAATGTCGATTTGAATATTGAAATGAATATCATGCTAGCAGCAAATTCGCATTTTTTCCCGTATGGGCATAAGGATGGTGTATGAAATCGAATGTCGATTTGAATATCAAAATGAATATCATGCTAGCAGCAGATTCGCGTTTTTTTATGTATGGGCATAAGGATGGTGTATGAAATCGAATGTCGATTTGAATATCGAAATGAATATCATGCCAGCAGCAGATTCGCATTTTTTCCTGTATAGGTATATGGATGGTGTATAAAATCGAATGTCGATTTGAATATCGAAATGAATATCATGCTAGCAGCAGATTCGTGTTTTTTCCTGTATAGGTATATCGATTGTGTATGAAATCGAATGTCGATTTGAATATCGAAATGAATTTCATGCTAGCAGCAGATTCGCGTTTTTTTATGTATGGGCTTAAGGATGGTGTATGAAATCGAATGTCGATTTGAATATTGAAATGAATTTCATGCTAGCAGCAAATTCGCGTTTTTTTATGTATAGGCATAAGGACAGAGTATGAAGTCGAATGTCGATTTGAATATCGAAATGAATATCATGCCAGCAGCAGATTCGTGTTTTTTCCTATATAGGCATATGGATGGTGTATGAAATCGAATGTATATTTGAATATCGAAATGAATTTCATGCTAGCAGCAGATTCGCGGTTTTTCATGTATGGGCATAAGGATGGTGTATGAAATCGAATGTCGATTTGAATATCGAAATGAATATCATGCCAGCAGCAAATTTGCATTTTATCATATATGGGCCTAAGGATGGTGTATGAAATCGAATGTCGATTTGAATATCGAAATGAATATCATGCCTGCAGCAGATTCGCGTTTTTTTATGTATGGGCATAAGGATGGTTGGTGTATGAAATCGAATGTCGATTTGAATATCGAAATGAATTTCATGCCAGTAGCAGATTCGCGTTTTTTCCTGTATAGGTATATGGATGATGTATGAAATCGAATGTAGATTTGAATATCAAAATGAATTTCATGCTAGCAGCAGATTCGTGTTTTTTCCTGTATGGGCATAAGGATGGTGTATGAAATCGAATGTCAATTTGAATATTGAAATGAATATCATGCCAGCAGCAAATTCGCATTTTTTCATGTATGCGCCTAAGGATGGTGTATGAAATCGAATGTCGATTTGAATATTGAAATGAATATCATGCTAGCAGCAAATTCGCATTTTTTCCCGTATGGGCATAAGGATGGTGTATGAAATCGAATGTCGATTTGAATATCAAAATGAATATCATGCTAGCAGCAGATTCGCGTTTTTTTATGTATGGGCATAAGAATGGTGTATGAAATCGAATGTCGATTTGAATGTCGAAATGAAATTCATGCTAGCAGCAGATTCGCGTTTTTTTATGTATGGGCTTAAGGATGGTGTATGAAATCGAATGTCGATTTGAATATCGAAATGAATTTCATGCTAGCAGCAAATTCGCGTTTTTTTATGTATAGGCATAAGGATAGAGTAGGAAGTCGAATGTCGATTTGAATATCGAAATTAATATCATGCCAGAAGCAGATTCGCGTTTTTTCATGTATGGGCTTAAGGATGGTGTATGAAATCGAATGTCGATTTGAATATCGAAATGAATTTCATGCCAGCAGCAGATTCGCGTTTCTTTCCTGTATGGGCATAAAAATGTTGTATGAAATCGAATGTCGATTTGAATATCGAAATGAATATCATGCTAGCAGCAGATTCGCGTTTTTTCCTGTATAGGCATATGGATGGTGTATGAAATCGAATGTATATTTGAATATCGAAATGAATTTCATGCTAGCAGCAGATACGCGTTTTTTCAAGTATGGGCATAAGGATGGTGTATAAAATCGAATGTCGATTTGAATATCGAAATGAATATCATGTCAGCTGCAAATTCGCATTTTATGATATATGGGCCTAAGGATGGTGTATGAAATCGAATGTCGATTTGAATATCGAAATGAATATCATGCCAGCAGCAGATTCGCGTTTTTTTATGTACAGGTATAAGGATGGTGTATGAAATCGAATGTCGATTTGAATATCGAAATGAATATCATGCCAACAGCAGATTCGCGTTTTGTTTTATAGATGGGCATAAGGATGGTGTATGAAATCAAATGTCGATTTGAATATCGAAATGAATTTCATGCCAGCAGCAGATTCGCGTTTTTTCCTGTATAGGTATATGGATGGTGTATGAAATCGAATGTCGATTTGAATATCGAAATGAATTTCATGCTAGCAGCAGATTCGTGTTTTTTCCTGTATGGGCATAAGGATGGTGTATGAAATCGAATGTCGATTTGAATATCGAAATGAATATCATGCTAGCAGCAGATACGCGTTTTTTCATCTATGGGCATAAGGATTGTGTATGAAATCGAATGTCGATTTGAATATCGAAATGAATATCATGCTAGCAGCAAATTCGCATTTTTTCATGTATGGACCTAAGGATGGTTTATGAAATCGAATGTCGATTTGTATATCGAAATGAATATCATGCCAGCAGCAGATTCGCGTTTTTTCCTGTATAAGTATATGGATGGTGTATGAAATCGAATGTCGATTTGACTATCGAAATGAATTTCATGCCAGCAGCAGATTCGCGTTTTTTTATGTATTGGCATAACGATGGTGTATGAAATCGAATGTCGATTTGAATATCGAAATTAATATCATGCTAGCAGCAGATTCGCGTTTTTTTATGTATGGGCTTAAGGATGGTGTATGAAATCGAATGTCGATTTGAATATCGAAATGAATTTCATGCTAGCAGCAAATTCGCGTTTTTTTATGTATGGGCATAAGGATAGAGTATGAAGTGGAATGTCGATTTGAATATCGAAATGAATATCATGCCAGCAGGAGATTCGCGTTTTTTCCTGTTTAGGCATTTGGATGGTCTATGAAATCGAATGTAGATTTGAATATCGAAATGAATTTCATGCTAGCAGCAGATTCGCATTTTTTCATGTATGGGCATAAGGATGGTGTATGAAATCGAATGTCGATTTGAATATCGAAATGAATATCATGCTAGCAGCAAATTCGCATTTTTTCATGTATGGGCCTAAGGATGGTGTATGAAATCGAATGTCGATTTGAATATCGAAATGAATATCATGCCAGGAGCAGATTCGCGTTTTTTCCTGTATAAGCATATGGATGGTCTATGAAATCGAATGTAGATTTGAATATCGAAATGAATTTCATGCCAGCAGCAGATTCGCGTTTTTTCCTGTATGGGCATAAAGATGGTGTATGAAATCGAATGTCGATTTGAATATCGAAATGAATATCATGCCAACAGCAGATTCGCGTTTTTTAATGTATGGGCAGAAGGATGGTGTATGAAACCAAATGTAGATTTGAATATCGAAATGAATATCATGGCAGCAGCAGATTCGCCTTTTTTCATGTATGAGCATATCGATGGTGTATGAAATCGACTGTCAATTCGAATACCGAAATGAATATCATGCCAGCAGCAGATTCGCGTATTTTTATGTAGGGGCATACGTAGGATATGTAAAAATGTAATGTTGGTTTGAATATCGAACTGATTTTCATGCTAGCAGAAGATTCCCGTATTTTTATGTGTTGGCATTTTGATTCTACATGAAAGCAAATGTAGATTTGAAAATCGAACTGAATTTCACGCTAGCAGTAGATTCGCTTAAATTTCTGTACTGGCATAACGACTATGTATGCAATCGAATGTAGGGTTGAATATCGAACTGAATTTCATGCTAGCAGCAGAATTACTGAAATTTCTTTAGTAGCAATAGATAATGCATGAAATCGAATGTAGGTATGACTATCGAACTGAAATTCATGCTAGCAGCAAATTTGCTAAAATATCTGTACGGGCATAAAGACTGTGCATGAAATATAATGTAGATTTGAATATCGAACCGAATTTCATGCTAACAATTTAGAACAATTTGTCACCTAAATATGCCTAAGTACTTATTGTTGTCAGATAGGCTGTTTATTCAAGATGATTGTGAATTTCTTAAAACGCATGGGAAAAGTCGTCTATTGCACAAGATACGTAATTTCTTGTATGCATGTACACAAAAATAACATTCACCTCACAAAAAGGTCAATGATTTAAACCAGTGAACGTGAAAGTAAATTCTTTTGTGAGTGAAATGTCAATATTGGTAGATAAAAAGCATTGAATACATATTAGAAATTTATCAGTTATAAAATCATCTACAGAATGAACAAAATGGAAATAAGTGATGAATGACCTTTTTTTTGTGTGTGTGTCATCCTGTAGATTTAAATATAGTTTGACATAGTTTCATTATCATGTCCATTTTATCTCTTGTATAATGCATTTATGTTGTCATTTTTTTTTATGTAGAAATAAGATTATCTTTGTACAGTTTTCATACTAGAACATAGAAAGGAGTGCAACTATGTAAGGAGTAACGTTATGTCAATGTTTTATGGGTATTGAAAAACCACATGATACAATAAAACACGGTGCAAGGCTGATTGAACTAAAGTAAGATCATTCAGCTACGTTGAAAAAAGAAATTGAGAAAAATAATTTGACCAATTACTTAAAACCCCCAGACTAAATAAGGGTAAGTAAATGTTCTTTTTCACAACTTTTGGACGTCATGCAAAAAATTACAGCATATGTTTGTTATTCTTCATATTCTAAGTGTGTCATGTGAACAGACATTACCTTTACTAGTGTAGACTAATTAAGTACAAGTAGTGGTAGTAGTAGTAGTAGTAATAATAGTAGTAGTGGTAGTAGTCGAATTCTGTAGTCATCCATCAGTAATATATTCACCCGTTTCCATTTTTAAGAAACTTCATACTATTTGCAAAAGGTTGCCTGTTTAAAAATAGCTACTAAGAAAAAGGCTTAAAGCAGATAAGTTATTTTTTAACTAACTTTCACTTTACATGAGAAGTAAAGTTATATACAAGAAATTGGATTTGAT
Source organism: Hippopus hippopus (assembly GCA_946811185.2). Taxonomy (NCBI): domain Eukaryota; kingdom Metazoa; phylum Mollusca; class Bivalvia; order Cardiida; family Cardiidae; genus Hippopus; species Hippopus hippopus. Next base: position 5,118,162 of record OX328105.1, read on the forward strand.
TTGGCAGTGCGGCTACTTAAAAAGTCCAAACTGGGTCTTAATTTCTACTCATGTGAGCTAAAAAAAACTCTATCTGTCATAAAACTGTACGTATAACCGACTCAGGTTTGCTTTCAGAGGGTAGAATCTTTAAGGCATAATAATAACAGATAAGAACTTACCATCACGACGACACTTTTATTTTACAACTTGACTCGTCTTCTAGAATTCTGAAGCAATGAATTACAGGGTACTATTTTCACAACTTGCTGCTTGTTTTTGTCGATCTGCTGCTGACATGAGATTGAAATCGCTGATGAAATCTTTATTCGACTTCATAAACAATTTACATGCTCAAATCGAAAGTTTCGCGAATCAGTTGCCGCCATGAAACTAGTATCACTTGTCGGGTGCAGGACAACTCGCCCCACAAAAAATTCACAACTCGCCCTAAATTCTGAGACAACTTGCCCCATTTTTATTACTATCAACTGTAGGTAATACCCCCGTCACACCAAACTCGTTCTCACTCCGTTCCGAAATTAGTTGCAAAACGGACTTAAACTGTTTTGGAACGGAGTGAACGTATAAGCAACCTTTCACGATCTGTTTACGAACTTAATGGACGGGTATGGACGGGAAAGGTGCTCCAGAACTTTAAGCCTGCTCAAATTTTTTGCCGTCTAACCCTTCCTGTAATTAGACGGAGTGACAACGTACTTAAAACGACATTGACATACTACAAACGGAACTGCCATACTTCGATCCTGTAGCGGTGTAGTCGGGCATCAAATGGCAGTGCGTTTGCATTTTACCGACAGAAATTACACGTCCTATCCCGACCGCAGCCCGATTTTTGTTGACCGGGTTAAGACTTTCTATGAACAGGTTTGGTGAGACAGGGGCTTCAGGCATTATCAGGCAAAAATTACACGTTCTACCCGCAACCCGTTTTCCAATTATGTCAGGGCGGGGTAAGACGATTTTGTCAGGGAGGGGTAAGACGTTCTAAGAACTAGTTTGGTGTGACGGGGGCCTAAATAAGATAGAGGTCTACAACTGTTATGATTTTTATTCAGTTTTTATATTCAAATGTGTGGTGATTAATGCCATGCCAAATGTGTTTAACGGCGACAATTCACATATTCATGGTTCCTTACTATCTAAAACCCGTCTTTGGATCTGCAGGCAAGCTGTTTCGCCTTCATTTCAACTGAAATCATCGAGAAAGCGCTAGTAAGCCTTTGTAGACTCATAAAACATCGTGGTGAAAAGCATCGTTTTGAGATTGCTCCGTGGGGAGAGGTATACATGTACTATGTAATTAACCTTTAACCACATAATTCCGAATTTGACGATCCTGAGGTAGACGGCTTTTGTGGGAAAATGTGAAAATGTTGGTAACCGGTACTTTCTCCTTTTCCCACAATGTTTCTGACCCATTAAAGACAAATCTAATAATTTGAGTTCAAAATCAAATTTTACCTACTTCTGTACAAATACGACTTCTTACGACCCTGCAGTTGGTCGCATTTGAAAAATCATGGGAACATGCGCAGTAATTATTTTTTACAAATCAGGGCTGTTATCGGCTTCTTAAAAGTGGTACGGCTATGGAATGCAATGCAATGGAATGCATTTGGGGTTCCCTGACAGCCGAAGGCACAAGTGTGTGTGTGTGTGTGGGGGGGGAGCAAGACAGGGGATATCCCCTCTATTGACGGATGTTTCGGGGCCTACCTCTTGAAGACTTTTTATTTTGTTACAGGGCATATTGCAGGATACAGAACGAAACCCACACTGAGTTGAGCCTGTTTCTGTCAGTGTAAAGTACTGCCACACGGGACCTCGATTTAACGTCTCATCCGAAAGACTATTAGTATTTTTAGACAGCCAGCCATGGGGCTCGAACCCACACCCTCAAGTGACCCAAGACTTGATGCTTACACGTCCTACGCTCTACCAGTTGAGCTTTGCCGGCTGGTCAACTGAGAAAGATTGACTGAATTTGCGTTTATTTATTGTCACCACCGGTTTCCCATATGGGCGACGCCCCCTGAAGACTGTTAGTTTTGTTCCGAGGGATAGTGCAACATACAGGTTACAACCACCCTAAGTTACGTCCTGTTCTTTAACGTGCTCGGTTTATGGCACCGTCACACGGGAAATCGGTTTAACGTCACATCCGAAAGACTACTGGTAATTATAGATGGTTAGCCGTGAGGCTTGAACTCTCACCCTATAATAACCAAAGACTTGACGTTTACAATTCAGGTACGCTCTAACACCTGAGCAATGCGGGCTGGTACAATTCAGAAAGGCAGTTTGTCAAAAACTTTATACTTGATCTTGCCGTCGGCATGTTGTTTGATTTCATTTCATATCTAGTTTGTTTGGTGAAATCACTTGTCTAAATATATTCGATTGCATACACCATCTGTATGCCTGCGTTGAAATTTTTGTGTATCATACTACAGTATGAAATTCATTTTGATATTCAAATCGTTATTCGACTTTATACACCATTTGCATGTATATATGCAAATACAATGTCGTTTGGAAACCTGCTGCTCGCATGAAACTCGCGTCAGTATTAGATTGTACACACTTTATACATGAGCGTTCATTTATTGATATCCATTATTGTCATTTTTATTGTTTTTCCTCCAAATCGGTGAACATTTTAACAACAGTAATGAAATATATACAACAGAAAAGAAGGGAAAAAAAAAAAAAAAAAAGAAGTATTCAGCAAAAACGGTTAGAATGAGAAACATTGCACAACTAAATTACAACCTGAAAATGGCACTTGCAAAAAATATGAAAATCAAGTTTTGGAACTTTGCAATGATAACGAAATGCAAGGTCAAAAAATGGACCAAACAAAAATATGGAACAAAAGAATAAATGGACAAATGAACAGACGCCTAGAATAAATGCATTAAGTGAGCAAGTGAATATATATTTATAAAATAAATAATCACTCAATCACTCGATCAATCAATCAATCAATCGAGCGATCGATCAGTCACTACCAATGGAAGTGCTCTAGTTAGCGACCCCTTAAAAGACACTACAAAATTTCATGTAAGACAGGGTAATATGTTCACAAATTAATGTTGGTTTTTACCGAACTGCTTCTGACTTAAGATTCAAATCGATGGTGAAATCTTTATTCAATTTCATAAACTGTTTACATGCTCAAATTTAAAGATTTCATGGATCAGCTGCCGACATGAAACTCGTATAAATTATTAATTCTATATTTGATTTCATAGACCATTTTCATGTCAGCAGAGAAATTATTCCGAACCATATTCTAGTATGACATTCAAAATCGTTATTCGGTGTTAAACCCCATCTATATACACCTTGCCTATGACCATATGCAAATTTCGCAAATCCGTTGTTTGCATAAAATTCATATCTATATTCAAATAGATATTTAATTTCTTATAAGAATTATAAGTACGGGTAATTTTTCTGCAAAGAATCTAATGCCGTCATGAAATCATACCAATATTTAAATGCCAATGTTGGTATTTTTGCGAATCGGCTTCTTGCATGAAATTCAGATAGTTATTTCAAATGATATTTGATTCCAAATATCATTCATATGTCCATATGGATATTTTTGCAAATCTACAAATATTTTTGCTTATCCAAAACCTGCTCTTCATTTAGAACGCCATGTTCGTGCCTAAATTAACATTCGATTTCATTCATTATCTACATCCTCATATTGACTTTTTTTGCGATTCTGCTGCAAACAGAAAATTCACTTCGATATTCAAACCTACATTTGATTGCATAAACAATTAATATGTCCATATAGATATTTTTCCGAATCTGCTGCTAGCATGAACTTCACTTCAACATTCAAATCTACATTCGATTCATTAAATCATCTACGGGCCCATGCAGAAATTTTGGCGAATCTGCTGCTAGCATGAAATTCAGTTCGATATTCAAACCTACATTCGATTTCATACATCATCTACAGCACGTGAAGAAATATTAGCGAGTCCGCTACTAGCCTAAGATTCAGTTCGATATTCAACTCTATATTCAATTCCATACAAAATCCCAATGCCCATACAAACATTTAACAAATCTGCAGCTAGCATAAAATTCAGTTCGATATTGAAATCTACTTTCGATTTCATACTGTATCTGCATAACATACACATTTTTTTTTTTTTTTTTTTTTTGTTTCTGCTGCTAGCATGAACTTCAGTTCCAAATTAAAATCTTAATTCGACTGAATAATCCATCTACATGACCATTTAAAAATTTAACCGAATCTTCTGCTAGCATGAAATTCAGTTCCAAATTGAAATCTCAATTCGGATTAATAATCAATCTACATGACCGTATAGAAAGATTACCGTATGAAATTCAGTTCAACATTCAAATCTACATTCACTTGCATACACAGTCTTTATGCCCGTTCAAAAAATCTAGCGAATCTGCTGCTAGCATGAAATTCAGTTCAACATTCAAATAAACATTCGGTTTCATGCATTACTTTCACGCCAGTACAGAAATTTTAGCGAATCTGCTGCTAGCATGAAATTCAGTTCAATTTTCAAATCTACAAACGATTTCATTCATCACTTTCATGGCCCTACAAAGTATTTTCGTATCTGATGCTTGCATGAAATTAAGTTCGATATTCAAATCTATATTCTTTTTCATGCATCATCATACGCGTACAGAAACTTTAGCGAATTTGCTGCTAGCATGAAATTCATTTCGATATTCAAATCTACATTCGATTTCATAGACCATCCATATGCCTATACAGGAAAAAACGCGAATCTGCTGCTGGCATGAAATTCATTTCGATATTCAAATCGACATTCGACTTAATACTCTATCCTTATGCCCATACATAAAAAAACGTGAATCTGCAGCTACCATGAAATTCATTTCGATATTCAAATCGACATTCGATTTTATATACCACCCTTATGCCCATAGATGAAAAAACGCGAATCTGCTGCTAGCATGATATTCATTTCGATATTCAAATCGACATTCAATTTCATACACCATCCTTATGCCCATATATAAAAAAACGGAAATCTGCTGCTGGCATGATATTCATTTCGATATTCAAATCTACATTCAATTTCATACATCATCCATATGCTTATACAGGAAAAAACGCGAATCTGCTGCTAGCATGAAATTCATTTTGATATTCAAATCTACATTCGATTTCATACACCATCCATATACTTATACAGGAAAAAACGCGAATCTGCTGCTGGCATGATATTCATTTCGATATTCAAATCGACATTCGATTTCATACACCATCCATATACTTATACAGGAAAAAACGCGAATCTGCTGCTGGCATGATATTCATTTCGATATTCAAATCGACATTCGATTTCATACACCATCCTTATGCCCATATATAAAAAAACGCGAATTTGCTGCTAGCATGAAATTCATTTCGATATTCAAATCGACATTCGATTTCATACACCATCCATATACCTTTACAGGAAAAAAACGCGAATCTGCTGCTAGCATGATATTTATTTCGATATTCAAATCGACATTCGATTTCATACACCATCCTTATGCCCATATATAAAAAAACGGAAATCTGCTGCTGGCATGATATTCATTTCGATATTCAAATCGATATTCGATTTTAAACACCATCCTTATGCCCATAAATGAAAAAACGCGAATCTGCTGCTGGCATGATATTCATTTCGATATTCAAATCGACATTCGATTTCATACACCATCCTTATGCCCATATATAAAAAAACGGAAATCTGCTGCTGGCATGAAATTCATTTCGATATTCAAATCTACATTCAATTTCATACATCATCCATATGCTTATACAGGAAAAAACGCGAATCTGCTGCTGGCATGAAATTCATTTCGATATTCAAATCGACATTCGATTTCATACACCATCCTTAGGCCCATACATGAAAAAAATGCGAATTTGCTGCTGGCATGAAATTCATTTTGATATTCAAATCGACATTCGATTTCATACACCATCCATATGCCTATACATAAAAACAGACGAATCTGCTGCTGGCATGAAATTCATTTCGATATTCAAATCGACATTCGATTCCATACACCATCCATATGCCCCTACATAAACAAAAACCGCGAATCTGCTGCTAGCATGAAATTCATTTCGATATTCAAATCGGGATTCATTAATTTTCGTAACTATCCCTTGAGTTTGAAAAAAAAGCGAATTTACTGCGGCATGAAATTCAACTCATCCGCATATTCATTTCGATATTGAATATCGAACTCCGATTATCGAACTTACTGCCAACTTCACACACCCATTTATATTCAAAGAATGTCACACGTTAAAAAACGACGAAAGTCGTATTCTTTCCTCTGTTAAGTGAAATTTCTTGCGTGATGGTCATGGAGTAGAGAGACGGAAAGGAAGCCTACAATTTTCATCTTTTTCAAGAATATTGCATCCGATCATGGCAGACAGTGTACCTATTTATGTGTTCCTTATACCAGTACTACTCACATAACTCTTCGTTAACCAATGGCTGCTTTACTCCCAAAACGAAGTAGGAACCATGTATTAAGTATCGAAAGAATAAATGAGCGTCGCTAAGGCTAAAGGTAATTTAATACATATCCGTGCTGCATAATACAAAGCAAGTCATCAGATTATTATGGATCCCTAAGATACATTGTGTCTTATAACCAACTGAATCATGGGGTAAACTGGTCCTTTGACATGCAGAAAATTGATCAATTGCATAAAGTTTTGACCCAGGTCACCCCGCGCGGTCTGAATAGGCTGACCTGAGTTGATAATTTTTGCAAACCTTCTTTTCACAAAGCATGGCTCAAATCATAATGCAATGACTGTTTTCAATCCTTGAAAATAGTTCGGCCAAGCTTGAGATCCAACTCGCCACCCCCGCGTGCTAAGCAATGTACACTACCGACTCAGGCTTGGCAAAGTGGCTGAGAGGCAGAGGTATATAACACATACAAAAAATACGTCGGGAAAGAAAAGAACTTTACTGATATGGCTGTACAAATTTCAACCCTTTACCAAATCAATTATGTGTTTTAACAATTACGTGGGAAAAGCCTTTTTGAAAACAATGTAGGAAAGAAAGAAAATGCTGGTAATCAACATTTTCTCCTTTTCTCACAATATTTTCTATCCTATCAAAGACAGACCTAACCATTTGAACAGTATTTGATTTGTAGTCTGCAAATACTTTCAATTTGGACAAGTCTAAGATTTTTGTCATTTTTTAAAGAGTTAATTGACATAAATATGGAGGGTATTGAAATGCTAAATAACAAAGCACATGACAAAACATTATATACAAATGTAACTTGATTTGTTTACAGTTGGGTACCACACTGCTTTCAAAAAAGTATTTGAGTTTCAATCATATCCCAGCAGAAATTCATGTATGCAACAGTAGTACAGGGGAGTCACTTGGGGCAAAATAGGCGATTTTGCCCCAAGTGACTACCCCTGAGTGCCCCATTCTGCTATCCTGACAGTAAAATGGGGCACTGGGATAGCAAATGGGGCACTTTTGGAGACAAACCGGAAGTAGATAACGCCAAAAGTCCGCCATTTTGAATTCTGACGGGTAAGCACTATGGGGCACTATGACGTCACTTCCGGTTGCCCCAAGTGACTACCCCTTGGTGGCCCATTCTGCTACCCTGACAGTAAATGGGGCAGCGGGGGTAGCAGAATAGGGCACGTGACGTCACTTGCGGCTAACGTGACCTTCCGGTACCTACTCTCCTTACCCTGAGAGGGGGAAAGATGGGTGTGGCTTAGGAAAAGTCATGTGACGTCATGGTTACAGGGCAAAGACCATTTCCGGTTGATCTTAGACTGTACATATTGCAGAGATTGGCCAGTCCCTATCTGACTTACCCTGACAGCCCCATTCTGCTTATCCTGAGTGGGTTGTACTGACTGAAAGTCTTGAAAATTGACAATTTGAAAGATCACTCTTTCGTGTGGAATGGTAGCCCTGAAAAGGGCTGTTTGTGGAGGTTGTGTTTTTTAGGCACAACCTCCAACTTTTCTGCAGGCTGGACAGCTGCTTGCTGTCCGCCTCCTTAGCCTCTTTATCTGTTGCTCGTCCAGATCAAAGTTTAGCGTGAACGCCGACTCATCGTCGTCATCCCAGCATTCCGTCACTGGGATGACAATCTCCTTCTCTTTGTTGGCTATCGCCAATGGTGGTGATGGTAGGCATTCTTTCTTTTCTGTCATCAGCTTTTCGAGTTGACCGTTAACCCTCTCTAGTTTTAATGAGAGGGACTCTGCCGCTCTCATTAAATTGCGAACTGACTTCCGAAGATCTTCCATCGTTCAATTGAATAGTGAAAAAATCGTCGGCTTTTATAAGCTGATGGGAGGATTGACCTACTATGGTTCAGAATTAACGGTGACCAATCAAAATGTGTAATGATATAACGAACGAATCGATTGGACACCGTTATTTCTATGTCAAAGTAGGTCAATCCTCTCGTCAGAACTAGGATTGACCTACTTTGACTCAGAATTAAGAGCGCGTTCCCGGGCGAAAGCACCCTCGATGAAGAGGGGGTTTAAACGCTATGCGTTATTAAGTGTAACTCTTTAGAGGTAGAAATGCTAAAAAATTTGAAAAGAATAATCTTTCAGAATTAACGTTTTTTGACCAATCAGAAGCTTTGTTGCTTTAATGTTGACCAATCAGAAGCTTCGTTATATTTCTTTGTGTGCGTAAAAACTAGGAGAAGATTCGTGTTATGCACAGGAGTTTGGACTTAGTCTTTTTTTTGATATGGAATGCAGTGTGATTTTAATACCCACACTGTCTCTGGTCAAGAGGGTTGGAAATAGACTTTTTTTGTCTGGTTAGAGTAAAAAATTTGCAGTGGGACTGTAGACTTAGGCTTTTTTGAGTATAACTCTTAGAGTGTAACTCATTGATTGAAAGTCTTAGAGTGTATCTCTTTTAGAGGAAATTGACAATTTGAAAAGAAAGATCTTTTCGTGGTGTTGGGTTAGCCCTGAAAACGGCTGTTTTTCTGTGTTGGAATGTTTTTTTTTCGCCTTTACTGACAGCTTTTCTTTGGTTTTTTCGGGATCTTGAAATCATCGAAGTCATCAATCTTTTTTCCGTATTTGCCCTGTCCTGTCATTGTCGTGATTGCCCAGTTGTTGAGAACTCCTTGCTTTTTGTGAAGTTCCCCATTGCTTTCCTCTGATTTTCTTTTTGTTACTCTTCGATGTTTTTCCTTTGGCTGTTGTTTTTCTTTCTTTACAACCGTTACGATTGACTCTACTAGTTTATGAAGACTGGTTTTATCAAAGTCAAACTCCATCGGGATTTTCACCGGAATCTGCACAGGAACAGGTGAAACACGCTTACTCTGTTGACATAATGTCTCAATATTTCTGCTCAACTGTTCAGTGTTTGTGTTTAAAGTCTTTATCTCCTCCAAATTCTTGTTCAAAGTCTTCAGTTCTTCTAAAAGCTGAGTCAATACAGAATCTTGTTTTGAACTCAGCTGTCTTACTTCTTCAAAAATGTCGTCCAATATGGTCTTTGGGTTGATGAGTGTTGTATTTATCGCAGTCGTTGGGTTGACGAGTGCTAAATTCATCGCTGTCGATGGGTTGATGAGTGTTGAATTCATTGCTGATGATAAAATATCTCCAGTGTTTTCTTTTGGTAGGAATTCGTCTATGTCGAAACCGTCCAAGTTGAATCCATTTAAGTTGAAATCCATTTTTCCGTTAGCGTTTTATTCGAGAGCTGAGAGTCGAATAATTTATTATTTAGAAAACTATCGTCGGCTTTTATAAGCTGGTGGGAGGATTGACCTACTTTGGTTCAGAATTAACGGTGACCAATCAAAATGTGTAATGATATAACGAACGAATCGATTGGACACCGTTATTTCTATGTCAAAGTAGGTCAATCCTCTCGTCAGAACTAGGATTGACCTACTTTGACTCAGAATTAAGAGCGCGTTCCCGGGCGAAAGCACCCTCGATGAAGAGGGGGTTTAAACGCTGTGCGTTATTAAGTGTAACTCTTTAGAGGTAGAAATGTTAAAAAATGAAAAGAATAATCTTTCAGAATTAACGTTTTTTGACCAATCAGAAGCTTCGTTGGTTTAATGTTGTCCAATCAGAAGCTTCGTTATATTTCTTTGTGTGCGTAAAAACTAGAAGGAAAAGATTCGTGTTATGCACAGAAATTTGGACTTAGTCTTTTTTTGATATGGAATACAGTGTGATTTTGAAAGAGAAAACTAGGTCTGTATTGGAATTAGACTTTTTTGAGTATAACTCTTAGAGTATAGCTCTTTGACTGGAAGTGTTTTGACTGAAAATTGACAATACGAAAGATCACTCTTTCTTGCTGAATGGTAGCCCTGAAAAGGGTTATTTTGAGTCTTGTTGTCTGGCAAGGCTATTCATCGACTGTATAAACTACAGGTCTGATCTCTCGCCAGCAATATTCACACCAAACCCCTGTGTCATCGTCTTCATCATAAAATCCCTCATCAGGATTTGGACAGTTGTGCTTTTGTCCAAGATACTGTAGGGGAAATGTACATTTCCCACTCTCTATGTCGCATGCTTGAGCACACAAAGGGCAAATAAGTATCTGAACCATAGTGGAACGAATATGATTTGATGTATAAAACATTGACTTTTTATAGTTTTGCTGGATGGATTGACCTACTTTTGACTCAGAATTAACGTTGTCCAATCAAAAAGCTCGTTATATCTTTAGTTTTATTGGAGAAATGGCTTTTTCTTACTCAAAACTTACTGCTGGACTTAGTCAGAGGAACGATTTTGTTCTTTGGGGGAAAGATTTATCTAGAGAGTTGATGCAAAGGACCTCTTTTTGACTGTAACTGATTGATTGTAATTCTTAGAGAAAATTGACAATTTGAAGTAAGATCACTCTTTCTTGGTGTTGGGTAGCCCTGAAATGGGCTGTTTTTTAAGAAATCAACTCAAAAATATTCAGAGTTGGACCTATTTGTCGAAAAACTCCCGGTGAAGTTTATCCATCTGCTCACGCTTACAGTGAGTATAGTCTCTGTACATATCGAGTGTTTCTTCAATAACCCATAATTTTATCCCAAAGTAACAGCAGTACAATCTGTTATTTGTACGTTCTGACATTTTGTATGCTTTCTCTACCACATCTTGACGATGTTCTAGCAAGTCGATCTGTTTGTAGGCTTCCATAAATTCTCGTTTGGCAACATTCATTTTGCGTTGTATCTTGCGTTCACTCGAAGTCAGTTTTCTTGTAAACATGAGGATTCGATTTGGTTATCTAGTTGATTTTTTACAGCTGGGGACCCTGACTTTATATATTCTTGCATAGGGATTGACCTACTTTGACTTAGAATTAACGTTGGCGAATCAAAATGTGTAATGATATAACGAATGAATCGATTGGACAACGTTAATTCTATGTCAAAGTAGGTCAATCCTCTCATCAGAACTAGGATTGACCTACTTTGACTCAGAATTAAGAGCGCGTTCCCGGGCGAAAGCACCCTCAATAAAGTGGGTTTAAACGCTTTGTGTAATTAAGTGTAACTCATAGAGGTAGAAATGTCAAAAATAGGCTTTTTTGGAGTATAACTCTTAGAGTGTATCGCTTTGACTGAAAGTCTTTTGACTGAAAATTGACAATTCGAAAAGAATGATCTTTTCGTGGTGTTGGGTAGCCCTGAAAAGGGCTGTTTTGAAGAAAATCAAGCTGAATAATTATTCAGAATCAGACGAATCGTTGAACAGCTCTCCGTGAAGTTCGATAATCTGGTCAGCTTTGGAAAAGGCATATTCATAAAACATTTCAAGTGTCCCTTCAATGACTGAAAGCTTCATTCGAAGGTTCTAGCGGAACGCTCTGTTGTTTGTACGTTCTGCCATCTTGTACCGTTTCTTCACCTGGTCTAAACGTTGCTCCAGCAAGACGATCTGATTAAAGGCTTTTCTAAATCGTCGTTTAGCATCATTTAAAGTGAAACGTTTGTCAAGAGTTCTTATTCTTGAAGGCATGTTGATGATTTGGTTATCTACTTGATAATAATTTTTTACAATTGAGTCCGGACTTTATATATTCTCGCATAGGGATTGACCTACTTTGACTTAGAATTAACGTTAACCAATCAAAATGTGTAATGATATAACGAACGATTCATCTGGGTAACGTTAATTCTATACCAAAGTAGGTCAATCCTCCCATCAGTCCTAGTTTTGATTCAGAATTAACGTTTTTTGACCAATCAGAAGGTTCGTTGCTTTAACGTTGCCCAATCAGAACGTTCCTTACATTTTTTTTTATCCAAAAAACAATTGATAAATCTGAAATGATAGAAGATAGGATTTATGCTTTTGACTTTTTTTGGTATGGAATACAGTGTGATTTTTTTGATACCCACACTGTCTCTGGTCAAAAAGGGTTGGGAATAGACTTTTTTTGTCTGGTTAGAGTAAAAAAATTGCAGTGGGACTGTGGCCTTAGGCTTTTTTTACAGTATAACTCTTAGAGTGTAACTCATTGGGTGAAAGTCTTTTGACTGAAAATTGACAAATTTGAAAAGAAAGATCTTTTCGTGGTGTTGGTTAGCCCTGAAAAGGGCTGTTTTTCGAGTATTCATCTATCAAGACTACTGCTCTTCTAAACGATTTACTGGGATGATTTCACATCCACAGTATTCACAGCATACTGCCGAGCTTTCATCATAGTCATAGAATCCCTCATCAGGATCAGGACAGTTATGCTTCTGGCCAAGATAGTCCAGAATAGTAAGACATTTCCCGCATTCTATATAGCATCTGCTACCGCACATCGGACAGAGAAGTATCTGTACCATGATGGAACGATAATGATTTGATGTATAAAACATTGGAATTTTATAGCTTGCAGGGTGGATTGACCTACTTCGACATAGAATTAACGTCATCCAATCGAATCGTTCGTTATATCATTACACATTTTGATTGGATAACGTTAATTCTGAGATTGGTCAACGTTAATTCTGAGTCAAAGTAGGTCAATCCTCCCGTCAACGTATAAAAACGAACTTTTTTTATGATCGGATTATTTTTCATTTCACAATGAAAGACAATAAAAATTTTGGCAAGTGTTTTGGAAGGTGAAAGGGCGAAATGATGAAGAGAGAGATGGAGGAGAAGCTAGATCGGGAAAAAAGAAAAAAAAGAAGCAAGAAGAGAAGAGGCAGCGAAGTTGAAAACTCTCTGCGAGTTTTTAAAGAGACAAGGGCTTGAGTTTTCGCCCGACTTCATGTCACTGGTATGGAATTAATTTTAACCATTCAGTGAATGGAGAAAAACAGCCCTTTTCAGGGCTACCATTCCCCAAGAAAGAGCTTTTCTTTCGAATTGTCAATTTTTTCTCTCAAAAGACTTACAGTCAAAAGACTTACAGTCAAAAGACTTACAGTCAGAAGAAAATAAGTCAAGTCCAGAATTATTTCATATGTTTTTTATTCAAACAATTTTGTACAATGAAACAAGACATGAACTGTGAAAAAACAATGGAATGAAAAACAATATCTGTTAAAAAACATTGAAAATGAAAAAACAATATCTGTGCAAAAAAAAACAAAAAAAAAAAAAAAAACAATTTAGCATAAAAACATTTCGTACAATATAATATTTCATACAATATAACATTTTACAATGCAAATTCACAATGCAAATTCACAAATGCCCCGAGTTTTCCATTTGTCTTCATGTTCCATAATAACCGTATGCAATTGCTCATTACCCAAATACAATTGATATTCACTGTCCATCTCTCTGAATTCACGTATCCCTCTAAATGGAAAAACATGTTTTGTAACGCCTTTTGTTGAAAGGGATGAATGTACACTTTCTTCTGTAACATCTCTATCAAATAAAATATAGCCTTCCAAGGTATCCACTAATTCCTCATCGTTTTGAATAAATCCTCTTTTGTAGCGTACGTAAAAGTTAAATAAAACTGATTTCATTTTCAGAACGTTCAGAAAGCTTTCTTCTGTTCTTCCTATGATAATAAAGCACCAGCGACTTGTGGATCGGATTTGTTTACCGATAGCACCGTCTTTCCACCAACAAGATGCTAAATAAGCTTTGAGAACGAAATCTAAATCCGAATCGTCTACCATCATAGCAATAAAGTTGTGTATAGCATACAACTTGCAGGACGAATCTCCTTTTGCAAAACCTTTGTGCAATTTATCTATCGAAAGTTTCACACAGCCGAATTTAATGTGAAGTTGCGTTTGTTCATCGAGCGTATGCTGTTGAACGAATTCTCCATAAATCTTTTCACGTAGTTTTATTGGTAAAGGCAGCATAATTTTTCAGTGATATTATTTTACGTCTTACTCGGGCCGTTCAGTTCAAAACAATGTAACATGGAATTATCTTCTCAACGTTTTATAGCCATAGGGTACAGTGTCAGTATCATTTACAATAGCTCTCTTGGTGTATACAGAACGAAACGTTTTTGTTTGCGGTTCACTGGTGACCGTTCTATCTCTATGTCTTTTGATTCTACAATCATATTCAATTTTGATTTCTGTAGTGCGACTCAAAGCACATTTTGAATATGTATCGAAATTCACCACCTGACTTATATTGTAATCCAAAGTAATCCCCTTCACTTTACATTTGCTTTTCACTTTTCCATCTTTTGTTTTCATTTTGTAAGCATAATTCTTTGGTCCTAGTCCTCTGAAATGAGTGATTTTACAATCAGGCTCTTCATCAGTCCATTTTCCTAGTCTGCTGTTAATAATGGGAGGGTTCCATAATTCAGGATCATGAATGTACATGCAACTATCTGTATCGAAATACAGAACTCTACTTTTTAACTTTTCAAGAACGCTGTACAATTCCAGCCTTGCATAAGCTGTTACGTAGGCTCATACAATAACATTGGCTGTAGCGTGAGTATCAATATTTTCCAACTTTGTTTCGTAGTTGACCAAGATGAATGGACAGTCATCGTCAAAGATTTCTACATGCTTCACAATGAAATTTGGATTGGTGACCAATTCAAAATATTTAGACGGATCGTTGATGTATTCCGTCTGGGTCATTTTTTCACGCTGGGCTAATTTTCCCCAAAGACAGTTCAACATAATCTTAGCAAAGGATCTTCTCTCAGGATTTTTTTGAATACAACTTGGATCAAGACGAATACCTTCTGCCTCCTCATATTCACGAATAAACTGTTCTTTTTCTGAATCTGATTGACACCAACTGGGATATCCGCTAGCTTCTTGCTTAATTTTCAAGAAATTATCCACATAGCCTTTAAAGAACTGATCCGACACAGAATCGAATTGCCAAATTTCATACACTTGCAATAGCCGATAACCACAGTCAAGAGCTTTGAACAGTTCAAAAGTAACCCAAGTTCCTACCAAAGCCCTCTCTTCTTTGTTATGTCTACAAATGTTCGAATTTTCTTCTGCGCATTTCATACAGAGTGGAAACATCATTTTGTTGTTACAGTGAACTGGGAGAACGGGATGAAACAAATCATCTGGAGGTAAAACTTTGCATTTAATTATTCCTTCATACTGACGAATATTCTTCACGTCAATATTCTCAGCAGTTAAGATTTTTGGTTGACCTACAGGATAAGATTTGTGTTTGCAAACATAAGGGTACAGAGAACAAGTATCAATGTATTTGATTTCCTTTTTACTTTTTTCCTTGACATCATAGGCAATTTTTATTGCATTATACCTTCCTCCAGACAACCCCTCCCTTGGATCGATGGGATCCCAATTTGGATACAGGTTTTCAATGAGTTTTTTGTACTCTTTATCCTTCTTCATCTTAGCATCGAATTCATGTTCCCATATGAACTCTACGTTATATCCCATTTTTTGGATAGCTCCTAAACGTTCAAAAGTACGTTCGTACAATTCAGACATCGATCTTCCATTGATGGGATTGATCTGTTTTCGATCTGTATAACATACGGGACAGCCATGAAACAAATCCCCAAGGAATTCGTAGACAGTGTTTGATTGACGGTGAAATCCGTCTACACTGTATTTCTCGATTTGAACTTCACCACCATTTTTTGCATGGCGAATATTGATATCTTTTTCCATAGCTACGCTCTGGATCCAGCGTATTGCTTTCATGGAAAAGCGACGTCTGGATGAGTCTTTACTTGAAATGATAGCTATTTGATTTTCAGGCAAATATTTGCTTCGCCAAACCTTGTTACACGCATCGGCAATGGTAACCGCCTCTAGAAATGGGGAAATGCCACCCTGTTCAATAAAAACCTTTCTGAATTCACCACAACCTCGTCTTAGGATATCAACATCTGAACTACAGTACATTTCCATCTCTTTTTGAAAATTGAATTCCTCATCCCTTTGAACTTTATCATTATACCAGACTATGAAATTTGACCTGGCCTCTTCAGACATTGAATCGGGCTTGTAATAAGACATGTCCAAGTAGGGACCAACGTAACCCCAGAATTCATCTGTATTTGCCCAGTGAGGGAAGTAACCTTTTTTCATTTCTTGAAGACCAAATGTAGCTGGAAATTTTGCCAAACCGAAGTTCATAAAATTAAAAGAATCGATCAAACGCACTCCATTCAGTTCTAACTTCATAATGTTACTGCCATTCATGATCAAATTTGGAAGTTTTAGCCCAACTTTGATAATATAGTCAAGAATAAACTGTCCGTCATAGCCTTTGAAATTATGCGCAATAGCTATGACTCCTTTATGATGTTCTGAAAAGAGCCAGTTGCAAAACTGACTCAAAGTTTCCTCACCTTGAAAAATAACTTCTCTTCCTTCTTCAAATTCACTGCATGTGGAACAATGAAAATCAAGTGGTTTATCGATACATTCATCACATGCTCTGTGCGCAATACAGTAATTCCGGATATGTATCCCTGTGTCTTGTTTGCATTCAAAATCAAAGAAAATGAACAATGGTTTTTTGACTACAGAAGAACTCGTCTTGTCATCGGTGTTTGTCTTACTTTGATAAGGCTGAATATAACATCGATGAGAAAAGTCAACAATTTTCTTGCAGATATGACACTTTTTCTTTCCATGGCAGATATGATTTTTCTTTCTGAGATAATATTGTTGACCACATTTTAAACAGAGTTTTACTAATTCACAAATGGATTTCTTTTCTTTACCTTGAACAATTCTATGATTTGCCAAACATGCAGCACTGAAAAATCGTCTATGACACCCACTGCAAACATATTCTTTTGATTCTGATGCACATTTTCCTTTGCGAAAACAACCTTTACAGATATTTGAACATGTATGACTTTCCAGTGACGAGTATCCCACATCACAGAACTCACAATAAATTGCATAACTAAGAAAACCTGCAATGGATTTGATGTAATCATAGTGGTTTTGATGAAAGTACAAATGTATGTATTTTACTATCGTCTTTCACTTCTGGGTGTTCAAATACTTTTTCCACTTTTGAATGCTGTTGATGAACTTTAATGAAATAGCCCTTTTCATACAAGAAAGATTGGATTTTTTTTTGTATTCGTCATTTCCTACAGACCGGGTTGGCGAAACTCCAGCTTCATTCAACAGTTTCTCAGCTTCAGTCTTTTGAAGTATTCTATCTGATTTTCTGATGCATGACCATCTTCTATACCATGCTTTGGTGTTTTCACGTTTACTGTAGCAAATGCCCACCACAACTGCTCTTGCAAAACATAGGTGATCATAATTGTTAATTTGAATAATTGATTTTTTCTTCCAGGAAAAAACCTTTGAATCCAATTCTGATGATCTTTTTCTCCGTTTCCACTTGGAGGTATTGTATGTGTAATGTCAAATGTCATGAATCCATCGTTCAAGACGAAATCTGTATTCGATTGTAAAACTCGTTCAATCTCATTTAACATATTTTCGCCTTTCAGCTGTTCTGTAGGTAGAAAGGGAATATGAATCCCTATTTTCAATGAAGGATGGTTGATACTAATTCTAATCATATCCGTCGGCTCAGAATTTAACTTTTGAATGATTTGATGGGTAACTTCATCAAATAATCCGATCAGTTGATGGGGTGATAATTGTTCAAATTTCTTAAAAGACGCCATCAACAGATGTGATTCTGTTCTAAATTTCCTCGATTTCTTTTTTCCCTTCTCCGTCAAGTCATACAGACTTTTCATGTCTAAAGTAGTGTTGTTACTTTCTTCTTTTCGGTCCTCAATCAATTTTTTCGAGGAGATATCATCTTCACTTTCACGTTTTTTTCTTAGGTGTTTCATCTTCACTTTTCACGTTCATTTTTTTCTTTGGTGAAGAGAAATCGTCTTCACTGTCATTTTCTTCTTTTTTCATTTTTTTTGGTGGTGAAAATGACTCATTGTCACTTTCGCTGTCTGAATAGGGTACTATTCTTTTTCTTTTACCCATCGTTTATGTCTGAATGTAAGACAATGACACGGTAAGTCAGAAAACTTGGCATTTTATAGAGCCTTTCAGCTCGATAGTGTATAAATAGAGACGATAGCTACGAAATCTATATCATTCTTCTGATCAACTTCAGACAGTACAGTTGATAAAAAATAATGAGCGAGTTTAAGCTACAAAATATATCACTGAAAGGAAAGATGATGTATTTGTACGTTAACCCATACACCCACGATTACGAGATCAGCAATGTTCCGTTAAAGTATCAACTTCAACATATCGGGAACTACGTGGGATCATTTTTATTCCATCAACATGTAACAGAAAAAGACGTTTACCGTATTACCAGATACAGAGTTTTGGATCAATCAACGATCAAAAAACGATATGAACCGGATGGAAAGAGAAAAGATAGTTGTTTTACATGCAACAAACAAGGACACTGGGCTAGAAATTGTCCAGAAAAAGAAAAGCAGACAGAAACAGTCGTTTTTGTCTATGTGAACCCACGCAGTCATGATATCAAAATTTCACCAACAATGAGATTTTGTGGTGAATTTCAGAACATGAAATTCGTTGGTGTTCTGAAATCATTCTGCAACGAAAATAAATGGAAAACAAGCTCACTACAGACTACAACATCATCGACTGAAAATCAGATCGAAAATATGCAGATCGACAACACGACTATCAGCGATGCAGAGATCTGTAAAATAACAGAACAGATAGAGAAAAAAATATCTACAAACGATAATCTAAGAAAACAACCAGCTTTGGAACTAAAAAACAACGAACTTTCTTCAGAGGAGACTCTTTCACCAAAACAGGAGAAAAAAAGCAAAACAGCGAAAAAAGAGAAAGCGAGAAAAATACGAAGTGTTTCTTTTGCAAATCAAAATAAACATGGGGATAAAATCTGTCCAGATATGATATTAAAAAATAATGAAAGGGGAAGAAAACGAAAGAGTGAATGTGAATCTGACATTCCAAAGAAAAAAAGAAAAACACACTGAAAAAAGTTTCAACAAAAAAAGTGCTTGTTGAAAAAACTGTTGCAAAATATTGTTTTAAGTTTTTTTAAAAAAAATGTTTTAACAAAAAAAGGTTGACTTGTTTAAATGTTTTCATTCCAATGTTTTTAACAGATATTGTTTTTCATTCCATTGTTTTTTCACAGTTCATGTCTTGTTTCATTGTACAAAATTGTTTGAATAAAAAACATATGAAATAATTCTGGGCTTGACTTTTTTTCTTCTGACTGTAAGTCTTTTGACTGTAAGTCTTTTGAGAGAAAAAATTGACAATTCGAAAGAAAAGCTCTTTCTTGGGGAATGGTAGCCCTGAAAAGGGCTGTTTTTCTCCATTCACTGGCTGGATAAATTAATTCCATACCAGTGAAGGACACAGCTTCATCATCTTCTTTTGCCATCCACGATGCTCAGTGGGTGGCATGAAATCCCTCAGGTCGGGATAAATGTTCCCCATCTTCACCTTTGGGGCACGAGTATAAAACTCGTACCCCCGCCTCTCAAAAAAAGCACACAGGGCTTTGATCTTCAGGCTCTTTCTTTCTTCTTCTCTTTTCTTCTCCTCTAGCTTCTCCTCCATCTCTTTCTTTTTTTCCTCCTCAACCTTCGGCTTTCCAAATACCCCACAAAAGAATTTGTTGGCTTTCATTGTGAAATAACCCGATAATAAAAAAGTTCGTTTTTATACGTTTGCAGGGGGGATTGACCTACTTTGACTCAGAATTAACGTTTGTCCAATCGAATCGTCCGTTATATCATTACACATTTTGATTGGTCAACGTTAACCCAACTGTATTTTCCTCTATACAAAACACTATTCTCAGTGATCATAGTTAAAATACTTTGTAGTCACTATTTTATAGCTCTGTAGACTATAAAATACAATCGCAAAACACATTCATTCGGAACTCAGCTGCTGTAGAGTTAAAACCAAATCAGCACAATGTTTGGACTGACAATTTTACTTACATTACTGAACTGGATAGAAGAAAGAGAACGCCTTAGACGTATAAGGCGTGAAGTTGAACATCTAATCCAAGTAATAAATGCGATGGAAAATAGGAGAATAATGAGAAGAGGTTAAAAAAGTGAACCTGTACAAACAGCCCTTTTCAGGGCTACCCAACACCACGAAAAGATCTATCTTTCCTCAAATTTTGTCATTTTTTCAGTCAAAAGACTTTCAGTCTAAGAGTTACACTCAGAAAAGCCTTCTAATTTTCACTTTTTTGTCTAGGTCGAATGAATGCTTTTCTACTTCATTCAAATAGATCTGTTCTAAAGAGAATTTCCACATATGTATGCATTAAGCTTTTTTTTCTCAGAACTTTGCTCAGGGTGCTTTCGCCGGGATCGCGCTCTTAATTCTAAGTCAAAGTAGGTCAATCGCCCTGTAAACGTATAAAAGTCGTCGAATTTTTCCAAATAATAAATCATTCGACACTCAGCTCTCGAATAGCACGGTTAAGTGTTAACGAAAAAATGGACCAAATGAATCATCGACTTATTGAGGCTCTCCGAGTCTTTCTGATTGGTGGTGATCAAGTACTGATACTAAAGAACAGGATTGAAGAGAATAGAATACAACTAGAACAAATATCACGCACATACGTAGATCTTGGTGAGAAAATAGTCGAACTAGTTCTAGAGAGAGCATCTTACGTTATCTTGGTTGATGTGGAATTCAGGAGACGGATTACTTTTAATAATGGAGCAATGACAATCACGAAAAGAGTCGGAGCATGTCCAATCTGCCATGCAAATTTTGGATGTTGTCATTAAAGCTGCAAAACATTCCAACACAGAAAAACAGCCCTTTTCAGGGCTAACCCAACACCACGAAAAGATCTTTCTTTTCAAATTGTCAATTTCCTCTAAAAGAGATACACTCTAAGACTTTCAATCAATGAGTTACACTCTAAGAGTTATACTCAAAAAAGCCTAAGTCCACAGTCCCACTGCAAATTTTTTATTCTAACCAGACAAAAAAAGTCTATTCCCAACCCTCTTGACCAGAGACAGTGTGGGCATTAAAATCACACTGTATTCCATACCAAAAAAAGACTAAATCCAAACTCATGTGCATAACACGAATCTTCTCCTTCTACTCACACAAAGAAATATAACGAAGCTTCTGATTGGGCAACATTAAAGCAAAGAAGCTTCTGATTGGTCAAAAACGTTAATTCTGAAAGATTATTCTTTTCAATTTTTTTAGCATTTCTACCTCTATGAGTTACACTTAATAACACATAGCGTTTAAACCCCCTCTTCATCGAGGGTGCTTTCGCCCGGGAACGCGCTCTTAATTCTGAGTCAAAGTAGGTCAATCCTAGTTCTGACGAGAGGATTGACCTACTTTGACATAGAAATAACGGTGTCCAATCGATTCGTTCGTTATATCATTACACATTTTGATTGGTCAACGTTAATTCTGAACCAAAGTAGGTCAATCCTCCCATCAGCTTATAAAAGCCGACGATTTTTCACTATTCAATTGAACGATGGAAGATCTTCGGAAGTCAGTTCGCAATTTAATGAGAGCGGCAGAGTCCCTCTCATTAAAACTAGAGAGGGTTAACGGTCAACTCGAAAAGCTGATGACAGAAAAGAAAGAAAGCCTACCATCACCACCATTGGCGATAGCCAACAAAGAGAAGGAGACTGTCATCCCAGTGACGGAATGCTGGGATGACGACGATGAGTCGGCGTTCACGATAAACTTTGATCTGGACGAGCAACAGATAAAGAGGCTAAGGAGGCGGACAGCAAGCAGCTGTCCAGCCTGCAGAAAAGTTGGAGGTTGTGCCTAAAAAACACAACCTCCACAAACAGCCCTTTTCAGGGCTACCATTCCACACGAAAGAGTGATCTTTCAAATTGTCAATTTTCAAGACTTTCAGTCAGTACAACCCACTCAGGATAAGCAGAATGGGGCTGTCAGGGTAAGTCAGATAGGGACTGGCCAATCTCTGCAATATGTACAGTCTAAGATCAACCGGAAATGGTCTTTGCCCTGTAACCGTGACGTCACATGACTTTTCCTAAGCCACACCCATCTTTCCCCCTCTCAGGGTAAGGAGAGTAGGTACCGGAAGGTCACGTCAGCCGCAAGTGACGTCACGTACCCTATTCTGATACCCCCGCTGCCCCATTTACTGTCAGGGTAGCAGAATGGGCCACCAAGGGGTAGTCACTTGGGGCAACCGGAAGTGACGTCATAGTGCCCCATAGTGCTTACCCGTCAGAATTCAAAATGGCGGACTTTTGGCGTTATCTACTTCCGGTTTGTCTCCAAAAGTGCCCCATTTGCTATCCCAGTGCCCCATTTTACTGTCAGGATAGCAGAATGGGGCACTCAGGGGTAGTCACTTGGGGCAAAATCGCCTATTTTGCCCCAAGTGACTCCCCTATACTACTTGCAACAGTGATATGATAAATAATTAAAACAAAAATTTCCAGTCAATGCTAATAAGCCATTTACGACATTTCCAACGTCTTTTTGTCGAAAAATGTCATCGTTTCGGACAGTGTAGATCCAACATCTCCAAAAGATGAGTAGTCTGATCTTGACATGCACTGGTTGAAAAAAACCTCACGTCGGGCTTAGCAACGAAGGTGTGAATGACCTGCCCTGGTTGCACCTGTAATAGCTTGGGCCTTGAAGTTCCTTGTAAAAGGAAACTCTCGCTAAAACGGCGCCGCTTTTTCGGGGTCCAGCCTTCGATTCCTTGATCATAAAGTTGAAAACTTTAATCACTAAGCTATATGCGTCCCCTACTCACTTGCACAAACCTTCCATTCCCTGATCACAGATCCAGGCGAATCTGCATATTAAGCGACCTTTACATACCTTGATAATTAAACTCAGACTTTAATTACTGAATTATGGATGACCCCACTCAATTACGTATAAGCGACACGTCCATTTGCTGATCATTACTAGTATCTCTTCCAGTGCCTTAGGTGAAAGTAGGAGTTTTTGCGGACGATAAAGATCAAGATCAGACTGCACAGAACGTGCAGTCTGACCTTGATCTCTACCGTCCGCTTTTTTAGTCAAGCCTTAAACATAAAGCTTTTGTATAGGATTAGTTGATTGTGATTTTATTCGTCGAAAGAGGTCGAAGTTACAGATTTGGCGCTGTAAGAGTTAATTTGCACCTAAATTAAAATTACTGAACTATGTTCTCCCACTTTAACTCACGCGAGTCTTAGATTTCCTGGTCACAAGTCCGAAAATTTTATCACTGAACTACGGACAATCTCACTTAGCTACAAGAAACTTCGATTCCCTCGTAATAAATAAGAGATCTTAACTCGTTCACTGACAAATAAATTGATCCGACTTTTTCTCCGGGGTCTATAAGCATTACTTTCGTTTCAATTAAATTCGTGTTTCGGTTGAAGTTTAGCACCAGGTAACGGACGGTGTAGATCCAAGATCAGACTGCACGTTTTGTGCAGTCTGATTTTGATCTACGCCGTCCGCAAAAGCTATTTTAGACGACACTGGAAGTGAAAGAGTTAGTCGATGAACCAAGGACAACACGAGTACATAACTTGAAACTTCGATTCCCTGTTCAGAAACATCAGTAACTCGAACCTTTGATTTCCTGAACACGTTTAACTTTATTTTGAATGACTCCGCCTAAATACATAAACATATGTGAGCCATGTTCTGGCAAAAGGGGGTTTAATGCATATTCGTAATGCATGATACCAAGCAAGTCATCACATAATTATGAATCTATAAAATTAATTTTGTCTAACAATAGACTGAATTGTTAGGAAGAATGGTCCTTGGACATGTACAAAAATGGCCGATAGCAAGAACTGTGCAGGCTGAACAGGATACATTTTGCAGATGCATTAAGCTCTCTTTCCACAGAGCATGACTCATATATAAGGCACACTAGCAGCCAAATGTATACAATACGGAGGTTAAATTGTAGACAAATTTAAATGGCACCATTTAAAAGTATAGATTTTATTATGAGGCTGACAATGTGTTAAAGTGCGATCTTTCAGAAGATTAATCTTATTTCAAAACTAGAAAAAAATTGGCAATTTTTGTTCCAGTTTTGCATAACATTGTTTCTGCCGGCGAGTGCTTCTGTGACAGATTGCATTGTAACATTTCCAGACTCCTAGTAACATCCATACATTTAAAGATAGATAAATTTTATCTCTATTATGACTCCTTAATTGTTTACTTTTGGCCGCTAATGGGTCTTTAAACATGAAATACGAGGGCTGTTCAGAAATAATTGAGACAATGCTTATAACATGAGAATGATAAGACTTGCGAACGAAATATCTCATCACAGATTACACATACTTTATTACTTTATACATGCCAAATATCAGATCGCTGGGTCTTCTGTATAAGTGTCGGGGCCCGTCGAAAATATACCATCTCGCTCGGTCTGGAGCACAACGACATTTTGAACGTGACGTCCTATCAACATTACTCCGCTTTTACACTAGTGCATGTCATTCCTTAAAAAAAACAAAACAGCATTCAATTTAACTTCATATGTCGCTGCACCCATTTGTCGTACAGCTTTACATCATTTACTATCTAACTACCTCATTACATTTGGTGCCTCATTCTTCAAGTCACTGAATTATTGAATCTTATACCTCTCAACTGGTACTTCACATGTGGAAAGACTTCGATGATGGTCGGTCCCCAACTCCTTTTGTGATGTACGGAGATGACGCATCTTTCACAAACCGATTGTGCCACCGATAAACAAGAGCCCGAGACACGCCTCTTCCGCTCCGTGTCATATCTAGCATCTTTTATTTTCTTTCAATAGAGTTTTTCCAAGCTCGACGCAAAACTTTATGTAAGCTCGCTACTCCGCCTTCATGTCGTTATCCATTTTGTCGCTGTTTCACTGGTACACGAACTTCCGAAAAATGGTCAAAACTTGTTTATCAATTACGTGAACGTTTTGAAACTCTACCGGAAATTCGACAGAATAACGTAGTGTATGTGACATCAATTTAATTGACTTTTCCCCGCTATTTTGAAATCATTCAAATTTTTATTCAAGTGCAATATATTTGAACTTACTCATTTTTTACGGCGAGCTCCGGTTACTCACACCTCTTGCTAATTTTAAATGATATACAGCTATAAAACGTAACTAATACAGATTTCATTTAAGTCTTTCAATTTATTAAAGATTCATTCACATTTATGGAAAAATTTATGTACAAACGCAAAGTTTTTCTCTACAAAACATACACTGTCTCAATAATTTCCTAACAATCCTGGTATTTACAAATAAATTTACATGCCTTAGGTATAGGAGTAAATAGCCTTCAACAACGAAGATGACGACGGCGAGGGTGATGTCGATGACGATGATTATTGACAAAAATTTTAGTAAAACTTTCAACCCTTCAACACATTATCTCCTGCACTTTTATTGCGCAGATTATTTTTGGGTACATTATAGCAAAAACAGGAAATTCAAGTAAGATACTTATAGTAATGAACCTGGACTAGTCCTCCAACTGGTTAAACGGTAAACGGCTTATCTGACGTTTCGTTTCGAAATCCAGATTGAGAAAAAACTTTGACTATATACATATGAGTCATGCTCTGTGAAATTGGGGTTTAATGCATCTGCAAAAAGTGTTGACCCAGCTTTTTGGCATTGGTCAAATTTTGGAATGTCAAAGGAACAGTCTTCCTCATGATTCAGTCTGTTTTTTGGACAGTACTGAATTTGTGTGTTCATAATTATAAAAGACTAACTTGGTATAATGTATAACGGAGATGTATTAAACACCCTATTTGCCAGAGCGCTGCCCATGTATTTCATTTTCAAGGCTTTGTTAGTCATAAAAATCGGACAGCATCAATCAAAGATCAGTCTGCATATTATGTGTAGCCTGGACTTTGTCTACGCTGTCCCCCGAATCGCTACCTTCTTTCCCAGCATCTTTAGGGTTATCTTTACTGTAAGTTATATCAACTTTATTGTAATCATTGTTATCTGCTTTATCTTTTACTGCAACATTCCTGACTTGTGTCGTATCGTAAGTGTTATCAAGTTGACCGAAATTTTGTGTAGTATCATATGGGTTTTGTTGTTCATCTGGAGCGATTTTATTTATCTTTCCGATTACATCATAGGGTTCATTACTGTTCCATCCTCCGGTCTTGTCGTAGATATGGATTTGGCTACTTGTAACGTCAATATTGGACGTGGCTGCTACTTCCGTTTTATCTACATTTGTGAGTTCATTCTTTTCTAGGATGAAATAGTTTGCATTTGTGACACTTCTCATGCCTGCAGTTTTAGTGTCATTTCCATTTGCTGGTGTGTTCTTTTCAGGAATGAAATCATTTTCAGCAGCAATTTCATCGCGATGATCTCCTATTCCAGTTTTAACATTAGCTTGTATCGAAGCAACCGCTGGAATGTCTCCATTTCCTGCTAAATCATCCATATCTATTTCCTCATACTCAACATCCACCTTGCGTTCCTCTGCTGTACCTCCAAATTCATTGTTTCGTGGAATTTCTTCGTTACCGCTCCGGCTTGAGTTTCTCACATATTTTTTCTTCACAAAGAACCTAAAGAAAAGTAGAATAAAGTGAGGCCTGTCTCAGCAGCTCTATTGAACAAGCAACTTGTATAAAGCAAGGAAGTATTGATTTAGCATTTTTATTGTCCCTAACCGTGCTTAATCAGCCTTATACCACACAGTCCGTTTGAAAGAACGGCTGTAATAAACGAGTATTTTCTCATTTTCCCACAGTGTTTTCTAACCGTTCACAGACAAATTCCATTATTTCATGCTTTCCGGTAGGATATCGAGAAATAGCGGTGAAAATATTTTTCGATATTCCACGGGTACGACCAGTGAAAATACCGATTTTTCTATTCTAGTTACCTAGGTAAAATGCGCGTGACTCACAACCAGATGGAAATATGACGTCATTTACCTTACATTTCTCGCGCTTGACGTAATATTGTAATGCGTTGCTATGCGGAGGGGGTACGCCACGGGGAATAACTGAAACGACTGTACTGGATTTGATAAAGTTCCTCCCAGAAAGGGTTAAAGGCATGAAATAAATAGAATATATGTTTTTTTCGGTGAAAGATCGATATTTATTTCATCTCGTGAACACCATCGGTAATATTTTCACTCGTGGCTGCCACGAGTGAAAATATTACCGATGGTGTTCACGAGATGAAATAAATTTCGATCTTTCACCGAAAAAAACAAATATCCTCTATTTATTTGAGCAAGATTTGATTTGTTGTCGGCAAACACTTTAAATTTTAACTAGTGTAAATCTTTGTCATCAGGTAAAGTATTTATACAGGTTGGACTGTAGATCGAATTGTTAACCGATCTGTTTGCTGGCTTTCAAATCATATGAAGATTGGAAAGTGCATTCTCTTCCACAAAAGCTACCAAGATAATCCTTGACATCAGAAAGGTTATTCAATAAGTTAGACAATCGGAAATTTACTGGTAGCTGGTTGGCAGCATCTTCTCCCTTTCCCTATATGTCTTCTTCCATTTAAAAGTCAATTACCGTCATTTGAGTATCATATTATTTGTCGTCTGTAATTGCTTTCAGCCCTACATTGTATTATCAATCGATCAATCAATCGATCAATCACACGATCGATCAACCGACCGACCGATCGACCCATTGATCAATTAGAGAAATCGAGGTTTAAATGTTTTTCTTGTATACTCGTAAGTATCAAATCTTGGAGGAAGCAGAATCGAGAGAGATTAGTATAAGTTGTAAGAACTCGTTTCTCAATCGATGTAAAATAAATATGTTTAAACTAAACCAAGTATTGGGGCAAGTGTATCTGTCTTACCATGTAGTAACCGCTACGATCGGCAAAATTACAAACACCACTACAATCAGCAAAACAATCATGGTCACAGAGCTGGATTGGCCATCTGTAATACAAGAACAGAAATGGAAGTTGAGGTGCAAAAAGCATCGCTTGAGATAAATAGATAGAGAGTCTAGATCCTTTGGAAGACTCTTAGCCGTACCGTGATTTAAACAATTTCTTAGCTCTCCCAAAGGCAAACATGTAACCTCGACCTCTTTCGACGGCCGAAAAAAATGCACAATCCACTGTCAAAACTCAGAAAGAAACTCGTTCATAGGTTTGAATAAACAAGCCCGAGATGTACATCCAAGATTAAACTACACAGTCTATGCCCTCGTAAAGATCCTACTTGTTTTTGTTCTATCGTACTAAAACGGTAGACCATAAACCGCGCGCTTTACAACATGGGCTATCGGGGCTCCGAGGTTTTGCAAAAAAAAATTACTCGACTTGTTATCGTACACACTCTTTCTCCCATTCTTGCTAATCTCAGTTCGGACTAAGGTTTTTCTCTCCGTTTAGATTCCATTACTAGCCAAGGCATGGGTACTGCTTATGGCCAGTTTTGAAAAAAAAAAAAAAAAAACTTAATGAATATACAGATATAGAGCAATCAGAATCTCTTATCAATAAATAAATAAGTGTCTAAATTCATTTTTAACAGAAAATATTGTAAACGTGTTCAAATTTCTCCTAGAGAAGCGGAACTTCTATCTAGCTTTGAAATGAAAGTACAGTTGTTATTCACTTATAAACGACAATTGAAAGAAAGTAAAACCAAAAAATGTGGCTAGTTAAAGTTTAGGTAATCAAATAAAATTTGAACAATATCTAATTTTTGATAATGCCAAGACATCAGACATTGCAATTTTTCCGTTACCGTTATGCTTTACTCTAATTGTTGGATTTTCGACTGCCAAGATGTAGTTTTCACCAATACCCATTTGCAATATAAGAGACTGTTTGACTCATGTTTCACTGAGAGACACCTACCAAGTGATTTGTAACGAGTCAATTCATCTGCAAAAGTTTCCAAAAATGTCAATAAGGAACCAGAAAAAAAGCGGCATTAGTTGCTTATGAGAACGAGGTTTTGTCACCCGCATATCCCAAGACGCATGGTCGAAGTAAATTGTAATCAAAATATCATAGGTAGTATATAAAGGATTTGATATGAATTGGCATTTGAGATATCATTTTATTAAAGCAGTATAGAACTGGCAGCTAAAATTTTACCTCAAAAGCCAAGACGTGTCAGAATCTTTTTCTCATATAACTGTATCTAAAGAATTATAGTTCATGGTGTGTTAAGAGGAAAGTCTACGTGTACATAATGTATTGAAATTTTTATAGAGTTAATTGTTTCTTTGACAGGCGTGTACATTACCGACGAAAAACAGTTTCACAGAAACTTGCACATGATTGTTTTGTTTTGAATCTAAAGGTCAACTTGTTCGCCGCTTTGTCAAGATTGTAAAACTTGACGGTTGATTTCACAGAGAAATATAGGTTTGCAATGTTTCAGAAACAAGGCCTCTGATTACAGAGCGTTGACCGATTACAGCCATTTTTGTTAGTCTAAAACGTGTGTAAGATAAGAAAATTCATGATAGCTTTATGACGCCGAAAACAAGAGTGATATGATAAAATAAGAGCCTTTAAGAGTTTATACCACAAGCTTTCCGTCTACATCAGCCATTATGCTTTGCGAAAAAATTGAGGATAAACACTTGATAGTTGTAAGAACTTTTCGCCATCATTACAAATTGAGATGGTAAACAAAACGTGGTGATATAATCGCTCAAGCCTATCTAAAGTATCCGGGTGTAACAAAAAAAAAAAAAAAAAAATGTCTACTGCTCCGAATATGGCTCAAGTACGTTATTGTATGTTTTTGATATATTCTCGGACCCTTCTGGATTCTTTCTCAATACCTCTTAAGACTTCGACGTGACAAGTTCAAACAAAGATCGAAGAATTTTGAAAATCCAAATTTCATAAGCTGAAGTCAATAGGCAATTCTACGTTATTAAATAGAATCACTTACTTGAAGTATCTCTGTCGGCGTGCGTTTCTGGTATAGTTGTCGGTTTGTAGACAAGAATGGTTTCTGCTGTTGATTGTTTCGTTGTTATTGTTGTTCGTGGTGATGATGTTATCTTTATTGTTACCGGTTGTAGCTTTGTAGCTGTTGTTGTTGATTGTGGTGCTGTAGTAAATGTTGTTGTTGCTGTCCCTGCTGATGAACCTGTAATTATTTTTGTTGTCACAGCTTTTAAATTTTTAGTTGTTGTTGTTGTTGTTGCTGTTGTTGTTGTCACTGCTGCTGCACCTGAACTTGTTGTTGCCGTCGCTGCTACCGTTGTTTTTATTGGTGCTGCTGTACATTTAGTTGCTGTCGCTATGTTTGTACCTGTAGTTGTTGTTTTTGTCGCTGCTATTGTTGTTGCCGCTGTAGTTGCTGTGCTCACTGCTGTAAGTGACGGTGTTGTCAATTTTGGTTGCGTTTCTGGGCTTTGTTTTTCTACTAAAAGATTTTTAGCTATTTATATCTTTTTTCATAATTAACTTGACTCATTGTTTCGTGAAACAAATTCACAGCAGATGGCTTAAAAAAATATCCTTCTAAAAATATTGATACCCATCATGAATGAGAACATAAGGACATGAGAAAACATCGTTGCAAAGTGAAAAATTACTCTATATTACCTTTGACAACAATGGTTTCCAGTTATATCAACTGCATAGCGGAAAAAAATGTCTCCTGTGTAAATACTTATAGTTCATTTTGGGTTCTGAAATAACAATTCTTCTGCAAATGACGATACTATCTGATTACATTTAGAAAGCTGTCGGTGTAGATCCAAAGTTCGGACTGCATGTTCTGGTCAGTCTAATCTTGATCTACGCTACCCGCGAAGCTACGTTTTTTCACCTGGTAGACCACGGTTTAAAGACACAACAGTATATTTATTTATACAAAAATTGTACAAAATGTAGGAAGATTTTTTTTCTTGAGAAACAAAGCAATGACTGAGCTGGAGTTTTTTTTTTTTTCTACACAATTTGTGTTTGTAACATTTAGCCGATCTCGGTATGGCATAATACATGCATATTGCAACGTTGTATATCTTTATTGTATAGTGTGTTATTGCACAATTTACTACCCATAACAGAGGTTTCGTTCACCGTATCGTTCAGATATATATTAGTGGCGTTCTGGAATAATGGAGTTAAATGCATTATAAGCATAATACAATGATGCATTGTACACAGCGAATCATCATTTAATTACTGATCCATAAGAATCATTTCGTCTAACAACCAAGTAGATCATGAGATAGAATGATCTTTTGATATGCAGAAAATATACAAGTAGAAAAAAGTTCCGACCTTTGTTAGCGTGCGCCAGGCTGACATGGGTCGATACTTTTTGCAGATGTTTTTATCCTCCTTTCACAGACCATGAGTTATATTATTGTTTATTGTATCATGGAGAGTTGAGGTGTATCATGGTATTATGCATCACCTTTATCACAGACGGCTTTGCGTTTTGTTTCAGTGCTGTTAGCGAAACCAAGGCATAGTCTCTCATCGCAATTGTACACATATCCATACTGTCTAATTGTAGAGTTCCGCTGACCATATAATTCTGTTCAAAATATGAAAACAATGTGCAGTTTTATTGAACGGTAGTATATGCTTCTTGTTCATCTAAATATTACAGGTACCAGTTTCAACGGTACATTGTAATCCTGTCATACGATACTGACTTCGACCACACTGTCCGTGCTTTTATAGAGTTTCTTAGTCAGTTCAAAACATAGCACTTTTTTCAATGTCACCGGCTTCTTCTCCGCATGACCAGAGTTGGAGTAATGTTCTTTGTGAAGAAGCAAGTTTGCGAAACTGTCTATTTTTGACCTGGACAAACATTTTTTCAAAGCAAATAGAGAGAGAGAGAGAGAGAGAGAGAGAGAGAGAGAGAGAGAGAGAGAGAGAGAGAGAGAGAGAGAGAGAGAGAGAGAGAGAGAGAGAGAGAGAGAGAGAGAGAGAGATATGTTAAATAAACATAAATCCAAGTTTAATATGAATGTTTATAGATCTACATTAATGTACATTAAAGCAAAAGAATACATTGTTGAAAAAAGAAGAGAGTGCTGTTTACGAGTAATCATCCCCTTGACAAAATGTTTTCAAACAGGACCTGCTGTAAGATTCAAAAGATAACTGCAGATAGTTGGAAAACATTTAATGATTTACCATTAAGTCCAAATACATGGGTAAATCGAGTATTTGCTGTCCACATCTTCTCGTTTGTCTCCTTCGTATTAATTTTCAAGTTTTTCATGTGAGGCTGTATAGAATGGTTCTCTTTTAAACAATCTGAAGCTGCTGTGTGCCATTCAGATTCATTCGGTTCAGGGGGCGCAATTTTGCTTGCTGAGAAAAACAAAAGTATTTGGGACAAGAGATTTTTTTAATCAGTAAACCAAAACCAAGGGTAAACTTTGATTAGTGGTTAACAAAACCTATACTCTATCGATCAAGTTTTACATTGGAGTTAAGAATAAATTCAATCAATGTCATTACACATATATGTTGCATTGCTCCTTTATTTGCATTATTGTTAATGGTAATTCGTTTTATACCTTGAAACTGGATAATTGAAAACCAGAGCCTGATCATTCAAGGAATAAAATGCAATAATCTAGGCGTCAAGAAATAGGTCGGAAGGGCATACTAGAATTTTCCCAGCTGTACAGAACGTTTTAGAGCTGGGAAATAGTAACCAATGCATGAAAAAAAAAAAAAGAAACAAAGCTATAATATATATGAATAAAATGTAGATACACGTGTAAAAATAAAAAATGTAGAAAAAAAAAAATCGTACTATTTGAACAAATAGGTCGATTGAGCATATTGCAACTCTCCCAGCTATACTGTTGGTTGTTAAATGCCAGACACTTTGCTGTCGAGTTTTTCCAATGTTTGTATTGGACTCCAGTCAGTTTTCCATCGTTGGATACTGTATAGAAATAGCCATACAATCATAACCGATAAAGTGCCTTTCACAAGTTAAGTTAGTTATGCGGTCAGTTTTAATCAAGATCAAACTGCACAGAAAGTGCAGTCTTATTTTGGTCTACAATGTCCGCAACATTTCAACAGAATCGGGCTTGATATTGCAATAGTATACTTTGTCTTTTCATGAAAGAGCCATGTTCCGGCAAAAGGGAGCTTAATGCATCTCTATGATCCATAGTACCAAGCAAGCAATCACATATTCATGGCTCTATAACAGCCACTTTTTTTTAAACAATCGACTTAATCATGAGGTAGGCTGGTCCTTGGACTTACAGAAAATTCACCAATAGCCAAAAGTTTCGGCCCAGGTCAACCTGCGCGGACTGCTCAGGCTGACCTGGGTCGATACTTTTCGCAGATGCATTAAACCCCCTTTTCACACAGCATGGCTCAAATATAATGTTCATGTTGTTAATTTTGAGCACTCCAATGCGTTTCCTTAAGAAATTGGTGTAACGACCGTTTTGAGTATAAGTTTGTTAATCTTACTGTGTCCAGTGCAGCTATCCATACATTCCAAATGTTTTTGTAGTTTTCATTGCAGACAAGGCTCTCTCAACCTTCTGCTGTTCTAACTTCTGTGCCAGCTACTTAACCACATAACTAAATTCTTAATCATGTTCAGGGCTAGGCGTGTAAGGATTGATTCGTGTTGCTCTGACCGTGATAGACTACAACCTCTTACAGAAATTTTGTCCAGCCTGGAGTCGAATAGATCTACCACTAAATTACAGTCAGAATAATTGGTGGGGAAGAAACAGAAAGTTTTGATAATGGATAGTTAAAAACCCCTTTCATATTTGGTCACATACAAACAGTAAAATGTACGTGCTTTTAGCTTAAAAACAAACAGGGTCGTAAAAAGTCGGGATTGTTCGGAAAACGGTCCACCCTTAACCTGTTGAATAAATTAAAGGAAATTTTGGAACCAACAGCAATAGCCAAAATATTGCGATTACAAATTTCTTCGTCGGAATAAATCACGGTATTGGACAGTGTAGATGCAAGCTCAGACTGCACTTTCTCTGCAGAGTGATCGTGATCTCTGTCAGCAAAAGCTCTTTGGGCTGAAACAGGTCTCTCACGTGTAAAGATATAAAGAAAATATCTGAATAATTCAAAATGCTGAATTAAAGTTACAGCAAAGTGTATACATGTAGATAAACACTTATATTCTAACACTGAAAAGTTGAACAAGCACCATATGACAAGAATATTGAAATCAGAAGTAAGCATCAAAACTTCTTAAAATCGTGTCAGCTGGTTTCGTTCCCTCAACTGTTCAACCTCTGTATTTTGTCAAAATATTTGAATTAACTTATGTTTCCAAATGAACAGCATTGAATCAAATTCCCGTTGACAGTATTGACCCTCAAATAGTAT
Organism: Hippopus hippopus; assembly: GCA_946811185.2. Lineage (NCBI taxonomy): Eukaryota > Metazoa > Mollusca > Bivalvia > Cardiida > Cardiidae > Hippopus > Hippopus hippopus. The sequence goes on from OX328105.1 coordinate 5,153,038, forward strand.
TTCTTCTTCCTTTTCCGAAGTACGTCAATGTATTGCAATGGTCCTGTCGGCCTTTGTTTCTGCTTTCTCCTTGTCGTTCGAGAACTGACCTTATTAGTTGTTCGGTCAGGTGGCAGGGGACTTGGAAACTTGTTCACGGCTGAGGTGAATCATGTCGCCCCGAGCCGAACGCGAGGTGGCGACATGATTCACCATAGCCGTGAACAAGTTTCCAAGTCCCCTGCCACCTGACCGTACAACGAATTTGTTATGCTGTAAAGTTTTGCCATTCAACGTGTGTAAAGCGAAATTTACCTGTTTTTGGTTTCATAAATTGAGTACGCTGATGAAGTAGAATTTCCCTTCTGAGTGCCCCAATTCAATGAAAACTGACGTCACTGGGAACTGACGTCACTGAAACATTGGTAAAACGTTCAATTTGGTGTATAATTTTGATGTTAATCTTGATGGACGCCGCCATTTTGGATGTTGTGTTGAAAGTGCAATCATGTATACGGGGCTCCAAAAAGGAAGCTGCTTTTACGTGGGTTTTGCCAGTGAACATGATATATATGTTTGGGGCATATTACCCAATCAGATCGTGAGAAATTTCTTTGCAGTATGATAATTTCTCATGTCTCAGTGATAACTTAAGATATTTACTTCAATCTCGAAATAATTCTAAACTATTACAAGGGAAACCCATACCAGTAGGGCAAGTTACCCTCAAAATGTCGGACACAATTATGCCCTTTTGTCAACTGCAGGCGAGTGTTGGCATTCGCATGAGACATTTTTTTTTTTTTTATCTTTTGGCGAACAGGACGTGGGGAAAAGAAAAGAGAAATGACAAATAGAACTCGAACTGGCGATTCCCCGATCACAAGTCCTAGTGGCAGTAGCAGACTAGGCTCCCGGGGCAGGCTGAGAATAGAATGGAATAGAATAGAATAGAATAGAATAGAAAATAATAAAATCGTACGAACCGTCCTTGTATATAGCAAAGCTCTTGTCACCTCCGCATAAAAGGTCTGACTGATGGCACTTAGTGTTACAACCCTGTTGGTGCAGGTTCTTGCTAGTATCATTGAGACAAATACACCCAGTGCTGTCCTGAAACGCCCATAAGTATTATAATAAGTACAAATGAGTGATGATCTGTGAAAAAGGGGTTTAATGCATCTGCAGAAGAAATCGACCCAGGTTAGCCAGCACAGCCCGCATAGGCTGACTTGGGTCGAAACATTTTGCTCTGGGCAATTTTCTGCAGCTCAAAGGACCAGTTTATCTCATGATTCAGTTGGTTGTTAGACAAATGGATATTACGGATTAACAATTATGCAATGACTTGCTTGGTACAGTGCATCACGAAGATGCATTAAGCCTTCTATTGTCAGAGCATGAATCAAATGAAATGGGGGTTCCTTCGTTCCTCAGTGGTTGGCCCCTTACCAGACGACAGAACTCTGTCTAACTACCGACTGAATCCTGAGGTAGAATAGTCCTTGAACATGCAGGAAAATTACAACTGGCAAACAGTTTCGATTCATGTCAGCCTGTGTGGACTGCGCAGGCTGGCATTTGTCGATACTTTTTGCAGATGCATTAAACAATTTTTTCACAGAGCATGACTAATCTATATTAAGAGCTTACGTATCCGTGCCGACGAGGACAAAAGGTTATGCAGTGATAAACCATCATTCTGAAGGTATCGGGTTCGATTTGTTTTAATGATTCATTTGGTATATTTCCTACCCAACTTGAGTATTCTTTGTGGTTAGTAGCCAGGTGGTACCCTGGCGTGTATCAGTGCGATACAGTGGCACGTAAAAGGATCATGGGGGCGTAGTAGAAAAAAAAGTAGGGTCTTATATCCGAATTTCATGGTATCCGAATTCTTCTCTCTAGATCTGTTCTCTCTATTTACCCTTTGCCACACAATTTTTAACGACCCTGACGAAAGATGCCGTTGAAAAACTAAGTGGGAAAAAGAGAAAATGCTAGTAACCAGCATTTTTTCTTTTCTAATAATGATTTCTATCCTTACAATTTTAACGGCCCTGGCAAAATATGCTGTTGAAAACAATGTGGGGAAAGAGGAAATTCTGGTAGAGTGCATTTTCTCCTCGTCAAATAATAATTTCTATCCTTACAGTTATAAGATTTTCTGGTCTGGTAAAGAGTTAACTCTTCCATGCTATAGACGACATCAGAAGCTTTTGTGGACAGTGTAGATCAAGATCAGACTGCACAGAACGTGCAGTCTGATCTCTGATCGACACTGTCCACAGCTTGATACTAAAGTATGACTGAAATATCTCTTGATCTTGCAGTGGAACTGTATTTGTAGCCTTTGAGAAGATGCAAATTATTTATTCAGAAATGAAAGAGTCAAGAAGTCCATCCTAAATATCTCCCTAAATCCTAAATCTCTCCCTTTCCTAATTAAATCCGCCTCGCCAGAATTATGTAACTTATATCAGATAAAACATCAAGCCGGAAAACTTCTGTCTCGCCCATATTGAAAACAGTTACGGAAGTACAAATACAACGTTGAGCATAAAATAGGATTTATATAAAAAGCTCGGAAATAATGTTTGAAAAGAAAAAAAACATAACTAGCATTTTCTGCTTTTCCCACAATGTTTTCAAATGCCTTTCTGTTCAGTTAGAAAAAAAAGACGGACTTTTTTGTCAAGAATTAATGCTGCAAGCAGTGGCGAGTTCTTGCACTGGAACTTATATAAACATGATCTAATTCTTTCGACTTGAAACCAATGTGGTTTCCGTGGTTGTTATGTAGAGTGTCGGCCACGTAACGATAAGGTCCCGAGTTCGATACGCGGGAGCGGGGGGTCAACTTTGGGACTGCTCATTTGCCCACACGTTCAGCTCGTGCACTGGTGTTGTTCCGAGAAAGCAGAATCGAGAGAGATAAGTTTAAATTGCAAGAACTTGTTTCTCAATCGATGTAAAATAAATATGTTTAAACTAAACTTGAAACCTTGCGGGGTCGCTGGTTCGAACCTAAAGTTCAACTAAGTTTTTTTTCCATGGACTAATAATGCTCATTTTGACAGGATGAATTCCAATTAGCTTATAATTCTCTCTACGATGATTATGTGGGAAATAAACCATTACTTTGGAAGACGATTTGCAAATATACTGGCTTAAAAAAAGCTCATTGAAAGCATGGATAGGTGCACTTACCGCCGCGATATAAATGAAACAATGTACGGATTCAAACACCATACAGAGAGAGAGAGAGAGAGAGAGAGAGAGAGAGGGAGAGGGAGAGAGAGAGAGAGGGAGAGAGAGAGAGAAAGAGAGAGAGAGACGTGGACGGACGGACAAGATATAAAGATTTTCAAACAAATGTGTAATAAGGAAGTCTGTTTCAAATAGATAAAAAAATCGCTTGATCCAGTCAATTGATAGAAAACTCGAGGGTTTAACCCACTTCCGATTATTCGATTCTAGATTAATGATAGTTTACGTGGTTTTTAAACAGTATTTCAATTCTTCCTTTTTTAGCTAGTAAATGGTGACATTTACCCTCAACAAACAATGCCGACTTTTAATGAATATAAGAATGAAAGCTATTGGAAAACATCGTGGCAAAAGTAAAACAAATGTGGGTAAACGGCATCTTTTTCCACATCGTTTTCTCCTCTTTCAAAGACACATTTTCCATTTTAGCCGCATCTGATGTGGCGTCTGGGAAAATTCTAATAATTTTCTATTTTGGCCATTCTAATTTTTTTTCGTCTGGTCAAGTGTTAAATAAATGAGTCACGCTCTGGCAAAGGGGAGTTTAATGCATATATGTGACGCATGATACCAAGTAACATAATTCTTTATCGATAAAATCTATTTTGTTAAACAACCGAGTAAATCGTGAAGCAGTATGGTCCTTTGACATGCATAAGATTGACCAGTAGCGAAAAGTTTCGACTCAGGTCAGCCTACCCGGACCTTTGCAGATGCATTAAGCCCCCTTTTCATAGAGCGTGACTCAAATACTTGAACACTTCTTGCGTCAACTACCTGTACAGGAGAGGGAGGTGGAAGGGTGCTCATAGATATCTGCACATATTCGACTCATCGGCCAAATGAAAACAGTAAATGATGACAAAATAATTGGAAAATAAATCGAAGATGGTGAAATATGAGCCCCGTTCTGTGAAAAGGGGGCTTAATGCATTTGCGAAAAGTATCGACTCGGGTCAGCATGCGCAGTCCGCGCATGCTGACCTGAGCCGAACCTTTTCGCTATTGGTCAATTTCTGTATATCCAAGGATCACTCTACCTTATGATTCTATTGGTTGTTACACAAAATTAAGTATGTGATTACTCGCTTGGTATCATGCATCACGGAGATGTATTAAGCCCCTTTTTGCCAGAGCATGGCCCATATCTATTATGAGGGTAAAAAGAGCACTTATTTATCAATTTATCGCTTCCTTCACCCCAAATGTTTTAAAATTAGTCTACCTAACCGTTGTAGACTAAATGGCTCTTTCATTTATCATCTTTGGATCTTGAATGAGTGAGTGTCTGCAGTGCTGGATTCGCCAAAAGCCGCGGGTTCGATCCTCACGCTCTAAATTTTTTTTGGAGTGAGTACTTTCTTGGACAATGCACTTCAGACTCCCAGCCTCGTGCAGTTTAAACCCATGATACATAAACAACCTATCGTCGGGATATGACTGAGATTATGTTGAGAAGTAAAACATAAATCAATCATATTGGACAGTCCGTTCTATTAAACTGCGACTGATTACCCGTCTAACAAAAATCCGAGTAGACAGCTTTTTGAAAACATGGCGGCGGGGGCGGATGTGGGGGGGGGGGTTGGGGTATGTGGGGAAAGGGAAAGGACTACTGATCGTTATATGGGTCTTTTTTCTTGCCATTCAAGGCAACTAGTCCGGTTTTCTTCCTCCATATTTTTTTTTCTTAAAGTCCGCTATTGGTCACCAGTCATCACCGCGCTAAGAATGGTTGTAACCAGTCGACTAACGCTTACTACTACTACTACTACTACTATCTTCATTTTACTTTACTTGACCTTATTTTACTTGACCAAAAGACAAAACTTTGGACTTAAGCACTTGCAGATGGCAAATAAGATGTGTCTAAATGAAGAGATTTGTCTTAAAAACAGTAGAGAACGTTTTGGGAAAGGAGAGAATGCTGGTTATTAACATCTCCTTTTCCCACTACATTTTCTAAAGCTTTCTTCCTCAGTGGTCGTTAACACGCGGGATTGTTTAGTTAAGAAATAATCTTCTTTCTATCGTGGTTTATCGTTCAATAAACCACGGTTGTGAGTTATGAGGCACAATAAATAATCCACGAGGACAATAGCCCGAGTGGTTTATTCATTGCGCCTCATAACTCACAACGTGGTTTATTGAACGATAAACCACGATAGAAAGAAGATTATTTCGATTCTAACATGACCAAGTCTTAATGAAAGGAAAACAAGTTCATACTTAGAGTGAAAACGCGGATGCAGATTATATGCCATTGAATAACTTACGTACTTTACACAGAATGGCGTCACTCTACATAGAATGACGTAGATTTTACCACGCTTTCGTTGCACTGTGTTTATAGAGCCGAATTCACGTGTCATGTTAGAATAAATGGTAAACAAAAGCAAAAGAAAAAAGACTGGTACCCCTGTGTTTGTCAACCCGAAAAACCGAGAATGTCTGCAAACATAGGCACACTGATACGGCTTTTCTACGTCCCTATCGATGTTTGTTTGTACATCCTGTTCGTCTATGCACCCTGAAATTAATTTTACTATTTTAATCTACTACATTCTTCTACGATTTATTCACATGTAGCAATGTTTTGATCCTATTCAGAGACGCTGCTTTTACAACCGTAGATTCAAAGGAGATAGCTCAGTCTGTAACGTACAGGGCTTGGAACTAAGAAGTCGAAGGTTCGTATCCCTAGTTCGACCAAATCTTTCCGACAATTGATGATACAATGCAACAGTATTCGTTCCACACTCGTCGCTGATCAATGTTTCGACGATTGTCATTTGGGAAAGCAGCAATCGGCCTGAGAAGAATTTTGTGTGAAGTACTGGTAAAAGAAACTACATGAAAAGCATGGGTAGATGCACTGGCTGCCGCGAAACAAATGAAATAATGTTGAAAACAGAGTTAACACCTCACAAATGAACATTTGTAGACAAACATGGCCTTTTCATGATATATGACTGAGTTAATTTTCATTTGTTCATTGACTGTCCCCGGATAGTAACCAGATCTAAAATTCATGTATAGATTTATTCATAATGTTTTCGTGCTCATGTCGTGTAGAAAGCAAAAATGAAATGACAAATGAAATCGACCCTTAACCAGAACTCAAAGGATTATCATTTGTCCTTATCAACTTTTCGACCAAATCTCAATTTCTTAGAAAAACCAAAAAACACGTAAATTAGCTGTAGCTCTTGCATTCACTTAAGTAATGTTGAAAGCGGCATAAATAGAGTTTATTTCATCAGCTTGTGGTTAATATGGGGAAATATTTGCCGAAAAAGGGAAAGGTCCGCGAAAATAACGAGTGCCGTAAGGCACGAGTTATTTTCGCGGACCTTTCCCTTTTGAGGCAAATATTTTCCCATATTAACCACAAGCTGATGAAATAAATTATATATTATATATATTTCCTCTGATTATTTTGTCAACGAATGCCACTTTTAAAACTTAAAAACTGAAAAAACTTAAAGAAATAGTTCCAGATTTTCGGCAGGAGGAAAATATTCACCGTGACGGGGAAATAATTCCCCCAGCTTAAATTACATTTCTTTACCCATAACATTTCTAAAAATAGACACATGAAATATAATATACACCATTAACACAACCATTTTGTTTCATAACATACCTTTCAGCTCTACGTAGATGAAGTCCTTCACGTAACCAATCCGCGCCTCCTCCCCTTTTTCAAGTACTGAAGAGATTGTTGAATTAGCTTTGAGTATAATTTCTTCTTTCTCAAACTGTATGTCTGGTGTGGACAAGTCACAAGTCTCGTTCGCCTTTTGCCAATTCAGTTCTTTGGTTGTAAGTCTGTATGTGGCTGTTCCGTCTGCTTCGGTTGTTGGGACTACTGCGGCTGTTATGAAAACTTGGTCTCTTGCAAAGTTACTTTGAACTGCTGAGAGAATAATTAGGTCCAGAAAATATCCGAGATTTGGTCAGCCAATTACTTAAATACTTTACATAACCATAAATATTTTGACTTGTCTTAAAGGACAGCATTCTGAGAAGAAATACCAAACTTGGCACAAGGAATATAATTTGTTTTTGAAAATGTAGAAAAGAATGTGGGAAAAGGAAAAAAAAAAGTTTGTTCTCATCCTTTTCTTCTTTTCGCACAATGTTTTTTAAAAGCCCTCTTTCTGAAAGTAGTTAAAACACAGGATTGTTTGACGAACGGTTAAATCGACTTCTTGCTGTCTCTCGTGGTTTATAAGCTTGGAAAACACTCTGGGAAAAGGAGAAATGGTTCATAACGAGATCGTTCCTTTCCCCAAAATCTTTTCATGTCTGTTATAATTATGTTATTTTCCTTGCACAACAATATTTGTAAAGTTTTTTTCGTGTTTAACCCTTTACCACACAATCCCGAATTTTACGACCCTTATAAATAGCGTTTTTAAAATACCGGTAACCAGCATTTTCTTCTTTTCCCGCATATCTTTCAATCTTTCAAAGACAATTACATTGTATGAACTAGGGAAAGTTTATAATCTACAGTGCGCGACTCACTGACCTTTGGCGGACGATGTAGATCAAGATCAGACTGCACAGAACGTGCAGTCTGATCTTGGATCTACAGGTCCGATAAGGGAGAAAAAAAAAAATCTTTGCTGCTGTGGGTTGACGAAATCTTTTTTACTTCCTAGTTGGAAATGGTAAGCTTCTGCGGATGGCATAGATCAAGATCAGACTTAATCGAACGCACAGCTTAATATAGAGTCTACATGTCTGCTGTTCGAATTCTTGGCTAGGCTAAAATTCTGTTTGTTGTCGTAATTCTTTACGAATAATACCGGGTTTTGACGATTTTTCACACACACAAAAAAAAAAAAAACTTTGAAAACATTGTGAGAAAGAGAGAAAAGGCTGGTAAACAGCGTATCTTCCTTTTTCCAAAAACTGTATAACATTTCAAACAGAAATTTCAACGTCTCAGCTGTATCAAACTTGTACTTTGAAAATGCTTTCACAATTTTTGGAAGATCTAAAATTAGTCTGGTATAGAGAGAGACAGAGAGAGAGAGAGAGAGAGAGAGAGAGAGAGAGAGAGAGAGAGAGAGAGAGAGAGAGAGAGAGAGAAAGAGAGAGAGAGAGAGAAACAAAGAGAGAGAGACAAAGAGAGAGAGAGAGAGAGAGAGAGAGAGAGTTTGACAGAGAGAAAGAGAGAGATGGATTGACAGAGAGAAAGAGAGAGAGAGATGATTCAGATGGTTACTACCATCCGTTTTCTTTCGATTTAGGAGATGTTATTCAACGATGAAAGAGGAAATGTCATTGAGAATCTTTCTCCTTCTGTCACAATGTTTGCAAAAATGTTCTCAGCAAAATAAATAATAATAATTAAAAAAAAAAAAATGTTTTGCATTTGGTGATAACTACATAAATGATTTTTTTTTCTAAAAAACAAGAAACTTACATAAAATAAAGACAAGTAAAAAAAACACTAAAACTGAATTCCTCGCCATCATCTGACATCTGTACAAATACTTTCCTTTTCCTATGGTCATGTGACTGTTTTAATACATTACTACCAATACGGACTACTTTTTTACGAGTTGCAGCGACAACTTTTGATAAAAACTTTATGAAAAAAATGTTTTTAAAAACCAGGATGTTTTCACCATAATTTATATATAGAAACTTAGTTTACTTGTTTCTTTATATCATATATGGGCGGTTTCAGTCATTTGATGTAGATATGTTCTAGTGGCATAACTAAGAAGTTTGGTCTTTCTGCCTTTTATCCAAACCCTGAGGCTGCAAAGTGCAACTAACTGACCCTTTGCGGACAGTGTAGATCAAGATCAGACTGCACAAAACATGCAGTCTGATCTTGCATCCACACAGTCCAATAAGGAGATATTTTTCTTCTAAATACGTTTGAAATAGCATTATTCTGGTTTTAATAATCGGCTTGAAAGTAAGAATTTAAATTATTTAACAGGAAAGGCTTTAAAAGCGATCACGACAACGTGTTAAATATTTCCTGACTATTATATGGTCTGAAACACGCGAAAAGGGGGCATTCGGACATTTGCGTAAATTGTCGTCTCGGATCAGCCTGCGCAATCCGCGCAGGCTAATCCAAGACGACACTTTCCGCTTTCTATGTAATTTTCTGTTTTGCGCAAGTCTACTTTAGCACAAAATCTAATGTAGTCGTAAAGTGCCGATCCGAGACGACACTATACGCAAATGTCCGAATGCCCTTTTTCGCGTGTTGCAATCCATATGTGAGCGGCTCTCTGGCAAAAGGCAGTTTAATGCATATCCGTGATGCATTATACCAACAAGTCATCAAGGATGTTTTCCACATTAATTTATTATGTAGAAACTTCATATACTTGTTTATTTATATCATACTTTTGAGCTTTATATCTAAGTTTTAAGTATTTCAATTTCTTTTAGACTTCCAAATTTTCTGTTCATTCATATTGGGATATTGAAAGTATCTACAGAAGACATGTTAAATGTTGCTCATGTGACTTGATTTGTCTTCAAAGGTTAGAAAACATCGTGGGAAAAGCTGAAAATACTGCTTACCAGCATTTTCTCCTTTTCCCACAAACTTTTTAAAAGCCTTTTTCCCAAGGGTCCTTAAAACTCGGGGCCCGCCCGGGTTGCTCAGTGGTTAGCGTGTCGGACTCGTGACCTGGTGATTGTGAGTTCGATACCCAGTTGAGACAAACTTTCTTTCCGGCGATATTTCGCCTCTCACCACTGATGCATGTGAGAAAGTAGTCAGTGACTTGGAAAGAAAGTAGTGTCAGTACTGGTGTGAGAAAGCCAGGAAACACATGCGTAGGTGCACTGACCGCCGTGATATGACCTAAGCTGTTAAATCGGCGTTAAACTCTAAATCAATAAATCAATCAATCTGTCAATCGAACATTCTTCTCCTTCTTCATCTTCTTCTCCTCCTTCTTCTGCTCCTTCTCTTCCTTCTTCTCGCCGAGTCCCGGTAGCTCAGTCGGTAGCGTGCAGGACTTGAGGACAGGGGGTCGTGGGTTCGATCCCCGGCTCGGCCAATTTCCTTCCGAGGATTGATGATAGTCACTGCGACAGGATTCATTCCTCTCCCACCGCTGGTCATTGTTTCGACAATTGGTTATGTGGGAAAGCAGCCAGTGGCTTGGAAGGAAAAAATTGTGCGGAGTACTGGTAAAAGAGACTCCAGGAAAGCATGGATAGGTGCACTGGCCACCGCGATATAAATGAAATAATGTTGAAAACGGCGTTAAAGACCAAACAATCAATCAATCAATTAGACCTCTTTCTTCTCCTCTTTGTTTTTCTTCTTTTACGTCGTAATCGTCGGCTTTCATCCCCCCCCTCCCCACCCCCGCTTTTCACTCACTAAGTAATAACTTCCCGCTTGAAATGTACATGAATGTTAAGTGAATTTTACATATAAGTTTTTCACTTTCTTTCAGGCGTCAAAATATTCTATTCATTCATATTGAGATATTGAAAACATTTACAGAAGACGTGTTAAATGTAGCTCAAGAGACTGGATTTGTCGTCAAAGGCTAGAAAATATCGTGGGAAAAGGATAAAATGCTGGTTACCAGCATTTTCTCCTTTTCCTACAATATTTTCAATATCCTCTTTCTCCAGGGTCCTTAAAACTCGGGTTTGTGGGATTTAAGGCTAGAGAATACCGGTTTAGCCTTGAACTTGATCATTTCTTTCAAATTTATTTTTTCTGTCATGAGTGTACTCCCTAACATTGTCTATTTAAGAAATAATCTTCTTTCTATCGTGGTTTATCGTTCAATAAACCACAGTTGTGAGTTATGAGGCACAATAAATAATCCACGAGGGCGATAGCCCGAGTGGTTTATTCATTGCGCCTCATAACTCACAACATGGTTTATTGGACGATAAACCACGATAGAAAGAAGATTATTTCGATTCTAACATGACAACTCTTAATTAAAGGAAAACAAGTTCATACTGAGAGTTAAAACGCGGATGCAGATTATAGTCCATTGAATAACTTACTTACTTTATACAGAATGACGTCACTCTATATAGTATAACGTAGATTTTACCACGCTTTCGTTGCACGGTGTTTATGAAGCCGAATTCACGTGTCATGTTAGAATGTGATATTACTGACACATTATAACTTGCCAAGAGCAGGGCCGTGATCTGTGAAAAGGGGTCTTAATGCATCTGCGAAAACTTCGACCCAGGTCAGCCTGCGCAGTCCGTGCAGGCTGACCTGGGCCGAAACGTTTTCGCTATTGGTAACTTTTCTATATGTCCAATGGCCAGTCTACCTCATGACTAAGTCGGTTTCTAAATAAAGTGGCTGTTACGGATCCATAAGTATATGATGGCTTGCTCGGTATGATGGATAACAGAGATGCATTAAGCTTCATTTACCAGAGTATGGCTTATTTTTTTACAACTTGTAGCAGACTGTTTTGGAAAACATCCCTGCAAAAGGAGAATTTGCTCCAAAGGAACATGCTTCCCTTTTGCCATTATGGGTTTCCACAGTAGTTCAATACATATTCAGCGCCAAAAGTGAAAACAGGGAATTTTAAAAACACGGCATAAGCCAAGATCAAACTACACAGGATACGCAGTCTGATCTTGGATCTATACCGTCCGCTTGTTTAGTCAGGCCTGTAAGATCAACATCCCTCTAAATGTCAGTGAAGCGTGTTTTCAACAGTAGAAAAAGGTCGACTCTATATCAGCCATGCTTTGTGAAAAGGGGGTTTAATAGATCTGCAAAAAGTATCGACCCAGGTCAAACTGCGCACTCCTCGCAGGCTGACCTTGGTGGACACTTTTTGCTTTGGGTCAATTTTATGCTTGTCAAAGAACAACTTTGCCTTATGATTCAGTTGGTTGTTAGACTAAAAGGATTTTGTAGATCAATCGTTACGTAAAAACTTGCTTAGTATGATGCATCACGGAAATACGTTAACTCTCTAATACACAATTTCGAGGTTAAACGACCCTGAAAGAGAAGGTTTCTGAAAACATTGTTGGAAAAAGGAGAAAATGCTGGTAACCATCATTTTCTCTTTTTCCAACAATGTTTTCTGTCCTATCAAAGATAGAAATCATTATTTTAGCTCCATGTAATTTGTTGTTTGCTAATACTTCCAACTTTGGTCACGTGTAGAATTTTGTAGTTTGGTATGAATTTAAATCCGCTTTTACGAGAGTATGGCTTATATATCTGGCGCGGAAAGAGTTGATGATGATGATGATAACATCTATTCTACAAGCAAGTTTTCGAAATTGTATATTACTTTAGAGAACGCTTTCCCATACAGTTAAGTTTTAATGTTAAATCCACTTAATATTCCTTAGGAAATGAATAATACACATAGAGGATATTTGTTTTTTATGAGTGGCGCAGCCACGATTGAAAATATTACCGATGATGTTCACGAGATGAAATAAATTTCGATCTTTAACAAAAAAAAAAAAAAAAATCTACTTATTTCATGCTTTTAACCCTTTCTGGGGGGAACTTAATCAAAATCCAGTATAGTTCTTTTCGGTTATTCCCCGTGGCGTACCCCCTCCGCATAGCAACGCATTACAATATTACGTCAAGCGCGAGAAATGTAAGGTAAATTACGTCATATTTCCATCTAGTTGTGAGGCACGCGCATTTTACCTCGGTAACTAATGCGCGGGAACAACTGTTTCCGCCTACAATTGAAGAGTTTGAATATAAAAAACGGTATTTTCACTGGTCGTAACCATGAAATATCGAAAAATATTTCACCGATATTTCTCGATGACCTACCGGAAAGCATGAAATAAAATTGAAAAATATATTTGAGCAATGCTCTGTGAAAAGGGGGCTCAATGTATCTGCGAAAAGTATCGACCCAGGTCAGCCTGCACACTACGTGCAGGCTGACCTGGGTCGAAACTTTTCGTTTTTGGTCAATTTTCTGTATGTCCAAGGAATGGTGTACCCCATGATCAAGTCGGTTCTAGAAAAAAGTGGCTACTTTGGATGTATGATAATGTTAAGGCTTGCTTGGTCTACTGCATCACGGAGGTGCATTAAGCCTCCTTTTGCCAGAGCATAGCTTATATTCTGTTTTCAATATTTCGGCTAATGCATTTTTCAAGAAATTTAACATGAAATGAATGCCTTCTACATTTTGTGACTATTTTTTGATTACTGCAGATAGAAAAAAGCATTTCATTCTATTGCGGCTATCCATAGACATAACAACCACAGTTTCCGGTTTAAATCGGAGACAAACCCCTACAGTTTCTTTACCCCATAAACCTTATATGGATTTTATTTATCTACGTTTAGACAGATAACTAGATTACAACACCGTCAAGCGTTTGTTTCCTCTCTGGCTGTGAAGATGTCTCTTTAACTCACGGCGACTGCATATCTCACTCGGTACTACGAGTGCCACACGACTTGCTCAGCAATACCATGCCCAAGAAGACTTCCACGTGACCATCAGCTTTACGGGTAGGCCTCGATCACGGGTTGCCTGGCCACAAAACCTAAGCACAAAATATCTCCCGAATAATCCCGTGTTTATACGACAAAAAAAAAAAAAAAAAATTGAAAAAGCTGTGGAAAAAAGAAAAAAATACCTGTAATCATGGCATCATTTTCTGTTTTTCCCAGAATGTTTTTTTTTTCCAATCGTACGCAAACAAATCCTTACATTTGACCCAAGTTCAATTTGTCGTCGAAGAACTGAAAAAGTTGTGGAAAAAGAAAAAAATGCCAATAATCATGGTATCATTTTCTATATTTTCCTTAGTTAGGCATCTTTACAGCCAGAGAGTAAACAAACGCTGTTAAAACTTGACGGTGTTGTGATCTTGTCATCTGTGTAAAGGTAGATAAAAAATCAATATAAGGTGTATGGGGTAAAGAAACTGTAGGGATTTGTCTTCGATTTAAACCGGAAACTGTAGTTGTTATGTCTATGGCTAGCCGCAATATAATGAAATGCATTTTCTATCTGCCGTAATCTGTGCAACCTTGCAACCTTCTGGGGCAATATTTGGCATGATGATAGAAGAGTGATTATAGTTTCATAAAATAAAAAAAAAAACGGTTAAAAAACTGCATGAAAAAGAGTGAAGATGTACGTTTAATGTTGTTTTTTTTCCTACGAAAACAAATCCAGTTTGTTCCACGTTCAATATATCGTCTACAAATGCTTTCAACATGATCTAGCCTATAACTGTGTTTTTAACTACCGAGTATTGAAAAGACACGGTTCACTAAATGTGATCATATGTGTCATTGGAACTCATATTCTGACCAGCCGGTGTTGTGTCGTATGTTTGACTGTATATATCGTTCTTCACTTTACTGTATTCACCGCCATCTGCTATTGCACGTATAGCGCGATTCCTTCCTTGTGTCGTATCGTAGACATGACAAGCAGAGCTAGTTGCTACAGAATCATAGGTATTTTGACATTTATCCGAACCAAATTTATTTTTCTGTCCAAGTTTGTCGTAACACCCATCGTCGTTATCTCTCATTGTCCGATCGTACACGTGGAGTTCGACACTTGCACCTTCAGAACTTCTTATGTCTGTCATTTCAATATCACCTTCGTTTGAATGTTTATTCTTTTCTAAGACGACATACGTTCTAGTGACATCTGTCTCTTCGTTTGTGACATATGTATACTCCGGCTCTTCCCCTGTTGCTGATGTAAAGTTATCTTGTATAGGAACAATAGACAGATCGTGTGGGATTTTGGCTGTGTCATCAATATCTATATCATGATAGTCTATGTTTACGTCGTGATGTTCTGCAGGTTCTCCAAAATGGTTTCGTCCTGGTATCGCCTCATCATTCAACTTGTTGGAGTTTCTTTGGTGTTTCTTTTTCACAAGTTGCCTAAAACAAGGTTCAATTTACCGAAAGATATTGTATTAGCTACTTCTTTTGACCTGATCCTGACCTTTATGCTGAATATATAAGTAGGATATAAATAGAACTCCGACTTTTATTCGGAAAGTTATATATACACGGGAAGGTACTTACATACACAGGTAAGCAATGTAAACCCTTGGCCTACTAAGCGCGACTCAAGGCGCTTTTGCGGTCAGTGTAGATCAAGATCAGACTGCACAGAACGTGCAGTCTGATCTTGATCTACACTGTCCGATGAGAAGATATTGTTCCCCCAAAATAACTTTAAAATTGCAATATTTGCTTTTTGTACTATTGACTGAAAAGTTTCAATTAACTTATTTAGTAAGCTAGGGGTTGATAGTCGCGCATACCGTATGAAATACTTCCGTGACCATTCGGGACATATGCCGAGCGATGCCGAGGATAAAAATAGAATACTAATTTATGTAAACGATGTTGACCTTGGTCAGGTTTAATGAAGTAGGTAATAATCAAGTAAGGGAATCAGTAATTAGGTCAGGCTGATGTTTTGCTGATTGACTTACCGGCAAACTGACAGATAGCTCGATATCGGTCTAGAGACTTCGATATCAACCTGTACAGTTCAGTTATGCACTAAATCTAATGAATCAACAAAACCGAAGATTTCGTTAGAAAAACCAACCAACGAACCAGCTAATAAATTCTTCTGTCAGTCAATTCTCTGGTATGCCAGCCAGTTAACCAACCGATCAGTAAGACCTACCAACAGATTCTCAACGTTGCCAAATGTTCAATCAACTAACCAACCAGCCAGTCAGCAAGTAAGGTAGCCAAGTTGGTAGCAAGGAAACAAACGCGACAAAAAATTGGCACAACAATACCCACACATGACATTAGCCATTTAACAAACAGTACTGAGTTTTAACTACCCTAAGGAAGAGAACTTTTGAAAACAATGTGGGAAGAAGAGAAAATGCGGTTACCGGCATTTTTTTTCTTTTACCCAGAATGTATGCTACTGTCCCGAAAAGAAATTTGATTTTTTTTATCACATTAATTTTTTGCAAATGCTTTCTATTTAGATAAGGTTAAACTTTTGTCATTTGGTAAAGAGTAAAAAAAACATTCTTCATAAGGATCGTATAGATCTGAATTAGCTGGTGAGAATTTTATAGAAATGAATTATGCCCTGTGAAAAGGAGATTAAACGCATTTGCAAATTGTATCGACCCATGTCAGCCTGCGCAGTTCGCGCAGGCTAACCTGGGTCGAAACAATTTGCTACTGGTCAATTTTCTGCATGTCAAAGGGTCATTTTACATCACGACTCAGTGGGTTGATATACAAAATGGATTTCATGGTTCCATAACCATGTAATGGCTTGCTTATTATAATGCTTTACAGAGATGAGATGCATTCAATCCCCATTTTACCAGGGCACTGCTCCAATGTGTGTCTTACAATCTGAGCTGAGCCTATTGCCAGTTGTTCAGTTGGTAACGTAGAGGGCTTGCAACAAGGGGAGTCAAGGTTTGATTCCAAGCTTGACCAAGTTCTGTCAGAGGATTGGTAACAGCCTATGTGACAGGATTCATCCCTCACTCACTGCTGGACATAATTTCGACGATGTTTATAAGGGAAAACAGCCAGAGGCTTATAAAGAATATTGTGCGAAGTGTTGGTCAAAAGAAACTGCAGGAAAGCATTGATAGACCTATGCATCCGCGGCTGCCATTATCAGTAGTATAGTCTGCAGGCCAGCTTCCGTGCGTGTAGTGGAGGATGAGAACCACCCCCCCCCCTCCCCCGCACAAGGCGCCCTGGAGATCAATCAATCACTGTTGACGGATGTCCTCGTAAAAACGCCCATTCGTCATTACTTTATTTCCTTGGTGGATGTGACGTCCCTATTAATCACTTTATTTCCTGATGGATGAACCGCCCTTATCAATCATCCCGTTGACGTGCCGTTTGCTCGACGTTGATGGATGTTCTCGTAAAAAAGGCCTCCCGTTATGAACTTTTAAGGTAAAATTTGATTAAAATGTTTCACCTTTGATTCTCGTAGGTAGCATATCGCTTCACTAAATTTCAAAGTAAATGAGTAAACATTCAAGTTCGAGACCGCTGTTATAAAACTGAAACATTCTATGTCGTTTCTGCAAAGCACGGTTGATAAGACAAGAAGAAACCTAAATACATGTAGTTTTGAAATTATGATAATGAGATAGCAGTTGTCAAGAATATGAGTGATTGTTTCAACAAAGTTTAATGTATTTGCAATGTGTCAAGAGGATGAGTGATTGTTGTAAGAAAGTTTAACGTATTCTTAATGTGGTAAAATTATGATAATTACTCTACATGAATGAAACATTTTCTCAACATACAGCTGAAGGAGTTCGAAGACTTTGCCGACAGACCACAAGAAGGGTGTGTAAAAAGAAAACAAATATGTGTTATAGATATTTTTTGGTTTTTATTAAGATCTAAATTGAAACATAGTAAAAGACTGGAATACAATGTCATTTGTTTAACTCTTTAAAATGGATTGCATTATATAGTTATTTTCTGTTATGACCACTTCATCACTTTTCAAGGTTATTGTCACTGTCGGTGGGTCAAAGTCGTTCTAGGTTCGAATCCTGCCCGGTCCCTGTATTTCTGCTTTGCATTTGTTCATTTGTTTCTTTCTTACGGACTTTGTTCGTAAGATGGGGGCTTGTCCGGGATTAGCCATTGAGCCATTAATCCCATTTGTTGTCCAAAAACGGACTTTCTGCCTAATAAGGCTTTGAGTCATCAATAAATGGTGACTATAAGAGGGGTGTGTTACGGGAGACCATACCTTCAAGCAAGGCTTCATCCCGATTTAAATACAATACCTAACAACTGCGTTAGGAAGAATTCTCTTTGGCTCAGTGGTTCTGGTGTTGGCCTTTAGTCCAGGCGTTCTAGGTTCGAATCCTGCCCGGTCCCTGTATTTCTGCTATGCATTTGTTCATTGTTTCTTTGTTACGGACTTTGTTTGTAGGAACATAAATTATCATAATTCTACCACATTAAGAATAAATTAAACTTTCTTTCTTAATTTCAAAACTGCATGTATTCAGGTTTGTTCTTGTCTTATCAACCGTGCTTTGCAGAAACGAGATAGAATGTTTCAGTTTTATAACAGCTGTCTCGAACTTGAATGTTTACTCATTTCTTTGAAATTTAGTGAAGCGATATGCTACCTACGAGAATCAAAGGTGAAACATTTTAATCAAATTTTACCTTAAAAGTTCATGATGGGAGGCCTTTTTTACGAGAACATCCATCAACGTCGAGGAAACGGCACGTCACAGGGATGATCGATAAAGCTGTTCATCCATCAGGAAATAAAGTGATTAACAGGGACGTCACATCCATCAAGGAAATAAAATGACGACTAATTGGCGGTTTCTTTTACGAGGACATCCGTCAACAGTGATTGATTGATCTCTCGGGCGCCACGGCAACGGGGGGACCTCATCCTCCACCACACGCACGGGAGCTGGCGTGCAGACTATACTACTCACATCACTAAAATAATGTTTAAAATGATATTTAAGACCAAACAAACAAACGAATGAATGAGCGAGTGAGCGAGCGTTTGAGCAAGCAAACGATCGGAGGAAGGTACATACAAACAAACAAACTCACCATCTGATGAATAACATCAAAATAATCAGCGAGACAACTGTTATGGGCACACTGATATAAACAGCCACTGTAATGATATAAAACTCAAGGGTGTAGAATAGCCTGATTAAAATTGAAACTTATTTCATAAAACGCCAATTTTTATGCAACGCATATTCCAGCAACGCGCTGTACAACATTAAGGCACACAATCCACATAATATGGCCTGCAACACGCCAAAATGGACATTCAGACATTTGCGTTAAGTGTCGTCCCGGATCAGCCTGCGCAGCCATCGCAGGCTGATCCGAGACGACACTTTCCGATCGTGTGTGATTTTCTGTTTCACGCAAGTCTACTGCAGGACAAAACCTAATGTTGACGTAAAGTGCCGTCTCGGATTAGCTTGCGCGGACTGTGCAGGCTGATCCTAGACGGCACTTTACGCAAATATCCAAAAGCCATTTTCCGCATGTTGCACTCCATATAAAACAGTGAAAGAAGTCACACCAGTTTTCAAAACAATAAGTAAAATTGTCTGAAATAGAATCTGGCAAAAAGGTGTTTGATTCGGGGGTGTAGCAGGGACAGATTGTAACTTAAACTTATTTATTTGGTAACACGGTTATTTTTATGCAATGCATATTCGATTGCACTGTTCAATGGAAAAACACACAATCTACAGATAAAACAGAGAAAGAAAATACACTAGTGACCAATACAGCTAGTACCTGCAATAAAATCTGGCAAAAGGGGATTTAATGCATTTCTGCGATGTATTATACTAAACAAGTCGTCGCATATTTACGCATCCTTAAATTCCGTCTCGTCTAAAGACCGACCGAATTGTGAGGTAGACTGGTGTTTTGACATGTAGGAAATTAAAAAAAAAAAAAAAAAAAAAAAAAAAAAAAGTAGAATGACCCAGGTCAGCCTGCATGGACTGCGCAGGCTGAAGTTTGTCAATATCTTTTGCAGATGCATAAAACGCCCTTTTCACGGAGCATTGCTCAGTTAGTTTATATACGCCTTTTACAAGTATCAAGAGACTCAGATTCTCGACAGGTACGCAGTTTTATATAAGAGGACCAACTGTACTTAAATTTCTGTCACCAAATGTCATAGTTCTATTAAATGGCACAGTGAAGCACTTGTTACTTGTATCTGACGATCTTAGGTTTTAATTTGGGGTTTGTATCGATAATAATTCATTCAAATATGCCAGAACAATCGCAGTTGAACTACGTTGCAAGTTAAGATTTGGAATATAAACCTTGCCTTGATTGGTAACCAGTGAACTTGTATGCAAGTTTGCTGTGGGCCGTTGCATTTTCCACCATTTGATACTAGTTTACCACAACTAGTTTGTATATTATGCATTTTATAGAGGTCACATTTAGCTGTGCAATGCAAAATTACATTGAAGTTATCCTAGTGAGAATCAACCAATGATATAACCAACAGATCTGTAGCTTGCTTGGACAGGCATTTGCCAATTCATTTTATCTTTAAAAAGTTGAGCACAGCAGACCGATATATACTTCTAATGTGATCCTTCAAATTCAAAAGATCATTAGAAACGCAACATTTTTTTAAATAAAATTTTGTAAACTAATTGTATTATACTGCAAAGAAATTTCTCGTGATCTGATTGGATAATATGCCCCGAACATATATATCATGTACACTGGCAAAACCAACGGAAAAGCAGTTTCCCTCTCGGGAGCCCCGTATACATGACTACATTTTCAACACAACATCCAAAATGGCGGTGTCGATCAAGATCAACATCAAGATTATGCACCAAACTGGACGTTTTACCAAGGTTTCAGTTACGTCAGTTCCCAGTGACGTCAGTTTTCATTGAATTGGGGCACTGAGATGGAAAATTCTACTTCGTCAGCGTACTGAATTTTTTAAACCAAAAAGCATGTAAATTTCGTTAAATACACGTTGGAATGGTAAAACTTTGCAGTATAACAAGCCTTCGGCTCTGGGCGACATGATTCACCATAGCCGTGAACAAGTTTCCAAGTCCCCTGCCACCTGACCGTACAACTAATATTATACTGCAAAGAAATTTCTCGTGATCTGATTGGATAATATGTCCCGAACATATATATCATGTACACTGGCAAAACCAACGTAAAAGCAGTTTATCTTTCGGGAGTACCGTATCCATGATTACACTTTCAACACAATATCCAAAATGGCTGCGTCGATTAACATTAAGATTATGCACCAAACTGTACGTTTTACCAAGGTTTCAGTTACGTCAATTCCCAGAGACGTCAGTTTTCATTGAATTGGGGCACTCAGACGGAAAATTCTACTTCGTCAGCGTACTGAATTTATGAAACCAAGAAACAGGTAAATTTCGCTTAACACACGTTGGAATGGTAAAACTTTGCAGTATAAAAATTCGTTGTACAGTAAGGTGGCAGGGGACTTGGTAACTTGTTCACGGCTGTGGTGAATCATGTCGCCACCTCGCCTTCGGCTCGGGGCGACATGATTCACCACAGCCGTGAACAAGTTTCCAAGTCCCCTGCCACCTGACCGTACAACTAATAATGTCCCCGGGAATGTCCTATTTCCTAACTTTACATTTTTTGCAAAATATGATAAATTCTATTTTCGACATAGTCGTCCTAGGATTACTTTGAATCATCCAATCCTTCATAACGAGTGCGAAATGATTCATGAATTGCCTCGCGGTCTTCACTATGGGTATAGCGATGTAAACCAGTTCTTCACTATGGGTATAGGGATGTAAACCAGTTCTCCACTATGGGTAGAGCGATGTAAACCAGGTCTTCACTACGGGTAAAGCGATATAAATTTGTTCTTCACTATGGGTAGAGCGATGTAAACCAGTTCTTCACTATGGGTATAGCAATGTAAGCCAGTTCTTCACTATGGGTAGAGCGATGTTAACCAGGTCTTCACTACGGGAAGAGCGATGTAAATTTGTTCTTCACTAATGGCAGAGCGATGTAAATTAGTTCTTCTCCATGGGTAGATTGATGTCAATGAGTTCTCCATTATGGGAAGAGCGATGTTAACCAGGTCTTCACTACGGATCGAGCGATTTAAATCAGTTCTTCGCCGTTCTTGTTCTTACAACCAATGTTATATAACAATTCTTGTTCTTACAACCAATATTTTACAATTGTTCCAAAGTAAAGGAACTTAATGACGACAAATCAAATGAGGAATATATAATGGTATTTGTATTAGAAAGGGTAGAAAACACTGTAACCAGTATTTTTTTTTTTTTTTTTGTAATTTCTTTAAAAAGGTTATTCCCAAGGGTCTTTAATACAAATGACTGTTCTTTTATGATCATTAATTTTACATTAGAGGATGAAAAAGCAACTGTCTGCGCAGGACATGCGTCCTTATCTTGGATCTATATCGTCGTATTGTTTAGTCAAGCCTATAAGTAAAATGTCTGTCTAAGTTTCGGCGGGTTGTAGTTTCAGCCGACGAAACAGGTCGGGTTAATATGCTTGGTGCCAAAAGAGTTTAAACCCCATGCCCTCTGCATCTTTTTTTCTTTTATGCTATTTTTTTTTCTTTTTCTCAAAGAAAGTAAAAAATCATCAAGATTTAGTGAAAAGATTATAAAAATCGGTAAAAGCAAACAGATAAGGCGCATTTTCGTTTACGTAGATCCCGTCGTAAAAATAGTCCATGCTAAAAATAGAATTACACGCGGTGAAAACAGAGTGTCAAAGATGATGTTAACAAGCAGTATCGAACTAAGCAATGGAAATACTTCGGGGGTAAAAATATATTCTGCATCTTTTATTAATTGTAAGGTATCTTTACTGTATGCAAATAACCTCACATCTCATTGCGGTATTTTGAGTTTTGCTTCGAATTAAAGAGGTTTTCCGTAATTATAATGTTATTTAAACCATCAATGAAGTACACATCGTTTTGGTATCTTTTCTGAAACTATTGTTTGCTTATTTAACGGCGTACTTTAATGTCTTTAATCCAGAAATTAGACCCAGACGATTGCAGTCTCAGTTTTTTTCCCAGAATGTCTCAGCAAGGTGGACAATGTTTAGTGCAGTCTGATCTTGATCTACACCGGTCACAAAGGCATCTATAGTTGTCAAACGGGCTATAAGGTTAATGTCTAAACCACAGATATCTATCTCCTTGCTGATAGTGTTTATTACCGTTACCTAGATTGTTGTCGGTACTCCCCGGTGACGGAAAATGTGTCGATGCTCTATTGGTGCTCAACGATACGTCAGAACCTGGGAAAGGAAACGTGGAAAAAAGAAGCAGAAATTATTAATTAAATAATAATAATAATAATAATAATAATAATAATAATAACATGTGTTCAGTGATTTGTGGCATATACAAATAAATTACATATAATGTAACTGAAAAAATGTATGAGATACAATAGGACACATAAGAAGCCAATCTTAACAAATCAATCCATTACCTCTTATATCACAAAAATAGAAAAATTATAACATTAATAAAGTTCTTTGAAAAAATAGTCCAAAACAATTTTTATGTCTTTCTTTCAATACTATGTTTTCCTTTTAAAATTGTGGTACATGTGAAAAGTTGCATATTTCTACCAGTTAGAAGTCACGACTTCTACTGCAAGTATAACTTATCTAAGATAAACTGTATCGTAATGGTTTATCTAAAGCTTCTATAATCAAATACCCAGTTCAGTTCAATCAAACAACTATGTTCAGCTCACCGAGTTCAATCTAACATATATTGTACACCTTAGTTTAGTTCAACCAATCAAATGTCATACTTCTCAGTTGAATTCAACCAAACAAATATTGTACATCTAAGTTAAATTCAATCTAGCAAATATCATACATCTCAGTTAAGTGCATCAAACATAATATATTAGATTTATTAAAAAAAAAAAAAAAAAAAAAAAAAAAAGAAGGTCATAGACCCATGAGGTATATAAAACATGTATAATACAGAATAATACAATATGTCGAACCTAATCAAATATTATAAAAAGTGATTCAGTTATCCGTTTCAGTCATAACTCCCCGTCATTCCATCAGTGTCTATCTACCTTGTTCGAATCGAAATATCAAGATAGACAAATGGATTGATGGGGAATAAAGCGAAAACATCATCTGCAAACAATTGTGCAACCTTTTAATTTGTATGATAATTCACGATCACTCCATCTGTGTCCAAAGAAAAAAAATACCCAAAGCGATTGACAGAGAATTATCATGCTCAGACACATTTTAGTTTAATAGTTTTACGAACAAAGTCCGTAACAAAGAAACAAATGAACAAATGCATAGCTGAAATATAAACCGCATCTGGCGGGATTCGAACCCACGGCGGTCAAGATCCTCGTTTTTCGAGGTTTTAAAAGACTAATACCATAACCACTGAGCTAAAGAGATATCTCCCTAACGCAGTTGTTAGGTATTGTATTTAAATCGGGACGAAGTCATGCATGAAGGAGTGGTCTCCCGTAACACACCCCCTCTTAAAGTCATCATTTAGTGATGACTCAAAGCTTTATTAGGCAGTAAGTCTATTATTTAGACAACAAGTGTCCGTTTTTGGACAACAAATGGGATTAATGGCTCAATGGCCAATCCCGGACGAGCTCCCATCTTACGAACAAAGTCCGTAACAAAGAAACAAATGAACAAATGCATAGCTGAAATACAAACCGCATCTGGTGGGATTCGAACCCACGGCGGACTGGATCCTCATTTTTCGAGGTTTTTAAAGACCAATACCATAACCACTGAGCTAAAGAGATATCTCCCTAACGCAGTTGTTAGGTATTGTATTTAAATCGGGACGAAGCCATGCATGAAGGAGTGATCTCCCGTAACAATAGCTATACTTAATTAACCAATCAAATTGACAATAGTATATTATATATGTACAACATAGTCGTAATACTCTCAACTGTTTTAAAAACAGCAGTTACCCTTTTGCAAAAATAAAAATAAAAGTTAAATAGCGAAAATAGAGAAACTAACCATAATGGAAATAAGATCAGACTGTGCATATGTGCAAGCACAAACGTTAAATACCGAAAACGAGAATAGCGAAAGGAACGGAACAAAATCCGACTGCAAGATGGGCACACAGATCCTCGTCCGCACCTTCACCTACAGCGCAAAAGTTAAACAGCGGAAATAGCGCAAATAACCAATGGTGTGGAATAAGATCAGACTGTGCATATGTGCAAAAATAAAAGTTATAATATTACATCGTACATCTCTGGTAAGTTTTATCAGAAATATGTACATCTCAATTGCAATCAATCAAACAAATATGGTTTACCACAATTAAGTTCATCAAATAAATGTTGTATACCTCAGTTAAGTTTAGATACAGCTCAAATAAGTTGCGTGTTTTGATTACAAGCACATGAAAAGTCGTGGTTAAAAGGAAAAAATTCCTCTTAGCAAGCGATTTTCTATTCCCCATTTTTAAAAATATTTGTCTCCTGCAAAATGAAAAAGGGTATATCGAAAATCCATTCTAACGTATAAACAAAAAATACCACTTACTTGAAGTATCTCTGTTGTAATATGTCACTGGGACAGACGTTGAACTTGAAACAAATGGTGTGATTGTGTTTTGTTTCGCTAGAAATAAAGAATCATATTATAAAATTATCCTCTACCCAGGATGCTTTTAACCCTTTAGGAAACAGAATCCACCATGTGAATTAATGTTGTCTTTCTTCTTCAAATGCCTTTATTTGTGCTAATCTAAAGTAAGTTTAACCAATCAAATGTCATGCATCTTAGTTGAATTCAATCAAACAAATATTGTACATCTAAGTTAGATTCAATCTATCAAATATCATACATCTCAGTTAAGTGCATCAAATATAATATAACATCGTACATCTTTGCTAAGTTTTATCAGAAATATGTACATGTACATCTTAATTGAAATCAATCAAACAAATATGGTTAACCACAGTTAAGTTCATCAAATGTTGTATACCTCAGTTAAGTTTAGATAAAGGACGAATAAGTTGCGTGTTTTGATTACAAGCGTAGGAAAAAGTCGTGGTCAAAAGGAAAAATTCCACATAACAAGCGATTTTCTTTTCCCCACATTTTTAAAAATATTAGTCTCCTGAAAAATGAAAAAGGGTATATCGAAAATCCATTCTAATGTGCAAGCACAGACTACCACTTACTTGAAGTATCTCTTTTGTAATACGTCACTGGGACAAGCGTTGAACTTGAAACAAATGGTGTGATTGTGTTTTGTTTCCCAAAAAATAAAGATTCATATTACAATAATCCCGAATTTTAACAACCCTGAGGAAAAGAGACGTTTGAAAAGTAAGGCTTTTGATTGTGGGAAAAGGTGTAAATGCTGTTAACAGTCATTTTCTCTTTTCCCCAGAATGCTTTGTACCCTTTCAGAGACGAAATCCATCATTTGAATTACATTTAATGTTTCTTCTTCAAATGCTTTTGCTTTGTACAAGTCTAAACTTTTGCCTTTTGGTAAACCCATTGGTTTTCACAAGCCCGTTACGTTACCGAATTAGCTTCCGGGCATGGCGTAGAAGATGAATAATTTAATGAAACTTGTGGTACCAGGGTCCTTTGTCTGGATACAAGGCTCTTTGTAAGCAATATCGTCGTATTTGATTGGTTAATCTGTTCAGCTTTTCATTTGGTGTTTCTGATACTCGTCGATTTGTCTTTATTTTTGTATTTTTAAACCTGTGTAATTAACGTTATTTGTTATTGTGCCGTTGTCTTTTAATTTCAACATTTTATTTTTTGAGTCTCTTTTACATCAAACATCGTCGAACCACCATTCAGCGGACAGAGAAGAATAAATGGTTTTATGAATTACAAAACTTTCTCAGGGTTTCGGCTCAAGATGTTCTTTTTTAAGATACTGCCCGTCAATGTCCCTATTTTATTACCCCTTTCTTATTACCTTCGCAACAAATGGCTCTGCGATTGGGTTCCAAACTGTCAGTAAAACGAAGATATAGGCTGTTATTGCTTTTATACACGTATCCATACTGTCTGAATATGGAGGCTGTTTTTGTATTCCTTTCTGTTCAATAGACAGAATATAGAATCACGTACTTTACTTTTATTTGTATATGCGTCAAATTTCTAAAATTGAGAGACACAGAGGAAGAAAGATTTAGAGAGAGAGATAGAGACAGAGAAACGAAGAGAGAGTGAGAGAGAGAGAGAGAGAGACAGACAGACAGACAGGCCATTCCTAGATTTGACCTCTTGACCTTGTATTCCCCCGAGATGAACTTGGTGAACTTCTCCCAGATGGCTCTTTTATTAGGAAATAAAATTCTGGCAAGAATCGCGTGCATTGGACAGGAAATATCGCCTATATATGGCACTCAAGGTGTTTCGATTTTTTATTCTTTCACTAAAGTTTGATCGAGCTGCCTTATTCTCACAAACGCTGAAATATTATCGAGACACATGTTCTTATAAGGCTTTGTATGAACTGGACTGAAAATTTGGACTTTAGAGTACACAAATGCTATTTCCTAGATATGAACCCGTGCCGTACTCTTTGGCAGAAGATTATCAATACTTAAACTTTTTTTTCCTGAGGTAACACTTTTTTAAATTAATTTTTCGAGCACTGCAATGAAATCATGGCCTATGGAGTGCGCACATGGTTTTTTCAGATTTGACATTGTGACCATTTTTTTTTGTTGCCCATAGGTGACCAATGCTAGAATTCGTAGGACATTTTGTGGAGACAAACACTTTGACCGGGTTTGTGAGCACTGGGCAAAGAGAAGTGGCTTCTAGGATGCACATGCAGTAAAACTTGCCGATGCAAGACGAAGGACACAAAACGGTAGCCAGATACAGCACTCTCAAAAAAGCTAAAAAGCTCAAAAAGTTTAAAATTTTCTGCTAAAAGAGGGTTTAAACGAAGTATATCACAAATGTTCGCGCGCATCCTACTGAGCATGTGTTTTTGTCATGTATAATGAAACAAAAGTCCACCTATGTATTATTTGCACATATAGTAATACACTGAAACAAGTAGCACTTTCCTCGGATAACATTGGCAGAGAGAGAGATAGAGAGAGAGAGAGAGAGAGAGAGAAATGGATGTGTGAATTGTCACCGTGAAATAACTAAAATACCATTGACACGGCGTTACACACCAAATAAGCAAAAGCAAACAAAAGCAGGAAATTTAAAACTGTAAAAGTATAACTGTTTCCACTTTGAAAATTATTGTGGGAAAGGGGGAAATCCCTCCTAATGAGCAATTTCTCCTTTTCCTAGTTTGTCCGCTGAGCTCTTTCCCATTTTTCCCCTTGAAAAAATTAACTTCCACAGTGACCTTCATCCCTGTTTTCTGACGAATAAGCACGGAAGGTGCCATATTTTTTTTCTCTTAGTTTTTAGAATGCTAAATTCTATTAGTGTGGAAATTAAAAAAAAAAAAAAATGTCCGTTAGAAAGTATGTATTTATTAAAGAATAAACCTTAATTTGGTCAAATTATCTCCCTTTTTAACTCAATGGGCTATATATAACATGCATATTTGTACATTTACCATGCTTATAACCAGGCTTATACATATTTTTTGTGCAAATCCAAATAAATTTTCATTAAAATAATGTGTATTTGTATATTCTTCCGGTAATTTTCCTGTTTTACTGATTATTAAAGAAAAACGTGTTATATCCAATATTAGCTGAAATTTGGAACTGTATACACCTTTTGCAAAGGCAAATTTCTCGGAAACGAGCACGGTGACCCATATCCTTTTATACTGTAATGTCCTGGAGACATGATGAGCTTTGTATGTGCAAAGTTTTAAAAAAATCTGTCCGTTAGAAAAATGTGTGATATATGTCATTAACATTCAAGACATACCATGGAGTTTAGTTATAGCCATTACTCTAGTATTTGCAGTCCACAGTTTTTCGTTTGTT
The DNA here is from genome assembly GCA_946811185.2 of Hippopus hippopus. Taxonomy (NCBI): domain Eukaryota; kingdom Metazoa; phylum Mollusca; class Bivalvia; order Cardiida; family Cardiidae; genus Hippopus; species Hippopus hippopus. The sequence continues at coordinate 5,181,814 of OX328105.1, forward strand.
TTCGTCACACTGTCTATAATTATTTTTGAGCGGTAAGGCAGTATAAACTGGTTTTTTGCCAAACAATATGAAACAGCATCGTGCCACTCGAAAGTTTGTTCATGAAGGAAAACGGTCGAGGCAGTGTAATCTGAAGCAAGAAATGGTAAAAGACATATACGATCTGATACCCTAACCCTAACCGAAACCCTAACCCTAAAAGCTTGTATATTCATATATAACATTTTCTCAAGACTCGCTTTATAAAATTTTATCTTAAAGGCCAACGAATGTCAGATTTTTTTTATCACTTTTATATTTCACAAATCATAGGTCAGAAGATGCAAAACCATCTATAGATGCAACCGCGCGAATATCTATAAAACCCATTCACTTCTATGAAATACATGCAAACTGACGTCAAATATGACGTCACACAATTGTGATATCAAACGTGTACAATATTAGTTGTACAGTCAGGTGGCAGGGGACTTGGAAACTTGTTCACGGCTGCGGCGAATCATGTCGCCCCGAACCGAACATGATTCGCCACAGCCGTGAACAAGTTTCTAAGTCCACTGCCACCTGACCGTGCAACAAATTTATTATACTGCAAAGTTTTACCATTCCAATGTGTATTCAGCGAAATTTCCCCGTTTTATGTTTTCACGAATTAAGTACGCTGACGACATACAATTTCTCTTCTAAGTGCCCCAATTCAATGACAACTGACGTCAGTGAGACCTTGATAAAACGTGCATTTTGGTGGATGAACGTAATGATGTCATTGCGATAGGCATTCGTCATATTTTTATTTAAACATTGATTTAACCAACTTCAAGATAAGTAACTTTGCATTTTAATTTGTTGGCAATAGTAAACGACCGTACTGTACCTCAAACGACCATCAGATTATCCTTTTAACGTTACCAGGAATGAGTTTCGATATCTCACTAGATCTATTTGTTACTTGGCGAAAGGATGGCTCGTTTTAACCCCAAGTATTTATTTTTTAGAATGACAACAAATAATAATATAGATCTATGTTACTATACTAGTATTCATTTATTTTAAAAATAATTTTTTTTCCCGCTTTAATGACAATCATTAAGGGAAACCAGAAACCATCTGGTGCAGGCTACTCAGTATGTTTGTCTTGTGGGCGGCTCGTATCGGTCGACGCCTCCATGTTGGATGTTGTGTTGAGAGTGTAGTCATGTATACGGGGCTCCCGAAAGGGAAACTGATTTTACGTGGATTTTGCCAGTGTACATGACTTGTGTGTGCGGGGCATATTATCCAATCAGATCGTAATGGGTATGTTACACTTAAAACATGGGAGGTTATGTGATAAAAAAGGTTCAAGAACTAAGTGTCTTCCTATGTTGTTAACGTGTTTACTTTTTTACTTTACCAAATAAGCACGTTCACCTTATGGAGAGAAGTCGCCGAACTTTTGTTAACATTGTTCTTTGCTTATATACCGAAATCTAAACATTTACTCCAAGGATGGAGTTACAAATGAGGGGCACTCTGGCAAAAAGGACGTTTAATGCATCTCCGAGATGCATTATATCAAGCAAGTTATCAAATAATCATGGGTCTATGAAATCCATTTAGTCCTACAGCCTTACTCAGCATTCTCTTCTCTCCTCCCTCCCACGATGTTTTCTATATTTTCATAAACAAAGTCGGTCAAAACATGTGGGTCAAAATAACTATGGAGGCTGCGAGTGCTTCCAAAATAGATGTGGCTGTAATTTTAACATCCGGAAAAGATTAAATGATAAGACACTATGTATTTCGTCGTCTATTCAACCCTTTACTATACTATTCCGAGCACTTTACCACACTTTTAACAGCCCTGAAAAAAAGCTTGTAAAAACATTGTGGGAAAGCAAGAAAATGCTAACAATCAGCATTTTCCCCTATTCCCACAATATTTTCTACTATTTCAAAGACCAGTACTATCAAATTTATAATGTCATCTGCATTTCCTTTGAATTGGGCAAACTTTATAGTCCGGTAGAGGGTTCAAAATTAACTTATACCAATAACATTGACTCTTACTCGATGAACAAATAGGTCGATAGGACATACTGCAATTTTCCCAGCTGTACAGAAGTTTGTTATACGCCAAACAGTGTCTACCGGTATCATCCCAGTTTAGATAGCTTGCTCCGGTCAAACTATCACCGCTGGATACTGTGTAAGAATAAAATATAAATTGCTGGTCAATCATTGTCCCCCAAACATCATGACTTTCAATTCAAGCCGCTAAAAGTAGATTTTTGCCAACGCTATTAGCTCTACTGTTTTCCAAGAAAACGTTGAGCTATTGTCATAGCCCTGTCGTCATCTGCGTCATTATTGTCGTCGTTCAAAAACTTTCACATCCTGTAAAATCTCTGTCATTAGTGAAAATATTAACTTTAAACTCGGACTAGTTGTTAGCTGTCAAAGCGAAACCCATACAAAAGGAGCAGTAACAATAAAAAATATTTTATACACAGTTACGTCCCTATTTCGACTTTACGAATTTTCACTGAAAATCAATATTTCTTTTTCCAAAAGTAATTGCAGCCGCACCTGCATGCGATGCTCTTTTTTAGGACGAAGCTGATATTTGGCCATCAAACATTATAATGACATAAGTGCTTAATTTCATAAAGGATGGGGTAAGCCCGTAAGATACCACGAAATATATCTGCTGCACAGCGACTCTTCTAGTGAGTAAACTGCTTCCCATGGCAAATTGGGCGGGACAGTTACATGTACAATAATTATTTTCTGAACATTTAATAATTCATGCGACAGTTATTAACCCAAAGTGTTAGCCGGCACGTAGTTGTCCAAGGTAAAATGCAGCAGTCGTTTCAACTGCTTATAGGTGAAGTTAGATTGTGCATACGACAATGGTTAACCCAAAGAGTTTGCTGGCACGTAGTTGTCCGATGTAGAATTCAGCAGCCGTTTCGACTGGTTATAGGGGCAACCAGAATCGTTGCCACATAGATCGTCTCAGCCGATGAAATTGCTAGTTTCTGAATATCAACAAAAAAATTTTATTTGAAATTACAGGTGAATACGAGCCATAGAAGTATGACACCCGGTTAATGAGTTGAAAGTATTTTGCAGCGCATAGGTTATCTTCATTTATTGGAAAGCTCTCCTTTTTCACAAGAGCGTTAATCAAATATCTAAGTCTTGCCTACCAACCAGCTTCTTCATGACCGACATCAATCCTTTGGGACAATTTTGACAAACATCCGGATTCAAACGCTGAACACACAAACCTTAGAATACAATTTCTCGAACTATGTCCTCTGTACGGTAAGACCCTAAGAGCTCATTAGTTTTCTAAGAGCTCATTAGTTTTGCAAACAATTTTAAGTTGCAAAGCTCTCCACCTTGCCACATAAAACCTCTTACAGTCCAGTTTTATTTTTCAAATATAACGGTCTTGCCAATAAAGTATTTTCACAAATAGTGTGTACGAGACATTTTCATAAAATTAATGTGTGTTTAACAATTATTTTGACAATAATCAATCCTTAGAAAAAAAAAAAAAAAAAAAGATCGGGCTGAGATTCAAACTAACCACCCCTTACCCAATGATAACACTTACTAGGCCCTGTAAATCGAACTGACATTTACAATCTACCAAAAAGACTCAACTAATTGCAATTTAAAGATTGCTCTTGTTCAGAATCTCAAGAAAGCGGGCAGTGTAGATCGAAGATCAGCCTTCACGTTTTGTCCGGTCTGATTTTGATCGACACCGGCAGCAGCGGCAAATATGTACAGTAATAAAAGACACTTTACGGATTATAAGTTTTGCAAGTTTTCACTGTACTATCGCGGTCGATATTCTTTGTCTTATGCTGTAGATTTTTCTAAATTTGAAAGTAATACATCTTCTGATTGGCTAAACCATTCGGTTTAGCCAATCAGAAGTTGTGTTACTTTCAAATCTAGAAGATTCCTGAGAATTAAACAAAGACTATTTCTAAGAATGGTTGGTGTATACGGACCTCAACCTCTAGAACACTAAAAGCCTTGGAGATCACCTACCTTCTTCGTATACTGCAACGCTCTCGTCACCGCCACACAGAAGCTCTGAGTCATAACAGTTAGTGTTGCAGTCATCGCCAAGTTGTTTCCCGATAGGGATAGTACTGTTGAAACAAAGACAGCCAGTTTTGTTCTGAAAGACCAAGAGATAACCATATGTTCGTTCATTGTTATAAAGTTTAGGCATGTTTAGCGATGTACAGGGTGATTCATAATATCTGATACAGTTTCAATCCTTAACACGTTTTTTACGCTAGCATATACCTTTTTATAACTTATATCACAATGCACTACGATATTTACAGTTTTGTTTGATAAACAATGTTAAATACTTTTAATACTTACATATTAAATAAAATAGGTCAAACTTTTTCACAACATTTACATGATATGCTGTATGACGTCCAATCTAGACTATTGTGACGTCAAGCCTCTTTTGATGAAAGTTTGCTTTCACCAATAATACCTTTCTGGCATTATTTTTCTCATCTCTCTACAAAAAGCTTGTTTTAACTCTCCAACAGTGTTCGGTCTATGTTAATATACATTTTCTTTCAAGTATCCTCACAGAAAAAAGGCCAAAGGACTATGGCCCGGTGAATGAGGGGGCCAAAATTATCAGTCCTAAATCATTTTTTTCTGACAGTTTCATAAAGCCAAGATACGAGTAATACTGAATGTGCTTTACGGGGTGCTACTTCAAATCTGCTACGAAAATCCTTTACATGATGAAAAAGTTAGTGTATTGGCGACGTTAAGTTACAATGGTGTGAACGAACAATTCTTTGTTGAACAAGGTGGAGAGACACAGTTATTAGTGAACGTTACCGGACATTGCTTAAATAAGTTTTAACCAGCTTTACAGAGAAAAGGAGATTCAAGACATTTGGTTCCAACAGGATGGAGCAGCATCCCATACAGCACATTCAGTATTGTCGTGGCTGCGTAAAACTTTCGGGAAAACTTCATCTCCTTCAGGACTGACAATGTTTGGGCCCCTCGTTCCCCTGATCTTAGTCCTTTGGACTTTTTCTTATTGAGACACTTGAAAAAAAAAGTTTATTATCCTAAACTGTTGGAGATTCTAAACAAGCTTTTTATATAGAGAGGTGTGTTCAGAAATGTGTTCATCGTTGATGGCAAACTTTCAAAAGAGGCTTGACGTCGTAATAGGCCAGAATGGACGCCGTATAGAGCATATCATTTAAATGTTGTGAAAAAGTTTGACCTTTTTTATTTAACATGTAAGTATTAAAAGTACTTAACGTCTCGTATATCAAACAAAACTGTAATTATCGTAGAGTATTGTGATATAAAATATGACAAGCTATATGCTAGCAGAAAAAAAAGTATTAGGGATTGGAACTGTATCAGATATAATGAATCACACTGTATTTCATGTTGTTTTAGTGAAATTAAAGATGTCAAAGAAGTTATCGGTAGATCTTTCATTTCATTCGTACCCAGTTGTACATCATGCTACAAAATCTTTCGTGTTGAAAATAAACAAACGTCAACAGTTACAGAGAGAGAGAGAGACAGAGAGAGAGAGAGAGAGACAGAGAGAGAGAGAGAGAGAGAGAGAGAGACTAAATCTATTTATCATAAGGTGCATATGGGAAGTGCATATGGGAATATGTTAAAAAATAACATTTTACCCCTATAGTGCCTCATAGAATTTTACTTGCTTGTGCGGTCTGAACAGAGTCAGATCAGACTGCACAACACGTGCAGTCTGATATTAAAACTGTTCTTACTGCTATGCTGAGAAGTCTGCTTAGATAACTTCCAGAATGCATTATTTTTATCTTTTCCATCTGATCAGAGATGTAATACAAAACGGTAATCCCTGGTGGATTGTGGATGAGGCAGATCAAGGGCTGTTGTCGCCAACCATAGTAGATTGTATTCCATTTTTCTGATTCTAAATTTAGCACTGCAAAGTCAAGGCCCAGTAATGGTACGTCCAAAGACATACATGGGCTGTGATCGTTATACGACTGAAATTATGTTGAAAGTGGCGCGTGAACAAACAAACAAACGAACGAACCAACGGAAGGGTGAACGAACAGACGGACGGAGACAGACATACAGACGGACGGATGGACGAACAGAAGGCGGAGACAGACAGACAAACAAACCTCTTGTCTCGTTAAACCAAAAACACGTGGAGTAGTATGTCTACACACATAAGCACAATGATCTGGTTTATCAACCTGTACAGCATTCAACTTGAGATCTAGTGGTAGATGGTCGTCCTCCAAACATCCTGAATTTATATTTCCGGATTGTAATTACACCAGTATAATAAATGTAACTACAACACGGCCACATCTTACAATATTCAGCCCATTTTCCTACATAGACATTGATTGCGCACGTAATCAAAATGTAGAACAAGGTTGAGAAATGTAATCATTGCATGTTACAGACAATAGCTCTGTTTTGATACGTTGCCTCTTCTCATAGGTAAGGGTGCTCTTAATCCTGAGGCTGCTGAGCGCGACTCACTGACCTTTTGTGGACAGTGTAGATCAAGATCAGACTGCACAGAACGTGCAGTCTGATCTTGGAACTACACTGTCCGGTAAAGAGTTTTTGTCCAGAAGACTAGTTTGAGATAGCACTATTCGGGTATATACTATCGGTTTTAAAGTTTCAATCAACTTATTCAGCAAGATAAGGGTAATATTTGCTATTTGGTTAATGTGTCGGGTTTGCAGTCAGGAAGTCCTCAGTTGAAGCTCCAACAGGGGCGTTGGTCACGTGGAATGTTCTCGGGCAAGGCACTGTAGATCCCAGTAGAATATTTAAACATGTTTAACTGAACTGTGGTGAACTGTAGTGCTAAATCTCTCCGGACTTTCAGCAGCACTAAGTTTGGACTGCTGCCAAGCCTTGCCCAAGACCATTCCTGTCTTCATTAGGGCCACTGTCGAGAATAGATTGTCAAGTTCCCAATAATTTCCATTCTTTAAAATGGTATGGTTCAAATCTTAATGCATTTCAATACCAACAATGTTAATATTTGGCCGCTACTATCCCTTTTATTTCTATGCCTATTTTTTCCAAGAAAGAGGGATGGGGTTTAAGTGAACGCTTGAACAAGCCTAAAGTATAGCAAACCTTTTAGCTTTAAGTTGATAAATTCCCTAGCATAACCGATCCACGCCTCCTCCCCTTCCTGTAGCGATGAAGAAATGGCGGGATTTGGTGCAAGAAAAGCGCCTGCCTCACTAAACTGTAAGCTTGGTGATGCCAAATGACATACCTCATTGACTCCTTGCCATGTGCCTGCACTGCTCGTTATGTATTGGCCTGTTATTGCTGCAATATTGTTAAGAAATAAAACTACACGAAGAAAAGATGTGCCCAACACTTAACCCTTTACAAAAATGATATTTTGTTTTCACATGCCATAAAAATAATTTTTTTAAGAAAATCCGATCACGGTAACGCAGTCGGTAGCACGTTACACAATTTGAAACCAGTGGTCGCTGGTTCGAATCCCCAGCTCGGCCAATTTCCTTCCTAGGATTGATGATAGTCATTGCGACAGGATTTATTCCTTGTTCACCGCTAATTATTGTTTCAACGGTATTAGCAAATGTAGCGAGTGGCAACTCGAGTGGTAATTCACGTATTAACCCTTTCTGGGGGGAAATTAATCAAAATCCAATACAGTTCTTTTCGGTTATTCCCCCTGGCGTACCCCCTCCGCATAGCAACGCATTACAATGTTACGTGAAGCGCGAGAAATGTAAGGTAAATTACATCATATTTCCATCTGGTTGTGAGGCACGCGCATTTTACCTAGGTAACTAGTGCGCGGGAACGACTTTTTCCGCCGTCAATTGAAGAGTTAGAATACAAAAAATCGGTATTTTCACTGGTCGTAACCATGAAATATCGAAAAATATTTCACCGATATTTCTCGATAACCTACCGGAAAGCATGAAATAAAATGGTTTCTTACCCTTTCGTAGAACGATCCAAAACTTTGAGCAATATTTGTCCTCTCAGAGTGAACACTTATCTTGCTAAATAAGTGTAACGAAACTTTCAAGCCGATACTAACCCAAATTTTGCCTTTCAAAGACATCTGTTGGATGGGACAAACTATCTTCTTATCAGACAGTGTAGATCCAAGATTAGACTGCACGTTATGTGGAGTCTGATCTTGATCTACAATGTCCGCAAAAGGTCCCTGAGCGCGCTAAGCATCCTTAGGTTAATCGTAAATTTACAATTTTTTAAAACTTTTTATGTCCTTTGTTAAATCGTTATTCTTACCCCTTTACCAAACAATCCCCAGTTTTGACAACTTGACAGAAGAAGGCATTTTAAGACATTGTGAGAAAAGGAGAAAATGCCAGTAACCAGTATTTTCTCCTTTTCTCACAACGTACTCTACACTTCCAAAGGGACATCCCTCCATTTGAACCAGATTGAAATTGTCATCTGCAAATTGCTTTGAAACTGAAGTGGTCAGAAATCTTGTCGTTGGGTGAAGAATTAATCTGTTGTCCTGCCGAATTCTGTAAAATGTATTTCTTGGACTAATGAGGCTTTTATGACAGAAATTAATAAAAGAGGAGCGAGGAATAATCACTCTGCCTGTATATGAAAGTTGAGCTCCGTCATCTCTGAATGCAAAAACAATCCTGCTCGATTATGCAGTCTTGAATAAGTGTAAGTTTTTTTTTTTGATACAGAGAGAGAGAGAGAAAGAGAGAGAGAGAGAAGGAAAACGAGAGATAGAGGGAAGGAGAGAGAGAGAAGGAGAGAGAGAGAAATAAGGAAGGAGAGAGATAGAGAGGGAAGGAGAGAGAGAGAAAGAGAGAAAGAAGGGGGCAGAGAGAGAGAGAGAGAGAGAGAGAGAGAGAGGGCCACAGAGAGAGAGAGAGAGAGAGAGAGAGAGAGAGAGAGAGAGAGGGTGGACGCAAAAGGCTTACTTGGGATTACAATATAGATTATAGATGCTAGAACTAAGACCAAATCCATTTTCATACTGTGTATATGCAAATATTATGTCATCCTGTTTTCAATAAGAGGTTGAATAGTCTAACCTTTACCTCATTATCTCGTCTTCTTACGAGCCCAAAGAAAAAGGCTTTTGAAAACATTTTCTCACATTTCCTCATATTTCCGCGATGTTTTTTATCCTTTAAAAAATTGTCTTTAGTACAGCCACAATTAATTTATTGTCTGCAAAAGCTTTTGATTTGGACAAGTCTAAAATTGTATTGTCTGATAAAGAGTTAACAGAGTAAGGCGTGAGAGTCATGATCTTGTTGTCCGTGTGTTTGAATTACTTTCAAAAAACCTTTTTCCACTTAGTAAAACTATTGTAAATGTAGAAAGTTAAAATGTTCATTTCCGCTTGCCCGATTATGCCATATTCCTTTCTTATTGTCAAGTCAGTACACTTCGTCATACAGTTTGTCGGACAGTCATAGGTGTTACTATTAGCAACTGTGATTTTTTGTTTGCATGTCTGTATGTTTGAATTTATTTCAAATAACCCTTTTCCGCTTACTTTAATTCACGTGCTTTACTATGTTTTGTAATTGTATGTGAAGTAGACGATGTACATGTACAAGTCTAAATAAAATATCTGTATCTGTTGTCCTGTCTAATAAAAGTGCTGTCAGCACTGTAATCGGTCGATACTAAATAACTGCCACGCGACAAATTATTGTTGTATTATTTACATGTTAAGAATAGAAGTCCATTTAATATGGTTTGGTATGACCGTGACATATTGTAACAAGAAATTTAATTCTATAATTGCTCGGACTATTTGGGAAACAGTTAATTCCTTCCTTCATACCTTCCGTCCGTCCGTCCTTGTGTCTTCATGTCAAACTGTCCGGGAAATTAGCACTGATTTTTTTTTTCTTCAAAATTTTGTCTGGTAAACAGGGCAAATATTCTTCTTTTGGAAAAATTCATAAGAATCTTTACAAGAGTTCGCTCCCTTTATGGTATGTTGAAACACGTCCGCCTGCTCTCCCACACTCACTTGTTTGACCACCCCCTTCTCTCTGTCTCTCATAAATTGTCATTCTGCGCCTCTCGTTTCCCCTCCAGGAGTTTTTGTCTGTATAAATATTAGTAAAGACTAAAATCATACCCGAATTCTACCGTTTACGTAACATTTACATATTCCGTCAGTTGACTAGAACTGAATAAACCAACAGCCTTCAAGTTCAGACCGTATACTATGGATAGGTTCATAAAAGCGACTGCAAACTATTCCTTCGATTTGCTGACAGTTAAGAAACTAAGCGTATGGTCATTTCCCGCAAAGATAATAGAACAAAAGTCCTAACACGCAGAAAAATCTGAATTAGCTAGCAGAATTGACACTAGAAATTTCTAAATATTAATTGTACAAGAGTTTAGTGATTCAGGATGAAAAGAAGTAATGAAAGTAGCAACGCCTGATAGACATCCTGACGATGAATTTCCCTTCTGAATGTCCCAATTCAACGAAAACTGACGTCACTGAGTACTGACGTCACCGAAACCTTGGTAAAACGTGCAGTTTGGTGAATGAAATTGATGATGTCGCTGCGATAGACATTCGTCATATTTTTATTTAAACATGGATTTAAACAATTTCAAGATAAGTAACTATGCATTTTAATGATTTGTTGTCAAAAAGTAAACGGCTATTAGGTACCTCAAACGACCATTAGGTTATCATTTTAACGTTACCATGAATGAGTTTCGACACTTCACAGTTTGCTTACCTGACGAAGGGATGGCTGTTTTAACCCCGTGTATTTGTTTTAGAATGACAACAAACGATAATATATGTAATTACATACATTTATTTTCAAAAATAACCCATTCTTTCCGCTTTAATGACAGCTATCAAGGGAAACTAGAAATGATATGGTGCAGGCTACTCAGAATGTTTGTCTTGTGGGCGGCTCGTAACTGTCGACGCCGCCATTTTGGATGTTGTATTGAAAGTGTGGTCATGTATACGGGGCTCCCTCAAGGGCAACTGCTTTTACGTGGATTTTTGCCGTACATTTTTTGTATGTACGGGGCATATTATCGAATCAGATCGCGAGAAATTTCTTAGCATTATAATAATTCTTGATAAAATCCAACCAGTCCGTAAATTGGAGAATTTCTAGGGGAGAGAGAGAGAGAAAGAGAGAGAGAGAGAGAGAGAGAGAGAGAGAGAGAGAGAAGAGAGAAGAGAGAGAGAGAGAGAGAGAGAGACTGAGACTGACTGACTTTGTTTCCCATTATACTTTCAAAGTCTGTTATGAGGAAGTTTGATTGTCTTATCTAAGTGAGCTTTCTTAATGTCGTATTTCCGATTGCAGTCATTTATACACGTATAACCACTTGTGATGACTTTACTTTTCGTCTTAAATGGGACCATTTTGACGACTAAGGGGGAAACCTTCTCCGAGATTTTTCTTCTTTCATTTAACCCTTAGGCTGCTAAGCGCAACTCACTGACCTTTTGCGGACAGCGCAGATCAAGATCAGACTGCACAGAACGTGCAGTCTGATCTTTGATCTACACTGTCCGAGAAGTAGATATTTTCTTCAAAAAGATAAGTTTGAAATAGGATTTATTATCGGCTTGAAAGTTTCATTTACCTTATTCAGCTGGATAAAGGATAAGAACTACGGCTCTGCTAAACAAATTCTTTTCAAGTACACTAACGATGTTCATTATGACAAGTGTGTTTGTCTCCTTTTCTTACTTTCTGTACCGCCTCTTCTTCTATGTCATAAAAATCCTGGAGAAAAATTAAGGTTAAGTGTCATACAATATTGCTCTTAACCCTTATCCTGCAAAATATGTGAAATCAAACTTTCAAACCGACAGTAAAACCCATAATTCTGGTGTTACAAAGTTGCTTTTTTTGGGAAATATATCTACTTATTATACTGCAAAGAAATTTCTCGTGATCTGATTGGATAATATGCCCTGAACATATATATCATGTACACTGACAAAACCAACGTAAAAGCAGTTTCCCTTTCGGGAGCCCCGTATACATGACTACACTTTCAACACAACATCCAAAATGGCGGAGTCGATCAAGATTAACATTAAGATTATGCACCAAACTGCACGTTTTGCCAAGGTTTCAGTGACGTCAGTTCCCAGTGACGTCAGTTTTCATTTAATTGGGGCACTCAGAAGGGAAATTCTACTTTGTCAGTGTACTCAATTTTTGAAATCAAAAAAAAAAAAGTGATTTCGCTTGACACACGTTGGAATGGTAAAACTTTGCAGTATGAGCTGACGTCACTGAAACCTTGGCAAAACGTGCAGTTTGGTGCATAATCTTGATGTAAAGTTAGGAAATAGGACATTCCCGGGGACATTAGTATGCACCTATGGGAAAAAAAAAAAAAGATTGAGGCATCTGAAATAAGCCTAAGGCTGCTAAGCGCGACTCAACGCTCTTTTGCGGACAGTGAATTTCAAGATCAGAGTGCATAGATGGTGCAGTCTGATTCTGGATTTATGCTGTCTGTTATGGAGAGGTTTTTTGCGAGCGACAATAACTTTGTAATCTCATTGTTTCGGTATATACTCGTGGTTGGAAATCATCATTCTATTTATTTAGCAGTTTAAGAGTTTGTTTGATTGAATCTGCGTTTATTTATCGTCGCCACCGGTTGCCCATATGGGCGACGCCCTCTGAAGGCTGTTAGTATTGTTACGGGGGATAGTGCAGATACAGGACGAAACCCATCTTAAGTTACGCCTTGTTCTTTTACGTGCTCGGTGTATAGCACCGTCACACGGGACCTCGGTTTAACGTCTCGTCCGAAAAATTATTAATAATTTTAGATGGCCAGCCATGGGGATCGAACCCACACCCTCAAGTGACTCGAAACATCACGTTCACTAGTCCTACGCTCTATCTATTGAGCTATGCGGGCTGGTCAAAGCTTAAGAGTTTATCATTTCAGCTTATATAGCTACACTAGTACCCAAAATGTCTTGCCTAAAGCTTGTCTCATTTGCTTTAATCAAAGGGAGGTAATTATTCTATCCATAATACCTTTTGCACCAGCTTGAGCGCTTTAAGATGACACTGTGAAATCATCAGGGAACGAATAAAACACCATGAAAAAGAAGTCTATTGTTCAGTATTTCGGCTAGTTCCATTTCCAAGACACTTTTTCCTCTAGAATATTGTTGAGTGGTTCATGTTTCCTTTACAAATGCATACTTTTCTCTGCTCTAGTAGATACGTTCTTATCCATTTGAATTCAGTATTGTATATGTATGTCGCCAGGGATGAAAAGGTTTCAAGATACACAATACTGTATTAAATGGATAGCAACGTGTTTTGTGTCGCTGGGAATGTAAGGCCTTGCCCGGCCGGACAGCTCGGTGGTGAGCGTATCCGACTCGTGAACTGGTGTTTACGGGTTCGATACCCGGTTGAGGCAAACTTTCTTTCCGGCGATTTTTTTTTCACTCACCTCTGATGCAGGTGAAAAAAGGAGTCAGTGTTTTGGAAAGAAAGTTGAGTCAGTACTGGTGTGAGAAAGCCAGGAAACACATGTGTGGATGCAATGACCGCTGTGATATGACCTAAGCTGTTAAAACGGCGTTTAACTCAATACAAAAACATGAAAAGGTCTCGTTCGACCTTTCCGAAACCCCTTTATAATAGCATGCATCACAGCAATAGCAGAGAGAGAAAGAAAGAAAGAGAGAGAGAGAGAGAGAGAGAGAGACAGACAGACAGACAGACAGACAGACAGAGAGAGAGAGAGAGAGAGAGAGACAGACAGACAGAGAGAGTATATGAAATGTTTCTGACTAATATAAAGAGGAAGATTTTTTAGTATAAAAAGTTGTCGCTTTCACTTGAAAATAAGTAGTTCGTATAACATAATTTTTTAAACGGTTACACAATCACAGGAAAAGGAAACTATTTGTAGAGAAATGAGAAAATCTAATTCAATTTCAGCTTTTTTTATATTTGTTTTTATATCAAGTAACCTTTTTTTTTTTTATATCTTATTTCTGAGTAAAGATATTTATGTATGTATCACCATTTCTAGACGACCCTTTTTACCTCTTGCAGCGGAGCCTTTTTGAAAACAATGTACTAGAAGGAGAAAACTTCCCTTTGTTTTATTTCTTTTATCTTATCTGCCATATTTTCCCGAAAATTGATTACAGTTCAGGACTCTCTCTGTCTCTGTCTGTCTCTGCGCCCCCTCTATCTCTCTCTCTCTCTCGCTTTCTCTCTTTCGCTCTCTCATTCTGGATATGACTTATATGTTTTACACGAACAAAAAACAAAGTAAAGAAAAAATTAATAAACATCTAATGCTACTCAGTGCTAAAACAGCTTATAAGTGGAAAAGGAGGCAAAGCTAAATACCAGAATTTTCTCTCGTTCGCAAAAATTTTTCAAGGCTTCCCCTCCCCTCAAGGTGTCTAAACTGGGCATTGTTTGATAAAGGGAAATAAAAAAAACCCAGCATTTTGGCCTTAAATATGACTCAAACAGCGGACGTTTACACACCAGAATAAACTGCGAGTTCGATGCAGTCTGAAGTTTATCCACGCCGTCCGCACTAGCCAACAATGTCACATAAGGCAGTTGAAAGTTTACTTCTTTTGAATGGTTTAAGTCATGCTCTGTGAAAAGGGGTCTTAATGCATCTGCAAAATGTATCGACCCAGGCCAGCCTGCGCAGTACGCGCAGGCTGACCTGGGTCGAAATTTTTTGCTGTTTGTCAATTTTCTGCATGCTCAAGGACCATTCTACCTCATGATTGAATAGGTTGTAAGACTAAATGGATTTAACCTGCTTGGTACGATGCATCAGAGCGATGCATGAAGCCCCCTTTATACCTAAGCAGGGCCAATTTATATGTTGTTCTACGCCGTTTTCAACGCAATGTTTGTCCGTGCACCTAGCCATACTTTCCTGGAGTTTCTTTTACCAGTACTCTGCATATAATTCTGCCAAGCGATTGACTGCTTTCATACATGACCATCGTCGAATGATAATCAGCGCTGTCGTATGATTATTATCTATCCTCGGAGAGAGATTCGCCACGATCAGTTGGAATTCGAACCAGCGATTTCCCGTCCCAATCCTTGGTTTTAATTATGTAATTTTGATACCTACAAACAACTTTTACAAACCACTCAATTATTTTAATTGAACTACAGTTTACGGAAATCAAACACGGAAAAGGTCTTTGGAAATTCAATAATTCCTTGCTGCATGATATTGATTCTATTACCTGTATTAATAAAAAAATTGAAGAGATATTACTACAATATTGTTTACCTGTTTATGGCCATGATTATGTAACAAATATGGATAGATCACAAGTACAACTAGTTATCAATGATCAGTTTTTTTTAGAAACCCTTTTAATGGAGATTCGTGGAAAAACGATCTCTTTTGCTAGTCATAAAAGTAAAGTAAGATCAAATCGTGAGAAACTACTTTTAGCCGAAATTTTGCAATTAGAACAATCTTTAGATGAAAACAACAAGGAAAAATTAATTAAACTTCAGGATGAATTAGAAAAATTAAGAAACGAAAAGCTTAAAGGGTATTTTGTAAGATTCTCAAAATGGATAGATGAAGGCGAAAAAGTCACCAAGTATTTTTGCAATCTTGAAAAACAACGTCAATAATGTTTATAGAAAAACAAAACGGCGAAATAACCAGTAATCAAGAGGAAATCTTAAAAGAGACAAAATTATTTTATGAAAACCTGTATAAAGAACAAGATAACCAAGATGATTTTAGTATAACTGATTTTTTACTTAATTGTACAGTAAATAAGTTAGATTATGTCGAGTCAAAAAGTCTAGAAGGTCTTTTAAATTATCAAGAGGTATCCTTGACTTTAAAACAAATGTCAAATGACAAAAGCCCAGGTCCTGATGGCTTCTCAGCAAACTTCTTTAAGGTCTTTTGGCCTAAGATTGGACATTTTGTTGTTAGATCCCTAAATTACGCCCTATTGAACGACTCTTTTTCTAGCTCTATAAAATCGGGAATCATAACATGCATCCCAAAGGATAATAAACCGAAACAGTTCTTAAACCTTATTGAATGTTTTATATAAAATAGCGTCTGAAACAATAGCAAATCGACTAAAGACCGTATTAGACAAATTAATTTCAAGTGACCAAACAGGTTTCCTTAAGGATCGCTTTATAGGAGAAAATACCCGTTTAATCTATGACATAATGAAATACTGTGAAGACAATAACATACCTGGCCTATTAATGCTACTAGATTTTGAAAAAGCCTTTTACTCTTTATCATTTGACTTTATCTTAAAAAACATTTGACTTTTTTGGATTTGGTCCTATACTCAAAAAATGGATAAAATTATTTTTGTATAATACACAAGTAAATGTGCAGTTAAATGGTTTTCTATCAGATGTCTTTACGGTAAAGAGGGGCTGCCGTCAGGGAGACCCTATTTCTTCATATATCTTCATCCTATGCTCTGAAATCTTAAGCATTAAAATTAGACAAAGCAAACATATTAAAGGTATAAGGGTGAAAGAAACTGAATATCTCATAAGCCAATTCGCTGATGACACTACATTAATACTAGACGGCTCGGAAAAATCATTAAATAGCGTTTTAGAAGTACCTGACAAGTTCAATGCTATCTCTGGATTAAAGTGCAATTTTGATAAAACAAAGCTGATTTGGATAGGGTCACGTAAATATAGTGCATATTCGATAAAAACTAAATGGAAATTAAATTGGGGTGAAACCCAATTTGTGCTACTAGGATTAACTTTTGATATTAATCTTCATAAGATGATAGATTTAAATTATGAACCAAAACTTAAAAATATTTCAAAATGTATAGCGTACTGGAAAAGGAGAAAACTTACACCTATTGGCAGAATAACTGTTGTAAAATCACTTCTTGTTCCACTTTTAACGCATTTATTTATTAGTCTCCCTTCTCCGAAAACAGATTTCATAAAACGTTTAAACGATTTACTATACAACTTTGTATGGGATGGAAGGGCAAAAATCAAAAAAATCTATTTTTATTAAAAGCTATGAAGAAGGTGGTATGAAAATGATAGATATCAAAAGCTTTAAAGCTAGCATGAAATTAAAATGGCTTAAATATCTAATAAATTGTAAACCTAATAAATGCTATCAACTAGTATATGACATGATGGACGTACGAAAAATAATAAACTTAAGAAAAGCTTATTCCGAATTTATCTCTAAATTAATAAAAAACGATTTCTGGCGAGACGTACTTAAATCATACATAGAATATATGACAAAAATTAAAATTGACTCTTGGGACTTGATATTAAATATGCCCTTGTTCTACAACGAAAATTTCACAATAGACTCAAAAGTCATTTTTATCAAAGATTTATATGATAGAGGAATTAGAAATGTCAGAGACATAATGGATAAGAATGAAAAATTTACTTGCTTAAAGTCTATAGAGACGATTTTAGGTAGAAAAAAATAACTATTTGAGGTATTACGGTCTGATAAACACTATCCAAAACTTCTTAAGAAAGGTTGATATTGATAAAAATGAAAACTTGATTTCAGACTATGCCAATCCCTGTATTAATAGCTATTTAAATGAAATTTTGGTAAATAAAAAACCCAACAAAACAATTTATAAAATACTTATTGATAACAATGAAAATCCTACTAGCCAAAAGAAATGGGAATTTTTGTTCCCTACTCAAAATTTTGATTGGAAAAAAATTTATAGTAATATTTTTAAAAATACAAACGATTCGTATATCCAATGGATGCAAATAAAAATAGTTCATAGATTTTCCCCCACTAACTCCTTATTAAACATAATGAACATTACCCCAAGTAACTTATGCTGTTTTTGCAATACTACTGAGGAGAGTCTGCTCCATATATTTTACGAATGTGAAAAGGTGAAAATCCTCGTACAACATTTAGAATCAAAAATAAGAGAAATAGACCCATCAACTCAAAGACTTATAAATAGTGTCAACGTTCTAATCGATACATTCAATAATGACGACAAATTATACACACTCTTTCTTTATGCCAAAAGATATGTCGCTTCTTGTAAATCTAAATCGAAAGTCCCGACAATTTATGGCCTTCAAAATAGTTTACATTTGGCTTGGACTACTTGTAAAGAAACAAAATCTTCCGACTCTGCCTTAGAAAGATGGTCAATTGTACGACATATTATTCAAAACCACTCTTGATATAAAATGCATTGATATATATATTCCCATTCTTTGCTCTTATTAAATAAGTCATTTCTGTTTTCCCCTTTCTTTCCCCCTTTTTTTTCTTCACTTTCTTATTAGTTGTTTTTCTTGTTTTTCCATAGCTTTGTAAAACTTATTAGTCTTTAATAACTATTCATTGATCCAGATTCGGTGAACTAAATAGGCCGTTTGTTTGACACTTTCCCCTCATGCTCTGTTTAACACAATGAAGAAAAAATAATTTTAAGAGCATTGTGGAGGGGAGTGAAATTGCTCGCAAAGATCGATTTCACATTTTCCCCGCAGTGTTCTTCCATAAAATCAATAATGGCCACGACCTCCCCTATCCAATATACGTGGCTAATAAAGCTTAAAAAAAAGAAATGTTTAAGAAAAAATGTTTTCACCAAAAAATGTTTCAACATAATAATGTTTTTACACAGATATTGTTTTTTCATTCCATTGTTTTTTCATTCAATTGTTTTTTCACAGTTCACATCTTGTTTCATTGTACAAAAGTTTGAATAAAAACCTATAAAATAATTCTGGGCTTGACTTTTTCTTTGACTATAAGTCTTTGAGAGAAAATTGACAATTCGAAAGATCACTCTTTCTTGGTGAATGGTAGCCCTGAAAAGGGCTGTTTTTCTATTCACTGGCTGGATAAATTAATTCCATACCAGTGAAGGATACAGCTTCATCAGCTTCTTTTGCCACCGACGATGTTCAGTAGGCGGCATGAAATCCCTCAGGTCGGGGTAAATGTTACCCATCTTGACCTTTGGGGTACGAGTGTGAAACTCGTACCCTCCCCTCTCGAAAAAAGCACACAGTGCTTTGAACTTTTCTCCCTTTCTATCTTCTTCTTCTCTTTTCTTTTCCTCTATCTTTTCCTCCATTTTTCTCTTTTTCTTCTCCTCAGCCTTTCTCTTCCCAAATAACCCACAGAAGAACTTGTTGCCTTTCATTGTGAAATGAAAATAACCCGATAATAAAATAAAAGTTCGTTTTTATACGTTGACGGGAGGATTGACCTACTTTGACATAGAATTAACGTTGTCCAATCGAATCGTCCGTTATATCATTACACATTTTTTATTAGTCAACGTTAATTCTGAGTCAAAGTAGATCAATCCTCCCGTCAGCATATAAAAGCCGGCGCTGTTTTCCTTTACAGTTGAACAATGGAAGAGCTTAGAAAATCCGTCCACAATTTAATGAGAGCTGTATCCACCCTCTCACTGAAACTAGAGAGGGTTAACAATCAACTCGAAAAGATAATGGCAGAAAAAGAAAGACTACCATCACCACCAATGCCACCAGTCAACAACGAGAAGAAGGTCGTCATCCCAGTGACAGAGTGCTGGGATGACGACGATGAGCCGGCGTTTACGCTAAACTTCGATCTGGACGAGCAGCAGTTGAGAAGACTGAGGAGGCGGGCAGCAAGTAGCTGCCCAGCCTGCAGAAAAGTTGGAGGTTGTGCCTAAAAAACACAGCCTCCAAAAAACAAAACAGCCCTTTTCAGGGCTACCCAACACTACGAAAAGATCTTTCTTTTCAAATTTGTCAATTTCTCATAAAGAGATACACTAAAAAAGTCTAAGTGTAGACCCCTAGTTTTCTCTCTCAAAATCGCACTGTATTCCATACCAAAAAAAGACTAAGTCCAACAGCATTTTCTCTATGTAAACATTATTCTCCGATGTTTTTTCTCAGTGAACCTAGGTAAAATACTTCGTAGTCAACAATCATATCCTTGCAGACTAAAAAAGACAATCACAAAACACATTCAATCCTTCCATTTATCTCATTCGACACTCAACTGCTGTAGAGTTAAGTCGAGCTAGCATAATGTTTGGACTAACAATTTTACTCACATTGCTTAACTGGATAGAAGAAAGAGAACGCATTGGACGTATAAGGCATGAAGTTGAGCATCTGATCCAAGCACTAAATGCAATGGAAACTAGGGAAATAAAGAGAGGAGGTTAACGGGAGGAGGTTAAAAAGTGAACCTGCACATACAGCCCTTTTCAGGGCTACCCAACACCAAGAAAGATCTATCTTTCTTCAAATTTGTCAATTTCTCCATCAGTTCTGTATTAAAAAGCCTTCTAAATTTCACTTTTTTGTCTAGTTTGATTGAATGCTTTCTACTTCATTCAAATAGATCTGCTCTAAAGAGAATTTCCACATATGCATGCATTAAGCTTTTTTTCTCTCAAAGCTTTGCTCAGGGTACTTCGACCAGGTTCGCGCTCGCAAGTCAATCCCCCTGCAAACGTATAAAAGCCGGCGAATTTTTTCCAATAATGAATCATTCGACACTCAGCTCTCGAGTAGTACGGATAAGCGCTAACGGAAAATGGAGCAAATAAATAATCGACTTATTGAGGCTCTCCGAGTCTTTCTGATTGCTGGTGAACAACTACTGATACTAAAGAACAGGATTGAGGAGAATAGAATACAATCAGAACGAATATCACACCCATACATAGATCTCGGTGAGAAATTAGTCGAACTATTTCTAGAGACAACGCCTGACATTATCTTGGTTGATGTGGAATTCGGGAGGAGGATTACTTTTAATAATGGAACAATGACAATCACAAAAAGAGTCGGGCCATGTCCAATCTGTCAGGCAAATTTTGGATGTTGTCATTAAAGCTGGAAAACATCCCAAGACAAGGAAGCAGAAAAAAAGCCCTTTTCAGGGCTACCCCACCACCAAGAAAGAGCAATCTTTCTTCAAATTGTCAATTTCTCTAAGAGTTACACTCAAAAAAAAGTCTAAGTCCAACCACTCCCCTAGCCTCAGCTCTGGTGCAGTGAGATCAAGATCAAACTGTATTCCATATCAATCTTAATGTCAATTAAAGTCCGAGTAGTGGTTAAAAATAAAACAATAAAGCATTCCTTACCCTATTCCACCTTACCCTATTCCATATCACTATCCCTACTTCACCTGTATCGTATATAGTTAGTCTATAGTCTTACTATAGCAATATGGGTACGAACCCCCCCACTCAGAGTAAGTAGAATGGGTATTTGGAATTAAAGGCCAAGTGATGGCCAAGCCAAT
Organism: Hippopus hippopus; assembly: GCA_946811185.2. Classification (NCBI taxonomy): domain Eukaryota; kingdom Metazoa; phylum Mollusca; class Bivalvia; order Cardiida; family Cardiidae; genus Hippopus; species Hippopus hippopus. The sequence goes on from OX328105.1 coordinate 5,203,204, forward strand.
TAAAGTCCGAGTAGTGGTTAAAAAGCAAAACAATGAAGCATTCCTTACCCTATTCCATCTTACCCTATTTTATATCACGGTCTCAAGCAACAGCTGACTAAGCTAAAAACTATGTTCCAATCCTTCTTAGCGTAGTGAACCTGTATAGTCTTACTATAGCAATATGGGTACGAACCCCCACTCAGGGTAAGTAGAATGGGTATTTGCAATTAAAGGTCAAGTGTTGCCCAAAAGGTCGCAAGGGAACGAGTAACCTATATTTTAGAAAATTTGCTCATTTCGTACCCATATTGCCTACCCGGGGTAAGCAATGTGGGTACGAAGCAATATGGGTACGAAACCCACTCAGGGTAAGTAAGTAGGATTCTGAAAAAATCTTACCCATGATGCCTCAGTGGAACTAATTAAAGGCCAAGTGGTGTCCAAAAATGAGAAGTTTCACGAATTTTTGTTGTTTTTCGTACCCATTCTACTTACCCGGGGGTAGAAAATCCACTCAGGGTAAGTAGACTGGGTATTTTCATGCCCCAAAATACCCAGTCTACTTACCTTTACTACTGACGTTTACACACCAGAATAAGCTGCGCGTTCGATGCAGTCTGAAGTTTATCCACGCCGTCCGCACTAGCCAACAATTTCACACAAGGCAGTTGAAAGTTAACCGCAACTCATTGCTAAAAAAACATTCTCGATCTTTTTTCTTCTTTTGAATGGTTTAAGTCATGAGTAGTATAAAAACAGAGAGAGCTGAGTTTATCCAAAACCGACCATCTCCCTGCTTAAATCTAAAACTAACCATCCCCCTGCTTAAATCCAAACCCAACCATCCCCCTGCTTAAATCCAAAACTAACCATCCCCCTGCTTAAATCCAAAACTAACCATCCCCCTGCTTAAATTCAAACCCAACCATCCCCCTGCTTAAATCCAAACCCAACCATCCCCCTGCTTAAAACCAAAACTAACCATCCCCCTGCTTAAATCCAAACCCAACCATCCCCCTGCTTAAATCCAAAACTAACCATCCCCCTGCTTAAATCCAAAACTAACCATCCCCCTGCTTAAATCCAAACCTAACCATCCCCCTGCTTAAATCCAAAACTAACCATCCCCCTGCTTAAATCCAAAACTAACCATCCCCCTGCTTAAATTCAAACCCAACCATCCCCCTGCTTAAATCCAGACCCAACCATCCACCTGCTTGTAACCAAAACTAACCATCCCCCTGCTTAAATCCAAACCCAACCATCCCCCTGCTTAAATCCAAACCCAACCATCCCCCTGCTTAAATCCAAAACTAACCATCCACCTGCTTAAATTCAAACCCAACCATCCCCCTGCTTAAATCCAAACCCAACCATCCACCTGCTTGTAACCAAAACTAACCATCCTCCTGCTTAAATCCAAACCCAACCATCCCCCTGCTTAAATCCAAAACTAACCATCCCCCTGCTTAAATCCAAAACTAACCATCCCCCTGCTTAAATCTAAAACTAACCATCCCCGTGCTTAAATCCAAACCCAACCATCCCCCTGCTTAAATCCAAACCCAACCATCCCCCTGCTTAAATCTAAACCCAACCATATCCCTGCTTAAATCTAAAACTAACCATCCCCCTGCTTAAATCCAAACCCAACCATCCCCCTGCTTAAATCCAAAACTAACCATCCCCCTGCTTAAATCCAAAACTAACCATCCCCCTGCTTAAATCCAAACCCAACCATCCCCCTGCTTAAATCTAAACCCAACCATCTCCCTGCTTAAGTCCAAACCCAACCATCCCCCTGCTTAAATCCAAATCACAACCATCCCCCTGCTTAAAATTAAATCCAACCATCTCCCTGCTTATTACTACAACCCAACGATTCATATTTTTAGCTCATATAGCTATATGAGCAAAATTACAACATTTTTATAAATCTAACCTCAACCACATCTATGGTTATGCCGCTAGACAACATCCTAGTTAACGTGTCACATATTTTAGCCCATATACCTATATGAGCGAAATTACAGCATTTTTTTAATCGTCATATTATATATATTCTGCCCTATACATACTAAATTTTCTAAGATCTGCGTCTTTATCTTAGTGTGTCCCCAAGCTAATGTATCGATATTGTTCCCAAGGATATAGCGTTTATCGTCGTTACTACTTAATGCGACTTTATTTACCTCTTCAGTATACAACTCATGATTATGGCTCCTAATAACTACCATTCTCCTTAATTGTGTTTTATTTTAAAACAAACACTCTTTATAATGATCATGTTTAATAAATGCTTTTACTACATGCCTTTTAATTCCCTTACATTTTTTACTTTCCTCCTCATCATCACACATTTTATAAGAGTATAGCTTAGACCTGAGGCCTACAAACTCCCCAATAATCTTACCACTTGTCTCATCTTTAAACATACCCACAACTTTCTTATTTAATCCAGTGGGAATACCTGAAGGGTGATCAGGTGGGTAATCACTTGTATCAAACCAATCTTTAACATCACCACTAATATCCTTATAAAAATCTTCTGTTTCTATTTCATACATTAAGCTGTCTGTGTCAGTGAAAAGAAGTTTAACTTTTTCACCATGTTTATCTTTAATATAATTATAATGAAAGTTATACATCAATGTCTTACTTAAATCTAAAATACATATCCCTACATAAATAGGCTTATTAAAATATAAACGTTGTTTTTTCATTTGAATTATACATAAATTTTCATCAAGGGTAGTTATATTGTAATAGTTGGGTTTAGCGGTTAATTTTTTTGCTTTTTCCTTGGTACTAACTAATCTTATATCTACTCTATTCCTAATATTTTCAATAGTCTTACCAAATACAGAATTATTCATAAGTTTAAAGAAATCCTTATCAAATGCGGTTTTAGCTTTTGCTCTTAGTGTGGTATTTTTATCGATATAAGGTTTTAACCATTCACTCTCATCAAAAGTTAACCCTCTATGAATCTTTTTAAGCTTTAGACCTAAACTTAAATACAACTTTAAATTTTCATGGTGTAATATATATCTATTTTTATTATCTAAATTAGGTATAAGTTTTACAACTTTACAGGTCTTTAATCTTTCGGGAGCTAATGGAAAATCATTATGCAAATCATGTAATTCTTTAGGATATTCTAAATCAACATCTAATATACAAGGGCAACTTTGCCAATTTTGTAAATTATTTTCATCTATCCATTTAAAATTTCCAATGGGAAGTTTTTGACACATTGCCCAGCCACAAAGATTATTCGCATCTAAATAAGTAATAAATTTAGATGGTTCATTTGGGTTATATTTTTTACCCATATATGAATTATTTGCTTTTGCATATCGTTTAAAAATGGTTGAGATACCTCCTCTTATTCCGTTTTCAATAAATAAAATCATATCAGGGTCTGATAATAATTCTAATTCTACCCTAGTAGTTTTTAACATTGCCTCCCAAGCTAATCCCGGCGCTGTATAAAACCATGATGGATCTAATCCATAATTATTAAAGCAAACATTCCTAAATTTTTCAAATACATCCGCCAACAGTAAAACATCAGTCTTATTATATAAGTCATGATAATCTTTAAAAGTTTTCATCTCGAAGGTATTCCATACATTTAATGCATGTTGATAATCCTCCTCCCCAATTCCACTATATTTAAGCTTAGAGTAAAATTCTCTTTGTTTGGGTAGCTTTGTTACCTCTAATTTACTAAGGTTATCAAACCATTCATATGGGAATACACCCTTTTGAGAAACCAATTCAAGCTTTTCCCCCTCAAAATATTTCATAAGATTAGTCTTGTCTTCCATAGCTAGAGTGCTAGCTAATTCATCTAAACTTTTACCTAGAAATTTTAAACTATCAAGAAATCTAATCTCATGCGTTTTAATTTTCTTTATTTCTTTTTTCGTTTTCTTATCTTTAACAGTGTATTCTATTGGCACATTTTTAGACACGCTAATATATGTTTCCTTGTTTGTTGGTATACAACTCGTCTCACCGGGTGTACTCATTAAATCTTTTATAAATAAATGAGCATCATACTTACTATAATTATGAAAAAATATAGGTGTAAAAGTAGGCCTTCTACATTTTAAATTACACACACTGTGCGCAGCTCCCCTAAACTTTCCAGTATAATGACAATGGTCTCTTACTTTTTTCATGTCTTCTTTACATTTTGAAAATGACTCCCCACATATCCAGCAGTTTTCTGCTTTATCAAACTCTCTTTTATCCTTAACTCTATAAATCATTTCCCTCGTTGGTATCCTATCTATTTCTTTTATAACATTTTCTAAATCCTCTACGAATTTCTTAGATGCATTTTCGCCAGAATATTGAAAGATCTTAGAAGGGCAAAAATCTTCATAATGTGATTTAACATAAAAACAATATCCTGAAACATTATGCTCATTAATTAATTTTGTCTCATTGCCTTTATTTTCGTTTTTATTTTCTAATGTAGCCTCCATATCCGCATAAATTGTAAAAGGGTGTCTTTGTTGTTTATTAAAATTCTTAAAAGATATCTTGGTACCCTTTTCAGGTAAGTCTATTCTACAGGCATCTTTTTCACCACAATACTCTAAATGTTTATTTAAAGTTTCTTCTTTTTGAAAATGATTTAAACATCTTTCACAAATATAAATTTTACCATTATGATCAGATAACTGTTTAGATAACAATCTACTCATATTTTTAATTAAACAATAATGTTTTTTACCATCCTTCTCAAGAAGTAAAAGATTAATATGATGTTCTCTTTTATAAACTTCTTTACTTAGACTAAGTGGATAAACACCAGTTAAATAATTATATCCAAAAATTGATACGGATATAGATGTGTTTAGGGTTTCGAATTTAATTCTATCTTGAAGGGAAACAGGGTAATTAATCCCTTCCATATTTATAGTGTTTAATAATGGTCTTAGTCTATCAATTTTTTCAGGCTTATTATCTGTTGGGTTCAAAGCTATAAGAATACAATAAGCAAAACACATATTATCATTCTTATTTATTGGATTAATAACACTTTTTGTATTTGCTATCTTAGGAGGAGTTGGAAACCAAGATTTTCCTTTTATTGGGTTATATAATACTGTGTGTAATCTTAAATCAATTACGTAAAGAACTTTATAATAATCTTCTTCCATTTCCTTAGTTGCTATATTAATTAATATCTGTTCCCCCATTTCATCATACAATTCATCAACATCATCCCCATCTGAATTAACAAATGGAAAACCAGAATTAAAATCCATCTCTTTTAAATCATTTTCAATAGAGTGTTTCATCATACATTTCATAATAAGTTTAACTTTTGTTCGGCGATTATTTCTCATAACATTGGTTAATTTATCTTTCGCTAAATCAAGGAAATCACCAGGTGTAAAATCTCCTATACCTTTTATAAGATATTGTTTGGTAAAACCTTTAAATGCTGATGGCCCTTCTTTAATCTCTATTTTATCTTTATACTTATTAAACTTATCTCTTTTAGCTTGTTCCTTATATAACACATCTAATTTTTCTTTTAAAGCTTCTAAACTCTGTGGTATTTCTTTTGGAATTATTTTAATACTATCTAAATAGTTCAACTCCTCAGCTGCGGCTGTAGGTGGAGTTGGTATCGAGGGTAGTGTATAAGATGTAGGTGTTGGTGTGTAAGGTGTTGGTTTTAATACAGGGGCTCCAAGATTACTAATATCATAATCTAATAATGGTGCTCCCCGATTAAGTAAGAGATCAATTAATTGAGCTCTTCTAAGTCTTGAGTATCCTCTAATTCCTCGATTTTTAGATTCTTGTTTTAAGTCTCTTACTGTGAACCTCCTGAATTGATCAGCAGGACTATGAGGTATAGGATTACTTAGACGCTCAATTAATTCACCTCTTCTAAGTCTTGAGTATCCTCGGATTCCTCTTGACTTGGCTAAATCTTTTAAACCTTGTATGGTATATATATTATAGTTTTCCATTTTTATATATGTAAAAAAAATCTTAACTAGATGTCAAAAATAATTTTATTATGGAGTGACATAATAAAATTATTGAATGTTAATCTTATATTTATTATTCCAAACTCTTCCGTCCCATTTTGTAACTGTTTGAGGACAACGATCTATAAATTTACCCGCCTTGTATATTGATGGCAATACTATTATTTCACCAGTTTCAACATCCTCTAAAGTGACTTTCTTAGGATTTTGCTTAATAGTTTTTACTCTTTCAAACTTTGGATCCTCGCTTATTTCTTTTTCAGGCAACTTAGGAGACACCTCCGGTAACAATCCACGTTTTTTCACCAACTCAACTAAGCGTTTTTTATCCCAGTATGAGCAGAAATTTATATTATTTTCTTTAAGAATTTTTTTTAAATCTATAATCTTTATCATTTTTATATATATAAAAAATATCTTAATACACTACACTCATTTTATTTCCATCAGACTGGAAGTTAATTAGCTTATCACTAATAATAACAGCATACGCCTCTGTGTCTACAGGTACATTTGCACCGAAATTTACCTTAATTTGGATATCAGTAACAGAATATTTTAACTTTTCACTCTGCTTGGAAACATCAAACATAAACAAAGGATAAATGTTACTGTACTCTGAAGGGGTAAAGTTAGGATTTGATACCAAGCTATCCATTTTATAAAACTTAGATCTAAATAATGCAGCGTCACCATAAGCTCTACTAAATTGTTGTTTAGCAAATGAAAGATTGTAGTCAACCGCTGGATACCTAGTGGAATTTAACGTAACATAAATATTTTTAACGTCTACATTGTCAAATATGGCTGGATTTTGCTCTTGATTACCAATTTTATCAGTCTGAAAGCCTACAATGATAAAACGTGGCACCTCAGGAGATGATTTAACTGAAAGTCTCCAAGTAAATGTTGTTGACTGAGGAACTGAAATGGAGTCGCATTGTAGCATTCTATATCCAACTGGAATTTTTTTTTTTTTCTCAATAAGGCTGTAAAGTTCCATCTTCTCCTTATCCGCAGGTAGCACGTAAGGCATAAACCACGATATTTTATCCAAATTAATTTTACCAGCATCAACACCATTAGCTCTAAAAATCGCATCATTATCATTATTTCTTGTCAAGGTGAGAGTTTGCTTCATTCCATACAATATTTTATTATAATCTTCACAAAAACTAAATATATGTTTTAATGGAACTCTAAAGCTAAATGTTCCCTTTTGATTGGAATTATCAACGATGTATTGTTTTCTTACATTCCAACCTATGTTTTGAGCAACTGCTTCAGGTTTTGTATCCTTGTACCAACATTGGTTTAGCCCCTGTGATTTAGAAAAATCATCCGGATATTTTAACAACCCAAGCATTGTAGTAGCTTGACCAGGATGTGTTAAGGATTCAATATCCATACCTGAAAGTTGATACCTAATATTTTTAAACAGGTACATCATGGCGTTGTTTGTTAGAGAAGCAGCATCAGCATTTCCGTAAGCTGTTCCATTAACCTTTGTAAAACGACCTTCTATAAGTAAATAGCTCTCACTAGGATGTGTGAAAATATCTTGAGTTTCAATGTTAATCCTAATATCTCCTCCTGAGTTGTTGAGATTAGCACCTGTGATTGGTTCATACTCATGGTGTTCATACTCATCAATACTAGTATCTTTTATAATTGGTTCAGTGATTTTTAAAATGTCCATTTTATTATTGCAATTATAATTTTTAAATAAAAATTATAATTGTATCACTTTTAATTAAAACTCTAACCAAAGCTGGGGAAAAGCTTTATCTTCATTATTAACAAACACACCCTTAAGTTTAATTTCATTTAGTTTATTTTTTGGGATAAATGTTTTCTTTTTAGGGTAAATTCTATTTCCATACACAAGTGTTATAGGGGTTATATTGTACTCTTATTTTTATTTTTTCTTCATACTACTTTAATACCTGCCCCACTGTTTAATTTTTAACTAAGTCTTGAATAGCTATGGCACTTCCATCTATTAAGGTATTAATGTCTTGCGTTTTAGGTGTATCAGCGGGTTTAGGTGTTGCGTTATATTTTTGTAAAATTTTCTTTGATTTTGGTGTTAAAGCTATTGTAACTAATTTCTTTCCTGCTTCTACAGCTGCACTATTTCCAACCTCTAAAGCTTTCTTTGCTCCTTCCTTAGCTACACTCTTTCCAACATCAAGGGCAGAAGATGCTATTTGTTTACCCGCGCTACTCGTAAAAATCTTCGCTAAAAAGTTAGCAATGCTGTCAAAGATTCCAGTACCACCGTATGAATACCTTCTTTTAAATCCGTGTTTCTTAATAACAATCATTTTTTATAGTATAGACATTAAATTTTTATAAGCGTTTGAATTTAAAACACCTTGTCTTTTTAATTCATCACAAATACTAACTAACTCATTTCTTACACCTGTGTTACCTGCTTCTTTACTTGCAAACAACAGATCTAGTCTTTCTATTAGTGCGTTAGGGTCAGACGGGATAACAACGATACCCTGTCCCTCATAAAATCTTTTATTATCCCAAATAGGTTTAAGTATAGTGAGCCATTTTACACCTCTAGAAGATTTAGGACTTGGATTTTTCGGATCGTTATTTTTACGAAGAGCATTTGTTTTTACCATCAACTTCGCGTAATTGATGTAATCTTCACTTGAATATTTATTATAATCTGGATATCTAGATGTGATTAACTCCCATAGGCCAGGCGTGCCTTCATATTTCTTATTTTCCAGAAAAATATTATTATCTTGAATATCAACTTTTTTGTTTCCAATATAATAATTACCCTTTCTGATAGTTACTCCAAACGTTTTATCAGTAGATTCTTCTTCTAAATATTTATTCGCTATTTCACCAACAAATAATTTATCTAATCCTTCTTCTGGTGATTTATCATAAGCTGGGAACTTAATAGCTTGCGGTAAGTTTTCTACACCTTCTTTAATAGGTCTAAGCCCTTCAGTAATCTCCCTTGTTGTAGTTTTTTGTGCTTCTGTAATATCCCTTGCTGCAGTTTTTTGTGTTTCCGTAATAGGTTTAAAAAACTTTGAAAGATCGGTTTGAAGTTGCTGTTCGCCTGTTCTCTCCGCTAGTATATTATCCAGAATATTCTTTTTTGTTTCAAGATACTCTTTTACAATTAAATCCCTTTTTGCAGGATCAGTGATTTTTAAAAAAGACATTTTTTTATTACTAAAATAATTTTTTATCCTAGTTTTAACATAATTTTTAACATAATTTTTATCACGTTTCATAACTAAAGCTGCATGAAAACTTTATTTTTGGTCTTTTAATATCCAAGCGGCCCAACGTGATTTTTCTCAACCAACCTCCGAAAGGACTCCCTTTGCTCTCGCCTCCCTCTCTCGATTAAACTTTCTTCATTTTCGATAGATATCTTTTTCTTAGTTTTTGTTCTTATCTCATCCTTCATTTTCTTATACTTCTCTAGTTCTTCCATGATAAGTTTAAACTCTTCATCTGATATACGATCGTCAACTAAAGCTTTAGATATATGTGAAGCAATTGTATCAAGCTTAGCATCAGCTAACATCCGAATCTTTTGATGTTTTTCTCCTTTTGTTTTTGAATTCCTTACTACATACTTACCTACCATTGAGAGTAATCCGGTTGCTGCACTTGTAATTTCTAAACCTAAAGCTATTGGTACCGCTGCAACTGTACCCAATAATATGGCTCCCCCAACACCTGAAGCCATTGTTAACCCAATTAATGCTGTATCAATATTAACGACAACTCTCGCAGCTCTAAAATATTTCTTGGCTAAGGCTTCTCTTTTTTGAACTTCATTCTCAAGAAACTTCTGTACTTCGGATATCTTTTGTAAACGGTAGGAATGTCTTTTATCATCTAGAGGCATCATTTCAATAGACGGGGCTGAAGGTGTATTACTTTCTTTAGATAACGGAGGATAGACTTTATTAGGATGTCTTTGATCTGTATCTGCCATTTTTTTATTAAAATTATAATTTTTTATCTCAGGATTTTAAGTATTTTAGATAGCTAAATAACTCACCGTCAGGTATTTTAATTGTTTTTTGTGAGAAATTATAAATGTAGACTAAGATATCATTAGTCTCATTATCTAGATGTGTCCCGTTTAAAATGGTTAAACTATCTTTCCATTTATTACTAACAGATACCAATATAACCCCCTGTGTAGCTATATAGCCAAATCCTAACGATAGTATTTTTCCATCTTTAGAAGGAATCTTAATATCATCTTGGGAATAAATTTTCCATTTTAAAGGATCTTGTTTGATGGGAGGATAATCAACGTGTAAGTTAGGTTTTCAAAATATAGTTTTATGTTGATTAGCAGTATTAGGTTTTATACCAAATTTGTGTATATCCATTTTTATTTTTACTTGTTACAAATGATATTTAAATATTATTATTTATAACATAACAATATAACTTAAGTATGAGAGCCATCATTATAAGAAACTATAAATAAAGGTTCATATTTTGCGATAGTAATCTTTTTATTAGAAATATTTCTTATAGATATAAATATATCATCTTTTGTAACTGATCTATAGTTATCCTTGTGTGTTAGACCTTTTAAGGATAAATTATCATCAAGTACAATTGCGATTTTTTTAGGGTTATTTAATGTACTACATCCAAGCCCAAGTTGCAATTTTACTTTTTCTAAAGGTTGTAGTATTATTTCACTTTGTGAATATACTTCCCAGGTATTTTCTGTTTTTTTTCTAGGTGGATATTCCAAATTTTGTAAAGGATACCAGACTACTCCTTTTATAAATTCTTTATCTTGAAAATCATTATTATATTTACGTATCATTTTTTAATTATGTATTATTTTTTTATATTAGTATTTTTTTTATAAGATAGCGCCTAGAATAGGGATATTAGCAAATGGACTATTAGGCTCAAGCAAAAGCCCTTTTCCGTCATAAATCTTCCCTCCTTGCTTTAAATACAAACCATCACCAACAGACCCTAAACCTTTACCTTTGTATGGCTTTAAGTATAATCCACATCCATCAGTTTCAACTTGACAGACACAACCCCCTTTTTTAAGATAAAGACCCGACCCCATTGCTTTTTGAACCCCCGTTTGAGCTAATCCAGAGAGAGCACCAATACCTAACGCAGGTAAAATGGTTTTTGCAATCATTGGTAAAGCTCTAGCAGCTAACCCGGCCAACATTCCGAGAAAACCTCCCTCTATTTTCATATCATGTTTAAGTTGTTTCACAGACATCTTAATAGTTATACCCTTACCACCCTCATAGGCTTTAACAAACTTTTTTAGTTGTGAATTGGTAATTGCTAAAACATCATTACCTTGTAAATCTTCATGACCTAAACATATACTTACAGGGGATCTAGCTTTAACCGCATGTTGAAGCTTTTCCTTTTGTCCTTCTGATATATTTACTTTAATATTAGTGTAACTTGTCATTTTTATATATATAATTCTTTTTTATTTTATCTCGCTTCTCTAATATAGAATCTAATTGTTAAATTTTCACCTCTAAGATTTAGTAAATTACCATCTTGATCTGTAATATTTACCTCTAGGCTATGCATTTCATGTAATGTTAATGGTAAGTATACTAAATTAAGTGGTGACTCAATTATTTTATATCCAGGTGCAACATCAGGGAAAAAAGAGTAAATAGTGTTTTTTGTTGAACCATTAACATAACTCCCAGAAATAATATCTATGTTAACAAGCAAACTATTTATACTAAGAATGTTTACTACATTCTCCGACTCGTAAAATCCTTGTGTATATTTAGCGTGAGTAAATCCTAATACTTTAGCAATAGAGTTAGGTTGATTAAAATCCACTTTATAACCATCTTCTAGAGTAAGAACAGACTTTAAGGTATTGGTGTTTGCAGAAATGTTAATATAATAACCTTCATTAACTTCATCATAATGGCCTTTTTTTCTCATTTCCTGGTGAATGGTATCATTAATGTCAACAAGGTCATAACTTCCTTCAGGTATTTTTATTTCAATCCATGTGGTACCATTGTCTGGAGAATAAACGAATATGTTGTTTGTTGCATCAATGTTTGGAAAAGAGTAGTAAGTTTCAAGGTTTACTAAAGCTATTTCATATACCTTATCCTTTTCCAGTTGAATAGGGGGGTTAAACCTTGTTCTAAAACTTGTTTTGTTGTCGCTTACTATAATTTGAAATGATGTTTTATGTTCTGTATTTTTTACAATTTGTTTTAAAAGTTCTTCCATTTTTTTAAAAAGTAAAAATATTATTTAGTTGAGTAAATAATATTTTTTATACTGAATTAGGTACGTAAAAGTTGTCAAAACCATTCCTATACTTCACATTATTTTTTTTACTGGTTAAATCGATAATAGCAAAGCCGTGCGGTCTTTCCCATGCCTTTTTACAAAATTCCCTAAATTCATCCTTTGACATATCATGACCTACATGATCACTATAAATATGGTTAATGTTTTTTAGGTCTTGTCGGAAAAGACAAATAAAATTAGCGTTTTCTCTAATAGTTTGCCTTGGTAGTCTAAAATAATTCTGTGAGAGGTAAAAACAATCTACGTTACTATGTCTTCCCCGAATGTAGTAACACTCACATTTATTCTGTTTTTCTAAAAGTAAATCATCAAAAATCATTAATTTTTTATTTTCTGAGTTTAACTCTCTCGGATCAGGTACATCACTCGCATTTTCAAAAAGTTACAATTTATATCCGATATGTTTTTAAACGATTTAACCCATTCCTCACCTAAAGCTGTAGGGGATACATTTGATTCTTGTATTTCGTCACGCATGTTAAACAACTTTAAAATACATTCTTTTGGTAGTTTTTCTTCAAAAGCCATTTTTAGTATTCGGTATTCTGGTTGAAAAAGGCTTTTTCCAAAAACAGTTAAATCATTATAGTCGAGCCATCCCGGTCTAAGTAAAAGGTTTAGCAATAGAGTAGTTTAACCACATCCTGATTTACCTATAATTAAACCTCTGATACTTTTGGGTAAAAGAGAGTGATTAAATCTCTTTGATACTACTTCATTCCATGATAAGTTTACAGTATCCATTTTATATAACATTTTTAATTTTTATATATAAAAATGTATTGTGTTAAATGTAAAAAAGTTACTGATACAACTGACATAAACTATACTGTTTCTAAAAATGGAAGAAATATGAAACGTGGGAAATGTATGATTTGTGGAATAACTAAAACTCAGTTTGTTAAGACGGCAAAGGGAGGATCAATACTAAATAAAGCTATAAATAATTTACCTTTTGAAATGCATCTCCCCGGTCACAATTTTACGGGACCTGGCACTAAATTAAAGAAAAGACTCAATCCAGATTTAACACCAAAAAGATGGAGTAAACCAATAGACCGCGTTGATAAAGCTGCTTATCATCATGATGTTTGTTATCTTCAGAATAATGACACTGCCACAAGAAACGCAGTATGCGATAAGAATATGTTAACAGAGTTAGAAGGGATTTACAATCCTACTATTAGGGAAAAAATGGAAAGGGGGTTGGTAAGTAAACTAATTGGAACTAAAATGAAATTTGGAATGGGAGTTAAAAAAAAAATCCCAGTATGCTGAAATTATCGGAAGAATTACATAAACCTGTAAGAAGAAAATTTAAGAAAAGGAGAGTTATAGTAAATAGTATAGATAAGATATGGGCTGTGGATTTGGTAGACATGCAAGCACTTTCTAAGTTTAATCACGGCGTAAAATACCTTCTCGCCGCCATTGACATCTTTTCTAAATACGGTTGGTTAGTTCCATTAAAAGATAAAACGGGTAAATCTGTTGCTATAGCATTAAAAAGTATTTTTAAGGAGAGGAAACCGGGAAAAATGTGGGTGGATAAGGGTAAAGAGTTTTATAACAAAGATGTAAAAGACTTGGTTGAATTGTATTCTACTGAAAATGAGGAAAAATCTAGTGTTGTATAGGATAGAAAAGGTTATTAAAAAAGGAAAAAAGAAATCTCTTGTAAAGTGGAAAGGTTACCCCGATGAATTTAATTCATGGGTTGACAATAAAGATATTAGAAATATTTAACTATAAAAAATGTTAAATATTTCGATTGAAAACGTAATTTTACCAAATAAACCATTAAATAATTTCGAGTTAGAAGATGCTGCAAAAAGATTAGAAATACCTTATTTTAGAGGAGTCTTTTTACGAGATACATTACCGATAAAACCAAATAAAAAAGAATGTGGTATATTAAACTTTGATAAAAGTGGTGGACCTGGTACCCATTGGGTTGCTTGGTATAAAAACGATAAAAAATAAAATTTATTTTGACAGTTATGGCATACAGCCACCTAATGAAATTCGAGAGTACCTAAAAAGTCCAATACAGTACAATACTGATAAATTACAACAAGCTGGGGAGGTATTTTGTGGGCATTTATGTTTATACATTCTTAAAGAGTTAAGCTCAGGTAAAAAGTTTCAAAATGTTTTAAATAAACTTTTTTAGCAATATAAAAAATGCCAGTTAATAAATTCGGACTAATGAAAGAAGATAAAATAAGCGGTGATGGTGTGTCACTCCCTTACATAAATAATAATTTTTTACGTAAAGATGGTACAACTGTTGTTACTGGTTCTATAGATATGGCTGGTAATACATTAACGAGGGTTAGTAATCCGGTAAATCCTCAAGACATTGCTACAAAACATTACGTTCATGAAAATTCTGGGTTGTTTCTAGAGAATGGAGGATATCATGTTAATGGATATTTAAATATGGGTTTTCATAAAATAAGAAATGTTAAAGAACCAATAGAACCGGGTGAAGCTGCTACTAAAAAATACGTAGATGAACACAATAATTTAACACGTATAGATGCTGTTGGAGGAGGTTATTAATATGATGCAAAAGAAAATATTAATATGGATTTTAAAAAAATATATAATCTTGCTGAGCCATCATATCACACAGATGCTGTCAGAAAAGACTATTTTGATATACATAATTACATTAGAAAAAAAGAAAATGAAAGTGTATTATATATTCATCATAATCAAGACAAGAGAATATTTTTCCCAACTGGTGCGGCTAAGCTTTTTGATTTTCAGGAATTTAGGATTGTTAATATTAGCGAACCAGTTAATGGTAATGATGCTACTACTAAAGGTTATGTTGATGATCTTGTTAAAAATGGTAGAGGTGGTCAAGGTGCTATGTATAAATCTTTCTCAATGAAAATAAATGGTGAACTACCAGTAAAACAAAATATTGATATGGATAATTTGAGAATACATAATATTGCAGATCCTCAATATTCAAAAGATGCAGTCAATAGAGAATATATGGAAAGTTTCTTTAAAGCATATAAACCAAAACCTATTATAACTGTGTGGGCTGAAGAACAAGGAGGAATTGTAGATGGTAATTATGAGTTCTCATTTGGTAATGGTAAATCGGGTCGCACCCATCGTTTAGGAGGTTACTGCATGAGTGCACCGGGTAGAATTATGAGAGGAAGTTTAACGATTGTTAAAGATAACTACTCACTAGAAGAGGTACAAGTTAATATTGCGATAAACGGAATAGAGCAGGTTGATTACTCTATTATTAAAAAAGCGGATGAAATTTGTAGCTGTACGGTTTTTCCGAGGGCGTTAGAGGTAAAGCAATGTGACATAATAAACTTTGTTTCAAAAACAACCGACCGTGATGTAACACACGCTTACATATCTATTTTGATAGAGTTAGACTTATAAAAATATAACTTTAATTATAAAAGTTATATTTTACGTTTGATATTTGTTTCAACATTACAATGAGGACATTTTTTAAAATTGGATATTGTGTCGCAGTCATCGCAAATAGATATATGGCCACAATTACAAAATAATATCTCAGAATCTTTTTCCCAACATATGAGGCATTTTTCTGATTTAAATGTTCTTTTTTCGTTAAAAACTTCTATTTGTGGAGTATATTGTTTTTTGAATAAAATATCATGTCTATACTCGGCACTTAAAGTTAATTCTATAAATTTGTATCCGAAGAATGGAAACAAAGCTTCAATGCATGTAAAACATTGGTCATCATTACAAAAACATTTCCGGTCAATATTTCCATCAGATATTGTTAAAACTGGTAAAAAGGTTTCCTCTTGAATATAAGTGTCATATACAAAATCTCTTGTTTCATTGGGTAAAAAGTCTTCATAAAAAAATAGTCTGTCAAAATTTCTGAAAAAGTTAATATAAATACCGTATATATTAGAACCTTTAACAACCCATTGATAATCATATTCTGTTTTTAACCAAACCATGTACTTAATAATTCCACAATCTTTTATTGCTTTACTACATTCATAGTAGAAAGTAGGCTTTAAGTTCTTGAGTAATTCAACATGATTTTTATTTGCTGTCTTATCAAAGCATATATATTTTCTATAATCCCAAAGAGTTGATACCTTTTCAGAGGTGGGAGTGTAAATAAGTTTATTTTTTAACATATCGTTTAATTTATCTCCAAAGATATCTATTCTTGTTTTAATACTCATGTTTATTTTTTTATTACTAATTTTTTATTTAACTTCACATTTAATATTTAACTTCAACACACAGAAATTAAATATTTAAAGTTACTTATTCCTCATCCTCATCCTCGTCAGAACTTGGGCATTCATCTAAGATATTAGGTAAAATTTCCTTTTCCTTTCCTGGTAATTTTACATCCTTTTCTATTATTTTTACTGATATAACTTTAATCTGGATCGTTTCGATGATTTTATTTTTAAATATTCCTTCTACTTTTAAAATACAAAACAACTTACAAGCAATTTTCTTCTATGAAAGAGGGTTTACCTCTTTGTTGTTTTCATCGTAAAAGCATGTTTTATATTGTTTGTTTTCGTAAAGTTTTGGGTATAACATAGCCGATACATCCTCATTATATTTTAAAATATTAATTGCGTCTAAATTTTTAATCTTATCTTCTCTTAGTTCTTTGTCCATTCCATGCTCTCGGAAGAAATCTGTTAGTTTTTCTAGATCTTCTTTAAAAGCTCTTTCCTTTTTCATAGGCTTTTCACCGTTATAACATAATAAAGATAAGGAGTAATCTTTTAGATCTTTTCCTTCTGCGTTATCTCCAAATCCTGTAATAACACAATATGAAAACAAAACAGGGGTACGCATAAATAACGAACCATTTTTATTATTAGGGTATCTGTACTTTACTGGAATCTTAACAAAAGCATACTCTTTGCTTTTATATTTATTCTCGTAATTTATAGAAAGGTCTTCTTTACAAAGTTCTCCACTTTTGATATAATTTATATCTGCACTCATTTTTTATATATAAGATTTTTTTTATTTAACTTAATTAGTTTTTCTTAAGTCCCATACTGAAGAGGTAAATAAAGTCGCATTAAGTAGTAACGACGATAAACGCTATATCCTTGGGAACAATATCGATACATTAGCTTGGGGACACACTAAGATAAAGACGTAGATATTAGAAAATTTAGTATGTATAGGGCAGAATATATATAATATGACGATTAAAAAAATGCTGTAATTTCGCTCATATAGGTATATGGGCTAAAATATGTGACACGTTAACTAGGATGTTGTTTAGCGGCATAACCATAGATGTGGTTGAGGTTAGATTTATAAAAATGTTGTAATTTTGCTCATATAGCTATATGAGCTAAAAATATGAATCGCTGGGTTGTAGTAATAAGCAGGGAGATGGTTGGATTTAATTTTAAGCAGGGGGATGGTTGTATTTGGATTTAAGCAGGGAGATGGTTGGGTTTAGATTTAAGCAGGGGGATGGTTCGATTTGGATTTAAGCAGGGGGATGGTTGGGTTTGGATTTAAGCAGGGAGATGGTTGGGTTTAGATTTAAGCAGGGGGATGGTTGGGTTTGGATTTAAGCAGGGGGATGGTTAGTTTTGGATTTAAGCAGGGGGATGGTTAGTTTTAGATTTAAGCAGGGGGATGGTTGGGTTTGGATTTGAGCAGGGGGATGGTTAGTTTTAGATTTAAGCAGGGATATGGTTGGGTTTGGATTTAAGCAGGGGGATGGTTGGGTTTGGATTTAAGCAGGGGGATGGTTAGTTTTAGATTTAAGCAGGGGGATGGTTAGTTTTGGATTTAAGCAGGGGGATGGTTGGGTTTGGATTTAAACAGGGGGATGGTTAATTTTAGATTTAAGCAGGGAGATGGTTGGGTTTAGATTTAAGCAGGGGGGGATGGTTGGGTTTGGATTTAAGCAGGGGGATGGTTGGGTTTGGGTTTAAGCAGGGGGATGGTTAGTTTTGGATTTAAGCAGGGGGATGGTTAGTTTTGGATTTAAGCAGGGGGATGGTTGGGTTTGGATTTACGCAGGGGGATGGTTAGTTTTAGATTTAAGCAGGGAGATGGTCGGTTTTGGATAAACTCAGCTCTGTCTGTTTTTATACTATTGTCATGCTCTGTGAAAAGGGGACTTAATGCATCTGCAAAAAGTATCGATCCAGGCCAGCCTGCGCAGTACGCGCAGGCTGACCTGGGCCGAAGTTTTTTGCTGTTTGTCAATTTTCTGCATGCTCAAGGACCATTCTACCTCATGATTGAATAGGTTGTAAGACTAAATGGATTTAACCTGCTTGGTACGATGCATCAGGGCGATGCATGAAGCCCCCTTTTTGTCTAAGCAGGGCCAATTTATATGTCGTTCTACGCCGTTTTCAACGCAATGTCTGTCCGTGCACCTAGCCGTACTTTCCTGGAGTTTCTTTTACCAGTACTCTGCATATAATTCTGCCAAGCGATTGACTGCTTTCCTACATGACCATCGTCGAAATAATGATCAGCGGTGAGAGAGGAATGAACCATGTCTATGACTATCAATCATCGGGAAGAGATTTGCCACGATCTGTTGGAATTCAAACCAGCGATTTCCTGTGCACAACGCCGAGTCCCAGTAGCTCAATCGGTAGCGTGCATGACTTGAGAACAGGGGGTCGTGGGTTCAATCCCTGGCTCGGCCATTTTCTTTCCGAGGATTGATGATAGTCATTGCGACCGGATTCATTCCTCTCCCACCGCTGGCCATTGTCTCGACGATCGTAATGTGGGAAAGCAGCCAGTGGCTTGGAAAGAAAATTGCACGGAGTACTGGTAAAAGAGATTCCAGGAAGGCATGGATAGGTGCACTGGCCGCCGCGATATAACTGAAATAATGTTGAAAACGGCGTTAAACACTAATCAATCACTCAAAACCCGTCCCCTTGGTTTCAATTATGTAATTTTGATACCTACAAACAACTTTTACAAACATTTCGTTGAAATGATATTCCCCGCTGGAAAAGACCTTTTTTTGATAGAAACATATACGAGGTAGTGTGTTTTGCATGTACATGTGGCCTTTTTGTTATTGGTCCATAATGAAATTATGTATTAAGTCCCCTTTTTCGATGACATGGCATTTCATCAAATAATAACAAATGAGGGTTGTTTTTTGGATTATGATAAATTATATGAATATGAAGTTTCATAAAATTTTGTCCTGTAGTAAAGAGAAATTGGTCCATAATGGAAATATACCTCAAACCCCCTTTTTCTATGACCTGACATCAAATAAAAGAAAGGAAAAAAACGTATGTCGACGGAATATCATGACGAACACACGTATGAAGTTTCATCAATTTTCCTTAAGGATCTTAGAAGATACCTGTCCGGACGGACGAACGGACGGACGGACTGACAGAACCCCCCGCCCCCAACCGAAATTCGGCGGGGGATAATAACACACAGACACACACTAAACTATCTACTTGAGGATAAGGAAATTAGCCTCATTACAACAACAATGGAAATATTGCGGGGAAGAGGAAGTTTGTGTAACGCTATGACTGAAAACTCAGTTACCAAGAACTCTCTGACTGACTGAGGAGGCGTGTTTTTCGAGAATCTTATTTGCCTGTCTCGCTATATGAATATTGATATTGATAGTGGGAGTCTTTTGACTTCCTATGAATGTGGTGTGAGGTGCACTGACCGCCCCGATATAACTGAAATAATTTTGAAAAACGGCGTTAAACACCATGCAATCAAGCAATCAATGAACCGATTACAGTGCCTACAGCACTTTGACTTGTTTTTTTAAATATCAGTTGATTATCCGCAATTGTACTAAATTAATTGTAAACCGTTTGTACATGTTATGCATCTTACAGAAAATCTTAGCGACGCAACATTTAATTCTCTCCATCCTCAGAAAATTATTTGTTCCTTAACTATTGTAAAAAGAAGCCTGTGGTTCAGGAAGAAATTGTGTGAAGTACAGGTAAAGAGATTTTATGAAGAATTATTTGGCAGGTGCATTGGTTGCCATATCTTACAAAACAAAATTAAACGATAAAAAACCCATATTATTGATTCTGATTTTCTTACTTGAATTGTACAAATCTATACATTTAATAGACGTAGGCCAAAAACAAAAAAAAACAACAAAAAATAAAACGACAAATGTATTCCAGTCAAACCTGTATTCAGAGAACACCCAAGGGATGTAAGAAAAGTGGCCTCTTACCACAGGCGGTCTGTTAATTCAACTTTAGTTGAAATCATTGAAGAAGAGATGAAGGACCAGAACAATGGTCTCTTATAACAGTCGATAGCTTAAAGTAACAATAATGGCCAAATGTAAACAAAGGGGGTGTTTAAATGCATTTGAATTTATATCATACCATTTAAAAGTATGGAAATTATTGTGAAGATGACAATCTGTCATTGTACGGTCGGTTAGTTGGTGACAAAGAAATTAATTTCAAAACTAGGTTAAAACCTGTAAGGTAGCTGTGTCTTTTGTTTACTTTTTGCCTGATTTTAAAATTATTTTTCTGCCAGAGTCTAACATATGGCCCGACCACAATATATTCCATACTTTTAAATGGTATGATTTAAATTTAAATGAGCTATACTCTGGCAAAAGGGGGATTCATGCACCCCCGTGATACATAATGCCAGGCAAGCCATCACACAATTATGGATCCATTATAGCCACTCTTTTAAACAACCAACTCAATCATGAGGTAGACTGGTCCTTTGACAGGCAGAAAATTGACCAATAGCGAAAAGTTTCGAGTCAGGTCAGCCTGCGCGGATTGCGCAGGCTGACCTGGGTCGATACTTTTCGCAGATGCGTTAAGCCCCCTTTTCACAGAGCACGGCTCAAATGTATTATGACACCTGTTTTGATATTTTGGCCTTTACTGGGCCTTTAAGTTGGTTTCTACAGTGTATTGAACTGTTTATACGAGCCATTCTCTGACAAAAGGAATTTAATGCATATCCGTGAAGCACTGTACCATGCCTGTCGTCATAACATATCGTGGATCCGTTTTGTCTGACAACCAACTGAATCGTAAGGTAGAATGGTCGTTTGACATGCAGAAAATTATCCTACAGCAAAAAGTTTCGAAACAGGTTAGCCTGAGCAGACAGCGCAGGCTTACATGAGTCGACACTTTTTGCAGATGCATTAAGTCCCCTTTTTACAGCACACGGTTCATTTAAATTGTCTTTAAGGTCGACTGAGATAAGAAACCATAGCACGCACTTTTAAATTCTGAACTTTTTCATTGACGATGCATATCTTTTTATAGATACCATATAAAGAACTAGGTAACACGTTCCTTTACCTATTTCTTTTAGAATATTTTTTTTTTCATGTCGGTTTTACTTTGTCATATAATGGAGACACGTTTTCCGAAGTGTGATTCTGAAGCGACTGATGTCGGTCATTGCGATAAAAAGTGTTTAATACCCCCATTCCACTGGCGGCGATTCCGCTACGCTTCGAAATTGCGGTCAAAACGCCGTGAATCGTAAGAGAAACGGCAACAGCGCAGTAGAAACACCTTGATCGTAGTAGAGGCGTATCGGAAGCTTCATGATCGCCACTTTAAACCCCCATGCTGCCGAGCCCGGCAGCTCAGTCGGTAGCGTGCAGGACTTGAAAACATGGGGTCCAGGGTTCGATCCCTGGCTACGACACCTGGCTCGGCCAATTTCTTTCCGAGGATTGATGATAGTCACTGCGACAGGATTCATTCCTCTCCCACCGCTGACCATTGTTTCGACGATGATTATGTGGGAGAGCAGCCAGTGGCTTGGAAAGAAAATTGTGCGAAGTACTGGTAAAAGAAACTCCATGAACGCATGGATAGGTGCACTGGCCGCCGCGATATAACTGAAATAATGTTGAAAACGGCGTTAAACACCATACAATCAATCAATCATTAAACCCCCATTGCACTGAACGCAGATTCTGTTACGCTTCAAACTCTTGGTCAAAGCGCTACGAAGCGTAGCAGGAATGGCAACAGCGCAGTAGAAATGCTTTGATCGTGGTAGAAACGTATTGAAAGCTTCATGATCGCCACTTCACGACGCTTGTTTTGACCTTGCTTAAAATTTACGTTGCGGGATCGCCGTGGGCGCGAAGCGTCACAAAAGCGCAGTAAAAGCGTAGCAAGAAAATCGTGATCGCAGCAGTATCGTAGCGGCAGCGCGAGTAACGTAGCGATGCAGTGCAAATGCAGTGCATCGAAACAAAAGCAACACCCAACCCTTTCAAACAATAGCTCATAACAACAAGCTGGAGCACAGCTACTGCAGCAATTCGATCTATTTTAGCTCACCTGAGCACGAAGTGCTCAAGGTGAGCTTTTGTGATCGGGCTGTGTCCGTCGTCCGTTGTCCAGGCGTCAACATTTACACTGTGTGCACTCTAGAGGCCACATTTTCAGCCAGTTACTCATGAAACTTGGTCAGAATATTTCTCTTGATGATGTCTTGGACATGTTTGAAATTTGGTCATGTCTGGTCATAGAGGAGGTCACCTAGCGAAATCTGAAAAGAAACTTTGTTTTCACTCTAGAGGCCACATTTTCAGCCTGATACTTATAAAACTTGGTCAGAAAAGTTATCTTTTTGAAATCTCAGACAAGTTTGAAATTGGCTCACAACAAACCAAAAAGTAGGTCACTGGGCCAAATCTTAGAAAAACCTTGTGTGCAGTCTAGAGACACATTTTCAGCCTGATACTCTTGAAACATTATCAGAATGTTTGTCTGGATGACATCTCTAACAAGTTCAAAATAGGTCAAGTTGGTCAAAAAGTAGGTCACTTACACGCATACGTTTTACATCATTAAAATCAGGATCTCTTCAGCTTTATCAACCATAAATGACTTCACTCAGGTTAGCGCTTTAGGGCCAATAGGCCTCTTGTCTTCGAAGGCTGATCTTCAATTGCTGCTAAATAGAAACGTTTCAAAAGCTCGAAAGAAGCGCAGCTCCTGCGTATAGGTCGTAGCAAGGTCGCAGCAGAAACGTAGTAAGCCTGAAATCCCATGCCGTAGTGGGAGCGTAATAGAAGCGTCTTGGAAGCGCTGTAGAAGCGCAACAACGGCGTGACAGGATCGTGACCAGCGCAGCGAGATCGTAATTGAAGCGTTCGATAAGCGTACTGGAAATGCACGAGTCCCATAATGTTGCACATGTTGGCGCTTCTTCGGCAATTCGGAAGATCTTGGACAAGAGCCATGATCACCATGAGCGCAGTGGGATCGTCGCCCATTGGAATGGGGGTATAAGAGATGATTTATCCAAACCCAAAAATATAAATATAGATCTTTATTTCATGCTTTCCGGTAGGTTATCGAGAAATATCGCTGAAATATTTTCGATATTCCATTGTTACGACCAGTGAAAATACCGATTTTTATATTCTAACTCTTCAGTTGAAGGCGGAAACAGTTGTTCCCGCGCACTAGTTATCTAGGTAAAATACGCGTGCCTCACAACCAGATGGAAATATGACGTAATTTACCTTACATTTCTCGTCTTTGACGTAATATTGTAATGCATTGCTATGCGGAGGGGGTACGCCACGGGGAATAACCGAAAAGAACTGTACTGGATTTTGACTGAATTCTCCCAAAAAAGGGTTAAAAGCATGAAATAAATAGAATATTTGTTTTTTTCGGTGAAAGATCGAAATTTCTTTCATCGAGTGAACATCATGGGTAATATTTTCACGAGTGGCTGCGCAGCCACTAGTGAAAATATTACCCATGATGTTCACTCGATGAAAGAAATTTCTATCTTTCACCGTAAAAAACAAATATCCTCTATACAGATATTTTTCTTACTTAAACCAAAGAACCCGTTCCCGATCAACCTCCCAAGGCTTTGAAGTTTGTTGACAGTTTAAAGTTGATGTTTAAGGTTGTTTTCAGAAATATTCCATTTCAGCCACAGCCACACCTGATGTTTCTTTTTTTTTTTTTTTTACCCTTTACCAATACCACGCATGACCATGTTTTAACGACCCTACAGGGTGAGAAATAGAAAATATTAAGAAAAAATGAGAAAATGCTGTTTACCAGCATTCTGTCCTTTTCCAAGAACATTTGTTGTCCTTTTTTCAGACTGACTGTATGATTTGAGGGACATACAAATTGTCATCTGCGAATGTTTTTAATTTGGACCATGATGCCTACCATTTCAAGCTAAAACAATACCGCTATAGCATCCTTTGAGCCGTTTTTTGTCCTTTTATGGCTGCATTGCCTGTCATGAGTGTTGTCATGTACATCTGATAAGTCATCTGCGAATGTTTTCAATTTAGATCACGACACCATTTCAAGCTAAATGAACCAGTTCCTCTACAGCATCCTTATATACGTTTTTGGCCTCCAAAGCTGCATTGCCTGTCATGCGCGCTAATAATGACCTAAGCTGTCGATGCGCCATGAAACAACGTTCGTTCGTTTGTTCCTTTGCTTGCTGGCTCGCTCGCTTGCTTTCTCGCTTTCTCACTCACTTACTCACCCACCTTCTCACTCACTCACTCACTCACTCACTCATTCACGGTGAGGCTGCATCAAGAATTTTCTAAATTCTAAAGTAAGACAACTCTGATTGGCTTAATCATTCTTTTTAGCCAATCAGAAGTTGTGTTACTGTTTAAATCTATAATAAGAATGTTCTTAAGAATGGTTGACGAATATGAACCTCGATCTTTAATCAGCGCCGTTCAATACTTTGTAAGGTAGAACTGATCGAAACTAAAATAAAACAATTAGTCTAATTTTCTACAAGTTTGTAATTAATTTTACCGGTCAAAATCAGAGGGCAAAATGGCATTTAGTCTGATCTCACTTCAACACTGTCCTATGTTTTGCGACGTAATCTGACCGAAAAGTCTGCCAATATGAACCTTTTGGGTTATTAAACTCTTTCAATGCCAAATATATAGGAGTCATGCTCTGTGAAAAGGGGGCTTAATGCATTTGCGAAAAGTATCGACCCATGTCTGCCTGCGCAGTCCGCGCCTGCTAACATGGGCCGAATCTTTTCGCTATCGGTCAATTTTCTGTATATCCAAGGACCACTCTATCTCATGCTTTCATCGGTTGTTAGACAACATGAATTGTATGGACCCATGATTATGTGATGGCTTGCTTGGTTTATTGAATCGCGGAGATGCATTAAGCCCCCTTTTGTCAGAGCATGGCTCATATAAACTCGACCTTTTTTGGCGGCTGAAAATTTATTCCTCTGAAACTCTGACAGATTTCTAGCGTCAAGGCCTGACCTATCTAGCGGACAGAATAGATCCAAGATCAGACTGCACGTTCTGTGCAGTCTGATCTTGATCTATGCCGTCCGCAAATGTCAATGTTTTCGCCTTTGGCGATGAAAGGATTAAACAGCCGTTTATACATGAGCCATGCTCCGTGATGCATTATACCAAATAAATCATTTTATGATTATGGTTCTATTAAATCAATTTAGTCCAACATTCGACTTGACCCGGAGATACAATGGTCCATTGACATACAAAAAAAAAAAAAAAAATACAAAGAGCAAAAAAAAAAAAAGTTTCGACGAATGTCAGCCAGCGCGGACTGCGCAGGCTGAAGTCTGTGGGTACTTTAAGCCCCTCTTCACAGACCATAACTCATATTTTCTTACATCTTTTTACGCTTAAATTGTTGACTGATATTCAAATCAAACACATTTTTAACCAAAAGCAAAAAAAAAAAAAATGCGATTGTCGAAGTTTTCCCCCCACGGAACAAAATGTCACTGTATCGGATAGTGTAGATCCAAGATCAGACTGCAGTTTATGTGCAGTTTAATCTCGATCTACACTATTCGCAAGAGCACGGTAAATCGCGTTTGGCAGTCAAAGGATAAATCCTAGGACATTTTATAATACATTTTTCTTCGTTAGCTCTCTCTTTAATACAATATAATACAATACAATACAAAAGTTTATTCAATACTGAGGCCACTGGTTTGATTTAATCAAACAATGTAACCGTGATGTTACCATAAGCGAACAGAAGGGGATTCTGCACAGAGTTTGGACCTAGAAAAGCCTTTACTTAGCAGTCTGATCTTGGTCTAGATTCTCCGCTCTTCTTCCAATAATTGGAAGCAACAGTTGCCTTCGTCATATAGTGTCATTAATTTGCATTTCGAGCTCGGCCAATTTCCTTTCGAGGGATGATGATTCATTCCTCTCTCATCGCTAATCGTTTTCTAGACGATGGTTATGTTTGAAAGCAGCCAGTAACTTAGGAAAAGATTTGTGCGAAGTAGTTGTGAAAAGAAACTCCTGGAAAGCATGGTAAGGTGTACTGGCAGCAACGAAATTGAAATAATGTTGAAAATTGCCTTTAACGCCGTTAAATGAATCAATCCCACACCCATATAACTTTAACAGTAAAATATGTACGTATATCGTAGTCATGTTTGATCTGTTTGAAATAATAAATCTTTGAATAGAATCACTCTCGTCAAACTATTTGAAACAAAGACAATAACAATAAATCATAAAAAAAACCTTGTTTTCTCGTGAGGGTTTTCTTATTTCATGAAATTATTCATGGCCTATACTTTGAAATCCGTCTTGTCAGACTGATCCTCTGTAAGGTCGTAGGCTGAATCATCCTCTGTATGGTCGTAATTTGCATTATCCCCTGTGTGGTCGTATGAATTATGATCCCCAGTGTGGTCGTAGTCTGCATTGTCCCCAGTGTGGTCGTAGTCTGCATTGTCCCCAGTGTGGTCGTAGGTTGTATGATCCCCGTTATGGTCGTAGCATTTTTGTTTCCAGGTATGATTGTAGCTCGTATGATCTCCAGTATGGTCGTAGTCTGCATTATTTCCAGTGTGGTTGTAGGTTGTATGATCTCCAGTATGGTCGTAGGTAGGGTCCTGATATTTCTGTTTAACATGAGAAGTTGTGTCGTAAGGTTGATCTTCTAATGATTGTTTCAGGACGGCGTTCCCTTTATTTATATTGTCATAGTCATCTGTAATCGCCATGGCAGTGTTTATGGGTTTTCTATCATAAACGTGTTCTGTTTCACCAACAACTTCTTTTGCAAATTCGTAGTCTGCGTTGTCGTGTTTTTCCAACACAAAACAATCCATTTCCGTATTATTGTTTTGTGTTGATTTCTGAAGGTATCCATCTGGTATTGTGTCATATCCTTCATTTGTTGATTCAGTCACATCTTGGGTTTCATGGTATACTTCAGCGCTGTCTGGTCTATGTGCATTTATATTTTGATTTGGCTGTGTATTTGGTTCATATCTTAAGTTTCTTCTTGTGTTATTGATCTTTTCTGGACTAGCATGCCTTTTTCTATGAAAAAAAAGTGACAGGTTTAAGACTAGTCTTATTGACTTGATGACATTTACAAAATCGTGAAAAAAAAAAGATGTTTGCAGATTATTGTTTCATTGAAGGCTTGGAAGACCTAACGAAATCTACTACATTATACTGAGAATAAACATTTCTAGGACAGGAAACGATTTTGTTTTCAAGAGTATGAAAATCGTGGAGGCATCTAAAGCATAACAAATCTGGCTCAACATCCTATACAGTCTGAACTTGATGTCGCAGTCCTCATTATCAAAAGAGTGATAATAATAGTTATGAGCTATTATAAGGTGTTTCCTTTCCGATTCAGAATAATTGCAAGTACTTGCATTGAAATAGGTAACTAATACTCATGAACAAAATAATGTACCGTTTGAAAAGTATGACAGTTCCAATCACAATTACCACCACAGCAATGACAAGTGTTACACCAACATACACTCCGACTGAAAAACAAAACGTTGATGGATTTTTTTTCTAAATCCAAAAAATAAAAAAAAAAAAAAATATCGATTGAAAGGTACAGTCATATATGAGTATTTGGTTGAAATTTCCAAAGAGGAAAAGTTAATTTTTCATTTCACAGTGTGTGAGTACAATAACAACAAATACAACAAAAATAATTAATAATAATAATAATAATAATAATAAATATATGAAGAAGAAAAATTAATATGACATTTTTTTACTTCATTTCTTTAACCATCAGGAATGCCTACTTGCAACAGTGAAAATACATGGCGATGGTATGAATGGAATTAGATCTAGGTAAATATACAAAAGCTACCTTTGTGAGATGCACACTTACACAAACATCATCATATAGGCTAGATCCAATACTACTACAACAGACCAAGAAGAAAACCTGCAAATACCTTGAAATAAATATGGATAGCATCACCCACTCACTCATGAAAGAGAAGATAAAAAAGGACTACTACAAAAGGGTGAGACTGAAATTTCAATATAAACGGAATGCTGTAAAATAATTTGCTTGCAATCGACATCCTAGCAATACCACTTATAGCTTCCATTTAATCAACCATCAACTTGCGGACGAAAGATGGTACATCCAAAAACAAGAAAGCTGCTCACTTGCGAGCGATCACACGAAGCCCCCCCCCCAATATGTTGATTGAATAAAGGAATAAGAGGCCTTAAGCAACTGAAAGCAACATACAAGACTGGCACCGTGGAGCTAAATATCTATGGTGAAAACAGTAAGGAAAACCGTAGTAACCATGAACTATGCAAAAATATTCCACATTATTTCTCGATAAACGACCGGAAAGAATAAAATAAATTGTAATATCTATAGACGTTACCATCCACCTACAGTGGAGAAGTGGTAACAGGTTAAAACAAGCATTGCAACTGAAAATGAGAATATTACGACCCTGTGTGATATGCATCTTCATAAACAGTACGAAATCGAAGGGAGTAGACCTTCCACGATGAATTAAACAAAATGGAGAGAAAATATGCCTCATCTGACATGACAGTAATAACCGGAAGAAATTAGTTTGCAAAGGACGTTTTCCGAGAACAATGATCTAGAGATTGAAATTACCAGGATGGGAGAAATGAGAAGTCAATTTTACCAGTTGTACACGTAATAAGAACACAAGAACCTGTAGGAAAAATGTCAAAAAAGCTACATGGGAAGGCTCCGACGTATAATAGGCATTAGTGAACTCCAGAAATTGGTACTTTAAGTGTAAGCCCGTATCATCAGCAAAGTCTATCGGTACAGTGTTGCACTGTATTTTCGAATGTCCAGAGAATAAAAGCCGGAGATGCAAAAAGAAATGCAACGTCAACTAGAACAAATTATTAGAAAGATAAATAAGCTGTACCGGAGAGGACTTAAAAATACCATCTTTAACTCTGTGTTTCTGGTTATCAAAGGACAGAAACTAACTAACAGTGTTCAAACCAATTTCGTATCACGAACACTGACTCCTTCTTATAGACTTTATACTTACCTAGCCCATTCGAAGAACCGTCCACTGTCTGATGTAATTCTGTTGTATCTGTTATGTCAGAAACAAAAGAATATATTTTTTAAAGACCTTGCCTGTCATGCCCTTCACATAAATATGTCTCTAGGTTCTGACCTCAGGCTATCTAGTGGAGGTCATAGGGCACTGTTTTGGTGTAAAAAAAATAGAAAAAGTGTCTGCTTTGAAGTAAACATTGAAAGTTAGTTCATCCGCAGACAACTAATTCCATTTTTTTCCTCTGAATACGAGGGCAATTTCTGTCAATATCCTATTCTATTTTTCATCTTATAATATCAAGACAAATAATTACATATATCAGCAATTTTGTTACAACACTCAACAATAATTGTCCTCTTTCCGTACGAACTCCAAAGAGGTGTAATGAGATAAAAAAGAAATATGCAGAAAATGGTCTCTTTTCTCTATCTTCCTGCACTTACTTAGCAGGTTGGATTGATCAGGTGTAGCAACTGGTCTCCTGTCCACACCTATCTTATATATATTTTTAACAACAACAGCAACAATAACAATTTCAACGACAAAACCGATAAAAAGTATTGATTTTATTTGTCCTCGTAATACTGATTTAAAAGCTGCTGAGGGTCTTTTGAACTAGTTTGCGATGTGTATTTATCGAAGTAAACATTGTAATTATTTTCAATCTCCTTTTTGATGTTTAACTTTGTTCAAGTCGGCCAACCGAGGCTTCAGGCTCGTTTTCCTTAGGCGTCTGGCCTTCTGACTGGCCAAGTAGCAACACATATTTATCATAGTGATCAAAGTACTTCGTATATAAAATCAAAACACATAGATATGGAATATTACAACAGTCTGCATTTCTGCGAGGTAGGATCATGTCCAGTTCCGTGTGTAAAGAGGTGCATATCGGATGAGACCGAAATGCAGACTGTTGTAATATTCCATCTATTATATACCTCATCACAATAACTGTAAAGAAACATCACAAAATCAATACGAATAACCAAAACTTCAGAGAACTACATTTCATTGTACATAGGTTGGACACTTTTAATTTTTTAACCCTTATCCTGCCGAAAAAGTTGGCGACAAAAATTTTCTAAGTTTATTGATATTATATAAGGTTTTTATGACCAAAACTACTGATAGTGCATCGTAGGGTAGAGCAAGATCCGGCGGCTAGTATTTGCAGGCTGATCTTGCTTTACGCTTTCCGCGAATGCATATATTAACAAGAACTTCAGAATAAAAACTAAAATGTTCTATGCATCAGTTGTCTGCGTGCGCCATGTATTGTAGCTAGGCGGAGTCAACATATACTATATACTACTCAAAGGCGGAGTCAACATATACTACTCAAAGTTTGCTAAGCACCAAAAATATTGTTGTACATATCTTCGATTGTAACTAAATTTTTAGTTTTTTTCCTTGTTGAAAATGTATCTTGTACTTTATTTATTATTGTATATAAGAGGTTACACTTATTATGTTTTACTTTGATTTCATTTTCGTTTTCAACCTAATGTTCATTAACACGGAAAAAAACAGAATTTGTGAAAAAAGCTAGCGATTAATTTGGTAGGGGCCTAATAACGAGTATGTGACTCATTGCTATCAGTGGCAGCTTGGCATCGTCTTCGCATATCCCCAATTAGATTTTGGATAACCATCTGTGGATATAAAATTCCGTTTCTCGACAAGGAATGCACCGAGTTGCTGAATGCTTTGTGGCTGGACCTGACGAGTTGAAACACAGATCTGTTACTCATTCCACATGTGTTTAATTGCATTTACGGGCTCGCAAGTCAATACGCTGGATACTTGCAAGTAATCTTGGACAACAAGGGCCGTGTGAGGACGAGCATTATCGTCCATTAAAATGAACCCATGGCCAACAGCACCAGCATATAACATTATCTGTGTGTTGAGAATTTCATTTCGAAAACGCTGGGCAATCAATGTGCCTCGATCGAGCACAACCAGGTCAGCTCGTCCATTCAAGCTTATCCCGCCCCATACCATGATAGAGCCGCCCCTACAGCGAACATGCTCAGCAATGTTTGCTGTATGAAACCTCTCTCCTGGCCTTCTCCACATTCGAACACGCATATCCGTGTAGTTCAAGCAGGATCGGGACTCATCTGTAAAGAGGACAGGCCGCCAGTCCATCCTCCTTTAACCAACATTGTACATCGCCTAAGCAAATCGATGCTGACACTGGTTTGAAGAGAGGAATATTCGAATACAATGGTCTTCTCGATCGGAGGCCAGTAGTAATGGCGCCACTTTGTGTATAAACAAACGGGAGCCATATTGGATGGCCTAGTTACTATAAATAGTAACTCATTTGCATAAAAGGATGTTTAGATAAGCAGCCATCTAGGATGACCTAGTTTTTTGGCGGTATTTTTGTTTTTATTTCGGCAGCCATTTTGAATGACCTACTTTTTCAACAAAACAGCATTGACCTAATTTTTTTTTTTTTTTTTTTTTTTGGCGGTATTTGTTTTTATGGTGAACAAATTGAATGACCGAGTTTTAATTGGGGATAAGTCCTAATTCAAAAGTACAAATTTTTGTTATGACAGTATAGAGTACAAATTTTGATCAATGTTAGTTTTGATCTTTCTGGAAAAAGTAGAAACATGAAGAAATATAGTACAAACATTTTGGGAAAAAAATTAGTTTTGAGTTTAATGGAAAAAATATGAAAATATAAAAAATTCACAAAATAACGGAAAAAATGTTAGAATGAAAATAATGCTACTTTTCTGGAGACGTTTTCCCTTCAACGTCCTATGCTCAAATGACCAAGATTATTACTATCAGTTTGCAAGCATCTATTTTAAGATGTTCATGTTCAGACATGTACAGGTGAGTTATCAATAGTCTTTTGTCAAAGTCGTCACACTGACTGGTTTTGTTTATTTTGTGACGGAAGTACGGACAATGGCTTATTTAACTGTCAAAGTTAATCCCCTATTGAGAAATTGCTTTAAAAATGAGTCGTTTAAGTAGGCATCCTTACGGTATACAGAGCTGACTTGTATACCCTGTCTAGTTATTTTTGGCGGACATTGAAGGTCAGGTCCTTTTATCTAGACGGAGACATTCCCACTTAGACTCATCTTTAAAGCTTCATCAAGTCAAAGAGCTGATTCCTACCCATACTTCGACCCTTGCCCAAGTCTATATGGTTAAGTCGGTCTAACGACACATCCATGCTCTTTGAAGTTTCTCATAATACAAAAATGTAAAAATTACATAACTTTACCTTTTAAATCGATATTTTCCCTTCATCATCCTATACTCAAATGACCAGGATCATTACCATCAGTTTGCGCGCGTCTATTTTGAGATATTCATGTTCAGACATGTACAGGTGAGTGATCAAAAGTCTTTTGTTAAAGTTGCCATACTGACTGGTTTTGTTTATTTAGGGACGGAAGTGCGGACAATGGCCTATTCAACTGTCAAATTTAATTTTACTAACAAAGGACCAGATGGCTGAACAATAGTCTTTTGTTACAGTCACCACAATGTCTGGTTTTGTTTATTTTCTGACGGAAGCACAGACAATGGCCTATTGAGATATCAAAGTTAATCCCCTAACAAAGGACCAAGTGATTTGTATACTCCATTGAAGACATAGTCACGGACATTGAGGGTCAGGTTCTTGGTCCTCGATAGAAAAAAAAGGGAACTATTCTTAATGGTAAAAAGGCGAAAATGAAAAGAAAACGGTCTGCCTGTAAAAATATATTAGAACAGAAGGAAAACAGTGGAATAAGCAGAAAAAATAGTCTATGGTAAAAAAGAAGAAGTAGAAAAGTCAAACATAGTCTACGGGTAAACATAATAAAAGTACAGATAACTTTCTAATGATATTAAAAGGGGAAATTGAAGAAAAAGCAGAAAAATAAAAATAAAAATAGTGAAAAAATAAAATGGTACATTTTTGTCCATGTTTTATCTTCAAACCACATGTTCCAGAAAATGAACTAGTTCATCAGCTTGAACACGCTCTTTTACCAAGATATCATCTTCAAGGATAAATTCTAACGAAACACTCACTTGACCAAAAATGTTGGTCCCAATACCAGAAAATATATGGACATCCACTGAATCCTTAACTTCAACAATCACAATTATTATTGAAGCTATCAAAAACGCCGAAAAGAAATTAATGATATCGATCAAAGTGAAAAATCAAATTGCCCCTTTAAAACAAAAGATTAAATGACTCTAACAAGATTGGACAAGACCCTCCCACCCCTTTAATGTCCAGTACCCATTTATATGTATATCATTGATTATGATGCAAAAGTGAAAAATCAAGTGGTCCCCTTTAAAACAAAAGATTAATTGACTCTAAGAAGATTGGACAAGACCCCCACCCCTTTAATGTCCAGTACCCATTTATATGTATATCATTGATTATGATGCAAAAGTGAAAAAAAATTAAGTCGTTCCCCTTTAAAACAAAATATTAAATGACTCTAACAAGATTGGACAAGACCCTCCCACCTCTTTAAGGTCCAGTACCCATTTATATGTATATCATTAATTATGATGCAATGGCGGAAAAATCAAGTCATCCCCCTTTAAAGCAAAAAGTTAAATGACTCTAACAAGATTGGACAAGACGCCCACCCCTTTAAGGTCCAGTACCCATTTATTAAATACGTCAATGTTTTTTGAATTGAGATTGGATTAAGATAACTCATAAAGGGAGCTGGCTTATGTTTACATAAATATTTATAATAACCCTAGTAACGGATTAAATTTTGCAAAAATGTAAGATTTTAGTCGAAAGTTATAGGAGTTGTTACCTTCAGCAATGAAATGATTTTTCTTAACATTCCAACCTTCTGACAAGTAAAGCCGTGTACTGATAAGCCTAATTCTAGGAAATGTAAGCAATGACACCAAATTCCAGGACAACTAAGCAATGAAACCGATATTCCCCTTTTTTTTTCATATTATGACACTGTTTCTATTCATGAAATTTGAGATAACCCAACCAAAAGATACCTGACACTTTACTCTTTCATTTTGACTCCCCTCATTGTCTTTCAATTTTCAGTCGTTTCAGGCTCAATACTCGTTTTCTTAGAAATATCGACGTTTTTATTTGCAGCCAGATCGAATCGATATAGGTATCATTGGAATGGTCCTTCCACACTGATCAAGAAAATGTAAAGTTTTGTAGGTGTCACTTGAATGACAACGGGGATACAACGATTAAAGTTTTGGTATATATACGCTTTTGGCATCCACTGGTACAAAAATAGCTCAAATCTTTATTTAATGACCGATTTTTACGTTTTTGGTGTCTATCTACGATAATTTTACCCTGGGAAGTCAAATTTGAAGTCAGAATTTACCTAGAGATCATATTGAGATCTTAATTTTGCTTGAAAGACTTGAGATACGTTATTACTCCACTAACTTTAACAAAAATGGCTAAAATCGTTGTTTATGAACCGATTTTCATGATCTTGATGTATAATTGTATTAACTTTTCCTCAGAAATCCATTTGTGAAGGTAACGAATACATTTTGGTGAGATGGCGGTCGGAAATGACGCCATTTTTCATAAAAAGTACCATAGAAGAACAGCACAAGACAAAAATAGCTTTGTACATGTTCCTACACGTATTGGCATTAGCTTGTGTTTTAACACGTTTGCATTTGTCTGAATTTAAACATCCTTGATTGGATAATGAAGTATGACGTCACTGATCGCTTTCTATTTAGAAAACCCTACTCACTTCTGAGAGGTCGATAAATGCAGTTTACATGCTTTGTCATGCCACGGCAGCCATGATTTTTGAAATATCAAGATGCCTTAAAGGATTCTGAAAAAAAACTCTACCCAAGAAACATATCTCTTAAATATCAATAAAATCTCACCACAATTTTCTGAAGTTTGTACAACAGGCTAAAAAAATTGTGAAAACTTTGCCATGTCACGGTAGCCATTATGTTTTGAAAATCAAGATACCTTGAATAAATCTGACAGAAATCTACCCACGGGCCATACCCTTTGAAATTACCCCCCATACTTTATGAGAAGATGTTTGAAGATTGAGTCAATGGGCGGACGCACGCGCACACGCACGACAAGCATAGGGCCATAACATAAGCTGGCTGGTCTTTGGCCAGTGGAGCTAAAACTTGCGTAGTGTAAATAAAAGGTTGAACATATTCTACAAGATACTATCAAGCCAGACTATTGCTACTACCATTAGATGAAATAAATAAAACTTACCAATATAATGCTCGCCTTCCCCACTCCATATCAAAACTTTTTTTTTTTTTATATTAGAAATATCCATAACAAACGTTAACACTGTTTCCAAAAAATAGGCAATTTGCCCACAAATATAATCCATTACCATTGTCGTGATAGAGAAAGTTGAGAATTGTAGATATATGTAATTATATGTCTAGTCTAAAATGACCTGGACAAGTAAGGACAAGCTTCTACAAGTTCTCACATGAAGTCAACTCCCTCTTGGGTTCATTTGTTTTCTATTGTCAATGTTTTTTGACTTGAGATTGGATTAAGATAGCTCATAAAGGCAGCTGGCTAATGTTTACATAAAGATTTATAATAACCCTAGTAACGAATTAAATATTGTAAAAATTTAAGATTTTAGTCGAAGTTATAGGAGTTGTTACCTTTAGAAATGAAATTATTTTTTGAACATTCTAACCTTCTAGCAAGTAAAGCCGTGTACTTATAAGCCTAATTCTAGGAAATGTAAGCAACGACACCAAGTTCTAGGACAACGAAGCAAAGAAACCGATATTCGTCTTTTTCTTTCATTTTGTGACAGTTTCTATTCATGAGATTTGAGATAACCCTACCAAATGATACATAACACTTTACTCTTTCATTTTGACCCGCAATTGTCTATTCAGTTTTCGGCCATTTCAAAGCCAGTACTCATTTGCTTAAAAATATCTACTTTTTTATTTGCAGCCAGATCGAATCTATATAGTCTTCTCACACTGATCAAGAAAATGTAAAGTTTTGTAGGTATCTCTTCAATGACAACGGATATACAAGAATTAAATTTTGAGAGATACACGCTTTTGGCATCCACTGGTACAAAAAAGGCTCAAACCTTTATTCATTGACCAATTTTTACGTTCTTCGTGTCTATTTACGATAATTTTTCCCTGAGAAGTCAAATTTGAAGTCAGAATTTACCTAGAGATCATATTGAATTCGTTATTTTGCCTGAAAGATTTGAGATATGTTATTATTGCACTAACTTTAACAAAAATGGCTATAATCGCTGTTTATGAACCGATTTTCATGATCTTGGTGTCCAGTTGTATTACCTTTTCCTCAGAAATCCATTTATGAGTTAACGAATACATTTTTGGTGAGATGGCGGTCGGAAATGACATCATTTTCTATAAAGATTACTATAGAAGAACAGCACAAGAAAAAATAACGTTGTACTGTTTCTACACGTATTGGCATTAGTGCGTGTTTTAACACATTTGCATTTGACTTAATTTAAAACATCCTTGATTGGATAATAAAGTATGACGTCATTTATTTATTTCATTAAATCCTACGATACTCCATTTACTTTATGATCGTTAAGAACTTCAGTATGAAACCTACATTTTCACTTTCCACTTATGTCGTCGAAAAACACTTAAATGCATATAATTTAAGTGCCTCTGTATTTTTCAACAAACGCGTAATGTACAGTTTAATACAGTATTGTTTAAATCATACTGACACAGAGAAACACTGTGGCAAACGCTTTGAATGGACCAAAACGTTCAATAATGATATTGGACTTTGAGGATTTACAAATGTACCGAGTAACAAGCTGAAAATGATATTTACTAGGACAAAGAATGTCATTTTTCTTATAACTGCTTATCCGGTTGTCTAGTTAATAAACTGACAAACATGTTTGGCATGTTTTCTATATCTAGATCATAACGAAATGGACTTGTCAACCAATCAGGCAGTGGTTCTAAAAATAGACAACCAATCAGATGCAAGAGGAAGTGGACCAATCAGAAGACACTCTGATCTATGAAAGACATTGTAACGAGTATGTATACCAAAAGTGTTCCCATACTCAAACATGGCAAACACCAGATGCCAACTCAGTCTTGGTAACAATCGCTACGTACAGGTCAGTGAATGGAAAAGGGAGCTGAGAGTCGATATCAGAGAATGGAAAGGTGACAAACCCACTAAAAAAGGACATACGCTTAACTATGATGTGTTGGAAGAACCTAGTAGATCAACTAGAACATGTTGACAAATCCCTCCAAAATAAAGTAACGTTCGGATAGCGTATTTGTGTTAATGTATATTACAGTATTGGCGAAAATAGCGTTTGTGCAGATATAAGACAGTACTGAAAGCCGAATGAAGAAGTGGTGCCTACCAGGAAAGGCATCTGTTTGAGACCCAAAGAATACAATCGATTAAAACAACCTATACGAAACATAGGAAAAAACATACCTGAATTGGGGAGTGTGTTACCCTGCTACTTGCAGAATGATCATATGAATCATTTAGGAGCCCTTGACTGTACAGAGTGTAACCCTAATGAATTTATAGATTGGTGATCATGTTTGGACTTGGACATATAAAAACAGAAATAGAAATTGAAATGGAAGGATTTCTTGCTCATTTAAATATTTACCAAAATAGTCCTTTGTATTCAATTTTGTTGTCATTCTATATGTTGTTAAAATGCACGTTATATATATGTAAATATGAATAAAAATGGATGACTGAAAAAGATACTTGTCCTCTATTTATTTTGATACTAACCATCCTGTCAGTTTTAGCGGCCA
Source organism: Hippopus hippopus (assembly GCA_946811185.2). Classification (NCBI taxonomy): domain Eukaryota; kingdom Metazoa; phylum Mollusca; class Bivalvia; order Cardiida; family Cardiidae; genus Hippopus; species Hippopus hippopus. The sequence goes on from OX328105.1 coordinate 5,241,795, forward strand.
TGAGAAATTGTATCAGTATGTGAAAGCCCAGGGTAAATACAAAATTGGTTTTACATCGAATATGGAAATGGCTACAAGATCAAGAGAACTATTTCCTTACGAGGCGAGCTAGACAACGATTTGTACTATCAAGAGTAATTATTGACTGTATTGACAGTCAGTGGGATACAGATCTCTACAAAGAAAAAAAAATGGTGTCAATAAATACGTTTGGATAGCGATTAACATTTTTTCTCGGTGTGTGTATGTTCAACCAATAACGAGTAAACGACTCAAAATGACTCTTCAAACGGGAGAAGGGGGACTAGTCGCCAAATACATAAATACCTTTTTAAACTTTGAACAAGAGGCGACTGGTCCCTCTTCTCTCGCTTGGAGAGTCATATTGTGTGGTTTCTTCTCAGTGGTACACTTAGTATATTCTTGTGATATTATACCCTAATCTGACAGCCGTGTCTATTTTTTGGGGGAAATGAATAGCACTTTTCAGAAAACAAGTGACACTTTTTAGGAAATGAGTAACACTTTTAAGAGAATGAGTGACACATTTTGAAAAATGAGTGACACTTTTTAAGAAATGAGTAACACTTTTATGAAAATGAGTGACACCTTTTGGAACGGACCCTATGGGAATTTACTTGTAAAAGTACAAAAACGTAAAAAGTAGTGACACTTTTTAGAAATAGAGTAACACTTTTAAGAACATGAGTGACACTTTTTGAGAAATGAGTAACACTTTTTAGGAAATGAGTCACGCTTTTAAGAAAATGAGTAACAATGTTAAGAAAATGAGTGACACTTTTTGAAACTTTTTTAAACGGACCCTATGGGAATTTACGTGTAAAAGTACAAAAACGTAAAAAGTAGTGACACTTTTTGAAAATAGAGTAACACTTTTAAGAACATGAGTGACACTTTTTGAAAAATGAGAAACACTTTTTAGGAAATGAGTCACGCTTTTAAAAAAATGAGTGACACTTTTTGAAAAATGAGTTACACTTTTTAAAAAACGAATACTACTTTTTAGAAAATAGATGACACTTTTCGAGAAATGAGTGACAATTTTAGGAAAATGAAGGACATTTTCTGAAAATTGAGTCACTCTTTTTAAAAGATATATGACACTTTTAAAGAAAATGAATGACACTTTAAAAAAATGAATGACATTTTTTAACAAAACAACCCCCAAGACAAAGTATAAAGACGACTATCATTCTGTATCAAATGATCTACTTTTCGCCTTTTTGTATAAACCATTTGATACATTTTCTCTTCCTTGCAATCGTAAAGTTTTCCTTTTCGTTTGTCCCTACATATTTTATCTGGATTAGTAACAGTAATACTTGAAACGGTTTCATCTGTTACTATATGTTTCAATGTCTTGACTACGTCCGCACCTCGTTCACTCGTTATTGGTTGAACATACACACACCGAGAAAAAATGTTAATCGCTATCCAAACGTATTTATTGACACCATTTTTTTTCTTTGTAAATTGACCATGTCCATGAGATTTGTATCCCACTGACTGTCAATACAGTCAATAATTACTCTTGATAGTACAAATCGGTGTCTAGCTCGCCTCGTACAGGAATAGTTCTCTTGATCTTGTAGCCATTTCCATATTCGATGTCAACCATTTTGTATTTACCCTGGGCTTTCACATACTGATACAATTTCTCAGGGCCGCTAAAACTGACAGGATGGTTAGTATCAAAATAAATAGAGGACAAGTATCTTTTTCAGTCATTCATTTTTATTCATATTTACATATATATAACGTGCATTTTAACAACATATAGAATTACAACAAAATTGAATACAAAGGTCTATTTTGGTAAATATTTAAATGAGCAAGAAATCGTTCCTTTTCAATTTCTATTTCTGTTTTTATATGTCTATAATGTATCCATTCACCAATCAATGAAACTATCATATGTCCAAGTCCAAACATGATCACCAATCTATAAATTCATTTGGGTTACTCTCTGTACAGTCAAGGGCTCCTAAATGATTCATATGATCATTCTGCAAGTAACAGGGTAACACACTCCCCAATTCGGGTATGTTTTTTCCAATGTTTCGTGTAAGTTGTTTAATCGATTGTATTCTTTGGGTCTCAAACAGATGCCTTTCCTGGTAGGCACCACTTCTTCATTCGGCTTTCAGTACTGTCTTATATCTACACAAACGCTATTTTCGCCAATACTGTAATATACATTAACCCAAATACGCTATCCGAACGTTACTTTATTTTGGAGGGATTTGTCAACATGTTCTAGTTGATCTACTAGGTTCTTCCAACACATCATAGTTAAGTTTATGTCCTTTTTTTGTGGGTTTGTCACCTTTCCATTCACTGACCTGTACGTAGCGATTGTTACCAAGACTGAGTTTGCATCTGGTGTTTGCCATATTTGAGTATGGGAACACGTTTGACATACACACTCGTTACAATGTCTTTCATAGATCAGAGTGTCTTCTGATTGGTCCACTTCCTCTTGCATCTGATTGGTTGTCTATTTTTAGAACCACTGCTTGATTGGTTGACAAGTCCATTTCGTTATGATCTAGATATAGAAAACGTGCCAAAACATGTTTGTCAGTTTATTAACTAGACAACCGGATAAGCAGTTATAAGAAAAATGACATTCTTTGTCCTGGTAAATATCATTTTCAGCTTGTTACTCGGTACATTTGTAAATCCTCAAAGTCCAATATCATTATTGAACGTTGTGGTCCATTCAAAGCGTTTGTTTCTCTGTGTCAGTATGATTTAAACAATACTGTATTAAACTGTATTATGCGTTTGTTGAAAAATACAGAGGCACTTAAATTATATGTTTTTCGACGACATAAGTGGATAGTGAAAATGTAGGTTTCATACTGAAGTTCTTAACGATCATAAAGTAAATGGAGTAACGTAGGATTTAATGAAATAAATAAATGACGTCATACTTTATTATCCAATCAAGGATGTTTTAAATTAAGTCAAATGCAAATGTGTTAAAACACGCACTAATGCCAATACGTGTAGAAACAGTACAACGTTATTTTGTCTTGTGCTGTTCTTCTATTGTAATTTTTATAGAAAATGACGTCATTTCCGACCGCCATCTCACCAAAAATGTATTCGTTAACTCATAAATGGATTTCTGAGGAAAAGGTAATACAATTGGACACCAAGATCATGAAAATCGGTTCATAAACAACGATTTTAGCCATTTTTTTTTAAAGTTAGTGTAGTAATAACGTATTTCAAATCTTTCAGGCAAAATTACGAATTCAATATGATCTCTAGGTAAATTCTGACTTCAAATTTGACTTCCCAGGGTAAAATTATCGTAGGTTGACACCTAGACACCAAGAACGTAAAAATCGATCGTTAAATAAAGATTTGAGCCATTTTCGTACCAGCGGATGCCAAAAGAGTGTATATCCCAAAACTTTAATCGTTGTATCTCCGTTGTCATTCAAGTGACACCTACAAAACTATACATTTTCTAGATCAGTGTGAAAAGACCATTCAAATGATACCTATATCAATTCGATCTGGCTGCAAATAAAAACGTCGATATTTCTAAGAAAACGAGTATTGAGCCTGAAACGACTGAAAATTGAAAGACAATGAGGGGAGTCAAATTGAAAGAGTAAAGTGTCAGGTATCTTTTGGTTGGGTTATCTCAAATGAATAGAAACAGTGTCATAATATGAAAAAAAAGGGGAATATCGGTTTCATTGCTTAGTTGTCCTGGAATTTGGTGTCATTGCTTTCATTTCCTAGAATTAGACTTATCAGTACACGGCTTTACTTGTCAGAAGGTTGAAATGTTAAGAAAAAAATCATTTCATTGCTGAAGGTAACAACTCCTATAACTTTCGACTAAAATCTTACGTTTTTGTAAAATTTAATCCGTTACTAGGGTTATTATATAGAGTTTATTTCATCAGCTTGTGGTTAATATTGGGAAATATTTGCCTCAAAAGGGAAAGGTCCGCGAAAATAACTCGTGCCTTACGGCATTCGTTATTTTCGCATACCTTTCCCTTTTGAGGCAAATATTTCCCCATATTAATCACAAGCTGATAAAATAAATTATATATTATATTTCCTCTGATTATTTTGTCAACGAATGCCACTTTTAAAACTTAAAAACTTAAAAAACTTAAAAAAGTAGTTCCAGATTTTCAGCAGGAGGAAAATATTCACTGTGACGGGGAAATAATTCCCACCAGCTTAAATTACATTTCTTTACAACCCATAACATTTCTAAAAATAGACATTTCTAAAAATAGACATATGAAATATAATATAAGTATTTATGTAAACAATAGCCAGCTCCCTTTATAAGTTATCTTAATCCAATCTCAATTAAAAAAACATTGACGTATTTAATAAATGGGTACTGGACCTTAAAGGGGTGGGAGGGTCTTGTCCAATCTTGCTAGAGTCATTTAATCTTTTGTTTTAAAGGGGAATGACTTGATTTTTTTTCACTTTTGCGTCATAATCAATGATATACATATAAATGGGTACTGGACCTTAAAGGGGTGGGAGGATCTTGTCCAATCTTGTTAGAGTCATTTAATCTTTTGTTTTAAAGGGGGATGACTTGATTTTTATTTTTTTCGCTTTTGCATCACAATCAATGATATACATATTAATGGGTACTGGACATTAAAGGGATGGGAGGGTCTTGTCCAATCTTGTTAGAGTCATTTAATCTTTTGTTTTAAAGGGAGCAACTTGATTTTTCACTTTGATCGATATCATTAATTTCTTTTCGGCGTTTTTGATAGCTTCAATAATAAATATGATTTGTGAAGTTAAGGAATCAGTGTATGTCCATATATTTTCTGGTATTGGGACCAACATTTTTGGTCAAGTGAGTGTTTCGTTAGAATATATCCTTGAAGATGATATCTTGGTAAAAGAGCGTGTTCAAGCTGATGAACTAGTTCATTTTCTGGAACATGTGGTTTGAAGATAAAACATGGACAAAAAGGTACCATTTTATTTTTTCACTACCTTTATTTTTATTTTTCTGCTTTTTCTTCATTTTCCCCTTTTAATATCATTAGAAAGTTATCTGTACTTTTATTATGGTTAACCGTAGACTATGTTTGACTTTTCTACTTCTTCTTTTTTACCATAGACTATTTTTTCTGCTTATTCCACTGTTTTCCCTCTGTACTTATATATTTTTACAGGTAGTCTGTTTTCTTTTCATTTTCGCCTTTTTACCATTAAGAATAGTTCCCTTTTTTTCTGTCGAGGACCGAGAACCTGACCCTCAATGTCCGTGACTATGTCTTCAATGGAGTATACCAATCACTTGGTCCTTTAATAGCGGATTAACTTTGATATCTCAATAGGCCATTGTCTGTGCTTCCGTCAGAAAATAAACAAAACTGTAACAAAAGACTATTGTTCAGCCATCTGGTCCTTTGTTAGTAAAATTAAATTTGACAGTTGAATAGGCCATTGTCCGCACTTCCGTCCCTAAATAAACAAAACCAGTCAGTATGGCAACTTTAACAAAAGACTATTGATCACTCACCTGTACATGTCTGAACATGAATATCTCAAAATAGATGCGCGCAAACTGATGGTAATCATCTTGGTCATTTGAGTATAGGACGTTGAAGGGAAAATATCGATTTAAAAGGTAAAGCTATGTAAATTTTACATTTTTGTATTATGAGAAACTTCAAAGAGCATGGATGTGTCGTTAGACCGACTTAACCATATAGACTTGGGCAAGGGTCGAAGTATGGGTAGGAATCAGCTCTTTGACTTGATGAAGCGTTAAAGATAAGTCTAAGTGGGAATATATCCGTCTAGATAAAAGGACCTGACCTTCAATGTCCGCCAAAAATAACTAGATAGGGTATACAAGTCAGCTCTGTATACCGTAAGGATGCCTACTTAAACGACTCATTTTAAAGCTATTTCTCAATAGGGAATTAACTTTGCCAGTTGAATAGGCCATTGTCCCTACTTCCGTCCCTAAATAAACAAAACCAGTCAGTGTGACGACTTTAATAAAAGACTACTGATCACTCACCTGTACATACCTGAACATGAATATCTCAAAATAGACGCACACAAAGTGATGGTAATAATCTTGGTCATTTGAGCATAGGACGTTGAAGGGAAAACGTCTCCAGAAAAGTAGCATTATTTTCATTCTAACATTTTTTCCGTTATTTTGTGAATTTTTTATATTGTCATATTTTTTCCATTAAACTCAATACTAATTTTTTTCCCAAAATGTTTGTACTATATTTCTTCATGTTTCTACTTTTTCCAGAAAGATCAAAACTAATATTGATCAAAATTTGTACTATATACTGTCATAACAATTTTTGAATTAGGACTTATCCGCAATTTTAGTAAAACTCGGTCATTCAATTTGGTCACCATAAAAACAAATACCGCCAAAAAAAAAAAAAAAAAAAAAAAAAAAAAATAGGTCAATGCTGTTTTGTTGAAAAAGTAGGTCATTCAAAATGGCTGCCGAAATAAAAACAAAATTGCCGCCAAAAAATTAGGTCATCCAAGATGGCTGCTTGTCTAAACATCCTTATATGCAAATGAGTTACTATTTATAGTAACTAGGTCGTCTAATATGGCGCCCGTTTGTTTACACACAAAGTGGCGCCATTACTACTGAGGCCACTTTCGTAAACCGTGTGCGTACGGTTTGAATCGAAAATCTGACCCCAGAAGCATTTTGAAGTTCAGAACGCAATTGAGTTGCAGTTGCAGTCGCATAGCGATTTCTCCGAGCCTGGATGACCAAATATTGATCATCAGTTGCAGATGTAGCCCTTCTCCTGCCACCACGATGATGTAAAATACTGCTGGCACCTCCCCCAGGCTCTGGTGATAACAGTATGGTGCAAACCAAGTTCCTCGCCAACCTCACGATAAAGAGCCCCTTATTCCAAGATTCCAACTGCCTGCCATATGTCTGCATCTGATAAATGTCTTCTGACCTTCGCATTTGCCATATTAACATCAAAAACGTTCAGCCTTCAGAAGGAAAATGAAGAATAAACAGTGTACAAAAGTTTGGTATATGTATGCAGGGTAGATGGAAAAAAAAAGTGTTTCTGCATTTGCAAGACTTGCACGAAGAATTTTCCTGTCATACAAGGCAATGTTTGCACTGGAGACCTCGATACACCACTGAATTATTTCCAATATTATGATAACAAAAGTACAGAATACAAACTCTGCTATGGTGCTAGAAAATCTTGGTGCTTAGCAAACTTTGAGTAGCATATATTTTGTACGTTTGTTTCCTTGGATCCGTCCTTGCTACAGCTGTTGGCAGGTAACCCTCTACCAGATGGCAAACCGTTGGCTTTGCCCAAAATAGAAGCACTTGCACACGGTAAAAAAATTGGTCCAAATGGTGGGATTTCCATATTAGAGGATTGAAAACACTATGGGAATAGGAAAAACTGCTGTTGCCAGTAGTTTCTTTTCTATATTTTCTCAGAAACCTTTTGCTAAAGGTTAGTAAGATACAAGACTCTTTGGTTAATTGTTACACTGTCAATTAACGACGTATATCACAAATTATTCTGACGGACAGATTTTTTTAGAACTTTGCACATGCACAGCTCATTATGTCTGTGGGAGATTATAATAAAAAAGGTATGGGTCACCGTGCTTGTTTCTGAGAAATTTGCCTTTGAAAAAGGTATATAAAGCTAAAAAAGATCAACTTATACCGGTATTGGATTTAACACGCTTTTCTTTAATAGTCAGTTAAAGAGAAAATTCACCGGAAGAATATACATACATGTATACACACCATTTTAATAAAAATTCATTTAGTTTTGCACAAAAAAATATATAAAAGCCTGGTTTTGAGCATGATAAATGAACAAATATGAATGTTATATGAAGACCATTGAGTTAAAAAGGGAGATAATTTGACCGAATTAAGGGTAAATCTTTAATAAATACATGCTTTCTAACGAACAGATTTACCTTAAAATTTCCACACTTATAGTATTTATAATTCCATACAATAAGAAAAAATAAAAATGGCGCCTATCCGTGCTTATTTCGTCAGAAAACAGGAATGAAGGTCACTGTGGAAGTTAATCTTTTAAGGAAAAAAAATAGGATAAAAGCTCAGCAGACAAAAAGGGAAAAGGAGAAATTGCTCATTAGGAGCGGTTTCTCCTTTTCCAACAATAATTTTCAAAGTGGAAACAGCTATACATACACAGCTTTAAATTTTCCGCTTTTTCTTTACTTGTTTGGTGTGTAACGTCGTGTCAAAAGATTTTAATTATTTCACGGCGACAGTTCACAGATTCATTTTTTTCTCTTTACTTACACTACCTGAAGAAAGTGCTACTTGTTTTAGTGCACCAATAGTATTACAATATGTGCCAAAAATACATAGGTGCACTTTTGATTCAGTAACAATAGCAAAAACACATGAGCAGTAGGATGCGCACGAGCATTCGTGATATACGTCGTTACGACAACGCTACTGTTTACTAAAAGTTCAGCCCACGAAATTTTCATCTATCCATTTTTTTGCAAATTCTGGACACGTAACAGGTAAGACAAATATATCTAGGTCTCTATTAAGTTTTTGGTGTGTTATTATCCTGACTCGTAATATTTTAAAATATCCACCTAACCTTTTACCAGCCAACAAACTTTCATCTTTCCAAGCTGAAAGCCTTGCAGACAACAAATCAAATGTAACTAAAATCATAGGTTCTCTTTTTCAAAATGGTAGAAAACATTGTGGTAAAAAAGATAAAAATGCTGGTTTCTTCTTTTCCAACAGTGTTTTCAAAAGCTTTTTCCGCTCAGGATCGTAAACACATTCGATTGTTCGTAAATGGGTAAAACGTTTACATGGTTAGCAGAGCATTATGTTTTTTTTTTTTTTGGAAAAACAGTAAAGCAAGTCAGATTCCTCTTTTTGTGGTATATGTGTTTGTACCCTGGTATACACGGGCGAAAGTCACTTGGTCCATTTTGCTACCAAAAAAAAAACGTTTTAATTCATTTATTCAGCATTCTAAGATGAAACACTTACCTTTCATACAGAGCCCTGGGAGGTTTCTGCCTTGTTCCACAAATCTCATTATTAGTTTAGAGTTTACTTTCATGATATATCCGTACTTTGTATAATTATAGGTAGTCTGACCTGAATTTACATGATCATAAGCACAAAATGAACAGTTCTATTACAACAAATTGACTTTAGATTTTTTTATCAAGAAATTAATCCTCACAGATATATAATTAACGATACTGTAGTTTCCCTTTAAGCTTATAAATAAGCTTCTCTTCTACCTTTCTAGTAAATGTTGGTTAAAGCATGAAGCATTTTCCATTGTGAAAAAGAAAATTGATATATGATTTCTAACTAACCCTTTATCACACAATCCCAACCTTTAACAACCCTTAACAAAAAGACGAAATACAGTGGAAAAAGGAAAAAATGCTGGAAACCAGCATTTGCTCCCTTTACCGCTACCTTTTCTTCCCTCAGCAAAACAAATTTAAATGTTTAAGTCACATTTATTTTGTTTTCTGCAAATATTTCAATTTGGACAGTCTAAAATAGTGTCGTTTGGTATCGAGTAAAGGTCTAAAACATAGGTAGAAAATTGTTTAGATAATGGTGCTAATGTTCTAGAACAGACGATGATGTAAATCACACCACACTAAAACGTAACAATGACTTAATGCCAACCTGTTAAAAAGGCTCATTTTATGCAATAGATACTGCCATAAAAACGAATTTGACAGAGAAAAATAAATATTTGCACTTTCAAACAAGTTTATCTATTGTGCATATTCTAAAACCAGATCATAATAACATGATGAGTTTGACGATTAGAAGGGTTCATATCGGACATGTATAAATCTATGATTTTCATCGGCTCGTTTGAACTTTGCAAGTACATCCTAGTCAAAACGTTATGATATAGTACTATTCATTCATGCAAGTAGGAGTTAAATTATTTCGCGATAGAATGGCATTTTCATATACATGTACTTCATATTATCCAATTTAAAATTGCAAATAGGGTAGGTCCCTTTGTTCATAAGATTCAACGCTCCGAATTCGCTCAAATACTTTGTACACTGTCTTAATGATTCCTGCTCTGTTGACTTGCTTGGTATAATGCATCGGGGAAATGAATGAAACCCCATTAATTTTGTTTTGTCTTTTTGTATTATCATGATTTTGTCTATTCGTGTCGTCCTTTGCTCATTTTGCCATCGTTATATCTTATTTCTCTCTACATGTTTCTTGCGCAGTCTGGTTTCAGAAATAAGGGCTTAATCTATTTCTTATGAGAACGTTTTTTTTTGTAAACCAGTTCATTATTTCTTTTTTTGGAGACTATAGGTAGACACAACACTTTTTTCTCCAGTTCAGTTACCTCATTTTTAAAATGTTTGTACACATGCGCCACTATTCATTAAAAAAATTACAATTTGACAGGACAATGTAAACAATGTATACGTCTGCATGTATGTTCTGTCTTTTCTGTTCTGTTCTAAAATCACGTTCTTCAATATTTATCAGTGTTGGTCTAAGATCAATTGCACACTTCGCACAATCTAGTCTTGCTCTGCACTATGAGACAACAATGCTTGTTTAAACTTGTATATTGCTAAGAATTGGCTAAAATGAACTGAAAATGACCTTACCTTCATCTTTTGTTATTGCCAATGACCGTATATTGGCTAACCAAAATTGATTCGAAGAGTTAAACCCGTCGCCTGACTGAAACTGAACAGGATATTTCTGCATATCGAAACACTGATCAGCTGCTTTTTTCCAAGACCCAAATATTTCACGATACTGAAATAATTCTCGTTCTAAATCTGCAATATTTAGAAGATATTCATGTATATTGCGTTCTTAGCTTATTTCTAAAGAATAGTTTACATTCCACTGTAAGGCAAATTAGAATTTGTTCAAAAAAATGGTTTGTGTTAATTTCTAAACTTAGAGTTAGACTGTGGCATCAATTTAGTATAGTTGGTAAATACGACCATTTGGATAGAATCAGACATAATGCCTGAACCCTGTACCACACAATCTAGTGTTTAGACGGCCCTGGGAAATAAGCCTTTTGAAAACATCGTGAGAAGAGTAGAAAATATTCGTAACCAGCATTTTCTCCTTTTCTCAAAATATTTTCTACCCTTTCAAAGTCAGCAATCATCATATGAGGTACATGTGGTTTGTCATCTACAAAGGCTTTGGCTTTGGACAAGTCTAAACCTTTGGTATGTAGAAAAGAGTTAAAAAGGAGCGGCCAAAAATAAACAACGCTGGTGTCAAAATGCATTTAAAGTTAAATCACACGTTTTAAAAGTATGGAAAATATTGTGAAGATGACAAATAATTATTGTACGGCTTGCCCAATTGTTAGTCAACAGCAGACAAACGAATTTCAAAACCAGGCAAAAAGTAAACTAAAAATAGAGGGATCTGGTAACTTTTCACCTGGATTTAGAATTAAGTTTTCTGCCAGCGTCAAACACTTGTACCAGCCGTACAATAACAGATTGCCATCTTCGAAATAATTTCCATACTTTTAGATGGTATAACATAAATTTAATTAAGGGTTGAGTGCATGTTTTTGCGTTGCCGTCGAGAAATAAAATGCAATTGCTTTATCACATGGCAAATAACACCCGAAGGGCGTTATGATAAGGCTTGTAATAAGGCAATTGCATTTTATTTCTCGATGGCAACACAAAAATATGCACTCAACCTTTATAATTGCACTCCCTGTTCACTTGAATCAATTTTCGAAAATGATAGAGAGAAAAAAACAAGGACAAATACGACAGTAAACACGACTTAATTTCCTTTAGGGATACTTGGTGGCGCGCGCATGAATACACAATCTATTTTTATCTTTGCAACATATTCGTCAGTTGAAGACGGCCATAAGGCTGACTTCGAAATCAACACTTTCGATGATTTATCAAACAAAAAAAAAAAATTTTGATACTGCCTATGAAAAATCCAGTCAACTGTCTAAACTTGAGGCAGCGCGGACAATACGTTCATTCAAGTGACATTTTTATAGATCCCTCTATATGTTGTAAAGAACTGGTCTACATACTGTCGGCAGATCTGTTCTCTAGGGGGATCTACATGTACCTGTAGCCGACATCAGAGACTCAGTTTCATGAAGAATTGCCAATATCCATAGTAAAAACCTCAAATTTTCAACTGTCACCGATTGTGATTTTTGTCATTCCATTACTTTATGGTACATCTGGGTCAGATTAAAAAATGTCCTTTTGAAATCTTACAAAAAAGCTATTTTTGAGTTTTAAATATGCACGTGCTGAAACGATTTGAAATGTGTTAGAATAGTATCACCTATTTTTAAAACCATTAAATTGGCAGATAACATGCTGACAGGTGTTTTCTGTTGTTTTTACTTGCTTTGTAATGGATTAAAATACATGAGTCAAAAACAAAAAATTGATCCTCTTTATCATTTTTCATAAAAATATGAAGCAAATTACCAACTAAATAACCTGAAATTCTTTAATTATAGATACCTTTTTACAAAACTTAGCCCAAAAACAATTCGAAATGCGGTAGAATTGAAATATCTATAAGCAAACAATTATCCAACACCCTGTTATCTACCAAAAATCAATTACTTGTTTGGCGTTAATCGCTAAATACTTAGTTTTTTGCCAAAAACAGATCTCGTAAATTATACATGTATGACTTCGTCTCGTGAATTATTATCTCAATATGAACTATTTATAGCTTAAGACATGTTGTTTACATGAAATTAAGTAATATAACAGATACTTCATGCCAACAGGCAAGGTTTCAATTCAACTTAATATGAGAAGACTTTTGAAAAGAAACTATATTCAAGAAAAGTGAATATTAATTTTCGACCTGGCTAGCCTATTTTCTCCGCTTTAAAAAAAAAACTTTCAAGCATTATTCAAATCTCATATCAACTTTACACATTTAAAGTGTTTGACCAACGTAATGTATCACTAATTCTTAATAAATTGGTTGAATCGTTTAACATTTTGAAATGTAGATTAGCTAAAACAAGTCTCAAATTTCGTTGTGTGGTCTTTGATTTTCTAATATGTTCATAATACACCCATGTCAACCAAGACCATAAAGATTGCATCACATTCTTATCGTTTTCTTTTCCCTTCCTTCTGCGTCGTACAAGTTCGTACTGCGTTGGTTCGGATTTAGATCCACGTACTGGGAACTTAATCTTAAATGACTGAGGTTTAAGTGAGACAAACTGCGTTCGACGGCAGCTTTCTGATATACTGCCCTTCCTTACGCCATGTGCTTTAAGCTTAAATGAAATTGGGTTCGACGCTCAAACAGTTTTGTATAAGAAGATAGGGTTCTTACAACCACTTTTGCAATAAAACAGCTTTTTATAGTAAAAGTTTCCACGTCGCTATATCCCTTCAGTATTCACCAATCCACTTCAAAATTGATACATGTATATATGGAGGATTTTAATCCAAAACTTTACAGAAACATTATAACAGGTGGTAAAAATCGCATTTAAATCTTTTATTTCAAAAGGTCGTATATAGCAAACGTGGTTGGAACGGAGAACAGCATTTGTAACTGAAAACTGCTTTATGTAATAAAATTTCAACCTCACTGTATTTCTTCATTATTCACTTAAACAATTCAAAATGGATATATATGCATAATTTTAACCCAAATCTTTACGAAAACATCATGAACGGTGGAAAGAATGCATTTGAATTTAAAATATTTTTTTTTTGGACAAAATTTTCAAGTCATATTCTTTCAATATTCACCCGTATACTTCAAAACGGATACACTCGTATCCGGACGATTGGAACAGAGAACAATATTTATAATGAAAAACGGCTATTTGTAATAAGCTTTTCAACAGCACCACACTTCTTCATTATTCTACCGAATCGTTCAAAATTGATATAAATATGTATGCTTTGGACCATAAACATATCAGAATATATTTCTTCGATATTCACCCGTACGATTCAAAACGGATCAATTTATATGTATGGATTGAACCCTAAAGTTGACAAAAACTTTATGAATGACGAAAAAAATGTGTAATGAAAAAAAAAAAAAAATTACAAAGGGCCGTTGAAAATAAAGATCAAAAAGTGATTGTATGCTCGTATCAATACTCGTCGCCGATTCGCCGATTAGACGATATTTTTTTTTCATGGAAGATTCGTAATCAACTTGCACCTAAATAACTAAATGGTCTATGCAGTCAGTCATAAAGAAATGTCTGTCTGTCTGTCTATCTGTCTGTCTTATGTCTGTCTGTCTGTTTGTCTCTCTCTCTTTCTCTCTCTCTCTCTCTCTCAGATATTCGCTTCGCAGTCCAGTGTTATTTGTATGTTTATCTGTCTGTCCGTCTGTCCGTCCGTCCGCTAGCCCACTCACTTGCCCGCCGCCCGCTTATTCGCCCACCTGCCCGTCCGTGCGTCCGTCCGTCAACTTTATAAGGAAACGTGAAACTCCCTGGATATGACTTCAAAAATAATTTTGTTTCAGATGCGTCTAAAATAATCATAACAGATTCGTGTATTTGACGTTTTATCCCGTCTAAACTGTTAACGATTACATAACGAAGGCTAGTGCGCCTATTCAAGTATCCCAGGTTTTTTTTTACTTTGCACCGACCAATCGGAAGCCCCTGGCGGGGTACGTCGAAAATAATGTTCAACGCTTAGATGGTGAAAAATTATGTTGCAATCACTACCACCATTCATTTATTCAAGCTCTCAGTAGGCATGAATCTGACAAATTATGATTTCAATGTTGCTTTGCACGTAAGATTTTTTAATTAAACACTTGAAAACACGACACAAGAATGTTCGCTTGGCAAGCGTTAACCCTTATCCTGCTGGATAGGTTAAATGGAATTTTTAAAAATATTAAAAATCTGAATAATGCTGTTTCAAACTTATTTTCATTATTATCATTTTTTTGTAGAATAGTATTTCCTTATTGGACAGTGTAGAATAAAGATCAGACTAAACGTTCTGTACAGCCTGATCTTGACCTATACTATCTGCAAGAGGTCAGTGAGTCATGCCTAGCAGCCTAAGGGTTAAGAAAACGGACGATTACATTCAGTAAACAAAGTATGGGTTCTTGTCCCCAATGACGGAATAACGGGATGGTCGCTTGCAATCGGTAACTCCGTCTATGTCTGTGCGATCAATATAACATTACCGTCCGTATTTGAATACATTCCCACGTATTGGACAGTTGTAATAACATTGATAGCAATGTTATTACAATTGTCCCGTTACGAGCCAAGCGTAACTAGAAAAAAAAAACAGCAACAAGCCTTTAACAATTAAAAATATTTATTAAAGAATAAAGACAAAAGAGTACAATAACAGTTAAGTTTGAATGAAATTTTGAGAAGTTTTAATTTTAGAACAAGAAATAGAATAAGTCCCTCAAAATTAAGAATTATGTTTAGACTACAAAAAGTATCAAATTTCTGGTTCCTAAAACCTAAATTAACAATAGTTTTAATTTGCAGATAGATATGAGCAACCTGTTAAGTAAAAAGATAATTCCAACTTACAGATGTATATTCCAAATTAAATCCAACACTTTTCACTAATTCTGTATCCTAAAAGCCACAAGTCTAAGATTTAAATCCAAAGTCACCAAGTAAGTCACTCCTACTTATATCAGCTTGGAAAATTCTAGATTAGTCTTTTCTAGAAAGATGACAACAAGCTATTTATAGACATGGATTGATAAACAACTTGTTTACTAACAATCCTGTTTCTAAAAATAACCACAATGAAAAACCAATGAATGTTCTTTATGTTTCTAGAAAATTCTGTATTCAGAGTGATCATGAAAACAGGTTACATGTATATCCTATTACATAACACCCATAAAAACTTAAAGACATTTACTTCTCGACCATCACTGATGATAAATATTCATCCGAGCCAGGATCCCCCCCCCCCCCCCGATCGTTATGTATTTACATTTTAGTGAACATCAAGCAATGTCTAAAGGTATAAAAAATTTTTTTTTTTCTCCAAGTTTTTATGATGTTAAATGATTTTTTAAGCGATCAGAACATCACACATCTATCCATTTTAAAACATTTTTAAATGCATTTTTTCCACATTTCATGATGTTTCCGTATAAGGACGAATACTGAAGGAATATAACGAAGTTGAAAATTTTGTCGACAACAACAACAACAAAAAGCAACAAAGGAAAAAAAAAATAAAAAAGTTCTATTTTCAAATGCATTTTTTCATAAAGTTTTCGTAAAGATTTAGATTAAAACTACACATAAAACCGTTTTTTTTTTACAAATACTGTTCTCCGTTCCAACAATTTTTGTTATAAACGTCCTCTTGACATAAAATTTTCAAATGCCATTTTTTTCCGCCTTTCATGATATTTCTGTAAAGTTTTAGATTTAAATCATCCTTATATATCCGTTTTGAAGTATATGAGTGAATACTGAAGGATTATAGCGAAATTGAAAATTTTGTTAAAAAAAGCCGTTTTATTACAAAAGTGGTTCTAACACAGGATCCTTAACTTTTACTGTCGTCATAACTTCATTTTGAGAAAAAGATGTACAAAAAGAAAGAAAAACATACTGTAACAGAAAATATTAATTGAATATAACTACTGTCACATTAAAAGATACATTATTTGCCTCAAAATATAAATTGATCGAACTGTTTAAAAGCATTTTATCGCTAAACATTAAATCAGTAGTTTCAATAAGCCTGAAAATCTTTATTTTAGCTGTCATTTTGTTTTTTCTTATCTTACATAGTTTCGCATAGCTATTATTCAAGATGAAACTGCACTTCTTGCACAGTTTTATCTGATCTATACAAAAAGAAAATTATGAGATTGCCCAAACAGTAACAACAATAAACAGAACAATAATAATATTTATGAGAATAGTAATAATAACAACAATACTAATCATAATGATAAAAACATATTGACTAGAAATAGTAAGTAATGGCATACTTGCACACAATGGGGAATAAAACGTGAAGCATGGTGACCATTCGACCTTCAAAGACGCAGACCTAGGATTAAGGAAGTTGAGACAACTATTTGTCATGTTTTTCCAAGAAGCTAGCTCTTTAAGCGTGCTGCTCAAGCCAATTGAAACTGAAAAGAAAAATTACTTATTGAAACTTCAAAGTTTAAATTACTCCAGGCTAAGGACTGGTTGAGGATTGCCAGCCTTTATTTTAAATCTAGCCTAGTTAATCAAAGTTTGGACCGTGACCAGGTATCCACTTGCTTTCAACTCAAATCGAGTGTAAGTTATATTGAGGTTTAAATGGTCTCGAAGTGTAGGACAAACTTGAAGAATTATTTTCCATTATGCACAGACAGCTGTTATGGCAGTTAGCATTTTTATGTGTATGCAAGCAGGTATGTCGGGTAAAAGGAAGAAAAAGTTGGCAGAGCATCAGAAGATCATGTTATCTGGATTGTTTCCGTCAGACACAGAATGGACTGAATCAAAGTAAAATGATTTAGTTGTTCTTCTAACCAGAGCAGAGAACAACTATACATATATTTTGTCATTGGTATACATGTATTTTCACGGTTGGCAATGAAGTATCAGCAAGTATTTATATTTCTACTGTTAATGATGTAGGGTTTTTGACGCAGCGGGGTATGAACTTACCGGTGCTTACGGCTTATAGTCACGCAAAGCATTATGACAAAATATGCTGAGGAAATTGTTACATGGAGATCTAACCATAAGTTGATTATTTCCAAAATGTCAAAATAAAAGTGGCTTTTATACTTGACCATTTTCAACAGCTTATAAGATAAAAACCAATAGATCTATCTGCACAAAAAATGTGACGCAAATCTTGCACCATTCATGAATTTCATAAAAATGACATTGAGTCCCTTTGCCTTAACTATCCCCTGGCAGGTTTAAATGTAAGGGTTAGTCTAAACTAGAGTCATACAATCTGTTGGTTTTAGTTTGCCCATATTTTTTTTTACATCGATTGTGAAACAAACTCTTCCAACCTATATGAACCATCCTCAATGATTTTTTCTTGGAAACCATAATCAGTAGTCGCGCCGTGTCGTGTGTAGTTCTAACCGTAGACCCCGTTAATCACCAAAGACGAACCCTGAACCTACGATGTGGCAGGGCAACGATCTACTCCTACGTGACTGTCTCCATTAGTTTTAAGGAGTACTGTGTGAAACTTGTTCATATAGTTTCATGCAAATGGCAGAAAATAAAGTAGAGTTTTCAGGTGAAGATTTTCTTGACCTAGTACCAAATAATCCCGTGTTTCACACAACGACGAAGAAGAAGGCTTTTGAAAATATTGGGGTGAAAAATGAAAATGCTGGGAACCAGCATTTGTATCTTTTCCAACAATGATTTCTAACCTTCTTGAGGATACTTTTTGCAGATGCATTAAACCCCCTTTTACAAAGCACGACTCGAATTTACGTCATTGACATATGGCCCGTAACATGCGAAAAGGGGCATTCGGACATTTGCGTAAAGTGTCGCACTTTACGACTACATTAGATTTTGCGTTACAGTAGACTTGCGCAAAAACAGAAAATTACATATAAACGGAAAGTGTCGTTTCGGATTAGCCTGCACGGACTGCGCAGGCTGATCCGAGACGACACTTTACGCAAATGTCCGAATGCCGCTTTTCACGTGTTGCAAGCCAAATTATTATAACCAGACTATTCGGTAATATCTTAACAAGACTGCTCTGTGCGGTGACATATAACCGGACTTTTTAATTTTATTGTCAGGTTACAAGTCTGTTACAATTTATTGTAATCATCATCGCTAGCCAAAGGTGATGATAAAATTCCTGTACTCACCTTTACCTGATCGAGTCCAAAACTTTAATCCCCGAGACACGCGTAATCATTGGTTTTAGTTCATTCTAAAGGTACCAATCAAATTGCACCTTACATTCGCTATCCATCATCAGCCCAACGTAAAGGAAAAATAGCGACCGCAGAAGAGATTTGTCGGAAATGCCAGATTTATTACGAAAAAAAAACAAAACAAAAAAAAATATAGACGAACAATATTTACTTCAACATTTAATGTCAAAAATCAGTTAAATGAAGTTTTAGGATATATTCCAACACTAAATTATGGACTGTCATAAAACGTGTATGGATATTTGCTATGCGACGTTTGATCGGTCTTCGATGATGTAATTCTAGGGGCGATAACTATCAAAATCAAGAAGGCGGCAAATCGCGGGGATTACAAATTTCGACTCGATAAGCCAAGGATAAAGACAGCATGGTAGCGATCGTCACCTTTGGCTAGCGAAGATGAACTATAATAGTTACCACGTTCATACAAGGCCAGATGTTCCATTTTACCAAATGCAAACCCTCTGATATCTGAAGAGCCACATGATGTTAGATCTATTGTCTTAAAATGTTCTATACAATGGCACGTTATTTTGTTCATACCGTTCATCTGAAAAAAGAAGATAATACAAATATCGTGAAGTATTCAGTTATTCAGTTGCTCTTTACAGTAATAAGGTTTTAAAACACTTCATTATATACATATTTATACATGTGAATCAAAATGGACGAAAAACAAAATAAATACACAGTATCCCCCTCATAATCATAAGCAATTATGTCATGATCATTATTATCATTTTATCATTGTTATTATTATCTATTTCTTCTAAGTCATACCCATAAATACAGTCCCAAATTCTGCCAACTGCATTTACATCGTTTCCTATTCAGTACAGGCTAACAACCGCTTCAACGAGAATTATTTGGATGAATATGTATAGTTAAAAGTTAATCCAACAGTTAAGCGCCATAAGAGCAAACAGGAGCTTTTGCAGATGGCATAGATTAAGATCGGACTTCACAGAACGTATAGTGTCTGTAGTCTGATATTGATCTATGCCGTCCGCAATAGGTCCTTTGTCGCCTATGGCGCCCGAAGGGTTAGCTTCAACTGTATAACTTCAACCTCTATCGAAGGCTAAAACTTAGACCAGCCCCGATTAGACCAGCTCAGGCAGTAGAGCATGAGAGTTGTGAACGTCAAATCTTAAGTCACTTGAGGTGTGAATTCGAGCGCCACGGCTGGCCACCTAAAATTACTTAAAAGTCTTTCGGATATGACATTAAAATAACTAACGGTCTTCTTTGGGAATCGCCCATAAGGGCAACCAGTGGCGACGATAAACAAACAAAAAATCAATAAATGGCTGATAATACGATCCACAGCAACTAGGACAGATTTTTATCTTACTGGTTTGACTGAGCGAGTAGATGTTACAGATTCAAAGTTAGACTGCACATTTTATGCAGTCTGATCTGAACCTATGTCGTCTTTTTCGAGTTGAAATGTTCTACATTGTTACTGGTTGGCCCTTCTATCTTAAAATTTTGTTGCGACCATATTTCAAAAGGCTGTCATGCTGCAAACCGTTGATATGAATTCTCAAAAGAATGGAGATTATATTGATAATTTGTATTACTAGATCTATAATTATTTCAGGTTAATCAGAAAAAATGTATTAATCAATAGGTCAGTGAAGACCAAATATAACGGAAAAGATACCCTGACTCCAAAATATCTCGCAGTTGAGCAGACAGAGTAACACATCCCAAGTGTGGCTATCATATCAAGAGTAGATTGTCTTACCACATTATTTTGGTGGATACAACCTGAAAGTAAGGCAACAATTTCAAAAAATGTTTGTGAAGACTTTTTATCTTTTAATATAGACCAAACATTCTTAAGAACGTCGTAATCTTGTTCTCCCAGACCTTCTTAATTTGAAAAAAAAAAATGTTGATTGGCTAAACCAAATGGCTAGCCACAGGCTAGTACTTGATGAAACATTACTAAGAAAAGATATTTATGACAATAAGTTAGCTGAATTGCTATGGAAAGCAACATAAAACTCCATATAAACAAATATTTACAAAGGTTTAGATCTACAAACTTAAATCTCTGAAAATTCTCAGTCCTTACGTTCTCCCTTGATCTATGCAAGTAAATAATTTGTTGTTCATAATTTCAATTAGAAATAGGAGTACTGTGTTGTCAAACAATGACTAAATCATCCATATGAACTAAATTCAAATACATGTACCAATGTCAGATAATGATTCCAAAAAAAAAGGTCCATGATTTTTGACCAGCCTGTTTTGTTCTCTTTTATCCTAGGACTTTTTTGGATTGATCGATTGGTGTTTTACTCTCCTTTCAACATTATTTCAGTCATATCAGGCTGACAGCTCACTTTTTCATGCATTTTCCTTGGTTTTAAAAGTAGTCCATGTTTGGGACGTGCCTTCCCTTGCCCATAGACACTCGTATAAAAGTAAAACATTATCTTGGGTGAGGATCAAGCCAAGGACCTTATGATTCCCGACTCAACACCTTGAGCACTGGGCCAACTAAAAGACAAATCAAAACTTTTGGGTAGGTGACATTTTGACCCAGATCCTACAAATGTTTACAAAACTTTAAGTTTTACTCTGATTTTGTCTAATCTTGTTTATCCCTCATAGTAAAGAAGATGAAAATTTGATGAAATGTTTGTTTTAACTCAAATGTTGCAACAAATTCATAGCCCACGATATCAACAAGGCAACATCGCTTCAAGTACAGATAATTCCGTCAGTCCATGGGTCAAACTGTTTGTCTGTCCATCCATTCCCTCAAACAGGTTAAAATGATAAATTAACTCTTTGCCAAACGTTAAAATTTTAGAACTGCCGAAATTCAAAGCATTTCCAGATGATACATTAAACCTGGTTCTCATAATGGCTTTTGCTTTTGAAAAGATAAAAAACATTGTGGAAAAAGAAGAAAATGCTGAAAAAAGCATTTTCTTCTTTTCTCACAATGATTTCAAAAGCATTCTTCCTCAGGGTCATTAAAACTTAGGACTGTGTGATAAAGGCTTAAGGGGGAAATGGTGGCTGATACGGGACTGGAATATGATACCTCTGGCTAACAGGGCATTGCTGTACAAACTTGAAGGCAAAAAGCTGATACAGCAACTCCTAGTTGCTGTTTGTTATATCCTCTGATCAAGAAAGCCTGCTTATACACGCATATTAAGCTTGGCAACATCACGGGAAATGCTACTCTAGAAATGGACTCGTTACACAATACCCCTGCTCGAGCTGAGTGTATGACGTACCAACTGAGCTACCAGAACACCCTATATGTATATGGTCAGTGCTACCAAAAGATTCTCTGGGTTAAAGGCGCTTTTTTGTGTTTTGTTCTTCAACTTAAATTATTTTGTTAAACACAGATGAATACTACAAAAGATACTAGACGGTTTAGACTCATTCTCAATTTGTTTGACCATTCAATGTCGCCATACTTTTAATGAAAAATAAAACAGATTCATGACCTCCACGGGATTATGGTAAGCGAAATTACCAACTATTACATGCAAAGACAAAATTCAGAAGTATCTTGCCCTTCCTGATGCCGTCCAATCAACACCCATGCATATTATGTGTAGCTTGGTCACTGAAATCGTCATGTCGCCAAGAAATAATCATTATTGAGGTAGACTAATGCCACCAATTAAAACAAGTATTTCATGGTAAAAAACCTTTTTACGCAAAATTTTGATGGAAGCCTTGCTACATTTAACAAAAAATCTAACATAATATAAGGAAGGCTAAAATGATAACGAGACTCAGTTGTGACGCCAATTCTCTGTAATCAACGGGACAATCTCAATAAGTCCCCCAGATTTGGTAGAAGAATCCAATTTTGTTCCATTTGATATAACAGATAGCTCCCTTAAAGACTTGTATTTAACACCATTACCATTTTTTAAACACACTGCACCTCGTAAGATGGGAAAAAGACGAAGAATTCACTTAAGTGGAACCGTAATAATTATGTAGTAATCAACGAGTCTTGTCAAAGATTCCGAATAAAATTAGTGCATCTAACTATGAAATATAAATGAATGCATATTCGAGACCAGAATTGACGTGCGGGATATGTGCAAAGTGATTCTGTTGGCCAGTACACTCGACCTTTTCAAAATATAGCGAAAAAGCTGGTTCACGCTTGTAAAAAGTAATAAACGAGTCGTAATCAACGAGCCCTTGACATCAATCATGTCAAAATCATGATAGCAAAATCATGTATTTCAACATTATTTATCTTCGGTTGTATTTCGGTTGTTAAAATCCCTTTGATTTCAGTGAATGCTGTGCCTGGTTATGACGTAATTATCCTGATTCTGAGGTTACGTGTCGGAAACAATGATGTCTTTCTAAAAGGGTCTCGTTGACTGCATATTGCATATTATTCTGTTGTAATTCATATTTTAGCTATGCTCTGTGAAAAGGGGTTTGATGCATTTGCAAAAAGTATCGACCCATGTCAGTCTACGCAGTTGGCACAGGCTGACCAGTGAGGAAACGATTTGCTTTTTGCAAACTTTCTACAGAGTCAAGTATCACTTTACCTCTTGATTTTACAAAATGGATTTTATGGATCCATTACAACATCATAACTTAATTGATTTAACACATCACGGAGATGCATGAAACCCCCCTTTGTCAAACATGGCTCATTTAAATTGATACCAAGTATGTATTTATTCAATTTTTGTTCTTTAGTTCTTAGAAATGATTATCATAAATAAGACCTTTGTTGATGTGTGCGGGGGTAGGGGGAGTGTCTACAGTGAATTCAAGTGGTGTATTTCTTTTTTATTCAAAACATATTACATATACTCTAGGATCGATATTCCTTCGCCAATAATAATCGAAATGTACAAAGATAACGCAGATTAACTTCAAAGATTTACTATAAGGTGTCCGACAGTGGTGAAAACATGATATTTCAGCTGTGGAAAAAGGTGAAGCTGTGAAATGATAAAGAGATGCAGAAAAAAAGATGTCACTGGATCCAATGATAATCGTATTTGAACAAACAACGAAACTGGGTCGAATTTTCACAGTTCAAGATGACGTTTTGAAAAGTTACCGATTTAAAGATTTTTATAAGCGTTCATAACGTTAACACTGTAAGTGTAATAAACGGGACAAAGGATTAAGTCAACAAATATGATCCTAGTTCACTCTGCATAGCTGTATGTCGAAATGGTTTTTGGTTGTTAACTCTGTTGGATTTCCTCATAAATTCGGGTAAATTGCGTTGAATTAGCCTTCATTTAGTTTTTTATAGACACTCTAATAGACGGGACAATCATTAGTAATAAACTGGACAGTGGGAAAAGTTCTAATATAATTTTCAGTATTCATTCGAGGATGAAAAAAAATCGGCTATAATGAGTAAACATGTTTACTGTATGAAAGCAAAGGATTCTTGAAAATTATTTCACCTTTGACATATTTTATGAAAAAGAATAGAATAGTTTTCAAGCATATACTGCATCATTTTGATAGAAATATATTTTTCAAGCCCAGCATAGTGCATATTTTTCTTGGTAACATACACATATTATATACCAGTCGACGGGAAAATTTTATCAAAATTACGACAGAAACATTCAAAATTGTCCAAAGCTGATTAAGCTTGGAAAGCGGCATCTATTATGTGCAACGGTAGTTCTTCAAATCAAGCAGGGTTGATAATGCATGTACATGTATATACATAAACATAGATGAAAATTCCTAAAAATACGTTCAAGGCTGGTGAAATTCAAAATTTGGTAGCTTTAAACATGGAACTACCTGGCGAAATAAAGCAAAGCAATAAAATACGACATAAAAAATTCCGGATTTTTATATGCCCAATGGTCATGTTTTGTCAGAATGAGTCTTTAATGCAATCACAAAGTGCAAATTTGGCGTTTAAATTATTATGCTTTTCAATATGTTACTCTGCCTAAGTTCATACTTTCAAACATAACATCACCATACTAATCTAAATACGATCCCATACAATGGATGCGCATTGTTGATCAATTCTAATTCCTATAAACCTTTGTGTAATGCCGACACGAAACCTGCCTGGCCAGGTAGCTCGGTGGTTAGCATATCCGGGCAAATTTTCTTTCTGGCAATTGTTCGCCTCTCATCTCTCATAGATTTGAGAAAAGTAGTCAGTAGCTTGGAAAGAAAATTGTGTCAGTACGAGTACTAGTGTGAGAAAGCCAGGAAACACATGTCTAGGTGCATTGACCACCGTGATATGACATAAGTTGTTAAAACAAACAAATAGCATGAAACTTGTTCGAAAAATGTCTTAAAGGGCTACCTAGCCCTTTAACAAAACACCCCTGGGTTTCTTTTTGTTCTTAATCTATACATCTGTCTTTCTTCTTTACTGGTGGTTTGCCAGCAACCACTTTGCTTAATTCTGAGATGAATTATTTTCTAACTATAAAATAGTGAGATGATCAAAATTTAATATAGATCTAGATCTACCCCCTGTAATTTATAGGCATTTGATTAGGAGATTTATTTCCATTAGAAATGGGAAAAACTTCTAGCGCTGCTCCCATTTAGGCTTTGCCTATTCATATTATAGTAAATCGGTGGGGTGTAATCTTTTTACTTACACTGATTATGACGTCATAGGAACGCCATTAGAAAACGCTTCGTCGCTCAATTTTTCGGGGTGGGGGGGCGTACCTTTTTCAAAACCTGTATTTTGTCCCAAGTTTTAGTATTTTGTGTAGTTTGAGCGATATAATTGGGGAGGAAAACGATTCCTCTCCATAGTACAATCAAAATTTAAACTGTTGCTTTAAGTTTTACTGTAACAAGTGGCAGGTGAATTTCTAAGGAGAACGCATGCCCAAACTACCCTTTGGGATTTCGTGACCACTGTTTTCCTCGAGCAAGATAATCGATAAAATAGTGATGTCATATTATATCATGAATTTGGAATTTACATAACGTAACATTTATTCAGTGTAAAACAGCACCTACATGTTTATAGCTTACGATATTGAAAACCAAATTTATTGCTTATCTTTTTATAGAAAGAACTGACGAGAGATACCGAGAATCGATAATATCCGACGTTGCTCTCCATTCCCGTTCTCGCCACATAGGACACAACCTCAAGATATGGGATGATTACTGTTTGATTGTCCTTCGAAATAACAAAGGTACATTCAAAATGTAACATTCTCCTAGATCTATCAGCTGTTATAAGTTGTTATATACTCCATGTACATTTGTTGATAATGCCACGCTCATTGAGTCTTAACCCGTAAACTCCGTAAATATTTCCCACAGTAAAATACTGCAAAAATCTTTTAAAAATCATCGTAACTGATAGTATTCATCAAAGATCAGACTGCACATAAAAAGTAGTCTGATCTTGCTCTTCAAGATCCGCAAAAGCGCATTCAGTCACGTTCAATGGCCCAAGAGTTTAACGTATAAAACAGCTTAGATTTTGATCAGCCTGAATGTGCTGTGTAAACGGATCTTTATCTCCATCAACCTCAACTCATCGGCAAGTAAAGCCGGATGAGAGCTAAAGTTAATCGGCTGCCAATCTTAACTATAATTAACCAGGATAACTTGTCACTATTTCACACGCAAAAGTTCAATAGCGAATTTATTATACTGCAAAGTTTTACCATTCCAACGTGTATTAAGCTAAATTTACCTGTTTTTTGGTTTCAAAATTTGAGTACGCTGACGAAGTAGAATTTCCCTTCTGAGTGCCCCAATTCAATGAAAACTGACCTCACTGGGAACTGACGTCACTGAAACCTTGGTAAAACGTGCAGTTTGGTGCATGATCTTGATGTTAATCTTGATCGACGCCGCCATTTTGGATGTTGTGTTGAAAGTGTAATCATGTATACGGGGCTCCCGAAAGGGAAACTGCTTTTACATTGGTTTTGCCAGTGTATTATGATATATATGTTCGTGGCATATTATCCAATCAGATCACGAGAAATTTCTTTGCAGTATAATAGAACGTGACGTCTCTATGAGAAAGATGCATTGGCCAAATTCAGGAAGGCATGGAGCTAGCTCTCGAATTATTTTAAGAACTCCAAACCGGGTATAAAAATGCGCAAGCATTTAAGTAAAACGATGAACTTTGAAATTGATTGCTTTGCAAAATGGTGGTATCCATGAAATATTTGGGTGTCAACTGTGACAAAACCGAAGACTGAAGAAAGTTATGTTTTAATCGATCAATAAATTGCATATCCCGTGTATAGAATAAAACCACAGTTAAGATTATTAAATGCATTAAAGAAGGTAAAACTAAATTAACAGCTGTAGTATGTAGAAAACTCTTGGCTTAAAAATGTGCATCAAATATACCCAAGCGGAAAGCGGGGTTCAATTAAGTAACGGAAAGAAAGTAAAGGCTTCAATGTAATAATATGTTACCAGAGTTCTTCGAGTCGACACAGTACTGAAGAAATAAAAGATAAATACAAAAATAAGACGAAAGAAACATTTACCATAGAAATGAAATATTTCTAAATCCTCTATGTACCCGACCCATATTTTTTCGTCTTCAGCCAGTTCTATATCTTGGTTTATTTCAACCGTGAGTTCCTTAGCAGAGTATGTTATTGTCGGTGTTGCGAGGGTACATTCATTGCGCACGTTTGTCCATGCACCCGAAGTGTTCGTTTTTCTGTAGTCAGCGCGCACTGGAAATTTACAAAAAGAAAAAGAAAATCCTTAATCTGTAACCTGCCACAAAATCATTAAGACTTACTTTTTTTAACAGAGATATTGTACTGTACGGTTCGATAGACCAGAGCAGCCAACAAATAGTGTCGAAAAAGTCACACGATAAAAAGACAATAAGTGAGTTGTCTTGTCTTACCTGACTATGTTTGTTAAGTAGTGTTTTCTCCCTATAAAACGGTAAATACCAAACTCTTTAGCTACGGAAGTCGACGTAACCATTTTAGCGCCTGTGCAGTCCGTGTAGGCCGACCTTGGTCGCGCTTGGAAATAGGCCTGAAAGATGCCTGCAGAATAAGGATGACCACATTTTGACAAGCTGCAAATTACTATTTTTTTTATCAAAGCCAGGAAGTAGGTCAAAAGCCAGCGCATTCACCTGTGTCGGAAAAAAAAAAGAGTATGCTCAGTATACGCTTACTAGGTGATATCGCTCCCTCCCACACC
Organism: Hippopus hippopus; assembly: GCA_946811185.2. Classification (NCBI taxonomy): domain Eukaryota; kingdom Metazoa; phylum Mollusca; class Bivalvia; order Cardiida; family Cardiidae; genus Hippopus; species Hippopus hippopus. The sequence goes on from OX328105.1 coordinate 5,269,999, forward strand.
AGTGTAGCCGATGGGGGCCTACTCCATCCAATAACTGCGCACCTCTGATGTGTGGGTATGTGTGTACATTGCAAAAGCAACAAGCGCATTGCTTTCCCAGGGCAAAATGGGAGACTGGTTCCACAAGTTAGTAGGTGCAAGGCCTGCTCTCACCCTTTCTCCTTAACGCGTTTCTGGAACGGATCATAACAGATACTCTGGAGGTCTATGAGGGCACAGTCAGCATAGAAGTAAGAAACATCATAAACCTCAGATTTGCAGATGACATAGATGGGAAGAAGAAGAACTAGAAAGATCGCCGAATCGCATTTACACCGCCTCTACTAAGTGTGGTATGGAAATAAGGGATAGACTGACCAAGCTCATGGCAAATGACAATTTGCCATCACAACAGACATCTCGATTTAGGGGCGGAAACTTGACACAGTGAAACAGTTTAACTATTCAGGGGCCATTATCAGCGATGAAGGATGAAGATCAGAAGTCCTTTTACGAGCCACACAGACAATGACTGCACTCACCAGACTGAAAACAATATGGAGAGATGACAAGATTACCATGAACAACAAGATCAGACCTCTGCCTGCAGTGGTTTTCTCCATCTCCCTGTAGTCATGGGAGACATGGATTCTCACAGCAGAACTACAGACGAGGATGCATACATTGGAGATGGGATGCTACTATAACTCATCATATACTTAGACCATATCACAAACAAACAGGTTCACCGGACCGTCCAACAACACATCGGAAAAAGTGGACTGACAAGATACAAGAGTGAACAGGGAAATCCTTCGCAGAGACGCAGGCCTTTGCACACGATCGGTAGAAATGGAACAGGCACACTCATACAAGTCCAGTGCCGCTATCAGGGATTAGACCGAGTATCTCTGGATTAAAAGTAAAACCTCTCACCAAGCAATCCAAACACTGGTATCAACTAAACCAGAGTCATGTGGCCTGAATATTTTCGCATGTTGCAGGTAATTCAATGTGCTGTCGCAGAGTATCGCACTGTTGAAAGCGGAGATAAAGACAGTTCAAAAAAAGAATCAAAGATAGACTTTTTGATTGTTTGCATGATGCTTAATGCCATTTTAAGTATATTTTATTCTATTTCAGATACATTAAAGCGATTAGTGCACCTTTCCTGTAGTTTCCTTTACCAGTGTTTCGAACGATATTCCTCCAAAGCTACTGGCTTGTTTCCCACACAGCTATTGTCGAAACAATAACCAGCAATGACAGAGGAACGTATCCTGTCGCAGGGCCTATCACCAACCCTTGGAAAGGAATTTACTGAGCTTGGGAAGCGAACCAGCGACTCCCTTGGTTTCAAGTCCTGTACGTTCTCGAGTCTTAGCTACTGGGCTCGGGAAAGAAAATCCCCAAAACGAATACAGACAAATAATACTCTATATTTGACTCAAAAGAAAAGAAAAAGAACTTACAATGTTTGGACAGAAATGTAATCACTATCAAAAGCCATATCCGCTCCATGTTCTTTTTTTTTATTCTTCCTCTTCACTGCATTGAAATGTTGTTATCACACGCTTTTAGAAGATAATGTAACCTGATAAAGACACACGGGTATTTTAATCATCCTGGTCGTCAAACACTTCCTGTTTGCCTTCTACCTCTTTGGCACTTAACAGCTGAAACGATATCGTAAACAAAAAATGAAATGATTTTATGTTTGAATTCACTTTTTTCAATATACGTTAAAATCGGATTTACTGGCCAACTCTCTTAACTCATTACCATACAGTACAATACAATACCATACGACAATAGTTTAGACTTGTCCAATTTTGCAAGCATCTGCAGACAACAAAATAAATTTGGTCCAAATAAAAGGGTTTGTTTTTTGAATAGATAGAAAGCAACGTGGAAAAAGGAGAAAATGCTGGTGAGCAGCATTTATTTTCTCATTTGCGCACAATTTTAACTCTCAGTCTGCGGACAGTGTAGATCAAGATCAGACTGCACAAAACGTGCAGTCTGATCTTTGATCTACACTGTCCGACAAGAAGATAATGTTCCTCCAAACATAACTTTGAGATAGCAAAATTTTGGTTTTTTACCACTGGTTCGAAAAGTTTTATCTAACTTTTTTTAGCGGGATAAGGGCAAAAGGTCTTTAGAACTCGTGAATGTTTGTATGGGAGTTTAACGCCAATTTAACAGCTTAGGTCATATCATGACGGTCGGTGACGCACCCATGTGTATCCTGGCTTCCTCACACCAGTACTGACACAACTTCCTTTCCAAAGCCACTGACTACTTTTCTCACATGCATCCGAGGTAAGAGGCGAAAAATCGCCGGAAAGAAAGTTCGCCACAACCGGGTATCGAACCCGCAACCTCCAGGTCACAAGTCAGATACGCTAACCACTGAGCCAGTCGGCCGGGCACTGTGATTGTTTGATACAGGATTGAGCAGGTAATCTGCATTATGCAAGCATACTTTGCATTCCCAGCGGGAGCACCTGCCTTACGCATGCACTTGTATTACGCAATTGCAATAACAGCCAAAAGGTAACATTCAGGATTCAAAATGCAGGCAAATTTAGTTCATACCATTTTGAAGGGAATATTACTTGAATGGATATTATTTTAAGTGAGACACTGCATAACATAAGTCTGTCAAAGTTCTAGTTGCTGGCAGAAGGGGAAAAAAAATCATAAAACTAGAAATAAAGTTGGTAACTTTAATTCTATGTTAATGGTTAATTTTTCTGCCAGCAACTGGCCGCTCTTGGTCATTTAAATACTACAGGTTGAACTGGATAAAATCATATAAAAGGGATAGCCTGTTTATTAATGTCTTTCCTTTTACAAGTACATGTACTAAGCTGGGACTCAAAAGTGCCTTGCCCAGGACACCCGGGCCAGCTTGGCTGTTATCGCCAGTAAGATTTGAATCAGGGTTCTCTGACGCCTTTCCAGCACCTTAACCACTAAACGGGGGAACCTATCAAAGTGTGATAAATGCTGTCAACGCCATGAACGACGTTCACGACAGTTTCCATTATCACGCTTCGTGTAACTATCACGGCTCACCTTTTACTCTCAACGGTGAGCACCTAACACAGTTGATCTTGCCACACTTGTCAATGTCTGCAGAATGGATAAACCAAGAACTAAAACGGGTCGTTTCATGTCAGCAAAACGAAGAAAAAAGTATTTGAATCAAGCCAAATAATTATATGAGCGGCAAGAATCCGAAATTACGCTTTCAAAAGGTCGGACTGAAAGTCAAAGTGAATCACCCAACTACGTCACCTAACAACGGAAATATGGACACATGCTACTAGCGCTCTATCTGGCAGACGTATCGTCGAGCTAAAACATCTTTTTTTAGATGCAGATGCTTTGAGTTGATCTAGTCCAAAATTATGTCACTTGGTAAAGACTTGCAGAAAACGACGGGCTGTAACTCTTTCTCCTTTACCAGGTTATCCCTTAGCTTGATGAGTCTGCAGCAGACAACATTAGAAAACATTGATGTCAAAAGGAGAAATGGCTCCTACTAACTGATTCCTCTTTTTCACACAATGATTTCTGACCCATTAAAGGACTGTAATACATGAATACCAGGTTTTGGTTTAGCGTCTGCAAACGCGTCAAATTTAGAAGAGTCTAGAATTAGTCGTTTGGTAATGGGTTAAATGCTAACATCAGTATTACATTTATATGCTATGGATTGGTTTATTATGACAAACAAACTTGATTCTTATAAACATTGTTGAATTGTTGAAAAAACTGAGATAATTTACTTCATATAATGTCTTTGTCTTTGACAACCCTACATTTACCCATTAGTTAATTCCCGATCCACAAACTTAAAATGTATTTTCTTAAAAAATAAAGCTGGTGACCTATTTGTTTTAAGCCTGATTCTTTTAGTTTAGTACCTGAATATTATTTATAGAAAAAATGAGAAAAATCTGAATGTCAGAACATTTAAAGAATAACTTTAAAAGATACCCTTTGTTTCTTTAGGCTTTTTCCCCCCAAAATAAAGGTGTTTTAGCCATAAGTTAAGGGTATTTTTTCTAAAGATTGATACTCAGTATACTCTAAATCATTTTTTTTTTTTTTTTTAAATTTGATGTTTCATCAATACAATGACATAGAATTTGCTTATAATTGTTGTCAATTAAAAAAATATACATAGACTTAGTTTTCATAGGTGAAATTTCATCCTGAACTGCCGCAATTCAGGGTGTACTAAAAGAAATAGTCATAGGATTTTCCCAAAGCTGGTGACCCCCTCTTTTTATCTCCAATTTTTGTAGATCAGATAATATACTATCACCACACAAAAATTCATGAAATTCTGAATGTTTTCAAAAAATGGTGAAACTGTAGCGATCGTCTTTAATATGGGCTATACCCTGGCAAAGTGGGGTTTCATTCATTTCTCTGATGCATTTCACAAAGCAAGTCATCACATAATTATAGATCTATAAAATCCAAGTTGTCTAACAACTGGCAAAAATCATGAGGTAGTATAGTCCTTGGATATGCAAATAATTCATTAATAGGAAAAAGTTTCGATATCAGCCTGTGCGAAGTGCGCAGGCAGATACGAGTCGGTACCTTTTTGAAAATGCATTACGCCTCCTTTTCACAGAGCACAGCTCATATAAACTATATATATAGAGGATATTTGTTTTTTACGGAGAAAGATCGAAATTTATTTCATCTCGTGAAAATATTACCGATGATGTTCACGAGATGAAATAAATTTCGATCTTTCACCGTAAAAAAACTAATATTCTATTTATTTCATGCTTTTAACCCTTTCTGGGGGGACTTAATCAAAATCCAGTGCAGTTCTTTTCGGTTATTCCCCGTGGCGTACCCCTCCGTATAGCAACGCATTACAATAGTACGTAAAGCGCGAGAAATGTAAGGTAAATTACGTCATATTTCCATCTGGTTGTGAGGCACGCGCAATTTACCTAGGTAACTAGTGCGTGGGAACAACTGTTTCCGCCTTCAATTGAAGAGTTAGAATATAAAAATCGGTATTTTCACTGGTCGTAACCATGAAATATCGAAAAATGTTTCACCGATATTTCTCGATAACCTACCGGAAAGCATGAAATAAAAACTCGTTTTCTATTGACAGCACATTAGCACTGTCTGATCTTTGGTTCTTCGGTCTATACCCTTCGCTTTTATAGTACAGACTTCGTTAAAAAATCTTTCCAAGTTGTTCATCTATTACAAAAGCTACTTTCTAAATGCTTCTTTTTATAAAAGCTCTGTGTGTTCAAAACTACATGTATATGGTTTCCAACATGTGAAAAGGGGCATTAGGACATTTACGTAAAGTGTCGTCCCGGATCAGCCTGCGGAGTCCGCGCAGGTTAATCCGAGACGGCACTTTACGTCAACATTTTGTCCTACTGTAGACTTGCGTGAAATAGAAAATCATTCACGATCGGAAAGTGTCGTCTCTCGGCTGATCCGAGACGACACTTTACGCGAATGTACGAATGCCCTTCTTCGCGTGTTGCAAGCCATATGGAGTTTGTTTGGAATCCTTAAAGTGACGAGTAGCATCTCCATTTTTCGAACTTGTTAAAATTAAAAGCAAACATTGTGTTTATCTTCATACTGACTTTAAGTAATGTTTAAATTAAATTCAAATTGAATTGTGTTTAGCACCGTTCACAACATTATTTCAGTTATATCGCGGCGCCTAGTGCACCTATCCGTGCTTTCCTGAAGTTTTTTTTTTACTAGTACTCCGCACGGTATGTTTTCCAAGCTACTGGCTGCTTCCCCACACAAACATCGTCGAAACAATGGTCAGCGCTAAGAGAGGAATTAATTCTGTCACAATGACTATCATCACTCCCCGGAGAGAAACTGGCCCAGCCGGGGACCAAACAGTAAACTACCGACTGAGCTACAGGGGCTCGGCTTAAGTCAAGTTTAGATTTTTTTTATTGTGGCTTATTGACATCGGAAGATAATAAACATCACTTACAATCAGGAAATTTATATTGTGACAAAAAGTCTAAATTATTTCCCTTTAACGATATGCTTAATAATTCAGATACAGTGATAATTTGAAACGATTTTCCTGGTTTCAACTTTTAATCAAATGACAAAGTTTTAGACTCGAAATCATTTTGTAGACTACAATTTAAATGTGGCTCAAGTGAAATTTGTCTTTGATTGGGTAGAAATCATTGTGAGAAAAGAAGAAAATGCTAGTTACCAGCATTATCCCCCCTTTTCTCCATGACAATGTTTTCAAAAAGCTTCAAAAAAGGTCGTTAAAACTTGGGATTAAGCGGTAAAGGGTTAACTGTGGTGAAATAACCAGTATTTTTCTTCACAAGGTTGTTAAACGCAGTGCTGCACATATGACTTGCAACACGCGAAAAGGGGCATCCGGACATTTGCGTAAAGTGGCACTTAACGACTACATTAGATTTTGTGCTACAGTAGACTTGCGCAAAACAGAAAAATACATAAAAACGACAAGTGTCGTTTCGGATTAGCCTGCGCAGACTGCACAGGCTAATCCGAGACGACACTTTACGCAAATGTTCGAATGCCCCTTTTCGCGTTTTGCAGGCCAATTATGATAAGCAATTTTATCTATTAAGACTTCTTTAGTAGGACCAACTGCTAAATATTTGTTGAGTTCTTTGTCTATGACGCTGTACTCTACATATCCAACCGTTAATCCTTTGTAGAGCATAAATTCGAATCCTGATTGGCTCAGGGATGATGGAGTAGGATTCGTACCCCAGAGGTCCGAGGTTAGATCCTAACATGAAGCACTATTTTCTTTTTTTGTAGAAGTGTCCTCGGGCAAGCCAAATCAGAACCCCGAGCCTTGTAAATGTAAAAGCCAGGACACCACTGAATAAATGAGTCGTCACCATAATGTGACTAAAAAAATGTTGAAAGTGGAGTAAAATACCATACAATCAACCGAAAACAAATATCAAACGTCTTATTCTGCTGAGATTTCGATACAAATCAAACATGAATTATGAGAAACTAACATTATAGGAAGCACCATAGGGACTAAATTACAGCTACCTAAATGTATTTCATTCTTTTCGGTAGTTTATCGAGATATGACAGTGGAATATTTTTCGATATTTCATTATTACGACCAGTGAAAAATACCGACTTTATAGTAGTTTCCGTGCACTAGTTACCTAGGTAAAATGCACGTGCCACTCAACCAGATGGAAATATGACGTAATTCACCCTACATTTTTCTCCCTTTACGTAATATTGTAATGCGTTGTAATGGGGAGGGGTTAAGCCACGGGAAATCACCGAAAAGAACTTTACTGGATTTTGATTACGTTCCCCCCAGAAAGGGTTAAAAGCATGAAATAAATTTCGATCTTTCACCGTAAAAAACAAATATCCTCTATTTATCTATTAAGACTTCTTTCCTAGGACCAACTGCGAAATATTTGTTGAACTATTTGTCTATGACGCTGTACTCTTCATATCCAACGGGAGATCCGTCGTGGAGTATGAATTCAATTCCTGATTGGTTCAGGGATGATGAAGTACGATTTGTACTCCAGAAGTCCGGAGTTAGATACCAGCATTCAGCAACTTCTTTTTTTTATTCTTATTTTTGTTGTCCTAAGGCAAGCCAATTCAGAACCCCGAGCCTTGTAAATGTAAAAGCCAGGGCAACAATGAATTATCAAAGAGTCGTCACCATAATGTGACTGAAAAAAATGTTGAAAGTGGCGTGAAATACCATACAATCAACCGAAAACAAATATCAAACATTTTATGTTGCTGAGATTTCGATTTCAAACCAAATGTAAATTATGAGAAAACAATTCAGTAAGTACCTTAGGGACAACATTACAGCTATTTATTTCATGCTTTCAGGTAGTTTATCGAGAAATAAGGCTGGAATATTTTTCGATATTTCATGGTTAGGACCATTGAAAAATACCGATTTTATTTTTTAACTCTTCAATTGAAGGCGGAAACGGTAGTTCCCGCGCACTAGATACCTAGGTAAATTGTGCGTGCCACTCAACCAGATGGAAATATGACGTAATTTACCCTACATATTTCTCGCGCTTTACGTAATATTGTAATGCGTTGTTATTCGGAGGGGGTGCGCTACAGGGAATTACCAAAAAGAACTGCACTGCATTTGATGTAAGTCCCAAAAAGGGATAGAAACATAATCTCTATATATCCTCTAGGTTTTTCCCAAATGGAAAGATTTTAGACTTGTTTGAATTAAAGCCACTAGTAGACGACGAATAGTATGTGGTTCAGATGATGGGATTCGTCTTTCAAAGGGCTGAAAACATTGTGGGAAAAAAAGAGAAAAAGCTGGAAACTGGCATTTTCTGCTTTTCTCCACAGCGTTTTCAAAAGCTTTCCCGGTCGGTTTAAACTAAGACTTTTTAGTAAATGGCTGGTAACTGGCATTTTCTCCATTTCTCCACAACGTTTTCAAAAACTTTCCCGCATGGCGTCCTTTAAACTAAGACTGTTCAGTACATGGCTGGTAACTGGCATTTTCTCCTTTCTCCGCAACGTTTTCAAAAGCTTTCCCGCTCGGCAACGTTTAAACTAAGACTGTTCAGTAAATGGCTGGTGACTTGCATTTTCTCCATTTCTCCGCGACGTTTTCAAAAGCTTTCCCGCTTGGCAACGTTTAAACAATGATTGTTCAGTAAATAGTTAATTAACCGTCATGTTAACTCTTTACCAAACGAGAAAATTTTCGACTTCTCAAAATTGAAAGTATTTGCAGAAAAATTGAATTTCATTCAAAACACGAAATTTGTCTTTCGCAGAGTAGAAAATTTTGTGGGAAAAGGAGAAAATGCTGGTAACCAGCATTTTCTCCTTTTCCCACAATGTTTTCAATGGTCATCTTCCTGAGGGTGCTAAAAAGTCGGAATTGTGTGGTAAAGGTTTAACACTTTACCAAACGACAGTATTATAAACTTGTCCAAATTGAAAGCATTAGCAGACGACAAATCAGATGTGGCTCAAACGTTGTAACTTGTCATAGAAAGGGTAGAAAAACATTTTGGGAAAAGGAGAAAATGCTGGTTACCAGCATTTTCTCCTTTTCCCTAAATGTTTTTAAAAGCCTCCTTGAGGTTTTTAGCATTTTCTCCTTTTCCCTAAATGTTTTCAAAAAGCCTCCTTGTGTTTACAAGTGTTTTCTCCTTTTCCCTAAATGTTTTCGAAAGCCTCCTTTTAGTTATCAGCATTTTCTACTTTTCCCAAAATGTTTTTTAAAAACCTCCTTGTACAGCGTCGTCAAAACTCGGTATTGTATGGTCAGGTTTTAAATTAAACAATTTATACAACTAGGCATAAAAAGAACTTACCAAAAGACGAAGTGTTTTAATTTGTCCAAATCTTCTCTTGTCTCTGTATGAAGTTTCAACCATCCAAACAACGAGGAACAAAAACTAGCTTCACAGCAACGGGTAAGGTATCAAATGTTAAGATCCTTTCAGTCCCCGGCAAGCTCTTCAACTATGTTAAAACTCAGTAATCTGACCAACGCAGCAAACAAAATGGGTGTACAGTCAATTGTTACCCAATAAAAGATATTCTTTTAGTTGCAACAAAATTTCTCCTGTTATCACATTGTAATAAAAGTAAGAAATCAGAAATAAAAAGGAAATAATCAACTGGCTGCCAATTAAAAAGTTCTGAACCAAAGCGTTAGTTCTTTACTTGCACATATGATATTCTCTCGTAACGCGGTCTTAAGATTCACCAATCTAACAACACGGAAAGAAATTTAACTACATGTCAGACACGAAATCTTAACCCATTACTAAAGAATCTCGACTTTCAACGACTCTGAAGAAAAAGCCTTTTTAAAACATTGTGGGAAAAGGAGAAAATGCTGGTAACCAGCATTTTCTCCTTTTCCCGCAATGTGTTCTACCCTTCCATTCATTCATTTTGTCGTCTGCAAATTCTTTCAATTCGGACATGCCTAAAATTTTGTAGTTCAGTAAAGAGATAAACTCGTCCGTTTTCTGATTATCTTAATACTACAGATCAAGCATGCTTCAGATCAAGAAGTTTGCCTTTGAAAGGTAGAAACATTTGTGATAAAATGAGAAAATGTTGGTTCCCAGAATTGCTCTTTTTCCCCCACAATGTTTTCTAAAGCGTTATTCTCCAGGTTTTTTTTTTAAACACAGCATTGTTTGGCGGAGGGTTACAGCATACCATTAAGGTGTGTATAAAGGGGATTGAAAACTTCCGTCTTGGCCAACCCTTTTCCAAATGTATAGACGGTTTTACTGCCCAACGTTAGGTTTCATTTTAGAACTTTGGGACAACTGCACTAATTACTCATTATGAGAAATTTGTCCAATTGGTACAATGTCTCTTGTACTGTAATAATAAAGTATTTTCGATTTATTTTAAATCCTCTTATCGTAGGCTGCATTATTGATAGATATCTATGATTGAGAATGGTTTTAAAATTACTCAGGCAAGAGATTTGACAAACTACTATTTATGAAATATGACAATAAACGACTGAAACGGATACGATAGTCATGCATTTGACATAACATTTATTTGTCTTCCCTACACTTCACTCTAAGTTTACACTCAGCAAAACTTACAAACCGCCACTTTTGTTTCTCCTGCAAATCTGACCGAGTAATAGACAGCTAAATTGAAAGAAATTGTAACATATATCACGACTTTAACCATGGTATTGTACGAAATGAAAAGATTATCGATTCTGCCAACAGAAAGCATGTCTTCTTAAAAAGAGGGGAAACGCATCGGTTGCGCATGCGTGGTGTCTATGAGCTAAAACGGGCAAAAAAGAGAAGCTTGAATTCCTGAAATTTTGTCAGCGAGAAGAAAAAAACATGAAAATTATTTTCTGCACAGACACCTAATCCGAGAAAACGAGTATGAAGTTTTCAAGAATTTGACTTTTTACTTTTCAGTGTTGAGTAAATAGATGTTAAATAAGCTTCTATAACATTAACAAGTCAGTATATTCTTTTCAGACTGAAGCCATGGTCACATTTACGGTCATGGACGTAGTTGTCCGTTGTTCATTTCAAACATAGTCTGCCGTAGTGTTACTACGGTCAACTACCTTGAAGTACGTTCAAAGTAGGTTCAAAATTGGCAATAAGAGGAGTTGAACTACGTGTAAGTACGGCCATTTACATTCAACTGCGTGCAAAGTGTCTAGGGTTAACTAGGGTATTACTACGTCTAACTACAATTAACTACGTTAAACTACGTATAAACTACGTCCTAAGTACGCACAACTACAGTAAATTAAGGTCAACTGCGTTAAGTTACGGTAAAACGTTGTGGCTGTGCCTGCTCAGTTAAGATAAGCTGCGGTCATTGTACTTGAACCGCTGTCACATATTACGTAGTTGACCGTTGTGGAAAATTACCATAGTTGGCCGTAGTTGAACGTATTAAACACATTACGGTTAAGTAGGGTCAATTACGGTTAACTACTGTCAACTACGTTCAAACTACGGTCACAGTAGGGTCACAACATCGTAGTTAACCGTAACAAATTTTTGAACATGAGAAGTATAGGACGGCTCTTTGAACGTCTGACAGGCCTGGTCAGACGTTCAAAGAGACGTCCCTGTAGTCCCTACGCTACCTATCTTACAGAGAGTTTGTCCCCAGTTTGCCTACCCTGAAAGAATTTACATTATTTATAATACCCAGTTTGCCTACCCTGAGGAGGAATTTATCTGCAAATAAAGGGAAAGTAAAGGGTAAGTGACGGCCAAAAATGACACATTTTTCTATTGTCAATCTTCTTTTCTCTCTAAAAGCCTGAGCATTGAGTTGGACTTAGTTTTTTTACCCATATGCTATTAGGATTGCTTTATTGTTTACTTCTAGCCACTACTTGGCCTTTAAGTGGTTTCTCTCTAAAAAGTCTGACCACTGAGTTGGACTTAGTTTTTTCACCCTATGGATGATTTCTCTCTCTAAAAGCCTGAACACTGAGTTGAACTTAGTTTTTTCACCTATGAATGATTTTCTCTCTCTAAAAGCCTGAACACTGAGTTGGACTTAGACTTTTTTCTGCATCTATGAATGATTTTTTCTCTCTAAAAGACTGAGTACTGAGTTGGACTTAGACTTTTTCTGAGTTTCTTACTCTCTGGAGTGTAACTCTCTGGAGTGTAACTCTTCTAAAAGAAATGACAATTTTGAAGAAAGATAGAACTTTCGTGGTAGATGGTTAGTCCTGAAAAGTACTGTTGGGTTAGCTCTGAAAAGAGCTGTGACAATTTGAAGAAATGACAGCTTGAAGATAGAACTTTCGTCTGACAACTTGAAGATAGAATTTTAGTCTGGCATCTTGAAGATAGATCTTTCGTGGTAGATGGTTAGTCCTGAAAAGGACTGTTGGGTTAGCTCTGAAAAGAGCTGTGACAATTTGAAGAAATGACAACTTGAAAATAGAGCTTTCGTCTGACAACTTGAAGATAGAACTTTCGTCTGGCATCTTGAAGATAGATCTTTCGTGGTAATGGTTAGTCCTGAAAAGGACTGTTGGGTTAGCTCTGAAAAGAGCTGTGACAATTTGAAGAAATGACAACTTGAAGATAGTACTTACGTCTGACAACTTGAAGATAGAACTTTCGTCTGACAATTTGAAGAAATGACAATTTGAAGAAAAGATAGTACTTACGTCTGACAATTTGAAGAAAGATAGAACTTTCGTGGCAGATGGTTAGCCCTGAAAAGGGCTGTTGGGTGGTCCTAAAAGGACCTGGTTTGGAGGTTGTGTTTTTAAACACAACCTCCAACCTTTCTGCAGGATGGGCAGCTACTTGCCGCCCGCCTCTTCAATCTCTTCAGCTCTTGTGCGTCTAGGTTAAACTTCAGTGTGAACGGTGGCTCGTTATCACTGCTCCAATCTTCCGTCTGTGGTACAACAAACTCCTTTTTCTCCTTCTTCTTGGTGGGTAGAAGCGCAAGCTCCCAAAAATCCATTTCTCTAAGTACACATTCCATCTCGCATTGACTTGAAGAAAATGAACGATGTGCGGGAAATAACGCTGGGTTTTATAGCTTTTCAGACGGATTGAACTAGTTGACCCATGACGTCATTTTCTCCTATGTTTTTCCCGCGTCGGCGTTTCATGCTGTTTTGGCTCCTAATTAATGTTATCCAATCAGAATTATCGTTGTTTTTCTAATGGTAAATGTTTTATTGTTGACCAGTCTATAGTTTTATTACATTTTCTTGTTCGGGTTTAGAAAAAAACTAAGTTTGACTTTCCTATGACTTTTTTGATTATGAGTCTTCTGACAAAATGAAAAGAAAGATGTTTATTTAAGATAGCTAACCCTGAAAAGGGTTGCTTTTTTTTTGTGCAGAATACACTTTTTATCCTCCCCTCTTTCTTTCGATTGATTCCATTTTATCTAGCATTTGCATCAGATGCTCAATTTCATACCTGATATATCTGAAACGTTCTCTTTCTTCTAACCAGAAGAGCAAAGAGAGAAAAAATGTCAATCCAAACATTATGGGATACTGACTCAGCTTTTACGAAAGTTAATGGTGAATGAGAAAAAATAATCAAGAGTTTAGTGTTTTATATGTGCAATGGGTCACTTTTTAGGTTTTTTTTTATTTTATCCCTATATCACTGAGTTGGACTTAGTTTTTTCATCCTATGAATGATTTCTCTCTAAAAAATACCTGACCACTGAGTTGAACTTAGTTTTTCTGCATCTATGGATGATTTCTCTCTAAAAAGCCTGAGCATTGAGTTGGACTTAGTTTTTTCTGCATCTATGGATGATTTCTCTTTCTAAATGCCTAACCATTGAGTTGAACTTAGTTTTTCTGCATCTATGGATGATTTCTCTTTCTAAATGGCTAACCATTGAGTTGAACTTAGTTTTTCTGCATCTATGGATGATTTCTCTTTTAAATGTCTGACCATTGAGTTGAACTTAGTTTTTTCTGCATCTATGGATGATTTTGTTCTCTAAAAGCTTGACCACTGAGTTGGACTTAGACTTTTTTCTGCATCTATGGATGATTTTTTCTCTCTAAAAGCCTGAGCATTGAATTGGACTTAGTTTTTTCTTCACCTATGTATGATTTCTCTTTCTAAATGGCTAACCATTGAGTTGAACTTAATTTTTCTGCATCTATGGATGATTTCTCTTTTAAATGTCTGACCATTGAGTTGAACTTAGTTTTTTCTGCATCTATGGATGATTTTTTCTCTAAAAGCTTGACCACTGAGTTGGACTTAGACTTTTTTCTGCATCTATGGATGATTTTTTCCTTCTAAAAGACTGAGCACTGAGTTGGGCTTAGTCTTTTTCTGAGTTTTTTTTTACTCTTTGGAGTATGGGTCTTTGGAGTGTGGGTCTTTGGAGTGTAACTCTTCTAAAAGAAAGAAGTTTGACAATTTGAAGAAATGATAATTTGAAGAAAGAGATCTTTCGTGGTAAATGGTTAGTCCTGAAAAGGACTGTTGGGTTAGCTCTGAAAAGAACTGTTGGGTTAGCCCTGAAAAGGACTGTTTTGGAGGCTGTGTTTTTTTCTCTACCGACAGCTTTTCTTTGGCTTTTTCGGGATCTTGAAATCATCGTGATTATCAATGTTTTTCCCGTATTTGCCCTGGCCTGCCATTATCGGTGTAGTTGGCTTTTGATCAACTCGCTGTTTCTTGTGGAGATGACTATCGTCTTCCTCAAATTTCCGTTTTGTTGTTTTTCTTGGTTGTTTTTCCTCTGTCTTTGGCTTTTTCGGGATCTTGAAATCAACGTGATTATCGATGTTTTTCCCGTATTTGCCCTGGCCTGTCATTATTGGTGTAGTTGACTTTTGATCAACTCGCTGTTTCTTGTGGAGATGACTATCGTCTTCCTCAGATTTCCGTTTTGTTGTTTTTCTTGGTTGTTTTTCCTCTGGTTGTTTTTTCTTTGGTTGATTTTTCTTCACAACACTTACGATAGAGTCCACTAACTCGTGAAGATTGGTTTTATCAAAGTCAAACTCCACAGGGATCTTCACAGGAACTGTTGAAATGCACTGACCCTGTTGGCGTAGTACCTCGATATTTTTACTGAGCTGCTCGGTGTTTGTGTTTAAAGTTTTAATTTCCTCCAAATGCCTGTTTAAAGTCTCCAGTTGTTCTAAGATCCGAGTCATCATGGCATCTTGTTTTGAATTTAACTGTTTCATCTCTTAACAAATGTTGTCCAACACCGTCGGTGGGTTGATAATTGTCGAATTTATAACTGATGAAAGAATGTCTCCATTGTTTTCCACTGGTGGAAAATCGTCCAAGTTCATTTCATCTAAGTTGTGCTTCATATTGAAACTGCTTCCGAATATTGATACTGCTTTCGAAGTGATCGTTAGCTGAGAGTCAAAATGATGATTGTATAAAATAACGCTGAGTTTTTATACGTTTACAGAGGATTGAAAATTTAAGAGCGCGGACCTGGCGGGAAACACCAGGATTGTACTGTGTGACACTGATTTAGGAGTGGTGAAAAAACACCGATATAACCATCGATTTGATTGCACAATGTTAATGAAACGCCGACGCGGGAAAAACATACGAGAAAATGACGTCATGGGTCAACTAGTTCAATCCTCCTGTAAAGCTATAAAACCCAGCGATATTTTACATAAAAACATATTTGTTGCAGGATGGTTCGAATTCTTGTGTGCCCTCACTGTGCAAGCAGATGTCAGATAGAGTGTGGAAAATGTTTCGCCATACTTGAGTATCTTGGACAGAAACATAACCATACAGATGAAGGATTTTATGATGATGATGAAGGTTCATCGACTTGCTGTGAACACTGTGGGTGTGAAGTCACCCCAGCGGATCGGGCGGAGGAGTCGTAGAGCTCGATGTTGTCGTGAAATCCTTTTAAAAAGCCCTTTTCAGGGCTAACCATCTCCAAGAAAAGATCTTTCTTTCTCAAAATTGTCAAAAGTAAAAAGACTTATAGTCAAAACTAGAAAAAGTTAAAAGTAAGAAGTAATTATTTTCATGTTTTTTATTTTCAAAAGAACTTATGTACAATGAAAAAATCAAGTCATGAACTGTAAAGACAAAAAATGAATGAAGTGTAAAGACAAAAAATGAATGAAAAATCAAGTCAGTCTTTTTTTGTTTAAATTCAATATTGTGTTGAAATATTTTTTCACCCAGTATGTTTTCTTTTTTTCTTCGGAATGTCAGATTCACATTTGGTTTTACGTTTTCTTTTCCTTTCGTTGTTTTTTAATACCATATCTGGACAGATTTTACCCTTGGGTTTTGTTGATTTGCAAAAGAAACAGTTCTTTGTTACTCGTTTTTTCTTCTTTTCGTTGTTTTGCTGTTTTTCCTCTCCGTACGAACAACCCGGTTCTGCAGAAAATTCGTTTTTTAGATCCAAAGTTTGTTGTTTTCTTAGATTATCATTTGTAGATATTTTTTCTCTACCTGTTCTGTTATTTTGCAGATTTCTGATTCGGTGATAGCCGTTGTGTCGCTCTGCATGTCTACGGTCTGAGTTTCAACCGATGATGATGTAGCTTGTGGTGAACTTTTTTTCCATTTATTTTCGTTGCAGAATGATTTCAGAACACCGACGAATTTCATGTGCTGAAATTCAGCACCCAGTTTCATTGTTGGTGAAATTTCGATGTCATGACTGTGTGGATCCACGTAGACAAAAACGACTGTTCCTATCTGATTTTCTTTTTCTGGACATTTTTTGACCCAATGTCCTGCTTCGTTGCATGTAAAACAAATATTTGTTCTCTCACCATTCACCCCATATCGTTTGTCGATCGTCGCTTGATCCAAAACTCTGTATCTGGTAATATGGTAAACATCTTTTTCTTCTAAATGTTGGTGGGATAAAAATGATCCCACGTAGTTTCCGATATATTGAACTTGATACTTTGACGGAACATTGCTGATCTCGTAATCGTGGGTGTATGGATTAACATACAGATGCTTCCTCTTTCTAAGTGGTGATGTACTTTGCAACTTGAACTCGCTCATATTCTTTTATCAACTGTACTGACTGAGACTGAGCAGTAGAATGATTAGATTTTCACAACTGTCGTCTCTATTTATACACTATTGCAATGGAGAGGTTATATAAATTGTTAGTTTTTCTCACTTCCTGCATCATTGTCTTTCCACTCAGAGCTAAAACGATGGGTAAAAGAAAAAGAATAATAACCTATTCAGACAGCGAAAGTGACGATGAGGTAATTCCACCAACAAAAAAGAAAAAAAACTAGACCGTTGAAAGAAGAAAGTGACAGTGACGATGAGATATTTTTACCAACAAAAAAGAAAAAAACTAGACCGTTGAAAGAAGAAATTGACAGTGACGATGAAAGTATCAACTCTAGCTTAGACATGAAAAGTCTATATGATTTAACAGAAAGGGGTAATAAGAAGTCAAGAAAA
The DNA here is from genome assembly GCA_946811185.2 of Hippopus hippopus. Lineage (NCBI taxonomy): Eukaryota > Metazoa > Mollusca > Bivalvia > Cardiida > Cardiidae > Hippopus > Hippopus hippopus. Next base: position 5,287,482 of record OX328105.1, read on the forward strand.
TTTAAAACAGAATCACATGTGCTGATGCTGAGTTTTAAGAAATTTAAAGAATTAACACCTCAGAGACTACTTGGATTATTTGACGATGTTACCCATGAAATCATTCGAAAGTTAAATGCTAACCCAACGGACATGATTAGAATTACCATCAATCATCCTTCGTTGGATATGGGGATCCATATTCCCTTTTTAACCACAGAACAGTTGCAAGGTGAAACTATGTTGAATGAAATTGAACGAGTTTTACAATCGAATACAGATTTCGTCTTGAACGATGGATTCATGACATTTGATATTACACATACAGTACCTCCAAGTGGTAGCGGAAAATATAGATCATCATCTGAATTAGATTCAAAGTTTTTTGTCCAGAAGAAAAAATTCATTATTCAAATTGACAATCATGACCAACTATGTTTTGCAAGAGCCATTGTTGTGGGAATTTGCTACAGTGAACGTGAAAACACCGGAGCATGGAATAGAAAATGGCGTCGTATTCGTCGTTCAAACTCCCCTCTTCAAAAGACTGAAGCTGAAAAATTGTTGAATGAAACTGGAGTTTCACCAACACAGCCTGTAGGAATTGATGAATACAAAAAAATTCAAACATTCTTGTATGAAAAAGGCTATGTCATTAAAATTTATCAACAACATTCAAAAGTGGAAAAAATATTTGAACATCCAGAAGTGAAAACCAATAGTAAGATCATACATTTGTACTTTCATCAAAACCATTATGACTACATCAAATCTATCAAAGGTTTTTTTTTGTTGTGCATATTATTGCGAGTTCTGTGATGTGGGTTGCTCTCACCGGGAAAGTCATGCTTGTTCAAATATCTGCAAAGGTTGTTGGCGCAAAGGAAAATGTCCATCAGAATTTAAAGAATATGTTTGCAGTGATTGTAGTAGACGATTTTTTAGTGCTGAATGCTTTGAAAATCACAGAATTGTTCAAGGTAAAGAAAAGAAATCCATTTGTGAATTAGTGAAACTCTGTTCGAAATGTGGTGCACAATATCATGTCAGAAAGAAAAATCATGTTTGCAATGGAAAGAAAAGGTGTCATATCTGTAAGAGAATTGTTAACTTTTCTCATCGATGCTATATTCAGCCTTACCAAAGTAAGTTGAACCATGACAGCGATGACGAGACGAGTTCTTCTGTAGTCAAAAAACCACAGTTTATTTCCTTTGATTTTGAATGCAAACAAGACACAGTGGTACACATCCCGAATTATTGTATTGCACACAGAGCATGCGATGAATGTATCGGTAAATCACTTGATTTTCATTGTTCTACATGCAGTGAATTTGAAGAGGGTAGGGAAGTTATTTTTCAAGGTGAAGAAACTTTGAGTCAATTTTGCAAGTGGCTCTTTTCAAAACATCATAAAGGAGTCACGGCTATTGCCCATAATTTCAAAGGTTATGACGGTCAGTTCATTCTTGGCCATATTGTCAAAGTTGGGTTAAATCTTCCAAAATTGATCATGAATGGAAACAATATTATGAAGTTAGAGCTGAATGGTGTGCGTCTGATCGATTCTTTCAATTTCATGAGCTTTGGTTTGGCAAAATTTCCAGCCACGTTTGGTCTTCAAGAAATGAAAAAAGGTTACTTTCCTCACTGGGCAAATACAGATGAATTTTGGAGTTACATTGGACCTTACTTGGATATGTCTTATTACAAACCCGACTCAATGCCTGAAGAGGCTAGGTCAAAATTCATAGTTTGGTATAATGACAAAGTTCAAAAGGGTGAGGAATTCAATTTTCAGAAGGAGATGGAATTGTACTGTAGGTCAGATGTTGATATCCTTAGACGTGGATGTGCTGAATTCAGAAAGCTGTTTATCGAACAGGGTGGTATTTGTCCATTTTTAGAGGCGATTACCATTGCAGATGCTTGTAACAAGGTCTGGCGAAGCAAAATTTGCCAGAAAATCAAATAGCTATCATTTCAAGCAAAGACTCATCCAGATGTCGCTTTTCTATGAAAGCGATACGGTGGGTTCAAAGCGTAGCTCTGGAAAAAGGTATTAATATTCGGCATGCAAAAAATGGTGGGGAAGTTCAAATCGGGAGATATAGTGTAGATGGTTTTCACCGTCAATCAAACACTGTTTATGAATTTCTTGGGGATTTGTATCATGGTTGTCCTGTATGCTATACAGATCGAAAACAGATCAATCCTATTAATGGGAAATCCATGTCTGAATTGTACGAACGTACTTTTGAACGTATAGCAGATATCGGAAAAATGGGTTATAATGTAGTATACATTTGGGAACACGATTTTGATGCTAAGATGAAGGATAAAGAGTACAAAAAACTCATTGAAAAGTTATATCCACATTGCGACCCTATCGATTCGAGGGATGGTTTGTCCGGGGGAAGATGTAATGCAATAAAAATTGGTTATGATGTTGATGAAAAAAAAAAACAAAAAGGAAATCAAGTACGTCGATATCTGTTCTCTGTACCCTTATGTTTGTAAACACAAATCCTATCCTGTAGGTCAGCCAAAAATTTTGTCTGCTGAGAATATTGACATGAACAATATTCGACAATATGAGGGGATAATCAAATGCAAAGTTTTGCCTCCAACTGATTTGTTTCACCCCGTTCTCCCAGTTCACTGTAACAACAAAATGATGTTTCCACTCTGTATGAAATGTGCAGAAGAAAGTTCAAGCATTTGTAGGCATGGTAAAGAAGAGAGGGCTTTGGTCGGAACTTGGGTTACTTTTGAATTATTCAAGCCTCTTGACTGCGGTTATCGCTTATTGCAAGTGTATGAAATTTGGCATTTCAATTCTGTATCAGATCAGTTCTTTAAACATTATGTGGACAATTTCTTGAAAATTAAGCAAGAAGCCAGTGGTTATCCAGATTGGAGTCAATCAGACTCAGAAAAAGATCAGTTCGTTTGTGAATATGAGAAGGCGGAAGGTGTTCGTCTTGATCCAAGTTGTATTCAAAAAAATCCTGGGAGAAGATCATTTGCTAAGATTATGTTGAACTGTCTTTGGGGAAAATTAGCTCAGCGTGAAAAAATGTCCAAGACGGAATACATCAGTGATCCGTCTAAATATTTTGAATTAGTCACCAATCCCAATTTCATCGTAAAGCATGTAGAAATCTTTGACGAGGACTGTCCATTCATCTTGGTTAACTATGAATCAAAGTTGGAACATATTGACACCCACGCTACAGCCAATGTGATAGTAGGGTCTTACGTAACAGCTTATGCAAGGTTGGAATTGTACAGCGTTCTTGAAAAGTTAAAAGATAGAGTTCTGTATTTCGATACAGATAGTTGTATGTACATTCACGACCCTGAATTATGGAATCCTCCTATTATTAACAGCCGATTAGGAAAATGGACTGATGAAGAGCCTGCTTGTAAAATTACTCAATTCAGAGGGCTTGGGCCTAAGAATTATGCTTACAAAATGAAAACAAAAAATGGAGAAGAGATAAGCAAATGTAAAGTAAAGGGGATTACTCTGGATTACAATACAAAACAGGTGGTGAATTTCGATACATATTCAAAATGTGCTTTGGATCGCACAATAGAAATCAAAATTCAGTATGATTGTAGAATTAAAAGACACAGAGATAGAACGGTTACCAGTGAACCACAAACAAAAACGTTTCGCTCTGTATACACCAAGAGAGTTATTGTAAATGGTACTGACACTGTACCCTATGGTTATAAAAGTTGGAGAAAATAATTCTATATCACATTGTTGTGTAGCAATCAGTTAAAGTAAGTCGGGAAAAAATATTAGCCGTTGGTCAAAAAATAACAATCATGTTGCCGTTACCAATAGAACTACGTGAAAAAATTTATGGAGAATTTGTTCGACAGCATACGCTTGATGAACGAACACAGGTTAACATTAAATTTTTCTGTGTGAAAAATTGGATCGAAAATTGTTTAAGTGGATTGCAAAAGGAGAAAAATCCTAGAAAGTGTATGCTATAATCAACTTTATTGCGATGATGGTGGACGATTCGGGCTTGGATCTCGTTCTCAAAACTTATTTAGCAGATAGCTGTTTGAAAGACAATGTTATTAGTAAACTGTTTCGATCCACAAGTCGATGGACATTTTTTATCATAGGAACAACAGAAGAAAGTTTTCTTAACGTTCTGAAAATGAAATCAGTTCTATTTGACTTTTACTTACGCTACAAAAAAGGATCTGTTCATGATTCCTACGGAGAATCAAAGGAAACCATGGTAGGGTATATTCTATTTGATAGAGATGTTACAGAAGAAGTAGTATATTCAGCTCTTTCAACAAAAGACGCTTATAGACATGTTGCTCCATTCTTAGGACTACGAGATTTCGACGATATGGACAGTGAGTATACAATGTTTTTGGGGTATGACCAATTGCATAAAGACATTACGGAATATGAAGACAAATGTGAAACTCGTGGTATTTGCGAATTTGCATTGTAAAAATTTGTTATATCCTGTATTGTAAATATTTCAGTGTGATTTTTCATTGTGAATAATTCATTGTAAAAAATATTTCAGTGTGATTTTTTTCATTGTCAAGAAAATGTTTTTTATGCTGTATTGTAAAAAATATTTCAGTGTGGATTTTTTCATTGTTAAGAAAATGTTTTTATGCTGTATTGTAAAAAATGTTTCCTTGTGAATTTTTTCATTGTCAAGAAATGTTTTCATTGTCAAGAAAATTTTTATGATGCATTGCAAAAAAATGTTTCATTGTTTAGTTCTGTTCAATAAATAAAAGTTCAATAAATAAAAGTTCAAAAAACAATAGAGCTCTTCATTTTGTTTTTTCCCCAAGACTTGTTTTGTCTACATTTTTTGCTATATTAGCATGAAACGTAGCATGGGAAAAAATGTATGTGCTTTCCGCCAGGTCCGTGCTCTTTAAAAATTTTCAATCCTCTGTAAACGTATAAAGCCCAGCGATATTTTCATACAATCACCATTTCTTTGACTCTCAGCTAACGATCACTTCGAAAGCAGTATCAATATTCGGAAGCAATATCAATATGGAGGAGATAAATCATCAACTACGTGAGGCTCTCCAAGAATATCTAAATGCAGGTCAACAGTTATTACAACTAAACACTCATTTCGTAGGAGAGGAGGAACAAAACCAACTACAACGTATAACACAGCCATACAAAGATCTCGGCGAAAGATTAGTTAAACTATTTTTAAAGACAACACCGGATGTCATTTTGGTTGATATCGAATTTGGGAGGAAGATTACTTTCGATAATGGAGCAATGGTGATCAGAAAAAGAGTTGAAGCATGCTCCATTTGTCAAGCGAATTTCGGGTGCTGTCATTAGAAGTGGAAAAAACAACGTGAGACGAAAAAAAAACACAACCTCCAAAACAAAACAGCCCTTTTTAGGGCTACCCATCTACCACGAAAGTTCTATCTTTTTTCAAATTGTCATTTCTTCAAAATTGTCAAAACTCAAAAGATTTACAATCAAAAAAAGTCATAGAATAGTCAAACTCTAGTTTTTTCTAACCCGAACAAGAAAAAATGTAACAAAACCACTGGTTGGTCAACAATAAAACATTTAGTATTAGAAATAAAACAGTGATTCTGATTGGACAACATTAATTTGGAGCCAAAACAGCATGAAACGCCGACGCGGGAAAAACATAGGAGAAAATGACGTCATGGGTCAACTAGTTCAATCCGTCTGAAAAGCTATAAATCTCTGCGATATATTTTCATACATTTCATTTTTCACAATGGCTTCAAGACCATCACTCCTCGTCACTTGGATGGATGCTGAGCGAAAGTTAACAAGAGCAAGGAGGCAAATCGTTTTACTTAAACAACGCTTAGTTGGAGTAAGAAAGCGTTATGAGAGGGCTGAGCTTGCTAATAACAGGGTGTTCTGTTATAACCTTCGGATGAAGGAACTCATTATTAAGGGCATGCTTGAAATGTATTTTCAGTATGTTATTTCAAAAACCGAGCAGGTAGACCGTCTTTTCCGCGAGCAAATCGCCGCTGAAAGGAGTGAGTCAGACAGCGAATCGACTGATGCTGATACTGAATAAACATTTTCAAAAAGTCAGTCTTTCTCTAAAAAACAGCCCTTTTCAGGGCTAACCATTTACCACGAAAGATCTATCTTTCTTCAAATTGTCATTTCTTCAAATTGTCAAACTTCTTTCTTTTAGAAGAGTTACACTCCAAAGACCCACACTCCAAAGACCCACACTCCAAAGAGTAAAAAACTCAGAAAAAGACTAAGTCCAACTCAGTACTCAGTCTTTTAGAGAGAAAAAATCATTCATAGATGTAGAAAAAAGTCTAAGTCCAACTCAATGGTTAGGTATTTTTTAGAGAGAGAAAAATCATTCATAGGATGAAAAAACTAAATCCAACTCAGTGATATAGGGATAAAATAAAAAAAAACCTAAAAAGTGACCCATTGCACATATAAAACACTAAACTCTTGATTATTTTTTCTCATTCACCATTAACTTTCGTAAAAGCTGAGTCAGTATCCCATAATGTTTGGATTGACATTTTTTCTCTCATTGCTCTTCTGGTTAGAAGAAAGAGAACGTTTCAGATATATCAGGTATGAAATTGAGCATCTGATGCAAATGCTAGATAAAATGGAATCAATCGAAAGAAAGAGGGGAGGATAAAAAGTGTATTCTGCACAAAAAAAGCAACCCTTTTCAGGGTTAGCTGTCTTAAATAAACATCTTTCTTTTCATTTTGTCAGAAGACTCATAATCAAAAAAGTCATAGGATAGTCAAACTTAGTTTTTTTCTAAACCCGAACAAGAAAATGTAACAAAACTATAGATTGGTCAACAATAAAACATTTACCATTAGAAAAACAACGATAATTCTGATTGGATAACATTAATTTGGAGCCAAAACAGCATGAAACGCCGACGCGGGAAAAACATAGGAGAAAATGACGTCATGGGTCAACTAGTTCAATCCGTCTGAAAAGCTATAAAACCAAGCGTTATTTCCCGCACATCGTTCATTTTCTTCAAGTCAATGCGAGATGGAATGTGTACTTAGAGAAATGGATTTTTGGGAGCTTGCGCTTCTACCCGCCAAGAAGAAGGAGAAAAAGGAGTTTGTTGTACCACAGACGGAAGATTGGAGCAGTGATAACGAGCCACCGTTCACACTGAAGTTCAACCTAGACGCACAAGAGCTGAAGAGATTGAAGAGGCGGGCGGCGAGTAGCTGCCCAGCCTGCAGAAAGGTTGGAGGTTGTGCTTAAAAACACAACCTCCAAACCAGGTCCTTTTAGGACCACCCAACAGCCCTTTTCAGGGCTAACCATCTGCCACGAAAGTTCTATCTTTCTTCAAATTGTCAGACGTAAGTACTATCTTTTCTTCAAATTGTCATTTCTTCAAATTGTCAGACGAAAGTTCCATCTTCAAGTTGTCAGACGTAAGTACTATCTTCAAGTTGTCATTTCTTCAAATTGTCACAGCTCTTTTCAGAGCTAACCCAACAGTCCTTTTCAGGACTAACCATTACCACGAAAGATCTATCTTCAAGATGCCAGACGAAAGTTCTATCTTCAAGTTGTCAGACGAAAGTTCTATCTTCAAGTTGTCATTTCTTCAAATTGTCACAGCTCTTTTCAGAGCTAACCCAACAGTCCTTTTCAGGACTAACCATCTACCACGAAAGATCTATCTTCAAGATGCAAGACTAAAGTTCTATCTTCAAGTTGTCAGACGAAAGTTCTATCTTCAAGCTGTCATTTCTTCAAATTGTCACAGCTCTTTTCAGAGCTAACCCAACAGTACTTTTCAGGACTAACCATCTACCACGAAAGTTCTATCTTTCTTCAAAATTGTCATTTCTTTTAGAAGAGTTACACTCCAGAGAGTTACACTCCAGAGAGTAAGAAACTCAGAAAAAGTCTAAGTCCAACTCAGTACTCAGTCTTTTAGAGAGAAAAAATCATTCATAGATGCAGAAAAAAGTCTAAGTCCAACTCAGTGTTCAGGCTTTTAGAGAGAGAAAATCATTCATAGGTGAAAAAACTAAGTTCAACTCAGTGTTCAGGCTTTTAGAGAGAGAAATCATCCATAGGGTGAAAAAACTAAGTCCAACTCAGTGGTCAGACTTTTTAGAGAGAAACCACTTAAAGGCCAAGTAGTGGCTAGAAGTAAACAATAAAGCAATCCTAATAGCATATGGGTAAACAAACTAAGTCCAACTCAATGCTCAGGCTTTTAGAGAGAAAAGAAGATTGACAATAGAAAAATGTGTCATTTTTGGCCGTCACTTACCCTTTACTTTCCCTTTATTTGCAGATAAATTCCCCCTCAGGGTAGGCAAACTGGGTATTATAAATAATGTAAATTCTTTCAGGGTAGGCAAACTGGGGACAAACTCTCTGTAAGATAGGTAGCGTAGGGTCTACAGGGACGTCTCTTTGAACGTCTGACCAGGCCTGTCAGACGTTCAAAGAGCCGTCCTATACTACTAACATGTTCTAAAATTATGCGTTTACTACGGGCAAATCATAAGTTCAAACTACGTTCATTACTACGTTGAACTGCGGTTATCTACGTGTAACTACGGTAAACTACGTTTAATACGTTCATCTACGGCTATTTACGGTCGTTCCCCAGTACAGTCAACTACGTAAGGTGTGACCACGGCTTAGTTAGGCTGAGGTATGTTTTTACACTGATCAACCATTCTGCGAGAAATCAAACCAAATGAAACACCTCTTTTTCTGGACAGTGATGCAAAAGAAGATCTACGAGGAATTACAGCTTAATGTCTACGACCCCTGGCTCATCGGTAAATATCGTGTAACATCTACGTTTTCGTAAAGGCTATTCGGCCAATCTCGGCAGCTTCCGTCTTTTAATGTGAGAGTTAGGGTCCGTAGACCTTAAAAGTGGCGGATTAGAAGTTTTGCTGAGTGTAATAGCTCCTTCAAACTGAAACTGTAGCTCTGTCTGGTTTAATGAATAAGGTGGTCGGTTTTGTACGCTATAGGTCTTAGATCGATTCTAAAGGGCGGGGGGCTGGTCGCGTGAAAATGTCCATGGTCAGGTAGTCTTGAGTCTAATCTGGTCTTGGTGAAACAAAGGCAGTTTACCAGCTATCGCCGTGATATATATTATGACTGTTTAAGTAGCCTGAGTACGAAACTCCTTTATAAGAAAAAGAAGGTCCACAATTATAATGTGTAAAAGGTATTTTATCACAAGAATAGATCTGAACAAAAAATCTTACTGTGATGTCAATCTGTAAGTTTGTCAGTGGAAAACTAAAAATTCCCCTTTCAATTCATGAATTACGGATACACTTTTGCAGCACACCACTTTTAAATTATCCTTGTAAAATGAGCCATGCACTGGGAAACGGTGGTCTAATGCCTGCATCTGCAAAAAAGTATCGATATATGTCAGCCTGTGCAGTCTGCACAGGCTGACATGGATCGATACCTTTTGCAAATCCTAAATTTTCTGCATATCCAAGGACCATTTTATCTCACGATTTAGCTTGTTGTAAGACAAAAAGGATTTTATGGATCCATAATTATGTGATGACTTTTGTTTTTTTAATACATTGCCAAGATGCATTGACGCCTGTTTTCTAGAATATAGGGATGGCAAAAGTCTACGTAGGGCCTACATGTACACATTTCATCATGAAACATTGCTGTAAAGGGGATCTTGTCAACGCGTGTAAACCTAGTCTGCTGCAAGACGAAGTGTCGTCTATAAAAAGTAATGCAAAGGCAAATTTTAGCCTAGCATTAGCAAGTTACATGTTCATCTAAGCATGCGAATCTTTTCATATGCATGCTAATAATACTGTTATGGTGTACCATTACTGAACTGAGACATATTGTACTCAGGAAAACCCTTCATCTGTTTCCGTGAGACGTGAAATGGTTTTACCAGGTTCTGACAGGATATTGAAACAATAGTAATATTGTAACAATAGTACAGCTCAGAAGACGAGCCTTTTCCGAACCGAAACATACATGTGTACATATAATACTTCGGCACACCCTTCGTCCATTTCCGTTAGTATCTTGTTTAAGTGGAATTAGCCGGCTGAGACAGGATATTGTAACAATAGTACACCTCAGTGGGCAAACCTTTCCGAATTCAGACATATTATACTTCGTCCGTTTCCGTGAGGATCCGGTCAAAGAGCTTTCACCAGGTTCAGACAGGATACGAGCCTTCCCAAAGAAGGTTCACTGAATATAAAGATGTCTAAGTTAAATATTTTCAAGTAGGATTAGTCGTTATTCTATTCAAACAGTTTCCGATTTGTCATGATCCCAAGTTGATTTTATCTCGCACTTTGGTTGGTTAGAACGGGCCACGAAGTAAAAGTTTGGGGTGCCTTTATATCAACGGTCGTACTCTTGTGAAACAAGAAATATCTTTAAAAAAGCTAGAAGGCGTAAAGCGTCTTTCACTTTTGGAGTACGACTAATTGCGACAGTTTGTTCTCACGATCTACTTAAAAAATGCAATTCTCGCAATGGATCACAAAAAGCTTCCACAAGCGCAACAGAAGTCGTTCAACAAGAGCGAGTGAAAGCAACCCATTGCAAAACAAAGGCGCATATGTTCGTGCGAACGATCGTACGTTTACCTATGAGTGTTGCACAAGAAACTGCGATTGGTGTGACGTCAACCATACGACTGGTGGGACTGGTGATGTTATCGTGCGATTTACTTCACCACCATGCGATTGGTTGAGTGTTTAGATGAGAACGGTTGCACGATCATGAGATTGGTCGTACAAGTGGTCTTGCAACAAGCGGAAGATTTATACCCGCTTAAATATTGATCTCGTCAGATCAACACTGAATTCCGAAGGACGAACGAAAAGTTGTCAAAAAGCCAAAAAGAGAAGTCAGCAGCAACGACTTTCAACTTCCTTCAAAAAGGGCTAGAGAGCATTTTAGTTGCTGATTGGTTTGTCTCTTTAAAGAAATCGCACAAAGGTTTTTAAATTCGCACATCGGTAGTACAGTGTTGCGCGAGCTGATGTGAGATGTCTAACAAGTCAAAAAGTCGCATCCAAAACACAACCGAACGTGCGACTGGTAGCTAGAGATCTCAAATACACGTATGAGTGTTGCAGGAAGCTTAAACGATAAAATATCGTGTGTCTTGTAATGCTACAGTTTGCAACGTCGTGCAACACTCGTACGACTGCGAGTGCGACCAACTACAAGTATTTCGATCGCATGCAGTCTCGTCAAAATTTTGAACATGTTCAAGTCTAACACGATTGGTTCCGACCGCTTGAGACTCTGCTATGACTGTGAACGCTCGCAAGACATCGTGCGAGTGTTCGTGCAACACTGGTTAAAAAGTGTTGCAGGCGGTCGTAAACTGTGAAAGGGGGCTTAGGTTTGTCAGCAAATAAGCAGAGGCCCTTACAATAGACATGTCTACACAATTGGCCTGCAACACGCGAAAAGGGGCATTCGAACATTTGTGTAAAGTGTCGTCCCGGATCAGCCTGCACGCTCCGCACAGACTAATCCGAAACGATACTGTCCGATTTTATGTAATTTTCTGTTTTGCACAAGTATACTGTAGGACAAAATCTGATGAAGTCGTCAAGTGCTGTCTCGGATTAGCCTGCGCGGATTGCGCAGGCTGATCCGAGACGACACTTTACGCAAATGTCCGAATGCCCCTTTTTGCGTGTAGCAGGCCATACTTGGCCAATTTCTGTGTATTCATTTGTTATTAAAACCAAAAAGTAGGTCGAAAGCCCGCACATTCAGCTACACCAAAAAACTGCTACTTTTATTCTGCGATTACGACAAAACTTGGCTTGTCTTAGCAAACATGTGACATGATAAGTGAAGATCGTACGATGTGCCCGAGTGTGTGATTTTTACGCACCTATGTTCGTCAGGGCTTGTCTTTTGGATTAGTAAATACATGTAACAGTGCGTGTAAGATGTGATTTAACGAGTTATACCGTTCGTAACTTTAAAAATGAGCCATACCCTGTGAAAAGGGGGCTTAATGCATCAGCAAAAAGTATCGACCCAGGTCAGCCTGGGCAGTCCGCGCAGGTTGACCTGGGCCGATACATTTTGCTTTCGGTAAGTTTTCAGCATGCCAAAAGACCAGTGTTCCTCATGATTCAGTCGGTTTTGAGATAAAATGGATTTTAAGGATCCACAGTTGTGTGATGACTTTCTCGGTATAATGCACTACGGAGATGCATTAAGCCCCCTTTTGCCAGAGCATGGTTCAGAATATGTGAGCCGTTAAACTTCCTTGTAGGCTATTTATTGTAAGTTGACACCATCCTAACGCTTCTTCGTGCAAAATGGAATAAAACTTTTTATTAGTTGATAAATAAGGATTTACACTGATACAATACTTTTGCACATTTCTAACCGACCAGAAATTCCTTTGATGTCTATCTTGAAATTATTTGTTGATACTTTTGTTAGTTTCCTGAAAAGGGAGGTAATTATTATCTCCCTTTGTAATGAGAATATGGTGGTTTTAGACTTATAAATGATAATTGTAAGAAGGGGAAAAAAAGGAAAGAGTAGCTCAAGTAAAATAGTACAATAATACTCATTTATAATCATAGCATATTTTGTAGGAAAATATTATAGTGGAAATAGCTGTTTTCCATTAGGGGTCTACTACCTTAACAACGAGTTTTATTATTCGTTACTTTCAAAATATGTGGGTCGTTAAACTTCCTTGTAGGGTATTTATAGTAAATTTACACCATTAATGCATACAGCTATGGTAACCTTATCCGACTAACGATGTACACTTGTACAATTAGGCTATTCGAATTTCTTTAAACCCTTTACAGAATAACCCGTTGTTAACCGTTTAACCTGGTTTTCACGATCCTGAGGAAGAAGCCTTTTGAAAACATTGTAGGAAAAGGAGAAAATGCTGGTAACCAGCATTTTCTCCTTTTCCTACAATGTTTTCTATCATTACTAAAACAAACTTCATTTTTTGAGTCACATTAATTTTGTTGTCTGCAAATGCTTTGAATTTGTACATGTCTAAAATTTTGTAGTTTGGTAAAGAGTTAAACGGCCCTGAGAGCAAGCGTTTTTTAAAGCATTGTGCGAGAAGAAGAAAATGCTGGTAATCAGCATTTGCTTCTTTCCCATATGGTTTCCTATCCTTTTTAAACCAAATCCGATTTGAACCAAAAATAATTTGTCGTCTGCAAATACTTTCATTTTTGACAAGAATAGAAGTTGGTTGGTTGATTGATTGATTGACTGATTGACTGAATGACTGACTGACTGACTGACTGACTGACTGATTGATTGATTGATTGATCGATCGATCGATCGATTGATTAATTGGTGTTTTGCGCCGCTCCCAAAAATTAAATCAGTAATATCACGGCGACAGGTTGCCTATTCATATATGTCCTGGGTTTCACCAGAACAAGGCTGGGGCTCTGAAGTGTATTGCTCAAGGACACTGCCATAAAAAACCCAGTACATAGAGTAAGGCTTGAACTCTATTTCCTCCAGTTTGCAAGCCCTACACTATTCTACGGAACCCCTAAAGTGACATACTCGACTTTTTTTTAATATGCAAATTTCTCAAGTTATTTCGTTTTTACGAAATATTATTTCGTAAAAACGAAATATTATTTCGTATATACGAAATATTATTTCGTTTTTACGAAATATTATTTCGTATATACGAAATAATATTTCGTATATACGAAATATTATTTCGTATATACGAAATAATATTTCGTAAAAACGAAATAATATTTCGTAAAAACGAAATAATTATTTCGTTAAAACGAAATAATATTTCGTAAAAACGAAATAATTATTTCGTAAAAACGAAATAATCTGATAAGTTGAAATACCGACATCCTTGGTTCGACTCGGGTTCGAGGCACTTTGACTGCCTTGCGATAGGGCTACATTGTAGGGTTGATTGACAGCCTCTCACACTATAGGCTATAGATTTGAATTCCGAGTTGAGCTGTCCTGAATTGCCTACAGTGGGGTCGATACTCTGCAAATCCATTTTTAAGACTTATAATATGGTATTAAAAGCGCGTTCCTTATTTCTTACCTTCTTTGCTCTTGGAAAGATGGGATAACATTACGACTGTCGCTTAAGAATCAGGGTAAAGAGATTTGTAGAGTGATAATTAAGACAGACAGACAGACAGACAGACAGGTAGTAATATCACGGTGATAAGCGATGCAGCCATGTGTTTCCTGGCTTTCTCACACCAGTAGTGACAGAACATTCTTTTTAAACTAAGAGACGGAGAGACGGAGATCAGATTCTTAAGAGACCGCCTCGGGGGTGGAGAACAGCGAGGGGTAACGTTAGTGGTTTCGTGCTGATACAAACAAATTCTAATATGGTAGTAATGGAATTCCTTCCTTGGTACTCAGGGCCTCTAGGACAGCACAATGATTGCCTCACTTAAATTTAAAAGATTGATGCGACGTAAAACGCAAATCAATCAGACATGATTGGGCCGTGCTTCATGAAAAGGGGGCTTAATGCATCTGCATGATCCATGGTATCAAGCAAGACATCACCTGATTATGCATAGGCGGATCAGCGTGGGGGTGGGGAGTGGGGGGTTGAGGGAGGAGGCATCCGGTCCCCCAAATTCTCTAGATCTATGCAAAGACATAAGTCAAATCGACAAAGGACTTCTTCTAACTAGCTGAATTGCGTCAAGGAATAATGTTTAAAGTTGTACGCAGTAACGTTAGCAAATTTGAAATTGAGCCATGCTCTGACAAAATGAGGCTAATTGAATCCCCGTGATCTATGACACCAAGGAAGCCTTCACATACTGATGGATACATAGAAAATCTATTCACTTTATCTAGAACGCTCGACGGAATCATATAGTAGTTCTAGTCCTTTGACATACTGAGAATTTATTGATAGCGAAAAGTTTGGCCCAGATCAGCCTGAGCAATCCGTGCAGGCTTTCCTGGTCGATACTTTTCGCAAATGAGTGATTCCATGTTATGCAAATGAGTGATTCCATGTTATGGATCCATAAATTCCATTTTGTCTAATATGAGCAAGCGAATAATGAGTTCGAATATCCCTTTGACGTGCAGAAAATTGGAAGACCATATTGAAAAAGTATCGGCCCATGTCAGCCTGCACAGACTGTGCCGGCTGGTATGTGTCGATTTTTTCCTCAAGTGCAAAAAGCATCCTTTTCAGTGAGCACAATTTATTATGTATTTGCATAGATTTAGAATAATAATGACAGCGGCGTAAAAACCAGTCAAAAATGTGATTCAAGGCTATGTGGCCTCATTGATATACAGGCTGGTAAAATTATTTCGTAATTACGAAATAATTATTTCGTATTTACGAAATAATTATTTCGTTTTTACGAAATATTATTTCGTATTTACGAAATAATTATTTCGTTTTTACGAAATAATTATTTCGTAGTTACGAAATAATTATTTCGTTTTTACGAAATAATTATTTCGTTTTTACGAAATATTATTTCGTAAAAACGAAATATTATTTCGTATATACGAAATAATATTTCGTATATACGAAATATTATTTCGTATATACGAAATAATATTTCGTTTTTACGAAATAATATTTCGTAAAAACGAAATAACTTGAAAAATTTGCATATTAAAAAAAAGTCGAGTATGTCACTTTAGGGGTTCCGTACTATTCCATTGAGCCACGCAGCATCTTTTTCAACTAGCAATAGCCATGCCTCGTTAAACCTCAATCGCTATAGTACCACCATTTTGTCGTCTGGTATAGGGTCAACGTATACTCTGTTGTCCGAAATCCTTCTCTTTCGACTAACAATAAACCAGTGTAAACGACAAATAGTTGGAGAAGAAAAAAAACGCTTGTAATCCACTGTTTTATGCCGCTTTCAACATTATTTAGTTTTATCAAGGCGACAGCCCACAAGTTCATGTATGTAATGGGTTTAGCCAGAATTAGGCCAGAGATTTGAAGTGTCTTGCCCAAGGATATTCCAGCAATAAACCCAGCGAGGCTTGAATCCAGGGCTTCAGATTACTTGCCCTGCATCACTGAGCTACGCAGGACCCTTGTATTAAGTACTTAAATATTAAAATTCAGCATAAATATATATGAGCCATGCTTTGGCAAAAGGGGGCTTAATGCATCTCTGTGATACATTATACCAATCAACTCATGACAGTATCATACATATCTATAAACCGTTTTGTATAACGACCTACTGAATCATGAGGCACACTAGTCTTTTGACATACAGAAAATTGACGAATAACGAAAAGTTTCGGCTCAGGTCAGCCTGCGCGGACTGCGCAGGCTGACCTGGGTCGATGCTTTTCGCAAATGCATTAAGCCCCCTTTTCACAGAGCATGACGCATATATATATATGAGCCATGCTCTGGCAAAAGGGGTCTTAGTGCATCTCTGTGATGCAGGATACCAAGCAAGTCATTACCGGATCATGGATCCATAAAATGCATTTTGTCTAAAAACCGACAGGATCATGGGGGTAAACTGGTCCTTAGACATGCAGAAAAAATTGACCAATAGCGAAAAACTTCGGCCCAGGTCAGGCTGCGCGGAATGCGCAGGGTGACCTTGGTCGATACTTTTCGCAGATGCATTAAGCCCCCTTTTCACAGAGCACGGCTCAAATTTATGCATTAAAATATATAAATGTATATGCTAGCTCTCCGATCTTGACCGAAAGTCAAAAGGGGAGGCAAACACGAACACAGTGAAACCTACATCTATTTAAAGACAAAAGAATCCCCCCCCCCTCCTCAACATCGATGAAATATTGAATAGCCGAAGTTTCTATGGTTAAAACAAACAGATGGACTGGCTAGCCTAAGAGAACCAAAATAATGATGAAAACGAAACGGTGTCAAACATCAAATGAATAAATGTAAAACAGACGGTCTGATGCAATTGTTCCTTTGTTTCGTGGGATTACAGCCAGAGAGGAAAAAACGGCGTAAAAGTTTGATAGACTGTAGAATGGTTCAAAATTAAGCCAGTTGTCGATATAGTTGGATATTCTGTTGGTTTTGAAAACAAGGAAGGAGACGAGTCTAGAGAAACCAAGTTGATGACTTTTCGATGTATTTGGAAGGGGATATACAGTTTTATTTAAAGCAATTTAAAACAGTCAGTTGGATTAAGAACACTGCCATAGAAATATCGTCGAAATTGACTGCTTTATTCCTTCAGCCGTGTTTGATATGTTGCTCTCTCTGACACCAATTAAAATAAGATATTATTTCTTATTCCAAGACTAGCTATATGATTGGCTGAGACGCAACGTCTCAGCCAATCAAATGGCCAGTCTTGGAGTACAAACCGAGTCTTTGGTATATTAAGAATCATAAACAAATTTGTTATAATAGTTAGTAAAATGTTATCCCAGATATTGACACAGTAAAGGGTTTTTCTTGTCTTGTTCTAGAAGAACTTTTCAGACAGTCGGTCATAATTGTCACGTTGCTTTGCACGTCGGGGCAATGACTCTTTAACTATTACGGTCCTAAAGATAAAATAATCACATGCCTTCCACAGACGACTTATTGCGTCTTGAAGCGGACTAATTTTGAAAACGATGTGACAAAGGAGAGAATTGTTCAATTTTAGTAATTTCGTCGTTTTTGCCTTTAAGTTTTCTTGTCTATTTACGTATTGAACCTTAATCCACATTTATTATTCCTGTTTCAGAAATGATTTTAAAGCCATTTGGTGTAAAATGTATTTTAGGAGTCAAAGAATTATTCTTTTTTTTTTCCCGAATGTTTCAGATCAAGATCAGATCGCTAAGAAAGTACAGACTGATCTAGTGCCCACACTGTCAAAGTACGTGTGAGATGAAATTGCCTGAAAAGGCTCTGGAACTGACAAGCAATTTTTTTTTAAACTTAATAAAATTATAACTAGATTTCTAGTTAGCGTTTAAAACAGCTTAAACATACATCTTCACTCGTTTTCTTCCAGTGTTTTAACCGTTTTTTTTTTCTTTATTTTATGAAACTATAATCACTCTTGTATCTTCATGCCAAATACTGCCTCTGATGGTTGCAAGGTTGCACAGATTACGACAGACAGAAAATGCATATCATTCTATTGCGGCTAGCCATAGACATAACAATCACAGTTTCCGATTTAAATCGAAGACAAATCCCTACAGTTTCTTTACCCCATACACCTTATATTGATTTTTTATCTACGTTTACACAGCTGACTAGATTATAACACCGTCAAGTTTTAACAGCGTTTGTTTAAAACAAACCAGAATCTTTAAGAATCCTGGGGAGAAGCCTCTTGAAAATGCTAGTCACTAACATTCTTCTTTTCCCACACTGTTTTCTAGCTTTTGAATGACAAAATTCATGTTTTAAGTAACGTTAATTTGTGGCATGCAAATGCTTTTATTTTGGACAAAGCTAAAATTGTATTTTCTGGTAATGGGCTCATGATCCCCCGAGGAAGAGACCTGTGGAAAACATCGTGAAAAAGGGATGCTAACCATTAATTTCTCGTTTACCCACATTTTTTTTTTCTTTTCAAGGACAAAATCCATCACCTTATCAACATTTCAAATTATTAATTTTCATATTGAAAGTAAGTAAATAAGCCATGCTCTGTGAAAAGGGGCCTTAATGCATCTGCGAAAATTTTCAACCCAGGTCAGCCTGCGCAATCCGCGCAGGCTGACCTGGGCCGAAACTTTTTGCTATAGGTCAATTTTTTGTATGTCTAAGAACCAGTCTACCTCATGATTAATTCAGTTGTTCGTAAAAGTGACTATTATGGATCCATGATTATGTGATGACTTGCCCGGTATCATGTATCCCGGAGTTTCATTAAGCCCCGTTTTACCGGAGCATGACTCAAATCAATTTGTCGCCTGTAAACGTTAACGATTTCGACCAGTTCATTTTTTTTTTTTGCTGTCTGATAATGAGTTCAGCACATGTGAAAAAAGTCACGACGAGAGAATTACACGTAATATCTCTGTCACCTTGGTCATACCCTTGACTTATTTTGTCTGGGAAAGCAGCCACTGGCTTTGCGATATTTGGCACTACTGCTGTGCGAAGGAATGGTTAAGTAAACTCAAAGAAAACATACATAGGTACACCGGCCGCTGTGATATAAATGAAAAATTGTAGGAAAAGAAGTAAACTCTTCATCAGAAGTCTAAATATCAATTTTTTCCAATTCAAAAGACGCTTGCAGACAACAAATCAAATTTGGCACAACTTATAGCATTTGTCTGTGAAAGGGGAAAAAAAAACAACATTTACTCCTCTTCCCACAATGTTTTCAAAAGCCCCCCCCCCTTTTTTTTTTTTTTTTTTTTAATGAACCGTTAAAACATTAAACAAGCGTTTGTATTGTAAAGGGTTGAACATCAAGCTAAAGTACAAAATCCAACAAAGCATTGCCCTAAAAGTACGCAATGCTAAGTCAGACAATAGTTACATAATATTTCAGAGTTGTATATAAATATACCGTGAAAGTACATTTTACTGACAGGATCGAAGTTCGACAAACGCTTGAACGTTACTTCGTTTGCTCTCTAAGACCTGATATATATTTATGTCATAGTTAAGCAGTCGCTATAATCTGAAGACTAAATCACCTGGAGTTTTAGATATTTTTTATCTTCATAAATATTTTCAGAGAAAACTGATCAAATTTGAACAAAGCTGACAAAGAGACCACTCGAG
The DNA here is from genome assembly GCA_946811185.2 of Hippopus hippopus. NCBI lineage: Eukaryota > Metazoa > Mollusca > Bivalvia > Cardiida > Cardiidae > Hippopus > Hippopus hippopus. The sequence continues at coordinate 5,307,257 of OX328105.1, forward strand.
TTAAGTTTTAAGTTTTTTTAAGAAAAAAAAAAAAAGAAAAAAAGATAGAATAAATTTGGACAAAGCGATGTGGCTCTTGATTTTTATGGTATTGGGTAAGTAATGAACTTTTTTTGGTACTAAGTTCAAATCTTAGCTTGCCTGCGGCAACTTATCACTTGCACACGGCTTTTCTCCTTTTGCTGTAAAATATTTGTTTTACTAAAATGCCTTCATTTGCAGCAATGCACATGTGAATATATTATTAGCTAATCGAATCGAGGAATTTATCATTTTGTCATGATATTTTCCTAAAGGTTTAAAAGTCAAAGTTTAATTTATGTTGATTGTAGATAAATAGTTTTAGAGTTTATTTAGCTCTTTTAACCACACAAAGGTGTAGATAATAGCTTTTACAGGTGTTGTACATCAGATCCAGACGGCACAGAACGTGCAACACTGTCCACTACCAAGTGCTAAACTCGGGCCAAAATACTTTTCTATTGCGATAGAAATCTATTTGTAAAAGCCTCGAAAAAAAAAAGTCAGATATATTTTTCTGGCAGCAAAAGATTAAAAATAAAAACCAGTGCCAAATATATATGAGTTATGCTCGTGCAAATGGGGGCTTAGTGCATTTCTGTGATGCATGTTACCAAGCAAGTCATCAAAGTGTTATAGATAGATATTATAAATAACAACCGACTGAATAATGAGGTACACTGATCCTTTGACATGCAGAAAATTGGCCAGTAGCAAAAGGTTTCGGCCCAGGTCACCCTGCGCGGACTGCGCAGGCTGACCTTGATCGAATACTTTTTGCAGATGCATTAAGCCCCCTTTTCACAGAGCACGACACATCTAAGTACAGTCCACCTCATTCGACGTCTAAATAAGACATAATGGACAAAATAATTAAGGCATGCTCCGTGAAAAGGGGCTTAATACATCTGCGAAAAGTTTCGACCCAGGTCAGCCTGCGCAGTCAGCGCAGGCTGACCTGGGTCGAAACTTTTCACTATTTGTCGATTTTCTGTATGTCAAAGGACCAATCTACCTCATGATTTAGTCAGTTGTTAAAAAAATGACTACTATGGATCCTTACTTGGTATGCATCACGGAGATGCATTAAGCCCCCTTTTAGCAGAGCGTGGCTCAATTAGATCTATAAGACAAAATTAAACAAAGAAAATTAATTATAATTGTAGTTTATGAATGCCTGAGAACGTCTGTTTCCTACATTTCATAGTCTAAGACTTTAGCATGGTTAGATATGATTAGGCCATGTGACTTACTGAAGGTCTTTTTGTATAAATTCTGACATACATTTGTTATCATTTCAAAAATCACTATAAATTAGATAATCTCTTATCTCAGTTCTGGCCTAGTTTTGTCTTTATGACGTTTTGAAGTCGGTCAGGTGTTTATTAAGAAATTGCACGGAACATAGATTTATACTGATAGTGTGCAAGGATTTTTTTCGTTTCTGCTACTGAAGGATTCTTTATTGTTTTTAATATTTGCTTTCAGAGAAAATAATACAGTCCAATATTTTTTTGTGTATCTATACGACCCTTTCCACTTAGATGGCCATTTTGAATGCGTTTAATTTTATTTTCACGCAATCATTTTTTTTTCCGCTCCCTCCAATTTAAATCATAAATATATTTCACACTATCACAGACAAGAACTCGTGAGTGTAGCTTGGTTTTGGATCTATACCGTCCACTATTTCAGTCAAGCTGATAAACCCCATGCCGATTTTCAGTGTTTTTTTTTTGTTGTTGTTGTTGTATTTGCAACATTCGTAGGAGGTCGAGAATATATACTTGGCACTGAAATCGATAACAAAGGCGCTTATTTTTGAGATGTGTATACTGCAAATGATTAGCTTTCGGGAGACAATGACTAGAAGTGCATACAACTTGGGGATATTGGTTCGTTTTGACAAAAAAAAAACAATGAAAGAATCATATCTCTCTGTCTGTCTGTTTGTATATGTTTTTGTCTGCAATACATACATAACCTATGTCTTTGCTTTTTTTTTCCAGGGGGAACCGATGGAATAGACATCTGGTCAAACTGCAGTCATCGTATATTAATGAATTACCAAACACATGTCCGTTTCAGCCTAATTTACAAATTGTCTAACCAGCAATTTGCCATTGGGCTTTTTTGTGATTATTTTCAGGAACGCTGGTGGGATGGGCTCACGGCCAACTGCCTGTTAGCACGTGTCAGAACTTGGATACTAAAGCATGTATCTTATATCACAAAGCTAAGCCGGATTTGTGCAATGACCCGACGTTTGCACATGGTCCCTGCAAGCGGTTTTGTGGAAATTGTCGTGAGTATACGTGTATAACAAGGTTCTTATTTGTATGAGCTATGATGTTCTGAAAAGGGGCCTTACTGCATCTGCAAAAAGTATCGACTCATGTCAGCCTGCGCAATCCGCGCAGGCTGACATGAGTAGAAACTTTTTGCTATTTGTGAAGTTTCTACATGTCTGCTTTCTCCTCTCTGCCACACTGTTTTTAAAAGGCTTCTTCCTCAGGTTTTTTAAAGGACAGCATCGTTTGGTAAGGTTTTTATTGTTTTTCTTTGTTTGTTTGTATTGTGTTAAGCGCCATTTTCAACAATATTTCAGTCATATCGCGGCAGCCAATTCACCTATACATGCTTTCCTGTTTTTTTTTTTTTTTTTTTTTTTCACCAGTATTTCGCACGATATTCTTCCTATTCCGCTGGCTACTTTCCCACATAACGACCGTCGAAAGAATGATCAGTTATAATAGAGGGAATGTGGTTGGTTGCAATGACTATCATCAATTATCGGAAAGAAATTGTTGGACCTTCCCACCGGCCCCTGGGTTTCAAGCCCCGTACTTTACCAAATGAGCAACCAGGCTCATTCTAACCATTTACCAAGCAATCCCGAGTTTAAACAATCCTAAGGAAGCACACTTTTGAAAAAAAAAAATGTGAGAAAAGGAGAAAATGCCGGTATCCGGCCCTTTTCTATGCCTGCGAAATAAAATACCCTGTAACTTAGAATGGTCTTTCCTTTAAGCTTTAGTAAACAAGCGGAAGGCATAGATTCAAGATCAGACTGCACGTTCTGTGCAGTCTGATCTTGATCTATACCGTCCGCAAAAACTCCTGATTTCGCCTGTGGCGCCGAAAGAGTCAAACACCAGTCAGAACTTATGATGGGTTTCGTCCTGTTTCATGCACTATACCCCCGTAACGTAACTAACAGCCTAGTGGGGGCATCGCCAATATGGGCAACCAGTGGCCCGAAAGCGTTAAACACCAGCCGAAACTTAGCGTGGGCTTCGTCCTGTTTCATGTACTATATTCCCGTAACGTAACTAACAGCCTAGTGACGGCGTCGCCAATATGGGCAACCGGTGATGGCGAAAAGGAAAAAAAAACGAAGATCAGTCGATCGGTTGAACCTGTAAAGGACATAGATCTATGAAAATACCTTCTACACATTTTTTTTTTTTATTGCAGCACTGGAGTGTTATTCATGTTTAACACCAGTTTACTTTCCCGACGACTGCAACACAACAAGAGCCTGTAGAGCAGATGAGGTACTTATTTGTTTTGTATGGGAGTTTTTAGGTCATATCATGGCGGTCAGTGACGCACCTATATGTTTCCTGGCTTTCTCACACCAGTACTTACACAACTTTCTTTCAAAAGCCACTGACTACTTCTCTCGCATGCATCAGAGGTGAGAGGCAAAAAATCGCTGGAAAGAAAGTTCGCCGCAACAGGAAATCGACCTCGCAACCTCCTGGTCACGAGTCAGATACGCTAACCACTGAGCTACCCGGCCGGGCGCAGATGAGGTATGATGAATTCAAAATTATTAGAGCTGCTCTCTTTGAGAAGAGAGTTTCATGGATCTCCGTGTTGCATCACAACAAGAAAGTCATCACATCATTACGGATCCATAAAATCAATTTTAATTCTAACAACCAGCGGAGTCATCAGGTAGAGTGGTCTTTGGATAGGCAGAAAATTTACAAATAGCAAATACTATCGATCCATGTCAGCCTGCGCGGACTGCGCAGGCTGACATGGATCGATACATTTTGCAGATGCATTAATACCCCTTTTCACAGAGCATGGCTCTACATTTACTTTGTATAAATAATTTCTAAACCCTGAAAGCCCTCAGCAGATGAAATGGAACATTGTTACTCCGAAAACAAAATCTGCATTAATATAGTGCCAATGCCGTTTTTAAAAGGCATTCATTAGTCAAGATAAAAACTACACTTTCTCTGTGGTCGTTTGATCTTGCAGTATACCAGTATACATTTCAGATTTCTGACATCAAATAGTGTGTTGAGTAACTTTTGCGGAAAGCGGAGATCAAAATCAGACTGCACATAACCTGCGGTCTGGTAATGGATATAAACCGCCCATTACCTGATCCCGAATAAAATTAACTTTTGCAGACGGTATACGTCAAGATCAGACTGCACTAAACGTGCAGTGTGATGTTAGATTTACACTACACATAATATATTGATGCTATCTTCAGAAATTCAATATTCATTTTCAGACCTCGGAAAAAGTCTAATGAATTTAGTTGTGAGTGAATAATGGAGAGTTCAAACTGCAATAAAAAGTTTAAAGTAATACTTCATCAGTAAAGTTTTGGCTCTGTCTAAACTGAAAGCATTTGCAAAGAGCTAAACCGGTGATTAGTTAGTAAAGTAACATTTCTTCATATTTGGATTCCCTGGACTTGTTTAACTATCGCTTGCTTAGTAGATATGGGCACCATCGTGGTATGAACACCGACGTTCTGTAGTAGTACAGGGACCGGCTTTGAACAAAACAAAGATGACGTAATCGGACGAATAGCAAAAAGTGGCCGCCGATTACGCCCTCTTTTCGGGTGAAAGCATTATATTCTGAAATAGAAACGAACTCGAAGCTAGATGGAAAAAATAGTGCTCAGTTTCGTGTCTGGTATCATGAAAAAAATAAAGGGTAGCATTCTGTTCAACAACTAAGACGAAATCCCACCTGATTTATGCCAAAATGACTGCTTTAGATAGGACAAAATAATGAGTGGATTTTAAGGAGTAATTTATGTATCATTTGTTTTGCAGACATGTGTGATGAAACATCTTAGGGCTCCGGACGGACACAATGAATACGTAATGGCATGTGAGAACAAGCGGGTAAAACATTACTTTGTTTTTTTTGGCGTGTTTAAGAATGGAGTAAAGCTGACCTCAATGGCATTTCGGTCACATCACGGCGACAGCCCATTTATCCGTGTCTTTCCTGGATTTCACCGATACTTAGTTTGAGTTCTGCGCTGTCATCTTATCAAAATTACAAGGATTTCCATATGTAAGTCTAAAAGTTTATATCTGTGCCAAACAAACAGGTTATACTGAGAAATGTATTTGAAAAACATTGTTTTCTGTATGGATTACAGGCTTTTATCTGAAAAGCTATCCCTTAAATATGACTGTATTATTGAGCTGCTAATTTTGTTCCAGTATATAATTCAATCGATTCCTTACACTTAAAAAAAAGCAGATGAAGATTTGAAACCAACACTTAAACCATGAATATTGTCATGTTAATGTATTCTTTTCCTGAAGAAAAAAATCTATCTTATTGAATAGTGTAGAATCAAGATCAGTCTGCAAGGTGTGTACAATCTGATCTTGTTCTATATTGTCTGCAACATGTAATTGACCTGTACATTGCAGCCTAATGATTAACCAGTATTTTAGAAATATTGATTGTTCTGATGATCACATTGTTTACTTTTATGATGATATAGTATCAGCCATGCTCTGTGAAAAGGGGGCTTGATGCATTTGTGAAAAGTATCGATCCAGGTCGGCCTGCGCGGACTGGGCCGAAACTTTTGGCTAATGGTCTATTTTCTGTATGTCCAAGGACCAGTCTACCTCATGGTTAAGTCAGTTGTTAAAGATGTGGCTAATTTGGATCGATGATTATGTGATCGCTTGCATGGTATCATGCATCACGGAGATACATTAAGCCCCCCCACCTTTGCCAGTGCATAGCTTGGCTCATATATTTTTGGAAAGGAAGGTATCTACTTGACTTTTTCTTGCTGCTCACTACTTAAGCTCCCAAACATTTGCGGTTTTTGGCCGTAGTGGAATTCTATTCTAATAGTTGTTCTGAATTGACTTCTACAACAAGCCATCAGGCTGTCATATCGTTTATTTCAGCCTTTCAGAAGACTAGTTCTGAAACAAGACTTGAATATATGAAAAAAAAATGGTACGTATATAAATGTTTTTACCCTGCGAATCCTACGGGTCACTTATATTTGTTCCTTGCAAATATTTTGCAATAAGTCAAAATCTTCAATTTTGTCATCTGATAAAGACTTAATTAACAATTACCTCTACATAAAACCTTGCAGGTTTGTCAAAGTTTGGGTTTAAGAGGTTCTCTGGTTGGTAAACGTGATGCGCATGCGCAAGATCGACAAGAACGTGGACTTTCTATTACCTGTTGCGACGTAGATTTCTGTAATTATCCTTCACGATCTGCACAAACAACAACTTTATCAACGACACCATCATCTACATTAACGACATCACCAACAACATTATCAACAACAACAACAAAGAAGACAACAACAACAACAACAAAGAGAACAACAACAACTACCAGGACAACAACAACACCAACAACAACAACGAGATTAACAACACCACCCAGAACAACAAGTACTGTAAAAGCAACCACACCTACAAATATCACCACAACCAAAGCATCTGGTAAACCTATGTTTGGTGTTAGGCCTTATCCTACTAAATAACTAAAATGAAATGTTCAATTCGATGGTAAAAACCCAAATAATGATACTTCAACGTTATATTTGGGGGAACACTATCTCCTTATCGGACAGTGAAGATCCAAGATCAGACTGCACGTTCTGTGCAGTCCGATCTTGATCTATACTTTTCGCAAAAAGTCAGTGAGTCGCACTTAGTAGCCTAAGGGTTAGTAGTTAGCCTCATACGTTTAGGGAAATTTTTCCTTCTATATTCTAAATAAACGATGTCATCCGGTTCGTAGGAGTCAATTTTTGACAACTATTTTTAGTCATGGTTCACCTCTTTGTATCATTACGTAACCTTTAGTAGACGACGTGGTATTGAACATGAACTGTCTTTGCATTATACATCGTTGAGTAACCCGTTTAAGTGCGACTGTGATCAGACTACCGCTTCCATAGGGTTCAGGTATTGAAGGGTTAGACTTGTTTTCGAAGAGGTCATTGTTCTTCCTTTTCGGCTAGTGGTCAACAAGTTGATCAATTTCTCGGTATTTCTTAAACCCAAACATCTCTCCTTTAGAAGAGCAACATGGGAAATATGTTGTAATAAAAAACGGGGGAATCAGAATGATATACCCCGAAAGTCTTAATAGAGAATAATGTATCAGTTGTTTTTTGGCTCTGTGTAATTGGCTACTTCATTTAACCTGACCCAGGTCATCTTCATTTACATAAATTGAAATTCTATTTTTACGGAGCTGCCATCGGCACATGTCCCTATTGGTCACGGAATGTTCGAATTAAATTGCTTACCTGTACCTTACTGTTAATATATATCTTCCCGAATTATAGTCCAGTTCTATTTATATGCCTACTTATATATTCAGGATAAAGTTCAGGATCAGGTTAAATGAAGTAGGCAATACCACAGGTAGCGATGGGTTGGATTTTTTATCATTATATTCTCGAGATAATGAATTTATACGGCTTAACTTCGAGAGCTGATAACCATTATAGGCGATAACTGCTATTGCTATTGTGTCTCCGTGATGAATTTTAGAGAGCACATATTAGAAAGCAACTGCGTAACGTCTATGAAGAACAATACGCGATTTGAAATGATGAAAAAAAGTTATTTGCATTTTTAAGGTGCTTTTTGTCTTTTAACCCTTAGGCTGCTAAGCACGACTCACTGACCGTTTGCTCCAGTGTAGATCAAAATCAGACTGCACAGAATGGACAGTCTGATCTTGGATCTACACTGTCCGATAAGGAGATATCTTATTCCAAAAAATTTCCATTGAAATAGCAAAATTTAGGTTTTTACTATCGGTTTGAAAGTTTGATTTCACTTTTTAGCAGGATGATTGTTAATCTGTCTCAGTCATTATATTTCGGAATTCAAAGTAAGCCTGACTGTTTCAAAAAATCAGTAAAGATGCGGTGAACCCTTATTAGCAAAGATACCATATCACGTTGTGCCTATTATTGCATAACTCTTATGGTGATTAACAAATGTAAATCAAGTTTCCAGAATTGGGAAAGCCCAAAAATTGTGTATTTTCGTGACTGTCTTTGTGAGAATACTTCACAAAATAGTGCACAGAGTAGCCACAAGGTCACACAGTAACTTCATTCTAGTCTGATCTTGACCTTTACTAGCATCACAACTTTACAACTTTATAACTTTACTCCTCGCCAAACGATCTTGTCTTTTACGACTAAGAGGGAGGAGGGATCTTGTAAATTGTTTAGAAAGGAAGAAAAGGTTTTTTACTGGCATTTTTCCTACAGTTTTTGTACCCTTCCAAATACAGATGCCATCATCTTAGCCACATGTTCATTGTCGTGTACAACTTAGTCATGCTCCGTGAAAAGGGGATTAAATGCATCTGCAAAATGTTTCAACCCAGGTCAGCCTGCGCCGATAGCGCAGGCTGATCTGGTCGAAACATTTTGCTATCAGTAAAATTGTAGCATATTCAACAACCAATCTACTGTATGATTCAATCGGTTTTTAGAAAAAATGGGTTGTATGGATCCAGATTTCCATGATATCCTCTTTTGTATAATATATACCCATAATGTATTAAACCCTCTTTATTATTTTCGTATCAGTGGATTACTGGGATTTCACAGTGAATAACACCACTAGTGATGATAAATATGATATCACCACTAATGACGATATAATTTTAGAATGTTTGCCGGAACTACTTTTTTCCTTAATTGCTCATATTGTACATTCTTGATAATTATTAGAATAAAAAAGGGTGAATTAGAAATATAATAAATAGGATAATTAGCTGATTGTATGTGATATTAAAAATCTGTCACTTGAATGGAGTTTAATGCGGTTAAAAAAACTTGTACTTCGGACTCGTTTTTTCAACCACATCACACCCCATTCTAGTGACAAATTTTTAATGTCAAACACAATCAATTGATTATCCTCTATTTTGCCAGGGTGTCGCTCGAGTGCTTTCAGTACTGCCGCGTCTAAAGTTTCGTCGTCTAGTGAAGATTAAACATCTTAATGGTGCCATATTCCATTCCAGATATAGATTGCAAGAGAGATATCGTATTTGTCCTTGACGATTCTGGTTCCGTGGGCCCAAGAAGTTTTAATTTGTCGTTGGACTTTGCCTCATCAGTAGTCTCAAAACTGCTTGTAGGACCCAATGATGCACAAATTGCTATGTTGGTTTTCAGTAATGATGCAAGGGTAAGAAACAACATCCTGGGTCTGCCTTTTTACGGTGTTTTATATCATTTTGAACAAAAGGTTTGATAATAACGTTTTTCTCTTTTCTTGAATGGTGTTCAACCATTTCAAGAAATAATAGAGACATCTGACAACATTGTTTAATTTTATCTCATGAAACCTCCTCCAGTGGCGTATCAAACCCATGACTTACTTTGATAATAAACCGGTGTATTATCGCTTTTTTGGGTCCCGGTTCTGATAAATGTTTTAGTGATGAGCGCGTGAAGCCGGAAAGACCAGCCAGTATTGTAATACTTAGCTATTTCGCTGGAAAATGCCGTCTTTGTTGCTAAGACGTATACGTGTGAAAAATGTTTGATAATAACAAGAAATGAATTATAAAGTGTTCAAAGTCAACAAAATTTGATTTACTCTAGCTATAAACTGATCCATTCTACTTTCACTGTACATGTCACAGAGGTACATGTATCTTTTTGTGTATGTACACATTTCAAACGGAACTGCATCTGTAAACATGGACCCATGAATGGTATATAGGCTGAAGGCAATGATGCAAGATACTTATTTGTCTGTCATTCGTTTTATGTGATAAATAGAATCTCACATTCATGTTAACAATGTATTATCGTTTTTTTTTTTTTTTTATTTTTATCAAACTGGCTGATTGAAATGTATATGAGGTTAGTATAGGCTCGCGTCATATAATTTTAGTCAACTCGTTTGATAAAAATGATAATACGTAATCACTTATGTAAGTACCTCTATATCCGCAAATGCTTTGAATTAAACTTTTTTGTTTAAGTACCTAATTTTATGGTTACAGAATGATAAATATAAAAAAGATGACACTATGGTAACAATCCTTTCAAAACGACATTTATTCTTATCAAACAATTGGGAAAGATCGCTTTACTCATAAGAAAAAAAAATCTGCAGACGACAAATTCAGTATTTGTACAAATAAGCTTTTGCTATCTAACAGGGCAGAAAACTTTGTGGGAAAAGGAAAAAATGCTGGTTACCAGCATTTTCTCCTTTTCCCACATTGTTTTCAAAAGCCTTTTTTCCCAGGGTCGTAAAAATCCAGGATGTGTTGTAAAGGGTGAAACAAGAATATTTTTACTCTATACCAAACGACAAAATTTAAGATTTGTCCAAATTAAAAGCATCCGCAGGAGACAAAACGTACGTGACCCAAAAATTGAAATTCGTTTCTGGCAGGGTTTGATACATGAAAACAGCGTGGCAAACGTTTGAAAATGCCTTCGAGGAGCAACTTCTCACTTTCGCCACGATTATTTCAAACGCCGTCTGCTGCAAAACGAAAAGTGTCGTCAATTGGTTGAAATATTTTAAATCTGTACTATTGGATGATATGTGCCTACGACAAATCAAAATTGGCTGAAATCATGGATAATTGTCATTTGAATGATAGAAAATTCGGGGAAAAAAGGAAAAATGGCTCTTACCAGTATTTCTCCTTTTCCTTCAATGTTTTCAAAAGCCTGTTTTCTGCGAGTCGTTAATACATGGTCTTGTCGTAAACACGTGGGCTTGTCGTTGACACACGGGCTTGTCGTTAACAAATATGCTAGTCGTTAACACATGTGCTTGTCGTTAACACATGGGCTTGTCGTTAACACATATGCTTGTCGTAAACAAATGGGCTTGTTGTTAACACATGTGCATGTCGTTGACACATGGTCTTGTCGTTAACACATGGGCTTGTCGTTGAAACATGGGCTTGTCGTTGACATATGGGCTTGTCAGTAACACATATGCTTGTCGTTAACACATGGGCTTGTGTGGGAATTGGTTAAGCTGGTTACCTAGTAAAACTTACCTAGTGAAACTGACGTTTTTTTTTTTTTTTCCGTTAAACAGTTACAATGGCATCTGGACAAGTTTCACACGAAAACGGGCGTGCTCAATGCAATCACGACGGTCAAACATCTGGGAGGCATCACACGTACACACGACGCTCTCAAAGCAGTCGAGTCCATGATACTACAGCGCTCTCATGGCGACCGTGCCGACGCAGATAATGTCGTTATTTTGATGTCTGACGGCCAGTCTACATTTAAAGACGAAACTGTAAAAGCGGCAAAAACGCTTCATTCCCATGCATCTCACGTGATTACTCTCATTTTGGGACAAGGTACTATTTCATATTTTCAGTTGTAATTTTTTGTACGCTTCATGCTTTCCAGAGCCAAGTATATCCACAGACCTCTGAAACTCGATTGGTCTATCAAGGGATAACGAAATTTTCATTATCGGAGACTGTTACTATAAATAGCACATTGGCGACTTTGGACATTTCGAGGTCAGGGTACAGAAGAAAAATCATCTGTGAACCCATCTGCATCGGTAATCATGATTATTTTTCCATTTTCTGTTAAATATTATCTCTGAAAGGGGACGGGGGTCAAATTTTTATTCGATTTCGTTGCACACCTTGTCTTACTATATACGATATAGAGGGGGTCGCCAATGTGCTATTTATAGAAACTGTGTTAATGAAAATTTGAGTATATTCCTTGATATACAGGTGATGCACCAATGTGCTAGATCTGTATAACCTCGATGTTCGACCATATAAAATTTTAATGTTCCGTGATAGACCAATAGAGCTTCAAAAGCCTGTGATATATCAACCTGACCTCTGTCGATGATTTGAACTGATATTTAGTCCATCGAAATTTAAGAAGGATTTTTTTCATGATGCATGACTAAACAAGCGCACGTACTGTGCAGTCTGATATTGATTGATTGATTGATTGTAAGGTGTTTAACGCCGTTTTCAACATTACTTCAGTTATATCGCAGCGGCCAGTGCACCTATCCATGCTTTCCTGGAGTTTCTTTTACCATTACTCCGCACAATATTCTTTCCAAGCCACTGGCTGCTTTCCCATATAACCATCGTCGAAACAATGGTTAGCAGTGACAGAGGAATAAATCCTTAAAAGATTTATTTTACAGACAATAAATATCTTAATTAAGAAATAATCTTCTTTCTATCGTGGTTTATCGTTCAATAAACCACAGTTGTGAGTTATGAGGCACAATAAATTATCCACGAGGGCAATAGCCCGAGTGGTTTACTTATTGCTTCTCATAACTCACAACGAAGAAGATTATTTCGATTCTAACATGACCAACTCTTAATGAAAGGAAAACAAGTTCATACTTCGAGTAAAAACGCGGATGCAGATTATATTCCATTGAATAACTTACTTACTTTATACAGAATGACGTCACTCTATACAGAATGACGTGACTCTATATAGAATACGTAGATTTTACCACGCTTTCGTTGCACTGTGTTCTCGTAGAGCCGAATTCACGTGTCATGTTAGAATATAGAATATAAATTTTTGATATGGAAGATATATATTATCAGATACAATATTGCAACGTATTTCACGCTATACACGCTAGTATCTATAGATGGTTGCACCTAATTGTACTTATTATAATATAGGTTATTGCACTTGTACGGGAATATATTGTGTTGAACGAGTTCTTTGGCAGAGTTGCCCGAGCTTGCGAGGGCAACTACGCTAAAAGAACGAGTTCGACACAATTTATTCCCATACAAGTGCAATAACCTTTTTATTATATACTTTGATATTGTTTACATAATTTCACCTGATTTAACAATGTTTTCATCAAATTTCTTAATTTATTTTGTTTATTTCAAAATTTCAAACGCGATAAACAATCCGTTTTGTCGACCTATCGTGGTTTCGCGGACTTTTCTGCATTGGCTTTTGATGACGTCATCGTTGCTAAAGGTATGTAAACAAACAAGATGGCGACCGAGGATATTTTTTCATCGCTTTATAATTTCATCGTCGATAAACATGTTCGATAGACAAATTTTTCATACCTTTGTAGTCACTGATATTCAGGAAACAAATATTCTGTTTATTTTTCATGTTTTTAATAAGAACTATGAATTGAAAAGTTCGTAAAACACGATGTCTAACGCTGAAATTTTTGATAATGGCGGCCGTTCACATTTTGATTTTTAGAGAAATGGCGGGTTTTAAAATAGTTCCGTACTTAGCAACGCACGTGAAAAAAGCTTTAAACTATGTAATATGATCAAAGTATGCAGTATGGAAAAATATTGCATACTTTCATCCAGTGCAAATACATGGGGACAATATCAAAGTATATAATAATACTATATACATGTAATTGTACTAATTATATTGCCATTGAGGTTTGCTTACGGGTGGTCCCGCCAGTAAGCCTAAAAGTGTTTTTAATTTAAAGAATTCCACAAAATAGAAATAAAAAGTAGTGTACCAGATCGTACAACAAAAAAGGCAAATTTCGTTCTTTTAAAGGCCAAGTAGAGGCCAAAATATCGAAACATATGCCATAATACATTTAAATTTAAAATGTACCATTTAAAAGTATGGAAAATATTGTAATGATGACAGTCTGTTATTGTCTGGTCGGCCCATGTGTTAGTCGCTGGCAAAAAAAGAATTTTAGAATCAGGCAAAAAGTAAACAATACACACAGCTACCTGGCAGGTTTTAGCCTAGTTTTGAAATTAATTTCTATGTTCTCTGTCAGCGACTAACACTTGGACTGACCGTACAATGACAGATTGACAAATTTAAATGCATTTAAACACCCGCTTTGTTTATATTTGGGCTTTAGTTTTACTTTAACTAATTAGTTAATTAATTAATTAATTAATTTCAGATTTTTACGAGAATACTGTATTTTTATATATATATATATTTTTCTACTTTCTTTGACAGATGTGGACATGGATGAGATTACTGCCATAGCAACCAATCAGGAGCACGTCTTTAACGTAATGCATTATAAAAAACTTCAGCAGTTTCTACCAGGAGTCATTAACCTTGCATGTCGAAGCTAATCTGAAGGATACTTTTGAGATTTTAGAGATATGGCCAGCAACACGCGAAAAGGGGCATTCGGACATTTGCGTAAAATGTCGTCTCGGATCGGCCTGCGCGGACTGACACTTCACGCAAATGTCCGAATGCCTCTTTTCGCGTCTTGCAGGCCAGTGCTCTATGAAAAGGGAGTTAAATGTATCTTCGTAATTCAAGAAAGTCCACGCATAATATTTGATCCATAAAACCCACTTTGTCTGATAGAAGTCGAATCATAAGGTAGAATGGTCCTTGAGCATACTTTTCCCAAATGCATTAAACCACCTTTATAGAGAATGACTCGTCAGTAGTTTGTGTTGCTTGTGTTGCAATTTTCTAATTTATCTGAGTCATGCTCTGTTGAAAGGGGGCTTAATGCAGCTGCAAAAAGTGTCGACTCAGTTTAGCCTGCAAACTTCCCACCGCTGACCATTGTTTCGACAATGATTATGTGGGAAAGCAGCCAGTGGCTTGGAAAGAAAATTGTGCGGAGTACTGGTAAAAGAGACTCCAGGAAAGCATGGATAGGTGCACTGGCCGCCGCGATATAACTGAAATAATGTTGAAAACGGCGTTAAACACCATACAATCAATCAATCAATCAGCCTGCAAACTCCGTGCATGCCAACCTGGGCCGAAACTTTTTGCTATTGGTGTCAATTTTGTAGTATGTCAAAGGACCAGTCTACCTCCTAATTCAGTTGGTTGTGAGACAAAATGGATTTTATGGGTCCATAATTATATACTGACGTGTTTGGTATGATAGATTACGGAGATTACCGGTTACTCGCATGCTCTTTCTCCAACAGTGTTTTAAAAAGATTGTTTTTTTTTTTCTTTAGATTCGTTAAAAACACGGGATGGTTTGTAAAGGGTTAAAGTGCCAATTTTAATGAAATGGACATCTTCAGTCAGGACAGAAAAATCGAAATTATCCCATCTCCTCACTTCTTTCTGCTATAATATGGCCTGCAACACGAGAAAAGGGGCGTTCGGACATTTGCGTAAAGTGTCCTCTCGGATTAGCCTGCGCAGTCCGCGCAGGCTAATCCGAGACGGCACTTTACGACTACATTAGGTTGTGTGCTACAGTAGACTTGGGCAAAACAGAAAATGATACAAAAACAGAAAGTGTCGCTTCGGATTAGCCTGCGCGGACTGCACAGGCTGATCCGAGACGGCACTCTACTCAAATATCCGAATGTACCTTTTCGCGTGTTGTAGGTCATATGTTAGTGAGCGGAACTCTGGCCAGAGGCGGGTTAAAACATCTCCGTGATACATAATACCAAGCAAGTCATCATATAATTATGAATCCATAAATTCCATTCTGTTTAACAACCGGCTTAATCGTGAGGTAGACTGGGGTCCTTTGACATGCAGAAATTTGACAAATAACAAAATGTATCCACACAGGCCAGCCTGCGCGGACTGCGCAGGCTGACCCGGATCGATACATTTTACAAATGCATTAGACCCCCCCACCCCCTTAAAAGAACATGGCTTATGTATTACGACGATGTAGATCTAAGATCAGTCTGCACGTTCTGTAAAGCCTGATCTTGATCTGAAACTGTCCGCATAAACTAGCCAAGCCCGTTCTAGTGCGCTGTTGGTTGCGCTTTTACTTGCGGACAGTTTTGAAGAAAAATGTCATTAGTTTTCAAAGGCCTATGAAATTTTACAAAAAGTCTGTAGAAAGATACGTAAGCCTACCCTTGAAACTATTAGTTGTAAATGTCAAAAGATAAAAATGTTCGTAACTGCAAAATCATCTGAAATTCTGTTGACCCTTCACTCTTTACTACAGAATGTCAAATTTTAACGCCTCAGAAAAAAATAGACTTTTGAAAACATTGTGGGAAAAGGAGAAAATGCTGGTAACCAGCATTTTCTCCTTTTCCAACAATGTTTTCTAACCTTACAGACACAAATCCAATCATATTAGCCACATTTAAGTTCTTATACCCCTAAAGGAAAACAGCTATTTCCACAATAATATTATCCTACAAAATTAGCTATGATTAAAAATGAGTATTATTGTACTACTTTAACCAAGCCACTTTTTCCCTTTTTCTTCCTTCTTAGAATTATCATTTATAAATTTAACACCACTATATTCGCATTACGAAGGGAGATAATAATTACCTCCCTTTTCAGGAAACTAACAAAAGTATCAACAAATAATTTCAAGATAGACATCAAAGGAATTTCTGGTTGGTTAAAAATGTGCGAAAGTATTATATCAGTATAAATCCTTATTTATCAACTATCAAGAAATTTTATTCCATGTCGCACTAGAAGCGTTAGGGGCCGTAGACCTTAATTTGTCGATTGTAAATACTTCAATATGGACCAGTCTAAATTTTTGTAATTTGGTAATGAGTGAAGCAAACAATACCTTGGTATAACAACCCTGATGAAGAAGGCTTTTTGAAAATATTTTTGCAAGAAGAAGAAAATAGTGGTAAGCAGAATGTTCTCCTTCTCCGACAAATTTTATAGCCTTTCAAAGACCCAACCCTGAAGATGCTTTCAATTTGGAAAAAATTAAGGAGTTTGTCCTTTGGTAAATAGTTAAGTATTTTAATGATCAGAAGCTTTCTAAAACTTTGGAGGGCGGGGGGGAAACTACATTTTGACAAAAGTATTTAAGTTCGGCCAAATCCAGCTTTACACTATCATGGATAGATTTGTCGTGGAATGCAGATCAAGATCAGGGTCAGAATTCATAAAAACGTTCTTTGTCTTATTCTACAAGATTTTCTTCATATGAAAGTAACACAACTTCTGATTGGCTAAACCAATTGGTTTAGTCAATCAGAAGTTGTGTTACTTTCAAATTTAGACAATATTGTAGAATAAGACAGAGAACGTTCTTAAGAAAGGTTGCTGAAGACGTACCCTGATCTCAGGTATGTGCAGTGTGATCTTGGAATAATCTTTCAATCTCTCTATTTATGATTGTTTCTATTTTGCATATGTTATTTCGATTAATACTGATAAGCTCAACGGCATCTACTTTTGTAAGAGTTCACAATATAGGTCAGGATTTTGGTTAAAACTTCACCAAACGACAATCGTTTTACACTCCTACATTTAAAAGCATTTGCATGCCTTATATTAAACAACGCTCATTTTATTTAATTTGCCTCTGAAAAAAAGAAGTTGAACCTTATTGGGAAAAAAAAATAACATTGCTGCATGTTTACTAGCATTTTCTCCTTTCTACAATGTTTTCAAAAGCCCACTTTTCAAGTTCGTTAAAACAAAGGTTTGTTTTGTAAAAGGTAATTGTTCTTTTGAGGACAGCGTAGATCGAGATCAGGCTGCTCAAGAGTGCACGTTTGGCTAGTCTGATCTTTCATATACACTGCCTTCTTGTTTGAGGAATTCCTGTAAATAGTTGCATGTCATAACACTTTCTCCGTTGTATGTTTTACTACTACAAAAATGTTCCCTTTTTAACACTTATTTATAAGTTGTTATTTGTAACACGAATTAATAGTATTATTGCATTTAACATACATGTAAATTGAATGTATTCATATATTTAACGGGAATCTAATGTACATATATTCATGTTTTCAACCTAAATTTGTTGTGTTCATGTATTTAACCTGAATTTGTTGTATATCGTGTATTTAACCTGAATTTATCGTATTTATGTATTAAGCCTTAATTATGTATTAAACATTACTTGAATGTATTTATGTGTCGAAGTTTTTTTTTATTGTATTCAAGAATTTAAATCTTAATGATGAACTTACTTGACAGAAATGTTTTCGATTTCATCTGTTGAAAACTCTTTTGTGAAAGCGAAGGCATTTTACAAGCCAAATCTAATCTGACATATCTATTTGCTGCGAGATAGTAAAATGTGTCACGCCAGCTCATGCCGATCCGAGAAAACCCGAAACCTTTTTAAAAATATCTTCAGCTCAGCGTCAATACTTGGTTACAGACTTCTATTGAGACCTTCATAGGTCAGCGTCCATATTCACCAACCGTTCTAGAGAATATTCATTGTCTAATTCTCAAGAGTTTTCTAGATATGAAAGTAACACAACTTCTGATTGGCTAAACCAAACGGTTTAGCCAATCAGAAGTTGTTTTACTTCTTTACTTCTTTACTTTATTTTACTTTATTCGCTTTTGAAAAGTGCCTGTGGAGGTAGCCATACTGTTTACTTTATGGACTGGTTCAGTGTGTGTGTGTGTTTTGTTTTTTAACATACATGTAAAATACGGTACTTTCATTACCAGATCGA
The DNA here is from genome assembly GCA_946811185.2 of Hippopus hippopus. Taxonomy (NCBI): domain Eukaryota; kingdom Metazoa; phylum Mollusca; class Bivalvia; order Cardiida; family Cardiidae; genus Hippopus; species Hippopus hippopus. The sequence continues at coordinate 5,325,971 of OX328105.1, forward strand.
GCCCATACCAACTTTGCTTTTCTATTTGGACTGATTTTCTGTTTTTTAACATGTAAAATACCGTACTTTCATTGCCAGATCGATAAAAACCAGATCGTATCCCAGATGGCCCAGAGTTCAAATATTTGTCATGTAGTATCACCACGTGGACCTCTACGAAGCTTGTTCAAGTGATGCCGTGGTGTAAAAAATATCCCGCTGTATTGTGCCCTATTTCAGAAACAACTGATTTGCGGCGTCATTGATGTTATGCATCAATATTTTCTTGTTTCTTTCTCTTAGAACGCTGAGCATCGTTGGTTAAAGAAGCGTTTGTATCAAGATGCAGCCAGTAGGATCGTAATAATGTTAAACCTCCGAAGCACTAGGTGTTGTACAACGCTATAAAACTTTTAAAGAGAGCGTTTTCTAACAAAATATATATATAAGCAAACAAGCACTCGGAGGAGGAGGACTTTTATCAAAAACAATGACAGTGATTGTCACAACAATTATATACTCTCGCTCAATAATAAACAATTATTGTCACAAATAACATACTGTTGCTATGTCTCTGTCTCCCGCTCTGTCTATCTCTCTGTCTTTCAGTCTCTCAGCCTGTCTGTCTCTCAGTCTCTCTGTCTCTCTGTCTCTCTGCCCCTTTCTCACAGAAACTACCCATTACTACGATTACTTCAATACATAATACGTTCATATAATAGTGATTGTCTTTGAAGAAACTTAACCCCGGTGTCTTATTGATGAATTTCTAGTCTAATCTTCAGCACTACTAAGCTATTGAATTCGTTTATGCATACTGTTGAGATCAAGATCAGAGTGTACAAAACGTGCAGTCTGTTCTTGGACCTCTATCTTCCAATATGATTAGTTCTGCTGTTGAAACATCCCCGAAACTACTGCAACTCTTGTTTTTGTTTTTCGCTAAATGATCAATGAAATATATGTATCCACATTTAAATTTCAATTTATTTGAAACTTTAATCCTCATCCATCAAGCACTTATTTTCACGACCTTGGAGAACAAATCTTCTGTAAACATAGTGGAACAAGGAGAAATTGATGGTTTTTAGCATTTTCTCCATTTTCTACTTTATTTTTTTTTTTCCGTCACATTTCCAGTAAATAACATTCTAGCGATATTTACTATGTCGCCTGTAAATGGTTTCAGTTTAGGCGTGTCAAAATTTGTATTGGTCGATAAAGACAAAAAATCTGTGTCCATTTAGTACTGTATACCTGTAGGATGAACGTTTTCACGTCATATTGTGTTCATATTCTGTCGATGTGGGTGAAAAAAATGTGAGCGGACTAACAGATAGGAGGAAGCTGTCAAAATCGACAAAACACCTGTGAAACCGGCGATCTGAAATAATGATGATAATGATAATAATAATAATAATAATAAAGATAAAAAAGACGATGACGATAAAGAGAAAAAGAAGAAGAAGAAAAAGAGGAAGATGAAAAAGGAAGAGTAGAAGAAGAAGAAGAAGCATTGTATTTGAGTTCATCGCCGTTTTCACGGCTTAGGTCATATCACGGCGGCCAGTGCACCTTCACATATGTTGTCTGGCTTTCTCACACAGGTACTGACATAACTTTCTTTCCAAGCCACTGACTTCTTTTCTCTCATGCATCAGACATGAGAGGCGAAAAATCGCAGGAAAGAAAGTTTGCTTCAACCGGGTATCAAACATGCAACCACTAGGTCACGAGTCAGATACGCAAACCACTGAGCTACCCGTCTAGGCGAAGAAGAAGAAGAAGAAGAAGAAGAAAAATAAGAAGAAGAAGACGAAGAAGAAGAAGAAGAAGAAGAAGATGGTGATGATGACAATGAGGAAAAGGAAGGAGAAGAAGAAGAAGAAGAGGAAGAAACGGAGAAGGAAGAAGAAGAGGAGGAGGAGGAGAAGGAAGAAGAATAAAAGGAGAAGGAAGAAGAAGAAAAGGAGAATAAGAAGAAGAAGAAGAAGAAGAAGAAGAAGAAAAAGAAAAGGAAGAAGAAGAAACGGAGAAGGAAGAAGAAGAAGAAAAAGAAGAAGAATAGGAGAAGGAAGAAGAAGAAAAGGAGAAAGAAGAAGAAGAAGAAGAAGAAGATGAGGAAAACACTTCTGTATCCGTCATTCAACAAACAACATAAAGCCTTAAATCTTTACTCTTTAGCAGACGACAACAGTTTTAGACGGGTCTAAATTTGAAAGCATATGCAGACGGTAAACAAAATATGGCTTAACCCCTATCCAGGTAAAAAAGTAAAATGACACTTTTAGGAGAACGACAAAATTTTAGACTGATCAAAGTTCGAAGCAAATACAGACGAGAAATTGATTGTTGCTTAATCGATGAAAATTGTATCAGAGAAGGTAGAAAACATTGTGGGAAAAGGAGAAAATGCTGGTTACCAGCATTTTCTCCTTTTCCCACAATGTTTTCCAAAGGCTGCTTCCTTTGGGTCGTTTAAAAATCGGGATTGTGTGGTGAAGGGTCAACCAAATAACTTTATTAACCCTCAGGCTGTTAATCGCGACCCAAGGACCTTGTGAGAACAGTGTAGATCAAGATCAGGCTGCTCAGAACTTGCAGTCTGATCTTGGATCTACACTGTCCGATAAGAAGATATTTTTTTCCAAATAAATGAATTTGTCATCAACCGGGGTTTTACTATCGGCTTGAAAGTTTCAAATAAGTTATTTGTAAGTTAAGAGTTATTCTAACATGACACGTGAATTCGGCTCTATAAACACAGTGCAACGAAAGCGAGGTAAAATCTACGTTATTCTATGTAGAGTGACGTCATTCTAGTAAGTAAGTTATTCAATGGAATATAATCTGCATCCGCGTTTTACTTTAAGTATGAACTTGTTTTCCTTTGATTAAGAGTTGGTCATGTTAGAATCGAAATAATATTCTTTCTATCATGGTTTATCGTTCAATAAACCGCGTTGTGAGTTATGAGGCCCAATGAATAAACCACTCGGACTATCGCCCTGGTGGATTATTTATTGTGCCTCATAACTCACAACTGTGGTTTATTGAACGATAAACCACGATAGAAAGACGATTACACTGTATTTCTTAAATGATCCTGAAGAAGGTGGATTTTGAAAATAGTGAGCGCTAGCCATTCTCGAACCGAGATTTGAAGCATTACGTTCCTCTCCATACATCACCCCTCGGAAAATTGACTAGCAAATCGTCGTTTCTTATGAATAATCATATGGTCAGGAAGTACCCTGAGAGCCAATCGAAAGATCGATAACATAATGATACTCTCTTGTAGAGAGGACAATTTCATTTTTTCAGTTACTAAAAATAACCCTGGAAAAAACCTAAGATTGTCAACAAATATGGCGACCGTCGGTGTGCTTGTCTCCTGTGAGATATGCCATTCTACAATACAGGGACGACACTATCGATCTTTGAGTACGATTTTAACTGACAATCTTTCGGTGTTACGCCGAAAATCTCTTTTGAACGTTTCTCGATTGTGGTGTTGATGGGCGCCGCCATATTTAAAGTATCGCTAAGCTTGATTCGCAACGAATGATGTGATTGGATATCGACAAGTAAAAAATAGAAATAACGGCGTATTTGTGATAAAAATAGTTTAAATTTTCTCAAAGAAAATCTGAGATCACCAATCAAAATGCTTCATGAAAAAAAAAAAAAATGCTTCATGAATAATTCATGAGAACGAGGAAACGCTAGCGAAAAAACCCAGGGGCGATTACAGAATGAATCGAAACTGGGTCACCGAGGATGGCGCTAGCATGTCTCCTCTCAAAGAACAAACCCATTTTATGAACTGCATCTAATATGTGCCATGCAAATGCTTTCAGTATGACCGAGCTAAAACTTTTGTCGTCTGGTACAACTCATAAGATTCATAATTCATGAGATTCATAATGACTTTACCTTTAGAATTGTCTGATATTGCGTCCAGGCTACGTTAATATGTAAACGCCAGAGTGCTATAGAGCAAGGTATATAAGCTTCTGACTGTTTGGATTCCTTGCATCTGAAATTGAACACGTACCACATAGCCATTTTACTTCCTTCTTGCGACCTTTTTAATTTTAGGCTGCTAAGCGAGACCCTTTCACCTTTTGCGGACAATGTAGATCAAGATCAGACTGCACAGAACGTGCAGTCTGATCTTGGATCTACACTGTCCGATTAAAAGATACTTTTCTTCAAAAAATAAGTTTGAATAAGCATTATTCGGGCTTTTTACTATCGGTTTGAACGTTTCGTTTGATTTATTTAGCAGTTTAAGGGTTCCTAGAAAATATCATTGCAAATGAAAAAAAATTCTCCTATCGTGCAATTTCTCCTTTTGTCACATTGTTTTCTCTTGTACTAAACCTTAATTGGCGGCCATAGCATTTACATGTATCTGTGTATTCCTGGATGGTCTTTCCCAGTAGTTTATAAGATTCAAGATTTTATTCAATACTGATGCATACACATGCATTTCGTACCATACACATACATATTTGAAATAAATAAGTCATTTAAAAAAAATGAGTATAAGTAACCAAATACCATAACAAGACATGAGAAAGAAAATAGGAAAGAAATCCGGAAAAGTGGAGAATGAGCATGGAGAATTTAGCTATTTTAATTACTGTATAGTACCGTATACGTTTTTCTTGCAGATGGCAATCGTTAGACTTGCTTCTGCATTGAACATATAGTCAATAACAAAAGCACTTCCATCGACCAGCCATATTACTATACAGTGTGGACATTTTTTGGTTAAACACTTAACCCCTTACCAAACAATCCATTTTCTAATGACCCTGAAGAAGCAGAATTTTGAAACCACTGTGTGAAAGGGAGGGGAAAAAAACCGGTGACAAGCATTCTCTCCCCTTCCCACAATATTCCCGCTCCTGCAGAGACCAGACTCGTCGTTAGAACCGAAGTAAATTTGTCGTCTTTAAGTGATAGTATTTGGACGAGATCAGAATTTTGTCGGATGGCAAAGAGTTAACTAGACTTGTAAAGCTACAGAATCCATAGAAAAACACAGACCTAAGAAAGTGAATTCTGCATGGTCTCGCCCAGTAATTTACACAACACTCTAAGTCATTGGTTGTAAAAGCAACCAGCTGTCACAACCGAGTTACAGGGGTTCGATGAACATAACATTTGAGCCATGCTTTGGCAATGTGGGGTTTGATGCATCTCTGTGAAGCATTATACTAAGCCACTCATCACATAATTATGGATCCATAAAATCCATGTAGTCTAAAATTCGACTGGATCTTGAGGTTGAAAGGTCCTTGGACATGCAGAAAATTCACAAAAAGCTTTTAAAAAGTTTCGACCAATATCCGCCTACTCGGACTGCGCAGACTGAGATCGATCGATACTTTTTGCAGATGCATTAAGCAAACTTTTCACAAAGCATGCATGACTCCTTTGGACAAAAAAAAAAGATCTTTTGTTACCGATATTGAAAAGCTGTGTATGTGAAAAGCAACATTTTTGCAATGTCGAACAAGTTGAGACACTGCAGCGGTACTGGCTTTTACACGTGTTTTTGAAATGTACTGGTTTTACATAATCTTCGACTTTAATATCTAATGTGGGCTAACATATTCCCCACATAGTCTCTATTTTTTTCACTAACTTGAAAAAGAAATCTTTTTGAAAACATGGCGGGAAAAGGAGAAGAGGCTGGTTACCAGCTTTTTCTCCTTTTCCCATAATGTTTTCTAAACTTTCAATCAAACGTGAAACCATTTAAACCACAATGAATTTGTCGGTTTCAAGCTGACAATTCTAGAACTTATAGTCATCTGGTAAAGTGTTGAAACCAAATTGAATAAAATACCTTGTGTAAAGGTAATCCAACAATGTAACATTGTTTCTTTGGTAACGTCGGGGTACCCGCATGAAGTCTAACGTGTCACGTGATACATTCGCTCCTTCTTCTACCATGAAAGCAACGTTAAAAACAGCCTGAAGTAAAACATTTCGACAAGAATTCGGGGTTTTATTTTGTGTATTGGTATCTTGTGTAACACCGCAAGATTCTTGTACATTTTCGGCCAACTGAGCATTACTTCTACTAAGTTAATGTTGGGAGTAGACAATAATGGTTTTTTCCAGGAACTTCAAAGAAAATTGTGCGAAGACGGCCTTACACGCACACTTTTCTAAACCTTTAGGCTGCTAGGTGTGGTATCGCCCTAGTGGTTTATTTATTGTGCCTCATAACCCACAACCGTGGTTTGTTGAACCTTAAACCACGATAAGAAGAAGATTGTTTATTAACTATATAAATCTTAAATTCAATCGTGTCATTATTATATAAATAGTTTTATTTGCTATGAAAGTTGGTGTTGTTTTCGAGTGACATGGTGTTGTTTTTATGTGACAAAGTGTTGTTTTCCTGTAACATGATGTTGTTTTCTGTGACATGGTGTTGTTTTTCTGTGACATGGTGTTGTTTTTCTGTGACCTGTGCTTTTAAAAAAAAAACTATATACCTGTGGGTTCTGCTTAGCCGCTGCTTCCGCATAATATCTCGCTGCTTTGTTTACGTCTCGTTTACTTCGGCATCCGTACCAATAGTAGTCCCCCATCTTTATCAGCGCTGTTAAAATAATAAAATCTTGTCTATTATCTGCATGAAGATCAACCTCGGATGTTTCAAGCCTATAAAACAATACATATTAACTCACTACCTGTTAAGTACATGTATTTTACGCTACTGACAGTCATATAAGCCTATCAGTTTTATTACTGTGACAGCTCACTTATTAAAACTTTTGAAAATTTAAAAGCCAGAAAGATGATAACTTCTAACTAAAATTTCGTTTTTACCCTTAACTTTATCTTAAAAGAACTAAAAGCTTCTAAATCCAAATCGCGTTCTCAGATTTAACGATACAGTCTTTTGACGTAGTGCAAGAAGCAAATGAGCCAATCTGAAAAAAGTGTCGACGCATGTCAAGCTACGTAGCCTACGCAGGCTGGTTTTGGTCGATACATTTTTATTGGTAAATATCGTGCATGTTCAAGGACCAATCTATCTCATATTTCAAAAGGTTAAGGAAAATAATGGAGTATGGATCAATATCATGCTTCTTACTTGTTACAAGCTTGTTATTATGCACCCGGAAAATGCATTAAACCCCTTTTTTCTAGATCACTGCTGAAATATTCAATATTAAGAACAAGAATTGTTTCTATCAAAGTTGACCAACTCAGAGGATAACTATCATATGTAAAACAATCGGCACTCCCAACCTGTTCTACCACTGAAAGTAAAGAAACTTATAAAAAAAAAAGAAATGAAGTTCTGAAGGATATTTCACTTACCATAAGAGTCGACAAACTGAGGTTCTCGCTGTGTAGACAAATTATAGTGACGCCACTGACATTCCTTTTCAATAAAACTGACTATACCATTCTGTATTGACAGAAATAAAACATTTATTCCATCTTTTTCGGTAACTGTTAGTTTATCGAGAAATAAAGGTAAAATATTGTTCGATATTTCATGGTTACGACCAGTGAAAAATACCGATTTCATATTTTCTTACTTTTCAATGGAAGGCGGAAACAGTAGTCCCCGCGCACTAGTGACCTAGGAAAACAGTACGTGCCATTCAACAAGACGTATTTATGACGTAAATTACGAACCGCTTTCATAAATAAAAATATAAATATTTACGTAATTTACGTGCATTTACCCCACATTTACCCCACATTTCTGGTGCTTTACGTCATATTTTAATGCGTTGCTACGTGCTTTACGTGCGTTCTCGTGCTTTACGTCATATTTTAATGCGTTGCTACGTGGAGAGGATACGCCACGGGAAATTACTGAAAACAATTGTACCAGATTTTGATGAAAATCCCAACAAAAGAGGGATTAAAAGCATGAAAAAAATAGATTTTCTTTTTTCAATTAAAGATCGAAATTTTTTTCAACTCGTGAAAATCATCGGTAACATTTTCACGAGTGGCTGCGCCACTCGTGAAAATGTTACTGATGATGTTCACTCGATGAAATAAATTTGGATCTTTCACCGAAATAAACAAATATCCTATATAATTTTTATATTAAACTGCCAATAATCACCAATAGACGACCTTTATCTCATCCTGCATCAGACCAGTTGCGAAAAAGTTGCGGTAAAAGTAGACATTAAGTTGTTCGTAACGAGTCTAAACCGTTAATACTGGTGATAGAAACACATGAAATATGTGAACATCACTAAGCTGCCATTGCTTTGAATTGAACGGAAGTACCAAAGTACAATTACGGCAGAGTATATCAAAGTCCACACAAATATTGAATCAATGCAAAGATAATTCAATCGTTTTACCCTCAATTTTCGAATTTAGACCAATGAAAAATATGATTAAGAAATGAATGCTTTACATCTCAATATAATAACTCAAGACAGAATGTAAAACTTCATTCATTTTCTTTATTTTTAAATCTAACGTTGGAGTTTCTAAAGCCCCTTCCACTCATATTTGTATGGCGCAAGAATACAATAGGAGTAGTATGTAAAATGTATGTTCTAGAGCCAAAATCCATTTTTTCACTAAATTGTCTCGGAATATACATATGTCCCAGAAAAATTTGAGAAATCCTTAACCACAATAACCGGTTTCATGGTTAAAATTTTTTTTGATTTTTACCATCCTAATTTTATCCATCACTCATTTAATAACATATCAACAACCACACTAATCACTTAATTAGCGTGTAACGGTGTGTCTATTAGTTAATGCTGCATATAAAATATAATGGTTTGTATATATATTATATGTGTCTACCGATTTACATGGATGAACACACCTATAATTCAATTATATTAATATTTTATGATGCCCCCAAGCTAAAGTATTAATATTATTTCCTAAAACAAACCTTTTATCATCATTTGAACTCAACGCTTTTTTGTTTAATTCCTCAGTATAAATTTCATGACCCCTACTTCTTAAGGTTGTCATCTTTTTATATTGGTCCTCTTTTGTAAATAAACACTCTTTATAATTATCAACATTTAACTCATTTTTAATAACTGACATTTTAATACCTTTACATCTTTTATCTTCCTTACCATCTAAAGTTTTATAACCATACATTTTTGCTCTTAAACCAACAAACTCACTCATAATTTTACCACCTAACTCATCTTTAAACTTTCCTACTACTCTAGCATTACAATCATTTCTTAAGGGATGGTCTTTAGGGTAATTACTTGTGTCAAATATTTCATTCACATCTTTTTCCATATCCTTATATAAATCTTCAGTTTCTATATCAAGGATGAAACTATCTGTATCAGTATAACACAAGTTAACCTTTTCACCATACTTAGCTTTATAATATTTATAATAAGTTTTTTGCATATGTTTTTTACTAATGTCTAAAATGCTTAATCCTAAATAAATAGGTTTATCATATTTTAAAACAGTTTTTTTCATATGTACCGCTGATAAATTTTCATTAAATATTGTTGTGTGGTTATAGTTTGGTTTTGCTACTAATTTCCTATAACGCTCCTCATTATTAACTAATTCTATATTTACCCTATTTCTAAGGTTTTCCATAGTCTTACCAAAAACTGAATTATTCATTAACTTAAAAAAATCTTTCTCAAAATTATTTTTAGCTTTTTTTCTTAGTTCAATGTTTGTATCAATATATATTTTAAGCCATGGGCTCTCCTTAAACTTAATTCCTCGGTGTATTTTAGTAATCTTTAAACCTAATTCAACATATGTTTTTAAAGTTTCATGATGAATAACATAATTCTTTTTATTATTTAAATTTGGTATAAGTTTTTCTACTTTGTCTATTTTCAAACGTTCAGGTGCTAAAGGAAAGTCATTGTGTAAATCATGCAATTCTTTAGGATATTCTAAATCTACTTCTAATATACACGGAATTTTTTGCCAATTTTTTAATTCTTTATCTTTCATCCATTTAAAACCATGAGTAGGAAGAGAGGAACTCATTGCCCCAGCATAAAGACTATTTGCATCAACATACATTAAATAGTTCGAAGGTTTACCAGGGTCGTATGATTCACCCATATACTTATTATTTGCTTTTACATATCTTTTACTACACATACTAACACCTCCTCTGATACCCTTTTCACACATTAAAAGCATATCAACATCACTTATAAGTTCTAGACTTATTTCAGTTATTTTTAATGCTGCATCCCAAGCTAAACCAGGAGCAGTAAGATACCAACTAGGGTCTAAATCATAATTTTTACAACAAACATCTTTAAAGTTCTCAAAAACATCCGCTAAAAGTAAAACATCTATTTTATTATAAAGTTCTAAATAATCCTTAAATGTTTTCATATTAAAAGCTTCCCAAACTTTTAATGCATGAGCATAATCTTCATCACTAATTCCTTCATTATTTAAACTAGAGTAAAATGCTTCTTTAGGTGGTAATTTTTCCTCTTTAAGTTTATCAAAAGAATCTAAATATTCATAAGGAAAAACTCCTTTTCTCCTAACCAAAGGTAACTCATTAACAGTAAAATATTTTGGTAAAATTTTTAATTGGTTTTCTTCTAAATTACTCGAAAGTTTATCTAAACTAGAACTCATAAATTTAAAACTATCAACAAATTTAATTTTATGTGGTATATTTTTTCCAACCCAAATATCTTTACTAAAACTAATATATTTTTCTTCATTGTTTGGAATGCAGTCAATCTTCCCTTCAGATTTACCAAGACATTTAATAAAAAGATGAGCGTCATATCCACTAAGATTATGAAGGTATACCGGAGTAAAGTTAGGATTTCTAGCTTTTAGATTGCATTCACTATGTGCGGCGCCCCTATATTTACCAGTAAAATGACAATGGTCTCTAACCTTAACATTTTTAACATCATCAGTGAATTCTTCATTACAAATCCAACAATGTGTTTCTTTTTTATATTTTATTTCTTCCTCTGGTGTAATTATAATAGATTTTGGTTTTTGGTGATATTTTTGGTGGATTTCTCGTATATCAGTCTCTAACCATTCTATAAAAACTTTACCAGCATTTTTTCCAACATAACTTCTTAATATAGGAGCGCAGACACTATCATCAAAGCATTTTATAATATAAACAAAACTACAAGGTATATGCTTTTGATGTTGTATAGTATAACTTTCTTCTGGGTTTTTTTGGCATGTTTGTATAGGTTTTAAAACACTTTCAAAATCAGCATATACATTAAAAGGAATCATTAATTTTTTACAATGATTTTCAAAAGCTAACCTTGTCCCTGGTTTTGGCATTTCTAAACTAATAGGCTCGAATTCATTACAATATTTTTTATGTTTTACTAAAAGTTCTTTAGTAGTGAAATGATTTAAACATCGTTTACAAAATTCTAAAGGTTTACAGTTTTTTGTTACTTGACTTCTAATTAATCTATGGAAATCGTTTATAAGAGCGTAGTGTGTGTTTTCCCCAATTTGAATGAAAAGAAGGTCAACATGATTATCTTTTTCCTCTTTGGTAACTCTTAAAGGATAAATAGTGTTTTTTATTCCTTCCTGATACCCATATACATTTACACTAATTTCAGGATTTTGCTTTTCAAACTTACTAATATCACTAAAAGAAACAGGATAGTTAATTCCCTCCATGTTTAAAGTATGTTCCATTTTTTTCAAAACACCATCAACTCTTTCTGGATGGTTTTCTTTTGGATTAAGCGCTCTTAAAATAGACCATAAAAAGCATTTATTATCTTTATTTCTTATATTAATAACTGCTTTTTTGTCAGCAATCCATTTTGGTAAAGATAACCAACCATGAGCTATTAAAGGGTCATAAATTTCTGTATGTATTTCTAGTTTTACGATACTTCCAAAAGTCCAACCACTACCTTCTCTTTGGAAATTAGCTAAATTTTCTAAAACTTCATCTATCATTTGTTGTAATAAATTTTCTACTTCTCCCCCATTTAAATTTAAATGTTGACCACTATGAAAGGCACGCTCAACAGGGGGTTGCTCAATCTCTGTCATTAACCACATTTTACATATAAGTCTAAGTTTAACCTTTGTTTGTAAATTATTCCTAAGAGTATTTATAATACGTGTGTGGTTTTCTGTAAAAAAATCTTGTGGAGTATAATTTCCTATACCATCTATAACATATTGAGTTGTATATCTTCTAAATCCTGAGGCTTCTTCTCTAACCTCAAACTGTCGCCCTTGGGGATAGTTTTCTCTAACATTAGCAACAATTTCATCAAAAATTTGTGGTAGCCGTTCTTCAGCTACATTACCAGTTAACCAATTAGTAAAATTATTGATTCTACGTTGGATTGATTGAGGTATAACACTAGTTATAGCTCTTCCAACATTTGCCGCGGCCGTTCTAGTTATATTTGATATTCTATTAAGCCAACTCATTTTATAAAGTAAATATAATTTCCTTAACTATCTATCAAAAATTTTATTATATCTGTGTATAAATATAATAAAATTACTGAATGTTAATCCTATATTTATCTTTCCAAACCCTTCCATTCCAATTCTCAATCGTTTGTGGACAGCGGTCTATAAATTTACCTGCCTTATAAATCGATGGAAAGGTTTTTATTTCTCCAGTTTCAACATCCTCTAAACTAACTTCCTTAGGATTATACATAATAGTTTTTAATCTATCAAACTTAGGGTCTTTGTTTTTTTCTTTTTTAGGTGATTCATTTGGAAACAATCCATGTTCTTTCACCAACTCAACTAAACGTTTTTTATCCCAGTATGAGTAGAAATTTATATTATTTTCTTTAAGAATTTCTTTTAAATCTGTAACCTTTATCATTTTTATATAGGAAAGAAAAAAATCTTAATACACTACACTCATTTTATTTCCATCAGACTGGAAGTTAATTAACCTATCACTAATAATAACAGCATATGCTTCTGTGTTCGCAAGCACATTTTCAGTAAAATGCGTTTTAATTTGGATATCGGTGACAGAGTATTTCAATCTCTCACTCTGTTTGGAAACATCAAACAAAAACAAAGGATAAAGGGTTTTATAATCTGAGGGAGTAATGTTAGGGTTTGACACCATTTCATTCATGTTATAAAACTTAGACCTAAATAGAGAAGCGTCCCCATACACTCTACTAAATTGGTTTGCAACGAATGAAAGATTATAATCAACAGCGGGATATCTAGTAGAATTTAACGTAACATAAATGTTTTTAACGTTTCTATGGTCAAATATGGCTGGATTTTGTTGTTGATTACCACTTTTACCAGTTTGAAAGCCAACAATGATAAAACGTGGCACCTCAGGTGATGATTTAACAGAAAGTCTCCAAGTAAATGATGTTGACTCGGGAACCGCGATAGAGTCGCACTGTCTCATTCTATATCCAACTGGTATTTTTTCTTTTTTCTCAATAATTTTATAAAGTTGCATTTTCTCTTCATCTGCGGGTAGCACGTGTGGCATAAACCAAGATATTTTAGTTAAATTAATTCTACCATCAACAGGAGCAGCAGCAGCTCTAAAGATTGCGTCATTATCATTATTTCTCGTTAATGTGAGAGTTTGCTTCATTCCATACAATATCTTATCATAATCATCACAAAAACCAAATATATGTTTTAATGGAACTCTGAAGCTAAAGGTACCTCTTGGGTTAGGACTACTAATAATATAATTTCTTCGTACAACAAAACCCAAGTTATAGGTACCAGCATCACCAGGATTAGAAGCAGCAGCGGTGTTGGTGTCCTTATACCAACATTGATTTAACCCTTGTGATTTAGAGAAATCATCCGGATATTTTAACAAACCAAGCATTGTAGTAGCCTGACCAGGATTCAATACGGATTCAATCTCCATACCTGAAAGTTGATACTTAATATTTTTAAAAAGATACATAAGACCGTTGTTTGTTAAAGAAACATTGGTGTTAGCAGCGTATTCTGCTCCATCATCACTTCTTAGTAATTGTCCTTCAATAAGTAAATAACTCTCACTAGGATGAGTAAAAATATCTTGAGTCTCAATGTTAATTCTAATATCTCCTCCTGAGCTGTTGAGATTGGTACCTGTGATTGGTTCATACTCATAGTGTTCATACTCAGTAATACTATCATCTTTTAAGATTGGTTCGGTGATTCTTAAAATGTCCATTTTATAATAACAATTATAATTTTAAATGAGATAAAAATTATAATTGTGTTACTTAAATTTCAAACCAAAGCTGGGGGAAAGACTTATTTTCATCATTAACAAACACACCTCGAAGTTTAATGCTTTTTGCAGTATCTAGAATAGTTTTAGGATAAACTCTATTACCGTATACAAGTGTTATTTCAGGTATACCCCAATTTTTTAAATATTTATTCACCTTTTCCTCAATCTCTTTCATCTTGATTACTTTTTCAGGAGATAACTTCACAACAGCTTTTTTATAACCATATTTCGTTTTATTAATTTCGAGGATATCACAATCTTCTATGTTTAAAGAAGCGCCTACTATTTCAATAGTAGCAGTATTGTATTTTTTATAATCTACACGATTAAAATTTAATATAGACATTCTCTTTTTTATAAGTAATATGATTTTCTTTAACTTATTTATATTTTTTTTCTTCATACTATTTTAATACCCGCTCCACTGTTTAATCTTTTAACTAAGTCTTGAATAGCAATGGCACTTCCATCTATTAATGTACTAATGTTTTGCGTTTTAGGAGTATCATTGGGTTTTGGTGTTGTATTATATTTTTGTAAAATTTGCTTCGATTTTGGTGTTAAAGCTTTCATAACTAATTTTTTTCCTACATCTACAGCTGCACTTTTTCCAACCTCTAAAGCTTTCTTTGCACCTTCCTTAGCTACACTCTTTCCTACATCAAGGGTAGAAGACGCAATTTGTTTAGCTGCACTACTAGTAAAAAGCCTCGCTAAAAAGTTAGCAATACTATCAAAGATTCCGGCACCACCGTATGAATACCTTTTTTTAAATCCGTGTTTCTTAGTGATTATCATCTTTTTATAGTATAGACATTAAATTTTTATAAGCGTGTGAATTTAAAACACCTTGTCTTTTTAATTCATCACAAATGCTTACTACCTCATTTCTTACACCTGTATTACCTGCTTCTTTACTTGCCATCAACAGGTCTAGTCTTTCTATTAATGCGTTAGGGTCAGATGGGATAACAATTCCTTTTCCTTCACGCTTTTTCATACTAACCCAAAGAGGTCTAAGAATTTCAGCCCATTTTTTCCCTTTAGAACTTTTAGGATATCGTTCATCTGGGTCGTTATTTCGATGAAGAGCGTTGGTTCGTTTCATTAAATCGTGATAATTTGTTAAATCCTCAAATGTATATATTTCTCTTGGTTCTTTAGCAACAATTAACTCCCAAAAACCAGGTGTTCCCATATATATCTCTGTACCAAGAACAATATCATCATGCTCAATTATGACAGCTTTGCTACCAATATAAAATTTACCATCTTCATCACGTAATCCAAATGTTCTATCAACATCAGTACCAAGATATTTTGTTAGATACTCCCTTGCAAGTGGTCCAATTTCAAATGTACCTTTATATTCATCCAATTTCCTTTCCTTAATAGCTGGTTTTTCTCCAGAGGGATAAGCTTCTATTGTTGGAAAGGTTGGTAGATTAATAGCTTGTGGTAACTGTTCAATAGCTTCTTTAATAGGTTTAAGTCCTTCTGTAACCTCCTTAGCTGTAGCTTTTTGCGTTTCCGTTATAGGTTTAAAAAACTTTGATAAATCGGTTTGAAGTTGTTGTTCACCTGTTCTCTCTGCTAGTAGATTATCCCGAATCTTCTTTTTCGTTTCGAGATACTCTTTTACAATTAAGTCTCTTTTTGCAGGGTCAGTTATTTTTAGAAATGACATTTTTAATTAGCAGCATATTTTTTTTAACGTAGATTTTGTAATAGTTTTTTGTAACAGTTTTTAACAATTTTAACATATAAAAACATTATATATTCTCTTATATATTACATGTCTGAGGAATTATCAATTTCACACATACACTTACACCTATACCTAATTTTAGGAAATTTAATTTTAGGAAATCTAATACGAGAGGGAACCTCCATGGTTCTTTTCAACGAGCCTCCGAAAGGACTCACGAGCTTCTTGTCTTCCTTTTTCTATCAAAGATTCTTCGTTTTCAGTAGAAATCTTTTTCTTGATATTGGTACGTATTTCTTCCTTCATAACCTTATACTTCTCTACTTCTTCCATAATCAGTTTAAATTCATCATCTGAAACAATACCATCCACCAAAGCCTTGGAAATATGTGTTGAAAGAGTATCTAATTTTGCATCTGCAAGCATTCTAATCTTCATATGCTTTTCTGCTTTGCTTCTAGTATTTCTTACAACAAAATTACCAACTACGCTTAGAAGACCAACTCCTAAGGCAACTCCTTCTAAGGCAACAACAACGGGAATCGCTACTACTGTAGATAGCAGTCCAATTCCTCCTGCACCTGCACCTAAAGCTGTTGTAGCTAAAACAACATCAACATTGCTTATAATTCTTGAAGCACGTAAATACTTTTTTGCTAGAACGTCTCTAGTTTGAACTTCTTTCTCAAGGAATTGTTGTATCTCTGAAATCTTTTGTAAACGATAGGAATGACCTTTGTCATCTCCCATTGCATGCATTTCAATAGGTGGAGCGCTTGCGGTACCTCGTTCTTTAGGTAATATAGGATATATTTTATTAGGGTGTTCCTGATTTGTATCTGTCATTTTATTAATATAATAATTTTTTTATGATAAATATTTTAGATAGCAGAATAACTCTCCCTCAGGTATTTCGATTGGTTTTTGCGAGAAATTATAAATGTAGACTAAGATATCATTAACGTCATTATCAAGATGTGCACCATTAAAAATGGTTAAACCATATTTCCATTTATTACTAATAGATATCACTACAACTCCTCGTGTAGTTATATAACCAAATCCTAGTGGAACTCTCATACCATCATTAGGAGGAATCTTGATAGTTAGTTGTGAGTATATTTTCCATTTTAGAGAATCTTGCTTTAAGGGAGGATATCTTACTCCATGTAAATGAGGTTTCCAAAATATAGTTTTATGTTGGGTAGTAATATTAGGTTTTATACCAAATTTATGTATATCCATTTTTATTTGTTGTAAATAATATTTAAATATTACAATATAGCTCCTAGGATAGGGATATTAGCAAATGGACTATTAGGTCCAAGTAAAAGTCCTTTTCCATCATACATTTTTCCTCCTTGCTTTAAATACAACCCATCACCAACAGAAGCTAATCCTTTACCTTTGTATGGTTTTAAGTATAATCCACATCCATCAGTTTCAACTTGACAAACACACCCTCCTTTTTTAAGATAAAGACCTGACCCCATAGCTTTTTGAACACCTGTTTGAGCTAATCCAGAAAGAGCACCAACACCTAAAGCTGGTAAAACGGTTTTTGCAAGCATCGGTAAAGCTCTAGCAGCCAACCCAGCTAACATTCCGAGAAAACCCCCTTCTATCTTCATGTTATATTTAAGTTGTTTTGCAGTCATTTTAATAGTTATACCTCTACCCTCCTCATAGGCTTTAGCCATTTTCTTTGCTTGTGAATTGCTAATTGCTAAAACATCATTACCTTGTAAATCTTCACGACCTAAACGAATACTTACTGGGCAACCAGCTTTAACAGCATGTTGAAGTTTTTCTTTTTGTCCTTCAGATATATTTACTTTAACATTAGTGTAACTCGTCATTTTATATACAACTATTTTTTTATTTAGCTCATCTAGCTTCTCTAATATGAAACCTAATTGTTAAATTTTCACCTCTAAGATTTAGTAAATTGTCATTTTGGTCAGTAATATTTACCTCTAGGTTATGTATTTCATTTAATGTTATTGGTAAGTATACTAAATTAATTGGTGACTCAATTATTTTATATCCAGGTGCAACATCCGGGAAAAAGGAGTAAATAGTGTTTTTTGTTGAACCATTAACATAACTTCCTGAAATAATATCTATGTTAACAAGCAAACTATTTATGCTAAGAATGTTCACTACATTCTCTGACTCGTAAAATCCTTGTGTATATTTAGCACGAGTAAATCCTAATACTTTGGCAATGGAGCCTGGTTGATTAAAATCTACTTGATAACCATCTTCTAAGGTAATAATAGACTTTAGAGTATTGGTGTTTGCAGAAATGTTAATAGGATACTCTTCATTAACTCTATCATAATGACCCTTTTTTCTCATTTCCTGTTGAATGGTGTCATTAATGCTAACAAGGTCATAACTTCCTTCAGGTATCCGTATTTTAATCCATGAATTACCATTGTCTGGAGAATAAACGAATATGTTGTTCGTTTCATCAATGTTTGGAAAAGAGTAGTAAGTTTCAAGGTTTACCAGAGCTATTTCATATACTTTATCCTTTTCCAGTTGAATTGGAGGATTAAACCTTGTTCTAAAACGTGTTTTGTTGTCGCTTACTATGATTTGAAGTGATGTTTTATGGTTTGTATTTTTTACAATTTGTTCTAAAAGTTCTTCCATTTTTATAATATTTAAATATTTTTTATACTGATTTAGGTATGTAAAAATTGTCAAAACCGTTTCTATACTTTCCATCATGTTTTTTACTGGTTAAGTCAATAATAGCAAAACCATGTGGTCTTTCCCATGCCTTTTGGCAAAACTTTCTAAACTCATCCTTAGACATATCTTCACCTATGTGGTCGCTATAAATATGATTAAGGTTTTTTAAATCTTGTCGGAAAAGACAAATAAAATTAGCGTTTTCTCTAATAGTTTGTCTAGGTAGTCTAAAATAATTCTGTGAGAGGTAAAAACAGTCAACATTACTATGCCTTCCTCGAATGTAGTAACACTCACATTTATTTTGCTTTTCTAAAAGTAAATCATCGAAAATCATTAAATTTTTATTTCCTGAGTTTAACTCTCTCGGGTCAGGTACATCACTAGCATTTTCAAAGAAGTTGCAATTTATATCCGATTTGTTTTTAATCGTCTTAATCCATTCTTCAACTAAAGCTGTTGGTACAATGTTTAGTTCTTGTATCTCATCACGCATGTTAAACAACCTTAAGATACATTCTTTTGGTAGTTTTTCTTCAAAAGCCTTTTTTAGTATTCGGTATTCCGGTTGAAAAAGGCTTTTTCCAAAAACACTCAAATCGTTGTAGTCAAGCCAATCTGGTCTGAGTAAAAGGTTTAACAATAAAGTAGTTTTACCACATCCTGATTTACCTATAATTAAACCCCTAATACTTTTTGGTAAAAGAGAGTGATTAAATCTCTTTGATACTACTTCATTCCATGATAAGTTTATAATATCCATTTTTATTTAAATATTTTTATTTTTTATATATAAAATAAAATGTATTGTGTTAAATGTAAAAAACATACTGATACGAGTGATATAAAATATACTATTTCGAAAAATGGAAGAAATATGAATCAGGGAAAATGTGTTATTTGTGGAATAACTAAATCGCAATTTATAAAAAAAAAACCACTGGGAGTAGCATCTTAAACAAATTTATAAATAATTTACCTGTTGAAATGCATCTTCCCGGTCACAATTTTACAGGGCCAGGTACCAAACTAAATGAGAGGTTAAATCCTGATTTAACACCGAAGGAATGGAGTAAACCTATAAACCGCGTTGATAAAGCTGCTTATCACCATGATGTTTGCTATCTTAAGCATGATGATACAAAAACTAGGAATGAGATATGTGATAAAAATATGTTAACAGAGTTAGAAGGTATTTACAATCCTAGTATTAGAGAAAAAATGGAAAAAGGTTTGGTAAGTAAACTCATTGGAACGAAGATGAAATTTGGAATGGGAGTAAAAAAAAAAATTTCGACACTTTAAAAACTTTAGCGGAAGAATTACATAAACCTGTAAAAAGAAATTTTAAGAAAAGGAGAGTTAGAGTAAACGGTATAGATAGGATATGGGCTGCGGATTTAGTAGACATGCAAGCATTTTCTAAGTTTAATCGTGGTGTTAAATACCTTCTCGCTGTCATTGATATCTTTTCTAAATATGGATATCTGGTGCCATTAAAAGACAAAACAGGAAAATCTGTTGCTATAGCATTAAAAAGTATTTTTAAGGAGAGAAAACCTGAAAAAATGTGGGTGGATAAGGGTAAAGAGTTTTATAACAAAGATGTAAAAGACTTGGTTGAATTATATTCTACCGAAAATGAGGAAAAATCTAGTGTGGTTGAGAGATGGATTAGAACAATGAAAGAAAAAATGTGGAAGTATTTTTCCGCTAACTCTACAAACGTTTACATTAATGTGCTACAGGATTTGGTTAAAAAATATAATAACACAAGGCATTCATCTATTAAGATGACTCCGGTAGACGCTAGTAAAAAAGAAAATGAAACGAGAGTTTGGAGAAATCTTTACCCCAAACATTTAGAAATAAGAGACTCTAATCCTAAGTTTTCCGTTGGAGATAAAGTAAGGATAACTAAAAAGAAAAAGACTTTTGAGAAAGGTTATACAACAAGATGGACTGAGGAGGTTTTTACAGTTTCTGAAGTAAAACTTACATCACCTATAACATATAAAATTAAAGATTTTAATGGAGAAGAAATACAAGGTACCTTTTATGAACCTGAACTGCAGAAAACCAGTCAAGAGCTGTATAGGATAGAAAAGGTTATTAAAAAAGGAAAAAAGAAATCTCTTGTAAAGTGGAAAGGTTATCCTGATGAATTTAATTCATGGGTTGACAATAAAGACATTAGAAATATTTAACTATAAAAAAATGTCAAATATTTCGATTGAAAACGTAATTTTACCAAATAAACCGTTGAACAATTTCGAATTAGAGGGTGCCGTAAAAAGATTAAAGATTCCTTATTTTAGAGGAGTTTTTTTACTAGATACATTACCGAGAAAACCGAGTAAAAAAGAATGTGGTATAGTAAACTTTGATAAAAGTGATGGGCCTGGTACACATTGGGTCGCTTGGTATAAAAATGGTAAAACTAAAATTTATTTTGATAGTTATGGCATACAACCACCTATTGAAATTCGAGATTATTTAAAAAGTCCAATACAGTACAATACTGACCAATTACAACAAGCTGGGCAAGTATTTTGCGGTCATTTATGTTTGTACATTCTAAAAGAGTTATCTAGAGGTAGCCAGTTTCAAAATGTTTTAAATAAACTTTTTTAGTACTATATAAAAAAATGCCTGTTAATAAATTTGGAAGAATGAAAGATGATGGTGAAACGAGTGAGGATGGTGTGTCACTCACTTACATAAATAATAATTTTTTACGTAAAGATGGAACAACTGTTGTTACTGGTTCTATAGACATGAATGGTAATACATTAACGAGGGTTAGTAATCCAGTAAATTCTCATGATGTTGCAACTAAGGATTATGTTGACTCCAACTCAGGGTTGTTGGATGAAAACGGTGGATACCATGTTAAAAATGGTTATTTAAACATGGGTTTTAATTCAATAAAAAACGTTAAGGACCCAACAGAATCGCATGAAGCTGCTACTAAAAATTATGTGGATAGGAGTGGTAAAGCAATAGTAGAGGAACCGGATGGTACCTTTTCCGCTGTTGCAAATATAAATATGAAAGGGTATCAGTTAACAAATCTTTTAAATCCAGTATATCCACAAGATGCTGCTACTATGGCTTATGTAGATGGTTTGAGGCGAGCTTTTGTTTACTTAGATGGAGTGTATCTAGCAGTTGAAGATGTTTCTATGGGTGGACGGAGAATTAGTGATGTTGGAAGCCCTTTAGAAAACCAACAAGCTGCAAATAAGTTTTATGTAGATACCGTTGTTGAGGCGGCTACCGCGGGTGTCAGAGCTATGACAAAAAAACAAGATGGGTCTTTTTTAATGAATGGTGAAATAGATATGAATGATAACCAAATTATTGGATTACCAAATCCTGATTCCCCTTACTCCGCTGTCAATAAACATTATGTTGATAATGGTGGGGCTATTATAAAAAATTGGGATGGAACTTTTATGGTAGCGACTAACATAAATCTTCGGGGTTTTTCTTTAAAAAACGCGGCAACCCCGGTAGAAGAGGGAGATTTAGCAACAAAATCCTACGTGGATAAAGTCTCCCACCCTATTATAACCGTGTGGGCTGAAGAAAATGGACCACTTGGAAACGGTAATTATGAGTTTTCATTTGGTAATGGTGCTTCAGGTGCTACCCATAGGATGGGTGGTTATTGTATGAATGCGCCAGGTAGAATTATAAGAGGTAGTTTATCAGTTGTTACAAGTGACCCTAATATACCAAAAGAGGTAAAAGTTAATATTGTGGTAAACGGAGTAGAGCTGGTTGATTACTCTATTACTAAAAAGAAAGATGAGACTTGTAGCTGTGTAGTTTTTCCTAAACCACTTGAAATAAAACAATGCGATATCATAAACTTTATTTCAAGAACAACCATCCCTACTGCGGAACACTCTTACATATCTATTTTGATAGAGTTAGACTTATAATTACACTAAATAAATATAACTCCTTTCTCAATGAGAAGTTATATTTATAAAATTCTTTTAACATAAGATTCTGTTCTACACAAAATGCATTTATTAGTTGTAAATTTATTACATTTTTCACATATTGGTATATGACCACAATTACAATATAGTACTTTAGGTTTAACTTCATTACATATAACACAAGATTCTGAATAAAAAGTTTTTGAGCCATTACTTAATTGGTTATTGTTTTCTATATTATCTTCTTCATCTAAATCTTCATTATCTTCTTCATCTTCTAGCGCAGAATACTCTTCAGTATCCCACCTATAATCATGAGAAAATCGTATCATAGGAGAAAGAACTGCCCCATCATAATGTATCTCATCACGCTCATACAATATATCATTATTAGATAAATCATTTATTTCTTCTTTATAAGTTGTTAAATATGTTTTATTCCATGGTTCTATTTTTAACCAATATGGACCTCTCCTAACTGGTGTTATATCACGACTACGAGAAAAGAGACCTATCCACATAGTTGAATTATATATACCATATTCATATATTTCTTTACTAAAATGATAATAAATTGCTGCTTTTACATTAATTAAATTTTGCACATAATCATAGGAACAAAAATTTGGGAAAAATATTTTTCTTTTTGATTCATTATGAACAGTTAATTCTTCATATTTATTCCTTATATGATTTTTTAACTTCTTTAATTCTTCAGATGTAAATCTATTTAGCACGTTCATTTTATAATATTTATTATTAATCTAACAGTAAAAATTCAAAAAAATTTATAAAAAAAAATTTCGAAATAAATTAAGAAATTATTAAACCCTATTAAAAAAGGAGGAGGGTTTAACATTAAGGTTTGTGTGTTCCACGATAATATTAATATCAGGAGTTATTTTTCTATAGTCTATTTAGCCATGTTCATCTTTTATCAAATGTTAGATAATTAACATTTCCTATGTTGCTTTATTGTGATATAGGAAATATATTTATATTTTAATGAAGATGTCGTTTAACATGTGTTTCCTCTCTACACATGGGACACCTATATAAATCATCTTTATCACATGAGTCACATATAGATATATGACCACAATCACAAAATAATACATTAGGTTTATTTTCATTACATATAATGCATAAATCCTCTAAAAATGTTTTGGTTTCTTGAATTTTTTTTGGTTTGTTATTTAATTCCTCTATTTCACTATCATATTCCTGCATATCATCATCCCAAACTTCATAATCGATACCCACTGCACTCCTTCTATTTCTATTAAATATCTCTCTATCACTCTCATCATCTGATGTTAGTTCTTCTTCTTCATTTTTATAAGCATAATTAGTTCTACCACTTCTTCTAATTAATGACCTCATTCCATACCAAAAATTCCTATGAAATAAATCTTCATCACTACTTACAATATAACTTTTACTTTCTATTGAAAAGTTTTCATCCATTTTAATATTAAATGATATGATTGGATATAATCTAAAACGAGGTTGACAGGATTGTCTATTATCATTATCAATTAAATCAAACAAAGCTTTTTCATAACCACTAATAAACTTATCACTATCAATAAATGGTATTTGAATAACATTTAAAACACCATCATTTGGACGATAATAAGGACTTGTGGGAGTAAAATATGAGTTTGGTAAACCTATAAAAATAGTTGTTGCTTCAAGGCCAGATTCATATCCAGATTCAGGTTCTTCAAACTTTTTTATACTATATAAGTAATAACTCAATGGTCTTATTCTTTTAAATAAATAAATTATATCACGCTTTTGTATATCATCATCTAATTCATCTGTTAATTTTATTCGATAAAACTTATTAACTGGGAAATAAATACTCATTGTATTATGTTTATTTTTAACACATTTTACTATTTTATCATAATCTTCATAACGTAATTTACGTAACACACTATTAGAATATTTTTCAAGATGTCTATTATGTAATACCATGCTCATTTTTATATTAATTATATATTTTTCTCTATAAAAATTCAAAAAAATTTTAGCTGGTTTTATAAGAGTCCCTCTAGCCCTATTTTCTAAACCTTCTTATGTTGTAGAAGGTTTAGATAAAGCAAGGGAATCACAATTGGAGCTAATGATAAATAGAATGGATGCTTCCAACGAAACGAAAAAGGAAGCAGTGTTTAGAAAATTAAAATTTTAAAAATTCAAAAAAAATTTAAAAATAAAATAAATAATTTTGAATTTAACTTGCCAACCCCATAACTAAGTATGTTATACATATAATATATATACAAACCATTATATATTATATGCAGCATTAACTAATAGACACACCGTTACACGCTAATTAAGTGATTAGTGTGGTTGTTGGTATGTTATTAAATGAGTGATGGATAAAATTAGGATGGTAAAAATCAAAAAAAATTTTAACCATGAAACCGGTTATTGTGGTTAAGGATTTCTCAAATTTTTCTGGGACATATGTATATTCCGAGACAATTTAGTGAAAAAATGGATTTTGGCTCTAGAACATACATTTTACATACTACTAATAGGAAAGCAGTTTTCAGATCCCCAATACTGAAAATTAACCAATAGAATGAAAGTAAATGAACACAGCAGTGTGTAGGACCCGCAAAAGTAACCTTCAGCGAAAGTAGTCCCGGCACAACGTGATTTTTTTTTTTCATGGAGCTATGAAAAAATTTTTTCAGCCGATCAGAACTCGCCAATGTTCATGAAAACAACTGATATTAAATTATTCGAATATACACTAAAAATGGAAAGCAGTTTGATCTGTGCCCCCAAAAAACTGTATGTAGCAATAGATTGAAATTATTTCAAAGCATACCTTGTTTTCCTCGCATAACCAAGCCATGTTAAAAGATCCAACTTCGAGTCCCGCATCTGCTGCCATGGCGTAGTAGAATAAACTTAGATCCCTGGAAAAAAAAGAAAGAAAGAAAGAGACACTTTTAGATGTTCCGGTTGGCGTGCTAAATTTTTTATTTTATTTGATACTTTGGGGTTTTATTTCTTTTTATATTTTTATTTATGAAAGCGGTTCCTTACTTATGTTCGAAATCCAAGTTAGAATAATAGGAAAAACAAAACAAACAAAAGTCATATCGTGTCATCTATACCATGCTCTGTGAAAAGGGGGCTTAAAGCAATTACAAAAGTATCGACCCAGGTCAGCCTGCGCAGTTCACGCAGGCTGACCGGGCACAGGCGTTCGTGTTATGACGAACTTCGCTACCTATATAATGTAATATATATATTACATTATATAAATAGCGAAGTTCGTCATAACACGAACGCCTGTGTGACCTGGGCCGAAATTTTTGCTATTGGTAAACTTTCTGCATGTCAAAGGACTATTCTACCTCAGGATTCAGTCTTTTGTTAGACAAAATGGATTTTACGGATATATAATAATATTACGATGACTTGCTCGGTGTTACACATCACAGAGACGCATTAAGCCCCCTTTTGCCAGAGCGTGGCTCATTTATCTCGTGGAGCAAAGGAAAATATCATAAAACCATACGTTTTACCATCCCTGTACGCTTTCAAGGCCTTTCTAAGGATGTAGCCTATGGCAGGATTTTTTTCAGCTATGAATCGAGACCATCTGGAAATAAAGCAAAAAAAAAAAAAAACGCTTGAACCATGCTCTGGCTAAAAGGGGCGTAATGCCTCTCCATCATAACAAGCAAGCCATCACATGCTCATGGACCGATAACAGTCACATTTTTATTAACCGACTTAATCATGAGATAGACTGGCCTTTGGACATACAGAAAGTTGACCATTAGCGAAAAGTTTCGACCAAGGTCAGCCTGCGCGGACTGCGCAGGCTGACCTTGGTCGATACTTTACGCAGATACATTAAGCCCCCTTTTCACAGAGCATGCTTCGCTTGTTTTAGCCGTCCAACGTCAAGGCTGAATCAATCAGATAGATCTAATCAAGTTTCTGATAGTATGTATGTTGAACTTGTTTTCATTGCCTGCTTTTGAATCCTCGGTCTGTTAAGCGCGACCCAGTGTACTTTTTTGGAAAGTGTAGATCAAGATCAGACTGCACAAAATGTGCAGTCTGATCTTAGATCTACACTAATGGTAAGGAAGCCAAATTTTAGTCCTATAAATACTATGGGCTAGAAATAACTGTTTAACGTACTGAGAACTAAATTTTACTAAACTTTAACCGGACAACTCAAATTCTTAGACTTGTAGAAATTGAAAGCATTTGCATAATGACGAATTAAGTAGGACCCAAAAGATTGAATTTGTCGGTGAAATGGTAGAAAAGATTGTGTGAAAATCAGAAAATGCTGGTTACTAGCATTTTCTTCTTGTCCCTACATTGTTTTAGAAAATATTTTTCTTCAAGATCGTTAAACCCCGGGGCTGTGTGGTAGAGAATTAAATTTTCTCACTCTGCCGCGGCGTAGACATTTCTTGGTTGTCTGCCTGTCCCCTTCATCAACTGATGAGCAATAGCTACACCTGCATCTAACTGCCCTCTCTGTCCAGCAAAGGAAAAGTAGTCCAAAGCTCGATCCTGCAATGACGGTATGAACGTAATTTAACCCTTAGGCTTCTAAGTGAGACTAACTGACCTTTTGCGGACAGTGTAGATCAAGATCAGACTGCACAGAACGTGCAGTCTGATCTTGGATCTACACTGTCCGATAACGACATACTCCCCCCTCCCCCCCGACAAAAAAAGAAAAAGAAAAAAACTTTGAAACGACATAGTTTTGAATCAGTCCAAATTGTAAACTTTTGCACACGAAAGTTTAAATGTGGCGAATTCTTAGGGAAAAAAGGATAGAAAACATTAATAGAAAAAGAAAAAATGCTGGTTAACAGAATTTTCACCTTTTCAAAAGCCTATTTCCTTAGCGTCAGTAGATCGACAGATCTAAGATCTTCCTTTCTAGAAATGTCTGTATATAGACCGACAGCCAAAGGATGTATCAATCATTCAATCAATAAGTAAGTCGAATAGACTAACTGCTATGTAAACAAACAAACAAACGAACGTACAAAAGATCGATCGAACGAACGAACGAACGGACGGACGGAGAAACGAATGAATGAACGAACGAACGAACAAACGAACGAACGAACGAACGAACGAACGAACGAACAAACAAACAAACAAACAAACAAACCGCATCAATGTCTGATCCAGGATAATGTCCAAGCAGATACATCATACCCAGATTGTAGGCGGCATCTGGGTTGCCCAGTTTGAAGGCTTGCTCAAAGTACTCGGCAGCTTTAACATCGTCCTTCACAAATTCTCTGGCATGCCAACCTAGGGCGTTAAGGGCCTGGTCGTTGTGCTTTGAAGAAATATATGGGATCTGACATGAGTTGGCGTTTGAGATAAAATTTTATTAAACGATTCTATGGAAAATGTTATTAAGTAAGCCTTTGGTGAGCTTAATAACATTTTTTCTTGACGAGTTTGATAAAAAAAAAAATATCTTAAACGCAAACGCATAACAGATTCATTTTTTCACATCACAGTATTGCACACATTATAGATCAGAAGATACAAAACCATCTATAGTTATACGCGCGGTAATATCCATAAAAACCCATTCAGTTCTATGAAATACGCACAAAATGACGTCACACAAGTGTGATATTAGACGTGTGTAAGATAAGAAAATTCGTGATGGGTATGTCACACTGAAAACAAAGGAGGTTATATGATAAAATCAGGATCCGAATTCTGAATTGCATTTTTAGTCTGATTCTCAAGAATTTTCTAAGTTTTAGAGTAACAAAATTTCTGATTGGCAAAACCACAAAGTTTACCCAATCAGAAACTATGTTAGTTTCTAAGTTCAGAATTAGACTAAGATATACAATTTTGAATGGTTAGTGAAGATGCACCCTGTTATCGTAAAATGGCTAGTCTCCAACATGCGAAAAGGGGCTTTCGGACATTTGCTTAAAGTGTCGTCTCGGATCAGCCTGGGCAGTCCGCGCAGGCTAATCCGAGACGGCACTATATGTGAACATCAGATTTTTTCCTACAGCAGACTTGCGTGAAACAGAAAATTACACACGATCGGAAAGTGTCGTCTCGGATCAGCCTGCGCGGACTGCGCAGACTGCTCCGGGACGATATTTTACTCAAATGTCCGAATGCCCCTTTTCGCGTGTTGCAGGCCATGTATGAAAGATACGTACTCTTGGAAAGCCTTTCAAAGAAACAATACAAAACATGATATTCTTACGAACATGAAAGTTCGCAACAAATGCATAGCTGAAATACATGTACAAACCACGCTGGCTGGGATTCGAACCCGTGCGGCGAAGATCCTCGTTACTTGAGACTCAAAAGACTAGTACACTAACCACTGCGCTAAAGAGAATTTTCCCTAAAGCAATTGCTAGGTTTGGATTTTATACAGGAAGAAGCTGTGCGGTAAGGAAGGAGTGATCTCCTGTAACACACACCCTCTTAAAGGTCATCATGTTTGTTGACATGCAACCTTATTCGGCAGTAAAAATGGCTCAGTGGCTAATCCCGGACGAGCCCCCATCTTACAAACATGAAAGTTCGCAACAAATGCATAGTTTAAATACAAAACACCCCTCGTCTGGGATTCGAACCCGTGCGGCAAAGATCCTCGATTATTGAGGTTCAAAAGACCGATTCACTAACTACTGAGGTAACGACAATTCTTTCCAACGCAGTTGCTAGGTTGATTGATTGATTGATTGATTGGTTATATGGTGTTTAACGCCGTTCACAACATTATTTCAGTTATATCGCGGCGGCCAGTGCACCTATCCATGCTTTCCTGGAGTTTTTTTTTTTTTAACCATTACTCCGCACAATTTACTTTCCAAGCCACTGGCTGCTTTCCCACATAGCCATCGTCGAAACAATGGTCAGCGGTGGGAGAGGAATGAATCCTGTCGTAATGACTATCATCAATCCTCGGAAGGAGATTGGCCGAGCTAGGGATCAAACCCACGACCCCCTGTTCTCAGGTTCTACACGCTACCTACTGAGCTACCGAGGCTTAGCGCAGTTGCTTGGTATTGATTTTAAATACGGTAAGAAGCAATTGGGTAAGGAAGGAGTAATCTCCCTTTACAACACTAGGGAAAAAAAAAAAACAAAAATAAGGGAGAGAAATTTTGACAACTCACTTGCTTCGCTGCTTTTTTAATATGTTTAAGTCCTTTATCTATATCCTTTTCCGCTCCTTGTCCCTGAAATACCGAGTATAACAGCTCGAAAGGTTTTTCAAAGTAAAATATAATCTCTGCAAATGACGACGTTTGCGGACGGCGTATATTCAAGATCGCACAAAACGTGCAGTCTGATTTTCAAGCTACACCGTCCGCTACACGATACTACACTATGACCTAAACAAAAAGTGTCTGTAGCTTTGGTGGACATCCTCCTTTTTGTCCGCGAGAAATTATCGAATAGACTGTATTGAACTATGCTCTGTGAAAAGGGGGCTTAATGCATCTGCAAAAAGTATCGACCCATGTCAGCCTGCGCAGTCCGCGCAGGCTGACCTGGGTCGAAACTTTTTGCTATATGTCATTTTTCTGCATGTCCAAGGATGACTCTCCCTCCAGATTCAGTCGTGGACAAAATGCATTGTATGATTCACGTATTATGTGATGATTTACATGGTACGATACATCACGGATATGCATTAAGCCCCCTTTTGCCACAGCATGGCACATGTAAGAGTAGTTGGCTGTGAACGAGTTATGTAGGAAATACATTTATAAATATAACAAAACTTAAAGAATACAATGTAGAATTAGTTCTGAGACAGACCATGAAATTCTTTCCTTTTTCGCCATCCATGTATTCGTTAACTCTTCCCACTACCGAATGTGAATGAAACTGGTTCTCAAAATACATTGTGACAGAAGTTCAGTTATATATTTCTGAAGAAATATATTTCGAATACAATGAAAATTTGTTTTCCAAACAATATATAGCCATGGTTGTCTGCAGCGTGGACCAATACCGAAACTTACCCTCATCAGCACTATACCATAATCATACTGCGACTGCGCATCGCCTGTTTCCGCACTCATTCGGAAATATTCTAAAGCGTCCGCTAAGTTCCTCTTCAGTCCATGGGAACCCCAGTATAGAAGTCGTCCTATTCTAGTCTAAAATAAACGGAACAACGTGTATAGTGTCTTAATACCAAGGATCTTTTAAAAATCCATCACCAAACATCGAAATGTTCATTGCTCGATCAACAGACACCATAACAACAACAAAAAGGCATGTTTGCGAATCGCCTCTATATCGTATAAAGTAATACAAGTTATACCACTAAATTGGAGAAAATAGGCCTCCTATCCCTTTTGAAAGAGAATGATTAATTGAAACGGGACGATACAAACTGGTTATCGGTGTAAATGGGTTCAGAAATGAATTATCTTTGGTTCCATGACATCTATAGGTTCAAAATGAAACCAAGTACCGAAGCTGATCTCTCGAGTTTTACACAAGCTTTTACATAATCTGGATCCATACCTCTTTTTGCAAAGTAGGTAAACGATAAATTGCTCGTATTAAGCAAGTTCTCTATTTGCCACAACATTCAACTTTTACGATGTGTTCTATAAATCCTTAGGCAGCCAAGGGACTGGGCGTGCTTTTATGGGCAGTGTAGATCAGAATTAAGCTGCAAAGACCTTGGATCCAAACTGTCAGATACGATTAGATATTTACTTTGAAAAGAAACTTAAAATCTTTACAAATGGTTAGAGATTGTTCATTTATTTATGAATACCCTACCACAAAACAAAATTTTAGATTTTTCCGAATTGAAATCATTGGAAGACTACAACTTAAATATGGTTGAAATTGTTGAATTTGATAAAAGGGTATAAAACATTGTTGGAAAAGGAGAAAATGCTGTTTACCAGCATTTTCTCCTTTTCGAACAATATTTTCAAAAGCCATCTTCCTCAAAGGCGTTAAAACTCGGGATTTTGGCGGTAAAAGTTTAAGTAGTATCCTTTCTTTATAATTTTTTTTTCAAAGTCGTCTACAGCAAAATGTCTTCCAGAAGGCAATGAGTTAAACTTACTTGGGCTGACAATACGCCTTGTTTGGCTTGATGTTTCAACCAATAAAACACGTCCCCTTCTTCGTCCGTCTGTTCACGCAAAGCGGCTTCGTCTGTAAGCCGGATAGATTCCGTGAGAACCTACGTAGACGTTAAAGTACAACCTGCTCTGATGTCATGCAATTTCTAATTGGTTGAACTTATTGATATTTAACTAATGATTTATGCTTCATTTTTATCAACTGAAAATCACTAGGTTGAATACTAAATAGAGTAATGGCAGTATCTTTGAGTAAGTTTGGCTACAGATTAAGTAAATATAGACTCTGACTATAGTAATGTTCTTTTATAAATTTAGTTTCTCCAGTTTGTTTCACTATAAAGCATGGAGATTTTAGACCCATGTGGGTTGAGCTCATTTCGCAAAATTTCCAGAAGTAAGGTATTGCTTTCCAAAGTACTGAGGCAATAGTAAAGAAACATGTTGAACACCAGTCTAATTCTAAGTATGAATGGCGTTTTCTTTGAAGAACGTCTCGTCAGATTGGATGTTTCCGGACAATAAGCCGCTGCACTGTATAGGCCGCGACCTTTCATTTTAACCATTTTAGAAATCAAATTTATCATATAGGCCGCCTCGGCACATAGGCCGCGGCTGATACGCTTGGTTAATGTACAATGTTATCCATCTATAGATAAATGTACCCGTATATGTACTATAATAAACACATGAGAAAAAAAAACCTTTGTTTTTGTTTTTCCATTTGAAAAAAACTTCCCCTTCTGCAGATCAGATCACTCAGAGGACTGGAGACCGTTATCATTCATTCACCTGTTGTTGAATGTTTTAAAGAAATTTCGAAATTGTCAAATTGTCACTTCGACTCTGAATAATTGACGATACAGGCCAAACAACGCCTTTAATTGCATTGCCAGTTCACCAGTGATTGGTACCAACCGGCATTATCAATCAGGAGGTGTGAAAATCAAGGGTAGTCACGAATTTTAACACATTCGTAAGTTTGCAAGCGGATTAATTTTCCTACCAATTAAAGGTATTAGTGTCCGAAAAAATACATGAAAAGACGTGTACCAAAATGGCGCCCTCATTCGTGGACTGGTTTCCTTAATTTTCCGTTTTACAGACCGCACAAAAAGACCAATGACAAAAAATAAAACTAACGTATAAGCCGCTTCGTCTTATAGGCCTCACCCTTGAAAGTTTCCACTTTTTTAACAGATAGGCGGCGGCCTATTGTCCGGAAAATATGGTACCAGATTGTTGTAGTTCAGAATTTGAGTTAAACTAAGAATGTTACACGGGCACTAGTGCTGGTAGATGTCATAGAACATAGGTAAGTACATTTATGGCAATATAACTGAAAAGAGGAAAATAAAAATAAACAAGAAATATCCATCAAAGATAGACGACGTAAATTTGTCTGCAAATAGGTAGGGACCCTATGAATAAACATCTCTACATTTTTGACCACACGGGCACTTAGAATGAACATGTCCACAATCTTAACCTATTTATTCATTTGTTAGCAGTACCGAAAAGTTGGTCAAAAGCCATCACATTCACCTACGCCGAAAATAAATAAATAAACGCGATAAGAACCACATACAAAATTAATTCCAACGAAAACATACTTACATCGGTGTCTCTGTGGATCTCTTTATCTTGGCGAGTTGTATCAGCTACATACTTGTAATATCCTGATGTAGGGAATTGAAGTTTTTAAGTTAACCACATGTTTAACAGCATACGTACGACTCGTAATTGTTATGTTCTTATTGAAAAAGTGTTTAAATTGACTTATATTGTATACGATATCTTCTTGTAATATTCTTATTCAGGTAAATGGAGTATTTATGTTTACCACACGTGTATAAGATACATAATCGTAATATCCTTGTAAAAACAATTAAGTGTATAAGCTGGCCGATGATTGTACAAAATTCTGTGTTGTAATATCCTTCGATATTTAAGCAAGAGTTGTATTAGACATGTAGCGCAATATCCTAATAAGAACCGTTTAAGTTAACCGATGATTGTATCAGATACATTCTTGTAATATCCTGCTATAGACAATTTAGTAAGAGTTGTATAAGATAATAAGTATTGTAATATCCTTTATTATTCAAGTATAGTGTTAACTTGAGCGATAGTTGTATTTGCAACGTACTCATAGAACGGGATGTTTAAGTTTCCTAATATGTATAAGCTATCGGTACTCTATATTATCCTTATAGGAAAATATGATGTAAACATTACGGATAATTGTATCAGAGGTGTCCCTTTATAACGCTATTGAAAAAAATATTTAGTATTTAAGACATGCATTTGCTGCATGAGATACGTCATCATAAAATCCGGTCTATACGAAAAGCCAGTCCTTCAAAACTTACTATAACTTTGTTCCAGATCCAGCGCTACGCCGTCCAATCCGTATCTGTGTTTGTGTCCAAGAGCTAGCTCGGATAATCTATTGCTCTCCAAAGCAGCCAACATTAGGAAAGCTTGACTCTGGAGAAAAAGAAGCAATGAGCATCATTTACATTTAGTTTTATTTTTATACACCAAATAAATCTTTATTGTCGTTCTTAATTCTGTTATAAAACATATACATGTAACATTGATATTTTTTTCTGAGTTTCTTACTTTTGGTCATAAGGTCTCACAGTATTTATTACCAATTAACTGCGTATTTCAGTTCACAGAGAAAGCATGAAACTGATAACTGAATAATCATTTGAATGGAAATATTGTAAGATAAATAAACATATGTACCTGTATTTCGTCCGACTTTACAAACAGACCATTGTTCAAAATTACAGATAACATAAACATTGCGTCACTGTTCCCGTAACAAGCTGACTGTTTGAGGATAGGTACTATTTGGGGTATATTTGCAATGTCTTCTTCCTGGAAAGTAATAACAGACAGTTATAAGATATTCTAGAAAGATCGACTTTAAACTATAAATAGAACACTAATGGCCTATTCCCACCGCCGAATTGAGTGCCTCGATCGCACCCGACCGCCGAATTACACGCCGGAACCCTATTAGTTGTACGGTTAGGTGGCAGGGGACTTGGAAACATGTTCACGGCTGTGGCAAATTATGTCGCCCCGAGCCAAAGGCGAGGTGGCGACATGATTCGCCACAGCCGTGAACAAGTTTCCAAGTCCCGGGCCACCTGACCGTACAAAGAATTTATTATACTGCAAAGTTTTACCATTCCAACGTGTATTCAGCGAAATTTCCCCGTTTATGTACCCACGAATTGAGTACACTGATGACATAGAATTTCCCTTCTGAGTGCCTCAATTCAATGAAAACTGAGGTCACTGAAACTGACGTCACTGAGAACTGACGTCACTGAAACCTTGGTAAAACGTGCAGTTTGTGGATGAACTTGATGATGTCACTGCGATGGACATTCGTCAAATTTTTATTCAAACATGGATTTAAACAACTTCAATGTAAGTAACTATGTATTTTAATGATTTGTTGTCAAAAGTAAAAGTTAGTTACCACAAACGACAATTTGGTTATCCTTTAAACGTTGCAATGAATGAGTTTTGAGATTTCTCAATTTGCTTACTGACGAAGGGATAGCTCGTTTTAACCCCGTGTACTTGTTTTAGAATGACAACAATCGCTAATATAATATGTAATTATATTCATTCATTTTCAATGATAATTCATTCTTTCCGCTTTCATGACAACCATCAAGGGGGAATTAGAATATGGTGCAGGCTGCTCAGGATGCTTGTCCTGTGGACGGCTCGTATCGGTCGACGCCGCCATTTTTGAGGTTGTGTTGAAAGTGTAGTTATGTATACGGGGCTCCCACAAGGGAAACTGCGGATTTTGCAAGCGTACATGACTTGTATGTACGGGGCATATTATCCAATGAGATCGCGAAAAATTTCTTTGCGGTATAATAAGACCAGTTGTTTGATCTGGGATCTACACGGCAGAAGGGGACAGTAATTTATGAATAACCCCAGAAAAAACTCCGATGTAACTAACATTCGTGTGGTTGGGAATGTTCGGATGTGATCGGGTTGAAGTCGAGTTTGCTACAGTAGAACATATATACAATGTGTGACCGGATGTTTCCCCGACGATATAGATTTTTTACATGAGCTTCCACAGAGTGTTATACTCGATCACTACAAGGTTTTTTAACGAGTCATAAACAATCGTCTGGAGAAGCCGATAGCTACAGACGAATGTAAATCTTTATTATTGCATAAAATGTGCCTTTTCGGGCCGTTATAAGCATGTATTAACCGGTAAAAACCGGGCGTTAACGGGAGAAAACATGTACTAATCAGTAAATTCACGCGCCGTTAACGCCCGGCTTTGTACTATCAATATCCTCGATTCGGGCCTACCTTGTAAACAACGTTTGTTCTTGTCAGATTTTCCCTAGACTCCGACCATCGAACTGTAGGAACTTGTACCATATTAGATCCTTTTCATGGCTTATCTTTGATGATATTAGTGCACCACAAACAAACTTTTGCACAGGATCTCAGTTTAATCGAGATCTGAACAAAAAATCACTCGTGAAATGTACTCTAAACCAGCTACATCCCACCCACTTTTTAACGTGATCGGTAATTCCCTCGCTTGGTGTAGATCGATCCCTCTGACGTCTTTCGGTTACAGAAATTCATATCCACTCATTCATCCCAGTTGTAATCGTCCAAAGGTGTGCAAGTTTATGCCACATAATTCCAGTTTGTATTAAAAATCATTAGAAGTAAATTTACACCGAGAAAATCAAAACTGGCAACAGAACTAACGGCCCTTCACTGCTCGTAACAAAAACTTCTTCGCCGACTTCCTGTTTTGACCCATTTAGGTACAGTACATTTGAAGTTCGCTTATTTGTATTTCTATGGAAATATTTTTGCTATCTTTGCAAATTATTGCTAAAATACCTTTACTTTATGCAATAATAGCATTAATTCACGTTTTTTTCGGTCGTTAACATTCGCAGAGGCCCTCAAAATACTTTAACACCCTCGTGCTTCGCACTCGGGCGTTAAAGCATTTTTCAGGCCTCTGCGAATGTTAACGACCGAAAAAAACGTGAATTAACCCTATATTATACTGCAAAGAAATTTCTCGTGATCTGATTGGATAATATGCCCCGAACATATATATCATGTACACTGGCAAAACCAACGTAAAAGCAGTTTCCCTTTCGGGAGCCCCGTATACATGATTACACTTTCAACACAACATCCAAAATGGCGGCGTCGATCAAGATTAACATCAAGATTATGCACCAAACTGCACGTTTTACCAAGGTTTCAGTGACGTCAGTTCCCAATGACGTCAGTTTTCATTCAATTGGGGCACTCAGAAGGGAAATTCTTCTTCGTCAGCGTACTCAATTTTGCTTAACACAGGTTGGAATGGTAAAACTTTGCAGTATAATAAATTCGTTGTACGGTCAGGTGGCAGGAGACTTGGAAACTTGTTTACGGCTGTGGTGAATCATGTCGCCTTCTCGCCTTCGGCTCGGGGCGACATGATTCACCACAACCGTGAACAAGTTTTCAAGTCCCCTGTCACCTGACCGTACAACTAATAGTGTAGACCGAGCGCGACCCAAATGCAGACCGCAGGAGATCTTTTCACAATTTCACGACCGAGTTTGATCGAGGTTCTCAGATCGGCCTTGAGAGAGGGACATAACAGACAAAAGACCAAAATAATGAGACGGGTAAGTGGATCGAAACTTACAATCAAAGTGGTCGCTTTGTCGAACAGCTGGTCCGATATATTCTTCACATCTATGACACTGTTGTTGTAAACGGCCGTCTTTACTATTTGATCCACCATCGACCAATGGCGGCGTTGTTTTTTTGCTTTAAGACGACATGTGAACTGGCTGTCACGTGACTTCTTCTCTGTAAGCAGCTCGTAGAAGGGATGTCTACATGTATCTATGTAATATATAAAATAAATAATGCTTTTCCTTAAGGACTTGGCGACTTCCTGCTTTGTTGACCTACCAACAAGGATCAGCAAGGGTAAATGATCACCATGCCTTTTGCGAAGAGAAAATACCAGATCATACTTCACTTCTGTGCGGTCTGATCTTTCTTTGAGGCCCACTTTCTTTGAGGCATATTAAATCTTCTAAGTTTTCTCGTGCCCTTCTAAAATAACACGATTTCTACTTAAGTTGGTGCCCGAATCGTTTCCATTGTTATAAAATTTATTACAGTGGCCTGTGCACCCATTTGTTTGTGACTTTGGTTCATGTACCCCCCCCCCCCCCCCCCGCAAAAGAAAAGTAACTAGAAAAATGATTAACACGGATATTTTGCCGTTTGTCAGAATGTTTCCAAATTTGTCTCTTTAATCTGGGAAGACATCGAACTTACTAAGCCAGTATAGCAGGGTTTATGCGTTCGGATACTAGCTTAGAATGACTTATTTCAGAGAATCTGTAATTATCTTTGAGGCAGGAGTCATTCTATTTCGAACACTGCATTTACTTAAGAACTTACTAAGCCAGTATTGCAGGCTTTATGCGTTTAAACGCATAAAGCCTGCAATACTGGCTCAGAAAGTTTGGATGTTAGCTTAGAATGACTTATTTCAGAGAATCTGTAATTATCTTTGAGGCAGGAGTCATTCTATTTCGAACACTGCATTTACTTAAGAACTTACTAAGCCAGTATTGCAGGCTTTATGCGTTAAAACGCATAAAGCCTGCAATACTGGCTCAGAAAGTTTGGATGTTAGCTTAGAATGACTTATTTCAGAGAATCTGTAATTATCTTTGAGGCAGGAGTCGTTCTATTTCGAACACTGCATTTACTTTTTTTTCAATTTTGGACAGCAGACTGACTTAACGAATCTCAACCCTTATCCCACCCACTGTATTTTGAGGAAGGTACAAATTGAGATCATTCTGCACATACGTGGGTTCTGATCTTGATATAAACTCTCCACGACCCTATTACATTCTTTTGTCTGATAATCCCAATTACACAAGGATGAATTGATGATATATATATAATTTTTTTTTTTGTAAATCGATTGGGGTTATTCGTTATTCACGCTTAGCATTGTATTCATTCTATGTAGAAGAGTAGCCAGCGTCTTAGCAAGAATTTGGTGCGCACTAAAGATTAATAATCACATTAAAAAATTAGTATGACTTTCTAACCTCTCGCAGTTGACAACTTCAAACACATGGAAGAAAGAAACACTTGTTTGGTACATGACGGGGAAATAATTCGCCTGTTTTCAAACGACGTAATTTGTTTCATAGATGTTTTAAAAATGTCCATCTTTAACAGTCTTAAAAACACGGTTTTGGGTTTTGCTGAAATGTTGCTTTTGAAAATGTAGAAAACATTGCAGGAAATGAAAAAATGTCGATAATTAGTATTTTCTATTGTTGTCACTATGTTTTCAAAAAAAATTGTTCTCATAGTCACTGGATCTCGAGATTATAATTGGCCTACAACACGCAAAAAGGAGCATGTGGACATTTGCGTAAAGTGTCGTTCCGGATCAGCCTGCACACTCCGCCCAGACTAATCCGAAACAACGCTACAGGTTTTATGTAATTTTCTGTTTTGCGCAAGTCTACTGTGGGACAAAATCTAATGTAGTCGTAAAGTGCCGTCTCGGATCAGCCTGCGCGGACTGCGGAGGCTGATCTGAGACGATATTTTAAGCAAGTGTCCGAAGGCCCCTTTTCGCGTGTTGCAGGCCATATTATGGTAAAACGATAATACTTACTTGCTTCTATTTTATACTGCAACAGAATTTTATATAGAAACATCCTGTAATCGACCCAACTCATATAGCGGTGACACCTTTCGTCTCGCAGAGAAAGTTTTAATTCAAACATTGGATGGAATGAACTCGGGTATGGAATCTGCCAAAAATAAAACTATATTTTATCGTGAGAAATGAAAATATTCCCGTGATTCAAGTACATAAAATCATAACGTTTTTCAAAATTGAATTAAGATTTATTCCGCTTTCAAAAGCATCTCAGTCATATCACAGAAACGGGCTCTAACCAGCACTGGGTTTGGGTTAAACACTGTTTTGCCTTACAGTAGCATGTAACCAGATTTGGTTTCGGATGTTTAAATAAAATCTCAACAAAAAAACTGATGATTTACATCCTCCTGCAAAGATAGCTCTAGAAATAAAATATACAAAGAAATTAGTCATTTTCTGGTAGAAGGGGGTACATTGCATCTTTATGATGCATTGTACCAAGGTAGTTACCTAATAGCTATGAATACATGATATTGATTTTGTCTAACAACCGACTGAATCATGAGATAGGATATTCCTTGGACATGCAGAAAATTAGCAAATAGCAATTAGTTTAAACATATTATATTGCCATTATTTACAAATTCTTAAACAGAATACATTTTTACATAGAATTAATACATATAAGACAAAAAGGTTTGGCCACAAGTTCTCACAACTTAGATTCGGCCATCCCCTTATTGAACATGCACAGAATTCAGTCTTCAAAAGAAAAATAAAGAGGAAGATATCCTAAATAGAAATGTTTTCACAGAATATGATTGAAGACAGTTTTGTTCCAGCTATAGGGATTTTCTTGAACGACAATAGATAATGTGGAAGACATTAAGAACGTGTTGTGAATAGCAATAATGACATATTGCAAATAGCAATAACTTCGACCTATGTTAGCCAGCGCCAATTTTGCAGGCTGGCATGGGTCGAAACTTTTCGCAGATGCATTAAGCCCCCATTTCACAGAGCATGGCTCAAATATATTTCAAAAACAAGAGGAATGTCCGACGTTTTCGATGTGATTTCTATAAAATTTCTAATCCCGTTTGTCACAAGACAAACAATCAATACAATAAGGTGTGCATACCTCAGTCAGTATAATAATATTTGGCCTGCACCACGCGAAAAGGGGCATTCGGACATTTGCGTAAAATGTCTTCCCGGATCAGTCTTCGCAGTCCGCGCAGACTGATCCGAGACGACACTTTCCGATCGTGTGTGATTTTCTGTTTCATGCAATTATACTGTGGGACAAAATCTATTGTTGACGTAAAGTGTCGTCTCTGATCAGCCTGCGCGGACTGCACAGGCTGATCCGAGACGACACTTTACGCATATGTCCGACTGTTGCAGGCCATATAGAGTCACTTCACCATGATATTGAAGGATTGAAGGTCGAATGCCTTCTACCTGATGCTTATTAAAATGTAGGATTGTATAATTAGCTTTTTCGGTGTCATCTGTGAAACTTTTTTTTTATTATTATTATTTTTGCTTTTGAAGACATAAGTTTTTTTTTCTGACCCCCATTGCCCGTTTCTTTGAATGTGACCTTTCAAATTTTTCTGTAAGTTTCAAAACTTTAAATTTTTGACGTCGTTTCTCATTCTTATGAGAAAATCCAGGAGAAAAAGTCTGTCAAGATCAAATTTACAAAAATTTCTATGATGTACAACAATGACCTGCGTCGTCGGTAGTAGCTGCATACGTCACAAAACATACAATTCCAAGGTTACCTGAGAATGTTGTAAGAATTGGTTTCTATAAACCGTCGCCTGACCGATGTACCCTTTAAAACTTTGGAAGGTTTCTCCTCCGCCGAAAGTAAATAGTCCCTCTGTATCATCCATATAGATAGGTGGACCTTCGTATCTGTAGTAAATCAACATTTCAACTCAGTACTGGACTAGAAAATTTTAAACTTGTCTTAACTGGAAATATTTGAGAATTAAAAATAAGATGTGACTTGTCTAATAGAACGCATCTCTGCCAGGATGGAAAATATTTCGGAAAAAGTCCACTTATCACCTGGTTTAATTGTTCGCTAATTTTCATAAACACAGAATCGCTTTTTAAAAGGTTAATTTATTGAACTTAATTTGTCATTTAAAACCTGCTCCAGCAGTTTATAAAACCCATGACCTGATGATTAATTGAATCGTGTTAAACGCCGTTTTCAACAATATTTCAGTTATATCGCGGCGGTCAGTGCACCTTTCCATGCTTTCTTGGAATCTCTTTAACTAGTACTCCTCACAATTTTCTTTCCAAGCCACTGGCTGCTTTCCCACATAACCATCGTCGAAACAGTGGTCAGCAGTGGCAGAGGAATGAATCCTGTTGCAATGACTATCATCAATTCTCGGAAAGAAATTGGCCGAGATGGGGATCGAACCCATGACCCCCTGTTCTCAAGTCCGACCGAGCTACCGGGGCTCGGCGCAATGGAACATACTGTATTATAAAAATCCTACGCTGGCAATTAATAAAACTCGTGATATAAAGGATCTGACCTGAGTTGGCTGATGAGCCTTTGGCGAGCTTCATAACCTTTTTTCTTGACGAGTTTAATAAAATTTCATCTCAAACGCCAACGAATATCAGATTCTTTTTATCACATAACGATATTTTACAAATTACAGATCAGAAGATGCAAAACCATCTATAGGTCAACGCCCGGCAATATCCATAAAACCCATTCACTTCTATGAAATACGTGCAAAATGACGTCAAAAGTGACGTCACACAATTGTGATATCAAACGTGTATAAGATAAGAAAATTCGTAATGGGTATGTTACACTGAAAACAAGGGAGGCTATGTGATAAAAGAAAATTCGTAATGGGTATATTACACTGAAAACAAGGGAGGCTATGTGATAAAAGAAAATTCGTAATGGGTATATTACACTGACAACAAGGGAGGCTATGTGATAAAAGAAAATTCGTAACGGGTATATTACACTGAAAACAAGGGAGGTTATATGATAAAAGAAAATTCGTAATGGGTATATTACACTGAAAACAAGGGAGGCTATGTGATAAAAGACAATTCGTAATGGGTATATTACACTGAAAACAAGGGAGGCTATGTGATAAAAGAAAATTCGTAATGGGTATATTACACTGAAAACAAGGGAGGTTATGTGATAAAATAAACTAATGTGTTGTGATTTTTGTCTCATTTCAAGAAGTCACGTAGTTATATATAAGCTATGTTCTAGCAAAGAGGGTTTAATACAACTTCGTGATGCTTGATACTAAACAAGTCACCACATTACAATGGATCCATAAAATCCATATTATCTAACAACCGCCTGAATCATGAACTAGAATAGTCCTTTGACATGCAGAGAATTTACTAATGGCAAAAGGTATTGATCCATGTCAGCCTGCGCGGACTGCGCAGGCTGACACGGGTCGATACTTTTTGCAGATACATTAAACGCTCTTTCACAGAGCTTGACTTATCTGTTTACTTTTCAAAGTCACAATACTTGAATACCTCTTCCCCTCCCTACCTCCAATTCCCCAACCCCCCCCCCCCCAATCCATCCCCAAAGAAAGATTTTTCGTTCTCAGGTCTCCATTTAGTCACTATGTATGGTACAGAAAAAGAACGATATGGTTCCACAAAACAGATCGATGGAATAAGACAGTAGAATTTAGAAAAAAGTCAGTTACCTGAAAGATGATTCTGATATGTTCTTGAAATCTTTTCCAT
The DNA here is from genome assembly GCA_946811185.2 of Hippopus hippopus. Lineage (NCBI taxonomy): Eukaryota > Metazoa > Mollusca > Bivalvia > Cardiida > Cardiidae > Hippopus > Hippopus hippopus. Next base: position 5,369,220 of record OX328105.1, read on the forward strand.
AGTTTACAGTAAGCATCCACTGGAAAAGAATGTGATGTACGATTCAGTAATGAAAACGAGAAGAAATGGCGGTAAATTCTTACACATATACATCTGATAGTTTTGTCGTAGACTCGGTAAGTTGTTGTGTCGCCGCGGGCAGGAGCAACGAACATTTATTTTGATTCGTTAGGGAATTATACCTATGTGTCTCTGCGTGACTATTTGTTTTAGAGTCAAAATATTTAAACAAAATCCACACAATTTCAGAAAGAAAAAAAGCTAAACCTGTTCAAAGTGTGCAATATTCCTGAACGAGTACTACATTAACTGTTTTGTTTTCCTTCAAAAGTGTATGTCATTTCTATTCCAGTGAACAAGTCGGTTTGATTCTACGTAATTATATATTCAGCGAGTCATATGATTTCCATTTTTAACTTAACGCAGAAAAATCACGTGATCACGTGGCTTAATTTATTAATGAACGACAAAGGAATTGGAGGAAAACAAGTGATCTTGTGATTTAATTCACCAATGGAAAGTAGAGGAACTGTGATATCAATAATTAATCGCAATTCACCATCTTCGCTGATAATACGGAAAGGGCAGTTCTAGGCAATTTCATCGGGTTTAAATTCTTTCTCAATAACTTTCATCAATCTTCGAAAAGAAATTGGTCGAGCCGAGGATTCGACCTAGCGACCTCTTGTGTTACAAGCCCTATACGTTACTGACTACTAGGTTTGATCCATCGATACTTAAAATGTACCATATAAATGCGAAATTCTCTAGGAAAATATGTTTAAATGCCTTTCAGTAATACAGTGTACCAAACGAGTCATCACATAATGATGGATCCATAAAATCTATTTTCTCTAACAGCTGGCTAAATCATGAGGTAAAACGATTCTTAGACATGCAGAAAAGTTACCTCACCAAGAGCAAAAAATGTCGATTCAGGTCAGCCTGCGCGGACTGCACAGGCTGACCTGGGTCGATACTTTTTTCAGATGCATTTAACCTCCTTTTCACAGAACATATTTTAAATCTTATTTCTTATATATCTTATATACAAAAGAACAGTTCCTTGGCTTACCCTTTTAACGTTAAAGGACACTACCAGACGGACCCATTGTTTGAGAGGGAGGGGAATGTGTGTTCTACTGGCTGCATATGTCTCGTCTTTATACTGAATTTGAATATGTACATCACCTGTTGGATGGAAAAAAGCCAAAGTTTTCGTTACTTAAGGATAGGGCACCCTAATGGGATTCGTGTAACATCGCCCTTCATCGCCAAAATCGTACGGATTCAGCTAAGACTCGGGTAATCCGTAATCGATGAGGGGAACCAGCGTGTATCGGCCGATCGATTACGGATTACCCGAGTCTTAGCCGAATCCGTACGTTTTTTCGGCGATGAAAGGCGATGTTACACGAATCCTATTAGGATGTCCTATCCTTAAGACAACTTTTTATTCTTTACCACACAATCCCGAGTTTTAACGACTATACGGAAGAAGGTTTTTGAAAACATTGTGGGAAAAGGAGAAAATGCTGGTAACCAGCATTTTCTCCTTTTCCCACAATGTTTTCTACCTTATGAAAGACAAATTTCGTGCTTTGAGTAACATTTAATTTGTCGTCTGTAAATGCTTTCAATCTGGACAAGGCTAAGATTTTGTCCTTTTGTAAATGATTGAGGTGGTAAAACTTTAAAACAGACTGCTCCAAATGATATGAACGGCGAGTTTGGTAATTTTTGATTGATTGATTGAATTGGAGTTAATGCCGTTTTAACAGCATAGGTCATATCACGGAGGCCAGTACATCTACGCATGTGTTTCCTGGCTTTTTCACACTGGTACTGACACAACTTTCTTTCCAAGTCACTTACTACATTTCTTACATGCATCGCAGGTGAGAGGCGAAAAATCGCCGGAAAGAAAGTTTGCCTCAACCGGGTATCGAGCTCACAACCTTCAGGTTACGAGTCCGACACCCTAACCACTGAGCTACCCGGACGGGCTCGGTATTTTGTGAAAAACCGTTACTATGACAATGGAACCGTTACCTTCCGGATTTAGCATAATCATAGGAGTTTGAATATCCGTCTTCCAGTTGAAATGGTACATTATACCGCATGTCTTGCCAACGTAGGTGGGCCCGGGACAATACTCCAAAATATAAAGCCATACTGCCACTGTGAATCTGAAATAAGGTGTATGTCTTGTTGAGAGCAACATTCTGAGTGCCCCAACCCGCTGAAAACTGACGTCACTGAAAACTGTGTAACACGTGCAGTTTGGCGCATCAAGTAATTGCGATAGACATTTGACGTTTTTTTCATTTTAACATGGATTTAAACAACTTTAAAATAAGTGACTTTTCATTTTATGATTTTTGGCACAAGTAAACGGTCATTGAATGCCTGCAAACGACCATTAGCGTATTTCTGTAACGTTACGATATATTATATTTGACACTTCACGATTTGTTGACAAGGCGAAGCGATGGCTCGTTTTAACCTCTTTAACCTTGTTTTAGAATGACAACAAATGATTACATATTTAACCACGTTCATTTACTTAAAAATATATCCATTCTTTCCGCTTTAATGACAACCATCAAGTGAAACTAGAAATGATATGGTGTACTCAGTATTTGTCTTGTGGGTGACTCGTATCGATCGACGCCGCCATCTTGGAGTTTGTGTTGAAGTGAGTCAAGTCTACGGGGCTCCCGACAGGGAAACTGCTTTTCCCGGGCGCTTGCCAGTGTACAGCAATATTTTGGCATATTATCCAATCAGATCGCGAGTAATTTCTTTGCAGCATAAAAAAGTTTATTGTCTTGTCTCAGTGCTCAAGCTAGCCAATACCTTCCTATTTCACCGATTCGTTTCTTAACTCTTTATCAAGACGATCCTGTATTTAAGTGGCAGCGACGAAGAAGGCTTTTGAAAAGAAAAATAAGTGAAAATGAGGAAATGCTAGTCACCCGCATTTTCTTAAAGAACATAGTCTCCTTCCCCCATAACAGGTTTCATCGTTTCAAATACAATATCCATAACTCAAGACACTTTCAATTTTGTTTTCCGCTAATGCTTTCAATATAGACATTTCTTTTTTTTTTACTTTGTTGAGCTATGCACTTGCAGCCACTGTCCCTAGGACTTAAAAACCTCCAAAAATGCTCCGGAAAAGGGGTTTAATGCATCCTCATAATGGATTATATCAAAAAAGGCGTAGCACTATATCGATCCCTTACAAATAGGAAAAAAAAACAGATCATGAAACAGAAAGATTCTTTGACATGCAGAAGATTAATCAACAGCAAGATATTTCGTCCTAGATCAGCCTGCGCGCGGAATGCGCAGGCTGACCTAGGTCAATATATTTTGCAGATGCATTAAACAGACTTTTCATGGAGGATGACACCTGTATATCTGACCTTGGTTTAGTGAACCTGTCTTGTCGTTGCTGTTCCAATACAGGGTTATTGTACGGATGTAGCTGCCTGTACACACCATAGTGCAAACCATCCAACACGACAGGGTATTCAATGACGTGAACTACTTCTGTAATTTTTATAGAAACATCAAAAGCAATAAGCCTTAGAGCCTTGTACTACAGGACAGTACATATTGGCATGTACTATTTCTGTCACGGGAAAACATAACTATTCAATAGATGGTTGCAATCGGTATAACAAAAAGTTATGTTATTTTGAGGCTGTTCTTACTAAATTATAAACCATACTACAAAACATCAAAGAACACATGCTATTTAGGCTATTGGCATTTTTTATTTCTCTTACATTTGAAAACCAGTGAAGTCAAAACGTTTGCGCAGTCTTGCAGAAATCTCGCTGTCAAAGGCTTAAATATAATTTGTGAAAACCAAGATGGACAAGGAAAAAAATGAAGTCTAATAATAAATCTACGCAAGCTGTTCTCTATACTGAATCACATTATGTTCAACAGTTATATTCGTTCGCAGCAGAAGTGTAATTTTAGCCCTTTCAAACCACAAGAAGTGTAATCTTTGGCCGTTTTCAAATTATAAAAAGCAGGGCATATCCACATGTGTGTTGCTGGGAAAGAGTTTTTACTGATTCAATTCAAATTCAAATTCAAATAGTTTATTCAGAATACATAAGGCCACCGGCCCAAAATACAAAAAAATCAGAAATGTCATATATTTAGAGTGACTTTTAGTTAATAACACAATATGCACAATAACTTTAGAGTATCGATGATTGTTAAGTATTTTCTGATGTCAGGGGATAGTTTGTGTAAGTTGTCTAAATATTTATACATCCTATATAATATATTACAACACTTACTTGATTATGGCATTGATTCGTACAAAAGGTATACTTGTAAAAAGGGGTTTTTGTGGAAGGCATAGATCAAGATCAGACTGCACAAAACCCGCACTCCGATCCAGAATCCATACCGTGCGCTTGCATATACATATACATGAGCTTTTGTGGAAGACATAGATCAAGATCAGACTGCATAGAACGTGCATGTAAGGAGAAATGCATCGGTTGACTCATTTGGAAGCTTGAAAAGACTTGAATACTCGTATCTCTAAAAGCGAAAACTACGTAAACCTAAAAGTAACTGCATCATTCGTTGGAGCTCCTGCCTCTATCTCGATGAGCTGAGCTTTGAAAAAAAAATGCAACTGAAACAAGTATCGACTCATGTCAATCTGCGCAGTCCGCGCAGACTGACAAGGGCAGTAACTATTTGTAATTGATTTTCTGCATGTCCAGTAGTAATCTTTCTCATGTCTCAGTCGGTTGTTGGATGAAATAGATTCCATGGATCCGTAACTATTGGATAACTTACTTCGTGTATTGTATTACAGAGATTAATAAAACCCCCTTTTCCCAGAGCGCTGCTCTTTTATAACTGACCTGCAACACGCGAAAACGGACAGTCGGACATCAGCGTAAAGTGTCGTCTTGGATCAGCCTGCGCAATCCGCGCAGGCTAATCCGAGACGGCACTTTACGACTACTTAGATTTTGTCCTGCAGTAGACTTTCACAAAACAGAAAATTACATAAAAACGAAAAGTGTCGTTTCGGATAACTCAGCGTGGAGTGCGCAGGCTGATCCGAGACTACACTTAAGGCAAATGTTTGAATGTCCCTTTTCGCGTGTTGCATGCTATATGATACTGGTGTCGCTTGTTTTTAATCACTGGTTTGGCTAAGTAATGTCATCGTATTTAGCCACTTGAATCCTTACAACATTGCATTTATATATTATGTTCACTAGACGTAAGAATAGTGTCTAAAAATGACCTTTCACAATAAGTTCAACGAACCTCAATTGATTTTGGATAAATTTACTGCAAATTGAACGAAACAACCATTTGAAGCAATTTGAAAAGAACTAGCCATTGAAGTTTTAAGGCTTTTTCCCTATAATATCCAACAGCATATAACAAAATATTGGGTAGTGTAGATTCTACAGCAGAATTCACTGTTTTTGCCAGGCTGGGCTGATTCTGCACTATTCCAAACTAAGGATGTAAGTGGCATCAGAGGAATAGCCTTTTAATACGCTTTAAAAATTACCTTGTTCCATCGGACAGACAGGAATACGTTTAGCTGTTGCAATAGTAACAATGTCCCAGGACCACTTCCGGCATTGTCGTCTGTAAAACGGTCTTGAATATGGCGGTAATATTTTCGAAGCATACGACACTCTAGTGCGAGATCTTGTGTAACAATCGTTGTTTTTCTTACAATAATTCCAACTATCACCGTCTACGATCCATGCCCGAAGTTTGGTTCCCGATGTCATACGCACATTTGGATTAAATAAATTATAGTTATAAGCCAAAGACGTTGACAACCTGAGTCTAAGTTTTTTTGACGTTATTTGTGAGTCAGCATCCCGGCCGGGACACAACCACCTTTTTTGAACCACATTAACATTTTTACCTCCTTTGTCAAAGTTTGTAACAATTTCAACTCCCATGACTGTATTTTCCTTGCACTTATATTCCAGTTTGATTACATTCTTGACACTTAAAATATCCGGTGGGTCGTTTATTTGTATAAAGTTTCCAAAAACATTCTTATCTGTTTCTACAACAGCAGAAAGGACTTGTGGGTCGGCAGTAACTTCCTGTGTTTGAATTTAATGAAACGATAAAATTATGATGACAATAAACACACTATCATAAGTCAAAATATAATTACAACTTGTACATTAAACGTTGAAATAATGATGGCAATTTTGATTTTCATTGATTCAGTTCTATACATGTAACCACCAAAGGAAAAGAAAACTTTGTTTTGTTTGCTTATTCCCCATGTATTTAATAATGGACCATCATCTGATTATTCATTTCCTAAATTCAACAAGTAGGTTTTAAGATCCATAACTAATAGCCACTTGATATGCCATTCAATGACAAACACTTTGAGAAATTCTACAGAAAAATTGATTAAAAAAAAAAATAATAAGGGCGGAGTCTTTCGGCAATTTCTTCCTCGTCAATGTCTAAAATCATATTTATATAACTTATTATATTTATTATTATAGTTATACTAAAATCTAAATTTAAAGACAAAATACGAATTGTCAATAATTAGGAAAAGATATGTTCTAAAGTTTCCGAGACAAAATCTGACTGATGATCACATTTATTTGTTATTTAATACTAATTGATAATGACCCTACAGTGGGCCTATTAATATGGTTATCTTAAATGTTTACCTGCTCAAATCTTACCTCGAAATAAAACAAAAATAACGTGATAAAAGAAACACGAAGTCGAAATCCGATACACATCTTTTATAAAAGTTCCAGGGGTTAATTTTTGCAGTTTATCTTGACAAACATTACAGAACATTCGAAATGATGTAAAAATTATTGTTCGATTAGGATTTACACGTACACAACACGTGGCATGGCAAATCAAGCGAGGAAGGGATGCTTGTTTACGAAAAACTTGTAACCAAGTACGTGGGTTGTATGGATGCTGGTGCTTTTTGTGGACCATGTATATCAAGATCAGACTGCACAGAATGTGCAGCCTGATCTTTGATTTACACTTTCCCTTATTTGTAGTATGGATGCTTGTGCTTTTGTTGACAGTGTAGATCAAAATCAGACTGCACAGAACCTGCGGTCTGATCTTTGATTTACACTTTCCATTATTTGTCTATATAATAACAGAATAATTACAGCATAGCTAAATTCAAATAGAACTGTGGTATATTTGACTGATTTAAGTGACTGAAAGTTTATTTACGAGTATGCGGAGGACTAGAGGCCATATTTGCCGCTGAAACTTTGAAAAAGACATTCTTTTTGTGTGTAAGACACGAAAACTTATTGGCAATCAATGATTGTACAAATACAAGCAAGCAAAATTGGAATCATTATGGCAAATTCATGAATTTATTGCTCGCTGTTAATTTTTGTTCGGGACGTAAGAATTGAAAAAAAAAAAACTTCCAACGTCAGTAGATGTATGCATGCAGTCATAAATTGTCCAATCATTTTCTGATGCCGCGTCACGTGACTGCATCTATACAACATACACGTGACATTCAATAGAGAAAGAAGGGATGGCGACAGCTTGAAAGGCTTATATCTATATCAGGAATGGAGATACAAAAGAAAACCGATTCGACCCTTTACAGATAACTGAACCCTAAGGCTGCTAAGAGAGACTCCAGGACCTTTTTGCAGACAGTGTAGATTAAGATCAGACTGCACAGAACGTGCAGTCTGATTTCGGATCTTCACTCTCCGATAAGGAAATATTTTCCCCCCTTCAATAACTTTGAATTGGAGATATTTTGGGTTTTATTCCTGGATTTAATGTATCAACTAGCTTATTCAGGGAGGAATGATACATCAACATGCCCGTCATTGCCCGTCATTGCTCTCTTGGACTTTCTTGCTGTTTAACCCTTTACCACACAATCCCGAGTTTTAACGACCCTGGGGAAGAGGCCTATTGAAAACATTGTGGGAGAAAAAGTCTGTGTATCCATTTTATATTCTACGCCGATTTCAACCGTATTTCAATAATATCACGGCGGCAGGTGGTACTATCGATGCGTTTCTGGTGTTTCTTTAACGTGTGTCAAACGTTTAAGACACAATTTCGAATTTTAACAAACCTGAAGAAGAAAAGCCTTTGAAAACACTGTGGGGAAAAGGAGAAAATGCTGGTAACCAGCATTTTCTCCTTTTCCCACAATGTTTTCAATCCTTCATAAAACAAATTTCATCATTTGAGCCCATATTCATTTTGTTAAAGTCTGAAATTTTGTCGGTCCCAAATTTTAACGACCCTGAACAAGAAGAACCTTTGAAAACATTGTGGGAAAAGGAGAAAATGCTGGTAACCAGCATTTTCTCCTTTTTTCCCACAATGTTTTCAATCCTTCATAAAACAAATTTCATCATTTGAGCCCACATTCATTTTGGAAAAGTCTGCAAGTCTAAAAGTCTGGTAACCAGCATTTTGTCCTTTTTCCGACAATGTTTTCAATCCTACCAAAAACAAATCTCATCATTTGAGCCCATCTGCAGAAAATCGTCGGAAAATTCTTTCATTTTGAAAAAAGTCTAAAAGTTTGTCATTTGTGAAGAATTGTAGCCTTTTCATGAACAGGCCAAAAATCGATGCACTTTTCTGATAAGGAGAAGAAGAATGTGCATCAAATGAATACTGCAATTTATATTATTTAACCTTTGCATTTGTAGATTTATGGATCCATAGCTTTACGGTCTAATTTTAATGTTGCTTAACTCTTGACCACCCGGGGGAAAAATGGACTCCACCAAATTGAAAGGATTTGCAGACATTAAAAATAAATATAGATCAGATGATGATTTTTGTCATTGATAGGGTAGAAAACATCGTGGGAAAAGGAGAAAATACTGACTACCAGCATTTTCTCCCTTTCCAACAATGTTTTTTAAAAGCCTTCTTCTTCGGGGTTTTGGTAAAACTCAAGATTTTGTGGTAAAGGGTTAACTCTTTACCTGACAACAAAATTTTGGACTAAATCCAAAGCATTTATGAACAATACTAGATTTCTCATATGGTTAAAATTATTTTGAGAAAGGGGAAAACCTTGTGGGAAAAGGAGAAAATGCTGGTTACCAGCATTTTCTCCCTTTTCCACAATGTTTTCAAAAGCCATTCTTCTTCAAGGTCCTTAAAAGCAGGGACTGTTTAGTAAAAATTTAACTGTGGCTGTGGGCAGCTTTCGATCGTAATTCAGTCATATCCCGGCGACAGTTAACCTATTCATGTCATCCGTTGGATTCACACACATAAGTCGTTGTTATGAGTAGTATAGGACGTCCCCATAGGGACACACTCCGGCCTGAGTGTGTCCCTATGGGGACGTCCCGAGCGCCGTATATCACCGTCCCTGACAAAAAATGTGTCCGTATATGCTGTCCCCGAAAGATTTTGTCCGTATGGTAACGTCCCTGAGAGGGATTTAGCATTCAAAATGGCGGCCGTGTGGATGGCACTCTGGGGACAAAAATGCCCCAGGCTCCCGTCCCTGAGCGGAATTTTTTGCAAAAAAGGGAAAAGGGGGGGAGTTTTTCCCAGGCTCTCTACCCTGAGAGGGATTTAGCATTCAAAGTGCAGATCTTATGACTGACAGGCTGGGTAAAAAATGGTCGGATCACTGAGTTGGACTTAGTTTTTCACCCTATGGATGATTTTTTCTCTTTCTAATTGCCTGACCATTGAGTTGGACTTAGTTTTTTCACCCTATGGATGATTTTTTTCTCTTTCTATTTGCCTGACCATTGAGTTGGACTTAGACTTTTTTCTGCATCTCTATGAATGATTTCTCTTTTCTAAAAGGAAATTCATCCTATATCACTGAGTTGGTCTTAGCTTTTTTTCCCCTATGAATGATTTTTTCTCTTTCTAAATGTCTGGACATTGAGTTTGACTTAGTTTTTTTCACCCTATGAATGATTTTCTCTCTTTCTAAATGCCTGGACATTGAGTTGGACTTAGTTTTTACCCTATGAATGATTTTCTCTCTTTCTAAAAGCCTGACCATTGAGTTGGACTTAGACTTTTTTCTTTCTAAATGCTTGATCACTGAGTTGGACTTAGACTTTTTTCTTCACCTATGAATGAATTTTCTTTTCTAAATGTCAGAACATTGAGTTGAACTTAGACTTTTTTACCCTATGAATGATTTCTCTTTCTAAAAGGCTGAGAGCTGTGTTGGACTTAGACTTTTTTTACCCTATGAATGATTTTCTCTCTTTCTAAATGCCTAATCACTGAGTTGGACTTAGTCTTTTTCTGCAATTGCGAATGATTTTTTCTCTTTCTAAAATGCCTGGACATTGAGTTGGACTTAGTTTTTTTCACCCTATGAATGATTTTCTCTCTTTCTAAAAGCCTGACCATTGAGTTGGACTTAGTTTTTTTCTGCAATTATGGATGATTTCTCTTTCTAAATGTCTGAACATTGAGTTGGACTTAGACTTTTTTCTTATCTATGGATGATTTCTTCTCTCTAAATGTTTGACCATTGAGTTGAACTTAGCTTTTTTCATCCTATGAATGATTTTTCTCTCTAAAAGGAATTTGTCCCTATATCAGTGAGTTGTACTTAGCTTTTTCACCTATGAATGAATTCTCTTTTCTAATTGCCTAATCATTGAGTTGGACTTAGACTTTTTTCTTATCTATGGATGATTTCTTCTCTCTAAATGTTTGACCATTGAGTTGAACTTAGCTTTTTTCATCCTATGAATGAATTCTCTTTTCTAATTGCCTAATCATTGAGTTGAACTTAGACTTTTTTACCCTATGAATGATTTTTTCTCTCTAAAAGACTAACCATTGAGTTGAACTTAGTTTTTTTCACCCTATGGATGATTTCTCTTTTCTAATTGCCTAATCAGTGAGTTGTACTTATTTTTCTGCATCTATGAATGATTTCTCTTTTCTAAAAGGAATTTGTCCCTATATCATTGAGTTGAACTTAGACTTTTTTCTTATCTATGAATGATTTTTTCTCTCTAAAAGGAATTTGACCCTATATCAGTGAGTTCGACTTAGACTTTTTTCTTATCTATGGATGATTTCTTCTCTCTAAATGTTTGACCATTGAGTTGAACTTAGCTTTTTTCATCCTATGAATGAATTTCTCTCTTTCTAAAAGCCTGATCACTGAGTTGGACTTAGTTTTTTTACCCTATGAATGATTTTCTCTCTTTCTAAAAGCCTGACCATTGAGTTGGACTTAGACTTTTTTCTTTCTAAATGTCTGAGCACTGAGTTGTACTTAGTTTTTTCTTCACCTATGTATGATTTTTTTTCTCTTTCTAATTGCCTGACCATTGAGTTGGACTTAGACTTTTTTCTGCATCTCTATGAATGATTTCTCTTTTCTAAAAGGAATTTATCCTATATCACTGAGTTGGACTTAGCTTTTTTCACCCTATGAATGATTTTCTCTCTTTCTAAAAGGTTGACCATTGAGTTGGACTTAGTCTTTTTCCGCAATTATGAATGATTTTTTCTTTCTAAAAGACTGAGCACTGGGTTGGACTTAGTCTTTTTCTGAGTTTTTTTACTCTTTGCAGTATAACTCTCTGGAGTATAACTCTTTTGGAGTGCATCTCTTCTAAAAGAAAGAAGTTTGACAATTTGAAGAAATGACAATTTTGAAGAAAGATAGAACTTTCGTGGTAATGGTTAGTCCTGAAAAGGACTGCTGGGTTAGTTCTGAAAAGAGCTGTGACAATTTGAAGAAATGACAACTTGAAGATAGAACTTTCGTCTGACAGCCTGAAGGTAGAACTTTCGTCTGACATCTTGAAGATAGATCTTTCGTGGTAATGGTTAGTCCTGAAAAGGACTGTTGAGTTAGCTCTGAAAAGAGCTGTGACAATTTGAAGAAATGACAACTTGAAGATAGAACTTTCGTCTGACATCTTGAAGATAGATCTTTCGTGGTAGATGGTTAGTCCTGAAAAGGACTGTTGGGTTAGCTCTGAAAAGAGCTGTGACAATTTGAAGAAATGACAACTTGAAGATAGAACTTTCGTCTAACAGCTTGAAGGTAGAACTTTCGTCTGACAATTTGAAGAAATGACAATTTGAAGAAAAGATAGAACTTACGTCTGACAATTTGAAGAAAGGTAGATCTTCCGTGGTAGATGGTTAGCCCTGAAAAGGGCTGTTGGGGTGGTCCTAAAAAAGGACCTGGTTTGGAGGTTGTGTTTTTAAGCACAACCTCCAACCTTTCTGCAGGATGGGCAGCTACTTGCTGATCGCCTCTTTAACCTCTTCAACTGCTGTTCATCCAACCCAAAGTCCAACGAGAACGAAGGCTCAGCGTCATCGTTCCAATCTTCTGACGATGGTAGGACAAACTCCTTCTTCTTGGCGTCCATCTTTTTTTTGGATGACAGCTGCGCAAGCTCGCTGAAGCTCATATCTCTCAAAGCACACTCCATATTGCAGTAAATTGAAGAGAATGAACGATGTGCGGGAAATGACGCTGTCTTTTATAGCTTTTCAGACGGATTGAACTAGTTGACCCATGACGTCATTTTCTCCTATGTTTTTCCCGCGTCGGCGTTTCATGCTGTTTTGGCTCCAAATTAATGTTATCCAATCAGAATTATCGTTGTTTTTCTAATACTAAATGTTTTATTGTTGACCAATCCTCAGCTTTGTTGCATTTTTTCTTGTTCGGGATAGAAAAAACTAGAGTTTGACTAATCTATGACTTTTTTTTGATTGTAAATCTTTTGAGTTTTTGACAATTTTGAGTTTTGACAATTTTGAAGAAAGATAGAACTTTCGTGGTAGATGGGTAGCCCTGAAAAGGACTGTTGGGTTAGCTCTGAAAAGAACTGTTGGGTTAGCCCTGAAAAGGGCTGTTTTGTTTTTGGAGGCTGTGTTTTTCCACTTCTAATGACAGCACCCGAAATTCGCTTGGCAAATGGGGCATGCTGTAATCTTCCTCCCAAATTCGACATCAACCAAAATGATATCCGGTGTTGTCTTTAATAATAGTTGAACTAATCTTTCGCCGAGATCTTTGTATGGCTGTGTTATACGTTGTAGTTGGTTTTGTTCCTCCTCTCCTACGAAATGAGTGGTTAGTTGCAATAACTGCTGCCCGGCATTTAGATACTCTTGGAGAGCCTCACGTAGTTGATGATTTACCTCCTCCATATTGATATTGCTTCCGAATATTGACACTGTTTTCGAAGTAATCGTTAGCTGAGAATCAAGAAATGGTGATTGTATGAAAATAACGCTGGACTTTATACGTTTACAGTGGATTGAAATTTTTTAAAGAGCTCGGACCGGGTAGAAAGCACATACATTTTTTCCATGCTACGTTTCATGCTAATATAGCAAAAAAGTTATGAGACGATGTATGGAAAAAATGTAGACAGAACAAGTCTTTGGGTGTAATAAGACATATCCAAGTAAGGTCCAATGTAACTCCAAAATTCATCTGTATTTACCCAGTGAGGGAAGTAACCTTTTTTATTTTTTTGAAGACCAAATATGGCTGGAAATTTTGCCAAACCAAAGCTCATGAAATTGAAAGAATCGACCAGACGTACACCATTCAGTTCTAACTTCATAATATTGTTTCCATTCATGATCAATTTTGGAAGTTTTAACCCAACTTTGACAATATAGCCAAGAATGAACTGACCGTCATAACCTTTGAAATTATGGGCAATAGCCGTGACTCCTTTATGATGTTTTGAAAAGAGCCACTTGCAAAATTGACTCAAAGTTTCTTCACCTTGAAAAATAACTTCCCTACCCTCTTCAAATTCACTGCATGTAGAACAATGAAAATCAAGTGATTTATCGACACATTCATCACATGCTCTGTGTGCAATACAATAATTCGGGATGTGTACACCTGTGTCTTGTTTGCATTCAAAATCAAAGAAAATAAACTGTGGTTTTTTGACTACAGAAGAACTCGTCTCGTCATCGCTGTCATGGTTCAACTTACTTTGGTAAGGCTGAATATAGCATCGATAAAAAAAGTTAACAATTTTCTTACAGATATGACACCTTTTCTTTCCATTGCAAACATGATTTTTCTTTCTGACAAGATATTGCACACCACATTTTGAACAGAGTTTCACTAATTCACAAATGGATTTCTTTTCTCTACCTTGAACAATTCTGTGATTTTCAAAGCATTCAGCACTAAAAAATCGTCTACTGCAATAACTGCAAACATTTTCTTTTGAATCTGATGGACATTTTCCTTTGCGGTAACAACCTTTGCAGATAATTGAACAAGCATGACTTTCCCGGTCAGAGTAACCCACATCACAGAACTCACAATAATATCCACAACAAAAAAACTTTGATAGATTTGATGTAGTCATAATGGTTTTGATGAAAGTACAAATGTATGATCTTACTATTGGTTTTCACTTCTGGATGTTCAAATATTTTTTCCACTTTTGAATGCTGTTGATGAACTTTAATGACATAGCCTTTTTCATACAAGAATGCTTGAATTTTTTTGTATTCGTCAATTCCTACAGGTTGTGTTGGTGAAACTCCAGCTTCATTCAACAATTTCTCAGCTTCAGTCTTTTGAAGAGGGCGGTTTGAACGACAAATACGATCCCATTTTCTATTCCATGCCCCGGTGTTTTCACGTTCACTGTAACAAATTCCCACAACAACGGCTCTTGCAAAACATAGTTGGTCATGATTGCCAATTTGAATAATGGATTTTTTCTTCTGGGCAAAAAACTTTGATTCGAGCATTTCAATCTATTGTTCAGAAATCAAAACGAAAACCTTTGTTGGTACTCTGTGAACTTAAACAACACCGTGTCAACTCAGTGGAAACGCCGTTTAGTGTGACAGGGGCATAGATCACAATATGTTAGCGTCTGTTGCTATAAATAGACCATTGGGCAGAGGTACACTACGTCAGCGTCTAGTAAAGCTTTTTTATAAATACCTCTATACGCTTAACTAATATAAAAAAGGTGTGAGTTCGAATTTTGAGCGTTGTCAAAAGTAGAAAGCATTTTTTCTTTCGTAGATTTGTACATGTGAAATAGGGTGAATATCCCTGATTTCCTTAACAAAAGAAAGACAGTTCCTTGACACTTTCGTTAATTTATGTCAAGAAAAATAACTTGGAATAATTATTGGTTCACACACTTGTAAAGACCATTTTACGGGAATATTTTCTCACTGCATGTAGATCTAGACCTATATAAGAGAGACTTTTGACTTTTTCTACTTTTAACTTTTTTACTTTGCAATAATCGATAACCGCAGTCAAGAGCCTTGAATAATTCAAAAGTAACCCAAGTTCCGACCAAAGCCCTCTTTTCTTCACCATGGCTACAAATACTTGAACTTTCTTCTGCACATTTCATACAGAGTGGAAACATCATTTTGTTGTTACAGTGAACTGGGAGAACGGGGTGAAACAAATCAGTTGGAGGCAAAACTTTGCATTTGATTAAGCCCTCATATTGTCGAATATTGTTCATGTCAATATTCTCAGCAGACAAAATTTCTGGCTGACCTACAGGATAGGATTTGTGTTTACAAACATAAGGGTACAGAGAACAGATATCAATGTACTTGATTTCCTTCTTGCTTTTTTTTTCATCAACATCAGGAACGCGATAATAGGCCACGGGAGCTTCGCATTTTTTCTGCGATCTCTTGGCAGTCTGGGAACTTAAACAACACCGTGCCAACTCAGTGGAAACGCCGTTTAGTGTGACAAGGGGTTAAATCACAATATGTTAGCGTCTGTTGCTATAAATAGACCATTGGGTAGAGGTACACTACGTCAGCGTCTAGTAGTGAAGCGTATTTTTTTATAAATAGCTCTATACGCTGTACTAACAGCTACAGAGTTTTAGATCAAGCGACGCTCGACAAACGATATGGGATGAATGGTGAGAGAACAAATATTTGTTTTACGTGCAACAAAGCAGGACATTGGTCCAGAAATTGTCCAAAAAAGAAAATCAGACAGGAACATTTGTTTTTTGTCTACGTGAACCCACACAGTCATGACATCGAAATTTCACCATCGTTTTACAACGTTGTCGATCTCCAACATACGAAATTCGTCGGGACACTAAATTCATTCTACAACGAAAATACATGGAAAACAAGTTCACTACAGACTACAATATCACCGGTTGAAAATCAGACCGTAGACATGCAGTCCGACACAACGGATATCACCGATTCAAAAATCTGCAAAATAACAGAACAGGCAGAGAAAAAATTATCTACAAGCGATAATCTAAGAAAACAACAAACTTTGGATCTAAAAGAGGAGAAAAAAGCAAAACAACGAAAAGAAGAAAAAACGAGTAACAAAGAACTGTTTCTTTTGCAAATCAACAAAACACAAGGGTAAAAAAAGTATGGCAAAACATTTCCCACACTCTATCAGACATCTGCTTGCGCAGTGGGGGTAGACAAGAATTCGAACCATACTGGAACAAATATGATTTTATGTAAAAATATCGCTGGGTTTTATAGCTTTACAGGAGGATTGAACTGATTGACTCATGACGTCATTTTTTCCTATGTTTTTCCCACGTCGGCGTTTCATGCTGTTTTTACCACTCCTAACTCAGTGTCACACAGTACGATCCTGGTGTTTCCCGTCAGGTCCGCGCTCTTTAAAAATTTCAATCCTCCTTAAATGTATAAAACCCAGCGTTATTTCCATACATTCATCATTTTTTGACACTCAGCGAACGAACACTTCGAAAGCGGTATCAATATTCGGAAGCAGTATCAATATTCGGAAGCAGTATCAATATGGAGGAGATAAATTATCAGCTACGCGAGGCTCTCCAAGAATATCTAAATGCACGTCAACAGTTATTACAACTAAACACTCATTTCGTAGGAGAGGAGGAACAAAACCAACTACAACGTATAACACAGCCATACAAAGATCTCGGCGAAAGATTAGTTCGGTAATGGAGCAATGGTAATCAGAAATAGAGTTGAAGCATGCCCCATTTGCCAAGCGAATTTCGGATGCTGTCATTAGAAGTGGATAAAAACAACGTGAGACGAAAAAAAACACAGCCTCCAAGACAAAACAGCCCTTTTCAGGGCTAACCCAACAGTTCTTTTCAGAGCTAACCCAACAGTCCTTTTCAGGGCTAACCATTTACCACGAAAGTTCTGTCTTCAAGATGCCAGACGAAAGTTCTATCTTCAAGCTGTCAGACGAAAGTTCTATCTTCAAGTTGTCATTTCTTGAAATTGTCACAGCTCTTTTCAGAGCTAACCCAACAGTCCTTTTCAGGACTAGCCATCTACCACGAAAGATCTATCTTCAAGATGCCAGACGAAAGTTCTACCTTCAAGCTGTCAGACGAAAGTTCTATCTTCAAGCTGTCAGACGAAAAGTTCTATCTTCAAGTTGTCATTTCTTCAAATTGTCACAGCTCTTTTCAGAGCTAACCCAACAGTCCTTTTCAGGACTAACCATCTACCACGAAAGTTCTACCTTCAAGCTATCAGACGAAAGTTCTATCTTCAAGCTGTCAGACGAAAGTTCTATCTTCAAGTTGTCATTTCTTCAAATTGTCACAGCTCTTTTCGGAGTTAACCCAACAGTCCTTTTTCAGGACTAGCCATTACCACGAAAGATCTATCTTCAAGATACCAGACGAAAGTTCTATCTTCAAGCTATCAGACGAAACTTCTACCTTCAAGCTGTCAGACGAAAGTTCTATCTTGAAGTTGTCATTTCTTCAAATTGTCACAGCTCTTTTTTCAGAGCTAACCCAACAGTCCTTTTCAGGACTAACCATTGCCACGAAAGTTCTATCTTTCTTCAAAATTGTCATTTCTTCAAATTGTCAAACTTCTTTCTTTTAGAAGAGTTACACTCCAAAGAGTTACACTCCAAAGAGTTACACTCCAAAGAGTAAGAATCATTCATAGATGCAGAAAAAAGTCTAAGTCAAACTCAATGTTCAGGCTTTTAGAGAGAAAATTCATCCATAGATGCAGAAAAAACTCAGAAAAACTAAGTTCAACTCAGTGATGTAGGATATTTGCAATTAAAGGCTAGGTAACGGACAAAAAATGACACATTTTCTATTGTCAATCTTCTTTTCTCTCAGAAGAGTTACACTCCAAAGAGTAAAAAAACTCAGAAAAAAGTCTAAGTCCAACTCAGTGATGTAGGATATTTGCAATTAAAGGCTAGGTAACGGCCAAAAAATGACACATTTTCTATTGTCAATCTTCTTTTCTCTCAGAAGAGTTACACTCCAGAGAGTAAAAAAACTCAGAAAAAAGTCTAAGTCCAACTCAGTGCTCAGGCTTTTAGCACTCATTTCGTAGGAGAGGAGGAACAGAAACAACTACAACGTATAACACAGCCATACAAAGATCTCAGCGAAAGATTAGTTCAACTATTTTTAAAGACAACACCGGATGTCATTTTGGTTGATATCGAATTTGGGAGGAAGATTACTTTCGGTAATGGAGCAATGGTAATCAGAAAAAAGAGTTGAAGCATGCCCCATTTGCCAAGCGAATTTCGGATGCTGTCATTAGAAGTGGAAAAAAACAACGTGAGACGAAAAAAACACAGCCTCCAAGACAAAACAGCCCTTTTCAGGGCTAACCCAACAGTTCTTTTCAGAGCTAACCCAACAGTCCTTTTCAGGGCTAACCATTTACCACGAAAGTTCTACCTTTCTTCAAATTGTCAGACGTAAGTTCTATCTTTTCTTCAAATTGTCATTTCTTCAAATTGTCAGACGAAAGTTCTACCTTCAAGCTGTTAGACGAAAGTTCTATCTTCAAGTTTTCATTTCTTCAAATTGTCACAGCTCTTTTCAGAGCTAACCCAACAGTCCTTTTCAGGACTAACCATCTACCACGAAAGATCTATCTTCAAGATGTCAGACGAAAGTTCTATCTTCAAGTTGTCATTTCTTCAAATTGTCACAGCTCTTTTCAGAGCTAACTCAACAGTCCTTTTCAGGACTAACCATTACCACGAAAGATCTATCTTCAAGATGTCAGACGAAAGTTCTACCTTCAGGCTGTCAGACGAAAGTTCTATCTTCAAGTTGTCATTTCTTCAAATTGTCACAGCTCTTTTCAGAGCTAACTCAACAGTCCTTTTCAGGACTAACCATTACCACGAAAGATCTATCTTCAAGATGTCAGACGAAAGTTCTACCTTCAGGCTGTCAGACGAAAGTTCTATCTTCAAGTTGTCATTTCTTCAAATTGTCACAGCTCTTTTCAGAACTAACCCAGCAGTCCTTTTCAGGACTAACCATTACCACGAAAGTTCTATCTTTCTTCAAAATTGTCATTTCTTCAAATTGTCAAACTTCTTTCTTTTAGAAGAGATGCACTCCAAAAGAGTTATACTCCAGAGAGTTATACTGCAAAGAGTAAAAAAACTCAGAAAAAGACTAAGTCCAACCCAGTGCTCAGTCTTTTAGAAAGAAAAAATCATTCATAATTGCGGAAAAAGACTAAGTCCAACTCAATGGTCAACCTTTTAGAAAGAGAGAAAATCATTCATAGGGTGAAAAAAGCTAAGTCCAACTCAGTGATATAGGATAAATTCCTTTTAGAAAAGAGAAATCATTCATAGAGATGCAGAAAAAAGTCTAAGTCCAACTCAATGGTCAGGCAATTAGAAAGAGAAAAAAATCATACATAGGTGAAGAAAAAACTAAGTACAACTCAGTGCTCAGACATTTAGAAAGAAAAAAGTCTAAGTCCAACTCAATGGTCAGGCTTTTAGAAAGAGAGAAAATCATTCATAGGGTAAAAAAACTAAGTCCAACTCAGTGATCAGGCTTTTAGAAAGAGAGAAATTCATTCATAGGATGAAAAAAGCTAAGTTCAACTCAATGGTCAAACATTTAGAGAGAAGAAATCATCCATAGATAAGAAAAAAGTCTAAGTCGAACTCACTGATATAGGGTCAAATTCCTTTTAGAGAGAAAAAATCATTCATAGATAAGAAAAAAGTCTAAGTTCAACTCAATGATATAGGGACAAATTCCTTTTAGAAAAGAGAAATCATTCATAGATGCAGAAAAATAAGTACAACTCACTGATTAGGCAATTAGAAAAGAGAAATCATCCATAGGGTGAAAAAAACTAAGTTCAACTCAATGGTTAGTCTTTTAGAGAGAAAAAATCATTCATAGGGTAAAAAAGTCTAAGTTCAACTCAATGATTAGGCAATTAGAAAAGAGAATTCATTCATAGGATGAAAAAAGCTAAGTTCAACTCAATGGTCAAACATTTAGAGAGAAGAAATCATCCATAGATAAGAAAAAAGTCTAAGTCCAACTCAATGATTAGGCAATTAGAAAAGAGAATTCATTCATAGGTGAAAAAGCTAAGTACAACTCACTGATATAGGGACAAATTCCTTTTAGAGAGAAAAATCATTCATAGGATGAAAAAAGCTAAGTTCAACTCAATGGTCAAACATTTAGAGAGAAGAAATCATCCATAGATAAGAAAAAAGTCTAAGTCCAACTCAATGTTCAGACATTTAGAAAGAGAAATCATCCATAATTGCAGAAAAAAACTAAGTCCAACTCAATGGTCAGGCTTTTAGAAAGAGAGAAAATCATTCATAGGGTGAAAAAAACTAAGTCCAACTCAATGTCCAGGCATTTTAGAAAGAGAAAAAATCATTCGCAATTGCAGAAAAAGACTAAGTCCAACTCAGTGATTAGGCATTTAGAAAGAGAGAAAATCATTCATAGGGTAAAAAAAGTCTAAGTCCAACACAGCTCTCAGCCTTTTAGAAAGAGAAATCATTCATAGGGTAAAAAAGTCTAAGTTCAACTCAATGTTCTGACATTTAGAAAAGAAAATTCATTCATAGGTGAAGAAAAAAGTCTAAGTCCAACTCAGTGATCAAGCATTTAGAAAGAAAAAAGTCTAAGTCCAACTCAATGGTCAGGCTTTTAGAAAGAGAGAAAATCATTCATAGGGTAAAAACTAAGTCCAACTCAATGTCCAGGCATTTAGAAAGAGAGAAAATCATTCATAGGGTGAAAAAAACTAAGTCAAACTCAATGTCCAGACATTTAGAAAGAGAAAAAATCATTCATAGGGGAAAAAAAGCTAAGACCAACTCAGTGATATAGGATGAATTTCCTTTTAGAAAAGAGAAATCATTCATAGAGATGCAGAAAAAAGTCTAAGTCCAACTCAATGGTCAGGCAAATAGAAAGAGAAAAAAATCATCCATAGGGTGAAAAAACTAAGTCCAACTCAATGGTCAGGCAATTAGAAAGAGAAAAAATCATCCATAGGGTGAAAAACTAAGTCCAACTCAGTGATCCGACCATTTTTTACCCAGCCTGTCAGTCATAAGATCTGCACTTTGAATGCTAAATCCCTCTCAGGGTAGAGAGCCTGGGAAAAACTCCCCCCCTTTTCCCTTTTTTGCAAAAAATTCCGCTCAGGGACGGGAGCCTGGGGCATTTTTGTCCCCAGAGTGCCATCCACACGGCCGCCATTTTGAATGCTAAATCCCTCTCAGGGACGTTACCATACGGACAAAATCTTTCGGGGACAGCATATACGGACACATTTTTTGTCAGGGACGGTGATATACGGCGCTCGGGACGTCCCCATAGGGACACACTCAGGCCGGAGTGTGTCCCTATGGGGACGTCCTATACTACTGTTATGTAAAATAGAATCTATTAATAAATGTGGTAAAATCACAATTATTCATGTTTGATGAACCCTGTACCACACAATTCCGAGTTTTTAACGACCTTAAGGAGTCAGCCTTTTGAAAGCATTGTTGGAAAAGGAGAAGATGCTGATAAACAGCATTTTCTCCTTTTTCCACGATGTTTTCTACCCTCTCCGATGTAATTTTTGTCAAATATGCCATCTTTAGTTTCTCGTCTGCAAGTGCTTTGAATTTGAACCAGTCTAAAATTTTTGTCGTTTGGTAAAGTGTTAAAACCTTCGATACTTTACAGTGTGTTTTTAGATCGACTAAAACATGGATTAAAATACAAACAGGATAAACATTTGTACAAGAAAATATTGTTTCTCGCTGTATGGAAATAGTGTGGTGAAAAGAGCTATTCATTGTGCATGAAACAGTCAACTGCTCATGTCTCCATGATGTTTTCCAAAGTTTTTGTCGAACAACCGGCTGAATCAAAAGGTAGATTGGTTCTTCAACATGCAGAAAATTGGCCAAAAGCAAAAAAGTTTCAACCCGCGTAGGCTGACCTGGGTAGAGACTTTTTCCAAATGCATTAGACACCCTTTTCACAAGGCATGGATCATTTATATAACATAAATAGAGTCTCGGGAGTAAATAATAACAGTTTGTTAACTGATATATTCCACTTTTTTGTATAAAACTTTATATAAATCAAGAAGATTGATATTGGAATGTGTGCTAGAGTGATTGACAATTTCATCATCAGTGTTCGGCATGGAAACAGCATAAAAAGCTGTCACATTGAAAACGTCATTTATTACTTTAATGACAAAAAAAGTACTCTTGATTTAAAATCTGTGTAAAAGTGGGTAATACAATGAAAGTTAGATGAAATTATCACACAAAGATATTACACATTTTATATGCATGTATCCAGATTGTTATATCTTTATCCGAAATTAAAACCCATATCAAAAGTATTACCTTACTTTCCGGACACACTGTATAACCAAAAGACAAAGTCTGCTTATAATGTGAATTTTTGCCAGCGAAATTAAATTCTTGACAACAAATCGCTGAGCATTGTGCGGACAAACATTAAGCCTTATAAATAGGTAAGATTTGGGTCGATTCTGAATATTATTTTGTTGTCTGTCAAAAATATACATTTGAGATTACCTCTCATTTATTGTCTCATTGTCTGCGTATTAATACATGTACTTGCCGCTTTGATTAAAACACGAAAAAACAGCTTTTATTTTCCGTTTATCTGTACAATTTATTCAGAGTTTGCTATAATAGTTGTTGTCATAAGAGCCAAAGTTGCGCAGTACGTATCTAACAACATCGGTCACTTGGAACCATATGTTCTCAGGTTATTCGTCTTCATAAGACTACCGCTCTTTAACATAATTGGACGATCTTGAAATTGTCGTCAAAAATAATTTTATTCATATCTGAATGTAAACGTGATATTTTTCATTTTTTCTTTCATAACACGCTCGAACCTTTCATTTTGAGCTACCGTGAAATGGTTTTTCCAGTCTCCGACTTCCCCTTTTCTGTATATAACAAATTCATTCTTATCGTCTTTCAAAGCCTTCGGAATTTTCTCGGGATCTACTTTATTTTTCAGACTTTTCATAGAGCATTCCTCAACAATATCTGCTAATTCCTTATCTGTCTTTATCACCCCAATGTGGGCTGCAAGGCGTTTTAAAGTATGGACAGAGTTCTCCTTGAGATCTTCGTAATAGAAATAATCTATATCAAAATCGCTTTTTTTTAACGCCTCTTGCCATTTTTCTAGGTAGGTGAACACGTCGCCGAAGGGTATATCCCCGGAGATATAAGACTCAAAGAGTTCCTCCCAGGTTTGGGGATTGTTTATTATCACCGATCGTTTCAAGTGATAATACAGGGAAACAGCTGTATCCTTTGGATTGCGCAATATCAGTACCATTTTCCCGCCCTTTTTGACATGGTCCGCTGGTACCCTGTTTGGATGTAGATGCGTAAAGAAGACTCTTGGACTGTTCAAGCTTTTGACGTATTCAGGTGAGCACAGGTCCAATAAACACGATCGTGAAAGGATATTCTCATCTGGCTGCTTTCGAAGCAAACACCGAATTAGGCTCTCAGTCCAGTGCGAGCCACATTTCGGATACGTGCAGATAAGTATGTCACCTTCCATGTACTCCAGTTCCTTCAATGACTTTAAACTGTCCTCCAGGTCTTGACTTAGAGCAACTGAACGTGGTAATATCACTTCTTCAAAACGTACAACTTCCATCTTTTGTGGTCGGCTTCAAATTGACTGCGAAATAAATGAGTCATACTCTGTGAAAAGGGGGTTTAATGCGTCTGCAAAAAGTATCGATTTTTTCAACATTATTTCACTTATGAAATAGCGACCAGTTCACCTATCCATGCATTTCTTGAGTTTTTTTTTCCCCACCAGCCCTACGTGCATCACATTATTTTTGTAAAGCCGCTGACTTCTTTCCTGTATTTTTTTTTCAAATATAACAAATGGTCAGTTTTGAGAGAGGAACGAGTCTAGTAGCAGTGGCGTTCAAAATGTCACGGAAAAAGTTTATCACTAATCGGGCTTACAACTTGTTGTACTACGCAAAATAGATTTTCCATGTCGCTGGCCGATTTTCACACTTTTACAAAGACGAAACGATTGTCAGCTTGAAAATGGAACGAATCATGTCGTCACTTTCATATTGAGGAAGGACCTTAATGATGAGCCGGCTTTCGAACTTTTAAACAACAAGGTCACTTGCCTCGCGATTAACAATTGGGTTACCAAGCAACTTGCCTCGCGGTTCACCGTTGTTTCGCCTAGGCTCTGCGACGTGACAAGGCCTACATAGCCATCTTGCCCCAGAACACTGTTGTTTTAACTATTTCCATACAATAGACTATACCAGAAGCTTTTGTGGACAATGTAGATCAAGATCAGACTGCACAGAACGTGCAGTCTGATCTCTGATCTACGCTGTCCACTACTTCATTCTAAAATATGAACGAACCATCTCTTGATCTTGTAGAGGAACTGTTTTTGTAGCCATTGAGAAAATGCAATTTATTTATTTAGTAGTGAAAGAGTTGAAATAACTGGTATCTATGCACTGAAATATGTACTTATAACTTGTACATGTATTTACCCCTGTCAGAGTCATAGACGAAAACTGGGCCTTTTGCGGACTGCATAGATCAAGATCAGACTGCTAGAATCTGCGGTCTTATCTTGGATCTACACCTTCCGCTTGTTTAGTTAAAGTAACAATAGCTGCCAAACATAAACAAAGCGGGTGTAAAAATGAATTTCAATTTACATTATACCAATTAAAAGTTTGAATCTTATTGTAAAGATGACGAACGATCTGTTATTTTATGGTCGGTTCTAGTGTTAGTTGCTGACAGAGAAATGAATTTCAAAACCAGATTAAAAGTTGCCAGGTCACTCTATCTTTTCTTTACTTTTTGCCTGATTTTGAAATTCATTTCATTTTTCTGCCAGTGACTAACACTTGGACCGACTACACAATAACAGATTGTCATCTTCGTAACATTATCCATACTTTTTTTTTATTTAAGGTCTACGGCCGCCAACTCATCGGTAAAAATCGACATTTTCGTAACAGCTATTCGGCCAATCTTGGCAGCTTTCGTCTTTTAATATGAGAGTTAGAGGCCGTAGACCTTATATCTAAGTGCATTTTAACACCTGTATCATGTTTTTGGTCGCTATTGGGCCTTTAAGCCTACATGAAAACAATCTTTCTGAGTTTCAGTTAAATCTATTTCTAGACATCGAAAGAGGTCGAGTTTATAATCAGCGCTGATCCAATTTTTACCTTTTACCACACAATCCCTACTTTCAACGACCTTGTGAAAAAATGCTTTTGAAAACATTGTGGGAAAAGGAGAAAATGCTGGTAACCAGCATTTTCTCCTTTTCCCACAATGTTTTCTACCCAATCAAAGACAATTTTCACTATTTCAGCCACGTTTAATTTGACATCTGCAGGTGAATTGGGTTTGGACTTTTTGGCCGAGCCCCGGTAGCGCTATCGGTAGCCTACAGGACTCAAGAACAGGGGGGTCGCTGTTTCGATCCCCGGCAAGGCGAATTTCTTTCCGAGGATTGGTGTTAGTCATTGCGACAGGATTTATTTCTCTCTCACCGCTGATCATTGTTTTGACGATGATTATATGGGAAAGTAGTCAGTGGCTTGGGAAGAATATTGTGCTGAGGACTGGTGAAAGGAACTCTAGGAAAGCATGGATAGGTGCACTGGCTGCTGCGATATAACTGAAATGATGTTGAAAACGGCTTTAAATACCATACAACCAGCTGAGTTTTTTACGTGTGGTAAAAGGTTGAAAGATTACATGTGTAAGACCACAGGCCTTTGAAGCTCTATAGGTCTATCACGGAACACTAAGATTTTCCTTGGTTGATCATCGAACACTTATAGCACATTGGTGCATCGCCAATATATAACGGAATATACTGAAATTTTCATTTACACCGTTTCTATAAATAGCACATTGGCGACTCCCTCTATATCGTATTTAGTAAAACGAGGTGTGCGACGAAATCGAAAAAAAAAAATGATCCCCGTCCCCTTTCAGAGATAATATTTAAACGAAAACGGAAAATTGAACCTAATTACCGATGCAGATGGGTTCACAAATGATTTTTCTTCTGTACCCAGACCCTCGAAAGTTCCAAACGGCTCGTGCCATCAAGCTCTCATTTCAAAAACTTTGAAAAGCTTCCACATTTTCGGAATCGCCATGCTCTGACGTCACACAATTCATTATGACGCAGCGAATTATAACGCACGTGAATTTGATATCAAAAGATGCGCCAAACTTTTTGACCAATGAACGGTAAAAACGCATTTGAAAATATGCTAAATGGGAGATGAAAATCGTGAAACTGGATTAGATGAAAAGATAAATTATATCAGACGAAATGATAATTATTAATTTAATAATTTCATCAATACACCAACAAAAATTTTTTTTCTATCTATGTTTGAAAATATATATATATATTATTCGCTGCAGGATTATAAATCGTGTGACGTCAGCGCATGGCGATCCGGAAAATGGCAAGAGCTGTTTGGAACTGTTGAAGGTCAGGAAAAAGAAAAAAAAATCATTTATGAACCCATCTACTATATACTATAAAGAAGGAATCACCAATGTGCTATTTATAGTAACGGTGGCTGATGATGAAACTTTCGTTATCCCTTGATAGACCAATGGAGTTTCAGAGGCCTACAGTTTCAGAGACCGACTTCTGTTGACTCAAAGCACGTTATCAAAGCCAATTGAAAGGACATAAAATGTAGATCAGGATTAGACAGCATAGATAGCATAGAACCTGCCGTCAGATACCATATATCCACTGTCCATCTTTCTCTTTTAAAACGTCGTGGTTATGCAGATTGCCGGTCAACCCTTAGGCCTTATGCGGACAGTGTAGATCAAGATCAGACTGCACAGGACGTGCAGTCTGATCTTGGATCTACACTGTCCGATAAGAAGATATCCCCCCCCCCCAAGAAATACCTTTGAACAGGAACGATATGGGTTTTACTATCGGCTGGAAAGTTTCATTTCACTTATTTAGCAGGAAAAGGGTTAATTAATTCAGATATAGAGCAATATTAAGGTCTACGGCCCCTAATTCTCATATAAAAAGACGGAAGTTGCCGAGATTTGCCGAATAGCCTTTACGAAAACGTCGATGATACACGATATTTACCGATGAGTTAAGGGTCGTAGACCTTATATTAAGAATGAGAGGCGCCGCCCCTGGGTATATGGCTTCTTTCTTATTCTGAAAGAAATTATTCAAATTTCAAAAAATTGATGTTGTTGGTACCCACTCAAATTGTTTTATAGACACAATTCTAATAAGTACTCACAACAAATATCTCGATAAAATACTTACAGAGTTTTATATGTAACTTCTAACCCACAAAATCCTGTCTTATAACCTTTGAGTCACAATGCTAATCCACTTAGGTCTACCTATAGGCATGTCACTGTCCTTTCAACTGATACGCTGTACTAATTATTCGCTATCTCCATTATTTTTGTACCCCTTTCCAGACGGCAAACTCTTACAGTCTCCCGAACTGAAATTAGTTGCAGACAGCAAAATAAATAAGGTCCATATAATTGAAATTTCTCTTTGAAAGGGTTGAGGCGTTATGGGAACGGAGAAAATACATGTACTGATTACCAGCATTTTCTTTTTTTCACACAATGTTTTCAAAAGCCATTTATTTCAGGGTCACTGAAAGACAGGATTGTTTGATATAGGGTGAAAGGATGGTATATTTGACTTTTAACGCCACAAAACTGTATTGATTGAATGGTGTATTACGCCGCTTTCAACATTATTTCAGTCATATCACGGCGACAGCTCAAATATTCATGTATATCCTTGGTTTTACGAGAACTAGGCTTGGGTACTGAAGTGTCTTGCCCAAGGACACTCCCACGAAAACGAAGCGAATCAGACGGGGCTCAAACTCCAGTGGCCTTCAGGTTACTAGTCCCACACTTTACCACTGAGCCACAGAGGACAACCCCCAACTGTAATTAAAAGTCGTCGGAAACATTGTGGCGAAAGTGTCTTCTGCAACTTTTCTGGAAGATGCTTTCTTAGTACTTGTGTAACGTGCATATCGCAATAAGTTGAAGTAAAAGATTGACTGACTGATTGTATGGTGTTTATTGACGTTTTCAACATTATTTCAGTTATATCGCGACGGCCAGTGTACATACCCATGCTTTCCTGGAGTTTTTTACCTGAACTCCGCACAATATTCTTTCCAAGCCACTGGCTAATTTCCTACTTAAGCATCGTCGAAACAATGATCAGCGGTGAGAGATGAATGAATCCTGTCGCAATGACTATCATGAATCCTAGGAAAGAAATTGGCCAAGCCGGGGATCGAACCAGCGACCCCCTGTTCCTGAGTCCTGTAGGCTACCGACTGCACTGCGGGGGCTCGGCTTAAGTGAAAGAAATAGCGTATAAACTAACAAACGACAAAATGTTTGATTTGTCCAAACTGAAATCATCTGCAGGAGACAAATCAAATATAGTACACGATGCGATTTTTAAAAAAAAAAAAAGATTAGAAAACATTGTGGAAAAAGGAGAAAATGCTGGCTACCAGCATTTTCTCCTTTTCCCACAATGTTTTCAAAAGCCCTCCTTCTCAGGGATGTTAAAAAACGAAATTGTTTAGATAAGAGTTAAGGCTATATCATACAGTAAAGTGTTAAAGATGGCCCTTCAGATTTTGGGACGAAAATTTTTACAAAAATACAAAAAAAATCATCCTTATACTCCCAAAGCCTTTTAATTTCCATTCATAAAACCACAGTAGTCGAAAACCATCCGACAACAAGAGAAATTAGAGATTTACTACAGCCCAGGTCGACACCGACATGAAACACGATCTATTTTTACATGAGCAACTCGTTCATGTACATACCGGAAATACACAGACGAAGCTTCAAACATAGCGTCCGAAGAAGACATTGTGGAAAATAATTACATGTTTGTTATGCTATGGAATTTAAGCGTCGTTAGTCACGTGCCAGTCACTTGACATTCCCACAATGCCTTTTTTTGATTTTTGGCGCGAAATCTAAAAATACCTTAAGAGGCTACGTAGCCTTTTAAGGGAACACCATCAAAAAAAAATTTTTTTTTTGTGATTTTATTATTCTTAATTATTGATGATTTGTATTGTTTTTTCATATAAATTTCAATGATATATATATTTTTTAATTTGGTGAGATGTGAAAAATCTAAATATCCACCTTTAAGACTACTGCATAGATTAACTGATTTTTTTTTATCAAATGTAAAACAAGAATAGATAATGCCCCTTCAACTCTTCCAATGCCACTGTCGCTTTGGATTGCTTTTGCGGACGGTGTAGATCAAGATCAGACCGCACAAAAAGATCAGTCTGACAAGCTCAATAGGTAGAGCGTAGAACTCGTGAACATGATGTTTCGAGTCACTTGACGGTGTTGGTTCGATCCCCACGGCTGGCCATCTAAAATTACTAATAGTCTTTCGGATGAGACGTTAAACCGAGGTCCCGTGTGACGGTGCTATACACCGAGCACCTAAAAGAACCAGGCGTAACTTAGATGGGTTTCGTCCTGTATCTGCACTATCCCCCGTAACAATACTAACAGCCTTCAGGGGGCGTCGCCCATATGGGCAACCGGTGGCGACGATAAATAAACGCAAATTCATCATCATCAGTCTGATATTGATCTACGCCTTCCGCAACCTGATGATAATCTTTGACCAGAGTGGGCTTCAGTCGAAACGATATTTTTCGACCTCGATAAAAGTCGAATCTATTTAACCCTTATGCTGGTAAGCGAGACTTACTGGCCTTTTGCGGACAGTGCAGATCAAGATCAGACAGCACAGAATGTGCAGTCTGATCTTGGATCTACACTCTCCGCTAAGGTTGTTTTTTCCTCAAAGAATAATTTTGAAATAGCAAAATTTCAGTTTTCACCTGTGACTTGAAGTTTCATGATAGCTATTAGTAGGATAAGGCTTAATCGGCAGCTAAATATACTGCTCGAAGTTTGCTAAGCACCAAGATTTCCTTGTACCATAGCAGAGTCTGTATTCTATATTTTTGTGATGTTAATATCGGAAATCTCGATACAGTGGTGTATCGAGAAGGTCTTCAGTACACACATTGCCTTGTATGACAGGCGAATTCTTCGTGCAAGTCTTGCGAATGCAGATACCTTCATTTTTCATAGCGTTTTGAGACACAGCATAGGCCTACATGTACTAAACTTGTGGACACTTTTTTTTTATTATTCACACTTCTGGACGATAATGCTCGTCCTCACACGGCCCATGTTGTCCAAGAGTACTTGCAAAGGGAGGGTATCCAGCGTATGGATAGGCCATCCCGTTCCCCCGACTTAATTCCAATGGAACACAAGTGGAATGAGTTCCGCATTTCAACCCGTCAGGTCAAGTCACAAAGCATTCAGCAACTTGGTGCATTTCTTGTCGAGGAATGGAATTCCATTCCATAAATGGTTATCCAAAAATTAATTGGGGGTCATACAAAGGTCATTCCAAGCTGTCGTTGATAGCAACAGGTCGCATACTCATTATTAGGCCCATACCAAATTAACCGCTAGCTTTTTTTTGGAAAAATTCCGTTTTTACTCGTTTTTGAAAAAAAAAAAAACAAAAAAACCGTTTTAGTGACCATCCAATTCAAAATGAAAATAAATCAAAAGAGTGCATAACAAGTGTAAGACCTTATATACAATAATGAATAAAGCACAAGGTACATGTTAAACAAGACAAAAAAAAAAAACCTTCAAATTTAACTACAACCTAAGATATGTACAATAATATTCTTGGTGCTTAGCAATCTTTGAGTAGTATACCTAATGTCTGTTTCAGTCAGAACGTCTGACTCAATACTATGTACCTAACAGTAAGGAACACCAAGATCAGGGTCGGTATCCACCAACCATTTTCAAGAACAGTCTTTCTCTTTTTCTCAAGATTTTCTTAAATTAAAAGTAGCGCAACTTCGGACCGGCTAAAACAAATGAGCCGTGCTCTGGCTAAAGGGGGCTTAATGCATTTGCAAAAGGTATCGACCCGTGTCTGCCTGCGC
Source organism: Hippopus hippopus (assembly GCA_946811185.2). Lineage (NCBI taxonomy): Eukaryota > Metazoa > Mollusca > Bivalvia > Cardiida > Cardiidae > Hippopus > Hippopus hippopus. The sequence continues at coordinate 5,400,684 of OX328105.1, forward strand.
AGTCCGCGCAGGCTGACATGAGTCGAAGCTTTTTGCTATTTGTCAATTTTCTGCATGTCCAAGGACCACTCTTCCTCCAAATTCAGTCAATCGTTCGACAAAACGAATTTTATGAATCCATAATTATGTGATGACTTGCTCGGTATTGTGCTTCACGGAGATGCATTAAGCCGTCTTCACGGAGATGCATTAAGCCGTCTTTTGCCAGAGCTGCGCTCATTAATGATTTAGCCAATCAGAAGTTGTGTTACTTTCTCAATCCAGAATTAAACCAAAAATGTTCTGAAGAATGGTTGGTGAATTCAGACCCAGAATGATGATTATTTAATTTTTCTACCGGGCCAGAAGTTCCAGACTTAAACAAATTGGGCGCATTCGCAGACGAAATTTTAGTTACAATCAAATTACATATGAGCCATGCTCTGGCAAAAGGGGTCTTAATGCATGTCCGTCATCCATTGCACCAAGCAAGCCATCACATACTTAAGGATCCATAATATCCACTTTTTGTAACAACTGACTTAATCAGAAGGTCAACTGGTCCTTGGACATACAGAAAGTTGACTGATAACGAAAAGTTGTGGCACAGGTCAGCCTGCGCGGACTGCGCAGGCTCCCCTGGGTCGATACTTCTCGAAGATGCATTAAGCCCCCTTTTCACAGAGCATGGCTTATATATATATGGCTAAAATAATGGGGTTGTCTTTGAAAGGATGTAAAAAACATTGTAGGTTAAAAGGAGAAAATACAGGTTTCTTCCATTTACTCCTTTTTCTGTGATGTTTTCAATAGCTTTCTCCCTTCAAACTTAAAATCAGTAGGATCGTTTAGTAAAGGGCTAGAGTTCCCATAAAAGTGTGCTATGACAATATTACGTTGACTGTCGAATGCAATAGGTAACTGGGCTAGGGTATGTTGTACGTTCCAAAATGGTGTGCTGCCCTAGGAAACATTGTTCTTAAAGTACACTACGAGGGCTGAGCAAAAAGTTCGTAGAATTTCATCATAGGTCAACATAATGGATGGTGCCATTTGACGTTCTGTGCCAAATTTCTGACCTCACTTCTGAAAAACAACGTTAGGACGATAGTTTTTGAGAGATCTATCAAAGGAAAAACAAGGCAAGAAAATGTGGTTTCGGCAGTGACAGAAACTCGCACAGGAATAAAATTCTCTGTAGAGTTAGAGAATCTCGGTTAAAGCTATCATTGAAAAAGTCTGCAGTGTTCAAGTGGCATGCGTGGTTTAAAAAAGGACGAAAGCGCATTGAAGATGACCCAAGGAGTAGACGTGCGAAGATAAATGGCATGCAACACGCGAAAAGGGGCATTCGGACATTTGCGTAAAGTGTCGTCTCGGATCAGCCTGCGCAGTCCGCGCAGGCTATCCGAGACGGCACTTTACGACTACATTAGATTTTGTGCTTCAGTAGACTTGCGCAAAACAGAAAATTACATAGAAACGGAAAGTGTCGTTTCGGGTTAGCCTGTGCGGACTGCGTAGGCTGATCCGAGACGACACTTTACGCAAATGTCCGAATGCCCCTTTTCGCATGTTGCAGGCCAATTAGTAACGCTGTAGTTAAATGACGTTAACGTCACAGCGTGCTGCGGGTAGCCGTGACGTTCGTTGTATAAAGAGTCATAGCAACTATGTTTTAGGGTTAACTTCTCAGAAACGTTCAAATTTTATCCGCTATAAATGGACCCTCAAGGTATGAAAATTTAAATATAATTGCAGAGTAGTTTTGTTTTAATTGACAAATTTCACGAACTTTTTGCACAGCCCTCGTAATGTGAGGTACAATACGACCTTCATATGGCCACAATCTGGGTGTTTTGGGTACATTCAAGTAGTCAATTTTATTTCCTCTGTGAAAAGGGGACTTAATGTATATGCAAAACGTTTCGACCCAGGTCAGCCTGCGCAGTCCGCGGTGTCAAAATACAGTTGAAAACGGTTCTAGGTGTAAGAAAGATAAAGAAATAGTTGCGTGCTTGAAGAATGAAATATTTATCCTTATTCCCAAAAAAGGTTAAGATAAGTATTGCACGTCCTTGGTTAACTTCACCTACTTGTACGTATAACATGAGCTGTCCATTTGTGGAACGATACAAGAGGGCTTTCAAAATGTCAAATCACAGTTATAAAATAGAGTTTATTTCATCAGCTTGTGGTTAATATGGGGAAATATTAGCCGAAAAAGGGAAAGGTATGCGAAAATAACGAGTGCCGTAAGGCACGAGTTATTTTCGCGGACCTTTCCCTTTTGAGGCAAATATTTCCCCATATTAACGACAAGCTGATGAAATAAATTATATATTTCCTCTGATTATTTTGTCAACGAATGCCACTTTTAAAACTTAAAAACTTAAAAAACTTAAAAAAGTAGTTCCAGATTTTCGGCAGGAGGAAAATATTCACTGTGACGGGGAAATAATTCCCCCCAGCTTAAATTACGACATTTCTTTACCCATAACATTTCTAAAAATAGACACACGAAATATAATATACTCACTTTATGATCATCCAAATACAGAGTAACTCGCTATTCCGAAATACGACTGGCATTTCGGAACTACCACCACCACCACCACCAACACCACCACCATCACGACCAACAACAACAACAACAACAACGACAACAAATTTTCGTGAATGTGTAAAAATAGACTACTTTTTTGGTTGATTTGAAAACCAACCAAAGAAGCGGTCCATTTTTACAGATTTTTTTTTTACGGCCAGCGGATTTTTCCTCGATCTGGTCCTTAATTTCACCATACGCTACATATTTCCAAATTCCAGAATATAACATAAAGATAGTTTTGTTACTAAAAAAAAATAGAGTTTTCTGCAATAGAAAAGGAGATTATCTGTATGTTGCTAAAAACGCTCTTCCAGCTCTGTTTGCGGCAAAAGAGTACTTGCAAACGGCGTAGGTCAAGATTAGACTGCACAGAACGTTCTGTGTTTTAGTCTTATATCCTTGAAAGCCATCTTACTGGCTAAGACATAACCTCTCATCCAAATCGGATACCTAGTTTCGGAATTAGAAAAAATATCTTAATTTAGAACGGTTTGGGAATTACTAGACATCCCTCTCTCTTATCAGCATGACACGCAACTTATATATGACAGTGATAAAATGCTTGTGAACGAATCAATGATCTAAATTGAGGTAAGACTTTATATGTGTTTTTTTTCTCTTCTTTGATTAACATTCAAAGCGCTATTCAAGTGAAGCAAAAGGACTTTTCAACCATGAAAACAGAGCTGAAATATTGGACTTTCTAGGCTGTTTTGGTCAAAATAGCTAAAAGGTAGAGAACAGTGTAGATCAAGATCAGACTGCACGTTCTGTGCAGTCTGATCGTGATCTACACTGTCTGCAAACACGACATAAGTTGTGCCTTGCGCTCGGAGACTTGATCTATAATATGTACCCACATGTACTTATCGTAACACTTTATCAGTTTGGAAAAAAAATTGCAGTACACGAGTTCAAAGTTATCCTTACTAGATATTGGTCATCGGCTTCAAATGAGGTTGTAGAATTTAATACATGAAAACATTTTAAGACATTGTGAAAAAAGACAAAACTTTTTTCCTTTGAAAAAGAATTAGCTAGTTACGAGCAAATACTTTTGAACTTTAAGTGGGTTGCTGCAACACGAACATATGATGTTACATATCCGGTTTGTATTTTGAAAGCTTGAGAAAGCTTGGGAATGTGGCAAAATTACATACGTATTTTTCTGAGACAAAAGGCTTACACAGGTGCAATTTCAAAAATTGATTGATTGTGCGTTTATTTACTTTCGCCACCGATCACCCTTATGGGCGACGCCCTGTTAGATGTTAGTTATGTTACGAGAGATAGGGACCTAAATTAAGTTGGGATTGGTTCTTTAAGGTTATCGGTGCTTTTCACCGTTAAAAGCACCTCGTTTAAACATCTTATCAGAATGACTATTAGTACTTTCAGATGGCCAGCCACGGTGCTCAAACCTATACCCTCAAATGGCCCAAGGCTTGTCGTTTACAAGTCCCACACTGTACCACTTGAGCTATTCGGATTGGTCCTCCAATAAATATCTTAAACCTTGTGTTTTATCTACTTCTTTTTTGGCAACTGAACTAATTTGCATATTTGGAAAATTGATTATAAAGGGAGATAAAACTATATAAATTAACTCCTAGCAGACGATAAGGCTTTAAACTTGTTCAAACTGGAGGCATTTACATACAACAAGTTTATGCGGCTTAAATGGTCATATAAATTGTCCTTGAAGAGTTGAAAGAGTTGTCGGAAAAGGAGAAAGTACGGGTTACCAGAGTTTTTTTTTTTTTTTTTTCGGTGTTATTAAAAAAAGGGTTGTGTGTAAAGGGTCAAAAGTGTCATCAGGACTAGTATTTTTACATCTTCACCGAAATTATTTAAGGACATCTTTTAATACATTCAATCCCATGTATCCAGTATACTCCTCAACAAATGAAATGATACTTTCCAGCCGATAATAAAAACCAAAAATTTGGCTTTTTCAAAGGTACTTTTTGGGAAAAAATATTTTCTTATCGGACAATGTAGATCCAAGATCAGAATGCACGTTCTGTGCATTCTGATCTTGATCTACACTGTCCGCAAAGAGTCCTTGAGTCGTTCTCAGAAGTGGAGGGGTTAAAATCTAACTACTTTTGTATTAAAAACTGTATTTCCTTTCTGTCACAGGAAAGAGGTTTGTTAAAGATATCTGTACTATCTTTAGAACGAAATGGATTCCCTAGCACCCAGTAAAGAAATCATATTTCCGAAGGAACTCTTCCCGAACTTAGAGGAGAGTTTGAAAAATGTCAAGCAGCTGAAGTATAGGGAGGGTGACGTCATCATATGCTCCTATCCAAAGAGCGGTACTCACTGGACAGAAAGCTTAATTCGGTGCTTGCTTCGTCAAGATGACAATGAAAGCATAGTTCCGCAAGAGGGATTGATTGAGTTGACACCACCTGAAACAGTACAAGCTATGACGAGCCCCAGGATTCTTCTTACTCATCTGTGGCCTAACAGGTTGCCCGCTGAACACGTCAGGAAAGGTGGAAAATTGGTACTAGTGTTACGGAACCCGAAAGACCTAGTTGTGTCTGCTTATCACGCTATAAATAAATCACGGATCTTTCCGGTAAAAACAAGTTGGAATGAACGTCTGGAATTGTTTAGTACAGGCTGTGTACCATTGGGGGATTTCTTTACATATTTGAACAAATGGCAAGATGCTTTAGAATCCGACTTTTTCGACATTGAATATTTCTATTACGAAGATCTGAAAGAATACCCGATCCAGTCTTTGAAGCGGTTAGCGAATCATATTGGAGTGACAAAGACTGATGAAGAACTTCAAGCTGTTGTTAACGAATGCTCGATAGACAATCTCCGAGGAAAGAGCAACTCGGACAATACTCCTAAAGGTCTACTTGACGACAATGGCAAGTCAGTGATTTACAGAAAAGGTGAGGTCGGGGATTGGAAAAACTATTTTACAGTCGCTCAGAATGAATGGTTCGATGAGCTAGTGTCAAAGAAGTTTCAGAAGTCAATGTTTACATTCAGATTTGGATAATCGTTCACAATAAATTTTATGGTATTAATCTGTTATCGTTTGAGATGTAAACTTACAAGAATATCTGTCGAACCTTAACCAAATGAAACTTCAAAAAATTTTTCATGGATAGTTAGTTGAGAAGAAACAATATATATGAGTCATGTTCTGTGAAAAGGGGGCTTAATGCATCTGCAAAAAGTATCGACACGTGTCAGCCTGTGCTGTCCGCTCAGACTGATAAGGGCCGAATCCTTTTGCTATTGGTCAATTTTCTGCATATCAAAGGATCAGTATACCTCATGATTCAGTCGGCTGTTAGACATAATGGATTTTATGGATGTATAATTTTGAGACGTCTTGCTCGGTACAATGCATCGCTAAGATGCATTAAGCTGTCCTTTCCTAGAGCATGGTTCAGTTAGAATACAAAGGCTATGTTTCGTTGTGTTACCACTTGGTTCAGCCAATCAGGTGTTGTGTTACTGTCGAATTTATAAGATTGTGGAGAATAGGGCTAAAAAAGGTTCTTTGTTGCTGAATATGGACCCAGATCATGCAAACCACGTGACTAGTATGGCGTCCAAAAGTAGACCTTATTGCTATATTTAACCCTTTGGCACACTATCCATCCCGAATTTGATAACACCTGGGAAGAAGACTTTTGAAAACGTTGTGGATACAGAGAAAAATTCCGGTAACCAGCATTTCTTCCTTTTCCCTCAATGTTTTCCAACCTTTCAAAGACAATTACAACGATTTTAGCCATTTTTGTTTGTCTTCTGCAAATGAGCCATGCTCTGGCAAAAGGGGGCTTAATGCATATCCGTGATACATGATACCAGCCCATGTCATCACATAACTATGGATCCAAAAGAGCCACTTTTGAAACAACCGACTTAATCATGGGGTAAACTGGTCCTTTGACATACAGAAAATTCACCGATAGCGAAAAGTTTCGGCCCAGGTCAGCCTGCGCGGATTGCGCAGGCTGACCTGGGTCGATACTTTTCGCAGATGCATTAAGCCCCCTTTTCACAGAGAATGGCTCAAATACTTTTGATTTGGACGAGTCAAAAATTTCATTGTTTGGTAAATAGTTAAGACGCTTAGACCGAATGTATGACGTGCACAACAGAGACACTATCATGATGACATCTGACGTATTTCATTAGCAGCAATAAAACCATTAAAGCAGTACACACAAGGCCCTTTATCCATCAACCATTCTTAAGAACATTCTAAGTCCATTTCTCAGGAATTATCTAAATTTGAAAGTAAGACAACTCCTGATTGGCCAAATGGTTTAGCCAATCAGAAGTTGCATTACTTTCTAAATCTAGAATAAGACATAGAATTAAATTAAAGAATGGTTGATGAACACTGACCAAGGGCAAGTACCAACCTTTTACCAAATAAACCCTTGTTTAACGACCTTTGAGAACAGGACTTTTGAAAACATTGTCTGAAAAGGAGAACATACTGCTTACCAGCGTTTTCTCTTTTCCGTTTTCTACCGTATTGAAGACAGATCCCATTATTTGAGAACAACTAAATTTAATGTCTGTAAATGTTTTCATTGTGGACCACTTCAAAACATATCATGTGGTAAGAGCTTAAGGTATGAGTTATTTAGATCACTGTAGCGTTTAATGAAAAACATTTTCTCTTGATCTTTAAAGAGTCGTGGGCCGGGACCTTGAAAACAGATCTGTAAGCGAGCGGACGGGGCTTCAAAATAAAAGCACAAGGAACAAATACGTTGCAATCTTTACACGTTTATTGTGATACAATAAATCCGATTAAGCTGTACACACAGTCAAGTATCTGTGGTATAAGGCTGTTAAGGTCGTTTTAACGTCTGACGTCAAACACGTGTTGCTGATCTGATGCAAGGAAAAAGAATGATTCTTTACTATTCCGTTTTTATTTCAAAATATATTTTATACCTTTGTCTTCCGTTACCTCGATTATAGGTCTACATAGGTTATCTCTTGTATTAACCCTTTCCCAAACAATCCCTGGTTTTTACGGGTCAGGAATAGAAGCCTTTTGAAAACATTGTGGGAAAAGGAGAAAATGCTGGTAACCAGCATTTTCTCCTTTTCCCACAATGTTTTCTACCCTATCATATAGAAAAATCATGTTTTTAGCAACTGTTAATTTGTCATCTGCAAAATGCTTTCAATTTGGTCTGGTCCAAAATTTGCCGTTTCGGAAAGGGTTAACTGGACCATTATCGACGGCTGAAAGTCAAATTAAGTCTAATCCAGAAGTATTTTACCCATGATCTGGCAAAAGGAGGCTTAATGCATCGTAGTGGTGCAATATAACAAGCAAATCATATCATAATTTTGGATCCATAGCCATATAGTCTAATAATTTGTTAAGTCTGGACGTAGAATGGTCCCTGGACTCCTCTTCAGGAGCAATCAGGAACACTTTAACTTATAAATTATAATTCGTGTTGTTTTGATAACATGTTTTTATAGGGTAAGCCTACACGCCCTGCATACTTTTTTTTTTTTGCAAACATTGCAACAGAAGCACGCAAGGAGCATATCCTTTACACCCTTTAACAAACTGGCAATATAAACCTTTTAACATTTCTAAAAAGCATAGTGAGCATCCACTCCATTAGAGCAACTGCTGCCCTCCCCACAAATGCATTCCTTCTAATACACTTTATCACATAAAACCTCCTCCGGCAGTGTATTAAACCCATGACTTATTTTCGATAATACACTAGTGTATTATCGTTTTTTGGGTCCCGGTTCTGATCAGTTTTCAGTCATGAGCGCGTGAAGCCAGAGAAACCAACCACAGTTTGTGGGGGAATTTGTACTGTTACTCCGTTTCATTGAAAAATGACGTCATTGTTGCTAAGATGTATGCGCGTGGAAAGTTTTTGATTTTTATGTTTGATAAAAACCAAGAAATGCAGCGAAAGTCTCTTAAAATCAATATTTTTGCGGAAACAGGTGGACTTAACCCCTCTATAAACCATTTCATTCTTCTTTCGGTGTAAATGTCAAAGAACTATCTACTTGTGTATATACACATTTGAAACCAAACTACAACTGTAAACATGGATCCGTAAACGGTATAGAGTATAAGGTGATGGTGCAGGATATTTTTCTGTCTGTCATTCGTTTTATGTGATAAATAGAATCTCACATTCGTGTTTATGTATTATCATTTTTATCAAACTCGTTGACTAAAATGTATTTGACGCTTGCCAAGGCTCGCGTCATACAATTTTAGTCAACTCGTTTGATAAAAATGATAATACATAAACACTCATGTAAGATCCTCTATTTTAACAACTAAAATCAAGTCTTTACCTGAGACAACAATTAGTTATATCGTGCCATTCATTATGCACAAGTTTCTCCTTTCTCCAAAATGTTTTCAGAAAGCCTCCTATTTCAGCGTCGTTAAACATGAGATTGTTTGGTTAAGAATAAAAGGACATAGCACACAGAAAAGGGTCAAAGCTGCTGAATAGATGAACTGAATTGAACAGATAAAAAGAGGATATTTGTTTTTTTCGCTGAAAGATCGAAATTTATTTCATCGAGTGAACATCATTGGTAATATTTTCACGAGTGGCGCAGTGTTCACTCGATGAAATAAATTTCTATCTTTCACCGATAAAAAAATATACAAATATTCTATTTAATTCATGCTTTTTAACCCCTTTTTTGTGGGGGGAGGGGCTTACATCAAAATCCAGTACAGTTCATTTCGGTAATTCCCTGTGACCCCCTCTGCATAACAACATAGTACAATATTACTTCAAGCGCGAGAAACGTAGGGTAAATTACGTCATACTTCCATCTGGTTGAGTGGCACGCGCATTTTACCTAGGTAACTAGTGCGCGGGAACTACTGTTTCCACCCTCAACTGAAAAGTTGGAAAATAAAATCAGTATTTTTCACTGGTCGTAACCTTGAAATATCGAAAAATATTTCACCGTTATATCTCGATAAACTACCGCAAAGCATGAAATAACGCACATTTAATGCTTGTTTTAGGCAGAACATCTGACTAAATATCTAACAGTGAAGAACCAAGACCAGACTGATCATCATTAGATCTTCCGCTGTCAAATAAGTGGCTTCCACATTTCTCCAGGTCTAAAAGTATATTCTCGTTCATTCTCGTTGCTTTTGAATCTGATTTTGGTCAGATACTAGTATCAAGTAGCGCATTGTGTAGATCCAAGATCAGACTGCACGTTTTGTGCAGTCTGATCTTGATCTACGCCATGCGCAAAAGCTGCCCAAGGCGACGTTGGCGGTGAAAGTTAAACATTCTACCAAACGAAAAGTTCCAGACTTGTCCAATTCGAACGCATTTACAGACGAAAAGTAAAAGTCAGGTTGCAAGTTAATTTGACTACAGTACTGGGGGTTTGTCTTTGAAAGGAAAGAAAACATTGTGGGGAAAAAGGAAATAATGCAGATTATCAGAGTTTTATTCTTTTCCAACAATGTTAGCAAAAGCCTTCTCCGTTAGCAAAAGCCTTCTCCGTATGGTAAAATGTTAAAGTTTCCATAAAAAGTGTGCTATTACAATATTACCTTGACTCGAATACAGTGGGTAACTTGGCTAGGGTAGGTTGAACGTTCTAAAGTGGTGCGCTGGCCCCTAGGAGATAACATTATAGTGAGGTACTATATACGGCCTTCACTCGTCCGCGATCTGAGTGATCTTGGTACATTAAAGTTGTCTGCTTTATCTGGAATGATGGACAAGGGGGAAGAGAGACAGACAGACAGACAGAGAAATGAATGGGGGAGGAAAAAGAGAGAGAGATTTTGTTTCACATAAAAAGTTTGACAAAGTCAAATGGGGAATAAATCCTGTTACTGCGACTTTAATTGAAATTCGGACTAGAAATAAATTTTGCTCAGCTGTTTCAAGAGCATTTCTTCCTTTTCGAAGATGTTTTCAATAGCCTCATTTATTCACTATCGTATTGACACACATTAGAGTGTTTTGCCATTCACCCGATGAGTTTGAAGCCGAGATCGTAAACTTTTTTTTTTGTCTGAGTTTGTGATAGTCAATGCGGCAGATATAATCTCTAATCGCTCATTATTGCTTCGATCCCTGTTTTCGTGAGATAGCGGCCAAAAGCTTAGAAAGAGTGTTATACATTGTAATATTAAATGAAACACAAGGGCAGGTACGCCGGTCGCCATGATATACCTTAAATGGAGTTGAAACGGTTTAAAGCACCAAAAGAAGCACGATAAAAAGTTGTTGTCTGCTTGGCGGATAAAATATTCGCACTCACTCGCAAAAAAAAAAAGAGATTGAGATAAATGCTGCACGTCCTTGAACATTTCACCTATTCCTACCGTATATTATAATACATGCAGAAGAACGATACAAGGAGGTTTAAAAGATTTAAAATATCGAAGTTAATAGTAAAAATTAACCATATATTATTTCATGCTTTCCGGTAGGATATCGAGAAATAGCGGTGAAAATATATTTCGATATTCCACGGGTACGACCAGTGAAAATACCGACTTTTATATTCTAGTTACCTAGGTAAAATGCGCGTGACTCACAACCAGATGGAAATATGACGTCATTTACCTTACATTTCTCGCGCTTGACGTAATATTGTAATGCGTTGCTATGCGGAGGGGGTACGCCACGGGGAATAACTGAAAAGACTCCTCCCAGAAAGGGTTAAAAGCATGAAATAAATAGAATATTTGTTTTTTTCGGTGAAAGATCGAAATTTATTTCATCTCGTGAACACCATCGGTAATATTTTCACGAGTGGCTCACCGAAATTTATTTCATCTCGTGAACACCATCGGTAATATTTTCACGAGTGGGTGCGCCACTCGTGAAAATATTACCGATGATGTTAACGAGATGAAATAAATTTCGATCTTTCACCGAAAAAAACAAATATCCTCTATTTCATACCGAAATATCGAGCAGTCCAGAATAGCGTTCTTTCATCAAAAGGTATTTCTTTTTAGTTCTTATCCTCAATGGTCGCAAACCTAGAAAAACAGAGCAACCTGCAATCCCGAAATACGAACGCCATTTCCAGAACCAAAATCAACAACAACAACAACAACAAACAAGAAATATTTTCGTTTTTTTAAAACACAAAGACACCGTAAGAGGAACTGGAAAATGAATATTCAACATTTGTGGCTCAATATGAATAATAATTAAAAAAAAAAAAAAAAAAACAAGAGAAATTGCCTCTTTCACCTCTATGCTTCTCATATTGTTGAAAAGTGGAACTTTTACTTATATGTATATTTCAAGTTTACAAATTAACCCCAATCATCGTTGAAAAAGGGGGAAAAGTAATAAAAAAAGTACTACTTTAGTATCGCCACATTGTTTGGTTTTGAATTACACTCGTGTAGACACATAGTATTGAGTTATACATGCAGGTAACAAAATAGTACAAGAAGAGGATCGTCCTCTGTCATATTACTTTGCCATGGTGTGAGTAAAAGCCAGAGGGTATCGGTTAGCCGTACCAACGCTTGTTTATTAGTGTCATAAATGTCCGAGAGGCCAGCAGGGTCAGTAGTAAAGGAAGAGAGCCTGGTGCACTACCCAGGGCCTGGGTAGTGCCCCAGGCTCTCTTCCCTGAGTGCCCTACATCACCGTCCCTGACAAAAATGTGGGCTAGTTTGCCCTCCCGAAAGAATTTTTTTTTTATTTTGACCTAGGCTCTCTACCCTGAGAGGGATTTAGCATTCAAAATGGCGGCCTTGTGACTGACAGTCTGGGTAAAAAATTAGCCAGGCTCTCTACCCTGAGAGGGATTTTTCTGCAAAAAAGTGAAAGGGGGGGGAGTTTTGCCTATTCTACCCTCCCTGAGAGGGATTTAGCATTCAAAATACCGGCCTTGTGACTGACAGTCTGGGTAAAAAATTGGCCAGATCACTGAGTTGGACTTAGTTTTTTTCACCCTATGTATGATTTTTCTTTCTAAATGCTTTGACATTGAGTTGGACTTAGACTTTTTTCTGCATCTATGAATGATTTTCTTTCTAAAAGCCTGATCACTGAGTTGGACTTAGTCTTTTTCTGCAATTATGAATGATTTCTCTAAAAGACTGAGCACTGAGTTGGACTTAGTTTTTTTTACCCATATGCTATTAGGATTGCTTTATTGTTTTACTTTTATCCATTAGTTGGCCTTTAAGTGGTTTCTCTTTCTAAATGTCTGAACATTGAGTTGAACTTAGACTTTTTTACCCTATGAATGATTTTCTTTCTAAAAGCCTGATCACTGAGTTGGACTTAGTCTTTTTCTGCAATTATGAATGATTTCTCTAAAAGACTGAGCACTGAGTTGGACTTAGTTTTTTTTACCCATATGCTATTAGGATTGCTTTATTGTTTTACTTCTATCCATTACTTGGCCTTTAAGTGGTTTCTCTCTAAAAGCCTGGACATTGAGTTGGACTTAGACTTTTTTACCCTATGGATGATTTTTTCTCTTTCTAAATGACTGGACATTGAGTTGGACTTAGTTTTTTTCACCCTATGGATGATTTTTTCTCTTTCTAAATGCCTGGACATTGAGTTGTACTTAGTTTTTTCACCCTGTGGATGATTTTCTCTCTTTCTAAAAGCCTGACCATTGAGTTGGACTTAGACTTTTTTTCTTTCTAAATGTCTGAGCACTGAGTTGGACTTAGACTTTTTTCTGCATCTATGAATGAATTTTCTTTCTAAATGCCTGGACATTGAGTTGGACTTAGTCTTTTTCTGCAATTATGGATGATTTCTCTTTCTAAATGTCTGAACATTGAGTTGAACTTAGACTTTTTTTACCCTATGAATGATTTTCTTTCTAAAAGCCTGATCACTGAGTTGGACTTAGTCTTTTTCTGCAATTATGGATGATTTCTCTTTCTAAATGTCTGAACATTGAGTTGAACTTAGACTTTTTTTACCCTATGAATGATTTTCTTTCTAAAAGCCTGATCACTGAGTTGGACTTAGTCTTTTTCTGCAATTATGAATGATTTCTCTAAAAGACTGAGCACTGAGTTGGACTTAGTTTTTTTACCCATATGCTATTAGGATTGCTTTATTGTTTACTTCTATCCACTACTTGGCCTTTAAGTGGTTTCTCTCTAAAAGCCTGATCACTGAGTTGGACTTAGTTTTTTCACCCTATGGATGATTTTTTCTCTTTCTAAATGCCTGAGTACTGAGTTGGACTTAGTTTTTTCACCTATGATTGAATTCTCTTTTCTAAATGCCTAACCATTGAGTTGAACTTAGACTTTTTTACCCTATGAATGATTTCTCTTTCTAAAAGCCTGACCATTGAGTTGAACTTAGACTTTTTTCTTATCTATGAATGATTTTTTCTCTTTCTATAAGCCTGATCACTGAGTTGGACTTAGTCTTTTTCTGCAATTATGAATGATTTTTTCTCTCTAAATGCCTGGACATTGAGTTGGACTTAGTTTTTTCTTCACCTATGTATGATTTTTCTTTCTAAATGCCTGGACATTGAGTTGGACTTAGTTTTTTCACCCTATGAATGATTTTTTCTCTTTCTAAATGCCTGATCACTGAGTTGGACTTAGTTTTTTTACCCTATGAATGATTTTCTCTCTTTCTAAAAGCCTGACCATTGAGTTGAACTTAGACTTTTTTCTTATCTATGAATGATTTTTTCTCTCTAAAAGGAATTTGTCCCTATATCAGTGAGTTCGACTTAGACTTTTTTCTTATCTATGGATGATTTCTTCTCTCTAAATGTTTGACCATTGAGTCGAACTTAGCTTTTTTCATCCTATGAATGATTTTTTCTCTCTAAAAGGATTTTGTCCCTATAACAGTGAGTTGTACTTAGTTTTTTCACCCTATGAATGATTTTCTCTCTTTCTAAAAACCTGACCATTGAGTTGAACTTAGTTTTTTTCACCCTATGGATGATTTCTCTTTTCTAATTGCCTAATCAGTGAGTTGTACTTAGTTTTTTTTGCATCTATGAATGATTTCTCTTTCTAAAAGCCTGACCATTGAGTTGAACTTAGACTTTTTTCTTATCTATGAATGATTTTTTCTCTTTCTAAAAGCCTAATCAGTGAGTTCGACTTAGACTTTTTTTACCCTATGAATGATTTTCTTTCTAAAAGCCTGATCACTGAGTTGGACTTAGTCTTTTTCTGCAATTATGAATGATTTCTCTAAAAGACTGAGCACTGGGTTGGACTTAGTTTTTTTACCCATATGCTATTAGGATTGCTTTATTGTTTACTTCTATCCACTACTTGGCCTTTAAGTGGTTTCTCTCTAAAAGCCTGATCACTGAGTTGGACTTAGTTTTTTCACCCTATGGATGATTTTTCTCTTTCTAAATGCCTGAGTACTGAGTTGGACTTAGTTTTTTCACCTATGATTGAATTCTCTTTTCTAAATGCCTAACCATTGAGTTGAACTTAGACTTTTTTACCCTATGAATGATTTCTCTTTCTAAAAGGCTGAGAGCTGTGTTGGACTTAGACTTTTTTTACCCTATGAATGATTTTCTCTCTTTCTAAATGCCTAATCACTGAGTTGGACTTAGTCTTTTTCTGCAATTATGAATGATTTTTTCTTTCTAAAAGACTGAGCACTGGGTTGGACTTAGTCTTTTTCTGAGTTTTTTTACTCTTTGCAGTATAACTCTCTGGAGTATAACTCTTTTGGAGTGCATCTCTTCTAAAAGAAGTTTGACAATTTGAAGAAATGACAATTTTGAAGAAAGATACAACTTTTGTGGTTAATGGTTAGTCCTGAAAAGGACTGTTGGGTTAGCTCTGAAAAGAGCTGTGACAATTTAAAAATGACAACTTGAAGATAGAACTTTCGTCTGACAGCTTGAAGATAGAACTTTCGTCTGGCATCTTGAAGATAGAACTTTCGTGGTAGATGGTTAGTCCTGAAAAGGACTGTTGCGTTAGCTCTGAAAAGAGCTGTGACAATTTCAAGAAATGACAACTTGAAGATAGAACTTTCGTCTGACAGCTTGAAGATGGAACTTTCGTCTGGCTTCTTGAAGATAGAACTTTCGTGGTAAATGGTTAGCCCTGAAAAGGACTGTTGGGTTAGCTCTGAAAAGAACTGTTGGGTTAGCCCTGAAAAGGGCTGTTTTGTCTTGGAGACTGTGTTTTTTCCACTTCTAATGGCAGCACCCGAAATTCGCTTGGCAAATGGGGCATGCTGTAATCTTCCTTCCAAATTCGATATCAACCAAGATGATATCCGGTGTTGTCTTTAATAATAGTTGAACTAATCTTTCGCCGAGATCTTTGTATGGCTGCGTTATACGTTGTAGTTGGTTTTGTTCCTCCTCTCCTACGAAATGAGTTTTTAGTTGCAATAACTGCTGTCCGGCATTTAGATACTCTTGGAGAGCCTCGCGTAGTTGATAATTTATCTCCTCCATATTGATACTGCTTCCGAATATTGATACCGCTTTCGAAGTGTTCGTTCGCTGAGTGTCAAAAAATGATGAATGTATGGAAATAACGCTGGGTTTTTATACGTTTAAGGAGGATTGAAATTTTTAAAGAGCGCGGACCTGACGGGAAACACCAGGATTGTACTGTGTGACACTGAGTTAGGAGTGGTAAAAACAGCATGAAACGCCGACGTGGGAAAAACATAGGAAAAAATGACGTCATGAGTCAATCAGTTCAATCCTCCTGTAAAGCTATAAAACCCAGCGATATTTTTACATAAAATCATATTTGTTCCAGTATGGTTCGAATTCTTGTCTACCCCCACTGCGCAAGCAGATGTCTGATAGAGTGTGGGAAATGTTTTGCTATACTTTTTTTACCCTTGTGTTTTGTTGATTTGCAAAAGAAACAGTTCTTTGTTACTCGTTTTTCTTCTTTTCGTTGTTTTGCTTTTTTCTCCTCTTTTAGATCCAAAGTTTGTTGTTTTCTTACATTATCGCTTGTAGATAATTTTTTCTCTGCCTGTTCTGTTATTTTGCAGATTTTTGAATCGGTGATATCCGTTGTGTCGGACTGCATGTCTACGGTCTGATTTTCAACCGGTGATATTGTAGTCTGTAGTGAACTTGTTTTCCATGTATTTTCGTTGTAGAATGAATTTAGTGTCCCAACGAATTTCGTATGTTGGAGATCGACAACGTTGTAAAACGATGGTGAAATTTCGATGTCATGACTGTGTGGGTTCACGTAGACAAAAAACAAATGTTCCTGTCTGATTTTCTTTTTTGGACAATTTCTGGACCAATGTCCTACTTTGTTGCACGTAAAACAAATATTTGTTCTCTCACCATTCATCCCATATCGTTTGTCGAGCGTCGCTTGATCTAAAACTCTGTAGCTGATAGTACAGCGTATAGAGCTATTTATAAAAAAATACGCTTCACTACTAGACGCTGACGTAGTGTACCTCTACCCAATGGTCTATTTATAGCAACAGACGCTAACATATTGTGATTTAACCCCTTGTCACACTAAACGGCGTTTCCACTGAGTTGACACGGTGTTGTTTAAGTTCCCAGACTGCCAAGAGATCGCAGAAAAAATGCGAAGCTCCCGTTGCCTATTATCGCGTTCCTGATGTTGATGAAAAAAAAAAGCAAGAAGGAAATCAAGTACATTGATATCTGTTCTCTGTACCCTTATGTTTGTAAACACAAATCCTATCCTGTAGGTCAGCCAGAAATTTTGTCTGCTGAGAATATTGACATGAACAATATTCGACAATATGAGGGCTTAATCAAATGCAAAGTTTTGCCTCCAACTGATTTGTTTCACCCCGTTCTCCCAGTTCACTGTAACAACAAAATGATGTTTCCACTCTGTATGAAATGTGCAGAAGAAAGTTCAAGTATTTGTAGCCATGGTGAAGAAAAGAGGGCTTTGGTCGGAACTTGGGTTACTTTTGAATTATTCAAGGCTCTTGACTGCGGTTATCGATTATTGCAAAGTAAAAAAGTTAAAAGTAGAAAAAGTCAAAAGTCTCTCTTATATAGGTCTAGATCTATATGCAGTGAGAAAATATTCCCGTAAAATGTAAAATGGTCTTTACAAGTGTGTGAACCAATAATTATTCCAAGTTATTTTTCTTGACATAAATTAACGAAAGTGTCAAGGAACTGTCTTTCTTTTGTTAAGGAAATCAGGGATATTCACCCTATTTCACATGTACAAATCTACGAAAGAAAAAATGCTTTCTACTTTTGACAACGCTCAAAATTCGAACTCACACCTTTTTTATATTAGTTAAGCGTATAGAGGTATTTATAAAGAAGCTTCACTA
Organism: Hippopus hippopus; assembly: GCA_946811185.2. Lineage (NCBI taxonomy): Eukaryota > Metazoa > Mollusca > Bivalvia > Cardiida > Cardiidae > Hippopus > Hippopus hippopus. Next base: position 5,418,588 of record OX328105.1, read on the forward strand.
GACGCTGACGTAGTGTACCTCTGCCCAATGGTCTATTTATAGCAACAGACGCTAACATATTGTGATCTATGCCCCTGTCACACTAAACGGCGTTTCCACTGAGTTGACACGGTGTTGTTTAAGTTCACAGAGTACCAACAAAGGTTTTCGTTTTGATTTCTGAACAATAGATTGAAATGCTCGAATCAAAGTTTTTTGCCTAGAAGAAAAAATCCATTATTCAAATTGGCAATCATGACCAACTATGTTTTGCAAGAGCCGTTGTTGTGGGAATTTGCTACAGTGAACGTGAAAACACCGGGGCATGGAATAGAAAATGGGATCGTATTTGTCGTTCAAACCGCCCTCTTCAAAAGACTGAAGCTGAGAAATTGTTGAATGAAGCTTGAGTTTCACCAACACAACCTGTAGGAATTGACGAATACAAAAAAATTCAAGCATTCTTGTATGAAAAAGGCTATGTCATTAAAGTTCATCCCGAATTATTGTATTGCACACAGAGCATGTGATGAATGTATCGATAAATCACTTGATTTTCATTGTTCTACATGCAGTGAATTTGAAGAGGGTAGGGAAGTTATTTTTCAAGGTGAAGAAACTTTGAGTCAATTTTGCAAGTGGCTCTTTTCAAAACATCATAAAGGAGTCACGGCTATTGCCCATAATTTCAAAGGTTATGACGGTCAGTTCATTCTTGGCTATATTGTCAAAGTTGGGTTAAAACTTCCAAAATTGATCATGAATGGAAACAATATTATGAAGTTAGAACTGAATGGTGTACGTCTGGTCGATTCTTTCAATTTCATGAGCTTTGGTTTGGCAAAATTTCCAGCCATATTTGGTCTTCAAAAAAATAAAAAAGGTTACTTCCCTCACTGGGCAAATACAGATGAATTTTGGAGTTACATTGGACCTTACTTGGATATGTCTTATTACAAACCCGAAACTGTTTCGATCCACAAGTCAATGGACATTTTTTATCATAGGATCAATAGAAGAAAGTTTTCTTAACGTTGTGAAAATGAAATCAGTTCTATTTGACTTTTACTTACGGTACAAAAAAGGATCTGTTCATGATTCCTACGGAGAAACAATGGAATCCATGTCAGGGTATATTCTATTTGATAGAGATGTTACAGAAGAAGTAGTGAATTCAGCTCTTTCAACAAAAGACGCTTATAGACATGTTGCTACATTCATAGGACTACGAGATTTCGACGATATGGACAGTGAGTATACAATGTTTTTGGGGTATGACCAATTGCATAAAGACATTACGGAATATGAAAACAAATGTGAAACTCGTGGTATTTGTGAATTTGCATTGTAAAAAATTATTTGCGAATAATTCATTGTGAAAAAATAATTCAGTGTGATTTTTTCATTGTTAAGAAAATGTTTTTATGCTGTATTGTAAAAAATGTTTCAGTGTGATTTTTTTCATTGTTAAGAAATTGTTTTTATGCTGTATTGTAAAAAATGTTTCAGTGTGATTTTTTCATTGCTAAGAAATTGTTTTTTATGCTGTATTGTAAAAACGTTTCCTTGTGATTTTTTTCATTGTCAAGAAATTTTTTATGATGCTTTGCAAAAAAAATGTTTCATTGTGAATTTTTTCATTGTCAAGAAATTTTTTCATTGTCAAGAAATTTTTTTATGATGCATTGCAAAAAAATGATTCATTGTTTAGTTCTGTTCAGTAAATAAAAGTTCAATAAAATAAAAATTCAAAAACAATAGAGCTCATCATTCTGTTTTTCCCCAAAGACTTGTTCTGTCTACATTTTTTCCATACAGCGTCTCATAACTTTTTTGCTATATTAGCATGAAACGTAGCATGGAAAAATGTATGTGCTTTCTGCCAGGTCCGAGCTCTTTAAAAAAATTCAATCCTCAGTAAACGTATAAAGCTCGGCGTTATTTTCATACATTCACCATTTTTGGCTCTCAGCTAACGATCACTTCGAAAGCAGTGTCAATATTCGGAAGCAGTATCAATATGGAGGAGGTAAATCATCAACTACGTGAGGCTCTCCAAGAGTATCTAAATGCCGGACAGCAGTTATTGCAACTAAACACTCATCTCGTAGGAGAGGAAGAACAAAACCAACTACAACGTATAACGCAGCCATACAAAGATCTCGGCGAAAGATTAGTTCAACTATTATTAAAGACAACACCGGATATCATCTTGGTTGATATCGAATTTGGAAGGAAGATTACAGCATGCCCCATTTGCCAAGCGAATTTCGGGTGCTGCCATTAGAAGTGGAAAAAACACAGCCTCCAAAAAACAAAACAGCCCTTTTCAGGGCTACCCATCTACCACGAAAGTTCTATCTTCAAGATGCCAGACGAAAGTTCTATCTTCAAGCTGTCAGACGAAAGTTCTATCTTCAAGTTGTCATTTCTTGAAATTGTCACAGCTCTTTTCAGAGCTAACGCAACAGTCCTTTTCAGGACTAACCATTACCACGAAAGTTCTATCTTTCTTCAAAATTGTCAAAACTCAAAATTGTCAAAAACTCAAAAGATTTACAATCAAAAAAAAGTCATAGATTAGTCAAACTCTAGTTTTTTCTAACCCGAACAAGAAAATGTAACAAACCCAAGGATTGGCCAACAATAAAACATTCAGTATTAGAAATAAAACGCTGATTCTGATTGGATAACATTAATTTGGAGCCAAAACAGCATGAAACGCCGACGCGGGAAAAAACATAGGAGAAAATGACGTCATGGGTCAACTAGTTCAATCAGTCTGAAAAGCTATAAAACCCAGCGTCATTTCCCGCACATCGTTCATTCTCTTCAATTTACTGCAATATGGAGTGTGCTTTGAGAGATATGAGCTTCAGCGAGCTTGCGCAGCTGTCATCCAAAAAAAAGATGGACGCCAAGAAGAAGGAGTTTGTCGTACCATCGACAGAAGATTGGAACGATGACGCTGAGCCTTCGTTCTCGTTGGACTTTGGGTTGGGTGAACAGCAGTTGAAGAGGTTAAAGAGGCGATCAGCAAGTAGCTGCCCAGCCTGCAGAAAGGTTGGAGGTTGTGCTTAAAAACACAACCTCCAAACCAGGTCCTTTTTTAGGACCACCCCAACAGCCCTTTTCAGGGCTAACCATCTACCACGGAAGATCTACCTTTCTTCAAATTGTCAGACGTAAGTTCTATCTTTTCTTCAAATTGTCATTTCTTCAAATTGTCAGACGAAAGTTCTACCTTCAAGCTGTTAAACGAAAGTTCTATCTTCAAGCTGTCAGACGAAAGTTCTATCTTCAAGTTGTCATTTTCAAATTGTCACAGCTCTTTTCAGAGCTAACCCAACAGTCCTTTTCAGGACTAACCATTTACCACAAAAGTTGTATCTTTCTTCAAAATTGTCATTTCTTCAAATTGTCAAACTTCTTTTAGAAGAGATGCACTCCAAAAGAGTTATACTCCAGAGAGTTATACTGCAAAGAGTAAGAATCATTCATAGATGCAGAAAAAAGACTAAGTTCAACTCACTGATATAGGGACAAATTCCTTTTAGAGAGAAAAAAATAATTCATAATTGCAGAAAAAGACTAAGTCCAACTCAGTGATTAGGCATTTAGAAAGAGAGAAAATCATTCATAGGGTAAAAAAAGTCTAAGTCGAACTCACTGATATAGGGACAAATTCCTTTTAGAGAGAAAAAATCATTCATAGATAAGAAAAAAGTCTAAGTTCAACTCAATGATATAGGGACAAATTCCTTTTAGAAAAGAGAAATCATTCATAGATGCAAAAAAAACTAAGTACAACTCACTGATTAGGCAATTAGAAAAGAGAAATCATCCATAGGGTGAAAAAAACTAAGTTCAACTCAATGGTCAGGCTTTTAGAAAGAGAGAAAATCATTCATAGGGTGAAAAAACTAAGTACAACTCACTGTTATAGGGACAAAATCCTTTTAGAGAGAAAAATCATTCATAGGATGAAAAAAGCTAAGTTCGACTCAATGGTCAAACATTTAGAGAGAAGAAATCATCCATAGATAAGAAAAAAGTCTAAGTCGAACTCACTGATATAGGGACAAATTCCTTTTAGAGAGAAAAAATCATTCATAGATAAGAAAAAAGTCTAAGTTCAACTCAATGGTCAGGCTTTTAGAAAGAGAGAAAATCATTCATAGGGTAAAAAAACTAAGTCCAACTCAGTGATCAGGCATTTAGAAAGAGAAAAAATCATTCATAGGGTGAAAAAACTAAGTCCAACTCAATGTCCAGGCATTTAGAAAGAAAAATCATACATAGGTGAAGAAAAAACTAAGTCCAACTCAATGTCCAGGCATTTAGAGAGAAAAAATCATTCATAATTGCAGAAAAAGACTAAGTCCAACTCAGTGATCAGGCTTTTAGAAAGAGAAAAAATCATTCATAGATAAGAAAAAAGTCTAAGTTCAACTCAATGGTCAGGCTTTTAGAAAGAGAAATCATTCATAGGGTAAAAAAGTCTAAGTTCAACTCAATGGTTAGGCATTTAGAAAAGAGAATTCAATCATAGGTGAAAAAACTAAGTCCAACTCAGTACTCAGGCATTTAGAAAGAGAAAAAATCATCCATAGGGTGAAAAAACTAAGTCCAACTCAGTGATCAGGCTTTTAGAGAGAAACCACTTAAAGGCCAAGTAGTGGATAGAAGTAAACAATAAAGCAATCCTAATAGCATATGGGTAAAAAAACTAAGTCCAACTCAGTGCTCAGTCTTTTAGAGAAATCATTCATAATTGCAGAAAAAGACTAAGTCCAACTCAGTGATCAGGCTTTTAGAAAGAAAATCATTCATAGGGTAAAAAAAGTCTAAGTTCAACTCAATGTTCAGACATTTAGAAAGAGAAATCATCCATAATTGCAGAAAAAGACTAAGTCCAACTCAGTGATCAGGCTTTTAGAAAGAAAATCATTCATAGGGTAAAAAAAGTCTAAGTTCAACTCAATGTTCAGACATTTAGAAAGAGAAATCATCCATAATTGCAGAAAAAGACTAAGTCCAACTCAATGTCCAGGCATTTAGAAAGAAAATTCATTCATAGATGCAGTAAAAAGTCTAAGTCCAACTCAGTGCTCAGACATTTAGAAAGAAAAAAAGTCTAAGTCCAACTCAATGGTCAGGCTTTTAGAAAGAGAGAAAATCATCCACAGGGTGAAAAAACTAAGTACAACTCAATGTCCAGGCATTTAGAAAGAGAAAAAATCATCCATAGGGTGAAAAAAACTAAGTCCAACTCAATGTCCAGTCATTTAGAAAGAGAAAAAATCATCCATAGGGTAAAAAAGTCTAAGTCCAACTCAATGTCCAGGCTTTTAGAGAGAAACCACTTAAAGGCCAAGTAATGGATAGAAGTAAAACAATAAAGCAATCCTAATAGCATATGGGTAAAAAAAACTAAGTCCAACTCAGTGCTCAGTCTTTTAGAGAAATCATTCATAATTGCAGAAAAAGACTAAGTCCAACTCAGTGATCAGGCTTTTAGAAAGAAAATCATTCATAGGGTAAAAAAGTCTAAGTTCAACTCAATGTTCAGACATTTAGAAAGAGAAACCACTTAAAGGCCAACTAATGGATAGAAGTAAAACAATAAAGCAATCCTAATAGCATATGGGTAAAAAAAACTAAGTCCAACTCAGTGATCAGTCTTTTAGAGAAATCATTCATAATTGCAGAAAAAGACTAAGTCCAACTCAGTGATCAGGCTTTTAGAAAGAAAATCATTCATAGATGCAGAAAAAAGTCTAAGTCCAACTCAATGTCAAAGCATTTAGAAAGAAAAATCATACATAGGGTGAAAAAAACTAAGTCCAACTCAGTGATCTGGCCAATTTTTTACCCAGACTGTCAGTCACAAGGCCGGTATTTTGAATGCTTAATCCCTCTCAGGGAGGGTAGAATAGGCAAAACTCCCCCCCTTTCACTTTTTTGCAGAAAAATCCCTCTCAGGGTAGAGAGCCTGGCTAATTTTTTACCCAGACTGTCAGTCACAAGGCCGCCATTTTGAATGCTAAATCCCTCTCAGGGTAGAGAGCCTAGGTCAAAATAAAAAAAAAAATTCTTTCGCGAGGGCAAACTAGCCCACATTTTTGTCAGGGACGGTGATGTAGGGCACTCAGGGAAGAGAGCCTGGGGCACTACCCAGGCCCTGGGTAGTGCACCAGGCTCTCTTCCTTTACTACTAGGGTCTCGCCTGATAAATAGAGGATATTTGTTTTTTACGTTGAAAGATCGAAATTTATTTCATCGAGTGAATATTATCGGTAATATTTTCACTCGTGCGCCACTCGAGAAAGTATTACCGATGATGTTCACTCGATGAAATGAATTTCGATCTTTCACCGAAAGAAAAAGAAATATTCTATTTATTTTATGTTTTTTTACCCTTTTTTGGGGAAAACTTGTATCAAAATCAGGTACGGTTCTTTTCGGTTATTCCACGTGGCGTACCCCCTTCGCATAGCAACGCAATACAATATTAAGTAAAATGCGAGAAATGTAGGGTAAATTACGTCATATTTCCATCTGGTTGAGAGGCACGCGCATTTTACCTAGGTAACTTGAGCGCGGGAACTACTGTTTCCGCCTTCAATTGACGAGTTTGAAAATATGAAATCGGTATTTTTCACTGGTCGTAACCATGAAATATCGAAAAATATTTCACCGATATTTCTCGATAAACTACCGGCAAGAATGAAATAAACATGTTCACATGTTTGACCAATCGCAAATTACCACAAAGGACCACAATGGAAATAAGGGATCTTTTCTCTTTTTTTGTGATATCCTTGATGCTGATGTGCCTGATATGGTTCCATGCATTTCCATCATATTTGACTTTTTATTTGAATATGTTGTGTGCCACTGTTAAAACCAATTATGTACATTCAGTGCTAAATAAAATAAAACAAACTAGAACTTGTTTTTCCACAAAAAACAGATGTCTCCCCCCTTTTTGATGTCAGAAGGGTTGATATGTCACCAAGGCAATTTCTAACTGAAATAATGGTCATTTTTCTCTAACGGTTTTCGAGTAATAGAGCGGACACGAAATTGTACGTAAAACGAGTAAGGAAAATAGTCGTAGGGAAATAACTAAAAAAATATACAACCCAGAGTTACGGTTCTTGTGAATGACACTTCGTCTCATGGTGCTTTACAAATGTGTGAAGTTTTATCAAAATATCTTAAAAAGTTTTCGATTTATAGAGCGGACACGATTTGTGAAGGAAAATAATCAAAGGAAAATAACTCGAAAAATACACAAGCCAGAGTTACGGTTCTTGTGCATGACACTTTGTGTCATAGTGCTTTACAAATGTGTGCAGTTTTATCAAACTATCTTAAAAGGTTTTCGATTTATAGAGCGGACACGATTTGTGAGGGAAAATAATCAAAGGGAAATAACTCGAAAAATATACAACCCAGAGTTATGGTTCTTGTGCATGACACTTTGTTTCAAGGTGCTTTACAGATGTGTGAAGTTTTATCAAAATATCTTAAAAAGTTTTCGATTTATAGAGCGGGCACGATTTGTGAAGGAAAATAATCAAAGGAAAATAACTCGAAAAATACACAAGCCAGCGTTACGGTTCTTGTGCATGACACTTCGTGTCATGGTGCTTTACAAATGTGTGAAGTTTTATCAAAATATCTTAAAAGGTTTTCGATTTATAGAGCGGACACGATTTTTGAAGGAAAATAATCAAAGGAAAATAATTCGAAAAATACACAAGCCAGAGTTACGGTTCTTGTGCATGACACTTCGTGTCATGGTGCTTTACAAATGTGTGAAGTTTTATCAAAATATCTTAAAAGGTTTTCGATTTATAGAGCGGACACGATTTGTGACGGACAGACAGACGGACGGACGGACGGACAGACGGACGGACAGACGGACGAACAGACGGACGCACGGGGAAAAACAATATGTCTCCCGACCCTGATGGGGGCAGACATAATAAAAAAAACCATACATTTTTTTGACTTCATTATACCTTAAAATATATCAAAAACCAGGGCATTCGGCTACACCGAAAAGACTGGTTCTACAACTCTTAGCCTGCAAAGTGCGACTCATGTTGCTTTTGCGGACCGTGCAGATCAAAATCAGATTGCACAGAACGTGCAGTCTGATCTTGGATCTATACTGTCCGATAAGGAGATATCTTTTTTTTTTTTCCAAAAATACCTTTGAATTAGCAAAATTTGGGTTTTTACTATCGGTTTGAGAATTTCATGTCAATTATTTAGCAGGATAAGGAAAAGACCAGTCACACAAGCGGTCTTTTTTCACAGCTTCTTACAGCTTGCTGACTTTCCCTTGACCTGGATCTTATCTATCTTATGCACGACATATACTCAGTTCCATAAATAAGTGTGCACTTAATTTTCTTTTATTTCTCGTCGCATGTTTTACTGAAGACCAACAAATTTGGTATCATACTTTAGTTCCGAGTCTGTAGAAAATGCCAGGCTAGTCAGATTTTGACTAACAGAAAGTTTAAGTTAAGTTTTTGCAGTTTAAATGAAGGCGGTACTAAAATCAAAGCTGCAAAAGTACTCAAAGACTTAGGTAACATTAAAGTTAGGTTTTTTTTAAAGTTCTTGTAATTTTTCAATCAATATCTTGTATGGCCACCTCTGCTGTCGATACAGGCAATTATTCGACGTCGCATAGACCTTACATAACGTAAAATCATTGCATCAGGAATGCTATTCCATTCCTGAACGAGAGCGGTGGCCAAAACCTAACTTTAATGTTACCTTAGTCTTTGAATACTTTTGCAACTTTGATTTTAGTACCACCTTCATTTAAACTGCAAAAACCTAACTTAAACTTTCTGTTAGTCAAAATCTGATTAGCCTGGCATTTTTCACAGACTCTGAACTAAAGTATGATATCAAATTTGTTGGTCTTCAGTAAAACATGCGACGAGAAATAAAAAAAGATTAAGTGCACACTTATTTATGGAACTGAGTATACTTCATCCAAGAATATAACATAAAAGTTGTTTTAGTTGCTGTAGAAATTAAGTTTTCTGTCATAGAAAAAAGAAATGATTATCTATATGTTGGACAAAAAATAATGAACATAAAATCAACTATGTCAGCGCTGTTTGCGGTCAAATGACTACTTGTGAACGGCATAGGTTAAGATCAGACTGCACAGATTGCGTTTTCAAATCTTAGATCCTTGACAAACCATCTTATTAGTTAAGAAATAACGTCTCATTCAAATCGGATACATAGTTTCAAAATTTTGGGCAAGAATTTAAAATATAGAATGGTTAGAGAATTACCAGACGCCCCTCTGTCTTATCAGCATAACGTTTACGCAATTTGCGTGTGACTATGATATGATGAATACTAGTATGAAAGAATCAACGGCCTAACTTGAGGTAAGACTTGATTTGCTATTTTTCTTTTCTTTGCTTTACCCATTGCCATACGACGAAATTTTAGCTTTGTCCAAATTGAAAGCATTTGCAGACGACATTTTCAATGTGGCTCAAATGGCGCAAATTTTCTTTAATAGGGTTGAAAACATTGTGGGAAAAGCAGAAAATGCTGGTTACCAGCATTTTCTCCTTTTCCCACAATGTTTTTTAAAGGATTCTTTCCCGGAGTGGTTAAAAGTCTGCATTGTGCGATAAAGGCTTAAAGCTTAGTGCGCTAAAGTAATGAGCAAGTAAGATCTTTAAAAAAGTTATACGGCGGAAATTTGCCGGCAAATGGGTAGGCGCCCTTGGAATAAGCATGTATACATTTTTTACCAATCACAAACTTCTATTTATTTAATCGTTATCAGTACCAATACGGAGGTCAAAAGCCAACACATTCAGCTACGCTGAAAAAGGACTTTCAATCAGCGAAAAAAAAAAAAAAAGCTAAAATACTGCACTTTTTAAATTAAATTTTTGCATTTTCAAGAGGGTTACTACTTGACGGAAAGAGATTTTAATTATCCAATTTGTATTTTTAAAGCTGAAGAAGGCTGGAGAATCTGGTAAACCATACAGACACGCATTTCTTTTGGGAAAAGGCTTACACAGCTGCAATTTCAGCGGATGCTTTTAAACATAAGACTTTATTTTCCTCACAATAGCCCTTTTTGGCGACTAATTCCATTTGAGTATTATGAATTCATTATACATGGAATTAAGATAAGGTTAACTTGCTCTTACCGGACGATAAAACTTAAAGCTTGGAGCATTTCCATACAAAAAAAAGAAACAAGAGGACCATGATGGTCCTATATCGCTCACCTGAGTACTAAGCAGTAAAGGTCTACAATGAAGATAAATACCAAATATCGAGGTTCAAGGCCAAATGATAATGAAACAAGAGCGGCAAATTGTCGCAAGATATGCCTGTCCCACCGCCAGTTGTCAAGAAGGTATAATAATCGCAAAGGGCAGGTAATGCAACAAACATGTTTACCAAGTCTCAAGTCAATTTGACTAGAGACTTCAAAGTTCCGTTCCAGACAAGCAAGAAATACTGTAAAAATGAAGATCAAAGTGGAATTACTAAAAGTCCGCGCTAGGTAGAGTTATTGTTCTTGCGCACTGTACTCGGTAATATATCAACAAACATGCATACCAAGTTTGAAGTCGTTCTGACTTGAGATGACAAAGTTATATTCCTGACAAGCACTAAATGCTGTAAAAATGATGATCAAAGGTAAATAATTCAAAGACAGCACGAGGTAGAGACACAATTCTTGTGCACTGCACTTCCAAATATTGCAAAAAAATAAGCATACCATATTTCAAGTCATTTCTACTTAAGATGACAAAGTATTGCTCCGGACAAGCAAGAAATGCTATAAAAATGAAGGTCAAAGGGGGAATAACTCAAACTTCGTGCTAGGAAGAGTTATGGTTCTTGTGCACTGCACTCCGTAATTTTTCAACAATCATGCATACCAAATTTGAAGATGTTCAGGCTAGAGATGATAAAGTTATATTCCGGACAAGCAGAAAATGCTGTAAAAATGACGATCAAAAGGAAATAACTCATAGACAGTATGAGGTAGAGTTATGGTTCTTTCACACTGCACTCCGTATTATTGCAACAAACACAAATGCCAAGTTTCAAGTCAATCGGACTGGAGATGACAAAGTTATGCTCCGGACAAAGAACTATTCTAAAAAACTTTCTAATTTAAGGGCAAATAACTCCAGTCATTCTGGTCCGATTAGACCCATAATCAAATTCATCCGAGATCTTATGGTCATAAGTATTTTGACCAAGTTTGATGCTGATTGGTTAAAAATTGTAGATGCTAGAGTGTAAACAAAGTCAAATATAGCAACTTTTCTAATTCAAGGGCAAATAACTCCAGTTGTTTTGGTCCGATTAGACTCATAATCAAACTCATCCGAGATCTTATAGTTATATATATTTTGACCAAGTTTGGTGCTGATTGGTTGATATTTGTAGATGCTAGAGTGTAAACAAAGTCAAAAATAGCAATTTTTCTAATTCAAGGGCAAATAACTCCAGTTGTTCTGGTCCAATCAGACCCATAATCGAACTCATTCGAGATCTTATGGTCAAATATATTTTGATCAAGTTTGGTGCTGATTGGTTAAAAATCGTAGATGCTAGAGTGTAAACAAAAAAAATGTGAACAGACAGACGACAGACGGACGACGGACGGACGGACGACGGACGCCGACGGACGGTGAGTGATCACAGTAGCTCATCCTGAGCACTTCGTGCTAGGTGAGCTAAAAACTTAAGCTGCTTTCATGGTGTTATTTGTCCTTGAAAGGATAAAAAAAAAAAGTTTTTGGAAAAGGAGAAAGTGTGGGATACCAGAGCTTTGTTCTTCATGGTCGTTTTGGAAAGGGATTGTTTGGTAAAGGGCCAACAGTGTCATCAATATGTGTGTGCGTGTTTTATATACATAGACATAGATTTATTACGACTTGTCCTGACAGTACTTCATCATGAAAATACAACATATGACATCTGCGGATCGATAGTGTTCCAATAAATCTTTTATATTCGAAAGCCAGTTTGAATTTCCAGATTTGACATCTGCTTTTAACATTGTGTAAACTTTTGAAAAGATAATATTTTATTTCATTATTAATATTAATATTTAACAGCTTAATCCAATATTTAAGGAAGCGTTTATAACGAGTCAAGTATAGTGGCATTCTGCCTGTTTCGCCGTAAACTGCTTGATTTGAGGTACTTCTTTTAACATATAATAACTCTTGAGAAATCTTAAATGTACACGTCCTAACTGATATGTTTTTGAAAACCTCCAAACTTTACTGTCATAGTTTAAAATTGAACGAAAGAAGGAATCAAATAACTGTATCATGATATTAGGAGAAAGCCCATATTCTTTATCTGAAACATAAATACATTCAGTGTCTTTAAAGCTTTACCTTGAATAAATTCAAAGTAAGGCTAAAATTACCTATATAGTAAGACAGTACCCAAATGAATGAATTTGTCAACGAATTCTATGGGCTCCCCGCCATACTACCATTTTTCAATTACTTTTATCTGCCCTCGTTTTCTAAAAATAACTATTTTGTTTTCTTCACAATTAACCTTTAAATTATATAATTCACAATAATCTTTCAACTTATTCTATATATCTTGTAGTTTAGAATAACTATATCATCAGTAAAAAGTAATAGGGTTATAATCATATCAAATATTTCAATACCATCTCCCTCCAATCCCTGTAAATATAATTCTAAATCCTAAAGGAAAAGTGAAAATGAAATCGGCGACATTTTTTCTCCTTGCCAAAGACCCTCATTGTTGTCGAAAGAATCAGAGTATATATTACCTTTACACATTTTTGCTTTTATTTTCAAATACATGTTTTGAACGATACGTAGAATTTTGCCATTTAATCCAAGTTTATCCAACTTAAACGATAAGAGATTTTTATTAATACTATCACTCTATACTCTTTTAAAGTCAATAAACGCGCAATACAATTGTTTCTTTTCACCTATGAATTTATGAATGACTGAATTTAAAACAAAAGTAGCGTCGACAGTAGACATCTTTTCCTTGAAGCCAAACTGAGCATTAGAGATTATGTTATTTTCCTCACTCCATTTACTTATATTCTGTTTTGTAATACACCGGTAAAACATTTACTAACGTTACTGAGCAGTGTAATACCTCTATAATTAAAAATCGGAATTACAATACTTTCTGCCCACTTACTAGAGTAGGATCCTGAATCTAGAATAGCATTAAATAAATCACACAAATACGGTAAAATGATATTAAAAGTTTCTTTAAAATACAAGTTCAGTAATTCATCACTACCTGGAGCCTTCCCTAACTTTAACTGTTTAATTATTTTGGTGATTTCAAATGCAAAAGTTCAGCTCATCACAAGTACTATCAGTGCTTTGAACATCTCGTTAATAGCAGAAATTTTTTATCGTTTTTATCTTTTTGTATTAGTGTAATATTAGCCATGCTTCGAACTTTTTCGAAAAGCTCTGTTAATGGCACCTCATATGAAGTATTTTTCTTACTACTAAAAAAATTCCAAAAATGTTTGGGTTTAGAATGACGTAATGATGTGAGCTCTTAATTTGTTTAAGTTTGTACTCGCTCTTTTTACCTTTTAACATATTTTCGTATGTGGTTTTCTCATGGAAAAACATCGATCTATTTTCCTCAGATCTGCAATTATTGTAAATATTATGCATACTTCTATAGTTTGTTTTAGCAATGAAACAGTCCTCGTCAAACCACTGTCATTTCTGTTAAACCCAGCATTTGGTTTAAATTTAACATTTTCAGAAAAAAGAGGATCAGCCTCATCGCGTAATATTGAAACTATAGCATTCAAACACCGATCAATAGATTCTTTATTTGGATTGTTCAGACAGGATACTGCCCTGTTCAAATCGGGTAGTCCACCAATCAGTTTGTACCGAAATTCAACACGAAATGAATCATTCCATTGGGTTTTTGCAAAGGAGTAAAAATTATCATTGTAGTTTCTAATACTGTAATACTGTTTTAAAACATGAAATAGTAAATTCGAGCGGTGCATGGTCTGATAGATAATTAAAATCACAAAATTTAGCTACTGTGTTAAAATCTCGCTCACATGAACAAAACGGATAATCGATGGTATATGCTGTTAGCGAATTCATGTAAATGTGCTGGTATTAAAAACATCGACAATCTACCGTTAGATAAGCGTAATTGGTTTGATTTACACAGTTCTAATATTCGTTTACCATGGTTCTTACATGTTTTATCAAGTGAGGCCCGAACTGAGGGACGATCTGGGGTATGTTCCTCCAGGTCACAGTCTTCCAAATTTTTGTCACAAATTATAAAATCTGGCTTTTCTCCAACCATTAAAATTATACCGGAATTATATATAAATTTATATATTAGGTAGATCTTTGAATATACCTAAAAAAAAAAAAAAATAAATATTTTCACTTTAAGAATAGTGTTTTACTTTTCTTTCAGAGAAAAGAGTTTTCTTAAATGTCCGCTAGCGGCCAAATATAAGCGAATCGGGAGTCAAATTGCAGACAAAATTTGATATACAGGTATACCATTAAAAATATGGATATTGATGTATGTAATGTGGTACAGTGGAATCTGTCAAAGTTCCAGTCGCTGGCAGAAAAATGTAAAGAGAAATAGAATAAAAGTTGGCAACTGTTCTTCTAGTTTTACTATACATTTATATGCCAGCGACTGGAATTTTGACAGGTTCCGCTGTAATACATTATCACTCATAGTAATATCCATACTTTTAAATGTTTACTTTGGGCCACTAATATGCCTTTAAAGATATTTTTACTGTTTTCAGAAACGAAATGGATTCCATCTCACCCAGTGAAGAAATCATATTTCCAAAGAAACTCTTCCCGAACTTAGAGGAGAGTTTGAAAAATGTCAAGCAGCTTGATTACAGGGATGGTGACGTCATCATATGCTCTTATTCAAAGAGCGGTAGTCACTGGACAGAAAGCTTGATTCGGTGTTTGCTTCGTCAAGATGGCAATGAAAGCATAGTTCCGCAAGAGGGATTCCTTGAGTTAATAAGACTTGAAAAAGTACAAGCTATGACAAGCCCCAGGATTCTTCATACCCATCTCTGGCCTAACAGATTGCCAGCCGAACATGTAAAAAATGGTGGGAAAATGGTCTTGATATTACGAAACCCGAAAGATGTAGTCGTGTCTGCTTATCACCATTTAAACAAATCAAAGATCTTTGCAGTCAAAACAAGTTGGAATGAACATCTGAAATTGTTTAGCACAGGAACTGTACCATTGGGGGATTTCTTCACATATTTAAACAAATGGCAAGATGCTTTGGAATCCAAATTTTTCAACGTTGAATATTTCTATTACGAAGATCTGAAAGAATTCCCAATCCAGTCTTTGAAGCGGTTAGCAAACCATATTGGAGTAACAAAGGCTGATGAAGAACTTCAAGCTATTGTTAAAGAATGCTCGATAGACAATCTCAGAAACAAATGCCATTCGGACAATATTCTTAAAAGACTTCTTGACGACAACAATAAGTCGATAATTTACAGAAAAGGTGTGATTGGAGACTGGAAAAATCATTTTACAGTGTCGCAAAATGAATGTTTTGACGAGCTGGTGTCAAAGAAGATGAAGAAGTCTATGTTTACTTTCAGATTTGAATGATTTATTACAACAAGTGTATGGTATTAACTTATTTCACACGTGGAAGTAAATAGAAAGAGATTACTGCTATACATAACCCAAATTTAACTACAAAATATTTTTGAAGATACACTGAACAGATATTATAAACCGCCACCGACAATTTTGAAGAATGATGGCGATAAGTATAATCAAAATCAACAGATAGTTATGAGATAGGTCACCCCATTTTACTTCAATAAAAATTTAAAGTTTTAGAGATAAGAATTTTATAAACATGTGGTATGAGTTTTTGAATGTTATTGGCGCAAGTGCCGAGAAATCCTATTTGATGAGGTAGTGGTTCATACGTTTTGTTAAGTGTAGCTAGCAGAGAATAAAGCAATGAGGAAAATAAGACCATGCTTCGTTACGCTTAATTAAGTGGGTATTGAAACAACAGGTTAGGTATTGGCGTTAGAAACGTATAGTTGATCTGACGAGAAAATTGGGACAGAGGGTTACAAAGCCGACAGGGTGGGGCTTAAAATCAAATCAATACAGGAAGGAGCGTCTAAAAATGAAACAACACCAACAATGAAATAACAATTATGATGATATTTGACGCATTTATTGTGCAACAACAAAACACCACTAAGCTAAGTGCACCCTGGGTCGAATATTGCAGGTATAAAGCAGTTCAGATCTTCCCTCCATCTGACATTTTAACACATGCTGTTGATCTGATGAAATGACTTATAGATACTTTTAATCAAATAACTAGTTCAACCAATCAAATCTAGCATGGGTTCCAGCTCGATTATTTTTTCCTCATATATAATCGGACGTTACTTTGTCAAAATTGTGGTAGGTAATAATTACGGAAGCGATAAATCGTTTTGCCACAGATCTGTATGGACCGGGAAAGGAGACCGTGATCAGCAGTGATTAAAAGGACCCAGGCTAAATCAATCCGTGCATCACAGTTTTCATCTGTTAGAGTGATTTTGCAATTTTCATGATCATTCGAGGGTACCCTTTGGCGGTCATGTGCAGAAATTTCGTGTTAAAAATTTCGGCATTTAAACTATACTTCATGGCCACTAGTATATAAAGAAGCATGGAACGACTATGATGTAGGCTGAAACAGAGCCACCAATATGATGACATCTGACGTACATCATGTGTAACAATACAATCCAACAAACAGAGCACGTTACATGTAGGCCCAATATTAATCATTTACATGTATCTATCAATCTCGTGCCTTCATGACCCTCAGGAATAGGGCTTTTGAAAACATTTTTGGTAAAAGGAGAAAATGCTGTTTACCAGCATTTTCTCCTTTTCCCAAAATATTTTTCACCCTAATTGGACAAATCCTTTCATTTGAGCAATCTTTGATTTGTCGTCTGCAAACGTTTTGAATTTGGAGCAGTTCAAAACTTTTTCGTTTGGTAAAGATCTAATGGTATGAGTTGTTTAGATCGCTGTAACCGAACCAAAATTACGATAGTTGCATTCGTAGGAATTTTTTTTGCATGCACGAAAATTATTTTTGAAAGACAGCAAACATCGACGAATGCTGAACGAAAAGCAGCGAATACAAATCGTCGAGGGGACGAACATTTTACGAATACGCCGAATTTAATTCGGTACGCGTTCAGTGGAATTTTCGACTAGGTGGGAGAGGGCGGTAACGTTTATCGCCTAACAGTTTCAGTTGATCTGTAAAGGAATCTGGGGCCGGGACTTTGGAAACAAATCTTTAGGCGAGGGGCAGATACTAAACAATAGAAATATAAAATAGTAATTATGGTAGAATCTGATATATCTCTTGTGATACAATAAACCCAATTAAGCTGTACACACAAGGTCAAGTATCTGTGGTATAAGGCTGTTAAGGTCGTTGTAACGTCTAACGTCAAAAACGTGTTGTTGATCTGATGCAATGGCGTTCAGCTCGTTAAAATTGACACCTACAAAAACGAAACAGATTCTTGACCATTCATCTTTTTTTTCATATATGTATTCCATACCTTAATTTTCAGTCACCTCGATTATACATATTTTAAGCCTTTTGTTATCTTATTATTAACCCGACCTTTGTCGATGGCTGAAAGTACCATCTATTCAAAGTCAGAAAAATTTTATTGTATATCTGAATTTTTTCAAACTCAAATACATGCGTGGCACGCAGATAAATATAACACAAGACAGAATAAAAGTCTTTATCCACACGGTGTAAAAGATGGTTCCAAATATGGTATGATGACGTATATCACGCGCGGAATACGTACATAAGGATTTGCATTTTAATTGATTAAGAATGTGCGGTATAATAATAGTTTTTGCCATTCATAAAGAGGAAGTTACTTTTGTTTACCGTTTTCAAATAAAATGTCAATGACTGCAAAATTTTGTCGTTATTAGTCTGTAGTGACTTTCCTGGAGCTTCTATTTGCTTCTGGTTGCGTAAGAAAATTTTGACATCTCGCGAGACCTCCAGTCTCGTGCAAAATCAAATTTTCTCACGCTGCTTGAATCAAATACAAGCATCAAGACAGTTACTACAACATAATAACTCGTATGTGTTTTATAGGCTTGACTTAAAACCAGACGGTATAGATCCTATATTACAAACACAGACAGTACCTTGTCCAACTACGATACTAATGACGTCATGGCTGACTTTATGCAAATTGTTGGCCTCATGAATTGTGTCCGATTTATCGTTCGACCGACCATCGGTCAATACTATGACCACATTGTCGGCGTCGGAACGATCCCCATGAGAATATTGGAACATCTGGGTTCGAACCACCTCGAGGGCGTCGCCGGTCTTTGTGATACCACCCAGGAATCGCATCTTGTTGATAATAATAATAATAATAAAATAACATCAACTAAAACAAAAATCCTGCCGAACACTTTAGAAATCATTGCTGTAAAAAGAGAAATCCCTCGTGACGACAGTTTTCGGTCGGAATGGTTCTGGATACATTTATGCCCACAAGCAGTTTGTTATTTTATTTTTTTTTTTTTTCCAAGTCGTTTGTTTTCAAATTCGATCAAGGTTTTCGCGGACGAAGGACATTGACTGAAAGTAGTTTTAAATGAAAGCATCTTGATGTGGACAGTGTAAGATGTATATAAAGAAACCAAATGGTTTAGCCAATTCAAAAGTTGTGTCATTTTCTAAATCAAGAATTACACGTAGGCTATAAATGAAATTAAGAATGGCTGGTGTGAATTATTCATACGGACCCTGCTCAAATAAGACTGTATACGCCACTGTCCGTTGGTAGCTTTGGAAACATCGTGCCTGTGAACAAGTAATTGTCTCTTTCCCTGGATTGTGTGTGTGTGTTTTTTAAATCTCTTGAAAATTGCAATTTTCCTCTCTATATGTGTTTATCTTTTCATATTAATAATTGCTTGGTTTATTAAGACTGTTTAAAGTAATCAGCGAATACGATAAGAAACTTAAATGATAAATTACGACTAAGAATAAGTGAATTGTGGAAGTCTTCACCTGAATATTTCGCACCAATTGTGAAAGCCGCTCTACATTCTATGCTGATCACATTCGATTATCGCGTCGTGTGATATGAGCCTTGCTCTGTGAAAAGTGGGTTTGAATGCATCTGCAAAGAGTATCGACCCAGGTCAGCCTGCATAGCCCGTGCAGATTGACCGGAGTCGATACTTTTTGCTTTTTGTCATTTTTCTGCACGTCAGATGACCATTCTACAGCAATATTCAGCCGGCTTTTAAATATTAGACAAAATGGATTTTATGGATCCACAACCATGTATATATTATAGTGAGGCACTATGTACGGCCTTCACTCATCTGAATGATCCTGGTACATTAAAGTTGTCTGCTTTATTTTTTGGAATGGGAAAGGGGGAGGAGCACAGACAGACAGACACACATGCAGACAGACAGATGAATTCGGGAGCAAGATAGAGAGTTTGTGTTACATAATACAAAGTCAAATGAGGAATAATACTGTTCATGCTTAAATCGAAATTCGGACTGGAAAGAGATTTCGCTCAGCTATTTTAACGGCTTTACTTCTTTTTCCATTTTTTTTTTCCCTCATTTATTCTCTATAGTATTAACACAGTACTGTGTTTCGCTATTCATCCGATGAGTTCGAAACGGAGATCGTGAACTTTTTTTTTTTTGAAGTTATGATAGTCAGTGCGGTAGATATATTCTCTAATCGCTTCGATCCTTGTTTTCATGGAATGTCGGCCAATAGCTTAAAAAGAGCGTTATACGTTGTAATACTAAATGAAACACAAGGGCAGGTATACTGGTCGCCATGATATAAATGGAGTTGAAACGATTTAAAGCATCAAAACAAGCACTATTAAAAGTTGTTGTGTGCTTGGCGGATAAAATATTCACCCTCACTCACATAAAAAAAAAGATTAAGATAAGTAATGTATGTCCTTGGATATTTCACCTATTTTAAACGGCGTCCTTTTGTAGAACGTTACAAGGAGGGAGGTTTAAAATATTTAAAATATCGAATTTAAGAGTAAAAATTAACCATATATTCATACCGAAAAATCGAGCATTCCTGAATAGCGTCCTTTCATCAAAGGATATTTCTTTTTAGTTATTATCCTCAATGGTCGGGAATCTCGAAAAACAGAACAACCTGCAATCCCGAAATACGACCGCCATTTCCAGAACCAAAAGCAACAACAACAACAAACAAACAAGAATTGTTTTTTAAAACACATAGACGCCGAAAGAGTAACTGGAAAATGGATAGGCAAACATTTTTCTTTGTGGCTCAATATGAAGAAGAATAGTTAAAAAAATAAACACTCTAGAGAAGTTGCCTCTTTCTCCTGGTTTTTCATTTTATTGAAAAGAGGAATGTTTAATTAGGTATATTTTTCAAGATTACAAATTAATCTCAATCATAGTTGAAAAAGGAAAAAAAGTAAAAAAAGAAAGTTGTACTACCTTAGAATCACACCATTATTTGATTTTGAATTACACTGGTTGGAGAATTACCAGACACCCCTCTGTCTTATTAGCATAATGTTCACGCAATTTGTGTATGACTTATGATATGATGAATACTAGTATGAAATAATCAACGGCCTTACCTGAGGTAAGACTTGATATGCCGTTTCTCTTTTCTTTGCATAAAGCTTAGTGCACTAAAATATTGAAAAAGGACTTTCAATCAAGAAGAAAAAACTGAAATATTGCACTTCCAAGGTTCTCTCGGTCAAAATATGTAACACATGTGAAATTAATGTGAAAAATAAAGCAAATGTAAAAGAGAATTTGCAAATTATTTTTTTTAATTTTCAAGAGGGTTGCTGCAAGACGGAAGGAGATTTTAATTATCCAGTTTGTATCTTGAAAGCTGGAGAAAGCTGGAGAATGTGGCAAAACATAATTTTTATACACTTATTTCTTTTGACAAAAAGCTTACAAGACTGCAATTTTAACGGATGCTTTTAAATCTAAGGCTTTATTTTTCTCACTATAGCCTTTTTTTGCGACTGAAGCCATTTGAGTATCATAAATTGATTATACATGGAGTTAAAAGAATGTAAACTAACCCTTACCGAACTACAAAACTTTAAACTAGTCCAAATTGGGAACATTTAGATAAAAAAAAATAAGCTGCTTACATGGTATTATTTGACCTTAAAAGGGAAAAAAAAAAAAAAAAATGAAAAAGAAGGTGTTGGAAACCAAAACTTTCTTCTTCATGGTCGTTTTAAGAAAGGGACTGTTTGGTTAGGGGCGGACAGTATCATCAATACTCGCATTGTGTGTGTGTAGGAGGTGTAAATGTGAGTGTGGGTGTGTGTGTGTGTTTTTTTTTTTTTTGATACCGGAATTATATATTAATAGATCTTTGAAAATACCCCTACAAAGGAAAAAAAGAATATTTCGCTTTAAAACTTGTATTTTTTTTTTTTTTTTTTTTTTTTTTTCTCTCTTCTTTTACAAAAACGAGTTTTCTTAAATGCCCACTAGCGGCCAAATGCAAACGATTCGGGAGTCGAATTGCAGACAAATTTGATTTGTAGGTATACCATTTTAAAATATGGATATTTATATAAGTAATGTGTTATAGTGGAATCTGTCAAAGTTCCAGTCGCTAGAAGAAAAATGTGAAGTAAAACTAGAACAAAAGCTAGCATCTTTTATTTTAGTTTTACTATACATTTTTTATGCAGCAACTGAAATTTTGACAGATTTCACTGTAACACATTATCACTCATACTAATATCCATACTTTTAGATTTTTATAGTTTGCATTTTAGCTCCCGAAATGTTTCGGCCACTACTATGCCTTTAAAATATTTGTACTGTTTTCAGAAACGAAATGGATTCCATCTCACCCAGTGAAGAAATCCTGTTTCCGAAGGAACTCTTCCCCAACTTAGAGGAAAGTTTGAAAAATGTCAAGCAGCTTGATTACAGGGATGGTGACGTCATCATATGCTCCTATCCAAAGAGCGGCAGTCACTGGACAGAAAGCTTGATTCGGTGCTTGCTTCGTCAAGATGACAATGACAGCATAGTTCCTCTGGAGGGATTGATTGAGTTAATAACACCTGAAAAAGTACAAGGTATGACAAGCCCCAGGATTCTTCATACCCATCTCTGGCCTAACAGATTGCCTGCTGAACATGTAAAAAATGGTGGGAAAATGGTCTTGATATTACGAAACCCGAAAGATGCAGTCGTGTCTTCTTATCACCATTTAAACAAATCAACGATCTTTGCAGTCAAAACAAGTTGGAAAGAACGCCTGGAATTGTTTAGCACAGGCTATGTACCGTTCGGGGATTTCTTCACATATTTAAACAAATGGCAAGATGCTTTAGAATCCGAATTTTTCAACATTGAACATTTCTATTATGAAGATCTGAAAGAATTCCCGATCCAGTCTTTGAAGCGGTTAGCGAACCATATTGGAGTAACAAAGACTGGTGAAGAACTTCAAGCTATTGTTAAAGAATGCTCGATAGACAATCTCAGAAACAAATGCAATTCGGACAATATTCCTAAAAGTCTTCTTGACGACATTAATAAGTCGATAATTTACAGAAAAGGTGTGATTGGAGACTGGAAAAATCATTTTACAGTGTCGCAAAATGAATGTTTTGACGAGCTGATGTCAAAGAAGATGAAGAAGTCTATGTTTACTTTCAGATTTGAATGACTTATCACGACAAGTGTATGGTATTAACTTATTTCACATGTGGAAGTAAACAGAAAGAGATTACTGCTATACATAAACCAAATTTAACTACAAAATATTTTTGAAGATACACTGAACAGATATTATAAACCGCCACCGACAATTTTGAAGAATAATGGTGATAACTATATAAGGAAAATCAACAGATAGTTATGAGATAGGTCACCCCACTTCAATTCAATAAAAAATTAAAGTTTTAGAAATAAGCATTTTATAAACATGTGGTATGAGTTTTTGGATGTTATTGAAGCAAGTGCCGAGAAATCCTATTTGATGAGGCAGCGGTTTATACGTTTTTGTTAAGTGTAGCTAGTAGAGAATAAAGCAATGTGGAAAAAAAGATCATGCTTCGTTACGCTTAATTAAGTGCGAAAGGAAACAACAAGTTAGGTACTGGCGTTAGAAACGTATAGTTGATCTGACGAGAAAATTGGGACAGCGGGTTATAAAGCCGACAGGGTGGGGCTTAAAATCAAATCAGTGTGGGAAGGGGCGTTTAAAAATGAAACAGAAACAACAACACAATAAGAATTATGATGATATGTGACGCATGTATTGTGCAACAATGAAACATCACTAAGCTATGTGCACCCTGGGTCGAATATTGCAGGTATAAAGCAGTTCAGATCGTCCTACCACCTGACGTTTTAACACATGCTGTTGATCTGATGAAATGACTTATAGATACTTTTAATCACATAACTAGTTCAACCAATCAAACCTAGCATGGGTTCCTGCTCGATTATTTTTTCCTTTTTATATAATCGCACGTTACTTTGTCAAAATTGTGGTAGGTAATAATTACGGAAGCGATAAATCGTTTTGCCACAGATCTGTATGGACCGGGAAAGAAGACCGCGATGAGGAGTGATTAAATGGACCAAGGCTAAACCAATCCGTGCATCACAGTTTTCATCTGTTAGAGTGATTTTGCAATTTTCATGATCATTCCAGGGTACCTTCTGAGGGCCATGTGCAGAAATTTCGAGTAAAAAATCCGACATTTAAAACTATATGTCAAAGCTACTAGTTTATTGAGAAGCATGGGACGACTTTGATGTGGGCTGAAACAGATCTATCGTTATGATGACATCTGACGTACATCATGGTAGATTCCTCCAATCTGTGGAGCACTCTCTATTGCGATATGTCTGTACAATGTTTGATTATCTAATTTTTTTTTCAGATGTGTAACAATACAATCCAATAAACAGAGCACGTTACTTGTAGGCCAAGTATGAAACATTTACCTAACAATCTCAAGCCTTCATGACCCTCAGGAATAGGGCTTTTGAAAAGATTTTTGGTAAAAGGAGAAAATGCTGGTTACCAGCATTTTCTCCTTTTCCCAAAATATTTTTCACCCTAATTGGACAAATCCTTTCATTTGAGCAATCTTTGATTTGTCGTTTGCAAACGTTTTGAATTTGGAGCAGTTCAAAACTTTTTCGTTTGGTAAAGATCTAATGGTATGAGTTGTTTAGATCGCTGTAACCGAACCAAAATTACGATAGTTGCATTGTTAGTAATTTTCTTTTGCATGCACAAAAATATTTTTGGAGGACAGCAAACATCGACGGATGCCGAACGAAAAGCAGCGAATACAAATCGTCGACGGGACGAACATTTTACGAATACGCCGAATTTAAGGTAGGCATTCAGTGGAATTTTCGGCTAGGTGGGAGAGGGCGGTAACGTTTATCGCCTAACAGTTTCAGTTGATCTGTAAAGGAATCTGGGGCCGGGGCTTTGGAAACAATTCTTTAGGCGAGGGGCAGAGACTAAACAATAAAAACATAAAATAGTAATTATGGGAAAATCTGATATATCTCTTGTGATACAATAAACCCGATTAAGCTGTGTACACAAGGTCAAGTATTTGTGGTATGAGACTGTTAAGGTCGTTGTAACGTCGGACGTCAAACACGTGTTGTTGATCTGATGCAATGGAGTTCAGTTCGTTCAAATCCACACCTGCAAAATCGAAACATATTCTTGACCATTCAGTTTTTTTTTCCATATATGTATTTCATAACTTAATTTTTAGTCACCACGATTATACATATGTTAAGCCTTTTATTAAGCCGACCTTTGTCGATGGCTGAAAGTTCCATCAATTCAAAGTCAGAATTTTTTTTTTTTTAGTTGTTGTATATCTAATTTTTTTCCGACTCAAATACATGCGTGGCATGCAGATGAATTATAACACAAGACAGAATAAAAGTCCTTATCTACACGGTGTAAAACACGGTTCCAAATATGGTATGATGACGTATATCACGCGCGGAATACGTACATAAGGATTTGCAGTTTAATTGATTAAGAATGTGCGGTATAATATTTATTTGCCATTCATAAAGATGAAGTTACTTTTGTTTACAGTTTTCAAATAAAACGTCAATGATTGCAAAATTTTGTCGTTGAAAGTTGTAGTTATATAATATATGGAATATTAGTCTGTAGTGACTTTCCTGGTGCTTCTATTTGCTTCTCGTTGCATAAGAAAATTTTGACATCTCGCTAGACCTCCAGTCTCACGCAATATCAAATTTTCTCACGCTGCTTGAATCAAATACAAGCATCAAGACAGTTACTACAACATAATAACCCGTATGTGTTTTATAGGTTTGACTTAAAACCAAACGGTATAGATCCTATATTACAAACACAGACAGTACCTTGTCCAACTACGATACTAATGACGTCATGGCTGACTTTATGCAAATTGTTGGCCTCATGAATTGTGTCCGATTTATCGTTCGACCGACCATCGGTCAATACTATGACCACATTGTCGGCGTCGGAACGATCCCCATGAGAATATTGGAACATCTGGGTTCGAACCACCTCGAGGGCGTCGCCGGTCTTTGTGATACCACCCAGGAATCGCACCTTGTTTATCGCACCAAGAACCTCGGCTTGGGTGCCAAATGTGTTCAGGTACCATTCTAGCTGTTGACGACAGAAGATAATGCAAAATATTTTAGTTATATTGGAGAATGTTTATTACAATAACAACAGCGACAAAAAAACAAAAACAATAAAATAACAACAACTAAAACAAAAATCCTGCCGAACACTTTAGAAATCATTGCTGTAAAAAGAGAAATATCTCGTGACGACATCTTACGGTCGGAATGGTTCTGGATACATTTACGCCCACAAGCAGGGTGTTTCTTTTTTAAGTCATTTGTTTTTAAATTCGATCGAGGTTTACGCAGACGAAGGACATTCACTGCAGTTGTTGCTGTTGTAGATATGAATTATTTCATGGGCACAGTCATGTTTCCCAACCAAGACTGACAGTAGTTTTAAATGAAAGCATTTTGATGTGGACAGTTTAAGATGTATTTAAAGAAACCAAATGGTTTAGCAAATTCAGAAGTTGTGTCATTTTCTAAATCGAGAATTACACGTAGGCCATGAATGAAATTAAGAATGGCTGGTGTGAATACAGAGCCTGCAGACGTTGGTGGCTTTGGAAACATCGTGCCTGTGAATTGTCTCTTTCCATGGATTGTGTTTTTTTTTTTTTTGTATTTGTATTTTTTTAATCTCTTCAAAATTGCAATTTTCCTCTCTATATGTGTTTATCTTTTCATATTAACAATTGTTTGGTTTTTAAATACTGTTTAAAGTAATCAGCGAATACGATAAGAAACTTGAATAACAAATTACGAATACGAATAACTCAACTGTGGAAGTCTTCACCTGAATATTTCGCATCAATTGTGAAAGCCGCTCTACATGCTATGCTGATCACATTCGATTTTCACGTCGTGTAAACCTAACCAGTGCCCGAACGATGATATGAGCCATGCTCGGTGAAAAGGGGGTTTAAATGCATTTGCAAAAAGTAGCGATTCACGTCAACCTGCATAGTCCGTGCAGATTGACCGGAGTTGATACTTTTTGCTTTTTGTCATTTTTCTGCACGTCAGATGACCATTCTACACCAATATTCAGCCGGCTTTTAAATATTAGACAAAATGGATCCACAATCATGTATATATTATAGTGAGGCACTATGTACGGCCTTCACTCATCTGAATGATCCTGGTACATTAAAGTTATCTGCTTTATTTGGAATGGAGAAGGAGGAGGAGCAGAGACAGACAGACAGACAGACAGACACAGACAGACAGACAGACAGATGAATTCGGGAGCAAGAGAGAGAGAGTTTGTGTTACATAATACAAAGTCAAATGAGGAATAATACTGTTCCTGCTTAAATCGAAATTCGGACTGGAAAGAGATTTCGCTCAGCTATTTTAACGGCTTTACTTTTTTTTTCCATTTTTTTTTTCCTCTCATTTATTCTCTATCGTATAAACACAGTACTGTGTTTCGCTATTCATCCGATGAGTTCGAAACGGAGATCGTGAACCTTTTTTTTTTTTTTTGAAGTTGTGATAGTCAATGCGGCAGATATATTCTCTAATTGCTTCGATCCTTGTTTCCGTGGAATGGCGGCCAATAGCTTAAAAAGAGCGTTATACGTTGTAATACTAAATGAAACACAAGGGCAGGTACACCGGTCATCATGATATACCTTAAATGGAGTTGAAACGATTTAAAGCAGCAAAACAAGCACTATAAAAAGTTGTTGTGTGTTTGGCGGATAAAATATTCACCCTCACTCATATAGAAAAAAAGATTAAGATAAGTAATGTACGTCCTTGGATATTTCACCTATTTTAATCATATAATATACGGCGTCCTTTTGTAGAACGTTACAGGGAGGTAGGTTTAAAAGATTTAACATATCGAATTTAAGAGTAAAAATTAACCATATATTCATGCCGAAAAATCGAGCAGTCCTAAATAGCGTTCTTTCATCAAAATATATTTCTTTTTAGTTATTATCCTCAATGGTCGGGAATCTCGAAAAACAGAACAAGGAATCCCGAAATACGACCGCCATTTCCAGAACCAAAAGCAACAACAACAAACAAAAAGAAATGCTTTTTTTAAAACACATAGACGCCGAAAGAGTACCTGGAAAATGAATAGTCAAACACTTTTCTTCGTGGCTCAATATGAAGAAGAATAGTTTAAAAAATAAACACTCGAGAGAATTTGCCTCTTTCTTCTGGATGTTTTTTCATTTTATTGAAAAGAGGAATTTTTAGTTAGATATATTTTTCAAGATTACAAATTAATCCCAATCATTGTTGAAAAAGGAAAAAAGTTGTACTACCTTAGAATCACACCATTATTTGATTTTGAATTACACTGGTTGGAGAATTATCAGACACCCCTCTGTCTTATCAACTGTCTAACTTGAGGTAAGACTTAATTTGCCATTTCTCTTTTCTTTGCTTTACCCATTACCATACGACAAAATTTTAGCCTTGTCCAAATTGAAAGCATTTGCCGACAACATTTTCAATGTGGCTCAAATGGCGCAAATTTTCTTTAATAGGGTTGAAAGCATTGTGGGAAAAGCAGAAAATGTTGGTTACCAGCATTTTCTCCTTTTCCCACGATGTTTTCTAAAGGCTTCTTTCCCGGAGTGGTGAAAAGTCTGCATTGTGCGATAAAGGCTTAAAGCTTAGTGCGCTAAAATAATGAGCAAGTAAGATCTTTAAAAAAGTTATACGGCGCAAATTTGTCGGCAAATGGGTAGGGGCCCTTGGAACAAACATGTATACATTTTTGACCAATCACAAACTTTTATTTATTCAATCGTTATCAGTACCAATACGGAGGTCAAAAGCCAGCACATTCAGCTACGCTGAAAAAGGACTTTCAATCAGGGAAAAAGTTAAAATACTGCACTTTCCAGGTTCTCTCGGACAAAATATGTAACACACGCGAAAACAATGTGGAAAAATAAAGCAAATGCAAAAGTGAATTTGCTAATTAGGTGCAAATTCAATTTTTGCATTTTCAAAAGGGTTGCTACTTGACGGAAAGAGATTTTAATTATTCAATTTGTTTTTTTGAAAGCTGGAGAAAGCTGGAGAATCTGGTAAACCATACAGACACGTATTTTTTTTGGCAAAAGGCTTACACAGCTGCAATTTCAGCGAAGCTTTTAAACATAAGGCTTTATTTTCCTCACAATTGCCTTTTGTGGCGACTGATTCATTTTGAGTATCATAAATTGATTATACATGGAGTTAAGACAAGGTTAGCTTACTCCTACCGGGCAATAAAACTTAAAGCTTGTTGTCCAATTGGGAGCATTTGCATGCAGAAAAAAAAAAACACTTAAGTTGCTTACATGGTGTTATTTGTCCTTGAAAGGATAGAAAAAAGTTTTAGAAAAGGAGAAAGTGTGGGATACCAGAGCTTTGTTCTTCATGGTCGTTTTTGAAAAAGGATTGTTTGGTAAGGGGCCAACAGTGTCATCAATACTCGAATTGTGTGTGTGGGGGGGGGTGGGTGTGGGGTGTGTGTGTGTGTGTGTGTGTTTTATACACATAGACATAGATTTATTACGACTTGTCCTGCCAGTACTTCATCATGAAAATACAACATATGACATCTGCGAATCCATAGCGTTCCAATAAACCTTTTATATTCGAAAACCAGTTTGATTTTCCAGATTCGACATCTGCTTTTAACATTATGTAAACTTTTGAAAAGATAATATTTTTTCATTAATATTAATATTTACCAGCTTAAACCACTATTTGAGTAAGCGTTTATAACGAGTCAAGTATAGTGGCATTCTGCCTGTTTCGCCGTAAACTGCTTGATTTGAGGTACTTCTATTAACATATAATATACTTTTGAGAAATCTTAAATGTACACGTTCTAACTGATTTGTTTGTGAAAACCCCCAAACTTTACTGCCATAGTTTAAAATTGAACCAAGGAAGGTATCAAATAACTGTATCACGATATCAGGAGAAAGCCCAAATTCTTTTATCTTAAGCATGAATATATTCAGTGCCTTTAAAGCTTTAAAGCTATACCTTGAATAAATTCAAAGTACATGTAAGTGCTAAAGTTACCAGTATAGTAAAAGACAGTACCCAAATTAATGAATTTGTTAACGGATTCTATGGGCTCCCCGCCATAGCACCATTTTTCAATTACTTTTATCTGCCCTCATTTTCTAAAAGCAACTATTTTTACTTTCTTCACAATTAACCATTAAATGGTATAATTCACATTAATCTTTCAACTTATTCTATATATCTTGTAGTTTAGAATGCGATTTTGCCAGAATAACTATATCATCAGCAAAAAGTAAAAGGGTTATAATCATATCAATTTATTTCAATACCATCTCCCTCCAATCCCTGTAAATATAATTCTAAATCCTAAAAGAAAAGTGAAAAGGAAATCGGAGACATTTTTTCTCCTTGCAAAAGACCCGCATTGTTGTCGAAGTAATCAGAGTATACATTACCTTTACAAACTTTTCCTTTTATTTTCAAATACATGTTTTGAACGATACGTACAATTTTGCCATTTAATCCAAGTTTATCCAACTTAAACGATAAGAGATTTCTATGAATACTATCAAACGCTCTTTTAAAGTCAATAAACGCGCAATACAATAGTTTCTTTTCACCTATGAATTTATGAATGACTGAATTTAAAACAAAAGTAGCGTCGAATGTAGACATCTTTTCCCTGAAGCCAAACTGAGCATTAGAGATTATGTTATTTTCGTTACTCCATTTACTTATTCTGTTTTGTAATACACCGGTAAAAATTTTACTACAGTCACTGAGCAGTGTAATACCTCTATAATTAGAAACAAGTTTTGGGTCTCCCTTCATAAAAATCGGAATTACAATACTTTCTGCCCACTCACTAGAGTAGGATCCTGAATCTAGAATAGCATTAAATAAATCACACAAATACGGTAAAATGATATCAAAAGTTTCTTTAAAATACGAGTTCAGTAATTCATCACTACCTGGAGCCTTCCCTAACTTTAACTGTTTAATTACTTTGGTGATTTCAAATGCAAACGTTCAGCTCATCACAAGTACTATCAGTGCTTCGAAAATCTCGTTAAAAGCAGAAAGTTTTTATCGTTTTTATCTTTTTGTATTAGCGTAATATTAGCCATGCTTCGAACTTTTTCGAAAAGTTCTGTTAATGGCACCTCATATGAAGTATTTTTCTTACTACTAAAAAAATTCCAAAAATGTTTGGGTTTAGAATGACGTAATGATGTGAGCTCTTAATTTGTTTAAGTTTGTACTCGCTCTTTTTACCTTTTAACATATTTTCGTATGTGGTTTTCTCATGGAAAAACATCGATCTATTTTCCTCAGATCTGCAATTATTGTAAATATTACGCATACTTCTATAGTTTGTTTTAGCAATGAAACAGTCCTCGTCAAACCAACTGTCATTTCTGTTAAACCCAGCATTTGGTTTAAATTTTACATTTTCAGAAAAGAGAGGATCAGCCTCATCGCGTAATATTGAAAATATAGCATTCAAACACCGATCAATAGATTCTTTATTTGGATTGTTCAGACAGGATACTGCCCTGTTCAAATCGGGTAGTCCACTAATCAATTTGTACCGAAAATCAACACGAAATAATCATTCCACTGGGTTTTTGCAAAGGAGTAAAAATTATCATTGTAGTCTCTACCTTCTCTTTTAAAACATGAAAAAGTAAATTCGAGCGGTGCATGGTCTGATAGATAATTAAAATCACAAATACAAAATTTAACTACTGCGTTAAAATCTCGCTCACATGAACAAAAGATAATCGGTGGTAGATGCCGTTAGCGAATTCATGAATGTAAATGTGCTGGTATTCAAAACATCCTCCAATCTACCGTTAGATAAGCGTAATTGGTTTGATTTACACAGTTCTAATATACGTTTACCCTGGTTGTTACATGTTTTATCAACTGAGGCCCGAACTGACGGGCGATCTGGGGTATGTTCCTCCAGGTCTCAGTCTTCCAAATATTTGTCACAAATTATAATATCTGGCTTTTCTCCAACCATTAAAATTATACCATATATATATATATATATATATATATATATATATATATATATATATAAAGTTGAGAAAAATAGTAAAGAACATCAACGAATTTCCTTTAAAACAACTGGATCCAGAGGATACATGAGTGCAAATGTTGGATTAAATATAAGTGAGAAATATAATGTGCTCGAACAGTTGAAATAATAAATTTACCCAAGCGCTTTCGGCATACTGCCTTCTTCAGGGGTTAGAAATTAACTGATAAGCCAAAGTGGCTTCAGTGTGTAAGCGTATTTATCTAAAAATAGCTTAGACAAAATAGCTTTGTCTGAAAATAGGATAGACAGCTGATTTGATTTACTGGAATACACTAGTGTATTCTGGAAGTCTAGCGTTTTGTCAGAAAATGGGTTACTTTTTAGATTTCTAGAATTGGTAAGCATTTAGGATTGCTTATTTAATGTAGGTCTAAAATTAGCCTGGTGAATTTTTTAGAGTTATGACAGGGATTAAACACTTGTTCTATTACACATCGTTTTTGTTGATTCCCGACGGTTGCACTGTGCATAGTCTCCTTATCCAGTAGGTTTCACGTTCTTTTCGCTGTGAATCTGACCATGTCTCTTTGGCCTCAATTACGCATAGTTCTACGTCTTCAAAAGAGTGTCTTGCAGTGTTGAAGTGTTCTGCCACAGGAGATCTGTTGAATTTGCGGGTCTTCCAGTCTGAGCGGTGCAGATTAATCCGTTTATTCAAGGCCTGTTTGATTTCACCCACATACTGTTTATTGCATTCATTGCAGCTGATAAGGTAAACAGCATTCATTGTTTTGCAACTGAAAGTGCCTTTGATAGAAGACGTAGCCCCAAGCATAGATTTGAACGTTTGCAAAGGACGCATAATTTTGCAAGTCTGACAGCGTGATGTGTTGCACGGACCTGAATACCCGATTATGTTTGGTTTGGCTTGGGAGTTTAGTTTTGCTCGTACAAGAATGTCCTTGAGGCTTTTTGGTCTCCTGTAGGCCACCAATGGTTTTTCGTATCAAATCTATAGCCAGTGCCATCTCAAAGACAAATGCAGCCCAAAGGAAAGAACTTCTTAATTATAAGACAAAGCCAAGTCAAATTGACAGAATTCCCTTTGTTGTCACTTACCATCCTGATATGCCAAAAATACACAAAATACTTGAGCAACACTGGCCAAAAATTGAATCCTCAAGCAAATTAAAAAGAATTTTCCCCGAAAAACCATTGGTGGCCTACAGAAGACCAAAAAGCCTCAAGGACATTCTTGTATGAGCAAAACTAAACTCCCAAGCCAAACCAAACATAATCGGGTATTCAGGTCCGTGCAACACATCACGC